>CM060965.1:119955745-124955745 GCA_030765045.1 Tenodera sinensis
TGTAATTGCTTCAAACAAGCGATTTATCGCGAAACAACACCTGCTCGAATCCAACAAAAACTATGCGCTACCGTCTCTACTGAGGCTCAGAGACGCTTTGAGACAAGTATTACAAAAATCAGAGAATGTCAAAAATTAGAGTGAAATTGCTTCAAACAGGAGACTTATCGCCAAACTACACCTGCTCGAATCCAACAAAAACTGTGCCCTCCGGTCTCAAGTGAGCGTCAGAGACTCTTTGAGACAAGTGTTACAAAAATCAGAGAATGTCAAAAATTAGAGTGAAATTGCTTCAAACAGGCGAATTATCGCGAAACAACACCTTCTCGTATCCAACAAAAACTGTGCCCTGCCGACTCTAATTAGCCTCAGAGACGGTTTGAGATAATTGTTACAAAAATCAGAGAATGTCAAAGATTAGAGTGTAATTGCTTCAAACAAGCGAATTATCGCGAAACAACACCTGCTCGAATCAAACAAAAACCGTGCCCTGCCGTCTCTACCTGGCCTCAGAGTCGGTTTGAGACAATTGTTACAAAAATCAGAGAATGTCAAAAATTAGAGTGAAATTGCTTCAAACAAGCGAATTATCGCGAAACAACACCTGCTCGAATCCAACAAAAACTGTGCCCTGCCGACTCTATTTAGCCTTAGAGACGGTTTGAGACAATTGTTACAAAAATCAGAGAATGTCAAAAATTAGAGTGGAGTTACTTCAAACAAGCGAATTATCGCGAAACAACACCTGCTCGAATCCAACAAAAACTGTGCCCTGCCGACTCTATTTAGCCTCAGAGACGGTTTGAGACAATTGTTACAAAAATCAGAGAATGTCAAAAATTAGAGTGTAATTGCTTCAAACAAGCGAATTATCGCGAAACAACACCTGCTCAAATCCAACATAAACTGTGCGCTACCGTCTCTACTGAGCCTCAGAGACGCTTTGAGACAAGTATTACAAAAGTCAGAGAATGTCAAAAATTAGAGTGAAATTGCTTCAAACAGGCGAATTATCGCGAAACAACACCTGCTCGAATCCAACAAAAACTGTGCCCTGCCGACTCCATTTAGCCTCAAAGACGGTTTGAGATAATTGTTACAAAAATCAGAGAATGTCAAAGATTAGAGTGTAATTGCTTCAAACAAGCGAATTATCGCGAAACAACACCTGCTCGAATCCAACAAAAACTGTGCCCTGCCGACTCTATTTAGCCTCAGAGACGGTTTGAGACAATTGTTACAAAGATCACAGAATGTCAAAAATTAGAGTTTAATTGCTTCAAACAAGCGAATTATCGCGAAACAACACCTGCTCGAATCCAACAAAAACTATGCCCTACCCGCTCTATTTAGCCTTAGAGACGGTTTGAGACAATTGTTACAAAAATCAGAGAATGTCAAAAATTAGAGTGAAATTGCTTCAAACAAGCGAATTATCGCGAAACAACACCTGCTCGAATCCAACAAAAACTGTGCGCTACCGTCTCTACTGAGCCTCAGAGACGCTTTGAGACAAGTATTACAAAAATCATAGAATGTCAAAAATTAGAGTGAAATTGCTTCAAACAAGCGAATTATCGCGAAACAACACCTGCTCGAAACAAACAAAAACCGTGCCCTGCCGACTCCATTTAGCCTCAAAGACGGTTTGAGATAATTGATAAAAAAATCAGAGAATGTCAAAGATTAGAGTGTAATTGCTTCAAACAAGCGAATTATCGCGAAACAACACCTGCGTGAATCCAACAAAAACTGTGCCCTGCCGACTCCATTTAGCCTCAGAGACGGTTTGAGACAATTGTTACAAAAATCAGAGAATGTCAAAAATTAGAGTGAAATTGCTTCAAACAAGCGAATTATCGCGAAACAACACCTGCTCGAATCCAACAAAAACTGTGGCCTGCCGACTCTATTAAGCCTCGAAGACGGTTTGAGACAATTGTTACAAAAATCAGAGAAAGACAAAAATTAGAGTGAAATTGCTTCAAACAAGCGAATTATCGCGAAACAACACCTGCTCGAATCCAACAAAAACTGTGCCCTGCCGACTCTAGTTAGCCTTAGAGACGGTTTAAGACAATGGTTACAAAAATCAGAGAATGTCAAAAATTAGAGTGTAATTGCTTCAAACAAGCGAATTATCGCGAAACAACACCTGCTCGAATCCAACAAAAACTGTGCGCTACCGTCTCTACTGAGCCTCAGAGACTCTTTGAGACAAGTATTACAAAAATCAGAGAATGTCAAAAATTAGAGTGAAATTGCTTCAAACAGGCGAATTATCGCGAAACAACACCTGCTCGAATCCAACAAAAACTGTGCCCTGCCGACTCCATTTAGCCTCAAAGACGGTTTGAGATAATTGTTACAAAAATCAGAGAATGTCAAAGATTAGAGTGTAATTGCTTCAAACAAGCGAATTATCGCGAAACAACACCTGCTCGAATCCAACAAAAACTGTGCCCTGCCGACTCTATTTAGCCTCAGAGACGCTTTGAGACAAGTATTACAAAAGTCAGAGAATGTCAAAAATTAGAGTGAAATTGCTTCAAACAGGCGAATTATCGCCAAACTACACCTGCTCGAATCCAACAAAAACTGTGCCCTCCGGTCTCAACTGAGCGTCAGAGACGCTTTGAGACAAGTGTTACAAAAATCAGAGAATGTCAAAAATTAGAGTGAAATTGCTTCAAACAGGCGAATTATCGCGAAACAACACCTCGTATCCAACAAAAACTGTGCCCTGCCGACTCTAATTAGCCTCAGAGACGGTTTGAGATAATTGTTACAAAAATCAGAGAATGTCAAAGATAAGAGTGTAATTGCTTCAAACAAGCGAATTATCGCGAAACAACACCTGCTCGAATCAAACAAAAACCGTGCCCTGCCGTCTCTAGCTGGCCTCAGAGACGGTTTGAGACAATTGTTACAAAAATCAGAGAATGTCAAAAATTAGAGTGAAATTGCTTCAAACAAGCGAATTATCGCGAAACAACACCTGCTCGAATCCAACAAAAACTGTGCCCTGCCGACTCTATTTAGCCTTAGAGACGGTTTGAGACAATTGTTACAAAAATCAGAGAATGTCAAAAATTAGAGTGAAATTGCTTCAAACAAGCGAATTATCGCGAAACAACACCTGCTCGAATCCAACAAAAACTGCGCTACCGTCTCTACTGAGCCTCAGAGACGCTTTGAGACAAGTATTACAAAAATCATAGAATGTCAAAAATTAGAGTGAAATTGCTTCAAACTGCCGACTCCATTTAGCCTCAAAGACGGTTTGAGATAATTGTTACAAAAATCAGAGAATGTCAAAGATTAGAGTGTAATTGCTTCAAACAAGCGAATTATCGCGAAACAACACCTGCTCGAATCCAACAAAAACTGTGCCCTGCCGACTCTATTTAGCCTGAGAGACGGTTTGAGACAATTGTTACAAAGATCACAGAATGTCAAAAATTAGAGTTTAATTGCTTCAAACAAGCGAATTATCGCGAAACAACACCTGCTCGAATCCAACAAAAACTATGCCCTACCCGCTCTATTTAGCCTCAGAGACGGTTTGAGACAATTGTTACAAAAATCAGAGAATGTAAAAAATTAGAGTGAAATTGCTTCAAACAAGCGAATTATCGCGAAACAACACCTGCTCGAATCCAACAAAAACTGTGCCCTGCCGACTCTATTTAGCCTCAGAGACGGTTTGAGACAATTGTTACAAAAATCAGAGAATGTCAAAAATTAGAGTGTAATTGCTTCAAACAGGCGAATTATCGCGAAACAACACCTGCTCGAATGCAACAAAAACTGTGGCCTGCCGACTCTATTAAGCCTCGAAGACGGTTTGAGACAATTGTTACAAAAATCAGAGAAAGACAAAAATTAGAGTGAAATTGCTTCAAACAAGCGAATTATCGCGAAACAACACCTGCTCGAATCCAACAAAAACTGTGCCCTGCCGACTCTAGTTAGCCTTAGAGACGGTTTAAGACAATGGTTACAAAAATCAGAGAATGTCAAAAATTAGAGTGTAATTGCTTCAAACAAGCGAATTATCGCGAAACAACACCTGCTCGAATCCAACAAAAACTGTGCGCTACCGTCTCTACTGAGCCTCAGAGACTCTTTGAGACAAGTATTACAAAAATCAGAGAATGTCAAAAATTAGAGTGAAATTGCTTCAAACAGGCGAATTATCGCGAAACAACACCTGCTCGAATCCAACAAAAACTGTGCCCTGCCGACTCCATTTAGCCTCAAAGACGGTTTGAGATAATTGTTACAAAAATCAGAGAATGTCAAAGATTAGAGTGTAATTGCTTCAAACAAGCGAATTATCGCGAAACAACACCTGCTCGAATCCAACAAAAACTGTGCCCTGCCGACTCTATTTAGCCTCAGAGACGCTTTGAGACAAGTATTACAAAAGTCAGAGAATGTCAAAAATTAGAGTGAAATTGCTTCAAACAGGCGAATTATCGCCAAACTACACCTGCTCGAATCCAACAAAAACTGTGCCCTCCGGTCTCAACTGAGCGTCAGAGACGCTTTGAGACAAGTGTTACAAAAATCAGAGAATGTCAAAAATTAGAGTGAAATTGCTTCAAACAGGCGAATTATCGCGAAACAACACCTTCTCGTATCCAACAAAAACTGTGCCCTGCCGACTCTAATTAGCCTCAGAGATGGTTTGAGATAATTGTTACAAAAATCAGAGAATGTCAAAGATAAGAGTGTAATTGCTTCAAACAAGCGAATTATCACGAAACAACACCTGCTCGAATCAAACAAAAACCGTGCCCTGCCGTCTCTAGCTGGCCTCAGAGACGGTTTGAGACAATTGTTACAAAAATCAGAGAATGTCAAAAATTAGAGTGAAATTGCTTCAAACAAGCGAATTATCGCGAAACAACACCTGCTCGAATCCAACAAAAACTGTGCCCTGCCGACTCTATTTAGCCTTAGAGACGGTTTGAGACAATTGTTACAAAAATCAGAGAATGTCAAAAATTAGAGTGAAATTGCTTCAAACAAGCGAATTATCGCGAAACAACACCTGCTCGAATCCAACAAAAACTGTGCGCTACCGTCTCTACTGAGCCTCAGAGACGCTTTGAGACAAGTATTACAAAAATCATAGAATGTCAAAAATTAGAGTGAAATTGCTTCAAACTGCCGACTCCATTTAGCCTCAAAGACGGTTTGAGATAATTGTTACAAAAATCAGAGAATGTCAAAGATTAGAGTGTAATTGCTTCAAACAAGCGAATTATCGCGAAACAACACCTGCTCGAATCCAACAAAAACTGTGCCCTGCCGACTCTATTTAGCCTGAGAGACGGTTTGAGACAATTGTTACAAAGATCACAGAATGTCAAAAATTAGAGTTTAATTGCTTCAAACAAGCGAATTATCGCGAAACAACACCTGCTCGAATCCAACAAAAACTATGCCCTACCCGCTCTATTTAGCCTCAGAGACGGTTTGAGACAATTGTTACAAAAATCAGAGAATGTAAAAAATTAGAGTGAAATTGCTTCAAACAAGCGAATTATCGCGAAACAACACCTGCTCGAATCCAACAAAAACTGTGCCCTGCCGACTCTATTTAGCCTCAGAGACGGTTTGAGACAATTGTTACAAAAATCAGAGAATGTCAAAAATTAGAGTGTAATTGCTTCAAACAAGCGAATTATCGCGAAACAACACCTGCTCAAATCCAACAAAAACTATGCGCTACCGTCTCTACTGAGGCTCAGAGACGCTTTGAGACAAGTATTACAAAAATCAGAGAATGTCAAAAATTAGAGTGAAATTGCTTCAAACAGGCGAATTATCGCCAAACTACACCTGCTCGAATCCAACAAAAACTGTGCCCTGCCGACTCTATTTAGCCTCAGAGACGGTTTGAGACAATTGTTACAAAAATCAGAGAATGTCAAAAATTAGAGTGTAATTGCTTCAAACAAGCGAATTATCGCGAAACAACACCTGCTCAAATCCAACAAAAACTATGCGCTACCGTCTCTACTGAGGCTCAGAGACGCTTTGAGACAAGTGTTACAAAAATCAGAGAATGTCAAAAATTACAGTGAAATTCCTTCAAACAGGCGAATTATCGCGAAACAACACCTTCTCGTATCCAACAAAAACTGTGCCCTGCCGACTCTAATTAGCCTCAGAGACGGTTTGAGATAATTGTTACAAAAATCAGAGAATGTCAAAGATTAGAGTGTAATTGCTTCAAACAAGCGAATTATCGCGAAACAACACCTGCTCGAATCAAACAAAAACCGTGCCCTGCCGTCTCTACCTAGCCTCAGAGACGGTTTGAGACAATTGTTACAAAAATCAGAGAATGTCAAAAATTAGAGTGCAATTGCTTCAAACAAGCGAATTATCGCGAAACAACACCTGCTCGAATCCAACAAAAACTGTGCCCTGCCGACTCTATTTAGCCTTAGAGACGGTTTGAGACCATTGTTACAAAAATCAGAGAATGTCAAAAATTAGAGTGGAGTTACTTCAAACAAGCGAACTATCGCGAAACAACACCTGCTCGAATCCAACAAAAACTGTGCCCTGCCGACTCTATTTAGCCTTAGAGACGGTTTGAGACCATTGTTACAAAAATCAGAGAATGTCAAAAATTAGAGTGTAATTGCTTCAAACAAGCGAATTATCGCGAAACAACACCTGCTCAAATCCAACAAAAACTGTGCGCTACCGTCTCTACTGAGCCTCAGAGACGCTTCGAGACAAGTATTACAAAAGTCAGAGAATGTCAAAAATTAGAGTGAAATTGCTTCAAACAGGCGAATTATCGCGAAACAACACCTGCTCGAATCCAACAAAAACTGTGCCCTGCCGACTCCATTTAGCCTCAAAGACGGTTTGAGATAATTGTTACAAAAATCAGAGAATGTCAAAGATTAGAGTGTAATTGCTTCAAACAAGCGAATTATCGCGAAACAACACCTGCTCGAATCCAACAAAAACTGTGCCCTGCCGACTCTATTTAGCCTCAGAGACGGTTTGAGACAATTGTTACAAAGATCACAGAATGTCAAAAATTAGAGTTTAATTGCTTCAAACAAGCGAATTATCGCGAAACAACACCTGCTCGAATCCAACAAAAACTATGCCCTACCCGCTCTATTTAGCCTCAGAGACGGTTTGAGACAATTGTTACAAAAATCAGAGAATGTCAAAAATTAGAGTGAAATTGCTTCAAACAAGGGAATTATCGCGAAACAACACCTGCTCGAATCCAACAAAAACTGTGCGCTACCGTCTCTACTGAGCCTCAGAGACGCTTTGAGACAAGTATTACAAAAATCATAGAATGTCAAAAATTAGAGTGAAATTGCTTCAAACAAGCGAATTATCGCGAAACAACACCTGCTCGAAACAAACAAAAACCGTGCCCTGCCGACTCCATTTAGCCTCAAAGACGGTTTGAGATAATTGATACAAAAATCAGAGAATGTCAAAGATTATAGTGTAATTGCTTCAAACAAGCGAATTCTCGCGAAACAACACCTGCTCGAATCCAACAAAAACTGTGCCCTGCCGACTCCATTTAGCCTCAAAGACGGTTTGAGACAATTGTTACAAAAATCAGAGAATGTCAAAAATTAGAGTGAAATTGCTTCAAACAAGCGAATTATCGCGAAACAACACCTGCTCGAATCCAACAAAAACTGTGGCCTGCCGACTCTATTAAGCCTCGGAGACCGTTTGAGACAATTGTTACAAAAATCAGAGAAAGTAAAAAATTAGAGTGAAATTGCTTGAAACAAGCGAATTATCGCGAAACAACACCTGCTCGAATCCAACAAAAACTGTGCCCTGCCGACTCTATTTAGCCTTAGAGACGGTTTAAGACAATGGTTACAAAAATCAGAGAATGTCAAAAATTAGAGTGTAATTGCTTCAAACAAGCGAATTATCGCGAAACAACACCTGCTCAAATCCAACAAAAACTGTGCGCTACCGTCTCTACTGAGCCTCAGAGACGCTTCGAGACAAGTATTACAAAAGTCAGAGAATGTCAAAAATTAGAGTGAAATTGCTTCAAACAGGCGAATTATCGCGAAACAACACCTGCTCGAATCCAACAAAAACTGTGCCCTGCCGACTCCATTTAGCCTCAAAGACGGTTTGAGATAATTGTTACAAAAATCAGAGAATGTCAAAGATTAGAGTGTAATTGCTTCAAACAAGCGAATTATCGCGAAACAACACCTGCTCGAATCCAACAAAAACTGTGCCCTGCCGACTCTATTTAGCCTCAGAGACGGTTTGAGACAATTGTTACAAAGATCACAGAATGTCAAAAATTAGAGTTTAATTGCTTCAAACAAGCGAATTATCGCGAAACAACACCTGCTCGAATCCAACAAAAACTATGCCCTACCCGCTCTATTTAGCCTCAGAGACGGTTTGAGACAATTGTTACAAAAATCAGAGAATGTCAAAAATTAGAGTGAAATTGCTTCAAACAAGCGAATTATCGCGAAACAACACCTGCTCGAATCCAACAAAAACTGTGCGCTACCGTCTCTACTGAGCCTCAGAGACGCTTTGAGACAAGTATTACAAAAATCATAGAATGTCAAAAATTAGAGTGAAATTGCTTCAAACAAGCGAATTATCGCGAAACAACACCTGCTCGAAACAAACAAAAACCGTGCCCTGCCGACTCCATTTAGCCTCAAAGACGGTTTGAGATAATTGATACAAAAATCAGAGAATGTCAAAGATTATAGTGTAATTGCTTCAAACAAGCGAATTATCGCGAAACAACACCTGCTCGAATCCAACAAAAACTGTGCCCTGCCGACTCCATTTAGCCTCAAAGACGGTTTGAGACAATTGTTACAAAAATCAGAGAATGTCAAAAATTAGAGTGAAATTGCTTCAAACAAGCGAATTATCGCGAAACAACACCTGCTCGAATCCAACAAAAACTGTGGCCTGCCGACTCTATTAAGCCTCGGAGACCGTTTGAGACAATTGTTACAAAAATCAGAGAAAGTAAAAAATTAGAGTGAAATTGCTTCAAACAAGCGAATTATCGCGAAACAACACCTGCTCGAATCCAACAAAAACTGTGCCCTGCCGACTCTATTTAGCCTTAGAGACTGTTTAAGACAATGGTTACAAAAATCAGAGAATGTCAAAAATTAGAGTGTAATTGCTTCAAACAAGCGAATTATCGCGAAACAACACCTGCTCAAATCCAACAAAAACTGTGCGCTACCGTCTCTACTGAGCCTCAGAGACGCTTCGAGACAAGTATTACAAAAGTCAGAGAATGTCAAAAATTAGAGTGAAATTGCTTCAAACAGGCGAATTATCGCGAAACAACACCTGCTCGAATCCAACAAAAACTGTGCCCTGCCGACTCCATTTAGCCTCAAAGACGGTTTGAGATAATTGTTACAAAAATCAGAGAATGTCAAAGATTAGAGTGTAATTGCTTCAAACAAGCGAATTATCGCGAAACAACACCTGCTCGAATCCAACAAAAACTGTGCCCTGCCGACTCTATTTAGCCTCAGAGACGGTTTGAGACAATTGTTACACAGATCACAGAATGTCAAAAATTAGAGTTTAATTGCTTCAAACAAGCGAATTATCGCGAAACAACACCTGCTCGAATCCAACAAAAACTATGCCCTACCCGCTCTATTTAGCCTCAGAGACGGTTTGAGACAATTGTTACAAAAATCAGAGAATGTCAAAAATTAGAGTGAAATTGCTTCAAACAAGCGAATTATCGCGAAACAACACCTGCTCGAATCCAACAAAAACTGTGCGCTACCGTCTCTACTGAGCCTCAGAGACGCTTTGAGACAAGTATTACAAAAATCATAGAATGTCAAAAATTAGAGTGAAATTGCTTCAAACAAGCGAATTATCGCGAAACAACACCTGCTCGAAACAAACAAAAACCGTGCCCTGCCGACTCCATTTAGCCTCAAAGACGGTTTGAGATAATTGATACAAAAATCAGAGAATGTCAAAGATTATAGTGTAATTGCTTCAAACAAGCGAATTATCGCGAAACAACACCTGCTCGAATCCAACAAAAACTGTGCCCTGCCGACTCCATTTAGCCTCAAAGACGGTTTGAGACAATTGTTACAAAAATCAGAGAATGTCAAAAATTAGAGTGAAATTGCTTCAAACAAGCGAATTATCGCGAAACAACACCTGCTCGAATCCAACAAAAACTGTGGCCTGCCGACTCTATTAAGCCTCGGAGACCGTTTGAGACAATTGTTACAAAAATCAGAGAAAGTAAAAAATTAGAGTGAAATTGCTTCAAACAAGCGAATTATCGCGAAACAACACCTGCTCGAATCCAACAAAAACTGTGCGCTACCGTCTCTACTGAGCCTCAGAGGCTCTTTGAGACAAGTATTACAAAAATCAGAGAATGTCAAAAATTAGAGCGAAATTGCTTCAAACAGGCGAATTATCGCGAAACAACACCTGCTCAAATCCAACAAAAACTATGCGCTATTGTCTCTACTGAGGCTCAGAGACGCTTTGAGACAAGAATTACAAAAATCAGAGAATGTCAAAAATTAGAGTGAAATTGCTTCAAACAGGCGAATTATCGCCAAACTACACCTGCTCGAATCCAACAAAAACTGTGCCCTCCGGTCTCAACTGAGCGTCAGAGACGCTTTGAGACAAGTGTTACAAAAATCAGAGAATGTCAAAAATTAGAGTGAAATTGCTTCAAACAGGCGAATTATCGCGAAACAACACCTTCTCGTATCCAACAAAAACTGTGCCCTGCCGACTGTAATTAGCCTCAGAGACGGTTAGAGATAATTGTTATAAAAATCAGAGAATGTCAAAGATTAGAGTGTAATTGCTTCAAACAAGCGAATTATCGCGAAACAACACCTGCTCGAAACAAACAAAAACCGTGCCCTGCCGACTCCATTTAGCCTCAAAGACGGTTTGAGACAATTGTTACAAAAATCAGAGAATGTCAAAAATTAGAGTGGAATTGCTTCAAACAAGCGAATTATCGCGAAACAACACCTGCTCGAATCCAACAAAAACTGTGGCCTGCCGACTCTATTAAGCCTCGGAGACCGTTTGAGACAATTGTTACAAAAATCAGAGAAAGTAAAAAATTAGAGTGAAATTGCTTCAAACAAGCGAATTATCGCGAAACAACACCTGCTCGAATCCAACAAAAACTGTGCCCTGCCGACTCTATTTAGCCTTAGAGACGGTTTAAGACAATGGTTACAAAAATCAGAGAATGTCAAAAATTAGAGTGTAATTGCTTCAAACAAGCGAATTATCGCGAAACAACACCTGCTCAAATCCAACAAAAACTGTGCGCTACCGTCTCTACTGAGCCTCAGAGACGCTTCGAGACAAGTATTACAAAAGTCAGAGAATGTCAAAAATTAGAGTGAAATTGCTTCAAACAGGCGAATTATCGCGAAACAACACCTGCTCGAATCCAACAAAAACTGTGCCCTGCCGACTCCATTTAGCCTCAAAGACGGTTTGAGATAATTGTTACAAAAATCAGAGAATGTCAAAGATTAGAGTGTAATTGCTTCAAACAAGCGAATTATCGCGAAACAACACCTGCTCGAATCCAACAAAAACTGTGCCCTGCCGACTCTATTTAGCCTCAGAGACGGTTTGAGACAATTGTTACAAAGATCACAGAATGTCAAAAATTAGAGTTTAATTGCTTCAAACAAGCGAATTATCGCGAAACAACACCTGCTCGAATCCAACAAAAACTATGCCCTACCCGCTCTATTTAGCCTCAGAGACGGTTTGAGACAATTGTTACAAAAATCAGAGAATGTCAAAAATTAGAGTGAAATTGCTTCAAACAAGCGAATTAGCGCGAAACAACACCTGCTCGAATCCAACAAAAACTGTGCGCTACCGTCTCTACTGAGCCTCAGAGACGCTTTGAGACAAGTATTACAAAAATCATAGAATGTCAAAAATTAGAGTGAAATTGCTTCAAACAAGCGAATTATCGCGAAACAACACCTGCTCGAAACAAACAAAAACCGTGCCCTGCCGACTCCATTTAGCCTCAAAGACGGTTTGAGATAATTGATACAAAAATCAGAGAATGTCAAAGATTATAGTGTAATTGCTTCAAACAAGCGAATTATCGCGAAACAACACCTGCTCGAATCCAACAAAAACTGTGCCCTGCCGACTCCATTTAGCCTCAAAGACGGTTTGAGACAATTGTTACAAAAATCAGAGAATGTCAAAAATTAGAGTGAAATTGCTTCAAACAAGCGAATTATCGCGAAACAACACCTGCTCGAATCCAACAAAAACTGTGGCCTGCCGACTCTATTAAGCCTCGGAGACCGTTTGAGACAATTGTTACAAAAATCAGAGAAAGTAAAAAATTAGAGTGAAATTGCTTCAAACAAGCGAATTATCGCGAAACAACACCTGCTCGAATCCAACAAAAACTGTGCGCTACCGTCTCTACTGAGCCTCAGAGGCTCTTTGAGACAAGTATTACAAAAATCAGAGAATGTCAAAAATTAGAGCGAAATTGCTTCAAACAGGCGAATTATCGCGAAACAACACCTGCTCAAATCCAACAAAAACTATGCGCTATTGTCTCTACTTAGGCTCAGAGACGCTTTGAGACAAGAATTACAAAAATCAGAGAATGTCAAAAATTAGAGTGAAATTGCTTCAAACAGGCGAATTATCGCCAAACTACACCTGCTCGAATCCAACAAAAACTGTGCCCTCCGGTCTCAACTGAGCGTCAGAGACGCTTTGAGACAAGTGTTCCAAAAATCAGAGAATGTCAAAAATTAGAGTGAAATTGCTTCAAACAGGCGAATTATCGCGAAACAACACCTTCTCGTATCCAACAAAAACTGTGCCCTGCCGACTGTAATTAGCCTCAGAGACGGTTAGAGATAATTGTTACAAAAATCAGAGAATGTCAAAGATTAGAGTGTAATTGCTTCAAACAAGCGAATTATCGCGAAACAACACCTGCTCGAAACAAACAAAAACCGTGCCCTGCCGACTCCATTTAGCCTCAAAGACGGTTTGAGACAATTGTTACAAAAATCAGAGAATGTCAAAAATTAGAGTGGAATTGCTTCAAACAAGCGAATTATCGCGAAACAACACCTGCTCGAATCCAACAAAAACTGTGCCCTCCCGACTCTATTTAGCCTCAGAGACGGTTTGAGACAATTGTTACAAAAATCAGAGAATGTCTTAAATTAGAGTGTAATTGCTTCAAACAAGAGAATTATCGCGAAACAACACCTGCTCGAATCCAACAAAAACTGTGCGCTACCGTCTTTATTGAGCCTCAGAGACGCTTTGAGACAAGTATTACAAAAATCATAGAATGTCAAAAATTAGAGTGAAATTGCTTCAAACAGGCGAATTAACACGAAACAACACCTGCTCGAATGCAACAAAAACTGTGCCCTGCCGACTCCATTTAGCCTCAAAGACGGTTTGAGACAATTGTTACAAAAATCATAGAATGTCAAAAATTAGAGTGAAATTGCTTCAAACAGGCGAATTATCGCGAAACAACACCTGCTCGAATCCAACAAAAACTATGCCCTACCCACTCTATTTAGCCTCAGATACGGTTTGAGACAATTGTTACAAAAATCAGAGAATGTCAAAAATTAGAGTGAAATTGCTTCAAACAAGCGAATTATCGCGAAACAACACCTGCTCGAATCCAACAAAAACTGTGCCCTGCCTACTCTATTTAGCCTCAGAGACGGTTTAAGACAATGGTTAAAAAAATCTGAGAATGTCAAATATTAGAGTGTAATTGCTTCAAACAAGCGAATTATCGCGAAACAACACCTGCTCGAATCCAACAAAAACTGTGCCCTGCCGACTCCATTTAGCCTCAAAGACGGTTTGAGATAATTGTTACAAAAATCAGAGAATGTCAAAGATTAGAGTGTAATTGCTTCAAACAAGCGAATTATCGCGAAACAACACCTGCTCGAATCCAACAAAAACTGTGCCCTGCCGACTCTATTTAGCCTCAGAGACGGTTTGAGACAATTGTTACAAAGATCACAGAATGTCAAAAATTAGAGTTTAATTGCTTCAAACAAGCGAATTATCGCGAAACAACACCTGCTCGAATCCAACAAAAACTATGCCCTACCCGCTCTATTTAGCCTCAGAGACGGTTTGAGACAATTGTTACAAAAATCAGAGAATGTCAAAAATTAGAGTGAAATTGCTTCAAACAAGGGAATTATCGCGAAACAACACCTGCTCGAATCCAACAAAAACTGTGCGCTACCGTCTCTACTGAGCCTCAGAGACGCTTTGAGACAAGTATTACAAAAATCATAGAATGTCAAAAATTAGAGTGAAATTGCTTCAAACAAGCGAATTATCGCGAAACAACACCTGCTCGAAACAAACAAAAACCGTGCCCTGCCGACTCCATTTAGCCTCAAAGACGGTTTGAGATAATTGATACAAAAATCAGAGAATGTCAAAGATTATAGTGTAATTGCTTCAAACAAGCGAATTCTCGCGAAACAACACCTGCTCGAATCCAACAAAAACTGTGCCCTGCCGACTCCATTTAGCCTCAAAGACGGTTTGAGACAATTGTTACAAAAATCAGAGAATGTCAAAAATTAGAGTGAAATTGCTTCAAACAAGCGAATTATCGCGAAACAACACCTGCTCGAATCCAACAAAAACTGTGGCCTGCCGACTCTATTAAGCCTCGGAGACCGTTTGAGACAATTGTTACAAAAATCAGAGAAAGTAAAAAATTAGAGTGAAATTGCTTCAAACAAGCGAATTATCGCGAAACAACACCTGCTCGAATCCAACAAAAACTGTGCCCTGCCGACTCTATTTAGCCTTAGAGACGGTTTAAGACAATGGTTACAAAAATCAGAGAATGTCAAAAATTAGAGTGTAATTGCTTCAAACAAGCGAATTATCGCGAAACAACACCTGCTCAAATCCAACAAAAACTGTGCGCTACCGTCTCTACTGAGCCTCAGAGACGCTTCGAGACAAGTATTACAAAAGTCAGAGAATGTCAAAAATTAGAGTGAAATTGCTTCAAACAGGCGAATTATCGCGAAACAACACCTGCTCGAATCCAACAAAAACTGTGCCCTGCCGACTCCATTTAGCCTCAAAGACGGTTTGAGATAATTGTTACAAAAATCAGAGAATGTCAAAGATTAGAGTGTAATTGCTTCAAACAAGCGAATTATCGCGAAACAACACCTGCTCGAATCCAACAAAAACTGTGCCCTGCCGACTCTATTTAGCCTCAGAGACGGTTTGAGACAATTGTTACAAAGATCACAGAATGTCAAAAATTAGAGTTTAATTGCTTCAAACAAGCGAATTATCGCGAAACAACACCTGCTCGAATCCAACAAAAACTATGCCCTACCCGCTCTATTTAGCCTCAGAGACGGTTTGAGACAATTGTTACAAAAATCAGAGAATGTCAAAAATTAGAGTGAAATTGCTTCAAACAAGCGAATTATCGCGAAACAACACCTGCTCGAATCCAACAAAAACTGTGCGCTACCGTCTCTACTGAGCCTCAGAGACGCTTTGAGACAAGTATTACAAAAATCATAGAATGTCAAAAATTAGAGTGAAATTGCTTCAAACAAGCGAATTATCGCGAAACAACACCTGCTCGAAACAAACAAAAACCGTGCCCTGCCGACTCCATTTAGCCTCAAAGACGGTTTGAGATAATTGATACAAAAATCAGAGAATGTCAAAGATTATAGTGTAATTGCTTCAAACAAGCGAATTATCGCGAAACAACACCTGCTCGAATCCAACAAAAACTGTGCCCTGCCGACTCCATTTAGCCTCAAAGACGGTTTGAGACAATTGTTACAAAAATCAGAGAATGTCAAAAATTAGAGTGAAATTGCTTCAAACAAGCGAATTATCGCGAAACAACACCTGCTCGAATCCAACAAAAACTGTGGCCTGCCGACTCTATTAAGCCTCGGAGACCGTTTGAGACAATTGTTACAAAAATCAGAGAAAGTAAAAAATTAGAGTGAAATTGCTTCAAACAAGCGAATTATCGCGAAACAACACCTGCTCGAATCCAACAAAAACTGTGCGCTACCGTCTCTACTGAGCCTCAGAGACGCTTTGAGACAAGTATTACAAAAATCATAGAATGTCAAAAATTAGAGTGAAATTGCTTCAAACAAGCGAATTATCGCGAAACAACACCTGCTCGAAACAAACAAAAACCGTGCCCTGCCGACTCCATTTAGCCTCAAAGACGGTTTGAGATAATTGATACAAAAATCAGAGAATGTCAAAGATTATAGTGTAATTGCTTCAAACAAGCGAATTATCGCGAAACAACACCTGCTCGAATCCAACAAAAACTGTGCCCTGCCGACTCCATTTAGCCTCAAAGACGGTTTGAGACAATTGTTACAAAAATCAGAGAATGTCAAAAATTAGAGTGAAATTGCTTCAAACAAGCGAATTATCGCGAAACAACACCTGCTCGAATCCAACAAAAACTGTGGCCTGCCGACTCTATTAAGCCTCGGAGACCGTTTGAGACAATTGTTACAAAAATCAGAGAAAGTAAAAAATTAGAGTGAAATTGCTTCAAACAAGCGAATTATCGCGAAACAACACCTGCTCGAATCCAACAAAAAATTGTGCGCTACCGTCTCTACTGAGCCTCAGAGGCTCTTTGAGACAAGTATTACAAAAATCAGAGAATGTCAAAAATTAGAGCGAAATTGCTTCAAACAGGCGAATTATCGCGAAACAACACCTGCTCAAATCCAACAAAAACTATGCGCTATTGTCTCTACTGAGGCTCAGAGACGCTTTGAGACAAGAATTACAAAAATCAGAGAATGTCAAAAATTAGAGTGAAATTGCTTCAAACAGGCGAATTATCGCCAAACTACACCTGCTCGAATCCAACAAAAACTGTGCCCTCCGGTCTCAACTGAGCGTCAGAGACGCTTTGAGACAAGTGTTACAAAAATCAGAGAATGTCATAAATTAGAGTGAAATTGCTTCAAACAGGCGAATTATCGCGAAACAACACCTTCTCGTATCCAACAAAAACTGTGCCCTGCCGACTGTAATTAGCCTCAGAGACGGTTAGAGATAATTGTTACAAAAATCAGAGAATGTCAAAGATTAGAGTGTAATTGCTTCAAACAAGCGAATTATCGCGAAACAACACCTGCTCGAAACAAACAAAAACCGTGCCCTGCCGACTCCATTTAGCCTCAAAGACGGTTTGAGACAATTGTTACAAAAATCAGAGAATGTCAAAAATTAGAGTGGAATTGCTTCAAACAAGCGAATTATTGCGAAACAACACCTGCTCGAATCCAACAAAAACTGTGCCCTCCCGACTCTATTTAGCCTCAGAGACGGTTTGAGACAATTGTTACAAAAATCAGAGAATGTCTTAAATTAGAGTGTAATTGCTTCAAACAAGAGAATTATCGCGAAACAACACCTGCTCGAATCCAACAAAAACTGTGCGCTACCGTCTTTATTGAGCCTCAGAGACGCTTTGAGACAAGTATTACAAAAATCATAGAATGTCAAAAATTAGAGTGAAATTGCTTCAAACAGGCGAATTATCACGAAACAACACCTGCTCGAATGCAACAAAAACTGTGCCCTCCGGTCTCCAATGAGCGTCAGAGACGCTTTGAGACAAGTGTAACAAAAATCAGAGAATGTCAAAAATTAGAGTGAAATTGCTTCAAACAGGCGAATTACCGCGTAACAACACCTGCTCGTATCCAACAAAAACTGTGCCCTGCCGACTCCATTTAGCCTCAGAGACGGTTTGAGACAATTGTTACAAAAATCAGAGAATGTCAAAAATTAGAGTAAAATTGCTTCAAACAAGCGAATTATCGCGAAACAACACCTGCTCGAATCAAACAAAAACCGTGCCCTGCAGTCTCTACCTGGCCTCAGAGACGGTTTGAGACAATTGTTACAAAAATCAGAGAATGTCAAAGATTAGAGTGTAATTGCTTCAAACAAGCGAATTATCGCGAAAACAACACCTGCTCGAATCCAACAACAACTGTGCCCTGCCGACTCTATTTAGCCTCAGAGACGGTTAGAGACAATTGTTACAAAGATCACAGAAGGTCAAAAATTAGAGTTTAATTGCTTCAAACAAGCGAATTATCGCGAAACAACACCTGCTCGAATCCAACAAAAACTATGCCCTACCCGCTCTATTTAGCCTCAGAGACGGTTTGAGACAATTGTTACAAAAATCAGAGAATGTCAAAAATTAGAGTTTAATTGCTTCAAACAAGCGAATTATCGCGAAACAACACCTGCTCGAATCCAAGAAAAACTATGCCCTACCCGCTCTATTTAGCCTCAGAGACGGTTTGAGACAATTGTTACAAAAATCAGAGAATGTCAAAAATTAGAGTGATATTGCTTCAAACAAGCGAATTATCGCGAAACAACACCTGCTCGAAACAAACAAAAACCGTGCCCTGCCGACTCCATTTAGCCTCAAAGACGGTTCGAGATAATTGATACAAAAATCGGAGAATGTCAAAGATTAGAGTGTAATTGCTTCAAACAAGCGAATTATCGCGAAACAACACCTGCTCGAATCCAACAAAAACTGTGCCCTGCCGACTCCATTTAGCCTCAAAGACGGTTTAGATAATTGCTACAAAAATCAGAGAATGTCAAAGATTAATGTAATTGCTTCAAACAAGCAAGTTATCGCGAAACAACACCTGCTCGCATCCAACAAAAACTGTGCCCGGCCGACTCTATTTAGCCTCAGAGACGGTTTGAGACAATTGTTACGAAAATCAGAGAATGTCAAAAATTAGAGTGAAATTGCTTCAAACAAGCGAATTATCGCGAAACAACACCTGCTCGAATCCAACAAAAACTGTGGCCTGCCGACTCTATTAAGCCTCGGAGACGGTTTGAGACAATTGTTACAAAAATCAGAGAAAGTCAAAAATTAGAGTGAAATTGCTTCAAACAAGCGAATTATCGCGAAACAACACCTGCTCAAATCCAACAAAAACTGTGCCCTGCCGACTCTATTTAGCCTCAGAGACGGTTTAAGACAATGGTTACAAAAATCAGAGAATGTCAAAAATTAGAGTGTAATTGCTTCAAACAAGCGAATTATCGCGAAACATCACCTGCTCGAATCCAACAAAAACTGTGCCCTGCCGACTCCATTTAGCCTCAAAGACGGTTTGAGATTATTGTTACAAAAATCAGAGAATGTCAAAGATTAGAGTGTAAATGCTTCAAACAAGCGAATTATCGCGAAACAACACCTGCTCGAATCCAACAAAAACTGTGCCCTGCCGACTCTATTTAGCCTCAGAGACGGTTTGAGACAATTGTTACAAAGATCACAGAATGTCAAAAATTAGAGTTTAATTGCTTCAAACAAGCGAATTATCGCGAAACAACACCTGCTCGAATCCAACAAAAACTGTGCGCTACCGTCTCTACTGAGCCTCAGAGACGCTTTGAGACAAGTATTACAAAAATCAGAGAATGTCAAAAATTAGCGTGAAATTGCTTCAAACAGGCGAATTATCGCGAAACAACACCTGCTCGAATCCAACAAAAACTATGCCCTACCCACTCTATTTAGCCACAGAGACGGTTTAGGACAATTGTTACAAAAATCAGAGAATGTAAAAAATTAGAGTGAAATTGCTTCAAAGAAGCGAATTATCGCCAAACAACACCTGCTCGAATCCAACAAAAACTGTGACCTCCGGTCTCCAATGAGCGTCAGAGACGCTTTGAGACAAGTGTAACAAAAATCAGAGAATGTCAAAAATTAGAGTGAAATTGCTTCAAACAGGCGAATTACCGCGTAACAACACCTGCTCGTATCCAACAAAAACTGTGCCCTGCCGACTCCATTTAGCCTCAGAGACGGTTTGAGACAATTGTTACAAAAATCAGAGAATGTCAAAAATTAGAGTGAAATTGCTTCAAACAAGCGAATTATCGCGAAACAACACCTGCTCGAATCAAACAAAAACCGTGCCCTTCCGTCTCTACCTGGCCTCAGAGACGGTTTGAGACAATTGTTACAAAAATCAGAGAATGTCAAAAATTAGAGTGTAATTGCTTCAAACAAGCGAATTATCGCGAAACAACACCTGCTCAAATCCAACACAAACTGTGCGCTACCGTCTCTACTGAGCCTCAGAGACGCTTTGAGACAAGTATTACAAAAGTCAGAGAATGTCAAAAATTAGAGTGAAATTGCTTCAAACAAGCGAATTATCGCGAAACAACACCTGCTCAAATCCAACAAAAACTGTGCGCTACCGTCTCTACTGAGCCTCAGAGACGCTTTGAGACAAGTATTACAAAAGTCAGAGAATGTCAAAAATTAGAGTGAAATTGCTTCAAACAGGCGAATTATCGCGAAACAACACCTGCTCGAAGCCAACAAAAACTGTGCCCTGCCGACTCCATTTAGCCTCAAAGACGGTTTGAGATAATTGTTACAAAAATCAGAGAATGTCAAAGATTAGAGTGTAATTGCTTCAAACAAGCGAATTATCGCGAAACAACACCTGCTCGAATCCAACAAAAACTGTGCCCTGCCGACTCTATTTAGCCTCCGAGACGGTTTGAGACAATTGTTACAAAGATCACAGAATGTCAAAAATTAGAGTTTAATTGCTTCAAACAAGCGAATTATCGCGAAACAACACCTGCTCGAATCCAACAAAAACTATGCCCTACCCGATCTATTTAGCCTCAGAGACGGTTTGAGACAATTGTTACAAAAATCAGAGAATGTCAAAAATTAGAGTGAAATTGCTTCAAACAAGCGAATTATCGCGAAACACCTGCTCGAATCCAACAAAAACTGTGCGCTACCGTCTCTACTGAGCCTCAGAGACGCTTTGAGACAAGTATTACAAAAATCATAGAATGTCAAAAATTAGAGTGAAATTGCTTCAAACAAGCGAATTATCGCGAAACAACACCTGCTCGAAACAAACAAAAACCGTGCCCTGCCGACTCCATTTAGCCTCAAAGACGGTTTGAGATAATTGATACAACAATCCGAGAATGTCAAAGATTAGAGTGTAATTGCTTCAAACAAGCGAATTATCGCGAAACAACACCTGCTCGAATCCAACAAAAACTGTTCCCTGCCGACTCCATTTAGCCTCAAAGACGGTTTGAGATAATTGTTACAAAAATCAGAGAATGTCAAAGATTAGTGTAATTGCTTCAAACAAGCGAGTTATCGCGAAACAACACCTGCTCGCATCCAACAAAAACTGTGCCCTGCCGACTCTATTTAGCCTCAGAGACGGTTTGAGACAATTGTTACAAAAATCAGAGAATGTCAAAAATTAGAGTGAAATTGCTTCAAACAAGCGAATTATCGCGAAACAACACCTGCTCGAATCCAACAAAAACTGTGGCCTGCCGACTCTATTAAGCCTCAGAGACGGTGTGAGACAATTGTTACAAAAATCAGAGAATGTCAAAAATTAGAGTGAAGTTGCTTCAAACAAGCGAATTATCGCGAAACAACACCTGCTCGAATCCAACAAAAACTGTGCCCTGCCGACTCTATTTAGACTCAGAGACGGTTTAAGACAATGGTTACAAAAATCAGAGAATGTCAAAAATTAGAGTGTAATTGCTTCAAACAAGCGAATTATCGCGAAACAACACCTGCTCGAGTTCAACAAAAACTGTGCGCTACCGTCTCTACTGAGCCTCAGAGACGCTTTGAGACAAGTATTACAAAAATCATAGAATGTCAAAAATTAAAGTGAAATTGCTTCAAACAAGCGAATTATCGCGAAACAAAACCTGCTCGAAACAAACAAAAACCGTGCCCTGCCGACTCCATTTAGCCTCAAAGACGGTTTGAGATGATTGATACAAAAATCAGAGAATGTCAAAGATTAGAGTGTAATTGCTTCAAACAAGCGAATTATCGCGAAACAACACCTGCTCGAATCCAACAAAAACTGTGCCCTGCCGACTCCATTTAGCCTCAAAGACGGTTTGAGATAATTGCTACAAAAATCAGAGAATGTCAAAGATTAGAGTGTAATTGCTTCAAACAAGCGAGTTATCGCGAAACAACACCTGCTCGCATCCAACAAAAACTGTGCCCTGCCGACTGTACCTGGCCTCAGAGACGGTTTGAGACAATTGTTACAAAAATCAGAGAATGTCAAAAATTAGAGTGAAATTGCTTCAAACATGCGAATTATCGCGAAACAACACCTGCTCGAATCCAACAAAAACTGTGCGCTACCGTCTCTACTGAGCCTCAGAGACGCTTTGAGACAAGTATTACAAAAATCAGAGAATGTCAAAAATTAGAGTGAAATTGCTTCAAACAGGCGAATTATCGCGAAACAACACCTGCTCGAATCCAACAAAAACTGTGCCCTGCCGACTCCATTTAGCCTCAAAGACGGTTTGAGATAATTGTTACAAAAATCAGAGAATGTCAAAGATTAGAGTGTAATTGCTTCAAACAAGCGAATTATCGCGAAACAACACCTGCTCGAATCCAACAAAAACTGTGCCCTGCCGACTCTATTTAGCCTCAAAGACGGTTTGAGACAATTGTTACAAAAATCAGAGAATGTCAAAAATTAGAGTGAAATTGCTTCAAACAGGCGATTATCACGAAACAACACCTGCTCGAATCCAAAAAAACTGTGCCCTGCCGACTCCATTTAGCCTCAAAGACGGTTTGAGATAATTGTTACAAAAATCAGAGAATGTCAAAAATTAGAGTGAAATTGCTTCAAACAAGCGAATTATCGCCAAACAGCACCTGCTCGAATCCCACAAAAACTGTGCCCTCCGGTCTCCAATGAGCGTCAGAGACGCTTTGAGACAAGTGTAACAAAAATCAGAGAATGTCAAAAATTAGAGTGAAATTGCTTCAAACAGGCGAATTACCGCGCAACAACACCTGCTCGTATCCAACAAAAACTGTGCCCTGCCGACTCCATTTAGCCTCAGAGACGGTTTGAGACAATTGTTACAGAAATCAGAGAATGTCAAAAATTAGAGTAAAATTGCTTCAAACAAGCGAATTATCGCGAAACAACACCTGCTCGAATCAAACAAAAACCGTGCCCTGCAGTCTCTACCTGGCCTCAGAGACGGTTTGAGACAATTGTTACAAAAATCAGAGAATGTCAAAGATTAGAGTGTAATTGCTTCAAACAAGCGAATTATCGCGAAAACAACACCTGCTCGAATCCAACAACTGTGCCCTGCCGACTCTATTTAGCCTCAGAGACGGTTTGAGACAATTGTTACAAAGATCACAGAAGGTCAAAAATTAGAGTTTAATTGCTTCAAACAAGCGAATTATCGCGAAACAACACCTGCTCGAATCCAACAAAAACTATGCCCTACCCGCTCTATTTAGCCTCAGAGACGGTTTTAGACAATTGTTACAAAAATCAGAGAATGTCAAAAATTAGAGTGAAATTGCTTCAAACAAGCGAATTATCGCGAAACAACACCTGCTCGAATCCAACAAAAACTGTGCGCTACCGTCTCTACTGAGCCTCAGAGACGCTTTGAGACAAGTATTACAAAAATCATAGAATGTCAAAAATTAGAGTGATATTGCTTCAAACAAGCGAATTATCGCGAAACAACACCTGCTCGAAACAAACAAAAACCGTGCCCTGCCGACTCCATTTAGCCTCAAAGACGGTTCGAGATAATTGATACAAAAATCGGAGAATGTCAAAGATTAGAGTGTAATTGCTTCAAACAAGCGAATTATCGCGAAACAACACCTGCTCGAATCCAACAAAAACTGTGCCCTGCCGACTCCATTTAGCCTCAAAGACGGTTTAGATAATTGCTACAAAAATCAGAGAATGTCAAAGATTAATGTAATTGCTTCAAACAAGCAAGTTATCGCGAAACAACACCTGCTCGAATCCAACAAAAACTGTGCGCTACCGTCTCTACTGAGCCTCAGAGACGCTTTGAGACAAGTATTACAAAAATCAGAGAATGTCAAAAATTAGAGTGAAATTGCTTCAAACAGGCGAATTATCGCGAAACAACACCTGCTCGAATCCAACAAAAACTATGCCCTACCCACTCTATTTAGCCTCAGAGACGGTTTGAGACAATTCTTACAAAAATCAGAGAATGTCAAAAATTAGAGTAGAATTGCTTCAAACAAGCGAATTATCGCGAAACAACACCTGCTCGAATCAAACAAAAACCGTGCCCTGCCGTCTCTACCTGGCCTCAGAGACGGTTTGAGACAATTGTTACAAAAATCAGAGAATGTCAAAAATTAGAGTGAAATTGCTTCAAACAGGCGATTATCACGAAACAACACCTGCTCGAATCCAAAAAAACTGTGCCCTGCCGACTCCATTTAGCCTCAAAGACGGTTTGAGATAATTGTTACAAAAATCAGAGAATGTCAAAAATTAGAGTGAAATTGCTTCAAAGAAGCGAATTATCGCCAAACAGCACCTGCTCGAATCCCACAAAAACTGTGCCCTCCGGTCTCCAATGAGCGTCAGAGACGCTTTGAGACAAGTGTAACAAAAATCAGAGAATGTCAAAAATTAGAGTGAAATTGCTTCAAACAGGCGAATTACCGCGCAACAACACCTGCTCGTATCCAACAAAAACTGTGCCCTGCCGACTCCATTTAGCCTCAGAGACGGTTTGAGACAATTGTTACAAAAATCAGAGAATGTCAAAAATTAGAGTAAAATTGCTTCAAACAACCGAATTATCGCGAAACAACACCTGCTCGAATCAAACAAAAACCGTGCCCTGCAGTCTCTACCTGGCCTCAGAGACGGTTTGATACAATTGTTACAAAAATCAGAGAATGTCAAAGATTAGAGTGTAATTGCTTCAAACAAGCGAATTATCGCGAAAACAACACCTGCTCGAATCCAACAACTGTGCCCTGCCGACTCTATTTAGCCTCAGAGACGGTTTGAGACAATTGTTACAAAGATCACAGAAGGTCAAAAATTAGAGTTTAATTGCTTCAAACAAGCGAATTATCGCGAAACAACACCTGCTCGAATCCAACAAAAACTATGCCCTACCCGCTCTATTTAGCCTCAGAGACGGTTTTAGACAATTGTTACAAAAATCAGAGAATGTCAAAAATTAGAGTGAAATTGCTTCAAACAAGCGAATTATCGCGAAACAACACCTGCTCGAATCCAACAAAAACTGTGCGCTACCGTCTCTACTGAGCCTCAGAGACGCTTTGAGACAAGTATTACAAAAATCATAGAATGTCAAAAATTAGAGTGATATTGCTTCAAACAAGCGAATTATCGCGAAACAACACCTGCTCGAAACAAACAAAAACCGTGCCCTGCCGACTCCATTTAGCCTCAAAGACGGTTCGAGATAATTGATACAAAAATCAGAGAATGTCAAAGATTAATGTAATTGCTTCAAACAAGCAAGTTATCGCGAAACAACACCTGCTCGAATCCAACAAAAACTGTGCGCTACCGTCTCTACTGAGCCTCAGAGACGCTTTGAGACAAGTATTACAAAAATCAGAGAATGTCAAAAATTAGAGTGAAATTGCTTCAAACAGGCGAATTATCGCGAAACAACACCTGCTCGAATCCAACAAAAACTATGCCCTACCCACTCTATTTAGCCTCAGAGACGGTTTGAGACAATTCTTACAAAAATCAGAGAATGTCAAAAATTAGAGTAGAATTGCTTCAAACAAGCGAATTATCGCGAAACAACACCTGCTCGAATCAAACAAAAACCGTGCCCTGCCGTCTCTACCTGGCCTCAGAGACGGTTTGAGACAATTGTTACAAAAATCAGAGAATGTCAAAAATTAGAGTGAAATTGCTTCAAACAGGCGATTATCACGAAACAACACCTGCTCGAATCCAAAAAAACTGTGCCCTGCCGACTCCATTTAGCCTCAAAGACGGTTTGAGATAATTGTTACAAAAATCAGAGAATGTCAAAAATTAGAGTGAAATTGCTTCAAAGAAGCGAATTATCGCCAAACAGCACCTGCTCGAATCCCACAAAAACTGTGCCCTCCGGTCTTCAATGAGCGTCAGAGACGCTTTGAGACAAGTGTAACAAAAATCAGAGAATGTCAAAAATTAGAGTGAAATTGCTTCAAACAGGCGAATTACCGCGCAACAACACCTGCTCGTATCCAACAAAAACTGTGCCCTGCCGACTCCATTTAGCCTCAGAGACGGTTTGAGACAATTGTTACAAAAATCAGAGAATGTCAAAAATTAGAGTAAAATTGCTTCAAACAAGCGAATTATCGCGAAACAACACCTGCTCGAATCAAACAAAAACCGTGCCCTGCAGTCTCTACCTGGCCTCAGAGACGGTTTGATACAATTGTTACAAAAATCAGAGAATGTCAAAGATTAGAGTGTAATTGCTTCAAACAAGCGAATTATCGCGAAAACAACACCTGCTCGAATCCAACAACTGTGCCCTGCCGACTCTATTTAGCCTCAGAGACGGTTTGAGACAATTGTTACAAAGATCACAGAAGGTCAAAAATTAGAGTTTAATTGCTTCAAACAAGCGAATTATCGCGAAACAACACCTGCTCGAATCCAACAAAAACTATGCCCTACCCGCTCTATTTAGCCTCAGAGACGGTTTTAGACAATTGTTACAAAAATCAGAGAATGTCAAAAATTAGAGTGAAATTGCTTCAAACAAGCGAATTATCGCGAAACAACACCTGCTCGAATCCAACAAAAACTGTGCGCTACCGTCTCTACTGAGCCTCAGAGACGCTTTGAGACAAGTATTACAAAAATCATAGAATGTCAAAAATTAGAGTGATATTGCTTCAAACAAGCGAATTATCGCGAAACAACACCTGCTCGAAACAAACAAAAACCGTGCCCTGCCGACTCCATTTAGCCTCAAAGACGGTTCGAGATAATTGATACAAAAATCGGAGAATGTCAAAGATTAGAGTGTAATTGCTTCAAACAAGCGAATTATCGCGAAACAACACCTGCTCGAATCCAACAAAAACTGTGCCCTGCCGACTCCATTTAGCCTCAAAGACGGTTTAGATAATTGCTACAAAAATCAGAGAATGTCAAAGATTAATGTAATTGCTTCAAACAAGCAAGTTATCGCGAAACAACACCTGCTCGCATCCAACAAAAACTGTGCCCGGCCGACTCTATTTAGCCTCAGAGACGGTTTGAGACAATTGTTACAAAAATCAGAGAATGTCAAAAATTAGAGTGAAATTGCTTCAAACAAGCGAATTATCGCGAAACAACACCTGCTCGAATCCAACAAAAACTGTGGCCTGCCGACTCTATTAAGCCTCGGAGACGGTTTGAGACAATTGTTACAAAAATCAGAGAAAGTCAAAAATTAGAGTGAAATTGCTTCAAACAAGCGAATTATCGCGAAACAACACCTGCTCAAATCCAACAAAAACTGTGCCCTGCCGACTCTATTTAGCCTCAGAGACGGTTTAAGACAATGGTTACAAAAATCAGAGAATGTCAAAAATTAGAGTGTAATTGCTTCAAACAAGCGAATTATCGCGAAACATCACCTGCTCGAATCCAACAAAAACTGTGCCCTGCCGACTCCATTTAGCCTCAAAGACGGTTTGAGATTATTGTTACAAAAATCAGAGAATGTCAAAGATTAGAGTGTAATTGCTTCAAACAAGCGAATTATCGCGAAACAACACCTGCTCGAATCCAACAAAAACTGTGCCCTGCCGACTATTTAGCCTCAGAGACGGTTTGAGACAATTGTTACAAAGATCACAGAATGTCAAAAATTAGAGCTTAATTGCTTCAAACAAGCGAATTATCGCGAAACAACACCTGCTCGAATCCAACAAAAACTGTGCGCTACCGTCTCTACTGAGCCTCAGAGACGCTTTGAGACAAGTATTACAAAAATCAGAGAATGTCAAAAATTAGAGTGAAATTGCTTCAAACAGGCGAATTATCGCGAAACAACACCTGCTCGAATCCAACAAAAACTATGCCCTACCCACTCTATTTAGCCTCAGAGACGGTTTAGGACAATTGTTACAAAAATCAGAGAATGTAAAAAATTAGAGTGAAATTGCTTCAAAGAAGCGAATTATCGCCAAACAACACCTGCTCGAATCCAACAAAAACTGTGACCTCCGGTCTCCAATGAGCGTCAGAGACGCTTTGAGACAAGTGTAACAAAAATCAGAGAATGTCAAAAATTAGAGTGAAATTGCTTCAAACAGGCGAATTACCGCGTAACAACACCTGCTCGTATCCAACAAAAACTGTGCCCTGCCGACTCCATTTAGCCTCAGAGACGGTTTGAGACAATTGTTACAAAAATCAGAGAATGTCAAAAATTAGAGTGAAATTGCTTCAAACAAGCGAATTATCGCGAAACAGCACCTGCTCGAATCAAACAAAAACCGTGCCCTGCCGTCTCTACCTGGCCTCAGAGACGGTTTGAGACAATTGTTAAAAAAATCAGAGAATGTCAAAAATTAGAGTGTAATTGCTTCAAACAAGCGAATTATCGCGAAACAACACCTGCTCAAATCCAACACAAACTGTGCGCTACCGTCTCTACTGAGCCTCAGAGACGCTTTGAGACAAGTATTACAAAAGTCAGAGAATGTCAAAAATTAGAGTGAAATTGCTTCAAACAAGCGAATTATCGCGAAACAACACCTGCTCAAATCCAACAAAAACTGTGCGCTACCGTCTCTACTGAGCCTCAGAGACGCTTTGAGAGAAGTATTACAAAAGTCAGAGAATGTCAAAAATTAGAGTGAAATTGCTTCAAACAGGCGAATTATCGCGAAACAACACCTGCTCGAAGCCAACAAAAACTGTGCCCTGCCGACTCCATTTAGCCTCAAAGACGGTTTGAGACAATTGTTACAAAGATCACAGAATGTCAAACATTAGAGTTTAATTGCTTCAAACAAGCGAATTATCGCGAAACACCTGCTCGAATCCAACAAAAACTGTGCGGTACCGTCTCTACTGAGCCTCAGAGACGCTTTGAGACAAGTATTACAAAAATCATAGAATGTCAAAAATTAGAGTGAAATTGCTTCAAACAAGCGAATTATCGCGAAACAACACCTGCTCGAAACAAACAAAAACCGTGCCCTGCCGACTCCATTTAGCCTCAAAGACGGTTTGAGATAATTGATACAACAATCCGAGAATGTCAAAGATTAGAGTGTAATTGCTTCAAACAAGCGAATTATCCCGAAACAACACCTGCTCGAAACAAACAAAAACCGTGCCCTGCCGACTCCATTTAGCCTCAAAGACGGTTTGAGATAATTGATACAACAATCCGAGAATGTCAAAGATTAGAGTGTAATTGCTTCAAACATGCGAATTATCGCGAAACAACACCTGCTCGAATCCAACAAAAACTGTGCCCTGCCGACTCCATTTAGCCTCAAAGACGGTTTGAGATAATTGTTACAAAAATCAGAGAATGTCAAAGATTAGTGTAATTGCTTCAAACAAGCGAGTTATCGCGAAACAACACCTGCTCGCATCCAACAAAAACTGTGCCCTGCCGACTCTATTTAGCCTCAGAGACGGTTTGAGACAATTGTTACAAAAATCAGAGAATGTCAAAAATTAGAGTGAAATTGCTTCAAACAAGCGAATTATCGCGAAACAACACCTGCTCGAATCCAACAAAAACTGTGGCCTGCCGACTCTATTAAGCCTCAGAGACGGTGTGAGACAATTGTTACAAAAATCAGAGAATGTCAAAAATTAGAGTGAAATTGCTTCAAACAAGCGAATTACCGCGCAACAACACCTGCTCGAATCCAACAAAAACTGTGCCCTGCCGACTCTATTTAGACTCAGAGACGGTTTAAGACAATGGTTACAAAAATCAGAGAATGTCAAAAATTAGAGTGTAATTGCTTCAAACAAGCGAATTATCGCGAAACAACACCTGCTCGAGTTCAACAAAAACTGTGCGCTACCGTCTCTACTGAGCCTCAGAGACGCTTTCAGACAAGTATTACAAAAATCAGAGAATGTCAAAGATTAGAGTGTAATTGCTTCAAACAAGCGAATTATCGCGAAACAACACCTGCTCGAATCCAACAAAAACTGTGCCCTGCCGACTCTATTTAGCCTCAGAGACGGTTTGAGACAATTGTTACAAAGATCACAGAATGTCAAAAATTAGAGTTTAATTGCTTCAAACAAGCGAATTATCGCGAAACAACACCTGCTCGAATCCAACAAAAACTGTGCGCTACCGTCTCTACTGAGCCTCAGAGACGCTTTAAGACAAGTATTAAAAAAATCATAGAATGTCAAAAATTAAAGTGACATTGCTTCAAACAAGCGAATTATCGCGAAACAAAACCTGCTCGAAACAAACAAAAACCGTGCCCTGCCGACTCCATTTAGCCTCAAAGACGGTTTGAGATGATTGATACAAAAATCAGAGAATGTCAAAGATTAGAGTGTAATTGCTTCAAACAAGCGAATTATCGCGAAACAACACCTGCTCGCATCCAACAAAAACTGTGCCCTGCCGACTGTACCTGGCCTCAGAGACGGTTTGAGACAATTGTTACAAAAATCAGAGAATGTAAAAAATTAGAGTGAAATTGCTTCAAACATGCGAATTATCGCGAAACAACACCTGCTCGAATCCAACAAAAACTGTGCCCTGCCGACTCTATTTAGCCTCAGAGACGGTTTGAGACAATTGTTACAAAGATCACAGAATGTCAAAAATTAGAGTTTAATTGCTTCAAACAAGCGAATTATCGCGAAACAACACCTGCTCGAATCCAACAAAAACTGTGCGCTACCGTCTCTACTGAGCCTCAGAGACGCTTTGAGACTAGTATTACAAAAATCAGAGAATGTCAAAAATTAGAGTGAAATTGCTTCAAACAGGCGAATTATCGCGAAACAACACCTGCTCGAATCCAACAAATACTATTTCCTACCCACTCTATTTAGCCTCAGAGACGGTTTAGTACAATTGTTACAAAAATCAGAGAATGTCAAAAATTAGAGTGAAATTGCTTCAAAGAAGCGAATTATCGCCAAACAACACCTGCTCGAATCCAACAAAAACTGTGCCCTCCGGTCTCCAATGAGCGTCAGAGACGCTTTGAGACAAGTGTTACAAAAATCAGAGAATGTCAAAAATTAGAGTGAAATTGCTTCAAACAGGCGAATTATCGCGAAACAACACCTTCTCGTATCCAACAAAAACTGTGCCCTGCCGATTCTAATTAGCCTAAGAGACGGTTTGAGATAATTGTTAGAAAAATCAGAGAATGGCAAAGATTAGAGTGTAATTGCTTCAAACAAGCGAATTATCGCGAAACAACACCTGCTCGAAACAAACAAAAACCGTGCCCTGCCGACTCCATTTAGCCTCAAAGACGGTTTGAGATAATTGATACAACAATCCGAGAATGTCAAAGATTAGAGTGTAATTGCTTCAAACAAGCGAATTATCGCGAAACAACACCTGCTCGAATCCAACAAAAACTGTTCCCTGCCGACTCCATTTAGCCTCAAAGACGGTTTGAGATAATTGTTACAAAAATCAGAGAATGTCAAAGATTAGTGTAATTGCTTCAAACAAGCGAGTTATCGCGAAACAACACCTGCTCGCATCCAACAAAAACTGTGCCCTGCCGACTCTATTTAGCCTCAGAGACGGTTTGAGACAATTGTTACAAAAATCAGAGAATGTCAAAAATTAGAGTGAAATTGCTTCAAACAAGCGAATTATCGCGAAACAACACCTGCTCGAATCCAACAAAAACTGTGGCCTGCCGACTCTATTAAGCCTCAGAGACGGTGTGAGACAATTGTTACAAAAATCAGAGAATGTCAAAAATTAGAGTGAAGTTGCTTCAAACAAGCGAATTATCGCGAAACAACACCTGCTCGAATCCAACAAAAACTGTGCCCTGCCGACTCTATTTAGACTCAGAGACGGTTTAAGACAATGGTTACAAAAATCAGAGAATGTCAAAAATTAGAGTGTAATTGCTTCAAACAAGCGAATTATCGCGAAACAACACCTGCTCGAGTTCAACAAAAACTGTGCGCTACCGTCTCTACTGAGCCTCAGAGACGCTTTGAGACAAGTATTACAAAAATCATAGAATGTCAAAAATTAAAGTGAAATTGCTTCAAACAAGCGAATTATCGCGAAACAAAACCTGCTCGAAACAAACAAAAACCGTGCCCTGCCGACTCCATTTAGCCTCAAAGACGGTTTGAGATGATTGATACAAAAATCAGAGAATGTCAAAGATTAGAGTGTAATTGCTTCAAACAAGCGAATTATCGCGAAACAACACCTGCTCGAATCCAACAAAAACTGTGCCCTGCCGACTCCATTTAGCCTCAAAGACGGTTTGAGATAATTGCTACAAAAATCAGAGAATGTCAAAGATTAGAGTGTAATTGCTTCAAACAAGCGAGTTATCGCGAAACAACACCTGCTCGCATCCAACAAAAACTGTGCCCTGCCGACTGTACCTGGCCTCAGAGACGGTTTGAGACAATTGTTACAAAAATCAGAGAATGTCAAAAATTAGAGTGAAATTGCTTCAAACATGCGAATTATCGCGAAACAACACCTGCTCGAATCCAACAAAAACTGTGCGCTACCGTCTCTACTGAGCCTCAGAGACGCTTTGAGACAAGTATTACAAAAATCAGAGAATGTCAAAAATTAGAGTGAAATTGCTTCAAACAGGCGAATTATCGCGAAACAACACCTGCTCGAATCCAACAAAAACTGTGCCCTGCCGACTCCATTTAGCCTCAAAGACGGTTTGAGATAATTGTTACAAAAATCAGAGAATGTCAAAGATTAGAGTGTAATTGCTTCAAACAAGCGAATTATCGCGAAACAACACCTGCTCGAATCCAACAAAAACTGTGCCCTGCCGACTCTATTTAGCCTCAAAGACGGTTTGAGACAATTGTTACAAAAATCAGAGAATGTCAAAAATTAGAGTGAAATTGCTTCAAACAGGCGATTATCACGAAACAACACCTGCTCGAATCCAAAAAAACTGTGCCCTGCCGACTCCATTTAGCCTCAAAGACGGTTTGAGATAATTGTTACAAAAATCAGAGAATGTCAAAAATTAGAGTGAAATTGCTTCAAACAAGCGAATTATCGCCAAACAGCACCTGCTCGAATCCCACAAAAACTGTGCCCTCCGGTCTCCAATGAGCGTCAGAGACGCTTTGAGACAAGTGTAACAAAAATCAGAGAATGTCAAAAATTAGAGTGAAATTGCTTCAAACAGGCGAATTACCGCGCAACAACACCTGCTCGTATCCAACAAAAACTGTGCCCTGCCGACTCCATTTAGCCTCAGAGACGGTTTGAGACAATTGTTACAGAAATCAGAGAATGTCAAAAATTAGAGTAAAATTGCTTCAAACAAGCGAATTATCGCGAAACAACACCTGCTCGAATCAAACAAAAACCGTGCCCTGCAGTCTCTACCTGGCCTCAGAGACGGTTTGAGACAATTGTTACAAAAATCAGAGAATGTCAAAGATTAGAGTGTAATTGCTTCAAACAAGCGAATTATCGCGAAAACAACACCTGCTCGAATCCAACAACTGTGCCCTGCCGACTCTATTTAGCCTCAGAGACGGTTTGAGACAATTGTTACAAAGATCACAGAAGGTCAAAAATTAGAGTTTAATTGCTTCAAACAAGCGAATTATCGCGAAACAACACCTGCTCGAATCCAACAAAAACTATGCCCTACCCGCTCTATTTAGCCTCAGAGACGGTTTTAGACAATTGTTACAAAAATCAGAGAATGTCAAAAATTAGAGTGAAATTGCTTCAAACAAGCGAATTATCGCGAAACAACACCTGCTCGAATCCAACAAAAACTGTGCGCTACCGTCTCTACTGAGCCTCAGAGACGCTTTGAGACAAGTATTACAAAAATCATAGAATGTCAAAAATTAGAGTGATATTGCTTCAAACAAGCGAATTATCGCGAAACAACACCTGCTCGAAACAAACAAAAACCGTGCCCTGCCGACTCCATTTAGCCTCAAAGACGGTTCGAGATAATTGATACAAAAATCGGAGAATGTCAAAGATTAGAGTGTAATTGCTTCAAACAAGCGAATTATCGCGAAACAACACCTGCTCGAATCCAACAAAAACTGTGCCCTGCCGACTCCATTTAGCCTCAAAGACGGTTTAGATAATTGCTACAAAAATCAGAGAATGTCAAAGATTAATGTAATTGCTTCAAACAAGCAAGTTATCGCGAAACAACACCTGCTCGAATCCAACAAAAACTGTGCGCTACCGTCTCTACTGAGCCTCAGAGACGCTTTGAGACAAGTATTACAAAAATCAGAGAATGTCAAAAATTAGAGTGAAATTGCTTCAAACAGGCGAATTATCGCGAAACAACACCTGCTCGAATCCAACAAAAACTATGCCCTACCCACTCTATTTAGCCTCAGAGACGGTTTGAGACAATTCTTACAAAAATCAGAGAATGTCAAAAATTAGAGTAGAATTGCTTCAAACAAGCGAATTATCGCGAAACAACACCTGCTCGAATCAAACAAAAACCGTGCCCTGCCGTCTCTACCTGGCCTCAGAGACGGTTTGAGACAATTGTTACAAAAATCAGAGAATGTCAAAAATTAGAGTGAAATTGCTTCAAACAGGCGATTATCACGAAACAACACCTGCTCGAATCCAAAAAAACTGTGCCCTGCCGACTCCATTTAGCCTCAAAGACGGTTTGAGATAATTGTTACAAAAATCAGAGAATGTCAAAAATTAGAGTGAAATTGCTTCAAAGAAGCGAATTATCGCCAAACAGCACCTGCTCGAATCCCACAAAAACTGTGCCCTCCGGTCTCCAATGAGCGTCAGAGACGCTTTGAGACAAGTGTAACAAAAATCAGAGAATGTCAAAAATTAGAGTGAAATTGCTTCAAACAGGCGAATTACCGCGCAACAACACCTGCTCGTATCCAACAAAAACTGTGCCCTGCCGACTCCATTTAGCCTCAGAGACGGTTTGAGACAATTGTTACAAAAATCAGAGAATGTCAAAAATTAGAGTAAAATTGCTTCAAACAACCGAATTATCGCGAAACAACACCTGCTCGAATCAAACAAAAACCGTGCCCTGCAGTCTCTACCTGGCCTCAGAGACGGTTTGATACAATTGTTACAAAAATCAGAGAATGTCAAAGATTAGAGTGTAATTGCTTCAAACAAGCGAATTATCGCGAAAACAACACCTGCTCGAATCCAACAACTGTGCCCTGCCGACTCTATTTAGCCTCAGAGACGGTTTGAGACAATTGTTACAAAGATCACAGAAGGTCAAAAATTAGAGTTTAATTGCTTCAAACAAGCGAATTATCGCGAAACAACACCTGCTCGAATCCAACAAAAACTATGCCCTACCCGCTCTATTTAGCCTCAGAGACGGTTTTAGACAATTGTTACAAAAATCAGAGAATGTCAAAAATTAGAGTGAAATTGCTTCAAACAAGCGAATTATCGCGAAACAACACCTGCTCGAATCCAACAAAAACTGTGCGCTACCGTCTCTACTGAGCCTCAGAGACGCTTTGAGACAAGTATTACAAAAATCATAGAATGTCAAAAATTAGAGTGATATTGCTTCAAACAAGCGAATTATCGCGAAACAACACCTGCTCGAAACAAACAAAAACCGTGCCCTGCCGACTCCATTTAGCCTCAAAGACGGTTCGAGATAATTGATACAAAAATCAGAGAATGTCAAAGATTAATGTAATTGCTTCAAACAAGCAAGTTATCGCGAAACAACACCTGCTCGAATCCAACAAAAACTGTGCGCTACCGTCTCTACTGAGCCTCAGAGACGCTTTGAGACAAGTATTACAAAAATCAGAGAATGTCAAAAATTAGAGTGAAATTGCTTCAAACAGGCGAATTATCGCGAAACAACACCTGCTCGAATCCAACAAAAACTATGCCCTACCCACTCTATTTAGCCTCAGAGACGGTTTGAGACAATTCTTACAAAAATCAGAGAATGTCAAAAATTAGAGTAGAATTGCTTCAAACAAGCGAATTATCGCGAAACAACACCTGCTCGAATCAAACAAAAACCGTGCCCTGCCGTCTCTACCTGGCCTCAGAGACGGTTTGAGACAATTGTTACAAAAATCAGAGAATGTCAAAAATTAGAGTGAAATTGCTTCAAACAGGCGATTATCACGAAACAACACCTGCTCGAATCCAAAAAAACTGTGCCCTGCCGACTCCATTTAGCCTCAAAGACGGTTTGAGATAATTGTTACAAAAATCAGAGAATGTCAAAAATTAGAGTGAAATTGCTTCAAAGAAGCGAATTATCGCCAAACAGCACCTGCTCGAATCCCACAAAAACTGTGCCCTCCGGTCTTCAATGAGCGTCAGAGACGCTTTGAGACAAGTGTAACAAAAATCAGAGAATGTCAAAAATTAGAGTGAAATTGCTTCAAACAGGCGAATTACCGCGCAACAACACCTGCTCGTATCCAACAAAAACTGTGCCCTGCCGACTCCATTTAGCCTCAGAGACGGTTTGAGACAATTGTTACAAAAATCAGAGAATGTCAAAAATTAGAGTAAAATTGCTTCAAACAAGCGAATTATCGCGAAACAACACCTGCTCGAATCAAACAAAAACCGTGCCCTGCAGTCTCTACCTGGCCTCAGAGACGGTTTGATACAATTGTTACAAAAATCAGAGAATGTCAAAGATTAGAGTGTAATTGCTTCAAACAAGCGAATTATCGCGAAAACAACACCTGCTCGAATCCAACAACTGTGCCCTGCCGACTCTATTTAGCCTCAGAGACGGTTTGAGACAATTGTTACAAAGATCACAGAAGGTCAAAAATTAGAGTTTAATTGCTTCAAACAAGCGAATTATCGCGAAACAACACCTGCTCGAATCCAACAAAAACTATGCCCTACCCGCTCTATTTAGCCTCAGAGACGGTTTTAGACAATTGTTACAAAAATCAGAGAATGTCAAAAATTAGAGTGAAATTGCTTCAAACAAGCGAATTATCGCGAAACAACACCTGCTCGAATCCAACAAAAACTGTGCGCTACCGTCTCTACTGAGCCTCAGAGACGCTTTGAGACAAGTATTACAAAAATCATAGAATGTCAAAAATTAGAGTGATATTGCTTCAAACAAGCGAATTATCGCGAAACAACACCTGCTCGAAACAAACAAAAACCGTGCCCTGCCGACTCCATTTAGCCTCAAAGACGGTTCGAGATAATTGATACAAAAATCGGAGAATGTCAAAGATTAGAGTGTAATTGCTTCAAACAAGCGAATTATCGCGAAACAACACCTGCTCGAATCCAACAAAAACTGTGCCCTGCCGACTCCATTTAGCCTCAAAGACGGTTTAGATAATTGCTACAAAAATCAGAGAATGTCAAAGATTAATGTAATTGCTTCAAACAAGCAAGTTATCGCGAAACAACACCTGCTCGCATCCAACAAAAACTGTGCCCGGCCGACTCTATTTAGCCTCAGAGACGGTTTGAGACAATTGTTACAAAAATCAGAGAATGTCAAAAATTAGAGTGAAATTGCTTCAAACAAGCGAATTATCGCGAAACAACACCTGCTCGAATCCAACAAAAACTGTGGCCTGCCGACTCTATTAAGCCTCGGAGACGGTTTGAGACAATTGTTACAAAAATCAGAGAAAGTCAAAAATTAGAGTGAAATTGCTTCAAACAAGCGAATTATCGCGAAACAACACCTGCTCAAATCCAACAAAAACTGTGCCCTGCCGACTCTATTTAGCCTCAGAGACGGTTTAAGACAATGGTTACAAAAATCAGAGAATGTCAAAAATTAGAGTGTAATTGCTTCAAACAAGCGAATTATCGCGAAACATCACCTGCTCGAATCCAACAAAAACTGTGCCCTGCCGACTCCATTTAGCCTCAAAGACGGTTTGAGATTATTGTTACAAAAATCAGAGAATGTCAAAGATTAGAGTGTAATTGCTTCAAACAAGCGAATTATCGCGAAACAACACCTGCTCGAATCCAACAAAAACTGTGCCCTGCCGACTATTTAGCCTCAGAGACGGTTTGAGACAATTGTTACAAAGATCACAGAATGTCAAAAATTAGAGCTTAATTGCTTCAAACAAGCGAATTATCGCGAAACAACACCTGCTCGAATCCAACAAAAACTGTGCGCTACCGTCTCTACTGAGCCTCAGAGACGCTTTGAGACAAGTATTACAAAAATCAGAGAATGTCAAAAATTAGAGTGAAATTGCTTCAAACAGGCGAATTATCGCGAAACAACACCTGCTCGAATCCAACAAAAACTATGCCCTACCCACTCTATTTAGCCTCAGAGACGGTTTAGGACAATTGTTACAAAAATCAGAGAATGTAAAAAATTAGAGTGAAATTGCTTCAAAGAAGCGAATTATCGCCAAACAACACCTGCTCGAATCCAACAAAAACTGTGACCTCCGGTCTCCAATGAGCGTCAGAGACGCTTTGAGACAAGTGTAACAAAAATCAGAGAATGTCAAAAATTAGAGTGAAATTGCTTCAAACAGGCGAATTACCGCGTAACAACACCTGCTCGTATCCAACAAAAACTGTGCCCTGCCGACTCCATTTAGCCTCAGAGACGGTTTGAGACAATTGTTACAAAAATCAGAGAATGTCAAAAATTAGAGTGAAATTGCTTCAAACAAGCGAATTATCGCGAAACAGCACCTGCTCGAATCAAACAAAAACCGTGCCCTGCCGTCTCTACCTGGCCTCAGAGACGGTTTGAGACAATTGTTAAAAAAATCAGAGAATGTCAAAAATTAGAGTGTAATTGCTTCAAACAAGCGAATTATCGCGAAACAACACCTGCTCAAATCCAACACAAACTGTGCGCTACCGTCTCTACTGAGCCTCAGAGACGCTTTGAGACAAGTATTACAAAAGTCAGAGAATGTCAAAAATTAGAGTGAAATTGCTTCAAACAAGCGAATTATCGCGAAACAACACCTGCTCAAATCCAACAAAAACTGTGCGCTACCGTCTCTACTGAGCCTCAGAGACGCTTTGAGAGAAGTATTACAAAAGTCAGAGAATGTCAAAAATTAGAGTGAAATTGCTTCAAACAGGCGAATTATCGCGAAACAACACCTGCTCGAAGCCAACAAAAACTGTGCCCTGCCGACTCCATTTAGCCTCAAAGACGGTTTGAGACAATTGTTACAAAGATCACAGAATGTCAAACATTAGAGTTTAATTGCTTCAAACAAGCGAATTATCGCGAAACACCTGCTCGAATCCAACAAAAACTGTGCGGTACCGTCTCTACTGAGCCTCAGAGACGCTTTGAGACAAGTATTACAAAAATCATAGAATGTCAAAAATTAGAGTGAAATTGCTTCAAACAAGCGAATTATCGCGAAACAACACCTGCTCGAAACAAACAAAAACCGTGCCCTGCCGACTCCATTTAGCCTCAAAGACGGTTTGAGATAATTGATACAACAATCCGAGAATGTCAAAGATTAGAGTGTAATTGCTTCAAACAAGCGAATTATCCCGAAACAACACCTGCTCGAAACAAACAAAAACCGTGCCCTGCCGACTCCATTTAGCCTCAAAGACGGTTTGAGATAATTGATACAACAATCCGAGAATGTCAAAGATTAGAGTGTAATTGCTTCAAACATGCGAATTATCGCGAAACAACACCTGCTCGAATCCAACAAAAACTGTGCCCTGCCGACTCCATTTAGCCTCAAAGACGGTTTGAGATAATTGTTACAAAAATCAGAGAATGTCAAAGATTAGTGTAATTGCTTCAAACAAGCGAGTTATCGCGAAACAACACCTGCTCGCATCCAACAAAAACTGTGCCCTGCCGACTCTATTTAGCCTCAGAGACGGTTTGAGACAATTGTTACAAAAATCAGAGAATGTCAAAAATTAGAGTGAAATTGCTTCAAACAAGCGAATTATCGCGAAACAACACCTGCTCGAATCCAACAAAAACTGTGGCCTGCCGACTCTATTAAGCCTCAGAGACGGTGTGAGACAATTGTTACAAAAATCAGAGAATGTCAAAAATTAGAGTGAAATTGCTTCAAACAAGCGAATTACCGCGCAACAACACCTGCTCGAATCCAACAAAAACTGTGCCCTGCCGACTCTATTTAGACTCAGAGACGGTTTAAGACAATGGTTACAAAAATCAGAGAATGTCAAAAATTAGAGTGTAATTGCTTCAAACAAGCGAATTATCGCGAAACAACACCTGCTCGAGTTCAACAAAAACTGTGCGCTACCGTCTCTACTGAGCCTCAGAGACGCTTTCAGACAAGTATTACAAAAATCAGAGAATGTCAAAGATTAGAGTGTAATTGCTTCAAACAAGCGAATTATCGCGAAACAACACCTGCTCGAATCCAACAAAAACTGTGCCCTGCCGACTCTATTTAGCCTCAGAGACGGTTTGAGACAATTGTTACAAAGATCACAGAATGTCAAAAATTAGAGTTTAATTGCTTCAAACAAGCGAATTATCGCGAAACAACACCTGCTCGAATCCAACAAAAACTGTGCGCTACCGTCTCTACTGAGCCTCAGAGACGCTTTAAGACAAGTATTAAAAAAATCATAGAATGTCAAAAATTAAAGTGACATTGCTTCAAACAAGCGAATTATCGCGAAACAAAACCTGCTCGAAACAAACAAAAACCGTGCCCTGCCGACTCCATTTAGCCTCAAAGACGGTTTGAGATGATTGATACAAAAATCAGAGAATGTCAAAGATTAGAGTGTAATTGCTTCAAACAAGCGAATTATCGCGAAACAACACCTGCTCGCATCCAACAAAAACTGTGCCCTGCCGACTGTACCTGGCCTCAGAGACGGTTTGAGACAATTGTTACAAAAATCAGAGAATGTAAAAAATTAGAGTGAAATTGCTTCAAACATGCGAATTATCGCGAAACAACACCTGCTCGAATCCAACAAAAACTGTGCCCTGCCGACTCTATTTAGCCTCAGAGACGGTTTGAGACAATTGTTACAAAGATCACAGAATGTCAAAAATTAGAGTTTAATTGCTTCAAACAAGCGAATTATCGCGAAACAACACCTGCTCGAATCCAACAAAAACTGTGCGCTACCGTCTCTACTGAGCCTCAGAGACGCTTTGAGACTAGTATTACAAAAATCAGAGAATGTCAAAAATTAGAGTGAAATTGCTTCAAACAGGCGAATTATCGCGAAACAACACCTGCTCGAATCCAACAAATACTATTTCCTACCCACTCTATTTAGCCTCAGAGACGGTTTAGTACAATTGTTACAAAAATCAGAGAATGTCAAAAATTAGAGTGAAATTGCTTCAAAGAAGCGAATTATCGCCAAACAACACCTGCTCGAATCCAACAAAAACTGTGCCCTCCGGTCTCCAATGAGCGTCAGAGACGCTTTGAGACAAGTGTTACAAAAATCAGAGAATGTCAAAAATTAGAGTGAAATTGCTTCAAACAGGCGAATTATCGCGAAACAACACCTTCTCGTATCCAACAAAAACTGTGCCCTGCCGATTCTAATTAGCCTAAGAGACGGTTTGAGATAATTGTTAGAAAAATCAGAGAATGGCAAAGATTAGAGTGTAATTGCTTCAAACAAGCGAATTATCGCGAAACAACACCTGCTCGAATCAAACAAAAACCGTGCCCGTCCGTCTCTACCTCGCCTCAGAGACGGTTTGAGACAATTGTTACAAAAATCAGAGAATGTCAAAAATTAGAGTGAAATTGCTTCAAACAAGCGAATTATCGCGAAAAAACACCTGCTCGAATCAAAGAAAAACCGTGCCCTGCCGTCTCTACCTCGCCTCAGAGACGGTTTGATACAATTGTTACAAAAATCAGAGAATGTCAAAAATTAGGGTGAAATTGCTTCAAACAAGCGAATTATCGCGAAACAACACCTGCTCGAATCCAACAAAAACTGTGCCCTGCCGACTCCATTTAGCCTCAAAGACGGTTTGAGATAATTGCAACAAAAATCAGAGAATGTCAAAGATTAGAGTTTAATTGCTTCAAACAACCGAGTTATCGCGAAACAACACCTGCTCGCATCCAACAAAAACTGTGGCCTGCCGACTCTATTTAGCCTCAGAGACAGTTTGAGACAATTGTTACAAAAATCAGAGAATGTCAAAAATTAGGGTGAAATTGCTTCAAACAAGCGAATTATCGCGAAACAACACCTGCTCGAATCCAACAAAAACTGTGGCCTGCCGACTCTATTAAGCCTCAGAGACGGTTTGAGACAATTGTTACAAAAATCAGAGAATGTCAAAAATTAGAGTGAAATTGCTTCAAACAAGCGAATTATCGCGAAACAACACCTGCTCGAATCCAACAAAAACTGTGGCCTGCCGACTCTATTAAGCCTCAGAGACGGTTTGAGACAATTGTTACAAAAATCAGAGAATGTCAAAAATTAGAGTGAAATTGCTTCAAACAAGCGAATTATCGCGAAACAACACCTGCTCGAATCCAACAAAAACTATGCCCTACCCGCTCTATTTAGCCTCAGAGACGGTTTGAGACAATTGTTACAAAAATCAGAGAATGTCAAAAATTAGAGTGAAATTGCTTCAAACAAGCCAATTATCGCGAAACAACACCTGCTCGAATCCAACAAAAACTGTTCGCTACCGTCTCTACTGAGCCTCAGAGACGCTTTGAGACAAGTATTACAAAAATCATAGAATGTCAAAAATTAGAGTGAAATTCCTTCAAACAAGCGAATTATCGCGAAACAACACCTGCTCGAAACAAACAAAAACCGTGCCCTGCCGACTCCATTTAGCCTCAAAGACGGTTTGAGATAATTGATACAAAAATCAGAGAATGTCAAAGATTAGAGTGTAATTGCTTCAAACAAGCGAATTATCGCGAAACAACACCTGCTCGAATCCAACAAAAACTGTGCCCTGCCGACTCTATTTAGCCTCAGAGACGGTTTGAGACAATTGTTACAAAAATCAGAGAATGTCAAAAATTAGAGTGAAATTGCTTCAAACAAGCGAATTATCGCGAAACAACACCTGCTCGAATCCAACAAAAACTGTGGCCTGCCGACTCTATTAAGCCTCGGAGACGGTTTGAGACAATTGTTACAAAAATCAGAGAAAGTCAAAAATTAGAGTGAAATTGCTTCAAATAAGCGAATTATCGCGAAACAACACCTGCTCAAATCCAACAAAAACTGTGCCCTGCCGACTCTATTTAGCCTCAGAGACGGTTTGAGATAATTGTTACAAAAATCAGAGAATGTCAAAGATTAGAGTGTAATTGCTTCAAACAAGCGAATTATCGCGAAACAACACCTGCTCGAATCCAACAAAAACTGTGCCCTGCCGACTCTATTTAGCCTCAGAGACGGTTTGAGACAATTGTTACAAAGATCACAGAATGTCAAAAATTAGAGTTTAATTGCTTCAAACAAGCGAATTATCGCGAAACAACACCTGCTCGAATCCAACAAAAACTGTGCGCTACAATCTCTACTGAGCCTCAGAGACGCTTTGAGACAAGTATTACAAAAATCAGAGAATGTCAAAAATTAGAGTGAAATTGCTTCAAACAGGCGAATTATCGCGAAACAACACCTGCTCGAATCAAACAAAAACCGTGCCCTGCCGTCTCTACCTGGCCTCAGAGACGGTTTGAGACAATTGTTACAAAAATCAGAGAAAGTCAAAAATTAGAGTGTAATTGCTACAAACAAGCGAATTATCGCGAAACAACACCTGCTCAAATCCAACAAAAACTGTGCGCTACCGTCTCTACTGAGCCTCAGAGACGCTTTGAGACAAGTATTACAAAAGTCAGAGAATGTCAAAAATTAGAGTGAAATTGCTTCAAACAAGCGAATTATCGCGAAACAACACCTGCTCGAATCAAACAAAAACCGTGCCCTGCCGTCTCTACCTGGCCTCAGAGACGGTTTGAGACAATTGTTACAAAAATCAGAGAAAGTCAAAAATTAGAGTGTAATTGCTTCAAACAAGCGAATTATCGCGAAACAACACCTGCTCAAATCCAACAAAAACTGTGCGCTACCGTCTCTACTGAGCCTCAGAGACGCTTTGAGACAAGTATTACAAAAGTCAGAGAATGTCAAAAATTAGAGTGAAATTGCTTCAAACAAGCGAATTATCGCGAGACAACACCTGCTCGAATCAAAGAAAAACCGTGCCCTGCCGTCTCTACCTCGCCTCAGAGACGGTTTGATACAATTGTTACAAAAATCAGAGAATGTCAAAAATTAGAGTGAAATTGCTTCAAACAAGCGAATTATCGCGAAACAACACCTGCTCGTATCCAACAAAAACTGTGCCCTGCCGAATCCATTTAGCCTCAAAGACGGTTTGAGATAATTGCTACAAAAATCAGAGAATGTCAAAGATTAGAGTTTAATTGCTTCAAACAACCGAGTTATCGCGAAACAACACCTGCTCGCATCCAACAAAAACTATGAACTGCCGACTCTATTTAGCCTCAGAGACGGTTTGAGACAATTGTTACAAAAATCAGAGAATGTCAAAAATTACGGTGAAATTGCTTCAAACAAGCGAATTATCGCGAAACAACACCTGCTCGAATCCAACAAAAACTGTGGCCTGCCGACTCTATTAAGCCTCAGAGACGGTTTGAGACAATTGTTACAAAAATCAGAGAATGTCAAAAATTAGAGTGAAATTGCTTCAAACAAGCGAATTATCGCGAAACAACACCTGCTCGAATCCAACAAAAACCGTGCCCTGCCGTCTCTACCTGGCCTCAGAGACGGTTTGAGACAATTGTTACAAAAATCAGAGAAAGTCAAAAATTAGAGTGAAATTGCTTCAAACAAGCGAATTATCGCGAAACAACACCTGCTCAAATCCAACAAAAACTGTGCCCTGCCGACTCTATTAAGCCTCAGAGACGGTTTTAGACAATTGTTACAAAGATCACAGAATGTCAAAAATTAGAGTTTAATTGCTTCAAACAAGCGAATTATCGCGAAACAACACCTGCTCGAATCCAACAAAAACTGTGCGCTACCGTCTCTACTGAGCCTCAGAGACGCTTTGAGACAAGTATTACAAAAATCAGAGAATGTCAAAAATTAGACTGAAATTGCTTCAAACAGGCGAATTATCGCGAAACAACACCTGCTCGAATCAAACAAAAACCGTGCCCTGCCGTCTCTACCTGGCCTCAGAGACGGTTTGGGACAATTGTTACAAAAATTAGAGAAAGTCAAAAATTAGAGTGTAATTGCTTCAAACAAGCGAATTATCGCGAAACAACACCTGCTCAAATCCAACAAAAACTTTGCGCTACCGTCTCTACTGAGCCTCAGAGACGCTTTGAGACAATTGTTACAAAAATCAGAGAATGTCAAAAATTAGAGTGAAATTGCTTCAAACAAGCGAATTATCGCGAAACAACACCTGCTCGAATCAAACAAAAACCGTGCCCTGCCGTCTCTACCTGGCCTCAGAGACGGTTTGAGACAATTGTTACAAAAATCAGAGAATGTCAAAAATTAGAGTGAAATTGCTTCAAACAAGCGAATTATCGCGAAACAACACCTGCTCGAATCCAACAAAAACTGTGGTCTGCCGACTCTATTAAGCCTCAGAGACGGTTTGAGACAATTGTTACAAAAATCAGAGAATGTCAAAAATTAGAGTGAAATTGCTTCAAACAAGCGAATTATCGGGAAACAACACCTGCTCGAATCCAACAAAAACTATGCCCTACCCGCTCTATTTAGCCTCAGAGACGGTTTGAGACAATTGTTACAAAAATCAGAGAATGTCAAAAATTAGAGTGAAATTGCTTCAAACAAGCCAATTATCGCGAAACAACACCTGCTCGAATCCAACAAAAACTGTGCGCTACCGTCTCTACTGAGCCTCAGAGACGCTTTGAGACAAGTATTACAAAAATCATAGAATGTCAAAAATTAGAGTGAAATTGCTTCAAACAGGCGAATTATCGCGAAACAACACCTTCTCGTATCCAACAAAAACTGTGCCCTGCCGACTCTAATTAGCCTCAGAGACGGTTTGAGATAATTGTTACAAAAATCAGAGAATGTCAAAGATTAGAGTGTAATTGCTTCAAACAAGCGAATTATCGCGAAACAACACCTGCTCGAATCAAACAAAAACCGTGCCCTGCCGTCTCTACCTCGCCTCAGAGACGGTTTGAGACAATTGTTACAAAAATCAGAGAATGTCAAAAATTAGAGTGAAATTGCTTCAAACAAGCGAATTATCGCGAAACAACACCTGCTCGAATCCAACAAAAACTGTGGCCTGCCGACTCTATTAAGCCTCGGAGACGGTTTGAGACAATTGTTACAAAAATCAGAGAAAGTCAAAAATTAGAGTGAAATTGCTTCAAACAAGCGAATTATCGCGAAACAACACCTGCTCAAATCCAACAAAAACTGTGCCCTGCCGACTCTATTTAGCCTCAGAGACGGTTTAAGACAATGGTTACAAAAATCAGAGAATGTCAAAAATTAGAGTGTAATTGCTTCAAACAAGCGAATTATCGAGAAAGAACACCTGCTCGAATCCAACAAAAACTGTGCGCTACCGTCTCTACTGAGCCTCAGAGACTCTTTGAGACAAGTATTACAAAAATCAGAGAATGTCAAAAATTAGAGTGAAATTGCTTCAAACAGGCGAATTATCGCGAAACAACACCTGCTCGAATCCAACAAAAACTGTGCCCTGCCGACTCCATTTCGCCTCAAAGACGGTTTGAGATAATTGTTACAAAAATCAGAGAATGTCAAAGATTAGAGTGTAATTGCTTCAAACAAGCGAATTATCGCGAAACAACACCTGCTCGAATCCAACAAAAACTGTGCCCTGCCGACTCTATTTAGCCTCAGAGACGGTTTGAGACAATTGTTACAAAGATCACAGAATGTCAAAAATTAGAGTTTAATTGCTTCAAACAAGCGAATTATCGCGAAACAACACCTGCTCGAATCCAACAAAAACTGTGCGCTACCGTCTCTACTGAGCCTCAGAGACGCTTTGAGACAAGTATTACAAAAATCAGAGAATGTCAAAAATTAGAGTGAAATTGCTTCAAACAGGCGAATTATCGCGAAACAACACCTGCTCAAATCCAACAAAAACTGTGCCCTGCCGACTCTATTTAGCCTCAGAGACGGTTTAAGACAATGGTTACAAAAATCAGAGAATGTCAAAAATTAGAGTGAAATTGCTTCAAACAAGCGAATTATCGCGAAACAACACCTGCTCGAATCCAACAAAAACTGTGGCCTGGCGACTCTATTAAGCCTCGGAGACGGTTTGAGACAATTGTTACAAAAATCAGAGAAAGTCAAAAATTAGAGTGAAATTGCTTCAAACAAGCGAATTATCGCGAAACAACACCTGCTCAAATCCAACAAAAACTGTGCCCTGCCGACTCTATTTAGCCTCAGAGACGGTTTGAGATAATTGTTACAAAAATCAGAGAATGTCAAAGATTAGAGTGTAATTGCTTCAAACAAGCGAATTATCGCGAAACAACACCTGCTCGAATCCAACAAAAACTGTGCCCTGCCGACTCTATTTAGCCTCAGAGACGGTTTGAGACAATTGTTACAAAGATCACAGAATGTCAAAAATTAGAGTTTAATTGCTTCAAACAAGCGAATTATCGCGAAACAACACCTGCTCGAATCCAACAAAAACTGTGCGCTACCGTCTCTACTGAGCCTCAGAGACGCTTTGAGACAAGTATTACAAAAATCAGAGAATGTCAAAAATTAGAGTGAAATTGCTTCAAACAGGCGAATTATCGCGAAACAACACCTGCTCGAATCAAACAAAAACCGTGCCCTGCCGTCTCTACCTGGCCTCAGAGACGGTTTGAGACAATTGTTACAAAAATCAGAGAAAGTCAAAAATTAGAGTGTAATTGCTACAAACAAGCGAATTATCGCGAAACAACACCTGCTCAAATCCAACAAAAACTGTGCGCTACCGTCTCTACTGAGCCTCAGAGACGCTTTGAGACAAGTATTACAAAAGTCAGAGAATGTCAAAAATTAGAGTGAAATTGCTTCAAACAAGCGAATTATCGCGAAACAACACCTGCTCGAATCAAACAAAAACCGTGCCCTGCCGTCTCTACCTGGCCTCAGAGACGGTTTGAGACAATTGTTACAAAAATCAGAGAAAGTCAAAAATTAGAGTGTAATTGCTTCAAACAAGCGAATTATCGCGAAACAACACCTGCTCAAATCCAACAAAAACTGTGCGCTACCGTCTCTACTGAGCCTCAGAGACGCTTTGAGACAAGTATTACAAAAGTCAGAGAATGTCAAAAATTAGAGTGAAATTGCTTCAAACAAGCGAATTATCGCGAGACAACACCTGCTCGAATCAAAGAAAAACCGTGCCCTGCCGTCTCTACCTCGCCTCAGAGACGGTTTGATACAATTGTTACAAAAATCAGAGAATGTCAAAAATTAGAGTGAAATTGCTTCAAACAAGCGAATTATCGCGAAACAACACCTGCTCGTATCCAACAAAAACTGTGCCCTGCCGAATCCATTTAGCCTCAAAGACGGTTTGAGATAATTGCTACAAAAATCAGAGAATGTCAAAGATTAGAGTTTAATTGCTTCAAACAACCGAGTTATCGCGAAACAACACCTGCTCGCATCCAACAAAAACTGTGAACTGCCGACTCTATTTAGCCTCAGAGACGGTTTGAGACAATTGTTACAAAAATCAGAGAATGTCAAAAATTACGGTGAAATTGCTTCAAACAAGCGAATTATCGCGAAACAACACCTGCTCGAATCCAACAAAAACTGTGGCCTGCCGACTCTATTAAGCCTCAGAGACGGTTTGAGACAATTGTTACAAAAATCAGAGAATGTCAAAAATTAGAGTGAAATTGCTTCAAACAAGCGAATTATCGCGAAACAACACCTGCTCGAATCCAACAAAAACCGTGCCCTGCCGTCTCTACCTGGCCTCAGAGACGGTTTGAGACAATTGTTACAAAAATCAGAGAAAGTCAAAAATTAGAGTGAAATTGCTTCAAACAAGCGAATTATCGCGAAACAACACCTGCTCAAATCCAACAAAAACTGTGCCCTGCCGACTCTATTTAGCCTCAGAGACGGTTTAAGACAATGGTTACAAAAATCAGAGAATGTCAAAAATTAGAGTGTAATTGCTTCAAACAAGCGAATTATCGAGAAAGAACACCTGCTCGAATCCAACAAAAACTGTGCGCTACCGTCTCTACTGAGCCTCAGAGACTCTTTGAGACAAGTATTACAAAAATCAGAGAATGTCAAAAATTAGAGTGAAATTGCTTCAAACAGGCGAATTATCGCGAAACAACACCTGCTCGAATCCAACAAAAACTGTGCCCTGCCGACTCCATTTAGCCTCAAAGACGGTTTGAGATAATTGTTACAAAAATCAGAGAATGTCAAAGATTAGAGTGTAATTGCTTCAAACAAGCGAATTATCGCGAAACAACACCTGCTCGAATCCAACAAAAACTGTGCCCTGCCGACTCTATTTAGCCTCAGAGACGGTTTTAGACAATTGTTACAAAGATCACAGAATGTCAAAAATTAGAGTTTAATTGCTTCAAACAAGCGAATTATCGCGAAACAACACCTGCTCGAATCCAACAAAAACTGTGCGCTACCGTCTCTACTGAGCCTCAGAGACGCTTTGAGACAAGTATTACAAAAATCAGAGAATGTCAAAAATTAGACTGAAATTGCTTCAAACAGGCGAATTATCGCGAAACAACACCTGCTCGAATCAAACAAAAACCGTGCCCTGCCGTCTCTACCTGGCCTCAGAGACGGTTTGGGACAATTGTTACAAAAATTAGAGAAAGTCAAAAATTAGAGTGTAATTGCTTCAAACAAGCGAATTATTCGGAAACAACACCTGCTCAAATCCAACAAAAACTTTGCGCTACCGTCTCTACTGAGCCTCAGAGACGCTTTGAGACAATTGTTACAAAAATCAGAGAATGTCAAAAATTAGAGTGAAATTGCTTCAAACAAGCGCATTATCGCGAAACAACACCTGCTCGAATCAAACAAAAACCGTGCCCTGCCGTCTCTACCTGGCCTCAGAGACGGTTTGAGACAATTGTTACAAAAATCAGAGAATGTCAAAAATTAGAGTGAAATTGCTTCAAACAAGCGAATTATCGCGAAACAACACCTGCTCGAATCCAACAAAAACTGTGGTCTGCCGACTCTATTAAGCCTCAGAGACGGTTTGAGACAATTGTTACAAAAATCAGAGAATGTCAAAAATTAGAGTGAAATTGCTTCAAACAAGCGAATTATCGGGAAACAACACCTGCTCGAATCCAACAAAAACTATGCCCTACCCGCTCTATTTAGCCTCAGAGACGGTTTGAGACAATTGTTACAAAAATCAGAGAATGTCAAAAATTAGAGTGAAATTGCTTCAAACAAGCCAATTATCGCGAAACAACACCTGCTCGAATCCAACAAAAACTGTGCGCTACCGTCTCTACTGAGCCTCAGAGACGCTTTGAGACAAGTATTACAAAAATCATAGAATGTCAAAAATTAGAGTGAAATTGCTTCAAACAGGCGAATTATCGCGAAACAACACCTTCTCGTATCCAACAAAAACTGTGCCCTGCCGACTCTAATTAGCCTCAGAGACGGTTTGAGATAATTGTTACAAAAATCAGAGAATGTCAAAGATTAGAGTGTAATTGCTTCAAACAAGCGAATTATCGCGAAACAACACCTGCTCGAATCAAACAAAAACCGTGCCCTGCCGTCTCTACCTCGCCTCAGAGACGGTTTGAGACAATTGTTACAAAAATCAGAGAATGTCAAAAATTAGAGTGAAATTGCTTCAAACAAGCGAATTATCGCGAAACAACACCTGCTCGAATCCAACAAAAACTGTGGCCTGCCGACTCTATTAAGCCTCGGAGACGGTTTGAGACAATTGTTACAAAAATCAGAGAAAGTCAAAAATTAGAGTGAAATTGCTTCAAACAAGCGAATTATCGCGAAACAACACCTGCTCAAATCCAACAAAAACTGTGCCCTGCCGACTCTATTTAGCCTCAGAGACGGTTTAAGACAATGGTTACAAAAATCAGAGAATGTCAAAAATTAGAGTGTAATTGCTTCAAACAAGCGAATTATCGAGAAAGAACACCTGCTCGAATCCAACAAAAACTGTGCGCTACCGTCTCTACTGAGCCTCAGAGACTCTTTGAGACAAGTATTACAAAAATCAGAGAATGTCAAAAATTAGAGTGAAATTGCTTCAAACAGGCGAATTATCGCGAAACAACACCTGCTCGAATCCAACAAAAACCTTGCCCTGCCGACTCCATTTAGCCTCAAAGACGGTTTGAGATAATTGTTACAAAAATCAGAGAATGTCAAAGATTAGAGTGTAATTGCTTCAAACAAGCGAATTATCGCGAAACAACACCTGCTCGAATCCAACAAAAACTGTGCCCTGCCGACTCTATTTAGCCTCAGAGACGGTTTGAGACAATTGTTACAAAGATCACAGAATGTCAAAAATTAGAGTTTAATTGCTTCAAACAAGCGAATTATCGCGAAACAACACCTGCTCGAATCCAACAAAAACTGTGCGCTACCGTCTCTACTGAGCCTCAGAGACGCTTTGAGACAAGTATTACAAAAATCAGAGAATGTCAAAAATTAGAGTGAAATTGCTTCAAACAGGCGAATTATCGCGAAACAACACCTGCTCGAATCCAACAAAAACTGTGCCCTGCCGACTCCATTTAGCCTCAAAGACGGTTTGAGATAATTGTTACAAAAATCAGAGAATGTCAAAGATTAGAGTGTAATTGCTTCAAACAAGCGAATTATCGCGAAACAACACCTGCTCGAATCCAACAAAAACTGTGCCCTGCCGACTCTATTTAGCCTCAGAGACGGTTTGAGACAATTGTTACAAAGATCACAGAATGTCAAAAATTAGAGTTTAATTGCTTCAAACAAGCGAATTATCGCGAAACAACACCTGCTCGAATCCAACAAAAACTGTGCGCTACCGTCTCTACTGAGCCTCAGAGACGCTTTGAGACAAGTATTACAAAAATCAGAGAATGTCAAAAATTAGTTTGAAATTGCTTCAAACAGGCGAATTATCGCGAAACAACACCTGCTCGAATCAAACAAAAACCGTGCCCTGCCGTCTCTACCTGGCCTCAGAGACGGTTTGGGACAATTGTTACAAAAATCAGAGAAAGTCAAAAATTAGAGTGTAATTGCTTCAAACAAGCGAATTATCGCGAAACAACACCTGCTCAAATCCAACAAAAACTGTGCGCTACCGTCTCTACTGAGCCTCAGAGACGCTTTGAGACAATTGTTACAAAAATCAGAGAATGTCAAAAATTAGAGTGAAATTGCTTCAAACAAGCGAATTATCGCGAAACAACACCTGCTCGAATCAAACAAAAACCGTGCCCTGCCGTCTCTACCTGGCCTCAGAGACGGTTTGAGACAATTGTTACAAAAATCAGAGAATGTCAAAAATTAGAGTGAAATTGCTTCAAACAAGCGAATTATCGCGAAACAACACCTGCTCGAATCCAACAAAAACTGTGGTCTGCCGACTCTATTAAACCTCAGAGACGGTTTGAGACAATTGTTACAAAAATCAGAGAATGTCAAAAATTAGAGTGAAATTGCTTCAAACAAGGGAATTATCGCGAAACAACACCTGCTCGAATCCAACAAAAACTGTGGTCTGCCGACTCTATTAAGCCTCAGAGACGGTTTGAGACAATTGTTACAAAAATCAGAGAATGTCAAAAATTAGAGTGAAATTGCTTCAAACAAGCGAATTATCGGGAAACAACACCTGCTCGAATCCAACAAAAACTATGCCCTACCCGCTCTATTTAGCCTCAGAGACGGTTTGAGACAATTGTTACAAAAATCAGAGAATGTCAAAAATTAGAGTGAAATTGCTTCAAACAAGCCAATTATCGCGAAACAACACCTCGTATCCAACAAAAACTGTGCCCTGCCGACTCTAATTAGCCTCAGAGACGGTTTGAGATAATTGTTACAAAAATCAGAGAATGTCAAAGATTAGAGTGTAATTGCTTCAAACAAGCGAATTATCGCGAAACAACACCTGCTCGAATCAAACAAAAACCGTGCCCCGCCGTCTCTACCTCGCCTCAGAGACGGTTTGAGACAATTGTTACAAAAATCAGAGAATGTCAAAAATTAGAGTGAAATTGCTTCAAACAAGCGAATTATCGGGAAACAACACCTGCTCGAATCCAACAAAAACTATGCCCTACCCGCTCTATTTAGCCTCAGAGACGGTTTGAGACAATTGTTACAAAAATCAGAGAATGTCAAAAATTAGAGTGAAATTGCTTCAAACAAGCCAATTATCGCGAAACAACACCTGCTCGAATCCAACAAAAACTGTGCGCTACCGTCTCTACTGAGCCTCAGAGACGCTTTGAGACAAGTATTACAAAAATCATAGAATGTCAAAAATTAGAGTGAAATTGCTTCAAACAGGCGAATTATCGCGAAACAACACCTTCTCGTATCCAACAAAAACTGTGCCCTGCCGACTCTAATTAGCCTCAGAGACGGTTTGAGATAATTGTTACAAAAATCAGAGAATGTCAAAGATTAGAGTGTAATTGCTTCAAACAAGCGAATTATCGCGAAACAACACCTGCTCGAATCAAACAAAAACCGTGCCCTGCCGTCTCTACCTCGCCTCAGAGACGGTTTGAGACAATTGTTACAAAAATCAGAGAATGTCAAAAATTAGAGTGAAATTGCTTCAAACAAGCGAATTATCGCGAAACAACACCTGCTCGAATCCAACAAAAACTGTGGCCTGCCGACTCTATTAAGCCTCGGAGACGGTTTGAGACAATTGTTACAAAAATCAGAGAAAGTCAAAAATTAGAGTGAAATTGCTTCAAACAAGCGAATTATCGCGAAACAACACCTGCTCAAATCCAACAAAAACTGTGCCCTGCCGACTCTATTTAGCCTCAGAGACGGTTTAAGACAATGGTTACAAAAATCAGAGAATGTCAAAAATTAGAGTGTAATTGCTTCAAACAAGCGAATTATCGAGAAAGAACACCTGCTCGAATCCAACAAAAACTGTGCGCTACCGTCTCTACTGAGCCTCAGAGACTCTTTGAGACAAGTATTACAAAAATCAGAGAATGTCAAAAATTAGAGTGAAATTGCTTCAAACAGGCGAATTATCGCGAAACAACACCTGCTCGAATCCAACAAAAACCTTGCCCTGCCGACTCCATTTAGCCTCAAAGACGGTTTGAGATAATTGTTACAAAAATCAGAGAATGTCAAAGATTAGAGTGTAATTGCTTCAAACAAGCGAATTATCGCGAAACAACACCTGCTCGAATCCAACAAAAACTGTGCCCTGCCGACTCTATTTAGCCTCAGAGACGGTTTGAGACAATTGTTACAAAGATCACAGAATGTCAAAAATTAGAGTTTAATTGCTTCAAACAAGCGAATTATCGCGAAACAACACCTGCTCGAATCCAACAAAAACTGTGCGCTACCGTCTCTACTGAGCCTCAGAGACGCTTTGAGACAAGTATTACAAAAATCAGAGAATGTCAAAAATTAGAGTGAAATTGCTTCAAACAGGCGAATTATCGCGAAACAACACCTGCTCGAATCCAACAAAAACTGTGCCCTGCCGACTCCATTTAGCCTCAAAGACGGTTTGAGATAATTGTTACAAAAATCAGAGAATGTCAAAGATTAGAGTGTAATTGCTTCAAACAAGCGAATTATCGCGAAACAACACCTGCTCGAATCCAACAAAAACTGTGCCCTGCCGACTCTATTTAGCCTCAGAGACGGTTTGAGACAATTGTTACAAAGATCACAGAATGTCAAAAATTAGAGTTTAATTGCTTCAAACAAGCGAATTATCGCGAAACAACACCTGCTCGAATCCAACAAAAACTGTGCGCTACCGTCTCTACTGAGCCTCAGAGACGCTTTGAGACAAGTATTACAAAAATCAGAGAATGTCAAAAATTAGATTGAAATTGCTTCAAACAGGCGAATTATCGCGAAACAACACCTGCTCGAATCAAACAAAAACCGTGCCCTGCCGTCTCTACCTGGCCTCAGAGACGGTTTGGGACAATTGTTACAAAAATCAGAGAAAGTCAAAAATTAGAGTGTAATTGCTTCAAACAAGCGAATTATCGCGAAACAACACCTGCTCAAATCCAACAAAAACTGTGCGCTACCGTCTCTACTGAGCCTCAGAGACGCTTTGAGACAATTGTTACAAAAATCAGAGAATGTCAAAAATTAGAGTGAAATTGCTTCAAACAAGCGAATTATCGCGAAACAACACCTGCTCGAATCAAACAAAAACCGTGCCCTGCCGTCTCTACCTGGCCTCAGAGACGGTTTGAGACAATTGTTACAAAAATCAGAGAATGTCAAAAATTAGAGTGAAATTGCTTCAAACAAGCGAATTATCGCGAAACAACACCTGCTCGAATCCAACAAAAACTGTGGTCTGCCGACTCTATTAAGCCTCAGAGACGGTTTGAGACAATTGTTACAAAAATCAGAGAATGTCAAAAATTAGAGTGAAATTGCTTCAAACAAGCGAATTATCGCGAAACAACACCTGCTCGAATCCAACAAAAACTGTGGTCTGCCGACTCTATTAAGCCTCAGAGACGGTTTGAGACAATTGTTACAAAAATCAGAGAATGTCAAAAATTAGAGTGAAATTGCTTCAAACAAGCGAATTATCGGGAAACAACACCTGCTCGAATCCAACAAAAACTATGCCCTACCCGCTCTATTTAGCCTCAGAGACGGTTTGAGACAATTGTTACAAAAATCAGAGAATGTCAAAAATTAGAGTGAAATCGCTTCAAACAAGCCAATTATCGCGAAACAACACCTTCTCGTATCCAACAAAAACTGTGCCCTGCCGACTCTAATTAGCCTCAGAGACGGTTTGAGATAATTGTTACAAAAATCAGAGAATGTCAAAGATTAGAGTGTAATTGCTTCAAACAAGCGAATTATCGCGAAACAACACCTGCTCGAATCAAACAAAAACCGTGCCCCGCCGTCTCTACCTCGCCTCAGAGACGGTTTGAGACAATTGTTACAAAAATCAGAGAATGTCAAAAATTAGAGTGAAATTGCTTCAAACAAGCGAATTATCGGGAAACAACACCTGCTCGAATCCAACAAAAACTATGCCCTACCCGCTCTATTTAGCCTCAGAGACGGTTTGAGACAATTGTTACAAAAATCAGAGAATGTCAAAAATTAGAGTGAAATTGCTTCAAACAAGCCAATTATCGCGAAACAACACCTGCTCGAATCCAACAAAAACTGTGCGCTACCGTCTCTACTGAGCCTCAGAGACGCTTTGAGACAAGTATTACAAAAATCATAGAATGTCAAAAATTAGAGTGAAATTGCTTCAAACAGGCGAATTATCGCGAAACAACACCTTCTCGTATCCAACAAAAACTGTGCCCTGCCGACTCTAATTAGCCTCAGAGACGGTTTGAGATAATTGTTGCAAAAATCAGAGAATGTCAAAGATTAGAGTGTAATTGCTTCAAACAAGCGAATTATCGCGAAACAACACCTGCTCGAATCAAACAAAAACCGTGCCCTGCCGTCTCTACCTCGCCTCAGAGACGGTTTGAGACAATTGTTACAAAAATCAGAGAATGTCAAAAATTAGAGTGAAATTGCTTCAAACAAGCGAATTATCGCGAAACAACACCTGCTCGAATCCAACAAAAACTGTGGCCTGCCGACTCTATTAAGCCTCGGAGACGGTTTGAGACAATTGTTACAAAAATCAGAGAAAGTCAAAAATTAGAGTGAAATTGCTTCAAACAAGCGAATTATCGCGAAACAACACCTGCTCAAATCCAACAAAAACTGTGCCCTGCCGACTCTATTTAGCCTCAGAGACGGTTTAAGACAATGGTTACAAAAATCAGAGAATGTCAAAAATTAGAGTGTAATTGCTTCAAACAAGCGAATTATCGAGAAAGAACACCTGCTCGAATCCAACAAAAACTGTGCGCTACCGTCTCTACTGAGCCTCAGAGACTCTTTGAGACAAGTATTACAAAAATCAGAGAATGTCAAAAATTAGAGTGAAATTGCTTCAAACAGGCGAATTATCGCGAAACAACACCTGCTCGAATCCAACAAAAACTGTGCCCTGCCGACTCCATTTAGCCTCAAAGACGGTTTGAGACAATTGTTACAAAGATCACAGAATGTCAAAAATTAGAGTTTAATTGCTTCAAACAAGCGAATTATCGCGAAACAACACCTGCTCGAATCCAACAAAAACTGTGCGCTACCGTCTCTACTGAGCCTCAGAGACGCTTTGAGACAAGTATTACAAAAATCAGAGAATGTCAAAAATTAGAGTGAAATTGCTTCAAACAGGCGAATTATCGCGAAACAACACCTGCTCGAATCCAACAAAAACTGTGCCCTGCCGACTCCATTTAGCCTCAAAGACGGTTTGAGATAATTGTTACAAAAATCAGAGAATGTCAAAGATTAGAGTGTAATTGCTTCAAACAAGCGAATTATCGCGAAACAACACCTGCTCGAATCCAACAAAAACTGTGCCCTGCCGACTCTATTTAGCCTCAGAGACGGTTTGAGACAATTGTTAGAAAGATCACAGAATGTCAAAAATTAGAGTTTAATTGCTTCAAACAAGCGAATTATCGCGAAACAACACCTGCTCGAATCCAACAAAAACTGTGCGCTACCGTCTCTACTGAGCCTCAGAGACGCTTTGAGACAAGTATTACAAAAATCAGAGAATGTCAAAAATTAGAGTGTAATTGCTTCAAACAAGCGAATTATCGCGAAACAACACCTGCTCAAATCCAACAAAAACTGTGCGCTACCGTCTCTACTGAGCCTCAGAGACGCTTTGAGACAATTGTTACAAAAATCAGAGAATGTCAAAAATTAGAGTGAAATTGCTTCAAACAAGCGAATTATCGCGAAACAACACCTGCACGAATCAAACAAAAACCGTGCCCTGCCGTCTCTACCTGGCCTCAGAGACGGTTTGAGACAATTGTTACAAAAATCAGAGAATGTCAAAAATTAGAGTGAAATTGCTTCAAACAAGCGAATTATCGCGAAACAACACCTGCTCGAATCCAACAAAAACTGTGGTCTGCCGACTCTATTAAGCCTCAGAGACGGTTTGAGACAATTGTTACAAAAATCAGAGAATGTCAAAAATTAGAGTGAAATTGCTTCAAACAAGCGAATTATCGCGAAACAACACCTGCTCGAATCCAACAAAAACTGTGGTCTGCCGACTCTATTAAGCCTCAGAGACGGTTTGAGACAATTGTTACAAAAATCAGAGAATGTCAAAAATTAGAGTGAAATTGCTTCAAACAAGCGAATTATCGGGAAACAACACCTGCTCGAATCCAACAAAAACTATGCCCTACCCGCTCTATTTAGCCTCAGAGACGGTTTGAGACAATTGTTACAAAAATCAGAGAATGTCAAAAATTAGAGTGAAATTGCTTCAAACAAGCCAATTATCGCGAAACAACACCTGCTCAAATCCAACAAAAACTGTGCCCTGCCGACTCTATTTAGCCTCGGAGACGGTTTGAGACAATTGTTACAAAAATCAGAGAAAGTCAAAAATGAGAGTGAAATTGCTTCAAACAAGCGAATTATCGCGAAACAACACCTGCTCAAATCCAACAAAAACTGTGCCCTGCCGACTCTATTTAGCCTCAGAGACGGTTTAAGACAATGGTTACAAAAATCAGAGAATGTCAAAAATTAGAGTGTAATTGCTTCAAACAAGCGAATTATCGAGAAAGAACACCTGCTCGAATCCAACAAAAACTGTGCGCTACCGTCTCTACTGAGCCTCAGAGACTCTTTGAGACAAGTATTACAAAAATCAGAGAATGTCAAAAATTAGAGTGAAATTGCTTCAAACAAGCGAATTATCGCGAAACAACACCTGCTCGAATCCAACAAAAACCGTGCCCTGCCGTCTCTACCTGGCCTCAGAGACGGTTTGAGACAATTGTTACAAAAATCAGAGAATGTCAAAAATTAGAGTGAAATTGCTTCAAACAAGCGAATTATCGGGAAACAACACCTGCTCGAATCCAACAAAAACTATGCCCTACCCGCTCTATTTAGCCTCAGAGACGGTTTGAGACAATTGTTACAAAAATCAGAGAATGTCAAAAATTAGAGTGAAATTGCTTCAAACAAGCCAATTATCGCGAAACAACACCTGCTCGAATCCAACAAAAACTGTGCGCTACCGTCTCTACTGAGCCTCAGAGACGCTTTGAGACAAGTATTACAAAAATCATAGAATGTCAAAAATTAGAGTGAAATTGCTTCAAACAGGCGAATTATCGCGAAACAACACCTTCTCGTATCCAACAAAAACTGTGCCCTGCCGACTCTAATTAGCCTCAGAGACGGTTTGAGATAATTGTTACAAAAATCAGAGAATGTCAAAGATTAGAGTGTAATTGCTTCAAACAAGCGAATTATCGCGAAACAACACCTGCTCGAATCAAACAAAAACCGTGCCCTGCCGTCTCTACCTCGCCTCAGAGACGGTTTGAGACAATTGTTACAAAAATCAGAGAATGTCAAAAATTAGAGTGAAATTGCTTCAAACAAGCGAATTATCGCGAAACAACACCTGCTCGAATCCAACAAAAACTGTGGCCTGCCGACTCTTTTAAGCCTCGGAGACGGTTTGAGACAATTGTTACAAAAATCAGAGAAAGTCAAAAATTAGAGTGAAATTGCTTCAAACAAGCGAATTATCGCGAAACAACACCTGCTCAAATCCAACAAAAACTGTGCCCTGCCGACTCTATTTAGCCTCAGAGACGGTTTAAGACAATGGTTACAAAAATCAGAGAATGTCAAAAATTAGAGTGTAATTGCTTCAAACAAGCGAATTATCGAGAAAGAACACCTGCTCGAATCCAACAAAAACTGTGCGCTACCGTCTCTACTGAGCCTCAGAGACTCTTTGACACAAGTATTACAAAAATCAGAGAATGTCAAAAATTAGAGTGAAATTGCTTCAAACAGGCGAATTATCGCGAAACACCTGCTCGCATCCAACAAAAACTGTGCCCTGCCGACTGCATTTAGCCTCCAAGACGGTTTGAGATAATTGTTACAAAAATCAGAGAATGTCAAAGATTAGAGTGTAATTGCTTCAAACAAGCGAATTATCGCGAAACAACACCTGCTCGAATCCAACAAAAACTGTGCCCTGCCGACTCTATTTAGCCTCAGAGACGGTTTGAGACAATTGTTACAAAGATCACAGAATGTCAAAAATTAGAGTTTAATTGCTTCAAACAAGCGAATTATCGCGAAACAACACCTGCTCGAATGCAACAAAAACTGTGCGCTACCGTCTCTACTGAGCCTCAGAGACGCTTTGAGACAAGTATTACAAAAATCAGAGAATGTCAAAAATTAGAGTGAAATTGCTTCAAACAGGCGAATTATCGCGAAACAACACCTTCTCGTATCCAACAAAAACTGTGCCCTGCCGACTCTAATTAGCCTCAGAGACGGTTTGAGATAATTGTTACAAAAATCAGAGAATGTCAAAGATTAGAGTGTAATTGCTTCAAACAAGCGAATTATCGCGAAACAACACCTGCTCGAATCAAACAAAAACCGTGCCCTGCCGTCTCTACCTCGCCTCAGAGACGGTTTGAGACAATTGTTACAAAAATCAGAGAATGTCAAAAATTAGAGTGAAATTGCTTCAAACAAGCGAATTATCGCGAAACAACACCTGCTCGAATCCAACAAAAACTGTGGCCTGCCGACTCTTTTAAGCCTCGGAGACGGTTTGAGACAATTGTTACAAAAATCAGAGAAAGTCAAAAATTAGAGTGAAATTGCTTCAAACAAGCGAATTATCGCGAAACAACACCTGCTCAAATCCAACAAAAACTGTGCCCTGCCGACTCTATTTAGCCTCAGAGACGGTTTAAGACAATGGTTACAAAAATCAGAGAATGTCAAAAATTAGAGTGTAATTGCTTCAAACAAGCGAATTATCGAGAAAGAACACCTGCTCGAATCCAACAAAAACTGTGCGCTACCGTCTCTACTGAGCCTCAGAGACTCTTTGACACAAGTATTACAAAAATCAGAGAATGTCAAAAATTAGAGTGAAATTGCTTCAAACAGGCGAATTATCGCGAAACAACACCTGCTCGCATCCAACAAAAACTGTGCCCTGCCGACTGCATTTAGCCTCCAAGACGGTTTGAGATAATTGTTACAAAAATCAGAGAATGTCAAAGATTAGAGTGTAATTGCTTCAAACAAGCGAATTATCGCGAAACAACACCTGCTCGAATCCAACAAAAACTGTGCCCTGCCGACTCTATTTAGCCTCAGAGACGGTTTGAGACAATTGTTACAAAGATCACAGAATGTCAAAAATTAGAGTTTAATTGCTTCAAACAAGCGAATTATCGCGAAACAACACCTGCTCGAATCCAACAAAAACTGTGCGCTACCGTCTCTACTGAGCCTCAGAGACGCTTTGAGACAAGTATTACAAAAATCAGAGAATGTCAAAAATTAGATTGAAATTGCTTCAAACAGGCGAATTATCCCGAAACACCTGCTCGAATCAAACAAAAACCGTGCCCTGCCGTCTCTACCTGGCCTCAGAGACGGTTTGGGACAATTGTTACAAAAATCAGAGAAAGTAAAAAATTAGAGTGTAATTGCTTCAAACAAGCGAATTATCGCGAAACAACACCTGCTCAAATCCAACAAAAACTGTGCGCTACCGTCTCTACTGAGCCTCAGAGACGCTTTGAGACAATTGTTACAAAAATCAGAGAATGTCAAAAATTAGAGTGAAATTGCTTCAAACAAGCGAATTATCGCGAAACAACACCTGCTCGAATCAAACAAAAACCGTGCCCTGCCGTCTCTACCTGGCCTCAGAGACGGTTTGAGACAATTGTTACAAAAATCAGAGAATGTCAAAAATTAGAGTGAAATTGCTTCAAACAAGCGAATTATCGCGAAACAACACCTGCTCGAATCCAACAAAAACTGTGGTCTGCCGACTCTATTAAGCCTCAGAGACGGTTTGAGACAATTGTTACAAAAATCAGAGAATGTCAAAAATTAGAGTGAAATTGCTTCAAACAAGCGAATTATCGCGAAACAACACCTGCTCGAATCCAACAAAAACTGTGGTCTGCCGACTCTATTAAGCCTCGGAGACGGTTTGAGACAATTGTTACAAAAATCAGAGAATGTCAAAAATTAGAGTGAAATTGCTTCAAACAAGCGAATTATCGGGAAACAACACCTGCTCGAATCCAACAAAAACTATGCCCTACCCGCTCTATTTAGCCTCAGAGACGGTTTGAGACAATTGTTACAAAAATCAGAGAATGTCAAAAATTAGAGTGAAATTGCTTCAAACAAGCCAATTATCGCGAAACAACACCTGCTCGAATCAAACAAAAACCGTGCCCTGCCGTCTCTACCTCGCCTCAGAGACGGTTTGAGACAATTGTTACAAAAATCAGAGAATGTCAAAAATTAGAGTGAAATTGCTTCAAACAAGCGAATTATCGCGAAACAACACCTGCTCGAATCCAACAAAAACTGTGGCCTGCCGATTCTATTAAGCCTCGGAGACGGTTTGAGACAATTGTTACAAAAATCAGAGAAAGTCAAAGATTAGAGTGTAATTGCTTCAAACAAGCGAATTATCGCGAAACAACACCTGCTCGAATCAAACAAAAACCGTGCCCTGCCGTCTCTACCTCGCCTCAGAGACGGTTTGAGACAATTGTTACAAAAATCAGAGAATGTCAAAAATTAGAGTCAAATTGCTTCAAACAAGCGAATTATCGCGAAACAACACCTGCTCGAATCCAACAAAAACTGTGCCCTGCCGACTCTATTTAGCCTCAGAGACGGTTTAAGACAATGGTTACAAAAATCAGAGAATGTCAAAAATTAGAGTGTAATTGCTTCAAACAAGCGAATTATCGAGAAAGAACACCTGCTCGAATCCAACAAAAACTGTGCGCTACCGTCTCTACTGAGCCTCAGAGACTCTTTGAGACAAGTATTACAAAAATCAGAGAATGTCAAAAATTAGAGTGAAATTGCTTCAAACAAGCGAATTATCGCGAAACAACACCTGCTCGAATCCAACAAAAACCGTGCCCTGCCGTCTCTACCTGGCCTCAGAGACGGTTTGAGACAATTGTTACAAAAATCAGAGAAAGTCAAAAATTAGAGTGAAATTGCTTCAAACAAGCGAATTATCGCGAAACAACACCTGCTCAAATCCAACAAAAACTGTGCCCTGCCGACTCTATTTAGCCTCAGAGACGGTTTAAGACAATGGTTACAAAAATCAGAGAATGTCAAAAATTAGAGTGTAATTGCTTCAAACAAGCGAATTATCGAGAAAGAACACCTGCTCGAATCCAACAAAAACTGTGCGCTACCGTCTCTACTGAGCCTCAGAGACTCTTTGAGACAAGTATTACAAAAATCAGAGAATGTCAAAAATTAGAGTGAAATTGCTTCAAACAAGCGAATTATCGCGAAACAACACCTGCTCGAATCAAACAAAAACCGTGCCCTGCCGTCTCTACCTGGCCTCAGAGACGGTTTGAGACAATTGTTACAAAAATCAGAGAATGTCAAAAATTAGAGTGAAATTGCTTCAAACAAGCGAATTATCGCGAAACAACACCTGCTCGAATCCAACAAAAACTGTGGTCTGCCGACTCTATTAAGCCTCAGAGACGGTTTGAGACAATTGTTACAAAAATCAGAGAATGTCAAAAATTAGAGTGAAATTGCTTCAAACAAGCGAATTATCGGGAAACAACACCTGCTCGAATCCAACAAAAACTATGCCCTACCCGCTCTATTTAGCCTCAGAGACGGTTTGAGACAATTGTTACAAAAATCAGAGAATGTCAAAAATTAGAGTGAAATTGCTTCAAACAAGCCAATTATCGCGAAACAACACCTGCTCGAATCCAACAAAAACTGTGCGCTACCGTCTCTACTGAGCCTCAGAGACGCTTTGAGACAAGGATTACAAAAATCATAGAATGTCAAAAATTAGAGTGAAATTGGTTCAAACAGGCGAATTATCGCGAAACAACACCTACTCGTATCCAACAAAAACTGTGCCCTGCCGACTCTAATTAGCCTCAGAGACGGTTTGAGATAATTGTTACAAAAATCAGAGAATGTCAAAGATTAGAGTGTAATTGCTTCAAACAAGCGAATTATTGCGAAACAACACCTGCTCGAATCAAACAAAAACCGTGCCCTGCCGTCTCTACCTCGAATCAGAGACGGTTTGAGACAATTGTTACAAAAATCAGAGAATGTCAAAAATTAGAGTGAAATTGCTTCAAACAAGCGAATTATCGCGAAACAACACCTGCTCGAATCCAACAAAAACTGTGGCCTGCCGACTCTATTAAGCCTCGGAGACGGTTTGAGACAATTGTTACAAAAATCAGAGAAAGTCAAAAATTAGAGTGAAATTGCTTCAAACAAGCGAATTATGGCGAAACAACACCTGCTCAAATCCAACAAAAACTGTGCCCTGCCGACTCTATTTAGCCTCAGAGACGGTTTAAGACAATGGTTACAAAAATCAGAGAATGTCAAAAATTAGAGTGTAATTGCTTCAAACAAGCGAATTATCGAGAAAGAACACCTGCTCGAATCCAACAAAAACTGTGCGCTACCGTCTCTACTGAGCCTCAGAGACTCTTTGAGACAAGTATTACAAAAATCAGAGAATGTCAAAAATTAGAATGAAATTGCTTCAAACAGGCGAATTATCGCGAAACAACACCTGCTCGAATCCAACAAAAACTGTGCCCTGCCGACTCCATTTAGCCTCAAAGACGGTTTGAGATAATTGTTACAAAAATCAGAGAATGTCAAAGATTAGAGTGTAATTGCTTCAAACAAGCGAATTATCGCGAAACAACACCTGCTCGAATCCAACAAAAACTGTGCCCTGCCGACTCTATTTAGCCTCAGAGACGGTTTGAGACAATTGTTACAAAGATCACAGAATGTCAAAAATTAGAGTTTAATTGCTTCAAACAAGCGAATTATCGCGAAACAACACCTGCTCGAATCCAACAAAAACTGTGCGCTACCGTCTCTACTGAGCCTCAGAGACGCTTTGAGACAAGTATTACAAAAATCAGAGAATGTCAAAAATTAGAGTGAAATTGCTTCAAACAGGCGAATTATCGCGAAACAACACCTGCTCGAATCAAACAAAAACCGTGCCCTGCCGTCTCTACCTGGCCTCAGAGACGGTTTGAGACAATTGTTACAAAAATCAGAGAAAGTCAAAAATTAGAGTGTAATTGCTTCAAACAAGCGAATTATCGCGAAACAACACCTACTCAAATCCAACAAAAACTGTGCGCTACCGTCTCTACTGAGCCTCAGAGACGCTTTGAGACAATTGTTACAAAAATCAGAGAATGTCAAAAATTAGAGTGAAATTGCTTCAAACAAGCGAATTATCGCGAAACAACACCTGCTCGAATCAAACAAAAACCGTGCCCTGCCGTCTCTACCTGGCCTCAGAGACGGTTTGAGACAATTGTTACAAAAATCAGAGAATGTCAAAAATTAGAGTGAAATTGCTTCAAACAAGCGAATTATCGCGAAACAACACCTGCTCGAATCCAACAAAAACTGTGGTCTGCCGACTCTATTAAGCCTCAGAGACGGTTTGAGACAATTGTTACAAAAATCAGAGAATGTCAAAAATTAGAGTGAAATTGCTTCAAACAAGCGAATTATCGGGAAACAACACCTGCTCGAATCCAACAAAAACTATGCCCTACCCGCTCTATTTAGCCTCAGAGACGGTTTGAGACAATTGTTACAAAAATCAGAGAATGTCAAAAATTAGAGTGAAATTGCTTCAAACAAGCCAATTATCGCGAAACAACACCTGCTCGAATCCAACAAAAACTGTGCGCTACCGTCTCTACTGAGCCTCAGAGACGCTTTGAGACAAGTATTACAAAAATCATAGAATGTCAAAAATTAGAGTGAAATTGCTTCAAACAGGCGAATTATCGCGAAACAACACCTACTCGTATCCAACAAAAACTGTGCCCTGCCGACTCTAATTAGCCTCAGAGACGGTTTGAGATAATTGTTACAAAAATCAGAGAATGTCAAAGATTAGAGTGTAATTGCTTCAAACAAGCGAATTATCGCGAAACAACACCTGCTCGAATCAAACAAAAACCGTGCCCTGCCGTCTCTACCTCGAATCAGAGACGGTTTGAGACAATTGTTACAAAAATCAGAGAATGTCAAAAATTAGAGTGAAATTGCTTCAAACAAGCGAATTATCGCGAAACAACACCTGCTCGAATCCAACAAAAACTGTGGCCTGCCGACTCTATTAAGCCTCGGAGACGGTTTGAGACAATTGTTACAAAAATCAGAGAAAGTCAAAAATTAGAGTGAAATTGCTTCAAACAAGCGAATTATGGCGAAACAACACCTGCTCAAATCCAACAAAAACTGTGCCCTGCCGACTCTATTTAGCCTCAGAGACGGTTTAAGACAATGGTTACAAAAATCAGAGAATGTCAAAAATTAGAGTGTAATTGCTTCAAACAAGCGAATTATCGAGAAAGAACACCTGCTCGAATCCAACAAAAACTGTGCGCTACCGTCTCTACTGAGCCTCAGAGACTCTTTGAGACAAGTATTACAAAAATCAGAGAATGTCAAAAATTAGAATGAAATTGCTTCAAACAGGCGAATTATCGCGAAACAACACCTGCTCGAATCCAACAAAAACTGTGCCCTGCCGACTCCATTTAGCCTCAAAGACGGTTTGAGATAATTGTTACAAAAATCAGAGAATGTCAAAGATTAGAGTGTAATTGCTTCAAACAAGCGAATTATCGCGAAACAACACCTGCTCGAATCAAACAAAAACCGTGCCCTGCCGTCTCTACCTGGCCTCAGAGACGGTTTGAGACAATTGTTACAAAAATCAGAGAAAGTCAAAAATTAGAGTGTAATTGCTTCAAACAAGCGAATTATCGCGAAACAACACCTGCACAAATCCAACAAAAACTGTGCGCTACCGTCTCTACTGAGCCTCAGAGACGCTTTGAGACAAGTATTACAAAAGTCAGAGAATGTCAAAAATTAGAGTGAAATTGCTTCAAACAAGCGAATTATCGCGAAACAACACCTGCTCGAATCAAACAAAAACCGTGCCCTGCCGTCTCTACCTGGCCTCAGAGACGGTTTGAGACAATTGTTACAAAAATCAGAGAAAGTCAAAAATTAGAGTGTAATTGCTTCAAACAAGCGAATTATCGCGAAACAACACCTGCTCAAATCCAACAAAAACTGTGCACTACCGTCTCTACTGAGCCTCAGAGACGCTTTGAGACAAGTATTACAAAAGTCAGAGAATGTCAAAAATTAGAGTGAAATTGCTTCAAACAAGCGAATTATCGCGAGACAACACCTGCTCGAATCAAAGAAAAACCGTGCCCTCCCGTCTCTACCTCGCCTCAGAGACGGTTTGATACAATTGTTACAAAAATCAGAGAATGTCAAAAATTAGAGTGAAATTGCTTCAAACAAGCGAATTATCGCGAAACAACACCTGCTCGAATCCAACAAAAACTGTGCCCTGCCGAATCCATTTAGCCTCAAAGGCGGTTTGAGATAATTGCTACAAAAATCAGAGAATGTCAAAGATTAGAGTTTAATTGCTTCAAACAACCGAGTTATCGCGAAACAACACCTGCTCGCATCCAACAAAAACTGTGGCCTGCCGACTCTATTTAGCCTCAGAGACGGTTTGAGACAATTGTTACAAAAATCAGAGAATGTCAAAAATTAGGGTGAAATTGCTTCAAACAAGCGAATTATCGCGAAACAACACCTGCACGAATCCAACAAAAACTGTGGACTGCCGACTCTATTAAGCCTCGGAGACGGTTTGAGACAATTGTTACAAAAATCACAGAAAGTCATAAATTAGAGTGTAATTGCTTCAAACAAGCGAATTATCGCGAAACAACACCTGCTCAAATCCAACAAAAACTGTACCCTGCCGACTCTATTTAGCCTCAGAGACGGTTTAAGACAATGGTTACAAAAATCAGAGAATGTCAAAAATTAGAGTGTAATTGCTTCAAACAAGCGAATTATCGAGAAAGAACACCTGCTCGAATCCAACAAAAACTGTGCGCTACCGTCTCTACTGAGCCTCAGAGACTCTTTGAGACAAGTATTACAAAAATCAGAGAAAGTCAAAAATTAGAGTGTAATTGCTTCAAACAAGCGAATTATCGCGAAACAACACCTGCTCAAATCCAACAAAAACTGTGCGCTACCGTCTCTACTGATCCTCAGAGACGCTCAAGACAAGTATTACAAAAGTCAGAGAATGTCAAAAATTAGAGTGAAATTGCTTCAAACAAGCGAATTATCGCGAAACAACACCTGCTCGAATCAAACAAAAACCGTGCCCTGCCGTCTCTACCTGGCCTCAGAGACGGTTTGAGACAATTGTTACAAAAATCAGAGAAAGTCAAAAATTAGAGTGTAATTGCTTCAAACAAGCGAATTATCGCGAAACAACACCTGCTCAAATCCAACAAAAACTGTGCGCTACCGTCTCTACTGAGCCTCAGAGACGCTTTGAGACAAGTATTACAAAAGTCAGAGAATGTCAAAAATTAGAGTGAAATTGCTTCAAACAAGCGAATTATCGCGAAAGAACACCTGCTCAAATCCAACAAAAACTGTGCGCTACCGTCTCTACTGAGCCTCAGAGACGCTTGGAGACAAGTATTACAAAAGTCAGAGAATGTCAAAAATTAGAGTGAAATTGCTTCAAACAGGCGAATTATCGCGAAACAACACCTGCTCGAATCCAACAAAAACTGTGCCCTGCCGACTCCATTTAGCCTCAAAGACGGTTTGAGACAATTGTTACAAAAATCAGAGAATGTCAAAAATTAGAGTGAAATTGCTTCAAACTAGCGAATTATCGCGAAACAACACCTGCTCGAATCCAACAAAAACTGTGCCCTGCCGACTCTATTTAGCCTCCGAGACGGTTTGAGACAATTGTTACAAAGATCACAGAATGTCAAAAATTAGAGTTTAATTGCTTCAAACAAGCGAATTATCGCGAAACACCTGCTCGAATCCAACAAAAACTGTGCGCTACCGTCTCTACTGAGCCTCAGAGACGCTTTGAGACAAGTATTACAAAAATCATAGAATGTCAAAAATTAGAATGAAATTGCTTCAAACAAGCGAATTATCGCGAAACAACACCTGCTCGAATCCAACAAAAACTGTGCCCTGCCGACTCCATTTAGCCTCAAAGACGGTTTGAGATAATTGTTACAAAAATCAGAGAATGTCAAAGATTAGTGTAATTGCTTCAAACAAGCGAGTTATCGCGAAACAACACCTGCTCGCATCCAACAAAAACTGTGCCCTGCCGACTCTATTTAGCCTCAGAGACGGTTTGAGGCAATTGTTACAAAAATCAGAGAATGTCAAAAATTAGAGTGAAATTGCTTCAAACAAGCGAATTATCGCGAAACAACACCTGCTCGAATCCAACAAAAACTGTGGCCTGCCGACTCTATTAAGCCTCAGAGACGGTGTGAGACAATTGTTACAAAAATCAGAGAATGTCAAAAATTAGAGTGAAATTGCTTCAAACAAGCGAATTATTGCGAAACAACACCTGTTCGAATCCAACAAAAACTGTGCCCTGCCGACTCTATTTAGCCTCAGAGACGGTTTAAGACAATGGTTACAAAAATCAGAGAATGTCAAAAATTAGAGTGTAATTGCTTCAAACAAGCGAATTATCGCGAAACAACACCTGCTCGAATCCAACAAAAACTGTGCGCTACCGTCTCTACTGAGCCTCAGAGACGCTTTGAGACAAGTATTACAAAAATCAGAGAATGTCAAAAATTAGAGTGAAATTGCTTCAAGCAGGCGAATTATCGCGAAACAACACCTGCTCGAATCCAACAAGAACTGTGCCCTGCCGACTCCATTTAGCCTCAAAGACGGTTTGAGATAATTGTTACAAAAATCAGAGAATGTCAAAGATTAGAGTGTAATTGCTTCAAACAAGCGAATTATCGCGAAACAACACCTGCTCGAATCCAACAAAAACTGTGCCCTGCCGACTCTATTTAGCCTCAGAGACGGTTTGAGACAATTGTTACAAAAATCAGAGAATGTCAAAAATTAGAGTGAAATTGCTTCAAACAAGCGAATTATCGCGAAACAACACCTGCTCGAATCCAACAAAAACTGTGGACTGCCGACTCTATTAAGCCTCGGAGACGGTTTGAGACAATTGTTACAAAAATCAGAGAAAGTCAAAAATTAGAGTGAAATTGCTTCAAACAAGCGAATTATCGCGAAACAACACCTGCTCAAATCCAACAAAAACTGTGCCCTGCCGACTCTATTTAGCCTCAGAGACGGCTTAAGACAATGGTTACAAAAATCAGAGAATGTCAAAAATTAGAGTGTAATTGCTTCAAACAAGCGAATTATCGAGAAAGAACACCTGCTCGAATCCAACAAAAACTGTGCGCTACCGTCTCTACTGAGCCTCAGAGACTCTTTGAGACAAGTATTACAAAAATCAGAGAAAGTCAAAAATTAGAGTGTAATTGCTTCAAACAAGCGAATTATCGCGAAACAACACCTGCTCAAATCCAACAAAAACTGTGCGCTACCGTCTCTACTGAGCCTCAGAGACGCTTTGAGACAAGTATTACAAAAGTCAGAGAATGTCAAAAATTAGAGTGAAATTGCTTCAAACAAGCGAATTATCGCGAAACAACACCTGCTCGAATCAAACAAAAACCGTGCCCTGCCGTCTCTACCTGGCCTCAGAGACGGTTTGAGACAATTGTTACAAAAATCAGAGAAAGTCAAAAATTAGAGTGTAATTGCTTCAAACAAGCGAGTTATCGCGAAACATTACCTGCTCGCATCCAACAAAAACTGTGCCCTGCCGACTCTATTTAGCCTCAGAGACGGTTTGAGGCAATTGTTACAAAAATCAGAGAATGTCAAAAATTAGAGTGAAATTGCTTCAAACAAGCGAATTATCGCGAAACAACACCTGCTCGAATCCAACAAAAACTGTGGCCTGCCGACTCTATTAAGCCTCAGAGACGGTGTGAGACAATTGTTACAAAAATCAGAGAATGTCAAAAATTAGAGTGAAATTGCTTCAAACAAGCGAATTATTGCGAAACAACACCTGTTCGAATCCAACAAAAACTGTGCCCTGCCGACTCTATTTAGCCTCAGAGACGGTTTAAGACAATGGTTACAAAAATCAGAGAATGTCAAAAATTAGAGTGTAATTGCTTCAAACAAGCGAATTATCGCGAAACAACACCTGCTCGAATCCAACAAAAACTGTGCGCTACCGTCTCTACTGAGCCTCAGAGACGCTTTGAGACAAGTATTACAAAAATCAGAGAATGTCAAAAATTAGAGTGAAATTGCTTCAAGCAGGCGAATTATCGCGAAACAACACCTGCTCGAATCCAACAAAAACTGTACCCTGCCGACTCCATTTAGCCTCAGAGACGGTTTGAGGCAATTGTTACAAAAATCAGAGAATGTCAAAAATTAGAGTGAAATTGCTTCAAACAAGCGAATTATCGCGAAACAACACCTGCTCGAATCCAACAAAAACTGTGGCCTGCCGACTCTATTAAGCCTCAGAGACGGTGTGAGACAATTGTTACAAAAATCAGAGAATGTCAAAAATTAGAGTGAAATTGCTTCAAACAAGCGAATTATTGCGAAACAACACCTGTTCGAATCCAACAAAAACTGTGCCCTGCCGACTCTATTTAGCCTCAGAGACGGTTTAAGACAATGGTTACAAAAATCAGAGAATGTCAAAAATTAGAGTGTAATTGCTTCAAACAAGCGAATTATCGCGAAACAACACCTGCTCGAATCCAACAAAAACTGTGCGCTACCGTCTCTACTGAGCCTCAGAGACGCTTTGAGACAAGTATTACAAAAATCAGAGAATGTCAAAAATTAGAGTGAAATTGCTTCAAGCAGGCGAATTATCGCGAAACAACACCTGCTCGAATCCAACAAGAACTGTGCCCTGCCGACTCCATTTAGCCTCAAAGACGGTTTGAGATAATTGTTACAAAAATCAGAGAATGTCAAAGATTAGAGTGTAATTGCTTCAAACAAGCGAATTATCGCGAAACAACACCTGCTCGAATCCAACAAAAACTGTGCCCTGCCGACTCTATTTAGCCTCAGAGACGGTTTGAGACAATTGTTACAAAAATCAGAGAATGTCAAAAATTAGAGTGAAATTGCTTCAAACAAGCGAATTATCGCGAAACAACACCTGCTCGAATCCAACAAAAACTGTGGACTGCCGACTCTATTAAGCCTCGGAGACGGTTTGAGACAATTGTTACAAAAATCAGAGAAAGTCAAAAATTAGAGTGAAATTGCTTCAAACAAGCGAATTATCGCGAAACAACACCTGCTCAAATCCAACAAAAACTGTGCCCTGCCGACTCTATTTAGCCTCAGAGACGGCTTAAGACAATGGTTACAAAAATCAGAGAATGTCAAAAATTAGAGTGTAATTGCTTCAAACAAGCGAATTATCGAGAAAGAACACCTGCTCGAATCCAACAAAAACTGTGCGCTACCGTCTCTACTGAGCCTCAGAGACTCTTTGAGACAAGTATTACAAAAATCAGAGAAAGTCAAAAATTAGAGTGTAATTGCTTCAAACAAGCGAATTATCGCGAAACAACACCTGCTCAAATCCAACAAAAACTGTGCGCTACCGTCTCTACTGAGCCTCAGAGACGCTTTGAGACAAGTATTACAAAAGTCAGAGAATGTCAAAAATTAGAGTGAAATTGCTTCAAACAAGCGAAATATCGCGAAACAACACCTGCTCGAATCAAACAAAAACCGTGCCCTGCCGTCTCTACCTGGCCTCAGAGACGGTTTGAGACAATTGTTACAAAAATCAGAGAAAGTCAAAAATTAGAGTGTAATTGCTTCAAACAAGCGAGTTATCGCGAAACATTACCTGCTCGCATCCAACAAAAACTGTGCCCTGCCGACTCTATTTAGCCTCAGAGACGGTTTGAGGCAATTGTTACAAAAATCAGAGAATGTCAAAAATTAGAGTGAAATTGCTTCAAACAAGCGAATTATCGCGAAACAACACCTGCTCGAATCCAACAAAAACTGTGGCCTGCCGACTCTATTAAGCCTCAGAGACGGTGTGAGACAATTGTTACAAAAATCAGAGAATGTCAAAAATTAGAGTGAAATTGCTTCAAACAAGCGAATTATTGCGAAACAACACCTGTTCGAATCCAACAAAAACTGTGCCCTGCCGACTCTATTTAGCCTCAGAGACGGTTTAAGACAATGGTTACAAAAATCAGAGAATGTCAAAAATTAGAGTGTAATTGCTTCAAACAAGCGAATTATCGCGAAACAACACCTGCTCGAATCCAACAAAAACTGTGCGCTACCGTCTCTACTGAGCCTCAGAGACGCTTTGAGACAAGTATTACAAAAATCAGAGAATGTCAAAAATTAGAGTGAAATTGCTTCAAGCAGGCGAATTATCGCGAAACAACACCTGCTCGAATCCAACAAAAACTGTACCCTGCCGACTCCATTTAGCCTCAAAGACGGTTTGAGATAATTGTTACAAAAATCAGAGAATGTCAAAGATTAGTGTGTAATTGCTTCAAACAAGCGAATTATCGCGAAACAACACCTGCTCGAATCCAACAAAAACTGTGCCCTGCCGAATCTATTTAGCCTCAGAGGCGGTTTGAGACAATTGTTACAAAGATCACAGAATGTCAAAAATTAGAGTTTAATTGCTTCAAACTAGCGAATTATCGCGAAACAACACCTGCTCGAATCCAACAAAAACTATGCCCTACCCACTCTATTTAGCCTCAGAGACGGTTTAGGACAATTGATACAAAAATCAGAGAATGTCAAAAATTAGAGTGAAATTGCTTCAAAGAAGCGAATTATCGCGAAACAACACCTGCTCGTAACAAACAAAAACCGTTTCATGCCGTCTCTACCTGGCCTCAGAGACGGTTTGAGACAATTGTTACAAAAATCAGAGAATGTCAAAAATTAGAGTGAAATTGCTTCAAACAAGCGAATTATCGCGAAACAACACCTGCTCGAATCCAACAAAAACTGTGCCCTGCCGACTCTATTTAGCCTCAGAGACGGTTTGAGACAATTGTTACAAAAATCAGAGAATGTCAAAAATTAGAGTGAAATTGCTTCAAACAAGCGAATTATCGCGAAACAACACCTGCTCGAATCCAACAAAAACTGTGGCCTGCCGACTCTATTAAGCCTCGGAGACGGTTTGAGACAATTGTTACAAAAATCAGAGAAAGTCAAAAATTAGAGTGAAATTGCTTCAAACAAGCGAATTATCGCGAAACAACACCTGCTCGAATCCAACAAAAACTGTGCGCTACCGTCTCTACTGAGCCTCAGAGACGCTTTGAGACAAGTATTACAAAAATCAGAGAATGTCAAAAATTAGAGTGAAATTGCTTCAAACAGGCGAATTATCGCGAAACAACACCTGCTCGAATCAAACAAAAACCGTGCCCTGCCGTCTCTACCTGGCCTCAGAGACGGTTTGAGACAATTGTTACAAAAATCAGAGAAAGTCAAAAATTAGAGTGTAATTGCTTCAAACAAGCGAATTATCGCGAAACAACACCTGCACAAATCCAACAAAAACTGCGCTACCGTCTCTACTGAGCCTCAGAGACGCTTTGAGACAAGTATTACAAAAGTCAGAGAATGTCAAAAATTAGAGTGAAATTGCTTCAAACAAGCGAATTATCGCGAAACAACACCTGCTCGAATCAAACAAAAACCGTGCCCTGCCGTCTCTACCTGGCCTCAGAGACGGTTTGAGACAATTGTTACAAAAATCAGAGAAAGTCAAAAATTAGAGTGTAATTGCTTCAAACAAGCGAATTATCGCGAAACAACACCTGCTCAAATCCAACAAAAACTGTGCACTACCGTCTCTACTGAGCCTCAGAGACGCTTTGAGACAAGTATTACAAAAGTCAGAGAATGTCAAAAATTAGAGTGAAATTGCTTCAAACAAGCGAATTATCGCGAGACAACACCTGCTCGAATCAAAGAAAAACCGTGCCTTCCCGTCTCTACCTCGCCTCAGAGACGGTTTGATACAATTGTTACAAAAATCAGAGAATGTCAAAAATTAGAGTGAAATTGCTTCAAACAAGCGAATTATCGCGAAACAACACCTGCTCGAATCCAACAAAAACTGTGCCCTGCCGAATCCATTTAGCCTCAAAGACGGTTTGAGATAATTGCTACAAAAATCAGAGAATGTCAAAGATTAGAGTTTAATTGCTTCAAACAACCGAGTTATCGCGAAACAACACCTGCTCGCATCCAACAAAAACTGTGGCCTGCCGACTCTATTTAGCCTCAGAGACGGTTTGAGACAATTGTTACAAAAATCAGAGAATGTCAAAAATTAGGGTGAAATTGCTTCAAACAAGCGAATTATCGCGAAACAACACCTGCTCGAATCCAACAAAAACTGTGGCCTGCCGACTCTATTAAGCCTCAGAGACGGTTTGAGACAATTGTTACAAAAATCAGAGAATGTCAAAAATTAGAGTGAAATTGCTTCAAACAAGCGAATTATCGCGAAACAACACCTGCTCGAATCCAACAAAAACCGTGCCCTGCCGTCTCTACCAGGCCTCAGAGACGGTTTGAGACAATTGTTACAAAAATCAGAGAAAGTCAAAAATTAGAGTGAAATTGCTTCAAACAAGCGAATTATCGCGAAACAACACCTGCTCAAATCCAACAAAAACTGTGCCCTGCCGACTCTATTTAGCCTCAGAGACGGTTTAAGACAATGGTTACAAAAATCAGAGAATGTCAAAAATTAGAGTGTAATTGCTTCAAACAAGCGAATTATCGAGAAAGAACACCTGCTCGAATCCAACAAAAACTGTGCGCTACCGTCTCTACTGAGCCTCAGAGACTCTTTGAGACAAGTATTACAAAAATCAGAGAATGTCAAAAATTAGAGTGAAATTGCTTCAAACAGGCGAATTATCGCGAAACAACACCTGCTCGAATCCAACAAAAACTGTGCCCTGCCGACTCCATTTAGCCTCAAAGACGGTTTGAGATAATTGTTACAAAAATCAGAGAATGTCAAAGATTAGAGTGTAATTGCTTCAAACAAGCGAATTACCGCGAAACAACACCTGCTCGAATCCAACAAAAACTGTGCCCTGCCGACTCTATTTAGCCTCAGAGACGGTTTGAGACAATTGTTACAAAGATCACAGAATGTCAAAAATTAGAGTTTAATTGCTTCAAACAAGCGAATTATCGCGAAACAACACCTGCTCGAATCCAGCAAAAACTGTGCGCTACCGTCTCTACTGAGCCTCAGAGACGCTTTGAGACAAGTATTACAAAAATCAGAGAATGTCAAAAATTAGAGTGTAATTGCTTCAAACAAGCGAATTATCGCGAAACAACACCTGCTCAAATCCAACAAAAACTGTGCGCTACCGTCTCTACTGAGCCTCAGAGACGCTTTGAGACAAGTATTACAAAAGTCAGAGAATGTCAAAAATTAGAGTGAAATTGCTTCAAACAAGCGAATTATCGCGAAACAACACCTGCTCGAATCAAACAAAAACCGTGCCCTGCCGTCTCTACCTGGCCTCAGAGACGGTTTGAGACAATTGTTACAAAAATCAGAGAAAGTCAAAAATTAGAGTGTAATTGCTTCAAACAAGCGAGTTATCGCGAAACATTACCTGCTCGCATCCAACAAAAACTGTGCCCTGCCGACTCTATTTAGCCTCAGAGACGGTTTGAGGCAATTGTTACAAAAATCAGAGAATGTCAAAAATTAGAGTGAAATTGCTTCAAACAAGCGAATTATCGCGAAACAACACCTGCTCGAATCCAACAAAAACTGTGGCCTGCCGACTCTATTAAGCCTCAGAGACGGTGTGAGACAATTGTTACAAAAATCAGAGAATGTCAAAAATTAGAGTGAAATTGCTTCAAACAAGCGAATTATTGCGAAACAACACCTGTTCGAATCCAACAAAAACTGTGCCCTGCCGACTCTATTTAGCCTCAGAGACGGTTTAAGACAATGGTTACAAAAATCAGAGAATGTCAAAAATTAGAGTGTAATTGCTTCAAACAAGCGAATTATCGCGAAACAACACCTGCTCGAATCCAACAAAAACTGTGCGCTACCGTCTCTACTGAGCCTCAGAGACGCTTTGAGACAAGTATTACAAAAATCAGAGAATGTCAAAAATTAGAGTGAAATTGCTTCAAGCAGGCGAATTATCGCGAAACAACACCTGCTCGAATCCAACAAAAACTGTACCCTGCCGACTCCATTTAGCCTCAAAGACGGTTTGAGATAATTGTTACAAAAATCAGAGAATGTCAAAGATTAGTGTGTAATTGCTTCAAACAAGCGAATTATCGCGAAACAACACCTGCTCGAATCCAACAAAAACTGTGCCCTGCCGAATCTATTTAGCCTCAGAGGCGGTTTGAGACAATTGTTACAAAGATCACAGAATGTCAAAAATTAGAGTTTAATTGCTTCAAACTAGCGAATTATCGCGAAACAACACCTGCTCGAATCCAACAAAAACTATGCCCTACCCACTCTATTTAGCCTCAGAGACGGTTTAGGACAATTGATACAAAAATCAGAGAATGTCAAAAATTAGAGTGAAATTGCTTCAAAGAAGCGAATTATCGCGAAACAACACCTGCTCGTAACAAACAAAAACCGTTTCATGCCGTCTCTACCTGGCCTCAGAGACGGTTTGAGACAATTGTTACAAAAATCAGAGAATGTCAAAAATTAGAGTGAAATTGCTTCAAACAAGCGAATTATCGCGAAACAACACCTGCTCGAATCCAACAAAAACTGTGCCCTGCCGACTCTATTTAGCCTCAGAGACGGTTTGAGACAATTGTTACAAAAATCAGAGAATGTCAAAAATTAGAGTGAAATTGCTTCAAACAAGCGAATTATCGCGAAACAACACCTGCTCGAATCCAACAAAAACTGTGGCCTGCCGACTCTATTAAGCCTCGGAGACGGTTTGAGACAATTGTTACAAAAATCAGAGAAAGTCAAAAATTAGAGTGAAATTGCTTCAAACAAGCGAATTATCGCGAAACAACACCTGCTCGAATCCAACAAAAACTGTGCGCTACCGTCTCTACTGAGCCTCAGAGACGCTTTGAGACAAGTATTACAAAAATCAGAGAATGTCAAAAATTAGAGTGAAATTGCTTCAAACAGGCGAATTATCGCGAAACAACACCTGCTCGAATCAAACAAAAACCGTGCCCTGCCGTCTCTACCTGGCCTCAGAGACGGTTTGAGACAATTGTTACAAAAATCAGAGAAAGTCAAAAATTAGAGTGTAATTGCTTCAAACAAGCGAATTATCGCGAAACAACACCTGCACAAATCCAACAAAAACTGCGCTACCGTCTCTACTGAGCCTCAGAGACGCTTTGAGACAAGTATTACAAAAGTCAGAGAATGTCAAAAATTAGAGTGAAATTGCTTCAAACAAGCGAATTATCGCGAAACAACACCTGCTCGAATCAAACAAAAACCGTGCCCTGCCGTCTCTACCTGGCCTCAGAGACGGTTTGAGACAATTGTTACAAAAATCAGAGAAAGTCAAAAATTAGAGTGTAATTGCTTCAAACAAGCGAATTATCGCGAAACAACACCTGCTCAAATCCAACAAAAACTGTGCACTACCGTCTCTACTGAGCCTCAGAGACGCTTTGAGACAAGTATTACAAAAGTCAGAGAATGTCAAAAATTAGAGTGAAATTGCTTCAAACAAGCGAATTATCGCGAGACAACACCTGCTCGAATCAAAGAAAAACCGTGCCTTCCCGTCTCTACCTCGCCTCAGAGACGGTTTGATACAATTGTTACAAAAATCAGAGAATGTCAAAAATTAGAGTGAAATTGCTTCAAACAAGCGAATTATCGCGAAACAACACCTGCTCGAATCCAACAAAAACTGTGCCCTGCCGAATCCATTTAGCCTCAAAGACGGTTTGAGATAATTGCTACAAAAATCAGAGAATGTCAAAGATTAGAGTTTAATTGCTTCAAACAACCGAGTTATCGCGAAACAACACCTGCTCGCATCCAACAAAAACTGTGGCCTGCCGACTCTATTTAGCCTCAGAGACGGTTTGAGACAATTGTTACAAAAATCAGAGAATGTCAAAAATTAGGGTGAAATTGCTTCAAACAAGCGAATTATCGCGAAACAACACCTGCTCGAATCCAACAAAAACTGTGGCCTGCCGACTCTATTAAGCCTCAGAGACGGTTTGAGACAATTGTTACAAAAATCAGAGAATGTCAAAAATTAGAGTGAAATTGCTTCAAACAAGCGAATTATCGCGAAACAACACCTGCTCGAATCCAACAAAAACCGTGCCCTGCCGTCTCTACCAGGCCTCAGAGACGGTTTGAGACAATTGTTACAAAAATCAGAGAAAGTCAAAAATTAGAGTGAAATTGCTTCAAACAAGCGAATTATCGCGAAACAACACCTGCTCAAATCCAACAAAAACTGTGCCCTGCCGACTCTATTTAGCCTCAGAGACGGTTTAAGACAATGGTTACAAAAATCAGAGAATGTCAAAAATTAGAGTGTAATTGCTTCAAACAAGCGAATTATCGAGAAAGAACACCTGCTCGAATCCAACAAAAACTGTGCGCTACCGTCTCTACTGAGCCTCAGAGACTCTTTGAGACAAGTATTACAAAAATCAGAGAATGTCAAAAATTAGAGTGAAATTGCTTCAAACAGGCGAATTATCGCGAAACAACACCTGCTCGAATCCAACAAAAACTGTGCCCTGCCGACTCCATTTAGCCTCAAAGACGGTTTGAGATAATTGTTACAAAAATCAGAGAATGTCAAAGATTAGAGTGTAATTGCTTCAAACAAGCGAATTACCGCGAAACAACACCTGCTCGAATCCAACAAAAACTGTGCCCTGCCGACTCTATTTAGCCTCAGAGACGGTTTGAGACAATTGTTACAAAGATCACAGAATGTCAAAAATTAGAGTTTAATTGCTTCAAACAAGCGAATTATCGCGAAACAACACCTGCTCGAATCCAGCAAAAACTGTGCGCTACCGTCTCTACTGAGCCTCAGAGACGCTTTGAGACAAGTATTACAAAAATCAGAGAATGTCAAAAATTAGAGTGAAATTGCTTCAAACAGGCGAATTATCGCGAAACAACACCTGCTCGAATCAAACAAAAACCGTGCCCTGCCGTCTCTACCTGGCCTCAGAGACGGTTTGAGACAATTGTTACAAATATCAGAGAAAGTAAAAAATTAGAGTGTAATTGCTTCAAACAAGCGAATTATCGCGAAACAACACCTGCTCAAATCCAACAAAAACTGTGCGCTACCGTCTCTACTGAGCCTCAGAGACGCTTTGAGACAAGTATTACAAAAGTCAGAGAATGTCAAAAATTAGAGTGAAATTGCTTCAAACAAGCGAATTATCGCGAAACAACACCTGCTCGAATCAAACAAAAACCGTGCCCTGCCGTCTCTACCTGGCCTCAGAGACGGTTTGAGACAATTGTTACAAAAATCAGAGAAAGTCAAAAATTAGAGTGTAATTGCTTCAAACAAGCGAATTATCGCGAAACAACACCTGCTCAAATCCAACAAAAACTGTGCGCTACCGTCTCTACTGAGCCTCAGAGACGCTTTGAGACAAGTATTACAAAAGTCAGAGAATGTCAAAAATTAGAGTGAAATTGCTTCAAACAAGCGAATTATCGCGAGACAACACCTGCTCGAATCAAAGAAAAACCGTGCCCTGCCGTCTCTACCTCGCCTCAGAGACGGTTTGATACAATTGTTACAAAAATCAGAGAATGTCAAAAATTAGAGTGAAATTGCTTCAAACAAGCGAATTATCGCGAAACAACACCTGCTCGAATCCAACAAAAACTGTGCCCTGCCGAATCCATTTAGCCTCAAAGACGGTTTGAGATAATTGCTACAAAAATCAGAGAATGTCAAAGATTAGAGTTTAATTGCTTCAAACAACCGAGTTATCGCGAAACAACACCTGCTCGCATCCAACAAAAACTGTGGCCTGCCGACTCTATTTAGCCTCAGAGACGGTTTGAGACAATTGTTACAAAAATCAGAGAATGTCAAAAATTAGAGTGAAATTGCTTCAAACAAGCGAATTATGGCGAAACAACACCTGCTCGAATCCAACAAAAACTGTGGACTGCCGACTCTATTTAGCCTCAGAGACGGTTTGAGACAATTGTTACAAAAATCAGAGAATGTCAAAAATTAGGGTGAAATTGCTTCAAACAAGCGAATTATCGCGAAACAACACCTGCTCGAATCCAACAAAAACTGTGGCCTGCCGACTCTATTAAGCCTCAGAGACGGTTTGAGACAATTGTTACAAAAATCAGAGAATGTCAAAAATTAGAGTGACATTGCTTAAAACAAGCGAATTATCGCGAAACAACACCTGCTCGAATCAAACAAAAACCGTGCCCTGCCGTCTCTACCTGGCCTCAGAGACGGTTTGAGACAATTGTTACAAAAATCAGAGAATGTCAAAAATTAGAGTGAAATTGCTTCAAACAAGCGAATTATCGCGAAACAACACCTGCTCGAATCCAACAAAAACTGCGCCCTGCCGACTCTATTTAGCCTCAGAGACGGTTTGAGACAATTGTTACAAAAATCAGAGAATGTCAAAAATTAGAGTGAAATTGCTTCAAACAAGCGAATTATCGCGAAACAACACCTGCTCGAATCCAACAAAAACTGTGGACTGCCGACTCTATTAAGCCTCGGAGACGGTTTGAGACAATTGTTACAAAAATCAGAGAAAGTCAAAAATTAGAGTGTAATTGCTTCAAACAAGCGAATTATCGCGAAACAACACCTGCTCAAATCCAACAAAAACTGTGCCCTGCCGACTCTATTTAGCCTCAGAGACGGTTTAAGACAATGGTTACAAAAATCAGAGAATGTCAAAAATTAGAGTGAAATTGCTTCAAACAAGCGAATTATCGCGAAAGAACACCTGCTCAAATCCAACAAAAACTGTGCGCTACCGTCTCTACTGAGCCTCAGAGACGCTTGGAGACAAGTATTACAAAAGTCAGAGAATGTCAAAAATTAGAGTGAAATTGCTTCAAACAGGCGAATTATCGCGAAACAACACCTGCTCGAATCCAACAAAAACTGTGCCCTGCCGACTCCATTTAGCCTCAAAGACGGTTTGAGAAAATTGTTACAAAAATCAGAGAATGTCAAAAATTAGAGTGAAATTGCTTCAAACTAGCGAATTATCGCGAAACAACACCTGCTCGAATCCAACAAAAACTGTGCCCTGCCGACTCTATTTAGCCTCAGAGACGGTTTGAGACAATTGTTACAAAGATCACAGAATGTCAAAAATTAGAGTTTAATTGCTTCAAACAAGCGAATTATCGCGAAACAACACCTGCTCGAATCCAACAAAAACTGTGCGCTACCGTCTCTACTGAGCCTCAGAGACGCTTTGAGACAAGTATTACAAAAATCAGAGAATGTCAAAAATTAGATTGAAATTGCTTCAAACAGGCGAATTATCGCGAAACAACACCTGCTCGAATCAAACAAAAACCGTGCCCTGCCGTCTCTACCTGGCCTCAGAGACGGTTTGGGACAATTGTTACAAAAATCAGAGAAAGTCAAAAATTAGAGTGTAATTGCTTCAAACAAGCGAATTATCGCGAAACAACACCTGCTCAAATCCAACAAAAACTGTGCGCTACCGTCTCTACTGAGCCTCAGAGACGCTTTGAGACAATTGTTACAAAAATCAGAGAATGTCAAAAATTAGAGTGAAATTGCTTCAAACAAGCGAATTATCGCGAAACAACACCTGCTCGAATCAAACAAAAACCGTGCCCTGCCGTCTCTACCTGGCCTCAGAGACGGTTTGAGACAATTGTTACAAAAATCAGAGAATGTCAAAAATTAGAGTGAAATTGCTTCAAACAAGCGAATTATCGCGAAACAACACCTGCTCGAATCCAACAAAAACTGTGGTCTGCCGACTCTATTAAGCCTCAGAGACGGTTTGAGACAATTGTTACAAAAATCAGAGAATGTCAAAAATTAGAGTGAAATTGCTTCAAACAAGCGAATTATCGCGAAACAACACCTGCTCGAATCCAACAAAAACTGTGGTCTGCCGACTCTATTAAGCCTCAGAGACGGTTTGAGACAATTGTTACAAAAATCAGAGAATGTCAAAAATTAGAGTGAAATTGCTTCAAACAAGCGAATTATCGGGAAACAACACCTGCTCGAATCCAACAAAAACTATGCCCTACCCGCTCTATTTAGCCTCAGAGACGGTTTGAGACAATTGTTACAAAAATCAGAGAATGTCAAAAATTAGAGTGAAATCGCTTCAAACAAGCCAATTATCGCGAAACAACACCTTCTCGTATCCAACAAAAACTGTGCCCTGCCGACTCTAATTAGCCTCAGAGACGGTTTGAGATAATTGTTACAAAAATCAGAGAATGTCAAAGATTAGAGTGTAATTGCTTCAAACAAGCGAATTATCGCGAAACAACACCTGCTCGAATCAAACAAAAACCGTGCCCCGCCGTCTCTACCTCGCCTCAGAGACGGTTTGAGACAATTGTTACAAAAATCAGAGAATGTCAAAAATTAGAGTGAAATTGCTTCAAACAAGCGAATTATCGGGAAACAACACCTGCTCGAATCCAACAAAAACTATGCCCTACCCGCTCTATTTAGCCTCAGAGACGGTTTGAGACAATTGTTACAAAAATCAGAGAATGTCAAAAATTAGAGTGAAATTGCTTCAAACAAGCCAATTATCGCGAAACAACACCTGCTCGAATCCAACAAAAACTGTGCGCTACCGTCTCTACTGAGCCTCAGAGACGCTTTGAGACAAGTATTACAAAAATCATAGAATGTCAAAAATTAGAGTGAAATTGCTTCAAACAGGCGAATTATCGCGAAACAACACCTTCTCGTATCCAACAAAAACTGTGCCCTGCCGACTCTAATTAGCCTCAGAGACGGTTTGAGATAATTGTTGCAAAAATCAGAGAATGTCAAAGATTAGAGTGTAATTGCTTCAAACAAGCGAATTATCGCGAAACAACACCTGCTCGAATCAAACAAAAACCGTGCCCTGCCGTCTCTACCTCGCCTCAGAGACGGTTTGAGACAATTGTTACAAAAATCAGAGAATGTCAAAAATTAGAGTGAAATTGCTTCAAACAAGCGAATTATCGCGAAACAACACCTGCTCGAATCCAACAAAAACTGTGGCCTGCCGACTCTATTAAGCCTCGGAGACGGTTTGAGACAATTGTTACAAAAATCAGAGAAAGTCAAAAATTAGAGTGAAATTGCTTCAAACAAGCGAATTATCGCGAAACAACACCTGCTCAAATCCAACAAAAACTGTGCCCTGCCGACTCTATTTAGCCTCAGAGACGGTTTAAGACAATGGTTACAAAAATCAGAGAATGTCAAAAATTAGAGTGTAATTGCTTCAAACAAGCGAATTATCGAGAAAGAACACCTGCTCGAATCCAACAAAAACTGTGCGCTACCGTCTCTACTGAGCCTCAGAGACTCTTTGAGACAAGTATTACAAAAATCAGAGAATGTCAAAAATTAGAGTGAAATTGCTTCAAACAGGCGAATTATCGCGAAACAACACCTGCTCGAATCCAACAAAAACTGTGCCCTGCCGACTCCATTTAGCCTCAAAGACGGTTTGAGACAATTGTTACAAAGATCACAGAATGTCAAAAATTAGAGTTTAATTGCTTCAAACAAGCGAATTATCGCGAAACAACACCTGCTCGAATCCAACAAAAACTGTGCGCTACCGTCTCTACTGAGCCTCAGAGACGCTTTGAGACAAGTATTACAAAAATCAGAGAATGTCAAAAATTAGAGTGAAATTGCTTCAAACAGGCGAATTATCGCGAAACAACACCTGCTCGAATCCAACAAAAACTGTGCCCTGCCGACTCCATTTAGCCTCAAAGACGGTTTGAGATAATTGTTACAAAAATCAGAGAATGTCAAAGATTAGAGTGTAATTGCTTCAAACAAGCGAATTATCGCGAAACAACACCTGCTCGAATCCAACAAAAACTGTGCCCTGCCGACTCTATTTAGCCTCAGAGACGGTTTGAGACAATTGTTAGAAAGATCACAGAATGTCAAAAATTAGAGTTTAATTGCTTCAAACAAGCGAATTATCGCGAAACAACACCTGCTCGAATCCAACAAAAACTGTGCGCTACCGTCTCTACTGAGCCTCAGAGACGCTTTGAGACAAGTATTACAAAAATCAGAGAATGTCAAAAATTAGAGTGTAATTGCTTCAAACAAGCGAATTATCGCGAAACAACACCTGCTCAAATCCAACAAAAACTGTGCGCTACCGTCTCTACTGAGCCTCAGAGACGCTTTGAGACAATTGTTACAAAAATCAGAGAATGTCAAAAATTAGAGTGAAATTGCTTCAAACAAGCGAATTATCGCGAAACAACACCTGCTCGAATCAAACAAAAACCGTGCCCTGCCGTCTCTACCTGGCCTCAGAGACGGTTTGAGACAATTGTTACAAAAATCAGAGAATGTCAAAAATTAGAGTGAAATTGCTTCAAACAAGCGAATTATCGCGAAACAACACCTGCTCGAATCCAACAAAAACTGTGGTCTGCCGACTCTATTAAGCCTCAGAGACGGTTTGAGACAATTGTTACAAAAATCAGAGAATGTCAAAAATTAGAGTGAAATTGCTTCAAACAAGCGAATTATCGCGAAACAACACCTGCTCGAATCCAACAAAAACTGTGGTCTGCCGACTCTATTAAGCCTCAGAGACGGTTTGAGACAATTGTTACAAAAATCAGAGAATGTCAAAAATTAGAGTGAAATTGCTTCAAACAAGCGAATTATCGGGAAACAACACCTGCTCGAATCCAACAAAAACTATGCCCTACCCGCTCTATTTAGCCTCAGAGACGGTTTGAGACAATTGTTACAAAAATCAGAGAATGTCAAAAATTAGAGTGAAATTGCTTCAAACAAGCCAATTATCGCGAAACAACACCTGCTCAAATCCAACAAAAACTGTGCCCTGCCGACTCTATTTAGCCTCGGAGACGGTTTGAGACAATTGTTACAAAAATCAGAGAAAGTCAAAAATGAGAGTGAAATTGCTTCAAACAAGCGAATTATCGCGAAACAACACCTGCTCAAATCCAACAAAAACTGTGCCCTGCCGACTCTATTTAGCCTCAGAGACGGTTTAAGACAATGGTTACAAAAATCAGAGAATGTCAAAAATTAGAGTGTAATTGCTTCAAACAAGCGAATTATCGAGAAAGAACACCTGCTCGAATCCAACAAAAACTGTGCGCTACCGTCTCTACTGAGCCTCAGAGACTCTTTGAGACAAGTATTACAAAAATCAGAGAATGTCAAAAATTAGAGTGAAATTGCTTCAAACAAGCGAATTATCGCGAAACAACACCTGCTCGAATCCAACAAAAACCGTGCCCTGCCGTCTCTACCTGGCCTCAGAGACGGTTTGAGACAATTGTTACAAAAATCAGAGAATGTCAAAAATTAGAGTGAAATTGCTTCAAACAAGCGAATTATCGGGAAACAACACCTGCTCGAATCCAACAAAAACTATGCCCTACCCGCTCTATTTAGCCTCAGAGACGGTTTGAGACAATTGTTACAAAAATCAGAGAATGTCAAAAATTAGAGTGAAATTGCTTCAAACAAGCCAATTATCGCGAAACAACACCTGCTCGAATCCAACAAAAACTGTGCGCTACCGTCTCTACTGAGCCTCAGAGACGCTTTGAGACAAGTATTACAAAAATCATAGAATGTCAAAAATTAGAGTGAAATTGCTTCAAACAGGCGAATTATCGCGAAACAACACCTTCTCGTATCCAACAAAAACTGTGCCCTGCCGACTCTAATTAGCCTCAGAGACGGTTTGAGATAATTGTTACAAAAATCAGAGAATGTCAAAGATTAGAGTGTAATTGCTTCAAACAAGCGAATTATCGCGAAACAACACCTGCTCGAATCAAACAAAAACCGTGCCCTGCCGTCTCTACCTCGCCTCAGAGACGGTTTGAGACAATTGTTACAAAAATCAGAGAATGTCAAAAATTAGAGTGAAATTGCTTCAAACAAGCGAATTATCGCGAAACAACACCTGCTCGAATCCAACAAAAACTGTGGCCTGCCGACTCTTTTAAGCCTCGGAGACGGTTTGAGACAATTGTTACAAAAATCAGAGAAAGTCAAAAATTAGAGTGAAATTGCTTCAAACAAGCGAATTATCGCGAAACAACACCTGCTCAAATCCAACAAAAACTGTGCCCTGCCGACTCTATTTAGCCTCAGAGACGGTTTAAGACAATGGTTACAAAAATCAGAGAATGTCAAAAATTAGAGTGTAATTGCTTCAAACAAGCGAATTATCGAGAAAGAACACCTGCTCGAATCCAACAAAAACTGTGCGCTACCGTCTCTACTGAGCCTCAGAGACTCTTTGACACAAGTATTACAAAAATCAGAGAATGTCAAAAATTAGAGTGAAATTGCTTCAAACAGGCGAATTATCGCGAAACACCTGCTCGCATCCAACAAAAACTGTGCCCTGCCGACTGCATTTAGCCTCCAAGACGGTTTGAGATAATTGTTACAAAAATCAGAGAATGTCAAAGATTAGAGTGTAATTGCTTCAAACAAGCGAATTATCGCGAAACAACACCTGCTCGAATCCAACAAAAACTGTGCCCTGCCGACTCTATTTAGCCTCAGAGACGGTTTGAGACAATTGTTACAAAGATCACAGAATGTCAAAAATTAGAGTTTAATTGCTTCAAACAAGCGAATTATCGCGAAACAACACCTGCTCGAATGCAACAAAAACTGTGCGCTACCGTCTCTACTGAGCCTCAGAGACGCTTTGAGACAAGTATTACAAAAATCAGAGAATGTCAAAAATTAGAGTGAAATTGCTTCAAACAGGCGAATTATCGCGAAACAACACCTTCTCGTATCCAACAAAAACTGTGCCCTGCCGACTCTAATTAGCCTCAGAGACGGTTTGAGATAATTGTTACAAAAATCAGAGAATGTCAAAGATTAGAGTGTAATTGCTTCAAACAAGCGAATTATCGCGAAACAACACCTGCTCGAATCAAACAAAAACCGTGCCCTGCCGTCTCTACCTCGCCTCAGAGACGGTTTGAGACAATTGTTACAAAAATCAGAGAATGTCAAAAATTAGAGTGAAATTGCTTCAAACAAGCGAATTATCGCGAAACAACACCTGCTCGAATCCAACAAAAACTGTGGCCTGCCGACTCTTTTAAGCCTCGGAGACGGTTTGAGACAATTGTTACAAAAATCAGAGAAAGTCAAAAATTAGAGTGAAATTGCTTCAAACAAGCGAATTATCGCGAAACAACACCTGCTCAAATCCAACAAAAACTGTGCCCTGCCGACTCTATTTAGCCTCAGAGACGGTTTAAGACAATGGTTACAAAAATCAGAGAATGTCAAAAATTAGAGTGTAATTGCTTCAAACAAGCGAATTATCGAGAAAGAACACCTGCTCGAATCCAACAAAAACTGTGCGCTACCGTCTCTACTGAGCCTCAGAGACTCTTTGACACAAGTATTACAAAAATCAGAGAATGTCAAAAATTAGAGTGAAATTGCTTCAAACAGGCGAATTATCGCGAAACAACACCTGCTCGCATCCAACAAAAACTGTGCCCTGCCGACTGCATTTAGCCTCCAAGACGGTTTGAGATAATTGTTACAAAAATCAGAGAATGTCAAAGATTAGAGTGTAATTGCTTCAAACAAGCGAATTATCGCGAAACAACACCTGCTCGAATCCAACAAAAACTGTGCCCTGCCGACTCTATTTAGCCTCAGAGACGGTTTGAGACAATTGTTACAAAGATCACAGAATGTCAAAAATTAGAGTTTAATTGCTTCAAACAAGCGAATTATCGCGAAACAACACCTGCTCGAATCCAACAAAAACTGTGCGCTACCGTCTCTACTGAGCCTCAGAGACGCTTTGAGACAAGTATTACAAAAATCAGAGAATGTCAAAAATTAGATTGAAATTGCTTCAAACAGGCGAATTATCCCGAAACACCTGCTCGAATCAAACAAAAACCGTGCCCTGCCGTCTCTACCTGGCCTCAGAGACGGTTTGGGACAATTGTTACAAAAATCAGAGAAAGTCAAAAATTAGAGTGTAATTCCTTCAAACAAGCGAATTATCGCGAAACAACACCTGCTCAAATCCAACAAAAACTGTGCGCTACCGTCTCTACTGAGCCTCAGAGACGCTTTGAGACAATTGTTACAAAAATCAGAGAATGTCAAAAATTAGAGTGAAATTGCTTCAAACAAGCGAATTATCGCGAAACAACACCTGCTCGAATCAAACAAAAACCGTGCCCTGCCGTCTCTACCTGGCCTCAGAGACGGTTTGAGACAATTGTTACAAAAATCAGAGAATGTCAAAAATTAGAGTGAAATTGCTTCAAACAAGCGAATTATCGCGAAACAACACCTGCTCGAATCCAACAAAAACTGTGGTCTGCCGACTCTATTAAGCCTCAGAGACGGTTTGAGACAATTGTTACAAAAATCAGAGAATGTCAAAAATTAGAGTGAAATTGCTTCAAACAAGCGAATTATCGCGAAACAACACCTGCTCGAATCCAACAAAAACTGTGGTCTGCCGACTCTATTAAGCCTCGGAGACGGTTTGAGACAATTGTTACAAAAATCAGAGAATGTCAAAAATTAGAGTGAAATTGCTTCAAACAAGCGAATTATCGGGAAACAACACCTGCTCGAATCCAACAAAAACTATGCCCTACCCGCTCTATTTAGCCTCAGAGACGGTTTGAGACAATTGTTACAAAAATCAGAGAATGTCAAAAATTAGAGTGAAATTGCTTCAAACAAGCCAATTATCGCGAAACAACACCTGCTCGAATCAAACAAAAACCGTGCCCTGCCGTCTCTACCTCGCCTCAGAGACGGTTTGAGACAATTGTTACAAAAATCAGAGAATGTCAAAAATTAGAGTGAAATTGCTTCAAACAAGCGAATTATCGCGAAACAACACCTGCTCGAATCCAACAAAAACTGTGGCCTGCCGATTCTATTAAGCCTCGGAGACGGTTTGAGACAATTGTTACAAAAATCAGAGAAAGTCAAAGATTAGAGTGTAATTGCTTCAAACAAGCGAATTATCGCGAAACAACACCTGCTCGAATCAAACAAAAACCGTGCCCTGCCGTCTCTACCTCGCCTCAGAGACGGTTTGAGACAATTGTTACAAAAATCAGAGAATGTCAAAAATTAGAGTCAAATTGCTTCAAACAAGCGAATTATCGCGAAACAACACCTGCTCGAATCCAACAAAAACTGTGCCCTGCCGACTCTATTTAGCCTCAGAGACGGTTTAAGACAATGGTTACAAAAATCAGAGAATGTCAAAAATTAGAGTGTAATTGCTTCAAACAAGCGAATTATCGAGAAAGAACACCTGCTCGAATCCAACAAAAACTGTGCGCTACCGTCTCTACTGAGCCTCAGAGACTCTTTGAGACAAGTATTACAAAAATCAGAGAATGTCAAAAATTAGAGTGAAATTGCTTCAAACAAGCGAATTATCGCGAAACAACACCTGCTCGAATCCAACAAAAACCGTGCCCTGCCGTCTCTACCTGGCCTCAGAGACGGTTTGAGACAATTGTTACAAAAATCAGAGAAAGTCAAAAATTAGAGTGAAATTGCTTCAAACAAGCGAATTATCGCGAAACAACACCTGCTCAAATCCAACAAAAACTGTGCCCTGCCGACTCTATTTAGCCTCAGAGACGGTTTCAGAGAATGGTTACAAAAATCAGAGAATGTCAAAAATTAGAGTGTAATTGCTTCAAACAAGCGAATTATCGAGAAAGAACACCTGCTCGAATCCAACAAAAACTGTGCGCTACCGTCTCTACTGAGCCTCAGAGACTCTTTGAGACAAGTATTACAAAAATCAGAGAATGTCAAAAATTAGAGTGAAATTGCTTCAAACAGGCGAATTATCGCGAAACAACACCTGCTCGAATCCAACAAAAACTGTGCCCTGCCGACTCCATTTAGCCTCAAAGACGGTTTGAGATAATTGTTACAAAAATCAGGGAATGTCAAAGATTAGAGTGTAATTGCTTCAAACAAGCGAATTATCGCGAAACAACACCTGCTCGAATCCAACAAAAACTGTGCCCTGCCGACTCTATTTAGCCTCAGAGACGGTTTGAGACAATTGTTACAAAGATCACAGAATGTCAAAAATTAGAGTTTAATTGCTTCAAACAAGCGAATTATCGCGAAACAACACCTGCTCGAATCCAACAAAAACTGTGCGCTACCGTCTCTACTGAGCCTCAGAGACGCTTTGAGACAAGTATTACAAAAATCAGAGAATGTCAAAAATTAGAGTGAAATTGCTTCAAACAGGCGAATTATCGCGAAACAACACTGGCTCGAATCAAACAAAAACCGTGCCCTGCCGTCTCTACCTGGCCTCAGAGACGGTTTGGGACAATTGTTACAAAAATCAGAGAAAGTCAAAAATTAGAGTGTAATTGCTTCAAACAAGCGAATTATCGCGAAACAACACCTGCTCAAATCCAACAAAAACTGTGCGCTACCGTCTCTACTGAGCCTCAGAGACGCTTTGAGACAATTGTTACAAAAATCAGAGAATGTCAAAAATTAGAGTGAAATTGCTTCAAACAAGCGAATTATCGCGAAACAACACCTGCTCGAATCAAACAAAAACCGTGCCCTGCCGTCTCTACCTGGCCTCAGAGACGGTTTGAGACAATTGTTACAAAAATCAGAGAATGTCAAAAATTAGAGTGAAATTGCTTCAAACAAGCGAATTATCGCGAAACAACACCTGCTCGAATCCAACAAAAACTGTGGTCTGCCGACTCTATTAAGCCTCAGAGACGGTTTGAGACAATTGTTACAAAAATCAGAGAATGTCAAAAATTAGAGTGAAATTGCTTCAAACAAGCGAATTATCGGGAAACAACACCTGCTCGAATCCAACAAAAACTATGCCCTACCCGCTCTATTTAGCCTCAGAGACGGTTTGAGACAATTGTTACAAAAATCAGAGAATGTCAAAAATTAGAGTGAAATTGCTTCAAACAAGCCAATTATCGCGAAACAACACCTGCTCGAATCCAACAAAAACTGTGCGCTACCGTCTCTACTGAGCCTCAGAGACGCTTTGAGACAAGTATTACAAAAATCATAGAATGTCAAAAATTAGAGTGAAATTGCTTCAAACAGGCGAATTATCGCGAAACAACACCTACTCGTATCCAACAAAAACTGTGCCCTGCCGACTCTAATTAGCCTCAGAGACGGTTTGAGATAATTGTTACAAAAATCAGAGAATGTCAAAGATTAGAGTGTAATTGCTTCAAACAAGCGAATTATCGCGAAACAACACCTGCTCGAATCAAACAAAAACCGTGCCCTGCCGTCTCTACCTCGAATCAGAGACGGTTTGAGACAATTGTTACAAAAATCAGAGAATGTCAAAAATTAGAGTGAAATTGCTTCAAACAAGCGAATTATCGCGAAACAACACCTGCTCGAATCCAACAAAAACTGTGGCCTGCCGACTCTATTAAGCCTCGGAGACGGTTTGAGACAATTGTTACAAAAATCAGAGAAAGTCAAAAATTAGAGTGAAATTGCTTCAAACAAGCGAATTATGGCGAAACAACACCTGCTCAAATCCAACAAAAACTGTGCCCTGCCGACTCTATTTAGCCTCAGAGACGGTTTAAGACAATGGTTACAAAAATCAGAGAATGTCAAAAATTAGAGTGTAATTGCTTCAAACAAGCGAATTATCGAGAAAGAACACCTGCTCGAATCCAACAAAAACTGTGCGCTACCGTCTCTACTGAGCCTCAGAGACTCTTTGAGACAAGTATTACAAAAATCAGAGAATGTCAAAAATTAGAATGAAATTGCTTCAAACAGGCGAATTATCGCGAAACAACACCTGCTCGAATCCAACAAAAACTGTGCCCTGCCGACTCCATTTAGCCTCAAAGACGGTTTGAGATAATTGTTACAAAAATCAGAGAATGTCAAAGATTAGAGTGTAATTGCTTCAAACAAGCGAATTATCGCGAAACAACACCTGCTCGAATCCAACAAAAACTGTGCCCTGCCGACTCTATTTAGCCTCAGAGACGGTTTGAGACAATTGTTACAAAGATCACAGAATGTCAAAAATTAGAGTTTAATTGCTTCAAACAAGCGAATTATCGCGAAACAACACCTGCTCGAATCCAACAAAAACTGTGCGCTACCGTCTCTACTGAGCCTCAGAGACGCTTTGAGACAAGTATTACAAAAATCAGAGAATGTCAAAAATTAGAGTGAAATTGCTTCAAACAGGCGAATTATCGCGAAACAACACCTGCTCGAATCAAACAAAAACCGTGCCCTGCCGTCTCTACCTGGCCTCAGAGACGGTTTGAGACAATTGTTACAAAAATCAGAGAAAGTCAAAAATTAGAGTGTAATTGCTTCAAACAAGCGAATTATCGCGAAACAACACCTGCTCAAATCCAACAAAAACTGTGCGCTACCGTCTCTACTGAGCCTCAGAGACGCTTTGAGACAATTGTTACAAAAATCAGAGAATGTCAAAAATTAGAGTGAAATTGCTTCAAACAAGCGAATTATCGCGAAACAACACCTGCTCGAATCAAACAAAAACCGTGCCCTGCCGTCTCTACCTGGCCTCAGAGACGGTTTGAGACAATTGTTACAAAAATCAGAGAATGTCAAAAATTAGAGTGAAATTGCTTCAAACAAGCGAATTATCGCGAAACAACACCTGCTCGAATCCAACAAAAACTGTGGTCTGCCGACTCTATTAAGCCTCAGAGACGGTTTGAGACAATTGTTACAAAAATCAGAGAATGTCAAAAATTAGAGTGAAATTGCTTCAAACAAGCGAATTATCGGGAAACAACACCTGCTCGAATCCAACAAAAACTATGCCCTACCCGCTCTATTTAGCCTCAGAGACGGTTTGAGACAATTGTTACAAAAATCAGAGAATGTCAAAAATTAGAGTGAAATTGCTTCAAACAAGCCAATTATCGCGAAACAACACCTGCTCGAATCCAACAAAAACTGTGCGCTACCGTCTCTACTGAGCCTCAGAGACGCTTTGAGACAAGTATTACAAAAATCATAGAATGTCAAAAATTAGAGTGAAATTGCTTCAAACAGGCGAATTATCGCGAAACAACACCTACTCGTATCCAACAAAAACTGTGCCCTGCCGACTCTAATTAGCCTCAGAGACGGTTTGAGATAATTGTTACAAAAATCAGAGAATGTCAAAGATTAGAGTGTAATTGCTTCAAACAAGCGAATTATCGCGAAACAACACCTGCTCGAATCAAACAAAAACCGTGCCCTGCCGTCTCTACCTCGAATCAGAGACGGTTTGAGACAATTGTTACAAAAATCAGAGAATGTCAAAAATTAGAGTGAAATTGCTTCAAACAAGCCAATTATCGCGAAACAACACCTGCTCGAATCCAACAAAAACTGTGCGCTACCGTCTCTACTGAGCCTCAGAGACGCTTTGAGACAAGTATTACAAAAATCATAGAATGTCAAAAATTAGAGTGAAATTGCTTCAAACAGGCGAATTATCGCGAAACAACACCTACTCGTATCCAACAAAAACTGTGCCCTGCCGACTCTAATTAGCCTCAGAGACGGTTTGAGATAATTGTTACAAAAATCAGAGAATGTCAAAAATTAGAGTGAAATTGCTTCAAACAAGCGAATTATCGCGAAACAACACCTGCTCGAATCCAACAAAAACTGTGGCCTGCCGACTCTATTAAGCCTCGGAGACGGTTTGAGACAATTGTTACAAAAATCAGAGAAAGTCAAAAATTAGAGTGAAATTGCTTCAAACAAGCGAATTATGGCGAAACAACACCTGCTCAAATCCAACAAAAACTGTGCCCTGCCGACTCTATTTAGCCTCAGAGACGGTTTAAGACAATGGTTACAAAAATCAGAGAATGTCAAAAATTAGAGTGTAATTGCTTCAAACAAGCGAATTATCGAGAAAGAACACCTGCTCGAATCCAACAAAAACTGTGCGCTACCGTCTCTACTGAGCCTCAGAGACTCTTTGAGACAAGTATTACAAAAATCAGAGAATGTCAAAAATTAGAATGAAATTGCTTCAAACAGGCGAATTATCGCGAAACAACACCTGCTCGAATCCAACAAAAACTGTGCCCTGCCGACTCCATTTAGCCTCAAAGACGGTTTGAGATAATTGTTACAAAAATCAGAGAATGTCAAAGATTAGAGTGTAATTGCTTCAAACAAGCGAATTATCGCGAAACAACACCTGCTCGAATCAAACAAAAACCGTGCCCTGCCGTCTCTACCCGGCCTCAGAGACGGTTTGAGACAATTGTTACAAAAATCAGAGAAAGTCAAAAATTAGAGTGTAATTGCTTCAAACAAGCGAATTATCGCGAAACAACACCTGCACAAATCCAACAAAAACTGTGCGCTACCGTCTCTACTGAGCCTCAGAGACGCTTTGAGACAAGTATTACAAAAGTCAGAGAATGTCAAAAATTAGAGTGAAATTGCTTCAAACAAGCGAATTATCGCGAAACAACACCTGCTCGAATCAAACAAAAACCGTGCCCTGCCGTCTCTACCTGGCCTCAGAGACGGTTTGAGACAATTGTTACAAAAATCAGAGAAAGTCAAAAATTAGAGTGTAATTGCTTCAAACAAGCGAATTATCGCGAAACAACACCTGCTCAAATCCAACAAAAACTGTGCACTACCGTCTCTACTGAGCCTCAGAGACGCTTTGAGACAAGTATTACAAAAGTCAGAGAATGTCAAAAATTAGAGTGAAATTGCTTCAAACAAGCGAATTATCGCGAGACAACACCTGCTCGAATCAAAGAAAAACCGTGCCCTCCCGTCTCTACCTCGCCTCAGAGACGGTTTGATACAATTGTTACAAAAATCAGAGAATGTCAAAAATTAGAGTGAAATTGCTTCAAACAAGCGAATTATCGCGAAACAACACCTGCTCGAATCCAACAAAAACTGTGCCCTGCCGAATCCATTTAGCCTCAAAGGCGGTTTGAGATAATTGCTACAAAAATCAGAGAATGTCAAAGATTAGAGTTTAATTGCTTCAAACAACCGAGTTATCGCGAAACAACACCTGCTCGCATCCAACAAAAACTGTGGCCTGCCGACTCTATTTAGCCTCAGAGACGGTTTGAGACAATTGTTACAAAAATCAGAGAATGTCAAAAATTAGGGTGAAATTGCTTCAAACAAGCGAATTATCGCGAAACAACACCTGCACGAATCCAACAAAAACTGTGGACTGCCGACTCTATTAAGCCTCGGAGACGGTTTGAGACAATTGTTACAAAAATCACAGAAAGTCATAAATTAGAGTGTAATTGCTTCAAACAAGCGAATTATCGCGAAACAACACCTGCTCAAATCCAACAAAAACTGTACCCTGCCGACTCTATTTAGCCTCAGAGACGGTTTAAGACAATGGTTACAAAAATCAGAGAATGTCAAAAATTAGAGTGTAATTGCTTCAAACAAGCGAATTATCGAGAAAGAACACCTGCTCGAATCCAACAAAAACTGTGCGCTACCGTCTCTACTGAGCCTCAGAGACTCTTTGAGACAAGTATTACAAAAATCAGAGAAAGTCAAAAATTAGAGTGTAATTGCTTCAAACAAGCGAATTATCGCGAAACAACACCTGCTCAAATCCAACAAAAACTGTGCGCTACCGTCTCTACTGATCCTCAGAGACGCTCAAGACAAGTATTACAAAAGTCAGAGAATGTCAAAAATTAGAGTGAAATTGCTTCAAACAAGCGAATTATCGCGAAACAACACCTGCTCGAATCAAACAAAAACCGTGCCCTGCCGTCTCTACCTGGCCTCAGAGACGGTTTGAGACAATTGTTACAAAAATCAGAGAAAGTCAAAAATTAGAGTGTAATTGCTTCAAACAAGCGAATTATCGCGAAACAACACCTGCTCAAATCCAACAAAAACTGTGCGCTACCGTCTCTACTGAGCCTCAGAGACGCTTTGAGACAAGTATTACAAAAGTCAGAGAATGTCAAAAATTAGAGTGAAATTGCTTCAAACAAGCGAATTATCGCGAAAGAACACCTGCTCAAATCCAACAAAAACTGTGCGCTACCGTCTCTACTGAGCCTCAGAGACGCTTGGAGACAAGTATTACAAAAGTCAGAGAATGTCAAAAATTAGAGTGAAATTGCTTCAAACAGGCGAATTATCGCGAAACAACACCTGCTCGAATCCAACAAAAACTGTGCCCTGCCGACTCCATTTAGCCTCAAAGACGGTTTGAGACAATTGTTACAAAAATCAGAGAATGTCAAAAATTAGAGTGAAATTGCTTCAAACTAGCGAATTATCGCGAAACAACACCTGCTCGAATCCAACAAAAACTGTGCCCTGCCGACTCTATTTAGCCTCCGAGACGGTTTGAGACAATTGTTACAAAGATCACAGAATGTCAAAAATTAGAGTTTAATTGCTTCAAACAAGCGAATTATCGCGAAACACCTGCTCGAATCCAACAAAAACTGTGCGCTACCGTCTCTACTGAGCCTCAGAGACGCTTTGAGACAAGTATTACAAAAATCATAGAATGTCAAAAATTAGAATGAAATTGCTTCAAACAAGCGAATTATCGCGAAACAACACCTGCTCGAATCCAACAAAAACTGTGCCCTGCCGACTCCATTTAGCCTCAAAGACGGTTTGAGATAATTGTTACAAAAATCAGAGAATGTCAAAGATTAGTGTAATTGCTTCAAACAAGCGAGTTATCGCGAAACAACACCTGCTCGCATCCAACAAAAACTGTGCCCTGCCGACTCTATTTAGCCTCAGAGACGGTTTGAGGCAATTGTTACAAAAATCAGAGAATGTCAAAAATTAGAGTGAAATTGCTTCAAACAAGCGAATTATCGCGAAACAACACCTGCTCGAATCCAACAAAAACTGTGGCCTGCCGACTCTATTAAGCCTCAGAGACGGTGTGAGACAATTGTTACAAAAATCAGAGAATGTCAAAAATTAGAGTGAAATTGCTTCAAACAAGCGAATTATTGCGAAACAACACCTGTTCGAATCCAACAAAAACTGTGCCCTGCCGACTCTATTTAGCCTCAGAGACGGTTTAAGACAATGGTTACAAAAATCAGAGAATGTCAAAAATTAGAGTGTAATTGCTTCAAACAAGCGAATTATCGCGAAACAACACCTGCTCGAATCCAACAAAAACTGTGCGCTACCGTCTCTACTGAGCCTCAGAGACGCTTTGAGACAAGTATTACAAAAATCAGAGAATGTCAAAAATTAGAGTGAAATTGCTTCAAGCAGGCGAATTATCGCGAAACAACACCTGCTCGAATCCAACAAGAACTGTGCCCTGCCGACTCCATTTAGCCTCAAAGACGGTTTGAGATAATTGTTACAAAAATCAGAGAATGTCAAAGATTAGAGTGTAATTGCTTCAAACAAGCGAATTATCGCGAAACAACACCTGCTCGAATCCAACAAAAACTGTGCCCTGCCGACTCTATTTAGCCTCAGAGACGGTTTGAGACAATTGTTACAAAAATCAGAGAATGTCAAAAATTAGAGTGAAATTGCTTCAAACAAGCGAATTATCGCGAAACAACACCTGCTCGAATCCAACAAAAACTGTGGACTGCCGACTCTATTAAGCCTCGGAGACGGTTTGAGACAATTGTTACAAAAATCAGAGAAAGTCAAAAATTAGAGTGAAATTGCTTCAAACAAGCGAATTATCGCGAAACAACACCTGCTCAAATCCAACAAAAACTGTGCCCTGCCGACTCTATTTAGCCTCAGAGACGGCTTAAGACAATGGTTACAAAAATCAGAGAATGTCAAAAATTAGAGTGTAATTGCTTCAAACAAGCGAATTATCGAGAAAGAACACCTGCTCGAATCCAACAAAAACTGTGCGCTACCGTCTCTACTGAGCCTCAGAGACTCTTTGAGACAAGTATTACAAAAATCAGAGAAAGTCAAAAATTAGAGTGTAATTGCTTCAAACAAGCGAATTATCGCGAAACAACACCTGCTCAAATCCAACAAAAACTGTGCGCTACCGTCTCTACTGAGCCTCAGAGACGCTTTGAGACAAGTATTACAAAAGTCAGAGAATGTCAAAAATTAGAGTGAAATTGCTTCAAACAAGCGAATTATCGCGAAACAACACCTGCTCGAATCAAACAAAAACCGTGCCCTGCCGTCTCTACCTGGCCTCAGAGACGGTTTGAGACAATTGTTACAAAAATCAGAGAAAGTCAAAAATTAGAGTGTAATTGCTTCAAACAAGCGAGTTATCGCGAAACATTACCTGCTCGCATCCAACAAAAACTGTGCCCTGCCGACTCTATTTAGCCTCAGAGACGGTTTGAGGCAATTGTTACAAAAATCAGAGAATGTCAAAAATTAGAGTGAAATTGCTTCAAACAAGCGAATTATCGCGAAACAACACCTGCTCGAATCCAACAAAAACTGTGGCCTGCCGACTCTATTAAGCCTCAGAGACGGTGTGAGACAATTGTTACAAAAATCAGAGAAAGTCAAAGATTAGAGTGTAATTGCTTCAAACAAGCGAATTATCGCGAAACAACACCTGCTCGAATCAAACAAAAACCGTGCCCTGCCGTCTCTACCTCGCCTCAGAGACGGTTTGAGACAATTGTTACAAAAATCAGAGAATGTCAAAAATTAGAGTCAAATTGCTTCAAACAAGCGAATTATCGCGAAACAACACCTGCTCGAATCCAACAAAAACTGTGCCCTGCCGACTCTATTTAGCCTCAGAGACGGTTTAAGACAATGGTTACAAAAATCAGAGAATGTCAAAAATTAGAGTGTAATTGCTTCAAACAAGCGAATTATCGAGAAAGAACACCTGCTCGAATCCAACAAAAACTGTGCGCTACCGTCTCTACTGAGCCTCAGAGACGCTTTGAGACAAGTATTACAAAAATCAGAGAATGTCAAAAATTAGAGTGAAATTGCTTAAAGCAGGCGAATTATCGCGAAACAACACCTGCTCGAATCCAACAAAAACTGTACCCTGCCGACTCCATTTAGCCTCAAAGACGGTTTGAGATAATTGTTACAAAAATCAGAGAATGTCAAAGATTAGTGTGTAATTGCTTCAAACAAGCGAATTATCGCGAAACAACACCTGCTCGAATCCAACAAAAACTGTGCCCTGCCGAATCTATTTAGCCTCAGAGGCGGTTTGAGACAATTGTTACAAAGATCACAGAATGTCAAAAATTAGAGTTTAATTGCTTCAAACTAGCGAATTATCGCGAAACAACACCTGCTCGAATCCAACAAAAACTATGCCCTACCCACTCTATTTAGCCTCAGAGACGGTTTAGGACAATTGATACAAAAATCAGAGAATGTCAAAAATTAGAGTGAAATTGCTTCAAAGAAGCGAATTATCGCGAAACAACACCTGCTCGTAACAAACAAAAACCGTTTCATGCCGTCTCTACCTGGCCTCAGAGACGGTTTGAGACAATTGTTACAAAAATCAGAGAATGTCAAAAATTAGAGTGAAATTGCTTCAAACAAGCGAATTATCGCGAAACAACACCTGCTCGAATCCAACAAAAACTGTGCCCTGCCGACTCTATTTAGCCTCAGAGACGGTTTGAGACAATTGTTACAAAAATCAGAGAATGTCAAAAATTAGAGTGAAATTGCTTCAAACAAGCGAATTATCGCGAAACAACACCTGCTCGAATCCAACAAAAACTGTGGCCTGCCGACTCTATTAAGCCTCGGAGACGGTTTGAGACAATTGTTACAAAAATCAGAGAAAGTCAAAAATTAGAGTGAAATTGCTTCAAACAAGCGAATTATCGCGAAACAACACCTGCTCGAATCCAACAAAAACTGTGCGCTACCGTCTCTACTGAGCCTCAGAGACGCTTTGAGACAAGTATTACAAAAATCAGAGAATGTCAAAAATTAGAGTGAAATTGCTTCAAACAGGCGAATTATCGCGAAACAACACCTGCTCGAATCAAACAAAAACCGTGCCCTGCCGTCTCTACCTGGCCTCAGAGACGGTTTGAGACAATTGTTACAAAAATCAGAGAAAGTCAAAAATTAGAGTGTAATTGCTTCAAACAAGCGAATTATCGCGAAACAACACCTGCACAAATCCAACAAAAACTGCGCTACCGTCTCTACTGAGCCTCAGAGACGCTTTGAGACAAGTATTACAAAAGTCAGAGAATGTCAAAAATTAGAGTGAAATTGCTTCAAACAAGCGAATTATCGCGAAACAACACCTGCTCGAATCAAACAAAAACCGTGCCCTGCCGTCTCTACCTGGCCTCAGAGACGGTTTGAGACAATTGTTACAAAAATCAGAGAAAGTCAAAAATTAGAGTGTAATTGCTTCAAACAAGCGAATTATCGCGAAACAACACCTGCTCAAATCCAACAAAAACTGTGCACTACCGTCTCTACTGAGCCTCAGAGACGCTTTGAGACAAGTATTACAAAAGTCAGAGAATGTCAAAAATTAGAGTGAAATTGCTTCAAACAAGCGAATTATCGCGAGACAACACCTGCTCGAATCAAAGAAAAACCGTGCCCTCCCGTCTCTACCTCGCCTCAGAGACGGTTTGATACAATTGTTACAAAAATCAGAGAATGTCAAAAATTAGAGTGAAATTGCTTCAAACAAGCGAATTATCGCGAAACAACACCTGCTCGAATCCAACAAAAACTGTGCCCTGCCGAATCCATTTAGCCTCAAAGACGGTTTGAGATAATTGCTACAAAAATCAGAGAATGTCAAAGATTAGAGTTTAATTGCTTCAAACAACCGAGTTATCGCGAAACAACACCTGCTCGCATCCAACAAAAACTGTGGCCTGCCGACTCTATTTAGCCTCAGAGACGGTTTGAGACAATTGTTACAAAAATCAGAGAATGTCAAAAATTAGGGTGAAATTGCTTCAAACAAGCGAATTATCGCGAAACAACACCTGCTCGAATCCAACAAAAACTGTGGCCTGCCGACTCTATTAAGCCTCAGAGACGGTTTGAGACAATTGTTACAAAAATCAGAGAATGTCAAAAATTAGAGTGAAATTGCTTCAAACAAGCGAATTATCGCGAAACAACACCTGCTCGAATCCAACAAAAACCGTGCCCTGCCGTCTCTACCTGGCCTCAGAGACGGTTTGAGACAATTGTTACAAAAATCAGAGAAAGTCAAAAATTAGAGTGAAATTGCTTCAAACAAGCGAATTATCGCGAAACAACACCTGCTCAAATCCAACAAAAACTGTGCCCTGCCGACTCTATTTAGCCTCAGAGACGGTTTAAGACAATGGTTACAAAAATCAGAGAATGTCAAAAATTAGAGTGTAATTGCTTCAAACAAGCGAATTATCGAGAAAGAACACCTGCTCGAATCCAACAAAAACTGTGCGCTACCGTCTCTACTGAGCCTCAGAGACTCTTTGAGACAAGTATTACAAAAATCAGAGAATGTCAAAAATTAGAGTGAAATTGCTTCAAACAGGCGAATTATCGCGAAACAACACCTGCTCGAATCCAACAAAAACTGTGCCCTGCCGACTCCATTTAGCCTCAAAGACGGTTTGAGATAATTGTTACAAAAATCAGAGAATGTCAAAGATTAGAGTGTAATTGCTTCAAACAAGCGAATTACCGCGAAACAACACCTGCTCGAATCCAACAAAAACTGTGCCCTGCCGACTCTATTTAGCCTCAGAGACGGTTTGAGACAATTGTTACAAAGATCACAGAATGTCAAAAATTAGAGTTTAATTGCTTCAAACAAGCGAATTATCGCGAAACAACACCTGCTCGAATCCAGCAAAAACTGTGCGCTACCGTCTCTACTGAGCCTCAGAGACGCTTTGAGACAAGTATTACAAAAATCAGAGAATGTCAAAAATTAGAGTGAAATTGCTTCAAACAGGCGAATTATCGCGAAACAACACCTGCTCGAATCAAACAAAAACCGTGCCCTGCCGTCTCTACCTGGCCTCAGAGACGGTTTGAGACAATTGTTACAAATATCAGAGAAAGTAAAAAATTAGAGTGTAATTGCTTCAAACAAGCGAATTATCGCGAAACAACACCTGCTCAAATCCAACAAAAACTGTGCGCTACCGTCTCTACTGAGCCTCAGAGACGCTTTGAGACAAGTATTACAAAAGTCAGAGAATGTCAAAAATTAGAGTGAAATTGCTTCAAACAAGCGAATTATCGCGAAACAACACCTGCTCGAATCAAACAAAAACCGTGCCCTGCCGTCTCTACCTGGCCTCAGAGACGGTTTGAGACAATTGTTACAAAAATCAGAGAAAGTCAAAAATTAGAGTGTAATTGCTTCAAACAAGCGAATTATCGCGAAACAACACCTGCTCAAATCCAACAAAAACTGTGCGCTACCGTCTCTACTGAGCCTCAGAGACGCTTTGAGACAAGTATTACAAAAGTCAGAGAATGTCAAAAATTAGAGTGAAATTGCTTCAAACAAGCGAATTATCGCGAGACAACACCTGCTCGAATCAAAGAAAAACCGTGCCCTGCCGTCTCTACCTCGCCTCAGAGACGGTTTGATACAATTGTTACAAAAATCAGAGAATGTCAAAAATTAGAGTGAAATTGCTTCAAACAAGCGAATTATCGCGAAACAACACCTGCTCGAATCCAACAAAAACTGTGCCCTGCCGAATCCATTTAGCCTCAAAGACGGTTTGAGATAATTGCTACAAAAATCAGAGAATGTCAAAGATTAGAGTTTAATTGCTTCAAACAACCGAGTTATCGCGAAACAACACCTGCTCGCATCCAACAAAAACTGTGGCCTGCCGACTCTATTTAGCCTCAGAGACGGTTTGAGACAATTGTTACAAAAATCAGAGAATGTCAAAAATTAGAGTGAAATTGCTTCAAACAAGCGAATTATGGCGAAACAACACCTGCTCGAATCCAACAAAAACTGTGGACTGCCGACTCTATTTAGCCTCAGAGACGGTTTGAGACAATTGTTACAAAAATCAGAGAATGTCAAAAATTAGGGTGAAATTGCTTCAAACAAGCGAATTATCGCGAAACAACACCTGCTCGAATCCAACAAAAACTGTGGCCTGCCGACTCTATTAAGCCTCAGAGACGGTTTGAGACAATTGTTACAAAAATCAGAGAATGTCAAAAATTAGAGTGACATTGCTTAAAACAAGCGAATTATCGCGAAACAACACCTGCTCGAATCAAACAAAAACCGTGCCCTGCCGTCTCTACCTGGCCTCAGAGACGGTTTGAGACAATTGTTACAAAAATCAGAGAATGTCAAAAATTAGAGTGAAATTGCTTCAAACAAGCCAATTATCGCGAAACAACACCTGCTCGAATCCAACAAAAACTGTGCGCTACCGTCTCTACTGAGCCTCAGAGACGCTTTGAGACAAGTATTTCATAAATTAGGAATGTCAAAAATTAGAGTGTAATTGCTTCAAACAAGCGAATTATCGCGAAACAACACCTGCTCGAATCCAACAAAAACTGCGCCCTGCCGACTCTATTTAGCCTCAGAGACGGTTTGAGACAATTGTTACAAAAATCAGAGAATGTCAAAAATTAGAGTGAAATTGCTTCAAACAAGCGAATTATCGCGAAACAACACCTGCTCGAATCCAACAAAAACTGTGGACTGCCGACTCTATTAAGCCTCGGAGACGGTTTGAGACAATTGTTACAAAAATCAGAGAAAGTCAAAAATTAGAGTGTAATTGCTTCAAACAAGCGAATTATCGCGAAACAACACCTGCTCAAATCCAACAAAAACTGTGCCCTGCCGACTCTATTTAGCCTCAGAGACGGTTTAAGACAATGGTTACAAAAATCAGAGAACGTCAAAAATTAGAGTGAAATTGCTTCAAACAAGCGAATTATCGCGAAAGAACACCTGCTCAAATCCAACAAAAACTGTGCGCTACCGTCTCTACTGAGCCTCAGAGACGCTTGGAGACAAGTATTACAAAAGTCAGAGAATGTCAAAAATTAGAGTGAAATTGCTTCAAACAGGCGAATTATCGCGAAACAACACCTGCTCGAATCCAACAAAAACTGTGCCCTGCCGACTCCATTTAGCCTCAAAGACGGTTTGAGAAAATTGTTACAAAAATCAGAGAATGTCAAAAATTAGAGTGAAATTGCTTCAAACTAGCGAATTATCGCGAAACAACACCTGCTCGAATCCAACAAAAACTGTGCCCCGCCGACTCTATTTAGCCTCCGAGACGGTTTGAGACAATTGTTACAAAGATCACAGAATGTCAAAAATTAGAGTTTAATTGCTTCAAACAAGCGAATTATCGCGAAACACCTGCTCGAATCCAACAAAAACTGTGCGCTACCGTCTCTACTGAGCCTCAGAGACGCTTTGAGACAAGTATTACAAAAATCATAGAATGTCAAAAATTAGAATGAAATTGCTTCAAACAAGCGAATTATCGCGAAACAACACCTGCTCGAATCCAACAAAAACTGTGCCCTGCCGACTCCATTTAGCCTCAAAGACGGTTTGAGATAATTGTTACAAAAATCAGAGAATGTCAAAGATTATTGTAATTGCTTCAAACAAGCGAGTTATCGCGAAACAACACCTGCTCGCATCCAACAAAAACTGTGCCCTGCCGACTCTATTTAGCCTCAGAGACGGTTTGAGGCAATTGTTACAAAAATCAGAGAATGTCAAAAATTAGAGTGAAATTGCTTCAAACAAGCGAATTATCGCGAAACAACACCTGCTCGAATCCAACAAAAACTGTGGCCTGCCGACTCTATTAAGCCTCAGAGACGGTGTGAGACAATTGTTACAAAAATCAGAGAATGTCAAAAATTAGAGTGAAATTGCTTCAAACAAGCGAATTATTGCGAAACAACACCTGTTCGAATCCAACAAAAATTGTGCCCTGCCGACTCTATTTAGCCTCAGAGACGGTTTAAGACAATGGTTACAAAAATCAGAGAATGTCAAAAATTAGAGTGTAATTGCTTCAAACAAGCGAATTCTCGCGAAACAACACCTGCTCGAATCCAACAAAAACTGTGCGCTACCGTCTCTACTGAGCCTCAGAGACGCTTTGAGACAAGTATTACAAAAATCAGAGAATGTCAAAAATTAGAGTGAAATTGCTTCAAGCAGGCGAATTATCGCGAAACAACACCTGCTCGAATCCAACAAAAACTGTGCCCTGCCGACTCCATTTAGCCTCAAAGACGGTTTGAGATAATTGTTACAAAAATCAGAGAATGTCAAAGATTAGAGTGTAATTGCTTCAAACAAGCGAATTATCGCGAAACAACACCTGCTCGAATCCAACAAAAACTGTGCCCTGCCGACTCTATTTAGCCTCAGAGACGGTTTGAGACAATTGTTACAAAAATCAGAGAATGTCAAAAATTAGAGTGAAATTGCTTCAAACAAGCGAATTATCGCGAAACAATACCTGCTCGAATCCAACAAAAACTGTGGACTGCCGACTCTATTAAGCCTCGGAGACGGTTTGAGACAATTGTTACAAAAATCAGAGAAAGTCAAAAATTAGAGTGAAATTGCTTCAAACAAGCGAATTATCGCGAAACAACACCTGCTCAAATCCAACAAAAACTGTGCCCTGCCGACTCTATTTAGCCTCAGAGACGGCTTAAGACAATGGTTACAAAAATCAGAGAATGTCAAAAATTAGAGTGTAATTGCTTCAAACAAGCGAATTATCGAGAAAGAACACCTGCTCGAATCCAACAAAAACTGTGCGCTACCGTCTCTACTGAGCCTCAGAGACTCTTTGAGACAAGTATTACAAAAATCAGAGAAAGTCAAAAATTAGAGTGTAATTGCTTCAAACAAGCGAATTATCGCGAAACAACACCTGCTCAAATCCAACAAAAACTGTGCGCTACCGTCTCTACTGAGCCTCAGAGACGCTTTGAGACAAGTATTACAAAAGTCAGAGAATGTCAAAAATTAGAGTGAAATTGCTTCAAACAAGCGAATTATCGCGAAACAACACCTGCTCGAATCAAACAAAAACCGTGCCCTGCCGTCTCTACCTGGCCTCAGAGACGGTTTGAGACAATTGTTACAAAAATCAGAGAAAGTCAAAAATTAGAGTGTAATTGCTTCAAACAGGCGAATTATCGCGAAACAACACCTGCTCGAATCCAACAAAAACTGTGCCCTGCCGACTCCATTTAGCCTCAAAGACGGTTTGAGACAATTGTTACAAAAATCAGAGAATGTCAAAGATTAGTGTAATTGCTTCAAACAAGCGAGTTATCGCGAAACATTACCTGCTCGCATCCAACAAAAACTGTGCCCTGCCGACTCTATTTAGCCTCAGAGACGGTTTGAGGCAATTGTTACAAAAATCAGAGAATGTCAAAAATTAGAGTGAAATTGCTTCAAACAAGCGAATTATCGCGAAACAACACCTGCTCGAATCCAACAAAAACTGTGGCCTGCCGACTCTATTAAGCCTCAGAGACGGTGTGAGACAATTGTTACAAAAATCAGAGAATGTCAAAAATTAGAGTGAAATTGCTTCAAACAAGCGAATTATTGCGAAACAACACCTGTTCGAATCCAACAAAAACTGTGCCCTGCCGACTCTATTTAGCCTCAGAGACGGTTTAAGACAATGGTTACAAAAATCAGAGAATGTCAAAAATTAGAGTGTAATTGCTTCAAACAAGCGAATTATCGCGAAACAACACCTGCTCGAATCCAACAAAAACTGTGCGCTACCGTCTCTACTGAGCCTCAGAGACGCTTTGAGACAAGTATTACAAAAATCAGAGAATGTCAAAAATTAGAGTGAAATTGCTTCAAGCAGGCGAATTATCGCGAAACAACACCTGCTCGAATCCAACAAAAACTGTACCCTGCCGACTCCATTTAGCCTCAAAGACGGTTTGAGATAATTGTTACAAAAATCAGAGAATGTCAAAGATTAGTGTGTAATTGCTTCAAACAAGCGAATTATCGCGAAACAACACCTGCTCGAATCCAACAAAAACTGTGCCCTGCCGAATCTATTTAGCCTCAGAGGCGGTTTGAGACAATTGTTACAAAGATCACAGAATGTCAAAAATTAGAGTTTAATTGCTTCAAACTAGCGAATTATCGCGAAACAACACCTGCTCGAATCCAACAAAAACTATGCCCTACCCACTCTATTTAGCCTCAGAGACGGTTTAGGACAATTGATACAAAAATCAGAGAATGTCAAAAATTAGAGTGAAATTGCTTCAAAGAAGCGAATTATCGCGAAACAACACCTGCTCGTAACAAACAAAAACCGTGCCATGCCGTCTCTACCTGGCCTCAGAGACGGTTTGAGACAATTGTTACAAAAATCAGAGAATGTCAAAAATTAGAGTGAAATTGCTTCAAACAAGCGAATTATCGCGAAACAACACCTGCTCGAATCCAACAAAAACTGTGCCCTGCCGACTCTATTTAGCCTCAGAGACGGTTTGAGACAATTGTTACAAAAATCAGAGAATGTCAAAAATTAGAGTGAAATTGCTTCAAACAAGCGAATTATCGCGAAACAACACCTGCTCGAATCCAACAAAAACTGTGGCCTGCCGACTCTATTAAGCCTCGGAGACGGTTTGAGACAATTGTTACAAAAATCAGAGAAAGTCAAAAATTAGAGAGAAATTGCTTCAAACAAGCGAATTATCGCGAAACAACATCTGCTCAAATCCAAAAAAGACTGTGCCCTGCCGACTCTATTTAGCCTCAGAGACGGTTTAAGACAATGGTTACAAAAATCAGAGAATGTCAAAAATTAGAGTGTAATTGCTTCAAACAAGCGAATTATCGAGAAACAACACCTGCTCGAATCCAACAAAAACTGTGCGCTACCGTCTCTACTGAGCCTCAGAGACTCTTTGAGACAAGTATTACAAAAATCAGAGAATGTCAAAAATTAGAGTGAAATTGCTTCAAACAGGCGAATTATCGCGAAACAACACCTGCTCGAATCCAACAAAAACTGTGCCCTGCCGACTCCATTTAGCCTCAAAGACGGTTTGAGATAATTGTTACAAAAATCAGAGAATGTCAAAGATTAAAGTGTAATTGCTTCAAACAAGCGAATTATCGCGAAACAACACCTGCTCGAATCCAACAAAAACTGTGCCCTGCCGACTCTATTTAGCCTCAGAGACGGTTTGAGACAATTGTAACAAAGATCACAGAATGTCAAAAATTAGAGTTTAATTGCTTCAAACAGGCGAATTATCGCGAAACAACACCTGCTCGAATCCAACAAAAACTGTGCGCTACCGTCTCTACTGAGCCTCAGAGACGCTTTGAGACAAGTATTACAAAAATCAGAGAATGTCAAAAATTAGAGTGAAATTGCTTTAAACAGGCGAATTATCGCGAAACAACACCTGCTCGAATCCAACAAAAACTATGCCCTACCCACTCTATTTAGCCTCAGAGACGGTTTGAGACAATTGTTACAAAAATCTGAGAATGTCAAAAATTAGAGTGAAATTGCTTCAAACAAGCGAATTATCGCGAAACAACAGCTGCTCGAATCAAACAAAAACCGTGCCCTGCCGTCTCTACCTGGCCTCAGAGACGGTTTGAGACAATTGTTACAAAAATCAGAGAAAGTCAAAAATTAGAGTGTAATTGCTTCAAACAAGCGAATTATCGCGAAACAACACCTGCTCAAATCCAACAAAAACTGTGCGCTACCGTCTCTACTGAGCCTCAGAGACGCTTTGAGACAAGTATTACAAAAGTCAGAGAATGTCAAAAATTAGAGTGAAATTGCTTCAAACAAGCGAATTATCGCGAAACAACACCTGCTCAAATCCAACAAAAACTGTGCGCTACCGTCTCTACTGAGCCTCAGAGACGCTTGGAGACAAGTATTACAAAAGTCAGAGAATGTCAAAAATTAGAATGAAATTGCTTCAAACAGGCGAATTATCGCGAAACAACACCTGCTCGAATCCAACAAAAACTGTGCCCTGCGGACTCCAGTTAGCCTCAAAGACGGTTTGAGATAATTGTTACAAAAATCAGAGAATGTCAAAGATTAGAGTGTAATTGCTTCAAACAAGCGAATTATCGCGAAACAACACCTGCTCGAATCCAACAAAAACTGTGCCCTGCCGACTCTATTTAGCCTCCGAGACGGTTTGAGACAATTGTTACAAAGATCACAGAATGTCAAAAATTAGAGTTTAATTGCTTCAAACAAGCGAATTATCGCGAAACACCTGCTCGAATCCAACAAAAACTGTGCGCTACCGTCTCTACTGAGCCTCAGAGACGCTTAGAGACAAGTATTACAAAAATCAGAGAATGTCAAAAATTAGAGTGAAATTGCTTCAAACAGGCGAATTATCGCGAAACAACACCTGCTCGAATCCAACAAAAACTGTGCCCTGCCGACTCCATTAACTTCAAAGACGGTTTGAGATAATTGTTACAAAAATCAGAGAATGTCAAAGATTAGTGTGTAATTGCTTCAAACAAGCGAATTATCGCGAAACAACACCTGCTCGAATCCAACAAAAACTGTGCGCTACCGTCTCTACTGAGCCTCAGAGACGCTTTGAGACAAGTATTACAAAAATCAGAGAATGTCAAAAATTAGAGTGAAATTGCTTCAAGCAGGCGAATTATCGCGAAACAACACCTACTCGTATCCAACAAAAACTGTGCCCTGCCGACTCTAATTAGCCTCAGAGACGGTTTGAGATAATTGTTACAAAAATCAGAGAATGTCAAAGATTAGAGTGTAATTGCTTCAAACAAGCGAATTATCGCGAAACAACACCTGCTCGAATCAAACAAAAACCGTGCCCTGCCGTCTCTACCTCGAATCAGAGACGGTTTGAGACAATTGTTACAAAAATCAGAGAATGTCAAAAATTAGAGTGAAATTGCTTCAAACAAGCGAATTATCGCGAAACAACACCTGCTCGAATCCAACAAAAACTGTGGCCTGCCGACTCTATTAAGCCTCGGAGACGGTTTGAGACAATTGTTACAAAAATCAGAGAAAGTCAAAAATTAGAGTGAAATTGCTTCAAACAAGCGAATTATCGCGAAACAACACCTGCTCAAATCCAACAAAAACTGTGCCCTGCCGACTCTATTTAGCCTCAGAGACGGTTTAAGACAATGGTTACAAAAATCAGAGAATGTCAAAAATTAGAGTGTAATTGCTTCAAACAAGCGAATTATCGAGAAAGAACACCTGCTCGAATCCAACAAAAACTGTGCGCTACCGTCTCTACTGAGCCTCAGAGACTCTTTGAGACAAGTATTACAAAAATCAGAGAATGTCAAAAATTAGAATGAAATTGCTTCAAACAGGCGAATTATCGCGAAACAACACCTGCTCGAATCCAACAAAAACTGTGCCCTGCCGACTCCATTTAGCCTCAAAGACGGTTTGAGATAATTGTTACAAAAATCAGAGAATGTCAAAGATTAGAGTGTAATTGCTTCAAACAAGCGAATTATCGCGAAACAACACCTGCTCGAATCCAACAAAAACTGTGCCCTGCCGACTCTATTTAGCCTCAGAGACGGTTTGAGACAATTGTTACAAAGATCACAGAATGTCAAAAATTAGAGTTTAATTGCTTCAAACAAGCGAATTATCGCGAAACAACACCTGCTCGAATCCAACAAAAACTGTGCGCTACCGTCTCTACTGAGCCTCAGAGACGCTTTGAGACAAGTATTACAAAAATCACAGAATGTCAAAAATTAGAGTGAAATTGCTTCAAACAGGCGAATTATCGCGAAACAACACCTGCTCGAATCAAACAAAAACCGTGCCCTGCCGTCTCTACCTGGCCTCAGAGACGGTTTGAGACAATTGTTACAAAAATCAGAGAAAGTCAAAAATTAGAGTGTAATTGCTTCAAACAAGCGAATTATCGCGAAACAACACCTGCAGAAATCCAACAAAAACTGTGCGCTACCGTCTCTACTGAGCCTCAGAGACGCTTTGAGACAAGTATTACAAAAGTCAGAGAATGTCAAAAATTAGAGTGAAATTGCTTCAAACAAGCGAATTATCGCGAAACAACACCTGCTCGAATCCAACAAAAACTGTGCCCTGCCGAATCCATTTAGCCTCAAAGACGGTTTGAGATAATTGCTACAAAAATCAGAGAATGTCAAAGATTAGAGTTTAATTGCTTCAAACAACCGAGTTATCGCGAAACATCACCTGCTCGCATCCAACAAAAACTGTGGCCTGCCGACTCTATTTAGCCTCAGAGACGGTTTGAGACAATTGTTACAAAAATCAGAGAATGTCAAAAATTAGGGTGAAATTGCTTCAAACAAGCGAATTATCGCGAAACAACACCTGCTCGAATCCAACAAAAACTGTGGCCTGCCGACTCTATTAAGCCTCAGAGACGGTTTGAGACAATTGTTACAAAAATCAGAGAATGTCAAAAATTAGAGTGACATTGCTTCAAACAAGCGAATTATCGCGAAACAACACCTGCTCGAATCAAACAAAAACCGTGCCCTGCCGTCTCTACCTGGCCTCAGAGACGGTTTGAGACAATTGTTACAAAAATCAGAGAATGTCAAAAATTAGAGTGAAATTGCTTCAAACAAGCCAATTATCGCGAAACAACACCTGCTCAAATCCAACAAAAACTGTGCGCTACCGTCTCTACTGAGCCTCAGAGACGCTTTGAGACAAGTATTTCAAAAATTAGGAATGTCAAAAATTAGAGTGTAATTGCTTTTAAACAAGCGAATTATCGCGAAACAACACCTGCTCGAATCCAACAAAAACTGCGCCCTGCCGACTCTATTTAGCCTCAGAGACGGTTTGAGACAATTGTTACAAAAATCAGAGAATGTCAAAAATTAGAGTGAAATTGCTTCAAACAAGCGCATTATCGCGAAACAACACCTGCTCGAATCCAACAAAAACTGTGGACTGCCGACTCTATTAAGCCTCGGAGACGGTTTGAGACAATTGTTACAAAAATCAGAGAAAGTCAAAAATTAGAGTGTAATTGCTTCAAACAAGCGAATTATCGCGAAACAACACCTGCTCAAATCCAACAAAAACTGTGCCCTGCCGACTCTATTTAGCCTCAGAGACGGTTTAAGACAATGGTTACAAAAATCAGAGAATGTCAAAAATTAGAGTGTAATTGCTTCAAACAAGCGAATTATCGAGAAAGAACACCTGCTCGAATCCAACAAAAACTGTGCGCTACCGTCTCTACTGAGCCTCAGAGACTCTTTGAGACAAGTATTACAAAAATCAGAGAAAGTCAAAAATTAGAGTGTAATTGCTTCAAACAAGCGAATTATCGCGAAACAACACCTGCTCAAATCCAACAAAAACTGTGCGCTACCGTCTCTACTGATCCTCAGAGACGGTTTGAGACAATTGTTACAAAAATCAGAGAATGTCAAAAATTAGAGTGAAATTGCTTCAAACAAGCCAATTATCGCGAAACAACACCTGCTCAAATCCAACAAAAACTGTGCGCTACCGTCTCTACTGAGCCTCAGAGACGCTTTGAGACAAGTATTTCAAAAATTAGGAATGTCAAAAATTAGAGTGTAATTGCTTCAAACAAGCGAATTATCGCGAAACAACACCTGCTCGAATCCAACAAAAACTGCGCCCTGCCGACTCTATTTAGCCTCAGAGACGGTTTGAGACAATTGTTACAAAAATCAGAGAATGTCAAAAATTAGAGTGAAATTGCTTCAAACAAGCGAATTATCGCGAAACAACACCTGCTCGAATCCAACAAAAACTGTGGACTGCCGACTCTATTAAGCCTCGGAGACGGTTTGAGACAATTGTTACAAAAATCAGAGAAAGTCAAAAATTAGAGTGTAATTGCTTCAAACAAGCGAATTATCGCGAAACAACACCTGCTCAAATCCAACAAAAACTGTGCCCTGCCGACTCTATTTAGCCTCAGAGACGGTTTAAGACAATGGTTACAAAAATCAGAGAATGTCAAAAATTAGAGTGTAATTGCTTCAAACAAGCGAATTATCGCGAAACAACACCTGCTCGAATCCAACAAAAACTGCGCCCTGCCGACTCTATTTAGCCTCAGAGACGGTTTGAGACAATTGTTACAAAAATCAGAGAATGTCAAAAATTAGAGTGAAATTGCTTCAAACAAGCGAATTATCGCGAAACAACACCTGCTCGAATCCAACAAAAACTGTGGACTGCCGACTCTATTAAGCCTCGGAGACGGTTTGAGACAATTGTTACAAAAATCAGAGAAAGTCAAAAATTAGAGTGTAATTGCTTCAAACAAGCGAATTATCGCGAAACAACACCTGCTCAAATCCAACAAAAACTGTGCCCTGCCGACTCTATTTAGCCTCAGAGACGGTTTAAGACAATGGTTACAAAAATCAGAGAATGTCAAAAATTAGAGTGTAATTGCTTCAAACAAGCGAATTATCGAGAAAGAACACCTGCTCGAATCCAACAAAAACTGTGCGCTACCGTCTCTACTGAGCCTCAGAGACTCTTTGAGACAAGTATTACAAAAATCAAAGAAAGTCAAAAATTAGAGTGTAATTGCTTCAAACAAGCGAATTATCGCGAAACAACACCTGCTCAAATCCAACAAAAACTGTGCGCTACCGTCTCTACTGATCCTCAGAGACGCTTTGAGACAAGTATTACAAAAGTCAGAGAATGTCAAAAATTAGTGAAATTGCTTCAAACAAGCGAATTATCGCGAAACAACACCTGCTCGAATCAAACAAAAACCGTGCCCTGCCGTCTCTACCTGGCCTCAGAGACGGTTTGAGACAATTGTTACAAAAATCAGAGAAAGTCAAAAATTAGAGTGTAATTGCTTCAAACAAGCGAATTATCTCGAAACAACACCTGCTCAAATCCAACAAAAACTGTGCGCTACCGTCTCTACTGAGCCTCAGAGACGCTTTGAGACAAGTATTACAAAAGTCAGAGAATGTCAAAAATTAGAGTGAAATTGCTTCAAACAAGCGAATTATCGCGAAACAACACCTGCTCAAATCCAACAAAAACTGTGCGCTACCGTCTCTACTGAGCCTCAGAGACGCTTGGAGACAAGTATTACAAAAGTCAGAGAATGTCAAAAATTAGAGTGAAATTGCTTCAAACAGGCGAATTATCGCGAAACAACACCTGCTCGAATCCAACAAAAACTGTGCATTGCCGACTCCATTTAGCCTCAAAGACGGTTTGAGACAATTGTTACAAAAATCAGAGAATGTCAAAAATTAGAGTGAAATTGCTTCAAACTAGCGAATTATCGCGAAACAACACCTGCTCGAATCCAACAAAAACTGTGCCCTGCCGACTCTATTTAGCCTCCGAGACGGTTTGAGACAATTGTTACAAAGATCACAGAATGTCAAAAATTAGAGTTTAATTGCTTCAAACAAGCGAATTATCGCGAAACACCTGCTCGAATCCAACAAAAACTGTGCGCTACCGTCTCCACTGAGCCTCAGAGACGCTTTGAGACAAGTATTACAAAAATCATAGAATGTCAAAAATTAGAATGAAATTGCTTCAAACAAGCGAATTATCGCGAAACAACACCTGCTCGAATCCAACAAAAACTGTGCCCTGCCGACTCCATTTAGCCTCAAAGACGGTTTGAGATAATTGTTACAAAAATCAGAGAATGTCAAAGATTAGTGTAATTGCTTCAAACGAGCGAGTTATCGCGAAACAACACCTGCTCGCATCCAACAAAAACTGTGCCCTGCCGACTCTATTTAGCCTCAGAGACGGTTTGAGGCAATTGTTACAAAAATCAGAGAATGTCAAAAATTAGAGTGAAATTGCTTCAAACAAGCGAATTATCGCGAAACAACACCTGCTCGAATCCAACAAAAACTGTGGCCTGCCGACTCTATTAAGCCTCAGAGACGGTGTGAGACAATTGTTACAAAAATCAGAGAATGTCAAAAATTAGAGTGAAATTGCTTCAAACAAGCCAATTATCGCGAAACAACACCTGCTCGAATCCAACAAAAACTGTGCGCTACCGTCTCTACTGAGCCTCAGAGACGCTTTGAGACAAGTATTTCAAAAATTAGGAATGTCAAAAATTAGAGTGTAATTGCTTCAAACAAGCGAATTATCGCGAAACAACACCTGCTCGAATCCAACAAAAACTGCGCCCTGCCGACTCTATTTAGCCTCAGAGACGGTTTGAGACAATTGTTACAAAAATCAGAGAATGTCAAAAATTAGAGTGAAATTGCTTCAAACAAGCGAATTATCGCGAAACAACACCTGCTCGAATCCAACAAAAACTGTGGACTGCCGACTCTATTAAGCCTCGGAGACGGTTTGAGACAATTGTTACAAAAATCAGAGAAAGTCAAAAATTAGAGTGTAATTGCTTCAAACAAGCGAATTATCGCGAAACAACACCTGCTCAAATCCAACAAAAACTGTGCCCTGCCGACTCTATTTAGCCTCAGAGACGGTTTAAGACAATGGTTACAAAAATCAGAGAATGTCAAAAATTAGAGTGTAATTGCTTCAAACAAGCGAATTATCGAGAAAGAACACCTGCTCGAATCCAACAAAAACTGTGCGCTACCGTCTCTACTGAGCCTCAGAGACTCTTTGAGACAAGTATTACAAAAATCAGAGAAAGTCAAAAATTAGAGTGTAATTGCTTCAAACAAGCGAATTATCGCGAAACAACACCTGCTCAAATCCAACAAAAACTGTGCGCTACCGTCTCTACTGATCCTCAGAGACGCTTTGAGACAAGTATTACAAAAGTCAGAGAATGTCAAAAATTAGTGAAATTGCTTCAAACAAGCGAATTATCGCGAAACAACACCTGCTCGAATCAAACAAAAACCGTGCCCTGCCGTCTCTACCTGGCCTCAGAGACGGTTTGAGACAATTGTTACAAAAATCAGAGAAAGTCAAAAATTAGAGTGTAATTGCTTCAAACAAGCGAATTATCGCGAAACAACACCTGCTCAAATCCAACAAAAACTGTCCGCTACCGTCTCTACTGAGCCTCAGAGACGCTTTGAGACAAGTATTACAAAAGTCAGAGAATGTCAAAAATTAGAGTGAAATTGCTTCAAACAAGCGAATTATCGCGAAACAACACCTGCTCAAATCCAACAAAAACTGTGCGCTACCGTCTCTACTGAGCCTCAGAGACGCTTGGAGACAAGTATTACAAAAGTCAGAGAATGTCAAAAATTAGAGTGAAATTGCTTCAAACAGGCGAATTATCGCGAAACAACACCTGCTCGAATCCAACAAAAACTGTGCCCTGCCGACTCCATTTAGCCTCAAAGACGGTTTGAGACAATTGTTACAAAAATCAGAGAATGTCAAAAATTAGAGTGAAATTGCTTCAAACTAGCGAATTATCGCGAAACAACACCTGCTCGAATCCAACAAAAACTGTGCCCTGCCGACTCTATTTAGCCTCCGAGACGGTTTGAGACAATTGTTACAAAGATCACAGAATGTCAAAAATTAGAGTTTAATTGCTTCAAACAAGCGAATTATCGCGAAACACCTGCTCGAATCCAACAAAAACTGTGCGCTACCGTCTCCACTGAGCCTCAGAGACGCTTTGAGACAAGTATTACAAAAATCATAGAATGTCAAAAATTAGAATGAAATTGCTTCAAACAAGCGAATTATCGCGAAACAACACCTGCTCGAATCCAACAAAAACTGTGCCCTGCCGACTCCATTTAGCCTCAAAGACGGTTTGAGATAATTGTTACAAAAATCAGAGAATGTCAAGATTAGTGTAATTGCTTCAAACAAGCGAGTTATCGCGAAACAACACCTGCTCGCATCCAACAAAAACTGTGGACTGCCGACTCTATTAAGCCTCGGAGACGGTTTGAGACAATTGTTACAAAAATCAGAGAAAGTCAAAAATTAGAGTGTAATTGCTTCAAACAAGCGAATTATCGCGAAACAACACCTGCTCAAATCCAACAAAAACTGTGCCCTGCCGACTCTATTTAGCCTCAGAGACGGTTTAAGACAATGGTTACAAAAATCAGAGAATGTCAAAAATTAGAGTGTAATTGCTTCAAACAAGCGAATTATCGAGAAAGAACACCTGCTCGAATCCAACAAAAACTGTGCGCTACCGTCTCTACTGAGCCTCAGAGACTCTTTGAGACAAGTATTACAAAAATCAGAGAAAGTCAAAAATTAGAGTGTAATTGCTTCAAACAAGCGAATTATCGCGAAACAACACCTGCTCAAATCCAACAAAAACTGTGCGCTACCGTCTCTACTGATCCTCAGAGACGGTTTGAGACAATTGTTACAAAAATCAGAGAATGTCAAAAATTAGAGTGAAATTGCTTCAAACAAGCCAATTATCGCGAAACAACACCTGCTCAAATCCAACAAAAACTGTGCGCTACCGTCTCTACTGAGCCTCAGAGACGCTTTGAGACAAGTATTTCAAAAATTAGGAATGTCAAAAATTAGAGTGTAATTGCTTCAAACAAGCGAATTATCGCGAAACAACACCTGCTCGAATCCAACAAAAACTGCGCCCTGCCGACTCTATTTAGCCTCAGAGACGGTTTGAGACAATTGTTACAAAAATCAGAGAATGTCAAAAATTAGAGTGAAATTGCTTCAAACAAGCGAATTATCGCGAAACAACACCTGCTCGAATCCAACAAAAACTGTGGACTGCCGACTCTATTAAGCCTCGGAGACGGTTTGAGACAATTGTTACAAAAATCAGAGAAAGTCAAAAATTAGAGTGTAATTGCTTCAAACAAGCGAATTATCGCGAAACAACACCTGCTCAAATCCAACAAAAACTGTGCCCTGCCGACTCTATTTAGCCTCAGAGACGGTTTAAGACAATGGTTACAAAAATCAGAGAATGTCAAAAATTAGAGTGTAATTGCTTCAAACAAGCGAATTATCGCGAAACAACACCTGCTCGAATCCAACAAAAACTGCGCCCTGCCGACTCTATTTAGCCTCAGAGACGGTTTGAGACAATTGTTACAAAAATCAGAGAATGTCAAAAATTAGAGTGAAATTGCTTCAAACAAGCGAATTATCGCGAAACAACACCTGCTCGAATCCAACAAAAACTGTGGACTGCCGACTCTATTAAGCCTCGGAGACGGTTTGAGACAATTGTTACAAAAATCAGAGAAAGTCAAAAATTAGAGTGTAATTGCTTCAAACAAGCGAATTATCGCGAAACAACACCTGCTCAAATCCAACAAAAACTGTGCCCTGCCGACTCTATTTAGCCTCAGAGACGGTTTAAGACAATGGTTACAAAAATCAGAGAATGTCAAAAATTAGAGTGTAATTGCTTCAAACAAGCGAATTATCGAGAAAGAACACCTGCTCGAATCCAACAAAAACTGTGCGCTACCGTCTCTACTGAGCCTCAGAGACTCTTTGAGACAAGTATTACAAAAATCAAAGAAAGTGAAAAATTAGAGTGTAATTGCTTCAAACAAGCGAATTATCGCGAAACAACACCTGCTCAAATCCAACAAAAACTGTGCGCTACCGTCTCTACTGATCCTCAGAGACGCTTTGAGACAAGTATTACAAAAGTCAGAGAATGTCAAAAATTAGTGAAATTGCTTCAAACAAGCGAATTATCGCGAAACAACACCTGCTCGAATCAAACAAAAACCGTGCCCTGCCGTCTCTACCTGGCCTCAGAGACGGTTTGAGACAATTGTTACAAAAATCAGAGAAAGTCAAAAATTAGAGTGTAATTGCTTCAAACAAGCGAATTATCTCGAAACAACACCTGCTCAAATCCAACAAAAACTGTGCGCTACCGTCTCTACTGAGCCTCAGAGACGCTTTGAGACAAGTATTACAAAAGTCAGAGAATGTCAAAAATTAGAGTGAAATTGCTTCAAACAAGCGAATTATCGCGAAACAACACCTGCTCAAATCCAACAAAAACTGTGCGCTACCGTCTCTACTGAGCCTCAGAGACGCTTGGAGACAAGTATTACAAAAGTCAGAGAATGTCAAAAATTAGAGTGAAATTGCTTCAAACAGGCGAATTATCGCGAAACAACACCTGCTCGAATCCAACAAAAACTGTGCCCTGCCGACTCCATTTAGCCTCAAAGACGGTTTGAGACAATTGTTACAAAAATCAGAGAATGTCAAAAATTAGAGTGAAATTGCTTCAAACTAGCGAATTATCGCGAAACAACACCTGCTCGAATCCAACAAAAACTGTGCCCTGCCGACTCTATTTAGCCTCCGAGACGGTTTGAGACAATTGTTACAAAGATCACAGAATGTCAAAAATTAGAGTTTAATTGCTTCAAACAAGCGAATTATCGCGAAACACCTGCTCGAATCCAACAAAAACTGTGCGCTACCGTCTCCACTGAGCCTCAGAGACGCTTTGAGACAAGTATTACAAAAATCATAGAATGTCAAAAATTAGAATGAAATTGCTTCAAACAAGCGAATTATCGCGAAACAACACCTGCTCGAATCCAACAAAAACTGTGCCCTGCCGACTCCATTTAGCCTCAAAGACGGTTTGAGATAATTGTTACAAAAATCAGAGAATGTCAAAGATTAGTGTAATTGCTTCAAACGAGCGAGTTATCGCGAAACAACACCTGCTCGCATCCAACAAAAACTGTGCCCTGCCGACTCTATTTAGCCTCAGAGACGGTTTGAGGCAATTGTTACAAAAATCAGAGAATGTCAAAAATTAGAGTGAAATTGCTTCAAACAAGCGAATTATCGCGAAACAACACCTGCTCGAATCCAACAAAAACTGTGGCCTGCCGACTCTATTAAGCCTCAGAGACGGTGTGAGACAATTGTTACAAAAATCAGAGAATGTCAAAAATTAGAGTGAAATTGCTTCAAACAAGCCAATTATCGCGAAACAACACCTGCTCGAATCCAACAAAAACTGTGCGCTACCGTCTCTACTGAGCCTCAGAGACGCTTTGAGACAAGTATTTCAAAAATTAGGAATGTCAAAAATTAGAGTGTAATTGCTTCAAACAAGCGAATTATCGCGAAACAACACCTGCTCGAATCCAACAAAAACTGCGCCCTGCCGACTCTATTTAGCCTCAGAGACGGTTTGAGACAATTGTTACAAAAATCAGAGAATGTCAAAAATTAGAGTGAAATTGCTTCAAACAAGCGAATTATCGCGAAACAACACCTGCTCGAATCCAACAAAAACTGTGGACTGCCGACTCTATTAAGCCTCGGAGACGGTTTGAGACAATTGTTACAAAAATCAGAGAAAGTCAAAAATTAGAGTGTAATTGCTTCAAACAAGCGAATTATCGCGAAACAACACCTGCTCAAATCCAACAAAAACTGTGCCCTGCCGACTCTATTTAGCCTCAGAGACGGTTTAAGACAATGGTTACAAAAATCAGAGAATGTCAAAAATTAGAGTGTAATTGCTTCAAACAAGCGAATTATCGAGAAAGAACACCTGCTCGAATCCAACAAAAACTGTGCGCTACCGTCTCTACTGAGCCTCAGAGACTCTTTGAGACAAGTATTACAAAAATCAGAGAAAGTCAAAAATTAGAGTGTAATTGCTTCAAACAAGCGAATTATCGCGAAACAACACCTGCTCAAATCCAACAAAAACTGTGCGCTACCGTCTCTACTGATCCTCAGAGACGCTTTGAGACAAGTATTACAAAAGTCAGAGAATGTCAAAAATTAGTGAAATTGCTTCAAACAAGCGAATTATCGCGAAACAACACCTGCTCGAATCAAACAAAAACCGTGCCCTGCCGTCTCTACCTGGCCTCAGAGACGGTTTGAGACAATTGTTACAAAAATCAGAGAAAGTCAAAAATTAGAGTGTAATTGCTTCAAACAAGCGAATTATCGCGAAACAACACCTGCTCAAATCCAACAAAAACTGTGCGCTACCGTCTCTACTGAGCCTCAGAGACGCTTTGAGACAAGTATTACAAAAGTCAGAGAATGTCAAAAATTAGAGTGAAATTGCTTCAAACAAGCGAATTATCGCGAAACAACACCTGCTCAAATCCAACAAAAACTGTGCGCTACCGTCTCTACTGAGCCTCAGAGACGCTTGGAGACAAGTATTACAAAAGTCAGAGAATGTCAAAAATTAGAGTGAAATTGCTTCAAACAGGCGAATTATCGCGAAACAACACCTGCTCGAATCCAACAAAAACTGTGCCCTGCCGACTCCATTTAGCCTCAAAGACGGTTTGAGACAATTGTTACAAAAATCAGAGAATGTCAAAAATTAGAGTGAAATTGCTTCAAACTAGCGAATTATCGCGAAACAACACCTGCTCGAATCCAACAAAAACTGTGCCCTGCCGACTCTATTTAGCCTCCGAGACGGTTTGAGACAATTGTTACAAAGATCACAGAATGTCAAAAATTAGAGTTTAATTGCTTCAAACAAGCGAATTATCGCGAAACACCTGCTCGAATCCAACAAAAACTGTGCGCTACCGTCTCCACTGAGCCTCAGAGACGCTTTGAGACAAGTATTACAAAAATCATAGAATGTCAAAAATTAGAATGAAATTGCTTCAAACAAGCGAATTATCGCGAAACAACACCTGCTCGAATCCAACAAAAACTGTGCCCTGCCGACTCCATTTAGCCTCAAAGACGGTTTGAGATAATTGTTACAAAAATCAGAGAATGTCAAGATTAGTGTAATTGCTTCAAACAAGCGAGTTATCGCGAAACAACACCTGCTCGCATCCAACAAAAACTGTGCCCTGCCGACTCTATTTAGCCTCAGAGACGGTTTGAGGCAATTGTTACAAAAATCAGAGAATGTCAAAAATTAGAGTGAAATTGCTTCAAACAAGCGAATTATCGCGAAACAACACCTGCTCGAATCCAACAAAAACTGTGGCCTGCCGACTCTATTAAGCCTCAGAGACGGTGTGAGACAATTGTTACAAAAATCAGAGAATGTCAAAAATTAGAGTGAAATTGCTTCAAACAAGCGAATTATTGCGAAACAACACCTGTTCGAATCCAACAAAAACTGTGCCCTGCCGACTCTATTTAGCCTCAGAGACGGTTTAAGACAATGGTTACAAAAATCAGAGAATGTCAAAAATTAGAGTGTAATTGCTTCAAACAAGCGAATTATCGCGAAACAACACCTGCTCGAATCCAACAAAAACTGTGCGCTACCGTCTCTACTGAGCCTCAGAGACGCTTTGAGACAAGTATTACAAAAATCAGAGAATGTCAAAAATTAGAGTGAAATTGCTTCAAGCAGGCGAATTATCGCGAAACAACACCTGCTCGAATCCAACAAGAACTGTGCCCTGCCGACTCCATTTAGCCTCAAAGACGGTTTGAGATAATTGTTACAAAAATCAGAGAATGTCAAAGATTAGAGTGTAATTGCTTCAAACAAGCGAATTATCGCGAAACAACACCTGCTCGAATCCAACAAAAACTGTGCCCTGCCGACTCTATTTAGCCTCAGAGACGGTTTGAGACAATTGTTACAAAAATCAGAGAATGTCAAAAATTAGAGTGAAATTGCTTCAAACAAGCGAATTATCGCGAAACAACACCTGCTCGAATCCAACAAAAACTGTGGACTGCCGACTCTATTAAGCCTCGGAGACGGTTTGAGACAATTGTTACAAAAATCAGAGAAAGTCAAAAATTAGAGTGAAATTGCTTCAAACAAGCGAATTATCGCGAAACAACACCTGCTCAAATCCAACAAAAACTGTGCCCTGCCGACTCTATTTAGCCTCAGAGACGGTTTAAGACAATGGTTACAAAAATCAGAGAATGTCAAAAATTAGAGTGTAATTGCTTCAAACAAGCGAATTATCGAGAAAGAACACCTGCTCGAATCCAACAAAAACTGTGCGCTACCGTCTCTACTGAGCCTCAGAGACTCTTTGAGACAAGTATTACAAAAATCAGAGAAAGTCAAAAATTAGAGTGTAATTGCTTCAAACAAGCGAATTATCGCGAAACAACACCTGCTCAAATCCAACAAAAACTGTGCGCTACCGTCTCTACTGAGCCTCAGAGACGCTTTGAGACAAGTATTACAAAAGTCAGAGAATGTCAAAAATTAGAGTGAAATTGCTTCAAACAAGCGAATTATCGCGAAACAACACCTGCTCGAATCAAACAAAAACCGTGCCCTGCCGTCTCTACCTGGCCTCAGAGACGGTTTGAGACAATTGTTACAAAAATCAGAGAAAGTCAAAAATTAGAGTGTAATTGCTTCAAACAAGCGAATTATCGCGAAACAACACCTGCTCAAATCCAACAAAAACTGTGCGCTACCGTCTCTACTGAGCCTCAGAGACGCTTGGAGACAAGTATTACAAAAGTCAGAGAATGTCAAAAATTAGAGTGAAATTGCTTCAAACAGGCGAATTATCGCGAAACAACACCTGCTCGAATCCAACAAAAACTGTGCCCTGCCGACTCCATTTAGCCTCAAAGACGGTTTGAGACAATTGTTACAAAAATCAGAGAATGTCAAAAATTAGAGTGAAATTGCTTCAAACAAGCGAATTATCGCGAAACAACACCTGCTCGAATCCAACAAAAACTGTGGCCTGCCGACTCTATTAAGCCTCAGAGACGGTATGAGACAATTGTTACAAAAATCAGAGAATGTCAAAAATTAGAGTGAAATTGCTTCAAACAAGCGAATTATTGCGAAACAACACCTGTTCGAATCCAACAAAAACTGTGCCCTGCCGACTCTATTTAGCCTCAGAGACGGTTTAAGACAATGGTTACAAAAATCAGAGAATGTCAAAAATTAGAGTGTAATTGCTTCAAACAAGCGAATTATCGCGAAACAACACCTGCTCGAATCCAACAAAAACTGTGCGCTACCGAGACGGTACTGAGCCTCAGAGACGCTTTGAGACAAGTATTACAAAAATCAGAGAATGTCAAAAATTAGAGTGAAATTGCTTCAAGCAGGCGAATTATCGCGAAACAACACCTGCTCGAATCCAACAAAAACTGTACCCTGCCGACTCCATTTAGCCTCAAAGACGGTTTGAGATAATTGTTACAAAAATCAGAGAATGTCAAAGATTAGTGTGAAATTGCTTCAAACAAGCGAATTATCGCGAAACAACACCTGCTCGAATCCAACAAAAACTGTGCCCTGCCGAATCTATTTAGCCTCAGAGGCGGTTTGAGACAATTGTTACAAAGATCACAGAATGTCAAAAATTAGAGTTTAATTGCTTCAAACTAGCGAATTATCGCGAAACAACACCTGCTCGAATCCAACAAAAACTATGCCCTACCCACTCTATTTAGCCTCAGAGACGGTTTAGGACAATTGATACAAAAATCAGAGAATGTCAAAAATTAGAGTGAAATTGCTTCAAAGAAGCGAATTATCGCGAAACAACACCTGCTCGTAACAAACAAAAACCGTGCCATGCCGTCTCTACCTGGCCTCAGAGACGGTTTGAGACAATTGTTACAAAAATCAGAGAATGTCAAAAATTAGAGTGAAATTGCTTCAAACAAGCGAATTATCGCGAAACAACACCTGCTCGAATCCAACAAAAACTGTGCCCTGCCGACTCTATTTAGCCTCAGAGACGGTTTGAGACAATTGTTACAAAAATCAGAGAATGTCAAAAATTAGAGTGAAATTGCTTCAAACAAGCGAATTATCGCGAAACAACACCTGCTCGAATCCAACAAAAACTGTGGCCTGCCGACTCTATTAAGCCTCGGAGACGGTTTGAGACAATTGTTACAAAAATCAGAGAAAGTCAAAAATTAGAGTGAAATTGCTTCAAACAAGCGAATTATCGCGAAACAACATCTGCTCAAATCCAAAAAAGACTGTGCCCTGCCGACTCTATTTAGCCTCAGAGACGGTTTAAGACAATGGTTACAAAAATCAGAGAATGTCAAAAATTAGAGTGTAATTGCTTCAAACAAGCGAATTATCGAGAAACAACACCTGCTCGAATCCAACAAAAACTGTGCGCTACCGTCTCTACTGAGCCTCAGAGACTCTTTGAGACAAGTATTACAAAAATCAGAGAATGTCAAAAATTAGAGTGAAATTGCTTCAAACAGGCGAATTATCGCGAAACAACACCTGCTCGAATCCAACAAAAACTGTGCCGTGCCGACTCCATTTAGCCTCAAAGACGCTTTGAGACAAGTATTACAAAAGTCAGAGAATGTCAAAAATTAGAGTGAAATTGCTTCAAACAAGCGAATTATCGCGAGACAACACCTGCTCGAATCAAAGAAAAACCGTGCCCTCCCGTCTCTACCTCGCCTCAGAGACGGTTTGATACAATTGTTACAAAAATCAGAGAATGTCAAAAATTAGAGTGAAATTGCTTCAAACAAGCGAATTATCGCGAAACAACACCTGCTCGAATCCAACAAAAACTGTGCCCTGCCGAATCCATTTAGCCTCAAAGACGGTTTGAGATAATTGCTACAAAAATCAGAGAATGTCAAAGATTAGAGTTTAATTGCTTCAAACAACCGAGTTATCGCGAAACAACACCTGCTCGCATCCAACAAAAACTGTGGCCCTCCGACTCTATTTAGCCTCAGAGACGGTTTGAGACAATTGTTACAAAAATCAGAGAATGTCAAAAATTAGAGTGAAATTGCTTCAAACAAGCGAATTATCGCGAAACAACACCTGCTCGAATCCAACAAAAACCGTGCCCTGCCGTCTCTACCTGGCCTCAGAGACGGTTTGAGACAATTGTTACAAAAATCAGAGAAAGTCAAAAATTAGAGTGAAATTGCTTCAAACAAGCGAATTATCGCGAAACAACACCTGCTCAAATCCAACAAAAACTGTGCCCTGCCGACTCTATTTAGCCTCAGAGACGGTTTAAGACAATGGTTACAAAAATCAGAGAATGTCAAAAATTAGAGTGTAATTGCTTCAAACAAGCGAATTATCGAGAAAGAACACTTGCTCGAATCCAACAAAAACTGTGCGCTACCGTCTCTACTGAGCCTCAGAGACTCTTTGAGACAAGTATTACAAAAATCAGAGAATGTCAAAAATTAGAGTGAAATTGCTTCAAACAGGCGAATTATCGCGAAACAACACCTGCTCGAATCCAACAAAAACTGTGCCCTGCCGACTCCATTTAGCCTCAAAGACGGTTTGAGATAATTGTTACAAAAATCAGAGAATGTCAAAGATTAGAGTGTAATTGCTTCAAACAAGCGAATTACCGCGAAACAACACCTGCTCGAATCCAACAAAAACTGTGCCCTGCCGACTCTATTTAGCCTCAGAGACGGTTTGAGACAATTGTTACAAAGATCACAGAATGTCAAAAATTAGAGTTTAATTGCTTCAAACAAGCGAATTATCGCGAAACAACACCTGCTCGAATCCAGCAAAAACTGTGCGCTACCGTCTCTACTGAGCCTCAGAGACGCTTTGAGACAAGTATTACAAAAATCAGAGAATGTCAAAAATTAGAGTGAAATTGCTTCAAACAGGCGAATTATCGCGAAACAACACCTGCTCGAATCAAACAAAAACCGTGCCCTGCCGTCTCTACCTGGCCTCAGAGACGGTTTGAGACAATTGTTACAAATATCAGAGAAAGTAAAAAATTAGAGTGTAATTGCTTCAAACAAGCGAATTATCGCGAAACAACACCTGCTCAAATCCAACAAAAACTGTGCGCTACCGTCTCTACTGAGCCTCAGAGACGCTTTGAGACAAGTATTACAAAAGTCAGAGAATGTCAAAAATTAGAGTGAAATTGCTTCAAACAAGCGAATTATCGCGAAACAACACCTGCTCGAATCAAACAAAAACCGTGCCCTGCCGTCTCTACCTGGCCTCAGAGACGGTTTGAGACAATTGTTACAAAAATCAGAGAAAGTCAAAAATTAGAGTGTAATTGCTTCAAACAAGCGAATTATCGCGAAACAACACCTGCTCAAATCCAACAAAAACTGTGCGCTACCGTCTCTACTGAGCCTCAGAGACGCTTTGAGACAAGTATTACAAAAGTCAGAGAATGTCAAAAATTAGAGTGAAATTGCTTCAAACAAGCGAATTATCGCGAGACAACACCTGCTCGAATCAAAGAAAAACCGTGCCCTGCCGTCTCTACCTCGCCTCAGAGACGGTTTGATACAATTGTTACAAAAATCAGAGAATGTCAAAAATTAGAGTGAAATTGCTTCAAACAAGCGAATTATCGCGAAACAACACCTGCTCGAATCCAACAAAAACTGTGCCCTGCCGAATCCATTTAGCCTCAAAGACGGTTTGAGATAATTGCTACAAAAATCAGAGAATGTCAAAGATTAGTTTAATTGCTTCAAACAACCGAGTTATCGCGAAACAACACCTGCTCGCATCCAACAAAATCTGTGGCCTGCCGACTCTATTTAGCCTCAGAGACGGTTTGAGACAATTGTTACAAAAATCAGAGAATGTCAAAAATTAGGGTGAAATTGCTTCAAACAAGCGAATTATCGCGAAACAACACCTGCTCGAATCCAACAAAAACTGTGGCCTGCCGACTCTATTAAGCCTCAGAGACGGTTTGAGACAATTGTTACAAAAATCAGAGAATGTCAAAAATTAGAGTGACATTGCTTCAAACAAGCGAATTATCGCGAAACAACACCTGCTCGAATCAAACAAAAACCGTGCCCTGCCGTCTCTACCTGGCCTCAGAGACGGTTTGAGACAATTGTTACAAAAATCAGAGAATGTCAAAAATTAGAGTGAAATTGCTTCAAACAAGCCAATTATCGCGAAACAACACCTGCTCGAATCCAACAAAAACTGTGCGCTACCGTCTCTACTGAGCCTCAGAGACGCTTTGAGACAAGTATTTCAAAAATTAGGAATGTCAAAAATTAGAGTGTAATTGCTTCAAACAAGCGAATTATCGCGAAACAACACCTGCTCGAATCCAACAAAAACTGCGCCCTGCCGACTCTATTTAGCCTCAGAGACGGTTTGAGACAATTGTTACAAAAATCAGAGAATGTCAAAAATTAGAGTGAAATTGCTTCAAACAAGCGAATTATCGCGAAACAACACCTGCTCGAATCCAACAAAAACTGTGGACTGCCGACTCTATTAAGCCTCGGAGACGGTTTGAGACAATTGTTACAAAAATCAGAGAAAGTCAAAAATTAGAGTGTAATTGCTTCAAACAAGCGAATTATCGCGAAACAACACCTGCTCAAATCCAACAAAAACTGTGCCCTGCCGACTCTATTTAGCCTCAGAGACGGTTTAAGACAATGGTTACAAAAATCAGAGAATGTCAAAAATTAGAGTGTAATTGCTTCAAACAAGCGAATTATCGAGAAAGAACACCTGCTCGAATCCAACAAAAACTGTGCGCTACCGTCTCTACTGAGCCTCAGAGACTCTTTGAGACAAGTATTACAAAAATCAGAGAAAGTCAAAAATTAGAGTGTAATTGCTTCAAACAAGCGAATTATCGCGAAACAACACCTGCTCAAATCCAACAAAAACTGTGCGCTACCGTCTCTACTGATCCTCAGAGACGCTTTGAGACAAGTATTACAAAAGTCAGAGAATGTCAAAAATTAGAGTGAAATTGCTTCAAACAAGCGAATTATCGCGAAACAACACCTGCTCGAATCAAACAAAAACCGTGCCCTGCCGTCTCTACCTGGCCTCAGAGACGGTTTGAGACAATTGTTACAAAAATCAGAGAAAGTCAAAAATTAGAGTGTAATTGCTTCAAACAAGCGAATTATCGCGAAACAACACCTGCTCAAATCCAACAAAAACTGTGCGCTACCGTCTCTACTGAGCCTCAGAGACGCTTTGAGACAAGTATTACAAAAGTCAGAGAATGTCAAAAATTAGAGTGAAATTGCTTCAAACAAGCGAATTATCGCGAAACAACACCTGCTCAAATCCAACAAAAACTGTGCGCTACCGTCTCTACTGAGCCTCAGAGACGCTTGGAGACAAGTATTACAAAAGTCAGAGAATGTCAAAAATTAGAGTGAAATTGCTTCAAACAGGCGAATTATCGCGAAACAACACCTGCTCGAATCCAACAAAAACTGTGCCCTGCCGACTCCATTTAGCCTCAAAGACGGTTTGAGACAATTGTTACAAAAATCAGAGAATGTCAAAAATTAGAGTGAAATTGCTTCAAACTAGCGAATTATCGCGAAACAACACCTGCTCGAATCGCACAAAAACTGTGCCCTGCCGACTCTATTTAGCCTCCGAGACGGTTTGAGACAATTGTTACAAAGATCACAGAATGTCAAAAATTAGAGTTTAATTGCTTCAAACAAGCGAATTATCGCGAAACACCTGCTCGAATCCAACAAAAACTGTGCGCTACCGTCTCCACTGAGCCTCAGAGACGCTTTGAGACAAGTATTACAAAAATCATAGAATGTCAAAAATTAGAATGAAATTGCTTCAAACAAGCGAATTATCGCGAAACAACACCTGCTCGAATCCAACAAAAACTGTGCCCTGCCGACTCCATTTAGCCTCAAAGACGGTTTGAGATAATTGTTACAAAAATCAGAGAATGTCAAAGATTAGTGTAATTGCTTCAAACAAGCGAGTTATCGCGAAACAACACCTGCTCGCATCCAACAAAAACTGTGCCCTGCCGACTCTATTTAGCCTCAGAGACGGTTTGAGGCAATTGTTACAAAATTCAGAGAATGTCAAAAATTAGAGTGAAATTGCTTCAAACAAGCGAATTATCGCGAAACAACACCTGCTCGAATCCAACAAAAACTGTGGCCTGCCGACTCTATTAAGCCTCAGAGACGGTGTGAGACAATTGTTACAAAAATCAGAGAATGTCAAAAATTAGAGTGAAATTGCTTCAAACAAGCGAATTATTGCGAAACAACACCTGTTCGAATCCAACAAAAACTGTGCCCTGCCGACTCTATTTAGCCTCAGAGACGGTTTAAGACAATGGTTACAAAAATCAGAGAATGTCAAAAATTAGAGTGTAATTGCTTCAAACAAGCGAATTATCGCGAAACAACACCTGCTCGAATCCAACAAAAACTGTGCGCTACCGTCTCTACTGAGCCTCAGAGACGCTTTGAGACAAGTATTACAAAAATCAGAGAATGTCAAAAATTCGAGTTAAATTGCTTCATGCAGGCGAATTATCGCGAAACAACACCTGCTCGAATCCAACAAGAACTGTGCCCTGCCGACTCCATTTAGCCTCAAAGACGGTTTGAGATAATTGTTACAAAAATCAGAGAATGTCAAAGATTAGAGTGTAATTGCTTCAAACAAGCGAATTATCGCGAAACAACACCTGCTCGAATCCAACAAAAACTGTGCCCTGCCGACTCTATTTAGCCTCAGAGACGGTTTGAGACAATTGTTACAAAAATCAGAGAATGTCAAAAATTAGAGTGAAATTGCTTCAAACAAGCGAATTATCGCGAAACAACACCTGCTCGAATCCAACAAAAACTGTGGACTGCCGACTCTATTAAGCCTCGGAGACGGTTTGAGACAATTGTTACAAAAATCAGAGAAAGTCAAAAATTAGAGTGAAATTGCTTCAAACAAGCGAATTATCGCGAAACAACACCTGCTCAAATCCAACTAAAACTGTGCCCTGCCGACTCTATTTAGCCTCAGAGACGGTTTAAGACAATGGTTACAAAAATCAGAGAATGTCAAAAATTAGAGTGTAATTGCTTCAAACAAGCGAATTATCGAGAAAGAACACCTGCTCGAATCCAACAAAAACTGTGCGCTACCGTCTCTACTGAGCCTCAGAGACTCTTTGAGACAAGTATTACAAAAATCAGAGAAAGTCAAAAATTAGAGTGTAATTGCTTCAAACAAGCGAATTATCGCGAAACAACACCTGCTCAAATCCAACAAAAACTGTGCGCTACCGTCTCTACTGAGCCTCAGAGACGCTTTGAGACAAGTATTACAAAAGTCAGAGAATGTCAAAAATTAGAGTGAAATTGCTTCAAACAAGCGAATTATCGCGAAACAACACCTGCTCGAATCAAACAAAAACCGTGCCCTGCCGTCTCTACCTGGCCTCAGAGACGGTTTGAGACAATTGTTACAAAAATCAGAGAAAGTCAAAAATTAGAGTGTAATTGCTTCAAACAAGCGAATTATCGCGAAACAACACCTGCTCAAATCCAACAAAAACTGTGCGCTACCGTCTCTACTGAGCCTCAGAGACGCTTGGAGAAAAGTATTACAAAAGTCAGAGAATGTCAAAAATTAGAGTGAAATTGCTTCAAACAGGCGAATTATCGCGAAACAACACCTGCTCGAATCCAACAAAAACTGTGCCCTGCCGACTCCATTTAGCCTCAAAGACGGTTTGAGACAATTGTTACAAAAATCAGAGAATGTCAAAAATTAGAGTGAAATTGCTTCAAACAAGCGAATTATCGCGAAACAACACCTGCTCGAATCCAACAAAAACTGTGGCCTGCCGACTCTATTAAGCCTCAGAGACGGTGTGAGACAATTGTTACAAAAATCAGAGAATGTCAAAAATTAGAGTGAAATTGCTTCAAACAAGCGAATTATTGCGAAACAACACCTGTTCGAATCCAACAAAAACTGTGCCCTGCCGACTCTATTTAGCCTCAGAGACGGTTTAAGACAATGGTTACAAAAATCAGAGAAAGTCAAAAATTAGAGTGTAATTGCTTCAAACAAGCGAATTATCGCGAAACAACACCTGCTCGAATCCAACAAAAACTGTGCGCTACCGTCTCTACTGAGCCTCAGAGACGCTTTGAGACAAGTATTTCAAAAATCAGAGAATGTCAAAAATTAGAGTGAAATTGCTTCAAGCAGGCGAATTATCGCGAAACAACACCTGCTCGAATCCAACAAAAACTGTACCCTGCCGACTCCATTTAGCCTCAAAGACGGTTTGAGATAATTGTTACAAAAATCAGAGAATGTCAAAGATTAGTGTGTAATTGCTTCAAACAAGCGAATTATCGCGAAACAACACCTGCTCGAATCCAACAAAAACTGTGCCCTGCCGAATCTATTTAGCCTCAGAGGCGGTTTGAGACAATTGTTACAAAGATCACAGAATGTCAAAAATTAGAGTTTAATTGCTTCAAACTAGCGAATTATCGCGAAACAACACCTGCTCGAATCCAACAAAAACTATGCCCTACCCACTCTATTTAGCCTCAGAGACGGTTTAGGACAATTGATACAAAAATCAGAGAATGTCAAAAATTAGAGTGAAATTGCTTCAAAGAAGCGAATTATCGCGAAACAACACCTGCTCGTAACAAACAAAAACCGTGCCATGCCGTCTCTACCTGGCCTCAGAGACGGTTTGAGACAATTGTTACAAAAATCAGAGAATGTCAAAAATTAGAGTGAAATTGCTTCAAACAAGCGAATTATCGCGAAACAACACCTGCTCGAATCCAACAAAAACTGTGCGCTACCGTCTCTACTGAGCCTCAGAGACGCTTTGAGACAAGTATTACAAAAATCAGGGAATGTCAAAAATTAGAGTGAAATTGCTTCAAGCAGGCGAATTATCGCGAAACAACACCTGCTCGAATCCAACAAAAACTGTGCCCTGCCGACTCCATTTAGCCTCAAAGTCGGTTTGAGATAATTGTTACAAAAATCAGAGAATGTCAAAGATTAGTGTGTAATTGCTTCAAACAAGCGAATTTTCGCGAAACAACACCTGCTCGAATCCAACAAAAACTGTGCCCTGCCGAATCTATTTAGCCTCAGAGGCGGTTTGAGACAATTGTTACAAAGATCACAGAATGTCAAAAATTAGAGTTTAATTGCTTCAAACTAGCGAATTATCGCGAAACAACACCTGCTCGAATCCAACAAAAACTATGCCCTACCCACTCTATTTAGCCTCAGAGACGGTTTAGGACAATTGATACAAAAATCAGAGAATGTCAAAAATTAGAGTGAAATTGCTTCAAAGAAGCGAATTATCGCGAGACAGCACCTGCTCGTAACAAACAAAAACCGTGCCCTGCCGTCTCTTCCTGGCCTCAGAGACGGTTTGAGACAATTGTTACAAAAATCAGAGAATGTCAAAAATTAGAGTGAAATTGCTTCAAACAAGCGAATTATCGCGAAACAACACCTGCTCGAATCCAACAAAAACTGTGCCCTGCCGACTCTATTTAGCCTCAGAGACGGTTTGAGACAATTGTTACAAAAATCAGAGAATGTCAAAAATTAGAGTGAAATTGCTTCAAACAAGCGAATTATCCCGAAACAACACCTGCTCGAATCCAACAAAAACTGTGGCCTGCCGACTCTATTAAGCCTCGGAGACGGTTTGAGACAATTGTTACAAAAATCAGAGAAAGTCAAAAATTAGAGTGAAATTGCTTCAAACAAGCGAATTATCGCGAAACAACACCTGCTCAAATCCAACAAAGACTGTGCCCTGCCGACTCTATTTAGCCTCAGAGACGGTTTAAGACAATGGTTACAAAAATCAGAGAATGTCAAAAATTAGAGTGTAATTGCTTCAAACAAGCGAATTATCGAGAAACAACACCTGCTCGAATCCAACAAAAACTGTGCGCTACCGTCTCTACTGAGCCTCAGAGACTCTTTGAGACAAGTATTACAAAAATCAGAGAATGTCAAAAAATTAGAGTGAAATTGCTTCAAACAGGCGAATTATCGCGAAACAACACCTGCTCGAATCCAACAAAAACTGTGCCCTGCCGACTCCATTTAGCCTCAAAGACGGTTTGAGATAATTGTTACAAAAATCAGAGAATGTCAAAGATTAGAGTGTAATTGCTTCAAACAAGCGAATTATCGCGAAACAACACCTGCTCGAATCCAACAAAAACTATGCCCTACCCACTCTATTTAGCCTCAGAGACGGTTTAGGACAATTGTTACAAAAATCAGAGAATGTCAAAAATTAGAGTGAAATTGCTTCAAACAGGCGAATTACCGCTTAACAACACCTGCTCGTATCCAACAAAAACTGTGCCCTGCCGACTCCATTTAGCCTCAGAGACGGTTTGAGACAATTGTTACAAAAATCAGAGAATGTCAAAAATTAGAGTGAAATTGCTTCAAACAAGCGAATTATCGCGAAACAACACCTGCTCGAATCAAACAAAAACGGTGCCCTGCCGTCTCTACCTGGCCTCAGAGACGGTTTGAGACAATTGTTACAAAAACAGAGAAAGTCAAAAATTAGAGTGTAATTGCTTCAAACAAGCGAATTATCGCGAAACAACACCTGCTCAAATCCAACAAAAACTGTGCGCTACCGTCTCTACTGAGCCTCAGAGACGCTTGGAGACAAGTATTACAAAAGTCAGAGAATGTCAAAAATTAGAGTGAAATTGCTTCAAACAGGCGAATTATCGCGAAACAACACCTGCTCGAATCCAACAAAAACTGTGCCCTGCCGACTCCATTTAGCCTCAAAGACGGTTTGAGATAATTGTTACAAAAATCAGAGAATGTCAAAGATTAGAGTGTAATTGCTTCAAACAAGCGAATTATCGCGAAACAACACCTGCTCGAATCCAACAAAAACTGTGCCCTGCCGACTCTATTTAGCCTCCGAGACGGTTTGAGACAATTGTTACAAAGATCACAGAATGTCAAAAATTAGAGTTTAATTGCTTCAAACAAGCGAATTATCGCGAAACACCTGCTCGAATCCAACAAAAACTGTGCGCTACCGTCTCTACTGAGCCTCAGAGACGCTTTGAGACAAGTATTACAAAAATCATAGAATGTCAAAAATTAGAATGAAATTGCTTCAAACAAGCGAATTATCGCGAAACAACACCTGCTCGAATCCAACAAAAAGTGTGCCCTGCCGACTCCATTTAGCCTCAAAGACGGTTTGAGATAATTGTTACAAAAATCAGAGAATGTCAAAGATTAGTGTAATTGCTTCAAACAAGCGATTTATCGCGAAACAACACCTGCTCGCATCCAACAAAAACTGTGCCCTGCCGACTCTATTTAGCCTCAGAGACGGTTTGAGACAATTGTTACAAAAATCAGAGAATGTCAAAAATTAGAGTGACATTGCTTCAAACAAGCGAATTATCGCGAAACAACACCTGCTCGAATCCAACAAAAACTGTGGCCTGCCGACTCTCTTAAGCCTCAGAGACGGTGTGAGACAATTGTTACAAAAATCAGAGAATGTCAAAAATTAGAGTGAAATTGCTTCAAACAAGCGAATTATCGCGAAACAACACCTGCTCGAATCCAACAAAAACTGTGCCCTGCCGACTCTATTTAGCCTCAGAGACGGTTTAAGACAATGGTTACAAAAATCAGAGAATGTCAAAAATTAGAGTGTAATTGCTTCAAACAAGCGAATTATCGCGAAACAACACCTGCTCGAATCCAACAAAAACTGTGCGCTACCGTCTCTACTGAGCCTCAGAGACGCTTTGAGACAAGTATTACAAAAATCAGAGAATGTCAAAAATTAGAGTGAAATTGCTTCAAGCAGGCGAATTATCGCGAAACAACACCTGCTCGAATCCAACAAAAACGGTGCCCTGCCGACTCCATTTAGCCTCAAAGACGGTTTGAGATAATTGTTACAAAAATCAGAGAATGTCAAAGATTAGTGTGTAATTGCTTCAAACAAGCGAATTATCGCGAAACACCACCTGCTCGAATCCAACAAAAACTGTGCCCTGCCGACTCTATTAAGCCTCAGAGGCGGTTTGAGGCAATTGTTACAAAGATCACAGAATGTCAAAAATTAGAGTTTAATTGCTTCAAACTAGCGAATTATCGCGAAACAACACCTGCTCGAATCCAACAAAAACTGTGCGCTACCGTCTCTACTGAGCCTCAGAGACGCTTTGAGACAAGTATTACAAAAATCAGAGAATGTCAAAAATTAGAGTGAAATTGCTTCAAACAGGCGAATTATCTTGAAACAACACCTGCTCGAATCCAACAAAAACTGTGCCCTGCCGACTCCATTAACCTCAAAGACGGTTTGAGATAATTGTTACAAAAATCAGAGAATGTCAAAGATTAGAGTGTAATTGCTTCAAACAAGCGAATTATCGCGAAACAACACCTGCTCGAATCCAACAAAAACTATGCCCTACCCACTCTATTTAGCCTCAGAGACGGTTTAGGACAATTGTTACAAAAATCAGAGAATGTCAAAAATTAGAGTTTAATTGCTTCAAACAAGCGAATTATCGCGAAACAACACCTGCTCGTAACAAACAAAAACCGTGCCCTGCCGTCTCTACCTGGCCTCAGAGACGGTTTGAGACAATTGTTACAAAAATCAGAGAATGTCAAAAAGTAGAGTGAAATTGCTTCAAACAAGCGAATTATCGCGAAACAACACCTGCTCGAATCCAACAAAAACTGTGCCCTGCCGACTCCATTTAGCCTCAAAGACGGTTAGAGATAACTGTTACAAAAATCAGAGAATGTCAAAGATTAGAGTGTAATTGCTTCAAACAAGCGAATTATCGCGAAACAACACCTGCTCGAATCCAACAAAAACTGTGCCCTGCCGACTCTATTTAGCCTCAGAGACGGTTTGAGACAATTGTTACAAAGATCACAGAATGTCAAAAATTAGAGTTTAATTGCTTCAAACAAGCGAATTATCGCGAAACAACACCTGCTCGAATCCAACAAAAACTATGCCCTACCCGCTCTATTTCGCCTCAGAGACGGTTTGAGACAATTGTTACAAAAATCAGAGAATGTCAAAAATTAGAGTGAAATTGCTTCAAACAAGCGAATTATCGCGAAACAACACCTGCTCGAATCCAACAAAAACTGTGCGCTACCGTCTCTACTGAGCCTCAGAGACGCTTTGAGACAAGTATTACAAAAATCATAGAATGTCAAAAATTAGAGTGAAATTGCTTCAAACAAGCGAATTATCGCGAAACTACACCTGCTCGAAACAAACAAAAACCGAGCCCTGCCGACTCCATTAGGCTCAAAGACGGTTTGAGATAATTGATACAAAAATCAGAGAATGTCAAAGATTAGAGTGAAATTGCTTCAAACAAGGGAATTATCGCGAAACAACACCTGCTCGAATCAAACAAAAACCGTGCCCTGCCGTCTCTACCTGGCCTCAGAGACGGTTTGAGACAATTGTTACAAAAATCAGAGAATGTCAAAAATTAGAGTGAAATTGCTTCAAACAAGCGAATTATCGCGAAACAACACCTGCTCGAATCCAACAAAAACTGTGCCCTGCCGATTCTATTTAGCCTCAGAGACGGTTTGAGACAATTGTTACAAAAATCAGAGAATGTGAAAAATTAGAGTGAAATTGCTTCAAACAGGCGAATTATCACGAAACAACACCTGCTCGCATCCAACAAAAACTGTGGCCTGCCGACTCTATTTAGCCTCAGAGACGGTTTGAGACAATTGTTACAAAAATCAGAGAATGTCAAAAATTAGGGTAAAATTGCTTCAAACAAGCGAATTATCGCGAAACAACACCTGCTCGAATCCAACAAAAACTGTGGCCTGCCGACTCTATTAAGCCTCAGAGACGGTTTGAGACAATTGTTACAAAAATCAGAGGTCAAAAATTAGAGTGACATTGCTTCAAACAAGCGAATTATCGCGAAACAACACCTGCTCGAATCAAACAAAAACCGTGCCCTGCCGTCTCTACCTGGCCTCAGAGACGGTTTGAGACAATTGTTACAAAAATCAGAGAATGTCAAAAATTAGAGTGAAATTGCTTCAAACAAGCCAATTATCGCGAAACAACACCTGCTCGAATCCAACAAAAACTGTGCGCGACCGTCTCTACTGAGCCTCAGAGACGCTTTGAGACAAGTATTTCAAAAATTAGGAATGTCAAAAATTAGAGTGTAATTGCTTCAAACAAGCGAATTATCGCGAAACAACACCTGCTCGAATCCAACAAAAACTGCGCCCTGCCGACTCTATTTAGCCTCAGAGACGGTTTGAGACAATTGTTACAAAAATCAGAGAATGTCAAAAATTAGAGTGAAATTGCTTCAAACAAGCGAATTATCGCGAAACAACACCTGCTCGAATCCAACAAAAACTGTGGACTGCCGACTCTATTAAGCCTCGGAGACGGTTTGAGACAATTGTTACAAAAATCAGAGAAAGTCAAAAATTAGAGTGTAATTGCTTCAAACAAGCGAATTATCGCGAAACAACACCTGCTCAAATCCAACAAAAACTGTGCCCTGCCGACTCTATTTAGCCTCAGAGACGGTTTAAGACAATGGTTACAAAAATCAGAGAATGTCAAAAATTAGAGTGTAATTGCTTCAAACAAGCGAATTATCGAGAAAGAACACCTGCTCGAATCCAACAAAAACTGTGCGCTACCGTCTCTACTGAGCCTCAGAGACTCTTTGAGACAAGTATTACAAAAATCAGAGAAAGTCAAAAATTAGAGTGTAATTGCTTCAAACAAGCGAATTATCGCGAAACAACACCTGCTCAAATCCAACAAAAACTCAGCGCTACCGTCTCTACTGATCCTCAGAGACGCTTTGAGACAAGTATTACAAAAGTCAGAGAATGTCAAAAATTAGAGTGAAATTGCTTCAAACAAGCGAATTATCGCGAAATAACACCTACTCGAATCAAACAAAAACCGTGCCCTGCCGTCTCTACCTGGCCTCAGAGACGGTTTGAGACAATTGTTACAAAAATCAGAGAAAGTCAAAAATTAGAGTGTAATTGCTTCAAACAAGCGAATTATCGCGAAACAACACCTGCTCAAATCCAACAAAAACTGTGCGCTACCGTCTCTACTGAGCCTCAGAGACGCTTTGAGACAAGTATTACAAAAGTCAGAGAATGTCAAAAATTAGAGTGAAATTGCTTCAAACAAGCGAATTATCGCGAAAGAACACCTGCTCAAATCCAACAAAAACTGTGCGCTACCGTCTCTACTGAGCCTCAGAGACGCTTGGAGACAAGTATTACAAAAGTCAGAATGTCAAAAATTAGAGTAAAATTGCTTCAAACAGGCGAATTATCGCGAAACAACACCTGCTCGAATCCAACAAAAACTGTGCCCTGCCGACTCCATTAAGCCTCAAAGACGGTTTGAGACAATTGTTACAAAAATCAGAGAATGTCAAAAATTAGAGTGAAATTGCTTCAAACTAGCGAATTATCGCGAAACAACACCTGCTCGAATCCAACAAAAACTGTGCCCTGCCGACTCTATTTAGCCTCCGAGACGGTTTGAGACAATTGTTACAAAGATCACAGAATGTCAAAAATTAGAGTTTAATTGCTTCAAACAAGCGAATTATCGCGAAACACCTGCTCGAATCCAACAAAAACTGTGCGCTACCGTCTCTACTGAGCCTCAGAGACGCTTTGAGACAAGTATTACAAAAATCATAGAATGTCAAAAATTAGAATGAAATTGCTTAAAACAAGCGAATTATCGCGAAACAACACCTGCTCGAATCCAACAAAAACTCTGCCCTGCCGACTCCATTTAGCCTCAAAGACGGTTTGAGATAATTGTTACAAAAATCAGAGAATGTCAAAGATTAGTGTAATTGCTTCAAACAAGCGAGTTATCGCGAAACAACACCTGCTCGCATCCAACAAAAACTGTGCCCTGCCGACTCTATTTAGCCTCAGAGACGGTTTGAGGCAATTGTTACAAAAATCAGAGAATGTCAAAAATTAGAGTGAAATTGCTTCAAACAAGCGAATTATCGCGAAACAACACCTGCTCGAATCCAACAAAAACTGTGCGCTACCGTCTCTACTGAGCCTCAGAGACGCTTTGAGACAAGTATTACAAAAATCAGAGAATGTCAAAAATTAGAGTGAAATTGCTTCAAGCAGGGGAATTATCGCGAAACAACACCTGCTCGAATCCAACAAGAACTGTGCCCTGCCGACTCCATTTAGCCTCAAAGACGGTTTGAGATAATTGTTACAAAAATCAGAGAATGTCAAAGATTAGAGTGTAATTGCTTCAAACAAGCGAATTATCGCGAAACAACACCTGCTCGAATCCAACAAAAACTGTGCCCTGCCGACTCTATTTAGCCTCAGAGACGGTTTGAGACAATTGTTACAAAAATCAGAGAATGTCAAAAATTAGAGTGTAATTGCTTCAAACAAGCGAATTATCGCGAAACCACACCTGCTCAAATCCAACAAAAACTGTGCGCTACCGTCTCTACTGAGCCTCAGAGACGCTTTGAGACAAGTATTACAAAAGTCAGAGAATGTCAAAAATTAGAGTGAAATTGCTTCAAACAAGCGAATTATCGCGAAAGAACACCTGCTCAAATCCAACAAAAACTGTGCGCTACCGTCTCTACTGAGCCTCAGAGACGCTTGGAGACAAGTATTACAAAAGTCAGAGAATGTCAAAAATTAGAGTGAAATTGCTTCAAACAGGCGAATTATCGCGAAACAACACCTGCTCGAATCCAACAAAAACTGTGCCCTGCCGACTCCATTTAGCCTCAAAGACGGTTTGAGACAATTGTTACAAAAATCAGAGAATGTCAAAAATTAGAGTGAAATTGCTTCAAACTAGCGAATTATCGCGAAACAACACCTGCTCGAATCCAACAAAAACTGTGCCCTGCCGACTCTATTTAGGCTCCGAGACGGTTTGAGACAATTGTTACAAAGATCACAGAATGTCAAAAATTAGAGTTTAATTGCTTCAAACAAGCGAATTATCGCGAAACACCTGCTCGAATCCAACAAAAACTGTGCGCTACCGTCTCTACTGAGCCTCAGAGACGCTTTGAGACAAGTATTACAAAAATCATAGAATGTCAAAAATTAGTGTAATTGCTTCAAACAAGCGAGTTATCGCGAAACAACACCTGCTCGCATCCAACAAAAACTGTGCCCTGCCGACTCTATTTAGCCTCAGAGACGGTTTGAGGCAATTGTTACAAAAATCAGAGAATGTCAAAAATTAGAGTGAAATTGCTTCAAACAAGCGAATTATTGCGAAACAACACCTGTTCGAATCCAACAAAAACTGTGCCCTGCCGACTCTATTTAGCCTCAGAGACGGTTTAAGACAATGGTTACAAAAATCAGAGAATGTCAAAAATTAGAGTGTAATTGCTTCAAACAAGCGAATTATCGCGAAACAACACCTGCTCGAATCCAACAAAAACTGTGCGCTACCGTCTCTACTGAGCCTCAGAGACGCTTTGAGACAAGTATTACAAAAATCAGAGAATGTCAAAAATTAGAGTGAAATTGCTTCAAGCAGGCGAATTATCGCGAAACAACACCTGCTCGAATCCAACAAGAACTGTGCCCTGCCGACTCCATTTAGCCTCAAAGACGGTTTGAGATAATTGTTACAAAAATCAGAGAATGTCAAAGATTAGAGTGTAATTGCTTCAAACAAGCGAATTATCGCGAAACAACACCTGCTCGAATCCAACAAAAACTGTGCCCTGCCGACTCTATTTAGCCTCAGAGACGGTTTGAGACAATTGTTACAAAAATCAGAGAATGTCAAAAATTAGAGTGAAATTGCTTCAAACAAGCGAATTATCGCGAAACAACACCTGCTCGAATCCAACAAAAACTGTGGACTGCCGACTCTATTAAGCCTCGGAGACGGTTTGAGACAATTGTTACAAAAATCAGAGAAAGTCAAAAATTAGAGTGAAATTGCTTCAAACAAGCGAATTATCGCGAAACAACACCTGCTCAAATCCAACAAAAACTGTGCCCTGCCGACTCTATTTAGCCTCAGAGACGGTTTAAGACAATGGTTACAAAAATCAGAGAATGTCAAAAATTAGAGTGTAATTGCTTCAAACAAGCGAATTATCGAGAAAGAACACCTGCTCGAATCCAACAAAAACTGTGCGCTACCGTCTCTACTGAGCCTCAGAGACTCTTTGAGACTAGTATTACAAAAATCAGAGAAAGTCAAAAATTAGAGTGTAATTGCTTCAAACAAGCGAATTATCGCGAAACAACAGCTGCTCAAATCCAACAAAAACTGTGCGCTACCGTCTCTACTGAGCCTCAGAGACGCTTTGAGACAAGTATTACAAAAGTCAGAGAATGTCAAAAATTAGAGTGAAATTGCTTCAAACAAGCGAATTATCGCGAAACAACACCTGCTCGAATCAAACAAAAACCGTGCCCTGCCGTCTCTACCTGGCCTCAGAGACGGTTTGAGACAATTGTTACAAAAATCAGAGAAAGTCAAAAATTAGAGTGTAATTGCTTCAAACAAGCGAATTATCGCGAAACAACACCTGCTCAAATCCAACAAAAACTGTGCGCTACCGTCTCTACTGAGCCTCAGAGACGCTTTGAGACAAGTATTACAAAAGTCAGAGAACGTCAAAAATTAGAGTGAAATTGCTTCAAACAAGCGAATTATCGCGAAACAACACCTGCTCAAATCCAACAAAAACTGTGCGCTACCGTCTCTACTGAGCCTCAGAGACGCTTGGAGACAAGTATTACAAAAGTCAGAGAATGTCAAAAATTAGAGTGAAATTGCTTCAAACAGGCGAATTATCGCGAAACAACACCTGCTCGAATCCAACAAAAACTGTGCCCTGCCGACTCCATTTAGCCTCAAAGACGGTTTGAGACAATTGTTACAAAAATCAGAGAATGTCAAAGATTAGTGTAATTGCTTCAAACAAGCGAGTTATCGCGAAACATTACCTGCTCGCATCCAACAAAAACTGTGCCCTGCCGACTCTATTTAGCCTCAGAGACGGTTTGAGGCAATTGTTACAAAAATCAGAGAATGTCAAAAATTAGAGTGTAGTTGCCTCAAACAAGCGAATTATCGCGAAATAACACCTGCTCGAATCCAACAAAAACTGTGCGCTACCGTCTCTACTGAGCCTCAGACGGTTTAGGACAATTAGAAAAATCAGAGAATGTCAAAAATTAGAGTGAAATTGCTTCAAACAAGCGAATTATCGCGAAACAACACCTGCTCGAATCCAACAAAAACTGTGGCCTGCCGACTCTATTAAGCCTCAGAGACGGTGTGAGACAATTGTTACAAAAATCAGAGAATGTCAAAAATTAGAGTGAAATTGCTTCAAACAAGCGAATTATTGCGAAACAACACCTGTTCGAATCCAACAAAAACTGTGCCCTGCCGACTCTATTTAGCCTCAGAGACGGTTTAAGACAATGGTTACAAAAATCAGAGAATGTCAAAAATTAGAGTGTAATTGCTTCAAACAAGCGAATTATCGCGAAGCAACACCTGCTCGAATCCAACAAAAACTGTGCGCTACCGTCTCTACTGAGCCTCAGAGACGCTTTGAGACAAGTATTACAAAAATCAGAGAATGTCAAAAATTAGAGTGAAATTGCTTCAAGCAGGCGAATTATCGCGAAACAACACCTGCTCGAATCCAACAAAAACTGTACCCTGCCGACTCCATTTAGCCTCAGAGACGGTTTAGGACAATTGATACAAAAATCAGAGAATGTCAAAAATTAGAGTGAAATTGCTTCAAAGAAGCGAATTATCGCGAAACAACACCTGCTCGTAACAAACAAAAACCGTGCCATGCCGTCTCTACCTGGCCTCAGAGACGGTTTGAGACAATTGTTACAAAAATCAGAGAATGTCAAAAATTAGAGTGAAATTGCTTCAAACAAGCGAATTATCGCGAAACAACACCTGCTCGAATCCAACAAAAACTGTGCCCTGCCGACTCTATTTAGCCTCAGAGACGGTTTGAGACAATTGTTACAAAAATCAGAGAATGTCAAAAATTAGAGTGAAATTGCTTCAAACAAGCGAATTATCGCGAAACAACACCTGCTCGAATCCAACAAAAACTGTGGCCTGCCGACTCTATTAAGCCTCGGAGACGGTTTGAGACAATTGTTACAAAAATCAGAGAAAGTCAAAAATTAGAGTGAAATTGCTTCAAACAAGCGAATTATCGCGAAACAACATCTGCTCAAATCCAAAAAAGACTGTGCCCTGCCGACTCTATTTAGCCTCAGAGACGGTTTAAGACAATGGTTACAAAAATCAGAGAATGTCAAAAATTAGAGTGTAATTGCTTCAAACAAGCGAATTATCGAGAAACAACACCTGCTCGAATCCAACAAAAACTGTGCGCTACCGTCTCTACTGAGCCTCAGAGACTCTTTGAGACAAGTATTACAAAAATCAGAGAATGTCAAAAATTAGAGTGAAATTGCTTCAAACAGGCGAATTATCGCGAAACAACACCTGCTCGAATCCAACAAAAACTGTGCCCTGCCGACTCCATTTAGCCTCAAAGACGGTTTGAGACAATTGTTACAAAAATCAGAGAATGTCAAAGATTAGTGTAATTGCTTCAAACAAGCGAGTTATCGCGAAACATTACCTGCTCGCATCCAACAAAAACTGTGCCCTGCCGACTCTATTTAGCCTCAGAGACGGTTTGAGGCAATTGTTACAAAAATCAGAGAATGTCAAAAATTAGAGTGAAATTGCTTCAAACAAGCGAATTATCGCGAAACAACACCTGCTCGAATCCAACAAAAACTGTGGCCTGCCGACTCTATTAAGCCTCAGAGACGGTGTGAGACAATTGTTACAAAAATCAGAGAATGTCAAAAATTAGAGTGAAATTGCTTCAAACAAGCGAATTATTGCGAAACAACACCTGTTCGAATCCAACAAAAACTGTGCCCTGCCGACTCTATTTAGCCTCAGAGACGGTTTAAGACAATGGTTACAAAAATCAGAGAATGTCAAAAATTAGAGTGTAATTGCTTCAAACAAGCGAATTATCGCGAAGCAACACCTGCTCGAATCCAACAAAAACTGTGCGCTACCGTCTCTACTGAGCCTCAGAGACGCTTTGAGACAAGTATTACAAAAATCAGAGAATGTCAAAAATTAGAGTGAAATTGCTTCAAGCAGGCGAATTATCGCGAAACAACACCTGCTCGAATCCAACAAAAACTGTGCCCTGCCGACTCCATTTAGCCTCAGAGACGGTTTAGGACAATTGATACAAAAATCAGAGAATGTCAAAAATTAGAGTGAAATTGCTTCAAAGAAGCGAATTATCGCGAAACAACACCTGCTCGTAACAAACAAAAACCGTGCCATGCCGTCTCTACCTGGCCTCAGAGACGGTTTGAGACAATTGTTACAAAAATCAGAGAATGTCAAAAATTAGAGTGAAATTGCTTCAAACAAGCGAATTATCGCGAAACAACACCTGCTCGAATCCAACAAAAACTGTGCCCTGCCGACTCTATTTAGCCTCAGAGACGGTTTGAGACAATTGTTACAAAAATCAGAGAATGTCAAAAATTAGAGTGAAATTGCTTCAAACAAGCGAATTATCGCGAAACAACACCTGCTCGAATCCAACAAAAACTGTGGCCTGCCGACTCTATTAAGCCTCGGAGACGGTTTGAGACAATTGTTACAAAAATCAGAGAAAGTCAAAAATTAGAGTGAAATTGCTTCAAACAAGCGAATTATCGCGAAACAACATCTGCTCAAATCCAAAAAAGACTGTGCCCTGCCGACTCTATTTAGCCTCAGAGACGGTTTAAGACAATGGTTACAAAAATCAGAGAATGTCAAAAATTAGAGTGTAATTGCTTCAAACAAGCGAATTATCGAGAAACAACACCTGCTCGAATCCAACAAAAACTGTGCGCTACCGTCTCTACTGAGCCTCAGAGACTCTTTGAGACAAGTATTACAAAAATCAGAGAATGTCAAAAATTAGAGTGAAATTGCTTCAAACAGGCGAATTATCGCGAAACAACACCTGCTCGAATCCAACAAAAACTGTGCCCTGCCGACTCCATTTAGCCTCAAAGACGGTTTGAGATAATTGTTACAAAAATCAGAGAATGTCAAAGATTAGAGTGTAATTGCTTCAAACAAGCGAATTATCGCGAAACAACACCTGCTCGAATCCAACAAAAACTGTGCCCTGCCGACTCTATTTAGCCTCAGAGACGGTTTGAGACAATTGTAACAAAGATCACAGAATGTCAAAAATTAGAGTTTAATTGCTTCAAACAGGCGAATTATCGCGAAACAACACCTGCTCGAATCCAACAAAAACTGTGCGCTACCGTCTCTACTGAGCCTCAGAGACGCTTTGAGACAAGTATTACAAAAATCAGAGAATGTCAAAAATTAGAGTGAAATTGCTTCAAACAGGCGAATTATCGCGAAACAACACCTGCTCGAATCCAACAAAAACTATGCCCTACCCACTCTATTTAGCCTCAGAGACGGTTTAGGACAATTGTTACAAAAATCAGAGAATGTCAAAAATTAGAGTGAAATTGCTTCAAACAGGCGAATTACCGCTTAACAACACCTGTTCGTATCCAACAAAAACTGTGCCCTGCCGACTCCATTTAGCCTCAGAGACGGTTTGAGACAATTGTTACAAAAATCTGAGAATGTCAAAAATTAGAGTGAAATTGCTTCAAACAAGCGAATTATCGCGAAACAACACCTGCTCGAATCAAACAAAAACCGTGCCCTGCCGTCTCTACCTGGCCTCAGAGACGGTTTGAGACAATTGTTACAAAAATCAGAGAAAGTCAAAAATTAGAGTGTAATTGCTTCAAACAAGCGAATTATCGCGAAACAACACCTGCTCAAATCCAACAAAAACTGTGCGCTACCGTCTCTACTGAGCCTCAGAGACGCTTTGAGACAAGTATTACAAAAGTCAGAGAATGTCAAAAATTAGAGTGAAATTGCTTCAAACAAGCGAATTATCGCGAAACAACACCTGCTCAAATCCAACAAAAACTGTGCGCTACCGTCTCTACTGAGCCTCAGAGACGCTTGGAGACAAGTATTACAAAAGTCAGAGAATGTCAAAAATTAGAATGAAATTGCTTCAAACAGGCGAATTATCGCGAAACAACACCTGCTCGAATCCAACAAAAACTGTGCCCTGCCGACTCCAGTTAGCCTCAAAGACGGTTTGAGATAATTGTTACAAAAATCAGAGAATGTCAAAGATTAGAGTGTAATTGCTTCAAACAAGCGAATTATCGCGAAACAACACCTGCTCGAATCCAACAAAAACTGTGCCCTGCCGACTCTATTTAGCCTCCGAGACGGTTTGAGACAATTGTTACAAAGATCACAGAATGTCAAAAATTAGAGTTTAATTGCTTCAAACAAGCGAATTATCGCGAAACACCTGCTCGAATCCAACAAAAACTGTGCGCTACCGTCTCTACTGAGCCTCAGAGACGCTTTGAGACAAGTATTACAAAAATCAGAGAATGTCAAAAATTAGAGTGAAATTGCTTCAAGCAGGCGAATTATCGCGAAACAACACCTACTCGTATCCAACAAAAACTGTGCCCTGCCGACTCTAATTAGCCTCAGAGACGGTTTGAGATAATTGTTACAAAAATCAGAGAATGTCAAAGATTAGAGTGTAATTGCTTCAAACAAGCGAATTATCGCGAAACAACACCTGCTCGAATCAAACAAAAACCGTGCCCTGCCGTCTCTACCTCGAATCAGAGACGGTTTGAGACAATTGTTACAAAAATCAGAGAATGTCAAAAATTAGAGTGAAATTGCTTCAAACAAGCGAATTATCGCGAAACAACACCTGCTCGAATCCAACAAAAACTGTGGCCTGCCGACTCTATTAAGCCTCGGAGACGGTTTGAGACAATTGTTACAAAAATCAGAGAAAGTCAAAAATTAGAGTGAAATTGCTTCAAACAAGCGAATTATCGCGAAACAACACCTGCTCAAATCCAACAAAAACTGTGCCCTGCCGACTCTATTTAGCCTCAGAGACGGTTTAAGACAATGGTTACAAAAATCAGAGAATGTCAAAAATTAGAGTGTAATTGCTTCAAACAAGCGAATTATCGAGAAACAACACCTGCTCGAATCCAACAGAAACTGTGCGCTACCGTCTCTACTGAGCCTCAGAGACTCTTTGAGACAAGTATTACAAAAATCAGAGAATGTCAAAAATTAGAATGAAATTGCTTCAAACAGGCGAATTATCGCGAAACAACACCTGCTCGAATCCAACAAAAACTGTGCCCTGCCGACTCCATTTAGCCTCAAAGACGGTTTGAGATAATTGTTACAAAAATCAGAGAATGTCAAAGATTAGAGTGTAATTGCTTCAAACAAGCGAATTATCGCGAAACAACACCTGCTCGAATCCAACAAAAACTGTGCCCTGCCGACTCTATTTAGCCTCAGAAACGGTTTGAGACAATTGTTACAAAGATCACAGAATGTCAAAAATTAGAGTTTAATTGCTTCAAACAAGCGAATTATCGCGAAACAACACCTGCTCGAATCCAACAAAAACTGTGCGCTACCGTCTCTACTGAGCCTCAGAGACGCTTTGAGACAAGTATTACAAAAATCAGAGAATGTCAAAAATTAGAGTGAAATTGCTTCAAACAGGCGAATTATCGCGAAACAACACCTGCTCGAATCAAACAAAAACCGTGCCCTGCCGTCTCTACCTGGCCTCAGAGACGGTTTGAGACAATTGTTACAAAAATCAGAGAAAGTCAAAAATTAGAGTGTAATTGCTTCAAACAAGCGAATTATCGCGAAACAACACCTGCACAAATCCAACAAAAACTGTGCGCTACCGTCTCTACTGAGCCTCAGAGACGCTTTGAGACAAGTATTACAAAAGTCAGAGAATGTCAAAAATTAGAGTGAAATTGCTTCAAACAAGCGAATTATCGCGAAACAACACCTGCTCGAATCAAACAAAAACCGTGCCCTGCCGTCTCTACCTGGCCTCAGAGACGGTTTGAGACAATTGTTACAAAAATCAGAGAAAGTCAAAAATTAGAGTGTAATTGCTTCAAACAAGCGAATTATCGCGAAACAACACCTGCTCAAATCCAACAAAAACTGTGCACTACCGTCTCTACTGAGCCTCAGAGACGCTTTGAGACAAGTATTACAAAAGTCAGAGAATGTCAAAAATTAGAGTGAAATTGCTTCAAACAAGCGAATTATCGCGAGACAACACCTGCTCGAATCAAAGAAAAACCGTGCCCTCCCGTCTCTACCTCGCCTCAGAGACGGTTTGATACAATTGTTACAAAAATCAGAGAATGTCAAAAATTAGAGTGAAATTGCTTCAAACAAGCGAATTATCGCGAAACAACACCTGCTCGAATCCAACAAAAACTGTGCCCTGCCGAATCCATTTAGCCTCAAAGACGGTTTGAGATAATTGCTACAAAAATCAGAGAATGTCAAAGATTAGAGTTTAATTGCTTCAAACAACCGAGTTATCGCGAAACAACACCTGCTCGCATCCAACAAAAACTGTGGCCTGCCGACTCTATTTAGCCTCAGAGACGGTTTGAGACAATTGTTACAAAAATCAGAGAATGTCAAAAATTAGGGTGAAATTGCTTCAAACAAGCGAATTATCGCGAAACAACACCTGCTCGAATCCAACAAAAACTGTGGCCTGCCGAGTCTATTAAGCCTCAGAGACGGTTTGAGACAATTGTTACAAAAATCAGAGAATGTCAAAAATTAGAGTGAAATTGCTTCAAACAAGCGAATTATCGGGAAACAACACCTGCTCGAATCCAACAAAAACCGTGCCCTGCCGTCTCTACCTGGCCTCAGAGACGGTTTGAGACAATTGTTACAAAAATCAGAGAAAGTCAAAAATTAGAGTGAAATTGCTTCAAACAAGCGAATTATCGCGAAACAACACCTGCTCAAATCCAACAAAAACTGTGCCCTGCCGACTCTATTTAGCCTCAGAGACGGTTTAAGACAATGGTTACAAAAATCAGAGAATGTCAAAAATTAGAGTGTAATTGCTTCAAACAAGCGAATTATCGAGAAAGAACACCTGCTCGAATCCAACAAAAACTGTGCGCTACCGTCTCTACTGAGCCTCAGAGACTCTTTGAGACAAGTATTACAAAAATCAGAGAATGTCAAAAATTAGAGTGAAATTGCTTCAAACAGGCGAATTATCGCGAAACAACACCTGCTCGAATCCAACAAAAACTGTGCCCTGCCGACTCCATTTAGCCTCAAAGACGGTTTGAGATAATTGTTACAAAAATCAGAGAATGTCAAAGATTAGAGTGTAATTGCTTCAAACAAGCGAATTACCGCGAAACAACACCTGCTCGAATCCAACAAAAACTGTGCCCTGCCGACTCTATTTAGCCTCAGAGACGGTTTGAGACAATTGTTACAAAGATCTCAGAATGTCAAAAATTAGAGTTTAATTGCTTCAAACAAGCGAATTATCGCGAAACAACACCTGCTCGAATCCAGCAAAAACTGTGCGCTACCGTCTCTACTGAGCCTCAGAGACGCTTTGAGACAAGTATTACAAAAATCAGAGAATGTCAAAAATTAGAGTGAAATTGCTTCAAACAGGCGAATTATCGCGAAACAACACCTGCTCGAATCAAACAAAAACCGTGCCCTGCCGTCTCTACCTGGCCTCAGAGACGGTTTGAGACAATTGTTACAAAAATCAGAGAAAGTCAAAAATTAGAGTGTAATTGCTTCAAACAAGCGAATTATCGCGAAACAACACCTGCTCAAATCCAACAAAAACTGTGCGCTACCGTCTCTACTGAGCCTCAGAGTCGCTTTGAGACAAGTATTACAAAAGTCAGAGAATGTCAAAAATTAGAGTGAAATTGCTTCAAACAAGCGAATTATCGCGAGACAACACCTGCTCGAATCAAAGAAAAACCGTGCCCTGCCGTCTCTACCTCGCCTCAGAGACGGTTTGATACAATTGTTACAAAAATCAGAGAATGTCAAAAATTAGAGTGAAATTGCTTCAAACATGCGAATTATCGCGAAACAACACCTGCTCGAATCCAACAAAAACTGTGCCCTGCCGAATCCATTTAGCCTCAAAGACGGTTTGAGATAATTGCTACAAAAATCAGAGAATGTCAAAGATTAGAGCTTAATTGCTTCAAACAACCGAGTTATCGCGAAACAACACCTGCTCGCATCCAACAAAAACTGTGGCCTGCCGACTCTATTTAGCCTCAGAGACGGTTTGAGACAATTGTTACAAAAATCAGAGAATGTCAAAAATTAGGGTGAAATTGCTTCAAACAAGCGAATTATCGCGAAACAACACCTGCTCGAATCCAACAAAAACTGTGGCCTGCCGACTCTATTAAGCCTCAGAGACGGTTTGAGACAATTGTTACAAAAATCAGAGAATGTCAAAAATTAGAGTGACATTGCTTCAAACAAGCGAATTATCGCGAAACAACACCTGCTCGAATCAAACAAAAACCGTGCCCTGCCGTCTCTACCTGGCCTCAGAGACGGTTTGAGACAATTGTTACAAAAATCAGAGAATGTCAAAAATTAGAGTGAAATTGCTTCAAACAAGCCAATTATCGCGAAACAACACCTGCTCGAATCCAACAAAAACTGTGCGCTACCGTCTCTACTGAGCCTCAGAGACGCTTTGAGACAAGTATTTCAAAAATTAGGAATGTCAAAAATTAGAGTGTAATTGCTTCAAACAAGCGAATTATCGCGAAACAACACCTCCTCGAATCCAACAAAAACTGCGCCCATCCGACTCTATTTAGCCTCAGAGACGGTTTGAGACAATTGTTACAAAAATCAGAGAATGTCAAAAATTAGAGTGAAATTGCTTCAAACAAGCGAATTATCGCGAAACAACACCTGCTCGAATCCAACAAAAACTGTGGACTGCCGACTCTATTAAGCCTCGGAGACGGTTTGAGACAATTGTTACAAAAATCAGAGAAAGTCAAAAATTAGAGTGTAATTGCTTCAAACAAGCGAATTATCGCGAAACAACACCTGCTCAAATCCAACAAAAACTGTGCCCTGCCGACTCTATTTAGCCTCAGAGACGGTTTAAGACAATGGTTACAAAAATCAGAGAATGTCAAAAATTAGAGTGTAATTGCTTCAAACAAGCGAATTATCGCGAAACAAAACCTGCTCAAATCCAACAAAAACTGTGCGCTACCGTCTCTACTGATCCTCAGAGACGCTTTGAGACAAGTATTACAAAAGTCAGAGAATGTCAAAAATTAGAGTGAAATTGCTTCAAACAAGCGAATTATCGCGAAACAACACCTGCTCGAATCAAACAAAAACCGTGCCCTGCCGTCTCTACCTGCCCTCAGAAACGGTTTGAGACAATTGTTACAAAAATCAGAGAAAGTCAAAAATTAGAGTGTAATTGCTTCAAACAAGCGAATTATCGCGAAACAACACCTGCTCAAATCCAACAAAAACTGTGCGCTACCGTCTCTACTGAGCCTCAGAGACGCTTTGAGACAAGTATTACAAAAGTCAGAGAATGTCAAAAATTAGAGTGAAATTGCTTCAAACAAGCGAATTATCGCGAAACAACACCTGCTCGAATCCAACAAAAACTGTGCCCTGCCGACTCTATTTAGCCTCAGAAACGGTTTGAGACAATTGTTACAAAGATCACAGAATGTCAAAAATTAGAGTTTAATTGCTTCAAACAAGCGAATTATCGCGAAACAACACCTGCTCGAATCCAACAAAAACTGTGCGCTACCGTCTCTACTGAGCCTCAGAGACGCTTTGAGACAAGTATTACAAAAATCAGAGAATGTCAAAAATTAGAGTGAAATTGCTTCAAACAGGCGAATTATCGCGAAACAACACCTGCTCGAATCAAACAAAAACCGTGCCCTGCCGTCTCTACCTGGCCTCAGAGACGGTTTGAGACAATTGTTACAAAAATCAGAGAAAGTCAAAAATTAGAGTGTAATTGCTTCAAACAAGCGAATTATCGCGAAACAACACCTGCACAAATCCAACAAAAACTGTGCGCTACCGTCTCTACTGAGCCTCAGAGACGCTTTGAGACAAGTATTACAAAAGTCAGAGAATGTCAAAAATTAGAGTGAAATTGCTTCAAACAAGCGAATTATCGCGAAACAACACCTGCTCGAATCAAACAAAAACCGTGCCCTGCCGTCTCTACCTGGCCTCAGAGACGGTTTGAGACAATTGTTACAAAAATCAGAGAAAGTCAAAAATTAGAGTGTAATTGCTTCAAACAAGCGAATTATCGCGAAACAACACCTGCTCAAATCCAACAAAAACTGTGCACTACCGTCTCTACTGAGCCTCAGAGACGCTTTGAGACAAGTATTACAAAAGTCAGAGAATGTCAAAAATTAGAGTGAAATTGCTTCAAACAAGCGAATTATCGCGAGACAACACCTGCTCGAATCAAAGAAAAACCGTGCCCTCCCGTCTCTACCTCGCCTCAGAGACGGTTTGATACAATTGTTACAAAAATCAGAGAATGTCAAAAATTAGAGTGAAATTGCTTCAAACAAGCGAATTATCGCGAAACAACACCTGCTCGAATCCAACAAAAACTGTGCCCTGCCGAATCCATTTAGCCTCAAAGACGGTTTGAGATAATTGCTACAAAAATCAGAGAATGTCAAAGATTAGAGTTTAATTGCTTCAAACAACCGAGTTATCGCGAAACAACACCTGCTCGCATCCAACAAAAACTGTGGCCTGCCGACTCTATTTAGCCTCAGAGACGGTTTGAGACAATTGTTACAAAAATCAGAGAATGTCAAAAATTAGGGTGAAATTGCTTCAAACAAGCGAATTATCGCGAAACAACACCTGCTCGAATCCAACAAAAACTGTGGCCTGCCGAGTCTATTAAGCCTCAGAGACGGTTTGAGACAATTGTTACAAAAATCAGAGAATGTCAAAAATTAGAGTGAAATTGCTTCAAACAAGCGAATTATCGGGAAACAACACCTGCTCGAATCCAACAAAAACCGTGCCCTGCCGTCTCTACCTGGCCTCAGAGACGGTTTGAGACAATTGTTACAAAAATCAGAGAAAGTCAAAAATTAGAGTGAAATTGCTTCAAACAAGCGAATTATCGCGAAACAACACCTGCTCAAATCCAACAAAAACTGTGCCCTGCCGACTCTATTTAGCCTCAGAGACGGTTTAAGACAATGGTTACAAAAATCAGAGAATGTCAAAAATTAGAGTGTAATTGCTTCAAACAAGCGAATTATCGAGAAAGAACACCTGCTCGAATCCAACAAAAACTGTGCGCTACCGTCTCTACTGAGCCTCAGAGACTCTTTGAGACAAGTATTACAAAAATCAGAGAATGTCAAAAATTAGAGTGAAATTGCTTCAAACAGGCGAATTATCGCGAAACAACACCTGCTCGAATCCAACAAAAACTGTGCCCTGCCGACTCCATTTAGCCTCAAAGACGGTTTGAGATAATTGTTACAAAAATCAGAGAATGTCAAAGATTAGAGTGTAATTGCTTCAAACAAGCGAATTACCGCGAAACAACACCTGCTCGAATCCAACAAAAACTGTGCCCTGCCGACTCTATTTAGCCTCAGAGACGGTTTGAGACAATTGTTACAAAGATCTCAGAATGTCAAAAATTAGAGTTTAATTGCTTCAAACAAGCGAATTATCGCGAAACAACACCTGCTCGAATCCAGCAAAAACTGTGCGCTACCGTCTCTACTGAGCCTCAGAGACGCTTTGAGACAAGTATTACAAAAATCAGAGAATGTCAAAAATTAGAGTGAAATTGCTTCAAACAGGCGAATTATCGCGAAACAACACCTGCTCGAATCAAACAAAAACCGTGCCCTGCCGTCTCTACCTGGCCTCAGAGACGGTTTGAGACAATTGTTACAAAAATCAGAGAAAGTCAAAAATTAGAGTGTAATTGCTTCAAACAAGCGAATTATCGCGAAACAACACCTGCTCAAATCCAACAAAAACTGTGCGCTACCGTCTCTACTGAGCCTCAGAGACGCTTTGAGACAAGTATTACAAAAGTCAGAGAATGTCAAAAATTAGAGTGAAATTGCTTCAAACAAGCGAATTATCGCGAGACAACACCTGCTCGAATCAAAGAAAAACCGTGCCCTGCCGTCTCTACCTCGCCTCAGAGACGGTTTGATACAATTGTTACAAAAATCAGAGAATGTCAAAAATTAGAGTGAAATTGCTTCAAACAAGCGAATTATCGCGAAACAACACCTGCTCGCATCCAACAAAAACTGTGGCCTGCCGACTCTATTTAGCCTCAGAGACGGTTTGAGACAATTGTTACAAAAATCAGAGAATGTCAAAAATTAGGGTGAAATTGCTTCAAACAAGCGAATTATCGCGAAACAACACCTGCTCGAATCCAACAAAAACTGTGGCCTGCCGACTCTATTAAGCCTCAGAGACGGTTTGAGACAATTGTTACAAAAATCAGAGAATGTCAAAAATTAGAGTGACATTGCTTCAAACAAGCGAATTATCGCGAAACAACACCTGCTCGAATCAAACAAAAACCGTGCCCTGCCGTCTCTACCTGGCCTCAGAGACGGTTTGAGACAATTGTTACAAAAATCAGAGAATGTCAAAAATTAGAGTGAAATTGCTTCAAACAAGCCAATTATCGCGAAACAACACCTGCTCGAATCCAACAAAAACTGTGCGCTACCGTCTCTACTGAGCCTCAGAGACGCTTTGAGACAAGTATTTCAAAAATTAGGAATGTCAAAAATTAGAGTGTAATTGCTTCAAACAAGCGAATTATCGCGAAACAACACCTGCTCGAATCCAACAAAAACTGCGCCCTGCCGACTCTATTTAGCCTCAGAGACGGTTTGAGACAATTGTTACAAAAATCAGAGAATGTCAAAAATTAGAGTGAAATTGCTTCAAACAAGCGAATTATCGCGAAACAACACCTGCTCGAATCCAACAAAAACTGTGGACTGCCGACTCTATTAAGCCTCGGAGACGGTTTGAGACAATTGTTACAAAAATCAGAGAAAGTCAAAAATTAGAGTGTAATTGCTTCAAACAAGCGAATTATCGCGAAACAACACCTGCTCAAATCCAACAAAAACTGTGCCCTGCCGACTCTATTTAGCCTCAGAGACGGTTTAAGACAATGGTTACAAAAATCAGAGAATGTCAAAAATTAGAGTGTAATTGCTTCAAACAAGCGAATTATCGCGAAACAAAACCTGCTCAAATCCAACAAAAACTGTGCGCTACCGTCTCTACTGATCCTCAGAGACGCTTTGAGACAAGTATTACAAAAGTCAGAGAATGTCAAAAATTAGAGTGAAATTGCTTCAAACAAGCGAATTATCGCGAAACAACACCTGCTCGAATCAAACAAAAACCGTGCCCTGCCGTCTCTACCTGCCCTCAGAAACGGTTTGAGACAATTGTTACAAAAATCAGAGAAAGTCAAAAATTAGAGTGTAATTGCTTCAAACAAGCGAATTATCGCGAAACAACACCTGCTCAAATCCAACAAAAACTGTGCGCTACCGTCTCTACTGATCCTCAGAGACGCTTTGAGACAAGTATTACAAAAGTCAGAGAATGTCAAAAATTAGAGTGAAATTGCTTCAAACAAGCGAATTATCGCGAAACAACACCTGCTCAAATCCAACAAAAAGTGTGCGCTACCGTCTCTACTGAGCCTCAGAGACGCTTGGAGACAAGTATTACAAAAGTCAGAGAATGTCAAAAATTAGAGTGAAATTGCTTCAAACAGGCGAATTATCGCGAAACAACACCTGCTCGAATCCAATAAAAACTGTGCCCTGCCGACTCCATTTAGCCTCAAAGACGGTTTGAGACAATTGTTACAAAAATCAGAGAATGTCAAAAATTAGAGTGAAATTGCTTCAAACTAGCGAATTATCGCGAAACAACACCTGCTCGAATCCAACAAAAACTGTGCCCTGCCGACTCTATTTAGCCTCCGAGACGGTTTGAGACAATTGTTACAAAGATCACAGAATGTCAAAAATTAGAGTTTAATTGCTTCAAACAAGCGAATTATCGCGAAACACCTGCTCGAATCCAACAAAAACTGTGCGCTACCGTCTCTACTGAGCCTCAGAGACGCTTTGAGACAAGTATTACAAAAATCATAGAATGTCAAAAATTAGAATGAAATTGCTTCAAACAAGCGAATTATCGCGAAACAACACCTGCTCGAATCCAACAAAAACTGTGCCCTGCCGACTCCATTTAACCTCAAAGACGGTTTGAGATAATTGTTACAAAAATCAGAGAATGTCAAAGATTAGTGTAATTGCTTCAAACAAGCGAGTTATCGCGAAACAACACCTGCTCGCATCCAACAAAAACTGTGCCCTGCCGACTCTATTTAGCCTCAGAGACGGTTTGAGGCAATTGTTACAAAAATCAGAGAATGTCAAAAATTAGAGTGAAATTGCTTCAAACAAGCGAATTATCGCGAAACAACACCTGCTCGAATCCAACAAAAACTGTGGCCTGCCGACTCTATTAAGCCTCAGAGACGGTGTGAGACAATTGTCACAAAAATCAGAGAATGTCAAAAATTAGAGTGAAATTGCTTCAAACAAGCGAATTATTGCGAAACAACACCTGCTCGCATCCAACAAAAACTGTGGCCTGCCGACTCTATTTAGCCTCAGAGACGGTTTGAGACAATTGTTACAAAAATCAGAGAATGTCAAAAATTAGGGTGAAATTGCTTCAAACAAGCGAATTATCGCGAAACAACACCTGCTCGAATCCAACAAAAACTGTGGCCTGCCGACTCTATTAAGCCTCAGAGACGCTTGGAGACAAGTATTACAAAAGTCAGAGAATGTCAAAAATTAGAATGAAATTGCTTCAAACAGGCGAATTATCGCGAAACAACACCTGCTCGAATCCAACAAAAACTGTGCCCTGCCGACTCCAGTTAGCCTCAAAGACGGTTTGAGATAATTGTTACAAAAATCAGAGAATGTCAAAGATTAGAGTGTAATTGCTTCAAACAAGCGAATTATCGCGAAACAACACCTGCTCGAATCCAACAAAAACTGTGCCCTGCCGACTCTATTTAGCCTCCGAGACGGTTTGAGACAATTGTTACAAAGATCACAGAATGTCAAAAATTAGAGTTTAATTGCTTCAAACAAGCGAATTATCGCGAAACACCTGCTCGAATCCAACAAAAACTGTGCGCTACCGTCTCTACTGAGCCTCAGAGACGCTTAGAGACAAGTAGTACAAAAATCAGAGAATGTCAAAAATTAGAGTGAAATTGCTTCAAACAGGCGAATTATCGCGAAACAGCACCTGCTCGAATCCAACAAAAACTGTGCCCTGCCGACTCCATTAACTTCAAAGACGGTTTGAGATAATTGTTACAAAAATCAGAGAATGTCAAAGATTAGTGTGTAATTGCTTCAAACAAGCGAATTATCGCGAAACAACACCTGCTCGAATCCAACAAAAACTGTGCGCTACCGTCTCTACTGAGCCTCAGAGACGCTTTGAGACAAGTATTACAAAAATCAGAGAATGTCAAAAATTAGAGTGAAATTGCTTCAAGCAGGCGAATTATCGCGAAACAACACCTACTCGTATCCAACAAAAACTGTGCCCTGCCGACTCTAATTAGCCTCAGAGACGGTTTGAGATAATTGTTACAAAAATCAGAGAATGTCAAAGATTAGAGTGTAATTGCTTCAAACAAGCGAATTATCGCGAAACAACACCTGCTCGAATCAAACAAAAACCGTGCCCTGCCGTCTCTACCTCGAATCAGAGACGGTTTGAGACAATTGTTACAAAAATCAGAGAATGTCAAAAATTAGAGTGAAATTGCTTCAAACAAGCGAATTATCGCGAAACAACACCTGCTCGAATCCAACAAAAACTGTGGCCTGCCGACTCTATTAAGCCTCGGAGACGGTTTGAGACAATTGTTACAAAAATCAGAGAAAGTCAAAAATTAGAGTGAAATTGCTTCAAACAAGCGAATTATCGCGAAACAACACCTGCTCAAATCCAACAAAAACTGTGCCCTGCCGACTCTATTTAGCCTCAGAGACGGTTTAAGACAATGGTTACAAAAATCAGAGAATGTCAAAAATTAGAGTGTAATTGCTTCAAACAAGCGAATTATCGAGAAAGAACACCTGCTCGAATCCAACAGAAACTGTGCGCTACCGTCTCTACTGAGCCTCAGAGACTCTTTGAGACAAGTATTACAAAAATCAGAGAATGTCAAAAATTAGAATGAAATTGCTTCAAACAGGCGAATTATCGCGAAACAACACCTGCTCGAATCCAACAAAAACTGTGCCCTGCCTCAAAGCCTCAAAGACGGTTTGAGATAATTGTTACAAAAATCAGAGAATGTCAAAGATTAGAGTGTAATTGCTTCAAACAAGCGAATTATCGCGAAACAACACCTGCTCGAATCCAACAAAAACTGTGCCCTGCCGACTCTATTTAGCCTCAGAAACGGTTTGAGACAATTGTTACAAAGATCACAGAATGTCAAAAATTAGAGTTTAATTGCTTCAAACAAGCGAATTATCGCGAAACAACACCTGCTCGAATCCAACAAAAACTGTGCGCTACCGTCTCTACTGAGCCTCAGAGACGCTTGGAGACAAGTATTACAAAAGTCAGAGAATGTCAAAAATTAGAGTGAAATTGCTTCAAACAGGCGAATTATCGCGAAACAACACCTGCTCGAATCCAACAAAAACTGTGCCCTGCCGACTCCATTTAGCCTCAAAGACGGTTTGAGACAATTGTTACAAAAATCAGAGAATGTCAAAAATTAGAGTGAAATTGCTTCAAACTAGCGAATTATCGCGAAACAACACCTGCTCGAATCCAACAAAAACTGTGCCCTGCCGACTCTATTTAGCCTCCGAGACGGTTTGAGACAATTGTTACAAAGATCACAGAATGTCAAAAATTAGAGTTTAATTGCTTCAAACAAGCGAATTATCGCGAAACACCTGCTCGAATCCAACAAAAACTGTGCGCTACCGTCTCTACTGAGCCTCAGAGACGCTTTGAGACAAGTATTACAAAAATCATAGAATGTCAAAAATTAGAATGAAATTGCTTCAAACAAGCGAATTATCGCGAAACAACACCTGCTCGAATCCAACAAAAACTGTGCCCTGCCGACTCCATTTAACCTCAAAGACGGTTTGAGATAATTGTTACAAAAATCAGAGAATGTCAAAGATTAGTGTAATTGCTTCAAACAAGCGAGTTATCGCGAAACAACACCTGCTCGCATCCAACAAAAACTGTGCCCTGCCGACTCTATTTAGCCTCAGAGACGGTTTGAGGCAATTGTTACAAAAATCAGAGAATGTCAAAAATTAGAGTGAAATTGCTTCAAACAAGCGAATTATCGCGAAACAACACCTGCTCGAATCCAACAAAAACTGTGGCCTGCCGACTCTATTAAGCCTCAGAGACGGTGTGAGACAATTGTCACAAAAATCAGAGAATGTCAAAAATTAGAGTGAAATTGCTTCAAACAAGCGAATTATTGCGAAACAACACCTGCTCGCATCCAACAAAAACTGTGGCCTGCCGACTCTATTTAGCCTCAGAGACGGTTTGAGACAATTGTTACAAAAATCAGAGAATGTCAAAAATTAGGGTGAAATTGCTTCAAACAAGCGAATTATCGCGAAACAACACCTGCTCGAATCCAACAAAAACTGTGGCCTGCCGACTCTATTAAGCCTCAGAGACGCTTGGAGACAAGTATTACAAAAGTCAGAGAATGTCAAAAATTAGAATGAAATTGCTTCAAACAGGCGAATTATCGCGAAACAACACCTGCTCGAATCCAACAAAAACTGTGCCCTGCCGACTCCAGTTAGCCTCAAAGACGGTTTGAGATAATTGTTACAAAAATCAGAGAATGTCAAAGATTAGAGTGTAATTGCTTCAAACAAGCGAATTATCGCGAAACAACACCTGCTCGAATCCAACAAAAACTGTGCCCTGCCGACTCTATTTAGCCTCCGAGACGGTTTGAGACAATTGTTACAAAGATCACAGAATGTCAAAAATTAGAGTTTAATTGCTTCAAACAAGCGAATTATCGCGAAACACCTGCTCGAATCCAACAAAAACTGTGCGCTACCGTCTCTACTGAGCCTCAGAGACGGTTTGAGATAATTGTTACAAAAATCAGAGAATGTCAAAGATTAGAGTGTAATTGCTTCAAACAAGCGAATTATCGCGAAACAACACCTGCTCGAATCAAACAAAAACCGTGCCCTGCCGTCTCTACCTCGAATCAGAGACGGTTTGAGACAATTGTTACAAAAATCAGAGAATGTCAAAAATTAGAGTGAAATTGCTTCAAACAAGCGAATTATCGCGAAACAACACCTGCTCGAATCCAACAAAAACTGTGGCCTGCCGACTCTATTAAGCCTCGGAGACGGTTTGAGACAATTGTTACAAAAATCAGAGAAAGTCAAAAATTAGAGTGAAATTGCTTCAAACAAGCGAATTATCGTGAAACAACACCTGCTCAAATCCAACAAAAACTGTGCCCTGCCGACTCTATTTAGCCTCAGAGACGGTTTAAGACAATGGTTACAAAAATCAGAGAATGTCAAAAATTAGAGTGTAATTGCTTCAAACAAGCGAATTATCGAGAAAGAACACCTGCTCGAATCCAACAAAAACTGTGCGCTACCGTCTCTACTGAGCCTCAGAGACTCTTTGAGACAAGTATTACAAAAATCAGAGAATGTCAAAAATTAGAGTGAAATTGCTTCAAACAGGCGAATTATCGCGAAACAACACCTGCTCGAATCCAACAAAAACTGTGCCCTGCCGACTCCATTTAGCCTCAAAGACGGTTTGAGATAATTGTTACAAAAATCAGAGAATGTCAAAGATTAGAGTGTAATTGCTTCAAACAAGCGAATTACCGCGAAACAACACCTGCTCGAATCCAACAAAAACTGTGCCCTGCCGACTCTATTTAGCCTCAGAGACGGTTTGAGACAATTGTTACAAAGATCACAGAATGTCAAAAATTAGAGTTTAATTGCTTCAAACAAGCGAATTATCGCGAAACAACACCTGCTCGAATCCAGCAAAAACTGTGCGCTACCGTCTCCACTGAGCCTCAGAGACGCTTTGAGACAAGTATTACAAAAATCAGAGAATGTCAAAAATTAGAGTGAAATTGCTTCAAACAGGCGAATTATCGCGAAACAACACCTGCTCGAATCAAACAAAAACCGTGCCCTGCCGTCTCTACCTGGCCTCAGAGACGGTTTGAGACAATTGTTACAAAAATCAGAGAAAGTCAAAAATTAGAGTGTAATTGCTTCAAACAAGCGAATTATCGCGAAACAACACCTGCTCAAATCCAACAAAAACTGTGCGCTACCGTCTCTACTGAGCCTCAGAGACGCTTTGAGACAAGTATTACAAAAGTCAGAGAATGTCAAAAATTAGAGTGAAATTGCTTCAAACAAGCGAATTATCGCGAGACAACACCTGCTCGAATCAAAGAAAAACCGTGCCCTGCCGTCTCTACCTCGCCTCAGAGACGGTTTGATACAATTGTTACAAAAATCAGAGAATGTCAAAAATTAGAGTGAAATTGCTTCAAACAAGCGAATTATCGCGAAACAACACCTGCTCGAATCCAACAAAAACTGTGCCCTGCCGAATCCATTTAGCCTCAAAGACGGTTTGAGATAATTGCTACAAAAATCAGAGAATGTCAAAGATTAGAGCTTAATTGCTTCAAACAACCGAGTTATCGCGAAACAACACCTGCTCGCATCCAACAAAAACTGTGGCCTGCCGACTCTATTTAGCCTCAGAGACGGTTTGAGACAATTGTTACAAAAATCAGAGAATGTCAAAAATTAGGGTGAAATTGCTTCAAACAAGCGAATTATCGCGAAACAACACCTGCTCGAATCCAACAAAAACTGTGGCCTGCCGACTCTATTAAGCCTCAGAGACGGTTTGAGACAATTGTTACAAAAATCAGAGAATGTCAAAAATTAGAGTGACATTGCTTCAAACAAGCGAATTATCGCGAAACAACACCTGCTCGAATCAAACAAAAACCGTGCCCTGCCGTCTCTACCTGGCCTCAGAGACGGTTTGAGACAATTGTTACAAAAATCAGAGAATGTCAAAAATTAGAGTGAAATTGCTTCAAACAAGCCAATTATCGCGAAACAACACCTGCTCGAATCCAACAAAAACTGTGCGCTACCGTCTCTACTGAGCCTCAGAGACGCTTTGAGACAAGTATTTCAAAAATTAGGAATGTCAAAAATTAGAGTGTAATTGCTTCAAACAAGCGAATTATCGCGAAACAACACCTGCTCGAATCCAACAAAAACTGCGCCCTGCCGACTCTATTTAGCCTCAGAGACGGTTTGAGACAATTGTTACAAAAATCAGAGAATGTCAAAAATTAGAGTGAAATTGCTTCAAACAAGCGAATTATCGCGAAACAACACCTGCTCGAATCCAACAAAAACTGTGGACTGCCGACTCTATTAAGCCTCGGAGACGGTTTGAGACAATTGTTACAAAAATCAGAGAAAGTCAAAAATTAGAGTGTAATTGCTTCAAACAAGCGAATTATCGCGAAACAACACCTGCTCAAATCCAACAAAAACTGTGCCCTGCCGACTCTATTTAGCCTCAGAGACGGTTTAAGACAATGGTTACAAAAATCAGAGAATGTCAAAAATTAGAGTGTAATTGCTTCAAACAAGCGAATTATCGCGAAACAAAACCTGCTCAAATCCAACAAAAACTGTGCGCTACCGTCTCTACTGATCCTCAGAGACGCTTTGAGACAAGTATTACAAAAGTCAGAGAATGTCAAAAATTAGAGTGAAATTGCTTCAAACAAGCGAATTATCGCGAAACAACACCTGCTCGAATCAAACAAAAACCGTGCCCTGCCGTCTCTACCTCGAATCAGAGACGGTTTGAGACAATTGTTACAAAAATCAGAGAATGTCAAAAATTAGAGTGAAATTGCTTCAAACAAGCGAATTATCGCGAAACAACACCTGCTCGAATCCAACAAAAACTGTGGCCTGCCGACTCTATTAAGCCTCGGAGACGGTTTGAGACAATTGTTACAAAAATCAGAGAAAGTCAAAAATTAGAGTGAAATTGCTTCAAACAAGCGAATTATCGCGAAACAACACCTGCTCAAATCCAACAAAAACTGTGCCCTGCCGACTCTATTTAGCCTCAGAGACGGTTTAAGACAATGGTTACAAAAATCAGAGAATGTCAAAAATTAGAGTGTAATTGCTTCAAACAAGCGAATTATCGAGAAAGAACACCTGCTCGAATCCAACAAAAACTGTGCGCTACCGTCTCTACTGAGCCTCAGAGACTCTTTGAGACAAGTATTACAAAAATCAGAGAATGTCAAAAATTAGAGTGAAATTGCTTCAAACAGGCGAATTATCGCGAAACAACACCTGCTCGAATCCAACAAAAACTGTGCCCTGCCGACTCCATTTAGCCTCAAAGACGGTTTGAGATAATTGTTACAAAAATCAGAGACTGTCAAAGATTAGAGTGTAATTGCTTCAAACAAGCGAATTACCGCGAAACAACACCTGCTCGAATCCAACAAAAACTGTGCCCTGCCGACTCTATTTAGCCTCAGAGACGGTTTGAGACAATTGTTACAAAGATCACAGAATGTCAAAAATTAGAGTTTAATTGCTTCAAACAAGCGAATTATCGCGAAACAACACCTGCTCGAATCCAGCAAAAACTGTGCGCTACCGTCTCTACTGAGCCTCAGAGACGCTTTGAGACAAGTATTACAAAAATCAGAGAATGTCAAAAATTAGAGTGAAATTGCTTCAAACAGGCGAATTATCGCGAAACAACACCTGCTCGAATCAAACAAAAACCGTGCCCTGCCGTCTCTACCTGGCCTCAGAGACGGTTTGAGACAATTGTTACAAAAATCAGAGAAAGTCAAAAATTAGAGTGTAATTGCTTCAAACAAGCGAATTATCGCGAAACAACACCTGCTCAAATCCAACAAAAACTGTGCGCTACCGTCTCTACTGAGCCTCAGAGACGCTTTGAGACAAGTATTACAAAAGTCAGAGAATGTCAAAAATTAGAGTGAAATTGCTTCAAACAAGCGAATTATCGCGAGACAACACCTGCTCGAATCAAAGAAAAACCGTGCCCTGCCGTCTCTACCTCGCCTCAGAGACGGTTTGATACAATTGTTACAAAAATCAGAGAATGTCAAAAATTAGAGTGAAATTGCTTCAAACAAGCGAATTATCGCGAAACAACACCTGCTCGAATCCAACAAAAACTGTGCCCTGCCGAATCCATTTAGCCTCAAAGACGGTTTGAGATAATTGCTACAAAAATCAGAGAATGTCAAAGATTAGAGCTTAATTGCTTCAAACAACCGAGTTATCGCGAAACAACACCTGCTCGCATCCAACAAAAACTGTGGCCTGCCGACTCTATTTAGCCTCAGAGACGGTTTGAGACAATTGTTACAAAAATCAGAGAATGTCAAAAATTAGGGTGAAATTGCTTCAAACAAGCGAATTATCGCGAAACAACACCTGCTCGAATCCAACAAAAACTGTGGCCTGCCGACTCTATTAAGCCTCAGAGACGGTTTGAGACAATTGTTACAAAAATCAGAGAATGTCAAAAATTAGAGTGACATTGCTTCAAACAAGCGAATTATCGCGAAACAACACCTGCTCGAATCAAACAAAAACCGTGCCCTGCCGTCTCTACCTGGCCTCAGAGACGGTTTGAGACAATTGTTACAAAAATCAGAGAATGTCAAAAATTAGAGTGAAATTGCTTCAAACAAGCCAATTATCGCGAAACAACACCTGCTCGAATCCAACAAAAACTGTGCGCTACCGTCTCTACTGAGCCTCAGAGACGCTTTGAGACAAGTATTTCAAAAATTAGGAATGTCAAAAATTAGAGTGTAATTGCTTCAAACAAGCGAATTATCGCGAAACAACACCTGCTCGAATCCAACAAAAACTGCGCCCTGCCGACTCTATTTAGCCTCAGAGACGGTTTGAGACAATTGTTACAAAAATCAGAGAATGTCAAAAATTAGAGTGAAATTGCTTCAAACAAGCGAATTATCGCGAAACAACACCTGCTCGAATCCAACAAAAACTGTGGACTGCCGACTCTATTAAGCCTCGGAGACGGTTTGAGACAATTGTTACAAAAATCAGAGAAAGTCAAAAATTAGAGTGTAATTGCTTCAAACAAGCGAATTATCGCGAAACAACACCTGCTCAAATCCAACAAAAACTGTGCCCTGCCGACTCTATTTAGCCTCAGAGACGGTTTAAGACAATGGTTACAAAAATCAGAGAATGTCAAAAATTAGAGTGTAATTGCTTCAAACAAGCGAATTATCGCGAAACAAAACCTGCTCAAATCCAACAAAAACTGTGCGCTACCGTCTCTACTGATCCTCAGAGACGCTTTGAGACAAGTATTACAAAAGTCAGAGAATGTCAAAAATTAGAGTGAAATTGCTTCAAACAAGCGAATTATCGCGAAACAACACCTGCTCGAATCAAACAAAAACCGTGCCCTGCCGTCTCTACCTGCCCTCAGAGACGGTTTGAGACAATTGTTACAAAAATCAGAGAAAGTCAAAAATTAGAGTGTAATTGCTTCAAACAAGCGAATTATCGCGAAACAACACCTGCTCAAATCCAACAAAAACTGTGCGCTACCGTCTCTACTGAGCCTCAGAGACGCTTTGAGACAAGTATTACAAAAGTCAGAGAATGTCAAAAATTAGAGTGAAATTGCTTCAAACAAGCGAATTATCGCGAAACAACACCTGCTCAAATCCAACAAAAAGTGTGCGCTACCGTCTCTACTGAGCCTCAGAGACGCTTGGAGACAAGTATTACAAAAGTCAGAGAATGTCAAAAATTAGAGTGAAATTGCTTCAAACAGGCGAATTATCGCGAAACAACACCTGCTCGAATCCAACAAAAACTGTGCCCTGCCGACTCCATTTAGCCTCAAAGACGGTTTGAGACAATTGTTACAAAAATCAGAGAATGTCAAAAATTAGAGTGAAATTGCTTCAAACTAGCGAATTATCGCGAAACAACACCTGCTCAAATCCAACAAAAACTGTGCCCTGCCGACTCTATTTAGCCTCCGAGACGGTTTGAGACAATTGTTACAAAGATCACAGAATGTCAAAAATTAGAGTTTAATTGCTTCAAACAAGCGAATTATCGCGAAACACCTGCTCGAATCCAACAAAAACTGTGCGCTACCGTCTCTACTGAGCCTCAGAGACGCTTTGAGACAAGTATTACAAAAATCATAGAATGTCAAAAATTAGAATGAAATTGCTTCAAACAAGCGAATTATCGCGAAACAACACCTGCTCGAATCCAACAAAAACTGTGCCCTGCCGACTCCATTTAACCTCAAAGACGGTTTGAGATAATTGTTACAAAAATCAGAGAATGTCAAAGATTAGTGTAATTGCTTCAAACAAGCGAGTTATCGCGAAACAACACCTGCTCGCATCCAACAAAAACTGTGCCCTGCCGACTCTATTTAGCCTCAGAGACGGTTTGAGGCAATTGTTACAAAAATCAGAGAATGTCAAAAATTAGAGTGAAATTGCTTCAAACAAGCGAATTATCGCGAAACAACACCTGCTCGAATCCAACAAAAACTGTGGCCTGCCGACTCTATTAAGCCTCAGAGACGGTGTGAGACAATTGTCACAAAAATCAGAGAATGTCAAAAATTAGAGTGAAATTGCTTCAAACAAGCGAATTATTGCGAAACAACACCTGTTCGAATCCAACAAAAACTGTGCCCTGCCGACTCTATTTAGCCTCAGAGACGGTTTAAGACAATGGTTACAAAAATCAGAGAATGTCAAAGATTAGTGTGATTGCTTCAAACAAGCGAGTTATCGCGAAACAACACCTGCTCGAATCCAACAAGAACTGTGCCCTGCCGACTCCATTTAGCCTCAAAGACGGTTTGAGATAATTGTTACAAAAATCAGAGAATGTCAAAGATTAGAGTGTAATTGCTTCAAACAAGCGAATTATCGCGAAACAACACCTGCTCGAATCCAACAAAAACTGTGCCCTGCCGACTCTATTTAGCCTCAGAGACGGTTTGAGACAATTGTTACAAAAATCAGAGAATGTCAAAAATTAGAGTGAAATTGCTTCAAACAAGCGAATTATCGCGAAACAACACCTACTCGAATCCAACAAAAACTGTGCGCTACCGTCTCTACTGAGCCTCAGAGACGCTTTGAGACAAGTATTACAAAAATCAGAGAATGTCAAAAATTAGAGTGAAATTGCTTCAAACAGGCGAATTATCGCGAAACAACATCTGCTCAAATCCAAAAAAGACTGTGCCCTGCCGACTCTATTTAGCCTCAGAGACGGTTTAAGACAATGGTTACAAAAATCAGAGAATGTCAAAAATTAGAGTGTAATTGCTTCAAACAAGCGAATTATCGAGAAACAACACCTGCTCGAATCCAACAAAAACTGTGCGCTACCGTCTCTACTGAGCCTCAGAGACTCTTTGAGACAAGTATTACAAAAATCAGAGAATGTCAAAAATTAGAGTGAAATTGCTTCAAACAGGCGAATTATCGCGAAACAACACCTGCTCGAATCCAACAAAAACTGTGCCCTGCCGACTCCATTTAGCCTCAAAGACGGTTTGAGATAATTGTTACAAAAATCAGAGAATGTCAAAGATTAGAGTGTAATTGCTTCAAACAAGCGAATTATCGCGAAACAACACCTGCTCGAATCAAACAAAAACCGTGCCCTGCCGTCTCTACCTGGCCTCAGAGACGGTTTGAGACAATTGTTACAAAAATCAGAGAAAGTCAAAAATTAGAGTGTAATTGCTTCAAACAAGCGAATTATCGCGAAACAACACCTGCTCAAATCCAACAAAAACTGTGCGCTACCGTCTCTACTGAGCCTCAGAGACGCTTTCAGACAAGTATTACAAAAGTCAGAGAATGTCAAAAATTAGAGTGAAATTGCTTCAAACAAGCGAATTATCGCGAAACAACACCTGCTCAAATCCAACAAAAACTGTGCGCTACCGTCTCTACTGAGCCTCAGAGACGCTTGGAGACAAGTATTACAAAAGTCAGAGAATGTCAAAAATTAGAGTGAAATTGCTTCAAACAGGCGAATTATCGCGAAACAACACCTGCTCGAATCCAACAAAAACTGTGCCCTGCCGACTCTATTTAGCCTCAGAGACGGTTTGAGGCAATTGTTACAAAAATCAGAGAATGTCAAAAATTAGAGTGAAATTGCTTCAAACAAGCGAATTATCGCGAAACAACACCTGCTCGAATCCAACAAAAACTGTGGCCTGCCGACTCTATTAAGCCTCAGAGACGGTGTGAGACAATTGTTACAAAAATCAGAGAATGTCAAAAATTAGAGTGAAATTGCTTCAAACAAGCGAATTATTGCGAAACAACACCTGTTCGAATCCAACAAAAACTGTGCCCTGCCGACTCTATTTAGCCTCAGAGACGGTTTAAGACAATGGTTACAAAAATCAGAGAATGTCAAAAATTAGAGTGTAATTGCTTCAAACAAGCGAATTATCGCGAAACAACACCTGCTCGAATCCAACAAAAACTGTGCGCTACCGTCTCTACTGAGCCTCAGAGACGCTTTGAGACAAGTATTACAAAAATCAGAGAATGTCAAAAATTAGAGTGAAATTGCTTCAAGCAGGCGAATTATCGCGAAACAACACCTGCTCGAATCCAACAAAAACTGTACCCTGCCGACTCCATTTAGCCTCAAAGACGGTTTGAGATAATTGTTACAAAAATCAGAGAATGTCAAAGATTAGTGTGTAATTGCTTCAAACAAGCGAATTATCGCGAAACAACACCTGCTCGAATCCAACAAAAACTGTGCCCTGCCGAATCTATTTAGCCTCAGAGGCGGTTTGAGACACTTGTTACAAAGATCACAGAATGTCAAAAATTAGAGTTTAATTGCTTCAAACTAGCGAATTATCGCGAAACAACACCTGCTCGAATCCAACAAAAACTATGCCCTACCCACTCTATTTAGCCTCAGAGACGGTTTAGGACAATTGATACAAAAATCAGAGAATGTCAAAAATTAGAGTGAAATTGCTTCAAAGAAGCGAATTATCGCGAAACAACACCTGCTCGTAACAAACAAAAACCGTGCCATGCCGTCTCTACCTGGCCTCAGAGACGGTTTGAGACAATTGTTACAAAAATCAGAGAAAGTCAAAAATTAGAGTGTAATTGCTTCAAACAAGCGAATTATCGCGAAACAAAACCTGCTCAAATCCAACAAAAACTGTGCGCTACCGTCTCTACTGATCCTCAGAGACGCTTTGAGACAAGTATTACAAAAGTCAGAGAATGTCAAAAATTAGAGTGAAATTGCTTCAAACAAGCGAATTATCGCGAAACAACACCTGCTCGAATCAAACAAAAACCGTGCCCTGCCGTCTCTACCTGCCCTCAGAGACGGTTTGAGACAATTGTTACAAAAATCAGAGAAAGTCAAAAATTAGAGTGTAATTGCTTCAAACAAGCGAATTATCGCGAAACAACACCTGCTCAAATCCAACAAAAACTGTGCGCTACCGTCTCTACTGAGCCTCAGAGACGCTTTGAGACAAGTATTACAAAAGTCAGAGAATGTCAAAAATTAGAGTGAAATTGCTTCAAACAAGCGAATTATCGCGAAACAACACCTGCTCAAATCCAACAAAAAGTGTGCGCTACCGTCTCTACTGAGCCTCAGAGACGCTTGGAGACAAGTATTACAAAAGTCAGAGAATGTCAAAAATTAGAGTGAAATTGCTTCAAACAGGCGAATTATCGCGAAACAACACCTGCTCGAATCCAACAAAAACTGTGCCCTGCCGACTCCATTTAGCCTCAAAGACGGTTTGAGACAATTGTTACAAAAATCAGAGAATGTCAAAAATTAGAGTGAAATTGCTTCAAACTAGCGAATTATCGCGAAACAACACCTGCTCGAATCCAACAAAAACTGTGCCCTGCCGACTCTATTTAGCCTCCGAGACGGTTTGAGACAATTGTTACAAAGATCACAGAATGTCAAAAATTAGAGTTTAATTGCTTCAAACAAGCGAATTATCGCGAAACACCTGCTCGAATCCAACAAAAACTGTGCGCTACCGTCTCTACTGAGCCTCAGAGACGCTTTGAGACAAGTATTACAAAAATCATAGAATGTCAAAAATTAGAATGAAATTGCTTCAAACAAGCGAATTATCGCGAAACAACACCTGCTCGAATGCAACAAAAACTGTGCCCTGCCGACTCCATTTAACCTCAAAGACGGTTTGAGATAATTGTTACAAAAATCAGAGAATGTCAAAGATTAGTGTAATTGCTTCAAACAAGCGAGTTATCGCGAAACAACACCTGCTCGCATCCAACAAAAACTGTGCCCTGCCGACTCTATTTAGCCTCAGAGACGGTTTGAGGCAATTGTTACAAAAATCAGAGAATGTCAAAAATTAGAGTGAAATTGCTTCAAACAAGCGAATTATCGCGAAACAACACCTGCTCGAATCCAACAAAAACTGTGGCCTGCCGACTCTATTAAGCCTCAGAGACGGTGTGAGACAATTGTCACAAAAATCAGAGAATGTCAAAAATTAGAGTGAAATTGCTTCAAACAAGCGAATTTTGGCGAAACAACACCTGCTCGAATCCAACAAAAACTGTGCCCTGCCGACTCTATTTAGCCTCAGAGACGGTTTAAGACAATGGTTACAAAAATCAGAGAATGTCAAAGATTAGTGTAATTGCTTCAAACAAGCGAATTATCGCGAAACAACACCTGCTCGAATCCAACAAAAACTGTGCCCTGCCGACTCTATTTAGCCTCAGAGACGGTTTGAGACAATTGTTACAAAAATCAGAGAATGTCAAAAATTAGAGTGAAATTGCTTCAAACAAGCGAATTATCGCGAAACAACACCTACTCGAATCCAACAAAAACTGTGCGCTACCGTCTCTACTGAGCCTCAGAGACGCTTTGAGACAAGTATTACAAAAATCAGAGAATGTCAAAAATTAGAGTGAAATTGCTTCAAACAGGCGAATTATCGCGAAACAACATCTGCTCAAATCCAAAAAAGACTGTGCCCTGCCGACTCTATTTAGCCTCAGAGACGGTTTAAGACAATGGTTACAAAAATCAGAGAATGTCAAAAATTAGAGTGTAATTGCTTCAAACAAGCGAATTATCGAGAAACAACACCTGCTCGAATCCAACAAAAACTGTGCGCTACCGTCTCTACTGAGCCTCAGAGACTCTTTGAGACAAGTATTACAAAAATCAGAGAATGTCAAAAATTAGAGTGAAATTGCTTCAAACAGGCGAATTATCGCGAAACAACACCTGCTCGAATCCAACAAAAACTGTGCCCTGCCGACTCCATTTAGCCTCAAAGACGGTTTGAGATAATTGTTACAAAAATCAGAGAATGTCAAAAATTAGAGTGAAATTGCTTCAAAGAAGCGAATTATCGCGAAACAACACCTGCTCGTAACAAACAAAAACCGTGCCATGCCGTCTCTACCTGGCCTCAGAGACGGTTTGAGACAATTGTTACAAAAATCAGAGAAAGTCAAAAATTAGAGTGTAATTGCTTCAAACAAGCGAATTATCGCGAAACAAAACCTGCTCAAATCCAACAAAAACTGTGCGCTACCGTCTCTACTGATCCTCAGAGACGCTTTGAGACAAGTATTACAAAAGTCAGAGAATGTCAAAAATTAGAGTGAAATTGCTTCAAACAAGCGAATTATCGCGAAACAACACCTGCTCGAATCAAACAAAAACCGTGCCCTGCCGTTTCTACCTGCCCTCAGAGACGGTTTGAGACAATTGTTACAAAAATCAGAGAAAGTCAAAAATTAGAGTGTAATTGCTTCAAACAAGCGAATTATCGCGAAACAACACCTGCTCAAATCCAACAAAAACTGTGCGCTACCGTCTCTACTGAGCCTCAGAGACGCTTTGAGACAAGTATTACAAAAGTCAGAGAATGTCAAAAATTAGAGTGAAATTGCTTCAAACAAGCGAATTATCGCGAAACAACACCTGCTCAAATCCAACAAAAAGTGTGCGCTACCGTCTCTACTGAGCCTCAGAGACGCTTGGAGACAAGTATTACAAAAGTCAGAGAATGTCAAAAATTAGAGTGAAATTGCTTCAAACAGGCGAATTATCGCGAAACAACACCTGCTCGAATCCAACAAAAACTGTGCCCTGCCGACTCCATTTAGCCTCAAAGACGGTTTGAGACAATTGTTACAAAAATCAGAGAATGTCAAAAATTAGAGTGAAATTGCTTCAAACTAGCGAATTATCGCGAAACAACACCTGCTCGAATCCAACAAAAACTGTGCCCTGCCGACTCTATTAAGCCTCCGAGACGGTTTGAGACAATTGTTACAAAGATCACAGAATGTCAAAAATTAGAGTTTAATTGCTTCAAACAAGCGAATTATCGCGAAACACCTGCTCGAATCCAACAAAAACTGTGCGCTACCGTCTCTACTGAGCCTCAGAGACGCTTTGAGACAAGTATTACAAAAATCATAGAATGTCAAAAATTAGAATGAAATTGCTTCAAACAAGCGAATTATCGCGAAACAACACCTGCTCGAATCCAACAAAAACTGTGCCCTGCCGACTCCATTTAACCTCAAAGACGGTTTGAGATAATTGTTACAAAAATCAGAGAATGTCAAAGATTAGTGTAATTGCTTCAAACAAGCGAGTTATCGCGAAACAACACCTGCTCGCATCCAACAAAAACTGTGCCCTGCCGACTCTATTTAGCCTCAGTGACGGTTTGAGGCAATTGTTACAAAAATCAGAGAATGTCAAAAATTAGAGTGAAATTGCTTCAAACAAGCGAATTATCGCGAAACAACACCTGCTCGAATCCAACAAAAACTGTGGCCTGCCGACTCTATTAAGCCTCAGAGACGGTGTGAGACAATTGTCACAAAAATCAGAGAATGTCAAAAATTAGAGTGAAATTGCTTCAAACAAGCGAATTATTGCGAAACAACACCTGTTCGAATCCAACAAAAACTGTGCCCTGCCGACTCTATTTAGCCTCAGAGACGGTTTAAGACAATGGTTACAAAAATCAGAGAATGTCAAAGATTAGTGTAATTGCTTCAAACAAGCGAGTTATCGCGAAACAACACCTGCTCGAATCCAACAAGAACTGTGCCCTGCCGACTCCATTTAGCCTCAAAGACGGTTTGAGATAATTGTTACAAAAATCAGAGAATGTCAAAGATTAGAGTGTAATTGCTTCAAACAAGCGAATTATCGCGAAACAACACCTGCTCGAATCCAACAAAAACTGTGCCCTGCCGACTCTATTTAGCCTCAGAGACGGTTTGAGACAATTGTTACAAAAATCAGAGAATGTCAAAAATTAGAGTGAAATTGCTTCAAACAAGCGAATTATCGCGAAACAACACCTACTCGAATCCAACAAAAACTGTGCGCTACCGTCTCTACTGAGCCTCAGAGACGCTTTGAGACAAGTATTACAAAAATCAGAGAATGTCAAAAATTAGAGTGAAATTGCTTCAAACAGGCGAATTATCGCGAAACAACATCTGCTCAAATCCAAAAAAGACTGTGCCCTGCCGACTCTATTTAGCCTCAGAGACGGTTTAAGACAATGGTTACAAAAATCAGAGAATGTCAAAAATTAGAGTGTAATTGCTTCAAACAAGCGAATTATCGAGAAACAACACCTGCTCGAATCCAACAAAAACTGTGCGCTACCGTCTCTACTGAGCCTCAGAGACTCTTTGAGACAAGTATTACAAAAATCAGAGAATGTCAAAAATTAGAGTGAAATTGCTTCAAACAGGCGAATTATCGCGAAACAACACCTGCTCGAATCCAACAAAAACTGTGCCCTGCCGACTCCATTTAGCCTCAAAGACGGTTTGAGATAATTGTTACAAAAATCAGAGAATGTCAAAGATTAGAGTGTAATTGCTTCAAACAAGCGAATTATCGCGAAACAACACCTGCTCGAATCAAACAAAAACCGTGCCCTGCCGTCTCTACCTGGCCTCAGAGACGGTTTGAGACAATTGTTACAAAAATCAGAGAAAGTCAAAAATTAGAGTGTAATTGCTTCAAACAAGCGAATTATCGCGAAACAACACCTGCTCAAATCCAACAAAAACTGTGCGCTACCGTCTCTACTGAGCCTCAGAGACGCTTTCAGACAAGTATTACAAAAGTCAGAGAATGTCAAAAATTAGAGTGAAATTGCTTCAAACAAGCGAATTATCGCGAAACAACACCTGCTCAAATCCAACAAAAACTGTGCGCTACCGTCTCTACTGAGCCTCAGAGACGCTTGGAGACAAGTATTACAAAAGTCAGAGAATGTCAAAAATTAGAGTGAAATTGCTTCAAACAGGCGAATTATCGCGAAACAACACCTGCTCGAATCCAACAAAAACTGTGCCCTGCCGACTCTATTTAGCCTCAGAGACGGTTTGAGGCAATTGTTACAAAAATCAGAGAATGTCAAAAATTAGAGTGAAATTGCTTCAAACAAGCGAATTATCGCGAAACAACACCTGCTCGAATCCAACAAAAACTGTGGCCTGCCGACTCTATTAAGCCTCAGAGACGGTGTGAGACAATTGTTACAAAAATCAGAGAATGTCAAAAATTAGAGTGAAATTGCTTCAAACAAGCGAATTATTGCGAAACAACACCTGTTCGAATCCAACAAAAACTGTGCCCTGCCGACTCTATTTAGCCTCAGAGACGGTTTAAGACAATGGTTACAAAAATCAGAGAATGTCAAAAATTAGAGTGTAATTGCTTCAAACAAGCGAATTATCGCGAAACAACACCTGCTCGAATCCAACAAAAACTGTGCGCTACCGTCTCTACTGAGCCTCAGAGACGCTTTGAGACAGGTATTACAAAAATCAAAGAATGTCAAAAATTAGAGTGAAATTGCTTCAAGCAGGCGAATTATCGCGAAACAACACCTGCTCGAATCCAACAAAAACTGTACCCTGCCGACTCCATTTAGCCTCAAAGACGGTTTGAGATAATTGTTACAAAAATCAGAGAATGTCAAAGATTAGTGTGTAATTGCTTCAAACAAGCGAATTATCGCGAAACAACACCTGCTCGAATCCAACAAAAACTGTGCCCTGCCGAATCTATTTAGCCTCAGAGGCGGTTTGAGACACTTGTTACAAAGATCACAGAATGTCAAAAATTAGAGTTTAATTGCTTCAAACTAGCGAATTATCGCGAAACAACACCTGCTCGAATCCAACAAAAACTATGCCCTACCCACTCTATTTAGCCTCAGAGACGGTTTAGGACAATTGATACAAAAATCAGAGAATGTCAAAAATTAGAGTGAAATTGCTTCAAAGAAGCGAATTATCGCGAAACAACACCTGCTCGTAACAAACAAAAACCGTGCCATGCCGTCTCTACCTGGCCTCAGAGACGGTTTGAGACAATTGTTACAAAAATCAGAGAATGTCAAAAATTAGAGTGAAATTGCTTCAAACAAGCGAATTATCGCGAAACAACACCTGCTCGAATCCAACAAAAACTGTGCCCTGCCGACTCTATTTAGCCTCAGAGACGGTTTGAGACAATTGTTACAAAAATCAGAGAATGTCAAAAATTAGAGTGAAATTGCTTCAAACAAGCGAATTATCGCGAAACAACACCTGCTCGAATCCAACAAAAACTGTGGCCTGCCGACTCTATTAAGCCTCGGAGACGGTTTGAGACAATTGTTACAAAAATCAGAGAAAGTCAAAAATTAGAGTGAAATTGCTTCAAACAAGCGAATTATCGCGAAACAACACCTGCTCGAATCCAACAAAAACTGTGCGCTACCGTCTCTACTGAGCCTCAGAGACTCTTTGAGACAAGTATTACAAAAATCAGAGAATGTCAAAAATTAGAGTGAAATTGCTTCAAACAGGCGAATTATCGCGAAACAACACCTGCTCGAATCCAACAAAAACTGTGCCCTGCCGACTCCATTTAGCCTCAAAGACGGTTTGAGATAATTGTTACAAAAATCAGAGAATGTCAAAGATTAGAGTGTAATTGCTTCAAACAAGCGAATTATCGCGAAACAACACCTGCTCGAATCCAACAAAAACTGTGCCCTGCCGACTCTATTTAGCCTCAGAGACGGTTTGAGACAATTGTAACAAAGATCACAGAATGTCAAAAATTAGAGTTTAATTGCTTCAAAGAGGCGAATTATCGCGAAACAACACCTGCTCGAATCCAACAAAAACTGTGCGCTACCGTCTCTACTGAGCCTCAGAGACGCTTTGAGACAAGTATTACAAAAATCAGAGAATGTCAAAAATTAGAGTGAAATTGCTTCAAACAGGCGAATTATCGCGAAACAACACCTGCTCGAATCCAACAAAAACTATGCCCTACCCACTCTATTTAGCCTCAGAGACGGTTTAGGACAATTGTTACAAAAATCAGAGAATGTCAAAAATTAGAGTGTAATTGCTTCAAACAAGCGAATTATCGCGAAACAACACCTGCTCGAATCCAACAAAAACTGTGCGCTACCGTCTCTACTGAGCCTCAGAGACGCTTTGAGACAGGTATTACAAAAATCAAAGAATGTCAAAAATTAGAGTGAAATTGCTTCAAGCAGGCGAATTATCGCGAAACAACACCTGCTCGAATCCAACAAAAACTGTACCCTGCCGACTCCATTTAGCCTCAAAGACGGTTTGAGATAATTGTTACAAAAATCAGAGAATGTCAAAGATTAGTGTGTAATTGCTTCAAACAAGCGAATTATCGCGAAACAACACCTGCTCGAATCCAACAAAAACTGTGCCCTGCCGAATCTATTTAGCCTCAGAGGCGGTTTGAGACACTTGTTACAAAGATCACAGAATGTCAAAAATTAGAGTTTAATTGCTTCAAACTAGCGAATTATCGCGAAACAACACCTGCTCGAATCCAACAAAAACTATGCCCTACCCACTCTATTTAGCCTCAGAGACGGTTTAGGACAATTGATACAAAAATCAGAGAATGTCAAAAATTAGAGTGAAATTGCTTCAAAGAAGCGAATTATCGCGAAACAACACCTGCTCGTAACAAACAAAAACCGTGCCATGCCGTCTCTACCTGGCCTCAGAGACGGTTTGAGACAATTGTTACAAAAATCAGAGAATGTCAAAAATTAGAGTGAAATTGCTTCAAACAAGCGAATTATCGCGAAACAACACCTGCTCGAATCCAACAAAAACTGTGCCCTGCCGACTCTATTTAGCCTCAGAGACGGTTTGAGACAATTGTTACAAAAATCAGAGAATGTCAAAAATTAGAGTGAAATTGCTTCAAACAAGCGAATTATCGCGAAACAACACCTGCTCGAATCCAACAAAAACTGTGGCCTGCCGACTCTATTAAGCCTCGGAGACGGTTTGAGACAATTGTTACAAAAATCAGAGAAAGTCAAAAATTAGAGTGAAATTGCTTCAAACAAGCGAATTATCGCGAAACAACACCTGCTCGAATCCAACAAAAACTGTGCGCTACCGTCTCTACTGAGCCTCAGAGACTCTTTGAGACAAGTATTACAAAAATCAGAGAATGTCAAAAATTAGAGTGAAATTGCTTCAAACAGGCGAATTATCGCGAAACAACACCTGCTCGAATCCAACAAAAACTGTGCCCTGCCGACTCCATTTAGCCTCAAAGACGCTTTGAGATAATTGTTACAAAAATCAGAGAATGTCAAAGATTAGAGTGTAATTGCTTCAAACAAGCGAATTATCGCGAAACAACACCTGCTCGAATCCAACAAAAACTGTGCCCTGCCGACTCTATTTAGCCTCAGAGACGGTTTGAGACAATTGTAACAAAGATCACAGAATGTCAAAAATTAGAGTTTAATTGCTTCAAACAGGCGAATTATCGCGAAACAACACCTGCTCGAATCCAACAAAAACTGTGCGCTACCGTCTCTACTGAGCCTCAGAGACGCTTTGAGACAAGTATTACAAAAATCAGAGAATGTCAAAAATTAGAGTGAAATTGCTTCAAACAGGCGAATTACCGCTTAACAACACCTGTTCGTATCCAACAAAAACTGTGCCCTGCCGACTCCATTTAGCCTCAGAGACGGTTTGAGACAATTGTTACAAAAATCTGAGAATGTCAAAAATTAGAGTGAAATTGCTTCAAACAAGCGAATTATCGCGAAACAACACCTGCTCGAATCAAACAAAAACCGTGCCCTGCCGTCTCTACCTGGCCTCAGAGACGGTTTGAGACAATTGTTACAAAAATCAGAGAAAGTCAAAAATTAGAGTGTAATTGCTTCAAACAAGCGAATTATCGCGAAACAACACCTGCTCAAATCCAACAAAAACTGTGCGCTACCGTCTCTACTGAGCCTCAGAGACGCTTTGAGACAAGTATTACAAAAGTCAGAGAATGTCAAAAATTAGAGTGAAATTGCTTCAAACAAGCGAATTATCGCGAAACAACACCTGCTCAAATCCAACAAAAACTGTGCGCTACCGTCTCTACTGAGCCTCAGAGACGCTTGGAGACAAGTATTACAAAAGTCAGAGAATGTCAAAAATTAGAATGAAATTGCTTCAAACAGGCGAATTATCGCGAAACAACACCTGCTCGAATCCAACAAAAACTGTGCCCTGCCGACTCCAGTTAGCCTCAAAGACGGTTTGAGATAATTGTTACAAAAATCAGAGAATGTCAAAGATTAGAGTGTAATTGCTTCAAACAAGCGAATTATCGCGAAACAACACCTGCTCGAATCCAACAAAAACTGTGCCCTGCCGACTCTATTTAGCCTCCGAGACGGTTTGAGACAATTGTTACAAAGATCACAGAATGTCAAAAATTAGAGTTTAATTGCTTCAAACAAGCGAATTATCGCGAAACACCTGCTCGAATCCAACAAAAACTGTGCGCTACCGTCTCTACTGAGCCTCAGAGACGCTTAGAGACAAGTATTACAAAAATCAGAGAATGTCAAAAATTAGAGTGAAATTGCTTCAAACAGGCGAATTATCGCGAAACAACACCTGCTCGAATCCAACAAAAACTGTGCCCTGCCGACTCCATTAACTTCAAAGACGGTTTGAGATAATTGTTACAAAAATCAGAGAATGTCAAAGATTAGTGTGTAATTGCTTCAAACAAGCGAATTATCGCGAAACAACACCTGCTCGAATCCAACAAAAACTGTGCGCTACCGTCTCTACTGAGCCTCAGAGACGCTTTGAGACAAGTATTACAAAAATCAGAGAATGTCAAAAATTAGAGTGAAATTGCTTCAAGCAGGCGAATTATCGCGAAACAACACCTGCTCGAATCCAACAAAAACTGTGCCCTGCCGACTCCATTTAGCCTCAAAGACGGTTTGAGATAATTGTTACAAAAATCAGAGAATGTCAAAGATTAGTGTAATTGCTTCAAACAAGCGAGTTATCGCGAAACAACACCTGCTCGCATCCAACAAAAACTGTGCCCTGCCGACTCTATTTAGCCTCAGAGACGGTTTGAGGCAATTGTTACAAAAATCAGAGAATGTCAAAAATTAGAGTGAAATTGCTTCAAACAAGCGAATTATTGCGAAACAACACCTGTTCGAATCCAACAAAAACTGTGCCCTGCCGACTCTATTTAGCCTCAGAGACGGTTTAAGACAATGGTTACAAAAATCAGAGAATGTCAAAGATTAGTGTAATTGCTTCAAACAAGCGAGTTATCGCGAAACAACACCTGCTCGAATCCAACAAGAACTGTGCCCTGCCGACTCCATTTAGCCTCAAAGACGGTTTGAGATAATTGTTACAAAAATCAGAGAATGTCAAAGATTAGAGTGTAATTGCTTCAAACAAGCGAATTATCGCGAAACAACACCTGCTCGAATCCAACAAAAACTGTGCCCTGCCGACTCTATTTAGCCTCAGAGACGGTTTGAGACAATTGTTACAAAAATCAGAGAATGTCAAAAATTAGAGTGAAATTGCTTCAAACAAGCGAATTATCGCGAAACAACACCTACTCGAATCCAACAAAAACTGTGCGCTACCGTCTCTACTGAGCCTCAGAGACGCTTTGAGACAAGTATTACAAAAATCAGAGAATGTCAAAAATTAGAGTGAAATTGCTTCAAACAGGCGAATTATCGCGAAACAACATCTGCTCAAATCCAAAAAAGACTGTGCCCTGCCGACTCTATTTAGCCTCAGAGACGGTTTAAGACAATGGTTACAAAAATCAGAGAATGTCAAAAATTAGAGTGTAATTGCTTCAAACAAGCGAATTATCGAGAAACAACACCTGCTCGAATCCAACAAAAACTGTGCGCTACCGTCTCTACTGAGCCTCAGAGACTCTTTGAGACAAGTATTACAAAAATCAGAGAATGTCAAAAATTAGAGTGAAATTGCTTCAAACAGGCGAATTATCGCGAAACAACACCTGCTCGAATCCAACAAAAACTGTGCCCTGCCGACTCCATTTAGCCTCAAAGACGGTTTGAGATAATTGTTACAAAAATCAGAGAATGTCAAAGATTAGAGTGTAATTGCTTCAAACAAGCGAATTATCGCGAAACAACACCTGCTCGAATCAAACAAAAACCGTGCCCTGCCGTCTCTACCTGGCCTCAGAGACGGTTTGAGACAATTGTTACAAAAATCAGAGAAAGTCAAAAATTAGAGTGTAATTGCTTCAAACAAGCGAATTATCGCGAAACAACACCTGCTCAAATCCAACAAAAACTGTGCGCTACCGTCTCTACTGAGCCTCAGAGACGCTTTCAGACAAGTATTACAAAAGTCAGAGAATGTCAAAAATTAGAGTGAAATTGCTTCAAACAAGCGAATTATCGCGAAACAACACCTGCTCAAATCCAACAAAAACTGTGCGCTACCGTCTCTACTGAGCCTCAGAGACGCTTGGAGACAAGTATTACAAAAGTCAGAGAATGTCAAAAATTAGAGTGAAATTGCTTCAAACAGGCGAATTATCGCGAAACAACACCTGCTCGAATCCAACAAAAACTGTGCCCTGCCGACTCTATTTAGCCTCAGAGACGGTTTGAGGCAATTGTTACAAAAATCAGAGAATGTCAAAAATTAGAGTGAAATTGCTTCAAACAAGCGAATTATCGCGAAACAACACCTGCTCGAATCCAACAAAAACTGTGGCCTGCCGACTCTATTAAGCCTCAGAGACGGTGTGAGACAATTGTTACAAAAATCAGAGAATGTCAAAAATTAGAGTGAAATTGCTTCAAACAAGCGAATTATTGCGAAACAACACCTGTTCGAATCCAACAAAAACTGTGCCCTGCCGACTCTATTTAGCCTCAGAGACGGTTTAAGACAATGGTTACAAAAATCAGAGAATGTCAAAAATTAGAGTGTAATTGCTTCAAACAAGCGAATTATCGCGAAACAACACCTGCTCGAATCCAACAAAAACTGTGCGCTACCGTCTCTACTGAGCCTCAGAGACGCTTTGAGACAAGTATTACAAAAATCAAAGAATGTCAAAAATTAGAGTGAAATTGCTTCAAGCAGGCGAATTATCGCGAAACAACACCTGCTCGAATCCAACAAAAACTGTACCCTGCCGACTCCATTTAGCCTCAAAGACGGTTTGAGATAATTGTTACAAAAATCAGAGAATGTCAAAGATTAGTGTGTAATTGCTTCAAACAAGCGAATTATCGCGAAACAACACCTGCTCGAATCCAACAAAAACTGTGCCCTGCCGAATCTATTTAGCCTCAGAGGCGGTTTGAGACACTTGTTACAAAGATCACAGAATGTCAAAAATTAGAGTTTAATTGCTTCAAACTAGCGAATTATCGCGAAACAACACCTGCTCGAATCCAACAAAAACTATGCCCTACCCACTCTATTTAGCCTCAGAGACGGTTTAGGACAATTGATACAAAAATCAGAGAATGTCAAAAATTAGAGTGAAATTGCTTCAAACAGGCGAATTATCGCGAAACAACACCTGCTCGAATCCAACAAAAACTGTGCCCTGCCGACTCCATTTAGCCTCAAAGACGGTTTGAGATAATTGTTACAAAAATCAGAGAATGTCAAAGATTAGAGTGTAATTGCTTCAAACAAGCGAATTATCGCGAAACAACACCTGCTCGAATCAAACAAAAACCGTGCCCTGCCGTCTCTACCTGGCCTCAGAGACGGTTTGAGACAATTGTTACAAAAATCAGAGAAAGTCAAAAATTAGAGTGTAATTGCTTCAAACAAGCGAATTATCGCGAAACAACACCTGCTCAAATCCAACAAAAACTGTGCGCTACCGTCTCTACTGAGCCTCAGAGACGCTTTCAGACAAGTATTACAAAAGTCAGAGAATGTCAAAAATTAGAGTGAAATTGCTTCAAACAAGCGAATTATCGCGAAACAACACCTGCTCAAATCCAACAAAAACTGTGCGCTACCGTCTCTACTGAGCCTCAGAGACGCTTGGAGACAAGTATTACAAAAGTCAGAGAATGTCAAAAATTAGAGTGAAATTGCTTCAAACAGGCGAATTATCGCGAAACAACACCTGCTCGAATCCAACAAAAACTGTGCCCTGCCGACTCTATTTAGCCTCAGAGACGGTTTGAGGCAATTGTTACAAAAATCAGAGAATGTCAAAAATTAGAGTGAAATTGCTTCAAACAAGCGAATTATCGCGAAACAACACCTGCTCGAATCCAACAAAAACTGTGGCCTGCCGACTCTATTAAGCCTCAGAGACGGTGTGAGACAATTGTTACAAAAATCAGAGAATGTCAAAAATTAGAGTGAAATTGCTTCAAACAAGCGAATTATTGCGAAACAACACCTGTTCGAATCCAACAAAAACTGTGCCCTGCCGACTCTATTTAGCCTCAGAGACGGTTTAAGACAATGGTTACAAAAATCAGAGAATGTCAAAAATTAGAGTGTAATTGCTTCAAACAAGCGAATTATCGCGAAACAACACCTGCTCGAATCCAACAAAAACTGTGCGCTACCGTCTCTACTGAGCCTCAGAGACGCTTTGAGGCAAGTATTACAAAAATCAAAGAATGTCAAAAATTAGAGTGAAATTGCTTCAAGCAGGCGAATTATCGCGAAACAACACCTGCTCGAATCCAACAAAAACTGTACCCTGCCGACTCCATTTAGCCTCAAAGACGGTTTGAGATAATTGTTACAAAAATCAGAGAATGTCAAAGATTAGTGTGTAATTGCTTCAAACAAGCGAATTATCGCGAAACAACACCTGCTCGAATCCAACAAAAACTGTGCCCTGCCGAATCTATTTAGCCTCAGAGGCGGTTTGAGACACTTGTTACAAAGATCACAGAATGTCAAAAATTAGAGTTTAATTGCTTCAAACTAGCGAATTATCGCGAAACAACACCTGCTCGAATCCAACAAAAACTATGCCCTACCCACTCTATTTAGCCTCAGAGACGGTTTAGGACAATTGATACAAAAATCAGAGAATGTCAAAAATTAGAGTGAAATTGCTTCAAAGAAGCGAATTATCGCGAAACAACACCTGCTCGTAACAAACAAAAACCGTGCCATGCCGTCTCTACCTGGCCTCAGAGACGGTTTGAGACAATTGTTACAAAAATCAGAGAATGTCAAAAATTAGAGTGAAATTGCTTCAAACAAGCGAATTATCGCGAAACAACACCTGCTCGAATCCAACAAAAACTGTGCCCTGCCGACTCTATTTAGCCTCAGAGACGGTTTGAGACAATTGTTACAAAAATCAGAGAATGTCAAAAATTAGAGTGAAATTGCTTCAAACAAGCGAATTATCGCGAAACAACACCTGCTCGAATCCAACAAAAACTGTGGCCTGCCGACTCTATTAAGCCTCGGAGACGGTTTGAGACAATTGTTACAAAAATCAGAGAAAGTCAAAAATTAGAGTGAAATTGCTTCAAACAAGCGAATTATCGCGAAACAACACCTGCTCGAATCCAACAAAAACTGTGCGCTACCGTCTCTACTGAGCCTCAGAGACTCTTTGAGACAAGTATTACAAAAATCAGAGAATGTCAAAAATTAGAGTGAAATTGCTTCAAACAGGCGAATTATCGCGAAACAACACCTGCTCGAATCCAACAAAAACTGTGCCCTGCCGACTCCATTTAGCCTCAAAGACGGTTTGAGATAATTGTTACAAAAATCAGAGAATGTCAAAGATTAGAGTGTAATTGCTTCAAACAAGCGAATTATCGCGAAACAACACCTGCTCGAATCCAACAAAAACTGTGCCCTGCCGACTCTATTTAGCCTCAGAGACGGTTTGAGACAATTGTAACAAAGATCACAGAATGTCAAAAATTAGAGTTTAATTGCTTCAAACAGGCGAATTATCGCGAAACAACACCTGCTCGAATCCAACAAAAACTGTGCGCTACCGTCTCTACTGAGCCTCAGAGACGCTTTGAGACAAGTATTACAAAAATCAGAGAATGCCAAAAATTAGAGTGAAATTGCTTCAAACAGGCGAATTATCGCGAAACAACACCTGCTCGAATCCAACAAAAACTATGCCCTACCCACTCTATTTAGCCTCAGAGACGGTTTAGGACAATTGTTACAAAAATCAGAGCATGTCAAAAATTAGAGTGAAATTGCTTCAAACAGGCGAATTACCGCTTAACAACACCTGTTCGTATCCAACAGAAACTGTGCCCTGCCGACTCCATTTAGCCTCAGAGACGGTTTGAGACAATTGTTACAAAAATCTGAGAATGTCAAAAATTAGAGTGAAATTGCTTCAAACAAGCGAATTATCGCGAAACAACACCTGCTCGAATCAAACAAAAACCGTGCCCTGCCGTCTCTACCTGGCCTCAGAGACGGTTTGAGACAATTGTTACAAAAATCAGAGAAAGTCAAAAATTAGAGTGTAATTGCTTCAAACAAGCGAATTATCGCGAAACAACACCTGCTCAAATCCAACAAAAACTGTGCGCTACCGTCTCTACTGAGCCTCAGAGACGCTTTGAGACAAGTATTACAAAAGTCAGAGAATGTCAAAAATTAGAGTGAAATTGCTTCAAACAAGCGAATTATCGCGAAACAACACCTGCTCAAATCCAACAAAAACTGTGCGCTACCGTCTCTACTGAGCCTCAGAGACGCTTGGAGACAAGTATTACAAAAGTCAGAGAATGTCAAAAATTAGAATGAAATTGCTTCAAACAGGCGAATTATCGCGAAACAACACCTGCTCGAATCCAACAAAAACTGTGCCCTGCCGACTCCATTAACTTCAAAGACGGTTTGAGATAATTGTTACAAAAATCAGAGAATGTCAAAGATTAGTGTGTAATTGCTTCAAACAAGCGAATTATCGCGAAACAACACCTGCTCGAATCCAACAAAAACTGTGCGCTACCGTCTCTACTGAGCCTCAGAGACGCTTTGAGACAAGTATTACAAAAATCAGAGAATGTCAAAAATTAGAGTGAAATTGCTTCAAGCAGGCGAATTATCGCGAAACAACACCTGCTCGAATCCAACAAAAACTGTGCCCCGCCGACTCCATTTAGCCTCAAAGACGGTTTGAGATAATTGTTACAAAAATCAGAGAATGTCAAAGATTAGTGTGTAATTGCTTCAAACAAGCGAATTTTCGCGAAACAACACCTGCTCGAATCCAACAAAAACTGTGCCCTGCCGAATCTATTTAGCCTCAGAGGCGGTTTGAGACAATTGTTACAAAGATCACAGAATGTCAAAAATTAGAGTTTAATTGCTTCAAACTAGCGAATTATCGCGAAACAACACCTGCTCGAATCCAACAAAAACTATGCCCTACCCACTCTATTTAGCCTCAGAGACGGTTTAGGACAATTGATACAAAAATCAGAGAATGTCAAAAATTAGAGTGAAATTGCTTCAAAGAAGCGAATTATCGCGAGACAGCACCTGCTCGTAACAAACAAAAACCGTGCCCTGCCGTCTCTACCTGGCCTCAGAGACGGTTTGAGACAATTGTTACAAAAATCAGAGAATGTCAAAAATTAGAGTGAAATTGCTTCAAACAAGCGAATTATCGCGAAACAACACCTGCTCGAATCCAACAAAAACTGTGCCCTGCCGACTCTATTTAGCCTCAGAGACGGTTTGAGACAATTGTTACAAAAATCAGAGAATGTCAAAAATTAGAGTGAAATTGCTTCAAACAAGCGAATTATCGCGAAACAACACCTGCTCGAATCCAACAAAAACTGTGGCCTGCCGACTCTATTAAGCCTCGGAGACGGTTTAAGACAATGGTTACAAAAATCAGAGAATGTCAAAAATTAGAGTGTAATTGCTTCAAACAAGCGAATTATCGAGAAACAACACCTGCTCGAATCCAACAAAAACTGTGCGCTACCGTCTCTACTGAGCCTCAGAGACTCTTTGAGACAAGTATTACAAAAATCAGAGAATGTCAAAAAATTAGAGTGAAATTGCTTCAAACAGGCGAATTATCGCGAAACAACACCTGCTCGAATCCAACAAAAACTGTGCCCTGCCGACTCCATTTAGCCTCAAAGACGGTTTGAGATAATTGTTACAAAAATCAGAGAATGTCAAAGATTAGAGTGTAATTGCTTCAAACAAGCGAATTATCGCGAAACAACACCTGCTCGAATCCAACAAAAACTATGCCCTACCCACTCTATTTAGCCTCAGAGACGGTTTAGGACAATTGTTACAAAAATCAGAGAATGTCAAAAATTAGAGTGAAATTGCTTCAAACAGGCGAATTACCGCTTAACAACACCTGCTCGTATCCAACAAAAACTGTGCCCTGCCGACTCCATTTAGCCTCAGAGACGGTTTGAGACATTTGTTACAAAAATCAGAGAATGTCAAAAATTAGAGTGAAATTGCTTCAAACAAGCGAATTATCGCGAAACAACACCTGCTCGAATCAAACAAAAACGGTGCCCTGCCGTCTCTACCTGGCCTCAGAGACGGTTTGAGACAATTGTTACAAAAACAGAGAAAGTCAAAAATTAGAGTGTAATTGCTTCAAACAAGCGAATTATCGCGAAACAACACCTGCTCAAATCCAACAAAAACTGTGCGCTACCGTCTCTACTGAGCCTCAGAGACGCTTGGAGACAAGTATTACAAAAGTCAGAGAATGTCAAAAATTAGAGTGAAATTGCTTCAAACAGGCGAATTATCGCGAAACAACACCTGCTCGAATCCAACAAAAACTGTGCCCTGCCGACTCCATTTAGCCTCAAAGACGGTTTGAGATAATTGTTACAAAAATCAGAGAATGTCAAAGATTAGAGTGTAATTGCTTCAAACAAGCGAATTATCGCGAAACAACACCTGCTCGAATCCAACAAAAACTGTGCCCTGCCGACTCTATTTAGCCTCCGAGACGGTTTGAGACAATTGTTACAAAGATCACAGAATGTCAAAAATTAGAGTTTAATTGCTTCAAACAAGCGAATTATCGCGAAACACCTGCTCGAATCCAACAAAAACTGTGCGCTACCGTCTCTACTGAGCCTCACAGACGCTTTGAGACAAGTATTACAAAAATCATAGAATGTCAAAAATTAGAATGAAATTGCTTCAAACAAGCGAATTATCGCGAAACAACACCTGCTCGAATCCAACAAAAACTGTGCCCTGCCGACTCTATTTAGCCTCAGAGACGGTTTGAGACAATTGTTACAAAAATCAGAGAATGTCAAAAATTAGAGTGAAATTGCTTCAAACAAGCGAATTATCGCGAAACAACACCTGCTCGAATCCAACAAAAACTGTGGCCTGCCGACTCCATTAACTTCAAAGACGGTTTGAGATAATTGTTACAAAAATCAGAGAATGTCAAAGATTAGTGTGTAATTGCTTCAAACAAGCGAATTATCGCGAAACAACACCTGCTCGAATCCAACAAAAACTGTGCGCTACCGTCTCTACTGAGCCTCAGAGACGCTTTGAGACAAGTATTACAAAAATCAGAGAATGTCAAAAATTAGAGTGAAATTGCTTCAAGCAGGCGAATTATCGCGAAACAACACCTGCTCGAATCCAACAAAAACTGTGCCCCGCCGACTCCATTTAGCCTCAAAGACGGTTTGAGATAATTGTTACAAAAATCAGAGAATGTCAAAGATTAGTGTGTAATTGCTTCAAACAAGCGAATTTTCGCGAAACAACACCTGCTCGAATCCAACAAAAACTGTGCCCTGCCGAATCTATTTAGCCTCAGAGGCGGTTTGAGACAATTGTTACAAAGATCACAGAATGTCAAAAATTAGAGTTTAATTGCTTCAAACTAGCGAATTATCGCGAAACAACACCTGCTCGAATCCAACAAAAACTATGCCCTACCCACTCTATTTAGCCTCAGAGACGGTTTAGGACAATTGATACAAAAATCAGAGAATGTCAAAAATTAGAGTGAAATTGCTTCAAAGAAGCGAATTATCGCGAGACAGCACCTGCTCGTAACAAACAAAAACCGTGCCCTGCCGTCTCTACCTGGCCTCAGAGACGGTTTGAGACAATTGTTACAAAAATCAGAGAATGTCAAAAATTAGAGTGAAATTGCTTCAAACAAGCGAATTATCGCGAAACAACACCTGCTCGAATCCAACAAAAACTGTGCCCTGCCGACTCTATTTAGCCTCAGAGACGGTTTGAGACAATTGTTACAAAAATCAGAGAATGTCAAAAATTAGAGTGAAATTGCTTCAAACAAGCGAATTATCGCGAAACAACACCTGCTCGAATCCAACAAAAACTGTGGCCTGCCGACTCTATTAAGCCTCGGAGACGGTTTAAGACAATGGTTACAAAAATCAGAGAATGTCAAAAATTAGAGTGTAATTGCTTCAAACAAGCGAATTATCGAGAAACAACACCTGCTCGAATCCAACAAAAACTGTGCGCTACCGTCTCTACTGAGCCTCAGAGACTCTTTGAGACAAGTATTACAAAAATCAGAGAATGTCAAAAAATTAGAGTGAAATTGCTTCAAACAGGCGAATTATCGCGAAACAACACCTGCTCGAATCCAACAAAAACTGTGCCCTGCCGACTCCATTTAGCCTCAAAGACGGTTTGAGATAATTGTTACAAAAATCAGAGAATGTCAAAGATTAGAGTGTAATTGCTTCAAACAAGCGAATTATCGCGAAACAACACCTGCTCGAATCCAACAAAAACTATGCCCTACCCACTCTATTTAGCCTCAGAGACGGTTTAGGACAATTGTTACAAAAATCAGAGAATGTCAAAAATTAGAGTGAAATTGCTTCAAACAGGCGAATTACCGCTTAACAACACCTGCTCGTATCCAACAAAAACTGTGCCCTGCCGACTCCATTTAGCCTCAGAGACGGTTTGAGACATTTGTTACAAAAATCAGAGAATGTCAAAAATTAGAGTGAAATTGCTTCAAACAAGCGAATTATCGCGAAACAACACCTGCTCGAATCAAACAAAAACGGTGCCCTGCCGTCTCTACCTGGCCTCAGAGACGGTTTGAGACAATTGTTACAAAAACAGAGAAAGTCAAAAATTAGAGTGTAATTGCTTCAAACAAGCGAATTATCGCGAAACAACACCTGCTCAAATCCAACAAAAACTGTGCGCTACCGTCTCTACTGAGCCTCAGAGACGCTTGGAGACAAGTATTACAAAAGTCAGAGAATGTCAAAAATTAGAGTGAAATTGCTTCAAACAGGCGAATTATCGCGAAACAACACCTGCTCGAATCCAACAAAAACTGTGCCCTGCCGACTCCATTTAGCCTCAAAGACGGTTTGAGATAATTGTTACAAAAATCAGAGAATGTCAAAGATTAGAGTGTAATTGCTTCAAACAAGCGAATTATCGCGAAACAACACCTGCTCGAATCCAACAAAAACTGTGCCCTGCCGACTCTATTTAGCCTCCGAGACGGTTTGAGACAATTGTTACAAAGATCACAGAATGTCAAAAATTAGAGTTTAATTGCTTCAAACAAGCGAATTATCGCGAAACACCTGCTCGAATCCAACAAAAACTGTGCGCTACCGTCTCTACTGAGCCTCACAGACGCTTTGAGACAAGTATTACAAAAATCATAGAATGTCAAAAATTAGAATGAAATTGCTTCAAACAAGCGAATTATCGCGAAACAACACCTGCTCGAATCCAACAAAAACTGTGCCCTGCCGACTCTATTTAGCCTCAGAGACGGTTTGAGACAATTGTTACAAAAATCAGAGAATGTCAAAAATTAGAGTGAAATTGCTTCAAACAAGCGAATTATCGCGAAACAACACCTGCTCGAATCCAACAAAAACTGTGGCCTGCCGACTCTATTAAGCCTCGGAGACGGTTTGAGACAATTGTTACAAAAATCAGAGAAAGTCAAAAATTAGAGTGAAATTGCTTCAAACAAGCGAATTATCGCGAAACAACACCTGCTCGAATCCAACAAAAACTGTGCGCTACCGTCTCTACTGAGCCTCAGAGACTCTTTGAGACAAGTATTACAAAAATCAGAGAATGTCAAAAATTAGAGTGAAATTGCTTCAAACAGGCGAATTATCGCGAAACAACACCTGCTCGAATCCAACAAAAACTGTGCCCTGCCGACTCCATTTAGCCTCAAAGACGGTTTGAGATAATTGTTACAAAAATCAGAGAATGTCAAAGATTAGAGTGTAATTGCTTCAAACAAGCGAATTATCGCGAAACAACACCTGCTCGAATCCAACAAAAACTGTGCCCTGCCGACTCTATTTAGCCTCAGAGACGGTTTGAGACAATTGTAACAAAGATCACAGAATGTCAAAAATTAGAGTTTAATTGCTTCAAACAGGCGAATTATCGCGAAACAACACCTGCTCGAATCCAACAAAAACTGTGCGCTACCGTCTCTACTGAGCCTCAGAGACGCTTTGAGACAAGTATTACAAAAATCAGAGAATGTCAAAAATTAGAGTGAAATTGCTTCAAACAGGCGAATTATCGCGAAACAACACCTCGAATCCAACAAAAACTATGCCCTACCCACTCTATTTAGCCTCAGAGACGGTTTAGGACAATTGTTACAAAAATCAGAGCATGTCAAAAATTAGAGTGAAATTGCTTCAAACAGGCGAATTACCGCTTAACAACACCTGTTCGTATCCAACAAAAACTGTGCCCTGCCGACTCCATTTAGCCTCAGAGACGGTTTGAGACAATTGTTACAAAAATCTGAGAATGTCAAAAATTAGAGTGAAATTGCTTCAAACAAGCGAATTATCGCGAAACAACACCTGCTCGAATCAAACAAAAACCGTGCCCTGCCGTCTCTACCTGGCCTCAGAGACGGTTTGAGACAATTGTTACAAAAATCAGAGAAAGTCAAAAATTAGAGTGTAATTGCTTCAAACAAGCGAATTATCGCGAAACAACACCTGCTCAAATCCAACAAAAACTGTGCGCTACCGTCTCTACTGAGCCTCAGAGACGCTTTGAGACAAGTATTACAAAAGTCAGAGAATGTCAAAAATTAGAGTGAAATTGCTTCAAACAAGCGAATTATCGCGAAACAACACCTGCTCAAATCCAACAAAAACTGTGCGCTACCGTCTCTACTGAGCCTCAGAGACGCTTGGAGACAAGTATTACAAAAGTCAGAGAATGTCAAAAATTAGAATGAAATTGCTTCAAACAGGCGAATTATCGCGAAACAACACCTGCTCGAATCCAACAAAAACTGTGCCCTGCCGACTCCAGTTAGCCTCAAAGACGGTTTGAGATAATTGTTACAAAAATCAGAGAATGTCAAAGATTAGAGTGTAATTGCTTCAAACAAGCGAATTATCGCGAAACAACACCTGCTCGAATCCAACAAAAACTGTGCCCTGCCGACTCTATTTAGCCTCCGAGACGGTTTGAGACAATTGTTACAAAGATCACAGAATGTCAAAAATTAGAGTTTAATTGCTTCAAACAAGCGAATTATCGCGAAACAGCTGCTCGAATCCAACAAAAACTGTGCGCTACCGTCTCTACTGAGCCTCAGAGACGCTTAGAGACAAGTATTACAAAAATCAGAGAATGTCAAAAATTAGAGTGAAATTGCTTCAAACAGGCGAATTATCGCGAAACAACACCTGCTCGAATCCAACAAAAACTGTGCCCTGCCGACTCCATTAACTTCAAAGACGGTTTGAGATAATTGTTACAAAAATCAGAGAATGTCAAAGATTAGTGTGTAATTGCTTCAAACAAGCGAATTATCGCGAAACAACACCTGCTCGAATCCAACAAAAACTGTGCGCTACCGTCTCTACTGAGCCTCAGAGACGCTTTGAGACAAGTATTACAAAAATCAGAGAAGGTCAAAAATTAGAGTGAAATTGCTTCAAGCAGGCGAATTATCGCGAAACAACACCTGCTCGAATCCAACAAAAACTGTGCCCTGCCGACTCCATTTAGCCTCAAAGACGGTTTGAGGCAATTGTTACAAAAATCAGAGAATGTCAAAAACTAGAGTGAAATTGCTTCAAACAAGCGAATTATCGCGAAACAACACCTGCTCGAATCCAACAAAAACTGTGCCCCGCCGACTCCATTTAGCCTCAAAGACGGTTTGAGATAATTGTTACAAAAATCAGAGAATGTCAAAGATTAGTGTGTAATTGCTTCAAACAAGCGAATTTTCGCGAAACAACACCTGCTCGAATCCAACAAAAACTGTGCCCTGCCGAATCTATTTAGCCTCAGAGGCGGTTTGAGACAATTGTTACAAAGATCACAGAATGTCAAAAATTAGAGTTTAATTGCTTCAAACTAGCGAATTATCGCGAAACAACACCTGCTCGAATCCAACAAAAACTATGCCCTACCCACTCTATTTAGCCTCAGAGACGGTTTAGGACAATTGATACAAAAATCAGAGAATGTCAAAAATTAGAGTGAAATTGCTTCAAAGAAGCGAATTATCGCGAGACAGCACCTGCTCGTAACAAACAAAAACCGTGCCCTGCCGTCTCTACCTGGCCTCAGAGACGGTTTGAGACAATTGTTACAAAAATCAGAGAATGTCAAAAATTAGAGTGAAATTGCTTCAAACAAGCGAATTATCGCGAAACAACACCTGCTCGAATCCAACAAAAACTGTGCCCTGCCGACTCTATTTAGCCTCAGAGACGGTTTGAGACAATTGTTACAAAAATCAGAGAATGTCAAAAATTAGAGTGAAATTGCTTCAAACAAGCGAATTATCGCGAAACAACACCTGCTCGAATCCAACAAAAACTGTGGCCTGCCGACTCTATTAAGCCTCGGAGACGGTTTAAGACAATGGTTACAAAAATCAGAGAATGTCAAAAATTAGAGTGTAATTGCTTCAAACAAGCGAATTATCGAGAAACAACACCTGCTCGAATCCAACAAAAACTGTGCGCTACCGTCTCTACTGAGCCTCAGAGACTCTTTGAGACAAGTATTACAAAAATCAGAGAATGTCAAAAAATTAGAGTGAAATTGCTTCAAACAGGCGAATTATCGCGAAACAACACCTGCTCGAATCCAACAAAAACTGTGCCCTGCCGACTCCATTTAGCCTCAAAGACGGTTTGAGATAATTGTTACAAAAATCAGAGAATGTCAAAGATTAGAGTGTAATTGCTTCAAACAAGCGAATTATCGCGAAACAACACCTGCTCGAATCCAACAAAAACTATGCCCTACCCACTCTATTTAGCCTCAGAGACGGTTTAGGACAATTGTTACAAAAATCAGAGAATGTCAAAAATTAGAGTGAAATTGCTTCAAACAGGCGAATTACCGCTTAACAACACCTGCTCGTATCCAACAAAAACTGTGCCCTGCCGACTCCATTTAGCCTCAGAGACGGTTTGAGACATTTGTTACAAAAATCAGAGAATGTCAAAAATTAGAGTGAAATTGCTTCAAACAAGCGAATTATCGCGAAACAACACCTGCTCGAATCAAACAAAAACGGTGCCCTGCCGTCTCTACCTGGCCTCAGAGACGGTTTGAGACAATTGTTACAAAAACAGAGAAAGTCAAAAATTAGAGTGTAATTGCTTCAAACAAGCGAATTATCGCGAAACAACACCTGCTCAAATCCAACAAAAACTGTGCGCTACCGTCTCTACTGAGCCTCAGAGACGCTTGGAGACAAGTATTACAAAAGTCAGAGAATGTCAAAAATTAGAGTGAAATTGCTTCAAACAGGCGAATTATCGCGAAACAACACCTGCTCGAATCCAACAAAAACTGTGCCCTGCCGACTCCATTTAGCCTCAAAGACGGTTTGAGATAATTGTTACAAAAATCAGAGAATGTCAAAGATTAGAGTGTAATTGCTTCAAACAAGCGAATTATCGCGAAACAACACCTGCTCGAATCCAACAAAAACTGTGCCCTGCCGACTCTATTTAGCCTCCGAGACGGTTTGAGACAATTGTTACAAAGATCACAGAATGTCAAAAATTAGAGTTTAATTGCTTCAAACAAGCGAATTATCGCGAAACACCTGCTCGAATCCAACAAAAACTGTGCGCTACCGTCTCTACTGAGCCTCACAGACGCTTTGAGACAAGTATTACAAAAATCATAGAATGTCAAAAATTAGAATGAAATTGCTTCAAACAAGCGAATTATCGCGAAACAACACCTGCTCGAATCCAACAAAAACTGTGCCCTGCCGACTCTATTTAGCCTCAGAGACGGTTTGAGACAATTGTTACAAAAATCAGAGAATGTCAAAAATTAGAGTGAAATTGCTTCAAACAAGCGAATTATCGCGAAACAACACCTGCTCGAATCCAACAAAAACTGTGGCCTGCCGACTCCATTAACTTCAAAGACGGTTTGAGATAATTGTTACAAAAATCAGAGAATGTCAAAGATTAGTGTGTAATTGCTTCAAACAAGCGAATTATCGCGAAACAACACCTGCTCGAATCCAACAAAAACTGTGCGCTACCGTCTCTACTGAGCCTCAGAGACGCTTTGAGACAAGTATTACAAAAATCAGAGAATGTCAAAAATTAGAGTGAAATTGCTTCAAGCAGGCGAATTATCGCGAAACAACACCTGCTCGAATCCAACAAAAACTGTGCCCCGCCGACTCCATTTAGCCTCAAAGACGGTTTGAGATAATTGTTACAAAAATCAGAGAATGTCAAAGATTAGTGTGTAATTGCTTCAAACAAGCGAATTTTCGCGAAACAACACCTGCTCGAATCCAACAAAAACTGTGCCCTGCCGAATCTATTTAGCCTCAGAGGCGGTTTGAGACAATTGTTACAAAGATCACAGAATGTCAAAAATTAGAGTTTAATTGCTTCAAACTAGCGAATTATCGCGAAACAACACCTGCTCGAATCCAACAAAAACTATGCCCTACCCACTCTATTTAGCCTCAGAGACGGTTTAGGACAATTGATACAAAAATCAGAGAATGTCAAAAATTAGAGTGAAATTGCTTCAAAGAAGCGAATTATCGCGAGACAGCACCTGCTCGTAACAAACAAAAACCGTGCCCTGCCGTCTCTACCTGGCCTCAGAGACGGTTTGAGACAATTGTTACAAAAATCAGAGAATGTCAAAAATTAGAGTGAAATTGCTTCAAACAAGCGAATTATCGCGAAACAACACCTGCTCGAATCCAACAAAAACTGTGCCCTGCCGACTCTATTTAGCCTCAGAGACGGTTTGAGACAATTGTTACAAAAATCAGAGAATGTCAAAAATTAGAGTGAAATTGCTTCAAACAAGCGAATTATCGCGAAACAACACCTGCTCGAATCCAACAAAAACTGTGGCCTGCCGACTCTATTAAGCCTCGGAGACGGTTTAAGACAATGGTTACAAAAATCAGAGAATGTCAAAAATTAGAGTGTAATTGCTTCAAACAAGCGAATTATCGAGAAACAACACCTGCTCGAATCCAACAAAAACTGTGCGCTACCGTCTCTACTGAGCCTCAGAGACTCTTTGAGACAAGTATTACAAAAATCAGAGAATGTCAAAAAATTAGAGTGAAATTGCTTCAAACAGGCGAATTATCGCGAAACAACACCTGCTCGAATCCAACAAAAACTGTGCCCTGCCGACTCCATTTAGCCTCAAAGACGGTTTGAGATAATTGTTACAAAAATCAGAGAATGTCAAAGATTAGAGTGTAATTGCTTCAAACAAGCGAATTATCGCGAAACAACACCTGCTCGAATCCAACAAAAACTATGCCCTACCCACTCTATTTAGCCTCAGAGACGGTTTAGGACAATTGTTACAAAAATCAGAGAATGTCAAAAATTAGAGTGAAATTGCTTCAAACAGGCGAATTACCGCTTAACAACACCTGCTCGTATCCAACAAAAACTGTGCCCTGCCGACTCCATTTAGCCTCAGAGACGGTTTGAGACATTTGTTACAAAAATCAGAGAATGTCAAAAATTAGAGTGAAATTGCTTCAAACAAGCGAATTATCGCGAAACAACACCTGCTCGAATCAAACAAAAACGGTGCCCTGCCGTCTCTACCTGGCCTCAGAGACGGTTTGAGACAATTGTTACAAAAACAGAGAAAGTCAAAAATTAGAGTGTAATTGCTTCAAACAAGCGAATTATCGCGAAACAACACCTGCTCAAATCCAACAAAAACTGTGCGCTACCGTCTCTACTGAGCCTCAGAGACGCTTGGAGACAAGTATTACAAAAGTCAGAGAATGTCAAAAATTAGAGTGAAATTGCTTCAAACAGGCGAATTATCGCGAAACAACACCTGCTCGAATCCAACAAAAACTGTGCCCTGCCGACTCCATTTAGCCTCAAAGACGGTTTGAGATAATTGTTACAAAAATCAGAGAATGTCAAAGATTAGAGTGTAATTGCTTCAAACAAGCGAATTATCGCGAAACAACACCTGCTCGAATCCAACAAAAACTGTGCCCTGCCGACTCTATTTAGCCTCCGAGACGGTTTGAGACAATTGTTACAAAGATCACAGAATGTCAAAAATTAGAGTTTAATTGCTTCAAACAAGCGAATTATCGCGAAACACCTGCTCGAATCCAACAAAAACTGTGCGCTACCGTCTCTACTGAGCCTCACAGACGCTTTGAGACAAGTATTACAAAAATCATAGAATGTCAAAAATTAGAATGAAATTGCTTCAAACAAGCGAATTATCGCGAAACAACACCTGCTCGAATCCAACAAAAACTGTGCCCTGCCGACTCTATTTAGCCTCAGAGACGGTTTGAGACAATTGTTACAAAAATCAGAGAATGTCAAAAATTAGAGTGAAATTGCTTCAAACAAGCGAATTATCGCGAAACAACACCTGCTCGAATCCAACAAAAACTGTGGCCTGCCGACTCTATTAAGCCTCGGAGACGGTTTGAGACAATTGTTACAAAAATCAGAGAAAGTCAAAAATTAGAGTGAAATTGCTTCAAACAAGCGAATTATCGCGAAACAACACCTGCTCGAATCCAACAAAAACTGTGCGCTACCGTCTCTACTGAGCCTCAGAGACTCTTTGAGACAAGTATTACAAAAATCAGAGAATGTCAAAAATTAGAGTGAAATTGCTTCAAACAGGCGAATTATCGCGAAACAACACCTGCTCGAATCCAACAAAAACTGTGCCCTGCCGACTCCATTTAGCCTCAAAGACGGTTTGAGATAATTGTTACAAAAATCAGAGAATGTCAAAGATTAGAGTGTAATTGCTTCAAACAAGCGAATTATCGCGAAACAACACCTGCTCGAATCCAACAAAAACTGTGCCCTGCCGACTCTATTTAGCCTCAGAGACGGTTTGAGACAATTGTAACAAAGATCACAGAATGTCAAAAATTAGAGTTTAATTGCTTCAAACAGGCGAATTATCGCGAAACAACACCTGCTCGAATCCAACAAAAACTGTGCGCTACCGTCTCTACTGAGCCTCAGAGACGCTTTGAGACAAGTATTACAAAAATCAGAGAATGTCAAAAATTAGAGTGAAATTGCTTCAAACAGGCGAATTATCGCGAAACAACACCTCGAATCCAACAAAAACTATGCCCTACCCACTCTATTTAGCCTCAGAGACGGTTTAGGACAATTGTTACAAAAATCAGAGCATGTCAAAAATTAGAGTGAAATTGCTTCAAACAGGCGAATTACCGCTTAACAACACCTGTTCGTATCCAACAAAAACTGTGCCCTGCCGACTCCATTTAGCCTCAGAGACGGTTTGAGACAATTGTTACAAAAATCTGAGAATGTCAAAAATTAGAGTGAAATTGCTTCAAACAAGCGAATTATCGCGAAACAACACCTGCTCGAATCAAACAAAAACCGTGCCCTGCCGTCTCTACCTGGCCTCAGAGACGGTTTGAGACAATTGTTACAAAAATCAGAGAAAGTCAAAAATTAGAGTGTAATTGCTTCAAACAAGCGAATTATCGCGAAACAACACCTGCTCAAATCCAACAAAAACTGTGCGCTACCGTCTCTACTGAGCCTCAGAGACGCTTTGAGACAAGTATTACAAAAGTCAGAGAATGTCAAAAATTAGAGTGAAATTGCTTCAAACAAGCGAATTATCGCGAAACAACACCTGCTCAAATCCAACAAAAACTGTGCGCTACCGTCTCTACTGAGCCTCAGAGACGCTTGGAGACAAGTATTACAAAAGTCAGAGAATGTCAAAAATTAGAATGAAATTGCTTCAAACAGGCGAATTATCGCGAAACAACACCTGCTCGAATCCAACAAAAACTGTGCCCTGCCGACTCCAGTTAGCCTCAAAGACGGTTTGAGATAATTGTTACAAAAATCAGAGAATGTCAAAGATTAGAGTGTAATTGCTTCAAACAAGCGAATTATCGCGAAACAACACCTGCTCGAATCCAACAAAAACTGTGCCCTGCCGACTCTATTTAGCCTCCGAGACGGTTTGAGACAATTGTTACAAAGATCACAGAATGTCAAAAATTAGAGTTTAATTGCTTCAAACAAGCGAATTATCGCGAAACACCTGCTCGAATCCAACAAAAACTGTGCGCTACCGTCTCTACTGAGCCTCAGAGACGCTTAGAGACAAGTATTACAAAAATCAGAGAATGTCAAAAATTAGAGTGAAATTGCTTCAAACAGGCGAATTATCGCGAAACAACACCTGCTCGAATCCAACAAAAACTGTGCCCTGCCGACTCCATTAACTTCAAAGACGGTTTGAGATAATTGTTACAAAAATCAGAGAATGTCAAAGATTAGTGTGTAATTGCTTCAAACAAGCGAATTATCGCGAAACAACACCTGCTCGAATCCAACAAAAACTGTGCGCTACCGTCTCTACTGAGCCTCAGAGACGCTTTGAGACAAGTATTACAAAAATCAGAGAAGGTCAAAAATTAGAGTGAAATTGCTTCAAGCAGGCGAATTATCGCGAAACAACACCTGCTCGAATCCAACAAAAACTGTGCCCTGCCGACTCCATTTAGCCTCAAAGACGGTTTGAGATAATTGTTACAAAAATCAGAGAATGTCAAAGATTAGTGTGTAATTGCTTCAAACAAGCGAATTTTCGCGAAACAACACCTGCTCGAATCCAACAAAAACTGTGCCCTGCCGAATCTATTTAGCCTCAGAGGCGGTTTGAGACAATTGTTACAAAGATCACAGAATGTCAAAAATTAGAGTTTAATTGCTTCAAACTAGCGAATTATCGCGAAACAACACCTGCTCGAATCCAACAAAAACTATGCCCTACCCACTCTATTTAGCCTCAGAGACGGTTTAGGACAATTGATACAAAAATCAGAGAATGTCAAAAATTAGAGTGAAATTGCTTCAAAGAAGCGAATTATCGCGAGACAGCACCTGCTCGTAACAAACAAAAACCGTGCCCTGCCGTCTCTACCTGGCCTCAGAGAAGGTTTGAGACAATTGTTACAAAAATCAGAGAATGTCAAAAATTAGAGTGAAATTGCTTCAAACAAGCGAATTATCGCGAAACAACACCTGCTCGAATCCAACAAAAACTGTGCCCTGCCGACTCTATTTAGCCTCAGAGACGGTTTGAGACAATTGTTACAAAAATCAGAGAATGTCAAAAATTAGAGTGAAATTGCTTCAAACAAGCGAATTATCGCGAAACAACACCTGCTCGAATCCAACAAAAACTGTGGCCTGCCGACTCTATTAAGCCTCGGAGACGGTTTGAGACAATTGTTACAAAAATCAGAGAAAGTCAAAAATTAGAGTGAAATTGCTTCAAACAAGCGAATTATCGCGAAACAACACCTGCTCAAATCCAACAAAGACTGTGCCCTGCCGACTCTATTTAGCCTCAGAGACGGTTTAAGACAATGGTTACAAAAATCAGAGAATGTCAAAAATTAGAGTGTAATTGCTTCAAACAAGCGAATTATCGAGAAACAACACCTGCTCGAATCCAACAAAAACTGTGCGCTACCGTCTCTACTGAGCCTCAGAGACTCTTTGAGACAAGTATTACAAAAATCAGAGAATGTCAAAAAATTAGAGTGAAATTGCTTCAAACAGGCGAATTATCGCGAAACAACACCTGCTCGAATCCAACAAAAACTGTGCCCTGCCGACTCCATTTAGCCTCAAAGACGGTTTGAGATAATTGTTACAAAAATCAGAGAATGTCAAAGATTAGAGTGTAATTGCTTCAAACAAGCGAATTATCGCGAAACAACACCTGCTCGAATCCAACAAAAACTATGCCCTACCCACTCTATTTAGCCTCAGAGACGGTTTAGGACAATTGTTACAAAAATCAGAGAATGTCAAAAATTAGAGTGAAATTGCTTCAAACAGGCGAATTACCGCTTAACAACACCTGCTCGTATCCAACAAAAACTGTGCCCTGCCGACTCCATTTAGCCTCAGAGACGGTTTGAGACATTTGTTACAAAAATCAGAGAATGTCAAAAATTAGAGTGAAATTGCTTCAAACAAGCGAATTATCGCGAAACAACACCTGCTCGAATCAAACAAAAACGGTGCCCTGCCGTCTCTACCTGGCCTCAGAGACGGTTTGAGACAATTGTTACAAAAACAGAGAAAGTCAAAAATTAGAGTGTAATTGCTTCAAACAAGCGAATTATCGCGAAACAACACCTGCTCAAATCCAACAAAAACTGTGCGCTACCGTCTCTACTGAGCCTCAGAGACGCTTGGAGACAAGTATTACAAAAGTCAGAGAATGTCAAAAATTAGAGTGAAATTGCTTCAAACAGGCGAATTATCGCGAAACAACACCTGCTCGAATCCAACAAAAACTGCGCCCTGCCGACTCCATTTAGCCTCAAAGACGGTTTGAGATAATTGTTACAAAAATCAGAGAATGTCAAAGATTAGAGTGTAATTGCTTCAAACAAGCGAATTATCGCGAAACAACACCTGCTCGAATCCAACAAAAACTGTGCCCTGCCGACTCTATTTAGCCTCCGAGACGGTTTGAGACAATTGTTACAAAGATCACAGAATGTCAAAAATTAGAGTTTAATTGCTTCAAACAAGCGAATTATCGCGAAACACCTGCTCGAATCCAACAAAAACTGTGCGCTACCGTCTCTACTGAGCCTCACAGACGCTTTGAGACAAGTATTACAAAAATCATAGAATGTCAAAAATTAGAATAAAATTGCTTCAAACAAGCGAATTATCGCGAAACAACACCTGCTCGAATCCAACAAAAAGTGTGCCCTGCCGACTCCATTTAGCCTCAAAGACGGTTTGAGATAATTGTTACAAAAATCAGAGAATGTCAAAGATTAGTGTAATTGCTTCAAACAAGCGATTTATCGCGAAACAACACCTGCTCGCATCCAACAAAAACTGTGCCCTGCCGACTCTATTTAGCCTCAGAGACGGTTTGAGACAATTGTTACAAAAATCAGAGAATGTCAAAAATTAGAGTGACATTGCTTCAAACAAGCGAATTATCGCGAAACAACACCTGCTCGAATCCAACGAAAACTGTGGCCTGCCGACTCTATTAAGCCTCAGAGACGGTGTGAGACAATTGTTACAAAAATCAGAGAATGTCAAAAATTAGAGTGAAATTGCTTCAAACAAGCGAATTATCGCGAAACAACACCTGCTCGAATCCAACAAAAACTGTGCCCTGCCGACTCTATTTATCCTCAGAGACGGTTTAAGACAATGGTTACAAAAATCAGAGAATGTCAAAAATTAGAGTGTAATTGCTTCAAACAAGCGAATTATCGCGAAACAACACCTGCTCGAATCCAACAAAAACTGTGCGCTACCGTCTCTACTGAGCCTCAGAGACGCTTTGAGTCAAGTATTACAAAAATCAGAGAATGTCAAAAATTAGTGTGAAATTGCTTCAAGCAGGCGAATTATCGCGAAACAACACCTGCTCGAATCAAACAAAAACGGTGCCCTGCCGACTCCATTTAGCCTCAAAGACGGTTTGAGATAATTGTTACAAAAATCAGAGAATGTCAAAGATTAGTGTGTAATTGCTTCAAACAAGCGAATTATCGCGAAACACCACCTGCTCGAATCCAACAAAAACTGTGCCCTGCCGACTCTATTAAGCCTCAGAGGCGGTTTGAGGCAATTGTTACAAAGATCACAGAATGTCAAAAATTAGAGTTTAATTGCTTCAAACTAGCGAATTATCGCGAAACAACACCTGCTCGAATCCAACAAAAACTGTGCGCTACCGTCTCTACTGAGCCTCAGAGACGCTTTGAGACAAGTATTACAAAAATCAGAGAATGTCAAAAATTAGAGTGAAATTGCTTCAAACAGGCGAATTATCTTGAAACAACACCTGCTCGAATCCAACAAAAACTGTGCGCTACCGTCTCTACTGAGCCTCAGAGACGCTTTGAGACAAGTATTACAAAAATCAGAGAATGTCAAAGATTAGAGTGTAATTGCTTCAAACAAGCGAATTATCGCGAAACAACACCTGCTCGAATCCAACAAAAACTATGCCCTACCCACTCTATTTAGCCTCAGAGACGGTTTAGGACAATTGTTACAAAAATCAGAGAATGTCAAAAATTAGAGTTTAATTGCTTCAAACAAGCGAATTATCGCGAAACAACACCTGCTCGTAACAAACAAAAACCGTGCCCTGCCGTCTCTACCTGGCCTCAGAGACGGTTTGAGACAATTGTTATAAAAATCAGAGAATGTCAAAAATTAGAGTGAAATTGCTTCAAACAAGCGAATTATCGCGAAACAACACCTGCTCGAATCCAACAAAAACTGTGCCCTGCCGACTCCATTTAGCCTCAAAGACGGTTAGAGATAACTGTTACAAAAATCAGAGAATGTCAAAGATTAGAGTGTAATTGCTTCAAACAAGCGAATTATCGCGAAACAACACCTGCTCGAATCCAACAAAAACTGTGCCCTGCCGACTCTATTTAGCCTCAGAGACGGTTTGAGACAATTGTTACAAAGATCACAGAATGTCAAAAATTAGAGTTTAATTGCTTCAAACAAGCGAATTATCGCGAAACAACACCTGCTCGAATCCAACAAAAACTATGCCCTACCCGCTCTATTTCGCCTCAGAGACTGTTTGAGACAATTGTTACAAAAATCAGAGAATGTCAAAAATTAGAGTGAAATTGCTTCAAACAAGCGAATTATCGCGAAACAACACCTGCTCGAATCCAACAAAAACTGTGCGCTACCGTCTCTACTGAGCCTCAGAGACGCTTTGAGACAAGTATTACAAAAATCAGAGAATGTCAAAAATTAGAGTGAAATTGCTTCAAACAAGCGAATTATCGCGAAACAACACCTGCTCGAATCCAACAAAAACTGTGGCCTGCCGACTCTATTAAGCCTCGGAGACGGTTTGAGACAATTGTTACAAAAATCAGAGAAAGTCAAAAATTAGAGTGAAATTGCTTCAAACAAGCGAATTATCGCGAAACAACACCTGCTCAAATCCAACAAAGACTGTGCCCTGCCGACTCTATTTAGCCTCAGAGACGGTTTAAGACAATGGTTACAAAAATCAGAGAATGTCAAAAATTAGAGTGTAATTGCTTCAAACAAGCGAATTATCGAGAAACAACACCTGCTCGAATCCAACAAAAACTGTGCGCTACCGTCTCTACTGAGCCTCAGAGACTCTTTGAGACAAGTATTACAAAAATCAGAGAATGTCAAAAAATTAGAGTGAAATTGCTTCAAACAGGCGAATTATCGCGAAACAATACCTGCTCGAATCCAACAAAAACTGTGCCCTGCCGACTCCATTTAGCCTCAAAGACGGTTTGAGATAATTGTTACAAAAATCAGAGAATGTCAAAGATTAGAGTGTAATTGCTTCAAACAAGCGAATTATCGCGAAACAACACCTGCTCGAATCCAACAAAAACTATGCCCTACCCACTCTATTTAGCCTCAGAGACGGTTTAGGACAATTGTTACAAAAATCAGAGAATGTCAAAAATTAGAGTGAAATTGCCTCAAACAGGCGAATTACCGCTTAACAACACCTGCTCGTATCCAACAAAAACTGTGCCCTGCCGACTCCATTTAGCCTCAGAGACGGTTTGAGACAATTGTTACAAAAATCAGAGAATGTCAAAAATTAGAGTGAAATTGCTTCAAACAAGCGAATTATCGCGAAACAACACCTGCTCGAATCAAACAAAAACGGTGCCCTGCCGTCTCTACCTGGCCTCAGAGACGGTTTGAGACAATTGTTACAAAAACAGAGAAAGTCAAAAATTAGAGTGTAATTGCTTCAAACAAGCGAATTATCGCGAAACAACACCTGCTCAAATCCAACAAAAACTGTGCGCTACCGTCTCTACTGAGCCTCAGAGACGCTTGGAGACAAGTATTACAAAAGTCAGAGAATGTCAAAAATTAGAGTGAAATTGCTTCAAACAGGCGAATTATCGCGAAACAACACCTGCTCGAATCCAACAAAAACTGTGCCCTGCCGACTCCATTTAGCCTCAAAGACGGTTTGAGATAATTGTTACAAAAATCAGAGAATGTCAAAGATTAGAGTGTAATTGCTTCAAACAAGCGAATTATCGCGAAACAACACCTGCTCGAATCCAACAAAAACTGTGCCCTGCCGACTCTATTTAGCCTCCGAGACGGTTTGAGACAATTGTTACAAAGATCACAGAATGTCAAAAATTAGAGTTTAATTGCTTCAAACAAGCGAATTATCGCGAAACACCTGCTCGAATCCAACAAAAACTGTGCGCTACCGTCTCTACTGAGCCTCAGAGACGCTTTGAGACAAGTATTACAAAAATCATAGAATGTCAAAAATTAGAATGAAATTGCTTCAAACAAGCGAATTATCGCGAAACAACACCTGCTCGAATCCAACAAAAAGTGTGCCCTGCCGACTCCATTTAGCCTCAAAGACGGTTTGAGATAATTGTTACAAAAATCAGAGAATGTCAAAGATTAGTGTAATTGCTTCAAACAAGCGATTTATCGCGAAACAACACCTGCTCGCATCCAACAAAAACTGTGCCCTGCCGACTCTATTTAGCCTCAGAGACGGTTTGAGACAATTGTTACAAAAATCAGAGAATGTCAAAAATTAGAGTGACATTGCTTCAAACAAGCGAATTATCGCGAAACAACACCTGCTCGAATCCAACAAAAACTGTGGCCTGCCGACTCTATTATGCCTCAGAGACGGTGTGAGACAATTGTTACAAAAATCAGAGAATGTCAAAAATTAGAGTGAAATTGCTTCAAACAAGCGAATTATCGCGAAACAACACCAGCTCGAATCCAACAAAAACTGTGCCCTGCCGACTCTATTTAGCCTCAGAGACGGTTTAAGACAATGGTTACAAAAATCAGAGAATGTCAAAAATTAGAGTGTAATTGCTTCAAACAAGCGAATTATCGCGAAACAACACCTGCTCGAATCCAACAAAAACTGTGCGCTACCGTCTCTACTGAGCCTCAGAGATGCTTTGAGACAAGTATTACAAAAATCAGAGAATGTCAAAAATTAGAGTGAAATTGCTTCAAGCAGGCGAATTATCGCGAAACAACACCTGCTCGAATCCAACAAAAACTGTGCCCTGCCGACTCCATTTAGCCTCAAAGACGGTTTGAGATAATTGTTACAAAAATCAGAGAATGTCAAAGATTAGAGTGTAGTTGCTTCAAACAAGCGAATTATCGCGAAACAACACCTGCTCGAATCCAACAAAAACTATGCCCTACCCACTCTATTTAGCCTCAGAGACGGTTTAGGACAATTGTTACAAAAATCAGAGAATGTCAAAAATTAGAGTGAAATTGCTTCAAACAGGCGAATTACCGCTTAACAACACCTGCTCGTATCCAACAAAAACTGTGCCCTGCCGACTCCACCTGGCCTCAGAGACGGTTTGAGACAATTGTTACAAAAACAGAGAAAGTCAAAAATTAGAGTGTAATTGCTTCAAACAAGCGAATTATCGCGAAACAACACCTGCTCAAATCCAACAAAAACTGTGCGCTACCGTCTCTACTGAGCCTCAGAGACGCTTGGAGACAAGTATTACAAAAGTCAGAGAATGTCAAAAATTAGAGTGAAATTGCTTCAAACAGGCGAATTATCGCGAAACAACACCTGCTCGAATCCAACAAAAACTGTGCCCTGCCGACTCCATTTAGCCTCAAAGACGGTTTGAGATAATTGTTACAAAAATCAGAGAATGTCAAAGATTAGAGTGTAATTGCTTCAAACAAGCGAATTATCGCGAAACAACACCTGCTCGAATCCAACAAAAACTGTGCCCTGCCGACTCTATTTAGCCTCCGAGACGGTTTGCGACAATTGTTACAAAGATCACAGAATGTCAAAAATTAGAGTTTAATTGCTTCAAACAAGCGAATTATCGCGAAACACCTGCTCGAATCCAACAAAAACTGTGCGCTACCGTCTCTACTGGGCCTCAGAGACGCTTTGAGACAAGTATTACAAAAATCATAGAATGTCAAAAATTAGAATGAAATTGCTTCAAACAAGCGAATTATCGCGAAACAACACCTGCTCGAATCCAACAAAAAGTGTGCCCTGCCGACTCCATTTAGCCTCAAAGACGGTTTGAGATAATTGTTACAAAAATCAGAGAATGTCAAAGATTAGTGTAATTGCTTCAGACAAGCGATTTATCGCGAAACAACACCTGCTCGCATCCAACAAAAACTGTGCCCTGCCGACTCTATTTAGCCTCAGAGACGGTTTGAGACAATTGTTACAAAAATCAGAGAATGTCAAAAATTAGAGTGACATTGCTTCAAACAAGCGAATTATCGCGAAACAACACCTGCTCGAATCCAACAAAAACTGTGGCCTGCCGACTCTATTAAGCCTCAGAGACGGTGTGAGACAATTGTTACAAAAATCAGAGAATGTCAAAAATTAGAGTGAAATTGCTTCAAACAAGCGAATTATCGCGAAACAACACCTGCTCGAATCCAACAAAAACTGTGCCCTGCCGACTCTATTTAGCCTCAGAGACGGTTTAAGACAATGGTTACAAAAATCAGAGAATGTCAAAAATTAGAGTGTAATTGCTTCAAACAAGCGAATTATCGCGAAACAACACCTGCTCGAATCCAACAAAAACTGTGCGCTACCGTCTCTACTGAGCCTCAGAGACGCTTTGAGACAAGTATTACAAAAATCAGAGAATGTCAAAAATTAGAGTGAAATTGCTTCAAGCAGGCGAATTATCGCGAAACAACACCTGCTCGAATCCAACAAAAACGGTGCCCTGCCGACTCCATTTAGCCTCAAAGACGGTTTGAGATAATTGTTACAAAAATCAGAGAATGTCAAAGATTAGTGTGTAATTGCTTCAAACAAGCGAATTATCGCGAAACACCACCTGCTCGAATCCAACAAAAACTGTGCCCTGCCGACTCTATTAAGCCTCAGAGGCGGTTTGAGGCAATTGTTACAAAGATCACAGAATGTCAAAAATTAGAGTTTAATTGCTTCAAACTAGCGAATTATCGCGAAACAACACCTGCTCGAATCCAACAAAAACTGTGCGCTACCGTCTCTACTGAGCCTCAGAGACGCTTTGAGACAAGTATTACAAAAATCAGAGAATGTCAAAAATTAGAGTGAAATTGCTTCAAACAGGCGAATTATCTTGAAACAACACCTGCTCGAATCCAACAAAAACTGTGCCCTGCCGACTCCATTAACCTCAAAGACGGTTTGAGATAATTGTTACAAAAATCAGAGAATGTCAAAGATTAGAGTGTAATTGCTTCAAACAAGCGAATTATCGCGAAACAACACCTGCTCGAATCCAACAAAAACTATGCCCTACCCACTCTATTTAGCCTCAGAGACGGTTTAGGACAATTGTTACAAAAATCAGAGAATGTCAAAAATTAGAGTGAAATTGCTTCAAACAAGCGAATTATCGCGAAACAACACCTGCTCGAATCAAACAAAAACCGTGCCCTGCCGTCTCTACCTGGCCTCAGAGACGGTTTGAGACAATTGTTACAAAAATCAGAGAATGTCAAAAATTAGAGTGAAATTGCTTCAAACAAGCGAATTATCGCGAAACAACACCTGCTCGAATCCAACAAAAACTGTGGCCTGCCGACTCTATTAAGCCTCAGAGACGGTTTGAGACAATTGTTACAAAAATCAGAGAATGTCAAAAATTAGAGTGAAATTGCTTCAAACAAGCGAATTATCGCGAAACAACACCTGCTCGAATCCAACAAAAACTATGCCCTACCCGCTCTATTTAGCCTCAGAGACGGTTTGAGACAATTGTTACAAAAATCAGAGAATGTCAAAAATTAGAGTGAAATTGCTTAAAACAAGCCAATTATCGCGAAACAACACCTGCTCGAATCCAACAAAAACTGTGCGCTACCGTCTCTACTGAGCCTCAGAGACGCTTTGAGACAAGTATTACAAAAATCATAGAATGTCAAAAATTAGAGTGAAATTGCTTCAAACAAGCGAATTATCGCGAAACAACACCTGCTCGAAACAAAAAAAAACCGTGCCCTGCCGACTCCATTTAGCCTCAAAGACGGTTTGAGATAATTGATACAAAAATCAGAGAATGTCAAAGATTAGAGTGTAATTGCTTCAAACAAGCGAATTATCGCGAAACAACACCTGCTCGAATCCAACAAAAACTGTGCCCTGCCGACTCTATTTAGCCTCAGAGACGGTTTGAGACAATTGTTACAAAAACCAGAGAATGTCAAAAATTAGAGTGAAATTGCTTCAAACAAGCGAATTATCGCGAAACAACACCTGCTCGAATCCAACAAAAACTGTGGCCTGCCGACTCTATTAAGCCTCGGAGACGGTTTGAGACAATTGTTACAAAAATCAGAGAAAGTCAAAAATTAGAGTGAAATTGCTTCAAACAAGCGAATTATCGCGAAACAACACCTGCTCAAATCCAACAAAACCTGTGCCCTGCCGACTCTATTTAGCCTCAGAGACGGTTTAAGACAATGGTTACAAAAATCAGAGAATGTCAAAAATTAGAGTGTAATTGCTTCAAACAAGCGAATTATCGAGAAACAACACCTGCTCGAATCCAACAAAAACTGTGCGCTACCGTCTCTACTGAGCCTCAGAGACTCTTTGAGACAAGTATTACAAAAATCAGAGAATGTCAAAAATTAGAGTGAAATTGCTTCAAAGAAGCGAATTATCGCGAGACAGCACCTGCTCGTAACAAACAAAAACCGTGCCCTGCCGTCTCTACCTGGCCTCAGAGACGGTTTGAGACAATTGTTACAAAAATCAGAGAATGTCAAAAATTAGAGTGAAATTGCTTCAAACAAGCGAATTATCGCGAAACAACACCTGCTCGAATCCAACAAAAACTGTGCCCTGCCGACTCTATTTAGCCTCAGAGACGGTTTGAGACAATTGTTACAAAAATCAGAGAATGTCAAAAATTAGAGTGAAATTGCTTCAAACAAGCGAATTATCGCGAAACAACACCTGCTCGAATCCAACAAAAACTGTGGCCTGCCGACTCTATTAAGCCTCGGAGACGGTTTAAGACAATGGTTACAAAAATCAGAGAATGTCAAAAATTAGAGTGTAATTGCTTCAAACAAGCGAATTATCGAGAAACAACACCTGCTCGAATCCAACAAAAACTGTGCGCTACCGTCTCTACTGAGCCTCAGAGACTCTTTGAGACAAGTATTACAAAAATCAGAGAATGTCAAAAAATTAGAGTGAAATTGCTTCAAACAGGCGAATTATCGCGAAACAACACCTGCTCGAATCCAACAAAAACTGTGCCCTGCCGACTCCATTTAGCCTCAAAGACGGTTTGAGATAATTGTTACAAAAATCAGAGAATGTCAAAGATTAGAGTGTAATTGCTTCAAACAAGCGAATTATCGCGAAACAACACCTGCTCGAATCCAACAAAAACTATGCCCTACCCACTCTATTTAGCCTCAGAGACGGTTTAGGACAATTGTTACAAAAATCAGAGAATGTCAAAAATTAGAGTGAAATTGCTTCAAACAGGCGAATTACCGCTTAACAACACCTGCTCGTATCCAACAAAAACTGTGCCCTGCCGACTCCATTTAGCCTCAGAGACGGTTTGAGACATTTGTTACAAAAATCAGAGAATGTCAAAAATTAGAGTGAAATTGCTTCAAACAAGCGAATTATCGCGAAACAACACCTGCTCGAATCAAACAAAAACGGTGCCCTGCCGTCTCTACCTGGCCTCAGAGACGGTTTGAGACAATTGTTACAAAAACAGAGAAAGTCAAAAATTAGAGTGTAATTGCTTCAAACAAGCGAATTATCGCGAAACAACACCTGCTCAAATCCAACAAAAACTGTGCGCTACCGTCTCTACTGAGCCTCAGAGACGCTTGGAGACAAGTATTACAAAAGTCAGAGAATGTCAAAAATTAGAGTGAAATTGCTTCAAACAGGCGAATTATCGCGAAACAACACCTGCTCGAATCCAACAAAAACTGTGCCCTGCCGACTCCATTTAGCCTCAAAGACGGTTTGAGATAATTGTTACAAAAATCAGAGAATGTCAAAGATTAGAGTGTAATTGCTTCAAACAAGCGAATTATCGCGAAACAACACCTGCTCGAATCCAACAAAAACTGTGCCCTGCCGACTCTATTTAGCCTCCGAGACGGTTTGAGACAATTGTTACAAAGATCACAGAATGTCAAAAATTAGAGTTTAATTGCTTCAAACAAGCGAATTATCGCGAAACACCTGCTCGAATCCAACAAAAACTGTGCGCTACCGTCTCTACTGAGCCTCACAGACGCTTTGAGACAAGTATTACAAAAATCATAGAATGTCAAAAATTAGAATGAAATTGCTTCAAACAAGCGAATTATCGCGAAACAACACCTGCTCGAATCCAACAAAAACTGTGCCCTGCCGACTCTATTTAGCCTCAGAGACGGTTTGAGACAATTGTTACAAAAATCAGAGAATGTCAAAAATTAGAGTGAAATTGCTTCAAACAAGCGAATTATCGCGAAACAACACCTGCTCGAATCCAACAAAAACTGTGGCCTGCCGACTCTATTAAGCCTCGGAGACGGTTTGAGACAATTGTTACAAAAATCAGAGAAAGTCAAAAATTAGAGTGAAATTGCTTCAAACAAGCGAATTATCGCGAAACAACACCTGCTCGAATCCAACAAAAACTGTGCGCTACCGTCTCTACTGAGCCTCAGAGACTCTTTGAGACAAGTATTACAAAAATCAGAGAATGTCAAAAATTAGAGTGAAATTGCTTCAAACAGGCGAATTATCGCGAAACAACACCTGCTCGAATCCAACAAAAACTGTGCCCTGCCGACTCCATTTAGCCTCAAAGACGGTTTGAGATAATTGTTACAAAAATCAGAGAATGTCAAAGATTAGAGTGTAATTGCTTCAAACAAGCGAATTATCGCGAAACAACACCTGCTCGAATCCAACAAAAACTGTGCCCTGCCGACTCTATTTAGCCTCAGAGACGGTTTGAGACAATTGTAACAAAGATCACAGAATGTCAAAAATTAGAGTTTAATTGCTTCAAACAGGCGAATTATCGCGAAACAACACCTGCTCGAATCCAACAAAAACTGTGCGCTACCGTCTCTACTGAGCCTCAGAGACGCTTTGAGACAAGTATTACAAAAATCAGAGAATGTCAAAAATTAGAGTGAAATTGCTTCAAACAGGCGAATTATCGCGAAACAACACCTCGAATCCAACAAAAACTATGCCCTACCCACTCTATTTAGCCTCAGAGACGGTTTAGGACAATTGTTACAAAAATCAGAGCATGTCAAAAATTAGAGTGAAATTGCTTCAAACAGGCGAATTACCGCTTAACAACACCTGTTCGTATCCAACAAAAACTGTGCCCTGCCGACTCCATTTAGCCTCAGAGACGGTTTGAGACAATTGTTACAAAAATCTGAGAATGTCAAAAATTAGAGTGAAATTGCTTCAAACAAGCGAATTATCGCGAAACAACACCTGCTCGAATCAAACAAAAACCGTGCCCTGCCGTCTCTACCTGGCCTCAGAGACGGTTTGAGACAATTGTTACAAAAATCAGAGAAAGTCAAAAATTAGAGTGTAATTGCTTCAAACAAGCGAATTATCGCGAAACAACACCTGCTCAAATCCAACAAAAACTGTGCGCTACCGTCTCTACTGAGCCTCAGAGACGCTTTGAGACAAGTATTACAAAAGTCAGAGAATGTCAAAAATTAGAGTGAAATTGCTTCAAACAAGCGAATTATCGCGAAACAACACCTGCTCAAATCCAACAAAAACTGTGCGCTACCGTCTCTACTGAGCCTCAGAGACGCTTGGAGACAAGTATTACAAAAGTCAGAGAATGTCAAAAATTAGAATGAAATTGCTTCAAACAGGCGAATTATCGCGAAACAACACCTGCTCGAATCCAACAAAAACTGTGCCCTGCCGACTCCAGTTAGCCTCAAAGACGGTTTGAGATAATTGTTACAAAAATCAGAGAATGTCAAAGATTAGAGTGTAATTGCTTCAAACAAGCGAATTATCGCGAAACAACACCTGCTCGAATCCAACAAAAACTGTGCCCTGCCGACTCTATTTAGCCTCCGAGACGGTTTGAGACAATTGTTACAAAGATCACAGAATGTCAAAAATTAGAGTTTAATTGCTTCAAACAAGCGAATTATCGCGAAACACCTGCTCGAATCCAACAAAAACTGTGCGCTACCGTCTCTACTGAGCCTCAGAGACGCTTAGAGACAAGTATTACAAAAATCAGAGAATGTCAAAAATTAGAGTGAAATTGCTTCAAACAGGCGAATTATCGCGAAACAACACCTGCTCGAATCCAACAAAAACTGTGCCCTGCCGACTCCATTAACTTCAAAGACGGTTTGAGATAATTGTTACAAAAATCAGAGAATGTCAAAGATTAGTGTGTAATTGCTTCAAACAAGCGAATTATCGCGAAACAACACCTGCTCGAATCCAACAAAAACTGTGCGCTACCGTCTCTACTGAGCCTCAGAGACGCTTTGAGACAAGTATTACAAAAATCAGAGAAGGTCAAAAATTAGAGTGAAATTGCTTCAAGCAGGCGAATTATCGCGAAACAACACCTGCTCGAATCCAACAAAAACTGTGCCCTGCCGACTCCATTTAGCCTCAAAGACGGTTTGAGATAATTGTTACAAAAATCAGAGAATGTCAAAGATTAGTGTGTAATTGCTTCAAACAAGCGAATTTTCGCGAAACAACACCTGCTCGAATCCAACAAAAACTGTGCCCTGCCGAATCTATTTAGCCTCAGAGGCGGTTTGAGACAATTGTTACAAAGATCACAGAATGTCAAAAATTAGAGTTTAATTGCTTCAAACTAGCGAATTATCGCGAAACAACACCTGCTCGAATCCAACAAAAACTATGCCCTACCCACTCTATTTAGCCTCAGAGACGGTTTAGGACAATTGATACAAAAATCAGAGAATGTCAAAAATTAGAGTGAAATTGCTTCAAAGAAGCGAATTATCGCGAGACAGCACCTGCTCGTAACAAACAAAAACCGTGCCCTGCCGTCTCTACCTGGCCTCAGAGAAGGTTTGAGACAATTGTTACAAAAATCAGAGAATGTCAAAAATTAGAGTGAAATTGCTTCAAACAAGCGAATTATCGCGAAACAACACCTGCTCGAATCCAACAAAAACTGTGCCCTGCCGACTCTATTTAACCTCAGAGACGGTTTGAGACAATTGTTACAAAAATCAGAGAATGTCAAAAATTAGAGTGAAATTGCTTCAAACAAGCGAATTATCGCGAAACAACACCTGCTCGAATCCAACAAAAACTGTGGCCTGCCGACTCTATTAAGCCTCGGAGACGGTTTGAGACAATTGTTACAAAAATCAGAGAAAGTCAAAAATTAGAGTGAAATTGCTTCAAACAAGCGAATTATCGCGAAACAACACCTGCTCAAATCCAACAAAGACTGTGCCCTGCCGACTCTATTTAGCCTCAGAGACGGTTTAAGACAATGGTTACAAAAATCAGAGAATGTCAAAAATTAGAGTGTAATTGCTTCAAACAAGCGAATTATCGAGAAACAACACCTGCTCGAATCCAACAAAAACTGTGCGCTACCGTCTCTACTGAGCCTCAGAGACTCTTTGAGACAAGTATTACAAAAATCAGAGAATGTCAAAAAATTAGAGTGAAATTGCTTCAAACAGGCGAATTATCGCGAAACAACACCTGCTCGAATCCAACAAAAACTGTGCCCTGCCGACTCCATTTAGCCTCAAAGACGGTTTGAGATAATTGTTACAAAAATCAGAGAATGTCAAAGATTAGAGTGTAATTGCTTCAAACAAGCGAATTATCGCGAAACAACACCTGCTCGAATCCAACAAAAACTATGCCCTACCCACTCTATTTAGCCTCAGAGACGGTTTAGGACAATTGTTACAAAAATCAGAGAATGTCAAAAATTAGAGTGAAATTGCTTCAAACAGGCGAATTACCGCTTAACAACACCTGCTCGTATCCAACAAAAACTGTGCCCTGCCGACTCCATTTAGCCTCAGAGACGGTTTGAGACATTTGTTACAAAAATCAGAGAATGTCAAAAATTAGAGTGAAATTGCTTCAAACAAGCGAATTATCGCGAAACAACACCTGCTCGAATCAAACAAAAACGGTGCCCTGCCGTCTCTACCTGGCCTCAGAGACGGTTTGAGACAATTGTTACAAAAACAGAGAAAGTCAAAAATTAGAGTGTAATTGCTTCAAACAAGCGAATTATCGCGAAACAACACCTGCTCAAATCCAACAAAAACTGTGCGCTACCGTCTCTACTGAGCCTCAGAGACGCTTGGAGACAAGTATTACAAAAGTCAGAGAATGTCAAAAATTAGAGTGAAATTGCTTCAAACAGGCGAATTATCGCGAAACAACACCTGCTCGAATCCAACAAAAACTGCGCCCTGCCGACTCCATTTAGCCTCAAAGACGGTTTGAGATAATTGTTACAAAAATCAGAGAATGTCAAAGATTAGAGTGTAATTGCTTCAAACAAGCGAATTATCGCGAAACAACACCTGCTCGAATCCAACAAAAACTGTGCCCTGCCGACTCTATTTAGCCTCCGAGACGGTTTGAGACAATTGTTACAAAGATCACAGAATGTCAAAAATTAGAGTTTAATTGCTTCAAACAAGCGAATTATCGCGAAACACCTGCTCGAATCCAACAAAAACTGTGCGCTACCGTCTCTACTGAGCCTCACAGACGCTTTGAGACAAGTATTACAAAAATCATAGAATGTCAAAAATTAGAATAAAATTGCTTCAAACAAGCGAATTATCGCGAAACAACACCTGCTCGAATCCAACAAAAAGTGTGCCCTGCCGACTCCATTTAGCCTCAAAGACGGTTTGAGATAATTGTTACAAAAATCAGAGAATGTCAAAGATTAGTGTAATTGCTTCAAACAAGCGATTTATCGCGAAACAACACCTGCTCGCATCCAACAAAAACTGTGCCCTGCCGACTCTATTTAGCCTCAGAGACGGTTTGAGACAATTGTTACAAAAATCAGAGAATGTCAAAAATTAGAGTGACATTGCTTCAAACAAGCGAATTATCGCGAAACAACACCTGCTCGAATCCAACGAAAACTGTGGCCTGCCGACTCTATTAAGCCTCAGAGACGGTGTGAGACAATTGTTACAAAAATCAGAGAATGTCAAAAATTAGAGTGAAATTGCTTCAAACAAGCGAATTATCGCGAAACAACACCTGCTCGAATCCAACAAAAACTGTGCCCTGCCGACTCTATTTATCCTCAGAGACGGTTTAAGACAATGGTTACAAAAATCAGAGAATGTCAAAAATTAGAGTGTAATTGCTTCAAACAAGCGAATTATCGCGAAACAACACCTGCTCGAATCCAACAAAAACTGTGCGCTACCGTCTCTACTGAGCCTCAGAGACGCTTTGAGTCAAGTATTACAAAAATCAGAGAATGTCAAAAATTAGTGTGAAATTGCTTCAAGCAGGCGAATTATCGCGAAACAACACCTGCTCGAATCAAACAAAAACGGTGCCCTGCCGACTCCATTTAGCCTCAAAGACGGTTTGAGATAATTGTTACAAAAATCAGAGAATGTCAAAGATTAGTGTGTAATTGCTTCAAACAAGCGAATTATCGCGAAACACCACCTGCTCGAATCCAACAAAAACTGTGCCCTGCCGACTCTATTAAGCCTCAGAGGCGGTTTGAGGCAATTGTTACAAAGATCACAGAATGTCAAAAATTAGAGTTTAATTGCTTCAAACTAGCGAATTATCGCGAAACAACACCTGCTCGAATCCAACAAAAACTGTGCGCTACCGTCTCTACTGAGCCTCAGAGACGCTTTGAGACAAGTATTACAAAAATCAGAGAATGTCAAAAATTAGAGTGAAATTGCTTCAAACAGGCGAATTATCTTGAAACAACACCTGCTCGAATCCAACAAAAACTGTGCGCTACCGTCTCTACTGAGCCTCAGAGACGCTTTGAGACAAGTATTACAAAAATCAGAGAATGTCAAAGATTAGAGTGTAATTGCTTCAAACAAGCGAATTATCGCGAAACAACACCTGCTCGAATCCAACAAAAACTATGCCCTACCCACTCTATTTAGCCTCAGAGACGGTTTAGGACAATTGTTACAAAAATCAGAGAATGTCAAAAATTAGAGTTTAATTGCTTCAAACAAGCGAATTATCGCGAAACAACACCTGCTCGTAACAAACAAAAACCGTGCCCTGCCGTCTCTACCTGGCCTCAGAGACGGTTTGAGACAATTGTTATAAAAATCAGAGAATGTCAAAAATTAGAGTGAAATTGCTTCAAACAAGCGAATTATCGCGAAACAACACCTGCTCGAATCCAACAAAAACTGTGCCCTGCCGACTCCATTTAGCCTCAAAGACGGTTAGAGATAACTGTTACAAAAATCAGAGAATGTCAAAGATTAGAGTGTAATTGCTTCAAACAAGCGAATTATCGCGAAACAACACCTGCTCGAATCCAACAAAAACTGTGCCCTGCCGACTCTATTTAGCCTCAGAGACGGTTTGAGACAATTGTTACAAAGATCACAGAATGTCAAAAATTAGAGTTTAATTGCTTCAAACAAGCGAATTATCGCGAAACAACACCTGCTCGAATCCAACAAAAACTATGCCCTACCCGCTCTATTTCGCCTCAGAGACTGTTTGAGACAATTGTTACAAAAATCAGAGAATGTCAAAAATTAGAGTGAAATTGCTTCAAACAAGCGAATTATCGCGAAACAACACCTGCTCGAATCCAACAAAAACTGTGCGCTACCGTCTCTACTGAGCCTCAGAGACGCTTTGAGACAAGTATTACAAAAATCAGAGAATGTCAAAAATTAGAGTGAAATTGCTTCAAACAAGCGAATTATCGCGAAACAACACCTGCTCGAATCCAACAAAAACTGTGGCCTGCCGACTCTATTAAGCCTCGGAGACGGTTTGAGACAATTGTTACAAAAATCAGAGAAAGTCAAAAATTAGAGTGAAATTGCTTCAAACAAGCGAATTATCGCGAAACAACACCTGCTCAAATCCAACAAAGACTGTGCCCTGCCGACTCTATTTAGCCTCAGAGACGGTTTAAGACAATGGTTACAAAAATCAGAGAATGTCAAAAATTAGAGTGTAATTGCTTCAAACAAGCGAATTATCGAGAAACAACACCTGCTCGAATCCAACAAAAACTGTGCGCTACCGTCTCTACTGAGCCTCAGAGACTCTTTGAGACAAGTATTACAAAAATCAGAGAATGTCAAAAAATTAGAGTGAAATTGCTTCAAACAGGCGAATTATCGCGAAACAATACCTGCTCGAATCCAACAAAAACTGTGCCCTGCCGACTCCATTTAGCCTCAAAGACGGTTTGAGATAATTGTTACAAAAATCAGAGAATGTCAAAGATTAGAGTGTAATTGCTTCAAACAAGCGAATTATCGCGAAACAACACCTGCTCGAATCCAACAAAAACTATGCCCTACCCACTCTATTTAGCCTCAGAGACGGTTTAGGACAATTGTTACAAAAATCAGAGAATGTCAAAAATTAGAGTGAAATTGCCTCAAACAGGCGAATTACCGCTTAACAACACCTGCTCGTATCCAACAAAAACTGTGCCCTGCCGACTCCATTTAGCCTCAGAGACGGTTTGAGACAATTGTTACAAAAATCAGAGAATGTCAAAAATTAGAGTGAAATTGCTTCAAACAAGCGAATTATCGCGAAACAACACCTGCTCGAATCAAACAAAAACGGTGCCCTGCCGTCTCTACCTGGCCTCAGAGACGGTTTGAGACAATTGTTACAAAAACAGAGAAAGTCAAAAATTAGAGTGTAATTGCTTCAAACAAGCGAATTATCGCGAAACAACACCTGCTCAAATCCAACAAAAACTGTGCGCTACCGTCTCTACTGAGCCTCAGAGACGCTTGGAGACAAGTATTACAAAAGTCAGAGAATGTCAAAAATTAGAGTGAAATTGCTTCAAACAGGCGAATTATCGCGAAACAACACCTGCTCGAATCCAACAAAAACTGTGCCCTGCCGACTCCATTTAGCCTCAAAGACGGTTTGAGATAATTGTTACAAAAATCAGAGAATGTCAAAGATTAGAGTGTAATTGCTTCAAACAAGCGAATTATCGCGAAACAACACCTGCTCGAATCCAACAAAAACTGTGCCCTGCCGACTCTATTTAGCCTCCGAGACGGTTTGAGACAATTGTTACAAAGATCACAGAATGTCAAAAATTAGAGTTTAATTGCTTCAAACAAGCGAATTATCGCGAAACACCTGCTCGAATCCAACAAAAACTGTGCGCTACCGTCTCTACTGAGCCTCAGAGACTCTTTGAGACAAGTATTACAAAAATCATAGAATGTCAAAAATTAGAATGAAATTGCTTCAAACAAGCGAATTATCGCGAAACAACACCTGCTCGAATCCAACAAAAAGTGTGCCCTGCCGACTCCATTTAGCCTCAAAGACGGTTTGAGATAATTGTTACAAAAATCAGAGAATGTCAAAGATTAGTGTAATTGCTTCAAACAAGCGATTTATCGCGAAACAACACCTGCTCGCATCCAACAAAAACTGTGCCCTGCCGACTCTATTTAGCCTCAGAGACGGTTTGAGACAATTGTTACAAAAATCAGAGAATGTCAAAAATTAGAGTGACATTGCTTCAAACAAGCGAATTATCGCGAAACAACACCTGCTCGAATCCAACAAAAACTGTGGCCTGCCGACTCTATTATGCCTCAGAGACGGTGTGAGACAATTGTTACAAAAATCAGAGAATGTCAAAAATTAGAGTGAAATTGCTTCAAACAAGCGAATTATCGCGAAACAACACCAGCTCGAATCCAACAAAAACTGTGCCCTGCCGACTCTATTTAGCCTCAGAGACGGTTTAAGACAATGGTTACAAAAATCAGAGAATGTCAAAAATTAGAGTGTAATTGCTTCAAACAAGCGAATTATCGCGAAACAACACCTGCTCGAATCCAACAAAAACTGTGCGCTACCGTCTCTACTGAGCCTCAGAGATGCTTTGAGACAAGTATTACAAAAATCAGAGAATGTCAAAAATTAGAGTGAAATTGCTTCAAGCAGGCGAATTATCGCGAAACAACACCTGCTCGAATCCAACAAAAACTGTGCCCTGCCGACTCCATTTAGCCTCAAAGACGGTTTGAGATAATTGTTACAAAAATCAGAGAATGTCAAAGATTAGAGTGTAGTTGCTTCAAACAAGCGAATTATCGCGAAACAACACCTGCTCGAATCCAACAAAAACTATGCCCTACCCACTCTATTTAGCCTCAGAGACGGTTTAGGACAATTGTTACAAAAATCAGAGAATGTCAAAAATTAGAGTGAAATTGCTTCAAACAGGCGAATTACCGCTTAACAACACCTGCTCGTATCCAACAAAAACTGTGCCCTGCCGACTCCACCTGGCCTCAGAGACGGTTTGAGACAATTGTTACAAAAACAGAGAAAGTCAAAAATTAGAGTGTAATTGCTTCAAACAAGCGAATTATCGCGAAACAACACCTGCTCAAATCCAACAAAAACTGTGCGCTACCGTCTCTACTGAGCCTCAGAGACGCTTGGAGACAAGTATTACAAAAGTCAGAGAATGTCAAAAATTAGAGTGAAATTGCTTCAAACAGGCGAATTATCGCGAAACAACACCTGCTCGAATCCAACAAAAACTGTGCCCTGCCGACTCCATTTAGCCTCAAAGACGGTTTGAGATAATTGTTACAAAAATCAGAGAATGTCAAAGATTAGAGTGTAATTGCTTCAAACAAGCGAATTATCGCGAAACAACACCTGCTCGAATCCAACAAAAACTGTGCCCTGCCGACTCTATTTAGCCTCCGAGACGGTTTGCGACAATTGTTACAAAGATCACAGAATGTCAAAAATTAGAGTTTAATTGCTTCAAACAAGCGAATTATCGCGAAACACCTGCTCGAATCCAACAAAAACTGTGCGCTACCGTCTCTACTGGGCCTCAGAGACGCTTTGAGACAAGTATTACAAAAATCATAGAATGTCAAAAATTAGAATGAAATTGCTTCAAACAAGCGAATTATCGCGAAACAACACCTGCTCGAATCCAACAAAAAGTGTGCCCTGCCGACTCCATTTAGCCTCAAAGACGGTTTGAGATAATTGTTACAAAAATCAGAGAATGTCAAAGATTAGTGTAATTGCTTCAGACAAGCGATTTATCGCGAAACAACACCTGCTCGCATCCAACAAAAACTGTGCCCTGCCGACTCTATTTAGCCTCAGAGACGGTTTGAGACAATTGTTACAAAAATCAGAGAATGTCAAAAATTAGAGTGACATTGCTTCAAACAAGCGAATTATCGCGAAACAACACCTGCTCGAATCCAACAAAAACTGTGGCCTGCCGACTCTATTAAGCCTCAGAGACGGTGTGAGACAATTGTTACAAAAATCAGAGAATGTCAAAAATTAGAGTGAAATTGCTTCAAACAAGCGAATTATCGCGAAACAACACCTGCTCGAATCCAACAAAAACTGTGCCCTGCCGACTCTATTTAGCCTCAGAGACGGTTTAAGACAATGGTTACAAAAATCAGAGAATGTCAAAAATTAGAGTGTAATTGCTTCAAACAAGCGAATTATCGCGAAACAACACCTGCTCGAATCCAACAAAAACTGTGCGCTACCGTCTCTACTGAGCCTCAGAGACGCTTTGAGACAAGTATTACAAAAATCAGAGAATGTCAAAAATTAGAGTGAAATTGCTTCAAGCAGGCGAATTATCGCGAAACAACACCTGCTCGAATCCAACAAAAACGGTGCCCTGCCGACTCCATTTAGCCTCAAAGACGGTTTGAGATAATTGTTACAAAAATCAGAGAATGTCAAAGATTAGTGTGTAATTGCTTCAAACAAGCGAATTATCGCGAAACACCACCTGCTCGAATCCAACAAAAACTGTGCCCTGCCGACTCTATTAAGCCTCAGAGGCGGTTTGAGGCAATTGTTACAAAGATCACAGAATGTCAAAAATTAGAGTTTAATTGCTTCAAACTAGCGAATTATCGCGAAACAACACCTGCTCGAATCCAACAAAAACTGTGCGCTACCGTCTCTACTGAGCCTCAGAGACGCTTTGAGACAAGTATTACAAAAATCAGAGAATGTCAAAAATTAGAGTGAAATTGCTTCAAACAGGCGAATTATCTTGAAACAACACCTGCTCGAATCCAACAAAAACTGTGCCCTGCCGACTCCATTAACCTCAAAGACGGTTTGAGATAATTGTTACAAAAATCAGAGAATGTCAAAGATTAGAGTGTAATTGCTTCAAACAAGCGAATTATCGCGAAACAACACCTGCTCGAATCCAACAAAAACTATGCCCTACCCACTCTATTTAGCCTCAGAGACGGTTTAGGACAATTGTTACAAAAATCAGAGAATGTCAAAAATTAGAGTGAAATTGCTTCAAACAAGCGAATTATCGCGAAACAACACCTGCTCGAATCAAACAAAAACCGTGCCCTGCCGTCTCTACCTGGCCTCAGAGACGGTTTGAGACAATTGTTACAAAAATCAGAGAATGTCAAAAATTAGAGTGAAATTGCTTCAAACAAGCGAATTATCGCGAAACAACACCTGCTCGAATCCAACAAAAACTGTGGCCTGCCGACTCTATTAAGCCTCAGAGACGGTTTGAGACAATTGTTACAAAAATCAGAGAATGTCAAAAATTAGAGTGAAATTGCTTCAAACAAGCGAATTATCGCGAAACAACACCTGCTCGAATCCAACAAAAACTATGCCCTACCCGCTCTATTTAGCCTCAGAGACGGTTTGAGACAATTGTTACAAAAATCAGAGAATGTCAAAAATTAGAGTGAAATTGCTTAAAACAAGCCAATTATCGCGAAACAACACCTGCTCGAATCCAACAAAAACTGTGCGCTACCGTCTCTACTGAGCCTCAGAGACGCTTTGAGACAAGTATTACAAAAATCATAGAATGTCAAAAATTAGAGTGAAATTGCTTCAAACAAGCGAATTATCGCGAAACAACACCTGCTCGAAACAAAAAAAAACCGTGCCCTGCCGACTCCATTTAGCCTCAAAGACGGTTTGAGATAATTGATACAAAAATCAGAGAATGTCAAAGATTAGAGTGTAATTGCTTCAAACAAGCGAATTATCGCGAAACAACACCTGCTCGAATCCAACAAAAACTGTGGCCTGCCGACTCTATTAAGCCTCGGAGACGGTTTGAGACAATTGTTACAAAAATCAGAGAAAGTCAAAAATTAGAGTGAAATTGCTTCAAACAAGCGAATTATCGCGAAACAACACCTGCTCAAATCCAACAAAACCTGTGCCCTGCCGACTCTATTTAGCCTCAGAGACGGTTTAAGACAATGGTTACAAAAATCAGAGAATGTCAAAAATTAGAGTGTAATTGCTTCAAACAAGCGAATTATCGAGAAACAACACCTGCTCGAATCCAACAAAAACTGTGCGCTACCGTCTCTACTGAGCCTCAGAGACTCTTTGAGACAAGTATTACAAAAATCAGAGAATGTCAAAAATTAGAGTGAAATTGCTTCAAACAGGCGAATTATCGCGAAACAGCACCTGCTCGAATCCAACAAAAACTGTGCCCCGCCGACTCCATTTAGCTTCAAAGACGGTTTGAGATAATTGTTACAAAAATCAGAGAATGTCAAAGATTGGAGTGTAATTGCTTCAAACAAGCGAATTATCGCGAAACAACACCTGCTCGAATCCAACAAAAACTGTGCCCTGCCGACTCTATTTAGCCTCGGAGACGGTTTGAGACAATTGTTACAAAGATCACAGAATGTCAAAAATTAGTTTAATTGCTTCAAACAAGCGAATTATCGCGAAACAACACCTGCTCGAATCAAACATAAACCGTGCCCTGCCGTCTCTACCTGGCCTCAGAGACGGTTTGAGACAATTGTTACAAAAATCAGAGAAAGTCAAAAATTAGAGTGTAATTGCTTCAAACAAGCGAATTATCGCGAAACAACACCTGCTCGAATCCAACAAAAACTGTGCGCTACCGTCTCTACTGAGCCTCAGAGACGCTTTGAGACAAGTATTACAAAAATCAGAGAATGTCAAAAATTAGAGTGAAATTGCTTCAAACAGGCGAATTATCGCGAAACAACACCTGCTCGAATCCAACAAAAGCTATGCCCTACCCACTCTATTTAGCCTCAGAGACGGTTTAGGACAATTGTTACAAAAATCAGAGAATGTCAAAAATTAGAGTGAAATTGCTTCAAACAAGCGAATTATCGCGAAACAACACCTGCTCGAATCAAACAAAAACCGTGCCCTGCCGTGTCTACCTGGCCTCAGAGACGGTTTGAGACAATTGTTACAAAAATCAGAGAAAGTCAAAAATTAGAGTGTAATTGCTTCAAACAAGCGAATTATCGCGAAACAACACCTGCTCAAATCCAACAAAAACTGTGCGCTACCGTCTCTACTGAGCCTCAGAGACGCTTTGAGACAAGTATTACAAAAGTCAGAGAATGTCAAAAATTAGAGTGAAATTGCTTCAAACAAGCGAATTATCGCGAAACAACACCTGCTCAAATCCAACAAAAACTGTGCGCTACCGTCTCTACTGAGCCTCAGAGACGCTTGGAGACAAGTATTACAAAAGTCAGAGAATGTCAAAAATTAGAGTGAAATTGCTTCAAACAGGCGAATTATCGCGAAACAACACCTGCTCGAATCCAACAAAAACTGTGCCCTGCCGACTCCATTTAGCCTCAAAGACGGTTTGAGATAATTGTTACAAAAATCAGAGAATGTCAAAGATTAGAGTGTAATTGCTTCAAACAAGCGAATTATCGCGAAACAACACCTGCTCGAATCCAACAAAAACTGTGCCCTGCCGACTCTATTTAGCCTCCGAGACGGTTTGAGACAATTGTTATAAAGATCACAGAATGTCAAAAATTAGAGTTTAATTGCTTCAAATTAGCGAATTATCGCGAAACACCTGCTCGAATCCAACAAAAACTGTGCGCTACCGTCTCTACTGAGCCTCAGAGACGCTTTGAGACAAGTATTACAAAAATCATAGAATGTCAAAAATTAGAATGAAATTGCTTCAAACAAGCGAATTATCGCGAAACAACACCTGCTCGAATCCAACAAAAACTGTGCCCTGCCGACTCCATTTAGCCTCAAAGAGTGTTTGAGACAATTGTTACAAAAATCAGAGAATGTCAAAGATTAGTGTAATTGCTTCAAACAAGCGAGTTATCGCGAAACAACACCTGCTCGAATCCAACAAAAACTGTGCCCTGCCGACTCCATTTAGCCTCAAAGACGGTTTGAGATAATTGTTACAAAAATCAGAGAATGTCAAAGATTAGAGTGTAATTGCTTCAAACAAGCGAATTATCGCGAAACAACACCTGCTCGAATCCAACAAAAACTGTGCCCTGCCGACTCTATTTAGCCTCCGAGACGGTTTGAGACAATTGTTATAAAGATCACAGAATGTCAAAAATTAGAGTTTAATTGCTTCAAATTAGCGAATTATCGCGAAACACCTGCTCGAATCCAACAAAAACTGTGCGCTACCGTCTCTACTGAGCCTCAGAGACGCTTTGAGACAAGTATTACAAAAATCATAGAATGTCAAAAATTAGAATGAAATTGCTTCAAACAAGCGAATTATCGCGAAACAATACCTGCTCGAATCCAACAAAAACTGTGCCCTGCCGACTCCATTTAGCCTCAAAGAGTGTTTGAGACAATTGTTACAAAAATCAGAGAATGTCAAAGATTAGTGTAATTGCTTCAAACAAGCGAGTTATCGCGAAACAACACCTGCTCGCATCCAACAAAAACTGTGCCCTGCCGACTCTATTTAGCCTCAGAGACGGTTTGAGACAATTGTTACAAAAATCAGAGAATGTCAAAAATTAGAGTGAAATTGCTTCAAACAAGCGAATTATCGCGAAACAACACCTGCTCGAATCCAACAAAAACTGTGGCCTGCCGACTCTATTAAGCCTCAGAGACGGTTTGAGACAATTGTTACAAAAATCAGAGAATGTCAAAAATTAGAGTGAAATTGCTTCAAACAAGCGAATTATCGCGAAACAACACCTGCTCGAATCCAACAAAAACTGTGCCCTGCTGACTCTATTTAGCCTCAGAGACGGTTTAAGACAATGGTTACAAAAATCAGAGAATGTCAAAAATTAGAGTGTAATTGCTTCAAACAAGCGAATTATCGCGAAACAACACCTGCTCGAATCCAACAAAAACTGTGCGCTACCGTCTCTACTGAGCCTCAGAGACGCTTTGAGACAAGTATTACAAAAATCAGAGAATGTCAAAAATTAGAGTGAAATTGCTTCAAGCAGGCGAATTATCGCGAAACAACACCTGCTCGAATCCAACAAAAACTGTGCCCTGCCGACTCCATTTAGCCTCAAAGACGGTTTGAGATAATTGTTACAAAAATCAGAGAATGTCAAAGATTAGTGTGTAATTGCTTCAAACAAGCGAATTATCGCGAAACAACACCTGCTCGAATCCAACAAAAACTGTGCCCTGCCGACTCTATTTAGCCTCAGAGGCGGTTTGAGACAATTGTTACAAAGATCACAGAATGTCAAAAATTAGAGTTTAATTGCTTCAAACTAGCGAATTATCGCGAAACAACACCTGCTCGAATCCAACAAAAACTGTGCGCTACCGTCTCTACTGAGCCTCAGAGACGCTTTGAGACAAGTATTACAAAAATCAGAGAATGTCAAAGATTAGAGTGTAATTGCTTCAAGCAAGCGAATTATCGCGAAACAACACCTGCTCGAATCCAACAAAAACTGTGCCCTGCCGACTCCATTTAGCCTCAAAGACGGTTAGAGATAATTGTTACAAAAATCAGAGAATGTCAAAGATTAGAGTGTAATTGCTTCAAACAAGCGAATTATCGCGAAAATACACCTGCTCGAATCCAACAAAAACTGTGCCCTGCCGACTCCATTTAGCCTCAGAGACGGTTTGAGACAATGGTTACAAAAATCAGAGAATGTCAAAAATTAGAGTGAAATTGCTTCAAAGAAGCGAATTATCGCTAAACAACACCTGCTCGAATCCAACAAAAACTGTGCCCTCCGGTCTCCACTGAGCGTCAGAGACGGTTTGAGACAATTGTTACAAAAATCAGAGAATGTCAAAATTTAGAGTGAAATTGCTTCAAACAAGCGAATTATCGCGAAACAACACCTGCTCGAATCAAACAAAAACCGTGCCCTGCTGTCTCTACCTCGCCTCAGAGTCGCTTTGAGACAAGTGTTACAAAAATCAGAGAATTTCAAAAATTAGAGTGAAATTGCTTCAAACAGGCGAATTATCGCGAAACAACACCTGCTCGAATCCAACAAAAACAGTGCCCTTCCGACTCTCTTTAGCCTCAGAGACGGTTTGAGACAATTGTTACAAAAATCAGAGAATGTCAAAAATTAGAGTGAAATTGCTTCAAACAAGGGAATTATCGCGAAACAACACCTGCTCGAATCCAACAAAAACTGTGCCCTGCCGACTCTATTTAGCCTCAGAGACGGTTTGAGACAATTGTTACAAAAATCAGAGAATGTCAAAAATTAGAGTGTAATTGCTTCAAACAGGCGAATTATCGCGAAACAACACCTGCTCGAATCCAACAAAAACTATGCCCTACCCACTCTATTTAGCCTCAGAGACGGTTTCAGACAATTGTTACAAAAATCAGAGAATGTCAAAAATTAGAGTGAAATTGCTTCAAAGAAGCGAATTATCGCTAAACAACACCTGCTCGAATCCAACAAAAACTGTGCCCTCCGGTCTCCACTGAGCGTCAGAGACGCTTTGAGACAAGTGTTACAAAAATCAGAGAATGTCAAAAATTAGAGGGAAATTGCTTCAAACAGGCAAATTATCGCGAAACAACACCTGCTCGAATCCAACAAAAACAGTGCCCTGCCGACTCTATTTAGCCTCAGAGACGGTTTGAGACAATTGTTACAAAAATCAGAGAATTTCAAAAATTAGAGTGAAATTGCTTCAAACAGGCGATTTATCGCGAAACAACACCTGCTCGAATCCAACAAAAACAGTGCCCTGCCGACTCTCTTAAGCCTCAGAGACGGTTTGAGACAATTGTTACAAAAATCAGAGAATGTCAAAAATTAGAGTGTAATTGCTTCAAACAATCGAATTATCGCGAAACAACACCTGCTCGAATCCAACAAAAACTGTGCGCTACCGTCTCTACTGAGCCTCAGAGACGCTTTGAGACAAGTATTACAAAAATCAGAGAATGTCAAAAATTAGAGTGAAATTGCTTCAAACAGGCGAATTATCGCAAAACAACACCTGCTCGAATCCAACAAAAACTATGCCCTACCCACTCTATTTAGCCTCAGAGACGGTTTGAGACAATTGTTACAAAAATCAGAGAATGTCAAAAATTAGAGTGAAATTGCTTCAAAGAAGCGAATTATCGCTAAACAACACCTGCTCGAATCCAACAAAAACTGTGCCCTCCGGTCTCCACTGAGCGTCAGAGACGCTTTGAGACAAGTGTTACAAAAATCAGCGAATGTCAAAAATTACAGGGAAATTGCTTCAAACAGGCGAATTATCGCGAAACAACACCTGCTCGAATCCAACAAAAACTATGCCCTACTCACTCTATTTAGCCTCAGAGACGGTTTGAGACAATTGTTACAAAAATCAGAGAATGTCAAAATTTAGAGTGAAATTGCTTCAAACAAGCGAATTATCGCGAAACAACACCTGCTCGAATCAAACAAAAACCGTGCCCTGCTGTCTCTACCTCGCCTCAGAGTCGCTTTGAGACAAGTGTTACAAAAATCAGAGAATTTCAAAAATTAGAGTGAAATTGCTTCAAACAGGCGAATTATCGCGAAACAACACCTGCTCGAATCCAACAAAAATAGTGCCCTGCCGACTCTATTTAGCCTCAGAGACGGTTTGAGACAATTGTTACAAAAATCAGAGAATGTCAAAAATTAGAGTGAAATTGGTTCAAACAAGCGAATTATCGCGAAACAACACCTGCTCGAATCCAACAAAAACTGTGCGCTGCCGTCTCTACTGAGCCTCAGAGACGCTTAGAGACAAGTATTACAAAAATCAGAGAATGTCAAAAATTAGAGTGAAATTGCTTCAAACAGGCGAATTATCGCGAAACAACACCTGCTCGAATCCAACAAAAACTATGCCCTACCCACTCTATTTAGCCTCAGAGACGGTTTGAGACAATTGTTACAAAAATCAGAGAATGTCAAAAATTAGAGTGAAATTGCTTCAAAGAAGCGAATTATCGCTAAACAACACCTGCTCGAATCCAACAAAAACTGTGCCCTCCGGTCTCCAATGAGCGTCAGAGACGCTTTGAGACAAGTGTTACAAAAATCAGAGAATGTCAAAAATTAGAGTGTAATTGCTTCAAACAAGCGAATTATCGCGAAACAACACCTGCTCGAATCCAACAAAAACTGTGCCCTGCCGACTCTATTTAGCCTCAGAGACGGTTTGAGACAATTGTTACAAAAATCAGAGAATGTCAAAAATTAGAGTGTAATTGCTTCAAACAGGCGAATTATCGCGAAACAACACCTGCTCGAATCCAACAAAAACTATGCCCTACCCACTCTATTTAGCCTCAGAGACGGTTTCAGACAATTGTTACAAAAATCAGAGAATGTCAAAAATTAGAGTGAAATTGCTTCAAAGAAGCGAATTATCGCTAAACAACACCTGCTCGAATCCAACAAAAACTGTGCCCTCCGGTCTCCACTGAGCGTCAGAGACGCTTTGAGACAAGTGTTACAAAAATCAGAGAATGTCAAAAATTAGAGGGAAATTGCTTCAAACAGGCAAATTATCGCGAAACAACACCTGCTCGAATCCAACAAAAACAGTGCCCTGCCGACTCTATTTAGCCTCAGAGACGGTTTGAGACAATTGTTACAAAAATCAGAGAATTTCAAAAATTAGAGTGAAATTGCTTCAAACAGGCGATTTATCGCGAAACAACACCTGCTCGAATCCAACAAAAACAGTGCCCTGCCGACTCTCTTAAGCCTCAGAGACGGTTTGAGACAATTGTTACAAAAATCAGAGAATGTCAAAAATTAGAGTGTAATTGCTTCAAACAATCGAATTATCGCGAAACAACACCTGCTCGAATCCAACAAAAACTGTGCGCTACCGTCTCTACTGAGCCTCAGAGACGCTTTGAGACAAGTATTACAAAAATCAGAGAATGTCAAAAATTAGAGTGAAATTGCTTCAAACAGGCGAATTATCGCAAAACAACACCTGCTCGAATCCAACAAAAACTATGCCCTACCCACTCTATTTAGCCTCAGAGACGGTTTGAGACAATTGTTACAAAAATCAGAGAATGTCAAAAATTAGAGTGAAATTGCTTCAAAGAAGCGAATTATCGCTAAACAACACCTGCTCGAATCCAACAAAAACTGTGCCCTCCGGTCTCCACTGAGCGTCAGAGACGCTTTGAGACAAGTGTTACAAAAATCAGCGAATGTCAAAAATTACAGGGAAATTGCTTCAAACAGGCGAATTATCGCGAAACAACACCTGCTCGAATCCAACAAAAACTATGCCCTACTCACTCTATTTAGCCTCAGAGACGGTTTGAGACAATTGTTACAAAAATCAGAGAATGTCAAAATTTAGAGTGAAATTGCTTCAAACAAGCGAATTATCGCGAAACAACACCTGCTCGAATCAAACAAAAACCGTGCCCTGCTGTCTCTACCTCGCCTCAGAGTCGCTTTGAGACAAGTGTTACAAAAATCAGAGAATTTCAAAAATTAGAGTGAAATTGCTTCAAACAGGCGAATTATCGCGAAACAACACCTGCTCGAATCCAACAAAAATAGTGCCCTGCCGACTCTATTTAGCCTCAGAGACGGTTTGAGACAATTGTTACAAAAATCAGAGAATGTCAAAAATTAGAGTGAAATTGGTTCAAACAAGCGAATTATCGCGAAACAACACCTGCTCGAATCCAACAAAAACTGTGCGCTGCCGTCTCTACTGAGCCTCAGAGACGCTTAGAGACAAGTATTACAAAAATCAGAGAATGTCAAAAATTAGAGTGAAATTGCTTCAAACAGGCGAATTATCGCGAAACAACACCTGCTCGAATCCAACAAAAACTATGCCCTACCCACTCTATTTAGCCTCAGAGACGGTTTGAGACAATTGTTACAAAAATCAGAGAATGTCAAAAATTAGAGTGAAATTGCTTCAAAGAAGCGAATTATCGCTAAACAACACCTGCTCGAATCCAACAAAAACTGTGCCCTCCGGTCTCCAATGAGCGTCAGAGACGCTTTGAGACAAGTGTTACAAAAATCAGAGAATGTCAAAAATTAGAGTGTAATTGCTTCAAACAAGCGAATTATCGCGAAAAAACACCTGCTCGAATCCAACAAAAACTGTGCGCTACCGTCTCTACTGAGCCTCAGAGACGCTTTGAGACAAGTATTACAAAAATCAGAGAATGTCAAAAATTAGAGTGAAATTGCTTCAAACAGGCGAATTATCGCAAAACAACACCTGCTCGAATCCAACAAAAACTATGCCCTACCCACTCTATTTAGCCTCAGAGACGGTTTGAGACAATTGTTACAAAAATCAGAGAATGTCAAAAATTAGAGTGAAATTGCTTCAAAGAAGCGAATTATCGCTAAACAACACCTGCTCGAATCCAACAAAAACTGTGCCCTCCGGTCTCCACTGAGCGTCAGAGACGCTTTGAGACAAGTGTTACAAAAATCAGAGAATGTCAAAAATTAGAGGGAAATTGCTTCAAACAGGCGAATTATCGCGAAACAACACCTGCTCGAATCCAACAAAAACTATGCCCTACTCACTCTATTTAGCCTCAGAGACGGTTTGAGACAATTGTTACAAAAATCAGAGAATGTCAAAATTTAGAGTGAAATTGCTTCAAACAAGCGAATTATCGCGAAACAACACCTGCTCGAATCAAACAAAAACCGTGCCCTGCTGTCTCTACCTCGCCTCAGAGTCGCTTTGAGACAAGTGTTACAAAAATCAGAGAATTTCAAAAATTAGAGTGAAATTGCTTCAAACAGGCGAATTATCGCGAAACAACACCTGCTCGAATCCAACAAAAATAGTGCCCTGCCGACTCTATTTAGCCTCAGAGACGGTTTGAGACAATTGTTACAAAAATCAGAGAATGTCAAAAATTAGAGTGAAATTGCTTCAAACAAGCGAATTATCGCGATACAACACCTGCTCGAATCCAACAAAAACTGTGCCCTGCCGACTCTATTTAGCCTCAGAGACGGTTTGAGACAATTGTTACAAAAATCAGAGAATGTCAAAAATTAGAGTGAAATTGCTTCAAACAAGCGAATTATCGCGAAACAACACCTGCTCGAATCCAACAAATACTGTGCCCTGCCGACTCTATTTAGCCTCAGAGACGGTTTAAGACAATGGTTACAAAAATCAGAGAATGTCAAAAATTAGAGTGTAATTGCTTCAAACAAGCGAATTATCACGAAACAACACCTGCTCGAATCCAACAAAAACTGTGCGCTACCGTCTCTACTGAGCCTCAGAGACGCTTTGAGACAAGTATTACAAAAATCAGAGAATGTCAAAAATTAGAGTGAAATTGCTTCAAACAGGCGAATTATCGCGAAACAACACCTGCTCGAATCCAACAAAAACTGTGCCCTGCCGACTCCATTTAGCCTCAAAGACGGTTTGAGATAATTGTTACAAAAATCAGAGAATGTCAAAGATTAGAGTGTAATTGCTTCAAACAAGCGAATTATCGCGAAACAACACCTGCTCGAATCCAACAAAAACTGTGACCTGCCGACGCTACATAGCCTCAGAGACGGTTTGAGACAATTGTTACAAAAATCAGAGAATGTCAAAAATTAGAGTGAAATTGCTTCAAAGAAGCGAATTATCGCTAAACAACACCTGCTCGAATCCAACAAAAACTGTGCCCTCCGGTCTCCAATGAGCGTCAGAGACGCTTTGAGACAAGTGTTACAAAATTCAGAGAATGTCAAAAATTAGAGTGTAATTGCTTCAAACAAGCGAATTATCGCGAAACAACACCTGCTCGAATCAAACAAAAACTGTGCGCTACCGTCTCTACTGAGCCTCAGAGACGCTTTGAGACAAGTATTACAAAAATCAGAGAATGTCAAAAATTAGAGTGAAATTGCTTCAAACAGGCGAATTATCGCAAAACAACACCTGCTCGAATCCAACAAAAACTATGCCCTACCCACTCTATTTAGTCTCAGAGACGGTTTGAGACAATTGTTACAAAAATCAGAGAATGTCAAAAATTCGAGTGAAATTGCTTCAAAGAAGCGAATTATCGCTAAACAACACCTGCTCGAATCCAACAAAAACTGTGCCCTCCGGTCTCCACTGAGCGTCAGAGACGCTTTGAGACAAGTATTACAAAAATCAGAGAATGTCAAAAATTAGAGTGAAATTGCTTCAAACAGGCGAATTATCGCAAAACAACACCTGCTCGAATCCAACAAAAACTATGCCCTACCCACTCTATTTAGCCTCAGAGACGGTTTGAGACAATTGTTACAAAAATCAGAGAATGTCAAAAATTAGAGTGAAATTGCTTCAAAGAAGCGAATTATCGCTAAACAACACCTGCTCGAATCCAACAAAAACTGTGCCCTCCGGTCTCCACTGAGCGTCAGAGACGGTTTGAGACAATTGTTACAAAAATCAGAGAATGTCAAAATTTAGAGTGAAATTGCTTCAAACAAGCGAATTATCGCGAAACAACACCTGCTCGAATCAAACAAAAACCGTGCCCTGCTGTCTCTACCTCGCCTCAGAGTCGCTTTGAGACAAGTGTTACAAAAATCAGAGAATTTCAAAAATTAGAGTGAAATTGCTTCAAACAGGCGAATTATCGCGAAACAACACCTGCTCGAATCCAACAAAAATAGTGCCCTGCCGACTCTATTTAGCCTCAGAGACGGTTTGAGACAATTGTTACAAAAATCAGAGAATGTCAAAAATTAGAGTGAAATTGCTTCAAACAAGCGAATTATCGCGATACAACACCTGCTCGAATCCAACAAAAACTGTGCCCTGCCGACTCTATTTAGCCTCAGAGACGGTTTGAGACCATTGTTACAAAAATCAGAGAATGTCAAAAATTAGAGTGAAATTGCTTCAAACAAGCGAATTATCGCGAAACAACACCTGCTCGAATCCAACAAAAACTGTGCCCTGCCGACTCTATTTAGCCTCAGAGACGGTTTAAGACAATGGTTACAAAAATCAGAGAATGTCAAAAATTAGAGTGTAATTGCTTCAAACAAGCGAATTATCGCGAAACAACACCTGCTCGAATCCAACAAAAACTGTGCGCTACCGTCTCTACTGAGCCTCAGAGACGCTTTGAGACAAGTATTACAAAAATCAGACTATGTCAAAAATTAGAGTGAAATTGCTTCAAACAGGCGAATTATCGCGAAACAGCACCTGCTCGAATCCAACAAAAACTGTGCCCCGCCGACTCCATTTAGCTTCAAAGACGGTTTGAGATAATTGTTACAAAAATCAGAGAATGTCAAAGATTGGAGTGTAATTGCTTCAAACAAGCGAATTATCGCGAAACAACACCTGCTCGAATCCAACAAAAACTGTGCCCTGCCGACTCTATTTAGCCTCGGAGACGGTTTGAGACAATTGTTACAAAGATCACAGAATGTCAAAAATTAGTTTAATTGCTTCAAACAAGCGAATTATCGCGAAACAACACCTGCTCGAATCAAACATAAACCGTGCCCTGCCGTCTCTACCTGGCCTCAGAGACGGTTTGAGACAATTGTTACAAAAATCAGAGAAAGTCAAAAATTAGAGTGTAATTGCTTCAAACAAGCGAATTATCGCGAAACAACACCTGCTCGAATCCAACAAAAACTGTGCGCTACCGTCTCTACTGAGCCTCAGAGACGCTTTGAGACAAGTATTACAAAAATCAGAGAATGTCAAAAATTAGAGTGAAATTGCTTCAAACAGGCGAATTAACGCGAAACAACACCTGCTCGAATCCAACAAAAGCTATGCCCTACCCACTCTATTTAGCCTCAGAGACGGTTTAGGACAATTGTTACAAAAATCAGAGAATGTCAAAAATTAGAGTGAAATTGCTTCAAACAAGCGAATTATCGCGAAAGAACACCTGCTCGAATCAAACAAAAACCGTGCCCTGCCGTGTCTACCTGGCCTCAGAGACGGTTTGAGACAATTGTTACAAAAATCAGAGAAAGTCAAAAATTAGAGTGTAATTGCTTCAAACAAGCGAATTATCGCGAAACAACACCTGCTCAAATCCAACAAAAACTGTGCGCTACCGTCTCTACTGAGCCTCAGAGACGCTTTGAGACAAGTATTACAAAAGTCAGAGAATGTCAAAAATTAGAGTGAAATTGCTTCAAACAAGCGAATTATCGCGAAACAACACCTGCTCAAATCCAACAAAAACTGTGCGCTACCGTCTCTACTGAGCCTCAGAGACGCTTGGAGACAAGTATTACAAAAGTCAGAGAATGTCAAAAATTAGAGTGAAATTGCTTCAAACAGGCGAATTATCGCGAAACAACACCTGCTCGAATCCAACAAAAACTGTGCCCTGCCGACTCCATTTAGCCTCAAAGACGGTTTGAGATAATTGTTACAAAAATCAGAGAATGTCAAAGATTAGAGTGTAATTGCTTCAAACAAGCGAATTATCGCGAAACAACACCTGCTCGAATCCAACAAAAACTGTGCCCTGCCGACTCTATTTAGCCTCCGAGACGGTTTGAGACAATTGTTATAAAGATCACAGAATGTCAAAAATTAGAGTTTAATTGCTTCAAATTAGCGAATTATCGCGAAACACCTGCTCGAATCCAACAGAAACTGTGCGCTACCGTCTCTACTGAGCCTCAGAGACGCTTTGAGACAAGTATTACAAAAATCATAGAATGTCAAAAATTAGAATGAAATTGCTTCAAACAAGCGAATTATCGCGAAACAACACCTGCTCGAATCCAACAAAAACTGTGCCCTGCCGACTCCATTTAGCCTCAAAGAGTGTTTGAGACAATTGTTACAAAAATCAGAGAATGTCAAAGATTAGTGTAATTGCTTCAAACAAGCGAGTTATCGCGAAACAACACCTGCTCGCATCCAACAAAAACTGTGCCCTGCCGACTCTATTTAGCCTCAGAGACGGTTTGAGACAATTGTTACAAAAATCAGAGAATGTCAAAAATTAGAGTGAAATTGCTTCAAACAAGCGAATTATCGCGAAACAACACCTGCTCGAATCCAACAAAAACTGTGGCCTGCCGACTCTATTAAGCCTCAGAGACGGTTTGAGACAATTGTTACAAAAATCAGAGAATGTCAAAAATTAGAGTGAAATTGCTTCAAACAAGCGAATTATCGCGAAACAACACCTGCTCGAATCCAACAAAAACTGTGCCCTGCCGACTCTATTTAGCCTCAGAGACGGTTAAGACAATGGTTACAAAAATCAGAGAATGTCAAAAATTAGAGTGTAATTGCTTCAAACAAGCGAATTATCGCGAAACAACACCTGCTCGAATCCAACAAAAACTGTGCGCTACCGTCTCTACTGAGCCTCAGAGACGCTTTGAGACAAGTATTACAAAAATCAGAGAATGTCAAAAATTAGAGTGAAATTGCTTCAAGCAGGCGAATTATCGCGAAACAACACCTGCTCGAATCCAACAAAAACTGTGCCCTGCCGACTCCATTTAGCCTCAAAGACGGTTTGAGATAATTGTTACAAAAATCAGAGAATGTCAAAGATTAGTGTGTAATTGCTTCAAACAAGCGAATTATCGCGAAACAACACCTGCTCGAATCCAACAAAAACTGTGCCCTGCCGACTCTATTTAGCCTCAGAGGCGGTTTGAGACAATTGTTACAAAGATCACAGAATGTCAAAAATTAGAGTTTAATTGCTTCAAACTAGCGAATTATCGCGAAACAACACCTGCTCGAATCCAACAAAAACTGTGCGCTACCGTCTCTACTGAGCCTCAGAGACGCTTTGAGACAAGTATTACAAAAATCAGAGAATGTCAAAAATTAGAGTGAAATTGCTTCAAACAGGCGAATTATCGCGAAACAACACCTGCTCGAATCCAACAAAAACTGTGCCCTGCCGACTCCATTAACCTCAAAGACGGTTTGAGATAATTGTTACAAAAATCAGAGAATGTCAAAGATTAGAGTGTAATTGCTTCAAGCAAGCGAATTATCGCGAAACAACACCTGCTCGAATCCAACAAAAACTGTGCCCTGCCGACTCCATTTAGCCTCAAAGACGGTTAGAGATAATTGTTACAAAAATCAGAGAATGTCAAAGATTAGAGTGTAATTGCTTCAAACAAGCGAATTATCGCGAAAATACACCTGCTCGAATCCAACAAAAACTGTGCCCTGCCGACTCCATTTAGCCTCAGAGACGGTTTGAGACAATTGTTACAAAGATCACAGAATGTCAAAAATTAGAGTTTAATTGCTTCAAACAAGCGAATTATCGCGAAACAACACCTGCTCGAATCCAACAAAAACTGTGCCCTGCCGACTCTATTTAGCCTCAGAGACGGTTTAAGACAATGGTTACAAAAATCAGAGAATGTCAAAAATTAGAGTGAAATTGCTTCAAAGAAGCGAATTATCGCTAAACAACACCTGCTCGAATCCAACAAAAACTGTGCCCTCCGGTCTCCACTGAGCGTCAGAGACGGTTTGAGACAATTGTTACAAAAATCAGAGAATGTCAAAATTTAGAGTGAAATTGCTTCAAACAAGCGAATTATCGCGAAACAACACCTGCTCGAATCAAACAAAAACCGTGCCCTGCTGTCTCTACCTCGCCTCAGAGTCGCTTTGAGACAAGTGTTACAAAAATCAGAGAATTTCAAAAATTAGAGTGAAATTGCTTCAAACAGGCGAATTATCGCGAAACAACACCTGCTCGAATCCAACAAAAACTGTGCCCTGCCGACTCTATTTAGCCTCAGAGACGGTTTGAGACCATTGTTACAAAAATCAGAGAATGTCAAAAATTAGAGTGAAATTGCTTCAAACAAGCGAATTATCGCGAAACAACACCTGCTCGAATCCAACAAAAACTGTGCCCTGCCGACTCTATTTAACCTCAGAGACGGTTTAAGACAATGGTTACAAAAATCAGAGAATGTCAAAAATTAGAGTGTAATTGCTTCAAACAAGCGAATTATCGCGAAACAACACCTGCTCGAATCCAACAAAAACTGTGCGCTACCGTCTCTACTGAGCCTCAGAGACGCTTTGAGACAAGTATTACAAAAATCAGAGAATGTCAAAAATTAGAGTGAAATTGCTTCAAACAAGCGAATTATCGCGAAACAACACCTGCTCGAATCAAACAAAAACCGTGCCCTGCCGTCCCTGCCTCGCCTCAGAGACGCTTTGAGACAAGTGTTAAAAAAATCAGACTATGTCAAAAATTAGAGTGAAATTGCTTCAAACAGGCGAATTATCGCAGGTGTTGACCTGCTCGAATCCAACAAAAACAGTGCCCTGCCGACTCTATTTAGCCTCAGAGACGGTTTGAGACAATTGTTACAAAAATCAGAGAATTTCAAAAATTAGAGTGAAATTGCTTCAAACAGGCGAATTATCGCGAAACAACACCTGCTCGAATCCAACAAAAACAGTGCCCTGCCGACTCTCTTTAGCCTCAGAGACGGTTTGAGACAATTGTTACAAAAATCAGAGAATGTCAAAAATTAGAGTGAAATTGCTTCAAACAAGGGAATTATCGCGAAACAACACCTGCTCGAATCCAACAAAAACTGTGCCCTGCCGACTCTATTTAGCCTCAGAGACGGTTTGAGACAATTGTTACAAAAATCAGAGAATGTCAAAAATTAGAGTGTAATTGCTTCAAACAAGCGAATTATCACGAAACAACACCTGCTCGAATCCAACAAAAACTGTGCGCTACCGTCTCTACTGAGCCTCAGAGACGCTTTGAGACAAGTATTACAAAAATCAGAGAATGTCAAAAATTAGAGTGAAATTGCTTCAAACAGGCGAATTATCGCGAAACAACACCTGCTCGAATCCAACAAAAACTATGCCCTACCCACTCTATTTAGCCTCAGAGACGGTTTCAGACAATTGTTACAAAAATCAGAGAATGTCAAAAATTAGAGTGAAATTGCTTCAAAGAAGCGAATTATCGCTAAACAACACCTGCTCGAATCCAACAAAAACTGTGCCCTCCGGTCTCCACTGAGCGTCAGAGACGCTTTGAGACAAGTGTTACAAAAATCAGAGAATGTCAAAAATTAGAGGGAAATTGCTTCAAACAGGCAAATTATCGCGAAACAACACCTGCTCGAATCCAACAAAAACAGTGCCCTGCCGACTCTATTTAGCCTCAGAGACGGTTTGAGACAATTGTTACAAAAATCAGAGAATTTCAAAAATTAGAGTGAAATTGCTTCAAACAGGCGATTTATCGCGAAACAACACCTGCTCGAATCCAACAAAAACAGTGCCCTGCCGACTCTCTTAAGCCTCAGAGACGGTTTGAGACAATTGTTACAAAAATCAGAGAATGTCAAAAATTAGAGTGTAATTGCTTCAAACAATCGAATTATCGCGAAACAACACCTGCTCGAATCCAACAAAAACTGTGCGCTACCGTCTCTACTGAGCCTCAGAGACGCTTTGAGACAAGTATTACAAAAATCAGAGAATGTCAAAAATTAGAGTGAAATTGCTTCAAACAGGCGAATTATCGCAAAACAACACCTGCTCGAATCCAACAAAAACTATGCCCTACCCACTCTATTTAGCCTCAGAGACGGTTTGAGACAATTGTTACAAAAATCAGAGAATGTCAAAAATTAGAGTGAAATTGCTTCAAAGAAGCGAATTATCGCTAAACAACACCTGCTCGAATCCAACAAAAACTGTGCCCTCCGGTCTCCACTGAGCGTCAGAGACGCTTTGAGACAAGTGTTACAAAAATCAGCGAATGTCAAAAATTACAGGGAAATTGCTTCAAACAGGCGAATTATCGCGAAACAACACCTGCTCGAATCCAACAAAAACTATGCCCTACTCACTCTATTTAGCCTCAGAGACGGTTTGAGACAATTGTTACAAAAATCAGAGAATGTCAAAATTTAGAGTGAAATTGCTTCAAACAAGCGAATTATCGCGAAACAACACCTGCTCGAATCAAACAAAAACCGTGCCCTGCTGTCTCTACCTCGCCTCAGAGTCGCTTTGAGACAAGTGTTACAAAAATCAGAGAATTTCAAAAATTAGAGTGAAATTGCTTCAAACAGGCGAATTATCGCGAAACAACACCTGCTCGAATCCAACAAAAATAGTGCCCTGCCGACTCTATTTAGCCTCAGAGACGGTTTGAGACAATTGTTACAAAAATCAGAGAATGTCAAAAATTAGAGTGAAATTGGTTCAAACAAGCGAATTATCGCGAAACAACACCTGCTCGAATCCAACAAAAACTGTGCGCTGCCGTCTCTACTGAGCCTCAGAGACGCTTAGAGACAAGTATTACAAAAATCAGAGAATGTCAAAAATTAGAGTGAAATTGCTTCAAACAGGCGAATTATCGCGAAACAACACCTGCTCGAATCCAACAAAAACTATGCCCTACCCACTCTATTTAGCCTCAGAGACGGTTTGAGACAATTGTTACAAAAATCAGAGAATGTCAAAAATTACAGTGAAATTGCTTCAAAGAAGCGAATTATCGCTAAACAACACCTGCTCGAATCCAACAAAAACTGTGCCCTCCGGTCTCCAATGAGCGTCAGAGACGCTTTGAGACAAGTGTTACAAAAATCAGAGAATGTCAAAAATTAGAGTGTAATTGCTTCAAACAAGCGAATTATCGCGAAACAATACCTGCTCGAATCCAACAAAAACTGTGCGCTACCGTCTCTACTGAGCCTCAGAGACGCTTTGAGACAAGTATTACAAAAATCAGAGAATGTCAAAAATTAGAGTGAAATTGCTTCAAACAGGCGAATTATCGCAAAACAACACCTGCTCGAATCCAACAAAAACTATGCCCTACCCACTCTATTTAGCCTCAGAGACGGTTTGAGACAATTGTTACAAAAATCAGAGAATGTCAAAAATTAGAGTGAAATTGCTTCAAAGAAGCGAATTATCGCTAAACAACACCTGCTCGAATCCAACAAAAACTGTGCCCTCCGGTCTCCACTGAGCGTCAGAGACGCTTTGAGACAAGTGTTACAAAAATCAGAGAATGTCAAAAATTAGAGGGAAATTGCTTCAAACAGGCGAATTATCGCGAAACAACACCTGCTCGAATCCAACAAAAACTATGCCCTACTCACTCTATTTAGCCTCAGAGACGGTTTGAGACAATTGTTACAAAAATCAGAGAATGTCAAAATTTAGAGTGAAATTGCTTCAAACAAGCGAATTATCGCGAAACAACACCTGCTCGAATCAAACAAAAACCGTGCCCTGCTGTCTCTACCTCGCCTCAGAGTCGCTTTGAGACAAGTGTTACAAAAATCAGAGAATTTCAAAAATTAGAGTGAAATTGCTTCAAACAGGCGAATTATCGCGAAACAACACCTGCTCGAATCCAACAAAAATAGTGCCCTGCCGACTCTATTTAGCCTCAGAGACGGTTTGAGACAATTGTTACAAAAATCAGAGAATGTCAAAAATTAGAGTGAAATTGCTTCAAACAAGCGAATTATCGCGATACAACACCTGCTCGAATCCAACAAAAACTGTGCCCTGCCGACTCTATTTAGCCTCAGAGACGGTTTGAGACAATTGTTACAAAAATCAGAGAATGTCAAAAATTAGAGTGAAATTGCTTCAAACAAGCGAATTATCGCGAAACAACACCTGCTCGAATCCAACAAATACTGTGCCCTGCCGACTCTATTTAGCCTCAGAGACGGTTTAAGACAATGGTTACAAAAATCAGAGAATGTCAAAAATTAGAGTGTAATTGCTTCAAACAAGCGAATTATCGCGAAACAACACCTGCTCGAATCCAACAAAAACTGTGCGCTACCGTCTCTACTGAGCCTCAGAGACGCTTTGAGACAAGTATTACAAAAATCAGAGAATGTCAAAAATTAGAGTGAAATTGCTTCAAACAGGCGAATTATCGCGAAACAACACCTGCTCGAATCCAACAAAAACTGTGCCCTGCCGACTCCATTTAGCCTCAAAGACGGTTTGAGATAATTGTTACAAAAATCAGAGAATGTCAAAGATTAGAGTGTAATTGCTTCAAACAAGCGAATTATCGCGAAACAACACCTGCTCGAATCCAACAAAAACTGTGACCTGCCGACGCTACTTAGCCTCAGAGACGGTTTGAGACAATTGTTACAAAAATCAGAGAATGTCAAAAATTAGAGTGAAATTGCTTCAAAGAAGCGAATTATCGCTAAACAACACCTGCTCGAATCCAACAAAAACTGTGCCCTCCGGTCTCCAATGAGCGTCAGAGACGCTTTGAGACAAGTGTTACAAAATTCAGAGAATGTCAAAAATTAGAGTGTAATTGCTTCAAACAAGCGAATTATCGCGAAACAACACCTGCTCGAATCAAACAAAAACTGTGCGCTACCGTCTCTACTGAGCCTCAGAGACGCTTTGAGACAAGTATTACAAAAATCAGAGAATGTCAAAAATTAGAGTGAAATTGCTTCAAACAGGCGAATTATCGCAAAACAACACCTGCTCGAATCCAACAAAAACTATGCCCTACCCACTCTATTTAGTCTCAGAGACGGTTTGAGACAATTGTTACAAAAATCAGAGAATGTCAAAAATTAGAGTGAAATTGCTTCAAAGAAGCGAATTATCGCTAAACAACACCTGCTCGAATCCAACAAAAACTGTGCCCTCCGGTCTCCACTGAGCGTCAGAGACGCTTTGAGACAAGTATTACAAAAATCAGAGAATGTCAAAAATTAGAGTGAAATTGCTTCAAACAGGCGAATTATCGCAAAACAACACCTGCTCGAATCCAACAAAAACTATGCCCTACCCACTCTATTTAGCCTCAGAGACGGTTTGAGACAATTGTTACAAAAATCAGAGAATGTCAAAAATTAGAGTGAAATTGCTTCAAAGAAGCGAATTATCGCTAAACAACACCTGCTCGAATCCAACAAAAACTGTGCCCTCCGGTCTCCACTGAGCGTCAGAGACGGTTTGAGACAATTGTTACAAAAATCAGAGAATGTCAAAATTTAGAGTGAAATTGCTTCAAACAAGCGAATTATCGCGAAACAACACCTGCTCGAATCAAACAAAAACCGTGCCCTGCTGTCTCTACCTCGCCTCAGAGTCGCTTTGAGACAAGTGTTACAAAAATCAGAGAATTTCAAAAATTAGAGTGAAATTGCTTCAAACAGGCGAATTATCGCGAAACAACACCTGCTCGAATCCAACAAAAATAGTGCCCTGCCGACTCTATTTAGCCTCAGAGACGGTTTGAGACAATTGTTACAAAAATCAGAGAATGTCAAAAATTAGAGTGAAATTGCTTCAAACAAGCGAATTATCGCGATACAACACCTGCTCGAATCCAACAAAAACTGTGCCCTGCCGACTCTATTTAGCCTCAGAGACGGTTTGAGACCATTGTTACAAAAATCAGAGAATGTCAAAAATTAGAGTGAAATTGCTTCAAACAAGCGAATTATCGCGAAACAACACCTGCTCGAATCCAACAAAAACTGTGCCCTGCCGACTCTATTTAGCCTCAGAGACGGTTTAAGACAATGGTTACAAAAATCAGAGAATGTCAAAAATTAGAGTGTAATTGCTTCAAACAAGCGAATTATCGCGAAACAACACCTGCTCGAATCCAACAAAAACTGTGCGCTACCGTCTCTACTGAGCCTCAGAGACGCTTTGAGACAAGTATTACAAAAATCAGAGAATGTCAAAAATTAGAGTGAAATTGCTTCAAACAAGCGAATTATCGCGAAACAACACCTGCTCGAATCAAACAAAAACCGTGCCCTGCCGTCCCTGCCTCGCCTCAGAGACGCTTTGAGACAAGTGTTAAAAAAATCAGACTATGTCAAAAATTAGAGTGAAATTGCTTCAAACAGGCGAATTATCGCAGGTGTTGACCTGCTCGAATCCAACAAAAACAGTGCCCTGCCGACTCTATTTAGCCTCAGAGACGGTTTGAGACAATTGTTACAAAAATCAGAGAATTTCAAAAATTAGAGTGAAATTGCTTCAAACAGGCGAATTATCGCGAAACAACACCTGCTCGAATCCAACAAAAACAGTGCCCTGCCGACTCTCTTTAGCCTCAGAGACGGTTTGAGACAATTGTTACAAAAATCAGAGAATGTCAAAAATTAGAGTGAAATTGCTTCAAACAAGGGAATTATCGCGAAACAACACCTGCTCGAATCCAACAAAAACTGTGCCCTGCCGACTCTATTTAGCCTCAGAGACGGTTTGAGACAATTGTTACAAAAATCAGAGAATGTCAAAAATTAGAGTGTAATTGCTTCAAACAAGCGAATTATCACGAAACAACACCTGCTCGAATCCAACAAAAACTGTGCGCTACCGTCTCTACTGAGCCTCAGAGACGCTTTGAGACAAGTATTACAAAAATCAGAGAATGTCAAAAATTAGAGTGAAATTGCTTCAAACAGGCGAATTATCGCGAAACAACACCTGCTCGAATCCAACAAAAACTATGCCCTACCCACTCTATTTAGCCTCAGAGACGGTTTCAGACAATTGTTACAAAAATCAGAGAATGTCAAAAATTAGAGTGAAATTGCTTCAAAGAAGCGAATTATCGCTAAACAACACCTGCTCGAATCCAACAAAAACTGTGCCCTCCGGTCTCCACTGAGCGTCAGAGACGCTTTGAGACAAGTGTTACAAAAATCAGAGAATGTCAAAAATTAGAGGGAAATTGCTTCAAACAGGCAAATTATCGCGAAACAACACCTGCTCGAATCCAACAAAAACAGTGCCCTGCCGACTCTATTTAGCCTCAGAGACGGTTTGAGACAATTGTTACAAAAATCAGAGAATTTCAAAAATTAGAGTGAAATTGCTTCAAACAGGCGATTTATCGCGAAACAACACCTGCTCGAATCCAACAAAAACAGTGCCCTGCCGACTCTCTTAAGCCTCAGAGACGGTTTGAGACAATTGTTACAAAAATCAGAGAATGTCAAAAATTAGAGTGTAATTGCTTCAAACAATCGAATTATCGCGAAACAACACCTGCTCGAATCCAACAAAAACTGTGCGCTACCGTCTCTACTGAGCCTCAGAGACGCTTTGAGACAAGTATTACAAAAATCAGAGAATGTCAAAAATTAGAGTGAAATTGCTTCAAACAGGCGAATTATCGCAAAACAACACCTGCTCGAATCCAACAAAAACTATGCCCTACCCACTCTATTTAGCCTCAGAGACGGTTTGAGACAATTGTTACAAAAATCAGAGAATGTCAAAAATTAGAGTGAAATTGCTTCAAAGAAGCGAATTATCGCTAAACAACACCTGCTCGAATCCAACAAAAAATGTGCCCTCCGGTCTCCACTGAGCGTCAGAGACGCTTTGAGACAAGTGTTACAAAAATCAGCGAATGTCAAAAATTACAGGGAAATTGCTTCAAACAGGCGAATTATCGCGAAACAACACCTGCTCGAATCCAACAAAAACTATGCCCTACTCACTCTATTTAGCCTCAGAGACGGTTTGAGACAATTGTTACAAAAATCAGAGAATGTCAAAATTTAGAGTGAAATTGCTTCAAACAAGCGAATTATCGCGAAACAACACCTGCTCGAATCAAACAAAAACCGTGCCCTGCTGTCTCTACCTCGCCTCAGAGTCGCTTTGAGACAAGTGTTACAAAAATCAGAGAATTTCAAAAATTAGAGTGAAATTGCTTCAAACAGGCGAATTATCGCTAAACAACACCTGCTCGAATCCAACAAAAATAGTGCCCTGCCGACTCTATTTAGCCTCAGAGACGGTTTGAGACAATTGTTACAAAAATCAGAGAATGTCAAAAATTAGAGTGAAATTGGTTCAAACAAGCGAATTATCGCGAAACAACACCTGCTCGAATCCAACAAAAACTGTGCGCTGCCGTCTCTACTGAGCCTCAGAGACGCTTAGAGACAAGTATTACAAAAATCAGAGAATGTCAAAAATTAGAGTGAAATTGCTTCAAACAGGCGAATTATCGCGAAACAACACCTGCTCGAATCCAACAAAAACTATGCCCTACCCACTCTATTTAGCCTCAGAGACGGTTTGAGACAATTGTTACAAAAATCAGAGAATGTCAAAAATTACAGTGAAATTGCTTCAAAGAAGCGAATTATCGCTAAACAACACCTGCTCGAATCCAACAAAAACTGTGCCCTCCGGTCTCCAATGAGCGTCAGAGACGCTTTGAGACAAGTGTTACAAAAATCAGAGAATGTCAAAAATTAGAGTGTAATTGCTTCAAACAAGCGAATTATCGCGAAACAATACCTGCTCGAATCCAACAAAAACTGTGCGCTACCGTCTCTACTGAGCCTCAGAGACGCTTTGAGACAAGTATTACAAAAATCAGAGAATGTCAAAAATTAGAGTGAAATTGCTTCAAACAGGCGAATTATCGCAAAACAACACCTGCTCGAATCCAACAAAAACTATGCCCTACCCACTCTATTTAGCCTCAGAGACGGTTTGAGACAATTGTTACAAAAATCAGAGAATGTCAAAAATTAGAGTGAAATTGCTTCAAAGAAGCGAATTATCGCTAAACAACACCTGCTCGAATCCAACAAAAACTGTGCCCTCCGGTCTCCACTGAGCGTCAGAGACGCTTTGAGACAAGTGTTACAAAAATCAGAGAATGTCAAAAATTAGAGGGAAATTGCTTCAAACAGGCGAATTATCGCGAAACAACACCTGCTCGAATCCAACAAAAACTATGCCCTACTCACTCTATTTAGCCTCAGAGACGGTTTGAGACAATTGTTACAAAAATCAGAGAATGTCAAAATTTAGAGTGAAATTGCTTCAAACAAGCGAATTATCGCGAAACAACACCTGCTCGAATCAAACAAAAACCGTGCCCTGCTGTCTCTACCTCGCCTCAGAGTTGCTTTGAGACAAGTGTTACAAAAATCAGAGAATTTCAAAAATTAGAGTGAAATTGCTTCAAACAGGCGAATTATCGCGAAACAACACCTGCTCGAATCCAACAAAAATAGTGCCCTGCCGACTCTATTTAGCCTCAGAGACGGTTTGAGACAATTGTTACAAAAATCAGAGAATGTCAAAAATTAGAGTGAAATTGCTTCAAACAAGCGAATTATCGCGATACAACACCTGCTCGAATCCAACAAAAACTGTGCCCTGCCGACTCTATTTAGCCTCAGAGACGGTTTGAGACAATTGTTACAAAAATCAGAGAATGTCAAAAATTAGAGTGAAATTGCTTCAAACAAGCGAATTATCGCGAAACAACACCTGCTCGAATCCAACAAATACTGTGCCCTGCCGACTCTATTTAGCCTCAGAGACGGTTTAAGACAATGGTTACAAAAATCAGAGAATGTCAAAAATTAGAGTGTAATTGCTTCAAACAAGCGAATTATCGCGAAACAACACCTGCTCGAATCCAACAAAAACTGTGCGCTACCGTCTCTACTGAGCCTCAGAGACGCTTTGAGACAAGTATTACAAAAATCAGAGAATGTCAAAAATTAGAGTGAAATTGCTTCAAACAGGCGAATTATCGCGAAACAACACCTGCTCGAATCCAACAAAAACTGTGCCCTGCCGACTCCATTTAGCCTCAAAGACGGTTTGAGATAATTGTTACAAAAATCAGAGAATGTCAAAGATTAGAGTGTAATTGCTTCAAACAAGCGAATTATCGCGAAACAACACCTGCTCGAATCCAACAAAAACTGTGACCTGCCGACGCTACTTAGCCTCAGAGACGGTTTGAGACAATTGTTACAAAAATCAGAGAATGTCAAAAATTAGAGTGAAATTGCTTCAAAGAAGCGAATTATCGCTAAACAACACCTGCTCGAATCCAACAAAAACTGTGCCCTCCGGTCTCCAATGAGCGTCAGAGACGCTTTGAGACAAGTGTTACAAAATTCAGAGAATGTCAAAAATTAGAGTGTAATTGCTTCAAACAAGCGAATTATCGCGAAACAACACCTGCTCGAATCAAACAAAAACTGTGCGCTACCGTCTCTACTGAGCCTCAGAGACGCTTTGAGACAAGTATTACAAAAATCAGAGAATGTCAAAAATTAGAGTGAAATTGCTTCAAACAGGCGAATTATCGCAAAACAACACCTGCTCGAATCCAACAAAAACTATGCCCTACCCACTCTATTTAGTCTCAGAGACGGTTTGAGACAATTGTTACAAAAATCAGAGAATGTCAAAAATTAGAGTGAAATTGCTTCAAAGAAGCGAATTATCGCTAAACAACACCTGCTCGAATCCAACAAAAACTGTGCCCTCCGGTCTCCACTGAGCGTCAGAGACGCTTTGAGACAAGTATTACAAAAATCAGAGAATGTCAAAAATTAGAGTGAAATTGCTTCAAACAGGCGAATTATCGCAAAACAACACCTGCTCGAATCCAACAAAAACTATGCCCTACCCACTCTATTTAGCCTCAGAGACGGTTTGAGACAATTGTTACAAAAATCAGAGAATGTCAAAAATTAGAGTGAAATTGCTTCAAAGAAGCGAATTATCGCTAAACAACACCTGCTCGAATCCAACAAAAACTGTGCCCTCCGGTCTCCACTGAGCGTCAGAGACGGTTTGAGACAATTGTTACAAAAATCAGAGAATGTCAAAATTTAGAGTGAAATTGCTTCAAACAAGCGAATTATCGCGAAACAACACCTGCTCGAATCAAACAAAAACCGTGCCCTGCTGTCTCTACCTCGCCTCAGAGTCGCTTTGAGACAAGTGTTACAAAAATCAGAGAATTTCAAAAATTAGAGTGAAATTGCTTCAAACAGGCGAATTATCGCGAAACAACACCTGCTCGAATCCAACAAAAATAGTGCCCTGCCGACTCTATTTAGCCTCAGAGACGGTTTGAGACAATTGTTACAAAAATCAGAGAATGTCAAAAATTAGAGTGAAATTGCTTCAAACAAGCGAATTATCGCGATACAACACCTGCTCGAATCCAACAAAAACTGTGCCCTGCCGACTCTATTTAGCCTCAGAGACGGTTTGAGACCATTGTTACAAAAATCAGAGAATGTCAAAAATTAGAGTGAAATTGCTTCAAACAAGCGAATTATCGCGAAACAACACCTGCTCGAATCCAACAAAAACTGTGCCCTGCCGACTCTATTTAGCCTCAGAGACGGTTTAAGACAATGGTTACAAAAATCAGAGAATGTCAAAAATTAGAGTGTAATTGCTTCAAACAAGCGAATTATCGCGAAACAACACCTGCTCGAATCCAACAAAAACTGTGCGCTACCGTCTCTACTGAGCCTCAGAGACGCTTTGAGACAAGTATTACAAAAATCAGAGAATGTCAAAAATTAGAGTGAAATTGCTTCAAACAAGCGAATTATCGCGAAACAACACCTGCTCGAATCAAACAAAAACCGTGCCCTGCCGTCCCTGCCTCGCCTCAGAGACGCTTTGAGACAAGTGTTAAAAAAATCAGACTATGTCAAAAATTAGAGTGAAATTGCTTCAAACAGGCGAATTATCGCAGTGTTGACCTGCTCGAATCCAACAAAAACAGTGCCCTGCCGACTCTATTTAGCCTCAGAGACGGTTTGAGACAATTGTTACAAAAATCAGAGAATTTCAAAAATTAGAGTGAAATTGCTTCAAACAGGCGAATTATCGCGAAACAACACCTGCTCGAATCCAACAAAAACAGTGCCCTGCCGACTCTCTTTAGCCTCAGAGACGGTTTGAGACAATTGTTACAAAAATCAGAGAATGTCAAAAATTAGAGTGAAATTGCTTCAAACAAGGGAATTATCGCGAAACAACACCTGCTCGAATCCAACAAAAACTGTGCCCTGCCGACTCTATTTAGCCTCAGAGACGGTTTGAGACAATTGTTACAAAAATCAGAGAATGTCAAAAATTAGAGTGTAATTGCTTCAAACAAGCGAATTATCACGAAACAACACCTGCTCGAATCCAACAAAAACTGTGCGCTACCGTCTCTACTGAGCCTCAGAGACGCTTTGAGACAAGTATTACAAAAATCAGAGAATGTCAAAAATTAGAGTGAAATTGCTTCAAACAGGCGAATTATCGCGAAACAAAACCTGCTCGAATCCAACAAAAACTATGCCCTACCCACTCTATTTAGCCTCAGAGACGGTTTCAGACAATTGTTACAAAAATCAGAGAATGTCAAAAATTAGAGTGAAATTGCTTCAAAGAAGCGAATTATCGCTAAACAACACCTGCTCAAATCCAACAAAAACTGTGCCCTCCGGTCTCCACTGAGCGTCAGAGACGCTTTGAGACAAGTGTTACAAAAATCAGAGAATGTCAAAAATTAGAGGGAAATTGCTTCAAACAGGCGAATTATCGCGAAACAACACCTGCTCGAATCCAACAAAAACAGTGCCCTGCCGACTCTATTTAGCCTCAGAGACGGTTTGAGACAATTGTTACAAAAATCAGAGAATTTCAAAAATTAGAGTGAAATTGCTTCAAACAGGCGATTTATCGCGAAACAACACCTGCTCGAATCCAACAAAAACAGTGCCCTGCCGACTCTCTTAAGTCTCAGAGACGGTTTGAGACAATTGTTACAAAAATCAGAGAATGTCAAAAATTAGAGTGTAATTGCTTCAAACAATCGAATTATCGCGAAACAACACCTGCTCGAATCCAACAAAAACTGTGCGCTACCGTCTCTACTGAGCCTCAGAGACGCTTTGAGACAAGTATTACAAAAATCAGAGAATGTCAAAAATTAGAGTGAAATTGCTTCAAACAGGCGAATTATCGCAAAACAACACCTGCTCGAATCCAACAAAAACTATGCCCTACCCACTCTATTTAGCCTCAGAGACGGTTTGAGACAATTGTTACAAAAATCAGAGAATGTCAAAAATTAGAGTGAAATTGCTTCAAAGAAGCGAATTATCGCTAAACAACACCTGCTCGAATCCAACAAAAACTGTGCCCTCCGGTCTCCACTGAGCGTCAGAGACGCTTTGAGACAAGTGTTACAAAAATCAGCGAATGTCAAAAATTACAGGGAAATTGCTTCAAACAGGCGAATTATCGCGAAACAACACCTGCTCGAATCCAACAAAAACTATGCCCTACTCACTCTATTTAGCCTCAGAGACGGTTTGAGACAATTGTTACAAAAATCAGAGAATGTCAAAATTTAGAGTGAAATTGCTTCAAACAAGCGAATTATCGCGAAACAACACCTGCTCGAATCAAACAAAAACCGTGCCCTGCTGTCTCTACCTCGCCTCAGAGTCGCTTTGAGACAAGTGTTACAAAAATCAGAGAATTTCAAAAATTAGAGTGAAATTGCTTCAAACAGGCGAATTATCGCGAAACAACACCTGCTCGAATCCAACAAAAATAGTGCCCTGCCGACTCTATTTAGCCTCAGAGACGGTTTGAGACAATTGTTACAAAAATCAGAGAATGTCAAAAATTAGAGTGAAATTGGTTCAAACAAGCGAATTATCGCGAAACAACACCTGCTCGAATCCAACAAAAACTGTGCGCTGCCGTCTCTACTGAGCCTCAGAGACGCTTAGAGACAAGTATTACAAAAATCAGAGAATGTCAAAAATTAGAGTGAAATTGCTTCAAACAGGCGAATTATCGCGAAACAACACCTGCTCGAATCCAACAAAAACTATGCCCTACCCACTCTATTTAGCCTCAGAGACGGTTTGAGACAATTGTTACAAAAATCAGAGAATGTCAAAAATTAGAGTGAAATTGCTTCAAAGAAGCGAATTATCGCTAAACAACACCTGCTCGAATCCAACAAAAACTGTGCCCTCCGGTCTCCAATGAGCGTCAGAGACGCTTTGAGACAAGTGTTACAAAAATCAGAGAATGTCAAAAATTAGAGTGTAATTGCTTCAAACAAGCGAATTATCGCGAAACAACACCTGCTCGAATCCAACAAAAACTGTGCTCTACCGTCTCTACTGAGCCTCAGAGACGCTTTGAGACAAGTATTACAAAAATCAGAGAATGTCAAAAATTAGAGTGAAATTGCTTCAAACAGGCGAATTATCGCAAAACAACACCTGCTCGAATCCAACAAAAACTATGCCCTACCCACTCTATTTAGCCTCAGAGACGGTTTGAGACAATTGTTACAAAAATCAGAGAATGTCAAAAATTAGAGTGAAATTGCTTCAAAGAAGCGAATTATCGCTAAACAACACCTGCTCGAATCCAACAAAAACTGTGCCCTCCGGTCTCCACTGAGCGTCAGAGACGCTTTGAGACAAGTGTTACAAAAATCAGAGAATGTCAAAAATTAGAGGGAAATTGCTTCAAACAGGCGAATTATCGCGAAACAACACCTGCTCGAATCCAACAAAAACTATGCCCTACTCACTCTATTTAGCCTCAGAGACGGTTTGAGACAATTGTTACAAAAATCAGAGAATGTCAAAATTTAGAGTGAAATTGCTTCAAACAAGCGAATTATCGCGAAACAACACCTGCTCGAATCAAACAAAAACCGTGCCCTGCTGTCTCAACCTCGCCTCAGAGTCGCTTTGAGACAAGTGTTACAAAAATCAGAGAAATTCAAAAATTAGAGTGAAATTGCTTCAAACAGGCGAATTATCGCGAAACAACACCTGCTCGAATCCAACAAAAATAGTGCCCTGCCGACTCTATTTAGCCTCAGAGACGGTTTGAGACAATTGTTACAAAAATCAGAGAATGTCAAAAATTAGAGTGAAATTGCTTCAAACAAGCGAATTATCGCGATACAACACCTGCTCGAATCCAACAAAAACTGTGCCCTGCCGACTCTATTTAGCCTCAGAGACGGTTTGAGACAATTGTTACAAAAATCAGAGAATGTCAAAAATTAGAGTGAAATTGCTTCAAACAAGCGAATTATCGCGAAACAACACCTGCTCGAATCCAACAAAAACTGTGCCCTGCCGACTCTATTTAGCCTCAGAGACGGTTTAAGACAATGGTTACAAAAATCAGAGAATGTCAAAAATTAGAGTGTAATTGCTTCAAACAAGCGAATTATCGCGAAACAACACCTGCTCGAATCCAACAAAAACTGTGCGCTACCGTCTCTACTGAGCCTCAGAGACGCTTTGAGACAAGTATTACAAAAATCAGAGAATGTCAAAAATTAGAGTGAAATTGCTTCAAACAGGCGAATTATCGCGAAACAACACCTGCTCGAATCCAACAAAAACTGTGCCCTGCCGACTCCATTTAGCCTCAAAGACGGTTTGAGATAATTGTTACAAAAATCAGAGAATGTCAAAGATTAGAGTGTAATTGCTTCAAACAAGCGAATTATCGCGAAACAACACCTGCTCGAATCCAACAAAAACTGTGACCTGCCGACGCTACTTAGCCTCAGAGACCGTTTGAGACAATTGTTACAAAAATCAGAGAATGTCAAAAATTAGAGTGAAATTGCTTCAAACAAGCGAATTATCGCGAAACAACACCTGCTCGAATCCAACAAAAACTGTGCCCTGCCGACTCTATTTAGCCTCAGAGACGGTTTGAGACAATTGTTACAAAAATCAGAGAATGTCAAAAATTAGAGTGAAATTGCTTCAAACAAGCGAATTATCCCGAAACAACACCTGCTCGAATCCAACAAAAACTGTGCGCTACTGTCTCTACTGAGCCTCAGAGACGCTTTGAGACAAGTATTACAAAAATCAGAGAATGTCAAAAATTAGACTGAAATTGCTTCAAACAAGCGAATTATCGCGAAACAACACCTGCTCGAATCCAACAAAAACTATGCCCTACCCACTCTATTTAGCCTCAGAGACGGTTTGAGACAATTGTTACAAAAATCAGAGAATGTCAAAAATTAGAGTGTAGTTGCCTCAAACAAGCGAATTATCGCGAAACAACACCTGCTCGAATCCAACAAGAACTGTGCGCTACCGTCTCTACTGAGCCTCAGAGACGCTTTGAGACAAGTATTACAAAAATCAGAGAATGGCAAAAATTAGAGTGATATTGCTTCAAACAGGCGAATTATCGCGAAACAACACCTGCTCGAATCCAACAAAAACTGTGCCCTGCCGACTCCATTTAGCCTCAAAGACGGTTTGAGATAATTGTTATAAAAATCAGAGAATGTCAAAGATTATCGCGAAACAACACCTGCTCAAATCCAACAAAAACTGTGCCCTGCCGACTCTATTTAGCCTGAGACGGTTTGAGACAATTGTTACAAAGATCACAGAATGTGAAAAATTAGAGTTCATTTGCTTCAAACAAGCGAATTATCGCGAAACAACACCTGCTCGAATCCAACAAAAACTGTGCGCTACCGTCTCTACTGAGCCTCAGAGACGCTTTGAGACAAGTATTACAAAAATCAGAGAATGTCAAAAATTAGAGTGAAATTGCTTCAAACAGGCGAATTATCGCGAAACAACACCTGCTCGAATGCAACAAAAACTATGCCCTACCCACTCTATTTAGCATCAAAGACGGTTTGAGACAATTGTTACAAAAATCAGAGAATGTCAAAAATTAGAGTGAAATTGCTTCAAACAAGCGAATTATCGCGATACAACACCTGCTCGAATCCAACAAAAACTGTGCCCTGCCGACTCTATTTAGCCTCAGAGACGGTTTAAGACAATGGTTACAAAAATCAGAGAATGTCAAAAATTAGAGTGTAATTGCTTCAAACAAGCGAATTATCGCGAAACAACACCTGCTCGAATCCAACAAAAACTGTGCGCTACCGTCTCTGCTGAGCCTCAGAGACGCTTTGAGACAAGTATTACAAAAATCAGAGAATGTCAAAAATTAGAGTGAAATTGCTTCAAACAGGCGAATTATCGCGAAACAACACCTGCTCGAATCCAACAAAAGCTGTGCCCTGCCGACTCCATTTAGCCTCAAAGACGGTTTGAGAGAATTGTTGCAAAAATCAGAGAATGTCAAAGATTAGAGTGTAATTGCTTCAAAAAGCGAATTATCGCGAAACAGCACCTGCTCGAATCCAACAAAAACTGTTTCCTGCCGACTCTACTTAGCCTCAGAGACGGTTTGAGACAATTGTTACAAAAATCAGAGAATGTCAAAAATTAGAGTGAAATTGCTTCAAACAGGCGAATTATCGCGAAAAAACACCTGCTCGAATGCAACAAAAACTATGCCCTACCCACTCTATTTAGCATCAAAGACGGTTTGAGACAATTGTTACAAAAATCAGAGAATGTCAAAAATTAGAGTGAAATTGCTTCAAACAAGCGAATTATCGCGATACAACACCTGCTCGAATCCAACAAAAACTGTGCCCTGCCGACTCTATTTAGCCTCAGAGACGGTTTAAGACAATGGTTACAAAAATCAGAGAATGTCAAAAATTAGAGTGTAATTGCTTCAAACAAGTGAATTATCGCGAAACAACACCTGCTCGAATCCAACAAAAACTGTGCGCTACCGTCTCTGCTGAGCCTCAGAGACGCTTTGAGACAAGTATTACAAAAATCAGAGAATGTCAAAAATTAGAGTGAAATTGCTTCAAACAGGCGAATTATCGCGAAACAACACCTGCTCGAATCCAACAAAAGCTGTGCCCTGCCGACTCCATTTAGCCTCAAAGACGGTTTGAGAGAATTGTTGCAAAAATCAGAGAATGTCAAAGATTAGAGTGTAATTGCTTCAAAAAGCGAATTATCGCGAAACAGCACCTGCTCGAATCCAACAAAAACTGTTTCCTGCCGACTCTACTTAGCCTCAGAGACGGTTTGAGACAATTGTTACAAAAATCAGAGAATGTCAAAAATTAGAGTGAAATTGCTTCAAACAAGCGAATTATCGCGAAACAACACCTGCTCGAATCCAACAAAAACTGTGCCCTGCCGACTCTATTTAGCCTCAGAGACGGTTTGAGACAATTGTTACAAAAATCAGAGAATGTCAAAAATTAGAGTGTAGTTGCCTCAAACAAGCGAATTATCGCGAAACAACACCTGCTCGAATCCAACAAGAACTGTGCGCTACCGTCTCTACAGAGCCTCAGAGACGCTTTGAGACAAGTATTACAAAAATCAGAGAATGGCAAAAATTAGAGTGATATTGCTTCAAACAGGCGAATTATCGCGAAACAACACCTGCTCGAATCCAACAAAAACTGTGCCCTGCCGACTCCATTTAGCCTCAAAGACGGTTTGAGATAATTGTTATAAAAATCAGAGAATGTCAAAGATTATCGCGAAACAACACCTGCTCAAATCCAACAAAAACTGTGCCCTGCCGACTCTATTTAGCCTGAGACGGTTTGAGACAATTGTTACAAAGATCACAGAATGTGAAAAATTAGAGTTCATTTGCTTCAAACAAGCGAATTATCGCGAAACAACACCTGCTCGAATCCAACAAAAACTGTGCGCTACCGTCTCTACTGAGCCTCAGAGACGCTTTGAGACAAGTATTACAAAAATCAGAGAATGTCAAAAATTAGAGTGAAATTGCTTCAAACAGGCGAATTATCGCGAAACAACACCTGCTCGAATGCAACAAAAACTATGCCCTACCCACTCTATTTAGCATCAAAGACGGTTTGAGACAATTGTTACAAAAATCAGAGAATGTCAAAAATTAGAGTGAAATTGCTTCAAACAAGCGAATTATCGCGATACAACACCTGCTCGAATCCAACAAAAACTGTGCCCTGCCGACTCTATTTAGCCTCAGAGACGGTTTAAGACAATGGTTACAAAAATCAGAGAATGTCAAAAATTAGAGTGTAATTGCTTCAAACAAGCGAATTATCGCGAAACAACACCTGCTCGAATCCAACAAAAACTGTGCGCTACCGTCTCTGCTGAGCCTCAGAGACGCTTTGAGACAAGTATTACAAAAATCAGAGAATGTCAAAAATTAGAGTGAAATTGCTTCAAACAGGCGAATTATCGCGAAACAACACCTGCTCGAATCCAACAAAAGCTGTGCCCTGCCGACTCCATTTAGCCTCAAAGACGGTTTGAGAGAATTGTTGCAAAAATCAGAGAATGTCAAAGATTAGAGTGTAATTGCTTCAAAAAGCGAATTATCGCGAAACAGCACCTGCTCGAATCCAACAAAAACTGTTTCCTGCCGACTCTACTTAGCCTCAGAGACGGTTTGAGACAATTGTTACAAAAATCAGAGAATGTCAAAAATTAGAGTGAAATTGCTTCAAACAGGCGAATTATCGCGAAAAAACACCTGCTCGAATGCAACAAAAACTATGCCCTACCCACTCTATTTAGCATCAAAGACGGTTTGAGACAATTGTTACAAAAATCAGAGAATGTCAAAAATTAGAGTGAAATTGCTTCAAACAAGCGAATTATCGCGATACAACACCTGCTCGAATCCAACAAAAACTGTGCCCTGCCGACTCTATTTAGCCTCAGAGACGGTTTAAGACAATGGTTACAAAAATCAGAGAATGTCAAAAATTAGAGTGTAATTGCTTCAAACAAGCGAATTATCGCGAAACAACACCTGCTCGAATCCAACAAAAACTGTGCGCTACCGTCTCTGCTGAGCCTCAGAGACGCTTTGAGACAAGTATTACAAAAATCAGAGAATGTCAAAAATTAGAGTGAAATTGCTTCAAACAGGCGAATTATCGCGAAACAACACCTGCTCGAATCCAACAAAAGCTGTGCCCTGCCGACTCCATTTAGCCTCAAAGACGGTTTGAGAGAATTGTTGCAAAAATCAGAGAATGTCAAAGATTAGAGTGTAATTGCTTCAAAAAGCGAATTATCGCGAAACAGCACCTGCTCGAATCCAACAAAAACTGTTTCCTGCCGACTCTACTTAGCCTCAGAGACGGTTTGAGACAATTGTTACAAAAATCAGAGAATGTCAAAAATTAGAGTGAAATTGCTTCAAACAAGCGAATTATCGCGAAACAACACCTGCTCGAATCCAACAAAAACTGTGCCCTGCCGACTCTATTTAGCCTCAGAGACGGTTTGAGACAATTGTTACAAAAATCAGAGAATGTCAAAAATTAGAGTGAAATTGCTTCAAACAAGCGAATTATCGCGAAACAACACCTGCTCGAATCCAACAAAAACTGTGCCCTGCCGACTCTATTTAGCCTCACAGACGGTTTAAGACAATGGTTACAAAAATCAGAGAATGTCAAAAATTAGAGTGTAATTGCTTCAAACAAGCGAATTATCGCGAAACAACACCTGCTCGAATCCAACAAAAACTGTGACCTGCCGACGCTACTTAGCCTCAGAGACGGTTTGAGACAATTGTTACAAAAATCAGAGAATGTCAAAAATTAGAGTGAAATTGCTTCAAACAAGCGAATTATCGCGAAACAACACCTGCTCGAATCCAACAAAAACTGTGCCCTGCCGACTCTATTTAGCCTCAGAGACGGTTTGAGACAATTGTTACAAAAATCAGAGAATGTCAAAAATTAGAGTGAAATTGCTTCAAACAAGGGAATTATCGCGAAACAACACCTGCTCGAATCCAACAAAAACTGTGCCCTGCCGACTCTATTTAGGCTCAGAGACGGTTTGAGACAATTGTTACAAAAATCAGAGAATGTCAAAAATTAGAGTGTAATTGCTTCAAACAAGCGAATTATCGCGAAACAACCCCTGCTCGAATCCAACAAAAACTGTGCGCTACCGTCTCTACTGAGCCTCAGAGACGCTTTGAGACAAGTATTACAAAAATCAGAGAATGTCAAAAATTAGAGTGAAATTGCTTCAAACAAGCGAATTATCGCGAAACAAAACCTGCTCGAATCCAACAAAAACTGTGCCCTGCCGACTCTATTTAGCCTCAGAGACGGTTTGAGACAATTGTTACAAAAATCAGAGAATGTCAAAAATTAGAGTGAAATTGCTTCAAACAGGCGAATTATCGCGAAACAACACCTGCTCGAATGCAACAAAAACTATGCCCTACCCACTCTATTTAGCCACAAAGACGGTTTGAGACAATTGTTACAAAAATCAGAGAATGTCAAAAATTAGAGTGAAATTGCTTCAAACAGGCGAATTATCGCGAAACAACACCTGCTCGAATCCAACAAAAACAGTGCCCTGCCGACTCTATTTAGCCTCAGAGACGGTTTGAGACAATTGATACAAAAATCAGAGAATGTCAAAGATTAGAGTGTAATTGCTTCAAACAAGCGAATTATCGCGAAACAGCACCTGCTCCCATCCAACAAAAACTGTGCCCTGCCGACTCTATTTAGCCTCAGAGACGGTTTGAGACAATTGTTACAAAAATCAGAGAATGTCAAAAATTAGAGTGAAATTGCTTCAAACAAGCGAATTATCGCGAAACAACACCTGCTCGAATCCAACAAAAACTGTGCGCTACCGTCTCTACTGAGCCTCAGAGACGCTTTGAGACAAGTATTACAAAAATCAGAGAATGTCAAAAATTAGAGTGAAATTGCTTCAAACAGGCGAATTATCGCGAAACAACACCTGCTCGAATCCAACAAAAGCTGTGCCCTGCCGACTCCATTTAGCCTCAAAGACGGTTTGAGAGAATTGTTGCAAAAATCAGAGAATGTCAAAGATTAGAGTGTAATTGCTTCAAAAAGCGAATTATCGCGAAACAGCACCTGCTCGAATCCAACAAAAACTGTTTCCTGCCGACTCTATTTAGCCTCAGAGACGGTTTGAGACAATTGTTACAAAAATCAGAGAATGTCAAAAATTAGAGTGAAATTGCTTCAAACAAGCGAATTATCGCGAAACAACACCTGCTCGAATCCAACAAAAACTGTGCCCTGCCGACTCTATTTAGCCTCAGAGACGGTTTAAGACAATGGTTACAAAAATCAGAGAATGTCAAAAATTAGAGTGTAATTGCTTCAAACAAGCGAATTATCGCGAAACAACACCTGCTCGAATCCAACAAAAACTGTGCGCTACCGTCTCTACTGAGCCTCAGAGACGGTTTGAGACAATTGTTACAAAAATCAGAGAATGTCAAAAATTAGAGTGAAATTGCTTCAAACAGGCGAATTATCGCGAAACAACACCTGCTCGAATCCAACAAAAACTATGCCCTACCCACTCTATTTAGCCTCAGAGACGGTTTGAGACAATTGTTACAAAAATCAGAGAATGTCAAAAATTAGAGTGAAATTGCTTCAAAGAAGCGAATTATCGCTAAACAACACCTGCTCGAATCCAACAAAAACTGTGCCCTCCGGTCTCCACTGAGCGTCAGAGACGCTTTGAGACAAGTGTTACAAAAATCAGAGAATGTCAAAAATTAGAGGGAAATTGCTTCAAACAGGCGAGTTATCGCGAAACAACACCTGCCCGAATCCAACAAAAACTATGCCCTACCCACTCTATTTAGCCTCAGAGACGGTTTGAGACAATTGTAACAAAAATCAGAGAATGTCAAAAATTAGAGTGAAATTGCTTCAAACAGGCGAATTATCGCGAAACAACACCTGCTCGAATCCAACAAAAACTGTGCCCTGCCGAATCCATTTAGCCTCAAAGACGTTTTGAGATAATTGTTACAAAAATCAGAGAATGTCAAAGATTAGAGTGTAATTGCTTCAAACAAGCGAATTATCGCGAAACAACACCTGCTCGAATCCAACAAAAACTGTGCCCTGCCGACTCTATTTAGCCTGAGACGGTTTGAGACAATTGTTACAAAGATCACAGAATGTCAAAAATTAGAGTTTAATTGCTTAAAACAAGCGAATTATCCCGAAACAACACCTGCTCGAATCCAACAAAAACTGTGCGCTACTGTCTCTACTGAGCCTCAGAGACGCTTTGAGACAAGTATTACAAAAATCAGAGAATGTCAAAAATTTGACTGAAATTGCTTCAAACAAGCGAATTATCGCGAAACAACACCTGCTCGAATCCAACAAAAACTATGCCCTACCCACTCTATTTAGCCTCAGAGACGGTTTGAGACAATTGTTACAAAAATCAGAGAATGTCAAAAATTAGAGTGTAGTTGCCTCAAACAAGCGAATTATCGCGAAACAACACCTGCTCGAATCCAACAAAAACTGTGCGCTACCGTCTCTACTGAGCCTCAGAGACGCTTTGAGACAAGTATTACAAAAATCAGAGAATGTCAAAAATTAGAGTGATATTGCTTCAAACAGGCGAATTATCGCGAAACAACACCTGCTCGAATCCAACAAAAACTGCCCTGCCGACTCCATTTAGCCTCAAAGACGGTTTGAGAATATTGTTATAAAAATCAGAGAACGTCAAAGATTAGAGTGTAATTGCTTCAAACAAGCGAATTATCGCGAAACAACACCTGCTCAAATCCAACAAAAACTGTGCCCTGCCGACTCTATTTAGCCTGAGACGGTTTGAGACAATTGTTACAAAGATCACAGAATGTGAAAAATTAGAGTTCATTTGCTTCAAACAAGCGAATTATCGCGAAACAACAACTGCTCGAATCCAACAAAAACTGTGCGCTACCGTCTCTACTGAGCCTCAGAGACGCTTTGAGACAAGTATTACAAAAATCAGAGAATGTCAAAAATTAGAGTGAAATTGCTTCAAACAAGCGAATTATCGCGAAACAACACCTGCTCGAATCCAACAAAAACTGTGCCCTGCCGACTCTATTTAGCCTCAGAGACGGTTTGAGACAATTGTTACAAAAATCAGAGAATGTCAAAAATTAGAGTGAAATTGCTTCAAACAGGCGAATTATCGCGAAACAACACCTGCTCGAATGCAACAAAAACTATGCCCTACCCACTCTATTTAGCATCAAAGACGGTTTGAGACAATTGTTACAAAAATCAGAGAATGTCAAAAATTAGAGTGAAATTGCTTCAAACAGGCGAATTATCGCGAAACAACACCTGCTCGAATCCAACAAAAACAGTACCCTGCCGACTCTATTTAGCCTCAGAGACGGTTTGAGACAATTGATACAAAAATCAGAGAATGTCAAAGATTAGAGTGTAATTGCTTTAAACAAGCGAATTATCGCGAAACAGCACCTGCTCGAATCCAACAAAAACTGTACCCTGCCGACTCCATTTGGTCTCAAAGACGGTTTGAGATAATTGTTACAAAAATCAGAGAATGTCAAAGATTAGAGTGTAATTGCATCAAACAAGCGAGTTATCGCGAAACAACACCTGCTCCCATCCAACAAAAACTGTGCCCTGCCGACTCTATTTAGCCTCAGAGACGGTTTGAGACAATTGTTACAAAAATCAGAGAATGTCAAAAATTAGAGTGAAATTGCTTCAAACAAGCGAATTATCGCGATACAACACCTGCTCGAATCCAACAAAAACTGTGCCCTGCCGACTCTATTTAGCCTCAGAGACGGTTTAAGACAATGGTTACAAAAATCAGAGAATGTCAAAAATTAGAGTGTAATTGCTTCAAACAAGCGAATTATCGCGAAACAACACCTGCTCGAATCCAACAAAAACTGTGCGCTACCGTCTCTACTGAGCCTCAGAGACGCTTTGAGACAAGTATTACAAAAATCAGAGAATGTCAAAAATTAGAGTGAAATTGCTTCAAACAGGCGAATTATCGCGAAACAACACCTGCTCGAATCCAACAAAAGCTGTGCCCTGCCGACTCCATTTACCCTCAAAGACGGTTTGAGAGAATTGTTGCAAAAACCAGAGAATGTCAAAAATTAGAGTGAAATTGCTTCAAACAAGCGAATTATCGCGAAACAGCACCTGCTCGAATCCAACAAAAACTGTACCCTGCCGACTCCATTTGGTCTCAAAGACGGTTTGAGATAATTGTTACAAAATCAGAGAATGTCAAAGATTAGAGTGTAATTGCTTCAAAAAGCGAATTATCGCGAAACAGCACCTGCTCGAATCCAACAAAAACTGTTTCCTGCCGATTCTACTTAGCCTCAGAGACGGTTTGAGACAATTGTTACAAAAATCAGAGAATGTCAAAAATTAGAGTGAAATTGCTTCAAACAAGCGAATTATCGCGAAACAACACCTGCTCGAATCCAACAAAAACTGTGCCCTGCCGACTCTATTTAGCCTCAGAGACGGTTTGAGACAATTGTTACAAAAATCAGAGAATGTCAAAAATTAGAGTGTAATTGCTTCAAACAAGCGAATTATCGCGAAACAACACCTGCTCGAATCCAACAAAAACTGTGCGCTACCGTCTCTACTGAGCCTCAGAGACGCTTTGAGACAAGTATTAGAAAAATCAGAGAATGTCAAAAATTAGAGTGAAATTGCTTCAAACAGGCGAATTATCGCCAAACAACACCTGCTCGAATCCAACAAATACTGTGCCCTCCGGTCTCCACTGAGCGTCAGAGACGCTTTGAGACAAGTGTAACAAAAATCAGAGAATGTCAAAAATTAGAGTGAAATTGCTTCAAACAAGCGAATTATCGCGAAACAACACCTGCTCGAATCCAACAAAAACTGTGCCCTGCCGACTCTATTTAGCCTCAGAGACGGTTTAAGACAATGGTTACAAAATCAGAGAATGTCAAAAATTAGAGTGTAATTGCTTCAAACAAGCGAATTATCGCGAAACAACACCTGCTCGAATCCAACAAAACTGTGCCCTGCAGACTCCATTTAGCCTCAAAGACGGTTTGAGATAATTGCTACAAAAATCAGAGAATGTCAAAGATTAGAGTGTAACTGCTCTAAACAAGCGAGTTATCGCGATACAACACCTGCTCGCATCCAACAAAAACTGTGCCCAGCCGACTCTATTTAGCCTCAGAGACGGTTTGAGACAATTGTTACAAAAATCAGAGAATGTCAAAAATTAGAGTGAAATTGCTTCAAACAAACGAATTATCGCGAAACAACACCTGCTCGAATCCAACAAAAACTGTGGGCTGCCGACTCTATTAAGCCTCAGAGACGGTTTCAGACAATTGTTACAAAAATCAGAGAATGTCAGAAATTAGAGTGAAATTGCTTCAAACAAGCGAGTTATCGCGAAACAACACCTGCTCGAATCCAACAAAAACTGTGCCCTGCCGACTCTATTTAGCCTCAGAGACGGTTTAAGACAATGGTTACAAAATCAGAGAATGTCAAAAATTAGAGTGTAATTGCTTCAAACAAGCGAATTATCGCGAAACAACACCTGCTCGAATCAGACAAAAACTGTGCGCTACCGTCTCTACTGAGCCTCAGAGACGCTTTGAGACAAGTATTACAAAAATCAGAGAATGTAAAAAATTAGAGTGAAATTGCTTCAAACAGGCGAATTATCGCGAAAGAACACCTGCTCGAATCCAACAAAAACTGTTTCCTGCCGACTCTACTTAGCCTCAGAGACGGTTTGAGACAATTGTTACAAAAATCAGAGAATGTCAAAAATTAGAGTGAAATTGCTTCAAACAAGCGAATTATCGCGAAACAACACCTGCTCGAATCCAACAAAAACTGTGCCCTGCCGACTCTATTTAGCCTCAGAGACGGTTTAAGACAATGGTTACAAAATCAGAGAATGTCAAAAATTAGAGTGTAATTGCTTCAAACAAGCGAATTATCGCGAAACAACACCTGCTCGAATCCAACAAAAACTGTGCGCTACCGTCTCTACTGAGCCTCAGAGACGCTTTGAGACAAGTATTACAGAAATCAGAGAATGTCAAAAATTAGAGTGAAATTGCTTCAAACAGGCGAATTATCGCGAAACAACACCTGCTCGAATCCAACAAAAACTATGCCCTACCCACTCTATTTAGCCTCAGAGACGGTTTGAGACAATTGTTACAAAAATCAGAGAATGTCAAAAATTAGAGTGAAATTGCTTCAAAGAAGCGAATTATCGCTAAACAACACCTGCTCGAATCCAACAAAAACTGTGCCCTCCGGTCTCCACTGAGCGTCAGAGACGCTTTGAGACAAGTGTTACAAAAATCAGAGAATGTCAAAAATTAGAGGGAAATTGCTTCAAACAGGCGAATTATCGCGAAACAACACCTGCCCGAATCCAACAAAAACTATGCCCTACTCACTCTATTTAGCCTCAGAGACGGTTTGAGACAATTGTTACAAAAATCACAGAATGTCAAAAATTAGAGTGAAATTGCTTCAAACAGGCGAATTATCGCGAAACAACACCTGCTCGAATCCAACAAAAACTGTGCCCTGCCGACTCCATTTAGCATCAAAGACGGTTTGAGATAATTGTTACAAAAATCAGAGAATGTCAAAGATTAGAGTGTAATTGCTTCAAACAAGCGAATTATCGCGAAACAACACCTGCTCGAATCCAACAAAAACTGTGCCCTGCCGACTCTATTTAGCCTCAGAGACGGTTTAAGACAATTGTTACAAAGATCACAGAATGTCAAAGATTAGAGTGTAATTGCTTCAAACAAGCGAATTATCGCGAAACAGCACCTGCTCCCATCCAACAAAAACTGTGCCCTGCCGACTCTATTTAGCCTCAGAGACGGTTTGAGACAATTGTTACAAAAATCAGAGAATGTCAAAAATTAGAGTGAAATTGCTTCAAACAAGCGAATTATCGCGAAACAACACCTGCTCGAATCCAACAAAAACTGTGCGCTACCGTCTCTACTGAGCCTCAGAGACGCTTTGAGACAAGTATTACAAAAATCAGAGAATGTCAAAAATTAGAGTGAAATTGCTTCAAACAGGCGAATTATCGCGAAACAACACCTGCTCGAATCCAACAAAAGCTGTGCCCTGCCGACTCCATTTAGCCTCAAAGACGGTTTGAGAGAATTGTTGCAAAAATCAGAGAATGTCAAAGATTAGAGTGTAATTGCTTCAAAAAGCGAATTATCGCGAAACAGCACCTGCTCGAATCCAACAAAAACTGTTTCCTGCCGACTCTATTTAGCCTCAGAGACGGTTTGAGACAATTGTTACAAAAATCAGAGAATGTCAAAAATTAGAGTGAAATTGCTTCAAACAAGCGAATTATCGCGAAACAACACCTGCTCGAATCCAACAAAAACTGTGCCCTGCCGACTCTATTTAGCCTCAGAGACGGTTTAAGACAATGGTTACAAAAATCAGAGAATGTCAAAAATTAGAGTGTAATTGCTTCAAACAAGCGAATTATCGCGAAACAACACCTGCTCGAATCCAACAAAAACTGTGCGCTACCGTCTCTACTGAGCCTCAGAGACGGTTTGAGACAATTGTTACAAAAATCAGAGAATGTCAAAAATTAGAGTGAAATTGCTTCAAACAGGCGAATTATCGCGAAACAACACCTGCTCGAATCCAACAAAAACTATGCCCTACCCACTCTATTTAGCCTCAGAGACGGTTTGAGACAATTGTTACAAAAATCAGAGAATGTCAAAAATTAGAGTGAAATTGCTTCAAAGAAGCGAATTATCGCTAAACAACACCTGCTCGAATCCAACAAAAACTGTGCCCTCCGGTGTCCACTGAGCGTCAGAGACGCTTTGAGACAAGTGTTACAAAAATCAGAGAATGTCAAAAATTAGAGGGAAATTGCTTCAAACAGGCGTGTTATCGCGAAACAACACCTGCCCGAATCCAACAAAAACTATGCCCTACCCACTCTATTTAGCCTCAGAGACGGTTTGAGACAATTGTAACAAAAATCAGAGAATGTCAAAAATTAGAGTGAAATTGCTTCAAACAGGCGAATTATCGCGAAACAACACCTGCTCGAATCCAACAAAAACTGTGCCCTGCCGAATCCATTTAGCCTCAAAGACGTTTTGAGATAATTGTTACAAAAATCAGAGAATGTCAAAGATTAGAGTGTAATTGCTTCAAACAAGCGAATTATCGCGAAACAACACCTGCTCGAATCCAACAAAAACTGTGCCCTGCCGACTCTATTTAGCCTGAGACGGTTTGAGACAATTGTTACAAAGATCACAGAATGTCAAAAATTAGAGTTTAATTGCTTAAAACAAGCGAATTATCCCGAAACAACACCTGCTCGAATCCAACAAAAACTGTGCGCTACTGTCTCTACTGAGCCTCAGAGACGCTTTGAGACAAGTATTACAAAAATCAGAGAATGTCAAAAATTTGACTGAAATTGCTTCAAACAAGCGAATTATCGCGAAACAACACCTGCTCGAATCCAACAAAAACTATGCCCTACCCACTCTATTTAGCCTCAGAGACGGTTTGAGACAATTGTTACAAAAATCAGAGAATGTCAAAAATTAGAGTGTAGTTGCCTCAAACAAGCGAATTATCGCGAAACAACACCTGCTCGAATCCAACAAAAACTGTGCGCTACCGTCTCTACTGAGCCTCAGAGACGCTTTGAGACAAGTATTACAAAAATCAGAGAATGTCAAAAATTAGAGTGATATTGCTTCAAACAGGCGAATTATCGCGAAACAACACCTGCTCGAATCCAACAAAAACTGCCCTGCCGACTCCATTTAGCCTCAAAGACGGTTTGAGATAATTGTTATAAAAATCAGAGAACGTCAAAGATTAGAGTGTAATTGCTTCAAACAAGCGAATTATCGCGAAACAACACCTGCTCAAATCCAACAAAAACTGTGCCCTGCCGACTCTATTTAGCCTGAGACGGTTTGAGACAATTGTTACAAAGATCACAGAATGTGAAAAATTAGAGTTCATTTGCTTCAAACAAGCGAATTATCGCGAAACAACAACTGCTCGAATCCAACAAAAACTGTGCGCTACCGTCTCTACTGAGCCTCAGAGACGCTTTGAGACAAGTATTACAAAAATCAGAGAATGTCAAAAATTAGAGTGAAATTGCTTCAAACAAGCGAATTATCGCGAAACAACACCTGCTCGAATCCAACAAAAACTGTGCCCTGCCGACTCTATTTAGCCTCAGAGACGGTTTGAGACAATTGTTACAAAAATCAGAGAATGTCAAAAATTAGAGTGAAATTGCTTCAAACAGGCGAATTATCGCGAAACAACACCTGCTCGAATGCAACAAAAACTATGCCCTACCCACTCTATTTAGCATCAAAGACGGTTTGAGACAATTGTTACAAAAATCAGAGAATGTCAAAAATTAGAGTGAAATTGCTTCAAACAGGCGAATTATCGCGAAACAACACCTGCTCGAATCCAACAAAAACAGTACCCTGCCGACTCTATTTAGCCTCAGAGACGGTTTGAGACAATTGATACAAAAATCAGAGAATGTCAAAGATTAGAGTGTAATTGCTTTAAACAAGCGAATTATCGCGAAACAGCACCTGCTCGAATCCAACAAAAACTGTACCCTGCCGACTCCATTTGGTCTCAAAGACGGTTTGAGATAATTGTTACAAAAATCAGAGAATGTCAAAGATTAGAGTGTAATTGCATCAAACAAGCGAGTTATCGCGAAACAACACCTGCTCCCATCCAACAAAAACTGTGCCCTGCCGACTCTATTTAGCCTCAGAGACGGTTTGAGACAATTGTTACAAAAATCAGAGAATGTCAAAAATTAGAGTGAAATTGCTTCAAACAAGCGAATTATCGCGATACAACACCTGCTCGAATCCAACAAAAACTGTGCCCTGCCGACTCTATTTAGCCTCAGAGACGGTTTAAGACAATGGTTACAAAAATCAGAGAATGTCAAAAATTAGAGTGTAATTGCTTCAAACAAGCGAATTATCGCGAAACAACACCTGCTCGAATCCAACAAAAACTGTGCGCTACCGTCTCTACTGAGCCTCAGAGACGCTTTGAGACAAGTATTACAAAAATCAGAGAATGTCAAAAATTAGAGTGAAATTGCTTCAAACAGGCGAATTATCGCGAAACAACACCTGCTCGAATCCAACAAAAGCTGTGCCCTGCCGACTCCATTTACCCTCAAAGACGGTTTGAGAGAATTGTTGCAAAAATCAGAGAATGTCAAAAATTAGAGTGAAATTGCTTCAAACAAGCGAATTATCGCGAAACAGCACCTGCTCGAATCCAACAAAAACTGTACCCTGCCGACTCCATTTGGTCTCAAAGACGGTTTGAGATAATTGTTACAAAATCAGAGAATGTCAAAGATTAGAGTGTAATTGCTTCAAAAAGCGAATTATCGCGAAACAGCACCTGCTCGAATCCAACAAAAACTGTTTCCTGCCGATTCTACTTAGCCTCAGAGACGGTTTGAGACAATTGTTACAAAAATCAGAGAATGTCAAAAATTAGAGTGAAATTGCTTCAAACAAGCGAATTATCGCGAAACAACACCTGCTCGAATCCAACAAAAACTGTGCCCTGCCGACTCTATTTAGCCTCAGAGACGGTTTGAGACAATTGTTACAAAAATCAGAGAATGTCAAAAATTAGAGTGTAATTGCTTCAAACAAGCGAATTATCGCGAAACAACACCTGCTCGAATCCAACAAAAACTGTGCGCTACCGTCTCTACTGAGCCTCAGAGACGCTTTGAGACAAGTATTAGAAAAATCAGAGAATGTCAAAAATTAGAGTGAAATTGCTTCAAACAGGCGAATTATCGCCAAACAACACCTGCTCGAATCCAACAAATACTGTGCCCTCCGGTCTCCACTGAGCGTCAGAGACGCTTTGAGACAAGTGTAACAAAAATCAGAGAATGTCAAAAATTAGAGTGAAATTGCTTCAAACAAGCGAATTATCGCGAAACAACACCTGCTCGAATCCAACAAAAACTGTGCCCTGCCGACTCTATTTAGCCTCAGAGACGGTTTAAGACAATGGTTACAAAATCAGAGAATGTCAAAAATTAGAGTGTAATTGCTTCAAACAAGCGAATTATCGCGAAACAACACCTGCTCGAATCCAACAAAACTGTGCCCTGCAGACTCCATTTAGCCTCAAAGACGGTTTGAGATAATTGCTACAAAAATCAGAGAATGTCAAAGATTAGAGTGTAACTGCTCTAAACAAGCGAGTTATCGCGATACAACACCTGCTCGCATCCAACAAAAACTGTGCCCAGCCGACTCTATTTAGCCTCAGAGACGGTTTGAGACAATTGTTACAAAAATCAGAGAATGTCAAAAATTAGAGTGAAATTGCTTCAAACAAACGAATTATCGCGAAACAACACCTGCTCGAATCCAACAAAAACTGTGGGCTGCCGACTCTATTAAGCCTCAGAGACGGTTTCAGACAATTGTTACAAAAATCAGAGAATGTCAGAAATTAGAGTGAAATTGCTTCAAACAAGCGAGTTATCGCGAAACAACACCTGCTCGAATCCAACAAAAACTGTGCCCTGCCGACTCTATTTAGCCTCAGAGACGGTTTAAGACAATGGTTACAAAATCAGAGAATGTCAAAAATTAGAGTGTAATTGCTTCAAACAAGCGAATTATCGCGAAACAACACCTGCTCGAATCAGACAAAAACTGTGCGCTACCGTCTCTACTGAGCCTCAGAGACGCTTTGAGACAAGTATTACAAAAATCAGAGAATGTAAAAAATTAGAGTGAAATTGCTTCAAACAGGCGAATTATCGCGAAAGAACACCTGCTCGAATCCAACAAAAACTGTTTCCTGCCGACTCTACTTAGCCTCAGAGACGGTTTGAGACAATTGTTACAAAAATCAGAGAATGTCAAAAATTAGAGTGAAATTGCTTCAAACAAGCGAATTATCGCGAAACAACACCTGCTCGAATCCAACAAAAACTGTGCCCTGCCGACTCTATTTAGCCTCAGAGACGGTTTAAGACAATGGTTACAAAATCAGAGAATGTCAAAAATTAGAGTGTAATTGCTTCAAACAAGCGAATTATCGCGAAACAACACCTGCTCGAATCCAACAAAAACTGTGCGCTACCGTCTCTACTGAGCCTCAGAGACGCTTTGAGACAAGTATTACAGAAATCAGAGAATGTCAAAAATTAGAGTGAAATTGCTTCAAACAGGCGAATTATCGCGAAACAACACCTGCTCGAATCCAACAAAAACTATGCCCTACCCACTCTATTTAGCCTCAGAGACGGTTTGAGACAATTGTTACAAAAATCAGAGAATGTCAAAAATTAGAGTGAAATTGCTTCAAAGAAGCGAATTATCGCTAAACAACACCTGCTCGAATCCAACAAAAACTGTGCCCTCCGGTCTCCACTGAGCGTCAGAGACGCTTTGAGACAAGTGTTACAAAAATCAGAGAATGTCAAAAATTAGAGGGAAATTGCTTCAAACAGGCGAATTATCGCGAAACAACACCTGCCCGAATCCAACAAAAACTATGCCCTACTCACTCTATTTAGCCTCAGAGACGGTTTGAGACAATTGTTACAAAAATCACAGAATGTCAAAAATTAGAGTGAAATTGCTTCAAACAGGCGAATTATCGCGAAACAACACCTGCTCGAATCCAACAAAAACTGTGCCCTGCCGACTCCATTTAGCATCAAAGACGGTTTGAGATAATTGTTACAAAAATCAGAGAATGTCAAAGATTAGAGTGTAATTGCTTCAAACAAGCGAATTATCGCGAAACAACACCTGCTCGAATCCAACAAAAACTGTGCCCTGCCGACTCTATTTAGCCTCAGAGACGGTTTAAGACAATTGTTACAAAGATCACAGAATGTCAAAAATTAGAGTTTAATTGCTTCAAACAAGCGAATTATCCCGAAACAACACCTGCTCGAATCCAACAAAAACTGTGCGCTACTGTCTCTACTGAGCCTCAGAGACGCTTTGAGACAAGTATTACAAAAATCAGAGAATGTCAAAAATTAGACTGAAATTGCTTCAAACAGGCGAATTATCGCGAAACAACACCTGCTCGAATCCAACAAAAACTATGCCCTACCCACTCTATTTCGCCTCAGAGACGGTTTAGGACAATTAGAAAAATCAGAGAATGTCAAAAATTAGATTGAAATTGCTTCAAACAGGCGTATTATCGCGAAACAACACGAATCCAACAAAAACTATGCCCTACCCACTCTATTTAGCCTCAGATACGGTTTGAGACAATTGTTACAAAAATCAGAGAATGTCAAAAATTGGAGTGAAATTGCTTCAAACAAGGAAATTATCGCGAAACAACACCTGCTCGAATCCAACAAAAACTGTGCCCTGCCGACTCTATTTAGCCTCAGAGACGGTTTAAGACAATGGTTAAAAAAATCAGAGAATGTCAAAAATTAGAGTGTAATTGCTTCAAACAAGCGAATTATCGCGAAACAACACCTGCTCGAATCCAACAAAAACTGTGCGCTACCGTCTCTACTGAGCCTCAGAGACGCTTTGAGACAAGTATTACAAAAATCAGAGAATGTCAAAAATTAGAGTGAAATTGCTTCAAACAGGCGAATTATCGCGAAACAACACCTGCTCGAATCCAACAAAAACTATGCCCTACCCACTCTATTTAGCCCCAGAGACGGTTTGAGACAATTGTTACAAAAATCAGAGAATGTCAAAAATTAGAGTGAAATTGCTTCAAACAGGCGAATTATCGCGAAACAACACCTTCTCGTATCCAACAAAAACTGTGCCCTGCCGACTCTAATTAGCCTCAGAGACGGTTTGAGATAATTGTTACAAAAATCAGAGAATGTCAAAGATTAGAGTGTAATTGCTTCAAACAAGCGAATTATCGCGAAACAACACCTGCTCGAATCCAACAAAAACTGTGCCCTGCCGACTCTATTTAGCCTCAGAGACGGTTTGAGACAATTGTTACAAAGATCACAGAATGTCAAAAATTAGAGTTTACTTGCTTCAAACAAGCGAATTATCGCGAAACAACACCTGCTCGAATCCAACAAAAACTGTGCGCTACCGTCTCTACTGAGCCTCAGAGACGCTTTGAGACAAGTATTACAAAAATCAGAGAATGTCAAAAATTAGAGTGAAATTGCCTCAAACAGGCGAATTATCGCGAAACAACACCTGCTCGAATCCAACAAAAACTATGCCCTACCCACTCTATTTAGCCTCAGAGACGGTTTAGTACAATTGTTACAAAAATCAGAGAATGTCAAAAATTAGAGTGAAATTGCTTCAAAGAAGCGAATTATCGCCAAACAACACCTGCTCGAATCCAACAAAAACAGTGCCCTCCGGTCTCCAATGAGCGTCAGAGACGCTTTGAGACAAGTGTAACAAAAATCAGAGAATGTCAAAAATTAGAGTGAAATTGCTTCAAACAGGCGAATTATCGCGTAACAACACCTGCTCGTATTCAACAAAACTTTGCCCTGCCGACTCCATTTAGCCTCAGAGACGGTTTGAGACAATTGTTACAAAAATCAGAGAATGTCAAAAATTAGAGTGAGATTGCTTCAAACAAGCGAATTATCGCGAAACAACACCTGCTCGAATCCAACAAAAACTGTGCCCTGCCGACTCTATTTAGCCTCAGAGACGGTTTGAGACAATTATTACAAAAATCAGAGAATGTCAAAAATTAGAGTGTAATTGCTTCAAACGAGCGATTTATCGCGAAACAACACCTGCTCGAATCAAACAAAAACCGTGCCCTGCCGTCTCTACCTCGCCTCAGAGTCGGTTTGAGACAATTGTTACAAAAATCAGAGAATGTCAAAAATTAGAGTGAAATTGCTTCAAACAAGCGAATTATCGCGAAACAACACCTGCTCGAATCCAACAAAAACTGTGCCCTGCCGACTCCATTTAGCCTCAAAGACGGTTTGAGATAATTGCTACAAAAATCAGAGAATGTCAAAGATTAGAGTGTAATTGCTTCAAACAAGCGAGTTATCGCGAAACAACACCTACTCGCATCCAACAAAAACTGTGCCCTGCCGACTCCATTTAGCCTCAAAGACGGTTTGAGATAATTGCTACAAAAATCAGAGAATGTCAAAGATTAGAGTGTAATTGCTTCAAACAAGCGAGTTATCGCGAAACAACACCTACTCGCATCCAACAAAAACTGTGCCCTGCCGACTCTATTTAGCCTCAGAGACGGTTTGAGACAATTGTTACAAAAATCAGAGAATGTCAAAAATTAGAGTGAAATTGCTTCAAACAAGCGAATTGTCGCGAAACAACACCTGCTCGAATCCAACAAAAACTGTGCCCTGCCGACTCCATTTAGACTCAGAGACGGTTTAAGACAATGGTTACAAAAATCAGAGAATGTCAAAAATTAGAGTGTAATTGCTTCAAACAAGCCAATTATCGCGAAACAACACCTGCTCGAATCCAACAAAAACTGTGCGCTACCGTCTCTGCTGAGCCTCAGAGACGCTTTGAGACAAGTATTACAAAAATCAGAGAATGTCAAAAATTAGAGTGAAATTGCTTCAAACAGGCGAATTATCGCGAAACAACACCTGCCCGAATCCAACAAAAACTGTGCCCTGCCGACTCCATTTAGCCTCAAAGACGGTTTGAGATAATTGTTACAAAAATCAGAGAATGTCAAAGATTAGAGTGTAATTGCTTCAAACAAGCGAATTATCGCGAAACAACACCTGCTCGAATCCAACAAAAACTGTGCCCTTCCGACTCCATTTAGCCTCAAAGACGGTTTGAGATAATTGATACAAAAATCAGAGAATGTCAAAGGTTAGAGTGTAATTGCTTCAAACAAGCGAATTATCGCGAAACAACACCTGCTCGAATCCAACAAAAACTGTGCCCTGCCGACTCCATTTAGCCTCAAAGACGGTTTGAGATAATTGCTACAAAAATCAGAGAATGTCAAAGATTAGAGTGTAATTGCTTCAAACAAGCGAGTTATCGCGAGACAACACCTGCTCGCATCCAACAAAAACTGTGCCCAGCCGACTCTATTTAGCCTCAGAGACGGTTTGAGACAATTGTTACAAAAATCAGAGAATGTCAAAAATTAGAGTGAAATTGCTTCAAACAAGCGAATTATCGCGAAACAACACCTGCTCGAATCCAACAAAAACTGTGGGCTGCCGACTCTATTAAGCCTCAGAGACGGCTTCAGACAATTGTTACAAAAATCAGAGAATGTCAAAAATTACAGTGAAATTGCTTCAAACAAGCGAGTTATCGCGAAACAACACCTGCTCGAATCCAACAAAAACTGTGCGCTCCAGTCTCTACTGAGCCTCAGAGACGCTTTGAGACAAGTATTACAAAAATCAGAGAATGTCAAAAATTAGAGTGAAATTGCTTCAAACAGGCGAATTATCGCGAAACAACACCTGCTCGAATCCAACAAGAACTGTGCCCTGCCGACTCCATTTAGCCTCAAAGACGGTTTGAGATAATTGTTACAAAAATCAGAGAATGACAAAGATTAGAGTGTAATTGCTTCAAACAAGCGAATTATCGCGAAACAACACCTGCTCAAATCCAACAAAAACTGTGCCCTGCGGACTCTATTTAGCCTCAGAGACGGTTTGAGACAATTGTTACAAAGATCACAGAATGTCAAAAATTAGAGTTTAATTGCTTCAAACAAGCGAATTATCGCGAAACAACACCTGCTCGAATCCAACAAAAACTGTGCGCTACCGTCTCTACTGAGCCTCAGAGACGCTTTGAGACAAGTATTACAACAATCAGAGAATGTCAAAAATTAGAGTGAAATTGCTTCAAAGAAGCGAATTATCGCCAAACAACACCTGCTCGAATCCAACAAAAACTGTGCCCTCCGGTCTCCAGTGAGCCTCAGAGACGCTTTGAGACAAGTGTAACAAAAATCAGAGAATGTCAAAAATTAGAGTGAAATTGCTTCAAACAGGCGAATTATCGCGTAACAACACCTGCTCGTATCCAACAAAAACTGTGCCCTGCCGACTCCATTTAGCCTCAGAGACGGTTTGAGACAATTGTTACAAAAATCAGAGAATGTCAAAAATTAGAGTGAAATTGCTTCAAACAGGCGAATTATCGCGAAACAACACCTGCTCGAATCCAACAAAAACTATCCCTTACCCACTCTATTTAGCCTCGGAGACGGTTTAGTACAATTGTTACAAAAATCAGAGAATGTCAAAAATTAGAGTGAAATTGCTTCAAAGAAGCGAATTATCGCCAAACAACACCTGCTCGAATCCAACAAAAAAAGTGCCCTCCGGTCTCCAATGAGCGTCAGAGACGCTTTGAGACAAGTATTACAAAAATCAGATAATGTCAAAAACTAGAGTCAAATTGCTTAAAACATGCGAATTATCGCCAAACAACACCTGCTCGAATCCAACAAAAACTGTGCCCTCCGGTCTCAACTGAGCGTCAGAGACGCTTTGAGACAAGTGTTACAAAAATCAAAGAATGTCAAAAATTAGAGTGAAATTGCTTCAAACAGGCGAATTATCGCGAAACAACACCTGCTCAAATCCAACAAAAACTGTGCCCTGCCGACTCTATTTAGCCTGAGACGGTTTGAGACAATTGTTACAAAGATCACAGAATGTCAAAAATTAGAGTTAATTTGCTTCAAACAAGCGAATTATCGCGAAACAACACCTGCTCGAATCCAACAAAAACTGTGCGCTACCGTCTCTACTGAGCCTCAGAGACGCTCTGAGACAAGTATTACAAAAATCAGAGAATGTCAAAAATTAGAGTGAAATTGCTTCAAACAAGCGAATTATCGCGAAACAACACTTGCTCGAATCCAACAAAAACTGTGCCCTGCCGACTCCATTTAGCCTCAGAGACGGTTTAAGACAATGGTTACAAAAATCAGAGAATGTCAAAAATTAGAGTGTAATTGCTTCAAACAAGCGAATTATCGCGAAACAACACCTGCTCGAATCCAACAAAAACTGTGCGCTACCGTCTCTACTGAGCCTCAGAGACGCTTTGAGACAAGTATTACAAAAATCAGAGAATGTCAAAAATTAGAGTGAAATTGCTTCAAACAGGCGAATTATCGCGAAACAACACCTGCTCGAATCCAACAAAAACTGTGCCCTGCCGACTCCATTTAGCCTCAAAGACGGTTTGAGATAATTGTTACAAAAATCAGAGAATGTCAAAGATTAGTGTAATTGCTTCAAACAAGCGAATTATCGCGAAACAACACCTGCTCGAATCCAACAAAAACTGTGCCCTTCCGATTCCATTTAGCCTCAAAGACGGTTTGAGATAATTGCTACAAAAATCAGAGAATGTCAAAGATTAGAGTGTAATTGCTCTAAACAAGCGAGTTATCGCGAGACACCTGCTCGCATCCAACAAAAACTGTGCCCAGCCGACTCTATTTAGCCTCAGAGACGGTTTGAGACAATTGTTACAAAAATCAGAGAATGTCAAAAATTAGAGTGAAATTGCTTCAAACAAACGAATTATCGCGAAACAACACCTGCTCGAATCCAACAAAAACTGTGGGCTGCCGACTCTATTAAGCCTCAGAGACGGTTTCAGACAATTGTTACAAAAATCAGAGAATGTCAGAAATTAGAGTGAAATTGCTTCAAACAAGCGAGTTATCGCGAAACAACACCTGCTCGAATCCAACAAAAACTGTGCCCTGCCGACTCTATTTAGCCTCAGAGACGGTTTAAGACAATGGTTACAAAATCAGAGAATGTCAAAAATTAGAGTGTAATTGCTTCAAACAAGCGAATTATCGCGAAACAACACCTGCTCGAATCCAACAAAAACTGTGCGCTACCGTCTCTACTGAGCCTCAGAGACGCTTTGAGACAAGTATTACAAAAATCAGAGAATGTCAAAAATTAGAGTGAAATTGCTTCAAACAGGCGAATTATCGCGAAACAACACCTGCTCGAATCCAACAAAAACTGTGGCCTGCCGACACTATTAAGCCTCAGAGACGGTATGAGACAATTGTTACAAAAATCAGAGAATGTCAAAAATTAGAGTGAAACTGCTTCAAACAAGCGAATAATCGCGAAACAACACCTGCTCGAATCCAACAAAAACTGTGCCCTGCCGACTCTATTTAGCCTCAGAGACGGTTTAAGACAATGGTTACAAAAATCAGAGAATGTCAAAAATTAGTGTGTAATTGCTTCAAACAAGCGAATTACCGCGAAACAACACCTGCTCGAATCCAACAAAAACTGTGCGCTACCGTCTCTACTGAGCCTCAGAGACGCTTTGAGACAAGTATTACAAAAATCAGAGAATGTCAAAAATTATAGTGAAATTGCTTCAAACAGGCGAATTATCGCGAAACAACACCTGCTCGAATCCAACAAGAACTGTGCCCTGCCGACTCCATTTAGCCTCAGAGACGGTTTGAGACAATTGTTACAAAGATCACAGAATGTCAAAAATTAGAGTTTAATTGCTTCAAACAAGCGAATTATCGCGAAACAACACCTGCTCGAATCAAACAAAAACCGTGCCCTGCCGTATCTACCTCGCCTCAGAGACGGTTTGAGACAATTGTTACAAAAATCAGAGAATGTCAAAAATTAGAGTGAAATTGCTTCAAACAAGCGAATTATCGCGAAACAACACCTGCTCGAATCCAACAAAAACTGTGCCCTGCCGACTCCATTTAGCCTCAAAGACGGTTTGAGATAATTGCTACAAAAATCAGAGAATGTCAAAGATTAGAGTGTAATTGCTTCAAACAAGCGAGTTATCGCGAAACAACACCTGCTCGCATCCAACAAAAACTGTGCCGTGCCGACTCTATTTAGCCTCAGAGACGGTTTGAGACAATTGTTACAAAAATCAGAGAATGTCAAAAATTAGTGTAATTGCTTCAAACGAGCGATTTATCGCGAAACAACACCTGCTCGAATCCAACAAAAACTATGCGCTACCGTCTCTACTGAGGCTCAGAGACGCTTTGAGACAAGTATTACAAAAATCAGAGAATGTCAAAAACTAGAGTGAAATTGCTTAAAACATGCGAATTATCGCCAAACAACACCTGCTCGAATCCAACAAAAACTGTGCCCTCCGGTCTCAACTGAGCGTCAGAGACGCTTTGAGACAAGTGTTACAAAAATCAAAGAATGTCAAAAATTAGAGTGAAATTGCTTCAAACAGGCGAATTATCGCGAAACAACACCTTCTCGTATCCAACAAAAACTGTGCCCTGCCGACTCTAATTAGCCTCAGAGACGGTTTGAGATCATTGTTACAAAAATCAGAGAATGTCAAAGATTAGAGTGTAATTGCTTCAAACAAGCGAATTATCGCGAAACAACACCTGCTCGAATCAAACAAAAACCGTGCCCTGCCGTCTCTACCTCGCCTCAGAGACGGTTTGAGACAATTGTTACAAAAATCAGAGAATGTCAAAAATTAGAGTGAAATTGCTTCAAACAAGCGAATTATCGCGAAACAACACCTGCTCGAATCAAACAAAAACCGTGCCCTGCCGTCTCTACCTCGCCTCAGAGACGGTTTGAGACAATTGTTACAAAAATCAGAGAATGTCAAAAATTAGAGTGAAATTGCTTCAAACAAGCGAATTATCGCGAAACAACACCTGCTCGAATCCAACAAAAACTGTGCCCTGCCGACTCTATTTAGCCTCAGAGACGGTTTAAGACAATTGTTACAAAGATCACAGAATGTCAAAAATTAGAGTTTAATTGCTTCAAACAAGCGAATTATCCCGAAACAACACCTGCTCGAATCCAACAAAAACTGTGCGCTACTGTCTCTACTGAGCCTCAGAGACGCTTTGAGACAAGTATTACAAAAATCAGAGAATGTCAAAAATTAGACTGAAATTGCTTCAAACAGGCGAATTATCGCGAAACAACACCTGCTCGAATCCAACAAAAACTATGCCCTACCCACTCTATTTAGCCTCAGAGACGGTTTAGGACAATTAGAAAAATCAGAGAATGTCAAAAATTAGATTGAAATTGCTTCAAACAGGCGTATTATCGCGAAACAACACGAATCCAACAAAAACTATGCCCTACCCACTCTATTTAGCCTCAGATACGGTTTGAGACAATTGTTACAAAAATCAGAGAATGTCAAAAATTGGAGTGAAATTGCTTCAAACAAGGAAATTATCGCGAAACAACACCTGCTCGAATCCAACAAAAACTGTGCCCTGCCGACTCTATTTAGCCTCAGAGACGGTTTAAGACAATGGTTAAAAAAATCAGAGAATGTCAAAAATTAGAGTGTAATTGCTTCAAACAAGCGAATTATCGCGAAACAACACCTGCTCGAATCCAACAAAAACTGTGCGCTACCGTCTCTACTGAGCCTCAGAGACGCTTTGAGACAAGTATTACAAAAATCAGAGAATGTCAAAAATTAGAGTGAAATTGCTTCAAACAGGCGAATTATCGCGAAACAACACCTGCTCGAATCCAACAAAAACTATGCCCTACCCACTCTATTTAGCCCCAGAGACGGTTTGAGACAATTGTTACAAAAATCAGAGAATGTCAAAAATTAGAGTGAAATTGCTTCAAACAGGCGAATTATCGCGAAACAACACCTTCTCGTATCCAACAAAAACTGTGCCCTGCCGACTCTAATTAGCCTCAGAGACGGTTTGAGATAATTGTTACAAAAATCAGAGAATGTCAAAGATTAGAGTGTAATTGCTTCAAACAAGCGAATTATCGCGAAACAACACCTGCTCGAATCCAACAAAAACTGTGCCCTGCCGACTCTATTTAGCCTCAGAGACGGTTTGAGACAATTGTTACAAAGATCACAGAATGTCAAAAATTAGAGTTTACTTGCTTCAAACAAGCGAATTATCGCGAAACAACACCTGCTCGAATCCAACAAAAACTGTGCGCTACCGTCTCTACTGAGCCTCAGAGACGCTTTGAGACAAGTATTACAAAAATCAGAGAATGTCAAAAATTAGAGTGAAATTGCCTCAAACAGGCGAATTATCGCGAAACAACACCTGCTCGAATCCAACAAAAACTATGCCCTACCCACTCTATTTAGCCTCAGAGACGGTTTAGTACAATTGTTACAAAAATCAGAGAATGTCAAAAATTAGAGTGAAATTGCTTCAAAGAAGCGAATTATCGCCAAACAACACCTGCTCGAATCCAACAAAAACAGTGCCCTCCGGTCTCCAATGAGCGTCAGAGACGCTTTGAGACAAGTGTAACAAAAATCAGAGAATGTCAAAAATTAGAGTGAAATTGCTTCAAACAGGCGAATTATCGCGTAACAACACCTGCTCGTATTCAACAAAACTTTGCCCTGCCGACTCCATTTAGCCTCAGAGACGGTTTGAGACAATTGTTACAAAAATCAGAGAATGTCAAAAATTAGAGTGAGATTGCTTCAAACAAGCGAATTATCGCGAAACAACACCTGCTCGAATCCAACAAAAACTGTGCCCTGCCGACTCTATTTAGCCTCAGAGACGGTTTGAGACAATTATTACAAAAATCAGAGAATGTCAAAAATTAGAGTGTAATTGCTTCAAACGAGCGATTTATCGCGAAACAACACCTGCTCGAATCAAACAAAAACCGTGCCCTGCCGTCTCTACCTCGCCTCAGAGTCGGTTTGAGACAATTGTTACAAAAATCAGAGAATGTCAAAAATTAGAGTGAAATTGCTTCAAACAAGCGAATTATCGCGAAACAACACCTGCTCGAATCCAACAAAAACTGTGCCCTGCCGACTCCATTTAGCCTCAAAGACGGTTTGAGATAATTGCTACAAAAATCAGAGAATGTCAAAGATTAGAGTGTAATTGCTTCAAACAAGCGAGTTATCGCGAAACAACACCTACTCGCATCCAACAAAAACTGTGCCCTGCCGACTCCATTTAGCCTCAAAGACGGTTTGAGATAATTGCTACAAAAATCAGAGAATGTCAAAGATTAGAGTGTAATTGCTTCAAACAAGCGAGTTATCGCGAAACAACACCTACTCGCATCCAACAAAAACTGTGCCCTGCCGACTCTATTTAGCCTCAGAGACGGTTTGAGACAATTGTTACAAAAATCAGAGAATGTCAAAAATTAGAGTGAAATTGCTTCAAACAAGCGAATTGTCGCGAAACAACACCTGCTCGAATCCAACAAAAACTGTGCCCTGCCGACTCCATTTAGACTCAGAGACGGTTTAAGACAATGGTTACAAAAATCAGAGAATGTCAAAAATTAGAGTGTAATTGCTTCAAACAAGCCAATTATCGCGAAACAACACCTGCTCGAATCCAACAAAAACTGTGCGCTACCGTCTCTGCTGAGCCTCAGAGACGCTTTGAGACAAGTATTACAAAAATCAGAGAATGTCAAAAATTAGAGTGAAATTGCTTCAAACAGGCGAATTATCGCGAAACAACACCTGCCCGAATCCAACAAAAACTGTGCCCTGCCGACTCCATTTAGCCTCAAAGACGGTTTGAGATAATTGTTACAAAAATCAGAGAATGTCAAAGATTAGAGTGTAATTGCTTCAAACAAGCGAATTATCGCGAAACAACACCTGCTCGAATCCAACAAAAACTGTGCCCTTCCGACTCCATTTAGCCTCAAAGACGGTTTGAGATAATTGATACAAAAATCAGAGAATGTCAAAGGTTAGAGTGTAATTGCTTCAAACAAGCGAATTATCGCGAAACAACACCTGCTCGAATCCAACAAAAACTGTGCCCTGCCGACTCCATTTAGCCTCAAAGACGGTTTGAGATAATTGCTACAAAAATCAGAGAATGTCAAAGATTAGAGTGTAATTGCTTCAAACAAGCGAGTTATCGCGAGACAACACCTGCTCGCATCCAACAAAAACTGTGCCCAGCCGACTCTATTTAGCCTCAGAGACGGTTTGAGACAATTGTTACAAAAATCAGAGAATGTCAAAAATTAGAGTGAAATTGCTTCAAACAAGCGAATTATCGCGAAACAACACCTGCTCGAATCCAACAAAAACTGTGGGCTGCCGACTCTATTAAGCCTCAGAGACGGCTTCAGACAATTGTTACAAAAATCAGAGAATGTCAAAAATTACAGTGAAATTGCTTCAAACAAGCGAGTTATCGCGAAACAACACCTGCTCGAATCCAACAAAAACTGTGCGCTCCAGTCTCTACTGAGCCTCAGAGACGCTTTGAGACAAGTATTACAAAAATCAGAGAATGTCAAAAATTAGAGTGAAATTGCTTCAAACAGGCGAATTATCGCGAAACAACACCTGCTCGAATCCAACAAGAACTGTGCCCTGCCGACTCCATTTAGCCTCAAAGACGGTTTGAGATAATTGTTACAAAAATCAGAGAATGACAAAGATTAGAGTGTAATTGCTTCAAACAAGCGAATTATCGCGAAACAACACCTGCTCAAATCCAACAAAAACTGTGCCCTGCGGACTCTATTTAGCCTCAGAGACGGTTTGAGACAATTGTTACAAAGATCACAGAATGTCAAAAATTAGAGTTTAATTGCTTCAAACAAGCGAATTATCGCGAAACAACACCTGCTCGAATCCAACAAAAACTGTGCGCTACCGTCTCTACTGAGCCTCAGAGACGCTTTGAGACAAGTATTACAACAATCAGAGAATGTCAAAAATTAGAGTGAAATTGCTTCAAAGAAGCGAATTATCGCCAAACAACACCTGCTCGAATCCAACAAAAACTGTGCCCTCCGGTCTCCAGTGAGCCTCAGAGACGCTTTGAGACAAGTGTAACAAAAATCAGAGAATGTCAAAAATTAGAGTGAAATTGCTTCAAACAGGCGAATTATCGCGTAACAACACCTGCTCGTATCCAACAAAAACTGTGCCCTGCCGACTCCATTTAGCCTCAGAGACGGTTTGAGACAATTGTTACAAAAATCAGAGAATGTCAAAAATTAGAGTGAAATTGCTTCAAACAGGCGAATTATCGCGAAACAACACCTGCTCGAATCCAACAAAAACTATCCCTTACCCACTCTATTTAGCCTCGGAGACGGTTTAGTACAATTGTTACAAAAATCAGAGAATGTCAAAAATTAGAGTGAAATTGCTTCAAAGAAGCGAATTATCGCCAAACAACACCTGCTCGAATCCAACAAAAAAAGTGCCCTCCGGTCTCCAATGAGCGTCAGAGACGCTTTGAGACAAGTATTACAAAAATCAGATAATGTCAAAAACTAGAGTGAAATTGCTTAAAACATGCGAATTATCGCCAAACAACACCTGCTCGAATCCAACAAAAACTGTGCCCTCCGGTCTCAACTGAGCGTCAGAGACGCTTTGAGACAAGTGTTACAAAAATCAAAGAATGTCAAAAATTAGAGTGAAATTGCTTCAAACAGGCGAATTATCGCGAAACAACACCTGCTCAAATCCAACAAAAACTGTGCCCTGCCGACTCTATTTAGCCTGAGACGGTTTGAGACAATTGTTACAAAGATCACAGAATGTCAAAAATTAGAGTTAATTTGCTTCAAACAAGCGAATTATCGCGAAACAACACCTGCTCGAATCCAACAAAAACTGTGCGCTACCGTCTCTACTGAGCCTCAGAGACGCTCTGAGACAAGTATTACAAAAATCAGAGAATGTCAAAAATTAGAGTGAAATTGCTTCAAACAAGCGAATTATCGCGAAACAACACTTGCTCGAATCCAACAAAAACTGTGCCCTGCCGACTCCATTTAGCCTCAGAGACGGTTTAAGACAATGGTTACAAAAATCAGAGAATGTCAAAAATTAGAGTGTAATTGCTTCAAACAAGCGAATTATCGCGAAACAACACCTGCTCGAATCCAACAAAAACTGTGCGCTACCGTCTCTACTGAGCCTCAGAGACGCTTTGAGACAAGTATTACAAAAATCAGAGAATGTCAAAAATTAGAGTGAAATTGCTTCAAACAGGCGAATTATCGCGAAACAACACCTGCTCGAATCCAACAAAAACTGTGCCCTGCCGACTCCATTTAGCCTCAAAGACGGTTTGAGATAATTGTTACAAAAATCAGAGAATGTCAAAGATTAGTGTAATTGCTTCAAACAAGCGAATTATCGCGAAACAACACCTGCTCGAATCCAACAAAAACTGTGCCCTTCCGATTCCATTTAGCCTCAAAGACGGTTTGAGATAATTGCTACAAAAATCAGAGAATGTCAAAGATTAGAGTGTAATTGCTCTAAACAAGCGAGTTATCGCGAGACACCTGCTCGCATCCAACAAAAACTGTGCCCAGCCGACTCTATTTAGCCTCAGAGACGGTTTGAGACAATTGTTACAAAAATCAGAGAATGTCAAAAATTAGAGTGAAATTGCTTCAAACAAACGAATTATCGCGAAACAACACCTGCTCGAATCCAACAAAAACTGTGGGCTGCCGACTCTATTAAGCCTCAGAGACGGTTTCAGACAATTGTTACAAAAATCAGAGAATGTCAGAAATTAGAGTGAAATTGCTTCAAACAAGCGAGTTATCGCGAAACAACACCTGCTCGAATCCAACAAAAACTGTGCCCTGCCGACTCTATTTAGCCTCAGAGACGGTTTAAGACAATGGTTACAAAATCAGAGAATGTCAAAAATTAGAGTGTAATTGCTTCAAACAAGCGAATTATCGCGAAACAACACCTGCTCGAATCCAACAAAAACTGTGCGCTACCGTCTCTACTGAGCCTCAGAGACGCTTTGAGACAAGTATTACAAAAATCAGAGAATGTCAAAAATTAGAGTGAAATTGCTTCAAACAGGCGAATTATCGCGAAACAACACCTGCTCGAATCCAACAAAAACTGTGGCCTGCCGACACTATTAAGCCTCAGAGACGGTATGAGACAATTGTTACAAAAATCAGAGAATGTCAAAAATTAGAGTGAAACTGCTTCAAACAAGCGAATAATCGCGAAACAACACCTGCTCGAATCCAACAAAAACTGTGCCCTGCCGACTCTATTTAGCCTCAGAGACGGTTTAAGACAATGGTTACAAAAATCAGAGAATGTCAAAAATTAGTGTGTAATTGCTTCAAACAAGCGAATTACCGCGAAACAACACCTGCTCGAATCCAACAAAAACTGTGCGCTACCGTCTCTACTGAGCCTCAGAGACGCTTTGAGACAAGTATTACAAAAATCAGAGAATGTCAAAAATTATAGTGAAATTGCTTCAAACAGGCGAATTATCGCGAAACAACACCTGCTCGAATCCAACAAGAACTGTGCCCTGCCGACTCCATTTAGCCTCAGAGACGGTTTGAGACAATTGTTACAAAGATCACAGAATGTCAAAAATTAGAGTTTAATTGCTTCAAACAAGCGAATTATCGCGAAACAACACCTGCTCGAATCAAACAAAAACCGTGCCCTGCCGTATCTACCTCGCCTCAGAGACGGTTTGAGACAATTGTTACAAAAATCAGAGAATGTCAAAAATTAGAGTGAAATTGCTTCAAACAAGCGAATTATCGCGAAACAACACCTGCTCGAATCCAACAAAAACTGTGCCCTGCCGACTCCATTTAGCCTCAAAGACGGTTTGAGATAATTGCTACAAAAATCAGAGAATGTCAAAGATTAGAGTGTAATTGCTTCAAACAAGCGAGTTATCGCGAAACAACACCTGCTCGCATCCAACAAAAACTGTGCCGTGCCGACTCTATTTAGCCTCAGAGACGGTTTGAGACAATTGTTACAAAAATCAGAGAATGTCAAAAATTAGTGTAATTGCTTCAAACGAGCGATTTATCGCGAAACAACACCTGCTCGAATCCAACAAAAACTATGCGCTACCGTCTCTACTGAGGCTCAGAGACGCTTTGAGACAAGTATTACAAAAATCAGAGAATGTCAAAAACTAGAGTGAAATTGCTTAAAACATGCGAATTATCGCCAAACAACACCTGCTCGAATCCAACAAAAACTGTGCCCTCCGGTCTCAACTGAGCGTCAGAGACGCTTTGAGACAAGTGTTACAAAAATCAAAGAATGTCAAAAATTAGAGTGAAATTGCTTCAAACAGGCGAATTATCGCGAAACAACACCTTCTCGTATCCAACAAAAACTGTGCCCTGCCGACTCTAATTAGCCTCAGAGACGGTTTGAGATCATTGTTACAAAAATCAGAGAATGTCAAAGATTAGAGTGTAATTGCTTCAAACAAGCGAATTATCGCGAAACAACACCTGCTCGAATCAAACAAAAACCGTGCCCTGCCGTCTCTACCTCGCCTCAGAGACGGTTTGAGACAATTGTTACAAAAATCAGAGAATGTCAAAAATTAGAGTGAAATTGCTTCAAACAAGCGAATTATCGCGAAACAACACCTGCTCGAATCAAACAAAAACCGTGCCCTGCCGTCTCTACCTCGCCTCAGAGACGGTTTGAGACAATTGTTACAAAAATCAGAGAATGTCAAAAATTAGAGTGAAATTGCTTCAAACAAGCGAATTATCGCGAAACAACACCTGCTCGAATCCAACAAAAACTGTGCCCTGATGACTCCATTTAGCCTCAAAGACGGTTTGAGATTATTGCTACAAAAATCAGAGAATGTCAAAGATTAGAGTGTAATTGCTTCAAACAAGCGAGTTACCGCGAAACAACACCTGCTCGAATCCAACAAAAACTGTGCGCTACCGTCTCTACTGAGCCTCAGAGACGCTTTGAGACAAGTATTACAAAAATCAGAGAATGTCAAAAATTAGAGTGAAATTGCTTCAAACAGGCGAATTATCGCGAAACAACACCTGCTCGAATCCAACAAAAACTGTGGCCTAACGACTCCATTTAGCCTCAAAGACGGTTTGAGATAATTGTTACAAAAATCAGAGAATGTCAAAAATTAGAGTGAAATTGCTTCAAACAAGCGAATTATCGCGAAACAACACCTGCTCGAATCCAACAAAAACTGTGCGCTACCGTCTCTACTGAGCCTCAGAGACGCTTTGAGACAAGTATTACAAAAATCATAGAATGTCAAAAATTAGAGTGAAATTGCTTCAAACAACCGAATTATCGCGAAACAACACCTGCTCGAATCCAACAAAAACTGTGCCCTGCCGACTCCATTTAGCCTCAAAGCCGGTTTGAGATTATTGCTACAAAAATCAGAGAATGTCAAAGATTAGAGTGTAATTGCTTCAAACAAGCGAGTTATCGCGAAACAAAACCTGCTCGCATCCAACAAAAACTGTGCCCTGCCGACTCTATTTAGCCTCAGAGACGGTTTGAGACAATTGTTACAAAAATCAGAGAATGTCAAAAATTAGAGTGAAATTGCTTTAAAACAAGCGAATTATCGCGAAACAACACCTGCTCGAATCCAACAAAAACTGTGGCCTGCCGACTCCATTTAGCCTCAAAGACGGTTTGAGATAATTGTTACAAAAATCAGAGAATGTCAAAAATTAGAGTGAAATTGCTTCAAACAAGCGAATTATCGCGAAACAACACCTGCTCGAATCCAACAAAAACTGTGCGCTACCGTCTCTACTGAGCCTCAGAGACGCTTTGAGACAAGTATTACAAAAGTCATAGAATGTCAAAAATTAGAGTGAAATTGCTTCAAACAAGCGAATTATCGCGAAACAACACCTGCTCGAAACAAACAAAAACCGTGCCTTGCCGACTCCATTTAGCCTCAAAGACGGTTTGAGATAATTGATACAAAAATCAGAGAATGTAAAAAAGATTAGAGTGTAATTGCTTCAAACAAGCGAATTATCGCGAAACAACACCTGCTCGAATCCAACAAAAACTGTGCCCTGCCGACTCCATTTAGCCTCAAAGACGGTTTGAGATAATTGCTACAAAAATCAGAGAATGTCAAAGATTAGAGTGTAATTGCTTCAAACAAGCGAGTTATCGCGAAACAACACCTGCTCGCATCCAACAAAAACTGTGCCCTGCCGACTCCACCTGGCCTCAGAGACGGTTTGAGACAATTGTTACAAAAATCAGAGAATGTCAAAAATTAGAGTGAAATTGCTTCAAACAAGCTAATGATCGCGAAACAACACCTGCTCGAATCCAACAAAAACTGTGCCCTGCCGACTCTATTTAGCCTCAGAGACGGTTTAAGACAATGGTTACAAAAATCAGAGAATGTCAAAAATTAGAGTGAAATTGCTTCAAACAAGCGAATTATCGCGAAGCTACACCTGCTCGAAACAAACAAAAACCGTGCCCTGCCGACTCCATTTAGCCTCAAAGACGGTTTGAGATAATTGATACAAAAATCAGAGAATGTCAAAGATTAGAGTGAAATTGCTTCAAACAAGGGAATTATCGCGAAACAACACCTGCTCGAATCCAACAAAAACTGTGCCCTGCCGACTCCATTTAGCCTCAAAGACGGTTTGAGATAATTGTTACAAAAATCAGAGAATGTCAAAAATTAGAGTGAAATTGCTTCAAACAAGCGAATTATCGCGAAACAACACCTGCTCGAATCCAACAAAAACTGTGCGCTACCGTCTCTACTGAGCCTCAGAGACGCTTTGAGACAAGTATTACAAAAATCATAGAATGTCAAAAATTAGAGTGAAATTGCTTCAAACAAGCGAATTATCGCGAAACAACACCTGCTCGAATCCAACAAAAACTGTGCGCTACCGTCTCTACTGAGCCTCAGAGACGCTTTGAGACAAGTATTACAAAAATCAGAGAATGTCAAAAATTAGAGTGAAATTGCTTCAAACAGGCGAATTATCGCGAAACAACACCTGCTCGAATCCAACAAAAACTGTGCCCTGCCGACTCCATTAACCTCAAAGACGGTTTGAGATAATTGTTACAAAAATCAGAGAATGTCAAAAATTAGAGTGAAATTGCTTCAAACAGGCGAATTATCGCGAAACAACACCTGCTCGAATCCAACAAAAACTGTGCCCTGCCGACTCCATTTAGCCTCAAAGACGGTTTGAGATAATTGTTACAAAAATCAGAGAATGTCAAAGATTAGAGTGTAATTGCTTCAAACAAGCGAATTATCGCGAAACAACACCTGCTCGAATCCAACAAAAACTGTGCCCTGCCGACTCTATTTAGCCTCAAAGACGGTTTGAGATAATTGTTACAAAAATCAGAGAATGTCAAAAATTAGAGTGAAATTGCTTCAAACAAGCGAATTATCGCGAAACAACACCTGCTCGAATCCAACAAAAACTGTGCGCTACCGTCTCTACTGAGCCTCAGAGACGCTTTGAGACAAGTATTACAAAAATCATAGAATGTCAAAAATTAGAGTTTAATTGCTTCAAACAAGCGAATTATCGCGAAACAACACCTGCTCGAATCCAACAAAAACTGTGCGCTACCGTCTCTACTGAGCCTCAGAGACGCTTTGAGACAAGTATTACAAAAATCAGAGATTGTCAAAAATTAGAGAAATTGCTTCAAACAGGCGAATTATCGCGAAACAACACCTGCTCGAATCCAACAAAAACTATGCCCTACCCACTCTATTTAGCCTCAGAGACGGTTTAGTACAATTGTTACAAAAATCAGAGAATGTCAAAAATTAGAGTGAAATTGCTTCAAAGAAGCGAATTATCGCCAAACACCTGCTCGAATCCAACAAAAACAGTGCCCTCCGGTCTCCAATGAGCGTCAGAGACGCTTTGAGACAAGTGTAACAAAAATCAGAGAATGTCAAAAATTAGAGTGAAATTGCTTCAAACAGGCGAATTATCGCGTAACAACACCTGCTCGTATTCAACAAAAACTGTGCCCTGCCGACTCTATTTAGCCTTAGAGACGGTTTGAGACAATTGTTACAAAAATCAGAGAATGTCAAAAATTAGAGTGAAATTGCTTCAAACAAGCGAATTATCGCGAAACAACACCTGCTCGAATCCAACAAAAACTGTGCCCTGCCGACTCTATTTAGCCTTAGAGACGGTTTGAGACAATTGTTACAAAAATCAGAGAATGTCAAAAATTAGAGTGTAATTGCTTCAAACAAGCGAATTATCGCGAAACAACACCTGCCCAAATCCAACAAAAACTGTGCGCAACCGTCTCTACTGAGCCTCAGAGACGCTTTGAGACAAGTATTACAAAAATCATAGAATGTCAAAAATTAGAGTGAAATTGCTTCAAACAAGCGAATTATCGCGAAACAACACCTGCTCGAAACAAACAAAAACCGTGCCTTGCCGACTCCATTTAGCCTCAAAGACGGTTTGAGATAATTGATACAAAAATCAGAGAATGTCAAAGATTGGAGTGTAATTGCTTCAAACAAGCGAATTATCGCGAAACAACACCTGCTCGAATCCAACAAAAACTGTGCCCTGCCGACTCCATTTAGCCTCAAAGACGGTTTGAGATAATTGCTACAAAAATCAGAGAATGTCAAAGATTGGAGTGTAATTGCTTCAAACAAGCGAGTTATCGCGAAACAACACCTGCTCGAATCCAACAAAAACTGTGCCCTGCCGACTCCATTTAGCCTCAAAGACGGTTTGAGATAATTGCTACAATAATCAGAGAATGTCAAAGATTAGAGTGAAATTGCTTCAAACAAGCGAATTATCGCGAAACAACACCTGCTCGAATCCAACAAAAACTGTGCGCTACCGTCTCAACTGAGCCTCAGAGACGCTTTGACACAAGTATTACAAAAATCATAGAATGTCAAAAATTAGAGTGAAATTGCTTCAAACAAGCGAATTATCGCGAAACTACACCTGCTCGAAACAAACAAAAACCGTGCCCTGCCGACTCCATTTAGCCTCAAAGACGGTTTGAGATAATTGATTAAAAAATCAGAGAATGTCAAAGATTAGAGTGAAATTGCTTCAAACAAGGGAATTATCGCGAAACAACACCTGCTCGAATCCAACAAAAACTGTGCCCTGCCGACTCCATTTAGCCTCAAAGACGGTTTGAGATAATTGTTACAAAAATCAGAGAATGTCAAAAATTAGAGTGAAATTGCTTCAAACAAGCGAATTATCGCGAAACAACACCTGCTCGAATCCAACAAAAACTGTGCGCTACCGTCTCTACTGAGCCTCAGAGACGCTTTGAGACAAGTATTACAAAAATCATAGAATGTCAAAAATTAGAGTGAAATTGCTTCAAACAAGCGAATTATCGCGAAACAACACCTGCTCGTATCCAACAAAAACTGTGCGCTACCGTCTCTACTGAGCCTCAGAGACGCTTTGAGACAAGTATTACAAAAATCAGAGAATGTCAAAAATTAGAGTGAAATTGCTTCAAACAGGCGAATTATCGCGAAACAACACCTGCTCGAATCCAACAAAAACTGTGCCCTGCCGACTCTATTTAGCCTTAGAGACGGTTTGAGACAATTGTTACAAAAATCAGAGAATGTCAAAAATTAGAGTGAAATTGCTTCAAACAAGCGAATTATCGCGAAACAACACCTGCTCGAATCCAACAAAAACTGTGCCCTGCCGACTCCACCTGGCCTCAGAGACGGTTTGAGACAATTGTTACAAAAATCAGAGAATGTCAAAAATTAGAGTGATATTGCTTCAAACAAGCGAATTATCGCGAAACAACACCTGCTCGAATCCAACAAAAACTGTGCCCTGCCGACTCTATTTAGCCTCAGAGACGGTTTAAGACAATGGTTACAAAAATCAGAGAATGTCAAAAATTAGAGTGAAATTGCTTCAAACAGGCGAATTATCGCGAAACAACACCTGCTCGAATCCAACAAAAACTGTGCCCTACCGACTCCATTTAGCCTCAAAGACGGTTTGAGATAATTGTTACAAAAATCAGAGAATGTCAAAGATTAGAGTGTAATTGCTTCAAACAAGCGAATTATCGCGAAACAACACCTGCTCGAATCCAACAAAAACTGTGCCCTGCCGACTCTATTTAGCCTCAGAGACGGTTTGAGACAAGTATAACAAAAATCAGAGAATGTCAAAAATTAGAGTGAAATTGCTTCAAACAGGCGAATTATCGCGAAACAACACCTGCTCGAATCCAACAAAACCTATGCCCTACCCACTCTTTTTAGCCTCAGAGACGGTTTAGTACAATTGTTACAAAAATCAGAGAATGTCAAAAATTAGAGTGAAATTGCTTCAAAGAAGCGAATTATCGCCAAACAACACCTGCTCGAATCCAACAAAAACAGTGCCCTCCGGTCTCCAATGAGCGTCAGACAACGCTTTGAGACAAGTGTAACAAAAATCAGAGAATGTCAAAAATTAGAGTGAAATTGCTTCAAACAGGCGAATTATCGCGAAACAACACCTGCTCGAATCCAACAAAAACTGTGCCCTACCGACTCCATTTAGCCTCAAAGACGGTTTGAGATAATTGTTACAAAAATCAGAGAATGTCAAAGATTAGAGTGTAATTGCTTCAAACAAGCGAATTATCGCGAAACAACACCTGCTCGAATCCAACAAAAACTGTGCCCTGCCGACTCTATTTAGCCTCAAAGACGGTTTGAGATAATTGTTACAAAAATCAGAGAATGTCAAAAATTAGAGTGAAATTGCTTCAAACAAGCGAATTATCGCGAAACAACACCTGCTCGAATCCAACAAAAACTGTGCGCTACCGTCTCTACTGAGCCTCAGAGACGCTTTGAGACAAGTATTACAAAAATCATAGAATGTCAAAAATTAGAGTTTAATTGCTTCAAACAAGCGAATTATCGCGAAACAACACCTGCTCGAATCCAACAAAAACTGTGCGCTACCGTCTCTACTGAGCCTCAGAGACGCTTTGAGACAAGTATTACAAAAATCAGAGATTGTCAAAAATTAGAGAAATTGCTTCAAACAGGCGAATTATCGCGAAACAACACCTGCTCGAATCCAACAAAAACTATGCCCTACCCACTCTATTTAGCCTCAGAGACGGTTTAGTACAATTGTTACAAAAATCAGAGAATGTCAAAAATTAGAGTGAAATTGCTTCAAAGAAGCGAATTATCGCCAAACACCTGCTCGAATCCAACAAAAACAGTGCCCTCCGGTCTCCAATGAGCGTCAGAGACGCTTTGAGACAAGTGTAACAAAAATCAGAGAATGTCAAAAATTAGAGTGAAATTGCTTCAAACAGGCGAATTATCGCGTAACAACACCTGCTCGTATTCAACAAAAACTGTGCCCTGCCGACTCTATTTAGCCTTAGAGACGGTTTGAGACAATTGTTACAAAAATCAGAGAATGTCAAAAATTAGAGTGAAATTGCTTCAAACAAGCGAATTATCGCGAAACAACACCTGCTCGAATCCAACAAAAACTGTGCCCTGCCGACTCTATTTAGCCTTAGAGACGGTTTGAGACAATTGTTACAAAAATCAGAGAATGTCAAAAATTAGAGTGTAATTGCTTCAAACAAGCGAATTATCGCGAAACAACACCTGCCCAAATCCAACAAAAACTGTGCGCAACCGTCTCTACTGAGCCTCAGAGACGCTTTGAGACAAGTATTACAAAAATCATAGAATGTCAAAAATTAGAGTGAAATTGCTTCAAACAAGCGAATTATCGCGAAACAACACCTGCTCGAAACAAACAAAAACCGTGCCTTGCCGACTCCATTTAGCCTCAAAGACGGTTTGAGATAATTGATACAAAAATCAGAGAATGTCAAAGATTGGAGTGTAATTGCTTCAAACAAGCGAATTATCGCGAAACAACACCTGCTCGAATCCAACAAAAACTGTGCCCTGCCGACTCCATTTAGCCTCAAAGACGGTTTGAGATAATTGCTACAAAAATCAGAGAATGTCAAAGATTGGAGTGTAATTGCTTCAAACAAGCGAGTTATCGCGAAACAACACCTGCTCGAATCCAACAAAAACTGTGCCCTGCCGACTCCATTTAGCCTCAAAGACGGTTTGAGATAATTGCTACAATAATCAGAGAATGTCAAAGATTAGAGTGAAATTGCTTCAAACAAGCGAATTATCGCGAAACAACACCTGCTCGAATCCAACAAAAACTGTGCGCTACCGTCTCAACTGAGCCTCAGAGACGCTTTGACACAAGTATTACAAAAATCATAGAATGTCAAAAATTAGAGTGAAATTGCTTCAAACAAGCGAATTATCGCGAAACTACACCTGCTCGAAACAAACAAAAACCGTGCCCTGCCGACTCCATTTAGCCTCAAAGACGGTTTGAGATAATTGATTAAAAAATCAGAGAATGTCAAAGATTAGAGTGAAATTGCTTCAAACAAGGGAATTATCGCGAAACAACACCTGCTCGAATCCAACAAAAACTGTGCCCTGCCGACTCCATTTAGCCTCAAAGACGGTTTGAGATAATTGTTACAAAAATCAGAGAATGTCAAAAATTAGAGTGAAATTGCTTCAAACAAGCGAATTATCGCGAAACAACACCTGCTCGAATCCAACAAAAACTGTGCGCTACCGTCTCTACTGAGCCTCAGAGACGCTTTGAGACAAGTATTACAAAAATCATAGAATGTCAAAAATTAGAGTGAAATTGCTTCAAACAAGCGAATTATCGCGAAACAACACCTGCTCGTATCCAACAAAAACTGTGCGCTACCGTCTCTACTGAGCCTCAGAGACGCTTTGAGACAAGTATTACAAAAATCAGAGAATGTCAAAAATTAGAGTGAAATTGCTTCAAACAGGCGAATTATCGCGAAACAACACCTGCTCGAATCCAACAAAAACTGTGCCCTGCCGACTCTATTTAGCCTTAGAGACGGTTTGAGACAATTGTTACAAAAATCAGAGAATGTCAAAAATTAGAGTGAAATTGCTTCAAACAAGCGAATTATCGCGAAACAACACCTGCTCGAATCCAACAAAAACTGTGCCCTGCCGACTCCACCTGGCCTCAGAGACGGTTTGAGACAATTGTTACAAAAATCAGAGAATGTCAAAAATTAGAGTGATATTGCTTCAAACAAGCGAATTATCGCGAAACAACACCTGCTCGAATCCAACAAAAACTGTGCCCTGCCGACTCTATTTAGCCTCAGAGACGGTTTAAGACAATGGTTACAAAAATCAGAGAATGTCAAAAATTAGAGTGAAATTGCTTCAAACAGGCGAATTATCGCGAAACAACACCTGCTCGAATCCAACAAAAACTGTGCCCTACCGACTCCATTTAGCCTCAAAGACGGTTTGAGATAATTGTTACAAAAATCAGAGAATGTCAAAGATTAGAGTGTAATTGCTTCAAACAAGCGAATTATCGCGAAACAACACCTGCTCGAATCCAACAAAAACTGTGCCCTGCCGACTCTATTTAGCCTCAGAGACGGTTTGAGACAAGTATAACAAAAATCAGAGAATGTCAAAAATTAGAGTGAAATTGCTTCAAACAGGCGAATTATCGCGAAACAACACCTGCTCGAATCCAACAAAACCTATGCCCTACCCACTCTTTTTAGCCTCAGAGACGGTTTAGTACAATTGTTACAAAAATCAGAGAATGTCAAAAATTAGAGTGAAATTGCTTCAAAGAAGCGAATTATCGCCAAACAACACCTGCTCGAATCCAACAAAAACAGTGCCCTCCGGTCTCCAATGAGCGTCAGACAACGCTTTGAGACAAGTGTAACAAGAATCAGAGAATGTCAAAAATTAGAGTGCAATTGCTTCAAACAAGCGAATTATCGCGTAACAACACCTGCTCGTATTCAACAAAAACTGTGCCCTGCCGACTCTATTTAGCCTCAGAGACGCTTTGAGACAAGTATTACAAAAATCATAGAATGTCAAAAATTAGAGTGAAATTGCTTCAAACAAGCGAATTATCGCGAAACAACACCTGCTCGAAACAAACAAAAACCGTGCCTTGCCGACTCCATTTAGCCTCAAAGACGGTTTGAGATAATTGATACAAAAATCAGAGAATGTCAAAGATTGGAGTGTAATTGCTTCAAACAAGCGAATTATCGCGAAACAACACCTGCTCGAATCCAACAAAAACTGTGCCCTGCCGACTCCATTTAGCCTCAAAGACGGTTTGAGATAATTGCTACAAAAATCAGAGAATGTCAAAGATTAGAGTGTAATTGCTTCAAACAAGCGAGTTATCGCGAAACAACACCTGCTCGAATCCAACAAAAACTGTGCCCTGCCGACTCCATTTAGCCTCAAAGACGGTTTGAGATAATTGCTACAATAATCAGAGAATGTCAAAGATTAGAGTGAAATTGCTTCAAACAAGCGAATTATCGCGAAACAACACCTGCTCGAATCCAACAAAAACTGTGCCCTGCCGACTCTATTTAGCCTCAGAGACGGTTTGAGACAATTGTTACAAAGATCACAGAATGTCAAAAATTAGAGTTTAATTGCTTCAAACAAGCGAATTATCGCGAAACAACACCTGCTCGAATCCAACAAAAACTGTGCGCTACCGTCTCTACTGAGCCTCAGAGACGCTTTGAGACAAGTATTACAAAAATCAGAGATTGTCAAAAATTGGAGAAATTGCTTCAAACAGGCGAATTATCGCGAAACAACACCTGCTCGAATCCAACAAAAACTATGCCCTACCCACTCTATTTAGCCTCAGAGACGGTTTAGTACAATTGTTACAAAAATCAGAGAATGTCAAAAATTAGAGTGAAATTGCTTCAAAGAAGCGAATTATCGCCAAACACCTGCTCGAATCCAACAAAAACAGTGCCCTCCGGTCTCCAATGAGCGTCAGAGACGCTTTGAGACAAGTGTAACAAAAATCAGAGAATGTCAAAAATTAGAGTGAAATTGCTTCAAACAGGCGAATTATCGCGTAACAACACCTGCTCGTATTCAACAAAAACTGTGCCCTGCCGACTCTATTTAGCCTTAGAGACGGTTTGAGACAATTGTTACAAAAATCAGAGAATGTCAAAAATTAGAGTGAAATTGCTTCAAACAAGCGAATTATCGCGAAACAACACCTGCTCGAATCCAACAAAAACTGTGCCCTGCCGACTCTATTTAGCCTTAGAGACGGTTTGAGACAATTGTTACAAAAATCAGAGAATGTCAAAAATTAGAGTGTAATTGCTTCAAACAAGCGAATTATCGCGAACCAACACCTGCCCAAATCCAACAAAAACTGTGCGCAACCGTCTCTACTGAGCCTCAGAGACGCTTTGAGACAAGTATTACAAAAATCATAGAATGTCAAAAATTAGAGTGAAATAGCTTCAAACAAGCGAATTATCGCGAAACAACACCTGCTCGAAACAAACAAAAACCGTGCCTTGCCGACTCCATTTAGCCTCAAAGACGGTTTGAGATAATTGATACAAAAATCAGAGAATGTCAAAGATTGGAGTGTAATTGCTTCAAACAAGCGAATTATCGCGAAACACCTGCTCGAATCCAACAAAAACTGTGCCCTGCCGACTCCATTTAGCCTCAAAGACGGTTTGAGATAATTGCTACAAAAATCAGAGAATGTCAAAGATTGGAGTGTAATTGCTTCAAACAAGCGAGTTATCGCGAAACAACACCTGCTCGAATCCAACAAAAACTGTGCCCTGCCGACTCCATTTAGCCTCAAAGACGGTTTGAGATAATTGCTACAATAATCAGAGAATGTCAAAGATTAGAGTGAAATTGCTTCAAACAAGCGAATTATCGCGAAACAACACCTGCTCGAATCCAACAAAAACTGTGCGCTACCGTCTCTACTGAGCCTCAGAGACGCTTTGAGACAAGTATTACAAAAATCATAGAATGTCAAAAATTAGAGTGAAATTGCTTCAAACAAGCGAATTATCGCGAAACTACACCTGCTCGAAACAAACAAAAACCGTGCCCTGCCGACTCCATTTAGCCTCAAAGACGGTTTGAGATAATTGATACAAAAATCAGAGAATGTCAAAGATTAGAGTGAAATTGCTTCAAACAAGGGAATTATCGCGAAACAACACCTGCTCGAATCCAACAAAAACTGTGCCCTGCCGACTCCATTTAGCCTCAAAGACGGTTTGAGATAATTGTTACAAAAATCAGAGAATGTCAAAAATTAGAGTGAAATTGCTTCAAACAAGCGAATTATCGCGAAACAACACCTGCTCGAATCCAACAAAAACTGTGCGCTACCGTCTCTACTGAGCCTCAGAGACGCTTTGAGACAAGTATTACAAAAATCATAGAATGTCAAAAATTAGAGTGAAATTGCTTCAAACAAGCGAATTATCGCGAAACAACACCTGCTCGTATCCAACAAAAACTGTGCGCTACCGTCTCTACTGAGCCTCAGAGACCCTTTGAGACAAGTATTACAAAAATCAGAGAATGTCAAAAATTAGAGTGAAATTGCTTCAAACAGGCGAATTATCGCGAAACAACACCTGCTCGAATCCAACAAAAACTGTGCCCTGCCGACTCTATTTAGCCTTAGAGACGGTTTGAGACAATTGTTACAAAAATCAGAGAATGTCAAAAATTAGAGTGAAATTGCTTCAAACAAGCGAATTATCGCGAAACAACACCTGCTCGAATCCAACAAAAACTGTGCTCTGCCGACTCCACCTGGCCTCAGAGACGGTTTGAGACAATTGTTACAAAAATCAGAGAATGTCAAAAATTAGAGTGATATTGCTTCAAACAAGCGAATTATCGCGAAACAACACCTGCTCGAATCCAACAAAAACTGTGCCCTGCCGACTCTATTTAGCCTCAGAGACGGTTTAAGACAATGGTTACAAAAATCAGAGAATGTCAAAAATTAGAGTGAAATTGCTTCAAACAGGCGAATTATCGCGAAACAACACCTGCTCGAATCCAACAAAAACTGTGCCCTACCGACTCCATTTAGCCTCAAAGACGGTTTGAGATAATTGTTACAAAAATCAGAGAATGTCAAAGATTAGAGTGTAATTGCTTCAAACAAGCGAATTATCGCGAAACAACACCTGCTCGAATGCAACAAAAACTGTGCCCTGCCGACTCTATTTAGCCTCAGAGACGGTTTGAGACAATTGTTACAAAGATCACAGAATGTCAAAAATTAGAGTTTAATTGCTTCAAACAAGCGAATTATCGCGAAACAACACCTGCTCGAATCCAACAAAAACTGTGCGCTACCGTCTCTACTGAGCCTCAGAGACGCTTTGAGACAAGTATAACAAAAATCAGAGAATGTCATAAATTAGAGTGAAATTGCTTCAAACAGGCGAATTATCGCGAAACAACACCTGCTCGAATCCAACAAAACCTATGCCCTACCCACTCTTTTTAGCCTCAGAGACGGTTTAGTACAATTGTTACAAAAATCAGAGAATGTCAAAAATTAGAGTGAAATTGCTTCAAAGAAGCGAATTATCGCCAAACAACACCTGCTCGAATCCAACAAAAACAGTGCCCTCCGGTCTCCAATGAGCGTCAGAGACGCTTTGAGACAAGTGTAACAAAAATCAGAGAATGTCAAAAATTAGAGTGCAATTGCTTCAAACAAGCGAATTATCGCGTAACAACACCTGCTCGTATTCAACAAAAACTGTGCCCTGCCGACTCTATTTAGCCTCAGAGACGCTTTGAGACAAGTATTACAAAAATCATAGAATGTCAAAAATTAGAGTGAAATTGCTTCAAACAAGCGAATTATCGCGAAACAACACCTGCTCGAAACAAACAAAAACCGTGCCTTGCCGACTCCATTTAGCCTCAAAGACGGTTTGAGATAATTGATACAAAAATCAGAGAATGTCAAAGATTGGAGTGTAATTGCTTCAAACAAGCGAATTATCGCGAAACAACACCTGCTCGAATCCAACAAAAACTGTGCCCTGCCGACTCCATTTAGCCTCAAAGACGGTTTGAGATAATTGCTACAAAAATCAGAGAATGTCAAAGATTAGAGTGTAATTGCTTCAAACAAGCGAGTTATCGCGAAACAACACCTGCTCGAATCCAACAAAAACTGTGCCCTGCCGACTCCATTTAGCCTCAAAGACGGTTTGAGATAATTGCTACAATAATCAGAGAATGTCAAAGATTAGAGTGAAATTGCTTCAAACAAGCGAATTATCGCGAAACAACACCTGCTCGAATCCAACAAAAACTGTGCGCTACCGTCTCTACTGAGCCTCAGAGACGCTTTGAGACAAGTATTACAAAAATCATAGAATGTCAAAAATTAGAGTGAAATTGCTTCAAACAAGCGAATTATCGCGAAACTACACCTGCTCGAAACAAACAAAAACCGTGCCCTGCCGACTCCATTTAGCCTCAAAGACGGTTTGAGATAATTGATACAAAAATCAGAGAATGTCAAAGATTAGAGTGAAATTGCTTCAAACAAGGGAATTATCGCGAAACAACACCTGCTCGAATCCAACAAAAACTGTGCCCTGCCGACTCCATTTAGCCTCAAAGACGGTTTGAGATAATTGTTACAAAAATCAGAGAATGTCAAAAATTAGAGTGAAATTGCTTCAAACAAGCGAATTATCGCGAAACAACACCTGCTCGAATCCAACAAAAACTGTGCGCTACCGTCTCTACTGAGCCTCAGAGACGCTTTGAGACAAGTATTACAAAAATCATAGAATGTCAAAAATTAGAGTGAAATTGCTTCAAACAAGCGAATTATCGCGAAACAACACCTGCTCGTATCCAACAAAAACTGTGCGCTACCGTCTCTACCGAGCCTCAGAGACGCTTTGAGACAAGTATTACAAAAATCAGAGAATGTCAAAAATTAGAGTGAAATTGCTTCAAACAGGCGAATTATCGCGAAACAACACCTGCTCGAATCCAACAAAAACTGTGCCCTGCCGACTCCATTAACCTCAAAGACGGTTTGAGATAATTGTTACAAAAATCAGAGAATGTCAAAGATTAGAGTGTAATTGCTTCAAACAAGCGAATTATCGCGGAACAACACCTGCTCGAATCCAACAAAAACTGTGCCCTGCCGGCTCTATTTAGCCTTAGAGACGGTTTGAGACAATTGTTACAAAAATCAGAGAATGTCAAAAATTAGAGTGAAATTGCTTCAAACAAGCGAATTATCGCGAAACAACACCTGCTCGAAACAAACAAAAACCGTGCCTTGCCGACTCCATTTAGCCTCAAAGACGGTTTGAGATAATTGATACAAAAATCAGAGAATGTCAAAGATTGGAGTGTAATTGCTTCAAACAAGCGAATTATCGCGAAACAACACCTGCTCGAATCCAACAAAAACTGTGCCCTGCCGACTCCATTTAGCCTCAAAGACGGTTTGAGATAATTGCTACAAAAATCAGAGAATGTCAAAGATTAGAGTGTAATTGCTTCAAACAAGCGAGTTATCGCGAAACAACACCTGCTCGAATCCAACAAAAACTGTGCCCTGCCGACTCCATTTAGCCTCAAAGACGGTTTGAGATAATTGCTACAATAATCAGAGAATGTCAAAGATTAGAGTGAAATTGCTTCAAACAAGCGAATTATCGCGAAACAACACCTGCTCGAATCCAACAAAAACTGTGCGCTACCGTCTCTACTGAGCCTCAGAGACGCTTTGAGACAAGTATTACAAAAATCATAGAATGTCAAAAATTAGAGTGAAATTGCTTCAAACAAGCGAATTATCGCGAAACTACACCTGCTCGAAACAAACAAAAACCGTGCCCTGCCGACTCCATTTAGCCTCAAAGACGGTTTGAGATAATTGATACAAAAATCAGAGAATGTCAAAGATTAGAGTGAAATTGCTTCAAACAAGGGAATTATCGCGAAACAACACCTGCTCGAATCCAACAAAAACTGTGCGCTACCGTCTCTACTGAGCCTCAGAGACGCTTTGAGACAAGTATTACAAAAATCATAGAATGTCAAAAATTAGAGTGAAATTGCTTCAAACAAGCGAATTATCGCGAAACTACACCTGCTCGAAACAAACAAAAACCGTGCCCTGCCGACTCCATTTAGCCTCAAAGACGGTTTGAGATAATTGATACAAAAATCAGAGAATGTCAAAGATTAGAGTGAAATTGCTTCAAACAAGGGAATTATCGCGAAACAACACCTGCTCGAATCCAACAAAAACTGTGCCCTGCCGACTCCATTTAGCCTCAAAGACGGTTTGAGATAATTGTTACAAAAATCAGAGAATGTCAAAAATTAGAGTGAAATTGCTTCAAACAAGCGAATTATCGCGAAACAACACCTGCTCGAATCCAACAAAAACTGTGCGCTACCGTCTCTACTGAGCCTCAGAGACGCTTTGAGACAAGTATTACAAAAATCATAGAATGTCAAAAATTAGAGTGAAATTGCTTCAAACAAGCGAATTATCGCGAAACAACACCTGCTCGTATCCAACAAAAACTGTGCGCTACCGTCTCTACCGAGCCTCAGAGACGCTTTGAGACAAGTATTACAAAAATCAGAGAATGTCAAAAATTAGAGTGAAATTGCTTCAAACAGGCGAATTATCGCGAAACAACACCTGCTCGAATCCAACAAAAACTGTGCCCTGCCGACTCCATTAACCTCAAAGACGGTTTGAGATAATTGTTACAAAAATCAGAGAATGTCAAAGATTAGAGTGTAATTGCTTCAAACAAGCGAATTATCGCGGAACAACACCTGCTCGAATCCAACAAAAACTGTGCCCTGCCGGCTCTATTTAGCCTTAGAGACGGTTTGAGACAATTGTTACAAAAATCAGAGAATGTCAAAAATTAGAGTGAAATTGCTTCAAACAAGCGAATTATCGCGAAACAACACCTGCTCGAATCCAACAAAAACTGTGCCCTGCCGACTCCACCTGGCCTCAGAGACGGTTTGAGACAATTGTTACAAAAATCAGAGAATGTCAAAAATTAGAGTGATATTGCTTCAAACAAGCGAATTATCGCGAAACAACACCTGCTCGAATCCAACAAAAACTGTGCCCTGCCGACTCTATTTAGCCTCAGAGACGGTTTAAGACAATGGTTACAAAAATCAGAGAATGTCAAAAATTAGAGTGAAATTGCTTCAAACAGGCGAATTATCGCGAAACAACACCTGCTCGAATCCAACAAAAACTGTGCCCTACCGACTCCATTTAGCCTCAAAGACGGTTTGAGATAATTGTTACAAAAATCAGAGAATGTCAAAGATTAGAGTGTAATTGCTTCAAACAAGCGAATTATCGCGAAACAACACCTGCTCGAATCCAACAAAAACTGTGCCCTGCCGACTCTATTTAGCCTCAGAGACGGTTTGAGACAATTGTTACAAAGATCACAGAATGTCAAAAATTAGAGTTTAATTGCTTCAAACAAGCGAATTATCGCGAAACAACACCTGCTCGAATCCAACAAAAACTGTGCGCTACCGTCTCTACTGAGCCTCAGAGACGCTTTGAGACAAGTATTACAAAAATCAGAGAATGTCAAAAATTAGAGTGAAATTGCTTCAAACAGGCGAATTATCGCGGAACAACACCTGCTCGAATCCAAGAAAACCTATGCCCTACCCACTCTATTTAGCCTCAGAGACGGTTTAGTACAATTGTTACAAAAATCAGAGAATGTCAAAAATTAGAGTGAAATTGCTTCAAAGAAGCGAATTATCGCGAAACAACACCTGCTCGAATCCAACAAAAACTGTGCGCTACCGTCTCTACTGAGCCTCAGAGACGCTTTGAGACAAATATTACAAAAATCAGAGAATGTCAAAAATTACAGTGAAATTGCTTCAAACAAGCGAATTATCGCGGAACAACACCTGCTCGAATCCAACAAAACCTATGCCCTACCAACTCTATTTAGCCTCAGAGACGGTTTAGTACAATTGTTACAAAAATCAGAGAATGTCAAAAATTAGAGTGAAATTGCTTCAAAGAAGCGAATTATCGCCAAACAACACCTGCTCGAATCCAACAAAAACAGTGCCCTCCGGTCTCCAATGAGCGTCAGAGACGCTTTGAGACAAGTGTAACAAAAATCAGAGAATGTCAAAAATTAGAGTGCAATTGCTTCAAACAAGCGAATTATCGCGTAACAACACCTGCTCGTATTCAACAAAAACTGTGCCCTGCCGACTCTATTTAGCCTTAGAGACGGTTTGAGACAATTGTTACAAAAATCAGAGAATGTCAAAAATTAGAGTGAAATTGCTTCAAACAACGAATTATCGCGAAACAACACCTGCTCGAATCCAACAAAAACTGTGCCCTGCCGACTCTATTTAGCCTTAGAGACGGTTTGAGACAATTGTTACAAAAATCAGAGAATGTCAAAAATTAGAGTGTAATTGCTTCAAACAGGCGAATTATCGCGAAACAACACCTGCCCAAATCCAACAAAAACTGTGCGCAACCGTCTCTACTGAGCCTCAGAGACGCTTTGAGACAAGTATTACAAAATTCAGAGAATGTCAAAAATTAGAGTGAAATTGCTTCAAAAAGGCGAGTTATCGCGAAACAACACCTGCTCCAATCCAACAAAAACTGTGCCCTGCCGACTCCATTTGGCCTCAAAGACGGTTAGAGATAATTGTTACAAAAATCAGAGAATGTCAAAGATTAGAGTGTAATTGCTTCAAACAAGCGAATTATCGCGAAACAACACCTGCTCGAATCCAACAAAAACTGTGCCCTGCCGACTCTATTTAGCCTCAGAGACGGTTTGAGATAATTGCTATAAAAATCAGAGAATGTCAAAGATTAGAGTGTAATTGCTTCAAACAAGCGAGTTATCGCGAAACAACACCTGCTCGAATCCAACAAAAACTGTGCCCTGCCGACTCCATTTAGCCTCAAAGACGGTTTGAGATAATTGCTACAAAAATCAGAGAATGTCAAAGATTAGAGTGAAATTGCTTCAAACAAGCGAATTATCGCGAAACAACACCTGCTCGAATCCAACAAAAACTGTGCGCTACCGTCTCTACTGAGCCTCAGAGACGCTTTGAGACAAGTATTACAAAAATCATAGAATGTCAAAAATTAGAGTGAAATTGCTTCAAACAAGCGAATTATCGCGAAACTACACCTGCTCGAAACAAACAAAAACCGTGCCCGGCCGACTCCATTTAGCCTCAAAGACGGTTTGAGATAATTGATACAAAAATCAGAGAATGTCAAAGATTAGAGTGAAATTGCTTCAAACAAGGGAATTATCGCGAAACAACACCTGCTCGAATCCAACAAAAACTGTGCCCTGCCGACTCCATTTAGCCTCAAAGACGGTTTGAGATAATTGTTACAAAAATCAGAGAATGTCAAAAATTAGAGTGAAATTGCTTCAAACAAGCGAATTATCGCGAAACAACACCTGCTCGAATCCAACAAAAACTGTGCGCTACCGTCTCTACTGAGCCTCAGAGACGCTTTGAGACAAGTATTACAAAAATCATAGAATGTCAAAAATTAGAGTGAAATTGCTTCAAACAAGCGAATTATCGCGAAACAACACCTACTCGAATCCAACAAAAACTGTGCGCTACCGTCTCTACTGAGCCTCAGAGACGCTTTGAGACAAGTATTACAAAAATCAGAGAATGTCAAAAATTAGAGTGAAATTGCTTCAAACAGCCGAATTATCGCGAAACAACACCTGCTCGAATCCAACAAAAACTGTGCCCTGCCGACTCCATTAACCTCAAAGACGGTTTGAGATAATTGTTACAAAAATCAGAGAATGTCAAAGATTAGAGTGTAATTGCTTCAAACAAGCGAATTATCGCGAAACAACACCTGCTCGAATCCAACAAAAACTGTGCCCTGCCGACTCTGTTTAGCCTTAGAGACGGTTTGAGACAATTGTTACAAAAATCAGAGAATGTCAAAAATTAGAGTGAAATTGCTTCAAACAAGCGAATTATCGCGAAACAACACCTGCTCGAATCCAACAAAAACTGTGCCCTGCCGACTCTATTTAGCCTCAGAGACGGTTTAAGACAATGGTTACAAAAATCAGAGAATGTCAAAAATTAGAGTGAAATTGCTTCAAACAGGCGAATTATCGCGAAACAACACCTGCTCGAATCCAACAAAAACTGTGCCCTACCGACTCCATTTAGCCTCAAAGACGGTTTGAGATAATTGTTACAAAAATCAGAGAATGTCAAAGATTAGAGTGTAATTGCTTCAAACAAGCGAATTATCGCGAAACAACACCTGCTCGAATCCAACAAAAACTGTGCCCTGCCGACTCTATTTAGCCTCAGAGACGGTTTGAGACAATTGTTACAAAGATCACAGAATGTCAAAAATTAGAGTTTAATTGCTTCAAACAAGCGAATTATCGCGAAACAACACCTGCTCGAATCCAACAAAAACTGTGCGCTACCGTCTCTACTGAGCCTCAGAGACGCTTTGAGACAAGTATTACAAAAATCAGAGAATGTCAAAAATTAGAGTGAAATTGCTTCAAACAGCCGAATTATCGCGAAACAACACCTGCTCGAATCCAACAAAAACTGTGCCCTGCCGACTCCATTAACCTCAAAGACGGTTTGAGATAATTGTTACAAAAATCAGAGAATGTCAAAGATTAGAGTGTAATTGCTTCAAACAAGCGAATTATCGCGAAACAACACCTGCTCGAATCCAACAAAAACTGTGCCCTGCCGACTCTGTTTAGCCTTAGAGACGGTTTGAGACAATTGTTACAAAAATCAGAGAATGTCAAAAATTAGAGTGAAATTGCTTCAAACAAGCGAATTATCGCGAAACAACACCTGCTCGAATCCAACAAAAACTGTGCCCTGCCGACTCTATTTAGCCTCAGAGACGGTTTAAGACAATGGTTACAAAAATCAGAGAATGTCAAAAATTAGAGTGAAATTGCTTCAAACAGGCGAATTATCGCGAAACAACACCTGCTCGAATCCAACAAAAACTGTGCCCTACCGACTCCATTTAGCCTCAAAGACGGTTTGAGATAATTGTTACAAAAATCAGAGAATGTCAAAGATTAGAGTGTAATTGCTTCAAACAAGCGAATTATCGCGAAACAACACCTGCTCGAATCCAACAAAAACTGTGCCCTGCCGACTCTATTTAGCCTCAGAGACGGTTTGAGACAATTGTTACAAAGATCACAGAATGTCAAAAATTAGAGTTTAATTGCTTCAAACAAGCGAATTATCGCGAAACAACACCTGCTCGAATCCAACAAAAACTGTGCGCTACCGTCTCTACTGAGCCTCAGAGACGCTTTGAGACAAGTATTACAAAAATCAGAGAATGTCAAAAATTAGAGTGAAATTGCTTCAAACAGGCGAATTATCGCGGAACAACACCTGCTCGAATCCAAGAAAACCTATGCCCTACCCACTCTATTTAGCCTCAGAGACGGTTTAGTACAATTGTTACAAAAATCAGAGAATGTCAAAAATTAGAGTGAAATTGCTTCAAAGAAGCGAATTATCGCGAAACAACACCTGCTCGAATCCAACAAAAACTGCGCTACCGTGTCTACTGAGCCTCAGAGACGCTTTGAGACAAGTATTACAAAAATCAGAGAATGTCAAAAATTACAGTGAAATTGCTTCAAACAAGCGAATTATCGCGGAACAACACCTGCTCGAATCCAACAAAACCTATGCGCTACCAACTCTATTTAGCCTCAGAGACGGTTTAGTACAATTGTTACAAAAATCAGAGAATGTCAAAAATTAGAGTGAAATTGCTTCAAAGAAGCGAATTATCGCCAAACAACACCTGCTCGAATCCAACAAAAACAGTGCCCTCCGGTCTCCAATGAGCGTCAGAGACGCTTTGAGACAAGTGTAACAAAAATCAGAGAATGTCAAAAATTAGAGTGCAATTGCTTCAAACAAGCGAATTATCGCGTAACAACACCTGCTCGTATTCAACAAAAACTGTGCCCTGCCGACTCTATTTAGCCTTAGAGACGGTTTGAGACAATTGTTACAAAAATCAGAGAATGTCAAAAATTAGAGTGAAATTGCTTCAAACAACGAATTATCGCGAAACAACACCTGCTCGAATCCAACAAAAACTGTGCCCTGCCGACTCTATTTAGCCTTAGAGACGGTTTGAGACAATTGTTACAAAAATCAGAGAATGTCAAAAATTAGAGTGTAATTGCTTCAAACAGGCGAATTATCGCGAAACAACACCTGCCCAAATCCAACAAAAACTGTGCGCAACCGTCTCTACCGAGCCTCAGAGACGCTTTGAGACAAGTATTACAAAATTCAGAGAATGTCAAAAATTAGAGTGAAATTGCTTCAAAAAGGCGAGTTATCGCGAAACAACACCTGCTCCAATCCAACAAAAACTGTGCCCTGCCGACTCCATTTGGCCTCAAAGACGGTTAGGGATAATTGTTACAAAAATCAGAGAATGTCAAAGATTAGAGTGTAATTGCTTCAAACAAGCGAATTATCGCGAAACAACACCTTCTCGAATCCAACAAAAACTGTGCCCTGCCGACTCTATTTAGCCTCAGAGACGGTTTGAGATAATTGCTATAAAAATCAGAGAATGTCAAAGATTAGAGTGTAATTGCTTCAAACAAGCGAGTTATCGCGAAACAACACCTGCTCGAATCCAACAAAAACTGTGCCCTGCCGACTCCATTTAGCCTCAAAGACGGTTTGAGATAATTGCTACAAAAATCAGAGAATGTCAAAGATTAGAGTGAAATTGCTTCAAACAAGCGAATTATCGCGAAACAACACCTGCTCGAATCCAACAAAAACTGTGCGCTACCGTCTCTACTGAGCCTCAGAGACGCTTTGAGACAAGTATTACAAAATCATAGAATGTCAAAAATTAGAGTGAAATTGCTTCAAACAAGCGAATTATCGCGAAACTACACCTGCTCGAAACAAACAAAAACCGTGCCCGGCCGACTCCATTTAGCCTCAAAGACGGTTTGAGATAATTGATACAAAAATCAGAGAATGTCAAAGATTAGAGTGAAATTGCTTCAAACAAGGGAATTATCGCGAAACAACACCTGCTCGAATCCAACAAAAACTGTGCCCTGCCGACTCCATTTAGCCTCAAAGACGGTTTGAGATAATTGTTACAAAAATCAGAGAATGTCAAAAATTAGAGTGAAATTGCTTCAAACAAGCGAATTATCGCGAAACAACACCTGCTCGAATCCAACAAAAACTGTGCGCTACCGTCTCTACTGAGCCTCAGAGACGCTTTGAGACAAGTATTACAAAAATCATAGAATGTCAAAAATTAGAGTGAAATTGCTTCAAACAAGCGAATTATCGCGAAACAACACCTACTCGAATCCAACAAAAACTGTGCGCTACCGTCTCTACTGAGCCTCAGAGACGCTTTGAGACAAGTATTACAAAAATCAGAGAATGTCAAAAATTAGAGTGAAATTGCTTCAAACAGCCGAATTATCGCGAAACAACACCTGCTCGAATCCAACAAAAACTGTGCCCTGCCGACTCCATTAACCTCAAAGACGGTTTGAGATAATTGTTACAAAAATCAGAGAATGTCAAAGATTAGAGTGTAATTGCTTCAAACAAGCGAATTATCGCGAAACAACACCTGCTCGAATCCAACAAAAACTGTGCCCTGCCGACTCTGTTTAGCCTTAGAGACGGTTTGAGACAATTGTTACAAAAATCAGAGAATGTCAAAAATTAGAGTGAAATTGCTTCAAACAAGCGAATTATCGCGAAACAACACCTGCTCGAATCCAACAAAAACTGTGCCCTGCCGACTCTATTTAGCCTTAGAGACGGTTTGAGACAATTGTTACAAAAATCAGAGAATGTCAAAAATTAGAGTGTAATTGCTTCAAACAAGCGAATTATCGCAAAACAACACCTGCCCAAATCCAACAAAAACTGTGCGCAACCGTCTTTACTGAGCCTCAGAGACGCTTTGAGACAAGTATTACAAAATTCAGAGAATGTCAAAATTTAGAGTGAAATTGTTCAAAAAGGCGAGTTATCGCGAAACAACACCTGCTCCAATCCAACAAAAACTGTGCCCTGCCGACTCCATTTGGCCTCAAAGACGGTTAGAGATAATTGTTACAAAAATCAGAGAATGTCAAAGATTAGAGTGTAATTGCTTCAAACAAGCGAATAATCGCGAAACAACAGCTGCTCGAATCCAACAAAAACTGTGCCCTGCCGACTCCATTTAGCCTCAAAGACGGTTTGAGACAATTGTTACAAAAATCAGAGAATGTCAAAAATTAGAGTGAAATTGCTTCAAACAAACGAATGATCGCGAAACAACACCTGCTCGAATCCAACGAAAACTGTGCCCTGCCGACTCTATTTAGCCTCAGAGACGGTTTGAGACAATTGGTACAAAAATCAGAGAATGTCAAAAATTAGAGTGAAATTGCTTCAAACAAGCGAATTATCGCGAAACAACACCTGCTCGAATCCAACAAAAACTGTGCCCTGCAGTCTCCACTGAGCGTCAGAGACCCTTTGATACAAGTGTTACAAAAATCAGAGAATGTCAAAAATTAGAGTGAAATTGCTTCAAATAGGCGAATTATCGCGAAACATCACCTGCTCGAATCCAAAAAATACTGTGCCCTGCCGACTCTATTTAGCCTCAGAGACGGTTTGAGACAATTGTTACAAAATTCAGAGAATGTCTAAAATTAGAGTGAAATTGCTTCAAACAAGCGAATTATCGCGAAACAACACCTGCTCGAATCCAACAAAAACTGCGCCCTGCAGTATCCACTGAGTGTCAGAGACGCTTTGAGACAACTGTTACAAAAATCAGAGAATGTCAAAAATTAGAGTGAAATTGCTTCAAACAAGCGAAACAGCACCTGCTCGAATCCAACAAAAACTGTGCGCTACCGTCTCTACTGAGTCTCAGAGACGCTTTGAGACAAGTATTACAAATATCAGAGAATGTCAAAAATTAGAGTGAAATTGCTTCAAACAGGCGAATTATCGCGAAACAACACCTGCTCGAATCCAACAAAAACTATGCCCTACCCACTCTATTTAGCCTCAGAGACGGTTTGAGACAATTGTTACAAAAATCAGAAAATGTCAAAAATTAGAGTGAAATTGCTTCAAACAAGCGAATTATCGCGAAACAACACCTGCTCGAATCAAACAAAAACCGTGCCCTGCTGTCTCTACCTCGCCTATGAGACGCTTTGAGACAATTGTTACAAAAATCTGAGAATGTCAAAAATTAGAGCTTAACTGCTTCAAACAAGCGAATTATCGCGAAACAACACCTGCTCGAATCCAACAAAAACTGTGCGCTAGCATCTCTACTGAGCCTCAGAGACGCTTTGAGACAAGTATTACAAAAATCAGAGAATGTCAAAAATTAGAGTGAAATTGCTTCAAACAGGCGAATTATTGCGAAACAACACCTGCTCGAATCGAACATAAACTGTGCCCTGCCGACTCCAGTTAGCCTCAAAGACGGTTTGAGACAATCGTTACAAAAATCAGAAAATGTCAAAGATTAGAGTGTAATTGCTTCAAACAAGCGAATTATCGCGAAACAACACCTGCTCGAATCCAACAAAAACTGTGCCCTGCCGACTCTATTTTGCCTCAGAGACGGTTTGAGACAATTGTTACAAAGATCACAGAATGTCAAACATTAGAGTTTAATTGCTTCAAACAAGCCAATTATCGCGAAACAACACCTGCTCGAATCCAACAAAAACTGTGCGCTACCGTTTCTACTGAGCCTCAAAGACGCTTTGAGACAAGTATTACAAAAATCAGAGAATATCAAAACTTAGAGTGTAATTGCTTCAAACAAGCGAATTATCGCGAAACAACACCTGCTCAAATCCAACAAAAACTGTGCGATACCGTCTCTACTGAGCCTCAAAGACGGTTTGAGACAATTGTTACAAAAATCAGAGAATGTCAAAAATTAGAGTGAAATTGCTTCAAACAGGCGAATTATCGCGTAACAACACCTGCTCGTATCCAACAAAAACTGTGCCCTGCCGACTCCATTTAGCCTCAGAGACGGTTTGAGACAATTGTTACAAAAATCAGAGAATGTCAAAGATTAGAGTGAAATTGCTTCAAACAAGCGAATTATCGCGAAACAACACCTGTTCGAATCCAACAAAAACCGTGCCCTGCCGTCTCTACCTCGCCTCTCAGACGGTTTGAGACAATTGTTACAAAAATCAGAGAATGTCAAAAATTAGAGTGAAATTGCTTCAAACAAGCGAATTATCGCGAAACAACACCTGCTCGAATCCAACAAAAACTGTGCCCTGCCGACTCTATTTAGCCTCAGAGACGGTTTGAGACAATTGTTACAAAACTCAGAGAATGTCAAAAATTAGAGTGAAATTGCTTCAAACAAGCGAATTATCGCGAAACAACACCTTCTCGAATCAAACAAAAACCGTGCCCTGCCGTCTCTACCTCGCCTCAGAGATGGTTTGAGACAATTGTTACAAAAATCAGAGAATGTCAAAAATTAGAGTGAAATTGCTTCAAACAAGCGAATTATCGCGAAACAACACCTGCTCGAATCCAACAAAAACTGTGCCCTGCCGACTCTATTTAGCCTCAGAGACGGTTTGAGACAATTGTTACAAAAATCAGAGAATGTCAAAAATTAGAGTGTAATTGCTTCAAACAAGCGAATTATCGCAAAACAACACCTGCCCAAATCCAACAAAAACTGTGCGCAACCGTCTTTACTGAGCCTCAGAGACGCTTTGAGACAAGTATTACAAAAATCATAGAATGTCAAAAATTAGAGTGAAATTGCTTCAAACAAGCGAATTATCGCGAAACTACACCTGCTCGAAACAAACAAAAACCGTGCCCGGCCGACTCCATTTAGCCTCAAAGACGGTTTGAGATAATTGATACAAAAATCAGAGAATGTCAAAGATTAGAGTGAAATTGCTTCAAACAAGGGAATTATCGCGAAACAACACCTGCTCGAATCCAACAAAAACTGTGCGCTACCGTCTCTACTGAGCCTCAGAGACGCTTTGAGACAAGTATTACAAAAATCATAGAATGTCAAAAATTAGAGTGAAATTGGTTCAAACAAGCGAATTATCGCGAAACAACACCTACTCGAATCCAACAAAAACTGTGCGCTACCGTCTCTACTGAGCCTCAGAGACGCTTTGAGACAAGTATTACAAAAATCAGAGAATGTCAAAAATTAGAGTGAAATTGCTTCAAACAGCCGAATTATCGCGAAACAACACCTGCTCGAATCCAACAAAAACTGTGCCCTGCCGACTCCATTAACCTCAAAGACGGTTTGAGATAATTGTTACAAAAATCAGAGAATGTCAAAGATTAGAGTGTAATTGCTTCAAACAAGCGAATTATCGCGAAACAACACCTGCTCGAATCCAACAAAAACTGTGCCCTGCCGACTCTGTTTAGCCTTAGAGACGGTTTGAGACAATTGTTACAAAAATCAGAGAATGTCAAAAATTAGAGTGAAATTGCTTCAAACAAGCGAATTATCGCGAAACAACACCTGCTCGAATCCAACAAAAACTGTGCCCTGCCGACTCTATTTAGCCTTAGAGACGGTTTGAGACAATTGTTACAAAAATCAGAGAATGTCAAAAATTAGAGTGTAATTGCTTCAAACAAGCGAATTATCGCAAAACAACACCTGCCCAAATCCAACAAAAACTGTGCGCAACCGTCTTTACTGAGCCTCAGAGACGCTTTGAGACAAGTATTACAAAATTCAGAGAATGTCAAAATTTAGAGTGAAATTGTTCAAAAAGGCGAGTTATCGCGAAACAACACCTGCTCCAATCCAACAAAAACTGTGCCCTGCCGACTCCATTTGGCCTCAAAGACGGTTAGAGATAATTGTTACAAAAATCAGAGAATGTCAAAGATTAGAGTGTAATTGCTTCAAACAAGCGAATAATCGCGAAACAACAGCTGCTCGAATCCAACAAAAACTGTGCCCTGCCGACTCCATTTAGCCTCAAAGACGGTTTGAGACAATTGTTACAAAAATCAGAGAATGTCAAAAATTAGAGTGAAATTGCTTCAAACAAACGAATGATCGCGAAACAACACCTGCTCGAATCCAACGAAAACTGTGCCCTGCCGACTCTATTTAGCCTCAGAGACGGTTTGAGACAATTGGTACAAAAATCAGAGAATGTCAAAAATTAGAGTGAAATTGCTTCAAACAAGCGAATTATCGCGAAACAACACCTGCTCGAATCCAACAAAAACTGTGCCCTGCAGTCTCCACTGAGCGTCAGAGACCCTTTGATACAAGTGTTACAAAAATCAGAGAATGTCAAAAATTAGAGTGAAATTGCTTCAAACAAGCGAAACAGCACCTGCTCGAATCCAACAAAAACTGTGCGCTACCGTCTCTACTGAGTCTCAGAGACGCTTTGAGACAAGTATTACAAATATCAGAGAATGTCAAAAATTAGAGTGAAATTGCTTCAAACAGGCGAATTATCGCGAAACAACACCTGCTCGAATCCAACAAAAACTATGCCCTACCCACTCTATTTAGCCTCAGAGACGGTTTGAGACAATTGTTACAAAAATCAGAAAATGTCAAAAATTAGAGTGAAATTGCTTCAAACAAGCGAATTATCGCGAAACAACACCTGCTCGAATCAAACAAAAACCGTGCCCTGCTGCCTCTACCTCGCCTATGAGACGCTTTGAGACAATTGTTACAAAAATCTGAGAATGTCAAAAATTAGAGCTTAACTGCTTCAAACAAGCGAATTATCGCGAAACAACACCTGCTCGAATCCAACAAAAACTGTGCGCTAGCATCTCTACTGAGCCTCAGAGACGCTTTGAGACAAGTATTACAAAAATCAGAGAATGTCAAAAATTAGAGTGAAATTGCTTCAAACAGGCGAATTATTGCGAAACAACACCTGCTCGAATCGAACATAAACTGTGCCCTGCCGACTCCAGTTAGCCTCAAAGACGGTTTGAGACAATCGTTACAAAAATCAGAAAATGTCAAAGATTAGAGCGTAATTGCTTCAAACAAGCGAATTATCGCGAAACAACACCTGCTCGAATCCAACAAAAACTGTGCCCTGCCGACTCTATTTTGCCTCAGAGACGGTTTGAGACAATTGTTACAAAGATCACAGAATGTCAAACATTAGAGTTTAATTGCTTCAAACAAGCCAATTATCGCGAAACAACACCTGCTCGAATCCAACAAAAACTGTGCGCTACCGTTTCTACTGAGCCTCAAAGACGCTTTGAGACAAGTATTACAAAAATCAGAGAATATCAAAACTTAGAGTGTAATTGCTTCAAACAAGCGAATTATCGCGAAACAACACCTGCTCAAATCCAACAAAAACTGTGCGATACCGTCTCTACTGAGCCTCAAAGACGGTTTGAGACAATTGTTACAAAAATCAGAGAATGTCAAAAATTAGAGTGAAATTGCTTCAAACAGGCGAATTATCGCGTAACAACACCTGCTCGTATCCAACAAAAACTGTGCCCTGCCGACTCCATTTAGCCTCAGAGACGGTTTGAGACAATTGTTACAAAAATCAGAGAATGTCAAAGATTAGAGTGAAATTGCTTCAAACAAGCGAATTATCGCGAAACAACACCTGTTCGAATCCAACAAAAACCGTGCCCTGCCGTCTCTACCTCGCCTCTCAGACGGTTTGAGACAATTGTTACAAAAATCAGAGAATGTCAAAAATTAGAGTGAAATTGCTTCAAACAAGCGAATTATCGCGAAACAACACCTGCTCGAATCCAACAAAAACTGTGCCCTGCCGACTCTATTTAGCCTCAGAGACGGTTTGAGACAATTGTTACAAAACTCAGAGAATGTCAAAAATTAGAGTGAAATTGCTTCAAACAAGCGAATTATCGCGAAACAACACCTGCTCGAATCAAACAAAAACCGTGCCCTGCCGTCTCTACCTCGCCTCAGAGATGGTTTGAGACAATTGTTACAAAAATCAGAGAATGTCAAAAATTAGAGTGAAATTGCTTCAAACAAGCGAATTATCGCGAAACAACACCTGCTCGAATCCAACAAAAACTGTGCCCTGCCGACTCTATTTAGCCTCAGAGACGGTTTGAGACAATTGTTACAAAAATCAGAGAATGTCAAAAATTAGAGTGAAATTGCTTCAAACAAGCGAATTATCGCGAAACAACACCTGCTCGAATCCAACAAAAACTGTGCCCTGCCGACTCTATTTAGCCTCAGAGACGGTTTGAGACAATTGTTACAAAAATCAGAGAATGTCAAAGATTAGAGTGTAATTGCTTCAAACAAGCGAATTATCGCGAAACAACACCTGCTCGAATCAAACAAAAACCGTGCCCTGCTGTCTCTACCACGCCTCAGAGACGCTTTGAGACAATTGTTACAAAAATCTGAGAATGTCAAAAATTAGAGTGAAATTGCTTCAAACAAGCGAATGATCGCGAAACAACATCTGCTCGAATCCAACAAAAACTGTGCGCTACCGTGTCTACTGAGCCTCAGAGACGCTTTGAGACAAGTCTTACAAAAATCAGAGAATGTCAAAAATTAGAGTGAAATTGCTTCAAACAGGCGAATTATTGCGAAAGAACACCTGCTCGAATCCAACAAAAACTGTGCCCTGCCGACTCCAGTTAGCTTCAAAGACGGTTTGAGACAATTGTTACAAAAATCAGAGAATGTCAAAAATTAGAGTGAAATTGCTTCAAACAGGCGAATTATCGCGTAACAACACCTGCTCGTATCCAACAAAAACTGTGCCCTGCCGACTCCATTTAGCCTCAGAGACGGTTTGAGACAATTGTTACAAAAATCAGAGAATGTCAAAGATTAGAGTGAAATTGCTTCAAACAAGCGAATTATCGCGAAACAACACCTGTTCGAATCCAACAAAAACCGTGCCCTGCCGTCTCTACCTCGCCTCTCAGACGGTTTGAGACAATTGTTACAAAAATCAGAGAATGTCAAAAATTAGAGTGAAATTGCTTCAAACAAGCGAATTATCGCGAAACAACACCTGCTCGAATCCAACAAAAACTGTGCCCTGCCGACTCTATTTAGCCTCAGAGACGATTTGAGAAAATTGTTACAAAACTCAGAGAATGTCAAAAATTAGAGTGAAATTGCTTCAAACAAGCGAATTATCGCGAAACAACACCTGCTCGAATCAAACAAAAACCGTGCCCTGCCGTCTCTACCTCGCCTCAGAGACGGTTTGAGACAATTGTTACAAAAATCAGAGAATGTCAAAAATTAGAGTGAAATTGCTTCAAACAAGCGAATTATCGCGAAACAACACCTGCTCGAATCCAAAAAAAACTGTGCCGTGCCGACTCTATTTAGCCTCAGAGACGGTTTGAGACAATTGTTACAAAAATCAGAGAATGTCAAAAATTAGAGTGAAATTGCTTCAAACAAACGAATTATCGCGAAACAACACCTGCTCGAATCCAACGAAAACTGTGCCCTGCCGACTCTATTTAGCCTCAGAGACGGTTTGAGACAATTGTTACAAAAATCAGAGAATGTCAAAAATTAGAGTGAAATTGCTTCAAACAAGCGAATTATCGCGAAACAACACCTGCTCGAATCAAACAAAAACCGTGCCCTGCCGTCTCTACCTCGCCTCAGAGATGGTTTGAGACAATTGTTACAAAAATCAGAGAATGTCAAAAATTAGAGTGAAATTGCTTCAAACAAGCGAATTATCGCGAAACAACACCTGCTCGAATCCAACAAAAACTGTGCCCTGCCGACTCTATTTAGCCTCAGAGACGGTTTGAGACAATTGTTACAAAAATCAGAGAATGTCAAAAATTAGAGTGAAATTGCTTCAAACAAGCGAATTATCGCGAAACAACACCTGCTCGAATCCAACAAAAACTGTGCCCTGCCGACTCTATTTAGCCTCAGAGACGGTTTGAGACAATTGTTACAAAAATCAGAGAATGTCAAAGATTAGAGTGTAATTGCTTCAAACAAGCGAATTATCGCGAAACAACACCTGCTCGAATCAAACAAAAACCGTGCCCTGCTGTCTCTACCACGCCTCAGAGACGCTTTGAGACAATTGTTACAAAAATCTGAGAATGTCAAAAATTAGAGTGAAATTGCTTCAAACAAGCGAATGATCGCGAAACAACATCTGCTCGAATCCAACAAAAACTGTGCGCTACCGTGTCTACTGAGCCTCAGAGACGCTTTGAGACAAGTCTTACAAAAATCAGAGAATGTCAAAAATTAGAGTGAAATTGCTTCAAACAGGCGAATTATTGCGAAAGAACACCTGCTCGAATCCAACAAAAACTGTGCCCTGCCGACTCCAGTTAGCTTCAAAGACGGTTTGAGACAATTGTTACAAAAATCAGAGAATGTCAAAAATTAGAGTGAAATTGCTTCAAACAGGCGAATTATCGCGTAACAACACCTGCTCGTATCCAACAAAAACTGTGCCCTGCCGACTCCATTTAGCCTCAGAGACGGTTTGAGACAATTGTTACAAAAATCAGAGAATGTCAAAGATTAGAGTGAAATTGCTTCAAACAAGCGAATTATCGCGAAACAACACCTGTTCGAATCCAACAAAAACCGTGCCCTGCCGTCTCTACCTCGCCTCTCAGACGGTTTGAGACAATTGTTACAAAAATCAGAGAATGTCAAAAATTAGAGTGAAATTGCTTCAAACAAGCGAATTATCGCGAAACAACACCTGCTCGAATCCAACAAAAACTGTGCCCTGCCGACTCTATTTAGCCTCAGAGACGATTTGAGACAATTGTTACAAAACTCAGAGAATGTCAAAAATTAGAGTGAAATTGCTTCAAACAAGCGAATTATCGCGAAACAACACCTGCTCGAATCCAACAAAAACTGTGCCGTGCCGACTCTATTTAGCCTCAGAGACGGTTTGAGACAATTGTTACAAAAATCAGAGAATGTCAAAAATTAGAGTGAAATTGCTTCAAACAAACGAATTATCGCGAAACAACACCTGCTCGAATCCAACGAAAACTGTGCCCTGCCGACTCTATTTAGCCTCAGAGACGGTTTGAGACAATTGGTACAAAAATCAGAGAATGTCAAAAATTAGAGTGAAATTGCTTCAAACAAGCGAATTATCGCGAAACAACACCTGCTCGAATCCAACAAAAACTGTGCCCTGCAGTCTCCACTGAGCGTCAGAGACCCTTTGATACAAGTGTTACAAAAATCAGAGAATGTCAAAAATTAGAGTGAAATTGCTTCAAATAGGCGAATTATCGCGAAACATCACCTGCTCGAATCCAAAAAATACTGTGCCCTGCCGACTCTATTTAGCCTCAGAGACGGTTTGAGACAATTGTTACAAAATTCAGAGAATGTCTAAAATTAGAGTGAAATTGCTTCATACAAGCGAATTATCGCGAAACAACACCTGCTCGAATCCAACAAAAACTGCGCCCGGCAGTATCCACTGAGTGTCAGAGACGCTTTGAGACAACTGTTACAAAAATCAGAGAATGTCAAAAATTAGAGTGAAAAATGCTTCAAACAAGCGAAACAGCACCTGCTCGAATCCAACAAAAACTGTGCGCTACCGTCTCTACTGAGTCTCAGAGACGCTTTGAGACAAGTATTACAAATATCAGAGAATGTCAAAAATTAGAGTGAAATTGCTTCAAACAGGCGAATTATCGCGAAACAACACCTGCTCGAATCAAACAAAAACCGTGCCCTGCTGTCCTTACCTCGCCTATGAGACGCTTTGAGACAATTGTTACAAAAATCTGAGAATGTCAAAAATTAGAGCTTAATTGCTTCAAACAAGCGAATTATCGCGAAACAACACCTGCTCGAATCCAACAAAAACTGTGCGCTAGCGTCTCTACTGAGCCTCAGAGACGCTTTGAGACAAGTATTACAAAATTCAGAGAATGTAAAAAATTAGAGTGAAATTGCTTCAAACAGGCGAATTATTGCGAAACAACACCTGCTCGAATCGAACATAAACTGTGCCCTGCCGACTCCAGTTAGCCTCAAAGACGGTTTGAGACAATCGTTACAAAAATCAGAAAATGTCAAAGATTAGAGTGTAATTGCTTCAAACAAGCGAATTATCGCGAAACACCTGCTCGAATCCAACAAAAACTGTGCCCTGCCGACTCTATTTTGCCTCAGAGACGGTTTGAGACAAGTATTACAAAAATCAGAGAATATCAAAACTTAGAGTGTAATTGCTTCAAACAAGCCAATTATCGCGAAACAACACCTGCTCAAATCCAACAAAAACTGTGCGCTACCGTCTCTACTGAGCCTCAGAGACGGTTTGAGACAATTGTTACAAAAATCAGAGAATGTCAAAGATTAGACTGAAATTGCTTCAAACAAGCGAATTATCGCGAAACAACACCTGTTCGAATCCAACAAAAACCGTGCCCTGCCGTCTCTACCTCGCCTCTCAGACGGTTTGACACAATTGTTACAAAAATCAGAGAATGTCAAAAATTAGAGTGAAATTGCTTCAAACAAGCGAATTATCGCGAAACAACACCTGCTCGAATCCAACAAAAACTGTGCCCTGCCGACTCTATTTAGCCTCAGAGACGGTTTGAGACAATTGTTATAAAACTCAGAGAATGTCAAAAATTAGAGTGAAATTGCTTCAAACAAGCGAATTATCGCGAAACAACACCTGCTCGAATCAAACAAAAACCGTGCCCTGCCGTCTCTACCTCGCCTCAGAGACGGTTTGAGACAATTGTTACAAAAATCAGAGAATGTCAAAAATTAGAGTGAAATTGCTTCAAACAAGCGAATTATCGCGAAACAACACCTGCTCGAATCCAACAAAAACTGTGCCGTGCCGACTCTATTTAGCCTCAGAGACGGTTTGAGACAATTGTTACAAAAATCAGAGAATGTCAAAAATTAGAGTGAAATTGCTTCAAACAAACGAATTATCGCGAAACAACACCTGCTCGAATCCAACGAAAACTGTGCCCTGCCGACTCTATTTAGCCTCAGAGACGGTTTGAGACAATTGTTACAAAAATCAGAGAATGTCAAAAATTAGAGTGAAATTGCTTCAAACAAGCGAATTATCGCGAAACAACACCTGCTCGAATCAAACAAAAACCGTGCCCTGCCGTCTCTACCTCGCCTCAGAGATGGTTTGAGACAATTGTTACAAAAATCAGAGAATGTCAAAAATTAGAGTGAAATTGCTTCAAACAAGCGAATTATCGCGAAACAACACCTGCTCGAATCCAACAAAAACTGTGCCCTGCCGACTCTATTTAGCCTCAGAGACGGTTTGAGACAATTGTTACAAAAATCAGAGAATGTCAAAAATTAGAGTGAAATTGCTTCAAACAAGCGAATTATCGCGAAACAACACCTGCTCGAATCCAACAAAAACTGTGCCCTGCCGACTCTATTTAGCCTCAGAGACGGTTTGAGACAATTGTTACAAAAATCAGAGAATGTCAAAGATTAGAGTGTAATTGCTTCAAACAAGCGAATTATCGCGAAACAACACCTGCTCGAATCAAAAAAAACCGTGCCCTGCTGTCTCTACCTCGCCTCAGAGACGCTTTGAGACAATTGTTACAAAAATCTGAGAATGTCAAAAATTAGAGTGAAATTGCTTCAAACAAGCGAATGATCGCGAAACAACATCTGCTCGAATCCAACAAAAACTGTGCGCTACCGTGTCTACTGAGCCTCAGAGACGCTTTGAGACAAGTCTTGCAAAAATCAGAGAATGTCAAAAATTAGAGTGAAATTGCTTCAAACAGGCGAATTATTGCGAAAGAACACCTGCTCGAATCCAACAAAAACTGTGCCCTGCCGACTCCAGTTAGCCTCAAAGACGGTTTGAGACAATTGTTACAAAAATCAGAGAATGTCAAAAATTAGAGTGAAATTGCTTCAAACAGGCGAATTATCGCGTAACAACACCTGCTCGTATCCAACAAAAACTGTGCCCTGCCGACTCCATTTAGCCTCAGAGACGGTTTGAGACAATTGTTACAAAAATCAGAGAATGTCAAAGATTAGAGTGAAATTGCTTCAAACAAGCGAATTATCGCGAAACAAAACCTGTTCGAATCCAACAAAAACCGTGCCCTGCCGTCTCTACCTCGCCTCTCAGACGGTTTGAGACAATTGTTACAAAAATCAGAGAATGTCAAAAATTAGAGTGAAATTGCTTCAAACAAGCGAATTATCGCGAAACAACACCTGCTCGAATCCAACAAAAACTGTGCCCTGCCGACTCTATTTAGCCTCAGAGACGGTTTGAGACAATTGTTACAAAACTCAGAGAATGTCAAAAATTAGAGTGAAATTGCTTCAAACAAGCGAATTATCGCGAAACAACACCTGCTCGAATCAAACAAAAACCGTGCCCTGCCGTCTCTACCTCGCCTCAGAGACGGTTTGAGACAATTGTTACAAAAATCAGAGAATGTCAAAAATTAGAGTGAAATTGCTTCAAACAAGCGAATTATCGCGAAACAACACCTGCTCGAATCCAACAAAAACTGTGCCGTGCCGACTCTATTTAGCCTCAGAGACGGTTTGAGACAATTGTTACAAAAATCAGAGAATGTCAAAAATTAGAGTGAAATTGCTTCAAACAAACGAATTATCGCGAAACAACACCTGCTCGAATCCAACGAAAACGGTGCCCTGCCGACTCTATTTAGCCTCAGAGACGGTTTGAGACAATTGTTACAAAAATCAGAGAATGTCAAAAATTAGAGTGAAATTGCTTCAAACAAGCGAATTATCGCGAAACAACACCTGCTCGAATCAAACAAAAACCGTGCCCTGCCGTCTCTACCTCGCCTCATAGATGGTTTGAGGCAATTGTTACAAAAATCAGAGAATGTCAAAAATTAGAGTGAAATTGCTTCAAACAAGCGAATTATCGCGAAACAACACCTGCTCGAATCAAACAAAAACCGTGCCCTGCTGTCTCTATCTCGCCTCAGAGACGCTTTGAGACAATTGTTACAAAAATCTGAGAATGTCAAAAATTAGAGTGAAATTGCTTCAAACAAGCGAATTATCGCGAAACAACATCTGCTCGAATCCAACAAAAACTGTGCGTTACCGTGTCTACTGAGCCTCAGAGACGCTTTGAGACAAGTCTTACAAAAATCAGAGAATGTCAAAAATTAGAGTGAAATTGCTTCAAACAGGCGAATTATTGCGAAAGAACACCAGCTCGAATCCAACAAAAACTGTGCCCTGCCGACTCCAGTTAGCCTCAAAGACGGTTTGAGACAATCGTTACAAAAATCAGAGAATGTCAAAGATTAGAGTGTAATTGCTTCAAACAAGCGAATTATCGCGAAACAACACCTGCTCGAATCCAACAAAAACTGTGCCCCGCCGACTCTATTTTGCCTCAGAGACGGTTAGAGACAATTGTTACCAAGATCGCAGAATGTCAAACATTAGAGTTTAATTGCTTCAAACAAGCGAATTATCGCGAAACAACACCTGCTCGAATCCAACAAAAACTGTGCGCTACCGTCTCTACTGAGCCTCAGAGACGCTTTGAGACAAGTATTACAAAAATCAGAGAATGTCAAAAATTAGAGTGAAATTGCTTCAAACAGGCGAATTATCGCGAAATAACACCTGCTCGAATCCAACAAAAACTGTGCCCTGCGGACTCTATTTAGCCTCAGAGACGGTTTGAGACAATTGTTACAAAAATCAGAGAATGTCAAAAATTAGAGTGAAATTGCTTCAAACAAGCGAATTATCGCGAAACAACACCTGCTCGAATCCAACAAAAACTGTGCCCTGCCGACGCTATTTAGCCTCAGAGACGGTTTGAGACACTTGTTACAAAAATCAGAGAATGTCAAAAATTAGAGTGAAATTGCTTCAAAGAAGCGAATTATCGCGAAACAACACCTGCTCGAATCCAACAAAAACTGTGCGCTACCATCTCTACTGAGCCTCAGAGACGCTTTGAGACAAGTATAACAAAAATCATAGAATGTCAGAAATTAGAGTGAAATTGCTTCAAACAGGCGAATTATCGCGAAAAAACACCTGCTCGAAACAAACAAAAACCGTGCCCTGCCGACTCCATTTAGCCTCAAAGACGGTTTGAGATAATTGTTACAAAAATCAGAGAATGTCAAATTTAGAGTGTAATTGCTTCAAACAAGCGAATTATCGCGAAACAACACCTGCTCGAATCCAAAAAAAACTGTGCCCTGCCGACTCTATTTAGCCTCAGAGACGGTTTGAGACAATTGTTACAAAGATCACAGAATGTCAAAAATTAGAGTTTAATTGCTTCAAACAAGCGAATTATCGCGAAACAACACCTGCTCGAATCCAACAAAAACTGTGTGCTAGCGTCTCTACTGAGCCTCAGAGACGCTTTGAGACAAGTATTACAAAAATCAGAGAATGTCAAAAATTAGAGTGAAATTGCTTCAAACAGGCGAATTATCGCGAAACAACACCTGCTCGAATCCAACAAAAGCTATGCCCTACCCACTCTATTTAGCCTCAGAGACGGTTTAAGACAATGGTTACAAAAATCAGAGAATGTCAAAAATTAGAGTGTAATTGCTTCAAACAAGCGAATTATCGCGAAACAACACCTGCTCGAATCCAACAAAAACAGTGCGCTACCGTCTCTACTGAGCCTCAGAGACGCTTTGAGACAAGTATTACAAAAATCAGAGAATGTCAAAATTTAGAGTGAAATTGCTTCAAACAGGCGAATTATCGCGAAACAACACCTGCTCGAATCCAACAAAAACTGTACCCTGCGGACTCCATTTAGCCTCAGAGACGGTTTGAGACAATTGTTACAAAGATTACAGAATGTCAAAGATTAGAGTTTAATTGCTTCAAACAAGCGAATTATCGCGAAACAACACCTGCTCGAATCCAACAAAAACTGTGCGCTAGCGTCTCTACTGAGCCTCAGAGACGCTTTGAGACAAGTATTACAAAAATCAGAGAATGTCAAAAATTAGAGTGAATTTGCTTCAAACAGGCGAATTATCGCGAAACAACACCTGCTCGAATCCAACAAAAACTATGCCCTACCCACTCTATTTAGCCTCAGAGACGGTTTAGGACAATTGTTACAAAAATCAGAGAATGTCAAAAATTAGAGTGAAATTGCTTCAAGCAAGCGAATTATCGCCAAACACCTGCTCGAATCCAACAAAAACTGCGGCCTCCGGTCTCCACTGAGCGTCAGAGACGCTTTGAGACAAGTGTAACAAAAATCAGAGAATGTCAAAAATTAGAGTGAAATTGCTTCAAACAGGCGAATTATCGCGTAACAACACCTGCTCGTATCCAACAAAAACTGTGCCCTGCCGACTCCATTTAGCCTCAGAGACGGTTTGAGACAATTGTTACAAAAATCAGAGAATGTCAAAGGTTAGAGTGAAATTGCTTCAAACAAGCGAATTATCGCGAAACAACACCTGTTCGAATCCAACAAAAACCGTGCGCTGCCGTCTCTACCTCACCTCTCAGAAGGTTTGAGACAATTGTTACAAAAATCAGAGAATGTCAAAAATTAGAGTGAAATTGCTTCAAACAAGGGAATTATCGCGAAACAACACCTGCTCGAATCCAACAAAATCTGTGCCCTGCCGACTCTATTTAGCCTCAGAGACGGTTTGAGACAATTGTTACAAAAATCAGAGAATGTCAAAAATTAGAGTGAAATTGCTTCAAACAGGCGAATTATTGCGAAACACCTGCTCGAATCCAACAAAAACTGTGCCCTGCCGACTCCAGTTAGCCTCAAAGACGGTTTGAGACAATCGTTACAAAAATCAGAGAATGTCAAAGATTAGAGTGTAATTGCTTCAAACAAGCGAATTATCGCGAAACAACACCTCCTCGAATCCAACAAAAACTGTGCCCCGCCGACTCTATTTTGCCTCAGAGACGGTTTGAGACAATTGTTACAAAGATCGCAGAATGTCAAAAATTAGAGTTTAATTGCTTCAAACAAGCGAATTATCGCGAAACAACACCTGCTCGAATCCAACAAAAACTGTGTGCTAGCGTCTCTACTGAGCCTCAGAGACGCTTTGAGACAAGTATTACAAAAATACTGTGTGCTAGCGTCTCTAATGAGCCTCAGAGACGCTTTGAGACAAGTATTACAAAAATCAGAGAATGTCAAAAATTAGAGTGTAATTGCTTCAAACAGGCGAATTATCGCGAAACAACACCTGCTCGAATCCAACAAAAGCTATGCCCTACCCACTCTATTTAGCCTCAGAGACGGTTTAAGACAATGGTTACAAAAATCAGAGAATGTCAAAAATTAGAGTGTAATTGCTTCAAACAAGCGAATTATCGCGAAACAACACCTGCTCGAATCCAACAAAAACAGTGCGCTACCGTCTCTACTGAGCCTCAGAGACGCTTTGAGACAAGTATTACAAAAATCAGAGAATGTCAAAATTTAGAGTGAAATTGCTTCAAACAGGCGAATTATCGCGAAACAACACCTGCTCGAATCCAGCAAAAACTGAGCCCTGCGGACTCCATTTAGCCTCAGAGACGGTTTGAGACAATTGTTACAAAGATTACAGAATGTCAAAGATTAGAGTTTAATTGCTTCAAACAAGCGAATTATCGCGAAACAACACCTCCTCGAATCCAACAAAAACTGTGCGCTAGCGTCTCTACTGAGCCTCAGAGACGCTTTGAGACAAGTATTACAAAAATCAGAGAATGTCAAAAATTAGAGTGAATTTGCTTCCAACAGGCGAATTATCGCGAAACAACACCTGCTCGAATCCAACAAAAACTATGCCCTACCCACTCTATTTAGCCTCAGAGACGGTTTAGGACAATTGTTACAAAAATCAGAGAATGTCAAAAATTAGAGTGAAATTGCTTCAAACAACGCCTAACAACACCTGCTCGAATCCAACAAAAACTGCGCCCTCCGGTCTAAACTGAGCGTCAGAGACGCTTTGAGACAAGTGTAACAAAAATCAGAGAATGTCAAAGATTAGAGTGAAATTGCTTCAAACAAGCGAATTATCGCGAAACAACACCTGTTCGAATCCAACAAAAACCGTGCCCTGCCGTCTCTACCTCGCCTCTCAGACGGTTTGAGACAATTGTTACAAAAATCAGAGAATGTCAAAAATTAGAGTGAAATTGCTTCAAACAAGCGAATTATCGCGAAACAACACCTGCTCGAATCCAACAAAAACTGTGCCCTGCCGACTCTATTTAGCCTCAGAGACGGTTTGAGACAATTGTTACAAAACTCAGAGAATGTCAAAAATTAGAGTGAAATTGCTTCAAACAAGCGAATTATCGCGAAACAACACCTGCTCGAATCAAACAAAAACCGTGCCCTGCCGTCTCTACCTCGCCTCAGAGACGGTTTGAGACAATTGTTACAAAAATCAGAGAATGTCAAAAATTAGAGTGAAATTGCTTCAAACAAGCGAATTATCGCGAAACAACACCTGCTCGAATCCAACAAAAACTGTGCCGTGCCGACTCCTTTTAGCCTCAGAGACGGTTTGAGACAATTGTTACAAAAATCAGAGAATGTCAAAAATTAGAGTGAAATTGCTTCAAACAAGCGAATTATCGCGAAACAACACCTGCTCGAATCTAACAAAAACTGTGCCCTGCCGACTCTATTTAGCCTCAGAGACGGTTTGAGACAATTGTTACAAAACTCAGAGAATGTCAAAAATTAGAGTGAAATTGCTTCAAACAAGCGAATTATCGCGAAACAACACCTGCTCGAATCCAACAAAAACTGTGCCCTGCCGACGCTATTTAGCCTCAGAGATGGTTTGAGACAATTGTTACAAAACTCAGAGAATGTCAAAAATTAGAGTGTAATTGCTTCAAACAAGCGAATTATCGCGAAACAACACCTGCTCGAATCCAACAAAAACTGTGCCCTGCCGACTCTATTTAGCCTCAGAGACGGTTTGAGACAATTGTTACAAAAATCAGAGAATGTCAAAAATTAGAGTGAAATTGCTTCAAACAAGCGAATTATCGCGAAACAACACCTGCTCGAATCAAACAAAAACCGTGCCCTGCCGTCTCTACCTCGCCTCAGAGATGGTTTGAGACAATTGTTACAAAAATCAGAGAATGTCAAAAATTTGAGTGAAATTGCTTCAAACAAGCGAATTATCGCGAAACAACACCTGCTCGAATCCAACAAAAACTGTGCCCTGCCGACTCTATTTAGCCTCAGAGACGGTTTGAGACAATTGTTACAAAAATCACAGAATGTCAAAAATTAGAGTGAAATTGCTTCAAACAAGCGAATTATCGCGAAACAACACCTGCTCGAATCCAACAAAAACTCTGCCCTGCCGACTCTATTTAGCCTCAGAGACGGTTAGAGACAAGTCTTACAAAAATCAGAGAATGTCAAAAATTAGAGTGAAATTGCTTCAAACAGGCGAATTATTGCGAAACAACACCTGCTCGAATCCAACAAAAACTGTGCCCTGCCGACTCCAGTTAGCCTCAAAGACGGTTTGAGACAATCGTTACAAAAATCAGAGAATGTCAAAGATTAGAGTTTAATTGCTTCAAACAAGCGAATTATCGCGAAACAACACCTGCTCGAATCCAACAAAAACTGTGCGCTACCGTCTCTACTGAGCCTCAGAGACGCTTTGAGACAAGTATTACAAAAATCAGAGAATGTCAAAAATTAGAGTGAAATTGCTTCAAACAGGCGAATTATCGCGAAATAACACCTGCTCGAATCCAACAAAAACTATGCCCTACCCACTCTATTTAGCCTCAGAGACGGTTTGAGACAATTGTTACAAAAATCAGAGAATGTCAAAAATTAGAGTGAAATTGCTTCAAACAGGCGAATTATCGCGAAACAACACCTGCTCGAATCCAACAAAAACTGTGCCCTGCGGACTCTATTTAGCCTCAGAGACGGTTTGAGACAATTGCTACAAAAATCAGAGAATGTCAAAAATTAGGGTGAAATTGCTTCAAACAAGCGAATTATCGCGAAACAACACCTGCTCGAATCCAACAAAAACTGTGCCCTGCCGACGCTATTTAGCCTCAGAGACGGTTTGAGACAATTGTTACAAAAATCAGAGAATGTCAAAAATTAGAGTGAAATTGCTTCAAAGAAGCGAATTATCGCGAAACAACACCTGCTCGAAACAAACAAAAACTGTGCCCTGCCGACTCTATTTAGCCTCAGAGACGGTTTAAGACAATGGTTACAAAAATCAGAGAATGTCAAAAATTAGAGTGTAATTGCTTCAAACAAGCGAATTATCGCGAAACAACACCTGCTCGAATCCAACAAAAACAGTGCGCTACCGTCTCTACTGAGCCTCAGAGACGCTTTGAGACAAGTATTACAAAAATCAGAGAATGTCAAAAATTAGTGTGCCCTGCGGACTCCATTTAGCCTCAGAGACGGTTTGAGACAATTGTTACAAAGATCACAGAATGTCAAAAATTAGAGTGAAATTGCTTCAAACAGGCGAATTATCGCGAAATAACACCTGCTCGAATCCAACAAAAACTATGCCCTACCCACTCTATTTAGCCTCAGAGACGGTTTGAGACAATTGCTACAAAAATCAGAGAATGTCAAAAATTAGGGTGAAATTGCTTCAAACAAGCGAATTATCGCGAAACAACACCTGCTCGAATCCAACAAAAACTGTGCCCTGCCGACGCTATTTAGCCTCAGAGACGGTTTGAGACAATTGTTACAAAAATCAGAGAATGTCAAAAATTAGAGTGAATTTGCTTCAAACAGGCGCATTATCGTGAAACAACACCTGCTCGAATCCAACAAAAACTATGCCCTACCCACTCTATTTAGCCTCAGAGACGGTTTAGGACAATTGTTACAAAAATCAGAGAATGTCAAAAATTAGAGTGAAATTGCTTCAAACAAGCGAATTATCGCGAAACAACACCTGCTCGAATCCAACAAAAACTGTGCCCTGCCGACTCTATTTAGCCTCAGAGACGGTTTAGACAATTGTTACAAAAATCAGAGAATGTCAAAAATTAGAGTGAAATTGCTTCAAACAGGCGAATTATTGCGAAACAACACCTGCTCGAATCCAACAAAAACTGTGCCCTGCCGACTCCATTTAGCCTCAGAGACGGTTTGAGACAATTGTTACAAAAATCAGAGAATGTCAAAGATTAGAGTGAAATTGCTTCAAACAAGCGAATTATCGCGAAACAACACCTGTTCGAATCCAACAAAAACCGTGCCCTGCCGTCTCTACCTCGCCTCTCAGACGGTTTGAGACAATTGTTACAAAAATCAGAGAATGTCAAAAATTAGAGTGAAATTGCTTCAAACAAGCGAATTATCGCGAAACAACACCTGCTCGAATCCAACAAAAACTGTGCCCTGCCGTCTCTACCTCGCCTCAGAGACGGTTTGAGACAATTGTTACAAAAATCAGAGAATGTCAAAGATTAGAGTGTAATTGCTTCAAACAAGCGAATTATCGCGAAACAACACCTGCTCGAATCAAACAAAAACCGTGCCCTGCTGTCTCTACCTCGCCTCAGAGACGCTTCTAGACAATTGTTACAAAAATCTGAGAATGTCAAAAATTAGAGTGAAATTGCTTCAAACAAGCGAATTATCGCGAAACAACACCTGCTCGAATCCAACAAAAACTGTGCGCTACCGTCTCTACTGAGCCTCAGAGACGCTTTGAGGCAAGTATAACAAAAATCATAGAATGTCAAAAATTAGAGTGAAATTGCTTCAAACAGGCGAATTATCGCGAAACAACACCTGCTCGAAACAAACAAAAACCGTGCCCTGCCGGCTCCATTTAGCCTCAAAGACGGTTTGAGATAATTGTTACAAAAATCAGAGAATGTCAAAGATTAGAGTGTAATTGCTTCAAACAAGCGAATTATCGCGAAACAACACCTGCTCGAATCCAACAAAAACTGTGCCCTGCCGACTCTATTTAGCCTCAGAGACGGTTTGAGACAATTGTTACAAAAATCAGAGAATGTCAAAAATTAGAGTGAAATTGCTTCAAACAGGCGAATTATCGCGAAACACCTGCTCGAATCCAAAAAAACTATGCACTACCCACTCTATTTAGCCTCAGAGACGGTTTAGGACAATTGTTACAAAAATCAGAGAATGTCAAAAATTAGAGTGAAATTGCTTCAAACAAGCGAATTATCGCCAAACAACACCTGCTCGGATCCAACAAAAGCTGCGCCCTCCGGTCTCCACTGAGCGTCAGAGACGCTTTGAGACAAGTGTAACAAAAGTCAGAGAATGTCAAAAATTAGAGTGTAATTGCTTCAAACAAGCGATTTATCGCGAAACAACACCTGCTCGAATCAAACAAAAACCGTGCCCTGCCGTCTCTACCTCGCCTCAGAGACGGATAGAGACAATTGTTACAAAAATCAGAGAATGTCAAAAATTAGAGTGAAATTGCTTCAAACAAGCGAATTATCGCGAAACAACACCTGCTCGAATCCAACAAAAACTGTGCCCTGCCGACTCTGTTTAGCCTCATAGACGGTTTGAGACAATTGTTACAAAAATCAGAGAATGTAAAAAATTAGAGTGAAATTGCTTCAAACAAGCGAATTAAGGCGAAACAACACCTGCTCGAATCCAACAAAAACTGTGCCCTGCCGACTCTATTTAGCCTCAGAGACGGTTTGAGACAATTGTTACAAAAATCAGAGAATGTCAAAGATTAGAGTTTAATTGCTTCAAACAAGCGAATTATCGCGAAACAACACCTGCTCGAATCAAACAAAAACCGTGCCCTGCTGTCTCTACCTCGCCTCGGAGACGCTTTGAGACAATTGTTACAAAAATCTGAGAATGTCAAAAATTAGAGTGAAATTGCTTCAAACAAGCGAATTAACGCGAAACAACACCTGCTCGAATCCAACAAAAACTGTGCGCTACCGTGTCTACTGAGCCTCAGAGACGCTTTGAGACAAGTCTTACAAAAATCAGAGAATGTCAAAAATTAGAGTGAAATTGCTTCAAACAGGCGAATTATTGCGAAACAACACCTGCTCGAATCCAACAAAAACTGTGCCCTGCCGACTCCAGTTAGCCTCAAAGACGGTTTCAGACAATCGTTACAAAAATCAGAGAATGTCAAAGATTAGAGTGTAATTGCTTCAAACAAGCGAATTATTGCGAAACAACACCTGCTCGAATCTAACAAAAACTGTGCCCCGCCGACTCTATTTTGCCTCAGAGACGGTTTGAGACAATTGTTAGAAAGATCGCAGGATGTCAAACATTAGAGTTTAATTGCCTCAAACAAGCGAATTATCGCGAAACAACACCTGCTCGAATCCAACAAAAACTGTGCGCTACCGTCTCTACTGAGCCTCAGAGACGCTTTGAGACAAGTAATACAAAAATCAGAGAATGTCAAAAATTAGAGTGAAATTGCTTCAAACAGGCGAATTATCGCCAAATAACACCTGCTCGAATCCAACAAAACTATGCCCTACCCACTCTATTTAGCCTCAGAGACGGTTTGAGACAATTGTTAGAAAGATCGCAGGATGTCAAACATTAGAGTTTAATTGCCTCAAACAAGCGAATTATCGCGAAACAACACCTGCTCGAATCCAACAAAAACTGTGCGCTACCGTCTCTACTGAGCCTCAGAGACGCTTTGAGACAAGTAATACAAAAATCAGAGAATGTCAAAAATTAGAATGAAATTGCTTCAAACAGGCGAATTATCGCGAAACAACACCTGCTCGAATCCAACAAAAACTGTGCCCTGCGGACTCTATTTAGCCTCAGAGACGGTTTGAGACAATTGTTACAAAAATCAGAGAATGTCAAAAATTAGAGTGAAATTGCTTCAAACAAGTGAATTATCGCGAAACAACACCTGCTCGAATCCAACAAAAACTGTGCGCTACTGTCTCTACTGAGCCTCAGAGACGCTTTGAGACAAGTATAACCAAAATCATAGAATGTCAAAAATTAGAGTGAAATTGCTTCAAACAGGCGAATTATCGCGAAACAACACCTGCTCGAAACAAACAAAAACCGTGCCCTGCCGACTCCATTTAGCCTCAAAGACGGTTTGAGATAATTGTTACAAAAATCAGAGAATGTCAAAGATTAGAGTGTAATTGCTTCAAACAAGCGAATTATCGCGAAACAACACCTGCTCGAATCCAACAAAAACTGTGCCCTGCCGACTCTATTTAGCCTCAGAGACGGTTTGAGACAATTGTTACAAAGATCACAGAATGTCAAAAATTAGAGTTTAATTGCTTCAAACAAGCGAATTATCGCGAAACAACACCTGCTCGAATCCAACAAATACTGTGCCCCGCCGACTCTATTTTGCCTCAGAGACGGTTTGAGACAATTGTTAAAAAAATCAGAGAATGTCAAAAATTAGAGTGTAATTGCTTCAAACAAGCGATTTATCGCGAAACAACACCTGCTCGAATCCAACAAAAGCTGCGCCCTCCGGTCTCCACTGAGCGTCAGAGACGCTTTGAGACAATTGTTACAAAAATCAGAGAATGTCAAAAATTAGAGTGCAATTGCTTCAAACAAGCGAATTATCGCGAAACAACACCTGTTCGAATCCAACAAAAACCGTGCCCTGCCGTCTCTACCTCGCCTCTCAGACGGTTTGAGACAATTGTTACAAAAATCAGAGAATGTCAAAAATTAGAGTGAAATTGCTTCAAACAGGCGAATTATCGCGAAACAACACCTGCTCGAATCCAACAAAAACTATGCCCTACCCACTCTATTTAGCCTCAGAGACGGTTTAGGACAATTGTTACAAAAATCAGAGAATGTCAAAAATTAGAGTGAAATTGCTTCAAGGAAGCGAATTATCGCCAAACAACACCTGCTCGAATCCAACAAAAGCTGCGCCCTCCGGTCTCCACTGAGCGTCAGAGACGCTTTGAGACAAGTGTAACAAAACTCAGAGAATGTCAAAAATTAGAGTGAAATTGCTTCAAGCAAGCGAATTATCGCGAAACAACACCTGCTCGAATCCAACAAAAACTGTGCCCTGCCGACTCAATTTAGCCTCAGAGACGGTTTGAGACAATTGTTACAAAAATCAGAGAATGTCAAAAATTAGAGTGTAATTGCTTCAAACAAGCGATTTATCGCGAAACAACACCTGCTCGAATCCAACAAAAGCTGCGCCCTCCGGTCTCCACTGAGCGTCAGAGACGCTTTGAGACAATTGTTACAAAAATCAGAGAATGTCAAAAATTAGAGTGCAATTGCTTCAAACAAGCGAATTATCGCGAAACAACACCTGTTCGAATCCAACAAAAACCGTGCCTTGCCGTCTCTACCTCGCCTCTCAGACGGTTTGAGACAATTGTTACAAAAATCAGAGAATGTCAAAAATTAGAGTGAAATTGCTTCAAACAAGCGAATTATCACGAAACAACACCTGCTCGAATCCAACAAAAACTGTGCCCTGCCGACTATTTAGCCTTAGAGACGGTTTGAGACAATTGTTACAAAAATCAGAGAATGTCAAAAATTAGAGTGAAATTGCTTCAAACAAGCGAATTATCGCGAAACAACACCTGCTCGAATCAAACAAAAACCGTGCCCTGCTGTCTCTACCTCGCCTATGAGACGCTTTGAGACAAGTATTACAAAAATCAGAGAATGTCAAAAATTAGAGTGAAATTGCTTCAAACAGGCGAATTATCGCGAAACAACACTTGCTCGAATCCAAAAAAAACTGCCCTGCCGAATCCATTTAGCCTCAAAGACGGTTTGAGACAATTGTCACAAAAATCAGAGAATGTCAAAGATTAGAGTGTAATTGCTTCAAACAAGCGAATTATCGAGAAACAACACCTGCTCGAATCCAACAAAAACTGTGCCCTGCCAACTCAATTTAGCCTCAGAGACGGTTTGAGACAATTGTTACAAAAATCAGAGAATGTCAAAAATTAGAGTGAAATTGCTTCAAACAAGAGAATTATCGCGAAACAACACCTGCTCGAATCCAACAAAAACTGTGCCCTGCCGACTCTATTTAGCCTCAGAGACGGTTTGAGACAATTGTTAGAAAGATTACAGAATGTCAAAAATTAGAGTTTAATTGCTTCAAACAAGCGAATTATCGCGAAACAACACCTGCTCGAATCCAACAAAAACTATGCTCTACCCACTCTATTTTGCCTCAGAGACGGTTTGAGACAATTGTTACAAAAATCAGAGAATGTCGAAAATTAGAGTGAAATTGCTTCAAACAAGCGAATTATCGCGAAACAACACCTGCTCGAATCCAACAAAAACTGTGCCCTGCAGTCTCCACTGAGCGTCAGAGACCCTTTGATACAAGTGTTACAAAAATCAGTGAATGTCAAAAATTAGAGTGAAATTGCTTCAAACAGGCGAATTATCGGGAAACAACACCTGCTCGAATCAAACAAAAACAGTGTCCTGCCGACTCTATTTAGCCTAAAAGACGGTTTGAGACAAGTATTTCAAAAATCAGAGAATGTCAAAAATTAGAGTGAAATTGCTTCAAATAGGCGAATTATCGCGAAACATCACCTGCTCGAATCCAAAAAATACTGTGCCCTGCCGACTCTATTTAGCCTCAGAGACGGTTTGAGACAATTGTTACAAAATTCAGAGAATGTCAAAAATTAGAGTGAAATTGCTTCAAACAAGCGAATTATCGCGAAGCAACACCTGCTCGAGTCCAACAAAAACTGCGCCCTGCAGTCTCCACTGAGCGTCAGAGACGCTTTGAGACAACTGTTACAAAAATCAGAGAATGTCAAAAATTAGAGTGAAATTGCTTCAAACAAGCGAAACAGCACCTGCTCGAATCCAACAAAAACTGTGCGCTACCGTCTCTACTGAGTCTCAGAGACGCTTTGAGACAAGTATTACAAATATCAGAGAATGTCAAAAATTAGAGTGAAATTGCTTCAAACAGGCGAATTATCGCGAAACAACACCTGCTCGAATCCAACAAAAACTATGCCCTACCCACTCTATTTAGCCTCAGAGACGGTTTGAGACAATTGTTACAAAAATCAGAGAATGTCAAAAATTAGAGTGTAATTGCTTCAAACAAGCGAATTATCGCGAAACAACACCTGCTCGAATCCAACAAAAACTGTGCCCTGCCGACTCTATTTAGCCTCAGAGACGGTTTGAGACAATTGTTACAAAGATCACAGAATGTCAAAAATTAGAGTTTAATTGCTTCAAACAAGCGAATTATCGCGAAACAACACCTGCTCGAATCCAACAAATACTGTGCCCCGCCGACTCTATTTTGCCTCAGAGACGGTTTGAGACAATTGTTAAAAAAATCAGAGAATGTCAAAAATTAGAGTGTAATTGCTTCAAACAAGCGATTTATCGCGAAACAACACCTGCTCGAATCCAACAAAAGCTGCGCCCTCCGGTCTCCACTGAGCGTCAGAGACGCTTTGAGACAATTGTTACAAAAATCAGAGAATGTCAAAAATTAGAGTGCAATTGCTTCAAACAAGCGAATTATCGCGAAACAACACCTGTTCGAATCCAACAAAAACCGTGCCCTGCCGTCTCTACCTCGCCTCTCAGACGGTTTGAGACAATTGTTACAAAAATCAGAGAATGTCAAAAATTAGAGTGAAATTGCTTCAAACAGGCGAATTATCGCGAAACAACACCTGCTCGAATCCAACAAAAACTATGCCCTACCCACTCTATTTAGCCTCAGAGACGGTTTAGGACAATTGTTACAAAAATCAGAGAATGTCAAAAATTAGAGTGAAATTGCTTCAAGGAAGCGAATTATCGCCAAACAACACCTGCTCGAATCCAACAAAAGCTGCGCCCTCCGGTCTCCACTGAGCGTCAGAGACGCTTTGAGACAAGTGTAACAAAACTCAGAGAATGTCAAAAATTAGAGTGAAATTGCTTCAAGCAAGCGAATTATCGCGAAACAACACCTGCTCGAATCCAACAAAAACTGTGCCCTGCCGACTCAATTTAGCCTCAGAGACGGTTTGAGACAATTGTTACAAAAATCAGAGAATGTCAAAAATTAGAGTGTAATTGCTTCAAACAAGCGATTTATCGCGAAACAACACCTGCTCGAATCCAACAAAAGCTGCGCCCTCCGGTCTCCACTGAGCGTCAGAGACGCTTTGAGACAATTGTTACAAAAATCAGAGAATGTCAAAAATTAGAGTGCAATTGCTTCAAACAAGCGAATTATCGCGAAACAACACCTGTTCGAATCCAACAAAAACCGTGCCTTGCCGTCTCTACCTCGCCTCTCAGACGGTTTGAGACAATTGTTACAAAAATCAGAGAATGTCAAAAATTAGAGTGAAATTGCTTCAAACAAGCGAATTATCACGAAACAACACCTGCTCGAATCCAACAAAAACTGTGCCCTGCCGACTATTTAGCCTTAGAGACGGTTTGAGACAATTGTTACAAAAATCAGAGAATGTCAAAAATTAGAGTGAAATTGCTTCAAACAAGCGAATTATCGCGAAACAACACCTGCTCGAATCAAACAAAAACCGTGCCCTGCTGTCTCTACCTCGCCTATGAGACGCTTTGAGACAAGTATTACAAAAATCAGAGAATGTCAAAAATTAGAGTGAAATTGCTTCAAACAGGCGAATTATCGCGAAACAACACTTGCTCGAATCCAAAAAAAACTGCCCTGCCGAATCCATTTAGCCTCAAAGACGGTTTGAGACAATTGTCACAAAAATCAGAGAATGTCAAAGATTAGAGTGTAATTGCTTCAAACAAGCGAATTATCGAGAAACAACACCTGCTCGAATCCAACAAAAACTGTGCCCTGCCAACTCAATTTAGCCTCAGAGACGGTTTGAGACAATTGTTACAAAAATCAGAGAATGTCAAAAATTAGAGTGAAATTGCTTCAAACAAGAGAATTATCGCGAAACAACACCTGCTCGAATCCAACAAAAACTGTGCCCTGCCGACTCTATTTAGCCTCAGAGACGGTTTGAGACAATTGTTAGAAAGATTACAGAATGTCAAAAATTAGAGTTTAATTGCTTCAAACAAGCGAATTATCGCGAAACAACACCTGCTCGAATCCAACAAAAACTATGCTCTACCCACTCTATTTAGCCTCAGAGACGGTTTGAGACAATTGTTACAAAAATCAGAGAATGTCGAAAATTAGAGTGAAATTGCTTCAAACAAGCGAATTATCGCGAAACAACACCTGCTCGAATCCAACAAAAACTGTGCCCTGCAGTCTCCACTGAGCGTCAGAGACCCTTTGATACAAGTGTTACAAAAATCAGTGAATGTCAAAAATTAGAGTGAAATTGCTTCAAACAGGCGAATTATCGGGAAACAACACCTGCTCGAATCAAACAAAAACAGTGTCCTGCCGACTCTATTTAGCCTAAAAGACGGTTTGAGACAAGTATTTCAAAAATCAGAGAATGTCAAAAATTAGAGTGAAATTGCTTCAAATAGGCGAATTATCGCGAAACATCACCTGCTCGAATCCAAAAAATACTGTGCCCTGCCGACTCTATTTAGCCTCAGAGACGGTTTGAGACAATTGTTACAAAATTCAGAGAATGTCAAAAATTAGAGTGAAATTGCTTCAAACAAGCGAATTATCGCGAAGCAACACCTGCTCGAATCCAACAAAAACTGCGCCCTGCAGTCTCCACTGAGCGTCAGAGACGCTTTGAGACAACTGTTACAAAAATCAGAGAATGTCAAAAATTAGAGTGAAATTGCTTCAAACAAGCGAAACAGCACCTGCTCGAATCCAACAAAAACTGTGCGCTACCGTCTCTACTGAGTCTCAGAGACGCTTTGAGACAAGTATTACAAATATCAGAGAATGTCAAAAATTAGAGTGAAATTGCTTCAAACAGGCGAATTATCGCGAAACAACACCTGCTCGAATCCAACAAAAACTATGCCCTACCCACTCTATTTAGCCTCAGAGACGGTTTGAGACAATTGTTACAAAAATCAGAGAATGTCAAAAATTAGAGTGAAATTGCTTCAAACAAGCGAATTATCGCGAAACAACACCTGCTCGAATCAAACAAAAACCGTGCCCTGCTGTCTCTAACTCGCCTATGAGACGCTTTGAGACAATTGTTACAAAAATCTGAGAATGTCAAAAATTAGAGCTTAATTGCTTCAAACAAGCGAATTATCGCGAAACAACACCTGCTCGAATCCAACAAAAACTGTGCGCTAGCGTCTCTACTGAGCCTCAGAGACGCTTTGAGACAAGTATTACAAAAATCAGAGAATGTCAAAAATTAGAGTGAAATTGCTTCAAACAGGCGAATTATTGCGAAACAACACCTGCTCGAATCGAACATAAACTGTGCCCTGCCGACTCCAGTTAGCCTCAAAGACGGTTTGAGACAATCGTTACAAAAATCAGAAAATGTCAAAGATTAGAGTGTAATTGCTTCATACAAGCGAATTATCGCGAAACAACACCTGCTCGAATCCAACAAAAACTGTGCCCTGCCGACTCTATTTTGCCTTAGAGACGGTTTGAGACAATTGTTACAAAGATCACAGAATGTCAAACATTAGAGTTTAATTGCTTCAAACAAGCCAATTATCGCGAAACAACACCTGCTCGAATCCAACAAAAACTGTGCGCTACCGTCTCTACTGAGCCTCAGAGACGCTTTGAGACAAGTATTACAAAAATCAGAGAATATCAAAAATTAGAGTGAAATTGCTTCAAACAGGCGAATTATCGCGAAACAACACCTGCTCGAATCCAAAAAAAACTGTGCCCTGCCGAATCCATTTAGCCTCAAAGACGGTTTGAGACCATTGTTACAAAAATCAGAGAGTGTAATTGCTTCAAACAAGCGAATTATCGAGAAACAACACCTGCTCGAATCCAACAAAAACTGCGCCCGGCCGACTCTATTTAGCCTCAGAGACGGTTTGAGACAATTGTTACAAAAATCATAGAATGTCAAAAATTAGAGTGTAATTCCTTCAAACGAGCGATTTATCGCGAAAGAACACCTGCTCGAATCCAACAAAAACTGTGCCCTGCCGACTCTATTTAGCCTCAGAGACGGTTTGAGACAATTGTTACAAAAATCAGAGAACGTCAAAGATTAGAGTGTAATTGCTTCAAACAAGCGAATTATCGCGAAACAACACCTGCTCGAATCAAAAACCGTGCCCTGCCGTCTCTACCTCGCCTCAGACACGGTTTGAGACAATTGTTACAAAAATCAGACAATGTCAAAAATTAGAGTGAAATTGCTTCAAACAAGCGAATTATCGCGAAGCAACACCTGCTCGAATCCAACAAAAACTGTGCCCTGCCGACTCTATTTAGCCTCAGAGACGGTTTGAGACAATTGTTACAAAGATCACAGAATGTCAAAAATTAGACTTTTAATTGCTTCAAACAAGCGAATTATCGCGAAACAACACCTGCTCGAATCCAACAAAAACTATGCTCTACCCACTCTATTTAGCCTCAGAGACGGTTTGAGACAATTGTTACAAAAATCAGAGAATGTCAAAAATTAGAGTGAAATTGTTTCAAACGAGCGAATTATCGCTTAGCAACACCTGCTCGAATCCAACAAAAACTGTGCCTTCCGGTCTCCACTGAGCGTCAGAGACGCTTTGAGACAAGTGTTACAAAAATCAGAGAATATCAAAAATTAGAGTGAAATTGCTTCAAACAGGCGAATTATCGCGAAACAACACCTGCTCAAATCCAACAAAAACTGTGCGCTACCGTCTCTACTGAGCCCCAGAGACGCTTTGAGACAAGTATTACAAAAATCAGAGAATGTCAAAAATTAGAGTGAAATTGCTTCAAACAAGCGAATTATCGCGAAACAACACCTGCTCGAATCTAACAAAATCTGTGCCCTGCCGACTCCATTTAGCCTCAAAGACGGTTTGAGATAATTGTTACAAAAATCAGAGAATGTCAAAGATTAGTGTAATTGCTTCAAACAAGCGAATTATCGCGAAACAACACCTGCTCGAATCCAACAAAAACTGTGCCCTGCCGACTCTATTTAGCCTCAGAGACGGTTTGAGACAATTGTTACAAAGATTACAGAATGTCAAAAATTAGAGTTTAATTGCTTCAAACAAGCGAATTATCGCGCAACAACACCTGCTCGAATCCAACAAAAACTATGCTCTACCCACTCTATTTAGCCTCAGAGACGGTTTGAGATAATTGTTACAAAAATCAGAGAATGTCAAAGATTAGAGTGTAATTGCTTCAAACAAGCGAATTATCGCGAAACAGCACCTGCTCGAATCCAACAAAAACTGTGCCCTGCCGACTCTATTTAGCCTCAGAGACGGTTTGAGACAATTGTTACAAAGATCAGAGAATGTCAAAAATTAGAGTGAAATTGCTTCAAACAAGCGAATTATCGCGAAGCAACACCTGCTCGAATCAAACAAAAACCGTGCCCTGCTGTCTCTACCTCGCCTATGAGACGCTTTGAGACAATTGTTACAAAAATCTGAGAATGTCAAAAATTAGAGTGAAATTGCTTCAAACAAGCGAATTATCGCGAAACAACACCTGCTCGAATCCAACAAAAACTGTGCGCTACCGTCTCTACTGAGCCTCAGAGACGCTTTGAGACAAGTATTACAAAAATCAGAGAATGTCAAAAATTAGAGTGAAATTGCTTCAAACATGCGAGTTATCGCGAAACAACACCTGCTCGAATCCAACATAACCTGTGCCCTGCCGACTCAAGTTAACCTCAAAGACGGTTTGAGACAATCGTTACAAAAATCAGAGAATGTCAAAGATTAGAGTGTAATTGCTTCAAACAAGCGAATTATCGCGAAACAACACCTGCTCGAATCCAACAAAAACTGTGCCCTGCCGACTCTATTTTGCCTCAGAGACGGTTTGAGACAATTGTTACAAAGATCACAGAATGTCAAACATTAGAGTTTAATTGCTTCAATCAAGCGAATTATCGCGAAACAACACCTGCTCGAATCCAACTAAAACTGTGCCCTGCCGACTCAATTAGCCTCAGAGACGGTTTGAGACAATTGTTACAAAAATCAGAGAATGTCAAAAATTAGAGATAAATTGCTTCAAACAGGCGAATTATCGCGAAACAACACCTGCTCGAATCCAACAAAAACTGTGCGCTAGCGTCTCTACTGAGCCTCAGAGACGCTTTGAGACAAGTATTAGAAAAATCAGAGAATGTCAAAAATTAGAGTGAAATTGCTTCAAACAGGCGAATTATTGCGAAACAACACCTGCTCGAATCGAACATAAACTGTGCCCTGCCGACTCCAGTTAGCCTCAAAGACGGTTTGAGACAATCGTTACAAAAATCAGAAAATGTCAAAGATTAGAGTGTAATTGCTTCATACAAGCGAATTATCGCGAAACAACACCTGCTCGAATCCAACAAAAACTGTGCCCTGCCGACTCTATTTTGCCTTAGAGACGGTTTGAGACAATTGTTACAAAGATCACAGAATGTCAAACATTAGAGTTTAATTGCTTCAAACAAGCCAATTATCGCGAAACAACACCTGCTCGAATCCAACAAAAACTGTGCGCTACCGTCTCTACTGAGCCTCAGAGACGCTTTGAGACAAGTATTACAAAAATCAGAGAATATCAAAAATTAGAGTGAAATTGCTTCAAACAGGCGAATTATCGCGAAACAACACCTGCTCGAATCCAAAAAAAACTGTGCCCTGCCGAATCCATTTAGCCTCAAAGACGGTTTGAGACAATTGTTACAAAAATCAGAGAGTGTAATTGCTTCAAACAAGCGAATTATCGAGAAACAACACCTGCTCGAATCCAACAAAAACTGCGCCCTGCCGACTCTATTTAGCCTCAGAGACGGTTTGAGACAATTGTTACAAAAATCATAGAATGTCAAAAATTAGAGTGTAATTCCTTCAAACGAGCGATTTATCGCGAAAGAACACCTGCTCGAATCCAACAAAAACTGTGCCCTGCCGACTCTATTTAGCCTCAGAGACGGTTTGAGACAATTGTTACAAAAATCAGAGAACGTCAAAGATTAGAGTGTAATTGCTTCAAACAAGCGAATTATCGCGAAACAACACCTGCTCGAATCAAAAACCGTGCCCTGCCGTCTCTACCTCGCCTCAGACACGGTTTGAGACAATTGTTACAAAAATCAGACAATGTCAAAAATTAGAGTGAAATTGCTTCAAACAAGCGAATTATCGCGAAGCAACACCTGCTCGAATCCAACAAAAACTGTGCCCTGCCGACTCTATTTAGCCTCAGAGACGGTTTGAGACAATTGTTACAAAGATCACAGAATGTCAAAAATTAGACTTTTAATTGCTTCAAACAAGCGAATTATCGCGAAACAACACCTGCTCGAATCCAACAAAAACTATGCTCTACCCACTCTATTTAGCCTCAGAGACGGTTTGAGACAATTGTTACAAAAATCAGAGAATGTCAAAAATTAGAGTGAAATTGTTTCAAACGAGCGAATTATCGCTTAGCAACACCTGCTCGAATCCAACAAAAACTGTGCCTTCCGGTCTCCACTGAGCGTCAGAGACGCTTTGAGACAAGTGTTACAAAAATCAGAGAATATCAAAAATTAGAGTGAAATTGCTTCAAACAGGCGAATTATCGCGAAACAACACCTGCTCAAATCCAACAAAAACTGTGCGCTACCGTCTCTACTGAGCCCCAGAGACGCTTTGAGACAAGTATTACAAAAATCAGAGAATGTCAAAAATTAGAGTGAAATTGCTTCAAACAAGCGAATTATCGCGAAACAACACCTGCTCGAATCTAACAAAATCTGTGCCCTGCCGACTCCATTTAGCCTCAAAGACGGTTTGAGATAATTGTTACAAAAATCAGAGAATGTCAAAGATTAGTGTAATTGCTTCAAACAAACGAATTATCGCGAAACAACACCTGCTCGAATCCAACAAAAACTGTGCCCTGCCGACTCTATTTAGCCTCAGAGACGGTTTGAGACAATTGTTACAAAGATTACAGAATGTCAAAAATTAGAGTTTAATTGCTTCAAACAAGCGAATTATCGCGCAACAACACCTGCTCGAATCCAACAAAAACTATGCTCTACCCACTCTATTTAGCCTCAGAGACGGTTTGAGATAATTGTTACAAAAATCAGAGAATGTCAAAGATTAGAGTGTAATTGCTTCAAACAAGCGAATTATCGCGAAACAGCACCTGCTCGAATCCAACAAAAACTGTGCCCTGCCGACTCTATTTAGCCTCAGAGACGGTTTGAGACAATTGTTACAAAGATCAGAGAATGTCAAAAATTAGAGTGAAATTGCTTCAAACAAGCGAATTATCGCGAAGCAACACCTGCTCGAATCAAACAAAAACCGTGCCCTGCTGTCTCTACCTCGCCTATGAGACGCTTTGAGACAATTGTTACAAAAATCTGAGAATGTCAAAAATTAGAGTGAAATTGCTTCAAACAAGCGAATTATCGCGAAACAACACCTGCTCGAATCCAACAAAAACTGTGCGCTACCGTCTCTACTGAGCCTCAGAGACGCTTTGAGACAAGTATTACAAAAATCAGAGAATGTCAAAAATTAGAGTGAAATTGCTTCAAACATGCGAGTTATCGCGAAACAACACCTGCTCGAATCCAACATAACCTGTGCCCTGCCGACTCAAGTTAACCTCAAAGACGGTTTGAGACAATCGTTACAAAAATCAGAGAATGTCAAAGATTAGAGTGTAATTGCTTCAAACAAGCGAATTATCGCGAAACAACACCTGCTCGAATCCAACAAAAACTGTGCCCTGCCGACTCTATTTTGCCTCAGAGACGGTTTGAGACAATTGTTACAAAGATCACAGAATGTCAAACATTAGAGTTTAATTGCTTCAATCAAGCGAATTATCGCGAAACAACACCTGCTCGAATCCAACTAAAACTGTGCCCTGCCGACTCAATTAGCCTCAGAGACGGTTTGAGACAATTGTTACAAAAATCAGAGAATGTCAAAAATTAGAGATAAATTGCTTCAAACAGGCGATTTATCGCGAAACAACAGCTGCTCGAATCCAAGAAAAACCGTGATCTGCCGACATTATTTTGCCACAGAGACGGTTTGAGACAATTGTTACAAAAATCAGAGAATGTCAAAAATTAGAGTGAAATTGCTTCAAACAGGCGAATTATCGCGAAACAACACCTGCTCGAATCCAACAAAAACTATGCCCTACCCACTCTATATAGCCTCAGAGACGGTTTGAGACAATTGTTACAAAAATCAGAGAATGTCAAAAATTAGAGTGAAATTGCTTCAAACAAGCGAATTATCGCGGAACAACACCTGCTCGAATCAAACAAAAACCGTGCCCTGCTGTCTCTACCTCGCCTATGAGACGCTTTGAGACAATTGTTACAAAAATCTGAGAATGTCAAAAATTAGAGCTTAATTGCTGCAAACAAGCGAATTATCGCGAAACAACACCTGCTCGAATCCAACAAAAACTGTGCGCTAGCGTCTCTACTGAGCCTCAGAGACGCTTTGAGACAAGTATTACAAAAATCAGAGAATGTCAAAAATTAGAGTGAAATTGCTTCAAACAGGCGAATTATTGCGAAACAACACCTGCTCGAATCGAACATAAACTGTGCCCTGCCGACTCCAGTTAGCCTCAAAGACGGTTTGAGACAATCGTTACAAAAATCAGAAAATGTCAAAGATTAGAGTGTAATTGCTTCAAACAAGCGAATTATCGCGAAACAGCACCTGCTCGAATCCAACAAAAACTGTGCCCTGCCGACTCTATTTTGCCTTAGAGACGGTTTGAGACAATTGTTACAAAGATCACAGAATGTCAAACATTAGAGTTTAATTGCTTCAAACAAGCCAATTATCGCGAAACAACACCTGCTCGATTCCAACAAAAACTGTGCGCTACCGTCTCTACTGAGCCTCAGAGACGCTTTGAGACAAGTATTACAAAAATCAGAGAATATCAAAAATTCGAGTGAAATTGCTTAAAACAGGCGAATTATCGCGAAACAACACCTGCTCGAATCCAAAAAAAACTGTGCCCTGCCGAATCCATTTAGCCTCAAAGACGGTTTGAGACAATTGTTACAAAAATCAGAGAGTGTAATTGCTTCAAACAGGCGAATTATCGAGAAACAACACCTGCTCGAATCCAACAAAAACTGTGCCCTGCCGACTCTATTTAGCCTCAGAGACGGTTTGAGACAATTGTTACAAAAATCAGAGAATGTCAAAAATTAGAGTGTAATTCCTTCAAACGAGCGATTTATCGCGAAAGAACACCTGCTCGAATCCAACAAAAACTGTGCGTTACCGTCTCTACAGAGCCTCAGAGACGCTTTGAGACAAGTATTACAAAAATCAGAGAATGTCAAAAATTAGAGTGAAATTGCTTCAAACAGGCGAATTATCGCGAAACAACACCTGCTCGAATCCAACAAAAACCGTGCCCTGCCGACTCCACTTAGCCTCAAAGACGGTTTGAGACAATTGTTACAAAAATCAGAGAATGTCAAAGATTAGAGTGTAATTGCTTCAAACAAGCCAATTATCGCGAAACAACACCTGCTCGAATCCAACAAAAACTGTGCCCTGCCGACTCTATTTAGCCTCAGAGACGGTTTGAGACAATTGTTACAAAAATCAGAGAACGTCAAAGATTAGAGTGTAATTGCTTCAAACAAGCGAATTATCGCGAAACAACACCTGCTCGAATCAAAAACCGTGCCCTGCCGTCTCTACCTCGCCTCAGACATGGTTTGAGACAATTGTTACAAAAATCAGACAATGTCAAAAATTAGAGTGAAATTGCTTCAAACAAGCGAATTATCGCGAAACAACACCTGCTCGAATCCAACAAAAACTGTGCCCTGCCGACTCTATTTAGCCTCAGAGACGGTTTGAGACAATTGTTACAAAGATCACAGAATGTCAAAAATTAGAGTTTAATTGCTTCAAACAAGCGAATTATCGCGAAACAACACCTGCTCGAATCCAACAAAAACTATGCTCTACCCACTCTATTTAGCCTCAGAGACGGTTTGAGACAATTGTTACAAAAATCAGAGAATGTCAAAAATTAGAGTGAAATTGTGTCAAACGAGCGAATTATCGCTAAACAACACCTGCTCGAATCCAACAAAAACTGTGCCTTCCGGTCTCCACTGAGCGTCAGAGACGCTTTGAGACAAGTGTTACAAAAATCAGAGAATATCAAAAATTAGAGTGAAATTGCTTCAAACAGGCGAATTATCGCGAAACAACACCTGCTCAAATCCAACAAAAACTGTGCGCTACCGTCTCTACTGAGCCCCAGAGACGCTTTGAGACAAGTATTACAAAAATCAGAGAATGTCAAGAATTAGAGTGAAATTGCTTCAAACAAGCGAATTATCGCGAAACAACACCTGCTCGAATCCAACAAAATCTGTGCCCTGCCGACTCCATTTAGCCTCAAAGACGGTTTGAGATAATTGTTACAAAAATCAGAGAATGTCAAAGATTAGAGTGTAATTGCTTTAAACAAGCGAATTATCGCGAAACAACACCTGCTCGAATCCAACAAAAACTGTGCCCTGCCGACTCTATTTAGCCTCAGAGACGGTTTGAGACAATTGTTACAAAGATTACAGAATGTCAAAAATTAGAGTTTAATTGCTTCAAACAAGCGAATTATCGCGCAACAACACCTGCTCGAATCCAACAAAAACTATGCTCTACCCACTCTATTTAGCCTCAGAGACGGTTTGAGATAATTGTTACAAAAATCAGAGAATGTCAAAGATTAGAGTGTAATTGCTTCAAACAAGCGAATTATCGCGAAACAACACCTGCTCGAATCCAACAAAAACTGTGCCCTGCCGACTCTATTTAGCCTCAGAGACGGTTTGAGACAATTGTTACAAAGATCAGAGAATGTCAAACATTAGAGTTTAATTGCTTCAAACAAGCCAATTATCGCGAAACAACACCTGCTCGATTCCAACAAAAACTGTGCGCTACCGTCTCTACTGAGCCTCAGAGACGCTTTGAGACAAGTATTACAAAAATCAGAGAATATCAAAAATTCGAGTGAAATTGCTTAAAACAGGCGAATTATCGCGAAACAACACCTGCTCGAATCCAAAAAAAACTGTGCCCTGCCGAATCCATTTAGCCTCAAAGACGGTTTGAGACAATTGTTACAAAAATCAGAGAGTGTAATTGCTTCAAACAGGCGAATTATCGAGAAACAACACCTGCTCGAATCCAACAAAAACTGTGCCCTGCCGACTCTATTTAGCCTCAGAGACGGTTTGAGACAATTGTTACAAAAATCAGAGAATGTCAAAAATTAGAGTGTAATTCCTTCAAACGAGCGATTTATCGCGAAAGAACACCTGCTCGAATCCAACAAAAACTGTGCGTTACCGTCTCTACAGAGCCTCAGAGACGCTTTGAGACAAGTATTACAAAAATCAGAGAATGTCAAAAATTAGAGTGAAATTGCTTCAAACAGGCGAATTATCGCGAAACAACACCTGCTCGAATCCAACAAAAACCGTGCCCTGCCGACTCCACTTAGCCTCAAAGACGGTTTGAGACAATTGTTACAAAAATCAGAGAATGTCAAAGATTAGAGTGTAATTGCTTCAAACAAGCCAATTATCGCGAAACAACACCTGCTCGAATCCAACAAAAACTGTGCCCTGCCGACTCTATTTAGCCTCAGAGACGGTTTGAGACAATTGTTACAAAAATCAGAGAACGTCAAAGATTAGAGTGTAATTGCTTCAAACAAGCGAATTATCGCGAAACAACACCTGCTCGAATCAAAAACCGTGCCCTGCCGTCTCTACCTCGCCTCAGACATGGTTTGAGACAATTGTTACAAAAATCAGACAATGTCAAAAATTAGAGTGAAATTGCTTCAAACAAGCGAATTATCGCGAAACAACACCTGCTCGAATCCAACAAAAACTGTGCCCTGCCGACTCTATTTAGCCTCAGAGACGGTTTGAGACAATTGTTACAAAGATCACAGAATGTCAAAAATTAGAGTTTAATTGCTTCAAACAAGCGAATTATCGCGAAACAACACCTGCTCGAATCCAACAAAAACTATGCTCTACCCACTCTATTTAGCCTCAGAGACGGTTTGAGACAATTGTTACAAAAATCAGAGAATGTCAAAAATTAGAGTGAAATTGTGTCAAACGAGCGAATTATCGCTAAACAACACCTGCTCGAATCCAACAAAAACTGTGCCTTCCGGTCTCCACTGAGCGTCAGAGACGCTTTGAGACAAGTGTTACAAAAATCAGAGAATATCAAAAATTAGAGTGAAATTGCTTCAAACAGGCGAATTATCGCGAAACAACACCTGCTCAAATCCAACAAAAACTGTGCGCTACCGTCTCTACTGAGCCCCAGAGACGCTTTGAGACAAGTATTACAAAAATCAGAGAATGTCAAGAATTAGAGTGAAATTGCTTCAAACAAGCGAATTATCGCGAAACAACACCTGCTCGAATCCAACAAAATCTGTGCCCTGCCGACTCCATTTAGCCTCAAAGACGGTTTGAGATAATTGTTACAAAAATCAGAGAATGTCAAAGATTAGAGTGTAATTGCTTTAAACAAGCGAATTATCGCGAAACAACACCTGCTCGAATCCAACAAAAACTGTGCCCTGCCGACTCTATTTAGCCTCAGAGACGGTTTGAGACAATTGTTACAAAGATTACAGAATGTCAAAAATTAGAGTTTAATTGCTTCAAACAAGCGAATTATCGCGCAACAACACCTGCTCGAATCCAACAAAAACTATGCTCTACCCACTCTATTTAGCCTCAGAGACGGTTTGAGATAATTGTTACAAAAATCAGAGAATGTCAAAGATTAGAGTGTAATTGCTTCAAACAAGCGAATTATCGCGAAACAACACCTGCTCGAATCCAACAAAAACTGTGCCCTGCCGACTCTATTTAGCCTCAGAGACGGTTTGAGACAATTGTTACAAAGATCAGAGAATGTCAAAAATTAGAGTGAAATTGCTTCAAACAAGCGAATTATCGCGAAGCAACACCTGCTCGAATCAAACAAAAACCGTGCCCTGCTGTCTCTACCTCGCCTATGAGACGCTTTGAGACAATTGTTACAAAAATCTGAGAATGTCAAAAATTAGAGTGAAATTGCTTCAAACAAGCGAATTATCGCGAAACAACACCTGCTCGAATCCAACAAAAACTGTGCGCTACCGTCTCTACTGAGCCTCAGAGACGCTTTGAGACAAGTATTACAAAAATCAGAGAATGTCAAAAATTAGAGTGAAATTGCTTCAAACATGCGAGTTATCGCGAAACAACACCTGCTCGAATCCAACATAACCTGTGCCCTGCCGACTCAAGTTAACCTCAAAGACGGTTTGAGACAATCGTTACAAAAATCAGAGAATGTCAAAGATTAGAGTGTAATTGCTTCAAACAAGCGAATTATCGCGAAACAACACCTGCTCGAATCCAACAAAAACTGTGCCCTGCCGACTCTATTTTGCCTCAGAGACGGTTTGAGACAATTGTTACAAAGATCACAGAATGTCAAACATTAGAGTTTAATTGCTTCAATCAAGCGAATTATCGCGAAACAACACCTGCTCGAATCCAACTAAAACTGTGCCCTGCCGACTCAATTAGCCTCAGAGGCGGTTTGAGACAATTGTTACAAAAATCAGAGAATGTCAAAAATTAGAGATAAATTGCTTCAAACAGGCGATTTATCGCGAAACAACAGCTGCTCGAATCCAAGAAAAACCGTGATCTGCCGACATTATTTTGCCACGGAGACGGTTTGAGACAATTGTTACAAAAATCAGAGAATGTCAAAAATTAGAGTGAAATTGCTTCAAACAGGCGAATTATCGCGAAACAACACCTGCTCGAATCCAACAAAAACTATGCCCTACCCACTCTATTTAGCCTCAGAGACGGTTTGAGACAATTGATACAAAAATCAGAGAATGTCAAAGATTAGAGTGTAATTGCTTCAAACAAGCGAATTATCGCGAAACAACACCTGCTCGAATCCAACAAAAACTGTGCCCTGCCGACTCTATTTAGCCTCAGAGACGGTTTGAGACAATTGTTACAAAGATCAGAGAATGTCAAAAATTAGAGTGAAATAGCTTCAAACAAGCGAATTATCGCGGAACAACACCTGCTCGAATCAAACAAAAACCGTGCCCTGCTGTCTCTACCTCGCCTATGAGACGCTTTGAGACAATTGTTACAAAAATCTGAGAATGTCAAAAATTAGAGCTTAATTGCTGCAAACAAGCGAATTATCGCGAAACAACACCTGCTCGAATCCAACAAAAACTGTGCGCTAGCGTCTCTACTGAGCCTCAGAGACGCTTTGAGACAAGTATTACAAAAATCAGAGAATGTCAAAAATTAGAGTGAAATTGCTTCAAACAGGCGAATTATTGCGAAACAACACCTGCTCGAATCGAACATAAACTGTGCCCTGCCGACTCCAGTTAGCCTCAAAGACGGTTTGAGACAATCGTTACAAAAATCAGAAAATGTCAAAGATTAGAGTGTAATTGCTTCAAACAAGCGAATTATCGCGAAACAACACCTGCTCGAATCCAACAAAAACTGTGCCCTGCCGACTCTATTTTGCCTTAGAGACGGTTTGAGACAATTGTTACAAAGATCACAGAATGTCAAACATTAGAGTTTAATTGCTTCAAACAAGCCATTTATCGCGAAACAACACCTGCTCGATTCCAACAAAAACTGTGCGCTACCGTCTCTACTGAGCCTCAGAGACGCTTTGAGACAAGTATTACAAAAATCAGAGAATATCAAAAATTCGAGTGAAATTGCTTCAAACAGGCGAATTATCGCGAAACAACACCTGCTCGAATCCAAAAAAAACTGTGCCCTGCCGACGCTATTTAGCCTCAAAGACGGTTTGAGACAATTGTTACAAAAATCAGAGTGTAATTGCTTCAAACAGGCGAATTATCGAGAAACAACACCTGCTCGAATCCAACAAAAACTGTGCCCTGCCGACTCTATTTAGCCTCAGAGACGGTTTGAGACAATTGTTACAAAAATCAGAGAATGTCAAAAATTAGAGTGTAATTCCTTCAAACGAGCGATTTATCGCGAAAGAACACCTGCTCGAATCCAACAAAAACTGTGCGTTACCGTCTCTACAGAGCCTCAGAGACGCTTTGAGACAAGTATTACAAAAATCAGAGAATGTCAAAAATTAGAGTGAAATTGCTTCAAACAGGCGAATTATCGCGAAACAACACCTGCTCGAATCCAACAAAAACCGTGGCCTGCCGACTCCACTTAGCCTCAAAGACGGTTTGAGACAATTGTTACAAAAATCAGAGAATGTCAAAGATTAGTGTGTAATTGCTTCAAACAAGCGAATTATCGCGAAACAACACCTGCTCGAATCCAACAAAAACTGTGCCCTGCCGACTCTATTTAGCCTCAGAGACGGTTTGAGACAATTGTTACAAAAATCAGAGAATGTCAAAGATTAGTGTGTAATTGCTTCAAACAAGCGAATTATCGCGAAACAACACCTGCTCGAATCCAACAAAAACTATGCTCTACCCACTCTATTTAGCCTCAGAGACGGTTTGAGACAATTGTTACAAAAATCAGAGAATGTCAAAAATTAGAGTGAAATTGTTTCAAACGAGCGAATTATCGCTAAACAACACCTGCTCGAATCCAACAAAAACTGTGCCTTCCGGTCTCCACTGAGCGTCAGAGACGCTTTGAGACAAGTGTTACAAAAATCAGAGAATATCAAAAATTAGAGTGAAATTGCTTCAAACAGGCGAATTATCGCGAAACAACACCTGCTCGTATCCAACAAAAACTGTGCCCTGCCGACTCTATTTAGCCTCAGAGACGGTTTGAGACAATTGTTACAAAAATCAGAGAATGTCCAAAATTAGAGTGTAATTGCTTCAAACAAGCGAATTATCGCGACACAACACCTGCTCAAATCCAACAAAAACTGTGCGCTACCGTCTCTACTGAGCCCCAGAGACGTTTTGAGACAAGTATTACAAAAATCAGAGAATGTCAAGAATTAGAGTGAAATTGCTTCAAACAAGCGAATTATCGCGAAACAACACCTGCTCGAATCCAACAAAAACTGTGCCCTGCCGACTCCATTTAGCCTCAAAGACGGTTTGAGATAATTGTTACAAAAATCAGAGAATGTCAAAGATTAGAGTGTAATTGCTTCAAACAAGCGAATTATCGCGAAACAACACCTGCTCGAATCCAACAAAAACTGTGCCCTGCCGACTCTATTTAGCCTCAGAGACGGTTTGAGACAATTGTTACAAAGATTACAGAATGTCAAAAATTAGAGTGAAATTGCTTCAAACATGCGAGTTATCGCGAAACAGCACCTGCTCGAATCCAACATAACCTGTGCCCTGCCGACTCAAGTTAGCCTCAAAGACGGTTTGAGACAATCGTTACAAAAATCAGAGAATGTCAAAGATTAGAGTGTAATTGCTTCAAACAAGCGAATTATCGCGAAACACCTGCTCGAATCCAACAAAAACTGTGCCCTGCCGACTCTATTTTGCCTCAGAGACGGTTTGAGACAATTGTTACAAAGATCACAGAATGTCAAACATTAGAGTTTAATTGCTTCAATCAAGCGAATTATCGCGAAACAACACCTGCTCGAATCCAACTTAAACTGTGCCCTGCCGACTCAATTAGCCTCAGAGACGGTTTGAGACAATTGTTACAAAAATCAGAGAATGTCAAAAATTAGAGTGAAATTGCTTCAAACAAGCGAATTATCGCGAAACAACACCTGCTCGAATCAAACAAAAACCGTGCCCTGCTGTCTCTACCTCGCCTCAGAGACGCTTTGAGACAAGTGTTACAAAAATCAGAGAATTTCAAAAATTGGAGGGAAATTGCTTCAAACAAGCGAATTATCGCGAAACAACACCTGCGCGAATCCAACCAAAACTGTGCGCTACCGTCTCTACTGAGCCTCAGAGACGGTTTGAGACAATTGTTACAAAAATCAGAGAATGTCAAAAATTAGAGTGTAATTGCTTCAAACAAGCGAATTATCGCGAAACAACACCTGCTCGAATCCAACAAAAACTGTGCGCTACCGTCTCTACCCAGCCTCAGAGATGCTTTGAGACAAGTATTACAAAAATCAGAGAATGTCAAAAATTTGAGTGAAATTGCTTCAAACAGGCGAATATCGCGAAACAACACCTGCTCGAATCCAACAAAGCTGTGCGCTACCGTCTCTACTGAGCCTCAGAGATGCTTTGAGACAAGTATTACAAAAATCAGAGAATGTCAAAAATTAGAGTGAAATTGCCTCAAACTGGCGAATTATCGCGAAATAACACCTGCTCGAATCCAACAAAACTGTGCCCTGCCGACTCTATTTAGGCTCAAAGACGGTTTGAGACAATTGTTACAAAAATCAGAGAATGTCAAAAATTTGAGTGTAATTGCTTCAAACATGCGAGTTATCGCGAAACAACACCTGCTCGAATCCAACAAAAACTGTGCCCTGCCGACTCTATTTAGCCTCAGAGACGGTTTGAGATAATTGTTACAAAAATCAGAGAATGTCAAAAATTGGAGTGAAATTGCTTCAAACAGGCGATTTATCGCGAAACAACACCTGCACGAATCCAACAAAAACCGTGATCTGCCGACTCTATTTAGCCTCAGAGACGGTTTGAGACAATTGTTACAAAAATCAGAGAATGTCAAACATTAGAGTGTGATTGCTTCAAACAAGCGAATTATCGCGATACAACACCTGCTCGAATCCAACAAAAACTGTGGGCTGCCGTCCCTACTGAGCCTCAGAGACGCAATGAGGCAAGTGTTGCAAAAATCAAACGTCAATAATATGAGTCAAATTGCTTCAAACAAGCGATTTTCGCGAAACAACACCAGCTCGAATCCAACAAAAACTGTACCCTGTCGACTGTATTTAGCCTCAGAGACGGGTGTAGACAATTGTTACAAAAATCAGAGAATGTCAAAAATTAGAGTGAAATTGCTTCAAACAAGCGAATTATCGCGAAACAACACCTGCTCGAATCCAAAAAAAACTGTGCCCTGCCGACTCTATTTAGCCTCAGAGACGCTTTGAGACAATTGTTACAAAAATCAGAGAATGTCAAAAATTAGAGCGAAATTGTGTCAAACAAGCGAATTATCGCGAAACAACACCTGCTCGAATCCAACAAAAACCGTGCCCTGCCTTGTCTACCTCGCCTCAGAGACGCTTTGAGACAAGTGTTACAAAAATCAGAGAAAGTCAAAAATTGGAGTGAAATTGCTTCAAAGAAGCGAATTATCGCGAAACAACACCTGCGCGAATCCAACCAAAACTGTGCGCTACCGTCTCTACTGAGCCTCAGAGACGGTTTGAGACAATTGTTACAAAAATCAGAGAATGTCAAAAATTAGAGTGTAATTTCTTCAAATAAGCGAATTATCGCGAAACAACACCTGCTCGAATCCAACAAAAACTGTGCGCTACCGTCTCTACTGAGCCTCAGAGATGCTTTGAGACAAGTATTACAAAAATCAGAGAATGTCAAAAATTTGAGTGAAATTGCTTCAAACAGGCGAATATCGCGAAACAACACCTGCTCGAATCCAACAAAAACTGTGCCCTGCAGTCTCCACTGAGCGTCAGAGACGCTTTGAGACAAGTGTTACAAAAATCAGAGAATGTCAAAAATTAGAGTGGAATTGCTTGAAACAAGCGAATTATCCCGAAACAACACCTGCTCGAATCCAACAAAAACCGTGATCAGCCGACTCTATTTAGCCTCAAAGACGGTTTGAGACAATTGTTACAAAAATCAGAGAATGTCAAAAATTAGAGCGAAATTGCTTCAAACAAGCGAATTATCGCGAAACAACACCTGCTCGAATACAACAAAAACCGTGCCCTGCCTTCTCTACCTCGCGTCAGAGACGCTTTGAGACAAGTGTTACAAAAATCAGAGAATGTCAAAAATTGGAGTGAAATTGCTTCAAACAAGCGAATTATCGCGAAACAACACCTGCGCGAATCCAACCAAAACTGTGCGCTACCGTCTCTACTGAGCCTCAGAGACGGTTTGAGAGAATTGTTACAAAAATCAGAGAATGTCAAAAATTAGTGTAATTGCTTCAAACAAGCGAATTATCGCGAAACAACACCTGCTCGAATCCAACAAAAAACGTGCCCTGGCGTCTCTAACTCGCCTCAGAGACGCTTTGTGAGAAGTGTTACAAAAATCAGAGAATGTCAAAAATTAGAGTGAAATTGCCTCAAACAGGCGAATTATCGGGAAATAACACCTGCTCGAATCCAACAAAACTGTGCCCTGCCGACTCTATTAAGGCTCAAAGACGGCTTGAGACAATTGTTACAAAAATCAGAGAATGTCAAAAATTTGAGTGTAATTGCTTCAAACATGCGAGTTATCGCGAAACAACACCTGCTCGAATCCAACAAAAACTGTGCCCTGCCGACTCTATTTAGCCTCAGAGACGGTTTGAGATAATTGTTACAAAAATCAGAGAATGTCAAAAATTAGAGCGTAATTGCTTCAAACAAGCGAATTATCCCGAAACAACACCTGCTCCAATCCAACAAAAACTGTACGCTACCGTCTCTACTGAGCCTCAGAGACGCTTTGAGACAAGTATTACAAAAATCAGAGAAGGTCAAAAATTAGAGTGAAATTGCTTCAAACAGGCGAATTATCGCGAAACAACAGCTGCTCGAATCCAACAAAAACTGTGCCCTGCCGACTCTATTTAGCCTCAGAGACGGTTTGAGACAATTGTTACAAAAATCAGAGAATGTCAAAAATTAGAGTGTAATTGCTTCAAACAAGCGAATTATCGCGAAACAACACCTGCTCGAATCCCACAAAAACTGTGCCCTGTAAACTCTATTTAGCCTCAGAGACGGTTTGAGACAATTGTTACAAAAATCAGAGAATGTCAAAAATTAGAGTTTAATTGCTTCAAACAAGCGAATTATCGCGAAACAACACCTGCTCGAATCCAACAAAAACTATGCTCTACCCACTCTATTTAGCCTCAGAGACGGTTTGAGACAATTGTTACAAAAATCAGAGAATGTCGAAAATTAGAGTGAAATTGCTTCAAACAAGCGAATTATCGCGAAACAACACCTGCTCGAATCCAACAAAAACTGTGCCCTGCAGTCTCCACTGAGCGTCAGAGACCCTTTGATACAAGTGTTACAAAAATCAGTGAATGTCAAAAATTAGAGTGAAATTGCTTCAAACAGGCGAATTATCGGGAAACAACACCTGCTCGAATCAAACAAAAACAGTGTCCTGCCGACTCTATTTAGCCTAAAAGACGGTTTGAGACAAGTATTTCAAAAATCAGAGAATGTCAAAAATTAGAGTGAAATTGCTTCAAATAGGCGAATTATCGCGAAACATCACCTGCTCGAATCCAAAAAATACTGTGCCCTGCCGACTCTATTTAGCCTCAGAGACGGTTTGAGACAATTGTTACAAAATTCAGAGAATGTCTAAAATTAGAGTGAAATTGCTTCAAACAAGCGAATTATCGCGAAACAACACCTGCTCGAATCCAACAAAAACTGCGCCCTGCAGTATCCACTGAGTGTCAGAGACGCTTTGAGACAACTGTTACAAAAATCAGAGAATGTCAAAAATTAGAGTGAAATTGCTTCAAACAAGCGAAACAGCACCTGCTCGAATCCAACAAAAACTGTGCGCTACCGTCTCTACTGAGTCTCAGAGACGCTTTGAGACAAGTATTACAAATATCAGAGAATGTCAAAAATTAGAGTGAAATTGCTTCAAACAGGCGAATTATCGCGAAACAACACCTGCTCGAATCCAACAAAAACTATGCCCTACCCACTCTATTTAGCCTCAGAGACGGTTTGAGACAATTGTTACAAAAATCAGAGAATGTCAAAAATTAGAGTGAAATTGCTTCAAACAAGCGAATTATCGCGAAACAACACCTGCTCGAATCAAACAAAAACCGTGCACTGCTGTCTCTACCTCGCCTATGAGACGCTTTGAGACAATTGTTACAAAAATCTGAGAATGTCAAAAATTAGAGCTTAATTGCTTCAAACAAGCGAATTATCGCGAAACAACACCTGCTCGAATCCAACAAAAACTGTGCGCTAGCGTCTCTACTGAGCCTCAGAGACGCTTTGAGACAAGTATTACAAAAATCAGAGAATGTCAAAAATTAGAGTGAAATTGCTTCAAACAGGCGAATTATTGCGAAACAACACCTGCTCGAATCGAACATAAACTGTGCCCTGCCGACTCCAGTTAGCCTCAAAGACGGTTTGAGACAATCGTTACAAAAATCAGAAAATGTCAAAGATTAGAGTGTAATTGCTTCAAACAAGCGAATTATCGCGAAACAACACCTGCTCGAATCCAACAAAAACTGTGCCCTGCCGACTATTTTGCCTCAGAGACGGTTTGAGACAATTGTTACAAAGATCACAGAATGTCAAACATTAGAGTTTAATTGCTTCAAACAAGCCAATTATCGCGAAACAACACCTGCTCGAATCCAACAAAAACTGTGCGCTACCGTTTCTACTGAGCCTCAGAGACGCTTTGAGACAAGTATTACAAAAATCAGAGAATATCAAAACTTAGAGTGTAATTGCTTCAAACAAGCGAATTATCGCGAAACAACACCTGCTCAAATCCAACAAAAACTGTGCGCTACCGTCTCTACTGAGCCTCAAAGACGGTTTGAGACAATTGTTACAAAAATCAGAGAATGTCAAAAATTAGAGTGAAATTGCTTCAAACAGGCGAATTATCGCGTAACAACACCTGCTCGTATCCAACAAAAACTGTGCCCTGCCGACTCCATTTAGCCTCAGAGACGGTTTGAGACAATTGTTACAAAAATCAGAGAATGTCAAAGATTAGAGTGAAATTGCTTCAAACAAGCGAATTATCGCGAAACAACACCTGTTCGAATCCAACAAAAACCGTGCCCTGCCGTCTCTACCTCGCCTCTCAGACGGTTTGAGACAATTGTTACAAAAATCAGAGAATGTCAAAAATTAGAGTGAAATTGCTTCAAACAAGCGAATTATCGCGAAACAACACCTGCTCGAATCCAACAAAAACTGTGCCCTGCCGACTCTATTTAGCCTCAGAGACGGTTTTGAGACAATTGTTACAAAACTCAGAGAATGTCAAAAATTAGAGTGAAATTGCTTCAAACAAGCGAATTATCGCGAAACAACACCTGCTCGAATCAAACAAAAACCGTGCCCTGCCGTCTCTACCTCGCCTCAGAGACGGTTTGAGACAATTGTTACAAAAATCAGAGAATGTCAAAAATTAGAGTGAAATTGCTTCAAACAAGCGAATTATCGCGAAACAACACCTGCTCGAATCCAACAAAAACTGTGCCGTGCCGACTCTATTTAGCCTCAGAGACGGTTTGAGACAATTGTTACAAAAATCAGAGAATGTCAAAAATTAGAGTGAAATTGCTTCAAACAAACGAATTATCGCGAAACAACACCTGCTCGAATCCAACGAAAACTGTGCCCTGCCGACTCTATTTAGCCTCAGAGACGGTTTGAGACAATTGTTACAAAAATCAGAGAATGTCAAAAATTAGAGTGAAATTGCTTCAAACAAGCGAATTATCGCGAAACAACACCTGCTCGAATCAAACAAAAACCGTGCCCTGCCGTCTCTACCTCGCCTCAGAGATGGTTTGAGACAATTGTTACAAAAATCAGAGAATGTCAAAAATTAGAGTGAAATTGCTTCAAACAAGCGAATTATCGCGAAACAACACCTGCTCGAATCCAACAAAAACTGTGCCCTGCCGACTCTATTTAGCCTCAGAGACGGTTTGAGACAATTGTTACAAAAATCAGAGAATGTCAAAAATTAGAGTGAAATTGCTTCAAACAAGCGAATTATCGCGAAACAACACCTGCTCGAATCCAACAAAAACTGTGCCCTGCCGACTCTATTTAGCCTCAGAGACGGTTTGAGACAATTGTTACAAAAATCAGAGAATGTCAAAGATTAGAGTGTAATTGCTTCAAACAAGCGAATTATCGCGAAACAACACCTGCTCGAATCAAACAAAAACCGTGCCCTGCTGTCTCTACCTCGCCTCAGAGACGCTTTGAGACAATTGTTACAAAAATCTGAGAATGTCAAAAATTAGAGTGAAATTGCTTCAAACAAGCGAATGATCGCGAAACAACATCTGCTCGAATCCAACAAAAACTGTGCCCTACCGTGTCTACTGAGCCTCAGAGACGCTTTGAGACAAGTCTTACAAAAATCAGAGAATGTCAAAAATTAGAGTGAAATTGCTTCAAACAGGCGAATTATTGCGAAAGAACACCTGCTCGAATCCAACAAAAACTGTGCCCTGCCGACTCCAGGTAGCGTCAAAGACGGTTTGAGACAATTGTTACAAAAATCAGAGAATGTCAAAAATTAGAGTGAAATTGCTTCAAACAGGCGAATTATCGCGTAACAACACCTGCTCGTATCCAACAAAAACTGTGCCCTGCCGACTCCATTTAGCCTCAGAGACGGTTTGAGACAATTGTTACAAAAATCAGAGAATGTCAAAGATTAGAGTGAAATTGCTTCAAACAAGCGAATTATCGCGAAACAACACCTGTTCGAATCCAACAAAAACCGTGCCCTGCCGTCTCTACCTCGCCTCTCAGACGGTTTGAGACAATTGTTACAAAAATCAGAGAATGTCAAAAATTAGAGTGAAATTGCTTCAAATAGGCGAATTATCGCGAAACAACACCTGCTCGAATCCAACAAAAACTGTGCCCTGCCGACTCTATTTAGCCTCAGAGACGGTTTGAGACAATTGTTACAAAACTCAGAGAATGTCAAAAATTAGAGTGAAATTGCTTCAAACAAGCGAATTATCGCGAAACAACACCTGCTCGAATCAAACAAAAACCGTGCCCTGCCGTCTCTACCTCGCCTCAGAGACGGTTTGAGACAATTGTTACAAAAATCAGAGAATGTCAAAAATTAGAGTGAAATTGCTTCAAACAAGCGAATTATCGCGAAACAACACCTGCTCGAATCCAACAAAAACTGTGCCGTGCCGACTCTATTTAGCCTCAGAGACGGTTTGAGACAATTGTTACAAAAATCAGAGAATGTCAAAAATTAGAGTGAAATTGCTTCAAACAAACGAATTATCGCGAAACAACACCTGCTCGAATCCAACGAAAACGGTGCCCTGCCGACTCTATTTAGCCTCAGAGACGGTTTGAGACAATTGTTACAAAAATCAGAGAATGTCAAAAATTAGAGTGAAATTGCTTCAAACAAGCGAATTATCGCGAAACAACACCTGCTCGAATCAAACAAAAACCGTGCCCTGCCGTCTCTACCTCGCCTCAGAGATGGTTTGAGACAATTGTTACTAAAATCAGAGAATGTCAAAAATTAGAGTGAAATTGCTTCAAACAAGCGAATTATCGCGAAACAACACCTGCTCGAATCAAACAAAAACCGTGCCCTGCTGTCTCTACCTCGCCTCAGAGACGCTTTGAGACAATTGTTACAAAAATCTGAGAATGTCAAAAATTAGAGTGAAATTGCTTCAAACAAGCGAATTATCGCGAAACAACATCTGCTTGAATCCAACAATAACTGTGCGCTACCGTGTCTACTGAGCCTCAGAGACGCTTTGAGACAAGTCTTACAAAAATCAGAGAATGTCAAAAATTAGAGTGAAATTGCTTCAAACAGGCGAATTATTGCGAAAGAACACCTGCTCGAATCCAACAAAAACTGTGCCCTGCCGACTCCAGTTAGCCTCAAAGACGGTTTGAGACAATCGTTACAAAAATCAGAGAATGTCAAAGATTAGAGTGTAATTGCTTCAAACAAGCGAATTATCGCGAAACAACACCTGCTCGAATCCAACAAAAACTGTGCCCCGCCGACTCCAGTTAGCCTCAGAGACGGTTTGAGACAATTGTTACCAAGATCGCAGAATGTCAAACCTTAGAGTTTAATTGCTTCAAACAAGCGAATTATCGCGAAACAACACCTGCTCGAATCCAACAAAAACTGTGCGCTACCGTCTCTACTGAGCCTCAGAGACGCTTTGAGACAAGTATTACAAAAATCAGAGAATGTCAAAAATTAGAGTGAAATTGCTTCAAACAGGCGAATTATCGCGAAATAACACCTGCTCGAATCCAACAAAAACTGTGCCCTGCGGACTCTATTTAGCCTCAGAGACGGTTTGAGACAATTGTTACAAAAATCAGAGAATGTCAAAAATTAGAGTGAAATTGCTTCAAACAAGCGAATTATCGCGAAACAACACCTGCTCGAATCCAACAAAAACTGTGCCCTGCCGACGCTATTTAGCCTCAGAGACGGTTTGAGACACTTGTTACAAAAATCAGAGAATGTCAAAAATTAGAGTGAAATTGCTTCAAAGAAGCGAATTATCGCGAAACAACACCTGCTCGAATCCAACAAAAACTGTGCGCTACCATCTCTACTGAGCCTCAGAGACGCCTTGAGACAATTGTTACAAAGATTACAGAATGTCAAAAATTAGAGTTTAATTGCTTCAAACAAGCGAATTATCGCGAAACAACACCTGCTCGAATCCAACAAAAACTATGCTCTACCCACTCTATTTAGCCTCAGAGACGGTTTGAGACAATTGTTACAAAAATCAGAGAATGTCGAAAATTAGAGTGAAATTGCTTCAAACAAGCGAATTATCGCGAAACAACACCTGCTCGAATCCAACAAAAACTGTGCCCTGCAGTCTCCACTGAGCGTCAGAGACCCTTTGATACAAGTGTTACAAAAATCAGTGAATGTCAAAAATTAGAGTGAAATTGCTTCAAACAAGCGAATTATCGGGAAACAACACCTGCTCGAATCAAACAAAAACAGTGTCCTGCCGACTCTATTTAGCCTAAAAGACGGTTTGAGACAAGTATTTCAAAAATCAGAGAATGTCAAAAATTAGAGTGAAATTGCTTCAAATAGGCGAATTATCGCGAAACATCACCTGCTCGAATCCAAAAAATACTGTGCCCTGCCGACTCTATTTAGCCTCAGAGACGGTTTGAGACAATTGTTACAAAATTCAGAGAATGTCTAAAATTAGAGTGAAATTGCTTCAAACAAGCGAATTATCGCGAAACAACACCTGCTCGAATCCAACAAAAACTGCGCCCTGCAGTATCCACTGAGTGTCAGAGACGCTTTGAGACAACTGTTACAAAAATCAGAGAATGTCAAAAATTAGAGTGAAATTGCTTCAAACAAGCGAAACAGCACCTGCTCGAATCCAACAAAAACTGTGCACTACCGTCTCTACTGAGTCTCAGAGACGCTTTGAGACAAGTATTACAAATATCAGTGCCGACTCTATTTAGCCTCAGAGACGGTTTGAGACAATTGTTACAAAAATCAGAGAATGTCAAAAATTAGAGTGAAATTGCTTCAAACAAACGAATTATCGCGAAACAACACCTGCTCGAATCCAACGAAAACTGTGCCCTGCCGACTCTATTTAGCCTCAGAGACGGTTTGAGACAATTGGTACAAAAATCAGAGAATGTCAAAAATTAGAGTGAAATTGCTTCAAACAAGCGAATTATCGCGAAACAACACCTGCTCGAATCCAACAAAAACTGTGCCCTGCAGTCTCCACTGAGCGTCAGAGACCCTTTGATACAAGTGTTACAAAAATCAGAGAATGTCAAAAATTAGAGTGAAATTGCTTCAAATAGGCGAATTATCGCGAAACATCACCTGCTCGAATCCAAAAAATACTGTGCCCTGCCGACTCTATTTAGCCTCAGAGACGGTTTGAGACAATTGTTACAAAATTCAGAGAATGTCTAAAATTAGAGTGAAATTGCTTCAAACAAGCGAATTATCGCGAAACAACACCTGCTCGAATCCAACAAAAACTGCGCCCTGCAGTATCCACTGAGTGTCAGAGACGCTTTGAGACAACTGTTACAAAAATCAGAGAATGTCAAAAATTAGAGTGAAATTGCTTCAAACAAGCGAAACAGCACCTGCTCGAATCCAACAAAAACTGTGCGCTACCGTCTCTACTGAGTCTCAGAGACGCTTTGAGACAAGTATTACAAATATCAGAGAATGTCAAAAATTAGAGTGAAATTGCTTCAAACAGGCGAATTATCGCGAAACAACACCTGCTCGAATCCAACAAAAACTATGCCCTACCCACTCTATTTAGCCTCAGAGACGGTTTGAGACAATTGTTACAAAAATCAGAGAATGTCAAAAATTAGAGTGAAATTGCTTCAAACAAGCGAATTATCGCGAAACAACACCTGCTCGAATCAAACAAAAACCGTGCCCTGCTGTCTCTACCTCGCCTATGAGACGCTTTGAGACAATTGTTACAAAAATCTGAGAATGTCAAAAATTAGAGCTTAATTGCTTCAAACAAGCGAATTATCGCGAAACAACACCTGCTCGAATCCAACAAAAACTGTGCGCTAGCGTCTCTACTGAGCCTCAGAGACGCTTTGAGACAAGTATTACAAAAATCAGAGAATGTCAAAAATTAGAGTGAAATTGCTTCAAACAGGCGAATTATTGCGAAACAACACCTGCTCGAATCGAACATAAACTGTGCCCTGCCGACTCCAGTTAGCCTCAAAGACGGTTTGAGACAATCGTTACAAAAATCAGAAAATGTCAAAGATTAGAGTGTAATTGCTTCAAACAAGCGAATTATCGCGAAACAACACCTGCTCGAATCCAACAAAAACTGTGCCCTGCCGACTCTATTTTGCCTCAGAGACGGTTTGAGACAATTGTTACAAAGATCACAGAATGTCAAACATTAGAGTTTAATTGCTTCAAACAAGCCAATTATCGCGAAACAACACCTGCTCGAATCCAACAAAAACTGTGCGCTACCGTTTCTACTGAGCCTCAGAGACGCTTTGAGACAAGTATTACAAAAATCAGAGAATATCAAAACTTAGAGTGTAATTGCTTCAAACAAGCGAATTATCGCGAAACAACACCTGCTCAAATCCAACAAAAACTGTGCGATACCGTCTCTACTGAGCCTCAAAGACGGTTTGAGACAATTGTTACAAAAATCAGAGAATGTCAAAAATTAGAGTGAAATTGCTTCAAACAGGCGAATTATCGCGTAACAACACCTGCTCGTATCCAACAAAAACTGTGCCCTGCCGACTCCATTTAGCCTCAGAGACGGTTTGAGACAATTGTTACAAAAATCAGAGAATGTCAAAGATTAGAGTGAAATTGCTTCAAACAAGCGAATTATCGCGAAACAACACCTGTTCGAATCCAACAAAAACCGTGCCCTGCCGTCTCTACCTCGCCTCTCAGACGGTTTGAGACAATTGTTACAAAAATCAGAGAATGTCAAAAATTAGAGTGAAATTGCTTCAAACAAGCGAATTATCGCGAAACAACACCTGCTCGAATCCAACAAAAACTGTGCCCTGCCGACTCTATTTAGCCTCAGAGACGGTTTGAGACAATTGTTACAAAACTCAGAGAATGTCAAAAATTAGAGTGAAATTGCTTCAAACAAGCGAATTATCGCGAAACAACACCTGCTCGAATCAAACAAAAACCGTGCCCTGCCGTCTCTACCTCGCCTCAGAGATGGTTTGAGACAATTGTTACAAAAATCAGAGAATGTCAAAAATTAGAGTGAAATTGCTTCAAACAAGCGAATTATCGCGAAACAACACCTGCTCGAATCCAACAAAAACTGTGCCCTGCCGACTCTATTTAGCCTCAGAGACGGTTTGAGACAATTGTTACAAAAATCAGAGAATGTCAAAAATTAGAGTGAAATTGCTTCAAACAAGCGAATTATCGCGAAACAACACCTGCTCGAATCCAACAAAAACTGTGCCCTGCCGACTCTATTTAGCCTCAGAGACGGTTTGAGACAATTGTTACAAAAATCAGAGAATGTCAAAGATTAGAGTGTAATTGCTTCAAACAAGCGAATTATCGCGAAACAACACCTGCTCGAATCAAACAAAAACCGTGCCCTGCTGTCTCTACCACGCCTCAGAGACGCTTTGAGACAATTGTTACAAAAATCTGAGAATGTCAAAAATTAGAGTGAAATTGCTTCAAACAAGCGAATGATCGCGAAACAACATCTGCTCGAATCCAACAAAAACTGTGCGCTACCGTGTCTACTGAGCCTCAGAGACGCTTTGAGACAAGTCTTACAAAAATCAGAGAATGTCAAAAATTAGAGTGAAATTGCTTCAAACAGGCGAATTATTGCGAAAGACACCTGCTCGAATCCAACAAAAACTGTGCCCTGCCGACTCCAGTTAGCGTCAAAGACGGTTTGAGACAATTGTTACAAAAATCAGAGAATGTCAAAAATTAGAGTGAAATTGCTTCAAACAGGCGAATTATCGCGTAACAACACCTGCTCGTATCCAACAAAAACTGTGCCCTGCCGACTCCATTTAGCCTCAGAGACGGTTTGAGACAATTGTTACAAAAATCAGAGAATGTCAAAGATTAGAGTGAAATTGCTTCAAACAAGCGAATTATCGCGAAACAACACCTGTTCGAATCCAACAAAAACCGTGCCCTGCCGTCTCTACCTCGCCTCTCAGACGGTTTGAGACAATTGTTACAAAAATCAGAGAATGTCAAAAATTAGAGTGAAATTGCTTCAAACAGGCGAATTATTGCGAAAGACACCTGCTCGAATCCAACAAAAACTGTGCCCTGCCGACTCCAGTTAGCGTCAAAGACGGTTTGAGACAATTGTTACAAAAATCAGAGAATGTCAAAAATTAGAGTGAAATTGCTTCAAACAAACGAATTATCGCGAAACAACACCTGCTCGAATCCAACGAAAACTGTGCCCTGCCGACTCTATTTAGCCTCAGAGACGGTTTGAGACAATTGGTACAAAAATCAGAGAATGTCAAAAATTAGAGTGAAATTGCTTCAAACAAGCGAATTATCGCGAAACAACACCTGCTCGAATCCAACAAAAACTGTGCCCTGCAGTCTCCACTGAGCGTCAGAGACCCTTTGATACAAGTGTTACAAAAATCAGAGAATGTCAAAAATTAGAGTGAAATTGCTTCAAATAGGCGAATTATCGCGAAACATCACCTGCTCGAATCCAACAAAAACTGTGCCGTGCCGACTCTATTTAGCTTCAGAGACGGTTTGAGACAATTGTTACAAAAATCAGAGAATGTCAAAAATTAGAGTGAAATTGCTTCAAACAAACGAATTATCGCGAAACAACACCTGCTCGAATCCAACGAAAACTGTGCCCTGCCGACTCTATTTAGCCTCAGAGACGGTTTGAGACAATTGTTACAAAATTCAGAGAATGTCTAAAATTAGAGTGAAATTGCTTCAAACAAGCGAATTATCGCGAAACAACACCTGCTCGAATCCAACAAAAACTGCGCCCTGCAGTATCCACTGAGTGTCAGAGACGCTTTGAGACAACTGTTACAAAAATCAGAGAATGTCAAAAATTAGAGTGAAATTGCTTCAAACAAGCGAAACAGCACCTGCTCGAATCCAACAAAAACTGTGCGCTACCGTCTCTACTGAGTCTCAGAGACGCTTTGAGACAAGTATTACAAATATCAGAGAATGTCAAAAATTAGAGTGAAATTGCTTCAAACAGGCGAATTATCGCGAAACAACACCTGCTCGAATCCAACAAAAACTATGCCCTACCCACTCTATTTAGCCTCAGAGACGGTTTGAGACAATTGTTACAAAAATCAGAGAATGTCAAAAATTAGAGTGAAATTGCTTCAAACAAGCGAATTATCGCGAAACAACACCTGCTCGAATCAAACAAAAACCGTGCCCTGCTGTCTCTACCTCGCCTATGAGACGCTTTGAGACAATTGTTACAAAAATCTGAGAATGTCAAAAATTAGAGTTTAATTGCTTCAAACAAGCGAATTATCGCGAAACAACACCTGCTCGAATCCAACAAAAACTGTGCGCTAGCGTCTCTACTGAGCCTCAGAGACGCTTTGAGACAAGTATTACAAAATTCAGAGAATGTAAAAAATTAGAGTGAAATTGCTTCAAACAGGCGAATTATTGCGAAACAACACCTGCTCGAATCGAACATAAACTGTGCCCTGCCGACTCCAGTTAGCCTCAAAGACGGTTTGAGACAATCGTTACAAAAATCAGAAAATGTCAAAGATTAGAGTGTAATTGCTTCAAACAAGCGAATTATCGCGAAACAACACCTGCTCGAATCCAACAAAAACTGTGCCCTGCCGACTCTATTTTGCCTCAGAGACGGTTTGAGACAAGTATTACAAAAATCAGAGAATATCAAAACTTAGAGTGTAATTGCTTCAAACAAGCCAATTATCGCGAAACAACACCTGCTCAAATCCAACAAAAACTGTGCGCTACCGTCTCTACTGAGCCTCAGAGACGGTTTGAGACAATTGTTACAAAAATCAGAGAATGTCAAAGATTAGACTGAAATTGCTTCAAACAAGCGAATTATCGCGAAACAACACCTGTTCGAATCCAACAAAAACCGTGCCCTGCCGTCTCTACCTCGCCTCTCAGACGGTTTGACACAATTGTTACAAAAATCAGAGAATGTCAAAAATTAGAGTGAAATTGCTTCAAACAAGCGAATTATCGCGAAACAACACCTGCTCGAATCCAACAAAAACTGTGCCCTGCCGACTCTATTTAGCCTCAGAGACGGTTTGAGACAATTGTTACAAAACTCAGAGAATGTCAAAAATTAGAGTGAAATTGCTTCAAACAAGCGAATTATCGCGAAACAACACCTGCTCGAATCAAACAAAAACCGTGCCCTGCCGTCTCTACCTCGCCTCAGAGACGGTTTGAGACAATTGTTACAAAAATCAGAGAATGTCAAAAATTAGAGTGAAATTGCTTCAAACAAGCGAATTATCGCGAAACAACACCTGCTCGAATCCAACAAAAACTGTGCCGTGCCGACTCTATTTAGCCTCAGAGACGGTTTGAGACAATTGTTACAAAAATCAGAGAATGTCAAAAATTAGAGTGAAATTGCTTCAAACAAACGAATTATCGCGAAACAACACCTGCTCGAATCCAACGAAAACTGTGCCCTGCCGACTCTATTTAGCCTCAGAGACGGTTTGAGACAATTGTTACAAAAATCAGAGAATGTCAAAAATTAGAGTGAAATTGCTTCAAACAAGCGAATTATCGCGAAACAACACCTGCTCGAATCAAACAAAAACCGTGCCCTGCCGTCTCTACCTCGCCTCAGAGATGGTTTGAGACAATTGTTACAAAAATCAGAGAATGTCAAAAATTAGAGTGAAATTGCTTCAAACAAGCGAATTATCGCGAAACAACACCTGCTCGAATCCAACAAAAACTGTGCCCTGCCGACTCTATTTAGCCTCAGAGACGGTTTGAGACAATTGTTACAAAAATCAGAGAATGTCAAAAATTAGAGTGAAATTGCTTCAAACAAGCGAATTATCGCGAAACAACACCTGCTCGAATCCAACAAAAACTGTGCCCTGCCGACTCTATTTAGCCTCAGAGACGGTTTGAGACAATTGTTACAAAAATCAGAGAATGTCAAAGATTAGAGTGTAATTGCTTCAAACAAGCGAATTATCGCGAAACAACACCTGCTCGAATCAAACAAAAACCGTGCCCTGCTGTCTCTACCTCGCCTCAGAGACGCTTTGAGACAATTGTTACAAAAATCTGAGAATGTCAAAAATTAGAGTGAAATTGCTTCAAACAAGCGAATGATCGCGAAACAACATCTGCTCGAATCCAACAAAAACTGTGCGCTACCGTGTCTACTGAGCCTCAGCGACGCTTTGAGACAAGTCTTACAAAAATCAGAGAATGTCAAAAATTAGAGTGAAATTGCTTCAAACAGGCGAATTATTGCGAAAGAACACCTGCTCGAATCCAACAAAAACTGTGCCCTGCCGACTCCAGTTAGCCTCAAAGACGGTTTGAGACAATTGTTACAAAAATCAGAGAATGTCAAAAATTAGAGTGAAATTGCTTCAAACAGGCGAATTATCGCGTAACAACACCTGCTCGTATCCAACAAAAACTGTGCCCTGCCGACTCCATTTAGCCTCAGAGACGGTTTGAGACAATTGTTACAAAAATCAGAGAATGTCAAAGATTAGAGTGAAATTGCTTCAAACAAGCGAATTATCGCCAAACAACACCTGTTCGAATCCAACAAAAACCGTGCCCTGCCGTCTCTACCTCGCCTCTCAGACGGTTTGAGACAATTGTTACAAAAATCAGAGAATGTCAAAAATTAGAGTGAAGTTGCTTCAAACAAGCGAATTATCGCGAAACAACACCTGCTCGAATCCAACAAAAACTGTGCCCTGCCGACTCTATTTAGCCTCAGAGACGGTTTGAGACAATTGTTACAAAACTCAGAGAATGTCAAAAATTAGAGTGAAATTGCTTCAAACAAGCGAATTATCGCGAAACAACACCTGCTCGAATCAAACAAAAACCGTGCCCTGCCGTCTCTACCTCGCCTCAGAGACGGTTTGAGACAATTGTTACAAAAATCAGAGAATGTCAAAAATTAGAGTGAAATTGCTTCAAACAAGCGAATTATCGCGAAACAACACCTGCTCGAATCCAACAAAAACTGTGCCGTGCCGACTCTATTTAGCCTCAGAGACGGTTTGAGACAATTGTTACAAAAATCAGAGAATGTCAAAAATTAGAGTGAAATTGCTTCAAACAAACGAATTATCGCGAAACAACACCTGCTCGAATCCAACGAAAACGGTGCCCTGCCGACTCTATTTAGCCTCAGAGACGGTTTGAGACAATTGTTACAAAAATCAGAGAATGTCAAAAATTAGAGTGAAATTGCTTCAAACAAGCGAATTATCGCGAAACAACACCTGCTCGAATCAAACAAAAACCGTGCCCTGCCGTCTCTACCTCACCTCATAGATGGTTTGAGGCAATTGTTACAAAAATCAGAGAATGTCAAAAATTCGAGTGAAATTGCAGAGTGAAATTGCTTCAAACAAGCGAATTATCGCGAAACAACATCTGCTCGAATCCAACAAAAACTGTGCGCTACCGTGTCTACTGAGCCTCAGAGACGCTTTGAGACAAGTCTTACAAAAATCAGAGAATGTCAAAAATTAGAGTGAAATTGCTTCAAACAGGCGAATTATTGCGAAAGAACACCAGCTCGAATCCAACAAAAACTGTGCCCTGCCGACTCCAGTTAGCCTCAAAGACGGTTTGAGACAATCGTTACAAAAATCAGAGAATGTCAAAGATTAGAGTGTAATTGCTTCAAACAAGCGAATTATCGCGAAACAACACCTGCTCGAATCCAACAAAAACTGTGCCCCGCCGACTCTATTTTGCCTCAGAGACGGTTAGAGACAATTGTTACCAAGATCGCAGAATGTCAAACATTAGAGTTTAATTGCTTCAAACAAGCGAATTATCGCGAAACAACACCTGCTCGAATCCAACAAAAACTGTGCGCTACTGTCTCTACTGAGCCTCAGAGACGCTTTGAGACAAGTATTACAAAAATCAGAGAATGTCAAAAATTAGAGTGAAATTGCTTCAAACAGGCGAATTATCGCGAAATAACACCTGCTCGAATCCAACAAAAACTGTGCCCTGCGGACTCTATTTAGCCTCAGAGACGGTTTGAGACAATTGTTACAAAAATCAGAGAATGTCAAAAATTAGAGTGAAATTGCTTCAAACAAGCGAATTATCGCGAAACAACACCTGCTCGAATCCAACAAAAACTGTGCCCTGCCGACGCTATTTAGCCTCAGAGACGGTTTGAGACACTTGTTACAAAAATCAGAGAATGTCAAAAATTAGAGTGAAATTGCTTCAAAGAAGCGAATTATCGCGAAACAACACCTGCTCGAATCCAACAAAAACTGTGCGCTACCATCTCTACTGAGCCTCAGAGACGCTTTGAGACAAGTATAACAAAAATCATAGAATGTCAGAAATTAGAGTGAAATTGCTTCAAACAGGCGAATTATCGCGAAAAAACACCTGCTCGAAACAAACAAAAACCGTGCCCTGCCGACTCCATTTAGCCTCAAAGACGGTTTGAGATAATTGTTACAAAAATCAGAGAATGTCAAATTTAGAGTGTAATTGCTTCAAACAAGCGAATTATCGCGAAACAACACCTGCTCGAATCCAAAAAAAACTGTGCCCTGCCGACTCTATTTAGCCTCAGAGACGGTTTGAGACAATTGTTACAAAGATCACAGAATGTCAAAAATTAGAGTTTAATTGCTTCAAACAAGCGAATTATCGCGAAACAACACCTGCTCGAATCCAACAAAAACTGTGTGCTAGCGTCTCTACTGAGCCTCAGAGACGCTTTGAGACAAGTATTACAAAAATCAGAGAATGTCAAAAATTAGAGTGAAATTGCTTCAAACAGGCGAATTATCGCGAAACAACACCTGCTCGAATCCAACAAAAGCTATGCCCTACCCACTCTATTTAGCCTCAGAGACGGTTTAAGACAATGGTTACAAAAATCAGAGAATGTCAAAAATTAGAGTGTAATTGCTTCAAACAAGCGAATTATCGCGAAACAACACCTGCTCGAATCCAACAAAAACAGTGCGCTACCGTCTCTACTGAGCCTCAGAGACGCTTTGAGACAAGTATTACAAAAATCAGAGAATGTCAAAATTTAGAGTGAAATTGCTTCAAACAGGCGAATTATCGCGAAACAACACCTGCTCGAATCCAACAAAAACTGTACCCTGCGGACTCCATTTAGCCTCAGAGACGGTTTGAGACAATTGTTACAAAGATTACAGAATGTCAAAGATTAGAGTTTAATTGCTTCAAACAAGCGAATTATCGCGAAACAACACCTGCTCGAATCCAACAAAAACTGTGCGCTAGCGTCTCTACTGAGCCTCAGAGACGCTTTGAGACAAGTATTACAAAAATCAGAGAATGTCAAAAATTAGAGTGAATTTGCTTCAAACAGGCGAATTATCGCGAAACAACACCTGCTCGAATCCAACAAAAACTATGCCCTACCCACTCTATTTAGCCTCAGAGACGGTTTAGGACAATTGTTACAAAAATCAGAGAATGTCAAAAATTAGAGTGAAATTGCTTCAAGCAAGCGAATTATCGCCAAACACCTGCTCGAATCCAACAAAAACTGCGGCCTCCGGTCTCCACTGAGCGTCAGAGACGCTTTGAGACAAGTGTAACAAAAATCAGAGAATGTCAAAAATTAGAGTGAAATTGCTTCAAACAGGCGAATTATCGCGTAACAACACCTGCTCGTATCCAACAAAAACTGTGCCCTGCCGACTCCATTTAGCCTCAGAGACGGTTTGAGACAATTGTTACAAAAATCAGAGAATGTCAAAGGTTAGAGTGAAATTGCTTCAAACAAGCGAATTATCGCGAAACAACACCTGTTCGAATCCAACAAAAACCGTGCGCTGCCGTCTCTACCTCACCTCTCAGAAGGTTTGAGACAATTGTTACAAAAATCAGAGAATGTCAAAAATTAGAGTGAAATTGCTTCAAACAAGCGAATTATCGCGAAACAACACCTGCTCGAATCCAACAAAAACTGTGCCCTGCCGACTCTATTTAGCCTCAGAGACGGTTTGAGACAATTGTTACAAAAATCAGAGAATGTCAAAAATTAGAGTGAAATTGCTTCAAACAGGCGAATTATTGCGAAACACCTGCTCGAATCCAACAAAAACTGTGCCCTGCCGACTCCAGTTAGCCTCAAAGACGGTTTGAGACAATCGTTACAAAAATCAGAGAATGTCAAAGATTAGAGTGTAATTGCTTCAAACAAGCGAATTATCGCGAAACAACACCTCCTCGAATCCAACAAAAACTGTGCCCCGCCGACTCTATTTTGCCTCAGAGACGGTTTGAGACAATTGTTACAAAGATCGCAGAATGTCAAACATTAGAGTTTAATTGCTTCAAACAAGCGAATTATCGCGAAACAACACCTACTCGAATCCAACAGAAACTGTGCGCTACCGTCTCTACTGAGCCTCAGAGACGCTTTGAGACAAGTATTACAAAAATCAGAGAATGTCAAAAATTAGAGTGAAATTGCTTCAAACAGGCGAATTATCGCGAAACAACACCTGCTCGAATCCAACAAAAACTGTGCCCTGCCGACGCTATTTAGCCTCAGAGACGGTTTGAGACACTTGTTACAAAAATCAGAGAATGTCAAAAATTAGAGTGAAATTGCTTCAAAGAAGCGAATTATCGCGAAACAACACCTGCTCGAATCCAACAAAAACTGTGCGCTACCATCTCTACTGAGCCTCAGAGACGCTTTGAGACAAGTATAACAAAAATCATAGAATGTCAGAAATTAGAGTGAAATTGCTTCAAACAGGCGAATTATCGCGAAAAAACACCTGCTCGAAACAAACAAAAACCGTGCCCTGCCGACTCCATTTAGCCTCAAAGACGGTTTGAGATAATTGTTACAAAAATCAGAGAATGTCAAATTTAGAGTGTAATTGCTTCAAACAAGCGAATTATCGCGAAACAACACCTGCTCGAATCCAAAAAAAACTGTGCCCTGCCGACTCTATTTAGCCTCAGAGACGGTTTGAGACAATTGTTACAAAGATCACAGAATGTCAAAAATTAGAGTTTAATTGCTTCAAACAAGCGAATTATCGCGAAACAACACCTGCTCGAATCCAACAAAAACTGTGTGCTAGCGTCTCTAATGAGCCTCAGAGACGCTTTGAGACAAGTATTACAAAAATCAGAGAATGTCAAAAATTAGAGTGTAATTGCTTCAAACAGGCGAATTATCGCGAAACAACACCTGCTCGAATCCAACAAAAGCTATGCCCTACCCACTCTATTTAGCCTCAGAGACGGTTTAAGACAATGGTTACAAAAATCAGAGAATGTCAAAAATTAGAGTGTAATTGCTTCAAACAAGCGAATTATCGCGAAACAACACCTGCTCGAATCCAACAAAAACAGTGCGCTACCGTCTCTACTGAGCCTCAGAGACGCTTTGAGACAAGTATTACAAAAATCAGAGAATGTCAAAATTTAGAGTGAAATTGCTTCAAACAGGCGAATTATCGCGAAACAACACCTGCTCGAATCCAGCAAAAACTGAGCCCTGCGGACTCCATTTAGCCTCAGAGACGGTTTGAGACAATTGTTACAAAGATTACAGAATGTCAAAGATTAGAGTTTAATTGCTTCAAACAAGCGAATTATCGCGAAACAACACCTCCTCGAATCCAACAAAAACTGTGCGCTAGCGTCTCTACTGAGCCTCAGAGACGCTTTGAGACAAGTATTACAAAAATCAGAGAATGTCAAAAATTAGAGTGAATTTGCTTCCAACAGGCGAATTATCGCGAAACAACACCTGCTCGAATCCAACAAAAACTATGCCCTACCCACTCTATTTAGCCTCAGAGACGGTTTAGGACAATTGTTACAAAAATCAGAGAATGTCAAAAATTAGAGTGAAATTGCTTCAAACAACGCCTAACAACACCTGCTCGAATCCAACAAAAACTGCGCCCTCCGGTCTAAACTGAGCGTCAGAGACGCTTTGAGACAAGTGTAACAAAAATCAGAGAATGTCAAAGATTAGAGTGAAATTGCTTCAAACAAGCGAATTATCGCGAAACTACACCTGTTCGAATCCAACAAAAACCGTGCCCTGCCGTCTCTACCTCGCCTCTCAGACGGTTTGAGACAATTGTTACAAAAATCAGAGAATGTCAAAAATTAGAGTGAAATTGCTTCAAACAAGCGAATTATCGCGAAACAACACCTGCTCGAATCCAACAAAAACTGTGCCCTGCCGACTCTATTTAGCCTCAGAGACGGTTTGAGACAATTGTTACAAAACTCAGAGAATGTCAAAAATTAGAGTGAAATTGCTTCAAACAAGCGAATTATCGCGAAACAACACCTGCTCGAATCAAACAAAAACCGTGCCCTGCCGTCTCTACCTCGCCTCAGAGACGGTTTGAGACAATTGTTACAAAAATCAGAGAATGTCAAAAATTAGAGTGAAATTGCTTCAAACAAGCGAATTATCGCGAAACAACACCTGCTCGAATCCAACAAAAACTGTGCCGTGCCGACTCCTTTTAGCCTCAGAGACGGTTTGAGACAATTGTTACAAAAATCAGAGAATGTCAAAAATTAGAGTGAAATTGCTTCAAACAAGCGAATTATCGCGAAACAACACCTGCTCGAATCTAACAAAAACTGTGCCCTGCCGACTCTATTTAGCCTCAGAGACGGTTTGAGACAATTGTTACAAAACTCAGAGAATGTCAAAAATTAGAGTGAAATTGCTTCAAACAAGCGAATTATCGCGAAACAACACCTGCTCGAATCCAACAAAAACTGTGCCCTGCCGACGCTATTTAGCCTCAGAGATGGTTTGAGACAATTGTTACAAAACTCAGAGAATGTCAAAAATTAGAGTGTAATTGCTTCAAACAAGCGAATTATCGCGAAACAACACCTGCTCGAATCCAACAAAAACTGTGCCCTGCCGACTCTATTTAGCCTCAGAGACGGTTTGAGACAATTGTTACAAAAATCAGAGAATGTCAAAAATTAGAGTGAGATTGCTTCAAACAAGCGAATTATCGCGAAACAACACCTGCTCGAATCAAACAAAAACCGTGCCCTGCCGTCTCTACCTCGCCTCAGAGATGGTTTGAGACAATTGTTACAAAAATCAGAGAATGTCAAAAATTTGAGTGAAATTGCTTCAAACAAGCGAATTATCGCGAAACAACACCTGCTCGAATCCAACAAAAACTGTGCCCTGCCGACTCTATTTAGCCTCAGAGACGGTTTGAGACAATTGTTACAAAAATCACAGAATGTCAAAAATTAGAGTGAAATTGCTTCAAACAAGCGAATTATCGCGAAACAACACCTGCTCGAATCCAACAAAAACTGTGCCCTGCCGACTCTATTTAGCCTCAGAGACGGTTAGAGACAAGTCTTACAAAAATCAGAGAATGTCAAAAATTAGAGTGAAATTGCTTCAAACAGGCGAATTATTGCGAAACAACACCTGCTCGAATCCAACAAAAACTGTGCCCTGCCGACTCCAGTTAGCCTCAAAGACGGTTTGAGACAATCGTTACAAAAATCAGAGAATGTCAAAGATTAGAGTTTAATTGCTTCAAACAAGCGAATTATCGCGAAACAGCACCTGCTCGAATCCAACAAAAACTGTGCGCTACCGTCTCTACTGAGCCTCAGAGACGCTTTGAGACAAGTATTACAAAAATCAGAGAATGTCAAAAATTAGAGTGAAATTGCTTCAAACAGGCGAATTATCGCGAAATAACACCTGCTCGAATCCAACAAAAACTATGCCCTACCCACTCTATTTAGCCTCAGAGACGGTTTGAGACAATTGTTACAAAAATCAGAGAATGTCAAAAATTAGAGTGAAATTGCTTCAAACAGGCGAATTATCGCGAAACAACACCTGCTCGAATCCAACAAAAACTGTGCCCTGCGGACTCTATTTAGCCTCAGAGACGGTTTGAGACAATTGCTACAAAAATCAGAGAATGTCAAAAATTAGGGTGAAATTGCTTCAAACAAGCGAATTATCGCGAAACAACACCTGCTCGAATCCAACAAAAACTGTGCCCTGCCGACGCTATTTAGCCTCAGAGACGGTTTGAGACAATTGTTACAAAAATCAGAGAATGTCAAAAATTAGAGTGAAATTGCTTCAAAGAAGCGAATTATCGCGAAACAACACCTGCTCGAAACAAACAAAAACTGTGCCCTGCCGACTCTATTTAGCCTCAGAGACGGTTTAAGACAATGGTTACAAAAATCAGAGAATGTCAAAAATTAGAGTGTAATTGCTTCAAACAAGCGAATTATCGCGAAACAACACCTGCTCGAATCCAACAAAAACAGTGCGCTACCGTCTCTACTGAGCCTCAGAGACGCTTTGAGACAAGTATTATAAAAATCAGAGAATGTCAAAAATTAGTGTGCCCTGCGGACTCCATTTAGCCTCAGAGACGGTTTGAGACAATTGTTACAAAGATCACAGAATGTCAAAAATTAGAGTTTAATTGCTTCAAACAAGCGAATTATCGCGAAACAACACCTGCTCGAATCGAACAAAAACTGTGCGCTAGCGTCTCTACTGAGCCTCAGAGACGCTTTGAGACAAGTATTACAAAAATCAGAGAATGTCAAAAATTAGAGTGAATTTGCTTCAAACAGGCGCATTATCGTGAAACAACACCTGCTCGAATCCAACAAAAACTATGCCCTACCCACTCTATTTAGCCTCAGAGACGGTTTAGGACAATTGTTACAAAAATCAGAGAATGTCAAAAATTAGAGTGAAATTGCTTCAAACAAGCGAATTATCGCGAAACAACACCTGCTCGAATCCAACAAAAACTGTGCCCTGCCGACTCTATTTAGCCTCAGAGACGGTTTAGACAATTGTTACAAAAATCAGAGAATGTCAAAAATTAGAGTGAAATAGCTTCAAACAGGCGAATTATTGCGAAACAACACCTGCTCGAATCCAACAAAAACTGTGCCCTGCCGACTCCATTTAGCCTCAGAGACGGTTTGAGACAATTGTTACAAAAATCAGAGAATGTCAAAGATTAGAGTGAAATTGCTTCAAACAAGCGAATTATCGCGAAACAACACCTGTTCGAATCCAACAAAAACCGTGCCCTGCCGTCTCTACCTCGCCTCTCAGACGGTTTGAGACAATTGTTACAAAAATCAGAGAATGTCAAAAATTAGAGTGAAATTGCTTCAAACAAGCGAATTATCGCGAAACAACACCTGCTCGAATCCAACAAAAACTGTGCCCTGCCGTCTCTACCTCACCTCAGAGACGGTTTGAGACAATTGTTACAAAAATCAGAGAATGTCAAAGATTAGAGTGTAATTGCTTCAAACAAGCGAATTATCGCGAAACAACACCTGCTCGAATCAAACAAAAACCGTGCCCTGCTGTCTCTACCTCGCCTCAGAGACGCTTCTAGACAATTGTTACAAAAATCTGAGAATGTCAAAAATTAGAGTGAAATTGCTTCAAACAAGCGAATTATCGCGAAACAACACCTGCTCGAATCCAACAAAAACTGTGCGCTACCGTCTCTACTGAGCCTCAGAGACGCTTTGGGGCAAGTATAACAAAAATCATAGAATGTCAAAAATTAGAGTGAAATTGCTTCAAACAGGCGAATTATCGCGAAACAACACCTGCTCGAAACAAACAAAAACCGTGCCCTGCCGGCTCCATTTAGCCTCAAAGACGGTTTGAGATAATTGTTACAAAAATCAGAGAATGTCAAAGATTAGAGTGTAATTGCTTCAAAAAAGCGAATTATCGCGAAACAACACCTGCTCGAATCCAACAAAAACTGTGCCCTGCCGACTCTATTTAGCCTCAGAGACGGTTTGAGACAATTGTTACAAAGATCACAGAATGTCAAAAATTAGAGTTTAATTGCTTCAAACAAGCGAATTATCGCGAAACAACACCTGCTCGAATCCAACAAAAGCTGTGCGCTACCGTCTCTACTGAGCCTTAGAGACGCTTTGAGACAAGTATAACAAAAATCATAGAATGTCAAAAATTAGAGTGAAATTGCTTCAAACCGGCGAATTATCGCGAAACAACACCAACAAAAAACTATGCCCTACCCACTCTATTTAGCCTCAAAGACGGTTTGAGATAATTGTTACAAAAATCAGAGAATGTCAAAGATTAGAGTGTAATTGCTTCAAACAAGCGAATTAACGCGAAACAACACCTGCTCGAATCCAACAAAAACTGTGCCCTGCCGACTCTATTTAGCCTCAGAGACGGTTTGAGACAATTGTTACAAAAATCAGAGAATGTCAAAAATTAGAGTGAAATTGCTTCAAACAGGCGAATTATCGCGAAACAACACCTGCTCGAATCCAAAAAAACTATGCCCTACCCACTCTATTTAGCCTCAGAGACGGTTTAGGACAATTGTTACAAAAATCAGAGAATGTCAAAAATTAGAGTGAAATTGCTTCAAACAAGCGAATTATCGCCAAACAACACCTGCTCGGATCCAACAAAAGCTGCGCCCTCCGGTCTCCACTGAGCGTCAGAGACGCTTTGAGACAAGTGTAACAAAAGTCAGAGAATGTCAAAAATTAGAGTGTAATTGCTTCAAACAAGCGATTTATCGCGAAACAACACCTGCTCGAATCAAACAAAAACCGTGCCCTACCGTCTCTACCTCGCCTCAGAGACGGATAGAGACAATTGTTACAAAAATCAGAGAATGTCAAATTGTCAATGTGAAATTGCTTCAAACAAGCGAATTATCGCGAAACAACACCTGCTCGAATCCAACAAAAACTGTGCCCTGCCGACTCTGTTTAGCCTCATAGACGGTTTGAGACAATTGTTACAAAAATCAGAGAATGTAAAAAATTAGAGTGAAATTGCTTCAAACAAGCGAATTAAGGCGAAACAACACCTGCTCGAATCCAACAAAAACTGTGCCCTGCCGACTCTATTTAGCCTCAGAGACGGTTTGAGACAATTGTTACAAAAATCAGAGAATGTCAAAGATTAGAGTTTAATTGCTTCAAACAAGCGAATTATCGCGAAACAACACCTGCTCGAATCAAACAAAAACCGTGCCCTGCTGTCTCTACCTCGCCTCGGAGACGCTTTGAGACAATTGTTACCAAATCTGAGAATGTCAAAAATTAGAGTGAAATTGCTTCAAACAAGCGAATTAACGCGAAACAACACCTGCTCGAATCCAACAAAAACTGTGCGCTACCGTGTCTACTGAGCCTCAGAGACGCTTTGAGACAAGTCTTACAAAAATCAGAGAATGTCAAAAATTAGAGTGAAATTGCTTCAAACAGGCGAATTATTGCGAAACAACACCTGCTCGAATCCAACAAAAACTGTGCCCTGCCGACTCCAGTTAGCCTCAAAGACGGTTTCAGACAATCGTTACAAAAATCAGAGAATGTCAAAGATTAGAGTGTAATTGCTTCAAACAAGCGAATTATTGCGAAACAACACCTGCTCGAATCTAACAAAAACTGTGCCCCGCCGACTCTATTTTGCCTCAGAGACGGTTTGAGACAATTGTTAGAAAGATCGCAGGATGTCAAACAGAGTTTAATTGCCTCAAACAAGCGAATTATCGCGAAACAACACCTGCTCGAATCCAACAAAAACTGTGCGCTACCGTCTCTACTGAGCCTCAGAGACGCTTTGAGACAAGTAATACAAAAATCAGAGAATGTCAAAAATTAGAGTGAAATTGCTTCAAACAGGCGAATTATCGCGAAATAACACCTGCTCGAATCCAACAAAACTATGCCCTACCCACTCTATTTAGCCTCAGAGACGGTTTGAGACAATTGTTAGAAAGATCGCAGGATGTCAAACATTAGAGTTTAATTGCCTCAAACAAGCGAATTATCGCGAAACAACACCTGCTCGAATCCAACAAAAACTGTGCGCTACCGTCTCTACTGAGCCTCAGAGACGCTTTGAGACAAGTAATACAAAAATCAGAGAATGTCAAAAATTAGAATGAAATTGCTTCAAACAGGCGAATAATCGCGAAACAACACCTGCTCGAATCCAACAAAAACTGTGCCCTGCGGACTCTATTTAGCCTCAGAGACGGTTTGAGACAATTGTTACAAAAATCAGAGAATGTCAAAAATTAGAGTGAAATTGCTTCAAACAAGCGAATTATCGCGAAACAACACCTGCTCGAATCAAACAAAAACCGTGCCCTGCTGTCTCTAACTCGCCTATGAGACGCTTTGAGACAATTGTTACAAAAATCTGAGAATGTCAAAAATTAGAGCTTAATTGCTTCAAACAAGCGAATTATCGCGAAACAACACCTGCTCGAATCCAACAAAAACTGTGCGCTAGCGTCTCTACTGAGCCTCAGAGACGCATTGAGACAAGTATTACAAAAATCAGAGAATGTCAAAAATTAGAGTGAAATTGCTTCAAACAGGCGAATTATTGCGAAACAACACCCGCTCGAATCGAACATAAACTGTGCCCTGCCGACTCCAGTTAGCCTCAAAGACGGTTTGAGACAATCGTTACAAAAATCAGAAAATGTCAAAGATTAGAGTGTAATTGCTTCATACAAGCGAATTATCGCGAAACAACACCTGCTCGAATCCAACAAAAACTGTGCCCTGCCGACTCTATTTTGCCTTAGAGACGGTTTGAGACAATTGTTACAAAGATCACAGAATGTCAAACATTAGAGTTTAATTGCTTCAAACAAGCCAATTATCGCGAAACAACACCTGCTCGAATCCAACAAAAACTGTGCGCTACCGTCTCTACTGAGCCTCAGAGACGCTTTGAGACAAGTATTACAAAAATCAGAGAATATCAAAAATTAGAGTGAAATTGCTTCAAACAGGCGAATTATCGCGAAACAACACCTGCTCGAATCCAAAAAAAACTGTGCCCTGCCGAATCCATTTAGCCTCAAAGACGGTTTGAGACAATTGTTACAAAAATCAGAGAGTGTAATTGCTTCAAACAAGCGAATTATCGAGAAACAACACCTGCTCGAATCCAACAAAAACTGTGCCCTGCCGACTCTATTTAGCCTCAGAGACGGTTTGAGACAATTGTTACAAAAATCATAGAATGTCAAAAATTAGAGTGTAATTCCTTCAAACGAGCGATTTATCGCGAAAGAACACCTGCTCGAATCCAACAAAAACTGTGCCGTGCCGACTCTATTTAGCCTCAGAGACGGTTTGAGACAATTGTTACAAAAATCAGAGAACGTTAAAGATTAGAGTGTAATTGCTTCCAACAAGCGAATTATCGCGAAACAACACCTGCTCGAATCAAAAACCGTGCCCTGCCGTCTCTACCTCGCCTCAGACACGGTTTGAGACAATTGTTACAAAAATCAGACAATGTCAAAAATTAGAGTGAAATTGCTTCAAACAAGCGAATTATCGCGAAGCAACACCTGCTCGAATCCAACAAAAACTGTGCCCTGCCGACTCTATTTAGCCTCAGAGACGGTTTGAGACAATTGTTACAAAGATCACAGAATGTCAAAAATTAGACTTTTAATTGCTTCAAACAAGCGAATTATCGCGAAACAACACCTGCTCGAATCCAACAAAAACTATGCTCTACCCACTCTATTTAGCCTCAGAGACGGTTTGAGACAATTGTTACAAAAATCAGAGAATGTCAAAAATTAGAGTGAAATTGCTTCAAACAGGCGAATTATCGCGAAACAACACCTGCTCGAATCCAACAAAAACTGTGCCCTGCGGACTCTATTTAGCCTCAGAGACGGTTTGAGACAATTGCTACAAAAATCAGAGAATGTCAAAAATTAGGGTGAAATTGCTTCAAACAAGCGAATTATCGCGAAACAACACCTGCTCGAATCCAACAAAAACTGTGCCCTGCCGACGCTATTTAGCCTCAGAGACGGTTTGAGACAATTGTTACAAAAATCAGAGAATGTCAAAAATTAGAGTGAAATTGCTTCAAAGAAGCGAATTATCGCGAAACAACACCTGCTCGAAACAAACAAAAACTGTGCCCTGCCGACTCTATTTAGCCTCAGAGACGGTTTAAGACAATGGTTACAAAAATCAGAGAATGTCAAAAATTAGAGTGTAATTGCTTCAAACAAGCGAATTATCGCGAAACAACACCTGCTCGAATCCAACAAAAACAGTGCGCTACCGTCTCTACTGAGCCTCAGAGACGCTTTGAGACAAGTATTACAAAAATCAGAGAATGTCAAAAATTAGTGTGCCCTGCGGACTCCATTTAGCCTCAGAGACGGTTTGAGACAATTGTTACAAAGATCACAGAATGTCAAAAATTAGAGTTTAATTGCTTCAAACAAGCGAATTATCGCGAAACAACACCTGCTCGAATCGAACAAAAACTGTGCGCTAGCGTCTCTACTGAGCCTCAGAGACGCTTTGAGACAAGTATTACAAAAATCAGAGGATGTCAAAAATTAGAGTGAATTTGCTTCAAACAGGCGCATTATCGTGAAACAACACCTGCTCGAATCCAACAAAAACTATGCCCTACCCACTCTATTTAGCCTCAGAGACGGTTTAGGACAATTGTTACAAAAATCAGAGAATGTCAAAAATTAGAGTGAAATTGCTTCAAACAAGCGAATTATCGCGAAACAACACCTGCTCGAATCCAACAAAAACTGTGCCCTGCCGACTCTATTTAGCCTCAGAGACGGTTTAGACAATTGTTACAAAAATCAGAGAATGTCAAAAATTAGAGTGAAATTGCTTCAAACAGGCGAATTATTGCGAAACAACACCTGCTCGAATCCAACAAAAACTGTGCCCTGCCGACTCCATTTAGCCTCAGAGACGGTTTGAGACAATTGTTACAAAAATCAGAGAATGTCAAAGATTAGAGTGAAATTGCTTCAAACAAGCGAATTATCGCGAAACAACACCTGTTCGAATCCAACAAAAACCGTGCCCTGCCGTCTCTACCTCGCCTCTCAGACGGTTTGAGACAATTGTTACAAAAATCAGAGAATGTCAAAAATTAGAGTGAAATTGCTTCAAACAAGCGAATTATCGCGAAACAACACCTGCTCGAATCCAACAAAAACTGTGCCCTGCCGTCTCTACCTCGCCTCAGAGACGGTTTGAGACAATTGTTACAAAAATCAGAGAATGTCAAAGATTAGAGTGTAATTGCTTCAAACAAGCGAATTATCGCGAAACAACACCTGCTCGAATCAAACAAAAACCGTGCCCTGCTGTCTCTACCTCGCCTCAGAGACGCTTCTAGACAATTGTTACAAAAATCTGAGAATGTCAAAAATTAGAGTGAAATTGCTTCAAACAAGCGAATTATCGCGAAACAACACCTGCTCGAATCCAACAAAAACTGTGCGCTACCGTCTCTACTGAGCCTCAGAGACGCTTTGAGGCAAGTATAACAAAAATCATAGAATGTCAAAAATTAGAGTGAAATTGCTTCAAACAGGCGAATTATCGCGAAACAACACCTGCTCGAAACAAACAAAAACCGTGCCCTGCCGGCTCCATTTAGCCTCAAAGACGGTTTGAGATAATTGTTACAAAAATCAGAGAATGTCAAAGATTAGAGTGTAATTGCTTCAAAAAAGCGAATTATCGCGAAACAACACCTGCTCGAATCCAACAAAAACTGTGCCCTGCCGACTCTATTTAGCCTCAGAGACGGTTTGAGACAATTGTTACAAAGATCACAGAATGTCAAAAATTAGAGTTTAATTGCTTCAAACAAGCGAATTATCGCGAAACAACACCTGCTCGAATCCAACAAAAGCTGTGCGCTACCGTCTCTACTGAGCCTCAGAGACGCTTTGAGACAAGTATAACAAAAATCATAGAATGTCAAAAATTAGAGTGAAATTGCTTCAAACCGGCGAATTATCGCGAAACAACACCAACAAAAAACTATGCCCTACCCACTCTATTTAGCCTCAAAGACGGTTTGAGATAATTGTTACAAAAATCAGAGAATGTCAAAGATTAGAGTGTAATTGCTTCAAACAAGCGAATTAACGCGAAACAACACCTGCTCGAATCCAACAAAAACTGTGCCCTGCCGACTCTATTTAGCCTCAGAGACGGTTTGAGACAATTGTTACAAAAATCAGAGAATGTCAAAAATTAGAGTGAAATTGCTTCAAACAGGCGAATTATCGCGAAACAACACCTGCTCGAATCCAAAAAAACTATGCCCTACCCACTCTATTTAGCCTCAGAGACGGTTTAGGACAATTGTTACAAAAATCAGAGAATGTCAAAAATTAGAGTGAAATTGCTTCAAACAAGCGAATTATCGCCAAACAACACCTGCTCGGATCCAACAAAAGCTGCGCCCTCCGGTCTCCACTGAGCGTCAGAGACGCTTTGAGACAAGTGTAACAAAAGTCAGAGAATGTCAAAAATTAGAGTGTAATTGCTTCAAACAAGCGATTTATCGCGAAACAACACCTGCTCGAATCAAACAAAAACCGTGCCCTGCCGTCTCTACCTCGCCTCAGAGACGGATAGAGACAATTGTTACAAAAATCAGAGAATGTCAAATTGTCAATGTGAAATTGCTTCAAACAAGCGAATTATCGCGAAACAACACCTGCTCGAATCCAACAAAAACTGTGCCCTGCCGACTCTGTTTAGCCTCATAGACGGTTTGAGACAATTGTTACAAAAATCAGAGAATGTAAAAAATTAGAGTGAAATTGCTTCAAACAAGCGAATTAAGGCGAAACAACACCTGCTCGAATCCAACAAAAACTGTGCCCTGCCGACTCTATTTAGCCTCAGAGACGGTTTGAGACAATTGTTACAAAAATCAGAGAATGTCAAAGATTAGAGTTTAATTGCTTCAAACAAGCGAATTATCGCGAAACAACACCTGCTCGAATCAAACAAAAACCGTGCCCTGCTGTCTCTACCTCGCCTCGGAGACGCTTTGAGACAATTGTTACAAAAATCTGAGAATGTCAAAAATTAGAGTGAAATTGCTTCAAACAAGCGAATTAACGCGAAACAACACCTGCTCGAATCCAACAAAAACTGTGCGCTACCGTGTCTACTGAGCCTCAGAGACGCTTTGAGACAAGTCTTACAAAAATCAGAGAATGTCAAAAATTAGAGTGAAATTGCTTCAAACAGGCGAATTATTGCGAAACAACACCTGCTCGAATCCAACAAAAACTGTGCCCTGCCGACTCCAGTTAGCCTCAAAGACGGTTTCAGACAATCGTTACAAAAATCAGAGAATGTCAAAGATTAGAGTGTAATTGCTTCAAACAAGCGAATTATTGCGAAACAACACCTGCTCGAATCTAACAAAAACTGTGCCCCGCCGACTCTATTTTGCCTCAGAGACGGTTTGAGACAATTGTTAGAAAGATCGCAGGATGTCAAACAGAGTTTAATTGCCTCAAACAAGCGAATTATCGCGAAACAACACCTGCTCGAATCCAACAAAAACTGTGCGCTACCGTCTCTACTGAGCCTCAGAGACGCTTTGAGACAAGTAATACAAAAATCAGAGAATGTCAAAAATTAGAGTGAAATTGCTTCAAACAGGCGAATTATCGCGAAATAACACCTGCTCGAATCCAACAAAACTATGCCCTACCCACTCTATTTAGCCTCAGAGACGGTTTGAGACAATTGTTAGAAAGATCGCAGGATGTCAAACATTAGAGTTTAATTGCCTCAAACAAGCGAATTATCGCGAAACAACACCTGTTCGAATCCAACAAAAACTGTGCGCTACCGTCTCTACCTCGCCTCTCAGACGGTTTGAGACAATTGTTACAAAAATCAGAGAATGTCAAAAATTAGAGTGAAATTGCTTCAAACAGGCGAATTATCGCGAAATAACACCTGCTCGAATCCAACAAAACTATGCCCTACCCACTCTATTTAGCCTCAGAGACGGTTTGAGACAATTGTTAGAAAGATCGCAGGATGTCAAACATTAGAGTTTAATTGCCTCAAACAAGCGAATTATCGCGAAACAACACCTGTTCGAATCCAACAAAAACCGTGCCCTGCCGTCTCTACCTCGCCTCTCAGACGGTTTGAGACAATTGTTACAAAAATCAGAGAATGTCAAAAATTAGAGTGAAATTGCTTCAAACAAGCGAATTATCGCGAAACAACACCTGCTCGAATCCAACAAAAACTGTGCCCTGCCGTCTCTACCTCGCCTCAGAGACGGTTTGAGACAATTGTTACAAAAATCAGAGAATGTCAAAGATTAGAGTGTAATTGCTTCAAACAAGCGAATTATCGCGAAACAACACCTGCTCGAATCAAACAAAAACCGTGCCCTGCTGTCTCTACCTCGCCTCAGAGACGCTTCTAGACAATTGTTACAAAAATCTGAGAATGTCAAAAATTAGAGTGAAATTGCTTCAAACAAGCGAATTATCGCGAAACAACACCTGCTCGAATCCAACAAAAACTGTGCGCTACCGTCTCTACTGAGCCTCAGAGACGCTTTGAGGCAAGTATAACAAAAATCATAGAATGTCAAAAATTAGAGTGAAATTGCTTCAAACAGGCGAATTATCGCGAAACAACACCTGCTCGAAACAAACAAAAACCGTGCCCTGCCGGCTCCATTTAGCCTCAAAGACGGTTTGAGATAATTGTTACAAAAATCAGAGAATGTCAAAGATTAGAGTGTAATTGCTTCAAAAAAGCGAATTATCGCGAAACAACACCTGCTCGAATCCAACAAAAACTGTGCCCTGCCGACTCTATTTAGCCTCAGAGACGGTTTGAGACAATTGTTACAAAGATCACAGAATGTCAAAAATTAGAGTTTAATTGCTTCAAACAAGCGAATTATCGCGAAACAACACCTGCTCGAATCCAACAAAAGCTGTGCGCTACCGTCTCTACTGAGCCTCAGAGACGCTTTGAGACAAGTATAACAAAAATCATAGAATGTCAAAAATTAGAGTGAAATTGCTTCAAACCGGCGAATTATCGCGAAACAACACCAACAAAAAACTATGCCCTACCCACTCTATTTAGCCTCAAAGACGGTTTGACATAATTGTTACAAAAATCAGAGAATGTCAAAGATTAGAGTGTAATTGCTTCAAACAAGCGAATTAACGCGAAACAACACCTGCTCGAATCCAACAAAAACTGTGCCCTGCCGACTCTATTTAGCCTCAGAGACGGTTTGAGACAATTGTTACAAAAATCAGAGAATGTCAAAAATTAGAGTGAAATTGCTTCAAACAGGCGAATTATCGCGAAACAACACCTGCTCGAATCCAAAAAAACTATGCCCTACCCACTCTATTTAGCCTCAGAGACGGTTTAGGACAATTGTTACAAAAATCAGAGAATGTCAAAAATTAGAGTGAAATTGCTTCAAACAAGCGAATTATCGCCAAACAACACCTGCTCGGATCCAACAAAAGCTGCGCCCTCCGGTCTCCACTGAGCGTCAGAGCGGCTTTGAGACAAGTGTAACAAAAGTCAGAGAATGTCAAAAATTAGAGTGTAATTGCTTCAAACAAGCGATTTATCGCGAAACAACACCTGCTCGAATCAAACAAAAACCGTGCCCTGCCGTCTCTACCTCGCCTCAGAGACGGATAGAGACAATTGTTACAAAAATCAGAGAATGTCAAATTGTCAATGTGAAATTGCTTCAAACAAGCGAATTATCGCGAAACAACACCTGCTCGAATCCAACAAAAACTGTGCCCTGCCGACTCTGTTTAGCCTCATAGACGGTTTGAGACAATTGTTACAAAAATCAGAGAATGTAAAAAATTAGAGTGAAATTGCTTCAAACAAGCGAATTAAGGCGAAACAACACCTGCTCGAATCCAACAAAAACTGTGCCCTGCCGACTCTATTTAGCCTCAGAGACGGTTTGAGACAATTGTTACAAAAATCAGAGAATGTCAAAAATTAGAGTGAAATTGCTTCAAACAAGCGAATTAACGCGAAACAACACCTGCTCGAATCCAACAAAAACTGTGCGCTACCGTGTCTACTGAGCCTCAGAGACGCTTTGAGACAAGTCTTACAAAAATCAGAGAATGTCAAAAATTAGAGTGAAATTGCTTCAAACAGGCGAATTATTGCGAAACAACACCTGCTCGAATCCAACAAAAACTGTGCCCTGCCGACTCCAGTTAGCCTCAAAGACGGTTTCAGACAATCGTTACAAAAATCAGAGAATGTCAAAGATTAGAGTGTAATTGCTTCAAACAAGCGAATTATTGCGAAACAACACCTGCTCGAATCTAACAAAAACTGTGCCCCGCCGACTCTATTTTGCCTCAGAGACGGTTTGAGACAATTGTTAGAAAGATCGCAGGATGTCAAACAGAGTTTAATTGCCTCAAACAAGCGAATTATCGCGAAACAACACCTGCTCGAATCCAACAAAAACTGTGCGCTACCGTCTCTACTGAGCCTCAGAGACGCTTTGAGACAAGTAATACAAAAATCAGAGAATGTCAAAAATTAGAGTGAAATTGCTTCAAACAGGCGAATTATCGCGAAATAACACCTGCTCGAATCCAACAAAACTATGCCCTACCCACTCTATTTAGCCTCAGAGACGGTTTGAGACAATTGTTAGAAAGATCGCAGGATGTCAAACATTAGAGTTTAATTGCCTCAAACAAGCGAATTATCGCGAAACAACACCTGCTCGAATCCAACAAAAACTGCGCTACCGTCTCTACTGAGCCTCAGAGACGCTTTGAGACAAGTAATACAAAAATCAGAGAATGTCAAAAATTAGAATGAAATTGCTTCAAACAGGCGAATAATCGCGAAACAACACCTGCTCGAATCCAACAAAAACTGTGCCCTGCGGACTCTATTTAGCCTCAGAGACGGTTTGAGACAATTGTTACAAAAATCAGAGAATGTCAAAAATTAGAGTGAAATTGCTTCAAACAAGCGAATTATCGCGAAACAACACCTGCTCGAATCCAACAAAAACTGTGCGCTAATGTCTCTACTGAGCCTCAGAGACGCTTTGAGACAAGTATAACAAAAATCATAGAATGTCAAAAATTAGAGTGAAATTGCTTCAAACAGGCGAATTATCGCGAAACAACACCTGCTCGAAACAAACAAAAACCGTGCCCTGCCGACTCCATTTAGCCTCAAAGACGGTTTGAGATAATTGTTACAAAAATCAGAGAATGTCAAAGATTAGAGTGTAATTGCTTCAAACAAGCGAATTATCGCGAAACAACACCTGCTCGAATCCAACAAAAACTGTGCCCTGCCGACTCTATTTAGCCTCAGAGACGGTTTGAGACAATTGTTACAAAGATCACAGAATGTCAAAAATTAGAGTTTAATTGCTTCAAACAAGCGAATTATCGCGAAACAACACCTGCTCGAATCCAACAAATACTGTGCCCCGCCGACTCTATTTTGCCTCAGAGACGGTTTGAGACAATTGTTAAAAAAATCAGAGAATGTCAAAAATTAGAGTGTAATTGCTTCAAACAAGCGATTTATCGCGAAACAACACCTGCTCGAATCCAACAAAAGCTGCGCCCTCCGGTCTCCACTGAGCGTCAGAGACGCTTTGAGACAATTGTTACAAAAATCAGAGAATGTCAAAAATTAGAGTGCAATTGCTTCAAACAAGCGAATTATCGCGAAACAACACCTGTTCGAATCCAACAAAAACCGTGCCCTGCCGTCTCTACCTCGCCTCTCAGACGGTTTGAGACAATTGTTACAAAAATCAGAGAATGTCAAAAATTAGAGTGAAATTGCTTCAAACAGGCGAATTATCGCGAAACAACACCTGCTCGAATCCAACAAAAACTATGCCCTACCCACTCTATTTAGCCTCAGAGACGGTTTAGGACAATTGTTACAAAAATCAGAGAATGTCAAAAATTAGAGTGAAATTGCTTCAAGGAAGCGAATTATCGCCAAACAACACCTGCTCGAATCCAACAAAAGCTGCGCCCTCCGGTCTCCACTGAGCGTCAGAGACGCTTTGAGACAAGTGTAACAAAAATCAGAGAATGTCAAAAATTAGAGTGAAATTGCTTCAAGCAAGCGAATTATCGCGAAACAACACCTGCTCGAATCCAACAAAAACTGTGCCCTGCCGACTCAATTTAGCCTCAGAGACGGTTTGAGACAATTGTTACAAAAATCAGAGAATGTCAAAAATTAGAGTGTAATTGCTTCAAACAAGCGATTTATCGCGAAACAACACCTGCTCGAATCCAACAAAAGCTGCGCCCTCCGGTCTCCACTGAGCGTCAGAGACGCTTTGAGACAATTGTTACAAAAATCAGAGAATGTCAAAAATTAGAGTGCAATTGCTTCAAACAAGCGAATTATCGCGAAACAACACCTGTTCGAATCCAACAAAAACCGTGCCTTGCCGTCTCTACCTCGCCTCTCAGACGATTTGAGACAATTGTTACAAAAATCAGAGAATGTCAAAAATTAGAGTGAAATTGCTTCAAACAAGCGAATTATCACGAAACAACACCTGCTCGAATCCAACAAAAACTGTGCCCTGCCGACTATTTAGCCTTAGAGACGGTTTGAGACAATTGTTACAAAAATCAGAGAATGTCAAAAATTAGAGTGAAATTGCTTCAAACAAGCGAATTATCGCGAAACAACACCTGCTCAAATCCAACAAAAACTGTGCGCTACCGTGTCTACTGAGCCTCAGAGACGCTTTGAGACAAGTATTACAAAAATCAGAGAATGTCAAAAATTAGAGTGAAATTGCTTCAAACAGGCGAATTATCGCGAAACAACACTTGCTCGAATCCAAAAAAAACTGCCCTGCCGAATCCATTTAGCCTCAAAGACGGTTTGAGACAATTGTCACAAAAATCAGAGAATGTCAAAGATTAGAGTGTAATTGCTTCAAACAAGCGAATTATCGAGAAACAACACCTGCTCGAATCCAACAAAAACTGTGCCCTGCCAACTCAATTTAGCCTCAGAGACGGTTTGAGACAATTGTTACAAAAATCAGAGAATGTCAAAAATTAGAGTGAAATTGCTTCAAACAAGAGAATTATCGCGAAACAACACCTGCTCGAATCCAACAAAAACTGTGCCCTGCCGACTCTATTTAGCCTCAGAGACGGTTTGAGACAATTGTTACAAAGATTACAGAATGTCAAAAATTAGAGTTTAATTGCTTCAAACAAGCGAATTATCGCGAAACAACACCTGCTCGAATCCAACAAAAACTATGCTCTACCCACTCTATTTAGCCTCAGAGACGGTTTGAGACAATTGTTACAAAAATCAGAGAATGTCGAAAATTAGAGTGAAATTGCTTCAAACAAGCGAATTATCGCGAAACCACACCTGCTCGAATCCAACAAAAACTGTGCCCTGCAGTCTCCACTGAGCGTCAGAGACCCTTTGATACAAGTGTTACAAAAATCAGTGAATGTCAAAAATTAGAGTGAAATTGCTTCAAACAGGCGAATTATCGGGAAACAACACCTGCTCGAATCAAACAAAAACAGTGTCCTGCCGACTCTATTTAGCCTAAAAGACGGTTTGAGACAAGTATTTCAAAAATCAGAGAATGTCAAAAATTAGAGTGAAATTGCTTCAAATAGGCGAATTATCGCGAAACATCACCTGCTCGAATCCAAAAAATACTGTGCCCTGCCGACTCTATTTAGCCTCAGAGACGGTTTGAGACAATTGTTACAAAATTCAGAGAATGTCAAAAATTAGAGTGAAATTGCTTCAAACAAGCGAATTATCGCGAAGCAACACCTGCTCGAATCCAACAAAAACTGCGCCCTGCAGTCTCCACTGAGCGTCAGAGACGCTTTGAGACAACTGTTACAAAAATCAGAGAATGTCAAAAATTAGAGTGAAATTGCTTCAAACAAGCGAAACAGCACCTGCTCGAATCCAACAAAAACTGTGCGCTACCGTCTCTACTGAGTCTCAGAGACGCTTTGAGACAAGTATTACAAATATCAGAGAATGTCAAAAATTAGAGTGAAATTGCTTCAAACAGGCGAATTATCGGGAAACAACACCTGCTCGAATCAAACAAAAACAGTGTCCTGCCGACTCTATTTAGCCTAAAAGACGGTTTGAGACAAGTATTTCAAAAATCAGAGAATGTCAAAAATTAGAGTGAAATTGCTTCAAATAGGCGAATTATCGCGAAACATCACCTGCTCGAATCCAAAAAATACTGTGCCCTGCCGACTCTATTTAGCCTCAGAGACGGTTTGAGACAATTGTTACAAAATTCAGAGAATGTCAAAAATTAGAGTGAAATTGCTTCAAACAGGCGAATTATCGCGAAACAACACCTGCTCGAATCCAACAAAAACTATGCCCTACCCACTCTATTTAGCCTCAGAGACGGTTTGAGACAATTGTTACAAAAATCAGAGAATGTCAAAAATTAGAGTGAAATTGCTTCAAACAAGCGAATTATCGCGAAACAACACCTGCTCGAATCAAACAAAAACCGTGCCCTGCTGTCTCTAACTCGCCTATGAGACGCTTTGAGACAATTGTTACAAAAATCTGAGAATGTCAAAAATTAGAGCTTAATTGCTTCAAACAAGCGAATTATCGCGAAACAACACCTGCTCGAATCCAACAAAAACTGTGCGCTAGCGTCTCTACTGAGCCTCAGAGACGCTTTGAGACAAGTATTACAAAAATCAGAGAATGTCAAAAATTAGAGTGAAATTGCTTCAAACAGGCGAATTATTGCGAAACAACACCCGCTCGAATCGAACATAAACTGTGCCCTGCCGACTCCAGTTAGCCTCAAAGACGGTTTGAGACAATCGTTACAAAAATCAGAAAATGTCAAAGATTAGAGTGTAATTGCTTCATACAAGCGAATTATCGCGAAACAACACCTGCTCGAATCCAACAAAAACTGTGCCCTGCCGACTCTATTTTGCCTTAGAGACGGTTTGAGACAATTGTTACAAAGATCACAGAATGTCAAACATTAGAGTTTAATTGCTTCAAACAAGCCAATTATCGCGAAACAACACCTGCTCGAATCCAACAAAAACTGTGCGCTACCGTCTCTACTGAGCTTCAGAGACGCTTTGAGACAAGTATTACAAAAATCAGAGAATATCAAAAATTAGAGTGAAATTGCTTCAAACAGGCGAATTATCGCGAAACAACACCTGCTCGAATCCAAAAAAAACTGTGCCCTGCCGAATCCATTTAGCCTCAAAGACGGTTTGAGACAATTGTTACAAAAATCAGAGAGTGTAATTGCTTCAAACAAGCGAATTATCGAGAAACAACACCTGCTCGAATCCAACAAAAACTGTGCCCTGCCGACTCTATTTAGCCTCAGAGACGGTTTGAGACAATTGTTACAAAAATCATAGAATGTCAAAAATTAGAGTGTAATTCCTTCAAACGAGCGATTTATCGCGAAAGAACACCTGCTCGAATCCAACAAAAACTGTGCCCTGCCGACTCTATTTAGCCTCAGAGACGGTTTGAGACAATTGTTACAAAAATCAGAGAACGTTAAAGATTAGAGTGTAATTGCTTCAAACAAGCGAATTATCGCGAAACAACACCTGCTCGAATCAAAAACCGTGCCCTGCCGTCTCTACCTCGCCTCAGACACGGTTTGAGACAATTGTTACAAAAATCAGACAATGTCAAAAATTAGAGTGAAATTGCTTCAAACAAGCGAATTATCGCGAAGCAACACCTGCTCGAATCCAACAAAAACTGTGCCCTGCCGACTCTATTTAGCCTCAGAGACGGTTTGAGACAATTGTTACAAAGATCACAGAATGTCAAAAATTAGACTTTTAATTGCTTCAAACAAGCGAATTACCGCGAAACAACACCTGCTCGAATCCAACAAAAACTATGCTCTACCCACTCTATTTAGCCTCAGAGACGGTTTGAGACAATTGTTACAAAAATCAGAGAATGTCAAAAATTAGAGTGAAATTGTTTCAAACGAGCGAATTATCGCTTAGCAACACCTGCTCGAATCCAACAAAAACTGTGCCTTCCGGTCTCCACTGAGCGTCAGAGACGCTTTGAGACAAGTGTTACAAAAATCAGAGAATATCAAAAATTAGAGTGAAATTGCTTCAAACAGGCGAATTATCGCGAAACAACACCTGATCAAATCCAACAAAAACTGTGCGCTACCGTCTCTACTGAGCCCCAGAGACGCTTTGAGACAAGTATTACAAAAATCAGAGAATGTCAAAAATTAGAGTGTAATTGCTTCAAACAAGCGAATTATCGCGAAACAACACCTGCTCGAATCTAACAAAATCTGTGCCCTGCCGACTCCATTTAGCCTCAAAGACGGTTTGAGATAATTGTTACAAAAATCAGAGAATGTCAAAGATTAGAGTGTAATTGCTTCAAACAAGCGAATTATCGCGAAACAACACCTGCTCGAATCCAACAAAAACTGTGCCCTGCCGACTCTATTTAGCCTCAGAGACGGTTTGAGACAATTGTTACAAAGATTACAGAATGTCAAAAATTAGAGTTTAATTGCTTCAAACAAGCGAATTATCGCGCAACAACACCTGCTCGAATCCAACAAAAACTATGCTCTACCCACTCTATTTAGCCTCAGAGACGGTTTGAGATAATTGTTACAAAAATCAGAGAATGTCAAAGATTAGAGTGTAATTGCTTCAAACAAGCGAATTATCGCGAAACAGCACCTGCTCGAATCCAACAAAAACTGTGCCCTGCCGACTCTATTTAGCCTCAGAGACGGTTTGAGACAATTGTTACAAAGATCAGAGAATGTCAAAAATTAGAGTGAAATTGCTTCAAACAAGCGAATTATCGCGAAGCAACACCTGCTCGAATCAAACAAAAACCGTGCCCTGCTGTCTCTACCTCGCCTATGAGACGCTTTGAGACAATTGTTACAAAAATCTGAGAATGTCAAAAATTAGAGTGAAATTGCTTCAAACAAGCGAATTATCGCGAAACAACACCTGCTCGAATCCAACAAAAACTGTGCGCTACCGTCTCTACTGAGCCTCAGAGACGCTTTGAGACAAGTATTACAAAAATCAGAGAATGTCAAAAATTAGAGTGAAATTGCTTCAAACATGCGAGTTATCGCGAAACACCTGCTCGAATCCAACATAACCTGTGCCCTGCCGACTCAAGTTAACCTCAAAGACGGTTTGAGACAATCGTTACAAAAATCAGAGAATGTCAAAGATTAGAGTGTAATTGCTTCAAACAAGCGAATTATCGCGAAACAACACCTGCTCGAATCCAACAAAAACTGTGCCCTGCCGACTCTATTTTGCCTCAGAGACGGTTTGAGACAATTGTTACAAAGATCACAGAATGTCAAACATTAGAGTTTAATTGCTTCAATCAAGCGAATTATCGCGGAACAACACCTGCTCGAATCCAACTAAAACTGTGCCCTGCCGACTCAATTAGCCTCAGAGACGGTTTGAGACAATTGTTACAAAAATCAGAGAATGTCAAAAATTAGAGATAAATTGCTTCAAACAGGCGATTTATCGCGAAACAACAGCTGCTCGAATCCAAGAAAAACCGTGATCTGCCGACATTATTTTGCCACAGAGACGGTTTGAGACAATTGTTACAAAAATCAGAGAATGTCAAAAATTAGAGTGAAATTGCTTCAAACAGGCGAATTATCGCGAAACAACACCTGCTCGAATCCAACAAAAACTATGCCCTACCCACTCTATTTAGCCTCAGAGACGGTTTGAGACAATTGTTACAAAAATCAGAGAATGTCAAAAATTAGAGTGAAATTGCTTCAAACAAGCGAATTATCGCGGAACAACACCTGCTCGAATCAAACAAAAACCGTGCCCTGCTGTCTCTACCTCGCCTATGAGACGCTTTGAGACAATTGTTACAAAAATCTGAGAATGTCAAAAATTAGAGCTTAATTGCTGCAAACAAGCGAATTATCGCGAAACAACACCTGCTCGAATCCAACAAAAACTGTGCGCTAGCGTCTCTACTGAGCCTCAGAGACGCTTTGAGACAAGTATTACAAAAATCAGAGAATGTCAAAAATTAGAGTGAAATTGCTTCAAACAGGCGAATTATTGCGAAACAACACCTGCTCGAATCGAACATAAACTGTGCCCTGCCGACTCCAGTTAGCCTCAAAGACGGTTTGAGACAATCGTTACAAAAATCAGAAAATGTCAAAGATTAGAGTGTAATTGCTTCAAACAAGCGAATTATCGCGAAACAGCACCTGCTCGAATCCAACAAAAACTGTGCCCTGCCGACTCTATTTTGCCTTAGAGACGGTTTGAGACAATTGTTACAAAGATCACAGAATGTCAAACATTAGAGTTTAATTGCTTCAAACAAGCCAATTATCGCGAAACAACACCTGCTCGATTCCAACAAAAACTGTGCGCTACCGTCTCTACTGAGCCTCAGAGACGCTTTGAGACAAGTATTACAAAAATCAGAGAATATCAAAAATTCGAGTGAAATTGCTTCAAACAGGCGAATTATCGCGAAACAACACCTGCTCGAATCCAAAAAAAACTGTGCCCTGCCGAATCCATTTAGCCTCAAAGACGGTTTGAGACAATTGTTACAAAAATCAGAGAGTGTAATTGCTTCAAACAGGCGAATTATCGAGAAACAACACCTGCTCGAATCCAACAAAAACTGTGCCCTGCCGACTCTATTTAGCCTCAGAGACGGTTTGAGACAATTGTTACAAAAATCAGAGAATGTCAAAAATTAGAGTGTAATTCCTTCAAACGAGCGATTTATCGCGAAAGAACACCTGCTCGAATCCAACAAAAACTGTGCGTTACCGTCTCTACAGAGCCTCAGAGACGCTTTGAGACAAGTATTACAAAAATCGGAGAATGTCAAAAATTAGAGTGAAATTGCTTCAAACAGGCGAATTATCGCGAAACAACACCTGCTCGAATCCAACAAAAACCGTGCCCTGCCGACTCCACTTAGCCTCAAAGACGGTTTGAGACAATTGTTACAAAAATCAGAGAATGTCAAAGATTAGAGTGTAATTGCTTCAAACAAGCCAATTATCGCGAAACAACACCTGCTCGAATCCAACAAAAACTGTGCCCTGCCGACTCTATTTAGCCTCAGAGACGGTTTGAGACAATTGTTACAAAAATCAGAGAACGTCAAAGATTAGAGTGTAATTGCTTCAAACAAGCGAATTATCGCGAAACAACACCTGCTCGAATCAAAAACCGTGCCCTGCCGTCTCTACCTCGCCTCAGACATGGTTTGAGACAATTGTTACAAAAATCAGACAATGTCAAAAATTAGAGTGAAATTGCTTCAAACAAGCGAATTATCGCGAAACAACACCTGCTCGAATCCAACAAAAACTGTGCCCTGCCGACTCTATTTAGCCTCAGAGACGGTTTGAGACAATTGTTACAAAGATCACAGAATGTCAAAAATTAGAGTTTAATTGCTTCAAACAAGCGAATTATCGCGAAACAACACCTGCTCGAATCCAACAAAAACTATGCCTTACCCACTCTATTTAGCCTCAGAGACGGTTTGAGACAATTGTTACAAAAATCAGAGAATGTCAAAAATTAGAGTGAAATTGTGTCAAACGAGCGAATTATCGCTAAACAACACCTGCTCGAATCCAACAAAAACTGTGCCTTCCGGTCTCCACTGAGCGTCAGAGACGCTTTGAGACAAGTGTTACAAAAATCAGAGAATATCAAAAATTAGAGTGAAATTGCTTCAAACAGGCGAATTATCGCGAAACAACACCTGCTCAAATCCAACAAAAACTGTGCGCTACCGTCTCTACTGAGCCCCAGAGACGCTTTGAGACAAGTATTACAAAAATCAGAGAATGTCAAGAATTAGAGTGAAATTGCTTCAAACAAGCGAATTATCGCGAAACAACACCTGCTCGAATCCAACAAAATCTGTGCCCTGCCGACTCCATTTAGCCTCAAAGACGGTTTGAGATAATTGTTACAAAAATCAGAGAATGTCAAAGATTAGAGTGTAATTGCTTTAAACAAGCGAATTATCGCGAAACAACACCTGCTCGAATCCAACAAAAACTGTGCCCTGCCGACTCTATTTAGCCTCAGAGACGGTTTGAGACAATTGTTACAAAGATTACAGAATGTCAAAAATTAGAGTTTAATTGCTTCAAACAAGCGAATTATCGCGCAACAACACCTGCTCGAATCCAACAAAAACTATGCTCTACCCACTCTATTTAGCCTCAGAGACGGTTTGAGATAATTGTTACAAAAATCAGAGAATGTCAAAGATTAGAGTGTAATTGCTTCAAACAAGCGAATTATCGCGAAACAACACCTGCTCGAATCCAACAAAAACTGTGCCCTGCCGACTCTATTTAGCCTCAGAGACGGTTTGAGACAATTGTTACAAAGATCAGAGAATGTCAAAAATTAGAGTGAAATTGCTTCAAACAAGCGAATTATCGCGAAGCAACACCTGCTCGAATCAAACAAAAACCGTGCCCTGCTGTCTCTACCTCGCCTATGAGACGCTTTGAGACAATTGTTACAAAAATCTGAGAATGTCAAAAATTAGAGTGAAATTGCTTCAAACAAGCGAATTATCGCGAAACAACACCTGCTCGAATCCAACAAAAACTGTGCGCTACCGTCTCTACTGAGCCTCAGAGACGCTTTGAGACAAGTATTACAAAAATCAGAGAATGTCAAAAATTAGAGTGAAATTGCTTCAAACATGCGAGTTATCGCGAAACAACACCTGCTCGAATCCAACATAACCTGTGCCCTGCCGACTCAAGTTAACCTCAAAGACGGTTTGAGACAATCGTTACAAAAATCAGAGAATGTCAAAGATTAGAGTGTAATTGCTTCAAACAAGCGAATTATCGCGAAACAACACCTGCTCGAATCCAACAAAAACTGTGCCCTGCCGACTCTATTTTGCCTCAGAGACGGTTTGAGACAATTGTTACAAAGATCACAGAATGTCAAACATTAGAGTTTAATTGCTTCAATCAAGCGAATTATCGCGAAACAACACCTGCTCGAATCCAACTAAAACTGTGCCCTGCCGACTCAATTAGCCTCAGAGACGGTTTGAGACAATTGTTACAAAAATCAGAGAATGTCAAAAATTAGAGATAAATTGCTTCAAACAGGCGATTTATCGCGAAACAACAGCTGCTCGAATCCAAGAAAAACCGTGATCTGCCGACATTATTTTGCCACGGAGACGGTTTGAGACAATTGTTACAAAAATCAGAGAATGTCAAAAATTAGAGTGAAATTGCTTCAAACAGGCGAATTATCGCGAAACAACACCTGCTCGAATCCAACAAAAACTATGCCCTACCCACTCTATTTAGCCTCAGAGACGGTTTGAGACAATTGATACAAAAATCAGAGAATGTCAAAAATTAGAGTGAAATTGCTTCAAACAAGCGAATTATCGCGGAACAACACCTGCTCGAATCAAACAAAAACCGTGCCCTGCTGTCTCTACCTCGCCTATGAGACGCTTTGAGACAATTGTTACAAAAATCTGAGAATGTCAAAAATTAGAGCTTAATTGCTGCAAACAAGCGAATTATCGCGAAACAACACCTGCTCGAATCCAACAAAAACTGTGCGCTAGCGTCTCTACTGAGCCTCAGAGACGCTTTGAGACAAGTATTACAAAAATCAGAGAATGTCAAAAATTAGAGTGAAATTGCTTCAAACAGGCGAATTATTGCGAAACAACACCTGCTCGAATCGAACATAAACTGTGCCCTGCCGACTCCAGTTAGCCTCAAAGACGGTTTGAGACAATCGTTACAAAAATCAGAAAATGTCAAAGATTAGAGTGTAATTGCTTCAAACAAGCGAATTATCGCGAAACAACACCTGCTCGAATCCAACAAAAACTGTGCCCTGCCGACTCTATTTTGCCTTAGAGACGGTTTGAGACAATTGTTACAAAGATCACAGAATGTCAAACATTAGAGTTTAATTGCTTCAAACAAGCCAATTATCGCGAAACAACACCTGCTCGATTCCAACAAAAACTGTGCGCTACCGTCTCTACTGAGCCTCAGAGACGCTTTGAGACAAGTATTACAAAAATCAGAGAATATCAAAAATTCGAGTGAAATTGCTTCAAACAGGCGAATTATCGCGAAACAACACCTGCTCGAATCCAAAAAAAACTGTGCCCTGCCGACGCTATTTAGCCTCAAAGACGGTTTGAGACAATTGTTACAAAAATCAGAGAGTGTAATTGCTTCAAACAGGCGAATTATCGAGAAACAACACCTGCTCGAATCCAACAAAAACTGTGCCCTGCCGACTCTATTTAGCCTCAGAGACGGTTTGAGACAATTGTTACAAAAATCAGAGAATGTCAAAAATTAGAGTGTAATTCCTTCAAACGAGCGATTTATCGCGAAAGAACACCTGCTCGAATCCAACAAAAACTGTGCGTTACCGTCTCTACAGAGCCTCAGAGACGCTTTGAGACAAGTATTACAAAAATCAGAGAATGTCAAAAATTAGAGTGAAATTGCTTCAAACAGGCGAATTATCGCGAAACAACACCTGCTCGAATCCAACAAAAACCGTGCCCTGCCGACTCCACTTAGCCTCAAAGACGGTTTGAGACAATTGTTACAAAAATCAGAGAATGTCAAAGATTAGTGTGTAATTGCTTCAAACAAGCGAATTATCGCGAAACAACACCTGCTCGAATCCAACAAAAACTGTGCCCTGCCGACTCTATTTAGCCTCAGAGACGGTTTGAGACAATTGTTACAAAGATCAGAGAACGTCAAAGATTAGAGTGTAATTGCTTCAAACAAGCGAATTATCGCGAAACAACACCTGCTCGAATCAAAAACCGTGCCCTGCCGTCCCTACCTCGCCTCAGACACGGTTTGAGACAATTGTTACAAAAATCAGACAATGTCAAAAATTAGAGTGAAATTGCTTCAAACAAGCGAATTATCGCGAAACAACACCTGCTCGAATCCAACAAAAACTGTGCCCTGCCGACTCTATTTAGCCTCAGAGACGGTTTGAGACAATTGTTACAAAGATCACAGAATGTCAAAAATTAGAGTTTAATTGCTTCAAACAAGCGAATTATCGCGAAACAACACCTGCTCGAATCCAACAAAAACTATGCTCTACCCACTCTATTTAGCCTCAGAGACGGTTTGAGACAATTGTTACAAAAATCAGAGAATGTCAAAAATTAGAGTGAAATTGTTTCAAACGAGCGAATTATCGCTAAACAACACCTGCTCGAATCCAACAAAAACTGTGCCTTCCGGTCTCCACTGAGCGTCAGAGACGCTTTGAGACAAGTGTTACAAAAATCAGAGAATATCAAAAATTAGAGTGAAATTGCTTCAAACAGGCGAATTATCGCGAAACAACACCTGCTCGTATCCAACAAAAACTGTGCCCTGCCGACTCTATTTAGCCTCAGAGACGGTTTGAGACAATTGTTACAAAAATCAGAGAATGTCCAAAATTAGAGTGTAATTGCTTCAAACAAGCGAATTATCGCGAAACAACACCTGCTCGAATCCAACAAAAACTGTGCCCTGCCGACTCCGTTTAGCCTCAAAGACGGTTTGAGATAATTGTTACAAAAATCAGAGAATGTCAAAGATTAGAGTGTAATTGCTTCAAACAAGCGAATTATCGCGAAACAACACCTGCTCGAATCCAACAAAAACTGTGCCCTGCCGACTCTATTTAGCCTCAGAGACGGTTTGAGACAATTGTTACAAAGATTACAGAATGTCAAAAATTAGAGTGAAATTGCTTCAAACATGCGAGTTATCGCGAAACAGCACCTGCTCGAATCCAACATAACCTGTGCCCTGCCGACTCAAGTTAGCCTCAAAGACGGTTTGAGACAATCGTTACAAAAATCAGAGAATGTCAAAGATTAGAGTGTAATTGCTTCAAACAAGCGAATTATCGCGAAACACCTGCTCGAATCCAACAAAAACTGTGCCCTGCCGACTCTATTTTGCCTCAGAGACGCTTTGAGACAATTGTTACAAAAATCTGAGAATGTCAAAAATTAGAGCTTAATTGCTGCAAACAAGCGAATTATCGCGAAACAACACCTGCTCGAATCCAACAAAAACTGTGCGCTAGCGTCTCTACTGAGCCTCAGAGACGCTTTGAGACAAGTATTACAAAAATCAGAGAATGTCAAAAATTAGAGTGAAATTGCTTCAAACAGGCGAATTATTGCGAAACAACACCTGCTCGAATCGAACATAAACTGTGCCCTGCCGACTCCAGTTAGCCTCAAAGACGGTTTGAGACAATCGTTACAAAAATCAGAAAATGTCAAAGATTAGAGTGTAATTGCTTCAAACAAGCGAATTATCGCGAAACAGCACCTGCTCGAATCCAACAAAAACTGTGCCCTGCCGACTCTATTTTGCCTTAGAGACGGTTTGAGACAATTGTTACAAAGATCACAGAATGTCAAACATTAGAGTTTAATTGCTTCAAACAAGCCAATTATCGCGAAACAACACCTGCTCGATTCCAACAAAAACTGTGCGCTACCGTCTCTACTGAGCCTCAGAGACGCTTTGAGACAAGTATTACAAAAATCAGAGAATATCAAAAATTCGAGTGAAATTGCTTCAAACAGGCGAATTATCGCGAAACAACACCTGCTCGAATCCAAAAAAAACTGTGCCCTGCCGAATCCATTTAGCCTCAAAGACGGTTTGAGACAATTGTTACAAAAATCAGAGAGTGTAATTGCTTCAAACAGGCGAATTATCGAGAAACAACACCTGCTCGAATCCAACAAAAACTGTGCCCTGCCGACTCTATTTAGCCTCAGAGACGGTTTGAGACAATTGTTACAAAAATCAGAGAATGTCAAAAATTAGAGTGTAATTCCTTCAAACGAGCGATTTATCGCGAAAGAACACCTGCTCGAATCCAACAAAAACTGTGCGTTACCGTCTCTACAGAGCCTCAGAGACGCTTTGAGACAAGTATTACAAAAATCGGAGAATGTCAAAAATTAGAGTGAAATTGCTTCAAACAGGCGAATTATCGCGAAACAACACCTGCTCGAATCCAACAAAAACCGTGCCCTGCCGACTCCACTTAGCCTCAAAGACGGTTTGAGACAATTGTTACAAAAATCAGAGAATGTCAAAGATTAGAGTGTAATTGCTTCAAACAAGCCAATTATCGCGAAACAACACCTGCTCGAATCCAACAAAAACTGTGCCCTGCCGACTCTATTTAGCCTCAGAGACGGTTTGAGACAATTGTTACAAAAATCAGAGAACGTCAAAGATTAGAGTGTAATTGCTTCAAACAAGCGAATTATCGCGAAACAACACCTGCTCGAATCAAAAACCGTGCCCTGCCGTCTCTACCTCGCCTCAGACATGGTTTGAGACAATTGTTACAAAAATCAGACAATGTCAAAAATTAGAGTGAAATTGCTTCAAACAAGCGAATTATCGCGAAACAACACCTGCTCGAATCCAACAAAAACTGTGCCCTGCCGACTCTATTTAGCCTCAGAGACGGTTTGAGACAATTGTTACAAAGATCACAGAATGTCAAAAATTAGAGTTTAATTGCTTCAAACAAGCGAATTATCGCGAAACAACACCTGCTCGAATCCAACAAAAACTATGCCTTACCCACTCTATTTAGCCTCAGAGACGGTTTGAGACAATTGTTACAAAAATCAGAGAATGTCAAAAATTAGAGTGAAATTGTGTCAAACGAGCGAATTATCGCTAAACAACACCTGCTCGAATCCAACAAAAACTGTGCCTTCCGGTCTCCACTGAGCGTCAGAGACGCTTTGAGACAAGTGTTACAAAAATCAGAGAATATCAAAAATTAGAGTGAAATTGCTTCAAACAGGCGAATTATCGCGAAACAACACCTGCTCAAATCCAACAAAAACTGTGCGCTACCGTCTCTACTGAGCCCCAGAGACGCTTTGAGACAAGTATTACAAAAATCAGAGAATGTCAAGAATTAGAGTGAAATTGCTTCAAACAAGCGAATTATCGCGAAACAACACCTGCTCGAATCCAACAAAATCTGTGCCCTGCCGACTCCATTTAGCCTCAAAGACGGTTTGAGATAATTGTTACAAAAATCAGAGAATGTCAAAGATTAGAGTGTAATTGCTTTAAACAAGCGAATTATCGCGAAACAACACCTGCTCGAATCCAACAAAAACTGTGCCCTGCCGACTCTATTTAGCCTCAGAGACGGTTTGAGACAATTGTTACAAAGATTACAGAATGTCAAAAATTAGAGTTTAATTGCTTCAAACAAGCGAATTATCGCGCAACAACACCTGCTCGAATCCAACAAAAACTATGCTCTACCCACTCTATTTAGCCTCAGAGACGGTTTGAGATAATTGTTACAAAAATCAGAGAATGTCAAAGATTAGAGTGTAATTGCTTCAAACAAGCGAATTATCGCGAAACAACACCTGCTCGAATCCAACAAAAACTGTGCCCTGCCGACTCTATTTAGCCTCAGAGACGGTTTGAGACAATTGTTACAAAGATCAGAGAATGTCAAAAATTAGAGTGAAATTGCTTCAAACAAGCGAATTATCGCGAAGCAACACCTGCTCGAATCAAACAAAAACCGTGCCCTGCTGTCTCTACCTCGCCTATGAGACGCTTTGAGACAATTGTTACAAAAATCTGAGAATGTCAAAAATTAGAGTGAAATTGCTTCAAACAAGCGAATTATCGCGAAACAACACCTGCTCGAATCCAACAAAAACTGTGCGCTACCGTCTCTACTGAGCCTCAGAGACGCTTTGAGACAAGTATTACAAAAATCAGAGAATGTCAAAAATTAGAGTGAAATTGCTTCAAACATGCGAGTTATCGCGAAACAACACCTGCTCGAATCCAACATAACCTGTGCCCTGCCGACTCAAGTTAACCTCAAAGACGGTTTGAGACAATCGTTACAAAAATCAGAGAATGTCAAAGATTAGAGTGTAATTGCTTCAAACAAGCGAATTATCGCGAAACAACACCTGCTCGAATCCAACAAAAACTGTGCCCTGCCGACTCTATTTTGCCTCAGAGACGGTTTGAGACAATTGTTACAAAGATCACAGAATGTCAAACATTAGAGTTTAATTGCTTCAATCAAGCGAATTATCGCGAAACAACACCTGCTCGAATCCAACTAAAACTGTGCCCTGCCGACTCAATTAGCCTCAGAGACGGTTTGAGACAATTGTTACAAAAATCAGAGAATGTCAAAAATTAGAGATAAATTGCTTCAAACAGGCGATTTATCGCGAAACAACAGCTGCTCGAATCCAAGAAAAACCGTGATCTGCCGACATTATTTTGCCACGGAGACGGTTTGAGAGAATTGTTACAAAAATCAGAGAATGTCAAAAATTAGAGTGAAATTGCTTCAAACAGGCGAATTATCGCGAAACAACACCTGCTCGAATCCAACAAAAACTATGCCCTACCCACTCTATTTAGCCTCAGAGACGGTTTGAGACAATTGATACAAAAATCAGAGAATGTCAAAAATTAGAGTGAAATTGCTTCAAACAAGCGAATTATCGCGGAACAACACCTGCTCGAATCAAACAAAAACCGTGCCCTGCTGTCTCTACCTCGCCTATGAGACGCTTTGAGACAATTGTTACAAAAATCTGAGAATGTCAAAAATTAGAGCTTAATTGCTGCAAACAAGCGAATTATCGCGAAACAACACCTGCTCGAATCCAACAAAAACTGTGCGCTAGCGTCTCTACTGAGCCTCAGAGACGCTTTGAGACAAGTATTACAAAAATCAGAGAATGTCAAAAATTAGAGTGAAATTGCTTCAAACAGGCGAATTATTGCGAAACAACACCTGCTCGAATCGAACATAAACTGTGCCCTGCCGACTCCAGTTAGCCTCAAAGACGGTTTGAGACAATCGTTACAAAAATCAGAAAATGTCAAAGATTAGAGTGTAATTGCTTCAAACAAGCGAATTATCGCGAAACAACACCTGCTCGAATCCAACAAAAACTGTGCCCTGCCGACTCTATTTTGCCTTAGAGACGGTTTGAGACAATTGTTACAAAGATCACAGAATGTCAAACATTAGAGTTTAATTGCTTCAAACAAGCCAATTATCGCGAAACAACACCTGCTCGATTCCAACAAAAACTGTGCGCTACCGTCTCTACTGAGCCTCAGAGACGCTTTGAGACAAGTATTACAAAAATCAGAGAATATCAAAAATTCGAGTGAAATTGCTTCAAACAGGCGAATTATCGCGAAACAACACCTGCTCGAATCCAAAAAAAACTGTGCCCTGCCGACGCTAATTAGCCTCAAAGACGGTTTGAGACAATTGTTACAAAAATCAGAGAGTGTAATTGCTTCAAACAGGCGAATTATCGAGAAACAACACCTGCTCGAATCCAACAAAAACTGTGCCCTGCCGACTCTATTTAGCCTCAGAGACGGTTTGAGACAATTGTTACAAAAATCAGAGAATGTCAAAAATTAGAGTGTAATTCCTTCAAACGAGCGATTTATCGCGAAAGAACACCTGCTCGAATCCAACAAAAACTGTGCGTTACCGTCTCTACAGAGCCTCAGAGACGCTTTGAGACAAGTATTACAAAAATCAGAGAATGTCAAAAATTAGAGTGAAATTGCTTCAAACAGGCGAATTATCGCGAAACAACACCTGCTCGAATCCAACAAAAACCGTGCCCTGCCGACTCCACTTAGCCTCAAAGACGGTTTGAGACAATTGTTACAAAAATCAGAGAATGTCAAAGATTAGTGTGTAATTGCTTCAAACAAGCGAATTATCGCGAAACAACACCTGCTCGAATCCAACAAAAACTGTGCCCTGCCGACTCTATTTAGCCTCAGAGACGGTTTGAGACAATTGTTACAAAGATCAGAGAACGTCAAAGATTAGAGTGTAATTGCTTCAAACAAGCGAATTATCGCGAAACAACACCTGCTCGAATCAAAAACCGTGCCCTGCCGTCCCTACCTCGCCTCAGACACGGTTTGAGACAATTGTTACAAAAATCAGACAATGTCAAAAATTAGAGTGAAATTGCTTCAAACAAGCGAATTATCGCGAAACAACACCTGCTCGAATCCAACAAAAACTGTGCCCTGCCGACTCTATTTAGCCTCAGAGACGGTTTGAGACAATTGTTACAAAGATCACAGAATGTCAAAAATTAGAGTTTAATTGCTTCAAACAAGCGAATTATCGCGAAACAACACCTGCTCGAATCCAACAAAAACTATGCTCTACCCACTCTATTTAGCCTCAGAGACGGTTTGAGACAATTGTTACAAAAATCAGAGAATGTCAAAAATTAGAGTGAAATTGTTTCAAACGAGCGAATTATCGCTAAACAACACCTGCTCGAATCCAACAAAAACTGTGCCTTCCGGTCTCCACTGAGCGTCAGAGACGCTTTGAGACAAGTGTTACAAAAATCAGAGAATATCAAAAATTAGAGTGAAATTGCTTCAAACAGGCGAATTATCGCGAAACAACACCTGCTCGTATCCAACAAAAACTGTGCCCTGCCGACTCTATTTAGCCTCAGAGACGGTTTGAGACAATTGTTACAAAAATCAGAGAATGTCCAAAATTAGAGTGTAATTGCTTCAAACAAGCGAATTATCGCGACACAACACCTGCTCAAATCCAACAAAAACTGTGCGCTACCGTCTCTACTGAGCCCCAGAGACGTTTTGAGACAAGTATTACAAAAATCAGAGAATGTCAAGAATTAGAGTGAAATTGCTTCAAACAAGCGAATTATCGCGAAACAACACCTGCTCGAATCCAACAAAAACTGTGCCCTGCCGACTCCGTTTAGCCTCAAAGACGGTTTGAGATAATTGTTACAAAAATCAGAGAATGTCAAAGATTAGAGTGTAATTGCTTCAAACAAGCGAATTATCGCGAAACAACACCTGCTCGAATCCAACAAAAACTGTGCCCTGCCGACTCTATTTAGCCTCAGAGACGGTTTGAGACAATTGTTACAAAGATTACAGAATGTCAAAAATTAGAGTGAAATTGCTTCAAACATGCGAGTTATCGCGAAACAGCACCTGCTCGAATCCAACATAACCTGTGCCCTGCCGACTCAAGTTAGGCTCAAAGACGGTTTGAGACAATCGTTACAAAAATCAGAGAATGTCAAAGATTAGAGTGTAATTGCTTCAAACAAGCGAATTATCGCGAAACACCTGCTCGAATCCAACAAAAACTGTGCCCTGCCGACTCTATTTTGCCTCAGAGACGGTTTGAGACAATTGTTACAAAGATCACAGAATGTCAAACATTAGAGTTTAATTGCTTCAATCAAGCGAATTATCGCGAAACAACACCTGCTCGAATCCAACTAAAACTGTGCCCTGCCGACTCAATTAGCCTCAGAGACGGTTTGAGACAATTGTTACAAAAATCAGAGAATGTCAAAAATTAGAGTGAAATTGCTTCAAACAAGCGAATTATCGCGAAACAACACCTGCTCGAATCAAACAAAAACCGTGCCCTGCTGTCTCTACCTCGCCTCAGAGACGCTTTGAGACAAGTGTTACAAAAATCAGAGAATTTCAAAAATTGGAGGGAAATTGCTTCAAACAAGCGAATTATCGCGAAACAACACCTGCGCGAATCCAACCAAAACTGTGCGCTACCGTCTCTACTGAGCCTCAGAGACGGTTTGAGACAATTGTTACAAAAATCAGAGAATGTCAAAAATTAGAGTGTAATTGCTTCAAACAAGCGAATTATCGCGAAACAACACCTGCTCGAATCCAACAAAAACTGTGCGCTACCGTCTCTACCCAGCCTCAGAGATGCTTTGAGACAAGTATTACAAAAATCAGAGAATGTCAAAAATTTGAGTGAAATTGCTTCAAACAGGCGAATATCGCGAAACAACACCTGCTCGAATCCAACAAAGCTGTGCGCTACCGTCTCTACTGAGCCTCAGAGATGCTTTGAGACAAGTATTACAAAAATCAGAGAATGTCAAAAATTAGAGTGAAATTGCCTCAAACTGGCGAATTATCGCGAAATAACACCTGCTCGAATCCAACAAAACTGTGCCCTGCCGACTCTATTTAGGCTCAAAGACGGTTTGAGACAATTGTTACAAAAATCAGAGAATGTCAAAAATTTGAGTGTAATTGCTTCAAACATGCGAGTTATCGCGAAACAACACCTGCTCGAATCCAACAAAAACTGTGCCCTGCCGACTCTATTTAGCCTCAGAGACGGTTTGAGATAATTGTTACAAAAATCAGAGAATGTCAAAAATTGGAGTGAAATTGCTTCAAACAGGCGATTTATCGCGAAACAACACCTGCACGAATCCAACAAAAACCGTGATCTGCCGACTCTATTTAGCCTCAGAGACGGTTTGAGACAATTGTTACAAAAATCAGAGAATGTCAAACATTAGAGTGTGATTGCTTCAAACAAGCGAATTATCGCGATACAACACCTGCTCGAATCCAACAAAAACTGTGGGCTGCCGTCCCTACTGAGCCTCAGAGACGCAATGAGGCAAGTGTTGCAAAAATCAAACGTCAATAATATGAGTCAAATTGCTTCAAACAAGCGATTTTCGCGAAACAACACCTGCTCGAATCCAACAAAAACTGTACCCTGCCGACTGTATTTAGCCTCAGAGACGGGTGTAGACAATTGTTACAAAAATCAGAGAATGTCAAAAATTAGAGTGAAATTGCTTCAAACAAGCGAATTATCGCGAAACAACACCTGCTCGAATCCAACAAAAACTGTGCCCTGCCGACTCTATTTAGCCTCAGAGACGCTTTGAGACAATTGTTACAAAAATCAGAGAATGTCAAAAATTAGAGCGAAATTGTGTCAAACAAGCGAATTATCGCGAAACAACACCTGCTCGAATCCAACAAAAACCGTGCCCTGCCTTGTCTACCTCGCCTCAGAGACGCTTTGAGACAAGTGTTACAAAAATCAGAGAAAGTCAAAAATTGGAGTGAAATTGCTTCAAAGAAGCGAATTATCGCGAAACAACACCTGCGCGAATCCAACCAAAACTGTGCGCTACCGTCTCTACTGAGCCTCAGAGACGGTTTGAGACAATTGTTACAAAAATCAGAGAATGTCAAAAATTAGAGTGTAATTTCTTCAAATAAGCGAATTATCGCGAAACAACACCTGCTCGAATCCAACAAAAACTGTGCGCTACCGTCTCTACTGAGCCTCAGAGATGCTTTGAGACAAGTATTACAAAAATCAGAGAATGTCAAAAATTTGAGTGAAATTGCTTCAAACAGGCGAATATCGCGAAACAACACCTGCTCGAATCCAACAAAAACTGTGCCCTGCAGTCTCCACTGAGCGTCAGAGACGCTTTGAGACAAGTGTTACAAAAATCAGAGAATGTCAAAAATTAGAGTGGAATTGCTTGAAACAAGCGAATTATCCCGAAACAACACCTGCTCGAATCCAACAAAAACCGTGATCAGCCGACTCTATTTAGCCTCAAAGACGGTTTGAGACAATTGTTACAAAAATCAGAGAATGTCAAAAATTAGAGCGAAATTGCTTCAAACAAGCGAATTATCGCGAAACAACACCTGCTCGAATACAACAAAAACCGTGCCCTGCCTTCTCTACCTCGCGTCAGAGACGCTTTGAGACAAGTGTTACAAAAATCAGAGAATGTCAAAAATTGGAGTGAAATTGCTTCAAACAAGCGAATTATCGCGAAACAACACCTGCGCGAATCCAACCAAAACTGTGCGCTACCGTCTCTACTGAGCCTCAGAGACGGTTTGAGAGAATTGTTACAAAAATCAGAGAATGTCAAAAATTAGTGTAATTGCTTCAAACAAGCGAATTATCGCGAAACAACACCTGCTCGAATCCAACAAAAAACGTGCCCTGGCGTCTCTAACTCGCCTCAGAGACGCTTTGTGAGAAGTGTTACAAAAATCAGAGAATGTCAAAAATTAGAGTGAAATTGCCTCAAACAGGCGAATTATCGGGAAATAACACCTGCTCGAATCCAACAAAACTGTGCCCTGCCGACTCTATTAAGGCTCAAAGACGGCTTGAGACAATTGTTACAAAAATCAGAGAATGTCAAAAATTTGAGTGTAATTGCTTCAAACATGCGAGTTATCGCGAAACAACACCTGCTCGAATCCAACAAAAACTGTGCCCTGCCGACTCTATTTAGCCTCAGAGACGGTTTGAGATAATTGTTACAAAAATCAGAGAATGTCAAAAATTAGAGCGTAATTGCTTCAAACAAGCGAATTATCCCGAAACAACACCTGCTCCAATCCAACAAAAACTGTACGCTACCGTCTCTACTGAGCCTCAGAGACGCTTTGAGACAAGTATTACAAAAATCAGAGAAGGTCAAAAATTAGAGTGAAATTGCTTCAAACAGGCGAATTATCGCGAAACAACAGCTGCTCGAATCCAACAAAAACTGTGCCCTGCCGACTCTATTTAGCCTCAGAGACGGTTTGAGACAATTGTTACAAAAATCAGAGAATGTCAAAAATTAGAGTGTAATTGCTTCAAACAAGCGAATTATCGCGAAACAACACCTGCTCGAATCCCACAAAAACTGTGCCCTGTAAACTCTATTTAGCCTCAGAGACGGTTTGAGACAAGTGTTACAAAAATCAGAGAATGTCAAAAATTAGAGTGTAATTGCTTCAAACAAGCGAATTATCGCGAAACAACACCTGCTCGAATCCAACAAAAACCGTGCCCTGCCGTCTCTACCTCGCCTCAGAGACGCTTTGAGACAAGTGTTACAAAAATCAGAGAATGTCAAAAATTAGAGTGAAATTACTTCAAACAGGCGAATATCGCGAAACAAACCTGCTCGAATCCAACAAAAATCGTGCCCTGCCGTCTCTACCTCGCCTCAGAGACGCTTTGAGACAAGTATTACAAAAATCAGAGAATGTCAAAAATTAGAGTGAAATTGCTTCAAACAAGCGAATTATCGCGAAACAACAGCCGCTCGAATCCAACCAAAACTGTGCGTTACCGTCTCTACTGAGACTCAGAGACGCAATGAGGCAAGTGTTGCAAAAATCAGACAATGTCAATAATTTGAGTCAAATTGCTTCAAACAAGCGAATTATCGCGAAACAACACCTGCTCGAATCCAACAAAAACTGTGCCCTTCCGGCTCAATTTCGCCTCAGAGACGGTTTGAGACAATTGTTACAAAAATCAGAGAATGTCAAAAATTAGCGTGAAATTGCTTCAAACAGGCGATTTGTCGCGAAACAACACCTGCTCGAATCCAACAAAAACCGTGCCCTGCCGACTCTATTTAGCCTCAGAGACGGTTTGAGACAATTGTTACAAAAATCAGAGAATGTCAAAAATTAGAGTGTAATTGCTTCAAACAGGCGATTTATCGCGAAACAACACCTGCTCGAATCCAACAAAAACCGTGCCCTGCCGACTCTATTTAGCCTCAGAGACGGTTTGAGACAATTGTTACAAAAATCAGAGAATGTCAAAAATTAGAGTGTAATTGCTTCAAACAAGCGAATTATCGCGATACAACACCTGCTCGAATCCAACAAAAACTGTACGCTGTCGACTGTATTTAGCCTCAGAGACGGGTGTAGACAATTGTTACAAAAATCAGAAGCGAATTATGGCGAAACAACGGTTTGTTCGAAGCCAAACTAAACTGTGCTCACGTGTCTCTATGGAGCCTCAGAAACCGTTTGAGACAAGTGTTACAAATATCAGAGAATATCGAAAATAGCTGTGAAGTTGCTTCAAAGAAGCGAATTATCGCGAAAAAACGACCTGTTCGAATCCAAACTAAACTGCGCTCAAACGTCTTTATGGGTCTCTGAAACGCTTTGAGACAAGAGCTACATATATCTGAGAATATCGAATAATTGCCTGAAGTTGCTTCAAAGAAGCAAATTATCGCGAAACAACGAGTTCTCCGAAGCCAAACATAACTGTGCTCAGGTGTCTCTATGGAGCCTCAGAAACCGTTAGAGACAAGTGTTACAAATATCACAGAATATCGAAAATATGAGTATACTTGCTTCAAAGAAGCGAATTATTGCGAAACAACGAGTTGTTCGAAGCCAAACTAAACTGTTTTCAGGTCTCTATGAAGCCTCAGAAACCGTTTGAGACAAGTGTTACAAATATCAGAGAATATCGAAAATAGGAATATAGATGCTTCAAAGAAGTGAAATATTACGAAACAACAAGTTGTTCGAAGCCAAAATACTGTGCTCAGGTGTCCTTATGGAGCCTGAGAAAGCGTTTGTGACAAGTGTTACAAATATCACAGAATATCGAAAATTTGCGTGAAGTTGCTTCAAAGAAGCGAATTATCGCGAAAAAACGACCTGTTCGAATCCAAACTAAACTGCGCTCAAACGTCTTATGGGGTCTCATAAATGCTTTGAGACAAGTGTTACTAATATCAGAGAATATCGAAAATTTGAGTGAAGTTGCCTCAAAGAAGCGATTTATTGCGAAAGAACGACCTTTTCGAATCCAAACTAAACTGTGTTCAAACATCTTATGGGGTCTCTGAAACGTTTTGAGACATGTGCTACATATATCTGAGAATATCGAATATTTGCCTTAAGTTGCTTCAAAGAAGCATATTATCGCGAAACAACGAGTTCTCCGAAGAAATACATAACTGTGCTCAGGTGTCTCAATGGAGCCTCAGAAACCGTTAAAGACAAGTGTTACAAATATCACAGAATATCGAAAATATGAGTATACTTGCTTCAAAGAAGCGAATTATTGCGAAACGAGTTGTTCGAAGCCAAATTAAACTGTTTTCAGGTGTCTCTATGAAGCCTCAGAAACCGTTTGAGACAAGTGTTACAAATATCCGAGAATATCGAAAATAGGAGTATAGATGCTTCAAAGAAGCGAATTATTACGAAACGAGTTGTTCGAAGCCAAACTAAACTGTGCTCAGGTGTCCTTATGGAGCCTGAGAAAGCGTTTGTGGCAAGTGTTACAAAAATCAGAGAATATCGAAAATTTGAGTGAAGTAGCTTCTCAGAAGCGAATTATCGCGAAAGAACGACCTGTTCGAATTCAAACTAAACTGCGCTCAAACGTCTTTATGGGTCTCTGAAACGCTTTGAGACAAGAGCTACAAATATCCGAGAATATCGAAAATAGGAGTATAGATGCTTCAAAGAAGCGAATTATTACGAAACAACGAGTTGTTCGAAGCCAAACATAACTGTGCTCAGGTGTCTCTATGGAGCCTCAGAAACCGTTAGAGACAAGTGTTACAAATATCTGAGAATATGGAAAATTTGCGTGAAGTTGCTTCAAAGAAGCGAATTATGGCGAAACAACGGTTTGTTCGAAGCCAAACTAACCTGTGCTCAGGTGTTTCTATGGAGCCTCAGAAAACGTTTGAGACAAGTATTACAAATATCAGAGAATATCGAAAATATGAGTAAACTTGCTTCAAAGAAGCGAATTATCGCGAAACAAGGAGTTGTTCGAAGCCAAACTAAACTGTGCTCACGTGTCTATGGAGCCTCAGAAACCGTTTGAGACAAGTGTTACAAATATCAGAGAATATCGAAAATAGCTGTGAAGTTGCTTCAAAGAAGCGAATTATCGCGAAAAAACGACCTGTTCGAATCCAAAATAAACTGCATTCAAACGTCTTTATGGGCCTCCGAAACGCTTTGAGACAAGTGTTACATATATCTGAGAATATCGAAAATTTGCTTGAAGTTGCTTCAAAGAAGCAAATTGTCGCGAAACAACGAGTTGTTCGTAGCCAAACTAAACTGTGTTGAGGTGTCTGTATGGAGCCTCAGAAAGCGTTTGTGACAAGTGTTACAAATATCTGAGAATATCGAAAATTTGCGTGAAGTTGCTTCAAAGAAGCGAATTATGGCAAAACAACGAGTTGTCCGAAGCCAAACTAAACTGTGCTCTGGTGTCCTTATGGAGCCTCGGAAAGCGTTTGTCACAAGTGTTACAAATATCAGAGAATATCGAAAATTTGCGTGAAGTTGCTACAAACAAGCGAATTATCGCGAAACAACGAGTTGTTCGAAGCCAAACTAAACTGTTTTCAGGTGTCTCTATGGAGCCTAAGATACTGTTTGAGACAAGTGTTACAAATATCAGAGAATATCGAAAACATGAGTGAAGTTGCTTCAAAGAAGCGAATTATCACGAAAGAACGACCTGTTCGAATCCAAACTAAACCGCGCTCAAACGTCTTATGGGGTCTCTGAAACGTTTTGAGACAAGTGTTACATATATCTGAGAATATCGAAAATAAGCGTGAAGTTGCTTCAAAGAAGTGAGTTATGGCGAAACAACGGTTTGTTCGAAGCCAAACTAAACTGTGCTCAGGTGTCTCAATGGAGCCTCAGAAACCGTTTGAGACAAGTGTTACAAATATCAGAGAATATCGAAAATAGGAGTGAAGTTGCTTCAAAGAAGCGAATTATCGCGAAACAACGAGTTGTCCGAAGCCAAACTAAACTGTGCTCAGGTGTCCTTATGGAGCCCCAGAAAGCATTTGTGACAAGTGTTACAAATATCTGAGAATATCGAAAATTTGCGTGAAGTTGCTTCAAAGAAGCGAATTATGGCGAAACAACGGTTTGTTCGAAGCCAAACTAAACTGTGCTCAGGTGTCTCTATGGAGCCTCAGAGACCGTTTGAGACAAGTGTTACAAATATCAGAGAATATCGTAAATAGGAGTGAAGTTGCTTCAAAGATGCGAATTATCGCGAAACAACGAGTTGTCCGAAGCCAAACTAAACTGTGCTCAGGTGTTTCTATGGATCCTCAGAAAACGTTTGAGACAAGTTTTACAAATATCTGAGAATATCGAAAAATGCGTAAACTTGCCTCAAAGAAGCGAATTATGGCGAAACAACGGTTTGTTCGAAGCCAAACTAAACTGTGCTCACGTGTCTCTATGGACCCTCAGAAACCGTTTGAGACAAGTGTTACAAATATGAGAGAATATCGAAAATAGCTGTGAAGTTGCTTCAAAGAAGCGAATTATCGCTAAAAAACGACCTGTTCGAATCCAAACTAAACTGCGCTCAAACGTCTTTATGGGTCTCTGAAACGCTTTGAGACAAGAGCTACATATATCTGAGAATATCGAATAATTGCCTGAAGTTGCTTCAAAGAAGCGAATTATGGCGAAACAACGGTTTGTTCGAAGCCAAACTAAACTGTGCTCAGGTGTCTCTATGGAGCCTCAGAGACCGTTTGAGACAAGTGTTACAAATATCAGAGAATATCGTAAATAGGAGTGAAGTTGCTTCAAAGAAGCAAATTATCGCGAAACAACAAGTTGTTCGAAGCCAAACTAAACTGTTTTCAGGAGTCTCTATGAAGCCTCAGAAACCGTTTGAGACAAGTGTTACAAATATCAGAGAATATCGAAAATAGGAGTATAGATGCTTCAAAGAGGCGAATTAGTACGAAACAACGAGTTGTTCGAAGCCAAACTAAACTGTGCTCAGGTGTCACTATGGAGCCTCAGAAACCGTTTGAGACAAGTGTTACAAATATCAGAGAATATCGAAAATAGCAGTGAAGTTGCTTCAAAGAAGCGAATTATCGCGAAAAAACGACCTGTTCGAATCCAAACTAAACTGCGCTCAAACGTCTTTATGGGTCTCTGAAACGCTTTGAGACAAGTGTTACAAATATCAGAGAATATCGAAAATTTGAGTGAAGTTGCTTCAAAGAAGCGAATTATTGCGAAAGAACGACCTTTTCGAATCCAAATAAACTGTGTTCGAACATCTTATGGGGTCTCTGAAACGTTTTGAGACAAGTGCTACATATATCTGAGAATATCGAATATTTCCCTGAAGTGGCTTCAAAGAAGCAAATTATCGCGAAACAACGAGTTCTCCGAAGCCAAACATAACAGTGCTCAGGTGTCTCTATGGAGCCTCAGAAACCGTTAAAGACAAGTGTTACAAATATCACAGAATATCGAAAATATGAGTATACTTGATTCGAAGAAGCGAATTATTGCGAAACAACGAGTTGTTCGAAGTCAAATTAAACTGTTTTCTGGTGTCTCTATGAAGCCTCAGAAACCATTTGAGACAAGTGTTACAAATATCAGAGAATATCGAAAATAGGAGTATAGGTGCTTCAAAGAAGCGAATTATTACGAAACAACGAGTTGTTCGAAGCCAAACTAAACTGTGCTCAGGTGTCTCTATGGAGCCTAAGAAACCGTTTGAGACAAGTGTTACAAATATCAGAGAATATCGAAAATTTGAGTGAAGTTGCTTCAAAGAAGCGAATTATCGCGAAAGAACGACCTGTTCGAATGCAAACTAAACTGCGCTCAAACGTCTTATGGGGTCTCTGAAACACTTTGAGACAAGTGTTCTGAGAATATCGAAAATTTGCGTGAAGTTGCTTCAAAGAAGCGAATTATCGCGAAAAAACGAGTTGTCCGAAGCCAAACATAACTGTGCTCAGGTGTCTCTATGGAGCCTCAGAAACCGTTTGAGACAAGCGTTACAAATATAAGAGAATATCGAAAATAGGAGTATTGATGCTTCAAAGAAGCGAATTATTACGAAATAACAAGTTGTTCGAAGCCTAACTAAGCTGTGCTCAGGTGTGTCTATGGAGCCTCAGAAACCGTTTAAGACAAGTGTTACAAATATCAGAGAATATCGAACATTTGCGTGAAGTTGCTTCAAAGAAGCGAATTATCGCGAAACAACGAGTTGTTCGAAGCCAATGTAACTGTGTTCAGGTGTCTCTATAGAGCCTCAGAAATCGTTTGAGAAAAGTGTTAGAAATATTAGAGAATATCGAAAATAGGAGTGAAGTTGCTTCAAAGAAGCGAATTATCGCGAAACAACCAGTTGTCCGAAGCCAAACTAAACTGTGCTCAGGTGTCTCTATGGAGCCTCAGAAAACGTTTGAGACAAGTGTTACAAATATCAGAGAATATCGAAAATATGAGTAAACTTGCTTCAAAAAGCGAATTATGGCGAAACAACGGTTTGTTCGAAGCCAAACTAAACTGTAATCAGGTCTCTCTATGGAGCCTCAGAAACCGTTTGAGACAAGTGTTACAAATATCAGAGAATATCGAAAATAGGAGTGAAGTTGCTTCAAAGAAGCGAATTACCGCGAAAAAACGACCTCTTCGAATCCAAAATAAACTGTGCTCAGGTGTCTCTATGGAGCCTAAGAAACCGTTTGAGACAAGTGTTACAAATATCAGAGAATATCGAAGATATGAGTGAAGTTGCTTCAAAGAAGCGAATTATCGCGAAAGAACGACCTGTTCGAATCCATACTAAACTGCGCTCAAACGTCTTATGGGGTCTCTGAAACGTTTTGAGACAAGTGTTACATATATCTGAGAATATCGAAAATTTGCGTGAAGTTGCTTCAAAGAAGCCAATTATGGCGAAACAACCGTTTGTTCAAAGCCAAACTAAACTGTGCTCAGGTGTCTCTAAGGAGCCTCAGAAACAGTTTTAGACAACTGTTACCAGTATCAGAGAATATCAAAAATAGGAGTGAAGTTGCTTCAAAGAAGCGAATTATTGCGAAACGAGTTGTTCGGAGCCAAACTAAACTGTGCTCAGGTGCCTCTATGGAGCCTCAGAAACCGTTTGCGACAAGTGTTACAAATAGCAGAGAATATCGAAAATTTGCGTGGTTGCTTCAAAGAAGCGAATTATCGCGAAACAACGAGTTGTCCGAAGCCAAACATAAATGTGCTCAGGTGTCTCAATGGAGCCTCAGAAAATGTTTGAGACAAGTGTTAAAAATATCAGAGAATATCGAAAATTTGAGTGAAGTAGCTTCTAAGAAGCGAATTATCGCGAAAGAACGACCTGTTCGAATTCAAACTAAACTGCGCTCAAACGTCTTAGGGGATCTCTGAAACGTTTTGAGACAAGTGTTACATATATCTGAGAATATCGAAAATTTGCTTGAAGTTGCTTCAAAGAAGCAAATTATCGCGAAACAACCAGTTGTTCGAAGCCAAACTAAACTGTGTTCAGGTGTCTCTATGAAGCCTCAGAAACCGTTTGAGACAAGTGTTACAAATATCAGAGAATATCGAAAATAGGAGTATAGATGCTTCAAAGAAGCGAATTATTACGAAACAACGAGTTGTTCGAAGCCAAACTAAACTGTGCTCAGGTGTTCTTATGGAGCCTCAGAAAGCGTTTGTGACAAGTGTTACAAATATCAGAGAATATCGATAATTTGCGTGAAGTTATTTCAAAGAAGCGAATTATCGCGAAACAACGAGTTGTTCGAAGCCAAACTAAACTGTGCTCAGGTGTCTCTATGGAGCCTAAGAAACCGTTTGAGACAAGTGTTACAAATATCAGAGAATATCGAAAATATGAGTGAAGTTGCTTCAAAGTGAATTATGGCGAAACAACGGTTTGTTCGAAGGCAAACTAAACTGTGCTCAGGTGTCTCTATGGAGCCTCAGAAACCGTTTGAGACAAGTGTTACAAATATCAGAGAATATCGAAAATAGAAGTGAAGGTGCTTCAAAGAAGCGAATTATCGCGAAACAACGAGTTGTCCGAAGCCAAACTAAACTGTGCTCAGGTGTTTCTATGGAGCCTCAGAAAACGTTTGAGACAAGTGTTACAAATATCAGAGAATATCGAAAATATGAGTAAACTTGTTTCAAAGAAGCGCATTATGGCGAAACAACGGTTTGTTCGAAGCCAAACTAAACTGTGCTCACGTGTCTCTATGGAGCCTCAGAAATCGTTTGAGACTAGTGTTACAAATATCAGAGAATATCGAAAATATGAGTAAAGTTGCTTCAAAGAAGGGAATTTTCGCGATAGAACGACTGTTCGAAACCAAACTAAACTGCGCTCAAACGTCTTTCTGGGGTCTCTGAAACGTTTTGGGACAAGTGTTACAACAATCAGAGAATATCAAAAATTTGCCTGAAGTTGCTTCAAAGAAGCAAATTATCGCGAAACAACAAGTTGTTCGAAGCCAAACTAAACTGTTTTCACGTGTCTCTATGAAGCCTCAGAAACCGTTTGAGCCAAATGTTACAAATATCAGAGAATATCGAAAATAGGAGTATAGATGCTTCAAAGAAGCGAGTTATTACGAAACAACGAGTTGTTCGATGCCAAACTAAACTGTGCTCACGTGTCTATGGAGCCTCAGAAACCGTTTGAGACAAGTGTTACAAATATCACAGAATATCGAAAATAGGAGTCAATTTGCTTCAAAGAAGCGAATTATCGCGAAACGAGTTGTCCGAAGCCAAACTAAACTGTGCTCAGGTGTGTCTATGGAGCCTCAGAAAGCGTTTGAGACAAGTGTTGCAAATATCAGAGAATATCGAAAATTTGAGTCAAGTTGCTTCAAAAGAGCGAATTATTGCGAAACAACGAGCTGTTTGTAGCCAAACTAAACTGTGTTCAGGTGTCTCTATGAAGCCTCAGAAACCGTTTGAGACAAGTGTTACAAATATCAGAGAATATCGAAAATTTGCCTGAAGTTGCTTCAAAGAAGCAAATTATGGCGAAACCAGTTGTTCGAAGCCAAACTAAACTGTTTTCAGGTGTCTCTATGAAGCCTCAGAAGCCGTTTGAGACAAGTGTTACAAATATCAGAGAATATCGAAAATAGGAGTATAGATGCTTCAAAGAAGCGAATTATTACGAAACAACGAGATGTTCGAAGCCAAACTAAACTTTGCTCAGGTGTCCTTATGGAGCCTCAGAAAGCGTTTGTGACAAGTGTTACAAATAGCAGAGAATATCGAAAATTTGCGTGAAGTTGCTTCAAAGAAGCGAATTATCGCGAAACAACGAGTTGTTCGAAGCCAAACTAAACTGTGCTCAGGTGTCTCTATGGAGCCTAAGAAACCGTTTGAGACAAGTGTTACAAATATCAGAGAATATCGAAAATATGAGTGAAGTTGCTTCAAAGAAGTGAATTATGGCGAAACAACGGTTTGTTCGAAGCCAAACTAAACTGTGCTCAGGGATCTCTATGGAGCCTCAGAAACCGTTTGAGACAAGTGTTACAAATATCAGAGAATATCGAAAATAGAAGTGAAGTTGCTTCAAAGAAGCGAATTATCGCGAAACAACGAGTTGTCCGAAGCCAAACTAAACTGTGCTCAGGTGTTTCTATGGAGCCTCAGAAAACGTTTGAGAAAAGTGTTACAAATATCAGAGAATATCGAAAATATGAGTAAACTTGCTTCAAAGAAGCGAATTATGGCGAAACAAGGGTTTGTTCGAAGCCAAACTAAACTGTGCTCACGTGTCTCTATGGAGCCTCAGAAACCGTTTGAGACAAGTGTTACAAATATCAGAGAATATCGAAAATATGAGCAAACTTGCTTCAAAGAAGGGAATTTTCGCGATAGAACGACCTGTTCGAATCCAATTTAAACTGCGCTCAAACGTCTTTGTGGGGTCTCTGAAACGCCTTGAGACAAGTGTCACAAATATCTGAGAATATCGAAAATTTGCGTGAAGTTGCTTCAAAGAAGCGAATTATGGTGAAAGAACGGCTTGTTCGAAGCCAAACTAAACTGTGCTCACGAGTCTCTAGGGAGCCTCAGAAACCGTTAGAGACAAGTGTTACAAATAGCAGAGAATATCGAAAATTTGAGTGAAGTAGCTTCTAAGAAGCGAATTATCGCGAAAGAACGACCTGTTCGAATTCAAACTAAACTGCGCTCAAGCCGTCTTAGGGGGTCTCTGAAAAGTTTTGAGACAAGTGTTACATATATCTGAGAATATCGAAAATTTGAGTCAAGTTGCTTCAAAAGAGCGAATTATTGCGAAACAACGAGTTGTCCGAAGCCAAACATAACTGTGCCCAGGTGTCTCTATGGAGCCTCAGAAACCGTTTGAGACAAGTGTTACAAATATCAGAGAATATCGAAAATTTGCCTGAAGTTGCTTCAAAGAAGCAAATTATCGCGAAACAACAAGTTGTTCCAAGCCAAACTAAACTGTTTTCACGTGTCTCTATGAAGCCTCAGAAACCGTTTGAGACAAGTGTTACAAATATCAGAGAATATCGAAAATAGGAGTATAGATGCTTCAAAGAAGCGAATTATTACGAAACGAGTTGTTCGAAGCCAAATTAAACTGTGCTCAGGTGTCCTTATGGAGCCTCAGAAAGCGTTTGTGACAAGTGTTGCAAATATCAGAGAATATCGAAAATTTGAGTCAAGTTGCTTCAAAAGAGCGAATTATTGCGAAACAACGAGTTGTCCGAAGCCAAACATAACTGTACCCAGGTGTCTCTAAGGAGCCTCAGAAACCGTTTGAGACAAGTGTTACGAATATCAGAGAATATCGAAAATATGAGTGTACTTGCTTCAAAGAAGCGAATTATCGGAAACAGCGAGTTGTTCGAAGCCAAACTAAACTGTGCTCAGGTGTCTCTATGGAGCCACAGAAAGCGTTTGAGACAAGTGTTGCAAATATCAGAGAATATCGAAAATTTGAGTCAAGTTGCTTCAAAAGAGCGAATTATTGCCAAACAACGAGTTGTTCGAAGCCAAACTAAACTGTGCTCAGGTGTCTCTATGGAGCCTAAGAAACCGTTTGAGACAAGTGTTACAGATATCAGAGAATATCGAAAATTTGAGTGAAGTTGCTTCAAAGAAGCGAATTATCGCGAAAGAACGACCTGTTCGAATCCAAACTAAACTGCGCTCAAACCTCTTATGGGGTTTCTGACACGTTTTGACACAAGTGTTACATATATCTGAGAATATCGAAAATTTGCGTGAAGTTGCTTCAAAGAAGCAAATTATCGCGAAACAACGAGTTTTTCGAAGCCAAACTAAACTGTGTTCAGGTGATTCTAAGAAGCCTCAGAAACCGTTTGAGACAAGTGTTACAAATATCAGAGAATATTGAAAATTTGCCTGAAGTTGCTTCAAAGAAGCAAATTATAGCGAAACAACAAGTTGTTCGAAGCCAAACTAAACTGTTTTCAGGTGTCTCTATGAAGCCTCAGAAACCGTACATCAAAACATAGACATTTTCATTGTATATACAAGAAATGTACATCAAAACTTACACATTTTCATTGTGTATACAAGAAATGTACATCAAAACTTACACATTTTCATTGTGCATACAAGAAATGTACATCAAAAACTTACACATTTTCATTGTATATACAAGAAATGTACATCAAAACTTACACATTTTCATTGTACATACAAGAAATGTACATCAAAACTTACACATTTTCATTGTACATACAAGAAATGTACATCAAAAACTTACACATTTTCATTGTATATACAAGATATGTACATGAAAACATACACGTTTTCACTGTACATACAAGAAATGTACATCAAAACCTACACATTTTCATTGTACATAGAAGAAATGTACATCAAAACCTACACATTTTCATTGTATATACAAGAATTGTACATCAAAGCTTACATATTTTCATTGTACATTAAAGAAATGTACATCAAAACTACACATTTTCATTGTATATACAAGAAATGTACATCAAAACTTACAAATTTTCATTGTATATACAAGAAATGTACATCAAAACATACACATTTTCATTGTATATACAAGAAATATACATAAAAACATACACATTTTCATTGTATATACAAGAAATGTACAGCAAAACATAAACATTTTCATTGTATATACAAGAAATGTACATCAAAACTACACATTTTCGTTGTACACTAAAGAAATGTACATCAAAACATACAAATTTTCATTGTACAGACAAGAAATGTAAATCAAAACTTCCACATTTTCATTGTATATACAAGAAATGTACATCAAAACTTACACATTTTCATTGTGCACTCAAGAAATGTACATCAAAGCTTACACATTTTCATTGTACACTCAAGAAAGATACATCAAAACATACTCATTTTCATTGTATACACAAGAAATGTACATCAAAACTTACACATTTTCATTGTACATACGGGAAATGTACATCAAAAACTTACACATTTTCATTCTATATGCTAGAAATGTACATCAAAACTTACACATTTTCATTGTACATACAGGAAATGTACATCAAAACTTACACATGTTCATTGTATATTCAAGAGATGTACATCAAAACTACACATTTTCATTGTATATACAAGAAATGTACATCAAAACTTACACATTTTCATTGTATATACAAGAAATATACATCAAAACATACACATTTTCATTGTATATACAAGAAATGAACATCAAAACATACACACTTTCATTGTACACTCAAGAAATATACATCAAAACATACACATTTTCATTGTATATACAAGAAATGAACATCAAAACATACACATTTTCATTGTATACACAAGAAATGTACATCAAAACTTACACATTTTCATTGTATAAACAAGAAATGTATATCAAAAAGTTACACATTTTCATTGTACACTCAAGGAATGTTTACCAAAACATACACATTTTCATTGTATATACAAGGAATGTACATCAAAACATACACATTTTCATTGTATATACACGAAATGTAGATCAAAATTTACACATTTTCATTGTATATACTAGAAATGTACATCAAAACTAACACATTTTTATTGTAAATACACGAAATGTACATCAAAACTTACACATCTTCACTGTACATACAGGAAATGTACATCAAAAGCTTACATATTTTCATTGTATATGCAAGAAATGCACATCAAAAGTTACACATTTTCATTGTATATAAGGACTTGCACATCAAAACTTACACATTTTCATTGTATATACAAGAAATGTACATCAAAACATACACATTTTCATTTTATATACAAGAAATGTACATCACAACTTACACATTTTCATTGTATATACAAGAAATGTACATCAACACTTACACATTTTCATTGTATATACAAGAAATGTACATCCAAACTTACACATTTTCATTGTATATACAAGAAATGTACATCAAAACTTACACATTTTCATTGTACACTCAAGAAATGTAAATCAAAACATACACATTTTCATTGTATACACAAGAAACGTACATCAAAGCTTACACATTTTCATTGTACATACAAGAAATGTACATCAAAAACTTACACATTTTCATTGTATATGCAAGAAATGTACATCAAAACTTACACATTTTCATTGTACATACAAGAAATGTACATCAAAACTTACGCATTTTCATTTTATATACAAGAAATATACATCCAAACTACACATTTTCATAGTATATACAAGAAATGTACATCAAAACTTACACATTTTCATTGTACATACAAGAACTGTACATCAAAACTTACACATTTTCATTGTATATACAAGAATTGTACATCAAAGCTAAAACATTTTCATTGTATATACAAGAAATGTACATGAAAACATACACATTTTCATTGTATATACAAGAAATGTACAACAAAACTTACACATTTTCATTGTACACTCCAGAAATGTACATCAAAACTTACACATTTTCATTCTATATACAAGGAATGTACATCAAAACATACACATTCTCATTGTATATACAAGAAATGTACATCAAAACTCACACATTTTCATTGTATATACAAGAAATGTACATCAAAGCTCACACATTTTCATTGTATATACAAAAAATGTACATGAAAACATACACATTTTCATTGAATATACAAGAAATGTACATCAAAAGATACACATTTTCATTGTATATACAAGAAATGTACATCAAAACTCACACATTTTCATTGTATATACAAGAAATGTACATCAAAGCTCACACATTTTCATTGTATATACAAGAAATGTACATGAAAACATACACATTTTCATTGTATATACAAGAAATGTACATCAAAAGATACACATTTTCATTGTACACTCCAGAAATGTACATCAAAACTCACACATTTTCATTGTATATACAAGAAATGTACATCAAAGCTCACACATTTTCATTGTATATACAAGAAATGTACATGAAAACATACACATTTTCATTGTATGTGCAAGAAATGTACATCAAAACATACACATTTTCATTGTATATACAAGAAATGTACAACAAAACTTACACATTTTCATTGTACACTCCAGAAATGTACATCAAAACTTACACATTTTCATTCTATATACAAGGAATGTACATCAAAACTTACACATTTTCATTGTACATACAAGAAATGTACATCAAAACTTACACATTTTCATTGTATATACAAGAATTGTACATCAAAGCTCACACATTTTCATTGTATATACAAGAAATGTACATGAAAACATACACATTTCATTGTATGTGCAAGAAATGTACATCAAAACATACACATTTTCATTGTATATACAAGAAATGTACAACAAAACTTACACATTTTCATTGTACACTCCAGAAATGTACATCAAAACTTACACATTCTCATTCTATATACAAGGAATGTACATCAAAACATACACATTTTCATTGTATATACAAGAAATGTACATCAAAACTCACACATTTTCATTCTATATACAGGTAATGTACATCAAAACATACACATTTTCATTGTATATACAAGAAATGTACATCAAAACTTAACCATTTTCATTGTATATACAAGAAATGTACATGAAAGCATACACATTTTCATTGTATATACAAGAAATGTACATCAAAAGATACACATTTTCATTGTATATACAAGAAATGTACATCAAAACTTACACATTTTCATTGTATATACAAGAAATGTACATCAAAGCTCAAACATTTTCATTGTATATACAAGAAATGTACATGAAAGCATACACATTTTCATTGTATATACAAGAAATGTACATCAAAAGATACACATTTTCATTGTATATACAAGAAATGTACATCAAAACTCACACATTTTCATTGTATATACAAGAAATGTACATCAAAGCTCACACATTTTCATTGTATATACAAGAAATGTACATGAAAACATACACATTTTCATTGTATATACAAGAAATGTACATCAAAACTTACACATTTTCATTGTACATACAAGAAATATACATCAAAGCTTACACATTTTCATTTTATATACAAGAATGTACATCAAAACTTACACATTTTCATTGCACATACAAGAAATGTACATCAAAACATACACATGTTCATTGTGTATAACAGGAAATGTACATCAAAACTTACACATTTTCATTGTATATACAAGAAATGTACATCAAAACATACACATTTTCATTGTATACACAAGAAATGTACATCAAAACTTACACATTTTCATTGTATAAACAAGAAATGTATATCAAAAAGTTACACATTTTCATTGTACACTCAAGGAATGTTTACCAAAACATACACATTTTCATTGTATATACAAGGAATGTACATCAAAACATACACATTTTCATTGTATATACACGAAATGTAGATCAAAATTTACACATTTTCATTGTATATACTAGAAATGTACATCAAAACTAACACATTTTTATTGTAAATACACGAAATGTACATCAAAACTTACACATCTTCACTGTACATACAGGAAATGTACATCAAAAGCTTACATATTTTCATTGTATATGCAAGAAATGCACATCAAAAGTTACACATTTTCATTGTATATAAGGACTTGCACATCAAAACTTACACATTTTCATTGTATATACAAGAAATGTACATCAAAACATACACATTTTCATTTTATATACAAGAAATGTACATCACAACTTACACATTTTCATTGTATATACAAGAAATGTACATCAACACTTACACATTTTCATTGTATATACAAGAAATGTACATCCAAACTTACACATTTTCATTGTATATACAAGAAATGTACATCAAAACTTACACATCTTCATTGTACACTCAAGAAATGTAAATCAAAACATACACATTTTCATTGTATACACAAGAAACGTACATCAAAGCTTACACATTTTCATTGTACATACAAGAAATGTACATCAAAAACTTACACATTTTCATTGTATATGCAAGAAATGTACATCAAAACTTACACATTTTCATTGTACATACAAGAAATGTACATCAAAACTTACGCATTTTCATTTTATATACAAGAAATATACATCCAAACTACACATTTTCATAGTATATACAAGAAATGTACATCAAAACTTACACATTTTCATTGTACATACAAGAACTGTACATCAAAACTTACACATTTTCATTGTATATATAAGAATTGTACATCAAAGCTCACACATTTTCATTGTATATACAAGAAATGTACATGAAAACATACACATTTTCATTGTATATACAAGAAATGTACAACAAAACTTACACATTTTCATTGTACACTCCAGAAATGTACATCAAAACTTACACATTTTCATTCTATATACAAGGAATGTACATCAAAACATACACATTCTCATTGTATATACAAGAAATGTACATCAAAACTCACACATTTTCATTGTATATACAAGAAATGTACATCAAAGCTCACACATTTTCATTGTATATACAAAAAATGTACATGAAAACATACACATTTTCATTGAATATACAAGAAATGTACATCAAAAGATACACATTTTCATTGTATATACAAGAAATGTACATCAAAACTCACACATTTTCATTGTATATACAAGAAATGTACATCAAAGCTCACACATTTTCATTGTATATACAAGAAATGTACATGAAAACATACACATTTTCATTGTATATACTAGAAATGTACATCAAAAGATACACATTTTCATTGTACACTCCAGAAATGTACATCAAAACTCACACATTTTCATTGTATATACAAGAAATGTACATCAAAGCTCACACATTTTCATTGTATATACAAGAAATGTACATGAAAACATACACATTTTCATTGTATGTGCAAGAAATGTACATCAAAACATACACATTTTCATTGTATATACAAGAAATGTACAACAAAACTTACACATTTTCATTGTACACTCCAGAAATGTACATCAAAACTTACACATTTTCATTCTATATACAAGGAATGTACATCAAAACTTACACATTTTCATTGTACATACAAGAAATGTACATCAAAACTTACACATTTTCATTGTATATACAAGAATTGTACATCAAAGCTCTCACATTTTCATTGTATATACAAGAAATGTACATGAAAACATACACATTTCATTGTATGTGCAAGAAATGTACATCAAAACATACACATTTTCATTGTATATACAAGAAATGTACAACAAAACTTACACATTTTCATTGTACACTCCAGAAATGTACATCAAAACTTACACATTCTCATTCTATATACAAGGAATGTACATCAAAACATACACATTTTCATTGTATATACAAGAAATGTACATCAAAACTCACACATTTTCATTCTATATACAAGTAATGTACATCAAAACATACACATTTTCATTGTATATACAAGAAATGTACATCAAAACTTAACCATTTTCATTGTATATACAAGAAATGTACATGAAAGCATACACATTTTCATTGTATATACAAGAAATGTACATCAAAAGATACACATTTTCATTGTATATACAAGAAATGTACATCAAAACTTACACATTTTCATTGTATATACAAGAAATGTACTTCAAAGCTCAAACATTTTCATTGTATATACAAGAAATGTACATGAAAGCATACACATTTTCATTGTATATACAAGAAATGTACATCAAAAGATACACATTTTCATTGTATATACAAGAAATGTACATCAAAACTCACACATTTTCATTGTATATACAAGAAATGTACATCAAAGCTCACACATTTTCATTGTATATACAAGAAATGTACATGAAAACATACACATTTTCATTGTATATACAAGAAATGTACATCAAAACTTACACATTTTCATTGTACATACAAGAAATATACATCAAAGCTTACACATTTTCATTTTATATACAAGAATGTACATAAAAACTTACACATTTTCATTGCACATACAAGAAATGTACATCAAAACATACACATGTTCATTGTGTATACAAGAAATGTACATCAAAACTTACACATTTTCATTGTATATACAAGAAATGTACATCAAAACATACACATTTTCATTGTATATACAAGAAATATACATAAAAACATACACATTTTCATTGTATATACAAGAAATGTACAGCAAAGCATAAACATTTTCATTGTATATACAAGAAATGTACATCAAAACTACACATTTTCGTTGTACACTAAAGAAATGTACATCAAAACCTACACATTTTCATTGTACAGACAAGAAATGTAAATCAAAACTTACACATTTTCATTGTATATACAAGAAATGTACATCAAAACTTACACATTTTCATTGTGCACTCAAGAAATGTACATCAAAACTTACACATTTTCATTGTACACTCAAGAAAGGTACATCAAAACATACACATTTTCATTGTATACACAAGAAATGTACATCAAAACTTACACATTTTCATTGTACATACAGGAAATGTACATCAAAAACTTACACATTTTCATTGTATATGCTAGAAATGTACATCAAAACTTACACATTTTCATTGTACATACAGGAAATGTACATCAAAACTTACACATGTTCATTGTATGTTCAAGAGATGTACATCAAAACATACACACTTTCATTGTACACTCAAGAAATGTACATCAAAACATACACATTTTCATTGTATATACAAGAAATGTACATCAAAACTTACACATTTTCATTGTATATACAAGAAATGTACATCAAAGCTCACACATTTTCATTGTATATACAAGAAATGTACATCAAAACTTACACATTTTCATTGTACATACAAGAAATGTACATCAAAACTTACACACTTTCATTGTATATCAAGAAATGTACATCAAAACTTACACACTTTCATTGTATATCAAGAAATGTACATGAAAGCATACACATTTTCATTGTATATACAAGAAATGTACATCAAAAGATACACATTTTCATTGTATATACAAGAAATGTACATCAAAACTCACACATTTTCATTGTATATACAAGAAATGTACATCAAAGCTCACACATTTTCATTGTATATCAATTTTTTTTTTTTTTTTTTTTTTTTTTTTTTTTTTTTTTTTTTTTTTTTTAAATTAACGTCCTCCAACATTTTGTCATATCGGACGAATTGTATATCAAGAAATGTACATGAAAGCATACACATTTTCATTGTATATACAAGAAATGTACATCAAAAGATACACATTTTCATTGTATATACAAGAAATGTACATCAAAACTCACACATTTTCATTGTATATTGAAGAAATGTACATCAAAGCTCACACATTTTCATTGTATATACAAGAAATGTACATGAAAACATACACATTTTCATTGTATATACAAGAAATGTACATCAAAAGATACACATTTTCATTGTATATACAAGAAATGTACATCAAAACTCACACATTTTCATTGTATATACAAGAAATGTACATCAAAGCTCACACATTTTCATTGTATATACAAGAAATGTACATGAAAACATACACATTTTCATTGTATATACAAGAAATGTACATCAAAACTTACACATTTTCATTGTACATACAAGAAATATACATCAAAGCTTACACATTTTCATTTTATATACAAGAATGTACATCAAAACTTACACATTTTCATTGCACATACAAGAAATGTACATCAAAACATACACATGTTCATTGTGTATACAAGAAATGTACATCAAAACTTAGACATTTTCATTGTATATACAAGAAATGTACATCAAAACATACACATTTTCATTGTATATACAAGAAATATACATAAAAACATACACATTTTCATTGTATATACAAGAAATGTACAGCAAAACATAAACATTTTCATTGTATATACAAGAAATGTACATCAAAACTACACATTTTCGTTGTACACTAAAGAAATGTACATCAAAACATACACATTTTCATTGTACAGACAAGAAATGTAAATCAAAACTTACACATTTTCATTGTATATACAAGAAATGTACATCAAAAGTTACACATTTTCATTGTGCACTCAAGAAATGTACATCAAAAGTTACACATTTTCATTGTACACTCAAGAAAGGTACATCAAAACATACACATTTTCATTGTATACACAAGAAATGTACATCAAAACTTACACATTTTCATTGTACATACAGGAAATGTACATCAAAAACTTACACATTTTCATTGTATATGCTAGAAATGTACATCAAAACTTACACATTTTCATTGTACATACAGGAAATGTACATCAAAACTTACACATGTTCATTGTATGTTCAAGAGATGTACATCAAAACATACACACTTTCATTGTACACTCAAGAAATGTACATCAAAACATACACATTTTCATTGTATATACAAGAAATGTACATCAAAACTTACACATTTTCATTGTATATACAAGAAATGTACATCAAAGCTCACACATTTTCATTGTATATACAAGAAATGTACATCAAAACTTACACATTTTCATTGTACATACAAGAAATGTACATCAAAACTTACACACTTTCATTGTATATCAAGAAATGTACATCTAAACATACACATTTTCATTGTACACTCAAGAAATGTACATAGAAACTTACACATTTTCATTGTATATACAAGCAATGTACATCAAAACTTACACACTTTCATTGTATATCAAGAAATGTACATCTAAACATACACATTTTCATTGTACACTCAAGAAATGCACATAGAAACTTACACATTTTCATTGTATATACAAGAAATGTACATTAAACTTACACATTTTCATTGTATATACAAGCAATGTACATCAAAACTTACACATTTTCATTGTATATACAAGAAATGTACCTCAAAACTTACACATTTTCATTGTATACACAAGAAATGTACATCACAATTTACACATTTACATTCTATATACAAGAAATATACATCAAAGCTAACACATTTTCATTGTATCTACCAGGAATGTACATGAAAACGTACACATTTTCGTTGTACATTTAAGAAATGTACATCAAAGCTTACAGATTTTCATTGTATATAAAGGAAATGTACATCGAAACTTACACATTTTCATTGTACATACAAGAAATGTACATCAAAACTACACATTTTCTTTGTATATACAAAAATGTACTTCAACACATACACATTTTCATTGTATATACAAGAATGTACATCAAAACTTACACATTTTCATTGTACATACAAGAAATGTACATCAAAACTTACACATTTTCATTGTATATACAAGAATGTACATCAAAACTTACACATTTTCATTGTATATACAATAAATGTACATCAAAGCTTACACATTTTCATTGTATATACAATAAATGTACATCAAAACTTACACATTTTCATTGTATATACAAGAAATGTACATCAAAACTTACACATTTTCATTGTACATACAAGAAATGTACATCAAAACATACACATTTTCATTGTATATACAATAACTGTACATCAAAACTTACACGTTTTCTTTGTATATACAAAAATGTACTTCAAAACATACACATTTTCATTCTATATACAAGGAATGTACATCAAAACTTACACATTTTCATTGTATATACAATAAATGTACATCAAAACTTACACATTCTTATTGTATATACAATAAATGTACATCAAAACTTACACATTTTCATTGTATATACAAGAAATGTACATCAATACATACAGATTTTCATTGTACAGACAAGAAATGTACATCAAAGCTTACACATTTTCATTGTATATACAAGAAATGTACATCAAAACTACACATTTTCGTTGTACACTAAAGAAATGTACATCAAAACATACAGATTTTCATTGTACAGACAAGAAATGTACATCAAAGCTTACACATTTTCATTGTATATACAAGAAATGTACATCAAAACTACACATTTTCGATGTACACTAAAGAAATGTACATCAAAACATACAGATTTTCATTGTACAGACAAGAAATGTACATCAAAGCTTACACATTTTCATTGTATATACAAGAAATGTACAACAAAACTTACACATTTTCATTGTGCACTCAAGAAATGTACATCTAAACATACAGATTTTCATTGTACAGACAAGAAATATACATCAAAGCTTACACACTTTCATTGTATATACAAGAAATGTACAACAAAACTTACACAGTTTCATTGTGCACTCAAGAAATGTACATCAAAACTTACACATTTTCATTGTACATACAAGAAATGTACATCAAAACTTACACATTTTCATTGTGTATACAAGAAATATACATCAAAACTACACATTTTCATTGTATATACAAGAAATGTGCATCAAAACTAACACATTTTCATTGTATGTGCAAGAAATGTACATCAAAACTTACACATTTTCATTAAACATACAATAAATGTACATCAAAACTTACACATTTTCATTGTATATACAAGAAATATACATCAAAACTACACATTTTCACTGTATATACAAGAAATGTGCACCAAAACTTACACATTTTCATTGTATATACAAGAAATGTACATCAAAACTTACACATTTTCATTGTATATACAAGAATTGTACATCAAAGCTCACACATTTTCATTGTATATACAAGAAATGTACATGAAAACATACACATTTTCATTGTATATACAAGAATTGTCCATCAAAGCTCACACATTTTCATTGTATATACAAGAAATGTGCATCAAAACTTACACATTTTCATTTTATATACAAGAATGTACATCAAAACTTACACATTTTCATTGCACATACAAGAAATGTACATCAAAACATACACATTTTCATTGTATATACAAGAAATGTACATCAAAACTTACACATTTTCATTGTATATTCAAGAAATGTACATCAAAACTTACACATTTTTATTAAATATACAAGAAATGTACATCAAAACATACACATTTTCATTGTATATACAAGAAATATACATAAAAACATACACATTTTCATTGTATATACAAGAAATGTACAGCAAAACTAAACATTTTCATTGTATATACAGGAAATGTACATCAAAACTACACATTTTCGTTGTACACTAAAGAGACGTACATCAAAACATAAACATTTTCATTGTACAGACAAGAAATGTAAATCAAAGCTTACACATTTTCATTGTGTATACAAGAAATGTACATCAAAACTTACACACTTTCATTGTGCACTCAAGGAATGTACATCCAAACTTACACATTTTCATTGTACACTCAAGAAATGTACATCAAAACATACACATTTTCATTGTATACACAAGAAATGTACATCAAAACTTACACATTTTCATTGTACAGACAAGAAATGTAAATCAAAACTTACACATTTTCATTGTGCACTCAAGAAATGTACATCAAAAACCTACACATTTTCATTGTATATGCAAGAAATGCACGTCAAAACTTACACATTTTCATTGTACATACAAGAAATGTACATCAAAACTTACACATGTTCATTGTATATTCAAGAGATGTACATCACAACTGCACATTTTCATTGTATATACTAGAAATGTACATCAAAGCTTACACATTTTCATTGTATATACAAGAAATGTACATCAAAACTTACACATTTTCATTGTATATACAAGAAATGTACATCAAAGCTCAAACATTTTCATTGTATATACAAGAAATGTACATGAAAGCATACACCTTTTCATTGTATATACAAGAAATGTACATCAAAAGATACACATTTTCATTGTATATACAAGAAATGTACATCAAAACTCACACATTTTCATTGTATATACAAGAAATCTACATCAAAGCTCACACATTTTCATTGTATATACAAGAAATGTACATGAAAACATACACATTTTCATTGTATATACAAGAAATGTACATCAAAACTTACACATTTTCATTGTACATACAAGAAATATACATCAAAGCTTACACATTTTCATTTTATATACAAGAATGTACATCAAAACTTACACATTTTCATTGCACATACAAGAAATGTACATCAAAACATACACATGTTCATTGTGTATACAAGAAATGTACATCAAAACTTACACATTTTCATTGTATATACAAGAAATGTACATCAAAACATACACATTTTCATTGTATATACAAGAAATATACATAAAAACATACACATTTTCATTGTATATACAAGAAATGTACAGCAAAACATAAACATTTTCATTGTATATACAAGAAATGTACATCAAAACTACACATTTTCGTTGTACACTAAAGAAATGTACATCAAAACATACACATTTTCATTGTACAGACAAGAAATGTAAATCAAAACTTACACATTTTCATTGTATATACAAGAAATGTACATCAAAACTTACACATTTTCATTGTGCACTCAAGAAATGTACATCAAAACTTACACATTTTCATTGTACACTCAAGAAAGGTACATCAAAACATACACATTTTCATTGTATACACAAGAAATGTACATCAAAACTTACACATTTTCATTGTACATACAGGAAATGTACATCAAAAACTTACACATTTTCATTGTATATGCTAGAAATGTACATCAAAACTTACACATTTTCATTGTACATACAGGAAATGTACATCCAAACTTACACATTTTCATTGTATATACAAGAAATGTACATCCAAACTTACACATTTTCATTGTATATACAAGAAATGTACATCAAAGCTGCACATTTTCACTGTACACTCAAGAAATGTACATCAAAACATAGACATTTTCATTGTACAAACAAGATGTGTACATCAAAACTTACACATTTTCATTGTATATACAAGAAATGTACATCAAAACTTACACATTTTCATTGTGCACTCAAGAAATGTACATCCAAACTTACACATTTTCATTGTATATACAAGAAATGTACATCCAAACTTACACATTTTCATTGTATATACAAGAAATATACATCCAAACTACACATTTTCATTGTATATACAAGAAATTTTCATCAAAACTTACACATTTTCATTGTACATACAAGAAATGTACATCAAAACTTACGTATTTTCATTGTATATACAAGAATAGTACATCAAAGCTCACACATTTTCATTGTATATACAAGAAATGTACATGAAAACATACACATTTTCATTGTATATACAAGAAATGTACATCAAAACATACACATTTTCATTGTATATACAAGAAATGTACAACAAAACTTACACATTTTCATTGTACACTCCAGAAATGTACATCAAAACTTACACATTTTCATTGTATATACAAGAAATGTACATCAAAACTCACACATTTTCATTGTATATACAAGAAATGTACATCAAAGCTTACACATTTTCATTGTATATATAAGAAATGTACATGAAAACATACACATTTTCATTGTATATACAAGAAATGTAGATCAAAACATACACATTTTCATTGTATATACAAGAAATGTACATCAAAACTCACACATTTTCATTGTATATACAAGAAATGTACATCAAAGCTCACACATTTTCATTGTATATACAAGAAATGTACATGAAAACATACACATTTTCATTGTATATACAAGAAATGTACATCAAAGGATACACATTTTCATTGTACACTCCAGAAATGTACATCAAAACTTACACATTTTCATTCTATATACAAGGAATGTACATCAAAACATACACATTTTCATTGTATATACAAGAAATGTACATCAAAACTCACACATTTTCATTGTATATACACGAAATGTACATCAAAGCTCACACATTTTCATTGTATATACAAGAAATGTACATGAAAACATACACATTTTCATTGTATATACAAGAAATGCACATCAAAAGATACACATTTTCATTGTAATTACAAGAAATGTACATCAAAGCTCACACATTTTCATTGTATATACAAGAAATGTACATGAAAACATACACTTTTCATTGTACATACAAGAAATGTACAACAAAACTTACACATTTTCATTGTGCACTCCAGAAATGTACATCAAAACTTACACATTTTCATTCTATATACAAGGAATGTACATTAAAACATACACATTTTCATTGTATATACAAGAAATGTACATCAAAACTCACACATTTTCATTGTACATACAAGAAATGTAAATCAAAGCTCACACATTTTTATTGTATATACAAGAAATGTACATGAAAACATACACATTTTCATTGTATATACAAGAAATGTACATCAAAAGATACACATTTTCATTGTATATACAAGAAATGTACATCAAAACTTACACATTTTCATTGTACACTCAAGAAAAGTGTATCAAAACTTACACATTTTCATTGTATATACTAGATATGTACATCAAAGCTTACACACTTTCATTGTATATCAAGAAATGTACATCTAAACATACACATTTTCATTGTACACTCAAGAAATGTACATAGAAACCTACACATTTTCATTGTATATACAAGCAATGTACATCAAAACTTACACACTTTCATTGTATATCAAGAAATGTACATCTAAACATACACATTTTCATTGTACACTCAAGAAATGTACATAGAAACTTACACATTTTCATTGTATATACAAGAGATGTACATCAAAACTTACACATTTTCATTGTATATACAAGCAATGTACATCAAAACTTACACATTTTCATTGTATATACAAGAAATGTACATCAAAACTTACACATTTTCATTGTATATACAAGAAATGTACATCAAAACTTACACATTTTCATTGTATATACAAGAAATATACATAAAAGCTTACACATTTTCATTGTATCTACCAGAAATGTACATGAAAACGTACACATTTTCGTTGTACATTCAAGAAATGTACATCATAGCTTACACATTTTCATTGTATATACAAGAAATGTACATCAAAACTTACACATTTTCATTGTACATACAAGAAATGTACATCAAAACTACACATTTTCTTTGTATATACAAAAATGTACTTCAAAACATACACATTTTCATTGTATATACAAGAAATGTACATCAAAACTTACACATTTTCATTGTACATACAAGAAATGTACATCAAAACTACACATTTTCTTTGTATATACAAAAATGTACTTCAAAACATACACATTTTCATTGTATATACAATAATGTACATCAAAACTTACACATTTTCATTGTACATACAAGAACTGTACATCAAAACTTACACATTTTCATTGAATATACAAGAATGTACATCAAAACTTTTACATTTTCATTGTATATACAATAAATGTACATCAAAACTTACACATTTTCATTGTATATACAATAAATGTACATCAAAACTTACACATTTTCATTGCATATACAAGAAATGTACATCAAAACTTACACATTTTCATTGTATATACAAGAAATGTACATCAAAGCATACACATTTTCATTGTATATACAAGAAATATACATAAAAACTTACACATTTTCATTGTATCTACCAGAAATGTACATGAAAACATACACATTTTCATTGTATATACAAGAAATGTACATCAAAACTTACACATTTTCATTGTACATACAAGAAATGTACATCAAAACTACACATTTTCTTTGTATATACAAAAATGTACTTCAAAACATACACATTTTCATTGTATATACAAGAATGTACATCAAAACTTACACTTTTTCATTGTACATACAAGAAATGTACATCAAAACTTACACATTTTCATTGAATATACAAGAATGTACATCAAAACTTTTACATTTTCATTGTATATACAATAAATGTACATCAAAACTTACACATTTTCATTGTATATACAATAAATGTACATCAAAACTTACACATTTTCATTGTACATACAAGAAATGTACATCAAAACTTACACATTTTCATTGTATATACAAGAAATGTACATCAAAGCATACACATTTTCATTGTATATACAAGAAATATACATAAAAACTTACACATTTTCATTGTATATACAAGAAATGTACATGAAAACTTACACATTTTCATTGTACATACAAGAAATGTACATCAAAACTTACACATTTTCATTGAATATACAAGAATGTACATCAAAACTTTTACATTTTCATTGTATATACAATAAATGTACATCAAAACTTACACATTTTCTTTGTACATACAAGAAATGTACATCAAAACTACACATTTTCTTTGTATATACAAAAATGTACTTCAAAACATACACATTTTCATTGTATATACAAGAATGTACATCAAAACTTACACATTTTCATTGTACATACAAGAAATGTACATCAAAACTTACACATTTTCATTGAATATACAAGAATGTACATCAAAACTTTTACATTTTCATTGTATATACAATAAATGTACATCAAAACTTACACATTTTCATTGTATATACAATAAATGTACATCAAAACTTACACATTTTCATTGTACATACAAGAAATGTACATCAAAACTTACACATTTTCATTGTATATACAAGAAATGTACATCAAAGCATACACATTTTCATTGTATATACAAGAAATATACATAAAAACTTACACATTTTCATTGTATATACAAGAAATGTACATGAAAACTTACACATTTTCATTGTACATACAAGAAATGTACATCAAAACTTACACATTTTCATTGAATATACAAGAATGTACATCAAAACTTTTACATTTTCATTGTATATACAATAAATGTACATCAAAACTTACACATTTTCATTGTATATACAAGAAATGTACATGAAAACTTACACATTTTCATTGTACATACAAGAAATGTACATCAAAACTTACACATTTTCATTGAATATACAAGAATGTACATCAAAACTTTTACATTTTCATTGTACATACAAGAAATGTACATCAAAACTACACATTTTCTTTGTATATACAAAAATGTACTTCAAAACATACACATTTTCATTGTATATACAAGAAATGTACATCAAAACTTACACATTTTCATTGAATATACAAGAATGTACATCAAAACTTTTACATTTTCATTGTATATACAATAAATGTACATCAAAACTTACACATTTTCATTGTATATACAATAAATGTACATCAAAACTTACACATTTTCATTGTACATACAAGAAATGTACATCAAAACTTACACATTTTCATTGTATATACAAGAAATGTACATCAAAGCATACACATTTTCATTGTATATACAAGAAATATACATAAAAACTTACACGTTTTCATTGTATCTACCAGAAATGTACATGAAAACGTACACATTTTCGTTGTACATTCAAGAAATGTACATCATAGCTTACACATTTTCATTGTATATACAAGAAATGTACATCAAAACTTACACATTTTCATTGTACACTCAAGAAATGCACATCAAAACTACACATTTTCTTTGTATATACAAAAATGTACTTCAAAACATACACATTTTCATTGGATATACAAGAATGTACATCAAAACTTACACATTTTCATTGTACATACAAGAAATGTACATCAAAACTTACACATTTTCATTGAATATACAAGAATGTACATCAAAACTTTTACATTTTCATTGTATATACAATAAATGTACATCAAAACTTACACATTTTCATTGTATATACAACAAATGTACATCAAAACTTACACATTTTCATTGCATATACAAGAAATGTACATCAAAACTTACACATTTTCATTGTACATACAAGAATTGTACATCAAAACATACACATTTTCATTGTATATACAATAAATGTACATCAAAACTTACACATTTTCTTTGTATATACAAAAATGTACTTCAAAACATACACATTTTCATTCTATATACAAGGAATGTACATGAAAACTTACACATTTTCATTGTATATACAATAAATGTACATCAAAACTTACACATTTTCATTGTATATACAATAAATGTACATCAAAACTTACACATTTTCATTGTATATACTGGAAATGTACATCAAAACTACACATTTTCGTTGTACACTAAAGAATTGTACATCAAAACATACAGATTTTCATTGTATAGACAAGAAATGTACATCAAAGCTTACACATTTTCATTGTATATACAAGAAATGTACATCAAAACTACACATTTTCGTTGTACACTAAAGAAATGTACATCAAAACATACAGATTTTCATTGTACAGACAACAAATGTGCATCAAAGCTTACACATTTTCATTGTATATACAATAAATGTACATCAAAACTTACACATTTTCATTGTATATACTGGAAATGTACATCAAAACTACACATTTTCGTTGTACACTAAAGAATTGTACATCAAAACATACAGATTTTCATTGTACAGACAAGAAATGTACATCAAAGCTTACACATTTTCATTGTATATACAAGAAATGTACATCAAAACTACACATTTTCGTTGTACACTAAAGAAATGTACATAAAAACATACAGATTTTCATTGTACAGACAAGAAATGTACATCAAAGCTTACACATTTTCATTGTATATACAAGAAATGTACATCAAAACTTACACATTTTCATTGTATATACTAGAAATGTACATCAAAACTACACATTTTCGTTGTACACTAAAGAAATGTAAATCAAAACATACAGATTTTCATTGTACAGACAAGAAATGTACATCAAAGCTTACACATTTACATTGTATATACAAGCAATGTACATCAAAACTTACACACTTTCATTGTATATCAAGAAATGTACATCTAAACATACACATTTTCATTGTACACTCAAGAAATGTACATAGAAACTTACACATTTTCATTGTATATACAAGAGATGTACATCAAAACTTACACATTTTCATTGTATATACAAGCAATGTACATCAAAACTTACACATTTTCATTGTATATACAAGAAATGTACATCAAAACTTACACATTTTCATTGTATATACAAGAAATGTACATCAAAGCATACACATTTTCATTGTATATACAAGAAATATACATCAAAACTTACACATTTTCATTGTACATACAAGAAATGTACATCAAAACTACACATTTTCTTTGTATATACAAAAATGTACTTCAAAACATACACATTTTCATTGTATATACAAGAAATGTACATCAAAACTTACACATTTTCATTGTACATACAAGAAATGTACATCAAAACTACACATTTTCTTTGTATATACAAAAATGTACTTCAAAACATACACATTTTCATTGTATATACAATAATGTACATCAAAACTTACACATTTTCATTGTACATACAAGAAAAGTACATCAAAACTTACACATTTTCATTGAAGATACAAGAATGTACATAAAAACTTTTACATTTTCATTGTATATACAATAAATGTACATCAAAACTTACACATTTTCATTGTATATACAATAAATGTACATCAAAACTTACACATTTTCATTGTACATACAAGAAATGTACATCAAAACTTACACATTTTCATTGTATATACAAGAAATGTACATCAAAGCATACACATTTTCATTGTATATACAAGAAATATACATAAAAACTTACACATTTTCATTGTATATACAAGAAATGTACATGAAAACTTACACATTTTCATTGTACATACAAGAAATGTACATCAAAACTTACACATTTTCATTGAATATACAAGAATGTACATCAAAACTTTTACATTTTCATTGTATATACAATAAATGTACATCAAAACTTACACATTTTCTTTGTACAAACAAGAAATGTACATCAAAACTACACATTTTCTTTGTATATACAAAAATGTACTTCAAAACATACACATTTTCATTGTATATACAAGAATGTACATCAAAACTTACACATTTTCATTGTACATACAAGAAATGTACATCAAAACTTACACATTTTCATTGAATATACAAGAATGTACATCAAAACTTTTACATTTTCATTGTATATACAATAAATGTACATCAAAACTTAGACATTTTCATTGTATATACAATAAATGTACATCAAAACTTACACATTTTCATTGTACATACAAGAAATGTACATCAAAGCTTACACATTTTCATTGTATATACAAGAAATGTACATCAAAGCATACACATTTTCATTGTATATACAAGAAATATACATAAAAACTTACACATTTTCATTGTATATACAAGAAATGTACATGAAAACTTACACATTTTCATTGTACATACAAGAAATGTACATCAAAACTTACACATTTTCATTGAATATACAAGAATGTACATCAAAACTTTTACATTTTCATTGTATATACAATAAATGTACATCAAAACTTACACATTTTCATTGTATATACAAGAAATGTACATGAAAACTTACACATTTTCATTGTACATACAAGAAATGTACATCAAAACTTACACATTTTCATTGAATATACAAGAATGTACATCAAAACTTTTACATTTTCATTGTACATACAAGAAATGTACATCAAAACTACACATTTTCTTTGTATATACAAAAATGTACTTCAAAACATACACATTTTCATTGTATATACAAGAAATGTACATCAAAACTTACACATTTTCATTGAATATACAAGAATGTACATCAAAACTTTTACATTTTCATTGTATATACAATAAATGTACATGAAAACTTACACATTTTCATTGTATATACAATAAATGTACATCAAAACTTACACATTTTCATTGTACATACAAGAAATGTACATCAAAACTTACACATTTTCATTGTATATACAAGAAATGTACATCAAAGCATACACATTTTCATTGTATATACAAGAAATATACATAAAAACTTACACGTTTTCATTGTATCTACCAGAAATGTACATGAAAACGTACACATTTTCGTTGTACATTCAAGAAATGTACATCATAGCTTACACATTTTCATTGTATATACAAGAAATGTACATCAAAACTTACACATTTTCATTTTACACTCAAGAAATGCACATCAAAACTACACATTTTCTTTGTATATACAAAAATGTACTTCAAAACATACACATTTTCATTGGATATACAAGAATGTACATCAAAACTTACACATTTTCATTGTACATACAAGAAATGTACATCAAAACTTACACATTTTCATTGAATATACAAGAATGTACATCAAAACTTTTACATTTTCATTGTATATACAATAAATGTACATCAAAACTTACACATTTTCATTGTATATACAACAAATGTACATCAAAACTTACACATTTTCATTGCATATACAAGAAATGTACATCAAAGCATACACATTTTCATTGTATATACAAGAAATATACATAAAAACTTACACATTTTCATTGTACATACAAGAAATGTACATCAAAACTTACACATTTTCATTGTATATACAAGAAATGTACATCAAAACTACACATTTTCGTTGTACACTAAAGAATTGTACATCAAAACATACAGATTTTCATTCTATATACAAGGAATGTACATGAAAACTTACACATTTTCATTGTATATACAATAAATGTACATCAAAACTTACACATTTTCATTGTATATACTGGAAATGTACATCAAAACTACACATTTTCGTTGTACACTAAAGAATTGTACATCAAAACATACAGATTTTCATTGTACAGACAAGAAATGTACATCAAAGCTTACACATTTTCATTGTATATACAAGAAATGTACAGCAAAACTACACATTTTCGCTGTACACTAAAGAAATGTACATCAAAACATACAGACTTTCATTGTACAGACAAGAAATGTGCATCAAAGCTTACACATTTTCATTGTATATACAAGAAATGTACATCAAAACTACACATTTTCGTTGTATACTAAAGAAATGTACATCAAAACATACAGATTTTCATTGTACAGACAAGAAATGTACATCAAAGCTTACACATTTTCATTGTATATACAAGAAATGTACATCAAAACTACACATTTTCGTTGTACACTAAAGAAATGTACATCAAAACATACAGATTTTCATTGTACAGACAAGAAATGTACATCAAAGCTTACACATTTTCATTGTATATACAAGAAATGTACATCAAAACTACACATTTTCGTTGTACACTAAAGAAATGTACATAAAAACATACAGATTTTCATTGTACAGACAAGAAATGTACATCAAAGCTTACACATTTTCATTGTATATACAAGAAATGTACATCAAAACTTACACATTTTCATTGTATATACTAGAAACGTACATCAAAACTTACACATTTTCATTGTATATACAAGAAATGTACATCAAAACTACACATTTTCGTTGTACACTAAAGAAATGTACATAAAAACATACAGATTTTCATTGTACAGACAAGAAATGTACATCAAAGCTTACACATTTTCATTGTATATACAAGAAATGTACATCAAAACTTACACATTTTCATTGTATATACTAGAAATGTACATCAAAACTTACACATTTTCATTGTATATACAAGAAATGTACATCAAAACATACACATTTTTGTTGTACACTAAAGAAATGTACATAAAAACATACAGATTTTCATTGTACAGACAAGAAATGTACATCAAAGCTTACACATTTTCATTGTATATACTAGAAATGTACATCAAAACTTACACATTTTCATTGTATATACAAGAAATGTACATCAAAACATACACATTTTTGTTGTACACTAAAGAAATGTACATAAAAACATAGAGATTTTCATTGTACAGACAAGAAATGTACATCAAAGCTTACACATTTTCATTGTATATACAAGAAATGTACATCAAAACTTACACATTTTCATTGTATATACTAGAAATGTACATCAAAACTTACACATTTTCAGTGTATATACAAGAAATGTACATCAAAACATACACATTTTTGTTGTACACTAAAGAAATGTACATAAAAACATACAGATTTTCATTGTACAGACAAGAAATGTACATCAAAACTTACACATTTTCATTGTATATACTAGAAATGTACATCAAAACTTACACATTTTCATTGTATATACAAGAAATGTACATCAAAGCTTACACATTTTCATTGTATATACAAGAAATGTACATCAAAACTACACATTTTCGTTGTACACTAAAGAAATGTACATAAAAACATACAGATTTTCATTGTACAGACAAGAAATGTACATCAAAGCTTACACATTTTCATTGTATATACAAGAAATGTACATCAAAACTTACACATTTTCATTGTATATACTAGAAATGTACATCAAAACTTACACATTTTCATTGTATATACAAGAAATGTACATCAAAACTACACATTTTCGTTGTACACTAAAGAAATGTACATAAAAACATACAGATTTTCATTGTACAGACAAGAAATGTGCATCAAAGCTTACACATTTTCATTGTATATACAAGAAATGTACATCAAAACTACACATTTTCGTTGTACACTAAAGAAATGTACATCAAAACATACACATTTTCATTGTACAGACAAGAAATGTACATCAAGGCTTACACATTTTCATTGTATATACAAGAAATGTACATCAAAACTACACATTTTCGTTGTACACTAAAGAATTGTACATCAAAACATACAGATTTTCATTCTATATACAAGGAATGTACATTGTACATTTTCGTTGTACACTAAAGAAATGTACATCAAAACATACAGATTTTCATTGTACAGACAAGAAATGTACATCAAAGCTTACACATTTTTATTGTATATACAAGAAATGTACATCAAAACTACACATTTTCGTTGTACACTAAATAAATGTACATCAAAACATGCAGATTTTCATTGTACAGACAAGAAATGTACATCAAAGCTTACACATTTTCATTGTATATACAAGAAATGTACATGAAAACTTACACATTTTCATTGTGCACTCAAGAAATGTACATCAAAACATACAGATTTTCATTGTACAGGCAAGAAATGTACATCAAAGCTTACACATTTTCATTGTATATACTAGAAATGTACATCAAAACTACACATTTTCGTTGTACACTAAAGAAATGTACATCAAAACATACAGATTTTCATTGTACAGACAAGAAATGTACATCAAAGCTTACACATTTTCATTGTATATACAAGAAATGTACATCAAAACTACACATTTTCGTTGTACACTAAAGAAATGTACATTAAAACATACAGATTTTCATTGTACAGACAAGAAATGTACATCAAAGCTTACACATTTTCATTGTATATACAAGAAATGTACATCAAAACTTACACATTTTCATTGTATATACTAGAAATGTACATCAAAACCACACATTTTCGTTGTACCCTAAAGAAATGTACATCAAAACATACAGATTTTCATTGTACAGACAAGAAATGTACATCAAAGCTTACACATTTTCATTGTATATACAAGAAATGTACATCAAAACTTACACATTTTCATTGTGCACTCAAGAAATGTACATCAAAACATACAGATTTTCATTGTACAGGCAAGAAATGTACATCAAAGCTTACACATTTTCATTGTATATACTAGAAATGTACATCAAAACTACACATTTTCGTTGTACACTAAAGAAATGTACATCAAAACATACAGATTTTCATTGTACAGACAAGAAATGTACATCAAAGCTTACACATTTTCATTGTATATACAAGAAATGTACATCAAAACTACACATTTTCATTGTATATACAAGAAATGTACATCAAAACTTACACATTTTCATTGTACATACAAGAAATGTACATCAAAACTTACGCATTTTCATTATATATACAAAAATTGTACATCAAAGCTCACTCATTGTATATACAAGAAATGTACATGAAAACATACACATTTTCATTGTATGTACAAGAAATGTACATCAAAACATACACATTTTCATTGTATATACAACAAATGTACAACAAAACTTACACATTTTCATTGTACATTCCAGAAATGTACATCGAAACTTACACATTTTCATTCTATATACAAGGAATGTACATGAAAGCATACACATTTTCATTGTATATACAAGAAATGTACATCAAAGCTCACACATTTTCATTGTATATACAAGAAATGTACATGAAAACATACACATTTTCATTGTATATACAAGAAATGTACATCAAAAGATACACATTTTCATTGTATATACAAGAAATGTACATCAAAACTCACACATTTTCATTGTATATACAAGAAATGTACAACAAAACTTACACATTTTCATTGTATATACAAGAAATATACATCAAAACTTACACATTTTCATTGTATGTACCAGAAATGTACATGAAAACGTACACATTTTCGTTGTACATTCAAGAAATGTACATCAAAGCTTACACATTTTCATTGTATATACAAGAAATGTACATCAAAACTTACACATTTTCATTGTACATACAAGAAATGTACATCAAAACTACACATTTTCTTTGTATATACAAAAATGTGCTTCAAAACATACACATTTTCATTGTATATACAAGAAATGTACATGAAAACATACACATTTTCATTTTATATACAAGAAATGTACATCAAAAGATACACATTTTCATTGTACACTCCAGAAATGTACATCAAAACTTACACATTTTCATTCTAAATCCAAGGAATGTACATCAAAACATACACATTTTCATTGTATATACAAGAAATGTACATCAAAACTCACACATTTTTATTGTATATACAAGAAATGCACATCAAAGCTCACACATTTTCATTGTATATACAAGAAATGTACATGAAAACATACACATTTTCATTTATATACAAGAAATGTACATCAAAAGATACACATTTTCATTGTATATACAAGAAATGTACATCAAAGCTCACACATTTTCATTGTATATACAAGAAATGTACATGAAAGCATACACATTTTCATTGTATATACAAGAAATGTACAACAAAACTTACACATTTTCATTGTACACTCCAGAAATGTACATCAAAACTTACACATTTTCATTCTATATACAAGGAATGTGCATCAAAACATACACATTTTCATTGTATATACAAGAAATGTACATCAAAACTCACACATTTTCATTGTATATACAAGAAATGTACATCAAAGCTCACACATTTTCATTGTATATACAAGAAATGTACATGAAAACATACACATTTTCATTGTATATACAAGAAATCTACATCAAAAGATACACACTTTCATTGTATATACAAGAAATGTACATCAAAACTTACACATTTTCATTGTACACTCAAGAAATGTGTATCAAAACTTACACATTATCATTGTATATACTAGAAATGTACATCAAAACTTACACACTTTCATTGTATAGCAAGAAATGTACATCTAAACATACACATTTTCATTGTACACTCAAGAAATGTACATAGAAACTTACACATTTTCATTGTATATACAAGAAATGTACATCAAAACTTACACATTTTCATTGTATATACAAGCAATGTACATCAAAAGTTACACATTTTCATTGTATATACAAGAAATGTACATCAAAACTTACACATTTTCATTGTATATACAAGAAATGTACATCAAAGCATACACATTTTCATTGTATATACAAGAAATATACATCAAAACTTACACATTTTCATTGTATGTACCAGAAATGTACATGAAAACGTACACATTTTCGTTGTACATTCAAGAAATGTACATCAAAGCTTACACATTTTCATTGTATACACAAGAAATGTACATCAAAACTTACACATTTTCATTGTACATACAAGAAATGTACATCAAAACTACACATTTTCTTTGTATATACAAAAATGTACTTCAAAACATACACATTTTCATTGTATATACAAGAATGTACATCAAAACTTACACATTTTCATTGTACATACAAGAAATGTACATCAAAACTTACACATTTTCATTGTATATACAAGAATGTAAATCAAAACTTACACATTTTCATTGTATATACAATAAATGTACATCAAAACTTACACATTTTCGTTGTACACTAAAGAAATGTACATCAAAACTTACACATTTTCATTGTACATACAAGAAATGTACATCAAAACATACACATTTTCAATGTATATACAATAAATGTACATCAAAACTTACGCATTTTCTTTGTATATACAAAAATGTACTTCAAAACATACACATTTTCATTCTATATACAAGGAATGTACATCAAAACTTACACATTTTCATTGTATATACAAGAAATGTACATCAAAACATACACATTTTCATTGTATATACAAGCAATGTACATCCAAACTTACACATTTTCATTGTATATACAAGAAATGTACATCAAAGCTTACACATTTTCATTGTATATACAATAAATGTACATCAAAACATACACATTTTCATTGTATATACAATAAATGTACATCAAAACTTACACATTTTCTTTGTATATACAAAAATGTACTTCAAAACATACACATTTTCATTCTAAATACAAGGAATGTACATCAAACTTACACATTTTCATTGTATATACAATAAATGTACATCAAAACTTACACATTTTCGTTGTACACTAAAGAAATATACATCAAAACTTACACATTTTCATTGTACATACAAGAAATGTACATCAAAACATACAATTTTTCATTGTATATACAATAAATGTACATCAAAACTTACACATCTTCTTTGTATATACAAAAATGTACTTCAAAACATACACATTTTCACTCTATATACAAGGAATGTACATCAAAACTTACACATTTTCATTGTATATACAACAAATGTACATCAAAACTTACACATTTTCACTGTATATACAATAAATGTACATCAAAACTTACACATTTTCATTGTATATACAAGAAATGTATATAAAAACTTAGACATTTTCATTGTATATACAAGAAATGTACATCAAAGCTTACACACTTTCATTGTATATAGAAGAAATGTACATCAAAACTACACATTTTCGTTGTACACTAAAGAAATGTACATCAAAACATACAGATTTTCATTGTACAGACAAGAAAAGTACATCAAAGCTTACACATTTTCATTGTATATACAAGAAATGTACATCAAAACTACACATTTACGTTGTACACTAAAGAAATGTACATCAAAACATACAGATTTTCATTGTACAGACAAGAAATGTACATCAAAGCTTACACATTTTCATTGTATATACAAGAAATGTACATAAAAACTACACATTTTCGTTGTACACTAAAGAAATGTACATCAAAGCTTACACATTTTCATTGTATATACAAGAAATGTACATCAAAGCTTACATATTTTCATTGTACATTAAAGAAATGTACATCAAAACTACACATTTTCATTGTATATACAAGAAATGTACATCAAAACTTACACATTTTCATTGTATATACAAGTAATGTACATCAAAAGATACACATTTTCATTGTATATACAAGAAATATACATAAAAACATACACATTTTCATTGTATATACAAGAAATGTACAGCAAAACATAAACATTTTCATTGTATATACAAGAAATGTACATCAAAACTACACATTTTCGTTGTACACTAAAGAAATGTACATCAAAACATACAAATTTTCATTGTACAGACAAGAAATGTAAATCAAAACTTACACATTTTCATTGTACATACAGGAAATGTACATCAAAAACTTACACATTTTCATTGTATATGCTAGAAATGTACATCAAAACTTACACATTTTCATTGTACATACAGGAAATGTACATCAAAACTTACACATGTTCATTGTATATTCAAGAGATGTACATCAAAACTACACATTTTCATTGTATATACAAGAAATGTACATCAAAACTTACACATTTTCATTGTACATACAGGAAATGTACATCAAAACTTACACATGTTCATTGTATATTCAAGAGATGTACATCAAAACTACACATTTTCATTGTATATACAAGAAATGTACATCAAAACTTACACATTTTCATTGTATATACAAGAAATATACATCAAAACATACACATTTTCATTGTATATACAAGAAATGAACATCAAAACATACACACTTTCATTGTACACTCAAGAAATGTACATCAAAACATACACATTTTCATTGTATATACAAGAAATGTACATCAAAACTTACACATTTTCATTGTATAAACAAGAAATGTATATCAAAAAGTTACACATTTTCATTGTACACTCAAGAAATGTTTACCAAAACATACACATTTTCATTGTATATACAAGGAATGTACATCAAAACATACACATTTTCATTGTATATACAAGAAATGTACATCAAAATTTACACATTTTCATTGTATATACTAGAAATGTACATCAAAACTAACACATTTTTATTGTAAATACACGAAATGTACATCAAAACTTACACATCTTCACTGTACATACAGGAAATGTACATCAAAAGCTTACATATTTTCATTGTATATGCAAGAAATGCACATCAAAAGTTACACATTTTCATTGTATATAAGGACTTGCACATCAAAACTTACACATTTTCACTGTATATACATGAAATGTACATCAAAACATACACATTTTCATTTTATATACAAGAAATGTACATCACAACTTACACATTTTCATTGTATATACAAGAAATGTACATCAACACATACATTTTCATTGTATATACAAGAAATGTACATCCAAACTTACACATTTTCATTGTATATACAAGAAATGTACATCCAAACTTACACATTTTCAGTGTATATACAAGAAATGTACATCAAAGCTGCAGATTTTCACTGTACACTCAAGAAATGTACATCAAAACATAGACATTTTCATTGTACAAACAAGAAATGTACATTAAAACTTACACATTTTCATTGTATATACAAGAAATGTACATCAAAACTTACACATTTTCATTGTACACTCAAGAAATGTAAATCAAAACATACACATTTTCATTGTATACACAAGAAACGTACATCAAAACTTACACATTTTCATTGTACATACAAGAAATGTACATCAAAAACTTACACATTTTCATTGTGTATGCAAGAAATGTACATCAAAGCTCACACATTTTCATTGTATATACAAGAAATGTACATGAAAACATACACATTTTCATTGAATATACAAGAATGTACATCAAAACTTACACATTTTCGTTGTACACTAAAGAAATGTACATCAAAACATACAGATTTTCATTGTACAGACAAGAAAAGTACATCAAAGCTTACACATTTTCATTGTATATACAAGAAATGTACATCAAAACTACACATTTACGTTGTACACTAAAGAAATGTACATCAAAACATACAGATTTTCATTGTACAGACAAGAAATGTACATCAAAGCTTACACATTTTCATTGTATATACAAGAAATGTACATAAAAACTACACATTTTCGTTGTACACTAAAGAAATGTACATCAAAGCTTACACATTTTCATTGTATATACAAGAAATGTACATCAAAGCTTACATATTTTCATTGTACATTAAAGAAATGTACATCAAAACTACACATTTTCATTGTATATACAAGAAATGTACATCAAAACTTACACATTTTCATTGTATATACAAGTAATGTACATCAAAAGATACACATTTTCATTGTATATACAAGAAATATACATAAAAACATACACATTTTCATTGTATATACAAGAAATGTACAGCAAAACATAAACATTTTCATTGTATATACAAGAAATGTACATCAAAACTACACATTTTCGTTGTACACTAAAGAAATGTACATCAAAACATACAAATTTTCATTGTACAGACAAGAAATGTAAATCAAAACTTACACATTTTCATTGTACATACAGGAAATGTACATCAAAAACTTACACATTTTCATTGTATATGCTAGAAATGTACATCAAAACTTACACATTTTCATTGTACATACAGGAAATGTACATCAAAACTTACACATGTTCATTGTATATTCAAGAGATGTACATCAAAACTACACATTTTCATTGTATATACAAGAAATGTACATCAAAACTTACACATTTTCATTGTACATACAGGAAATGTACATCAAAACTTACACATGTTCATTGTATATTCAAGAGATGTACATCAAAACTACACATTTTCATTGTATATACAAGAAATGTACATCAAAACTTACACATTTTCATTGTATATACAAGAAATATACATCAAAACATACACATTTTCATTGTATATACAAGAAATGAACATCAAAACATACACACTTTCATTGTACACTCAAGAAATGTACATCAAAACATACACATTTTCATTGTATATACAAGAAATGTACATCAAAACTTACACATTTTCATTGTATAAACAAGAAATGTATATCAAAAAGTTACACATTTTCATTGTACACTCAAGAAATGTTTACCAAAACATACACATTTTCATTGTATATACAAGGAATGTACATCAAAACATACACATTTTCATTGTATATACAAGAAATGTACATCAAAATTTACACATTTTCATTGTATATACTAGAAATGTACATCAAAACTAACACATTTTTATTGTAAATACACGAAATGTACATCAAAACTTACACATCTTCACTGTACATACAGGAAATGTACATCAAAAGCTTACATATTTTCATTGTATATGCAAGAAATGCACATCAAAAGTTACACATTTTCATTGTATATAAGGACTTGCACATCAAAACTTACACATTTTCACTGTATATACATGAAATGTACATCAAAACATACACATTTTCATTTTATATACAAGAAATGTACATCACAACTTACACATTTTCATTGTATATACAAGAAATGTACATCAACACATACATTTTCATTGTATATACAAGAAATGTACATCCAAACTTACACATTTTCATTGTATATACAAGAAATGTACATCCAAACTTACACATTTTCAGTGTATATACAAGAAATGTACATCAAAGCTGCAGATTTTCACTGTACACTCAAGAAATGTACATCAAAACATAGACATTTTCATTGTACAAACAAGAAATGTACATTAAAACTTACACATTTTCATTGTATATACAAGAAATGTACATCAAAACTTACACATTTTCATTGTACACTCAAGAAATGTAAATCAAAACATACACATTTTCATTGTATACACAAGAAACGTACATCAAAACTTACACATTTTCATTGTACATACAAGAAATGTACATCAAAAACTTACACATTTTCATTGTGTATGCAAGAAATGTACATCAAAGCTCACACATTTTCATTGTATATACAAGAAATGTACATGAAAACATACACATTTTCATTGAATATACAAGAATGTACATCAAAACTTACACATTTTCATTGTATATACAATAAATGTACATCAAAACTTACACACTTTCATTGTATATACAATAAATGTACATCAAAGCTTACACATTTTCATTGTATATACAAGAAATGTACATCAAAACATACAGATTTTCATTGTACAGACAAGAAATGTACATCAAAGCTTACACATATTCATTGTATATACAAGAAATGTACATCAAAACTACACATTTTCATTGTGCACTCAAGAAATGTACATCAAAACATACAGATTTTCATTGTACAGACAAGAAATGTACATCAAAGCTTACACACTTTCATTGTATATACAAGAAATGTACAACAAAACTTACACATTTTCATTGTGCACTCAAGAAATGTACATCAAAACTTACACATTTTCATTGTACATGCAAGAAATGCACATCAAGAACTTACACATTTTCATTGTACATACAAGAAATGTACATCAAAACTTACACATTTTCATTGTGTATACAAGAAATATACAACAAAACTACACATTTTCATTGTATATACAAGAAATGTGCATCAAAAATTACACATTTTCATTGTATGTGGAAGAAATGTACACCAAAACTTACACATTTTCATTAAACATACAATAAAAGTACATCAAAACTTACACATTTTCATTGTATATACAAGAAATATACATCAAAGCTACACATTTTCATTGTATATACAAGAAATGTGCATCAAAACTTACACATTTTCATTGTATATACAAGAAATGGACATGAAAACATACACATTTTCATTGTATATACAAGAAATGTACATGATAAGATACACATTTTCATTGTATATACAAGAAATGTACATCAAAGCTCACACATTTTCATTGTATATACAAGAAATGTACATGAAAACATACACATTTTCATTGTATATACAAGAAATTTACAACAAAACTTACACATTTTCATTGTACACTCCAGAAATGTACATCATAACTTACACATTTTCATTCTATATACAAGGAATGTACATCAAAACATACACATTTTCATTGTATATACAAGAAATGTACATCAAAACTCACACATTTTCATTGTATATACAAGAAATGTACATCAAAACTTACACATTTTCATTGTATAAACAAGAAATGTAAATGAAAACATACACATTTTCATTGTATATACAAGAAACGTACATCAAAAGATACACATTTTCATTGTCTATACAAGAAATGTACATCAACACTAACACATTTTCATTGTACACTCAAGAAATGTGTATCAAAACTTACACATTTTCATTGGATATACTAGATATGTACATCAAAACTTACATACTTTCATTCTATATCAAGAAATGTACATCTAAACCTACACATTTTCATTGTACACTCAAGAAATGTACATAGAAACTTACACATTTTCATTGTACAAACAAGAAATGTACATCAAAACTTACACATTTTCATTGTATATACAAGAAATGTACATCAAAACTTACACATTTTCATTGTGCACTCAAGAAATGTACATCAAAACTTACACATTTTCATTGTACACTCAAGAAATGTACATCAAAACATACACATTTTCATTGTATACACAAGAAACGTACATCAAAACTTACACATTTTCACTGTATATGCAAGAAATGTACATCAAAACTTACACGTTTTCATTGTACATACAAGAAATGAACATCAAAACTTACGCATTTTCATTGTATATACAAGAAATATACATCCAAACTACACATTTTCATTGTATATACAAGAAATGTACATCAAAACTTACACATTTTCATTGTACATACAAGACATGTACATCAAAACTTACACATTTTCATTGTATATACAAGAATTGTACATCAAAGCTCACACATTTTCATTGTATATCCAAGAAATGTACATGAAAACATACACATTTTCATTGTATATACAAGAAATGTACATCAAAACATACACATTTTCATTGTATATACAAGAAATGTATATCAAAAGATACACATTTTCATTGTATATACAAGAAATGTACATCAAAACTCACACATTTTCATTGTATATACAAGAAATGTACATCAAAGCTCACACATTTTCATTGTATATACAAGAAATGTACATGAAAACATACACATTTTCATTGTATATACAAGAAATGTACGTCAAAAGATACACATTTTCATTGTATATACAAGAAATGTACATCAAAACTTACACATTTTCATTGTACACTCAAGAAATGTGTATCAAAACTTACACATTTTCATTGTATATACTAGATATGTACATCAAAACTTACACACTTTCATTGTATATCAAGAAATGTACATCTAAACATACACATTTTCATTGTACACTCAAGAAATGTACATAGAAACTTACAAATTTTCATTGTATATACAAGCAATGTACATCAAAACTTACACACTTTCATTGTATATCAAGAAATGTACATCTAAACATACTCATTTTCATTGTACACTCAAGAAATGCACATACAAACTTACACATTTTCATTGTATATACAAGAAATGTACATCAAAACTTACACATTTTCATTGTATACACAAGCAATGTACATCAAAACTTACACATTTTCATTGTATATACAAGAAATGTACATCAAAACTTACACATTTTCATTGTATATACAAGAAATGTACATCAAAGCATACACATTTTCATTCTATATACAAGAAATATACATCAAAACTTACACATTTTCATTGTATCTACCAGAAATGTACATGAAAACGTACACATTTTCGTTGTACATTCAAGAAATGTACATCAAAGCTTACACATTTTCATTGTATATAAAGGAAATTTACATCAAAACTTACACATTTTCATTGTACATACAAGAAATGTACATCAAAACTACACATTTTCTTTGTATATACAAAAATGTACTTCAACACATACATATTTTCACTGTATATACAAGAATGTACATCAAAACTTACACATTTTCATTGTACATACAAGAAATGTACATCAAAACTTACACATTTTCATTGTATATACAAGAAATGTACATCAAAACTACACATTTTCTTTGTATATACAAAAATGTACTTCAAAACATACACATTTTCATTGTATATACAAGAAATGTACATCAAAACTTACACATTTTCATTGAATATACAAGAATGTACATCAAAACTTTTACATTTTCATTGTATATACAATAAATGTACATCAAAACTTACACATTTTCATTGTATATACAAGAAATGTACATCAAAATTCACACATTTTCATTGTATATACAAGAAATGTACATCAAAGCTCACACATTTTCATTGTATATACAAGAAATGTACATGAAAACATACACATTTTCATTGTATATACAAGAAATGTACATCAAAAGATACACATTTTCATTGTACATTCCAGAAATGTACATCAAAACTTACACATTTTCATTCTATATACAAGGAATTGTCATCAAAAGATACACATTTTCATTGTACACTCCAGAAATGTACATCAAAACTTACACATTTTCATTCTATATACAAGGAATGTACATCAAAACTTACACATTTTCATTGTATATACAATAAATGTACATCAAAACTTACACATTTTCATTGTACATACAAGAAATGTACATCAAAACTTACACATTTTCATTGTATATACAAGAAATGTACATCAAAGCATACAGATTTTCATTGTATATACAAGAAATATACATAAAAACTTACACATTTTCATTGTATATACAAGAAATGTACATGAAAACTTACACATTTTCATTGTACATACAAGAAATGTACATCAAAACTTACACATTTTCATTGAATATACAAGAATGTACATCAAAACTTTTACATTTTCATTGTATATACAATAAATGTACATCAAAACTTACACATTTTCTTTGTACATACAAGAAATGTACATCAAAACTACACATTTTCTTTGTATATACAAAAATGTACTTCAAAAGATACACATTTTCATTGTATATACAAGAATGTACATCAAAACTTACACATTTTCATTGTACATACAAGAAATGTACATCAAAACTTACACATTTTCATTGAATATACAAGAATGTACATCAAAACTTTTACATTTTCATTGTATATACAATAAATGTACATCAAAACTTACACATTTTCATTGTATATACAATAAATGTACATCAAAACTTACACATTTTCATTGTACATACAAGAAATGTACATCAAAACTTACACATTTTCATTGTATATACAAGAAATGTACATCAAAGCATACACATTTTCATTGTGTATACAAGAAATATACATAAAAACTTACACATTTTCATTGTATATACAAGAAATGTACATGAAAACTTACACATTTTCATTGTACATACAAGAAATGTACATCAAAACTTACACATTTTCATTGAATATACAAGAATGTACATCAAAACTTTTACATTTTCATTGTATATACAATAAATGTACATCAAAACTTACACATTTTCATTGTATATACAAGAAATGTACATGAAAACTTACACATTTTCATTGTACATACAAGAAATGTACATCAAAACTTACACATTTTAATTGAATATACAAGAATGTACATCAAAACTTTTACATTTTCATTGTACATACAAGAAATGTACATCAAAACTACACATTTTCTTTGTATATACAAAAATGTACTTCAAAACATACACATTTTCATTGTATATACAAGAAATGTACATCAAAACTTACACATTTTCATTGAATATACAAGAATGTACATCAAAACTTTTACATTTTCATTGTATATACAATAAATGTACATCAAAACTTACACATTTTCATTGTATATACAATAAATGTACATCAAAACTTACACATTTTCATTGTACATACAAGAAATGTACATAAAAACTTACACATTTTCATTGTATATAAAAGAAATGTACATCAAAGCATACACATTTTCATTGTATATACAAGAAATATACATAAAAACTTACACGTTTTCATTGTATCCACCAGAAATGTACATGAAAACGTACACATTTTCGTTGTACATTCAAGAAATGTACATCATAGCTTACACATTTTCATTGTATATCCAAGAAATGTACATCAAAACTTACACATTTTCATTGTACACTCAAGAAATGCACATCAAAACTACACATTTTCTTTGTATATACAAAAATGTACTTCAAAACATACACATTTTCATTGGATATACAAGAATGTACATCAAAACTTACACATTTTCATTGTACATACAAGAAATGTACATCAAAACTTACACATTTTCATTGAATATACAAGAATGTACATCAAAACTTTTACATTTTCATTGTATATACAATAAATGTACATCAAAACTTACACATTTTCATTGTATATACAACAAATGTACATCAAAACTTACACATTTTCATTGCATATACAAGAAATGTACATCAAAACTTACACATTTTCATTGTACATACAAGAATTGTACATCAAAACATACACATTTTCATTGTATATACAATAAATGTACATCAAAACTTACACATTTTCTTTGTATATACAAAAATGTACTTCAAAACATACACATTTTCATTCTATATACAAGGAATGTACATGAAAACTTACACATTTTCATTGTATATACAATAAATGTACATCAAAACTTACAGATTTTCATTGTATATACTGGAAATGTACATCAAAACTTACACATTTTCATTGTATATACAAGAAATGTACATCAAAGCTTATACATTTTCATTGTATATACAAGAAATGTACATCAAAACTACACATTTTCGTTGTACAGACAAGAAATGTGCATCAAAGCTTACACATTTTCATTGTATATACAAGAAATGTACATCAAAACTACACATTTTCGTTGTACACTAAAGAAATGTACATCAAAACATACAGATTTTCATTGTACAGACAAGAAATGTACATCAAAGCTTACACATTTTCATTGTATATACAAGAAATGTACATCAAAACTACACATTTTCGTTGTACACTAAAGAAATGTACATCAAAACATACAGATTTTCATTGTACAGACAAGAAATGTACATCAAAGCTTACACATTTTCATTGTATATACAAGAAATGTACATCAAAACTACACATTTTCGTTGTACACTAAAGAAATGTACATAAAAACATACAGATTTTCATTGTACAGACAAGAAATGTACATCAAAGCTTACACATTTTCATTGTATATACAAGAAATGTACATCAAAACTTACACATTTTCATTGTATATACTAGAAATGTACATCAAAACTACACATTTTCGTTGTACACTAAAGAAATGTAAATCAAAGCATACAGATTTTCATTGTACAGACAAGAAATGTACATCAAAGCTTACACATTTTCATTGTATATACAAGAAATGTACATCAGAACTACACATTTTCGTTGTACACTAAATAAATGTACATCAAAACATGCAGATTTTCATTGTACAGACAAGAAATGTAAATCAAAGCATACAGATTTTCATTGTATATACAAGAAATGTACATCAAAGCTTACACATTTTCATTGTATATACAAGAAATGTACATCAGAACTACACATTTTCGTTGTACACTAAATAAATGTACATCAAAACATGCAGATTTTCATTGTACAGACAAGAAATGTACATCAAAGCTTACACATTTTCATTGTATATACAAGAAATGTACATCAAAACTTACACATTTTCATTGTGCACTCAAGAAATGTACATCAAAACATACAGATTTTCACTGTACAGGCAAGAAATGTACATCAAAGCTTACACATTTTCATTGTATATACTAGAAATGTACATCAAAACTACACATTTTCGTTGTACACTAAAGAAATGTACATCAAAACATACAGATTTTCATTGTACAGACAAGAAATGTACATCAAAGCTTACACATTTTCATTGTATATTCAAGAAATGTACATCAAAACTACACATTTTCGTTGTACACTAAAGAAATGTACATCAAAACATACAGATTTTCATTGTACAGACAAGAAATGTACATCAAAGCTTACACATTTTCATTGTATATACAAGAAATGTACATCAAAACTTACACATTTTCATTGTATATACTAGAAATGTACATCAAAACTACACATTTTCGTTGTACCCTAAAGAAATGTACATCAAAACATACAGATTTTCATTGTACAGACAAGAAATGTACATCAAAGCTTACACATTTTCATTGTATATACAAGAAATGTACATCAAAACTACACATTTTCGTTGTTCACTAAAGAAATGTTACATCAAAACATACAGATTTTCATTGTACAGACAAGAAATGTACATCAAAGCTTACACATTTTCATTGTATATACAAGAGATGTACATCAAAACTTACACATTTTCATTGTGCACTCAAGAAATGTACATCAAAACATACAGATTTTCATTGTACAGGCAAGAAATGTACATCAAAGCTTACACATTTTCATTGTATATACAAGAAATGTACATCAAAACTACACATTTTCATTGTATATACAAGAAATGTACATCAAAACTTACACATTTTCATTGTACATACAAGAAATGTACATCAAAACTTACGCATTTTCATTATATAAACAAAAATTGTACATCAAAGCTCACACATTTTCATTGTATATACAAGAAATGTACATGAAAACATACACATTTTCATTGTATGTACAAGAAATGTACATCAAAACATACACATTTTCATTGTATATACAACAAATGTACAACAAAGCTTACACATTTTCATTGTACACTCCAGAAATGTACATCGAAACTTACACATTTTCATTCTATATACAAGGAATGTACATGAAAACATACACATGTTCATTGTATATACAAGAAATGTACATCAAAGCTCACACATTTTAATTGTATATACAAGAAATGTACATGAAAACATACACATTTTCATTGTATATACAAGAAATGTACATCAAAAGATACACATTTTCATTGTATATACAAGAAATGTACATCAAAACTCACACATTTTCATTGTATATACAAGAAATGTACAACAAAACTTACACATTTTCATTGTATAAACAAGAAATATACATCAAAACTTACACATTTTCATTGTATGTACCAGAAATTTACATGAAAACGTACACATTTTCGTTGTACATTCAAGAAATGTACATCAAAGCTTACACATTTTCATTGTATATACAAGAAATGTACATCAAAACTTACACATTTTCATTGTACATACAAGAAATGTACATCAAAACTACACATTTTCTTTGTATATACAAAAATGTGCTTCAAAACATACACATTTTCATTGTTTATACAAGAAATGTACATGAAAACATACACATTTTCATTGTATATACAAGAAATGTACATCAAAAGATACACATTTTCATTGTACACTCCAGAAATGTACATCAAAACTTACACATTTTCATTCTATATACAAGGAATGTACATCAAAACATACACATTTTCATTGTATATACAAGAAATGTACATCAAAACTCACACATTTTTATTGTATATACAAGAAATGCACATCAAAGCTCACACATTTTCATTGTATATACAAGAAATGTACATGAAAACATACACATTTTCATTTATATACAAGAAATGTACATCAAAAGATACACATTTTCATTGTATATACAAGAAATGTACATCAAAGCTCACACATTTTCATTGTATATACAAGAAATGTACATGAAAGCATACACATTTTCATTGTATATACAAGAAATGTACAACAAAACTTACACATTTTCATTGTACACTCCAGAAATGTACATCAAAACTTACACATTTTCATTCTATATACAAGGAATGTGCATCAAAACATTCACATTTTCATTGTATATACAAGAAATGTACATCAAAACTCACACATTTTCATTGTATATACAAGAACTGTACATCAAAGCTCACACATTTTCATTGTATATACAAGAAATGTACATGAAAACATACACATTTTCATTGTATATACAAGAAATCTACATCAAAAAATACACACTTTCATTGTATATACAAGAAATGTACATCAAAACTTACACATTTTCATTGTACACTCAAGAAATGTGTATCAAAACTTACACATTTTCATTGTATATACTAGAAATGTACATCAAAACTTACACACTTTCATTGTATATCAAGAAATGTACATCTAAACATACACATTTTCATTGTACACTCAAGAAATGTACATAGAAACTTACACATTTTCATTGTATATACAAGAAATGTACATCAAAACTTACACATTTTCATTGTATATACAAGCAATGTACATCAAAAGTTACACATTTTCATTGTATATACAAGAAATGTACATCAAAACTTACACATTTTCATTTTATATACAAGAAATGTACATCAAAGCATACACATTTTCATTGTATATACAAGAAATATACATCAAAACCTACACATTTTCATTGTATGTACCAGAAATGTACATGACAACGTACACATTTTCGTTGTACATTCAAGAAATGTACATCAAAGCTTACACATTTTCATTGTATATACAAGAAATGTACATCAAAACTTACACATTTTCATTGTACATACAAGAAATGTACATCAAAACTACACATTTTCTTTGTATATACAAAAATGTACTTCAAAACATACACATTTTCATTGTATATACAAGAATGTACATCAAAACTTACACATTTTCATTGTACATACAAGAAATGTACATCAAAACTTACACATTTTCATTGTATATACAAGAATGTAAATCAAAACTTACACATTTTCATTGTATATACAATAAATGTACATCCAAACATACACATTTTCTTTGTATATACAAAAATGTACTTCAAGACATACACATTTTCATTCTATATACAAGGAATGTACATCAAAACTTACACATTTTCATTGTATATACAATAAATGTACATCAAAACTTACACATTTTCGTTGTACACTAAAGTAATGTACATCAAAACTTACACATTTTCATTGTACATACAAGAAATGTACATCAAAACATACACATTTTCAATGTATATACAATAAATGTACATCAAAACTTACGCATTTTCTTTGTATATACAAAAATTTACTTCAAAACATACACATTTTCATTCTATATACAAGGAATGTACATCAAAACTTACACATTTTCATTGTATATACAAGCAATGTACATCAAAACTTACACATTTTCATTGTATATACAAGAAATGTACATCAAAACTTACACATTTTCATTGTATATACAATAAATGTACATCAAAACATACACATTTTCATTGTATATACAATAAATGTACATCAAAACTTACACATTTTCTTTGTATATACAAAAATGTACTTCAAAACATACACATTTTCATTCTAAATACAAGGAATGTACATCAAACTTACACATTTTCATTGTATATACAATAAATGTACATCAAAACTTACACATTTTCGTTGTACACTAAAGAAATATACATCAAAACTTACACATTTTCATTGTACATACAAGAAATGTACATCAAAACATACACATTTTCATTGTATATACAATAAATGTACATCAAAACTTACACATCTTCTTTGTATATACAAAAATGTACTTCAAAACATACACATTTTCACTCTATATACAAGGAATGTACATCAAAACTTACACATTTTCATTGTATATACAACAAATGTACATCAAAACTTACACATTTTCATTGTATATACAAGAAATGTACATCAAAGCTTACACACTTTCATTGTATATAGAAGAAATGTACATCAAAACTACACATTTTCGTTGTACACTAAAGAAATGTACATCAAAACATACAGATTTTCATTGTACAGACAAGAAAAGTACATCAAAGCTTACACATTTTCATTGTATATACAAGAAATGTACATCAAAACTACACATTTTCGTTGTACATTAAAGAAATGTACATCAAAACATACAGATTTTCATTGTACAGACAAGAAATGTACATCAAAGCTTACACATTTTCATTGTATATACAAGAAATGTACATAAAAACTACACATTTTCGTTGTACACTAAAGAAATGTACATCAAAGCTTACACATTTTCATTGTATATACAAGAAATGTACATCAAAGCTTACATATTTTCATTGTACATTAAAGAAATGTACATCAAAACTACACATTTTCATTGTATATACAAGAAATGTACATCAAAACTTACACATTTTCATTGTATATACAAGAAATGTACATCAAAAGATACACATTTTCATTGTATATACAAGAAATATACATAAAAACATACACATTTTCATTGTATATACAAGAAATGTACAGCAAAACATAAACATTTTCATTGTATATACAAGAAATGTACATCAAAACTACACATTTTCGTTGTACACTAAAGAAATGTACATCAAAACATACAAATTTTCATTGTACAGACAAGAAATGTAAATCAAAACTTACACATTTTCATTGTACATACAGGAAATGTACATCAAAAACTTACACATTTTCATTGTATATGCTAGAAATGTACATCAAAACTTACACATTTTCATTGTACATACAGGAAATGTACATCAAAACTTACACATGTTCATTGTATATTCAAGAGATGTACATCAAAACTACACATTTTCATTGTATATACAAGAAATGTACATCAAAACTTACACATTTTCATTGTATATACAAGAAATATACATCAAAACATACACATTTTCATTGTATATACAAGAAATGAACATCAAAACATACACACTTTCATTGTACACTCAAGATATGTACATCAAAACATACACATTTTCATTGTATATACAAGAAATGTACATCAAAACTTACACATTTTCATTGTATAAACAAGAAATGTATATCAAAAAGTTACACATTTTCATTGTACACTCAAGAAATGTTTACCAAAACATACACATTTTCATTGTATATACAAGGAATGTACATCAAAACATACACATTTTCATTGTATATACAAGAAATGTACATCAAAATTTACACATTTTCATTGTATATACTAGAAATGTACATCAAAACTAACACATTTTTATTGTAAATACACGAAATGTACATCAAAACTTACACATCTTCACTGTACATACAGGAAATGTACATCAAAAGCTTACATATTTTCATTGTATATGCAAGAAATGCACATCAAAAGTTACACATTTTCATTGTATATAAGGACTTGCACATCAGAACTTACACATTTTCACTGTATATACAAGAAATGTAAATCAAAACATACACATTTTCATTTTATATACAAGAAATGTACATCACAACTTACACATTTTCATTGTATATACAAGAAATGTACATCAACACATACATTTTCATTGTATATACAAGAAATGTACATCCAAACTTACACATCTTCATTGTATATACAAGAAATGTACATCCAAACTTACACATTTTCAGTGTATATACAAGAAATGTACATCAAAGCTGCAGATTTTCACTGTACACTCAAGAAATGTACATCAAAACATAGACATTTTCATTGTACAAACAAGAAATGTACATCAAAACTTACACATTTTCATTGTATATACAAGAAATGTACATCAAAACTTACACATTTTCATTGTGCACTCAAGAAATGTACATCAAAACTTACACATTTTCATTGTACACTCAAGAAATGTAAATCAAAACATACACATTTTCATTGTATACACAAGAAGCGTACATCAAAACTTACACATTTTCATTGTACATACAAGAAATGTACATCAAAAACTTACACATTTTCATTGTATATGCAAGAAATGTACATCAAAACTTACACATTTTCATTGTACATACAAGAAATGTACATCAAAACTTACGCATTTTCATTTTTTATACAAGAAATATACATCCAAAATACACATTTTCATTGTATATACAAGAAATGTACATCAAAACTTACACATTTTCATTGTACATACAAGAACTGTACATCAAAACTTACACATTTTCATTGTATATACAAGAATTGTACATCAAAGCTCACACATTTTCATTGTATATACAAGAAATGTACATGAAAACATACACATTTTCATTGTATATACAAGAAATGTACAACAAAACTTACACATTTTCATTGTACACTCCAGAAATGTACATCAAAGCTTACACATTTTCATTCTATATACAAGGAATGTACATCAAAACATACACATTCTCATTGTATATACAAGAAATGTACATCAAAACTCACACATTTTCATTGTATATACAAGAAATGTACATCAAAGCTCACACATTTTCATTGTATATACAAGAAATGTACATGAAAACATACACATTTTCATTGAATATACAAGAAATGTACATCAAAAGATACACATTTTCATTGTATATACAAGAAATGTACATCAAAACTCACACATTTTCATTGTATATACAAGAAATGTACATCAAAGCTCACACATTTTCATTGTATATACAAGAAATGTACATGAAAACATACACATTTTCATTGTATATACAAGAAATGTACATCAAAAGATACACATTTTCATTGTACATTCCAGAAATGTACATCAAAACTTACACATTTTCATTCTATATACAAGGAATGTACATCAAAACATACACATTTTCATTGTATATACAAGAAATGTACATCAAAATTCACACATTTTCATTGTATATACAAGAAATGTACATCAAAGCTCACACATTTTCATTGTATATACAAGAAATGGACATGAAAACATACACATTTTCATTGTATATACAAGAAATGTACATGAAAAGATACACATTTTCATTGTATATACAAGAAATGTACATCAAAGCTCACACATTTTCATTGTATATACAAGAAATGTACATGAAAACATACACATTTTCATTGTATATACAAGAAATGTACAACAAAACTTACACATTTTCATTGTACACTCCAGAAATGTACATCAAAACTTACACATTTTCATTCTATATACAAGGAATGTACATCAAAACATACACATTTTCATTGTATATACAAGAAATGTACATCAAAACTCACACATTTTCATTGTATATACAAGAAATGTACATCAAAGCTCACACATTTTCATTGTATATACAAGAAATGTAAATGAAAACATACACATTTTCATTGTATATACAAGAAATGTACATCAAAAGATACACATTTTCATTGTCTATACAAGAAATGTACATCAACACTAACACATTTTCATTGTACACTCAAGAAATGTGTATCAAAACTTACACATTTTCATTGGATATACTAGATATGTACATCAAAACTTACATACTTTCATTCTATATCAAGAAATGTACATCTAAACATACACATTTTCATTGTACACTCACGAAATGTACATAGAAACTTACACATTTTCATTGTACAAACAAGAAATGTACATCAAAACTTACACATTTTCATTGTATATACAAGAAATGTACATCAAAACTTACACATTTTCATTGTGCACTCAAGAAATGTACATCAAAACTTACACATTTTCATTGTACACTCAAGAAATGTACATCAAAACATACACATTTTCATTGTATACACAAGAAACGTACATCAAAACTTACACATTTTCATTGTATATGCAAGAAATGTACATCAAAACTTACACGTTTTCATTGTACATACAAGAAATGAACATCAAAACTTACGCATTTTCATTGTATATACAAGAAATATACATCCAAACTACACATTTTCATTGTATATACAAGAAATGTACATCAAAACTTACACATTTTCATTGTACATACAAGACATATACATCAAAACTTACACATTTTCATTGTATATACAAGAATTGTACATCAAAGCTCACACATTTTCATTGTATATCCAAGAAATGTACATGAAAACATACACATTTTCATTGTATATACAAGAAATGTACATCAAAACATACACATTTTCATTGTATATACAAGAAATGTATATCAAAAGATACACATTTTCATTGTATATACAAGAAATGTACATCAAAACTCACACATTTTCATTGTATATACAAGAAATGTACATCAAGGCTCACACATTTTCATTGTATATACAAGAAATGTACATGAAAACATACACATTTTCATTGTATATACAAGAAATGTACGTCAAAAGATACACATTTTCATTGTATATACAAGAAATGTACATCAAAACTTACACATTTTCATTGTACACTCAAGAAATGTGTATCAAAACTTACACATTTTCATTGTATATACTAGATATGTACATCAAAACTTACACACTTTCATTGTATATCAAGAAATGTACATCTAAACATACACATTTTCATTGTACACTCAAGAAATGTACATAGAAACTTACAAATTCTCATTGTATATACAAGCAATGTACATCAAAACTTACTCACTTTCATTGTATATCAAGAAATGTACATCTAAACATACACATTTTCATTGTACACTCAAGAAATGCACATAGAAACTTACACATTTTCATTGTATATACAAGAAATGTACATCAAAACTTACACATTTTCATTGTATACACAAGCAATGTACATCAAAACTTACACATTTTCATTGTATATACAAGAAATGTACATCAAAACTTACACATTTTCATTGTATATCCAAGAAATGTACATCAAAGCATACACATTTTCATTCTATATACAAGAAATATACATCAAAACTTACACATTTTCATTGTATCTACCAGAAATGTACATGAAAACGTACACATTTTCGTTGTACATTCAAGAAATGTACATCAAAGCTTACACATTTTCATTGTACAGACAAGAAATGTAAATCAAAACTTACACATTTTCATTGTACATACAAGAAATGTACATCAAAACTACACATTTTCTTTGTATATACAAAAATGTACTTCAACACATACACATTTTCATTGTATATACAAGAATGTACATCAAAACTTACACATTTTCATTGTACATACAAGAAATGTACATCAAAACTTACACATTTTCATTGTATATACAAGAATGTACATAAAAACTTACACATTTTCATTGTATATACAATAAATGTACATCAAAACTTACACATTTTCATTGTATATACAATAAGTGTACATCAAAACTTACACATTTTCATTGTACACTCCAGAAATGTACATCAAAGCTTACACATTTTCATTCTATATACAAGGAATGTACATCAAAACATACACATTCTCATTGTATATACAAGAAATGTACAACAAAACTTACACATTTTCATTGTACACTCCAGAAATGTACATCAAAACTTACACATTTTCATTCTATATACAAGGAATGTACATCAAAACATACACATTTTCATTGTATATACAAGAAATGTACATCAAAACTCACACATTTTCATTGTATATACAAGAAATGTACATCAAAGCTCACACATTTTCATTGTATATACAAGAAATGTAAATGAAAACATACACATTTTCATTGTATATACAAGAAATGTACATCAAAAGATACACATTTTCATTGTCTATACAAGAAATGTACATCAACACTAACACATTTTCATTGTACACTCAAGAAATGTGTATCAAAACTTACACATTTTCATTGGATATACTAGATATGTACATCAAAACTTACATACTTTCATTCTATATCAAGAAATGTACATCTAAACATACACATTTTCATTGTACACTCAAGAAATGTACATAGAAACTTACACATTTTCATTGTACAAACAAGAAATGTACATCAAAACTTACACATTTTCATTGTATATACAAGAAATGTACATCAAAACTTACACATTTTCATTGTGCACTCAAGAAATGTACATCAAAACTTACACATTTTCATTGTACACTCAAGAAATGTACATCAAAACATACACATTTTCATTGTATACACAAGAAACGTACATCAAAACTTACACATTTTCATTGTATATGCAAGAAATGTACATCAAAACTTACACGTTTTCATTGTACATACAAGAAATGAACATCAAAACTTACGCATTTTCATTGTATATACAAGAAATATACATCCAAACTACACATTTTCATTGTATATACAAGAAATGTACATCAAAACTTACACATTTTCATTGTACATACAAGACATATACATCAAAACTTACACATTTTCATTGTATATACAAGAATTGTACATCAAAGCTCACACATTTTCATTGTATATCCAAGAAATGTACATGAAAACATACACATTTTCATTGTATATACAAGAAATGTACATCAAAACATACACATTTTCATTGTATATACAAGAAATGTATATCAAAAGATACACATTTTCATTGTATATACAAGAAATGTACATCAAAACTCACACATTTTCATTGTATATACAAGAAATGTACATCAAAGCTCACACATTTTCATTGTATATACAAGAAATGTACATGAAAACATACACATTTTCATTGTATATACAAGAAATGTACGTCAAAAGATACACATTTTCATTGTATATACAAGAAATGTACATCAAAACTTACACATTTTCATTGTACACTCAAGAAATGTGTATCAAAACTTACACATTTTCATTGTATATACTAGATATGTACATCAAAACTTACACACTTTCATTGTATATCAAGAAATGTACATCTAAACATACACATTTTCATTGTACACTCAAGAAATGTACATAGAAACTTACAAATTCTCATTGTATATACAAGCAATGTACATCAAAACTTACTCACTTTCATTGTATATCAAGAAATGTACATCTAAACATACACATTTTCATTGTACACTCAAGAAATGCACATAGAAACTTACACATTTTCATTGTATATACAAGAAATGTACATCAAAACTTACACATTTTCATTGTATACACAAGCAATGTACATCAAAACTTACACATTTTCATTGTATATACAAGAAATGTACATCAAAACTTACACATTTTCATTGTATATCCAAGAAATGTACATCAAAGCATACACATTTTCATTCTATATACAAGAAATATACATCAAAACTTACACATTTTCATTGTATCTACCAGAAATGTACATGAAAACGTACACATTTTCGTTGTACATTCAAGAAATGTACATCAAAGCTTACACATTTTCATTGTACAGACAAGAAATGTAAATCAAAACTTACACATTTTCATTGTACATACAAGAAATGTACATCAAAACTACACATTTTCTTTGTATATACAAAAATGTACTTCAACACATACACATTTTCATTGTATATACAAGAATGTACATCAAAACTTACACATTTTCATTGTACATACAAGAAATGTACATCAAAACTTACACATTTTCATTGTATATACAAGAATGTACATAAAAACTTACACATTTTCATTGTATATACAATAAATGTACATCAAAACTTACACATTTTCATTGTATATACAATAAGTGTACATCAAAACTTACACATTTTCATTGTACACTCCAGAAATGTACATCAAAGCTTACACATTTTCATTCTATATACAAGGAATGTACATCAAAACATACACATTCTCATTGTATATACAAGAAATGTACATCAAAACTCACACATTTTCATTGTATATACAAGAAATGTACATCAAAGCTCACACATTTTCATTGTATATACAAGAAATGTACATGAAAACATACACATTTTCATTGAATATACAAGAAATGTACATCAAAAGATACACATTTTCATTGTATATACAAGAAATGTACATCAAAACTCACACATTTTCATTGTATATACAAGAAATGTACATCAAAGCTCACACATTTTCATTGTATATACAAGAAATGTACATGAAAACATACACATTTTCATTGTATATACAAGAAATGTACATCAAAAGATACACATTTTCATTGTACATTCCAGAAATGTACATCAAAACTTACACATTTTCATTCTATATACAAGGAATGTACATCAAAACATACACATTTTCATTGTATATACAAGAAATGTACATCAAAATTCACACATTTTCATTGTATATACAAGAAATGTACATCAAAGCTCACACATTTTCATTGTATATACAAGAAATGGACATGAAAACATACACATTTTCATTGTATATACAAGAAATGTACATGAAAAGATACACATTTTCATTGTATATACAAGAAATGTACATCAAAGCTCACACATTTTCATTGTATATACAAGAAATGTACATGAAAACATACACATTTTCATTGTATATACAAGAAATGTACAACAAAACTTACACATTTTCATTGTACACTCCAGAAATGTACATCAAAACTTACACATTTTCATTCTATATACAAGGAATGTACATCAAAACATACACATTTTCATTGTATATACAAGAAATGTACATCAAAACTCACACATTTTCATTGTATATACAAGAAATGTACATCAAAGCTCACACATTTTCATTGTATATACAAGAAATGTAAATGAAAACATACACATTTTCATTGTATATACAAGAAATGTACATCAAAAGATACACATTTTCATTGTCTATACAAGAAATGTACATCAACACTAACACATTTTCATTGTACACTCAAGAAATGTGTATCAAAACTTACACATTTTCATTGGATATACTAGATATGTACATCAAAACTTACATACTTTCATTCTATATCAAGAAATGTACATCTAAACATACACATTTTCATTGTACACTCAAGAAATGTACATAGAAACTTACACATTTTCATTGTACAAACAAGAAATGTACATCAAAACTTACACATTTTCATTGTATATACAAGAAATGTACATCAAAACTTACACATTTTCATTGTGCACTCAAGAAATGTACATCAAAACTTACAATTTTTCATTGTACACTCAAGACATGTACATCAAAACATACACATTTTCATTGTATACACAAGAAACGTACATCAAAACTTACACATTTTCATTGTATATGCAAGAAATGTACATCAAAACTTACACGTTTTCATTGTACATACAAGAAATGAACATCAAAACTTACGCATTTTCATTGTATATACAAGAAATATACATCCAAACTACACATTTTCATTGTATATACAAGAAATGTACATCAAAACTTACACATTTTCATTGTACATACAAGACATATACATCAAAACTTACACATTTTCATTGTATATACAAGAATTGTACATCAAAGCTCACACATTTTCATTGTATATCCAAGAAATGTACATGAAAACATACACATTTTCATTGTATATACAAGAAATGTACATCAAAACATACACATTTTCATTGTATATACAAGAAATGTATATCAAAAGATACACATTTTCATTGTATATACAAGAAATGTACATCAAAACTCACACATTTTCATTGTATATACAAGAAATGTACATCAAAGCTCACACATTTTCATTGTATATACAAGAAATGTACATGAAAACATACACATTTTCATTGTATATACAAGAAATGTACGTCAAAAGATACACATTTTCATTGTATATACAAGAAATGTACATCAAAACTTACACATTTTCATTGTACACTCAAGAAATGTGTATCAAAACTTACACATTTTCATTGTATATACTAGATATGTACATCAAAACTTACACACTTTCATTGTATATCAAGAAATGTACATCTAAACATACACATTTTCATTGTACACTCAAGAAATGTACATAGAAACTTACAAATTCTCATTGTATATACAAGCAATGTACATCAAAACTTACACATTTTCATTGTATACACAAGCAATGTACATCAAAACTTACACATTTTCATTGTATATACAAGAAATGTACATCAAAACTTACACATTTTCATTGTATATCCAAGAAATGTACATCAAAGCATACACATTTTCATTCTATATACAAGAAATATACATCAAAACTTACACATTTTCATTGTATCTACCAGAAATGTACATGAAAACGTACACATTTTCGTTGTACATTCAAGAAATGTACATCAAAGCTTACACATTTTCATTGTACAGACAAGAAATGTAAATCAAAACTTACACATTTTCATTGTACATACAAGAAATGTACATCAAAACTACACATTTTCTTTGTATATACAAAAATGTACTTCAACACATACACATTTTCATTGTATATACAAGAATGTACATCAAAACTTACACATTTTCATTGTACATACAAGAAATGTACATCAAAACTTACACATTTTCATTGTATATACAAGAATGTACATAAAAACTTACACATTTTCATTGTATATACAATAAATGTACATCAAAACTTACACATTTTCATTGTATATACAATAAGTGTACATCAAAACTTACACATTTTCATTGTACATACAAGAAATGTACATCAAAACATACACATTTTCTTTGTATATACAATAACTGTACATCAAAACTTACACATTTTCTTTGTATATACCAAAATGTACTTCAAAACATACACATTTTCATTCTATATACAAGGAATGTACATCAAAACTTACACATTTTCATTGTATATACAATAAATGTACATCAAAACTTACACACTTTCATTGTATATACAATAAATGTACATCAAAGCTTACACATTTTCATTGTATATACAAGAAATGTACATCAAAACATACAGATTTTCATTGTACAGACAAGAGATGTACATCAAAGCTTACACATTTTCATTGTATATACAAGAAATGTACATCAAAACTACACATTTTCGTTGTACACTAAAGAAATGTACATCAAAACATACAGATTTTCATTGTACAGACAAGAAATGTACATCAAAGCTTACACATATTCATTGTATATACAAGAAATGTACATCAAAACTACACATTTTCATTGTGCACTCAAGAAATGTACATCAAAACATACAGATTTTCATTGTACAGACAAGAAATGTACATCAAAGCTTACACACTTTCATTGTATATACAAGAAATGTACAACAAAACTTACACATTTTCATTGTGCACTCAAGAAATGTACATCAAAACTTACACATTTTCATTGTACATGCAAGAAATGCACATCAAGAACTTACAAAATTTTCATTGTACATACAAGAAATGTACATCAAAACTTACACATTTTCATTGTGTATACAAGAAATATACAACAAAACTACACATTTTCATTGTATATACAAGAAATGTGCATCAAAAATTACACAGTTTCATTGTATGTGGAAGAAATGTACATCAAAACTTACACATTTTCATTAAACATACAATAAAAGTACATCAAAACTTACACATTTTCATTGTATATACAAGAAATATACATCAAAGCTACACATTTTCATTGTATATACAAGAAATGTGCATCAAAACTTACACATTTTCATTGTATATACAAGAAATGTACATCAAAACTTACACATTTTCATTGTATATACAAGAATTGTACATCAAAGCTCACACATTTTCATTGTATATACAAGAAATGTACATGAAAACATACACATTTTCATTGTATATACAAGAGTTGTACATCAAAGCTCACACATTTTCATTGTATATACAAGAAATGTGCATCAAAACTTACACATTTTCATTGTATATACAAGAAATGTACATCAAAACTTACACATTTTCATTTTATATACAAGAATGTACATCAAAACTTACACATTTTCATTGCACATACAAGAAATGTACATCAAAACATACACATTTTCATTGTATATACAAGAAATGTACATCAAAACTTACACATTTTCATTGTATATACAAGAAATGTAAATCAAAACATACACATTTTCATTGTATATACAAGAAATATACATAAAAACATACACATTTTCATTGTGTATACAAGAAATGTACAGCAAAACTAAACATTTTCATTGTATATACAGGAAATGAACATCAAAACTACACATTTTCGTTGTACGCTAAAGAAATGTACATCAAAACTTACACATTTTTAATTGTACACTCAAGAAATGTACATGAAAACATACACATTTTCATTGTATACACAAGAAATGTACATCAAAACTTACACATTTTCATTGTACAGATAGGAAATGTAAATCAAAACTTACACATTTTCATTGTGCACTCAAGAAATGTACATCAAAACTTACACATTTTCATTGTACACTCAAGAAATGTACATCAAAGACCTACACATTTTCATTGTATATGCAAGAAATGCACGTCAAAACTTACACATTTTCATTGTACATACAAGAAATGTACATCAAAACTTACACATGTTCATTGTATATTCAAGAGATGTACATCAAAACTGCACATTTTCATTGTATATACTAGAAATGTACATCAAAGCTTACACATTTTCATTGTATATACAAGAAATGTACATCAAAACTTACACATTTTCATTGTATATACAAGAAATGTACATCAAAACATACACATTTTCATTGTACATACAAGAAATGTACATCAAAAACTTACACATTTTCATTGCATATGCAAGAAATGTACATCAAAACTTACACATTTTCATTGTACATACAAGAAATGTACATCAAAACTTACGCATTTTCATTGTATATACAAGAAATATACATCCAAACTACACATTTTCATTGTATATACAAGAAACGTACATCAAAACTTACACATTTTCATTGTACATACAAGAAATGTACATCAAAACTTACACATTTTCATTGTATATACAAGAATTGTACATCAAAGCTCACACATTTTCATTGTATATACAAGAAATGTACATGAAAACATACACATTTTCATTGTATGTGCAAGAAATGTACATCAAAACATACACATTTTCATTGTATATACAAGAAATGTACAACAAAACTTACACATTTTCATTGTACACTCCAGAAATGTACATCGAAACTTACACATTTTCATTCTATATGCAAGGAATGTACATCAAAACATACACATTTTCATTGTATATACAAGAAATGTACATCAAAACTCACACATTTTCATTCTATATACAAGGAATGTACATCAAAACATACACATTTTCATTGTATATACAAGAAATGTACATCAAAGCACAGACATTTTCATTGTATATACAAGAAATGTACATGAAAGCATACAAATTTTCATTGTATATACAAGAAATGTACATCAAAAGATACACATTTTCATTGTATATACAAGAAATGTACATCAAAACTCACATTTTTTCATTGTATATACAAGAAATGTACATCAAAGCTCACACATTTTCATTGTATATACAAGAAATGTACATGAAAACATACACATTTTCATTGCATATACAAGAAATGTACATCAAAAGATACACATTTTCATTGTACACTCCAGAAATGTACATCAAAACTTACACATTTTCATTGTATATACAAGAAATGTACATCAAAACTTACACATTTTCATTGTACATACAAGAAATGTACATCAAAGCTTACACATTTTCATTTTATATACAAGAATGTACATCAAAACTTACACATTTTCATTGCACATACAAGAAATGTACATCAAAACATACACATGTTCATTGTGTATACAAGAAATGTACATCAAAACTTACACATTTTCATTGTATATATAAGAAATGTACAACAAAACATACACATTTTCATCGTATATACAAGAAATATACATAAAAACATACACATTTTCATTGTATATACAAGAAATGTACAGCAAAACATAAACATTTTCATTGTATATACAAGAAATGTACATCAAAACTACACATTTTCGTTGTACACTAAAGAAATGTACATCAAAACATACACATTTTCATTGTACAGACAACAAATGTAAATCAAAACTTACACATTTTCATTGTATATACAAGAAATGTACATCAAAACTTACACATTTTCATTGTGCACTCAAGAAATGTACATCAAAACTTACACATTTTCATTGTACACTCAAGAAAGGTACATCAAAACATACACATTTTCATTGTATACACAAGAAATGTACATCAAAACTTACACATGTTCATTGTATATTCAAGAGATGTATATCAAAACTACACATTTTCATGGTATATACAAGAAATGTACATCAAAACTTACACATTTTCATAGTATATACAAGAAATGTACATCAAAACATACACATTTTCATTGTATATACAAGAAATGTACATCAAAACATACACACTTTCATTGTACACTCAAGAAATGAACATCAAAACATACACATTTTCATTGTATATACAAGAAATGTACATCAAAACTTACACATTTTCATTGTATAAACAAGGAATGTATATCAAAAAGTTACACATTTTCATTGTACACTCAAGAAATGTTTATCAAAGCATACACATTTTCATTGTATATACAAGGAATGTACATCAAAACATACACATTTTCATTGTATATACAAGAAATGTACATCAAAATTTACACATTTTCATTGTATATACTAGAAATGTACATCAAAACTTACACATTTTTATTGTAAATACACGAAATGTACATCAAAACTTACACATCTTCACTGTACATACAGGAAATGTACATCAAAAGCTTACATATTTTCATTGTATATGCAAGATATGCACATCAAAAGTTACTCATTTTCATTGTATATAAGGAAATGCACATCAAAACTTACACATTTTCATTGTATATACAAGAAATGTACATCAAAACATACACATTTTCATTTTATATACAAGAAATGTACATCACAACTTACACATTTTCATTGTATATACAAGAAATGTACATCAACACTTACACATTTTCATTGTATATACAAGAAATGTACATCCAAACTTACACATTTTCATTGCATATACAAGAAATGTACATCCAAACTTACACATTTTCATAGTATATACATGAAATGTACATCAAAGCTGCACATTTTCATTGTACAAACAAGATATGTACATCAAAACTTACACATTTTCATTGTACATACAAGAAATGTACATCAAAACTTACGCATTTTCATTGTATATACAAGAAATATACATCCAAACTACACATTTTCATTGTATATACAAGAAATGTACATCAAAAATTACACATTTTCATTGTACATACAAGAAATGTACATCAAAACTTACACATTTTCATTGTATATACAAGAATTGTACATCAAAGCTCACACATTTTCATTGTATATACAAGAAATGTACATGAAAACATACACATTTTCATTGTATGTGCAAGATATGTACATCAAAACATACACATTTTCATTGTATATACAAGAAATGTACAACAAAACTTACACATTTTCATTGTACACTCCAGAAATGTACATCAAAACTTACCCATTTTCATTCCATATACAAGGAATGTACATCAAAACATACACATTTTCATTGTATATACAAGAAATGTACATCAAAACTCACACATTTTCAATCTATATACAAGGAATGTACATCAAAACATACACATTTTCATTGTATATCCAAGAAATGTACATCAAAGCTCAAACATTTTCATTGTATATACAAGAAATGTACATGAAAGCATACACATTTTCATTGTATATACAAGAAATGTACATCAAAAGATACACATTTTCATTGTATATACAAGAAATGTACATCAAAACTCACACATTTTCATTGTATATACAAGAAATGTACATCAAAGCTCACACATTTTCATTGTATATACAAGAAATGTACATGAAAACATACACATTTTCATTGTATATACAAGAAATGTACATCAAAAGATACACATTTTCATTGTACATACAAGAAATGTACATCAAAGCTTACACATTTTCATTTTATATACAAGAATGTACATCAAAACTTACACATTTTCATTGCACATACAAGAAATGTACATCAAAACATACACATGTTCATTGTATATACAAGAAATGTACATCAAAACTTACACATTTTCATTGTATATACAAGAAATGTACATCAAAACATACACATTTTCAATGTATATACAAGAAATATACATAAAAACATACACATTTTCATTGTATATACAAGAAATGTACAGCAAAACATAAACATTTTCATTGTATATACAAGAAATGTACATCAAAACTACACATTTTCGTTGTACACTAAAGAAATGTACATCAAAACATACACATTTTCATTGTACAGACAAGAAATGTAAATCAAAACTTACACATTTTCATTGTATATACAAGAAATGTACATCGAAACTTACACATTTTCATTGTGCACTCAAGAAATGTACATCAAAACTTACACATTTTCATTGTACACTCAAGAAAGGTACATCAAAACATACACATTTTCATTGTATACACAAGAAATGTACATCAAAACTTACACATTTTCATTGTACATACAGGAAATGTACATCAAAAACTTACACATTTTCATTGTATATGCTAGAAATGTACATCAAAACTTACACATTTTCATTGTACATACAGGAAATGTACATCAAAACTTACACATGTTCATTGTATATTCAGGAGATGTACATCAAAACTACACATTTTCATTGTATATACAAGAAATGTACATCAAAACTTACACATTTTCATTGTATATACAAGAAATGTACATCAAAACATACACATTTTCATTGTATATACAAGAAATGTACATCAAAACATACACACTTTCATTGTACACTCAAGAAATGTACATCAAAACATACACATTTTCATTGTATATACAAGAAATGTACATCAAAACTTACACATTTTCATTGTGCACTCAAGAAATGTACATCAAAACTTACACATTTTCATTGTACACTCAAGAAACGTACATCAAAGCATACACATTTTCATTGTATACACAAGAAATGTACATCAAAACTTACACATTTTCATTGTACATACAGGAAATGTACATCAAAAACTTACACATTTTCATTGTATATGCTAGAAATGTAAATCAAAACTTACACATTTTCATTGTACATACAGGAAATGTACATCAAAACTTACACATGTTCATTGTATATTCAAGAGATGTACATCAAAACTACACATTTTCATTGTATATACAAGAAATGTACATCAAAACTTACACATTTTCATTGTATATACAAGAAATGTACATCAAAACATACACATTTTCATTGTATATACAAGAAATGTACATCAAAACATACACACTTTCATTGTACACTCAAGAAATGTACATCAAAACATACACATTTTCATTGTATATACAAGAAATGTACATCAAAACTTACACATTTTCATTGTATAAACAAGAAATGTATATCAAAAAGTTACACATTTTCATTGTACACTCAAGAAATGTTTATCAAAGCATACACATTTTCATTGTATATACAAGGAATGTACATCAAAACATACACATTTTCATTGTATATACAAGAAATGTACATCAAAATTTACACATTTTCATTGTATATACTAGAAATGTACATCAAAACTTACACATTTTTATTGTAAATACACGAAATGTACATCAAAACTTACACATCTTCACTGTACATACAGGAAATGTACATCAAAAGCTTACATATTTTCATTGTATATGCAAGATATGCACATCAAAAGTTACTCATTTTCATTGTATATAAGGAAATGCACATCAAAACTTACACATTTTCATTGTATATACAAGAAATGTACATCAAAACATACACATTTTCATTGTATATACAAGAAATGTACATCAAAATTTACACATTTTCATTGTATATGCAAGAAATGCACGTCAAAACTTACACATTTTCATTGTACATACAAGAAATGTACATCAAAACTTACACATGTTCATTGTATATTCAAGAGATGTACATCAAAACTGCACATTTTCATTGTATATACTAGAAATGTACATCAAAGCTTACACATTTTCATTGTATATACAAGAAATGTACATCACAACTTACACATTTTCATTGTATATACAAGAAATGTACATCAACACTTACACATTTTCATTGTATATACAAGAAATGTACATCCAAACTTACACATTTTCATTGCATATACAAGAAATGTACATCCAAACTTACACATTTTCATTGTATATACAAGAAATGTACATCAAAGCTGCACATTTTCATTGTACAAACAAGATATGTACATCAAAACTTACACATTTTCATTGTACATACAAGAAATGTACATCAAAACTTACGCATTTTCATAGTATATACAAGAAATATACATCCAAACTACACATTTTCATTGTATATACAAGAAATGTACATCAAAACTTACACATTTTCATTGTACATACAAGAAATGTACATCAAAACTTACACATTTTCATTGTATATACAAGAATTGTACATCAAAGCTCACACATTTTCATTGTATATACAAGAAATGTACATGAAAACATACACATTTTCATTGTATGTGCAAGAAATGTACATCAAAACATACACATTTTCATTGTATATACAAGAAATGTACAACAAAACTTACACATTTTCATTGTACACTCCAGAAATGTACATCAAAACTTACCCAGTTTCATTCCATATACAAGGAATGTACATCAAAACATACACATTTTCATTGTATATACAAGAAATGTACATCAAAACTCACACATTTTCAATCTATATACAAGGAATGTACATCAAAACATACACATTTTCATTGTATATACAAGAAATGTACATCAAAGCTCAAACATTTTCATTGTATATACAAGAAATGTACATGAAAGCATACACATTTTCATTGTATATACAAGAAATGTACATCAAAAGATACACATTTTCATTGTATATACAAGAAATGTACATCAAAACTCACACATTTTCATTGTATATACAAGAAATGTACATCAAAGCTCACACATTTTCATTGTATATACAAGAAATATACATGCAAACATACACATTTTCATTGTATATACAAGAAATGTACATCAAAAGATACACATTTTCATTGTACACTCCAGAAATGTACATCAAAACTTACACATTTTCATTGTATATACAAGAAATGTACATCAAAACTTACACATTTTCATTGTACATACAAGAAATGTACATCAAAGCTTACACATTTTCATTTTATATACAAGAATGTACATCAAAACTTACACATTTTCATTGCACATACAAGAAATGTACATCAAAACATACACATGTTCATTGTATATAAAAGAAATGTACATCAAAACTTACACATTTTCATTGTATATAAAAGAAATGTACATCAAAACATACACATTTTAATTGTATATACAAGAAATATACATAAAAACATACACATTTTCATTGTATATACAAGAAATGTACAGCAAAACATAAACATTTTCATTGTATATACAAGAAATGTACATCAAAACTACACATTTTCGATGTACACTAAAGAAATGTACATCAAAACATACACATTTTCATTGTACAGACAAGAAATGTAAATCAAAACTTACACATTTTCATTGTATATACAAGAAATGTACATCAAAACTTACACATTTTCATTGTGCACTCAAGAAATGTACATCAAAACTTACACATTTTCATTGTACACTCAAGAAAGGTACATCAAAACATACACATTTTCATTGTATACACAAGAAATGTACATCAAAACTTACACATTTTCATTGTACATACAGGAAATGTACATCAAAAACTTACACATTTTCATTGTATATGCTAGAAATGTAAATCAAAACTTACACATTTTCATTGTACATACAGGAAATGTGCATCAAAACTTACACATGTTCATTGTATATTCAAGAGATGTATATCAAAACTACACATTTTCATTGTATATACAAGAAATGTACATCAAAACTTACACATTTTCATAGTATATACAAGAAATGTACATCAAAACATACACATTTTCATTGTATATACAAGAAATGTACATCAAAACATACACACTTTCATTGTACACTCAAGAAATGTACATCAAAACATACACATTTTCATTGTATATACAAGAAATGTGCATCAAAACTTACTTATTTTCATTGTATAAACAAGAAATGTATATCAAAAAGTTACACATTTTCATTGTACACTCAAGAAATGTTTATCAAAGCATACACATTTTCATTGTATATACAAGGAATGTACATCAAAACATACACATTTTCATTGTATATACAAGAAATGTACACAAAATTTACACATTTTCATTGTATATACTAGAAATGTACATCAAAACTTACACATTTTTATTGTAAATACACGAAATGTACATCAAAACTTACACATCTTCACTGTACATACAGGAAATGTACATCAAAAGCTTACATATTTTCATTGTATATGCAAGATATGCACATCAAAAGTTACTCATTTTCATTGTATATAAGGAAATGCACATCAAAACTTACACATTTTCATTGTATATACAAGAAATGTACATCAACACTTACACATTTTCATTGTATATACAAGAAATGTACATCCAAACTTACACATTTTCATTGCATATACAAGAAATGTACATCCAAACTTACACATTTTCATTGTATATACATGAAATGTACATCAAAGCTGCACATTTTCATTGTACAAACAAGATATGTACATCAAAACTTACACATTTTCATTGTACATACAAGAAATGTACATCAAAACTTACGCATTTTCATTGTATATACAAGAAATATACATCCAAACTACACATTTTCATTGTATATACAAGAAATGTACATCAAAACTTACACATTTTCATTGTACATACAAGAAATGTACATCAAAACTTACACATTTTCATTGTATATACAAGAATTGTACATCAAAGCTCACACATTTTCATTGTATATACAAGAAATGTACATGAAAACATACACATTTTCATTGTATGTGCAAGAAATGTACATCAAAACATACACATTTTCATTGTATATACAAGAAATGTACAACAAAACTTACACATTTTCATTGTACACTCCAGAAATGTACATCAAAACTTACCCATTTTCATTCCATATACAAGGAATGTACATCAAAACATACACATTTTCATTGTATATACAAGAAATGTACATCAAAACTCACACATTTTCAATCTATATACAAGGAATGTACATTAAAACATACACATTTTCATTGTATATACAAGAAATGTACATCAAAGCTCAAACATTTTCATTGTATATACAAGAAATGTACATGAAAGCATACACATTTTCATTGTATATACAAGAAATGTACATCAAAAGATACACATTTTCATTGTATATACAAGAAATGTACATCAAAACTCACACATTTTCATTGTATATACAAGAAATGTACATCAAAGCTCACACATTTTCATTGTATATACAAGAAATGTACATGAAAACATACACATTTTCATTGTATATACAAGAAATGTACATCAAAAGATACACATTTTCATTGTACATACAAGAAATGTACATCAAAGCTTACACATTTTCATTTTATATACAAGAATGTACATCAAAACTTACACATTTTCATTGCACATACAAGAAATGTACATCAAAACATACATATGTTCATTGTATATACAAGAAATGTACATCAAAACTTACACATTTTCATTGTATATACCAGAAATGTACATCAAAACATACACATTTTCAATGTATATACAAGAAATATACATAAAAACATACACATTTTCATTGTATATACAAGAAATGTACAGCAAAACATAAACATTTTCATTGTATATACAAGAAATGTACATCAAAACTACACATTTTCGTTGTACACTAAAGAAATGTACATCAAAACATACACATTTTCATTGTACAGACAAGAAATGTAAATCAAAACTTACACATTTTCATTGTATATACAAGAAATGTACATCGAAACTTACACATTTTCATTGTGCACTCAAGAAATGTACATCAAAACTTACACATTTTCATTGTACACTCAAGAAAGGTACATCAAAACATACACATTTTCATTGTATACACAAGAAATGTACATCAAAACTTACACATTTTCATTGTACATACAGGAAATGTACATCAAAAACTTACACATTTTCATTGTATATGCTAGAAATGTACATCAAAACTTACACATTTTCATTGTACATACAGGAAATGTACATCAAAACTTACACATGTTCATTGTATATTCAGGAGATGTACATCAAAACTTACACATTTTCATTTTATATACAAGAATGTACATCAAAACTTACACATTTTCATTGCACATACAAGAAATGTACATCAAAACATACACATTTTCATTGTATATACATGAAATGTACATCAAAACTTACACATTTTCATTGTACATACAAGAAATGTACATCAAAGCTTACACATTTTCATTTTATATACAAGAATGTACATCAAAACTTACACATTTTCATTGCACATACAAGAAATGTACATCAAAACATACACATGTTCATTGTATATAAAAGAAATGTACATCAAAACTGACACATTTTCATTGTATATAAAAGAAATGTACATCAAAACATACACATTTTAATTGTATATACAAGAAATATACATAAAAACATACACATTTTCATTGTATATACAAGAAATGTACAGCAAAACATAAACATTTTCATTGTATATACAAGAAATGTACATCAAAACTACACATTTTCATTGTACACTCAAGAAAGGTACATCAAAACATACACATTTTCATTGTATACACAAGAAATGTACATCAAAACTTACACATTTTCATTGTACATACAGGAAATGTACATCAAAAACTTACACATTTTCATTGTATATGCTAGAAATGTACATCAAAACTTACACATTTTCATTGTACATACAGGAAATGTACATCAAAACTTACACATGTTCATTGTATATTCAGGAGATGTACATCAAAACGACACATTTTCATTGTATATACAAGAAATGTACATCAAAACTTACACATTTTCATTGTATATACAAGAAATGTACATCCAAACTTACACATTTTCATTGTATATACAAGAAATGTACATCAACACTTACACATTTTCATTGTATATACAAGAAATGTACATCCAAACTTACACATTTTCATTGTATATACAAGAAATGTACATCCAAACTTACACATTTTCATTGTATATACAAGAATTGTACATCAAAGCTCACACATTTTCATTGTATATACAAGAAATGTACATGAAAACATACACATTTTCATTGTATGTGCAAGAAATGTACATCAAAAGATACACATTTTCATTGTATATACAAGAAATGTACAACAAAACTTACACATTTTCATTGTACACTCCAGAAATGTACAACAAAACTTACACATTTTCATTCTATATACAAGGAATGTACATCAAAACATACACATTTTCATTGTATATACAAGAAATGTACATCAAAACTCACACGTTTTCATTCTATTTACAAGGAGTGTACATAAAAACATACACATTTTCATTGTATATACAAGAAATGTACATCAAAGCTCAAACATTTTCATTGTATATACAAGAAATGTACATGAAAGCATACACATTTTCATTGTATATACAAGAAATGTACATCAAAAGATACACATTTTCATTGTATATACAAGAAACGTACATAAAAACTCACACATTTTCATTGTATATACAAGAAATGTACATCAAAGCTCACACATTTTCATTGTATATACAAGAAATGTACATGAAAACATACACATTTTCATTGTATATACAAGAAATGTACATCAAAGGATACACATTTTCATTGTACACTCCAGAAATGTACATCAAAACTTACACATTTTCATTGTATATACAAGAAATGTACATCAAAACTTACACATTTTCATTGTACATACAAGAAATGTACATCAAAGCTTACACATTTTCATTTTATATACAAGAATGTACATCAAAACTTACACATTTTCATTGTACATACAAGAAATGTACATCAAAACATACACATGTTCATTGTATATACAAGAAATGTACATCAAAACTTACACATTTTCATTGTATATACAAGAAATGTACATCAAAACATACACATTTTCATTGTATATACAAGAAATATACATAAAAACATACACATTTTCATTGTATATACAAGAAATGTACAGCAAAACATAAACATTTTCATTGTATATACAAGAAATGTACATCAAAACATACACATTTTCATTGTACGGACAAGAAATGTAAATCAAAACTTACACATTTTCATTGTATATACAAGAAATGTACATCAAAACTTACACATTTTCATTGTGCACTCAAGAAATGTACATCAAAACTTACACATTTTCATTGTACACTCAAGAAAGGTACATCAAAACATACACATTTTCATTGTATACACAAGAAATGTACATCAAAACTTACACATTTTCATTGTATATGCTAGAAATGTACATCAAAACTTACACATGTTCATTGTATATTCAAGAGATGTACATCAAAACTACACATTTTCATTGTATATACAAGAAATGTACATCAAAACATACACGTTTTCATTGTATATGCAAGAAATGTACATCAAAACATACACACTTTCATTGTACACTCAAGAAATGTACATCAAAACATACACATTTTCATTGTATATACAAGAAATGTACATCAAAACTTACACATTTTCATTGTATAAACAAGAAATGTATATCAAAAAGTTACACATTTTCATTGTACACTCAAGAAATGTTTATCAAAGCATACACATTTTCATTGTATATACACGGAATGTACATCAAAACATACACATTTTCATTGTATATACAAGAAATGTACATCAAAACTTACACATTTTCATTGTATATACAAGAAATATACATAAAAACATACACATTTTCATTGTATAAACAAGAAATGTACATCAAAACATACACATTTTCATTTTATATACAAGAAATGTACATCAAAGCTCAAACATTTTCACTGTATATACAAGAAATGTACATCAAAACTTACACATTTTCATTGTACATACAAGAAATGTACATCAAAACTTACACATTTTCATTGTATATACAAGAATTGTACATCAAAGCTCACACATTTTCATTGTATATACAAGAATTGTACATCAAAGCTCACACATTTTCATTGTATATACAAGAAATGTACATGAAAACATACACATTTTCATTGTATATACAAGAAATGTACATCACAACTCACACATTTTCATTGTATATACAAGAAATGTACATCAAAGCTCACACATTTTCATTGTATATATAAGAAATGTACATCCAAACTTACACATTTTCATTGCATATACAAGAAATGTACATCCAAACTTACACATTTTCATTGTATATACATGAAATGTACATCAAAGCTGCACATTTTCATTGTACAAACAAGATATGTACATCAAAACATACACATTTTCATTGTATATACAAGAAATGTGCATCAAAACTTACTTATTTTCATTGTATAAACAAGAAATGTATATCAAAAAGTTACACATTTTCATTGTACACTCAAGAAATGTTTATCAAAGCATACACATTTTCATTGTATATACAAGGAATGTACATCAAAACATACACATTTTCATTGTATATACAAGAAATGTACACAAAATTTACACATTTTCATTGTATATACTAGAAATGTACATCAAAACTTACACATTTTTATTGTAAATACACGAAATGTACATCAAAACTTACACATCTTCACTGTACATACAGGAAATGTACATCAAAAGCTTACATATTTTCATTGTATATGCAAGATATGCACATCAAAAGTTACTCATTTTCATTGTATATAAGGAAATGCACATCAAAACTTACACATTTTCATTGTATATACAAGAAATGTACATCAACACTTACACATTTTCATTGTATATACAAGAAATGTACATCCAAACTTACACATTTTCATTGCATATACAAGAAATGTACATCCAAACTTACACATTTTCATTGTATATACATGAAATGTACATCAAAGCTGCACATTTTCATTGTACAAACAAGATATGTACATCAAAACTTACACATTTTCATTGTACATACAAGAAATGTACATCAAAACTTACGCATTTTCATTGTATATACAAGAAATATACATCCAAACTACACATTTTCATTGTATATACAAGAAATGTACATCAAAACTTACACATTTTCATTGTACATACAAGAAATGTACATCAAAACTTACACATTTTCATTGTATATACAAGAATTGTACATCAAAGCTCACACATTTTCATTGTATATACAAGAAATGTACATGAAAACATACACATTTTCATTGTATGTGCAAGAAATGTACATCAAAACATACACATTTTCATTGTATATACAAGAAATGTACAACAAAACTTACACATTTTCATTGTACACTCCAGAAATGTACATCAAAACTTACCCATTTTCATTCCATATACAAGGAATGTACATCAAAACATACACATTTTCATTGTATATACAAGAAATGTACATCAAAACTCACACATTTTCAATCTATATACAAGGAATGTACATTAAAACATACACATTTTCATTGTATATACAAGAAATGTACATCAAAGCTCAAACATTTTCATTGTATATACAAGAAATGTACATGAAAGCATACACATTTTCATTGTATATACAAGAAATGTACATCAAAAGATACACATTTTCATTGTATATACAAGAAATGTACATCAAAACTCACACATTTTCATTGTATATACAAGAAATGTACATCAAAGCTCACATATTTTCATTGTATATACAAGAAATGTACATGAAAACATACACATTTTCATTGTATATACAAGAAATGTACATCAAAAGATACACATTTTCATTGTACATACAAGAAATGTACATCAAAGCTTACACATTTTCATTTTATATACAAGAATGTACATCAAAACTTACACATTTTCATTGCACATACAAGAAATGTACATCAAAACATACATATGTTCATTGTATATACAAGAAATGTACATCAAAACTTACACATTTTCATTGTATATACAAGAAATGTACATCAAAACATACACATTTTCAATGTATATACAAGAAATATACATAAAAACATACACATTTTCATTGTATATACAAGAAATGTACAGCAAAACATAAACATTTTCATTGTATATACAAGAAATGTACATCAAAACTACACATTTTCGTTGTACACTAAAGAAATGTACATCAAAACATACACATTTTCATTGTACAGACAAGAAATGTAAATCAAAACTTACACATTTTCATTGTATATACAAGAAATGTACATCGAAACTTACACATTTTCATTGTGCACTCAAGAAATGTACATCAAAACTTACACATTTTCATTGTACACTCAAGAAAGGTACATCAAAACATACACATTTTCATTGTATACACAAGAAATGTACATCAAAACTTACACATTTTCATTGTACATACAGGAAATGTACATCAAAAACTTACACATTTTCATTGTATATGCTAGAAATGTACATCAAAACTTACACATTTTCATTGTACATACAGGAAATGTACATCAAAACTTACACATGTTCATTGTATATTCAGGAGATGTACATCAAAACTTACACATTTTCATTTTATATACAAGAATGTACATCAAAACTTACACATTTTCATTGCACATACAAGAAATGTACATCAAAACATACACATTTTCATTGTATATACATGAAATGTACATCAAAACTTACACATTTTCATTGTACATACAAGAAATGTACATCAAAGCTTACACATTTTCATTTTATATACAAGAATGTACATCAAAACTTACACATTTTCATTGCACATACAAGAAATGTACATCAAAACATACACATGTTCATTGTATATAAAAGAAATGTACATCAAAACTGACACATTTTCATTGTATATAAAAGAAATGTACATCAAAACATACACATTTTAATTGTATATACAAGAAATATACATAAAAACATACACATTTTCATTGTATATACAAGAAATGTACAGCAAAACATAAACATTTTCATTGTATATACAAGAAATGTACATCAAAACTACACATTTTCATTGTACACTCAAGAAAGGTACATCAAAACATACACATTTTCATTGTATACACAAGAAATGTACATCAAAACTTACACATTTTCATTGTACATACAGGAAATGTACATCAAAAACTTACACATTTTCATTGTATATGCTAGAAATGTACATCAAAACTTACACATTTTCATTGTACATACAGGAAATGTACATCAAAACTTACACATGTTCATTGTATATTCAGGAGATGTACATCAAAACGACACATTTTCATTGTATATACAAGAAATGTACATCAAAACTTACACATTTTCATTGTATATACAAGAAATGTACATCCAAACTTACACATTTTCATTGTATATACAAGAAATGTACATCAACACTTACACATTTTCATTGTATATACAAGAAATGTACATCCAAACTTACACATTTTCATTGTATATACAAGAAATGTACATCCAAACTTACACATTTTCATTGTATATACAAGAATTGTACATCAAAGCTCACACATTTTCATTGTATATACAAGAAATGTACATGAAAACATACACATTTTCATTGTATGTGCAAGAAATGTACATCAAAAGATACACATTTTCATTGTATATACAAGAAATGTACAACAAAACTTACACATTTTCATTGTACACTCCAGAAATGTACAACAAAACTTACACATTTTCATTCTATATACAAGGAATGTACATCAAAACATACACATTTTCATTGTATATACAAGAAATGTACATCAAAACTCACACGTTTTCATTCTATTTACAAGGAGTGTACATAAAAACATACACATTTTCATTGTATATACAAGAAATGTACATCAAAGCTCAAACATTTTCATTGTATATACAAGAAATGTACATGAAAGCATACACATTTTCATTGTATATACAAGAAATGTACATCAAAAGATACACATTTTCATTGTATATACAAGAAACGTACATAAAAACTCACACATTTTCATTGTATATACAAGAAATGTACATCAAAGCTCACACATTTTCATTGTATATACAAGAAATGTACATGAAAACATACACATTTTCATTGTATATACAAGAAATGTACATCAAAGGATACACATTTTCATTGTACACTCCAGAAATGTACATCAAAACTTACACATTTTCATTGTATATACAAGAAATGTACATCAAAACTTACACATTTTCATTGTACATACAAGAAATGTACATCAAAGCTTACACATTTTCATTTTATATACAAGAATGTACATCAAAACTTACACATTTTCATTGTACATACAAGAAATGTACATCAAAACATACACATGTTCATTGTATATACAAGAAATGTACATCAAAACTTACACATTTTCATTGTATATACAAGAAATGTACATCAAAACATACACATTTTCATTGTATATACAAGAAATATACATAAAAACATACACATTTTCATTGTATATACAAGAAATGTACAGCAAAACATAAACATTTTCATTGTATATACAAGAAATGTACATCAAAACATACACATTTTCATTGTACGGACAAGAAATGTAAATCAAAACTTACACATTTTCATTGTATATACAAGAAATGTACATCAAAACTTACACATTTTCATTGTGCACTCAAGAAATGTACATCAAAACTTACACATTTTCATTGTACACTCAAGAAAGGTACATCAAAACATACACATTTTCATTGTATACACAAGAAATGTACATCAAAACTTACACATTTTCATTGTATATGCTAGAAATGTACATCAAAACTTACACATGTTCATTGTATATTCAAGAGATGTACATCAAAACTACACATTTTCATTGTATATACAAGAAATGTACATCAAAACATACACGTTTTCATTGTATATGCAAGAAATGTACATCAAAACATACACACTTTCATTGTACACTCAAGAAATGTACATCAAAACATACACATTTTCATTGTATATACAAGAAATGTACATCAAAACTTACACATTTTCATTGTATAAACAAGAAATGTATATCAAAAAGTTACACATTTTCATTGTACACTCAAGAAATGTTTATCAAAGCATACACATTTTCATTGTATATACACGGAATGTACATCAAAACATACACATTTTCATTGTATATACAAGAAATGTACATCAAAACTTACACATTTTCATTGTATATACAAGAAATATACATAAAAACATACACATTTTCATTGTATAAACAAGAAATGTACATCAAAACATACACATTTTCATTTTATATACAAGAAATGTACATCAAAGCTCAAACATTTTCACTGTATATACAAGAAATGTACATCAAAACTTACACATTTTCATTGTACATACAAGAAATGTACATCAAAACTTACACATTTTCATTGTATATACAAGAATTGTACATCAAAGCTCACACATTTTCATTGTATATACAAGAATTGTACATCAAAGCTCACACATTTTCATTGTATATACAAGAAATGTACATGAAAACATACACATTTTCATTGTATATACAAGAAATGTACATCACAACTCACACATTTTCATTGTATATACAAGAAATGTACATCAAAGCTCACACATTTTCATTGTATATATAGGAAATGTACATGAAAACATACACATTTTCATTGTATATACAAGAAATGTAGATCAAAAGATACACATTTTCATTGTATATACAAGAAATGTACATCAAAACTCACACATTTTCATTGTATATACAAGAAATGTACATCAAAGCTCACACATTTTCATTGTATATACAAGAAATGTACATGAAAACATACACATTTTCATTGTATATACAAGAAATGTACATCAAAAGATACACATTTTCATTGTACACTCCAGAAATGTACATCAAAACTTACACATTTTCATTCTATATACAAGGAATGTACATAAAAACATACACATTTTCATTGTATATACAAGAAATGTACATCAAAACATACACACTTTCATTGTACACTCAAGAAATGTACATCAAAACATACACATTTTCAATGTATGTACAAGAAATGTACATCAAAACTTACACATTTTCATTGTATAAACAAGAAATGTATATCAAAGGTTACACATTTTCATTGTACACTCAAGAAATGTTTATCAAAGCATACACATTTTCATTGTATATACAAGGAATGTACATCAAAACATACACATTTTCATTGTATATACAAGAAATGTACATCAAAACTTACACATTTTCATTGTATATACTAGAAATGTAAATCAAAACTTACACATTTTTATTGTAAATACACGAAATGTACATCAAAACTTACACATCTTCACTGTACATACAGGAAATGTACATCAAAACATACACATTTTCATTTTATATACAACAAATGTACATCACAACTTACACATTTTCATTGTATATACAAGAAATGTATATCAAAACTTACACATTTTCATTGTATATAAAGAAATGTACATCTAAACATACACATTTTCATTGTACACTCAAGAAATGTACATAGAAACTTACACATTTTCATTGTATATACAAGCAATGTACATCAAAACTTACACACTTTCATTGTATATCAAGAAATGTACATCTAAACATACACATTTTCATTGTACACTCAAAAAATGTACATAGAAACTTACACATTTTCATTGTATATACAAGAAATGTACATCAAAACTTACACATTTTCATTGTATATGCAAGCAATGTACATCAAAACTTACACATTTTCATTGTATATACAAGAAATGTACATCAAAACTTACACATTTTCATTGTATATACAAGAAATGTACATCAAAGCATACACATTTTCATTGTATATACAAGAAATGTACATCAAAACTTACACATTTTCATTGTATATACAAGAAATGTACATCAAAACATACACATTTTCATTGTATATACAAGAAATATACATAAAAACATACACATTTTCATTGTATATACAAGAAATGTACAGCAAAACATAAACATTTTCATTGTATATACAAGAAATGTACATCAAAACATACACATTTTCATTGTACAGACAAGAAATGTAAATCAAAACTTACACATTTTCATTGTATATACAAGAAATGTACATCAAAACTTACACATTTTCATTGTGCACTCAAGAAATGTACATCAAAACTTACACATTTTCATTGTATATACAAGAAATGTACATCAAAACTTACACATTTTCATTGTGCACTCAAGAAATGTACATCAAAACTTACACATTTTCATTGTACACTCAAGAAATGTACATCAAAACATACACATTTTCATTGTATACACAAGAAACGTACATCAAAACTTACACATTTTCATTGTACATACAAGAAATGTACATCAAAAACTTACACATTTTCATTGTATATGCAAGAAATGTACATCAAAACTTACACATTTTCATTGTACATGCAAGAAATGTACATCAAAACTTACGCATTTTCATTGTATATACAAGAAATATACATCCAAACTACACATTTTCATTGTATATACAAGAAATGTACATCAAAACTTACACATTTTCATTGTACATACAAGAAATGTACATCAAAACTTACACATTTTCATTGTATATACAAGAATTGTACATCAAAGCTCACACATTTTCATTGTATATACAAGAATTGTACATCAAAGCTCACACATTTTCATTGTATATACAAGAAATGTACATGAAAACATACACATTTTCATTGTATATACAAGAAATGTACATCAAAACTCACACATTTTCATTGTATATACAAGAAATGTACATCAAAGCTCACACATTTTCATTGTATATATAAGAAATGTACATGAAAACATACACATTTTCATTGTATATACAAGAAATGTAGATCAAAAGATACACATTTTCATTGTATATACAAGAAATGTACATCAAAACTCACACATTTTCATTGTATATACAAGAAATGTACATCAAAGCTCACACATTTTCATTGTATATACAAGAAATGTACATGAAAACATACACACTTTCATTGTATATACAAGAAATGTACATCAAAAGATACACATTTTCATTGTACACTCCAGAAATGTACATCAAAACTTACACATTTTCATTCTATATACAAGGAATGTACATCAAAACATACACATTTTCATTGTATATACAAGAAATGTACATCAAAGCTCACACATTTTCATTGTATATACAAGAAATGTACATGAAAACATACACATTTTCATTGTATATACAAGAAATGTACATCAAAAGATACACATTTTCATTGTAATTACAAGAAATGTACATCAAAGCTCACACATTTTCATTGTATATACAAGAAATGTACATCTAAACATACACATTTTCATTGTACACTCAAAAAATGTACATAGAAACTTACACATTTTCATTGTATATACAAGAAATGTACATCAAAACTTACACATTTTCATTGTATATGCAAGCAATGTACATCAAAACTTACACATTTTCATTGTATATACAAGAAATGTACATCAAAACTTACACATTTTCATTGTATATACAAGAAATGTACATCAAAGCATACACATTTTCATTGTATATACAAGAAATGTACATCAAAACTTACACATTTTCATTGTATATACAAGAAATGTACATCAAAACATACACATTTTCATTGTATATACAAGAAATATACATAAAAACATACACATTTTCATTGTATATACAAGAAATGTACAGCAAAACATAAACATTTTCATTGTATATACAAGAAATGTACATCAAAACATACACATTTTCATTGTGCACTCAAGAAATGTACATCAAAACTTACACATTTTCATTGTATATACAAGAAATGTACATCAAAACTTACACATTTTCATTGTGCACTCAAGAAATGTACATCAAAACTTACACATTTTCATTGTACACTCAAGAAATGTACATCAAAACATACACATTTTCATTGTATACACAAGAAACGTACATCAAAACTTACACATTTTCATTGTACATACAAGAAATGTACATCAAAAACTTACACATTTTCATTGTATATGCAAGAAATGTACATCAAAACTTACACATTTTCATTGTACATGCAAGAAATGTACATCAAAACTTACGCATTTTCATTGTATATACAAGAAATATACATCCAAACTACACATTTTCATTGTATATACAAGAAATGTACATCAAAACTTACACATTTTCATTGTACATACAAGAAATGTACATCAAAACTTACACATTTTCATTGTATATACAAGAATTGTACATCAAAGCTCACACATTTTCATTGTATATACAAGAATTGTACATCAAAGCTCACACATTTTCATTGTATATACAAGAAATGTACATGAAAACATACACATTTTCATTGTATATACAAGAAATGTACATCAAAACTCACACATTTTCATTGTATATACAAGAAATGTACATCAAAGCTCACACATTTTCATTGTATATATAAGAAATGTACATGAAAACATACACATTTTCATTGTATATACAAGAAATGTAGATCAAAAGATACACATTTTCATTGTATATACAAGAAATGTACTTCAAAACTCACACATTTTCATTGTATATACAAGAAATGTACATCAAAGCTCACACATTTTCATTGTATATACAAGAAATGTACATGAAAACATACACATTTTCATTGTATATACAAGAAATGTACATCAAAAGATACACATTTTCATTGTACACTCCAGAAATGTACATCAAAACTTACACATTTTCATTCTATATACAAGGAATGTACATCAAAACATACACATTTTCATTGTATATTACAAGAAATGTACATCAAAGCTCACACATTTTCATTGTATATACAAGAAATGTACATGAAAACATACACATTTTCATTGTATATACAAGAAATGTACATCAAAAGATACACATTTTCATTGTAATTACAAGAAATGTACATCAAAGCTCACACATTTTCATTGTATATACAAGAAATGTACATCTAAACATACACATTTTCATTGTACACTCAAAAAATGTACATAGAAACTTACACATTTTCATTGTATATACAAGAAATGTACATCAAAACTTACACATTTTCATTGTATATGCAAGCAATGTACATCAAAACTTACACATTTTCATTGTATATACAAGAAATGTACATCAAAACTTACACATTTTCATTGTATATACAAGAAATGTACATCAAAGCATACACATTTTCATTGTATATACAAGAAATGTACATCAAAACTTACACATTTTCATTGTATATACAAGAAATGTACATCAAAACATACACATTTTCATTGTATATACAAGAAATATACATAAAAACATACACATTTTCATTGTATATACAAGAAATGTACAGCAAAACATAAACATTTTCATTGTATATACAAGAAATGTACATCAAAAATACACATTTTCATTGTATATACAAGAAATGTACATCAAAATTTACACATTTTCATTGTATATACTAGAAATGTACATCAAAACTTACACATTTTTATTGTAAATACACGAAATGTACATCAAAACTTACACATCTTCACTGTTCATACAGGAAATGTACATCAAAAGCTTACATATTTTCATTGTATATGCAAGAAATGCACATCAAAAGTTACTCATTTTCATTGTATATAAGGAAATGCACATCAAAACTTACACATTCTCATTGTATATACAAGAAATGTACATCAAAACATACACATTTTCATTTTATATACAAGAAATGTACATCACAACTTACACATTTTCATTGTATATACAAGAAATGTACATCAACACTTACACATTTTCATTGTATATACAACAAATGTACATCCAAACTTACACATTTTCATTGTATATACAAGAAATGTACATCCAAACTTACACATTTTCATTGTATATACAAGAATTGTACATCAAAGCTCACACATTTTCATTGTATATACAAGAAATGTACATGAAAACATACACATTTTCATTGTATGTGCAAGAAATGTACATCAAAAGATACACATTTTCATTGTATATACAAGAAATGTACAACAAAACTTACACATTTTCATTGTACACTCCAGAAATGTACAACAAAACTTACACATTTTCATTCTATATACAAGGAATGTACATCAAAACATACACATTTTCATTGTATATACAAGAAATGTACATCAAAACTCACACGTTTTCATTCTATTTACAAGGAGTGTACATAAAAACATACACATTTTCATTGTATATACAAGAAATGTACATCAAAGCTCAAACATTTTCATTGTATATACAAGAAATGTACATGAAAGCATACACATTTTCATTGTATATACAAGAAATGTACATCAAAAGATACACATTTTCATTGTATATACAAGAAACGTACATAAAAACTCACACATTTTCATTGTATATACAAGAAATGTACATCAAAGCTCACACATTTTCATTGTATATACAAGAAATGTACATGAAAACATACACATTTTCATTGTATATACAAGAAATGTACATCAAAGGATACACATTTTCATTGTACACTCCAGAAATGTACATCAAAACTTACACATTTTCATTGTATATACAAGAAATGTACATCAAAACTTACACATTTTCATTGTACATACAAGAAATGTACATCAAAGCTTACACATTTTCATTTTATATACAAGAATGTACATCAAAACTTACACATTTTCATTGTACATACAAGAAATGTACATCAAAACATACACATGTTCATTGTATATACAAGAAATGTACATCAAAACTTACACATTTTCATTGTATATACAAGAAATGTACATCAAAACATACACATTTTCATTGTATATACAAGAAATATACATAAAAACATACACATTTTCATTGTATATACAAGAAATGTACAGCAAAACATAAACATTTTCATTGTATATACAAGAAATGTACATCAAAACATACACATTTTCATTGTACAGACAAGAAATGTAAATCAAAACTTACACATTTTCATTGTATATACAAGAAATGTACATCAAAACTTACACATTTTCATTGTGCACTCAAGAAATGTACATCAAAACTTACACATTTTCATTGTACACTCAAGAAAGGTACATCAAAACATACACATTTTCATTGTATACACAAGAAATGTACATCAAAACTTACACATTTTCATTGTATATGCTAGAAATGTACATCAAAACTTACACATGTTCATTGTATATTCAAGAGATGTACATCAAAACTACACATTTTCATTGTATATACAAGAAATGTACATCAAAACATACACGTTTTCATTGTATATGCAAGAAATGTACATCAAAACATACACACTTTCATTTTACACTCAAGAAATGTACATCAAAACATACACATTTTCATTGTATATACAAGAAATGTACATCAAAACTTACACATTTTCATTGTATAAACAAGAAATGTATATCAAAAAGTTACACATTTTCATTGTACACTCAAGAAATGTTTATCAAAGCATACACATTTTCATTGTATATACACGGAATGTACATCAAAACATACACATTTTCATTGTATATACAAGAAATGTACATCAAAACTTACACATTTTCATTGTATATACTAGAAATGTACATCAAAACTTACACATTTTTATTGTAAATACACGAAATGTACATCAAAACTTACACATCTTCACTGTACATACAGGAAATGTACATCAAAAGCTTACATATTTTCATTGTATATGCAAGAAATGCACATCAAAAGTTACTCATTTTCATTGTATATAAGGAAATGCACATCAAAACTTACACATTTTCATTGTATAAACAAGAAATGTACATCAAAACATACACATTTTCATTTTATATACAAGAAATGTACATCAAAGCTCAAACATTTTCATTGTATATACAAGAAATGTACATCAAAACTTACACATTTTCATTGTACATACAAGAAATGTACATCAAAACTTACACATTTTCATTGTATATACAAGAATTGTACATCAAAGCTCACACATTTTCATTGTATATACAAGAATTGTACATCAAAGCTCACACATTTTCATTGTATATACAAGAAATGTACATGAAAACATACACATTTTCATTGTATATACAAGAAATGTACATCACAACTCACACATTTTCATTGTATATACAAGAAATGTACATCAAAGCTCACACATTTTCATTGTATATATAAGAAATGTACATGAAAACATACACATTTTCATTGTATATACAAGAAATGTAGATCAAAAGATACACATTTTCATTGTATATACAAGAAATGTACATCAAAACTCACACATTTTCATTGTATATACAAGAAATGTACATCAAAGCTCACACATTTTCATTGTATATACAAGAAATGTACATGAAAACATACACATTTTCATTGTATATACAAGAAATGTACATCAAAAGATACACATTTTCATTGTACACTCCAGAAATGTACATCAAAACTTACACATTTTCATTCTATATACAAGGAATGTACATCAAAACATACACATTTTCATTGTATATACAAGAAATGTACATCAAAACATACACACTTTCATTGTACACTCAAGAAATGTACATCAAAACATACACATTTTCAATGTATATACAAGAAATGTACATCAAAACTTACACATTTTCATTGTATAAACAAGAAATGTATATCAAAGGTTACACATTTTCATTGTACACTCAAGAAATGTTTATCAAAGCATACACATTTTCATTGTATATACAAGGAATGTACATCAAAACATACACATTTTCATTGTATATACAAGAAATGTACATCAAAACTTACACATTTTCATTGTATATACTAGAAATGTAAATCAAAACTTACACATTTTTATTGTAAATACACGAAATGTACATCAAAACTTACACATCTTCACTGTACATACAGGAAATGTACATCAAAAGCTTACATATTTTCATTGTATATGCAAGAAATGCACATCAAAAGTTACTCATTTTCATTGTATATAAGGAAATGCACATCAAAACTTACACATTTTCATTGTATATACAAGAAATGTACATCAAAACATACACATTTTCATTTTATATACAACAAATGTACATCACAACTTACACATTTTCATTGTATATACAAGAAATGTATATCAAAACTTACACATTTTCATTGTATATAAAGAAATGTACATCTAAACATACACATTTTCATTGTACACTCAAGAAATGTACATAGAAACTTACACATTTTCATTGTATATACAAGCAATGTACATCAAAACTTACACACTTTCATTGTATATCAAGAAATGTACATCTAAACATACACATTTTCATTGTACACTCAAAAAATGTACATAGAAACTTACACATTTTCATTGTATATACAAGAAATGTACATCAAAACTTACACATTTTCATTGTATATGCAAGCAATGTACATCAAAACTTACACATTTTCATTGTATATACAAGAAATGTACATCAAAACTTACACATTTTCATTGTATATACAAGAAATGTACATCAAAGCATACACATTTTCATTGTATATACAAGAAATGTACATCAAAACTTACACATTTTCATTGTATATACAAGAAATGTACATCAAAACATACACATTTTCATTGTATATACAAGAAATATACATAAAAACATACACATTTTCATTGTATATACAAGAAATGTACAGCATAACATAAACATTTTCATTGTATATACAAGAAATGTACATCAAAACATACACATTTTCATTGTACAGACAAGAAATGTAAATCAAAACTTACACATTTTCATTGTATATACAAGAAATGTACATCAAAACTTACACATTTTCATTGTGCACTCAAGAAATGTACATCAAAACTTACACATTTTCATTGTATATACAAGAAATGTACATCAAAACTTACACATTTTCATTGTGCACTCAAGAAATGTACATCAAAACTTACACATTTTCATTGTACACTCAAGAAATGTACATCAAAACATACACATTTTCATTGTATACACAAGAAACGTACATCAAAACTTACACATTTTCATTGTACATACAAGAAATGTACATCAAAAACTTACACATTTTCATTGTATATGCAAGAAATGTACATCAAAACTTACACATTTTCATTGTACATGCAAGAAATGTACATCAAAACTTACGCATTTTCATTGTATATACAAGAAATATACATCCAAACTACACATTTTCATTGTATATACAAGAAATGTACATCAAAACTTACACATTTTCATTGTACATACAAGAAATGTACATCAAAACTTGCACATTTTCATTGTATATACAAGAATTGTACATCAAAGCTCACACATTTTCATTGTATATACAAGAATTGTACATCAAAGCTCACACATTTTCATTGTATATACAAGAAATGTACATGAAAACATACACATTTTCATTGTATATACAAGAAATGTACATCAAAACTCACACATTTTCATTGTATATACAAGAAATGTACATCAAAGCTCACACATTTTCATTGTATATATAAGAAATGTACATGAAAACATACACATTTTCATTGTATATACAAGAAATGTAGATCAAAAGATACACATTTTCATTGTATATACAAGAAATGTACATCAAAACTCACACATTTTCATTGTATATACAAGAAATGTACATCAAAGCTCACACATTTTCATTGTATATACAAGAAATGTACATGAAAACATACACATTTTCATTGTATATACAAGAAATGTACATCAAAAGATACACATTTTCATTGTACACTCCAGAAATGTACATCAAAACTTACACATTTTCATTCTATATACAAGGAATGTACATCAAAACATACACATTTTCATTGTATATACAAGAAATGTACATCAAAGCTCACACATTTTCATTGTATATACAAGAAATGTACATGAAAACATACACATTTTCATTGTATATACAAGAAATGTACATCAAAAGATACACATTTTCATTGTAATTACAAGAAATGTACATCAAAGCTCACACATTTTCATTGTATATACAAGAAATGTACATCTAAACATACACATTTTCATTGTACACTCAAAAAATGTACATAGAAACTTACACATTTTCATTGTATATACAAGAAATGTACATCAAAACTTACACATTTTCATTGTATATGCAAGCAATGTACATCAAAACTTACACATTTTCATTGTATATACAAGAAATGTACATCAAAACTTACACATTTTCATTGTATATACAAGAAATGTACATCAAAGCATACACATTTTCATTGTATATACAAGAAATGTACATCAAAACTTACACATTTTCATTGTATATACAAGAAATGTACATCAAAACATACACATTTTCATTGTATATACAAGAAATATACATAAAAACATACACATTTTCATTGTATATACAAGAAATGTACAGCAAAACATAAACATTTTCATTGTATATACAAGAAATGTACATCAAAACATACACATTTTCATTGTGCACTCAAGAAATGTACATCAAAACTTACACATTTTCATTGTATATACAAGAAATGTACATCAAAACTTACACATTTTCATTGTGCACTCAAGAAATGTACATCAAAACTTACACATTTTCATTGTACACTCAAGAAATGTACATCAAAACATACACATTTTCATTGTATACACAAGAAACGTACATCAAAACTTACACATTTTCATTGTACATACAAGAAATGTACATCAAAAACTTACACATTTTCATTGTATATGCAAGAAATGTACATCAAAACTTACACATTTTCATTGTACATGCAAGAAATGTACATCAAAACTTACGCATTTTCATTGTATATACAAGAAATATACATCCAAACTACACATTTTCATTGTATATACAAGAAATGTACATCAAAACTTACACATTTTCATTGTACATACAAGAAATGTACATCAAAACTTACACATTTTCATTGTATATACAAGAATTGTACATCAAAGCTCACACATTTTCATTGTATATACAAGAATTGTACATCAAAGCTCACACATTTTCATTGTATATACAAGAAATGTACATGAAAACATACACATTTTCATTGTATATACAAGAAATGTACATCAAAACTCACACATTTTCATTGTATATACAAGAAATGTACATCAAAGCTCACACATTTTCATTGTATATATAAGAAATGTACATGAAAACATACACATTTTCATTGTATATACAAGAAATGTAGATCAAAAGATACACATTTTCATTGTATATACAAGAAATGTACATCAAAACTCACACATTTTCATTGTATATACAAGAAATGTACATCAAAGCTCACACATTTTCATTGTATATACAAGAAATGTACATGAAAACATACACATTTTCATTGTATATACAAGAAATGTACATCAAAAGATACACATTTTCATTGTACACTCCAGAAATGTACATCAAAACTTACACATTTTCATTCTATATACAAGGAATGTACATCAAAACATACACATTTTCATTGTATATACAAGAAATGTACATCAAAGCTCACACATTTTCATTGTATATACAAGAAATGTACATGAAAACATACACATTTTCATTGTATATACAAGAAATGTACATCAAAAGATACACATTTTCATTGTAATTACAAGAAATGTACATCAAAGCTCACACATTTTCATTGTATATACAAGAAATGTACATCTAAACATACACATTTTCATTGTACACTCAAAAAATGTACATAGAAACTTACACATTTTCATTGTATATACAAGAAATGTACATCAAAACTTACACATTTTCATTGTATATGCAAGCAATGTACATCAAAACTTACACATTTTCATTGTATATACAAGAAATGTACATCAAAACTTACACATTTTCATTGTATATACAAGAAATGTACATCAAAGCATACACATTTTCATTGTATATACAAGAAATGTACATCAAAACTTACACATTTTCATTGTATATACAAGAAATGTACATCAAAACATACACATTTTCATTGTATATACAAGAAATATACATAAAAACATACACATTTTCATTGTATATACAAGAAATGTACAGCAAAACATAAACATTTTCATTGTATATACAAGAAATGTACATCAAAACATACACATTTTCATTGTACAGACAAGAAATGTAAATCAAAACTTACACATTTTCATTGTATATACAAGAAATGTACATCAAAACTTACACATTTTCATTGTGCACTCAAGAAATGTACATCAAAACTTACACATTTTCATTGTATATACAAGAAATGTACATCAAAACTTACACATTTTCATTGTGCACTCAAGAAATGTACATCAAAACTTACACATTTTCATTGTACACTCAAGAAATGTACATCAAAACATACACATTTTCATTGTATACACAAGAAACGTACATCAAAACTTACACATTTTCATTGTATATACAAGAAATATACATCCAAACTACACATTTTCATTGTATATACAAGAAATGTACATCAAAACTTACACATTTTCATTGTACATACAAGAAATGTACATCAAAACTTACACATTTTCATTGTATATACAAGAATTGTACATCAAAGCTCACACATTTTCATTGTATATACAAGAATTGTACATCAAAGCTCACACATTTTCATTGTATATACAAGAAATGTACATGAAAACATACACATTTTCATTGTATATACAAGAAATGTACATCAAAACTCACACATTTTCATTGTATATACAAGAAATGTACATCAAAGCTCACACATTTTCATTGTATATATAAGAAATGTACATGAAAACATACACATTTTCATTGTATATACAAGAAATGTAGATCAAAAGATACACATTTTCATTGTATATACAAGAAATGTACATCAAAACTCAAACATTTTCATTGTATATACAAGAAATGTACATCAAAGCTCACACATTTTCATTGTATATACAAGAAATGTACATGAAAACATACACATTTTCATTGTATATACAAGAAATGTACATCAAAAGATACACATTTTCATTGTACACTCCAGAAATGTACATCAAAACTTACACATTTTCATTCTATATACAAGGAATGTACATCAAAACATACACATTTTTATTGTATATACAAGAAATGTACATCAAAACATACACACTTTCATTGTACACTCAAGAAATGTACATCAAAACATACACATTTTCAATGTATATACAAGAAATGTACATCAAAACTTACACATTTTCATTGTATAAACAAGAAATGTATATCAAAGGTTACACATTTTCATTGTACACTCAAGAAATGTTTATCAAAGCATACACATTTTCATTGTATATACAAGGAATGTACATCAAAACATACACATTTTCATTGTATATACAAGAAATGTACATCAAAACTTACACATTTTCATTGTATATACTAGAAATGTACATCAAAACTTACACATTTTTATTGTAAATACACGAAATGTACATCAAAACTTACACATCTTCACTGTACATACAGGAAATGTACATCAAAAGCTTACATATTTTCATTGTATATGCAAGAAATGCACATCAAAAGTTACTCATTTTCATTGTATATAAGGAAATGCACATCAAAACTTACACATTTTCATTGTATATACAAGAAATGTACATCAAAACATACACATTTTCATTTTATATACAACAAATGTACATCACAACTTACACATTTTCATTGTATATACAAGAAATGTACATCAAAACTTACACATTTTCATTGTATATAAAGAAATGTACATCTAAACATACACATTTTCATTGTACACTCAAGAAATGTACATAGAAACTTACACATTTTCATTGTATATACAAGCAATGTACATCAAAACTTACACACTTTCATTGTATATCAAGAAATGTACATCTAAACATACACATTTTCATTGTACACTCAAAAAATGTACATAGAAACTTACACATTTTCATTGTATATACAAGAAATGTACATCAAAACTTACACATTTTCATTGTATATGCAAGCAATGTACATCAAAACTTACACATTTTCATTGTATATACAAGAAATGTACATCAAAACTTACACATTTTCATTGTATATACAAGAAATGTACATCAAAGCATACACATTTTCATTGTATATACAAGAAATGTACATCAAAACTTACACATTTTCATTGTATATACAAGAAATGTACATCAAAACATACACATTTTCATTGTATATACAAGAAATATACATAAAAACATACACATTTTCATTGTATATACAAGAAATGTACAGCAAAACATAAACATTTTCATTGTATATACAAGAAATGTACATCAAAACATACACATTTTCATTGTACAGACAAGAAATGTAAATCAAAACTTACACATTTTCATTGTATATACAAGAAATGTACATCAAAACTTACACATTTTCATTGTGCACTCAAGAAATGTACATCAAAACTTACACATTTTCATTGTATATACAAGAAATGTACATCAAAACTTACACATTTTCATTGTGCACTCAAGAAATGTACATCAAAACTTACACATTTTCATTGTACACTCAAGAAATGTACATCAAAACATACACATTTTCATTGTATACACAAGAAACGTACATCAAAGCTTACACATTTTCATTGTACATACAAGAAATGTACATCAAAAACTTACACATTTTCATTGTATATGCAAGAAATGTACATCAAAACTTACACATTTTCATTGTACATGCAAGAAATGTACATCAAAACTTACGCATTTTCATTGTATATACAAGAAATATACATCCAAACTACACATTTTCATTGTATATACAAGAAATGTACATCAAAACTTACACATTTTCATTGTACATACAAGAAATGTACATCAAAACTTACACATTTTCATTGTATATACAAGAATTGTACATCAAAGCTCACACATTTTCACTGTATATACAAGAATTGTACATCAAAGCTCACACATTTTCATTGTATATACAAGAAATGTAGATGAAAACATACACATTTTCATTGTATATACAAGAAATGTACATCAAAACTCACACATTTTCATTGTATATACAAGAAATGTACATCAAAGCTCACACATTTTCATTGTATATATAAGAAATGTACATGAAAACATACACATTTTCATTGTATATACAAGAAATGTAGATCAAAATATACACATTTTCATTGTATATACAAGAAATGTACATCAAAACTCACACATTTTCATTGTATATACAAGAAATGTACATCAAAGCTCACACATTTTCATTGTATATACAAGAAATGTACATGAAAACATACACATTTTCATTGTATATACAAGAAATGTACATCAAAAGATACACATTTTCATTGTACACTCCAGAAATGTACATCAAAACTTACACATTTTCATTCTATATACAAGGAATGTACATCAAAACATACACATTTTCATTGTATATACAAGAAATGTACATCAAAGCTCACACATTTTCATTGTATATACAAGAAATGTACATGAAAACATACACATTTTCATTGTATATACAAGAAATGTACATCAAAAGATACACATTTTCATTGTAATTACAAGAAATGTACATCAAAGCTCACACATTTTCATTGTATATACAAGAAATGTACATGAAAACATACACATTTTCATTTTACATACAAGAAATGTACAACAAAACTTACACATTTTCATTGTACACTCCAGAAATGTACATCAAAACTTACACATTTTCATTCTATATACAAGGAATGTACATCAAAACATACACATTTTCATTGTATATACAAGAAATGTACATCAAAACTCACACATTTTCATTGTATATACAAGAAATGTACATGAAAACTCACACATTTTTATTGTATATACAAGAAATGTACATGAAAACATACACATTTTCATTGTATATACAAGAAATGTACATCAAAAGATACACATTTTCATTGTATATACAAGAAATGTACATCAAAACTTACACATTTTCATTGTACACTCAAGAAATGTGTATCAAAACTTACACATTTTCATTGTATATACTAGATATGTACATCAAAACTTACACACTTTCATTGTATATCAAGAAATGTACATCTAAACATACACATTTTCATTGTACACTCAAGAAATGTACATAGAAACTTACACATTTTCATTGTATATACAAGCAATGTACATCAAAACTTACACACTTTCATTGTATATCAAGAAATGTACATCTAAACATACACATTTTCATTGTACACTCAAAAAATGTACATAGAAACTTACACATTTTCACTGTATATACAAGAAATGTACATCAAAACTTACACATTTTCATTGTATATGCAAGCAATGTACATCAAAACTTACACATTTTCATTGTATATACAAGAAATGTACATCAAAGCTTACACATTTTCATTGTATATACAAGAAATGTACATCAAAGCATACACATTTTCATTGTATATACAAGAAATGTACATCAAAACTTACACATTTTCATTGTATATACAAGAAATGTACATCAAAACATACACACTTTCATTGTATATACAAGAAATATACATAAAAACATACACATTTTCATTGTATATACAAGAAATGTACAGCAAAACATAAACATTTTCATTGTATATACAAGAAATGTACATCAAAACATACACATTTTCATTGTACAGACAAGAAATGTAAATCATAACTTACACATTTTCATTGTATATACAAGAAATGTACATCAAAACTTACACATTTTCATTGTGCACTAAAGAAATGTACATCAAAACTTACACATTTTCATTGTACACTCAAGAAAGGTACATCAAAACATACACATTTTCATTGTATACACAAGAAATGTACATCAAAACTTACACATTTTCATTGTATATGCTAGAAATGTACATCAAAACTTACACATTTTCATTGTACATACAGGAAATGTACATCAAAACTTACACATGTTCATTGTATATTCAAGAGATGTACATCAAAACTACACATTTTCATTGTATATACAAGAAATGTACATCAAAACTTACACATTTTCATTGTATATGCAAGAAATGTACATCAAAACATACACGTTTTCATTGTATATACAAGAAATGTACATCAAAACATACACACTTTCATTGTACACTCAAGAAATGTACATCAAAACATACACATTTTCATTGTATATACAAGAAATGTACATCAAAACTTACACATTTTCATTGTATAAACAAGAAATGTATATCAAAAAGTTACACATTTTCATTGTACACTCAAGAAATGTTTATCAAAGCATACACATTTTCATTGTATATACAAGGAATGTACATCAAAACATACACATTTTCATTGTATATACAAGAAATATACATCAAAACTTACACATTTTCATTGTATATACTAGAAATGTACATCAAAACTTACACATTTTTATTGTAAATACACGAAATGTACATCAAAACTTCCACATCTTCACTGTACATACAGGAAATGTACATCAAAAGCTTACATATTTTCATTGTATATGCAAGAAATGCACATCAAAAGTTACTCATTTTCATTGTGTATAAGGAAATGCACATCAAAACTTACACATTTTCATTGTATATACAAGAAATGTACATCAAAACATACACATTTTCATTTTATATACAAGAAATGTACATCACAACTTACACATTTTCATTGTATATACAAGAAATGTACATCAACACTTACACATTTTCATTGTATATACAAGAAATGTACATCCAAACTTACACATTTTCATTGTGCACTCAAGAAATGTACATCAAAACTTACACATTTTCATTGTACACTCAAGAAATGTACATCAAAACATACACATTTTCATTGTATACACAAGAAACGTACATCAAAACTTACACATTTTAACTGTACACTCAAGAAATGTACATCAAAACATAGACATTTTCATTGTACAAACAAGATATGTACATCAAAACTTACACATTTTCATTGTATATACAAGAAATGTACATCAAAACTTACACATTTTCATTGTGCACTCAAGAAATGTACATCAAAACTTACACATTTTCATTGTACACTCAAGAAATGTACATCAAAACATACACATTTTCATTGTATACACAAGTAACGTACATCAAAACTTACACATTTTCATTGTACATACAAGAAATGTACATCAAAAACTTACACATTTTCATTGTATATGCAAGAAATGTACATCAAAACTTACACATTTTCATTGTACATGCAAGAAATGTACATCAAAACTTACGCATTTTCATTGTATATACAAGAAATATACATCCAAACTACACATTTTCATTGTATATACAAGAAATGTACATCAAAACTTACACATTTTCATTGTACATACAAGAAATGTACATCAAAACTTACACATTTTCATTGTATATACAAGAATTGTACATCAAAGCTCACACATTTTCATTGTATATACAAGAATTGTACATCAAAGCTCACACATTTTCATTGTATATACAAGAAATGTACATGAAAACATACACATTTTCATTGTATATACAAGAAATGTACATCAAAAGTCACACATTTTCATTGTATGTACAAGAAATGTACATCAAAGCTCACACATTTTCATTGTATATATAAGAAATGTACATGAAAACATACACATTTTCATTGTATATACAAGAAATGTAGATCAAAAGATACACATTTTCATTGTATATACAAGAAATGTACATCAAAACTCACACATTTTCATTGTATATACAAGAAATGTACATCAAAGCTCACACATTTTCATTGTATATACAAGAAGTGTACATGAAAACATACACATTTTCATTGTATATACAAGAAATGTACATCAAAAGATACACATTTTCATTGTACACTCCAGAAATGTACATCAAAACTTACACATTTTCATTCTATATACAAGGAATGTACATCAAAACATACACATTTTCATTGTATATACAAGAAATGTTCATCAAAGCTCACACATTTTCATTGTATATACAAGAAATGTACATGAAAACATACACATTTTCATTGTATATACAAGAAATGTACATCAAAAGATACACATTTTCATTGTAATTACAAGAAATGTACATCAAAGCTCACACATTTTCATTGTATATACAAGAAATGTACATGAAAACATACACATTTTCATTGTACATACAAGAAATGTACAACAAAACTTACACATTTTCATTGTACACTCCAGAAATGTACATCAAAACTTACACATTTTCATTCTTTATACAAGGAATGTACATCAAAACATACACATTTTCATAGTATATACAAGAAATGTACATCAAAACTCACACATTTTCATTGTATATACAAGAAATGTACATCAAAGCTCACACATTTTTATTGTATATACAAGAAATGTACATGAAAACATACACATTTTCATTGTATATACAAGAAATGTACATCAAAAGATACACATTTTCATTGTATATACAAGAAATGTACATCAAAACTTTCACATTTTCATTGTACACTCAAGAAATGTGTATCAAAACTTACACATTTTCATTGTATATACTAGATATGTACATCAAAACTTACACACTTTCATTGTATATCAAGAAATGTACATCTAAACATACACATTTTCATTGTACACTCAAGAAATGTACATAGAATCTTACACATTTTCATTGTATATACAAGCAATGTACATCAAAACTTACACACTTTCATTGTATATCAAGAAATGTACATCTAAACATACACATTTTCATTGTACACTCAAGAAATGTACATAGAAACTTACACATTTTCATTGTATATACAAGAAATGTACATCAAAACTTACACATTTTCATTGTATATGCAAGCAATGTACATCAAAACTTACACATTTTCATTGTATATACAAGAAATGTACATCAAAACTTACACATTTTCATTGTATATACAAGAAATATACATCAAAACTTACACATTTTCATTGCATCTACCAGAAATGTACATGAAAACGTACACATTTTCGTTGTACATTCAAGAAATGTACATCATAGCTTACACATTTTCATTGTATATACAAGAAATGTACATCAAAACTTACACATTTTCATTGTACATACAAGAAATGTACATCAAAACTACACATTTTCTTTGTATATACAAAAATGTACTTCAAAACACACACATTTTCATTGTATATACAAGAATGTACATCAAAACTTACACATGTTCATTGTATATTCAAGAGATGTACATCAAAACTACACATTTTCATTGTATATACAAGAAATGTACATCAAAACTTACACATTCTCATTGTATATACAAGAAATGTACATCAAAACATACACATTTTCATTGTATATACAAGAAATGTACATCAAAACATACACACTTTCATTGTACACTCAAGAAATGTACATCAAAACATACACATTTTCAATGTATATACAAGAAATGTACATCAAAACTTACACATTTTCATTGTATAAACAAGAAATGTATATCAAAGGTTACACATTTTCATTGTACACTCAAGAAATGTTTATCAAAGCATACACATTTTCATTGTATATACAAGGAATGTACATCAAAACATACACATTTTCATTGTATATACAAGAAATGTACATCAAAACTTACACATTTTCATTGTATATACTAGAAATGTACATCAAAACTTACACATTTTTATTGTAAATACACGAAATGTACATCAAAACTTACACATCTTCACTGTACATACAGGAAATGTACATCAAAAGCTTACATATTTTCATTGTATATGCAAGAAATGCACATCAAAAGTTACTCATTTTCATTGTATATAAGGAAATGCACATCAAAACTTACACATTTTCATTGTATATACAAGAAATGTACATCAAAACATACACATTTTCATTTTATATACAACAAATGTACATCACAACTTACACATTTTCATTGTATATACAAGAAATGTACATCAAAACTTACACATTTTCATTGTATATAAAGAAATGTACATCTAAACATACACATTTTCATTGTACACTCAAGAAATGTACATAGAAACTTACACATTTTCATTGTATATACAAGCAATGTACATCAAAACTTACACACTTTCATTGTATATCAAGAAATGTACATCTAAACATACACATTTTCATTGTACACTCAAAAAATGTACATAGAAACTTACACATTTTCATTGTATATACAAGAAATGTACATCAAAACTTACACATTTTCATTGTATATGCAAGCAATGTACATCAAAACTTACACATTTTCATTGTATATACAAGAAATGTACATCAAAACTTACACATTTTCATTGTATATACAAGAAATGTACATCAAAGCATACACATTTTCATTGTATATACAAGAAATGTACATCAAAACTTACACATTTTCATTGTATATACAAGAAATGTACATCAAAACATACGCATTTTCATTGTATATACAAGAAATATACATAAAAACATACACATTTTCATTGTATATACAAGAAATGTACAGCAAAACATAAACATTTTCATTGTATATACAAGAAATGTACATCAAAACATACAAATTTTCATTGTACAGACAAGAAATGTAAATCAAAACTTACACATTTTCATTGTATATACAAGAAATGTACATCAAAACTTACACATTTTCATTGTGCACTCAAGAAATGTACATCAAAACTTACACATTTTCATTGTACACTCAAGAAAGGTACATCAAAACATACACATTTTCATTGTATACGCAAGAAATGTACATCAAAACTTACACATTTTCATTGTATATGCTAGAAATGTACATCAAAACTTACACATTTTCATTGTACATACAGGAAATGTACATCAAAACTTACACATGTTCATTGTATATTCAAGAGATGTACATCAAAACTACACAATTTTCATTGTATATACAAGAAATGTACATCAAAACTTACACATTTTCATTGTATATACAAGAAATGTACATCAAAACATACACGTTTTCATTGTATATACAAGAAATGTACATCAAAACATACACACTTTCATTGTACACTCAAGAAATGTACATCAAAACATACACATTTTCATTGTATATACAAGAAATGTACATCAAAACTTACACATTTTCATTGTATAAACAAGAAATGTATATCAAAAAGTTACACATTTTCATTGTACACTCAAGAAATGTTTATCAAAGCATACACATTTTCATTGTATATACAAGGAATGTACATCAAAACATACACATTTTCATTGTATATACAAGAAATGTACATCAAAACTTACACATTTTCATTGTATATACTAGAAATGTACATCAAAACTTACACATTTTTATTGTAAATACACGAAATGTACATCAAAACTTACACATCTTCACTGTACATACAGGAAATGTACATCAAAAGCTTACATATTTTCATTGTATATGCAAGAAATGCACATCAAAAGTTACTCATTTTCATTGTATATAAGGAAATGCACATCAAAACTTACACATTTTCATTGTATATACAAGAAATGTACATCAAAACATACACATTTTCATTTTATATACAAGAAATGTACATCACAACTTACACATTTTCATTGTATATACAAGAAATGTACATCAACACTTACACATTTTCATTGTATATACAAGAAATGTACATCCAAACTTACACATTTTCATTGTGCACTCAAGAAATGTACATCAAAACTTACACATTTTCATTGTACACTCAAGAAATGTACATCAAAACATACACATTTTCATTGTATACACAAGAAACGTACATCAAAACTTACACATTTTAACTGTACACTCAGGAAATGTACATCAAAACATAGACATTTTCATTGTACAAACAAGATATGTACATCAAAACTTACACATTTTCATTGTATATACAAGAAATGTACATCAAAACTTACACATTTTCATTGTGCACTCAAGAAATGTACATCAAAACTTACACATTTTCATTGTACACTCAAGAAATGTACATCAAAACATACACATTTTCATTGTATACACAAGAAACGTACATCAAAACTTACACATTTTCATTGTACATACAAGAAATGTACATCAAAAACTTACACATTTTCATTGTATATGCAAGAAATGTACATCAAAACTTACACATTTTCATTGTACATGCAAGAAATGTACATCAAAACTTACGCATTTTCATTGTATATACAAGAAATATACATCCAAACTACACATTTTCATTGTATATACAAGAAATGTACATCAAAACTTACACATTTTCATTGTACATACAAGAAATGTACATCAAAACTTACACATTTTCATTGTATATACAAGAATTGTACATCAAAGCTCACACATTTTCATTGTATATACAAAAATTGTACATCAAAGCTCACACATTTTCATTGTATATACAAGAAATGTACATGAAAACATACACATTTTCATTGTATATACAAGAAATGTACTGCAAAACTCACACATTTTCATTGTATATACAAGAAATATACATCAAAGCTCACACATTTTCATTGTATATACAAAAATTGTACATCAAAGCTCACACATTTTCATTGTATATACAAGAAATGTACATGAAAACATACACATTTTCATTGTATATACAAGAAATGTACTGCAAAACTCACACATTTTCATTGTATATAAAGAAATGTACATCTAAACATACACATTTTCATTGTACACTCAAGAAATGTACATAGAAACTTACACATTTTCATTGTATATACAAGCAATGTACATCAAAACTTACACACTTTCATTGTATATCAAGAAATGTACATCTAAACATACACATTTTCATTGTACACTCAAAAAATGTACATAGAAACTTACACATTTTCATTGTATATACAAGAAATGTACATCAAAACTTACACATTTTCATTGTATATGCAAGCAATGTACATCAAAACTTACACATTTTCATTGTATATACAAGAAATGTACATCAAAACTTACACATTTTCATTGTATATACAAGAAATGTACATCAAAGCATACACATTTTCATTGTATATACAAGAAATGTACATCAAAACTTACACATTTTCATTGTATATACAAGAAATGTACATCAAAACATACGCATTTTCATTGTATATACAAGAAATATACATAAAAACATACACATTTTCATTGTATATACAAGAAATGTACAGCAAAACATAAACATTTTCATTGTATATACAAGAAATGTACATCAAAACATACACATTTTCATTGTACAGACAAGAAATGTAAATCAAAACTTACACATTTTCATTGTATATACAAGAAATGTACATCAAAACTTACACATTTTCATTGTGCACTCAAGAAATGTACATCAAAACTTACACATTTTCATTGTACACTCAAGAAATGTACATCAAAACATACACATTTTCATTGTATACGCAAGAAATGTACATCAAAACTTACACATTTTCATTGTATATGCTAGAAATGTACATCAAAACTTACACATTTTCATTGTACATACAGGAAATGTACATCAAAACTTACACATGTTCATTGTATATTCAAGAGATGTACATCAAAACTACACAATTTTCATTGTATATACAAGAAATGTACATCAAAACTTACACATTTTCATTGTATATACAAGAAATGTACATCAAAACATACACGTTTTCATTGTATATACAAGAAATGTACATCAAAACATACACACTTTCATTGTACACTCAAGAAATGTACATCAAAACATACACATTTTCATTGTATATACAAGAAATGTACATCAAAACTTACACATTTTCATTGTATAAGCAAGAAATGTATATCAAAAAGTTACACATTTTCATTGTACACTCAAGAAATGTTTATCAAAGCATACACATTTTCATTGTATATACAAGGAATGTACATCAAAACATACACATTTTCATTGTATATACAAGAAATGTACATCAAAACTTACACATTTTCATTGTATATACTAGAAATGTACATCAAAACTTACACATTTTTATTGTAAATACACGAAATGTACATCAAAACTTACACATCTTCACTGTACATACAGGAAATGTACATCAAAAGCTTACATATTTTCATTGTATATGCAAGAAATGCACATCAAAAGTTACTCATTTTCATTGTATATAAGGAAATGCACATCAAAACTTACACATTTTCATTGTATATACAAGAAATGTACATCAAAACATACACATTTTCATTTTATATACAAGAAATGTACATCACAACTTACACATTTTCATTGTATATACAAGAAATGTACATCAACACTTACACATTTTCATTGTATATACAAGAAATGTACATCCAAACTTACACATTTTCATTGTGCACTCAAGAAATGTACATCAAAACTTACACATTTTCATTGTACACTCAAGAAATGTACATCAAAACATACACATTTTCATTGTATACACAAGAAACGTACATCAAAACTTACACATTTTAACTGTACACTCAGGAAATGTACATCAAAACATAGACATTTTCATTGTACAAACAAGATATGTACATCAAAACTTACACATTTTCATTGTATATACAAGAAATGTACATCAAAACTTACACATTTTCATTGTGCACTCAAGAAATGTACATCAAAACTTACACATTTTCATTGTACACTCAAGAAATGTACATCAAAACATACACATTTTCATTGTATACACAAGAAACGTACATCAAAACTTACACATTTTCATTGTACATACAAGAAATGTACATCAAAAACTTACACATTTTCATTGTATATGCAAGAAATGTACATCAAAACTTACACATTTTCATTGTACATGCAAGAAATGTACATCAAAACTTACGCATTTTCATTGTATATACAAGAAATATACATCCAAACTACACATTTTCATTGTATATACAAGAAATGTACATCAAAACTTACACATTTTCATTGTACATACAAGAAATGTACATCAAAACTTACACATTTTCATTGTATATACAAGAATTGTACATCAAAGCTCACACATTTTCATTGTATATACAAAAATTGTACATCAAAGCTCACACATTTTCATTGTATATACAAGAAATGTACATGAAAACATACACATTTTCATTGTATATACAAGAAATGTACTGCAAAACTCACACATTTTCATTGTATATACAAGAAATGTACATCAAAGCTCACACATTTTCATTGTATATATAAGAAATGTACATGAAAACATACACATTTTCATTGTATATACAAGAAATGTAGATCAAAAGATACACATTTTCATTGTATATACAAGAAATGTACATCAAAACTCACACATTTTCATTGTATATACAAGAAATGTACATCAAAGCTCACACATTTTCATTGTATATACAAGAAATGTACATGAAAACATACACATTTTCATTGTATATACAAGAAATGTACATCAAAAGATACACATTTTCATTGTACACTCCAGAAATGTAAATCAAAACTTACACATTTTCATTCTATATACAAGGAATGTACATCAAAACATACACATTTTCATTGTATATACAAGAAATGTACATCAAAGCTCACACATTTTCATTGTATATACAAGAAATGTACATGAAAACATACACATTTTCATTGTATATACAAGAAATGTACATCAAAAGATACTTATTTTCATTGTAATTACAAGAAATGTACATCAAAGCTCACACATTTTCATTGTATATACAAGAAATGTACATGAAAACATACACATTTTCATTGTACATACAAGAAATGTACAACAAAACTTACACATTTTCATTGTACACTCCAGAAATGTACATCAAAACTTACACATTTTCATTCTATATACAAGGAATGTACATCAAAACATACACATTTTCATTGTATATACAAGAAATGTACATCAAAACTCACACATTTTCATTGTATATACAAGAAATGTACATCAAAGCTCACACATTTTTATTGTATATACAAGAAATGTACATGAAAACATACACATTTTCATTGTATATACAAGAAATGTACATCAAAAGATACACATTTTCATTGTATATACAAGAAATGTACATCAAAACTTACACATTTTCATTGTACACTCAAGAAATGTGTATCAAAACTTACACATTTTCATTGTATATACTAGATATGTACATCAAAACTTACACACTTTCATTGTATATCAAGAAATGTACATCTAAAATTACACATTTTCATTGTACACTCAAGAAATGTACATAGAAACTTACACATTTTCATTGTATATACAAGCAATGTACATCAAAACTTACACACTTTCATTGTATATCAAGAAATGTACATCTAAACATACACATTTTCATTGTACACTCAAGAAATGTACATAGAAACTTACACATTTTCATTGTATATACAAGAAATGTACATCAAAACTTACACATTTTCATTGTATATGCAAGCAATGTACATCAAAACTTACACATTTTCATTGTATATACAAGAAATGTACATCAAAACTTACACATTTTCATTGTATATACAAGAAATGTACATCAAAGCATACACATTTTCATTGTATATACAAGAAATATACATCAAAACTTACACATTTTCATTGTATCTACCAGAAATGTACATGAAAACGTACACATTTTCGTTGTACATTCAAGAAATGTACATCATAGCTTACACATTTTCATTGTATATACAAGAAATGTACATCAAAACTTACACATTTTCATTGTACATACAAGAAATGTACATCAAAACTACACATTTTCTTTGTATATACAAAAATGTACTTCAAAACATACACATTTTCATTGTATATACAAGAATGTACATCAAAACTTACACATGTTCATTGTATATTCAAGAGATGTACATCAAAACTACACATTTTCATTGTATATACAAGAAATGTACATCAAAACTTACACATTTTCATTGTATATACAAGAAATGTACATCAAAACATACACATTTTCATTGTATATACAAGAAATGTACATCAAAACATACACACTTTCATTGTACACTCAAGAAATGTACATCAAAACATACACATTTTCATTGTATATACAAGAAATGTACATCAAAACTTACACATTTTCATTGTATAAACAAGAAATGTATATCAAAGGTTACACATTTTCATTGTACACTCAAGAAATGTTTATAAAGCATACACATTTTCATTGTATATACAAGGAATGTACATCAAAACATACACATTTTCATTGTATATACAAGAAATGTACATCAAAACTTACACATTTTTATTGTAAATACACGAAATGTACATCAAAACTTACACATCTTCACTGTACATACAGGAAATGTACATCAAAAGCTTACATATTTTCATTGTATATGCAAGAAATGCACATCAAAAGTTACTCATTTTCATTGTATATAAGGAAATGCACATCAAAACTTACACATTTTCATTGTATATACAAGAAATGTACATCAAAACATACACATTTTCATTTTATATACAAGAAATGTACATCACAACTTACACATTTTCATTGTATATACAAGAAATGTACATCAACACTTACACATTTTCATTGTATATACAAGAAATGTACATCCAAACTTACACATTTTCATTGTGCACTCAAGAAATGTACATCAAAACTTACACATTTTCATTGTACACTCAAGAAATGTACATCAAAACATACACATTTTCATTGTATACACAAGAAACGTACATCAAAACTTACACATTTTCACTGTACACTCAAGAAATGTACATCAAAACATAGACATTTTCATTGTACAAACAAGATATGTACATCAAAACTTACACATTTTCATTGTATATACAAGAAATGTACATCAAAACTTACACATTTTCATTGTGCACTCAAGAAATGTACATCAAAACTTACACATTTTCATTGTACACTCAAGAAATGTACATCAAAACATACACATATTCATTTTATACACCTGAAACGTACATCAAAACTTACACATTTTCATTGTACATACAAGAAATGTACATCAAAAACTTACACATTTTCATTGTATATGCAAGAAATGTACATCAAAACTTACACATTTTCATTGTACATGCAAGAAATGTACATCAAAACTTACGCATTTTCATTGTATATACAAGAAATATACATCCAAACTACACATTTTCATTGTCTATACAAGAAATGTACATCAAAACTTACACATTTTCATTGTACATACAAGAAATGTACATCAAAACTTACACACTTTCATTGTATATCAAGAAATGTACATCTAAGCATACACATTTTCATTGTACACTCAAGAAATGTACATAGAAACTTACACATTTTCATTGTATATACAAGCAATGTACATCAAAACTTACACACTTTCATTGTATATCAAGAAATGTACATCTAAACATACACATTTTCATTGTACACTCAAGAAATGTACATAGAAACTTACACATTTTCATTGTATATACAAGAAATGTACATCAAAACTTACACATTTTCATTGTATATGCAAGCAATGTACATCAAAACTTACACATTTTCATTGTATATACAAGAAATGTACATCAAAACTTACACATTTTCATTGTATATACAAGGAATGTACATCAAAGCATACACATTTTCATTGTATATACAAGAAATATACATCAAAACTTACACATTTTCATTGTATCTACCAGAAATGTACATGAAAACGTACACATTTTCGTTGTACATTCAAGAAATGTACATCATAGCTTACACATTTTCATTGTATATACAAGAAATGTACATCAAAAGATACTTATTTTCATTGTAATTACAAGAAATGTACATCAAAGCTCACACATTTTCATTGTATATACAAGAAATGTACATGAAAACATACACATTTTCATTGTACATACAAGAAATGTACAACAAAACTTACACATTTTCATTGTACACTCCAGAAATGTACATCAAAACTTACACATTTTCATTCTATATACAAGGAATGTACATCAAAACATACACATTTTCATTGTATATACAAGAAATGTACATCAAAACTCACACATTTTCATTGTATATACAAGAAATGTACATCAAAGCTCACACATTTTTATTGTATATACAAGAAATGTACATGAAAACATACACATTTTCATTGTATATACAAGAAATGTACATCAAAAGATACACATTTTCATTGTATATACAAGAAATGTACATCAAAACTTACACATTTTCATTGTACACTCAAGAAATGTGTATCAAAACTTACACATTTTCATTGTATATACTAGATATGTACATCAAAACTTACACACTTTCATTGTATATCAAGAAATGTACATCTAAAATTACACATTTTCATTGTACACTCAAGAAATGTACATAGAAACTTACACATTTTCATTGTATATACAAGCAATGTACATCAAAACTTACACACTTTCATTGTATATCAAGAAATGTACATCTAAACATACACATTTTCATTGTACACTCAAGAAATGTACATAGAAACTTACACATTTTCATTGTATATACAAGAAATGTACATCAAAACTTACACATTTTCATTGTATATGCAAGCAATGTACATCAAAACTTACACATTTTCATTGTATATACAAGAAATGTACATCAAAACTTACACATTTTCATTGTATATACAAGAAATGTACATCAAAGCATACACATTTTCATTGTATATACAAGAAATATACATCAAAACTTACACATTTTCATTGTATCTACCAGAAATGTACATGAAAACGTACACATTTTCGTTGTACATTCAAGAAATGTACATCATAGCTTACACATTTTCATTGTATATACAAGAAATGTACATCAAAACTTACACATTTTCATTGTACATACAAGAAATGTACATCAAAACTACACATTTTCTTTGTATATACAAAAATGTACTTCAAAACATACACATTTTCATTGTATATACAAGAATGTACATCAAAACTTACACATGTTCATTGTATATTCAAGAGATGTACATCAAAACTACACATTTTCATTGTATATACAAGAAATGTACATCAAAACTTACACATTTTCATTGTATATACAAGAAATGTACATCAAAACATACACATTTTCATTGTATATACAAGAAATGTACATCAAAACATACACACTTTCATTGTACACTCAAGAAATGTACATCAAAACATACACATTTTCATTGTATATACAAGAAATGTACATCAAAACTTACACATTTTCATTGTATAAACAAGAAATGTATATCAAAGGTTACACATTTTCATTGTACACTCAAGAAATGTTTATAAAGCATACACATTTTCATTGTATATACAAGGAATGTACATCAAAACATACACATTTTCATTGTATATACAAGAAATGTACATCAAAACTTACACATTTTTATTGTAAATACACGAAATGAACATCAAAACTTACACATCTTCACTGTACATACAGGAAATGTACATCAAAAGCTTACATATTTTCATTGTATATGCAAGAAATGCACATCAAAAGTTACTCATTTTCATTGTATATAAGGAAATGCACATCAAAACTTACACATTTTCATTGTATATACAAGAAATGTACATCAAAACATACACATTTTCATTTTATATACAAGAAATGTACATCACAACTTACACATTTTCATTGTATATACAAGAAATGTACATCAACACTTACACATTTTCATTCTATATACAAGAAATGTACATCCAAACTTACACATTTTCATTGTGCACTCAAGAAATGTACATCAAAACTTACACATTTTCATTGTACACTCAAGAAATGTACATCAAAACATACACATTTTCATTGTATACACAAGAAACGTACATCAAAACTTACACATTTTCACTGTACACTCAAGAAATGTACATCAAAACATAGACATTTTCATTGTACAAACAAGATATGTACATCAAAACTTACACATTTTCATTGTATATACAAGAAATGTACATCAAAACTTACACATTTTCATTGTGCACTCAAGAAATGTACATCAAAACTTACACATTTTCATTGTACACTCAAGAAATGTACATCAAAACATACACATATTCATTTTATACACCTGAAACGTACATCAAAACTTACACATTTTCATTGTACATACAAGAAATGTACATCAAAAACTTACACATTTTCATTGTATATGCAAGAAATGTACATCAAAACTTACACATTTTCATTGTACATGCAAGAAATGTACATCAAAACTTACGCATTTTCATTGTATATACAAGAAATATACATCCAAACTACACATTTTCATTGTCTATACAAGAAATGTACATCAAAACTTACACATTTTCATTGTACATACAAGAAATGTACATCAAAACTTACACACTTTCATTGTATATCAAGAAATGTACATCTAAGCATACACATTTTCATTGTACACTCAAGAAATGTACATAGAAACTTACACATTTTCATTGTATATACAAGCAATGTACATCAAAACTTACACACTTTCATTGTATATCAAGAAATGTACATCTAAACATACACATTTTCATTGTACACTCAAGAAATGTACATAGAAACTTACACATTTTCATTGTATATACAAGAAATGTACATCAAAACTTACACATTTTCATTGTATATGCAAGCAATGTACATCAAAACTTACACATTTTCATTGTATATACAAGAAATGTACATCAAAACTTACACATTTTCATTGTATATACAAGAAATGTACATCAAAGCATACACATTTTCATTGTATATACAAGAAATATACATCAAAACTTACACATTTTCATTGTATCTACCAGAAATGTACATGAAAACGTACACATTTTCGTTGTACATTCAAGAAATGTACATCATAGCTTACACATTTTCATTGTATATACAAGAAATGTACATCAAAACTTACACATTTTCATTGTACATACAAGAAATGTACATCAAAACTACACATTTTCTTTGTATATACAAAAATGTACTTCAAAACATACACATTTTCATTGTATATGCAAGAATGTACATCAAAACTTACACATTGTTCATTGTATATTCAAGAGATGTACATCAAAACTACACATTTTCATTGTATATACAAGAAATGTACATCAAAACTTACACATTTTCATTGTATATACAAGAAATGTACATCAAAACATACACATTTTCATTGTATATACAAGAAATGTACATCAAAACTTACACATTTTCATTGTATAAACAAGAAATGTATATCAAAAAGTTACACATTTTCATTGTACACTCAAGAAATGTTTATCAAAGCATACACATTTTCATTGTATATACAAGGAATGTACATCAAAACATACACATTTTCATTGTATATACAAGAAATGTACATCAAAACTTACACATTATCATTGTATATACTAGAAATGTACATCAAAACTTACACATTTTTATTGTAAATACACAAAATGTACATCAAAACTTACACATCTTCACTGTACATACAGGAAATGTACATCAAAAGCTTACATATTTTCATTGTATATGCAAGAAATGCACATCAAAAGTTACTCATTTTCATTGTATATAAGGAAATGCACATCAAAACTTACTCATTTTCATTGTATATACAAGAAATGTACATCAAAACATACACATTTTCATTTTATATACAAGAAATGTACATCACAACTTACACATTTTCATTGTATATACAAGAAATGTACATCAACACTTACACATTTTCATTGTATATACAAGAAATGTACATCCAAACTTACACATTTTCATTCTGCACTCAAGAAATGTACATCAAAACTTACACATTTTCATTGTACACTCAAGAAATGTACATCAAAACATACACATTTTCATTGTATACACAAGAAACGTACATCAAAACTTACACATTTTCACTGTACACTCAAGAAATGTACATCAAAACATAGACATTTTCATTGTACAAACAAGATATGTACATCAAAACTTACACATTTTCATTGTATATACAAGAAATGTACATCAAAACTTACACATTTTCATTGTGCACTCAAGAAATGTACATCAAAGCTTACACATTTTCATTGTACACTCAAGAAATGTACATCAAAACATACACATTTTCATTGTATACACCAGAAACGTACATCAAAACTTACACATTTTCATTGTACATACAAGAAATGTACATCAAAAACTTACACATTTTCATTGTATATGCAAGAAATGTACATCAAAACTTACACATTTTCATTGTACATGCAAGAAATGTACATCAAAACTTACGCATTTTCATTGTATATACAAGAAATAGACATCCAAACTACACATTTTCATTGTATATACAAGAAATGTACATCAAAACTTACACATTTTCATTGTACATACAAGAAATGTACATCAAAACTTACACATTTTCATTGTATATACAAGAATTGTACATCAAAGCTCACACATTTTCATTGTATATACAAGAATTGTACATCAAAGCTCACACATTTTCATTGTATATACAAGAAATGTACATGAAAACATACACATTTTCATTGTATATACAAGAAATGTACATCAAAGCTCACACATTTTCATTGTATATATAAGAAATGTACATGAAGACATACACATTTTCATTGTATATACAAGAAATGTAGATCAAAAAATACACATTTTCATTGTATATACAAGAAATGTACATCAAAACTCACACATTTTCATTGTATATACAAGAAATGTACATCAAAGCTCACACATTTTCATTGTATATACAAGAAATGTACATGAAAACATACACATTTTCATTGTATATACAAGAAATGTACATCAAAAGATACACATTTTCATTGTACACTCCAGAAATGTACATCAAAACTTACACATTTTCATTCTATATACAAGGAATGTACATCAAAACATACACATTTTCATTGTATATACAAGAAATGTACATCAAAGCTCACACATTTTCATTGTATATACAAGAAATGTACATCAAAACTTACACATTTTCATTGTACTTACAAGAAATGTACATCAAAACTACACATTTTCTTTGTATATACAAAAATGTACTTCAAAACATACACATTTTCATTGTATATACAAGAAATGTACATGAAAACATACACATTTTCATTGTATATACAAGAAATGTACATCAAAAGATACACATTTTCATTGTACACTCCAGAAATGTACATCAAAACTTACACATTTTCATTCTATGTACAAGGAATGTACATCAAAACATACACATTTTCATTGTATATACAAGAAATGTACATCAAAACTCACACATTTTCATTGTATATACAAGAAATGCACATCAAAGCTCACACATTTTCATTGTATATACAAGAAATTTACATGAAAACATACACATTTTCATTGTATATACAAGAAATGTACATCAAAAGATACACATTTTCATTGTATATACAAGAAATGTACATCAAAGCTCACACATTTTCATTGTATATATAAGAAATGTACATGAAAACATACACATTTTCATTGTATATACAAGAAATGTAGATCAAAAGATACACATTTTCATTGTATATACAAGAAATGTACATCAAAACTCACACATTTTCATTGTATATACAAGAAATGTACATCAAAGCTCACACATTTTCATTGTATATACAAGAAATGTACATGAAAACATACACATTTTCATTGTATATACAAGAAATGTACATCAAAAGATACACATTTTCATTGTACACTCCAGAAATGTACATCAAAACTTACACATTTTCATTCTATATACAAGGAATGTACATCAAAACATACACATTTTCATTGTATATACAAGAAATGTACATCAAAGCTCACACATTTTCATTGTATATACAAGAAATGTACATGAAAACATACACATTTTCATTGTATATACAAGAAATGTACATCAAAAGATACACATTTTCATTGTAATTACAAGATATGTAACTCAAAGCTCACACATTTTCATTGTATATACAAGAAATGTACATGAAAACATACACATTTTCATTGTACATACAAGAAATGTACAACAAAACTTACACATTTTCATTGTACACTCCAGAAATGTACATCAAAGCTTACACATTTTCATTCTATATACAAGGAATGTACATCAAAACATACACATTTTCATTGTATATACAAGAAATGTACATCAAAACTCACACATTTTCATTGTATATACAAGAAATGTACATCAAAGCTCACACATTTTTATTGTATATACAAGAAATGTACATGAAAACATACACATTTTCATTGTATATACAAGAAATGTACATCAAAAGATACACATTTTCATTGTATATACAAGAAATGTACATCAAAACTTACACATTTTCATTGTACACTCAAGAAATGTGTATCAAAACTTACACATTTTCATTGTATATACTAGATATGTACATCAAAACTTACACACTTTCATTGTATATCAAGAAATGTACATCTAAACATACACATTTTCATTGTACACTCAAGAAATGTACATAGAAACTTACACATTTTCATTGTATATACAAGCAATGTACATCAAAAGTTACACACTTTCATTGTATATCAAGAAATGTACATCTAAACATACACATTTTCATTGTACACTCAAGAAATGTACATAGAAACTTACACATTTTCATTGTATATACAAGAAATGTACATCAAAACTTACACATTTTCATTGTATATGCAAGCAATGTACATCAAAACTTACACATTTTCATTGTATATACAAGAAATGTACATCAAAACTTACACATTTTCATTGTATATACAAGAAATGTACATCAAGGCATACGCATTTTCATTGTATATACAAGAAATATACATCAAAACTTACACATTTTCATTGTATCTACCAGAAATGTACATGAAAACGTACACATTTTCGTTGTACATTCAAGAAATGTACATCATAGCTTACACATTTTCATTGTATATACAAGAAATGTACATCAAAACTTACACATTTTCATTGTACATACAAGAAATGTACATCAAAACATACCCATTTTCATTGTATATACAAGAATGTACATCAAAACTTACACATGTTCATTGTATATTCAAGAGATGTACATCAAAACTACACATTTTCATTGTATATACAAGAAATGTACATCAAAACTTACACATTTTCATTGTATATACAAGAAATGTACATCAAAACATACACATTTTCATTGTATATACAAGAAATGTACATCAAAACATACACACTTTCGTTGTACACTCAAGAAATGTACATCAAAACATACACATTTTCATTGTATATACAAGAAATGTACATCAAAACTTACACATTTTCATTGTATAAACAAGAAATGTATATCAAAGGTTACACATTTTCATTGTACACTCAAGAAATGTTTATAAAGCATACACATTTTCATTGTATATACAAGGAATGTACATCAAAACATACACATTTTCATTGTATATACAAGAAATGTACATCAAAACTTACACATTTTCATTGTATATACAAGAAATGTACATCAAAACATACACATTTTCATTGTATATACAAGAAATATACATAAAAACATACACATTTTCATTGTATATACAAGAAATGTACAGCAAAACATAAACATTTTCATTGTATATACAAGAAATGTACATCAAAACATACACATTTTCATTGTGCACTCAAGAAATGTACATCAAAACTTACACATTTTCATTGTATATACAAGAAATGTACATCCAAACTTACACATTTTCATTCTGCACTCAAGAAATGTACATCAAAACTTACACATTTTCATTGTACACTCAAGAAATGTACATCAAAACATACACATTTTCATTGTATACACAAGAAACGTACATCAAAACTTACACATTTTCACTGTACACTCAAGAAATGTACATCAAAACATAGACATTTTCATTGTACAAACAAGATATGTACATCAAAACTTACACATTTTCATTGTATATACAAGAAATGTACATCAAAACTTACACATTTTCATTGTGCACTCAAGAAATGTACATCAAAGCTTACACATTTTCATTGTACACTCAAGAAATGTACATCAAAACATACACATTTTCATTGTATACACCAGAAACGTACATCAAAACTTACACATTTTCATTGTACATACAAGAAATGTACATCAAAAACTTACACATTTTCATTGTATATGCAAGAAATGTACATCAAAACTTACACATTTTCATTGTACATGCAAGAAATGTACATCAAAACTTACGCATTTTCATTGTATATACAAGAAATAGACATCCAAACTACACATTTTCATTGTATATACAAGAAATGTACATCAAAACTTACACATTTTCATTGTACATACAAGAAATGTACATCAAAACTTACACATTTTCATTGTATATACAAGAATTGTACATCAAAGCTCACACATTTTCATTGTATATACAAGAATTGTACATCAAAGCTCACACATTTTCATTGTATATACAAGAAATGTACATGAAAACATACACATTTTCATTGTATATACAAGAAATGTACATCAAAGCTCACACATTTTCATTGTATATATAAGAAATGTACATGAAAACATACACATTTTCATTGTATATACAAGAAATGTAGATCAAAAAATACACATTTTCATTGTATATACAAGAAATGTACATCAAAACTCACACATTTTCATTGTATATACAAGAAATGTACATCAAAGCTCACACATTTTCATTGTATATACAAGAAATGTACATGAAAACATACACATTTTCATTGTATATACAAGAAATGTACATCAAAAGATACACATTTTCATTGTACACTCCAGAAATGTACATCAAAACTTACACATTTTCATTCTATATACAAGGAATGTACATCAAAACATACACATTTTCATTGTATATACAAGAAATGTACATCAAAGCTCACACATTTTCATTGTATATACAAGAAATGTACATCAAAACTTACACATTTTCATTGTACTTACAAGAAATGTACATCAAAACTACACATTTTCTTTGTATATACAAAAATGTACTTCAAAACATACACATTTTCATTGTATATACAAGAAATGTACATGAAAACATACACATTTTCATTGTATATACAAGAAATGTACATCAAAAGATACACATTTTCATTGTACACTCCAGAAATGTACATCAAAACTTACACATTTTCATTCTATGTACAAGGAATGTACATCAAAACATACACATTTTCATTGTATATACAAGAAATGTACATCAAAACTCACACATTTTCATTGTATATACAAGAAATGCACATCAAAGCTCACACATTTTCATTGTATATACAAGAAATGTACATGAAAACATACACATTTTCATTGTATATACAAGAAATGTACATCAAAAGATACACATTTTCATTGTATATACAAGAAATGTACATCAAAGCTCACACATTTTCATTGTATATATAAGAAATGTACATGAAAACATACACATTTTCATTGTATATACAAGAAATGTAGATCAAAAGATACACATTTTCATTGTATATACAAGAAATGTACATCAAAACTCACACATTTTCATTGTATATACAAGAAATGTACATCAAAGCTCACACATTTTCATTGTATATACAAGAAATGTACATGAAAACATACACATTTTCATTGTATATACAAGAAATGTACATCAAAAGATACACATTTTCATTGTACACTCCAGAAATGTACATCAAAACTTACACATTTTCATTCTATATACAAGGAATGTACATCAAAACATACACATTTTCATTGTATATACAAGAAATGTACATCAAAGCTCACACATTTTCATTGTATATACAAGAAATGTACATGAAAACATACACATTTTCATTGTATATACAAGAAATGTACATCAAAAGATACACATTTTCATTGTAATTACAAGATATGTAACTCAAAGCTCACACATTTTCATTGTATATACAAGAAATGTACATGAAAACATACACATTTTCATTGTACATACAAGAAATGTACAACAAAACTTACACATTTTCATTGTACACTCCAGAAATGTACATCAAAGCTTACACATTTTCATTCTATATACAAGGAATGTACATCAAAACATACACATTTTCATTGTATATACAAGAAATGTACATCAAAACTCACACATTTTCATTGTATATACAAGAAATGTACATCAAAGCTCACACATTTTTATTGTATATACAAGAAATGTACATGAAAACATACACATTTTCATTGTATATACAAGAAATGTACATCAAAAGATACACATTTTCATTGTATATACAAGAAATGTACATCAAAACTTACACATTTTCATTGTACACTCAAGAAATGTGTATCAAAACTTACACATTTTCATTGTATATACTAGATATGTACATCAAAACTTACACACTTTCATTGTATATCAAGAAATGTACATCTAAACATACACATTTTCATTGTACACTCAAGAAATGTACATAGAAACTTACACATTTTCATTGTATATACAAGCAATGTACATCAAAACTTACACACTTTCATTGTATATCAAGAAATGTACATCTAAACATACACATTTTCATTGTACACTCAAGAAATGTACATAGAAACTTACACATTTTCATTGTATATACAAGAAATGTACATCAAAACTTACACATTTTCATTGTATATGCAAGCAATGTACATCAAAACTTACACATTTTCATTGTATATACAAGAAATGTACATCAAAACTTACACATTTTCATTGTATATACAAGAAATGTACATCAAGGCATACGCATTTTCATTGTATATACAAGAAATATACATCAAAACTTACACATTTTCATTGTATCTACCAGAAATGTACATGAAAACGTACACATTTTCGTTGTACATTCAAGAAATGTACATCATAGCTTACACATTTTCATTGTATATACAAGAAATGTACATCAAAACTTACACATTTTCATTGTACATACAAGAAATGTACATCAAAACATACACATTTTCATTGTATATACAAGAATGTACATCAAAACTTACACATGTTCATTGTATATTCAAGAGATGTACATCAAAACTACACATTTTCATTGTATATACAAGAAATGTACATCAAAACTTACACATTTTCATTGTATATACAAGAAATGTACATCAAAACATACACATTTTCATTGTATATACAAGAAATGTACATCAAAACATACACACTTTCGTTGTACACTCAAGAAATGTACATCAAAACATACACATTTTCATTGTATATACAAGAAATGTACATCAAAACTTACACATTTTCATTGTATAAACAAGAAATGTATATCAAAGGTTACACATTTTCATTGTACACTCAAGAAATGTTTATAAAGCATACACATTTTCATTGTATATACAAGGAATGTACATCAAAACATACACATTTTCATTGTATATACAAGAAATGTACATCAAAACTTACACATTTTCATTGTATATACTAGAAATGTACATCAAAACTTACACATTTTTATTGTAAATACACGAAATGTACATCAAAACTTACACACCTTCACTGTACATACAGGAAATGTACATCAAAAGCTTACATATTTTCATTGTATATGCAAGAAATGCACATCAAAAGTTACTCATTTTCATTGTATATAAGGAAATGCACATCAAAACTTACACATTTTCATTGTATATACAAGAAATGTACATCAAAACATACACATTTTCATTTTATATACAAGAAATGTACATCACAACTTACACATTTTCATTGTATATACAAGAAATGTACATCAACACTTACACATTTTCATTGTATATACAAGAAATGTACATCCAAACTTACACATTTTCATTGTGCACTCAAGAAATGTACATCAAAACTTACACATTTTCATTGTACACTCAAGAAATGTACATCAAAACATACACATTTTCATTGTATACACAAGAAACGTACATCAAAACTTACACATTTTCACTGTACACTCAAGAAATGTACATCAAAACATAGACATTTTCATTGCACAAACAAGATATGTACATCAAAACTTACACATTTTCATTGTATATACAAGGAATGTACATCAAAACTTACACATTTTCATTGTGCACACAAGAAATGTACATCAAAACTTACACATTTTCATTGTACACTCAAGAAATGTACATCAAAACATACACATTTTCATTGTATACACCTGAAACGTACATCGAAACTTACACATTTTCATTGTACATACAAGAAATGTACATCAAAAACTTACACATTTTCATTGTATATGCAAGAAATGTACATCAAAACTTACACATTTTCATTGTACATGCAAGAAATGTACATCAAAACTTACGCATTTTCATTGTATATACAAGAAATATACATCCAAACTACACATTTTCATTGTATATACAAGAAATGTACATCAAAACTTACACATTTTCATTGTACATACAAGAAATGTACATCAAAACCTACACACTTTCATTGTATATCAAGAAATGTACATCTAAACATACACATTTTCATTGTACACTCAAGAAATGTACATAGAAACTTACACATTTTCATTGTATATACAAGCAATGTACATCAAAACTTACACACCTTCATTGTATATCAAGAAATGTACATCTAAACATACACATTTTCATTGTACACTCAAGAAATGTACATAGAAACTTACACATTTTCATTGTATATACAAGAAATGTACATCAAAACTTACACATTTTCATTGTATATGCAAGCAATGTACATCAAAACTTACACATTTTCATTGTATATACAAGAAATGTACATCAAAACTTACACATTTTCATTGTATATACAAGAAATGTACATCAAAGCATACACATTTTCATTGTATATACAAGAAATATACATCAAAACTTACACATTTTCATTGTATCTACCAGAAATGTACATGAAAACGTACACATTTTCGTTGTACATTCAAGAAATGTACATCATAGCTTACACATTTTCATTGTATATACAAGAAATGTACATCAAAACTTACACATTTTCATTGTACATACAAGAAATGTACATCAAAACTACACATTTTCTTTGTATATACAAAAATGTACTTCAAAACATACACATTTTCATTGTATATGCAAGAATGTACATCAAAACTTACACATTGTTCATTGTATATTCAAGAGATGTACATCAAAACTACACATTTTCATTGTATATACAAGAAATGTACATCAAAACTTACACATTTTCATTGTATATACAAGAAATGTACATCAAAACATACACATTTTCATTGTATATACAAGAAATGTACATCAAAACTTACACATTTTCATTGTATAAACAAGAAATGTATATCAAAAAGTTACACATTTTCATTGTACACTCAAGAAATGTTTATCAAAGCATACACATTTTCATTGTATATACAAGGAATGTACATCAAAACATACACATTTTCATTGTATATACAAGAAATGTACATCAAAACTTACACATTTTCATTGTATATACTAGAAATGTACATCAAAACTTACACATTTTTATTGTAAATACACAAAATGTACATCAAAACTTACACATCTTCACTGTACATACAGGAAATGTACATCAAAAGCTTACATATTTTCATTGTATATGCAAGAAATGCACATCAAAAGTTACTCATTTTCATTGTATATAAGGAAATGCACATCAAAACTTACTCATTTTCATTGTATATACAAGAAATGTACATCAAAACATACACATTTTCATTTTATATACAAGAAATGTACATCACAACTTACACATTTTCATTTTATATACAAGAAATGTACATCAACACTTACACATTTTCATTGTATATACAAGAAATGTACATCCAAACTTACACATTTTCATTGTGCACTCAAGAAATGTACAACAAAACTTACACATTTTCATTGTACACTCAAGAAATGTACATCAAAACATACACATTCTCATTGTATACACAAGAAACGTACATCAAAACTTACACATTTTCACTGTACACTCAAGAAATGTACATCAAAACATAGACATTTTCATTGTACAAACAAGATATGTACATCAAAACTTACACATTTTCATTGTACATGCAAGAAATGTACATCAAAACTTACGCATTTTCATTGTATATACAAGAAATATACATCCAAACTACACATTTTCATTGTATATACAAGAAATGTACATCAAAACTTACACATTTTCATTGTACATACAAGAAATGTACATCAAAACTTACACATTTTCATGGTATATACGAGAATTGTACATCAAAGCTCACACATTTTCATTGTATATACAAGAATTGTACATCAAAGCTCACACATTTTCATTGTATATACAAGAAATGTACATGAAAACATACACATTTTCATTGTATATACAAGAAATGTACATCAAAACTCACACATTTTCATTGTATATACAAGAAATGTACATCAAAGCTCACACATTTTCATTGTATATATAAGAAATGTACATGAAAACATACACATTTTCATTGTATATACAAGAAATGTAGATCAAAAGATACACATTTTCATTGTATATACAAGAAATGTACATCAAAACTCACACATTTTCATTGTATATACAAGAAATGTACATCAAAGCTCACACATTTTCATTGTATATACAAGAAATGTACATGAAAACATACACATTTTCATTGTATATACAAGAAATGTACATCAAAAGATACACATTTTCATTGTACACTCCAGAAATGTACATCAAAACTTACACATTTTCATTCTATATACAAGGAATGTACATCAAAACATACACATTTTCATTGTATATACAAGAAATGTACATCAAAGCTCACACATTTTCATTGTATATACAAGAAATGTACATCAAAACTTACACATTTTCATTGTACATACAAGAAATGTACATCAAAACTACACATTTTCGTTGTATATACAAAAATGTACTTCAAAACATACACAATTTCATTGTATATACAAGAAATGTACATGAAAACATACACATTTTCATTGTATATACAAGAAATGTACATCAAAAGATACACATTTTCATTGTACACTCCAGAAATGTACATCAAAACTTACACATTTTCATTCTATGTACAAGGAATGTACATCAAAACATACACATTTTCATTGTATATACAAGAAATGTACATCAAAACTCACACATTTTCATTGTATATACAAGAAATGCACATCAAAGCTCACACATTTTCATTGTATATACAAGAAATGCACATCAAAGCTCACACATTTTCATTGTATATACAAGAAATGTACATGAAAACATACACATTTTCATTGTATATACAAGAAATGTACATCAAAAGATACACATTTTCGTTGTATATACAAGAAATGTACATGAAAACATACACATTTTCATTGTACATACAAGAAATGTACAACAAAACTTACACATTTTCATTGTACACTCCAGAAATGTACATCAAAACTTACACATTTTCATTCTATATACAAGGAATGTACATCAAAACATACACATTTTCATTGTATATACAAGAAATGTACATCAAAACTCACACATTTTCATTGTATATACAAGAAATGTACATCAAAGCTCACACATTTTTATTGTATATACAAGAAATGTACATGAAAACATAAACATTTTCATTGTATATACAAGAAATGTACATCAAAAGATACACATTTTCATTGTATATACAAGAAATGTACATCAAAACTTACACATTTTCATTGTACACTCAAGAAATGTGTATCAAAACTTACACATTTTCATTGTATATACTAGATATGTACATCAAAACTTACACACTTTCATTGTATATCAAGAAATGTACATCTAAACATACACATTTTCATTGTACTGATACCGAAATTTAGATTTCCGATCGAATGGGCTTTTGAAAAAGACACGTTTTAATTTAATTGCCGGATATGAGATTTGCGATAAGTGTTGAGTAATAACATAAATAGATAATAGAGCAGGAAGTGTTGTAAGGTGAACAAGATATGAGTAAATAATAGTCGTTAAATTTGTAGTATAAACGCATTATTGGTTTGAAATTAACGAGTCATGACGTCATACTACATAGTTTAAATACACGTTCGAAAGTCAGGTCTGAAAACCTTAAAAGTCGCGCGATATATTTAATAAAATATAAAGTAAACATCGTTTAATCCTAAAAAGGTAATTATATATTCGAAATTCATAAAAGAACATGTTATAATAGAAAGGGACATTTCTAAATTGCGGGAAAAGGAAATAGCATTTTGGATACGAGGCTTTCTTGGATGATGTCATGACATTCAAATGGGAAGAGAACGGTCTTCTTAGCGTGGGTAAGCTAGAAAGCGTCACTACTCAACCAGAGACCAGTACGGGAGGTCGTGCTGCGCGGATGTGAGTGCGATTCCTCTACAGATACAAATATTTTCGGCATAGCTCCTGAAAATATTTAAAAGGAAATAAATGATATGCAAAGTTGTTCTTGGGTTGTCCATTACACTTACGCAAACCCGAGATAAAGAGATCTCTTGCAGAACTAGCCGGAGCGAAACACATCAAAGGGCAACGTCACGTCACCAACGACTTCAGCTTCAAATGGCGATCCAATAACTAGGACACAACGATAATCTAGCTTCAGTACACTCAAGAAATGTACCTAGAAACTTACACATTTTCATTGTATATACAAGCAATGTACATCAAAACTTACACACTTTCATTGTATATCAAGAAATGTACATCTAAACATACACATTTTCATTGTACACTCAAGAAATGTACATAGAAACTTACACATTTTCATTGTATATACAAGAAATGTACATCAAAACTTACACATTTTCATTGTATATGCAAGCAATGTACATCAAAACTTACACATTTTCATTGTATATACAAGAAATGTACATCAAAACTTACACATTTTCATTGTATATACAAGAAATGTACATCAAAGCATACACATTTTCATTGTATATACAAGAAATATACATCAAAACTTACACATTTTCATTGTATCTACCAGAAATGTACATGAAAACGTACACATTTTCGTTGTACATTCAAGAAATGTACATCATAGCTTACACATTTTCATTGTATATACAAGAAATGTACATCAAAACTTACACATTTTCATTGTACACACAAGAAATGTACATCAAAACTACACATTTTCTTTGTATATACAAAAATGTACTTCAAAACATACACATTTTCATTGTATATACAAGAATGTACATCAAAACTTACACATTTTCATTGTACATACAAGAAATGTACATCAAAACTTACACATTTTCATTGTATATACAAGAATGTACATCAAAACTTACACATTTTCATTGTATATACAATAAATGTAAATCAAAACTTACACATTTTCATTGTATATACAATAAATGTACATCAAAACTTACACATTTTCTTTGTATATACAAAAATGTACTTCAAAACATACACATTTTCATTCTATATACAAGGAATGTACATCAAAACTTACACATTTTCATTGTATATACAATAAATGTACATCAAAACTTACACATTTTCATTGTATATACAATAAATGTACATCAAAACTTACACATTTTCATTGTATATACTAGAAATGTACATCAAAACTACACATTTTCGTTGTACACTAAAGAAATGTACATCAAAACATACAGATTTTCATTGTACAGACAAGAAATGTACATCAAAGCTTACACATTTTCATTGTATATACAAGAAATGTACATCAAAACTTACACATTTTCATTGTATATACAATAAATGTAAATCAAAACTTACACATTTTCATTGTATATACAATAAATGTACATCAAAACTTACACATTTTCTTTGTATATACAAAAATGTACTTCAAAACATACACATTTTCATTCTATATACAAGGAATGTACATCAAAACTTACACATTTTCATTGTATATACAATAAATGTACATCAAAACTTACACATTTTCATTGTATATACAATAAATGTACATCAAAACTTACACATTTTCATTGTATATACTAGAAATGTACATCAAAACTACACATTTTCGTTGTACACTAAAGAAATGTACATCAAAACATACAGATTTTCATTGTACAGACAAGAAATGTACATCAAAGCTTACACATTTTCATTGTATATACAAGAAATGTACATCAAAAGTACACATTTTCGTTGTACACTAAAGAAATGTACATCAAAACATACAGATTTTCATTGTACAGACAAGAAATGTACATCAAAGCTTACACATTTTCATTGCATATACAAGAAATGTACATCAAAACTTACACATTTTCATTGTGCACTCAAGAAATGTAAATCAAAACATACAGATTATCATTGTACAGGCAAGAAATGTACATCAAAGCTTGCACATTTTCATTGTATATACAAGAAATGTACATCAAAACTTACACATTTTCATTGTGCACTCAAGAAATGTACATCAAAACTTACACATTTTCATTGTACACTCAAGAAATGTACATCAAAACTTACACATTTTCATTGTACACTCAAGAAATGTACATCAAAATATACACATTTTCATTGTATACACAAGAAATGTGCATCAAAACTTACACATTTTCATTGTACATGCAAGAAATGCACATCAAAAACTTACCCATTTTCATTGTACATACAAGAAACGTACATCAAAACTTACACATTTTCATTGTATATACAAGAAATATACATCAAAACTACACATTTTCATTGTATATACAAGAAATGTGCCTCAAAACTTACACATTTTCATTGTATGTGCAAGAAATGTACATCAAAGCTTACACATTTTCATTGTATATACAAGAAATGTGCATCAAAACTTACACATTTTCATTGTATATACAAGAAATGTTCATCAAAACTTACACATTTTCATTGTATATACAAGAATTGTACATCAAAGCTCACACATTTTCATTGTATATACAAGAAATGTACATGAAAACACACACATTTTCTTTGTATATACAAGAATTGTACATCAAAGCTCACACATTTTCATTGTATATACAAGAAATGTGCATCAAAACTTACACATTTTCATTTTATATACAAGAATGTACATCAAAACTTACACATTTTCATTCCACATACAAGAAATGTACATCAAAACATACACATTTTCATTGTATATACAAGAAATGTACATCAAAACTTACACATTTTCATTGTATATACAAGAAATGTACATCAAAACATACACATTTTCATTGTATATACAAGATATATACATAAAAACATACACATTTTCATTGTATATACAAGAAATGTACAGCAAAACATAAACATTTTCATTGTATATACAAGAAATGTACATCAAAGCTACACATTTTCGTTGTACACTAAAGAAATGTACATCAAAACATAAACATTTTCATTGTACAGACAAGAAATGTAAATCAAAACTTACACATTTTCATTGTGTATACAAGAAATGTACATCAAAACTTACACATTTTCATTGTGCACTCAAGAAATGTACATCAAAGCTTACAAATTTTCATTGCACACTCAAGAAATGTACATCAAAACATACACATTTTCATTGTATACACAAGAAATGTACATCAAAGCTTACACATTTTCATTGTACAGACAAGAAATGTAAATCAAAACTTACACATTTTCATTGTGCACTCAAGAAATGTACATCAAAACTTACACATTTTCATTGTACACTCAAGAAATGTACATCAAAACTTACACATTTTCATTGTACACTCAAGAAATGTACATCAAAAACCTACACATTTTCATTGTACATACAAGAAATGTACATCAAAACTTTTGATGTACATCTCTTGTATATAAGAGATGTACATCAAAACTACACATTTTCATTGTATATACTAGAAATGTACATCAAAACTTACACATTTTCATTGTATATACAAGAAATGTACATCAAAGCATACACATTTTCATTGTATATACAAGAAATATACATCAAAACTTACACATTTTCATTGTATCTACCAGAAATGTACATGAAAACGTACACATTTTCGTTGTACATTCAAGAAATGTACATCATAGCTTACACATTTTCATTGTATATACAAGAAATGTACATCAAAACTTACACATTTTCATTGTACATACAAGAAATGTACATCAAAACTACACATTTTCTTTGTATATACAAAAATGTACTTCAAAACATACACATTTTCATTGTATATGCAAGAATTTACATCAAAACTTACACATTGTTCATTGTATATTCAAGAGATGTACATCAAAACTACACATTTTCATTGTATATACAAGAAATATACATCAAAACTTACACATTTTCATTGTATCTACCAGAAATGTACATGAAAACGTACACATTTTCGTTGTACATTCAAGAAATGTACATCATAGCTTACACATTTTCATTGTATATACAAGAAATGTACATCAAAACTTACACATTTTCATTGTACATACAAGAAATGTACATCAAAACTACACATTTTCTTTGTATATACAAAAATGTACTTCAAAACATACACATTTTCATTGTATATACAAGAATGTACATCAAAACTGACACATGTTCATTGTATATTCAAGAGATGTACATCAAAACTACACATTTTCATTGTACACTCAAGAAATGTACATCAAAACATACACATTTTCATTGTATATACAAGAAATGTACATCAAAACTTACACATTTTCATTGTATAAACAAGAAATGTATATCAAAGGTTACACATTTTCATTGTACACTCAAGAAATGTTTATAAAGCATACACATTTTCATTGTATATACAAGGAATGTACATCAAAACATACACATTTTCATTGTATATACAAGAAATGTACATCAAAACTTACACATTTTCATTGCATATACTAGAAATGTACATCAAAACTTACACATTTTTATTGTAAATACACGAAATGTACATCAAAACTTACACATCTTCACTGTACATACAGGAAATGTACATCAAAAGCTTACATATTTTCATTGTATATGCAAGAAATGCACATCAAAAGTTACTCATTTTCATTGTATATAAGGAAATGCACATCAAAACTTACACATTTTCATTGTATATACAAGAAATGTACATCAAAACATACACATTTTCATTTTATATACAAGAAATGTACATCACAACTTACACATTTTCATTGTATATACAAGAAATGTACATCAACACTTACACATTTTCATTGTATATACAAGAAATGTACATCCAAACTTACACATTTTCATTGTGCACTCAAGAAATGTACATCAAAACTTACACATTTTCATTGTACACTCAAGAAATGTACATCAAAACATACACATTTTCATTGTATACACAAGAAACGTACATCAAAACTTACACATTTTCACTGTACACTCAAGAAATGTACATCAAAACATAGACATTTTCATTGTACAAACAAGATATGTACATCAAAACTTACACATTTTCATTGTATATACAAGAAATGTACATCAAAACTTACACATTTTCATTGTGCACTCAAGAAATGTACATCAAAACTTACACATTTTCATTGTACACTCAAGAAATGTACATCAAAACATACACATTTTCATTGTATACACCTGAAACGTACATCAAAACTTACACATTTTCATTGTACATACAAGAAATGTACATCAAAAACTTACACATTTTCATTGTATATGCAAGAAATGTACATCAAAACTTACACATTTTCATTGTACATGCAAGAAATGTACATCAAAACTTACGCATTTTCATTGTATATACAAGAAATATACATCCAAACTACACATTTTCATTGTATATACAAGAAATGTACATCAAAACTTACACATTTTCATTGTACATACCAGAAATGTACATCAAAACTTACACACTTTCATTGTATATCAAGAAATGTACATCTAAACATACACATTTTCATTGTACACTCAAGAAATGTACATAGAAACTTACACATTTTCATTGTATATACAAGCAATGTACATCAAAACTTACACACTTTCATTGTATATCAAGAAATGTACATCAAAACTTACACATTTTCATTGTATATGCAAGCAATGTACATCAAAACTTACACATTTTCATTGTATATACAAGAAATGTACATCAAAACTTACACATTTTCATTGTATATACAAGAAATGTACATCAAAGCATACACATTTTCATTGTATATACAAGAAATATACATCAAAACTTACACATTTTCATTGTATCTACCAGAAATGTACATGAAAACGTACACATTTTCGTTGTACATTCAAGAAATGTACATCATAGCTTACACATTTTCATTGTATATACAAGAAATGTACATCAAAACTTACACATTTTCATTGTACATACAAGAAATGTACATCAAAACTACACATTTTGTTTGTATATACAAAAATGTACTTCAAAACATACACATTTTCATTGTATATGCAAGAATGTACATCAAAACTTACACATTGTTCATTGTATATTCAAGAGATGTACATCAAAACTACACATTTTCATTGTATATACAAGAAATGTACATCAAAACTTACACATTTTCATTGTATATACAAGAAATGTACATCAAAACATACACATTTTCATTGTATATACAAGAAATGTACATCAAAACTTACACATTTTCATTGTATAAACAAGAAATGTATATCAAAAAGTTACACATTTTCATTGTACACTCAAGAAATGTTTATCAAAGCATACACATTTTCATTGTATATACAAGGAATGTACATCAAAACATACACATTTTCATTGTATATACAAGAAATGTACATCAAAACTTACACATTTTCATTGTATATACTAGAAATGTACATCAAAACTTACACATTTTTATTGTAAATACACAAAATGTACATCAAAACTTACACATCTTCACTGTACATACAGGAAATGTACATCAAAAGCTTACATATTTTCATTGTATATGCAAGAAATGCACATCAAAAGTTACTCATTTTCATTGTATATAAGGAAATGCACATCAAAACTTACTCATTTTCATTGTATATACAAGCAATGTACATCAAAACATACACATTTTCATTTTATATACAAGAAATGTACATCACAACTTACACATTTTCATTGTATATACAAGAAATGTACATCAACACTTACACATTTTCATTGTATATACAAGAAATGTACATCCAAACTTACACATTTTCATTGTGCACTCAAGAAATGTACATCAAAACTTACACATTTTCATTGTACACTCAAGAAATGTACATCAAAACATACACATTTTCATTGTATACACAAGAAACGTACATCAAAACTTACACATTTTCACTGTACACTCAAGAAATGTACATCAAAACATAGACATTTTCATTGTACAAACAAGATATGTACATCAAAACTTACACATTTTCATTGTACATGCAAGAAATGTACATCAAAACTTACGCATTTTCATTGTATATACAAGAAATATACATCCAAACTACACATTTTCATTGTATATACAAGAAATGTACATCAAAACTTACACATTTTCATTGTACATACAAGAAATGTACATCAAAACTTACACATTTTCATTGTATATACAAGAATTGTACATCAAAGCTCACACATTTTCATTGTATATACAAGAATTGTACATCAAAGCTCACACATTTTCATTGTATATACAAGAAATGTACATGAAAACATACACATTTTCATTGTATATACAAGAAATGTACATCAAAACTCACACATTTTCATTGTATATACAAGAAATGTACATCAAAGCTCACACATTTTCATTGTATATATAAGAAATGTACATGAAAACATACACATTTTCATTGTATATACAAGAAATGTAGATCAAAAGATACACATTTTCATTGTATATACAAGAAATGTACATCAAAACTCACACATTTTCATTGTATATACAAGAAATGTACATCAAAGCTCACACATTTTCATTGTATATACAAGAAATGTACATGAAAACATACACATTTTCATTGTATATACAAGAAATGTACATCAAAAGATACACATTTTCATTGTACACTCCAGAAATGTACATCAAAACTTACACATTTTGATTCTATATACAAGGAATGTACATCAAAACATACACATTTTCATTGTATATACAAGAAATGTACATCAAAGCTCACACATTTTCATTGTATATACAAGAAATGTACATCAATACTTACACATTTTCATTGTACATACAAGAAATGTACATCAAAACTACACATTTTCTTTGTATATACAAAAATGTACTTCAAAACATACACATTTTCATTGTATATACAAGAAATGTACATGAAAACATACACATTTTCATTGTATATACAAGAAATGTACATCAAAACTTACACATTTTCATTGTACATACAAGAAATGTACATCAAAACTACACATTTTCGTTGTATATACAAAAATGTACTTCAAAACATACACATTTTCATTGTATATACAAGAAATGTACATGAAAACATACACATTTTCATTGTATATACAAGAAATGTACATCAAAAGATACACATTTTCATTGTACACTCCAGAAATGTACATCAAAACTTACACATTTTCATTCTATGTACAAGGAATGTACATCAAAACATACACATTTTCATTGTATATACAAGAAATGTACATCAAAACTCACACATTTTCATTGTATATACAAGAAATGCACATCAAAGCTCACACATTTTCATTGTATATACAAGAAATGTACATGAAAACATACACATTTTCATTGTATATACAAGAAATGTACATCAAAAGATACACATTTTCATTGTATATACAAGAAATGTACATCAAAACTTACACATTTTCATTGTACACTCAAGAAATGTGTATCAAAACTTACACATTTTCATTGTATATACTAGATATGTACATCAAATCTTACACACTTTCATTGTATATCAAGAAATGTACATCTAAACATACACATTTTCATTGTACTGATACCGAAATTTAGATTTCCGATCGAATGGGCTTTTGAAAAAGACACGTTTTAATTTAATTGCCGGATATGAGATTTGCGATAAGTGTTGAGTAATAACATAAATAGATAATAGAGCAGGAAGTGTTGTAAGGTGAACAAGATGTGATTAAATAATAGTCGTTAAATTTGTAGTATAAACGCATTATTGGTTTGAAATTAACGAGTCATGACGTCATACTACATAGTTTAAATACACGTTCGAAAGTCAGGTCTGAAAACCTTAAAAGTCGCGCGATATATTTAATAAAATATAAAGTAAACATCGTTTAATCCTAAAAAGGTAATTATATATTCGAAATTCATAAAAGAACATGTTATAATAGAAAGGGACATTTCTAAATTGCGGGAAAAGGAAATAGCATTTTGGATACGAGGCTTTCTTGGATGACGTCATGACATTCAAATGGGAAGAGAACGGTCTTCTTAGCGTGGGTAAGCTAGAAAGCGTCACTACTCAACCAGAGACCAGTACGGGAGGTCGTGCTGCGCGGATGTGAGTGCGATTCCTCTACAGATACAAATATTTTCGGCATAGCTCCTGAAAATATTTAAAAGGAAATAAATGATATGCAAAGTTGTTCTTGGGTTGTCCATTACACTTACGCAAACCCGAGATAAAGAGATCTCTTGCAGAACTAGCCGGAGCGAAACACATCAAAGGGCAACGTCACGTCACCAACGACTTCAGCTTCAAATGGCGATCCAATAACTAGGACACAACGATAATTTAGCTTCAGTACACTCAAGAAATGTACATAGAAACTTACACATTTTCATTGTATATACAAGCAATGTACATCAAAACTTACACACTTTCATTGTATATCAAGAAATGTACATCTAAACATACACATTTTCATTGTACACTCAAGAAATGTACATAGAAACTTACACATTTTCATTGTATATACAAGAAATGTACATCAAAACTTACACATTTTCATTGTATATGCAAGCAATGTACATCAAAACTTACACATTTTCATTGTATATACAAGAAATGTACATCAAAACTTACACATTTTCATTGTATATACAAGAAACGTACATCAAAGCATACACATTTTCATTGTATATACAAGAAATATACATCAAAACTTACACATTTTCATTGTATCTACCAGAAATGTACATGAAAACGTACACATTTTCGTTGTACATTCAAGAAATGTACATCATAGCTTACACATTTTCATTGTATATACAAGAAATGTACATCAAAACTTACACATTTTCATTGTACATACAAGAAATGTACATCAAAACTACACATTTTCTTTGTATATACAAAAATGTACTTCAAAACATACACATTTTCATTGTATATACAAGAATGTACATCAAAACTTACACATTTTCATTGTACATACAAGAAATGTACATCAAAACTTACACATTTTCATTGTATATACAAGAATGTACATCAAAACTTACACATTTTCATTGTATATACAATAAATGTACATCAAAACTTACACATTTTCATTGTATATACAATAAATGTACATCAAAACTTACACATTTTCTTTGTATATACAAAAATGTACTTCAAAACATACACATTTTCATTCTATATACAGGGAATGTACATCAAAACTTACACATTTTCATTGTATATACAATAAATGTACATCAAAACTTACACATTTTCATTGTATATACAATAAATGTACATCAAAACTTACACATTTTCATTGTATATACTAGAAATGTACATCAAAACTACACATTTTCGTTGTACACTAAAGAAATGTACATCAAAACATACAGATTTTCATTGTACAGACAAGAAATGTACATCAAAGCTTACACATTTTCATTGTATATACAAGAAATGTACATCAAAACTACACATTTTCGTTGTACACTAAAGAAATGTACATCAAAACATACAGATTTTCATTGTACAGACAAGAAATGTACATCAAAGCTTACACATTTTCATTGTATATACAAGAATTGTACATCAAAAGTACACATTTTCGTTGTACACTAAAGAAATGTACATCAAAACATACAGATTTTCATTGTACAGACAAGAAATGTACATCAAAGCTTACACATTTTCATTGTATATACAAGAAATGTACATCAAAACTTACACATTTTCATTGTGCACTCAAGAAATGTAAATCAAAACATACAGATTTTCATTGTACAGGCAAGAAATGTACATCAAAGCTTACACATTTTCATTGTATATACAAGAAATGTACATCAAAACTTACACATTTTCATTGTGCACTCAAGAAATGTACATCAAAACTTACACATTTTCATTGTACACTCAAGAAATGTACATCAAAACTTACACATTTTCATTGTACACTCAAGAAATGTACATCAAAACATACACATTTTCATTGTATACACAAGAAATGTGCATCAAAACTTACACATTTTCATTGTACATGCAAGAAATGCACATCACAAACTTACACATTTTCATTGTACATACAAGAAATGTACATCAAAACTTACACATTTTCATTGTATATACAAGAAATATACATCAAAACTACACATTTTCATTGTATATACAAGAAATGTGCCTCAAAACTTACACATTTTCATTGTATGTGCAAGAAATGTACATCAAAACTTACACATTTTCATTGTACATACAAGAAATGTACATCAAAACTTACACATTTTCATTGTATATACAAGAAATAACATCAAAACTACACATTTTCATTGTATATACAAGAAATGTGCATCAAAACTTACACATTTTCATTGTATATACAAGAAATGTTCATCAAAACTTACACATTTTCATTGTATATACAAGAATTGTACATCAAAGCTCACACATTTTCATTGTATATACAAGAAATGTACATGAAAACACACACATTTTCATTGTATATACAAGAATTGTACATCAAAGCTCACACATTTTCATTGTATATGCAAGAAATGTGCATCAAAACTTACACATTTTCATTTTATATACAAGAATGTACATCAAAACTTACACATTTTCATTGCACATACAAGAAATGTACATCAAAACATACACATTTTCATTGTATATACAAGAAATGTACATCAAAACTTACACATTTTCATTGTATATACAAGAAATGTACATCAAAACATACACATTTTCATTGTATATACAAGATATATACATAAAAACATACACATTTTCATTGTATATACAAGAAATGTACAGCAAAACATAAACATTTTCATTGTATATACAAGAAATGTACATCAAAGCTACACATTTTCGTTGTACACTAAAGAAATGTACATCAAAACATAAACATTTTCATTGTACAGACAAGAAATGTAAATCAAAACTTACACATTTTCATTGTGTATACAAGAAATGTACATCAAAACTTACACATTTTCATTGTGCACTCAAGAAATGTACATCAAAACTTACAAATTTTCATTGTACACTCAAGAAATGTACATCAAAACATACACATTTTCATTGCATACACAAGAAATGTACATCAAAGCTTATACATTTTCATTGTACAGACAAGAAATGTAAATCAAAACTTACACATTTTCATTGTGCACTCAAGAAATGTACATCAAAACTTACACATTTTCATTGTACACTCAAGAAATGTACATCAAAACTTACACATTTTCATTGTACACTCAAGAAATGTACATCAAAAACCTACACATTTTCATTGTGTATGCAAGAAATGTACGTCAAAACTTACACATTTTCATTGTACATACAAGAAATGTACATCAAAACTTTTGATGTACATCTCTTGTATATAAGAGATGTACATCAAAACTACACATTTTCATTGTATATACTAGAAATGTACATCAAAGCTTACACATTTTCATTGTATATACAAGAAATGTACATCCAAACTACACATTTTCATTGTATATACAAGAAATGTACATCAAAACTTACACATTTTCATTGTACATACAAGAAATGTACATCAAAACTTACGCATTTTCATTGTATATACAAAAATTGTACATCAAAGCTCACACATTTTCATTGTATATACAAGAAATGTACATGAAAACATACACATTTTCATTGTATGTACAAGAAATGTACATCAAAACATACACATTTTCATTGTATATACAACAAATGTACAACAAAACTTACACATTTTCATTGTGCACTCAAGAAATGTACATCAAAACTTACACATTTTCATTGTACACTCAAGAAATGTACATCAAAACTTACACATTTTCATTGTACACTCAAGAAATGTACATCAAAAACCTACACATTTTCATTGTGTATGCAAGAAATGTACGTCAAAACTTACACATTTTCATTGTACATACAAGAAATGTACATCAAAACTTACACATTTTCATTATATATACAATAAATGTACATCAAAACTTACACATTTTCATTGTATATACAATAAATGTACATCAAAGCTTACACATTTTCATTGTATATACTAGAAATGTACATCAAAGCTACACATTTTCGTTGTACACTAAAGAAATGTACATCAAAACATACAGATTTTCATTGTACAGACAAGAAATGTACATCAAAGCTTACACATTTTCATTGTATATACAAGAAATGTACATCAAAACTACACATTTTTGTTGTACACTAAAGAAATGTACATCAAAACATACAGATTCTCATTGTACAGACAAGAAATGTACATCAAAGCTTACACATTTTCATTGTATATACAAGAAATGTACATCAAAAGTACACATTTTCGTTGTACACTAAAGAAATGTACATCAAAACATACAGATTTTCATTGTACAGACAAGAAATGTACATCAAAGCTTACACATTTTCATTGTATATACAAGAAATGTACATCAAAACTTACACATTTTCATTGTGCACTCAAGAAATGTAAATCAAAACATACAGATTTTCATTGTACAGGCAAGAAATGTACATCAAAGCTTACACATTTTCATTGTATATACAAGAAATGTACATCAAAACTTACACATTTTCATTGTGCACTCAAGAAATGTACATCAAAACTTACACATTTTCATTGTACACTCAAGAAATGTACATCAAAACTTACACATTTTCATTGTACACTCAAGAAATGTACATCAAAACATACACATTTTCATTTAATACACAAGAAATGTGCATCAAAACTTACATATTTTCATTGTACATGCAAGAAATGCACATCAAAAACTTACACATTTTCATTGTACATACAAGAAATGTACATCAAAACTTACACATTTTCATTGTATATACAAGAAATATACATCAAAACTACACATTTTCATTGTATATACAAGAAATGTGCCTCAAAACTTACACATTTTCATTGTATGTGCAAGAAATGTACATCAAAACTTACACATTTTCATTGTACATACAAGAAATGTACATCAAAACTTACACATTTTCATTGTATATACCAGAAATAACATCAAAACTACACATTTTCATTGTATATACAAGAAATGTGCATCAAAACTTACACATTTTCATTGTATATACAAGAAATGTTCATCAAAACTTACACATTTTCATTGTATATACAAGAATTGTACATCAAAGCTCACACATTTTCATTGTATATACAAGAAATGTACATGAAAACACACACATTTTCATTGTATATACAAGAATTGTACATCAAAGCTCACACATTTTCATTGTATATACAAGAAATGTGCATCAAAACTTACACATTTTCATTTTATATACAAGAATGTACATCAAAACTTACACATTTTCATTGCACATACAAGAAATGTACATCAAAACATACACATTTTCATTGTATATACAAGAAATGTACATCAAAACTTACACATTTTCATTGTATATACAAGAAATGTACATCAAAACATACACATTTTCATTGTATATACAAGATATATACATAAAAACATACACATTTTCATTGTATATACAAGAAATGTACAGCAAAACATAAACATTTTCATTGTATATACAAGAAATGTACATCAAAGCTACACATTTTCGTTGTACACTAAAGAAATGTACATCAAAACATACAGATTTTCATTGTACAGACAAGAAATGTACATCAAAGCTTACACATTTTCATTGTATATACAAGAAATGTACATCAAAACTTACACATTTTCATTGTGCACTCAAGAAATGTAAATCAAAACATACAGATTTTCATTGTACAGGCAAGAAATGTACATCAAAGCTTACACATTTTCATTGTATATACAAGAAATGTACATCAAAACTTACACATTTTCATTGTGCACTCAAGAAATGTACATCAAAACTTACACATTTTCATTGTACACTCAAGAAATGTACATCAAAACTTACACATTTTCATTGTACACTCAAGAAATGTACATCAAAACATACACATTTTCATTTAATACACAAGAAATGTGCATCAAAACTTACACATTTTCATTGTACATGCAAGAAATGCACATCAAAAACTTACACATTTTCATTGTACATACAAGAAATGTACATCAAAACTTACACATTTTCATTGTATATACAAGAAATATACATCAAAACTACACATTTTCATTGTATATACAAGAAATGTGCCTCAAAACTTACACATTTTCATTGTATGTGCAAGAAATGTACATCAAAACTTACACATTTTCATTGTACATACAAGAAATGTACATCAAAACTTACACATTTTCATTGTATATACAAGAAATAACATCAAAACTACACATTTTCATTGTATATGCAAGAAATGTGCATCAAAACTTACACATTTTCATTGTATATACAAGAAATGTTCATCAAAACTTACACATTTTCATTGTATATACAAGAATTGTACATCAAAGCTCACACATTTTCATTGTATATACAAGAAATGTACATGAAAACACACACATTTTCATTGTATATACAAGAATTGTACATCAAAGCTCACACATTTTCATTGTATATACAAGAAATGTGCATCAAAACTTACACATTTTCATTTTATATACAAGAATGTACATCAAAACTTACACATTTTCATTGCACATACAAGAAATGTACATCAAAACATACACATTTTCATTGTACATACAAGAAATGTACATCAAAACTTTTGATGTACATCTCTTGTATATAAGAGATGTACATCAAAACTACACATTTTCATTGTATATACTAGAAATGTACATCAAAGCTTACACATTTTCATTGTATATACAAGAAATGTACATCCAAACTACACATTTTCATTGTATATACAAGAAATGTACATCAAAACTTACACATTTTCATTGTACATACAAGAAATGTACATCAAAACTTACGCATTTTCATTGTATATACAAAAATTGTACATCAAAGCTCACACATTTTCATTGTATATACAAGAAATGTACATGAAAACATACACATTTTCATTGTATGTACAAGAAATGTACATCAAAACATACACATTTTCATTGTATATACAACAAATGTACAACAAAACTTACACATTTTCATTGTACACTCCAGAAATGTACAACGAAACTTACACACTTTCATTCTATATACAAGGAATGTACATCAAAACATACACATTTTCATTGTATATACAAGAAATGTACATCAAAAGATACACATTTTCATTGTATATACAAGAAATGTACATCAAAACTCACACATTTTCATTGTATATACAAGAAATGTACAACAAAACTTACACATTTTCATTGTATATACAAGAAAAATACATCAAAACTTACACATTTTCATTGTATATACAAGAAATGTACATCAAAACATACACATTTTCATTGTATATACAAGATATATACATAAAAACATACACATTTTCATTGTATATACAAGAAATGTACAGCAAAACATAAACATTTTCATTGTATATACAAGAAATGTACATCAAAGCTACACATTTTCGTTGTACACTAAAGAAATGTACATCAAAACATAAACATTTTCATTGTACAGACAAGAAATGTAAATCAAAACTTACACATTTTCATTGTGCACTCAAGAAATGTACATCAAAACTTACAAATTTTCATTGTACACTCAAGAAATGTACATCAAAACATACACATTTTCATTGTATACACAAGAAATGTACATCAAAGCTTACACATTTTCATTGTACAGACAAGAAATGTAAATCAAAACTTACACATTTTCATTGTGCACTCAAGAAATGTACATCAAAACTTACACATTTTCATTGTACACTCAAGAAATGTACATCAAAACTTACACATTTTCATTGTACACTCAAGAAATGTACATCAAAAACCTACACATTTTCATTGTGTATGCAAGAAATGTACGTCAAAACTTACACATTTTCATTGTACATACAAGAAATGTACATCAAAACTTTTGATGTACATCTCTTGTATATAAGAGATGTACATCAAAACTACACATTTTCATTGTATATACTAGAAATGTACATCAAAGCTTACACATTTTCATTGTATATACAAGAAATGTACATCCAAACTACACATTTTCATTGTATATACAAGAAATGTACATCAAAACTTACACATTTTCATTGTACATACAAGAAATGTACATCAAAACTTACGCATTTTCATTGTATATACAAAAATTGTACATCAAAGCTCACACATTTTCATTGTATATACAAGAAATGTACATGAAAACATACACATTTTCATTGTATGTACAAGAAATGTACATCAAAGCATACACATTTTCATTGTATATACAACAAATGTACAACAAAACTTACACATTTTCATTGTGCACTCAAGAAATGTACATCAAAACTTACACATTTTCATTGTACACTCAAGAAATGTACATCAAAACTTACACATTTTCATTGTACACTCAAGAAATGTACATCAAAAACCTACACATTTTCATTGTGTATGCAAGAAATGTACGTCAAAACTTACACATTTTCATTGTACATACAAGAAATGTACATCAAAACTTTTGATGTACATCTCTTGTATATAAGAGATGTACATCCAAACTACACATTTTCATTGTATATACAAGAAATGTACATCAAAACTTACACATTTTCATTGTACATACAAGAAATGTACATCAAAACTTACACACTTTCATTGTATATCAAGAAATGTACATCTAAACATACACATTTTCATTGTACACTCAAGAAATGTACATAGAAACTTACACATTTTCATTGTATATACAAGCAATGTACATCAAAACTTACACACTTTCATTGTATATCAAGAAATGTACATCTAAACATACACATTTTCATTGTACACTCAAGAAATGTACATAGAAACTTACACATTTTCATTGTATATATAAGAAATGTACATCAAAACTTACACATTTTCATTGTATATGCAAGCAATGTACATCAAAACTTACACATTTTCATTGTATATACAAGAAATGTACATCAAAACTTACACATTTTCATTGTATATACAAGAAATGTACATCAAAGCATACACATTTTCATTGTATATACAAGAAATATACATCAAAACTTACACATTTTCATTGTATCTACCAGAAATGTACATGAAAACGTACACATTTTCGTTGTACATTCAAGAAATGTACATCATAGCTTACACATTTTCATTGTATATACAAGAAATGTACATCAAAACTTACACATTTTCATTGTACATACAAGAAATGTACATCAAAACTACACATTTTCTTTGTATATACAAAAATGTACTTCAAAACATACACATTTTCATTGTATATGCAAGAATGTACATCAAAACTTACACATTGTTCATTGTATATTCAAGAGATGTACATCAAAACTACACATTTTCATTGTATATACAAGAAATGTACATCAAAACTTACACATTTTCATTGTATATACAAGAAATGTACATCAAAACATACACATTTTCATTGTATATACAAGAAATGTACATCAAAACTTACACATTTTCATTGTATAAACAAGAAATGTATATCAAAAAGTTACACATTTCCATTGTACACTCAAGAAATGTTTATCAAAGCATACACATTTTCATTGTATATACAAGGAATGTACATCAAAACATACACATTTTCATTTAATATACAAGAAATGTACATCAAAACTTACACACTTTCATTGTATATACTAGAAATGTACATCAAAACTTACACATTTTTATTGTAAATACACAAAATGTACATCAAAACTTACACATCTTCACTGTACATACAGGAAATGTACATCAAAAGCTTACATATTTTCATTGTATATGCAAGAAATGCACATCAAAAGTTACTCATTTTCATTGTATATAAGGAAATGCACATCAAAACTTACTCATTTTCATTGTATATACAAGAAATGTACATCAAAACATACACATTTTCATTTTATATACAAGAAATGTACATCACAACTTACACATTTTCATTGTATATACAAGAAATGTACATCAACACTTACACATTTTCATTGTATATACAAGAAATGTACATCCAAACTTACACATTTTCATTGTGCACTCAAGAAATGTACATCAAAACTTACACATTTTCATTGTACACTCAAGAAATGTACATCAAAACATACACATTTTCATTGTATACACAAGAAACGTACATCAAAACTTACACATTTTCACTGTACACTCAAGAAATGTACATCAAAACATAGACATTTTCATTGTACAAACAAGATATGTACATCAAAACTTACACATTTTCATTGTACATGCAAGAAATGTACATCAAAACTTACGCATTTTCATTGTATATACAAGAAATATACATCCAAACTACACATTTTCATTGTATATACAAGAAATGTACATCAAAACTTACACATTTTCATTGTACATACAAGAAATGTACATCAAAACTTACACATTTTCATTGTATATACAAGAATTGTACATCAAAGCTCACACATTTTCATTGTATATACAAGAATTGTACATCAAAGCTCACACATTTTCATTGTATATACAAGAAATGTACATGAAAACATTCACATTTTCATTGTATATACAAGAAATGTACATCAAAACTCACACATTTTCATTGTATATACAAGAAATGTACATCAAAGCTCACACATTTTCATTGTATATATAAGAAATGTACATGAAAACATACACATTTTCATTGTATATACAAGAAATGTAGATCAAAAGATACACATTTTCATTGTATATACAAGAAATGTACATCAAAACTCACACATTTTCATTGTATATACAAGAAATGTACATCAAAGCTCACACATTTTCATTGTATATACAAGAAATGTACATGAAAACATACACATTTTCATTGTATATACAAGAAATGTACATCAAAAGATACACATTTTCATTGTACACTCCAGAAATGTACATCAAAACCTACACATTTTCATTCTATATACAAGGAATGTACATCAAAACATACACATTTTCATTGTATATACAAGAAATGTACATCAAAGCTCACACATTTTCATTGTATATACAAGAAATGTACATCAAAACTTACACATTTTCATTGTACATACAAGAAATGTACATCAAAACTACACATTTTCTTTGTATATACAAAAATGTACTTCAAAACATACACATTTTCATTGTATATACAAGAAATGTACATGAAAACATACACATTTTCATTGTATATACAAGAAATGTACATCAAAAGATACACATTTTCATTGTACACTCCAGAAATGTACATCAAAACTTACACATTTTCATTCTATGTACAAGGAATGTACATCAAAACATACACATTTTCATTGTATATACAAGAAATGTACATCAAAACTCACACATTTTCATTGTATATACAAGAAATGCACATCAAAGCTCACACATTTTCATCGTATATACAAGAAATGTACATGAAAACATACACATTTTCATTGTATATACAAGAAGTGTACATCAAAAGATACACATTTTCATTGTATATACAAGAAATGTACATCAAAGCTCACACATTTTCATTGTATATACAAGAAATGTACATGAAAACATACACATTTTCATTGTACATACAAGAAATGTACAACAAAACTTACACATTTTCATTGTACACTCCAGAAATGTACATCAAAACTTACACATTTTCATTCTATATACAAGGAATGTACATCAAAACATACACATTTTCATTGTATATACAAGAAATGTACATCAAAACTCACACATTTTCATTGTATATACAAGAAATGTACATCAAAGCTCACACATTTTTATTGTATATACAAGAAATGTACATGAAAACATAAACATTTGCATTGTATATATAAGAAATGTACATCAAAAGATACACATTTTCATTGTATATACAAGAAATGTACATCAAAACTTACACATTTTCATTGTACACTCAAGAAATGTGTATCAAAACTTACACATTTTCATTGTATATACAGGAAAATCTACATCAAAACTTACACACTTTCATTGTATATCAAGAAATGTACATCTAAACATACACATTTTCATTGTACTGATACCGAAATTTAGATTTCCGATCGAATGGGCTTTTGAAAAAGACACGTTTTAATTTAATTGCCGGATATGAGATTTGCGATAAGTGTTGAGTAATAACATAAATAGATAATAGAGCAGGAAGTGTTGTAAGGTGAACAAGATATGAGTAAATAATAGTCGTTAAATTTGTAGTATAAACGCATTATTGGTTTGAAATTAACGAGTCATGACGTCATACTACATAGTTTAAATACACGTTCGAAAGTCAGGTCTGAAAACCTTAAAAGTCGCGCGATATATTTAATAAAATATAAAGTAAACATCGTTTAATCCTAAAAAGGTAATTATATATTCGAAATTCATAAAAGAACATGCTATAATAGAAAGGGACATTTCTAAATTGCGGGAAAAGGAAATAGCATTTTGGATACGAGGCTTTCTTGGATGACGTCATGACATTCAAATGGGAAGAGAACGGTCTTCTTAGCGTGGGTAAGCTAGAAAGCGTCACTACTCAACCAGAGACCAGTACGGGAGGTCGTGCTGCGCGGATGTGAGTGCGATTCCTCTACAGATACAAATATTTTCGGCATAGCTCCTGAAAATATTTAAAAGGAAATAAATGATATGCAAAGTTGTTCTTGGGTTGTCCATTACACTTACGCAAACCCGAGATAAAGAGATCTCTTGCAGAACTAGCCGGAGCGAAACACATCAAAGGGCAACGTCACGTCACCAACGACTTCAGCTTCAAATGGCGATCCAATAACTAGGACACAACGATAATTTAGCTTCAGTACACTCAAGAAATGTACATAGAAACTTACACATTTTCATTGTATATACAAGCAATGTACATCAAAACTTACACACTTTCATTGTATATCAAGAAATGTACATCTAAACATACACATTTTCATTGTACACTCAAGAAATGTACATAGAAACTTACACATTTTCATTGTATATCCAAGAAATGTACATCAAAACTTACACATTTTCATTGTATATGCAAGCAATGTACATCAAAACTTACACATTTTCATTGTATATACAAGAAATGTACATCAAAACTTACACATTTTCATTGTATATACAAGAAATGTACATCAAAGCATACACATTTTCATTGTATATACAAGAAATATACATCAAAACTTACACATTTTCATTGTATCTACCAGAAATGTACATGAAAACGTACACATTTTCGTTGTACATTCAAGAAATGTACATCATAGCTTACACATTTTCATTGTATATACAAGAAATGTACATCAAAACTTACACATTTTCATTGTACATACAAGAAATGTACATCAAAACTACACATTTTCTTTGTATATACAATAAATGTACATCAAAACTTACACATTTTCTTTGTATATACAAAAATGTACTTCAAAACATACACATTTTCATTCTATATACAAGGAATGTACATCAAAACTTACACATTTTCATTGTATATACAATAAATGTACATCAAAACTTACACATTTTCATTGTATATACAATAAATGTACATCAAAACTTACACATTTTCATTGTATATACTAGAAATGTACATCAAAACTACACATTTTCGTTGTACACTAAAGAAATGTACATCAAAACATACAGATTTTCATTGTACAGACAAGAAATGTACATCAAAGCTTACACATTTTCATTGTATATACAAGAAATGTACATCAAAACTACACATTTTCGTTGTACACTAAAGAAATGTACATCAAAACATACAGATTTTCAATGTACAGACAAGAAATGTACATCAAAGCTTACACATTTTCATTGTATATACAAGAAATGTACATCAAAAGTACACATTTTCGTTGTACACTAAAGAAATGTACATCAAAACATACAGATTTTCATTGTACAGACAAGAAATGTACATCAAAGCTTACACATTTTCATTGTATATACAAGAAATGTACATCAAAACTTACACATTTTCATTGTGCACTCAAGAAATGTAAATCAAAACATACAGATTTTCATTGTACAGACAAGAAATGTACATCAAAGCTTACACATTTTCATTGTATATACAAGAAATGTACATCAAAACTTACACATTTTCATTGTGCACTCAAGAAATGTACATCAAAACTTACACATTTTCATTGTACACTCAAGAAATGTACATCAAAACTTACACATTTTCATTGTACACTCAAGAAATGTACATCAAAACATACACATTTTCATTGTATACACAAGAAATGTGCATCAAAACTTACACATTTTCATTGTACATGCAAGAAATGCACATCAAAAACTTACACATTTTCATTGTACATACAAGAAATGTACATCAAAACTTACACATTTTCATTGTATATACAAGAAATAACATCAAAACTACACATTTTCATTGTATATACAAGAAATGTGCATCAAAACTTACACATTTTCATTGTATATACAAGAAATGTTCATCAAAACTTACACATTTTCATTGTATATACAAGAATTGTACATCAAAGCTCACACATTTTCATTGTATATACAAGAAATGTACATGAAAACACACACATTTTCATTGTATATACAAGAATTGTACATCAAAGCTCACACATTTTCATTGTATATACAAGAAATGTGCATCAAAACTTACACATTTTCATTTTATATACAAGAATGTACATCAAAACTTGCACATTTTCATTGCACATACAAGAAATGTACATCAAAACATACACATTTTCATTGTATATACAAGAAATGTACATCAAAACTTACACATTTTCATTGTATATACAAGAAATGTACATCAAAACATACACATTTTCATTGTATATACAAGATATATACATAAAAACATACACATTTTCATTGTATATACAAGAAATGTACAGCAAAACATAAACATTTTCATTGTATATACAAGAAATGTACATCAAAGCTACACATTTTCGTTGTACACTAAAGAAATGTACATCAAAACATAAACATTTTCATTGTACAGACAAGAAATGTAAATCAAAACTTACACATTTTCATTGTGTATACAAGAAATGTACATCAAAACTTACACATTTTCATTGTGCACTCAAGAAATGTACATCAAAACTTACAAATTTTCATTGTACACTAAAGAAATGTACATCAAAACATACACATTTTCATTGTATACACAAGAAATGTACATCAAAGCTTACACATTTTCATTGTACAGACAAGAAATGTAAATCAAAACTTACACATTTTCATTGTGCACTCAAGAAATTTACATCAAAACTTACACATTTTCATTGTACACTCAAAAAATGTACATCAAAACTTACACATTTTCATTGTACACTCAAGAAATGTACATCAAAAGCCTACACATTTTCATTGTGTATGCAAGAAATGTACGTCAAAACTTACACATTTTCATTGTACATACAAGAAATGTACACCAAAACTTTTGATGTACATCTCTTGTATATAAGAGATGTACATCAAAACTACACATTTTCATTGTATATACTAGAAATGTACATCAAAGCTTACACATTTTCATTGTATATACAAGAAATGTACATCCAAACTACACATTTTCATTGTATATACAAGAAATGTACATCAAAACTTACACATTTTCATTGTACATACAAGAAATGTACATCAAAACTTACGCATTTTCATTGTATATACAAAAATTGTACATCAAAGCTCACACATTTTCATTGTATATACAAGAAATGTACATGAAAACATACACATTTTCATTGTATGTACAAGAAATGTACATCAAAACATACACATTTTCATTGTATATACAACAAATGTACAACAAAACTTACACATTTTCATTGTACACTCCAGAAATGTACAACGAAACTTACACACTTTCATTCTATATACAAGGAATGTACATCAAAACATACACATTTTCATTGTATATACAAGAAATGTACATCAAAAGATACACATTTTCATTGTATATACAAGAAATGTACATCAAAACTCACACATTTTCATTGTATATACAAGAAATGTACAACAAAACTTACACATTTTCATTGTATATACAAGAAAAATACATCAAAACTTACACATTTTCATTGTATGTACCAGAAATGTACATGAAAACGTACACATTTTCGTTGTACATTCAAGAAATGTACATCAAAGCTTACACATTTTCATTGTATATACAAGAAATGTACATCAAAACTTACACATTTTCATTGTACATACAAGAAATGTACATCAAAACTACACATTTTCTTTGTATATACAAAAATGTACTTCAAAACATACACATTTTCATTGTATATACAAGAAATGTACATGAAAACATACACATTTTCATTGTATATACAAGAAATGTACATCAAAAGATACACATTTTCATTGTACACTCCGGAAATGTACATCAAAACTTACACATTTTCATTCTATATACAAGGAATGTACATCAAAACATACACATTTTCATTGTATATACAAGAAATGTACATCAAAGCTCACACATTTTCATTGTATATACAAGAAATGTACATGAAAACATACACATTTTCATTGTATATACAAGAAATGTACATCAAAAGATACACATTTTCATTGTATATACAAGAAATGTACATCAAAACTCACACATTTTCATTGTATATACAAGAAATGTACAACAAAACTTACACATTTTCATTGTATATACAAGAAATATACATCAAAACTTACACATTTTCATTGTATGTACCAGAAATGTACATGAAAACGTACACATTTTCGTTGTACATTCAAGAAATGTACATCAAAGCTTACACATTTTCATTGTATACACAAGAAATGTACATCAAAACTTACACATTTTCATTGTACATACAAGAAATGTACATCAAAACTACACATTTTCTTTGTATATACAAAAATGTACTTCAAAACATACACATTTTCATTGTATATACAAGAAGTGTACATGAAAACATACCCATTTTCATTGTATATACAAGAAATGTACATCAAAAGATACACATTTTCATTGTACACTCCAGAAATGTACATCAAAACTTACACATTTTCATTCTATATACAAGGAATGTACATCAAAACATACACATTTTCATTGTATATACAAGAAATGTACATCAAAACTCACACATTTTCATTGTATATACAAGAAATGTACATCAAAGGTCACACATTTTCATTGTATATACAAGAAATGTACATGAAAACATACACATTTTCATTGTATATACAAGAAATGTACATCAAAAGATACACATTTTCATTGTATATACAAGAAATGTACATCAAAGCTCACACATTTTCATTGTATATACAAGAAATGTACATGAAAACATACACATTTTCATTGTATATACAAGAAATGTACATCAAAAGATACACATTTTCATTGTACACTCCAGAAATGTACATCAAAACTTACACATTTTCATTCTATATACAAGGAATGTACATCAAAACATACACATTTTCATTGTATATACAAGAAATGTACATCAAAGCTCACACATTTTCATTGTATATACAAGAAATGTACATGAAAACATACATATTTTCATTGTATATACAAGAAATGTACATCAAAAGATACACATTTTCATTGTAATTACAAGAAATGTACATCAAAGCTCACACATTTTCATTGTATATACAAGAAATGTACATGAAAACATACACATTTTCATTGTACATACAAGAAATGTACAACAAAACTTACACATTTTCACTGTACACTCCAGAAATGTACATCAAAACTTACACATTTTCATTCTATGTACAAGGAATGTACATCAAAACATACACATTTTCATTGTATATACAAGAAATGTACATCAAAACTCACACATTTTCATTGTATATACAAGAAATGTACATCAAAGCTAACACATTTTTATTGTATATACAAGAAATGTACATGAAAACATACACATTTTCATTGTATATACAAGAAATGTACATCAAAAAATACACATTTTGATTGTATATACAAGAAATGTACATCAAAACTTACACATTTTCATTGTACACTAAAGAAATGTACATCAAAACTTGCACACTTTCATTGTATATCAAGAAATGTACATCTAAAGATACACATTTTCATTGTACACTCAAGAAATGTACATAGAAACTTACACATTTTCATTGTATATACAAGCAATGTACATCAAAACTTACACACTTTCATTGTATATCAAGAAATGTACATCTAAACATACACATTCTCATTGTACACTCAAGAAATGTACATAGAAACTTACACATTTTCATTGTATATACAAGAAATGTACATCAAAACTTACACATTTTCATTGTATATACAAGCAATGTACATAAAAACTTACACATTTTCATTGTATATACAAGAAATGTACATCAAAACTTACACATTTTCATTGTATATACAAGAAATGTACATCAAAGCATACACATTTTCATTGTATATACAAGAAATATACATCATAGCTTACACATTTTCATTGTATATACAAGAAATGTACATCAAAACTTTCACATTTTCATTGTACATACAAGAAATGTACATCAAAACTACACATTTTCTTTGTATATACAAAAATGTACTTCAAAGCATACACATTTTCATTGTATATACAAGAATGTACATCAAAACTTACACATTTTCATTGTACATACAAGAAATGTACATCAAAACTTACACATTTTCATTGTATATACAAGAATGTACATCAAAGCTTACACATTTTCATTGTATATACAATAAATGTACATCAAAACTTACACATTTTCATTGTATATACAATAAATGTACATCAAAACTTACACATTTTCATTGTATATACAAGAAATGTACATCAAAACTTACACATTTTCATTGTACATACAAGAAATGTACATCAAAACATACACATTTTCATTGTATATACAATAAATGTACATCAAAACTTACACACTTTCATTGTATATACAATAAATGTACATCAAAACTTACACATTTTCATTGTATATACTAGAAATGTACATCAAAACTACACATTTTCGTTGTACACTAAAGAAATGTACATCAAAACATACAGATTTTCATTGTACAGACAAGAAATGTACATCAAAGCTTACACATTTTCATTGTATATACAAGAAGTGTACATCAAAACTACACATTTTCGTTGCACACTAAAGAAATGTACATCAAAACATACAGATTTTCATTGTACAGACAAGAAATGTACATCAAAGCTTACACATTTTCATTGTATATACAAGAAATGTACATCAAAAGTACACATTTTCGTTGCACACTAAAGAAATGTACATCAACACATACAGATTTTCATTGTACAGACAAGAAATGTACATCAAAGCTTACACAATTTCATTGTATATACAAGAAATGTACATCAAAACTTACACATTTTCATTGTGCACTCAAGAAATGTACATCAAAACATACAGATTTTCATTGTAGAGGCAAGAAATGTACATCAAAGCTTACACATTTTCATTGTATATACAAGAAATGTACATCAAAACTTACACATTTTCATTGTGCACTCAAGAAATGTACATCAAAACTTACACATTTTCATTGTACACTCAAGAAATGTACATCAAAACTTACACATTTTCATTGTACACTCAAGAAATGTACATCAAAACTTACACATTTTCATTGTACTTGCAAGAAATGCACATCAAAAACTTACACATTTTCATTGTACATACAAGAAATGTACATCAAAACTTACACATTTTCATTGTATATACAAGAAATATACATCAAAACTACACATTTTCACTGTATATACAAGAAATGTGCATCAAAACTTACACATTTTCATTGTATGTGCAAGAAATGTACATCAAAACTTACACATTTTCATTGTACATACAAGAAATGTACATCAAAACTTACACATTTTCATTGTATATACAAGAAATAACATCAAAACTACACATTTTCATTGCATATAAAAGAAATGTGCATCAAAACTTACACATTTTTATTGTATATACAAGAAATGTACATCAAAACTTACACATTTTCATTGTATATACAAGAATTGTACATCAAAGCTCACACATTTTCATTGTATATACAAGAAATGTACATGAAAACACACACATTTTCATTGTATATACAAGAATTGTACATCAAAGCTCACACATTTTCATTGTATATACAAGAAATGTGCATCAAAACTTACACATTTTCATTGTATATACAAGAAATGTACATCAAAACTTACACATTTTCATTTTATATACAAGAATGTACATCAAAACTTGCACATTTTCATTGCACATCCAAGAAATGTACATCAAAACATACACATTTTCATTGTATATACAAGAAATGTACATCAAAACTTACACATTTTCATTGTATATACAAGAAATGTACATCAAAACTTACACATTTTCATTGTATATACAAGAAATGTACAGCAAAACATAAACATTTTCATTGTATATACAAGAAATGTACAGCAAAACATAAACATTTTCATTGTATATACAAGAAATGTACATCAAAACTACACATTTTCGTTGTACACTAAAGAAATGTACATCAAAACATAAACATTTTCATTGTACAGACAGGAAATGTAAATCAAAACTTACACATTTTCATTGTGCACTCAAGAAATGTACATCAAAACTTACAAATTTTCATTGTACACTCAAGAAATGTACATCAAAACATACACATTTTCATTGTATACACAAGAAATGTACATCAAAGCTTACACATTTTCATTGTAAAGACAAGAAATGTAAATCAAAGCTTACACATTTTCATTGTGCACTCAAGAAATGTACATCAAAACTTACACATTTTCATTGTACACTCACGAAATGTACATCAAAACTTACACATTTTCATTGTACACTCAAGAAATGTACATCAAAAACCTACACATTTTCATTGTGTATGCAAGAAATGTACGTCAAAACTTACACATTTTCATTGTACATACAAGAAATGTACATCAAAACTTTTGATGTACATCTCTTGTATATAAGAGATGTACATCAAAACTACACATTTTCATTGTATATACTAGAAATGTACATCAAAGCTTACACATTTTCATTGTATATACAAGAAATGTACATCCAAACTACACATTTTCATTGTATATACAAAAATTGTACATCAAAGCTCACACATTTTCATTGTATATACAAGAAATGTACATCAAAACATACATATTTTCATTGTATGTACAAGAAATGTACATCAAAACATACACATTTTCATTGTATGTACAAGAAATGTACATCAAAACATACACATTTTCATTGTATATACAACAAATGTACAACAAAACTTACACAATTTCATTGTACACTCCAGAAATGTACATCGAAACTTACACATTTTCATTCTATATACAAGGAATGTACATCAAAACATTCACATTTTCATTGTATATACAAGAAATGTACATGAAAGCTCACACATTTTCATTGTATATACAAGAAATGTACATGAAAACATACACATTTTCATTGTATATACAAGAAATGTACATCAAAAGATACACACTTTCATTGTATATACAAGAAATGTACATCAAAACTCACACATTTTCATTGTATATACAAGAAATGTACAACAAAACTTACACATTTTCATTGTATATACAAGAAAAATACATCAAAACTTACACATTTTCATTGTATGTACCAGAAATGTACATGAAAACGTACACATTTTCGTTGTACATTCAAGAAATGTACATCAAAGCTTACACATTTTCATTGTATATACAAGAAATGTACATCAAAACTTACACATTTTCATTGTACATACAAGAAATGTACATCAAAACTACACATTTTCTTTGTATATACAAAAATGTACTTCAAAACATACACATTTTCATTGTATATACAAGAAATGTACATGAAAACATACACATTTTCATTGTATATACAAGATATGTACATCAAAAGATACACATTTTCATTGTACACTCCAGAAATGTACATCAAAACTTACACATTTTCAATCTATATACAAGGAATGTACATCAAAACATACACATTTTCATTGTATATACAAGAAATGTACATCAAAACTCACACATTTTCATTGTATATACAAGAAATGCACATCAAAGCTCACACATTTTCATTGTATATACAAGAAATGTACATGAAAACATACACATTTTCATTGTATATACAAGAAATGTACATCAAAAGATACACATTTTCATTGTATATACAAAAAATGTACATCAAAGCTCACACATTTTCATTGTATATACAAGAAATGTACATGAAAACTTACACATTTTCATTCTATATACAAGGAATGTACATCAAAACTTACACATTTTCATTGTGCACTCAAGAAATGTACATCAAAACTTACACATTTTCATTGTACACTCAAGAAATGTACATCAAAACTTACACATTTTCATTGTACACTCAAGAAATGTACATCAAAACATACACATTTTCATTGTATACACAAGAAATGTACATCAAAACTTACACATTTTCATTGTACATGCAAGAAATGCACAACCAAAACTTACACATTTTCATTGTACATGCAAGAAATGTACATCAAAACTTACACATTTTCATTGTATATACAAGAAATATACATCAAAACTACACATTTTCATTGTATATACAAGAAATGTGCATCAAAACTTACACATTTTCATTGTATGTGCAAGAAATGTACATCAAAACTTACACATTTTCATTGTACATACAAGAAATGTACATCAAAACTTACACATTTTCATTGTATATACAAGAATGTACATCAAAACTTACACATTTTCATTGTATATACAATAAATGTACATCAAAACTTACACATTTTCATTGTATATACAAGAAATGTACATCAAAACTTACACATTTTCATTGTATATACAAGAAATGTACATCTAAGCATACACATTTTCATTGTATATACAAGAAATATACATCAAAACTTACACATTTTCATTCTATCTACCAGAAATGTACATGAAAACGTACACATTTTCGTTGTACATTCAAGAAATGTACATCATAGCTTACACATTTTCATTGTATATACAAGAAATGTACATCAAAACTTACACATTTTCATTGTACATACAAGAAATGTACATCAAAACTACACATTTTCATTGTATATACAAGAAATGTACATCAAAACTCACACATTTTCATTCTATGTACAAGGAATGTACATCAAAACATACACATTTTCATTGTATATACAAGAAATGTACATCAAAGCTCACACATTTTTATTGTATATACAAGAAATGTACATGAAAACATACACATTTTCATTGTGTATACAAGCAATGTACATCAAAACTTACACACTTTCATTGTATATCAAGAAATGTACATCTAAACATACACATTTTCATTGTACACTAAAGAAATGTACATCAAAACATAAACATTTTCATTGTACAGACAAGAAATGTAAATCAAAACTTACACATTTTCATTGTGCACTCAAGAAATGTACATCAAAGCTTACAAATTTTCATTGTACACTCAAGAAATGTACATCAAAACATACACATTTTCATTGTATACACAAGAAATGTACATCAAAGCTTACACATTTTCATTGTAAAGACAAGAAATGTAAATCAAAGCTTACACATTTTCATTGTGCACTCAAGAAATGTACATCAAAACTTACACATTTTCATTGTACACTCACGAAATGTACATCAAAACTTACACATTTTCATTGTACACTCAAGAAATGTACATCAAAAGCCTACACATTTTCATTGTGTATGCAAGAAATGTACGTCAAAACTTACACATTTTCATTGTACATACAAGAAATGTACATCAAAACTTTTGATGTACATCTCTTGTATATAAGAGATGTACATCAAAACTACACATTTTCATTGTATATACTAGAAATGTACATCAAAGCTTACACATTTTCATTGTATATACAAGAAATGTACATCCAAACTACACATTTTCATTGTATATACAAGAAATGTACATCAAAACTTACACATTTTCATTGTACATACAAGAAATGTACATCAAAACTTACGCATTTTCATTGTATATACAAAAATTGTACATCAAAGCTCACACATTTTCATTGTATATACAAGAAATGTACATGAAAACATACACATTTTCATTGTATGTACAAGAAATGTACATCAAAGCATACACATTTTCATTGTATATACAACAAATGTACAACAAAACTTACACATTTTCATTGTACACTCCAGAAATGTACATCGAAACTTACACATTTTCATTCTATATACAAGGAATCTACATCAAAACATACACATTTTCATTGTATATACAAGAAATGTACATCAAAGCTCACACATTTTCATTGTATATACAAGAAATGTACACGAAAACATACACATTTTCATTGTATATACAAGAAATGTACATCAAAAGATACACATTTTCATTGTATATACAAGAAATGTACATCAAAACTCACACATTTTCATTGTATATACAAGAAATGTACAACAAAACTTACACATTTTCATTGTATATACAAGAAAAATACATCAAAACTTACACATTTTCATTGTATGTACCAGAAATGTACATGAAAACGTACACATTTTCGTTGTACATTCAAGAAATGTACATCAAAGCTTACACATTTTCATTGTATATACAAGAAATGTACATCAAAACTTACACATTTTCATTGTACATACAAGAAATGTACATCAAAACTACACATTTTCTTTGTATATACAAAAATGTACTTCAAAACATACACATTTTCATTGTATATACAAGAAATGTACATGAAAACATACACATTTACATTGTATATACAAGAAATGTACATCAAAAGATACACATTTTCATTGTACACTCCAGAAATGTACATCAAAACTTACACATTTTCAATCTATATACAAGGAATGTACATCAAAACTTACACATTTTCATTGTATATACAAGAAATGTACATCAAAACTCACACATTTTCATTGTATATACAAGAAATGCACATCAAAGCTCACACATTTTCATTGTATATACAAGAAATGTACATGAAAACATACACATTTTCATTGTATATACAAGAAATGTACATCAAAAGTTACACATTTTCATTGTATATACAAGAAATGTACATCAAAGCTCACACATTTTCATTGTATATACAAGAAATGTACATGAAGACATACACATTTTCATTGTATATACAAGAAATGTACATCAAAAGATACACATTTTCATTGTACGCTCCAGAAATGTACATCAAAACTTACACATTTTCATTGTGCACTCAAGAAATGTACATCAAAACTTACACATTTTCATTGTACACTCAAGAAATGTACATCAAAACTTACACATTTTCATTGTACACTCAAGAAATGTACATCAAAACATACACATTTTCATTGTATACACAAGAAATGTGCATCAAAACTTACACATTTTCATTGTACATGCAAGAAATGCACATCAAAAACTTACACATTTTCATTGTACATGCAAGAAATATACATCAAAACTTACACATTTTCATTGTATATACAAGAAATATACATCAAAACTACACATTTTCATTGTATATACAAGAAATGTGCATAAAAACTTACAAATTTTCATTGTATGTGCAAGAAATGTACATCAAAACTTACACATTTTCATTGTACATACAAGAAATGTACATCAAAACTTACACATTTACATTGTATATACAAGAATGTACATCAAAACTTACACATTTTCATTGTATATACAATAAATGTACATCAAAACTTACACATTTTCATTGTATATACAAGAAATGTACATCAAATCTTACACATTTTCATTGTATATACAAGAAATGTACATCAAAATATACACATTTTCATTGTATATACAAGAAATATACATCAAAACTTACACATTTTCATTGTATCTACCAGAAATGTACATGAAAACGTACACATTTTCGTTGTACATTCAAGAAATGTACATCATAGCTTACACATTTTCATTGTATATACAAGAAATGTACATCAAAACTTACACATTTTCATTGTACATACAAGAAATGTACATCAAAACTACACATTTTCTTTGTATATACAAAAATGTACTTCAAAACATACACATTTTCATTGTATATACAAGAATGTACATCAAAACTTACACATTTTCATTGTACATACAAGAAATGTACATCAAAACTTACACATTTTCATTGTATATACAAGAATGTACATCAAAACTTACACATTTTCATTGTATATACAATAAATGTACATCAAAACTTACACATTTTCATTGTATATACAATAAATGTACATCAAAACTTACACATTTTCATTGTATATACAAGAAATGTACATCAAAACTTACACATTTTCATTGTACATACAAGAAATGTACATCAAAACATACACATTTTCACTGTATATACAATAAATGTACATCAAAACTTACACATTTTCTTTGTATATACAAAAATGTACTTCAAAACATACACATTTTCATTCTATATACAAGGAATATACATCAAAACTTACACATTTTCATTGTATATACAATAAATGTACATCAAAACTTACACATTTTCATTGTATATACAATAAATGTACATCAAAACTTACACATTTTCATTGTATATACTAGAAATGTACATCAAAACTACACATTTTCGTTGTACACTAAAGAAATGTACATCAAACATACAGATTTTCATTGTACAGAAAAGAAATGTACATCAAAGCTTACACATTTTCATTGTATATACAAGAAATGTACATCAAAAGTACACATTTTCGTTGTACACTAAAGAAGTGTACATCAAAACATACAGATTTTCATTGTACAGACAAGAAATGTACATCAAAGCTTACACATTTTCATTGTATATACAAGAAATGTACATCAAAACTTACACATTTTCATTGTGCACTCAAGAAATGTACATCAAAACATACAGATTTTCATTGTACATACATACATCATGTAGAGGCAAGAAATGTACATCAAAGCTTACACATTTTCATTGTATATACAAGAAATGTACATCAAAACTTACACATTTTCATTGTGCACTCAAGAAATGTACATCAAAACTTACACATTTTCATTGTATACTCAAGAAATGTACATCAAAACTTACACATTTTCATTGTACACTCAAGAAATGTACATCAAAACATATACACTTTTCATTGTATACACAAGAAATGTGCATCAAAACTTACACATTTTCATTGTACATGCAAGAAATGCACATCAAAAACTTACACATTTTCATTGTACATAGAAGAAATGTACATCAAAACTTACACATTTTCATTGTATATACAAGAAATATACATCAAAACTACACATTTTCATTGTATATACAAGAAATGTGCATCAAAACTTACACATTTTCATTGTATGTGCAAGAAATGTACATCAAAACTTACACATTTTCATTGTACATACAAGAAATGTACATCAAAACTTACACATTTTCATTGTATATACAAGAAATAACATCAAAACTACACATTTTCATTGCATATACAAGAAATGTGCATCAAAACTTACACATTTTTATTGTATATACAAGAAATGTACATCAAAACTTACACATTTTCATTGTATATACAAGAATTGTACATCAAAGCTCACACATTTTCATTGTATATACAAGAAATGTACATGAAAACACACACATTTTCATTGTATATACAAGAATTGTACATCAAAGCTCACACATTTTCATTGTATATACAAGAAATGTGCATTAAAACTTACACATTTTCATTGTATATACAAGAAATGTACATCAAAACTTACACATTTTCATTTTATATACAAGAATGTACATCAAAACTTGCACATTTTCATTGCACATACAAGAAATGTACATCAAAACATACACATTTTCATTGTATATACAAGAAATGTACATCAAAACTTACACATTTTCATTGTACATACAAGAAATGTACATCAAAACTTACACTTTTTCATTGTGCACTCAAGAAATGTACATCAAAACTTACAAATTTTCATTGTACACTCAAGAAATGTACATCAAAACATAAACATTTTCATTGTATATACAAGAAATGAACATCAAAACTACACATTTTCGTTGTACACTAAAGAAATGTACATCAAAACATAAACATTTTCATTGTACAGACAAGAAATGTAAATCAAAACTTACACATTTTCATTGTGTTTACAAGAAATGTACATCAAAACTTACACATTTTCATTGTGCACTCAAGAAATGTACATCAAAACTTACAAATTTTCATTGTACACTCAAGAAATGTACATCAAAACATACACATTTTCATTGTATACACAAGAAATGTACATCAAAGCTTACACATTTTCATTGTACAGACAAGAAATGTAAATCAAAACTTACACATTTTCATTGTGCACTCAAGAAATGTACATCAAAACTTACACATTTTCATTGTACACTCAAGAAATGTACATCAAAACTTACACATTTTCATTGTACACTCAAGAAATGTACATCAAAAACCTACACATTTTCATTGTGTATGCAAGAAATGTACGTCAAAACTTACACTTTTTCATTGTACATACAAGAAATGTACATCAAAACTTTTGATGTACATCTCTTGTATATAAGAGATGTACATCAAAACTACACATTTTCATTGTATATACTAGAAATGTACATCAAAGCTTACACATTTTCATAGGATATACAAGAAATGTACATCCAAACTACACATTTTCATTATATATACAAGAAATGTACATCAAAACTTACACATTTTCATTGTACATACAAGAAATGTACATCAAAACTTGCGCTCTTCATTGTATATACAAAAATTGTAGATCAAAGCTCACACATTTTCATTGTATATACAAGAAATGTACATGAAAACATACACATTTTCATTGTATGTACAAGAAATGTACATCAAAACATACACATTTTCATTGTATATACAACAAATGTACAACAAAACTTACACATTTTCATTGTACACTCCAGAAATGTACATCGAAACTTACACATTTTCATTCTATATACAAGGAATGTACATCAAAACATACACATTTTCATTGTATATACAAGAAATGTACATCAAAGCTCACACATTTTCATTGTATATACAAGAAATGTACATGAAAACATACACATTTTCATTGTATATACAAGAAATGTACATCAAAACTCACACATTTTCATTGTATATACAAGAAATGTACAACAAAACTTACACATTTTGATTGTATATACAAGAAAAATACATCAAAACTTACACATTTTCATTGTATGTACCAGAAATGTACATGAAAACGTACACATTTTCGTTGTACATTCAAGAAATGTACATCAAAGCTTACACATTTTCATTGTATATACAAGAAATGTACATCAAAACTTACACATTTTCATTGTACATACAAGAAATGTACATCAAAACTACACATTTTCTTTGTATATACAAAAATGTACTTCAAAACATACACATTTTCATTGTATATACAAGAAATGTACATGAAAACATACACATTTTCATTGTATATACAAGAAATGTACATCAAAAGATACACATTTTCATTGTACACTCCAGAAATGTACATCAAAACTTACACATTTTCAATCTATATACAAGGAATGTACATCAAAACATACACATTTTCATTGTATATACAAGAAATGTACATCAAAACTCACACATTTTCATTGTATATACAAGAAATGCACATCAAAGCTCACACATTTTCATTGTATATACAAGAAATGTACATGAAAACATACACATTTTCATTGTATATACAAGAAATGTACATCAAAAGATACACATTTTCATTGTATATACAAGAAATGTACATCAAAGCTCACACATTTTCATTGTATATACAAGAAATGTACATGAAAACATACACATTTTCATTGTATATACAAGAAATGTACATCAAAAGATACACATTTTCATTGTACACTCCAGAAATGTACATCAAAACTTACACATTTTCATTCTATATACAAGGAATGTACATCAAAACTTACACATTTTCATTGTGCACTCAAGAAATGTACATCAAAACTTACACATTTTCATTGTACACTCAAGAAATGTACATCAAAACTTACACATTTTCAATGTACACTCAAGAAATGTACATCAAAACATACACATTTTCATTGTATACACAAGAAATGTGCATCAAAACTTACACATTTTCATTGTACATGCAAGAAATGCACATCAAAAACTTACACATTTTCATTGTACATGCAAGAAATGTACATCAAAACGTACACATTTTCATTGTATATACAAGAAATATACATCAAAACTACACATTTTCATTGTATATACAAGAAATGTGCATCAAAACTTACACATTTTCATTGTATGTGCAAGAAATGTACATCAAAACTTACACATTTTCATTGTACATACAAGAAATGTACATCAAAACTTACACATTTTCATTGTATATACAAGAATGTACATCAAAACTTACACATTTTCATTGTATATACAATAAATGTACATCAAAACTTACACATTTTCATTGTATATACAAGAAATGTACATCAAAACTTACACATTTTCATTGTATATACAAGAAATGTACATCAAAGCATACACATTTTCATTTTATATACAAGAAATATACATCAAAACTTACACATTTTCATTGTATCTACCAGAAATGTACATGAAAACGTACACATTTTCGTTGTACATTCAAGAAATGTACATCATAGCTTACACATTTTCATTGTATATACAAGAAATGTACATCAAAACTTACACATTTTCATTGTACATACAAGAAATGTAGATCAAAACTACACATTTTCATTGTATATACAAGAAATGTACATCAAAACTCATACATTTTCATTCTATGTACAAGGAATGTACATCAAAACATATACATTTCCATTGTATATACAAGAAATGTACATCAAAGCTCACACATTTTTATTGTATATACAAGAAATGTACATGAAAACATACACATTTTCATTGTATATACAAGAAATGTACATCAAAAGATACACATTTTCATTGTATATACAAGAAATGTACATCAAAACTTACACATTTTCATTGTACACTCAAGAAATGTACATCAAAACTTGCACACTTTCATTGTATATCAAGAAATGTACATCTAAAGATACACATTTTCATTGTACACTCAAGAAATGTACATAGAAACTTACACATTTTCATTGTATATACAAGCAATGTACATCAAAACTTACACACTTACATTGTATATCAAGAAATGTACATCTAAACATACACATTTTCATTGTACACTAAAGAAATGTACATCAAAACATAAACATTTTCATTGTACAGACAAGAAATGTAAATCAAAACTTACACATTTTCATTGTGCACTCAAGAAATGTACATCAAAACTTACAAATTTTCATTGTACACTCAAGAAATGTACATCAAAACATACACATTTTCATTGTATACACAAGAAATGTACATCAAAGCTTACACATTTTCATTGTAAAGACAAGAAATGTAAATCAAAGCTTACACATTTTCATTGTGCACTCAAGAAATGTACATCAAAACTTACACATTTTCATTGTACACTCACGAAATGTACATCAAAACTTACACATTTTCATTGTACACTCACGAAATGTACATCAAAACTTACACATTTTCATTGTACACTCAAGAAATGTACATCAAAAACCTACACATTTTCATTGTGTATGCAAGAAATGTACGTCAAAACTTACACATTTTCATTGTACATACAAGAAATGTACATCAAAACTTCATATATAAGAGATGTACATCAAAACTACACATTTTCATTGTATATACTAGAAATGTACATCAAAGCTTACACATTTTCATTGTATATACAAGAAATGTACATCCAAACTACACATTTTCATTGTATATACAAGAAATGTACATCAAAACTTACGCATTTTCATTGTATATACAAAAATTGTACATCAAAGCTCACACATTTTCATTGTATATACAAGAAATGTACATGAAAACATACACATTTTCATTGTATGTACAAGAAATGTACATCAAAACATACACATTTTCATTGTATATACAACAAATGTACAACAAAACTTACACATTTTCATTGTACACTCCAGAAATGTACATCGAAACTTACACATTTTCATTCTATATACAAGGAATGTACATCAAAACATACACATTTTCATTGTATATACAAGAAATGTACATCAAAGCTCACACATTTTCATTGTATATACAAGAAATGTACATGAAAACATACACATTTTCATTGTATATACAAGAAATGTACATCAAAAGATACACATTTTCATTGTATATACAAGAAATGTACATCAAAACTCACACATTTTCATTGTATATACAAGAAATGTACAACAAAACTTACACATTTTCATTGTATATACAAGAAAAATACATCAAAACTTACACATTTTCATTGTATGTACCAGAAATGTACATGAAAACGTACACATTTTCGTTGTACATTCAAGAAATGTACATCAAAGCTTACACATTTTCATTGTATATACAAGAAATGTACATCAAAACTTACACATTTTCATTGTACATACAACAAATGTACATCAAAACTACACATTTTCTTTGTATATACAAAAATGTACTTCAAAACATACACATTTTCATTGTATATACAAGAAATGTACTTTAAAACATACACATTTACATTGTATATACAAGAAATGTACATCAAAAAATACACATTTTCATTGTACACTCCAGAAATGTACATCAAAACTTACACATTTTCAATCTATATACAAGGAATGTACATCAAAACATACACATTTTCATTGTATATACAAGAAATGTACATCAAAACTCACACATTTTCATTGTATATACAAGAAATGCACATCAAAGCTCACACATTTTCATTGTACATACAAGAAATGTACATGAAAACATACACATTTTCATTGTATATACAAGAAATGTACATCAAAAGATACACATTTTCATTGTATATACAAGAAATGTACATCAAAGCTCACATATTTTCATTGTATATACAAGGAATGTACATGAAAACATACACATTTTCATTGTATATACAAGAAATGTACATCAAAAGATACACATTTTCATTGTACACTCCAGAAATGTACATCAAAACTTACACATTTTCATTCTATATACAAGGAATGTACATCAAAACTTACACATTTTCATTGTGCACTCAAGAAATGTACATCAAAACTTACACATTTTCATTGTACACTCAAGAAATGTACATCAAAACTTACACATTTTCATTGTACACTCAAGAAATGTACATCAAAACATACACATTTTCATTGTATACACAAGAAATGTGCATCAAAACTTACACATTTTCATTGTACATGCAAGAAATGCACATCAAAAACTTACACATTTTCATTGTACATGCAAGAAATGTACATCAAAACTTACACATTTTCATTGTATATACAAGAAATATACATCAAAACTACACATTTTCATTGTATATACAAGAAATGTGCATCAAAACTTACACATTTTCATTGTATGTGCAAGAAATGTACATCAAAACTTACACATTTTCATTGTACATACAAGAAATGTACATCAAAACTTACACATTTTCATTGTATATACAAGAAAGTACATCAAAACTTACACATTTTCATTGTATATACAATAAATGTACATCAAAACTTACACATTTTCATTGTATATACAAGAAATGTACATCAAAACTTACACATTTTCATTGTATATACAAGAAATGTACATCAAAGCATACACATTTTCATTGTATATACAAGAAATATACATCAAAACTTACACATTTTCATTGTATCTACCAGAAATGTACATGAAAACGTACACATTTTCGTTGTACATTCAAGAAATGTACATCATAGCTTACACATTTTCATTGTATATACAAGAAATGTACATCAAAACTTACACATTTTCATTGTACATACAAGAAATGTACATCAAAACTACACATTTTCTTTGTATATACAAAAATGTACTTCAAAACATACACATTTTCATTGTATATACAAGAATGTACATCAAAACTTACACATTTTCATTGTACATACAAGAAATGTACATCAAAACTTACACATTTTCATTGTATATACAAGAATGTACATCAAAACTTACACATTTTCATTGTATATACAATAAATGTACATCAAAACTTACACATTTTCATTGTATATACAATAAATGTACATCAAAACTTACACATTTTCATTGTATATACAAGAAATGTACATCAAAACTTACACATTTTCATTGTACATACAAGAAATGTACATCAAAACATACACATTTTCATTGTATATACAATAAATGTACATCAAAACTTACACATTTTCTTTGTATATACAAAAATGTACTTCAAAACATACACATTTTCATTCTATATACAAGGAATATACATCAAAACTTACACATTTTCATTGTATATACAATAAATGTACATCAAAACTTACACATTTTCATTGTATATACAATAAATGTACATCAAAACTTATACATTTTCATTGTATATACTAGAAATGTACATCAAAACTACACATCTTCGTTGTACACTAAAGAAATGTACATCAAAACATACAGATTTTCATTGTACAGACAAGAAATGTACATCAAAGCTTACACATTTTCATTGTATATACAAGAAATGTACATCAAAACTACACATTTTCGTTGTACACTAAAGAAATGTACATCAAACATACATATTTTCATTGTACAGAAAAGAAATGTACATCAAAGCTTACACATTTTCATTGTATATACAAGAAATGTACATCAAAAGTACACATTTTCGTTGTACACTAAAGTTGTAGTGTTTAACGCCCGCTTTTACTACTACGGCACCGCAGGCGGTGACACTGATGATACATGAAGATGGAGCACCGGTGGAATGAGATGGCGGGGGAAACCGGAGTACCCGGAGAAAACCCGCCCTGACGCCGCTTCGTCCACCACGAATACCACATGCGGGTCCCTGGGATCGAACCCGGGCCGCCTAGGTGGTTGTACACTAAAGAAATGTACATCAAAACATACAGATTTTCATTGTACAGACAAGAAATGTACATCAAAGCTTACACATTTTCATTGTATATACAAGAAACTACATCAAAACTTACACATTTTCATTGTGCACTCAAGAAATGTACATCAAAACATACAGATTTTCATTGTACATACATACATCATGTAGAGGCAAGAAATGTACATCAAAGCTTACACATTTTCATTGTATATGCAAGAAATGTACATCAAAACTTACACATTTTCATTGTGCACTCAAGAAATGTACATCAAAACTTACACATTTTCATTGTACACTCAAGAAATGTACATCAAAACTTACACATTTTCATTGTACACTCAAGAAATGTACATCAAAACATACACATTTTCATTGTATACACAAGAAATGTGCATCAAAACTTACACATTTTCATTGTACATGCAAGAAATGCACATCAAAAACTTACACATTTTCATTGTACATACAAGAAATGTACATCAAAACTTACACATTTTCATTGTATAACAAGAAATATACATCAAAACTACACATTTTCATTGTATATACAAGAAATGTGCATCAAAACTTACATTGTATATACAAGAAATATACATCAAAACTACACATTTTCATTGTATATACAAGAAATGTGCATCAAAACTTACACATTTTCATTGTATGTGCAAGAAATGTACATCAAAACTTACACATTTTCATTGTACATACAAGAAATGTACATCAAAACTTACACATTTTCATTGTATATACAAGAAATAACATCAAAACTACACATTTTCATTGCATATACAAGAAATGTGCATCAAAACTTACACATTTTTATTGTATATACAAGAAATGTACATCAAAACTTACACATTTTCATTGTATATACAAGAATTGTACATCAAAGCTCACACATTTTCATTGTATATACAAGAAATGTACATGAAAACACACACATTTTCATTGTATATACAAGAATTGTACATCAAAGCTCACACATTTTCATTGTATATACAAGAAATGTGCATCAAAACTTACACATTTTCATTGTATATACAAGAAATGTACATCAAAACTTACACATTTTCATTTTATATACAAGAATGTACATCAAAACTTGCACATTTTCATTGCACATACAAGAAATGTACATCAAAACATACACATTTTCATTGTATATACAAGAAATGTACATCAAAACTTACACATTTTCATTGTACATACAAGAAATGTACATCAAAACTTACACTTTTTCATTGTATATACAAGAAATGTACAGCAAAACATAAACATTTTCATTGTATATACAAGAAATGAACATCAAAACTACACATTTTCGTTGTACACTAAAGAAATGTACATCAAAACATAAACATTTTCATTGTACAGACAAGAAATGTAAATCAAAACTTACACATTTTCATTGTGTATACAAGAAATGTACATCAAAACTTACACATTTTCATTGTGCACTCAAGAAATGTACATCAAAACTTACAAATTTTCATTGTACACTCAAGAAATGTACATCAAAACATACACATTTTCATTGTATACACAAGAAATGTACATCAAAGCTTACACATTTTCATTGTACAGACAAGAAATGTAAATCAAAACTTACACATTTTCATTGTGCACTCAAGAAATGTACATCAAAACTTACACATTTTCATTGTACACTCAAGAAATGTACATCAAAACTTACACATTTTCATTGTACACTCAAGAAATGTACATCAAAAACCTACACATTTTCATTGTGTATGCAAGAAATGTACGTCAAAACTTACACATTTTCATTGTACATACAAGAAATGTACATCAAAACTTTTGATGTACATCTCTTGTATATAAGAGATGTACATCAAAACTACACATTTTCATTGTATATACTAGAAATGTACATCAAAGCTTACACATTTTCATAGTATATACAAGAAATGTACATCCAAACTACACATTTTCATTGTATATACAAGAAATGTACATCAAAACTTACACATTTTCATTGTACATACAAGAAATGTACATCAAAACTTACGCATTTTCATTGTATATACAAAAATTGTACATCAAAGCTCACACATTTTCATTGTATATACAAGAAATGTACATGAAAACATACACATTTTCATTGTATGAACAAGAAATGTACATCAAAACATACACATTTTCATAGTATATACAACAAATGTACAACAAAACTTACACATTTTCATTGTACACTCCAGAAATGTACATCGAAACTTACACATTTTCATTCTATATACAAGGAATGTACATCAAAACATACACATTTTCATTGTATATACAAGAAATGTACATCAAAGCTCACACATTTTCATTGTATATACAAGAAATGTACATGAAAACATACACATTTTCATTGTATATACAAGAAATGTACATCAAAAGATACACATTTTCATTGTATATACAAGAAATGTACATCAAAACTCACACATTTTCATTGTATATACAAGAAATGCACATCAAAGCTCACACATTTTCATTGTATATACAAGAAATGTACATGAAAACATACACATTTTCATTGTATATACAAGAAATGTACATCAAAAGATACACATTTTCATTGTATATACAAGAAATGTACATCAAAGCTCACACATTTTCATTGTATATACAAGAAATGTACATGAAAACATACACATTTTCATTGTATATACAAGAAATGTACATCAAAAGATACACATTTTCATTGTACACTCCAGAAATGTACATCAAAACTTACACATTTTCATTCTATATACAGGGAATGTACATCAAAACATACACATTTTCATTGTATATACAAGAAATGTACATCAAAGCTCACACATTTTCATTGTATATACAAGAAATGTACATGAAAACATACACATTTTCATTGTATATACAAGAAATGTACATCAAAAGACACACATTTTCATTGTATATACAAGAAATGTACATCAAAACCCACACATTTTCATTGTATATACAAGAAATGTACAACAAAACTTACACATTTTCATTGTATATACAAGAAATATACATCAAAACTTACACATTTTCATTGTATGTACCAGAAATGTACATGAAAACGTACACATTTTCGTTGTACATTCAAGAAATGTACATCAAAGCTTACACATCTTCATTGTATATACAAGAAATGTACATCAAAACTTACACATTTTCATTGTACATACAAGAAATGTACATCAAAACTACACATTTTCTTTGTATATACAAAAATGTACTTCAAAACATACACATTTTCATTGTATATACAAGAAATGTACATGAAAAAATACACATTTTCATTGTATATACAAGAAATGTACATCAAAAGATACACATTTTCACTGTACACTCCAGAAATGTACATCAAAACTTACACATTTTCATTCTATATACAAGGAATGTACATCAAAACATACACATTTTCATTGTATATACAAGAAATGTACATCAAAACTCACACATTTTCATTGTATATACAAGAAATGTACATGAAAATATACACATTTTCATTGTATATACAAGAAATGTACATCAAAAGATACACATTTTCATTGTATATACAAGAAATGTACATCAAAGCTCACACATTTTCATTGTATATACAAGAAATGTACATGAAAACATACACATTTTCATTGTATATACAAGAATGTACATCAAAACTTACACATTTTCATTGTACATACAAGAAATGTACATCAAAACTACACATTTTCATTGTATATACAAGAAATGTACATCAAAACATACACATTTTCATTGTATATACAAGAAATGTACATCAAAACTCACACATTTTCATTGTATATACAAGTAATGTACAACAAAGCTCACACATTTTCATTGTATATACAAGAAATGTACATGAAAACATACACATTTTCATTGTATATACAAGAAATGTACATCAAAAGATACACATTTTCATTGTATATACAAGAAATGTACATCAAAGCTCACACATTTTCATTGTATATACAAGAAATGTACATCAAAAACTTACACATTTTCATTGTATATACAAGAATGTACATCAAAGCTTACACATTTTCATTGTACATACAAGAAATGTACATGAAAACATACACATTTTCATTGTATATACAAGAAATGTACATCAAAAGATACACATTTTCATTGTATATACAAGAAATGTACATCAAAGCTCACACATTTTCATTGTATATACAAGAAATGTACATCAAAACTTACACATTTTCATTGTATATACAAGAATGTACATGAAAACATACACATTTTCATTGTATATACAAGAAATGTACATCAAAAGATACACATTTTCATTGTATATAAAAGAAATGTACATCAAAGCTCACACATTTTCATTGTATATACAAGAAATGTACATCAAAGCTTACACATTTTCATTGTATATACAAGAAATGTACATCAAAACTTACACATTTTCATTGTACATACAAGAAATGTACATCAAGACTCACACATTTTCATTGTATATACAAGAAATGTATATGAAAACATACACATTTTCATTGTATATACAAGAAACGTACATCAAAAGATACACATTTTCATTGTATATACAAGAAATGTACATCAAAGCTCACACATTTTCATTGTATATACAAGAAATGTACATGAAAACATACACATTTTCATTGTATATACAAGAAATGTACATCAAAAGATACACATTTTCATTGTACACTCCAGAAATGTACATCAAAACTTACACATTTTCATTCTATATACAAGGAATGTACATCAAAACTTACACATTTTCATTGTGCACTCAAGAAATGTACATCAAAACTTACACATTTTCATTGTACACTCAAGAAATGTACATCAAAACTTACACATTTTCATTGTACACTCAAGAAATGTACATCAAAACATACACATTTTCATTGTATACACAAGAAATGTGCATCAAAACTTACACATTTTCATTGTACATGCAAGAAATGCACATCAAAAACTTACACATTTTCATTGTACATACAAGAAGTGTACTTCAAAACTTACACATTTTCATTGTATATACAAGAAATATACATCAAAAGTACACATTTTCATTGTATATACAAGAAATGTGCATCAAAACTTACACATTTTCATTGTATGTGCAAGAAATGTACATCAAAACTTACACATTTTCATTGTACATACAAGAAATGTACATCAAAACTTACACATTTTCATTGTATATACAAGAATGTACATCAAAACTTACACATTTTCATTGTATATACAATAAATGTACATCAAAACTTACACATTTTTATTGTATATACAAGAAATGTACATCAAAACTTACACATTTTCATTGTATATACAAGAAATGTACATCAAAGCATACACATTTTCATTGTATATACAAGAAATATACATCAAAACTTACACATTTTCATTGTATCTACCAGAAATGTACATGAAAACGTACACATTTTCGTTGTACATTCAAGAAATGTACATCATAGCTTACACATTTTCATTGTATATACAAGAAACGTACATCAAAACTTACACATTTTCATTGTACATACAAGAAATGTACATCAAAACTACACATTTTCTTTGTATATACAAAAATGTACTTCAAAACATACACATTTTCATTGTATATACAAGAATGTACATCAAAACTTACACATTTGCATTGTACATACAAGAAATGTACATCAAAACTTACACATTTTCATTGTATATACAAGAATGTACATCAAAACTTACACATTTTCATTGTATATACAATAAATGTACATCAAAACTTACACATTTTCATTGTATATACAATAAATGTACATCAAAACTTACACATTTTCATTGTATATACAAGAAATGTACATCAAAACTTACACATTTTCATTGTACATACAAGAAATGTACATCAAAACATACACATTTTCATTGTATATACAATAAATGTACATCAAAACTTACACATTTTCTTTGTATATACAAAAATGTACTTCAAAACATACACATTTTCATTCTATATACAAGGAATATACATAAAAACTTACACATTTTCATTGTATATACAATAAATGTACATCAAAACTTACACATTTTCATTGTATATACAATAAATGTACATCAAAACTTACACATTTTCATTGAATATACTAGAAATGTACATCAAAACTACACATTTTCGTTGTACACTAAAGAAATGTACATCAAAACATACAGATTTTCATTGTACAGACAAGAAATGTACATCAAAGCTTACACATTTTCATTGTATATACAAGAAATGTACATCAAAGCTCACACATTTTCATTGTATATACAAGAAATGTACATTAAAACTTACACATTTTCATTGTATATACAAGAATGTACATCAAAACTTACACATTTTCATTGTACATACAAGAAATGTACATGAAAACATACACATTTTCATTGTATATACAAGAAATGTACATCAAAAGATACACATTTTCATTGTATATACAAGAAATGTACATCAAAGCTCACACATTTTCATTGTATATACAAGAAATGTACATCAAAACTTACACATTTTCATTGTATATACAAGAAATGTACATCAAAACTTACACATTTTCATTGTATATACAAGAAACTACATCAAAACTTACACATTTTCATTGTGCACTCAAGAAATGTACATCAAAACATACAGATTTTCATTGTACATACATACATCATGTAGAGGCAAGAAATGTACATCAAAGCTTACACATTTTCATTGTATATGCAAGAAATGTACATCAAAACTTACACATTTTCATTGTGCACTCAAGAAATGTACATCAAAACTTACACATTTTCATTGTACACTCAAGAAATGTACATCAAAACTTACACATTTTCATTGTACACTCAAGAAATGTACATCAAAACATACACATTTTCATTGTATACACAAGAAATGTGCATCAAAACTTACACATTTTCATTGTACATGCAAGAAATGCACATCAAAAACTTACACATTTTCATTGTACATACAAGAAATGTACATCAAAACTTACACATTTTCATTGTATAACAAGAAATATACATCAAAACTACACATTTTCATTGTATATACAAGAAATGTGCATCAAAACTTACATTGTATATACAAGAAATATACATCAAAACTACACATTTTCATTGTATATACAAGAAATGTGCATCAAAACTTACACATTTTCATTGTATGTGCAAGAAATGTACATCAAAACTTACACATTTTCATTGTACATACAAGAAATGTACATCAAAACTTACACATTTTCATTGTATATACAAGAAATAACATCAAAACTACACATTTTCATTGCATATACAAGAAATGTGCATCAAAACTTACACATTTTTATTGTATATACAAGAAATGTACATCAAAACTTACACATTTTCATTGTATATACAAGAATTGTACATCAAAGCTCACACATTTTCATTGTATATACAAGAAATGTACATGAAAACACACACATTTTCATTGTATATACAAGAATTGTACATCAAAGCTCACACATTTTCATTGTATATACAAGAAATGTGCATCAAAACTTACACATTTTCATTGTATATACAAGAAATGTACATCAAAACTTACACATTTTCATTTTATATACAAGAATGTACATCAAAACTTGCACATTTTCATTGCACATACAAGAAATGTACATCAAAACATACACATTTTCATTGTATATACAAGAAATGTACATCAAAACTTACACATTTTCATTGTACATACAAGAAATGTACATCAAAACTTACACTTTTTCATTGTATATACAAGAAATGTACAGCAAAACATAAACATTTTCATTGTATATACAAGAAATGAACATCAAAACTACACATTTTCGTTGTACACTAAAGAAATGTACATCAAAACATAAACATTTTCATTGTACAGACAAGAAATGTAAATCAAAACTTACACATTTTCATTGTGTATACAAGAAATGTACATCAAAACTTACACATTTTCATTGTGCACTCAAGAAATGTACATCAAAACTTACAAATTTTCATTGTACACTCAAGAAATGTACATCAAAACATACACATTTTCATTGTATACACAAGAAATGTACATCAAAGCTTACACATTTTCATTGTACAGACAAGAAATGTAAATCAAAACTTACACATTTTCATTGTGCACTCAAGAAATGTACATCAAAACTTACACATTTTCATTGTACACTCAAGAAATGTACATCAAAACTTACACATTTTCATTGTACACTCAAGAAATGTACATCAAAAACCTACACATTTTCATTGTGTATGCAAGAAATGTACGTCAAAACTTACACATTTTCATTGTACATACAAGAAATGTACATCAAAACTTTTGATGTACATCTCTTGTATATAAGAGATGTACATCAAAACTACACATTTTCATTGTATATACTAGAAATGTACATCAAAGCTTACACATTTTCATAGTATATACAAGAAATGTACATCCAAACTACACATTTTCATTGTATATACAAGAAATGTACATCAAAACTTACACATTTTCATTGTACATACAAGAAATGTACATCAAAACTTACGCATTTTCATTGTATATACAAAAATTGTACATCAAAGCTCACACATTTTCATTGTATATACAAGAAATGTACATGAAAACATACACATTTTCATTGTATGAACAAGAAATGTACATCAAAACATACACATTTTCATAGTATATACAACAAATGTACAACAAAACTTACACATTTTCATTGTACACTCCAGAAATGTACATCGAAACTTACACATTTTCATTCTATATACAAGGAATGTACATCAAAACATACACATTTTCATTGTATATACAAGAAATGTACATCAAAGCTCACACATTTTCATTGTATATACAAGAAATGTACATGAAAACATACACATTTTCATTGTATATACAAGAAATGTACATCAAAAGATACACATTTTCATTGTATATACAAGAAATGTACATCAAAACTCACACATTTTCATTGTATATACAAGAAATGCACATCAAAGCTCACACATTTTCATTGTATATACAAGAAATGTACATGAAAACATACACATTTTCATTGTATATACAAGAAATGTACATCAAAAGATACACATTTTCATTGTATATACAAGAAATGTACATCAAAGCTCACACATTTTCATTGTATATACAAGAAATGTACATGAAAACATACACATTTTCATTGTATATACAAGAAATGTACATCAAAAGATACACATTTTCATTGTACACTCCAGAAATGTACATCAAAACTTACACATTTTCATTCTATATACAGGGAATGTACATCAAAACATACACATTTTCATTGTATATACAAGAAATGTACATCAAAGCTCACACATTTTCATTGTATATACAAGAAATGTACATGAAAACATACACATTTTCATTGTATATACAAGAAATGTACATCAAAAGACACACATTTTCATTGTATATACAAGAAATGTACATCAAAACCCACACATTTTCATTGTATATACAAGAAATGTACAACAAAACTTACACATTTTCATTGTATATACAAGAAATATACATCAAAACTTACACATTTTCATTGTATGTACCAGAAATGTACATGAAAACGTACACATTTTCGTTGTACATTCAAGAAATGTACATCAAAGCTTACACATCTTCATTGTATATACAAGAAATGTACATCAAAACTTACACATTTTCATTGTACATACAAGAAATGTACATCAAAACTACACATTTTCTTTGTATATACAAAAATGTACTTCAAAACATACACATTTTCATTGTATATACAAGAAATGTACATGAAAAAATACACATTTTCATTGTATATACAAGAAATGTACATCAAAAGATACACATTTTCACTGTACACTCCAGAAATGTACATCAAAACTTACACATTTTCATTCTATATACAAGGAATGTACATCAAAACATACACATTTTCATTGTATATACAAGAAATGTACATCAAAACTCACACATTTTCATTGTATATACAAGAAATGTACATGAAAATATACACATTTTCATTGTATATACAAGAAATGTACATCAAAAGATACACATTTTCATTGTATATACAAGAAATGTACATCAAAGCTCACACATTTTCATTGTATATACAAGAAATGTACATGAAAACATACACATTTTCATTGTATATACAAGAATGTACATCAAAACTTACACATTTTCATTGTACATACAAGAAATGTACATCAAAACTACACATTTTCATTGTATATACAAGAAATGTACATCAAAACATACACATTTTCATTGTATATACAAGAAATGTACATCAAAACTCACACATTTTCATTGTATATACAAGTAATGTACAACAAAGCTCACACATTTTCATTGTATATACAAGAAATGTACATGAAAACATACACATTTTCATTGTATATACAAGAAATGTACATCAAAAGATACACATTTTCATTGTATATACAAGAAATGTACATCAAAGCTCACACATTTTCATTGTATATACAAGAAATGTACATCAAAAACTTACACATTTTCATTGTATATACAAGAATGTACATCAAAGCTTACACATTTTCATTGTACATACAAGAAATGTACATGAAAACATACACATTTTCATTGTATATACAAGAAATGTACATCAAAAGATACACATTTTCATTGTATATACAAGAAATGTACATCAAAGCTCACACATTTTCATTGTATATACAAGAAATGTACATCAAAACTTACACATTTTCATTGTATATACAAGAATGTACATGAAAACATACACATTTTCATTGTATATACAAGAAATGTACATCAAAAGATACACATTTTCATTGTATATAAAAGAAATGTACATCAAAGCTCACACATTTTCATTGTATATACAAGAAATGTACATCAAAGCTTACACATTTTCATTGTATATACAAGAAATGTACATCAAAACTTACACATTTTCATTGTACATACAAGAAATGTACATCAAGACTCACACATTTTCATTGTATATACAAGAAATGTATATGAAAACATACACATTTTCATTGTATATACAAGAAACGTACATCAAAAGATACACATTTTCATTGTATATACAAGAAATGTACATCAAAGCTCACACATTTTCATTGTATATACAAGAAATGTACATGAAAACATACACATTTTCATTGTATATACAAGAAATGTACATCAAAAGATACACATTTTCATTGTACACTCCAGAAATGTACATCAAAACTTACACATTTTCATTCTATATACAAGGAATGTACATCAAAACTTACACATTTTCATTGTGCACTCAAGAAATGTACATCAAAACTTACACATTTTCATTGTACACTCAAGAAATGTACATCAAAACTTACACATTTTCATTGTACACTCAAGAAATGTACATCAAAACATACACATTTTCATTGTATACACAAGAAATGTGCATCAAAACTTACACATTTTCATTGTACATGCAAGAAATGCACATCAAAAACTTACACATTTTCATTGTACATACAAGAAGTGTACTTCAAAACTTACACATTTTCATTGTATATACAAGAAATATACATCAAAAGTACACATTTTCATTGTATATACAAGAAATGTGCATCAAAACTTACACATTTTCATTGTATGTGCAAGAAATGTACATCAAAACTTACACATTTTCATTGTACATACAAGAAATGTACATCAAAACTTACACATTTTCATTGTATATACAAGAATGTACATCAAAACTTACACATTTTCATTGTATATACAATAAATGTACATCAAAACTTACACATTTTTATTGTATATACAAGAAATGTACATCAAAACTTACACATTTTCATTGTATATACAAGAAATGTACATCAAAGCATACACATTTTCATTGTATATACAAGAAATATACATCAAAACTTACACATTTTCATTGTATCTACCAGAAATGTACATGAAAACGTACACATTTTCGTTGTACATTCAAGAAATGTACATCATAGCTTACACATTTTCATTGTATATACAAGAAACGTACATCAAAACTTACACATTTTCATTGTACATACAAGAAATGTACATCAAAACTACACATTTTCTTTGTATATACAAAAATGTACTTCAAAACATACACATTTTCATTGTATATACAAGAATGTACATCAAAACTTACACATTTGCATTGTACATACAAGAAATGTACATCAAAACTTACACATTTTCATTGTATATACAAGAATGTACATCAAAACTTACACATTTTCATTGTATATACAATAAATGTACATCAAAACTTACACATTTTCATTGTATATACAATAAATGTACATCAAAACTTACACATTTTCATTGTATATACAAGAAATGTACATCAAAACTTACACATTTTCATTGTACATACAAGAAATGTACATCAAAACATACACATTTTCATTGTATATACAATAAATGTACATCAAAACTTACACATTTTCTTTGTATATACAAAAATGTACTTCAAAACATACACATTTTCATTCTATATACAAGGAATATACATAAAAACTTACACATTTTCATTGTATATACAATAAATGTACATCAAAACTTACACATTTTCATTGTATATACAATAAATGTACATCAAAACTTACACATTTTCATTGAATATACTAGAAATGTACATCAAAACTACACATTTTCGTTGTACACTAAAGAAATGTACATCAAAACATACAGATTTTCATTGTACAGACAAGAAATGTACATCAAAGCTTACACATTTTCATTGTATATACAAGAAATGTACATCAAAGCTCACACATTTTCATTGTATATACAAGAAATGTACATTAAAACTTACACATTTTCATTGTATATACAAGAATGTACATCAAAACTTACACATTTTCATTGTACATACAAGAAATGTACATGAAAACATACACATTTTCATTGTATATACAAGAAATGTACATCAAAAGATACACATTTTCATTGTATATACAAGAAATGTACATCAAAGCTCACACATTTTCATTGTATATACAAGAAATGTACATCAAAACTTACACATTTTCATTGTATATACAAGAAATGTACATCAAAACTTACACATTTTCATTGTACATACAAGAAATGTACATCAAAACTCACACATTTTCATTGTATATACAAGAAATGTACATGAAAACATACACATTTTCATTGTATATACAAGAAATGTACATCAAAAGATACACATTTTCATTGTATATACAAGAAATGTACATCAAAGCTCACACATTTTCATTGTATATACAAGAAATGTACATGAAAACATACACATTTTCATTGTATATACAAGAAATGTACATCAAAAGATACACATTTTCATTGTACACTCCAGAAATGTACATCAAAACTTACACATTTTCATTCTATATACAAGGAATGTACATCAAAACTTACACATTTTCATTGTGCACTCAAGAAATGTACATCAAAACTTACACATTTTCATTGTACACTCAAGAAATGTACATCAAAACTTACACATTTTCATTGTACACTCAAGAAATGTACATCAAAACATACACATTTTCATTGTATATACAAGAAATGTACATCAAAACTTACACATTTTCATTTTATATACAAGAATGTACATCAAAACTTGCACATTTTTATTGCACATACAAGAAATGTACATCAAAAAATACACATTTTCATTGTATATACAAGAAATGTACATCAAAACTTACACATTTTCATTGTATATACAGGAAATGTACATCAAAACTAACACATTTTCATTGTATATACAAGAAATGTACATCAAAAGATACACATTTTCATTGTACACTCCAGAAATGTACATCAAAATTACACATTTTCATTCTATATACAAGGAATGTACATGAAAACATACACATTTTCATTGTATATACAAGAAATGTACATCAAAACTCACACATTTTCATTGTATATACAAGAAATGCACATCAAAGCTCACACATTTTCATTGTATATACAAGAAATGTACATGAAAACATACACATTTTCATTGTATATACAAGAAATGTACATCAAAAGATACACATTTTCATTGTATATACAAGAAATGTACATCAAAGCTCACACATTTTCATTGTATATACAAGAAATGTACATGAAGACATACACATTTTCATTGTATATACAAGAAATGTACATCAAAAGATACACATTTTCATTGTACACTCCAGAAATGTACATCAAAACTTACACATTTTCATTCTATATACAAGGAATGTACATCAAAACATACACATTTTCATTGTATATACAAGAAATGTACATCAAAGCTCACACATTTTCATTGTATATACAAGAAATGTACATGAAAACATACACATTTTGATTGTATATACAAGAAATGTACATCAAAAGATACACATTTTCATTGTATATACAAGAAATGTACATCAAAACCCACACATTTTCATTGTATATACAAGAAATGTACAACAAAACTTACACATTTTCATTGTATATACAAGAAATATACATCAAAACTTACACATTTTCATTGTATGTACCAGAAATGTACATGAAAACGTACATATTTTCGTTGTACATTCAAGAAATGTACATCAAAGCTTACACATTTTCATTGTATATACAAGAAATGTACATCAAAACTTACACATTTTCATTCTACATACAAGAAATGTACATCAAAACTACACATTTTCTTTGTATATACAAAAATGTACTTCAAAACATACACATTTTCATTGTATATACAAGAAATGTACATGAAAAAATACACATTTTCATTGTATATACAAGAAATGTACATCAAAAGATACACATTTTCACTGTACACTCCAGAAATGTACATCAAAACTTACACATTTTCATTCTATATACAAGGAATGTACATCAAAACATACACATTTTCATTGTATATACAAGAAATGTACATCAAAACTCACACATTTTCATTGTATATACAAGAAATGTACATCAAAGCTCACACATTTTCATTGTATATACAAGAAATGTACATGAAAACATACACATTTTCATTGTATATACAAGAAATGTACATCAAAAGATACACATTTTCATTGTATATACAAGAAATGTACATCAAAGCTCACACATTTTCATTGTATATACAAGAAATGTACATGAAAACATACACATTTTCATTGTATATACAAGAATGTACATCAAAACTTACACATTTTCATTGTACATACAAGAAATGTACATCAAAACTACACATTTTCATTGGATATACAAGAAATGTACATCAAAACATACACATTTTCATTGTATATACAAGAAATGTACATCAAAACTCACACATTTTCATTGTATATACAAGAAATGTACAACAAAGCTCACACATTTTCATTGTATATACAAGAAATGTACATGAAAACATACACATTTTCATTGTGTATACAAGAAATGTACATCAAAAGATACACATTTTCATTGTATATACAAGAAATGTACATCAAAGCTCACACATTTTCATTGTATATACAAGAAATGTACATCAAAAACTTACACATTTTCATTGTATATACAAGAATGTACATCAAAACTTACACATTTTCATTGTACATACAAGAAATGTACATGAAAACATACACATTTTCATTGTATATACAAGAAATGTACATCAAAAGATACACATTTTCATTGTACATGCAAGAAATGCACATCAAAAACTTACACATTTTCATTGTACATACAAGAAATGTACATCAAAACTTACACATTTTCATTGTATATACAAGAAATATACATCAAAAGTACACATTTTCATTGTATATACAAGAAATGTGCATCAAAACTTACACATTTTCATTGTATGTGCAAGAAATGTACATCAAAACTTACACATTTTCATTGCACATACAAGAAATGTACATCAAAACTTACACATTTTCATTGTATATACAAGAATGTACATCAAAACTTACACATTTTCATTGTATATACAATAAATGTACATCAAAACTTACACATTTTCATTGTATATACAAGAAATGTACATCAAAACTTACACATTTTCATTGTATATACAAGAAATGTACATCAAAGCATACACATTTTCATTGTATATACAAGAAATATACATCAAAACTTACACATTTTCATTGTATCTACCAGAAATGTACATGAAAACGTACACATTTTCGTTGTACATTCAAGAAATGTACATCATAGCTTACACATTTTCATTGTATATACAAGAAATGTACATCAAAACTTACACATTTTCATTGTACATACAAGAAATGTACATCAAAACTACACATTTTCTTTGTATATACAAAAATGTACTTCAAAACATACACATTTTCATTGTATATACAAGAATGTACATCAAAACTTACACATTTTCATTGTACATACAAGAAATGTACATCAAAACTTACACATTTTCATTGTATATACAAGAATGTACATCAAAACTTACACATTTTCATTGTATATACAATAAATGTACATCAAAGCTCACACATTTTCATTGTATATACAAGAAATGTACATGAAAATATACACATTTTCATTGTATATACAAGAAATGTACATCAAAAGATACACATTTTCATTGTATATACAAGAAATGTACATCAAAGCTCACACATTTTCATTGTATATACAAGAAATGTACATGAAAACATACACATTTTCATTGTATATACAAGAATGTACATCAAAACTTACACATTTTCATTGTACATACAAGAAATGTACATCAAAACTACACATTTTCATTGTATATACAAGAAATGTACATCAAAACATACACATTTTCATTGTATATACAAGAAATGTACATCAAAACTCACACATTTTCATTGTATATACAAGAAATGTACAACAAAGCTCACACATTTTCATTGTATATACAAGAAATGTACATGAAAACATACACATTTTCATTGTATATACAAGAAATGTACATCAAAAGATACACATTTTCATTGTATATACAAGAAATGTACATCAAAGCTCACACATTTTCATTGTATATACAAGAAATGTACATCAAAAACTTACACATTTTCATTGTATATACAAGAATGTACATCAAAGCTTACACATTTTCATTGTACATACAAGAAATGTACATGAAAACATACACATTTTCATTGTATATACAAGAAATGTACATCAAAAGATACACATTTTCATTGTATATACAAGAAATGTACATCAAAGCTCACACATTTTCATTGTATATACAAGAAATGTACATCAAAACTTACACATTTTCATTGTATATACAAGAATGTACATCAAAACTTACACATTTTCATTGTACATACAAGAAATGTACATGAAAACATACACATTTTCATTGTATATACAAGAAATGTACATCAAAAGATACACATTTTCATTGTATATACAAGAAATGTACATCAAAGCTCACACATTTTCATTGTATATACAAGAAATGTACATCAAAGCTTACACATTTTCATTGTATATACAAGAAATGTACATCAAAACTTACACATTTTCATTGTACATACAAGAAATGTACATCAAAACTCACACATTTTCATTGTATATACAAGAAATGTATATGAAAACATACACATTTTCATTGTATATACAAGAAACGTACATCAAAAGATACACATTTTCATTGTATATACAAGAAATGTACATCAAAGCTCACACATTTTCATTGTATATACAAGAAATGTACATGAAAACATACACATTTTCATTGTATATACAAGAAATGTACATCAAAAGATACACATTTTCATTGTACACTCCAGAAATGTACATCAAAACTTACACATTTTCATTCTATATACAAGGAATGTACATCAAAACTTACACATTTTCATTGTGCACTCAAGAAATGTACATCAAAACTTACACATTTTCATTGTACACTCAAGAAATGTACATCAAAACTTACACATTTTCATTGTACACTCAAGAAATGTACATCAAAACATACACATTTTCATTGTATACACAAGAAATGTGCATCAAAACTTACACATTTTCATTGTACATGCAAGAAATGCACATCAAAAACTTACACATTTTCATTGTACATACAAGAAATGTACATCAAAACTTACACATTTTCATTGTATATACAAGAAATATACATCAAAAGTACACATTTTCATTGTATATACAAGAAATGTTCATCAAAACTTACACATTTTCATTGTATGTGCAAGAAATGTACATCAAAACTTACACATTTTCATTGTACATACAAGAAATGTACATCAAAACTTACACATTTTCATTGTATATACAAGAATGTACATCAAAACTTACACATTTTCATTGTATATACAAGAAATATACATCAAAACTTACACATTTTCATTGTATCTACCAGAAATGTACATGAAAACGTACACATTTTCGTTGTACATTCAAGAAATGTACATCATAGCTTACACATTTTCATTGTATATACAAGAAACGTACATCAAAACTTACACATTTTCATTGTACATACAAGAAATGTACATCAAAACTACACATTTTCTTTGTATATACAAAAATGTACTTCAAAACATACACATTTTCATTGTATATACAAGAATGTACATCAAAACTTACACATTTGCATTGTACATACAAGAAATGTACATCAAAACTTACACATTTTCATTGTATATACAAGAATGTACATCAAAACTTACACATTTTCATTGTATATACAATAAATGTACATCAAAGCTCACACATTTTCATTGTATATACAAGAAATGTACATCAAAGCTTACACATTTTCATTGTATATACAAGAAATGTACATCAAAACTTACACATTTTCATTGTACATACAAGAAATGTACATCAAAACTCACACATTTTCATTGTATATACAAGAAATGTATATGAAAACATACACATTTTCATTGTATATACAAGAAACGTACATCAAAAGATACACATTTTCATTGTATATACAAGAAATGTACATCAAAACATACACATTTTCATTGTATATACAAGAAATGTACATCAAAACTCACACACTTTCATTGTATATACAAGAAATGTACAACAAAGCTCACACATTTTCATTGTATATACAAGAAATGTACATGAAAACATACACATTTTCATTGTATATACAAGAAATGTACATCAAAAGATACACATTTTCATTGTATATACAAGAAATGTACATCAAAGCTCACACATTTTCATTGTATATACAAGAAATGTACATCAAAAACTTACACATTTTCATTGTATATACAAGAATGTACATCAAAGCTTACACATTTTCATTGTACATACAAGAAATGTACATGAAAACATACACATTTTCATTGTATATACAAGAAATGTACATCAAAAGATACACATTTTCATTGTATATACAAGAAATGTACATCAAAGCTCACACATTTTCATTGTATATACAAGAAATGTACATCAAAACTTACACATTTTCATTGTATATACAAGAATGTACATCAAAACTTACACATTTTCATTGTACATACAAGAAACGTACATGAAAACATACACATTTTCATTGTATATACAAGAAATGTACATCAAAAGATACACATTTTCATTGTATATACAAGAAATGTACATCAAAGCTCACACATTTTCATTGTATATACAAGAAATGTACATCAAAGCTTACACATTTTCATTGTATATACAAGAAATGTACATGAAAACATACACATTTTCATTGTATATACAAGAAACGTACATCAAAAGATACACATTTTCATTGTATATACAAGAAATGTACATCAAAGCTCACACATTTTCATTGTATATACAAGAAATGTACATGAAAACATACACATTTTCATTGTAAATACAAGAAATGTACATCAAAAGATACACATTTTCATTGTACACTCCAGAAATGTACATCAAAACTTACACATTTTCATTCTATATACAAGGAATGTACATCAAAACTTACACATTTTCATTGTGCACTCAAGAAATGTACATCAAAACTTACACATTTTCATTGTACACTCAAGAAATGTACATCAAAACTTACACATTTTCATTGTACACTCAAGAAATGTACATCAAAACATACACATTTTCATTGTATACACAAGAAATGTGCATCAAAACTTACACATTTTCATTGTACATGCAAGAAATGCACATCAAAAACTTACACATTTTCATTGTACATACAAGAAATGTACATCAAAACTTACACATTTTCATTGTATATACAAGAAATATACATCAAAAGTACACATTTTCATTGTATATACAAGAAATGTTCATCAAAACTTACACATTTTCATTGTATGTGCAAGAAATGTACATCAAAACTTACACATTTTCATTGTACATACAAGAAATGTACATCAAAACTTACACATTTTCATTGTATATACAAGAATGTACATCAAAACTTACACATTTTCATTGTATATACAATAAATGTACATCAAAACTTACACATTTTTATTGTATATACAAGAAATGTACATCAAAACTTACACATTTTCATTGTATATACAAGAAATGTACATCAAAGCATACACATTTTCATTGTATATACAAGAAATATACATCAAAACTTACACATTTTCATTGTATCTACCAGAAATGTACATGAAAACGTACACATTTTCGTTGTACATTCAAGAAATGTACATCATAGCTTACACATTTTCATTGTATATACAAGAAACGTACATCAAAACTTACACATTTTCATTGTACATACAAGAAATGTACATCAAAACTACACATTTTCTTTGTATATACAAAAATGTACTTCAAAACATACACATTTTCATTGTATATACAAGAATGTACATCAAAACTTACACATTTGCATTGTACATACAAGAAATGTACATCAAAACTTACACATTTTCATTGTATATACAAGAATGTACATCAAAACTTACACATTTTCATTGTATATACAATAAATGTACATCAAAACTTACACATTTTCATTGTATATACAATAAATGTACATCAAAACTTACACATTTTCATTGTATATACAAGAAATGTACATCAAAACTTACACATTTTCATTGTACATACAAGAAATGTACATCAAAACATACACATTTTCATTGTATATACAATAAATGTACATCAAAACTTACACATTTTCTTTGTATATACAAAAATGTACTTCAAAACATACTCATTTTCATTCTATATACAAGGAATATACATCAAAACTTACACATTTTCATTGTATATACAATAAATGTACATCAAAACTTACACATTTTCATTGTATATACAATAAATGTACATCAAAACTTACACATTTTCATTGAATATACTAGAAATGTACATCAAAACTACACATTTTCGTTGTACACTAAAGAAATGTACATCAAAACATACAGATTTTCATTGTACAGACAAGAAATGTACATCAAAGCTTACACATTTTCATTGTATATACAAGAAATGTACATCAAAGCTCACACATTTTCATTGTATATACAAGAAATGTACATTAAAACTTACACGTTTTCATTGTATATACAAGAATGTACATCAAAACTTACACATTTTCATTGTACATACAAGAAATGTACATGAAAACATACACATTTTCATTGTATATACAAGAAATGTACATCAAAAGATACACATTTTCATTGTATATACCAGAAATGTACATCAAAGCTCACACATTTTCATTGTATATACAAGAAATGTACATCAAAACTTACACATTTTCATTGTATATACAAGAAATGTACATCAAAACTTACACATTTTCATTGTACATACAAGAAATGTACATCAAAACTCACACATTTTCATTGTATATACAAGAAATGTACATGAAAACATACACATTTTCATTGTATATACAAGAAATGTACATCAAAAGATACACATTTTCATTGTATATACAAGAAATGTACATCAAAGCTCACACATTTTCATTGTATATACAAGAAATGTACATGAAAACATACACATTTTCATTGTATATACAAGAAATGTACATCAAAAGATACACATTTTCATTGTACACTCCAGAAATGTACATCAAAACTTACACATTTTCATTGTACACTCAAGAAATGTACATCAAAACATACACATTTTCATTGTATACACAAGAAATGTGCATCAAAACTTACACATTTTCATTGTACATGCAAGAAATGCACATCAAAAACTTACACATTTTCATTGTACATACAAGAAATGTACATCAAAACTTACACATTTTCATTGTATATACAAGAAATATACATCAAAAGTACACATTTTCATTGTATATACAAGAAATGTGCATCAAAACTTACACATTTTCATTGTATGTGCAAGAAATGTACATCAAAACCTACACATTTTCATTGTACATACAAGAAATGTACATCAAAACTTACACATTTTCATTGTATATACAAGAATGTACATCAAAACTTACACATTTTCATTGTATATACAATAAATGTACATCAAAACTTACACATTTTCATTGTATATACAAGAAATGTACATCAAAACTTACACATTTTCATTGTATATACAAGAAATGTACATCAAAGCATACACATTTTCATTGTATATACAAGAAATATACATCAAAACTTACACATTTTCATTGTATCTACCAGAAATGTACATGAAAACGTACACATTTTCGTTGTACATTCAAGAAATGTACATCATAGCTTACACATTTTCATTGTGTATACAAGAAACGTACATCAAAACATACACATTTTCATTGTACATACAAGAAATGTACATCAAAACTACACATTTTCTTTGTATATACAAAAATGTACTTCAAAACATACACATTTTCATTGTATATACAAGAATGTACATCAAAACTTACACATTTTCATTGTACATACAAGAAATGTACATCAAAACTTACACATTTTCATTGTATATACAAGAATGTACATCAAAACTTACACATTTTCATTGTATATACAAGAAATGTACATCAAAACTTACACATTTTCATTGTATATACAATAAACGTACATCAAAACTTACACATTTTCATTGTATATACAAGAAATGTACATCAAAACTTACACATTTTCATTGTACATACAAGAAATGTACATCAAAACATACACATTTTCATTGTATATACAATAAATGTACATCAAAACTTACACATTTTCTTTGTATATACAAAAATGTACTTCAAAACATACACATTTTCATTCTATATACAAGGAATATACATCAAAACTTACACATTTTCATTGTATATACAATAAATGTACATCAAAACTTACACATTTTCATTGTATATACAATAAATGTACATCAAAACTTACACATTTTCATTGAATATACTAGAAATGTACATCAAAACTACACATTTTCGTTGTACACTAAAGAAATGTACATCAAAACATACAGATTTTCATTGTACAGACAAGAAATGTACATCAAAGCTTACACATTTTCATTGTATATACAAGAAATGTACATCAAAACTACACATTTTCGTTGTACACTAAAGAAATGTACATCAAAACATACAGATTTTCATTGTACAGAAAAGAAATGTACATCAAAGCTTAAACATTTTCATTGTATATACAAGAAATGTACATCAAAAGTACACATTTTCGTTGTACACTAAAGAAATGTACATCAAAACATACAGATTTTCATTGTACAGACAAGAAATGTACATCAAAGCTTACACATTTTCATTGTATATACAAGAAATGTACATCAAAACTTACACATTTTCATTGTGCACTCAAGAAATGTACATCAAAACATACAGATTTTCATTGTAGAGGCAAGAAATGTACATCAAAGCTTACACATTTTCATTGTATATACAAGAAATGTACATCAAAACTTACACATTTTCATTGTGCACTCAAGAAATGTACATCAAAACTTACACATTTTCATTGTACACTCAAGAAATGTACATCAAAACTTACACATTTTCATGGTACACTCAAGAAATGTACATCAAAACATACACATTTTCATTGTATACACAAGAAATGTGCATCAAAACTTACACATTTTCATTGTACATGCAAGAAATGCACATCAAAAACTTACACATTTTCATTGTACATACAAGAAATGTACATCAAAACTTACACATTTTCATTGTATATACAAGAAATATACATCAAAACTACACATTTTCATTGTATATACAAGAAATGTGCATCAAAACTTACACATTTTCATTGTATGTGCAAGAAATGTACATCAAAACTTACACATTTTCATTGTATATACAAGAAATAACATCAAAACTACACATTTTCATTGCATATACAAGAAATGTGCATCAAAACTTACACATTTTTATTGTATATACAAGAAATGTACTTCAAAACTTACACATTTTCATTGTATATACAAGAATTGTACATCAAAGCTCACACATTTTCATTGTATATACAAGAAATGTACATGAAAACACACACATTTTCATTGTATATACAAGAATTGTACATCAAAGCTCACACATTTTCATTGTATATACAAGAAATGTGCATCAAAACTTACACATTTTCATTGTATATACAAGAAATGTACATCAAAACTTACACATTTTCATTTTATATACAAGAATGTACATCAAAACTTGCACATTTTTATTGCACATACAAGAAATGTACATCAAAAAATACACATTTTCATTGTATATACAAGAAATGTACATCAAAACTTACACATTTTCATTGTATATACAGGAAATGTACATCAAAACTAACACATTTTCATTGTATATACAAGAAATGTACATCAAAAGATACACATTTTCATTGTACACTCCAGAAATGTACATCAAAATTACACATTTTCATTCTATATACAAGGAATGTACATCAAAACATACACATTTTCATTGTATATACAAGAAATGTACATCAAAACTCACACATTTTCATTGTATATACAAGAAATGCACATCAAAGCTCACACATTTTCATTGTATATACAAGAAATGTACATGAAAACATACACATTTTCATTGTATATACAAGAAATGTACATCAAAAGATACACATTTTCATTGTATATACAAGAAATGTACATCAAAGCTCACACATTTTCATTGTATATACAAGAAATGTACATGAAGACATACACATTTTCATTGTATATACAAGAAATGTACATCAAAAGATACACATTTTCATTGTACACTCCAGAAATGTACATCAAAACTTACACATTTTCATTCTATATACAAGGAATGTACATCAAAACATACACATTTTCATTGTATATACAAGAAATGTACATCAAAGCTCACACATTTTCATTGTATATACAAGAAATGTACATGAAAACATACACATTTTGATTGTATATACAAGAAATGTACATCAAAAGATACACATTTTCATTGTATATACAAGAAATGTACATCAAAACCCACACATTTTCATTGTATATACAAGAAATGTACAACAAAACTTACACATTTTCATTGTATATACAAGAAATATACATCAAAACTTACACATTTTCATTGTATGTACCAGAAATGTACATGAAAACGTACATATTTTCGTTGTACATTCAAGAAATGTACATCAAAGCTTACACATTTTCATTGTATATACAAGAAATGTACATCAAAACTTACACATTTTCATTCTACATACAAGAAATGTACATCAAAACTACACATTTTCTTTGTATATACAAAAATGTACTTCAAAACATACACATTTTCATTGTATATACAAGAAATGTACATGAAAAAATACACATTTTCATTGTATATACAAGAAATGTACATCAAAAGATACACATTTTCACTGTACACTCCAGAAATGTACATCAAAACTTACACATTTTCATTCTATATACAAGGAATGTACATCAAAACATACACATTTTCATTGTATATACAAGAAATGTACATCAAAACTCACACATTTTCATTGTATATACAAGAAATGTACATCAAAGCTCACACATTTTCATTGTATATACAAGAAATGTACATGAAAACATACACATTTTCATTGTATATACAAGAAATGTACATCAAAAGATACACATTTTCTTTTTATATACAAGAAATGTACATCAAAGCTCACACATTTTCATTGTATATACAAGAAATGTACATGAAAACATACACATTTTCATTGTATATACAAGAATGTACATCAAAAACTTACACATTTTCATTGTACATACAAGAAATGTACATCAAAACTACACATTTTCATTGGATATACAAGAAATGTACATCAAAACATACACATTTTCATTGTATATACAAGAAATGTACATCAAAACTCACACATTTTCATTGTATATACAAGAAATGTACAACAAAGCTCACACATTTTCATTGTATATACAAGAAATGTACATGAAAACATACACATTTTCATTGTATATACAAGAAATGTACATCAAAAGATACACATTTTCATTGTATATACAAGAAATGTACATCAAAGCTCACACATTTTCATTGTATATACAAGAAATGTACATCAAAAACTTACACATTTTCATTGTATATACAAGAATGTACATCAAAACTTACACATTTTCATTGTACATACAAGAAATGTACATGAAAACATACACATTTTCATTGTATATACAAGAAATGTACATCAAAAGATACACATTTTCATTGTATATACAAGAAATGTACATCAAAGCTCACACATTTTCATTGTATATACAAGAAATGTACATCAAAACTTACACATTTTCATTTTATATACAAGAATGTACATCAAAACTTACACATTTTCATTGTACATACAAGAAATGTACATGAAAACATACACATTTTCATTGTATATACAAGAAATGTACATCAAAAGATACACATTTTCATTGTATATACAAGAAATGTACATCAAAGCTCACACATTTTCATTGTATATACAAGAAATGTACATCAAAACTTACACATTTTCATTGTATATACAAGAAATGTACATCAAAACTTACACATTTTCATTGTACATACAAGAAATGTACATCAAAACTCACACATTTTCATTGTATATACAAGAAATGTACATGAAAACATACACATTTTCATTGTATATACAAGAAATGTACATCAAAAGATACACATTTTCATTGTATATACAAGAAATGTACGTCAAAGCTCACACATTTTCATTGTATATACAAGAAATGTACATGAAAACATACACATTTTCATTGTATATACAAGAAATGTACATCAAAAGATACACATTTTCATTGTACACTCCAGAAATGTACATTAAACTTACACATTTTTATTCTATATACAAGGAATGTACATCAAAACTTACACATTTTCATTGTACACTCAAGAAATGTACATCAAAACTTACACATTTTCATTGTACACTCAAGAAATGTACATCAAAACATACACATTTTCATTGTATACACAAGAAATGTGCATCAAAACTTACACATTTTCATTGTACATGCAAGAAATGCACATCAAAAACTTACACATTTTCAATGTACATACAAGAAATGTACATCAAAACTTACACATTTTCATTGTATATACAAGAAATATACATCAAAAATACACATTTTCATTGTATATACAAGAAATGTGCATCAAAACTTACACATTTTCATTGTATGTGCAAGAAATGTACATCAAAACTTACACATTTTCATTGCACATACAAGAAATGTACATCAAAACTTACACATTTTCATTGTATATACAAGAATGTGCATCAAAACTTACACATTTTCATTGTATATACAATAAATGTACATCAAAACTTACACATTTTCATTGTATATACAAGAAATGTACATCAAAACTTACACATTTTCATTGTATATACAAGAAATGTACATCAAAGCATACACATTTTCATTGTATATACAAGAAATATACATCAAAACTTACACATTTTCATTGTATCTACCAGAAATGTACATGAAAACGTACACATTTTCGTTGTACATTCAAGAAATGTACATCATAGCTTACACATTTTCATTGTATATACAAGAAATGTACATCAAAACTTACACATTTTCATTGTACATACAAGAAATGTACATCAAAACTACACATTTTCTTTGGATATACAAAAATGTACTTCAAAACATACACATTTTCATTGTATATACAAGAATGTACATCAAAACTTACACATTTTCATTGTACATACAAGAAATGTACATCAAAACTTACACATTTTCATTGTATATACAAGAATGTACATCAAAACTTACACATTCTCATTGTATATACAATAAATGTACATCAAAACTTACACATTTTCATTGTATATACAATAAATGTACATCAAAACTTACACATTTTCATTGTATATACAAGAAATGTACATCAAAACTTACACATTTTCATTGTACATACAAGAAATGTACATCAAAACATACACATTTTCATTGTATATACAATAAATGTACATCAAAACTTACACATTTTCTTTGTATATACAAAAGTGTACTTCAAAACATACACATTTTTATTCTATATACAAGGAATATACATCAAAACTTACACATTTTCATTGTATATACAATAAATGTACATCAAAACTTACACATTTTCATTGTATATACAATAAATGTACATCAAAACTTACACATTTTCATTGTATATACTAGAAATGTACATCAAAACTACACATTTTCGTTGTACACTAAAGAAATGTACATCAAAACATACAGATTTTCATTGTACAGACAAGAAATGTACATCAAAGCTTACACATTTTCATTGTATATACAAGAAATGTACATCAAAACTACACATTTTCGTTGTACACTAAAGAAATGTACATCAAAACATACAGATTTTCATTGTACAGAAAAGAAATGTACGTCAAAGCTTACACATTTTCATTGTATATACAAGAAATGTACATCAAAAGTACACATTTTCGTTGTACACCAAAGAAATGTACATCAAAACATACAGATTTTCATTGTACAGACAAGAAATGTACATCAAAGCTTACACATTTTCATTGTATATACAAGAAATGTACATCAAAACTTACACATTTTCATTGTGCACTCAAGAAATGTACATCAAAACATACAGATTTTCATTGTAGAGGCAAGAAATGTACATCAAAGCTTACACATTTTCATTGTATATACAAGAAATGTACATCAAAACTTACACATTTTCATTGTGCACTCAAGAAATGTACATCAAAACATACACATTTTCATTGTATACACAAGAAATGTGCATCAAAACTTACACATTTTCATTGTACATGCAAGAAATGCACATCAAAAACTTACACATTTTCAATGTACATACAAGAAATGTACATCAAAACTTACACATTTTCATTGTATATACAAGAAATATACATCAAAAATACACATTTTCATTGTATATACAAGAAATGTGCATCAAAACTTACACATTTTCATTGTATGTGCAAGAAATGTACATCAAAACTTACACATTTTCATTGCACATACAAGAAATGTACATCAAAACTTACACATTTTCATTGTATATACAAGAATGTGCATCAAAACTTACACATTTTCATTGTATATACAATAAATGTACATCAAAACTTACACATTTTCATTGTATATACAAGAAATGTACATCAAAACTTACACATTTTCATTGTATATACAAGAAATGTACATCAAAGCATACACATTTTCATTGTATATACAAGAAATATACATCAAAACTTACACATTTTCATTGTATCTACCAGAAATGTACATGAAAACGTACACATTTTCGTTGTACATTCAAGAAATGTACATCATAGCTTACACATTTTCATTGTATATACAAGAAATGTACATCAAAACTTACACATTTTCATTGTACATACAAGAAATGTACATCAAAACTACACATTTTCTTTGGATATACAAAAATGTACTTCAAAACATACACATTTTCATTGTATATACAAGAATGTACATCAAAACTTACACATTTTCATTGTACATACAAGAAATGTACATCAAAACTTACACATTTTCATTGTATATACAAGAATGTACATCAAAACTTACACATTCTCATTGTATATACAATAAATGTACATCAAAACTTACACATTTTCATTGTATATACAATAAATGTACATCAAAACTTACACATTTTCATTGTATATACAAGAAATGTACATCAAAACTTACACATTTTCATTGTACATACAAGAAATGTACATCAAAACATACACATTTTCATTGTATATACAATAAATGTACATCAAAACTTACACATTTTCTTTGTATATACAAAAATGTACTTCAAAACATACACATTTTTATTCTATATACAAGGAATATACATCAAAACTTACACATTTTCATTGTATATACAATAAATGTACATCAAAACTTACACATTTTCATTGTATATACAATAAATGTACATCAAAACTTACACATTTTCATTGTATATACTAGAAATGTACATCAAAACTACACATTTTCGTTGTACACTAAAGAAATGTACATCAAAACATACAGATTTTCATTGTACAGACAAGAAATGTACATCAAAGCTTACACATTTTCATTGTATATACAAGAAATGTACATCAAAACTACACATTTTCGTTGTACACTAAAGAAATGTACATCAAAACATACAGATTTTCATTGTACAGAAAAGAAATGTACGTCAAAGCTTACACATTTTCATTGTATATACAAGAAATGTACATCAAAAGTACACATTTTCGTTGTACACCAAAGAAATGTACATCAAAACATACAGATTTTCATTGTACAGACAAGAAATGTACATCAAAGCTTACACATTTTCATTGTATATACAAGAAATGTACATCAAAACTTACACATTTTCATTGTGCACTCAAGAAATGTACATCAAAACATACAGATTTTCATTGTAGAGGCAAGAAATGTACATCAAAGCTTACACATTTTCATTGTATATACAAGAAATGTACATCAAAACTTACACATTTTCATTGTGCACTCAAGAAATGTACATCAAAACTTACACATTTTCATTGTACACTCAAGAAATGTACATCAAAACTTACACATTTTCATGGTACACACAAGAAATGTACATCAAAACATACACATTTTCATTGTATACACAAGAAATGTGCATCAAAACTTACACATTTTCATTGTACATGCAAGAAACGCACATCAAAAACCTACACATTTTCATTGTACATACAAGAAATGTACATCAAAACTTACACATTTTCATTGTATATACAAGAAATATACATCAAAACTACACATTTTCATTGTATATACAAGAAATGTGCATCAAAACTTACACATTTTCATTGTATATACAAGAATGTACATCAAAACTTACACATTTTCATTGTATATACAATAAATGTACATCAAAACTTACACATTTTCATTGTATATACAAGAAATGTACATCAAAACTTACACATTTTCATTGTATATACAAGAAATGTACATCAAAGCATACACATTTTCATTGTATATACAAGAAATATACATCAAAACTTACACATTTTCATTGTATCTACCAGAAATGTACATGAAAACGTACACATTTTCGTTGTACATTCAAGAAATGTACATCATAGCTTACACATTTTCATTGAATATACAAGAAATGTACATCAAAACTTACACATTTTCATTGTACATACAAGAAATGTACATCAAAACTACACATTTTCTTTGTATATACAAAAATGTACTTCAAAACATACACATTTTCATTGTATATACAAGAATGTACATCAAAACTTACACATTTTCATTGTACATACAAGAAATGTACATCAAAACTTACACATTTTCATTGTATATACAAGAATGTACATCAAAACTTACACATTTTCATTGTATATACAATAAATGTACATCAAAACTTACACATTTTCATTGTATATACAATAAATGTACATCAAAACTTACACATTTTCATTGTATATACAAGAAATGTACATCAAAACTTACACATTTTCATTGTACATACAAGAAATGTACATCAAAACATACACATTTTCATTGTATATACAATAAATGTACATCAAAACTTACACATTTTCTTTGTATATACAAAAATGTACTTCAAAACATACACATTTTCATTCTATATACAAGGAATATACATCAAAACTTACACATTTTCATTGTATATACAATAAATGTACATCAAAACTTACACATTTTCATTGTATATACAATAAATGTACATCAAAACTTACACATTTTCATTGTATATACTAGAAATGTACATCAAAACTACACATTTTCGTTGTACACTAAAGAAATGTACATCAAAACATACAGATTTTCATTGTACAGACAAGAAATGTACATCAAAGCTTACACATTTTCATTGTATATACAAGAAATGTACATCAAAACTACACATTTTCGTTGTACACTAAAGAAATGTACATCAAAACATTCAGATTTTCATTGTACAGAAAAGAAATGTACGTCAAAGCTTACACATTTTCATTGTATATACAAGAAATGTACATCAAAAGTACACATTTTCGTTGTACACTAAAGAAATGTACATCAAAACATACAGATTTTCATTGTACAGACAAGAAATGTACATCAAAGCTTACACATTTTCATTGTATATACAAGAAATGTACATCAAAACTTACACATTTTCATTGTGCACTCAAGAAATCTACATCAAAACTTACACATTTTCATTGTACACTCAAGAAATGTACATCAAAACTTACACATTTTCATGGTACACTCAAGAAATGTACATCAAAACATACACATTTTCATTGTATACACAAGAAATGTGCATCAAAACTTACACATTTTCATTGTACATGCAAGAAACGCACATCAAAAACTTACACATTTTCATTGTACATACAAGAAATGTACATCAAAACTTACACATTTTCATTGTATATACAAGAAATATACATCAAAACTACACATTTTCATTGTATATACAAGAAATGTGCATCAAAACTTACACAGTTTCATTGTATGTGCAAGAAATGTACATCAAAACTTACACATTTTCATTGTACATACAAGAAATGTACATCAAAACTTACACATTTTCATTGTATATACAAGAAATAACATCAAAACTACACATTTTCATTGCATATACAAGAAACGTGCATCAAAACTTACACATTTTTATTGTATATACAAGAAATGTACTTCAAAACTTACACATTTTCATTGTATATACAAGAATTGTACATCAAAACTCACACATTTTCATTGTATATACAAGAAATGTACATGAAAACACACACATTTTCATTGTATATACAAGAATTGTACATCAAAGCTCACACATTTTCATTGTATATACAAGAAATGTGCATCAAAACTTACACATTTTCATTGTATATACAAGAAATGTACATCAAAACTTACACATTTTCATTTTATATACAAGAATGTACATCAAAACTTGCACATTTTCATTGCACATACAAGAAATGTACATCAAAACATACACATTTTCATTGTATATACAAGAAATGTACATCAAAACTTACACATTTTCATTGTATATACAGGAAATGTACATCAAAACTTACACATTTTCATTGTATATGCAAGAAATGTACAGCAAAACATAAACATTTTCTTTGTGTATACAAGAAATGAACATCAAAACTACACATTTTCGTTGTACACTAAAGAAATGTACATCAAAACATAAACATTTTCATTGTACAGACAAGAAATGTAAATCAAAACTTACACATTTTCATTGTGTATACAAGAAATGTACATCAAAACTTACACATTTTCATTGTGCACTCAAGAAATGTACATCAACACTTACAAATTTTCATTGTACACTCAAGAAATGTACATCAAAACATACACATTTTCATTGTATACACAAGAAATGTACATCAAAGCTTACACATTTTCATTGTACAGACAAGAAATGTAAATCAAAACTTACACATTTTCATTGTGCACTCAAGAAATGTACATCAAAACTTACACATTTTCATTGTACACTCAAGAAATGTACATCAAAACTTACACATTTTCATTGTACACTCAAGAAATGTACATCAAAAACCTACACATTTTCATTGTGTATGCAAGAAATGTACGTCAAAACTTACACATTTTCATTGTACATACAAGAAATGTACATCAAAACTTTTGATGTACATCTCTTGTATATAAGAGATGTACATCAGAACTACACATTTTCATTGTATATACTAGAAATGTACATCAAAGCTTACACATTTTCATAGTATATACAAGAAATGTACATCCAAACTACACATTTTCATTGTATATACAAGAAATGTACATGAAAACATACACATTTTCATTGTATATACAAGAAATGTACATCAAAAGATACACATTTTCATTGTATATACAAGAAATGTACATCAAAGCTCACACATTTTCATTGTATATACAAGAAATGTACATCAAAACTTACACATTTTCATTGTATATACAAGAATGTACATCAAAACTTACACATTTTCATTGTACATACAAGAAATGTACATGAAAGCATACACATTTTCATTGTATATACAAGAAATGTACATCAAAAGATACACAATTTCATTGTATATACAAGAAATGTACATCACAATTCACACATTTTCATTGTATATACAAGAAATGTACATCAAAACTTACACATTTTCATTGTATATACAAGAAATGTACATCAAAACTTATACATTTTCATTGTACATACAAGAAATGTACATCAAAACTCACACATTTTCATTGTATATACAAGAAATGTACATGAAAACATACACATTTTCATTGTATATACAAGAAATGTACATCAAAAGATACACATTTTCATTGTATATACAAGAAATGTACATCAAAGCTCACACATTTTCATTGTATATACAAGAAATGTACATGAAAACATACACATTTTCATTGTATATACAAGAAATGTACATCAAAACTTACACATTTTCATTGTGCACTCAAGAAATGTACATCAAAACTTACACATTTTCATTGTACACTCAAGAAATGTACATCAAAACTTACACATTTTCATTGTACACTCAAGAAATGTACATCAAAAGATACACATTTTCATTGTACACTCCAGAAATGTACATCAAAACTTACACATTTTCATTCTATATACAAGGAATGTACATCAAAACTTACACATTTTCATTGTGCACTCAAGAAATGTACATCAAAACTTACACATTTTCATTGTACACTCAAGAAATGTACATCAAAACTTACACATTTTCATTGTACACTCAAGAAATGTACATCAAAACATACACATTTTCATTGTATACACAAGAAATGTGCATCAAAACTTACACATTTTCATTGTACATGCAAGAAATGCACATCAAAAACTAACACATTTTCATTGTACATACAAGAAATGTACATCAAAACTTACACATTTTCATTGTATATACAAGAAATATACATCAAAAGTACACATTTTCATTGTATATACAAGAAATGTGCATCAAAACTTACACATTTTCATTGTATGTGCAAGAAATGTACATCAAAACTTACACATTTTCATTGTACATACAAGAAATGTACATCAAAACTTACACATTTTCATTGTATATACAAGAAATGTACATCAAAGCATACACATTTTCATTGTATATACAAGAAATATACATCAAAACTTACACATTTTCATTGTATCTACCAGAAATGTACATGAAAACGTACACATTTGCGTTGTACATTCAAGAAATGTACATCATAGCTTACACATTTTCATTGTATATACAAGAAATGTACATCAAAACTTACACATTTTCATTGTACATACAAGAAATGTACATCAAAACTACACATTTTCTTTGTATATACAAAAATGTACTTCAAAACATACACATTTTCATTGTATATACAAGAATGTACATCAAAACTTACACATTTTCATTGTACATACAAGAAATGTACATCAAAACTTACACATTTTCATTGTATATACAAGAATGTACATCAAAACTTACACATTTTCATTGTATATACAATAAATGTACATCAAAACTTACACATTTTCATTGTATATACAATAAATGTACATCAAAACTTACACATTTTCATTGTATATACAAGAAATGTACATCAAAACTTACACATTTTCATTGTACATACAAGAAATGTACATCAAAACATACACATTTTCATTGTATATACAATAAATGTACATCAAAACTTACACATTTTCTTTGTATATACAAAAATGTACTTCAAAACATACACATTTTCATTCTATATACAAGGAATATACATCAAAACTTACACATTTTCATTGTATATACAATAAATGTACATCAAAACTTACACATTTTCATTGTATATACAATAAATGTACATCAAAACTTACACATTTTCATTGTATATACTAGAAATGTACATCAAAACTACACATTTTCTTTGTACACTAAAGAAATGTACATCAAAGCATACAGATTTTCATTGTACAGACAAGAAATGTACATCAAAGCTTACACATTTTCATTGTATATACAAGAAATGTACATCAAAACTACACATTTTCGTTGTACACTAAAGAAATGTACATCAAAACATACAGATTTTCATTGTACAGAAAAGAAATGTACATCAAAGCTTACACATTTTCATTGTATATACAAGAAATGTACATCAAAAGTACACATTTTCGTTGTACACTAAAGAAATGTACATCAAAACATACAGATTTTCATTGTACAGACCAGAAATGTACATCAAAGCTTACACATTTTCATTGTATGTACAAGAAATGTACATCAAAACTTACACATTTTCATTGTGCACTCAAGAAATGTACATCAAAACATACAGATTTTCATTGTAGAGGCAAGAAATGTACATCAAAGCTTACACATTTTCATTGTATATACAAGAAATGCACATCAAAACTTACACATTTTCATTGTGCACTCAAGAAATGTACATCAAAACTTACACATTTTCATTGTACACTCAAGAAATGTACATCAAAACTTACACATTTTCATGGAACACTCAAGAAATGTACATCAAAACATACACATTTTCATTGTATACACAAGAAATGTGCATCAAAACTTACACATTTTCATTGTATATGCAAGAAATGCACATCAAAGACTTACACATTTTCATTGTACATACAAGAAATGTACATCAAAACTTACACATTTTCATTGTATATACAAGAAATATACATCAAAACTACACATTTTCATTGTATATACAAGAAATGTGCATCAAAACTTACACATTTTCATTGTATGTGCAAGAAATGTACATCAAAACTTACACATTTTCATTGTACATACAAGAAATGTACATCAAAACTTACACATTTTCATTGTATATACAAGAAATAACATCAAAACTACACATTTTCATTGCATATACAAGAAATGTGCATCAAAACTTACACATTTTTATTGTATATACAAGAAATGTACTTCAAAACTTACACATTTTCATTGTATATACAAGAATTGTACATCAAAGCTCACACATTTTCATTGTATTTACAAGAAATGTACATGAAAACACACACATTTTCATTGTATATACAAGAATTGTACATCAAAGCTCACACATTTTCATTGTATTTACAAGAAATGTACATGAAAACACACACATTTTCATTGTATATACAAGAATTGTACATCAAAGCTCACACATTTTCATTGTATATACAAGAAGTGTGCATCAAAACTTACACATTTTCATTGTATATACAAGAAATGTACATCAAAACTTACACATTTTCATTTTATATACAAGAATGTACATCAAAACTTGCACATTTTCATTGCACATACAAGAAATGTACATCAAAACATACACATTTTCATTGTATATACAAGAAATGTACATCAAAACTTACACATTTTCATTGTATATACAGGAAATGTACATCAAAACTTACACATTTTCATTGTATATACAAGAAATGTACAGCAAAACATAAACATTTTCATTGTATATACAAGAAATGAACATCAAAACTACACATTTTCATTGTACACTAAAGAAATGTACATCAAAACATAAACATTTTCATTGTACAGACAAGAAATGTAAATCAAAACTTACACATTTTCATTGTGTATACAAGAAATGTACATCAAAACTTACACATTTTCATTGTGCACTCAAGAAATGTACATCAAAACTTACAAATTTTCATTGTACACTCAAGAAATGTACATCAAAACATACACATTTTCATTGTATACACAAGAAATGTACATCAAAGCTTACACATTTTCATTGTACAGACAAGAAATGTAAATCAAAACTTACACATTTTCATTGTGCACTCAAGAAATGTACATCAAAACTTACACATTTTCATTGTACACTCAAGAAATGTACATCAAAACTTACACATTTTCATTGTACACTCAAGAAATGTACATCAAAAACCTACACATTTTCATTGTGTATGCAAGAAATGTACGTCAAAACTTACACATTTTCATTGTACATACAAGAAATGTACATCAAAACTTTTGATGTACATCTCTTGTATATAAGAGATGTACATCAAAACTACACATTTTCATTGTATATACTAGAAATGTACATCAAAGCTTACACATTTTCATAGTATATACAAGAAATCTACATCCAAACTACACATTTTCATTGTATATACAAGAAATGTACATCAAAACTTACACATTTTCATTGTACATACAAGAAATGTACATCAAAACTTACGCATTTTCATTGTATATACAAAAATTGTACATCAAAGCTCACACATTTTCATTGTATATACAAGAAATGTACATGAAAACATACACATTTTCACTGTATGTACAAGAAATGTACATCAAAACATACACATTTTCATTGTATATACAACAAATGTACAACAAAACTTACACATTTTCATTGTACACTCCAGAAATGTACATCGAAACTTACACATTTTCATTCTATATACAAGGAATGTACATCAAAACATACACATTTTCATTGTATATACAAGAAATGTACATCAAAGCTCACACATTTTCATTGTATATACAAGAAATGTACATGAAAACATACACATTTTCATTGTATATACAAGAAATGTACATCAAAAGATACACATTTTCATTGTATATACAAGAAATGTACATCAAAACTCACACATTTTCATTGTATATACAAGAAATGTACAACAAAACTTACACATTTTCATTGTATATACAAGAAAAATACATCAAAACTTACACATTTTCATTGTATGTACCAGAAATGTACATGAAAACGTACACATTTTCGTTGTACATTCAAGAAATGTACATCAAAGCTTACACATTTTCATTGTATATACAAGAAATGTACATCAAAACTTACACATTTTCATTGTACATACAAGAAATGTACATCAAAACTACACATTTTCTTTGTATATACAAAAATGTACTTCAAAACATACACATTTTCATTGTATATACAAGAAATGTACATGAAAACATACACATTTTCATTGTATATACAAGAAATGTACATCAAAAGATACACATTTTCATTGTACACTCCAGAAATGTACATCAAAACTTACACATTTTCATTCTATATACAAGGAATGTACATCAAAACATACACATTTTCATTGTATATACAAGAAATGTACATCAAAACTCACACATTTTCATTGTATATTCAAGAAATGCACATCAAAGCTCACACATTTTCATTGTATATACAAGAAATGTACATGAAAACATACACATTTTCATTGTATATACAAGAAATGTACATCAAAAGATACACATTTTCATTGTATATACAAGAAATGTACATCAAAGCTCACACATTTTCATTGTATATACAAGAAATGTACATGAAAACATACACATTTTCATTGTATATACAAGAAATGTACATCAAAAGATACACATTTTCATTGTACACTCCAGAAATGTACATCAAAACTTACACATATTCATTCTATATACAAGGAATGTACATCAAAACATACACATTTTCATTGTATATACAAGAAATGTACATCAAAGCTCACACATTTTCATTGTATATACAAGAAATGTACATGAAAACATACACATTTTCATTGTATATACAAGAAATGTACATCAAAAGATACACATTTTCATTGTATATACAAGAAATGTACATCAAAACCCACACATTTTCATTGTATATACAAGAAATGTACAACAAAACATACACATTTTCATTGTATATACAAGAAATATACATCAAAACTTACACATTTTCATTGTATGTACCAGAAATGTACATGAAAACGTACACATTTTCGTTGTACATTCAAGAAATGTACATCAAAGCTTACACATTTTCATTGTATATACAAGAAATGTACATCAAAACTTACACATTTTCATTGTACATACAAGAAATGTACATCAAAACTACACATTTTCTTTGTATATACAAAAATGTACTTCAAAACATACACATTTTCATTGTATATACAAGAAATGTACATGAAAACATACACATTTTCATTGTATATACAAGAAATGTACGTCAAAAGATACACATTTTCATTGTACACTCCAGAAATGTACATCAAAACTTACACATTTTCATTCTATATACAAGGAATGTACATCAAAACATACACATTTTCATTGTATATACAAGAAATGTACATCAAAACTCACACATTTTCATTGTATATACAAGAATTGTACATCAAAGCTCACACATTTTCATTGTATATACAAGAAATGTACATGAAAACATACACATTTTCATTGTATATACAAGAAATGTACATCAAAAGATACACATTTTCATTGTATATACAAGAAATGTACATCAAAGCTCACACATTTTCATTGTATATACAAGAAATGTACATGAAAGCATACACATTTCCATTATATATACAAGAATGTACATCAAAACTTACACATTTTCATTGTACATACAAGAAATGTACATCAAAACTACACATTTTCATTGTATATACAAGAAATGTACATCAAAACATACACATTTTCATTGTATATACAAGAAATGTACATCAAAACTCACACACTTTCATTGTATATACAAGAAATGTACAACAAAGCTCACACATTTTCATTGTATATACAAGAAATGTACATGAAAACATACACATTTTCATTGTATATACAAGAAATGTACATCAAAAGATACACATTTTCATTGTATATACAAGAAATGTACATCAAAGCTCACACATTTTCATTGTATATACAAGAAATGTACATCAAAAACTTACACATTTTCATTGTATATACAAGAATGTACATCAAAACTTACACATTTTCATTGTACATACAAGAAATGTACATGAAAACATACACATTTTCATTGTATATACAAGAAATGTACATCAAAAGATACACATTTTCATTGTATATACAAGAAATGTACATCAAAGCTCACACATTTTCATTGTATATACAAGAAATGTACATCAAAACTTACACATTTTCATTGTATATACAAGAATGTACATCAAAACTTACACATTTTCATTGTACATACAAGAAATGTACATGAAAACATACACATTTTCATTGTATATACAAGAAATGTACATCAAAGCATACACATTTTCATTGTATATACAAGAAATGTACATCAAAGCTCACACATTTTCATTGTATATACAAGAAATGTACATCAAAACTTACACATTTTCATTGTATATACAAGAAATGTACATCAAAACTTACACATTTTCATTGTACATACAAGAAATGTACATCAAAACTACACATTTTCTTTGTATATACAAAAATGTACTTCAAAAGATACACATTTTCATTGTATATACAAGAATGTACATCAAAACTTACACATTTTCATTGTACAGACAAGAAATGTACATCAAAACTTACACATTTTCATTGTATATACAAGAATGTACATCAAAACTTACACATTTTCATTGTATATACAATAAATGTACATCAAAACTTACACATTTTCATTGTATATACAATAAATGTACATCAAAACTTACACATTTTCATTGTATATACAAGAAATGTACATCAAAACTTACACATTTTCATTGTACATACAAGAAATGTACATCAAAACATACACATTTTCATTGTATATACAATAAATGTACATCAAAACTTACACATTTTCTTTGTATATACAAAAATGTACTTCAAAACATACACATTTTCATTCTATATACAAGGAATATACATCAAAACTTACACATTTTCATTGTATATACAATAAATGTACATCAAAACTTACACATTTTCATTGTATGTACAATAAATGTACATCAAAACTTACACATTTTCATTGTATATACTAGAAATGTACATCAAAACTACACATTTTCGTTGTACACTAAAGAAATGTACCTCAAAACATACAGATTTTCATTGTACAGACAAGAAATGTACATCAAAGCTTACACATTTTCATTGTATATACAAGAAATGTACATCAAAACTACACATTTTCGTTGTACACTAAAGAAATGTACATCAAAACATACAGATTTTCATTGTACAGACAAGAAATGTACATCAAAGCTTACACATTTTCATTGTATATACAAGAAATGTACATCAAAAGTACACATTTTCGTTGTACACTAAAGAAATGTACATCAAAACATACAGATTTTCATTGTACAGACAAGAAATGTACATCAAAGCTTACACATTTTCATTGTATATACAAGAAATGTACATCAAAACTTACACATTTTCATTGTGCACTCAAGAAATGTACATCAAAACATACAGATTTTCATTGTAGAGGCAAGAAATGTACATCAAAGCTTACACATTTTCATTGTATATACAAGAAATGTACATCAAAACTTACACATTTTCATTGTATATACCAGAATTGTACATCAAAGCTCACACATTTTCATTGTATATACAAGAAATGTACATGAAAACACACACATTTTCATTGTATATACAAGAATTGTACATCAAAGCTCACACATTTTCATTGTATATACAAGAAATGTGCATCAAAACTTACACATTTTCATTGTATATACAAGAAATGTACATCAAAACTTACACATTTTCATTTGATATACAAGAATGTACATCAAAACTTGCACATTTTCATTGCACATACAAGAAATGTACATCAAAACATACACATTTTCATTGTATATACAAGAAATGTACATCAAAACTTACACATTTTCATTGTATATACAAGAAATGTACATCAAAACTTACACATTTTCATTGTATATACAAGAAATGTACATCAAAACATACACATTTTCATTGTATATACAAGATATATACATAAAAACATACACATTTTCATTGTATATACAAGAAATGTACATCAAAACTACACATTTTCGTTGTACACTAAAGAAATGTACATCAAAACATAAACATTTTCATTGTACAGACAAGAAATGTAAATCAAAACTTACACATTTTCATTGTGTATACAAGAAATGTACATCAAAACTTACACATTTTCATTGTGCACTCAAGAAATGTACATCAAAACTTACAAATTTTCATTGTACACTCAAGAAATGTACATCAAAACATACACATTTTCATTGTATACACAAGAAATGTACATCACAGCTTACACATTTTCATTGTACAGACAAGAAATGTAAATTAAAACTTACACATTTTCATTGTGCACTCAAGAAATGTACATCAAAACTTACACATTTTCATTGTACACTCAAGAAATGTACATCAAAACTTACACATTTTCATTGTACACTCAAGAAATGTACATCAAAAACCTACACATTTTCATTGTGTATGCAAGAAATGTACGTCAAAATTTACACATTTTCATTGTACATACAAGAAATGTACATCAAAACTTACGCATTTTCATTGTATATTCAAAAATTGTACATCAAAGCTCACACATTTTCATTGTATATACAAGAAATGTACATGAAAACATACACATTTTCATTGTATGTACAAGAAATGTACATCAAAACATACACATTTTCATTGTATATACAACAAATGTACAACAAAACTTACACATTTTCATTGTACACTTCAGAAATGTACATCGAAACTTACACATTTTCACTCTATATACAAGGAATGTACATCAAAACATACACATTTTCATTGTATATACAAGAAATGTACATGAAAACATACACATTTTCATTGTATATACAAGAAAAGTACATCAAAAGATACACATTTTCATTGTATATACAAGAAATGTACATCAAAACTCACACATTTTCATTGTATATACAAGAAATGTACAACAAAACTTACACATTTTCATTGTATATACAAGAAATATACATCAAAACTTACACATTTTCATTGTATGTACCAGAAATGTACATGAAAACGTACACATTTTCGTTGTACATTCAAGAAATGTACATCAAAGCTTACACATTTTCATTGTATATACAAGAAATGTACATCAAAACTTACACATTTTCATTGTACATACAAGAAATGTACATCAAAACTACACATTTTCTTTGTATATACAAAAATGTACTTCAAAACATACACATTTTCATTGTATATACAAGAAATGTACATCAAAACTTACACATTTTCATTGTGCACTCAAGAAATGTACATCAAAACTTACACATTTTCATTGTACACTCAAGAAATGTACATCAAAACTTACACATTTTCATTGTACACTCAAGAAATGTACATCAAAACATAGACATTTTCATTGTATACACAAGAAATGTGCATCAAAACTTACACATTTTCATTGTACATGCAAGAAATGCACATCAAAAACTTACACATTTTCATTGTACATACAAGAAATGTACATCAAAACTTACACATTTTCATTGTATATACAAGAAATATACATCAAAACTACACATTTTCATTGTATATACAAGAAATGTGCATCAAAACTTACACATTTTCATTGTATGTGCAAGAAATGTACATCAAAACTTACACATTTTCATTGTACATACAAGAAATGTACATCAAAACTTACACATTTTCATTGTATATACAAGAAATGTACATCAAAACTTACACATTTTGGTTGTATATACAAAAAATAACATCAAAACTACACATTTTCATTGCATATACAAGAAATGTGGATCAAAACTTACACATTTTCATAGTATATACAAGAAATGTACATCAAAACTTACACATTTTCATTGTATATACAAGAATTGTACATCAAAGCTAACACATTCTCATTGTATATACAAGAAATGTACATGAAAACACACACATTTTCATTGTATATACAAGAATTGTACATCAAAGCTCACACATTTTCATTGTATATACAAGAAATGTGCATCAAAACTTACACATTTTCATTGTATATACAAGAAATGTACATCAAAACTTACAGATTTTCATTTTATATACAAGAATGTACATCAAAACTTGCACATTTTCATTGCACATACAAGAAATGTACATCAAAACATACACATTTTCATTGTATATACAAGAAATGTACATAAAAACTTACACATTTTCATTGTATATACAAGAAATGTACATCAAAACTTACACATTTTCATTGTATATACAAGAAATGTACATCAAAACATACACATTTTCATTGTATATACAAGATATATACATAAAAACATACACATTTTCATTGTATATACAAGAAATGTACAGCAAAACATAAACATTTTCATTGTATATACAAGAAATGTACATCAAAACTACACATTTTCGTTGTACACTAAAGAAATGTACATCAAAACATAAACATTTTCATTGTACAGACAAGAAATGTAAATCAAAACTTACACATTTTCATTGTGTATACAAGAAATGTACATCAAAACTTACACATTTTCATTGTGCACTCAAGAAATGTACGTCAAAACTTACAAATTTTCATTGTACACTCAAGAAATGTACATCAAAACATACACATTTTCATTGTATACACAAGAAATGTACATCAAAGCTTACACATTTTCATTGTACAGACAAGAAATGTAAATCAAAACTTACACATTTTCATTGTGCACTCAAGAAATGTACATCAAAGCTTACACATTTTCATTGTACACTCAAGAAATGAACATCAAAACTTACACATTTTCATTGTACACTCAAGAAATGTACATCAAAAACCTACACATTTTCATTGTGTATGCAAGAAATGTACGTCAAAACTTACACATTTTCATTGTACATACAAGAAATGTACATCAAAACTTTTCATGTACATCTCTTGTATATAATTGATGTACATCAAGACTACACATTTTCATTGTATATACTAGAAATGTACATCAAAGCTTACACATTTTCATTGTATATACAAGAAATGTACATCCAAACTACACATTTTCATTGTATATACAAGAAATGTACATCAAAACTTACACATCTTCATTGTACATACAAGAAATGTACATCAAAACTTACGCATTTTCATTGTATATACAAAAATTGTACATCAAAGCTCACACATTTTCATTGTATATACAAGAAATGTACATGAAAACATACACATTTTCATTGTATGTACAAGAAATGTTCATCAAAACATACACATTTTCATTGTATATACAACAAATGTACAACAAAACTTACACGTTTTCATTGTACACTCCAGAAATGTACATCGAAAATTACACATTTTCATTCTATATACAAGGAATGTACATCAAAACATACACATTTTCATTGTATATAAAAGAAATGTACATCAAAGCTCACACATTTTCATTGTATATACAAGAAATGTACATGAAAACATACACATTTTCATTGTATATACAAGAAATGTACATCAAAAGATACACATTTTCATTGTATATACAAGAAATGTACATCAAAACTCACACATTTTCATTGTATATACAAGAAATGTACAACAAAACTTACACATTTTCATTGTATATACAAGGAATATACATCAAAACTTACACATTTTCAATGTATGTACCAGAAATGTACATGAAAACGTACACATTTTCGTTGTACATTCAAGAAATGTACATCAAAGCTTACACATTTTCATTGTATATACAAGAAATGTACATCAAAACTCACACATTTTCATTTTATATACAAGAAATGTACATCAAAGCTCACACATTTTCATTGTATATACAAGAAATGTACATGAAAACATACACATTTTCATTGTATATACAAGAAATGTACATCAAAAGATACACATTTTCATTGTATATACAAGAAATGTACATCAAAAGATACACATTTTCATTGTATATACAAGAAATGTACATCAAAGCTCACACATTTTCATTGTATATACAAGAAATGTACATCAAAGCTTACACATTTTCATTGTATATACAAGAAATGTACATCAAAACTTACACATTTTCATTGTGCACTCAAGAAATGTACATCAAAACTTACACATTTTCATTGTACACTCAAGAAATGTACATCAAAACTTACACATTTTCATTGTACACTCAAGAAATGTACATCAAAACATACACATTTTCATTGTATACACAAGAAATGTGCATCAAAACTTACACATTTTCATTGTACATGCAAGAAATGCACATCAAAAACTTACACATTTTCATTGTACATACAAGAAATGTACATCAAAACTTACACATTTTCATTGTATATACAAGAAATATACATCAAAACTACACATTTTCATTGTATATACAAGAAATGTGCATCAAAACTTACACATTTTCATTGTATGTGCAAGAAATGTAGATCAAAACTTACACATTTTCATTGTACATACAAGAAATGTACATCAAAACTTACACATTTTCATTGTATATACAAGAAATAACATCAAAAATACACATTTTCATAGTATATACAAGAAATGTGCATCAAAACTTACACATTTTCATTGTATATACAAGAAATGTTCATCAAAACTTACACATTTTCACTGTATATACAAGAATTGTACATCAAAGCTCACACATTTTCATTGTATATACAAGAAATGTACATGAAAACACACACATTTTCATTGTATATACAAGAATTGTACATCAAAGCTCACACATTTTCATTGTATATACAAGAAATGTGCATCAAAACTTACACATTTTCATTGTATATACAAGAAATGTACATCAAAACTTACACATTTTCATTTTATATACAAGAATGTACATCAAAACTTACACATTTTCATTGCACATACAAGAAATGTACATCAAAACATACACATTTTCATTGTATATACAAGAAATGTACATCAAAACTTACACATTTTCATTGTATATACAAGAAATGTACATCAAAACATACACATTTTCATTGTATATACAAGATATATACATAAAAACATACACATTTTCATTGTATATACAGGAAATGTACAGCAAAACATAAACATTTTCATTGTATATACAAGAAATGTACATCAAAGCTACACATTTTCGTTGTACACTAAAGAAATGTACATCAAAACATAAACATTTTCATTGTACAGACAAGAAATGTAAATCAAAACTTACACATTTTCATTGTGTATACAAGAAATGTACATCAAAACTTACACATTTTCATTGTGCACTCAAGAAATGTACATGAAAACTTAAAAATTTTCATTGTACACTCAAGAAATGTACATCAAAACATACACATTTTCATTGTATACACAAGAAATGTACATCAAAGCTTACACATTTTCATTGTACAGACAAGAAATGTAAATCAAAACTTACACATCTTCATTGTGCACTCAAGAAATGTACATCAAAACTTACACATTTTCATTGTACACTCAAGAAATGTACATCAAAACTTACACATTTTCATTGTACACTCAAGAAATGTACATCAAAAACCTACACATTTTCATTGTGTATGCAAGAAATGTACGTCAAAACTTACACATTTTCATTGTACATACAAGAAATGTACATCAAAACTTTTGATGTACATCTCTTGTATATAAGAGATGTACATCAAAACTACACATTTTCATTGTATATACTAGAAATGTACATCAAAGCTTACACATTTTCATTGTATATACAAGAAATGTACATCCAAACTACACATTTTCATTGTATATACAAGAAATGTACATCAAAACTTACACATTTTCATTGTACATACAAGAAATGTACATCAAAACTTACGCATTTTCATTGTATATACAAAAATTGTACATCAAAGCTCACACATTTTCATTGTATATACAAGAAATGTACATGAAAACATACACATTTTCATTGTATGTACAAGAAATGTACATCAAAACATACACTTTTTCATTGTATATACAACAAATGTACAACAAAACTTACACATTTTCATTGTACACTCCAGAAATGTACATCGAAACTTACACACTTTCATTGTATATACAAGGAACGTACATCAAAACATACACATTTTCATTGTATATACAAGAAATGTACATCAAAGCTCACACATTTTCATTGTATATACAAGAAATGTACATGAAAACATACACATTTTCATTGTATATACAAGAAATGTACATCAAAAGATACACATTTTCATTGTATATACAAGAAATGTACATCAAAACTCACACATTTTCATTGTATATACAAGAAATGTACAACAAAACTTACACATTTTCATTGTATATACAAGAAAAATACATCAAAACTTACACATTTTCATTGTATGTACCAGAAATGTACATGAAAACGTACACATTTTCGTTGTACATTCAAGAAATGTCCATCAAAGCTTACACATTTTCATTGTATATACAAGAAATGTACATCAAAACTTACACATTTTCATTGTACATACAAGAAATGTACATCAAAACTACACATTTTCTTTGTATATACAAAAATGTACTTCAAAACATACACATTTTCATTGTATATACAAGAAATGTACATCAAAACATACACATTTTCATTGTATATACAAGGAATGTACATCAAAACATACACATTTTCATTGTATATACAAGAAATGTACATCAAAACTCACACATTTTCATTGTATATACAAGAAATGCACATCAAAGCTCACACATTTTCATTGTATATACAAGAAATGTACATGAAAACATACACATTTTCATTGTATATACAAGAAATGTACATCAAAAGATACACATTTTCATTGTATATACAAGAAATGTACATCAAAGCTCACACATTTTCATTGTATATACAAGAAATGTACATGAAAACATACACATTTTCATTGTATATACAAGAAATGTACATCAAAAGATACACATTTTCATTGTACACTCCAGAAATGTACATCAAAACTTACACATTTTCATTCTATATACAAGGAATGTACATCAAAACATACACATTTTCATTGTATATACAAGAAATGTACATCAAAGCTCACACATTTTCATTGTATATACAAGAAATGTACATGAAAACATACACATTTTCATTGTATATACAAGAAATGTACATCAAAAGATACACATTTTCATAGTATATACAAGAAATGTACATCAAAACTCACACATTTTCATTGTATATACAAGAAATGTACAACAAAACTTACACATTTTCATTGTATATACAAGAAATATACATCAAAACTTACACATTTTCATTGTATGTACCAGAAATGTACATGAAAAGATACACATTTTCATTGTACACTCCAGAAATGTACATCAAAACTTACACATTTTCATTCTATATACAAGGAATGTACATCAAAACATACACATTTTCATTGTATATACAAGAAATGTACATCAAAACTCACACATTTTCATTGTATATACAAGAAATGTACATCAAAGCTCACACATTTTCATTGTATATACAAGAAATGTACATGAAAACATACACATTTTCATTGTATATACAAGAAATGTACATCAAAAGATACACATTTTCATTGTATATACAAGTAATGTACATCAAAGCTCACACATTTTCATTGTATATACAAGAAATGTACATGAAAACATACACATTTTCATTGTATATACAAGAAATGTACATCAAAAGATACACATTTTCATTGTACACTCCAGAAATGTACATCAAAACTTACACATTTTCATTCTATATACAAGGAATGTACATATAAACATACACATTTTCATTGTATATACAAGAAATGTACATCAAAGCTCACACATTTTCATTGTATATACAAGAAATGTACATGAAAACATACACATTTTCATTGTATATACAAGAAATGTACATCAAAAGATACACATTTTCATTGTAATTACAAGAAATGTACATCAAAGCTCACACATTTTCATTGTATATACAAGAAATGTACATGAAAACATACACATTTTCATTGTACATACAAGAAATGTACAGCAAAACTTACACATTTTCATTGTACACTCCAGAAATGTACATCAAAACTTACACATTTTCATTCTATGTACAAGGAATGTACATCAAAACATACACATTTTCATTGTATATACAAGAAATGTACATCAAAACTCACACATTTTCATTGTATATACAAGAAATGTACATCAAAGCTCACACATTTTTATTGTATATACAAGAAATGTACATGAAAACATACACATTTTCATTGTATATACAAGAAATGTACATCAAAAGATACACATTTTCATTGTATATACAAGAAATGTACATCAAAACTTACACATTTTCATTGTACACTCAAGAAATGTACATCAAAACTTGCACACTTTCATTGTATATCAAGAAATGTACATCTAAACATACACATTTTCATTGTACACTCAAGAAATGTACATAGAAACTTACAAATTTTCATTGTATATACAAGCAATGTACATCAAAACTTACACACTTTCATTGTATATCAAGAAATGTACATCTAAACATACACATTTTCATTGTACACTCAAGAAATGTACATAGAAACTTACACATATTCATTGTATATACAAGAAATGTACATCAAAACTTACACATTTTCATTGTATATACAAGCAATGTACATAAAAACTTACACATTTTCATTGTATATACAAGAAATGTACATCAAAACTTACACATTTTCATTGTATATACAAGAAATGTACATCAAAGCATACACATTTTCATTGTATATACAAGAAATATACATCATAACTTACACATTTTCATTGTATCTACCAGAAATGTACATGAAAACGTACACATTTTCGTTGTACATTCAAGAAATGTACGTCATAGCTTACAGATTTTCATTGTATATACAAGAAATGTACATCAAAACTTACACATTTTCATAGTACTTACAAGAAATGTGCATCAAAACTACACATTTTCCTTGTATATACAAAAATGTACTTCAAAACATACACATTTTCATTGTATATACAAGAATGTACATCAAAACTTACACATTTTCATTGTACATACAAGAAATGTACATCAAAACTTACACATTTTCATTGTATATACAAGAATGTACATCAAAACTTACACATTTTCATTGTATATACAATAAATGTACATCAAAACTTACACATTTTCATTGTATATACAAGAAATGTACATCAAAACTTACACATTTTCATTGTACATACAAGAAATGTACATCAAAACATACACATTTTCATTGTATATACAATAAATGTACATCAAAACTTACACATTTTCTGTGTATATACAAAAATGTACTTCAAAACATACACATTTTCATTCTATATACAAGGAATATACATCAAAACTTACACATTTTCATTGTATATACAATAAATGTACATCAAAACTTACACATTTTCATTGTATATACAATAAATGTACATCAAAACTTACACATTTTCCTTGTATATACTAGAAATGTACATCAAAACTACACATTTTCGTTGTACACTAAAGAAATGTACATCAAAACATACAGATTTTCATTGTACAGACAAGAAATGTACATCAAAGCTTACACATTTTCATTGTATATACAAGAAATGTACATCAAAACTACACATTTTCGTTGTACACTAAAGAAATGTACATCAAAACATACAGATTTTCATTGTACAGACAAGAAATGTACATCAAAGCTTACACATTTTCATTGTATATACAAGAAATGTACATCAAAAGTACACATTTTCGTTGTACACTAAAGAAATGTACATCAACACATACAGATTTTCATTGTACAGACAAGAAATGTACATCAAAGCTTACACATTTTCATTGTATATACAAGAAATGTACATCAAAACTTACACATTTTCATTGTACACTCAAGAAATGTACATCAAAACATACAGATTTTCATTGTAGAGGCAAGAAATGTACATCAAAGCTTACACATTTTCATTGTGTATACAAGAAATGTACATCAAAACTTACACATTTTCATTGTGCACTCAAGAAATGTACATCAAAACTTACACATTTTCATTGTACACTCAAGAAATGTACATCAAAACTTACACATTTTCATTGTACACTCAAGAAATGTACATCAAAACATACACATTTTCATTGTATACACAAGAAATGTGCATCAAAACTTACACATTTTCATTGTACTTGCAAGAAATGCACATCAAAAACTTACACATTTTCATTGTACATACAAGAAATGTACATCAAAAGTTACACATTTTCATTGTATATACAAGAAATATACATCAAAACTACACATTTTCATTGTATATACAAGAAATGTGCATCAAAACTTACACATTTTCATTGTATGTGCAAGAAATGTACATCAAAACTTACACATTTTCATTGTACATACAAGAAATGTACATCAAAACTTACACATTTTCATTGTATATACAAGAAATAACATCAAAACTACACATTTTCATTGCATATACAAGAAATGTGCATCAAAACTTACACATTTTTATTGTATATACAAGAAATGTACATCAAAACTTACACATTTTCATTGTATATACAAGAATTGTACATCAAAGCTCACACATTTTCATTGTATATACAAGAAATGTACATGAAAACACACACATTTTCATTGTATATACAAGAATTGTACATCAAAGCTCACACATTTTCATTGTATATACAAGAAATGTGCATCAAAACTTACACATTTTCATTGTATATACAAGAAATGTACATCAAAACTTACACATTTTCATTTTATATACAAGAATGTACATCAAAACTTGCACATTTTCATTGCATATACAAGAAATGTACATCAAAACATACACATTTTCATTGTATATACAAGAAATGTACATCAAAACTTACACATTTTCATTGTATATACAAGAAATGTACATCAAAACTTACACATTTTCATTGTATATACAAGAAATGTACAGCAAAACATAAACATTTTCATTGTATATACAAGAAATGTACATCAAACTACACATTTTCGTTGTACACTAAAGAAATGTACATCAAAACATAAACATTTTCATTGTACAGACAAGAAATGTAAATATAAACTTACACATTTTCATTGTGTATACAAGAAATGTACATCAAAACTTACACATTTTCATTGTGCACTCAAGAAATGTACATCAAAACTTACAAATTTTCATTGTACACTCAAGAAATGTACATCAAAACATACACATTTTCATTGTATACACAAGAAATGTACATCAAAGCTTACACATTTTCATTGTACAGAAAAGAAATGTAAATCAAAACTTACACATTTTCATTGTGCACTCAAGAAATGTACATCAAAACTTACACATTTTCATTGTACACTCACGAAATGTACATCAAAACTTACACATTTTCATTGTACACTCAAGAAATGTACATCAAAAACCTACACATTTTCATTGTGTATGCAAGAAATGTACGTCAAAACTTACACATTTTCATTGTACATACAAGAAATGTACATCAAAACTTTTGATGTACATCTCTTGTATATAAGAGATGTACATCAAAACTACACATTTTCATTGTATATACTAGAAATGTACATCAAAGCTTACACATTTTCATTGTATATACAAGAAATGTACATCCAAACTACACATTTTCATTGTATATACAAGAAATGTACATCAAAACTTACACATTTTCATTGTACATACAAGAAATGTACATCAAAACTTACGCATTTTCATTGTATATACAAAAATTGTACATCAAAGCTCACACATTTTCATTGTATATACAAGAAATGTACATGAAAACACACATTTTCATTGTATGTACAAGAAATGTACATCAAAACATACACATTTTCATTGTATATACAACAAATGTACAACAAAACTTACACATTTTCATTGTACACTCCAGAAATGTACATCGAAACTCACACATTTTCATTCTATATACAAGGAATGTACATCAAAACATACACATTTTCATTGTATATACAAGAAATGTACATCAAAGCTCACACATTTTCATTGTATATACAAGAAATGTACATGAAAACATACACATTTTCATTGTATATACAAGAAATGTACATCAAAAGATAGACATTTTCATTGTATATACAAGAAATGTACATCAAAACTCACACATTTTCATTGTATATACAAGAAATGTACAACAAAACTTACACATTTTCATTGTATATACAAGAAAAATACATCAAAACTTACACATTTTCATTGTATGTACCAGAAATGTACATGAAAACGTACACATTTTCGTTGTACATTCAAGAAATGTACATCAAAGCTTACACATTTTCATTGTATATACAAGAAATGTACATCAAAACTTACACATTTTCATTGTACATACAGGAAATGTACATCAAAACTACACATTTTCTTTGTATATACAAAAATGTACTTCAAAACATACACATTTTCATTGTATATACAAGAAATGTACATGAAAACATACACATTTTCATTGTATATACAAGAAATGTACATCAAAAGATACACATCTTCATTGTACACTCCAGAAATGTACATCAAAACTTACACATTTTCATTCTATATACAAGGAATGTACATCAAAACATACACATTTTCATTGTATATACAAGAAATGTACATCAAAATTCACACATTTTCATTGTATATACAAGAAATGCACATCAAAGCTCACACATTTTCATTGTATATACAAGAAATGTACATGAAAACATACACATTTTCATTGTATATACAAGAAATGTACATCAAAAGATACACATTTTCATTGTATATACAAGAAATGTACATCAAAGCTCACACATTTTCATTGTATATACAAGAAATGTACATGAAAACATACACATTTTCATTGTATATACAAGAAATGTACATCAAAAGATACACATTTTCATTGTACACTCCAGAAATGTACATCAAAACTTACACATTTTCATTCTATATACAAGGAATGTACATCAAAACTTACACATTTTCATTGTGCACTCAAGAAATGTACATCAAAACTTACACATTTTCATTGTACACTCAAGAAATGTACATCAAAACTTACACATTTTCATTGTACACTCAAGAAATGTACATCAAAACATACACATTTTCATTGTATACTCAAGAAATGTGCATCAAAACTTACACATTTTCATTGTACATGCAAGAAATGCACATCAAAAACTTACACATTTTCATTGTACATACAAGAAATGTACATCAAAACTTACACATTTTCATTGTATATACAAGAAATATACATCAAAACTACACATTTTCATTGTATATACAAGAAATGTGCATCAAAACTTACACATTTTCATTGTATGTGCAAGAAATGTACATCAAAACTTACACATTTTCATTGTACATACAAGAAATGTACATCAAAACTTACACATTTTCATTGTATATACAAGAATGTACATCACAACTTACACATTTTCATTGTATATACAATAAATGTACATCAAAACTTACACATTTTCATTGTATATACAAGAAATGTACATCAAAACTTACACATTTTCATTGTATATACAAGAAATGTACATCAAAGCATACACATTTTCATTGTATATACAAGAAATATACATCAAAACTTACACATTTTCATTGTATCTAACAGAAATGTACATGAAAACGTACACATTTTCGTTGTACATTCAAGAAATGTACATCATAGCTTACACATTTTCATTGTATATACAAGAAATGTACATCAAAACTTACACATTTTCATTGTACATACAAGAAATGTACATCAAAACTACACATTTTCTTTGTATATACAAAAATGTACTTCAAAACATACACATTTTCATTGTATATACAAGAATGTACATCAAAACTTACACATTTTCATTGTACATACAAGAAATGTACATCAAAACTTACACATTTTCATTGTATATACAAGAATGTACATCAAAACTTACACATTTTCATTGTATATACAATAAATGTACATCAAAACTTACACATTTTCATTGTATATACAATAAATGTACATCAAAACTTACACATTTTCATTGTATATACAAGAAATGTACATCAAAACTTACACATTTTCATTGTACATACAAGAAATGTACATCAAAACATACACATTTTCATTGTATATACAATAAATGTACATCAAAACTTACACATTTTCTTTGTATATACAAAAATGTACTTCAAAACATACACATTTTCATTCTATATACAAGGAATATACATCAAAACTTACACATTTTCATTGTATATACAATAAATGTACATCAAAACTTACACATTTTCATTGTATATACAATAAATGTACATCAAAACTTACACATTTTCATTGTATATACTAGAAATGTACATCAAAACTACACATTTTCGTTGTACACTAAAGAAATGTACATCAAAACATACAGATTTTCATTGTACAGACAAGAAATGTACATCAAAGCTTACACATTTTCATTGTATATACAAGAAATGTACATCAAAACTACACATTTTCGTTGTACACTAAAGAAATGTACATCAAAACATACAGATTTTCATTGTACAGAAAAGAAATGTACATCAAAGCTTACACATTTTCATTGTATATACAAGAAATGTACATCAAAAGTACACATTTTCGTTGTACACTAAAGAAATGTACATCAAAACATACAGATTTTCATTGTACAGACAAGAAATGTACATCAAAGCTTACACATTTTCATTGTATATACAAGAAATGTACATCAAAACTTACACATTTTCATTGTGCACTCAAGAAATGTACATCAAAACATACAGATTTTCATTGTAGAGGCAAGAAATGTACATCAAAGCTTACACATTTTCATTGTATATACAAGAAATGTACATCAAAACTTACACATTTTCATTGTACACTCAAGAAATGTACATCAAAACATACACATTTTCATTGTATACACAAGAAATGTGCATCAAAACTTACACAGTTTCATTGTACATGCAAGAAATGCACATCAAAAACTTACACATTTTCATTGTACATACAAGAAATGTACATCAAAACTTACACATTTTCATTGTATATACAAGAAATATACATCAAAACTACACATTTTCATTGTATATACAAGAAATGTGCATCAAAACTTACACATTTTCATTGTATGTGCAAGAAATGTACATCAAAACTTACACATTTTCATTGTACATACAAGAAATGTACATCAAAACTTACACATTATCATTGTATATACAAGAAATAACATCAAAACTACACATTTTCATTGCATATACAAGAAATGTGCATCAAAACTTACACATTTTTATTGTATATACAAGAAATGTACATCAAAACTTACACATTTTCATTGTATATACAAGAATTGTACATCAAAGCTCACACATTTTCATTGTATATACAAAAAATGTACATGAAAACACACACATTTTCATTGTATATACAAGAATTGTACATCCAAGCTCACACATTTTCATTGTATATACAAGAAATGTGCATCAAAACTTACACATTTTCATTGTATATACAAGAAATGTACATCAAAACTTACACATTTTCATTTTATATACAAGAATGTACATCAAAACTTGCACATTTTCATTGCGCATACAAGAAATGTACATCAAAACATACACATTTTCATTGTATATACAAGAAATGTACATCAAAACGTACACATTTTCATTGTATATACAAGAAATGTACATCAAAACTTACACATTTTCATTGTATATACAAGAAATGTACAGCAAAACATAAACATTTTCATTGTATATACAAGAAATGAACATCAAAACTACACATTTTCGTTGTACACTAAAGAAATGTACATCAAAACATAAACATTGTCATTGTACAGACAAGAAATGTAAATCAAAACTTACACATTTTCATTGTGTATACAAGAAATGTACATCAAAACTTACACATTTTCATTGTGCACTCAAGAAATGTACATCAAAACTTACAAATTTTCATTGTACACTCAAGAAATGTACATCAAAACATACACATGTTCATTGTATACACAAGAAATGTACATCAAAGCTTACACACTTTCATTGTACAGACAAGAAATGTAAATCAAAACTTACACTTTTCATTGTGCACTCAAGAAATGTACATCAAAACTTACACATTTTCATTGTACACTCAAGAAATGTACATCAAAACTTACACATTTTCATTCTACACTCAAGAAATGTACATCAAAAACCTACACATTTTCATTGTGTATTCAAGAAATGTACGTCAAAACTTACACATTTTCATTGTACATACAAGAAATGTACATCAAAACTTTTGATGTACATCTCTTGTATATAAGAGATGTTTATCAAAACTACACATTTTCATTGTATATACTAGAAATGTACATCAAAGCTTACACATTTTCATAGTATATACAAGAAATGTACATCCAAACTACACATTTTCATTGTATATACAAGAAATGTACATGAAAACTTACACATTTTCATTGTACATACAAGAAATGTACATCAAAACTTACGCATTTTCATTGTATATACAAAAACTGTACATCAAAGCTCACACATTTTCATTGTATATACAAGAAATGTACATGAAAACATACACATTTTCATTGTATGTACAAGAAATGTACATCAAAACATACACATTTTCATTGTATATACAACAAATGTACAACAAAACTTACACATTTTCATTGTACACTCCAGAAATGTACATCGAAACTTACACATTTTCATTCTATATACAAGGAATGTACATCAAAACATACACATTTTCATTGTATATACAAGAAATGTACATCAAAGCTCACACATTTTCATTGTATATACAAGAAATGTACATGAAAACATACACATTTTCATTGTATATACAAGAAATGTACATCAAAAGATAGACATTTTCATTGTATATACAAGAAATGTACAACAAAACTTACACATTTTCATTGTATATACAAGAAAAATACATCAAAACTTACACATTTTCATTGTAAGTACCAGAAATGTACATGAAAACGTACACATTTTCGTTGTACATTCAAGAAATGTACATCAAAGCTTACACATTTTCATTGTATATGCAAGAAATGTACATCAAAACTTACACATTTTCATTGTACATACAAGAAATGTACATCAAAACTACACATTTTCTTTGTATATACAAAAATGTACTTCAAAACATACACATTTTCATTGTATATACAAGAAATGTACATGAAAACATACACATTTTCATTGTATATACAAGAAATGTACATCAAAAGATACACATTTTCATTGTACACTCCAGAAATGTACATCAAAACTTACACATTTTCATTCTATATTAAGGAATGTACATCAAAACATACACATTTTCATTGTATATACAAGAAATGTACATCAAAGCTCACACATTTTCATTGTATATACAAGAAATGCACATCAAAGCTCACACATTTTCATTGTATATACAAGAAATGTACATGAAAACATACACATTTTCATTGTATATACAAGAAATGTACATCAAAAGATACACATTTTCATTGTATATACAAGAAATGTACATCAAAGCTCACACATTTTCATTGTATATACAAGAAATGTACATGAAAACATACACATTTTCATTGTATATACAAGAAATGTACATCAAAAGATACACATTTTCATTGTACACTCCAGAAATGTACATCAAAACTTACACATTTTCATTCTATATACAAGGAATGTACATCAAAACATACACATTTTCATTGTATATACAAGAAATGTGCATCAAAGCTCACACATTTTCATTGTATATACAAGAAATGTACATGAGAACATACACATTTTCATTGTATATACAAGAAATGTACATCAAAAGATACACATTTTCATTGTATATACAAGAAATGTACATCAAAACTCACACATTTTCATTGTATATACAAGAAATGTACAACAAAACTTACACATTTTCATTGTATATACAAGAAATATACATCAAAAGTTACACATTTTCATTGTATGTACCAGAAATGTACATGAAAACGTACACATTTTCGTTGTACATTCAAGAAATGTACATCAAAGCTTACACATTTTCATTGTATATACAAGAAATGTACATCAAAACTTACACATTTTCATTGTACATACAAGAAATGTACATCAAAACTACACATTTTCTTTGTATATACAAAAATGTACTTCAAAACATACACATTTTCATTGTATATACAAGAAATGTACATGAAAACATACACATTTTCATTGTATATACAAGAAATGTACATCAAAAGATACACATTTTCATTGTACACTCCAGAAATGTACATCAAAACTTACACATTTTCATTCTATATACAAGGAATGTACATCAAAACATACACATTTTCATTGTATATACAAGAAATGTACATCAAAACTCACACATTTTCATTGTATATACAAGAAATGCACATCAAAGCTCACACATTTTCATTGTATATACAAGAAATGTACATGAAAACATACACATTTTCATTGTATATACAAGAAATGTACATCAAAAGATACACATTTTCATTGTATATACAAGAAATGTACATCAAAGCTCACACATTTTCATTGTATATACAAGAAATGTACATGAAAACATACACATTTTCATTGTATATACAAGAAATGTACATCAAAAGATACACATTTTCATTGTACACTCCAGAAATGTACATCAAAACTTACACATTTTCATTGTATGTACAAGAAATGTACATCAAAGCTCACACATTTTCATTGTATATACAAGAAATGTACATGAAAACATACACATTTTCATTGTATATACAAGAAATGTACATCAAAAGATACACATTTTCATTGTATATACAAGAAATGTACATCAAAGCTCACACATTTTCATTGTATATACAAGAAATGTACATCAAAACTTACACATTTTCATTGTATATACAAGAATGTACATCAAAACTTACACATTTTCATTGTACATACAAGAAATGTACATCAAAACTACACATTTTCATTGTATATACAAGAAATGTACATCAAAACATACACATTTTCATTGTATATACAAGAAATGTACATCAAAACTCACACATTTTCATTGTATATACAAGAAATGTACATCAAAGCTCACACATTTTCATTGTATATACAAGAAATGTACATGAAAACATACACATTTTCATTGTATATACAAGAAATGTACATCAAAAGATACACATTTTCATTGTATATACAAGAAATGTACATCAAAGCTCACACATTTTCATTGTATATGCAAGAAATGTACATCAAAACTTACACATTTTCATTGTATATACAAGAATGTACATCAAAACTTACACATTTTCATTGTACATACAAGAAATGTACATGAAAACATACACATTTTCATTGTATATACAAGAAATGTACATCAAAAGATACACATTTTCATTGTATATACAAGAAATGTACATCAAAGCTCACACATTTTCATTGTATATACAAGAAATGTACATCAAAACTTACACATTTTCATTGTATATACAAGAATGTACATCAAAACTTACACATTTTCATTGTACATACAAGAAATGTACATGAAAACATACACATTTTCATTGTATATACAAGAAATGTACATCAAAAGATACACATTTTCATTGTATATACAGGAAATGTACATCAAAGCTCACACATTTTCATTGTATATACAAGAAATGTACATCAAAACTTACACATTTTCATTGTATATACAAGAAATGTACATCAAAACTTACACATTTTCATTGTACATACAAGAAATGTACATCAAAACTACACATTTTCTTTGTATATACAAAAATGTACTTCAAAAGATACACATTTTCATTGTATATACAAGAATGTACATCAAAACTTACACATTTTCATTGTACATACAAGAAATGTACATCAAAACTTACACATTTTCATTGTATATACAAGAATGTACATCAAAACTTACACATTTTCATTGTATATACAATAAATGTACATCAAAACTTACACATTTTCATTGTATATACAATAAATGTACATCAAAACTTACACATTTTCATTGTATATACAAGAAATGTACATCAAAACTTACACATTTTCATTGTACATACAAGAAATGTACATCAAAACATACACATTTTCATTGTATATACAATAAATGTACATCAAAACTTACACATTTTCTTTGTATATACAAAAATGTACTTCAAAACATACACATTTTCATTCTATATACAAGGAGTATACATCAAAACTTACACATTTTCATTGTATATACAATAAATGTACATCAAAACTTACACATTTTCATTGTATATACAATAAATGTACATCAAAACTTACACATTTTCATTGTATATACTAGAAATGTACATCAAAACTACACATTTTCGTTGTACACTAAAGAAATGTACATCAAAACATACAGACTTTCATTGTACAGACAAGAAATGTACATCAAAGCTTACACATTTTCATTGTATATACAAGAAATGTACATCAAAACTACACATTTTCGTTGTACACTAAAGAAATGTACATCAAAACATACAGATTTTCATTGTACAGACAAGAAATGTACATCAAAGCTTACACATTTTCATTGTATATACAAGAAATGTACATCAAAAGTACACATTTTCGTTGTACACTAAAGAAATGTACATCAAAACATACAGATTTTCATTGTACAGACAAGAAATGTACATCAAAGCTTACACATTTTCATTGTATATACAAGAAATGTACATCAAAACTTACACATTTTCATTGTGCACTCAAGAAATGTACATAAAAACATACAGATTTTCATTGTAGAGGCAAGAAATGTACATCAAAGCTTACACATTTTCATTGTATATACAAGAAATGTACATCAAAACTTACACATTTTCATTGTGCACTCAAGAAATGTACATCAAAACTTACACATTTTCATTGTACACTCAAGAAATGTACATCAAAACATACACATTTTCATTGTATACACAAGAAATGTGCATCAAAACTTACACATTTTCATTGTACATGCAAGAAATGCACATCAAAAACTTACACATTTTCATTGTACATACAAGAAATGTACATCAAAACTTACACATTTTCATTGTATATACAAGAAATATACATCAAAACTACACATTTTCACTGTATATACAAGAAATGTGCATCAAAACTTACACATTTTCATTGTATGTGCAAGAAATGTACATCAAAACTTACACATTTTCATTGTGCACTCAAGAAATGTACATCAAAACTTACAAATTTTCATTGTACACTCAAGAAATGTACATCAAAACATACACATTTTCATTGTATACACAAGAAATGTACATCAAAGCTTACACATTTTCATTGTACAGACAAGAAATGTAAATCAAAACTTACACATTTTCATTGTGCACTCAAGAAATGTACATCAAAACTTACAAATTTTCATTGTACACTCAAGAAATGTACATCAAAACATACACATTTTCATTGTATACACAAGAAATGTACATCAAAGCTTACACATTTTCATTGTACAGACAAGAAATGTAAATCAAAACTTACACATTTTCATTGTACACTCCAGAAATGTACATCGAAACTTACACATTTTCATTCTATATACAAGGAATGTACATCAAAACATACACATTTTCATTGTATATACAAGAAATGTACATCAAAGCTCACACATTTTCATTGTATATACAAGAAATGTACATGAAAACATACACATTTTCATTGTATATACAAGAAATGTACATCAAAAGATAGACATTTTCATTGTATATACAAGAAATGTACATCAAAACTCACACATTTTCATTGTATATACAAGAAATGTACAACAAAACTTACACATTTTCATTGTATATACAAGAAAAATACATCAAAACTTACACATTTTCATTGTAAGTACCAGAAATGTACATGAAAACGTACACATTTTCGTTGTACATTCAAGAAATGTACATCAAAGCTTACACATTTTCATTGTATATGCAAGAAATGTACATCAAAACTTACACATTTTCATTGTACATACAAGAAATGTAAATCAAAACTACACATTTTCTTTGTATATACAAAAATGTACTTCAAAACATACACATTTTCATTGTATATACAAGAAATGTACATGAAAACATACACATTTTCATTGTATATACAAGAAATGTACATCAAAAGATACACATTTTCATTGTACACTCCAGAAATGTACATCAAAACTTACACATTTTCATTCTATATTAAGGAATGTACATCAAAACATACACATTTTCATTGTATATACAAGAAATGTACATCAAAGCTCACACATTTTCATTGTATATACAAGAAATGCACATCAAAGCTCACACATTTTCATTGTATATACAAGAAATGTACATGAAAACATACACATTTTCATTGTATATACAAGAAATGTACATCAAAAGATACACATTTTCATTGTATATACAAGAAATGTACATCAAAGCTCACACATTTTCATTGTATATACAAGAAATGTACATGAAAACATACACATTTTCATTGTATATACAAGAAATGTACATCAAAAGATACACATTTTCATTGTACACTCCAGAAATGTACATCAAAACTTACACATTTTCATTCTATATACAAGGAATGTACATCAAAACATACACATTTTCATTGTATATACAAGAAATGTACATCAAAGCTCACACATTTTCATTGTATATACAAGAAATGTACATGAGAACATACACATTTTCATTGTATATACAAGAAATGTACATCAAAAGATACACATTTTCATTGTATATACAAGAAATGTACATCAAAACTCACACATTTTCATTGTATATACAAGAAATGTACAACAAAACTTACACATTTTCATTGTATATACAAGAAATATACATCAAAAGTTACACATTTTCATTGTATGTACCAGAAATGTACATGAAAACGTACACATTTTCGTTGTACATTCAAGAAATGTACATCAAAGCTTACACATTTTCATTGTATATACAAGAAATGTACATCAAAACTTACACATTTTCATTGTACATACAAGAAATGTACATCAAAACTACACATTTTCTTTGTATATACAAAAATGTACTTCAAAACATACACATTTTCATTGTATATACAAGAAATGTACATGAAAACATACACATTTTCATTGTATATACAAGAAATGTACATCAAAAGATACACATTTTCATTGTACACTCCAGAAATGTACATCAAAACTTACACATTTTCATTCTATATACAAGGAATGTACATCAAAACATACACATTTTCATTCTATATACAAGAAATGTACATCAAAACTCACACATTTTCATTGTATATACAAGAAATGCACATCAAAGCTCACACATTTTCATTGTATATACAAGAAATGTACATGAAAACATACACATTTTCATTGTATATACAAGAAATGTACATCAAAAGATACACATTTTCATTGTATATACAAGAAATGTACATCAAAGCTCACACATTTTCATTGTATATACAAGAAATGTACATGAAAACATACACATTTTCATTGTATATACAAGAAATGTACATCAAAAGATACACATTTTCATTGTACACTCCAGAAATGTACATCAAAACTTACACATTTTCATTGTATGTACAAGAAATGTACATCAAAGCTCACACATTTTCATTGTATATACAAGAAATGTACATGAAAACATACACATTTTCATTGTATATACAAGAAATGTACATCAAAAGATACACATTTTCATTGTATATACAAGAAATGTACATCAAAGCTCACACATTTTCATTGTATATACAAGAAATGTACATCAAAACTTACACATTTTCATTGTATATACAAGAATGTACATCAAAACTTACACATTTTCATTGTACATACAAGAAATGTACATCAAAACTACACATTTTCATTGTATATACAAGAAATGTACATCAAAACATACACATTTTCATTGTATATACAAGAAATGTACATCAAAACTCACACATTTTCATTGTATATACAAGAAATGTACATCAAAGCTCACACATTTTCATTGTATATACAAGAAATGTACATGAAAACATACACATTTTCATTGTATATACAAGAAATGTACATCAAAAGATACACATTTTCATTGTATATACAAGAAATGTACATCAAAGCTCACACATTTTCATTGTATATACAAGAAATGTACATCAAAACTTACACATTTTCATTGTATATACAAGAATGTACATCAAAACTTACACATTTTCATTGTACATACAAGAAATGTACATGAAAACATACACATTTTCATTGTATATACAAGAAATGTACATCAAAAGATACACATTTTCATTGTATATACAAGAAATGTACATCAAAGCTCACACATTTTCATTGTATATACAAGAAATGTACATCAAAACTTACACATTTTCATTGTATATACAAGAATGTACATCAAAACTTACACATTTTCATTGTACATACAAGAAATGTACATGAAAACATACACATTTTCATTGTATATACAAGAAATGTACATCAAAAGATACACATTTTCATTGTATATACAGGAAATGTACATCAAAGCTCACACATTTTCATTGTATATACAAGAAATGTACATCAAAACTTACACATTTTCATTGTATATACAAGAAATGTACATCAAAACTTACACATTTTCATTGTACATACAAGAAATGTACATCAAAACTACACATTTTCTTTGTATATACAAAAATGTACTTCAAAAGATACACATTTTCATTGTATATACAAGAATGTACATCAAAACTTACACATTTTCATTGTACATACAAGAAATGTACATCAAAACTTACACATTTTCATTGTATATACAAGAATGTACATCAAAACTTACACATTTTCATTGTATATACAATAAATGTACATCAAAACTACACATTTTCTTTGTATATACAAAAATGTACTTCAAAACATACACATTTTCATTGTATATACAAGAAATGTACATGAAAACATACACATTTTCATTGTATATACAAGAAATGTACATCAAAAGATACACATTTTCATTGTACACTCCAGAAATGTACATCAAAACTTACACATTTTCATTCTATATACAAGGAATGTACATCAAAACATACACATTTTCATTCTATATACAAGAAATGTACATCAAAACTCACACATTTTCATTGTATATACAAGAAATGCACATCAAAGCTCACACATTTTCATTGTATATACAAGAAATGTACATGAAAACATACACATTTTCATTGTATATACAAGAAATGTACATCAAAAGATACACATTTTCATTGTATATACAAGAAATGTACATCAAAGCTCACACATTTTCATTGTATATACAAGAAATGTACATGAAAACATACACATTTTCATTGTATATACAAGAAATGTACATCAAAAGATACACATTTTCATTGTACACTCCAGAAATGTACATCAAAACTTACACATTTTCATTGTATGTACAAGAAATGTACATCAAAGCTCACACATTTTCATTGTATATACAAGAAATGTACATGAAAACATACACATTTTCATTGTATATACAAGAAATGTACATCAAAAGATACACATTTTCATTGTATATACAAGAAATGTACATCAAAGCTCACACATTTTCATTGTATATACAAGAAATGTACATCAAAACTTACACATTTTCATTGTATATACAAGAATGTACATCAAAACTTACACATTTTCATTGTACATACAAGAAATGTACATCAAAACTACACATTTTCATTGTATATACAAGAAATGTACATCAAAACATACACATTTTCATTGTATATACAAGAAATGTACATCAAAACTCACACATTTTCATTGTATATACAAGAAATGTACATCAAAGCTCACACATTTTCATTGTATATACAAGAAATGTACATGAAAACATACACATTTTCATTGTATATACAAGAAATGTACATCAAAAGATACACATTTTCATTGTATATACAAGAAATGTACATCAAAGCTCACACATTTTCATTGTATATACAAGAAATGTACATCAAAACTTACACATTTTCATTGTATATACAAGAATGTACATCAAAACTTACACATTTTCATTGTACATACAAGAAATGTACATGAAAACATACACATTTTCATTGTATATACAAGAAATGTACATCAAAAGATACACATTTTCATTGTATATACAAGAAATGTACATCAAAGCTCACACATTTTCATTGTATATACAAGAAATGTACATCAAAACTTACACATTTTCATTGTATATACAAGAATGTACATCAAAACTTACACATTTTCATTGTACATACAAGAAATGTACATGAAAACATACACATTTTCATTGTATATACAAGAAATGTACATCAAAAGATACACATTTTCATTGTATATACAGGAAATGTACATCAAAGCTCACACATTTTCATTGTATATACAAGAAATGTACATCAAAACTTACACATTTTCATTGTATATACAAGAAATGTACATCAAAACTTACACATTTTCATTGTACATACAAGAAATGTACATCAAAACTACACATTTTCTTTGTATATACAAAAATGTACTTCAAAAGATACACATTTTCATTGTATATACAAGAATGTACATCAAAACTTACACATTTTCATTGTACATACAAGAAATGTACATCAAAACTTACACATTTTCATTGTATATACAAGAATGTACATCAAAACTTACACATTTTCATTGTATATACAATAAATGTACATCAAAACTTACACATTTTCATTGTATATACAATAAATGTACATCAAAACTTACACATTTTCATTGTATATACAAGAAATGTACATCAAAACTTACACATTTTCATTGTACATACAAGAAATGTACATCAAAACATACACATTTTCATTGTATATACAATAAATGTACATCAAAACTTACACATTTTCTTTGTATATACAAAAATGTACTTCAAAACATACACATTTTCATTCTATATACAAGGAATATACATCAAAACTTACACATTTTCATTGTATATACAATAAATGTACATCAAAACTTACACATTTTCATTGTATATACAATAAATGTACATCAAAACTTACACATTTTCATTGTATATACTAGAAATGTACATCAAAACTACACATTTTCGTTGTACACTAAAGAAATGTACATCAAAACATACAGATTTTCATTGTACAGACAAGAAATGTACATCAAAGCTTACACATTTTCATTGTATATACAAGAAATGTACATCAAAACTACACATTTTCGTTGTACACTAAAGAAATGTACATCAAAACATACAGATTTTCATTGTACAGACAAGAAATGTACATCAAAGCTTACACATTTTCATTGTATATACAAGAAATGTACATCAAAAGTACACATTTTCGTTGTACACTAAAGAAATGTACATCAAAACATACAGATTTTCATTGTACAGACAAGAAATGTACATCAAAGCTTACACATTTTCATTGTATATACAAGAAATGTACATCAAAACTTACGCATTTTCATTGTATATACAAAAATTGTACATCAAAGCTCACACATTTTCATTGTATATACAAGAAATGTACATGAAAACATACACATTTTCATTGTATGTACAAGAAATGTACATCAAAACATACACTTTTTCATTGTATATACAACAAATGTACAACAAAACTTACACATTTTCATTGTACACTCCAGAAATGTACATCGAAACTTACACACTTTCATTGTATATACAAGGAACGTACATCAAAACATACACATTTTCATTGTATATACAAGAAATGTACATCAAAGCTCACACATTTTCATTGTATATACAAGAAATGTACATGAAAACATACACATTTTCATTGTATATACAAGAAATGTACATCAAAAGATACACATTTTCATTGTATATACAAGAAATGTACATCAAAACTCACACATTTTCATTGTATATACAAGAAATGTACAACAAAACTTACACATTTTCATTGTATATACAAGAAAAATACATCAAAACTTACACATTTTCATTGTATGTACCAGAAATGTACATGAAAACGTACACATTTTCGTTGTACATTCAAGAAATGTCCATCAAAGCTTACACATTTTCATTGTATATACAAGAAATGTACATCAAAACTTACACATTTTCATTGTACATACAAGAAATGTACATCAAAACTACACATTTTCTTTGTATATACAAAAATGTACTTCAAAACATACACATTTTCATTGTATATACAAGAAATGTACATCAAAACATACACATTTTCATTGTATATACAAGGAATGTACATCAAAACATACACATTTTCATTGTATATACAAGAAATGTACATCAAAACTCACACATTTTCATTGTATATACAAGAAATGCACATCAAAGCTCACACATTTTCATTGTATATACAAGAAATGTACATGAAAACATACACATTTTCATTGTATATACAAGAAATGTACATCAAAAGATACACATTTTCATTGTATATACAAGAAATGTACATCAAAGCTCACACATTTTCATTGTATATACAAGAAATGTACATGAAAACATACACATTTTCATTGTATATACAAGAAATGTACATCAAAAGATACACATTTTCATTGTACACTCCAGAAATGTACATCAAAACTTACACATTTTCATTCTATATACAAGGAATGTACATCAAAACATACACATTTTCATTGTATATACAAGAAATGTACATCAAAGCTCACACATTTTCATTGTATATACAAGAAATGTACATGAAAACATACACATTTTCATTGTATATACAAGAAATGTACATCAAAAGATACACATTTTCATAGTATATACAAGAAATGTACATCAAAACTCACACATTTTCATTGTATATACAAGAAATGTACAACAAAACTTACACATTTTCATTGTATATACAAGAAATATACATCAAAACTTACACATTTTCATTGTATGTACCAGAAATGTACATGAAAAGATACACATTTTCATTGTACACTCCAGAAATGTACATCAAAACTTACACATTTTCATTCTATATACAAGGAATGTACATCAAAACATACACATTTTCATTGTATATACAAGAAATGTACATCAAAACTCACACATTTTCATTGTATATACAAGAAATGTACATCAAAGCTCACACATTTTCATTGTATATACAAGAAATGTACATGAAAACATACACATTTTCATTGTATATACAAGAAATGTACATCAAAAGATACACATTTTCATTGTATATACAAGTAATGTACATCAAAGCTCACACATTTTCATTGTATATACAAGAAATGTACATGAAAACATACACATTTTCATTGTATATACAAGAAATGTACATCAAAAGATACACATTTTCATTGTACACTCCAGAAATGTACATCAAAACTTACACATTTTCATTCTATATACAAGGAATGTACATATAAACATACACATTTTCATTGTATATACAAGAAATGTACATCAAAGCTCACACATTTTCATTGTATATACAAGAAATGTACATGAAAACATACACATTTTCATTGTATATACAAGAAATGTACATCAAAAGATACACATTTTCATTGTAATTACAAGAAATGTACATCAAAGCTCACACATTTTCATTGTATATACAAGAAATGTACATGAAAACATACACATTTTCATTGTACATACAAGAAATGTACAGCAAAACTTACACATTTTCATTGTACACTCCAGAAATGTACATCAAAACTTACACATTTTCATTCTATGTACAAGGAATGTACATCAAAACATACACATTTTCATTGTATATACAAGAAATGTACATCAAAACTCACACATTTTCATTGTATATACAAGAAATGTACATCAAAGCTCACACATTTTTATTGTATATACAAGAAATGTACATGAAAACATACACATTTTCATTGTATATACAAGAAATGTACATCAAAAGATACACATTTTCATTGTATATACAAGAAATGTACATCAAAACTTACACATTTTCATTGTACACTCAAGAAATGTACATCAAAACTTGCACACTTTCATTGTATATCAAGAAATGTACATCTAAACATACACATTTTCATTGTACACTCAAGAAATGTACATAGAAACTTACAAATTTTCATTGTATATACAAGCAATGTACATCAAAACTTACACACTTTCATTGTATATCAAGAAATGTACATCTAAACATACACATTTTCATTGTACACTCAAGAAATGTACATAGAAACTTACACATATTCATTGTATATACAAGAAATGTACATCAAAACTTACACATTTTCATTGTATATACAAGCAATGTACATAAAAACTTACACATTTTCATTGTATATACAAGAAATGTACATCAAAACTTACACATTTTCATTGTATATACAAGAAATGTACATCAAAGCATACACATTTTCATTGTATATACAAGAAATATACATCATAACTTACACATTTTCATTGTATCTACCAGAAATGTACATGAAAACGTACACATTTTCGTTGTACATTCAAGAAATGTACGTCATAGCTTACAGATTTTCATTGTATATACAAGAAATGTACATCAAAACTTACACATTTTCATAGTACTTACAAGAAATGTGCATCAAAACTACACATTTTCCTTGTATATACAAAAATGTACTTCAAAACATACACATTTTCATTGTATATACAAGAATGTACATCAAAACTTACACATTTTCATTGTACATACAAGAAATGTACATCAAAACTTACACATTTTCATTGTATATACAAGAATGTACATCAAAACTTACACATTTTCATTGTATATACAATAAATGTACATCAAAACTTACACATTTTCATTGTATATACAAGAAATGTACATCAAAACTTACACATTTTCATTGTACATACAAGAAATGTACATCAAAACATACACATTTTCATTGTATATACAATAAATGTACATCAAAACTTACACATTTTCTGTGTATATACAAAAATGTACTTCAAAACATACACATTTTCATTCTATATACAAGGAATATACATCAAAACTTACACATTTTCATTGTATATACAATAAATGTACATCAAAACTTACACATTTTCATTGTATATACAATAAATGTACATCAAAACTTACACATTTTCCTTGTATATACTAGAAATGTACATCAAAACTACACATTTTCGTTGTACACTAAAGAAATGTACATCAAAACATACAGATTTTCATTGTACAGACAAGAAATGTACATCAAAGCTTACACATTTTCATTGTATATACAAGAAATGTACATCAAAACTACACATTTTCGTTGTACACTAAAGAAATGTACATCAAAACATACAGATTTTCATTGTACAGACAAGAAATGTACATCAAAGCTTACACATTTTCATTGTATATACAAGAAATGTACATCAAAAGTACACATTTTCGTTGTACACTAAAGAAATGTACATCAACACATACAGATTTTCATTGTACAGACAAGAAATGTACATCAAAGCTTACACATTTTCATTGTATATACAAGAAATGTACATCAAAACTTACACATTTTCATTGTACACTCAAGAAATGTACATCAAAACATACAGATTTTCATTGTAGAGGCAAGAAATGTACATCAAAGCTTACACATTTTCATTGTGTATACAAGAAATGTACATCAAAACTTACACATTTTCATTGTGCACTCAAGAAATGTACATCAAAACTTACACATTTTCATTGTACACTCAAGAAATGTACATCAAAACTTACACATTTTCATTGTACACTCAAGAAATGTACATCAAAACATACACATTTTCATTGTATACACAAGAAATGTGCATCAAAACTTACACATTTTCATTGTACTTGCAAGAAATGCACATCAAAAACTTACACATTTTCATTGTACATACAAGAAATGTACATCAAAAGTTACACATTTTCATTGTATATACAAGAAATATACATCAAAACTACACATTTTCATTGTATATACAAGAAATGTGCATCAAAACTTACACATTTTCATTGTATGTGCAAGAAATGTACATCAAAACTTACACATTTTCATTGTACATACAAGAAATGTACATCAAAACTTACACATTTTCATTGTATATACAAGAAATAACATCAAAACTACACATTTTCATTGCATATACAAGAAATGTGCATCAAAACTTACACATTTTTATTGTATATACAAGAAATGTACATCAAAACTTACACATTTTCATTGTATATACAAGAATTGTACATCAAAGCTCACACATTTTCATTGTATATACAAGAAATGTACATGAAAACACACACATTTTCATTGTATATACAAGAATTGTACATCAAAGCTCACACATTTTCATTGTATATACAAGAAATGTGCATCAAAACTTACACATTTTCATTGTATATACAAGAAATGTACATCAAAACTTACACATTTTCATTTTATATACAAGAATGTACATCAAAACTTGCACATTTTCATTGCATATACAAGAAATGTACATCAAAACATACACATTTTCATTGTATATACAAGAAATGTACATCAAAACTTACACATTTTCATTGTATATACAAGAAATGTACATCAAAACTTACACATTTTCATTGTATATACAAGAAATGTACAGCAAAACATAAACATTTTCATTGTATATACAAGAAATGTACATCAAACTACACATTTTCGTTGTACACTAAAGAAATGTACATCAAAACATAAACATTTTCATTGTACAGACAAGAAATGTAAATATAAACTTACACATTTTCATTGTGTATACAAGAAATGTACATCAAAACTTACACATTTTCATTGTGCACTCAAGAAATGTACATCAAAACTTACAAATTTTCATTGTACACTCAAGAAATGTACATCAAAACATACACATTTTCATTGTATACACAAGAAATGTACATCAAAGCTTACACATTTTCATTGTACAGAAAAGAAATGTAAATCAAAACTTACACATTTTCATTGTGCACTCAAGAAATGTACATCAAAACTTACACATTTTCATTGTACACTCACGAAATGTACATCAAAACTTACACATTTTCATTGTACACTCAAGAAATGTACATCAAAAACCTACACATTTTCATTGTGTATGCAAGAAATGTACGTCAAAACTTACACATTTTCATTGTACATACAAGAAATGTACATCAAAACTTTTGATGTACATCTCTTGTATATAAGAGATGTACATCAAAACTACACATTTTCATTGTATATACTAGAAATGTACATCAAAGCTTACACATTTTCATTGTATATACAAGAAATGTACATCCAAACTACACATTTTCATTGTATATACAAGAAATGTACATCAAAACTTACACATTTTCATTGTACATACAAGAAATGTACATCAAAACTTACGCATTTTCATTGTATATACAAAAATTGTACATCAAAGCTCACACATTTTCATTGTATATACAAGAAATGTACATGAAAACACACATTTTCATTGTATGTACAAGAAATGTACATCAAAACATACACATTTTCATTGTATATACAACAAATGTACAACAAAACTTACACATTTTCATTGTACACTCCAGAAATGTACATCGAAACTCACACATTTTCATTCTATATACAAGGAATGTACATCAAAACATACACATTTTCATTGTATATACAAGAAATGTACATCAAAGCTCACACATTTTCATTGTATATACAAGAAATGTACATGAAAACATACACATTTTCATTGTATATACAAGAAATGTACATCAAAAGATAGACATTTTCATTGTATATACAAGAAATGTACATCAAAACTCACACATTTTCATTGTATATACAAGAAATGTACAACAAAACTTACACATTTTCATTGTATATACAAGAAAAATACATCAAAACTTACACATTTTCATTGTATGTACCAGAAATGTACATGAAAACGTACACATTTTCGTTGTACATTCAAGAAATGTACATCAAAGCTTACACATTTTCATTGTATATACAAGAAATGTACATCAAAACTTACACATTTTCATTGTACATACAGGAAATGTACATCAAAACTACACATTTTCTTTGTATATACAAAAATGTACTTCAAAACATACACATTTTCATTGTATATACAAGAAATGTACATGAAAACATACACATTTTCATTGTATATACAAGAAATGTACATCAAAAGATACACATCTTCATTGTACACTCCAGAAATGTACATCAAAACTTACACATTTTCATTCTATATACAAGGAATGTACATCAAAACATACACATTTTCATTGTATATACAAGAAATGTACATCAAAATTCACACATTTTCATTGTATATACAAGAAATGCACATCAAAGCTCACACATTTTCATTGTATATACAAGAAATGTACATGAAAACATACACATTTTCATTGTATATACAAGAAATGTACATCAAAAGATACACATTTTCATTGTATATACAAGAAATGTACATCAAAGCTCACACATTTTCATTGTATATACAAGAAATGTACATGAAAACATACACATTTTCATTGTATATACAAGAAATGTACATCAAAAGATACACATTTTCATTGTACACTCCAGAAATGTACATCAAAACTTACACATTTTCATTCTATATACAAGGAATGTACATCAAAACTTACACATTTTCATTGTGCACTCAAGAAATGTACATCAAAACTTACACATTTTCATTGTACACTCAAGAAATGTACATCAAAACTTACACATTTTCATTGTACACTCAAGAAATGTACATCAAAACATACACATTTTCATTGTATACTCAAGAAATGTGCATCAAAACTTACACATTTTCATTGTACATGCAAGAAATGCACATCAAAAACTTACACATTTTCATTGTACATACAAGAAATGTACATCAAAACTTACACATTTTCATTGTATATACAAGAAATATACATCAAAACTACACATTTTCATTGTATATACAAGAAATGTGCATCAAAACTTACACATTTTCATTGTATGTGCAAGAAATGTACATCAAAACTTACACATTTTCATTGTACATACAAGAAATGTACATCAAAACTTACACATTTTCATTGTATATACAAGAATGTACATCACAACTTACACATTTTCATTGTATATACAATAAATGTACATCAAAACTTACACATTTTCATTGTATATACAAGAAATGTACATCAAAACTTACACATTTTCATTGTATATACAAGAAATGTACATCAAAGCATACACATTTTCATTGTATATACAAGAAATATACATCAAAACTTACACATTTTCATTGTATCTAACAGAAATGTACATGAAAACGTACACATTTTCGTTGTACATTCAAGAAATGTACATCATAGCTTACACATTTTCATTGTATATACAAGAAATGTACATCAAAACTTACACATTTTCATTGTACATACAAGAAATGTACATCAAAACTACACATTTTCTTTGTATATACAAAAATGTACTTCAAAACATACACATTTTCATTGTATATACAAGAATGTACATCAAAACTTACACATTTTCATTGTACATACAAGAAATGTACATCAAAACTTACACATTTTCATTGTATATACAAGAATGTACATCAAAACTTACACATTTTCATTGTATATACAATAAATGTACATCAAAACTTACACATTTTCATTGTATATACAATAAATGTACATCAAAACTTACACATTTTCATTGTATATACAAGAAATGTACATCAAAACTTACACATTTTCATTGTACATACAAGAAATGTACATCAAAACATACACATTTTCATTGTATATACAATAAATGTACATCAAAACTTACACATTTTCTTTGTATATACAAAAATGTACTTCAAAACATACACATTTTCATTCTATATACAAGGAATATACATCAAAACTTACACATTTTCATTGTATATACAATAAATGTACATCAAAACTTACACATTTTCATTGTATATACAATAAATGTACATCAAAACTTACACATTTTCATTGTATATACTAGAAATGTACATCAAAACTACACATTTTCGTTGTACACTAAAGAAATGTACATCAAAACATACAGATTTTCATTGTACAGACAAGAAATGTACATCAAAGCTTACACATTTTCATTGTATATACAAGAAATGTACATCAAAACTACACATTTTCGTTGTACACTAAAGAAATGTACATCAAAACATACAGATTTTCATTGTACAGAAAAGAAATGTACATCAAAGCTTACACATTTTCATTGTATATACAAGAAATGTACATCAAAAGTACACATTTTCGTTGTACACTAAAGAAATGTACATCAAAACATACAGATTTTCATTGTACAGACAAGAAATGTACATCAAAGCTTACACATTTTCATTGTATATACAAGAAATGTACATCAAAACTTACACATTTTCATTGTGCACTCAAGAAATGTACATCAAAACATACAGATTTTCATTGTAGAGGCAAGAAATGTACATCAAAGCTTACACATTTTCATTGTATATACAAGAAATGTACATCAAAACTTACACATTTTCATTGTACACTCAAGAAATGTACATCAAAACATACACATTTTCATTGTATACACAAGAAATGTGCATCAAAACTTACACAGTTTCATTGTACATGCAAGAAATGCACATCAAAAACTTACACATTTTCATTGTACATACAAGAAATGTACATCAAAACTTACACATTTTCATTGTATATACAAGAAATATACATCAAAACTACACATTTTCATTGTATATACAAGAAATGTGCATCAAAACTTACACATTTTCATTGTATGTGCAAGAAATGTACATCAAAACTTACACATTTTCATTGTACATACAAGAAATGTACATCAAAACTTACACATTATCATTGTATATACAAGAAATAACATCAAAACTACACATTTTCATTGCATATACAAGAAATGTGCATCAAAACTTACACATTTTTATTGTATATACAAGAAATGTACATCAAAACTTACACATTTTCATTGTATATACAAGAATTGTACATCAAAGCTCACACATTTTCATTGTATATACAAAAAATGTACATGAAAACACACACATTTTCATTGTATATACAAGAATTGTACATCCAAGCTCACACATTTTCATTGTATATACAAGAAATGTGCATCAAAACTTACACATTTTCATTGTATATACAAGAAATGTACATCAAAACTTACACATTTTCATTTTATATACAAGAATGTACATCAAAACTTGCACATTTTCATTGCGCATACAAGAAATGTACATCAAAACATACACATTTTCATTGTATATACAAGAAATGTACATCAAAACGTACACATTTTCATTGTATATACAAGAAATGTACATCAAAACTTACACATTTTCATTGTATATACAAGAAATGTACAGCAAAACATAAACATTTTCATTGTATATACAAGAAATGAACATCAAAACTACACATTTTCGTTGTACACTAAAGAAATGTACATCAAAACATAAACATTGTCATTGTACAGACAAGAAATGTAAATCAAAACTTACACATTTTCATTGTGTATACAAGAAATGTACATCAAAACTTACACATTTTCATTGTGCACTCAAGAAATGTACATCAAAACTTACAAATTTTCATTGTACACTCAAGAAATGTACATCAAAACATACACATGTTCATTGTATACACAAGAAATGTACATCAAAGCTTACACACTTTCATTGTACAGACAAGAAATGTAAATCAAAACTTACACTTTTCATTGTGCACTCAAGAAATGTACATCAAAACTTACACATTTTCATTGTACACTCAAGAAATGTACATCAAAACTTACACATTTTCATTCTACACTCAAGAAATGTACATCAAAAACCTACACATTTTCATTGTGTATTCAAGAAATGTACGTCAAAACTTACACATTTTCATTGTACATACAAGAAATGTACATCAAAACTTTTGATGTACATCTCTTGTATATAAGAGATGTTTATCAAAACTACACATTTTCATTGTATATACTAGAAATGTACATCAAAGCTTACACATTTTCATAGTATATACAAGAAATGTACATCCAAACTACACATTTTCATTGTATATACAAGAAATGTACATGAAAACTTACACATTTTCATTGTACATACAAGAAATGTACATCAAAACTTACGCATTTTCATTGTATATACAAAAACTGTACATCAAAGCTCACACATTTTCATTGTATATACAAGAAATGTACATGAAAACATACACATTTTCATTGTATGTACAAGAAATGTACATCAAAACATACACATTTTCATTGTATATACAACAAATGTACAACAAAACTTACACATTTTCATTGTACACTCCAGAAATGTACATCGAAACTTACACATTTTCATTCTATATACAAGGAATGTACATCAAAACATACACATTTTCATTGTATATACAAGAAATGTACATCAAAGCTCACACATTTTCATTGTATATACAAGAAATGTACATGAAAACATACACATTTTCATTGTATATACAAGAAATGTACATCAAAAGATAGACATTTTCATTGTATATACAAGAAATGTACAACAAAACTTACACATTTTCATTGTATATACAAGAAAAATACATCAAAACTTACACATTTTCATTGTAAGTACCAGAAATGTACATGAAAACGTACACATTTTCGTTGTACATTCAAGAAATGTACATCAAAGCTTACACATTTTCATTGTATATGCAAGAAATGTACATCAAAACTTACACATTTTCATTGTACATACAAGAAATGTACATCAAAACTACACATTTTCTTTGTATATACAAAAATGTACTTCAAAACATACACATTTTCATTGTATATACAAGAAATGTACATGAAAACATACACATTTTCATTGTATATACAAGAAATGTACATCAAAAGATACACATTTTCATTGTACACTCCAGAAATGTACATCAAAACTTACACATTTTCATTCTATATTAAGGAATGTACATCAAAACATACACATTTTCATTGTATATACAAGAAATGTACATCAAAGCTCACACATTTTCATTGTATATACAAGAAATGCACATCAAAGCTCACACATTTTCATTGTATATACAAGAAATGTACATGAAAACATACACATTTTCATTGTATATACAAGAAATGTACATCAAAAGATACACATTTTCATTGTATATACAAGAAATGTACATCAAAGCTCACACATTTTCATTGTATATACAAGAAATGTACATGAAAACATACACATTTTCATTGTATATACAAGAAATGTACATCAAAAGATACACATTTTCATTGTACACTCCAGAAATGTACATCAAAACTTACACATTTTCATTCTATATACAAGGAATGTACATCAAAACATACACATTTTCATTGTATATACAAGAAATGTGCATCAAAGCTCACACATTTTCATTGTATATACAAGAAATGTACATGAGAACATACACATTTTCATTGTATATACAAGAAATGTACATCAAAAGATACACATTTTCATTGTATATACAAGAAATGTACATCAAAACTCACACATTTTCATTGTATATACAAGAAATGTACAACAAAACTTACACATTTTCATTGTATATACAAGAAATATACATCAAAAGTTACACATTTTCATTGTATGTACCAGAAATGTACATGAAAACGTACACATTTTCGTTGTACATTCAAGAAATGTACATCAAAGCTTACACATTTTCATTGTATATACAAGAAATGTACATCAAAACTTACACATTTTCATTGTACATACAAGAAATGTACATCAAAACTACACATTTTCTTTGTATATACAAAAATGTACTTCAAAACATACACATTTTCATTGTATATACAAGAAATGTACATGAAAACATACACATTTTCATTGTATATACAAGAAATGTACATCAAAAGATACACATTTTCATTGTACACTCCAGAAATGTACATCAAAACTTACACATTTTCATTCTATATACAAGGAATGTACATCAAAACATACACATTTTCATTGTATATACAAGAAATGTACATCAAAACTCACACATTTTCATTGTATATACAAGAAATGCACATCAAAGCTCACACATTTTCATTGTATATACAAGAAATGTACATGAAAACATACACATTTTCATTGTATATACAAGAAATGTACATCAAAAGATACACATTTTCATTGTATATACAAGAAATGTACATCAAAGCTCACACATTTTCATTGTATATACAAGAAATGTACATGAAAACATACACATTTTCATTGTATATACAAGAAATGTACATCAAAAGATACACATTTTCATTGTACACTCCAGAAATGTACATCAAAACTTACACATTTTCATTGTATGTACAAGAAATGTACATCAAAGCTCACACATTTTCATTGTATATACAAGAAATGTACATGAAAACATACACATTTTCATTGTATATACAAGAAATGTACATCAAAAGATACACATTTTCATTGTATATACAAGAAATGTACATCAAAGCTCACACATTTTCATTGTATATACAAGAAATGTACATCAAAACTTACACATTTTCATTGTATATACAAGAATGTACATCAAAACTTACACATTTTCATTGTACATACAAGAAATGTACATCAAAACTACACATTTTCATTGTATATACAAGAAATGTACATCAAAACATACACATTTTCATTGTATATACAAGAAATGTACATCAAAACTCACACATTTTCATTGTATATACAAGAAATGTACATCAAAGCTCACACATTTTCATTGTATATACAAGAAATGTACATGAAAACATACACATTTTCATTGTATATACAAGAAATGTACATCAAAAGATACACATTTTCATTGTATATACAAGAAATGTACATCAAAGCTCACACATTTTCATTGTATATGCAAGAAATGTACATCAAAACTTACACATTTTCATTGTATATACAAGAATGTACATCAAAACTTACACATTTTCATTGTACATACAAGAAATGTACATGAAAACATACACATTTTCATTGTATATACAAGAAATGTACATCAAAAGATACACATTTTCATTGTATATACAAGAAATGTACATCAAAGCTCACACATTTTCATTGTATATACAAGAAATGTACATCAAAACTTACACATTTTCATTGTATATACAAGAATGTACATCAAAACTTACACATTTTCATTGTACATACAAGAAATGTACATGAAAACATACACATTTTCATTGTATATACAAGAAATGTACATCAAAAGATACACATTTTCATTGTATATACAGGAAATGTACATCAAAGCTCACACATTTTCATTGTATATACAAGAAATGTACATCAAAACTTACACATTTTCATTGTATATACAAGAAATGTACATCAAAACTTACACATTTTCATTGTACATACAAGAAATGTACATCAAAACTACACATTTTCTTTGTATATACAAAAATGTACTTCAAAAGATACACATTTTCATTGTATATACAAGAATGTACATCAAAACTTACACATTTTCATTGTACATACAAGAAATGTACATCAAAACTTACACATTTTCATTGTATATACAAGAATGTACATCAAAACTTACACATTTTCATTGTATATACAATAAATGTACATCAAAACTTACACATTTTCATTGTATATACAATAAATGTACATCAAAACTTACACATTTTCATTGTATATACAAGAAATGTACATCAAAACTTACACATTTTCATTGTACATACAAGAAATGTACATCAAAACATACACATTTTCATTGTATATACAATAAATGTACATCAAAACTTACACATTTTCTTTGTATATACAAAAATGTACTTCAAAACATACACATTTTCATTCTATATACAAGGAGTATACATCAAAACTTACACATTTTCATTGTATATACAATAAATGTACATCAAAACTTACACATTTTCATTGTATATACAATAAATGTACATCAAAACTTACACATTTTCATTGTATATACTAGAAATGTACATCAAAACTACACATTTTCGTTGTACACTAAAGAAATGTACATCAAAACATACAGACTTTCATTGTACAGACAAGAAATGTACATCAAAGCTTACACATTTTCATTGTATATACAAGAAATGTACATCAAAACTACACATTTTCGTTGTACACTAAAGAAATGTACATCAAAACATACAGATTTTCATTGTACAGACAAGAAATGTACATCAAAGCTTACACATTTTCATTGTATATACAAGAAATGTACATCAAAAGTACACATTTTCGTTGTACACTAAAGAAATGTACATCAAAACATACAGATTTTCATTGTACAGACAAGAAATGTACATCAAAGCTTACACATTTTCATTGTATATACAAGAAATGTACATCAAAACTTACACATTTTCATTGTGCACTCAAGAAATGTACATAAAAACATACAGATTTTCATTGTAGAGGCAAGAAATGTACATCAAAGCTTACACATTTTCATTGTATATACAAGAAATGTACATCAAAACTTACACATTTTCATTGTGCACTCAAGAAATGTACATCAAAACTTACACATTTTCATTGTACACTCAAGAAATGTACATCAAAACATACACATTTTCATTGTATACACAAGAAATGTGCATCAAAACTTACACATTTTCATTGTACATGCAAGAAATGCACATCAAAAACTTACACATTTTCATTGTACATACAAGAAATGTACATCAAAACTTACACATTTTCATTGTATATACAAGAAATATACATCAAAACTACACATTTTCACTGTATATACAAGAAATGTGCATCAAAACTTACACATTTTCATTGTATGTGCAAGAAATGTACATCAAAACTTACACATTTTCATTGTGCACTCAAGAAATGTACATCAAAACTTACAAATTTTCATTGTACACTCAAGAAATGTACATCAAAACATACACATTTTCATTGTATACACAAGAAATGTACATCAAAGCTTACACATTTTCATTGTACAGACAAGAAATGTAAATCAAAACTTACACATTTTCATTGTGCACTCAAGAAATGTACATCAAAACTTACAAATTTTCATTGTACACTCAAGAAATGTACATCAAAACATACACATTTTCATTGTATACACAAGAAATGTACATCAAAGCTTACACATTTTCATTGTACAGACAAGAAATGTAAATCAAAACTTACACATTTTCATTGTACACTCCAGAAATGTACATCGAAACTTACACATTTTCATTCTATATACAAGGAATGTACATCAAAACATACACATTTTCATTGTATATACAAGAAATGTACATCAAAGCTCACACATTTTCATTGTATATACAAGAAATGTACATGAAAACATACACATTTTCATTGTATATACAAGAAATGTACATCAAAAGATAGACATTTTCATTGTATATACAAGAAATGTACATCAAAACTCACACATTTTCATTGTATATACAAGAAATGTACAACAAAACTTACACATTTTCATTGTATATACAAGAAAAATACATCAAAACTTACACATTTTCATTGTAAGTACCAGAAATGTACATGAAAACGTACACATTTTCGTTGTACATTCAAGAAATGTACATCAAAGCTTACACATTTTCATTGTATATGCAAGAAATGTACATCAAAACTTACACATTTTCATTGTACATACAAGAAATGTAAATCAAAACTACACATTTTCTTTGTATATACAAAAATGTACTTCAAAACATACACATTTTCATTGTATATACAAGAAATGTACATGAAAACATACACATTTTCATTGTATATACAAGAAATGTACATCAAAAGATACACATTTTCATTGTACACTCCAGAAATGTACATCAAAACTTACACATTTTCATTCTATATTAAGGAATGTACATCAAAACATACACATTTTCATTGTATATACAAGAAATGTACATCAAAGCTCACACATTTTCATTGTATATACAAGAAATGCACATCAAAGCTCACACATTTTCATTGTATATACAAGAAATGTACATGAAAACATACACATTTTCATTGTATATACAAGAAATGTACATCAAAAGATACACATTTTCATTGTATATACAAGAAATGTACATCAAAGCTCACACATTTTCATTGTATATACAAGAAATGTACATGAAAACATACACATTTTCATTGTATATACAAGAAATGTACATCAAAAGATACACATTTTCATTGTACACTCCAGAAATGTACATCAAAACTTACACATTTTCATTCTATATACAAGGAATGTACATCAAAACATACACATTTTCATTGTATATACAAGAAATGTACATCAAAGCTCACACATTTTCATTGTATATACAAGAAATGTACATGAGAACATACACATTTTCATTGTATATACAAGAAATGTACATCAAAAGATACACATTTTCATTGTATATACAAGAAATGTACATCAAAACTCACACATTTTCATTGTATATACAAGAAATGTACAACAAAACTTACACATTTTCATTGTATATACAAGAAATATACATCAAAAGTTACACATTTTCATTGTATGTACCAGAAATGTACATGAAAACGTACACATTTTCGTTGTACATTCAAGAAATGTACATCAAAGCTTACACATTTTCATTGTATATACAAGAAATGTACATCAAAACTTACACATTTTCATTGTACATACAAGAAATGTACATCAAAACTACACATTTTCTTTGTATATACAAAAATGTACTTCAAAACATACACATTTTCATTGTATATACAAGAAATGTACATGAAAACATACACATTTTCATTGTATATACAAGAAATGTACATCAAAAGATACACATTTTCATTGTACACTCCAGAAATGTACATCAAAACTTACACATTTTCATTCTATATACAAGGAATGTACATCAAAACATACACATTTTCATTCTATATACAAGAAATGTACATCAAAACTCACACATTTTCATTGTATATACAAGAAATGCACATCAAAGCTCACACATTTTCATTGTATATACAAGAAATGTACATGAAAACATACACATTTTCATTGTATATACAAGAAATGTACATCAAAAGATACACATTTTCATTGTATATACAAGAAATGTACATCAAAGCTCACACATTTTCATTGTATATACAAGAAATGTACATGAAAACATACACATTTTCATTGTATATACAAGAAATGTACATCAAAAGATACACATTTTCATTGTACACTCCAGAAATGTACATCAAAACTTACACATTTTCATTGTATGTACAAGAAATGTACATCAAAGCTCACACATTTTCATTGTATATACAAGAAATGTACATGAAAACATACACATTTTCATTGTATATACAAGAAATGTACATCAAAAGATACACATTTTCATTGTATATACAAGAAATGTACATCAAAGCTCACACATTTTCATTGTATATACAAGAAATGTACATCAAAACTTACACATTTTCATTGTATATACAAGAATGTACATCAAAACTTACACATTTTCATTGTACATACAAGAAATGTACATCAAAACTACACATTTTCATTGTATATACAAGAAATGTACATCAAAACATACACATTTTCATTGTATATACAAGAAATGTACATCAAAACTCACACATTTTCATTGTATATACAAGAAATGTACATCAAAGCTCACACATTTTCATTGTATATACAAGAAATGTACATGAAAACATACACATTTTCATTGTATATACAAGAAATGTACATCAAAAGATACACATTTTCATTGTATATACAAGAAATGTACATCAAAGCTCACACATTTTCATTGTATATACAAGAAATGTACATCAAAACTTACACATTTTCATTGTATATACAAGAATGTACATCAAAACTTACACATTTTCATTGTACATACAAGAAATGTACATGAAAACATACACATTTTCATTGTATATACAAGAAATGTACATCAAAAGATACACATTTTCATTGTATATACAAGAAATGTACATCAAAGCTCACACATTTTCATTGTATATACAAGAAATGTACATCAAAACTTACACATTTTCATTGTATATACAAGAATGTACATCAAAACTTACACATTTTCATTGTACATACAAGAAATGTACATGAAAACATACACATTTTCATTGTATATACAAGAAATGTACATCAAAAGATACACATTTTCATTGTATATACAGGAAATGTACATCAAAGCTCACACATTTTCATTGTATATACAAGAAATGTACATCAAAACTTACACATTTTCATTGTATATACAAGAAATGTACATCAAAACTTACACATTTTCATTGTACATACAAGAAATGTACATCAAAACTACACATTTTCTTTGTATATACAAAAATGTACTTCAAAAGATACACATTTTCATTGTATATACAAGAATGTACATCAAAACTTACACATTTTCATTGTACATACAAGAAATGTACATCAAAACTTACACATTTTCATTGTATATACAAGAATGTACATCAAAACTTACACATTTTCATTGTATATACAATAAATGTACATCAAAACTACACATTTTCTTTGTATATACAAAAATGTACTTCAAAACATACACATTTTCATTGTATATACAAGAAATGTACATGAAAACATACACATTTTCATTGTATATACAAGAAATGTACATCAAAAGATACACATTTTCATTGTACACTCCAGAAATGTACATCAAAACTTACACATTTTCATTCTATATACAAGGAATGTACATCAAAACATACACATTTTCATTCTATATACAAGAAATGTACATCAAAACTCACACATTTTCATTGTATATACAAGAAATGCACATCAAAGCTCACACATTTTCATTGTATATACAAGAAATGTACATGAAAACATACACATTTTCATTGTATATACAAGAAATGTACATCAAAAGATACACATTTTCATTGTATATACAAGAAATGTACATCAAAGCTCACACATTTTCATTGTATATACAAGAAATGTACATGAAAACATACACATTTTCATTGTATATACAAGAAATGTACATCAAAAGATACACATTTTCATTGTACACTCCAGAAATGTACATCAAAACTTACACATTTTCATTGTATGTACAAGAAATGTACATCAAAGCTCACACATTTTCATTGTATATACAAGAAATGTACATGAAAACATACACATTTTCATTGTATATACAAGAAATGTACATCAAAAGATACACATTTTCATTGTATATACAAGAAATGTACATCAAAGCTCACACATTTTCATTGTATATACAAGAAATGTACATCAAAACTTACACATTTTCATTGTATATACAAGAATGTACATCAAAACTTACACATTTTCATTGTACATACAAGAAATGTACATCAAAACTACACATTTTCATTGTATATACAAGAAATGTACATCAAAACATACACATTTTCATTGTATATACAAGAAATGTACATCAAAACTCACACATTTTCATTGTATATACAAGAAATGTACATCAAAGCTCACACATTTTCATTGTATATACAAGAAATGTACATGAAAACATACACATTTTCATTGTATATACAAGAAATGTACATCAAAAGATACACATTTTCATTGTATATACAAGAAATGTACATCAAAGCTCACACATTTTCATTGTATATACAAGAAATGTACATCAAAACTTACACATTTTCATTGTATATACAAGAATGTACATCAAAACTTACACATTTTCATTGTACATACAAGAAATGTACATGAAAACATACACATTTTCATTGTATATACAAGAAATGTACATCAAAAGATACACATTTTCATTGTATATACAAGAAATGTACATCAAAGCTCACACATTTTCATTGTATATACAAGAAATGTACATCAAAACTTACACATTTTCATTGTATATACAAGAATGTACATCAAAACTTACACATTTTCATTGTACATACAAGAAATGTACATGAAAACATACACATTTTCATTGTATATACAAGAAATGTACATCAAAAGATACACATTTTCATTGTATATACAGGAAATGTACATCAAAGCTCACACATTTTCATTGTATATACAAGAAATGTACATCAAAACTTACACATTTTCATTGTATATACAAGAAATGTACATCAAAACTTACACATTTTCATTGTACATACAAGAAATGTACATCAAAACTACACATTTTCTTTGTATATACAAAAATGTACTTCAAAAGATACACATTTTCATTGTATATACAAGAATGTACATCAAAACTTACACATTTTCATTGTACATACAAGAAATGTACATCAAAACTTACACATTTTCATTGTATATACAAGAATGTACATCAAAACTTACACATTTTCATTGTATATACAATAAATGTACATCAAAACTTACACATTTTCATTGTATATACAATAAATGTACATCAAAACTTACACATTTTCATTGTATATACAAGAAATGTACATCAAAACTTACACATTTTCATTGTACATACAAGAAATGTACATCAAAACATACACATTTTCATTGTATATACAATAAATGTACATCAAAACTTACACATTTTCTTTGTATATACAAAAATGTACTTCAAAACATACACATTTTCATTCTATATACAAGGAATATACATCAAAACTTACACATTTTCATTGTATATACAATAAATGTACATCAAAACTTACACATTTTCATTGTATATACAATAAATGTACATCAAAACTTACACATTTTCATTGTATATACTAGAAATGTACATCAAAACTACACATTTTCGTTGTACACTAAAGAAATGTACATCAAAACATACAGATTTTCATTGTACAGACAAGAAATGTACATCAAAGCTTACACATTTTCATTGTATATACAAGAAATGTACATCAAAACTACACATTTTCGTTGTACACTAAAGAAATGTACATCAAAACATACAGATTTTCATTGTACAGACAAGAAATGTACATCAAAGCTTACACATTTTCATTGTATATACAAGAAATGTACATCAAAAGTACACATTTTCGTTGTACACTAAAGAAATGTACATCAAAACATACAGATTTTCATTGTACAGACAAGAAATGTACATCAAAGCTTACACATTTTCATTGTATATACAAGAAATGTACATCAAAACTTACACATTTTCATTGTGCACTCAAGAAATGTACATAAAAACATACAGATTTTCATTGTAGAGGCAAGAAATGTACATCAAAGCTTACACATTTTCATTGTATATACAAGAAATGTACATCAAAACTTACACATTTTCATTGTGCACTCAAGAAATGTACATCAAAACTTACACATTTTCATTGTACACTCAAGAAATGTACATCAAAACATACACATTTTCATTGTATACACAAGAAATGTGCATCAAAACTTACACATTTTCATTGTACATGCAAGAAATGCACATCAAAAACTTACACATTTTCATTGTACATACAAGAAATGTACATCAAAACTTACACATTTTCATTGTATATACAAGAAATATACATCAAAACTACACATTTTCACTGTATATACAAGAAATGTGCATCAAAACTTACACATTTTCATTGTATGTGCAAGAAATGTACATCAAAACTTACACATTTTCATTGTACATACAAGAAATGTACATCAAAACTTACACATTTTCATTCTATATACAAGGAATGTACATAAAAACATACACATTTTCATTGTATATACAAGAAATGTACATCAAAACTCACACATTTTCATTGTATATACAAGAAATGTACATGAAAACATACACATTTTCATTGTATATACAAGAAATGTACATCAAAAGATACACATTTTCATTGTATATACAAGAAATGTACATCAAAGCTCACACATTTTCATTGTATATACAAGAAATGTGCATCAAAACTTACACATTTTCATTGTATATACAAGAAATGTACATCAAAACTTACACATTTTCATTTTATATACAAGAATGTACATCAAAACTTGCACATTTTCATTGCACATACAAGAAATGTACATCAAAACATACACATTTTCATTGTATATACAAGAAATGTACATCAAAACTTACACATTTTCATTGTATATACAAGAAATGTACATCAAAACTTACACATTTTCATTGTATATACAAGAAATGTACAGCAAAACATAAACATTTTCATTGTATATACAAGAAATGTACATCAAAATTACACATTTTCGTTGTACACTAAAGAAATGTACATCAAAACATAAACACTTTCATTGTACAGACAAGAAATGTAAATCAAAACTTACACATTTTCATTGTGTATACAAGAAATGTACATCAAAACTTACACATTTTCATTGTGCACTCAAGAAATGTACATCAAAACTTACAAATTTTCATTGTACACTCAAGAAATGTACATCAAAACATACACATTTTCATTGTATACACAAGAAATGTACATCAAAGCTTACACATTTTCATTGTACACACAAGAAATGTAAATCAAAACTTACACATTTTCATTGTGCACTCAACAAATGTACACCAAAAAATTAAACATTTTCATTGTACACTCAAGAAATGTACATCAAAACTTACACATTTTCATTGTACACTCAAGAAATGTACATCAAAAACCTACACATTTTCATTGTGTATGCAAGAAATGTACGTCAAAACTTACATATTTTCATTGTACATACAAGAAATGTACATCAAAACTACACATTTTCATTGTATATACTAGAAATGTACATCAAAGCTTACACATTTTCATTGTATATACAAGAAATGTACATCCAAACTACACATTTTCATTGTATATACAAGAAATGTACATCAAAACTTACACATTTTCATTGTACATACAAGAAATGTACATCAAAACTTACGCATTTTCATTGTATATACAAAAATTGTACATCAAAGCTCACACATTTTCATTGTATATACAAGAAATGTACATGAAAACATACACATCTTCATTGTATGTACAAGAAATGTACATCAAAACATACACATTTTCATTGTATATACAACAAATGTACAACAAAACTTACACATTTTCATTGTACACTCCAGAAATGTACATCGAAACTTACACATTTTCATTCTATATACTAGGGATGTACATCAAAACATACACATTTTCATTGTATATACAAGAAATGTACATCAAAGCTCACACATTTTCATTGTATATACAAGAAATGTACATGAAAACATACACATTTTCATTGTATATACAAGAAATGTACATCAAAAGATACACATTTTCATTGTATATACAAGAAATGTACATCAAAACTCACACATTTTCATTGTATATACAAGAAATGTACAACAAAACTTACACATTTTCATTGTATCTACAAGAAAAATACATCAAAACTTACACATTTTCATTGTATGTACAAGAAATGTACATGAAAACATACACATTTTCATTGTATATACAAGAAATGTACATCAAAAGATACACATTTTCATTGTACACTCCAGAAATGTACATCAAAACTTACACATTTTCATTCTATATACAAGGAATGTACATCAAAACATACACATTTTCATTGTATATACAAGAAATGTACATCAAAACTCACACACTTTCATTGTATATACAAGAAATGTACATCAAAGCTCACACATTTTCATTGTATATACAAGAAATGTACATGAAAACATACACATTTTCATTGTATATACAAGAAATGTACATCAAAAGATACACCTTTTCATTGTATATACAAGAAATGTACATCAAAGCTCACACATTTTCATTGTATATACAAGAAATGTACATGAAAACATACACATTTTCATTGTATATACAAGAAATGTACATCAAAAGATACACATTTTCATTGTACACTCCAGAAATGTACATCAAAACTTACACATTTTCATTCTATATACAAGGAATGTACATCAAAACATACACATTTTCATTGTATATACAAGAAATGTACATCAAAGCTCACACATTTTCATTGTATATACAAGAAATGTACATGAAAACATACACATTTTCATTGTATATACAAGAAATGTACATCAAAAGATACACATTTTCATTGTAATTACAAGAAATGTACATCAAAGCTCACACATTTTCATTGTATATACAAGAAATGTACATGAAAACATACACATTTTCATTGTACATACAAGAAATGTACAACAAAACTTAAACATTTTCATTGTACACTCCAGAAATGTACATCAAAACTTACACATTTTCATTCTATGTACAAGGAATGTATATCAAAACATACACATTTTCATTGTATATACAAGAAATGTACATCAAAACTCACACATTTTCATTGTATATACAAGAAATGTACATCAAAGCTCACACATTTTTATTGTATATACAAGAAATGTACATGAAAACATACACATTTTCATTGTATATACAAGAAATGTACATCAAAAGATACACATTTTCATTGTATATACAAGAAATGTACATCAAAGCTCACACATTTTCATTGTATATACAAGAAATGTACATGAAAACATACACATTTTCATTGTATATACAAGAAATGTACATCAAAAGATACACATTTTCATTGTACACTCCAGAAATGTACATCAAAACTTACACATTTTCATTGTATGTACAAGAAATGTACATCAAAGCTCACACATTTTCATTGTATATACAAGAAATGTACATGAAAACATACACATTTTCATTGTATATACAAGAAATGTACATCAAAAGATACACATTTTCATTGTATATACAAGAAATGTACATCAAAGCTCACAAATTTTCATTGTATATACAAGAAATGTACATCAAAACTTACACATTTTCATTGTATATACAAGAATGTACATCAAAACTTACACATTTTCATTGTACATACAAGAAATGTACATCAAAACTACACATTTTCATTGTATATACAAGAAATGTACATCAAAACATACACATTTTCATTGTATATACAAGAAATGTACATCAAAACTCACACATTTTCATTGTATATACAAGAAATGTACATCAAAGCTCACACATTTTCATTGTATATACAAGAAATGTACATGAAAACATACACATTTTCATTGTATATACAAGAAATGTACATCAAAAGATACACATTTTCATTGTATATACAAGAAATGTACATCAAAGCTCACACATTTTCATTGTATATACAAGAAATGTACATCAAAACTTACACATTTTCATTGTATATACAAGAATGTACATCAAAACTTACACATTTTCATTGTACATACAAGAAATGTACATGAAAACATACACATTTTCATTGTATATACAAGAAATGTACATCAAAAGATACACATTTTCATTGTATATACAAGAAATGTACATCAAAGCTCACACATTTTCATTGTATATACAAGAAATGTACATCAAAACTTACACATTTTCATTGTATATACAAGAATGTACATCAAAACTTACACATTTTCATTGTACATACAAGAAATGTACATGAAAACATACACATTTTCATTGTATATACAAGAAATGTACATCAAAAGATACACATTTTCATTGTATATACAGGAAATGTACATCAAAGCTCACACATTTTCATTGTATATACAAGAAATGTACATCAAAACTTACACATTTTCATTGTATATACAAGAAATGTACATCAAAACTTACACATTTTCATTGTACATACAAGAAATGTACATCAAAACTACACATTTTCTTTGTATATACAAAAATGTACTTCAAAAGATACACATTTTCATTGTATATACAAGAATGTACATCAAAACTTACACATTTTCATTGTACATACAAGAAATGTACATCAAAACTTACACATTTTCATTGTATATACAAGAATGTACATCAAAACCTACACATTTTCATTGTATATACAATAAATGTACATCAAAACTTACACATTTTCATTGTATATACAATAAATGTACATAAAAACTTACACATTTTCATTGTATATACAAGAAATGTACATCAAAACTTACACATTTTCATTGTACATACAAGAATTGTACATCAAAACATACACATTTTCATTGTATATACAATAAATGTACATCAAAACTTACACATTTTCTTTGTATATACAAAAATGTACTTCAAAACATACACATTTTCATTCTATATACAAGGAATATACATCAAAACTTACACATTTTCATTGTATATACAATAAATGTACATCAAAACTTACACATTTTCATTGTATATACAATAAATGTACATCAAAACTTACACATTTTCATTGTATATACTAGAAATGTACATCAAAACTACACATTTTCGTTGTACACTAAAGAAATGTACATCAAAACATACAGATTTTCATTGTACAGACAAGAAATGTACATCAAAGCTTACACATTTTCATTGTATATACAAGAAATGTACATCAAAACTACACATTTTCGTTGTACACTAAAGAAATGTACATCAAAACATACAGATTTTCATTGTACAGACAAGAAATGTACATCAAAGCTTACACATTTTCATTGTATATACAAGAAATGTACATCAAAAGTACACATTTTCGTTGTACACTAAAGAAATGTACATCAAAACATACAGATTTTCATTGTACAGACAAGAAATGTACATCAAAGCTTACACATTTTCATTGTATATACAAGGAATGTACATCAAAACTTACACATTTTCATTGTGCACTCAAGAAATGTACATAAAAACATACAGATTTTCATTGTAGAGGCAAGAAATGTACATCAAAGCTTACACATTTTCATTGTATATACAAGAAATGTACATCAAAACTTACACATTTTCATTGTGCACTCAAGAAATGTACATCAAAACTTACACATTTTCATTGTACACTCAAGAAATGTACATCAAAACATACACATTTTCATTGTATACACAAGAAATATGCATCAAAACTTACACATTTTCATTGTACATGCAAGAAATGCACATCAAAAACTTACACATTTTCATTGTACATACAAGAAATGTACATCAAAACTTACACATTTTCATTGTATATACAAGAAATATACATCAAAACTACACATTTTCACTGTATATACAAGAAAGGTGCATCAAAACTTACACATTTTCATTGTATGTGCAAGAAATGTACATCAAAACTTACACATTTTCATTGTACATACAAGAAATGTACATCAAAACTTACACATTTTCATTCTATATACAAGGAATGTACATAAAAACATACACATTTTCATTGTATATACAAGAAATGTACATCAAAACTCACACATTTTCATTGTATATACAAGAAATGTACATCAAAGCTCACACATTTTCATTCTATATACAAGAAATGTACATGAAAACATACACATTTTCATTGTATATACAAGAAATGTACATCAAAAGATACACATTTTCATTGTATATACAAGAAATGTACATCAAAGCTCACACATTTTCATTGTATATACAAGAAATGTGCATCAAAACTTACACATTTTCATTGTATATACAAGAAATGTACAGCAAAACATAAACATTTTCATTGTATATACAAGAAATGTACATCAAAACTACACATTTTCGTTGTACACTAAAGAAATGTACATCAAAACATAAACACTTTCATTGTACAGACAAGAAATGTAAATCAAAACTTACACATTTTCATTGTGTATACAAGAAATGTACATCAAAACTTACACATTTTCATTGTGCACTCAAGAAATGTACATCAAAACTTACAAATTTTCATTGTACACTCAAGAAATGTACATCAAAACATACACATTTTCATTGTATACACAAGAAATGTACATCAAAGCTTACACATTTTCATTGTACAGACAAGAAATGTAAATCAAAACTTACACATTTTCATTGTGCACTCAAGAAATGTACACCAAAAAATTAAACATTTTCATTGTACACTCAAGAAATGTACATCAAAACTTACACATTTTCATTGTACACTCAAGAAATGTACATCAAAAACCTACACATTTTCATTGTGTATGCAAGAAATGTACGTCAAAACTTACATATTTTCATTGTACATACAAGAAATGTACATCAAAACTACACATTTTCATTGTATATACTAGAAATGTACATCAAAGCTTACACATTTTCATTGTATATACAAGAAATGTACATCCAAACTACACATTTTCATTGTATATACAAGAAATGTACATCAAAACTTACACATTTTCATTGTACATACAAGAAATGTACATCAAAACTTACGCATTTTCATTGTATATACAAAAATTGTACATCAAAGCTCACACATTTTCATTGTATATACAAGAAATGTACATGAAAACATACACATCTTCATTGTATGTACAAGAAATGTACATCAAAACATACACATTTTCATTGTATATACAACAAATGTACAACAAAACTTACACACTTTCATTGTACACTCCAGAAATGTACATCGAAACTTACACATTTTCATTCTATATACTAGGGATGTACATCAAAACATACACATTTTCATTGTATATACAAGAAATGTACATCAAAGCTCACACATTTTCATTGTATATACAAGAAATGTACATGAAAACATACACATTTTCATTGTATATACAAGAAATGTACATCAAAAGATACACATTTTCATTGTATATACAAGAAATGTACATCAAAACTCACACATTTTCATTGTATATACAAGAAATGTACAACAAAACTTACACATTTTCATTGTATCTACAAGAAAAATACATCAAAACTTACACATTTTCATTGTATGTACAAGAAATGTACATGAAAACATACACATTTTCATTGTATATACAAGAAATGTACATCAAAAGATACACATTTTCATTGTACACTCCAGAAATGTACATCAAAACTTACACATTTTCATTCTATATACAAGGAATGTACATCAAAACATACACATTTTCATTGTATATACAAGAAATGTACATCAAAACTCACACATTTTCATTGTATATACAAGAAATGTACATCAAAGCTCACACATTTTCATTGTATATACAAGAAATGTACATGAAAACATACACATTTTCATTGTATATACAAGAAATGTACATCAAAAGATACACCTTTTCATTGTATATACAAGAAATGTACATCAAAGCTCACACATTTTCATTGTATATACAAGAAATGTACATGAAAACATACACATTTTCATTGTATATACAAGAAATGTACATCAAAAGATACACATTTTCATTGTACACTCCAGAAATGTACATCAAAACTTACACATTTTCATTCTATATACAAGGAATGTACATCAAAACATACACATTTTCATTGTATATACAAGAAATGTACATCAAAGCTCACACATTTTCATTGTATATACAAGAAATGTACATGAAAACATACACATTTTCATTGTATATACAAGAAATGTACATCAAAAGATACACATTTTCATTGTAATTACAAGAAATGTACATCAAAGCTCACACATTTTCATTGTATATACAAGAAATGTACATGAAAACATACACATTTTTATTGTACATACAAGAAATGTACAACAAAACTTAAACATTTTCATTGTACACTCCAGAAATGTACATCAAAACTTACACATTTTCATTCTATGTACAAGGAATGTATATCAAAACATACACATTTTCATTGTATATACAAGAAATGTACATCAAAACTCACACATTTTCATTGTATATACAAGAAATGTACATCAAAGCTCACACATTTTTATTGTATATACAAGAAATGTACATGAAAACATACACATTTTCATTGTATATACAAGAAATGTACATCAAAAGATACACATTTTCATTGTATATACAAGAAATGTACATCAAAACTTACACATTTTCATTGTATATACAAGCAATGTACATCAAAACTTACACACTTTCATTGTATATCAAGAAATGTACATCTAAACATACACATTTTCATTGTACACTCAAGAAATGTACATAGAAACTTACACATTTTCATTGTATATACAAGAAATGTACATCAAAACTTACACATTTTCATTGTATATACAAGAAATGTACATCAAAACTTACACATTTTCATTGTATATACAAGAAATATACATCAAAACTTACACATTTTCATTGTATCTACCAGAAATGTACATGAAAACGTACACATTTTCGTTGTACATTCAAGAAATGTACATCATAGCTTACACATTTTCATTGTATATATAAGAAATGTACATCAAAACTTACACATTTTCATTGTACATACAAGAAATGTACATCAAAACTACACATTTTCTTTGTATATACAAAAATATACTTCAAAACATACACATTTTCATTGTATATACAAGAATGTACATCAAAACTTACACATTTTCATTGTACATACAAGAAATGTACATCAAAACTTACACATTTTCATTGTATATACAAGAATGTACATCAAAACTTACACATTTTCATTGTATATACAATAAATGTACATCAAAACTTACACATTTTCATTGTATATACAATAAATGTACATCAAAACTTACACATTTTCATTGTATATACAAGAAATGTACATCAAAACTTACACATTTTCATTGTACATACAAGAAATGTACATCAAAACATACACATTTTCATTGTATATACAATAAATGTACATCAAAACTTACACATTTTCTTTGTATATACAAAAATGTACTTCAAAACATACACATTTTCATTCTATATACAAGGAATATACATCAAAACTTACACATTTTCATTGTATATACAATAAATGTACATCAAAACTTACACATTTTCATTGTATATACAATAAACGTACATCAAAACTTACACATTTTCATTGTATATACTAGAAATGTACATCAAAACTACACATTTTCGTTGTACACTAAAGAAATGTACATCAAAAGATACAGATTTTCATTGTACAGACAAGAAATGTACATCAAAGCTTACACATTTTCATTGTATATACAAGAAATGTACATCAAAACTACACATTTTCGTTGTACACTAAAGAAATGTACATCAAAACATACAGATTTTCATTGTACAGACAAGAAATGTACATCAAAACTTACACATTTTCATTGTATATACAAGAAATGTACATCAAAAGTACACATTTTCGTTGTACACTAAAGAAATGTACATCAAAACATACAGATTTTCATTGTACAGACAAGAAATGTACATCAAAGCTTACACATTTTCATTGTATATACAAGAAATGTACATCAAAACTTACACATTTTCATTGTGCACTCAAGAAATGTACATCAAAACATACAGATTTTCATGGTAGAGGCAAGAAATGTACATCAAAGCTTACACATTTTCATTGTATATACAAGAAATGTACATCAAAACTTACACATTTTCATTGTGCACTCAAGAAATGTACATCAAAACTTACACATTTTCATTGTACACTCAAGAAATGTACATCAAAACTTACACATTTTCATTGTACACTCAAGAAATGTACATCAAAACATACACATTTTCATTGTATACACAAGAAATGTACAACAAAGCTTACACATTTTCATTGCATATACAAGAAAAATACATCAAAACTTACACATTTTCATTGTATGTACAAGAAATGTACATGAAAACATACACATTTTCATTGTATATACAAGAAACGTACATCAAAAGATACACATTTTCATTGTACACTCCAGAAATGTACATCAAAACTTACACATTTTCATTCTATATACAAGGAATGTACATCAAAACATACACATTATCATTGTATATACAAGAAATGTACATCAAAACTCACACATTTTCATTGTATATACAAGAAATGTACATCAAAGCTCACACATTTTCATTGTATATACAAGAAATGTACATGAAAACATACACATTTACATTGTATATACAAGAAATGTACATCAAAAGATACACATTTTCATTGTATATACAAGAAATGTACCTCAAAGCTCACACATCTTCATTGTATATACAAGAAATGTACATGAAAACATACACATTTTCATTGTATATACAAGAAATGTACATCAAAAGATACACATTTTCATTGTACACTCCAGAAATGTACATCAAAACTTACACATTTTCATTCTATATACAAGGAATGTACATCAAAACATACACATTTTCATTGTATATACAAGAAATGTACATCAAAGCTCACACATTTTCATTGTATATACAAGAAATGTACATGAAAACATACACATTTTCATTGTATATACAAGAAATGTACATCAAAAGATACACATTTTCATTGTAATTACAAGAAATGTACATCAAAGCTCACACATTTTCATTGTATATACAAGAAATGTACATGAAAACATACACATTTTCATTGTACATACAAGAAATGTACAACAAAACTTACACATTTTCATTGTACACTCCAGAAATGTACATCAAAACTTACACATTTTCATTCTATGTACAAGGAATGTACATCAAAACATACACATTTTCATTGTATATACAAGAAATGTACATCAAAACTCACACATTTTCATTGTATATACAAGAAATGTACATCAAAGCTCACACATTTTTATTGTATATACAAGAAATGTACATGAAAACATACACATTTTCATTGTATATACAAGAAATGTACATCAAATCTTACACATTTTCATTGTACACTCAAGAAATGTACATCAAAACATACACACTTTCATTGTATGTCAAGAAATGTACATCTAAACATACACATTTTCATTGTACACTCAAGAAATGTAAATAGAAACTTACACATTTTCATTGTATATACAAGAAATGTACATCAAAACTTACACATTTTCATTGTATATACAAGCAATGTACATAAAAACTTACACATTTTCATTGTATATACAAGAAATGTACATCAAAACTTACACATTTTCATTGTATATACAAGAAATGTACATCAAAGCATACACATTTTCATTGTATTTACAAGAAATATACATCAAAACTTACACATTTTCATTGTATCTACCAGAAATGTACATGAAAACGTACACATTTTCGTTGTACATTCAAGAAATGTACATCATAGCTTACACATTTTCATTGTATATACAAGAAATGTACATCAAAACTTACACATTTTCATTGTACATACAAGAAATGTACATCAAAACTACACATTTTCTTTGTATATACAAAAATGTACTTCAAAACATACACATTTTCATTGTATATACAAGAATGTACATCAAAACTTACACATTTTCATTGTATATACAATAAATGTACATCAAAACTTACACATTTTCATTGTATATACAATAAATGTACATCAAAACTTACACATTTTCATTGTATATACAAGAAATGTACATCAAAACTTACACATTTTCATTGTACATGCAAGAAATGTACATCAAAACATACACATTTTCATTGTATATGCAATAAATGTACATCAAAACTTACACATTTTCTTTGTATATACAAAAATGTACTTCAAAACATACACATTTTCATTCTATATACAAGGAATATACATCAAAACTTACACATTTTCATTGTATATACAATAAATGTACATCAAAACTTACACATTTTCATTGTATATACAATAAATGTACATCAAAACTTACACATTTTCATTGTATATACTAGAAATGTACATCAAAACTACACATTTTCGTTGTACACTTAAGAAATGTACATCAAAACATACAGATATTCATTGTACAGACAAGAAATGTACACCAAAGCTTACACATTTTCATTGTATATACAAGAAATGTACATCAAAACTACACATTTTCGTTGTACACTAAAGAAATGTACATCAAAACATACAGATTTTCATTGTACAGACAAGAAATGTACATCAAAACTTACACATTTTCATTGTATATACAAGAAATGTACATCAAAAGTACACATTTTCGTTGTACACTAAAGAAATGTACATCAAAACATACAGATTTTCATTGTACAGACAAGAAATGTACATCAAAGCTTACACATTTTCATTGTATATACAAGAAATGTACATCAAAACTTACACATTTTCATTGTGCACTCAAGAAATGTACATCAAAACATACAGATTTTCATGGTAGAGGCAAGAAATGTACATCAAAGCTTACACATTTTCATTGTATATACAAGAAATGTACATCAAAACTTACACATTTTCATTGTGCACTCAAGAAATGTACATCAAAACTTACACATTTTCATTGTACACTCAAGAAATGTACATCAAAACTTACACATTTTCATTGTACACTCAAGAAATGTACATCAAAACATACACATTTTCATTGTATACACAAGAAATGTGCATCAAAACTTACACATTTTCATTGTACATGCAAGAAATGCACATCAAAAACTTACACATTTTCATTGTACATACAAGAAATGTGCATCAAAACTTACACATTTTCATTGTACATGCAAGAAATGCACATCAAAAACTTACACATTTTCATTGTACATACAAGAAATGTACATCAAAACTTACACATTTTCATTGTATATACAAGAAATATACATCAAAACTACACATTTTCATTGTATATACAAGAAATGTGCATCAAAACTTACACATTTTCATTGTATGTGCAAGAAATGTGCATCCAAACTACACATTTTCATTGTATATACAAGAATTGTACATCAAAGCTCACACATTTTCATTGTATATACAAGAAATGTACATGAAAACACACACATTTTCATTGTATATACAAGAATTGTACATCAAAGCTCACACATTTTCATTGTATATACAAGAAATGTGCATCAAAACTTACACATTTTCATTGTATATACAAGAAATGTACATCAAAACTTACACATTTTCATTTTATATACAAGAATGTACATCAAAACTTGCACATTTTCATTGCACATACAAGAAATGTACATCAAAACATACACATTTTCATTGTATATACAAGAAATGTACATCAAAACTTACACATTTTCATTGTATATACAAGAAATGTACATCAAAACTTACACATTTTTATTGTATATACAAGATATATACATAAAAACATACACATTTTCATTGTACATACAAGAAATGTACAGCAAAACATAAACATTTTCATTGTATATACAAGAAATGTACATCAAAACTTACAAATTTTCATTGTACACTCAAGAAATGTACATCAAAACATACACATTTTCATTGTATACACAAGAAATGTACATCAAAGCTTACACATTTTCATTGTACAGACAAGAAATGTAAATCAAAACTTACACATTTTCATTGTGCACTCAAGAAATGTACATCAAAACTTACACATTTTCATTGTACACTCAAGAAAAGTACATCAAAACTTACACATTTTCATTGTACACTCAAGAAATGTACATCAAAAACCTACACATTTTCATTGTGTATGCAAGAAATGTACGTCAAAACTTACACATTTTCATTGTACATACAAGAAATGTACATCAAAACTTTTGATGTACATCTCTTGTATATAAGAGATGTACATCAAGACTACACATTTTCATTGTATATACAAGAAATGTACATCAAAAGATACACATTTTCATTGTATATACAAGAAATGTACATCAAAACTCACACATTTTCATTGTATATACAAGAAATGTACAACAAAACTTACACATTTTCATTGTATCTACAAGAAAAATACATCAAAACTTACACATTTTCATTGTATGTACAAGAAATGTACATGAAAACATACACATTTTCATTGTATATACAAGAAATGTACATCAAAAGATACACATTTTCATTGTACACTCCAGAAATGTACATCAAAACTTACACATTTTCATTCTATATACAAGGAATGTACATCAAAACATACACATTTTCATTGTACACTCCAGAAATGTACATCGAAACTTACACATTTTCATTCTATATACACGGAATGTACATCAAAACATACACATTTTCATTGTATATACAAGAAATGTACATCAAAGCTCACACATTTTCATTGTATAAACAAGAAATGTACATGAAAACATACACATTTTCATTGTATATACAAGAAATGTACATCAAAAGATACACATTTTCATTGTATATACAAGAAATGTACATCAAAACTCACACATTTTCATTGTATATACAAGAAATGTACAACAAAACTTACACATTTTCTAAGTATATACAAGAAATATACATCAAAACTTACACATTTTCATTGTATGTACCAGAAATGTACATGAAAACGTACACATTTTCGTTGTACATTCAAGAAATGTACATCATTGTATATACAAGAAATGTACATCAAAACTTACACATTTTCATTGTACATACAAGAAATGTACATCAAAACTACACATTTTCTTTGTATATACAAAAATGTACTTCAAAACATACACATTTTCATTGTATATACAAGAAATGTACATCAAAACTTACACATTTTCATTGTGCACTCAAGAAATGTACATCAAAACTTACACATTTTCATTGTACACTCAAGAAATGTACATCAAAACTTACACATTTTCATTGTACACTCAAGAAATGTACATCAAAACATACACATTTTCATTGTATACACAAGAAATGCGCATCAAAACTTACACATTTTCATTGTACATACAAGAAATGTACATCAAAACTTACACATTTTCATTGTATATACAAGAAATATACATCAAAACTACACATTTTCATTGTATATACAAGAAATGTGCATCAAAACTTACACATTTTCATTGTATGTGCAAGAAATGTACATCAAAACTTACACATTTTCATTGTATATACAAGCAATGTACATCAAAACTTACACACTTTCATTGTATATCAAGAAATGTACATCTAAACATACACATTTTCATTGTACACTCAAGAAATGTACATAGAAACTTACACATTTTCATTGTATATACAAGAAATGTACATCAAAACTTACACATTTTCATTGTATATACAAGAAATATACATCAAAACTTACACATTTTCATTGTATCTACCAGAAATGTACATGAAAACGTACACATTTTCGTTGTACATTCAAGAAATGTACATCATAGCTTACACATTTTCATTGTATATATAAGAAATGTACATCAAAACTTACACATTTTCATTGTACATACAAGAAATGTACATCAAAACTACACATTTTCTTTGTATATACAAAAATATACTTCAAAACATACACATTTTCATTGTATATACAAGAATGTACATCAAAACTTACACATTTTCATTGTACATACAAGAAATGTACATCAAAACTTACACATTTTCATTGTATATACAAGAATGTACATCAAAACTTACACATTTTCATTGTATATACAATAAATGTACATCAAAACTTACACATTTTCATTGTATATACAATAAATGTACATCAAAACTTACACATTTTCATTGTATATACAAGAAATGTACATCAAAACTTACACATTTTCATTGTACATACAAGAAATGTACATCAAAACATACACATTTTCATTGTATATACAATAAATGTACATCAAAACTTACACATTTTCTTTGTATATACAAAAATGTACTTCAAAACATACACATTTTCATTCTATATACAAGGAATATACATCAAAACTTACACATTTTCATTGTATATACAATAAATGTACATCAAAACTTACACATTTTCATTGTATATACAATAAACGTACATCAAAACTACACATTTTCGTTGTACACTAAAGAAATGTACATCAAAAGATACAGATTTTCATTGTACAGACAAGAAATGTACATCAAAGCTTACACATTTTCATTGTATATACAAGAAATGTACATCAAAACTACACATTTTCGTTGTACACTAAAGAAATGTACATCAAAACATACAGATTTTCATTGTACAGACAAGAAATGTACATCAAAACTTACACATTTTCATTGTATATACAAGAAATGTACATCAAAAGTACACATTTTCGTTGTACACTAAAGAAATGTACATCAAAACATACAGATTTTCATTGTACAGACAAGAAATGTACATCAAAGCTTACACATTTTCATTGTATATACAAGAAATGTACATCAAAACTTACACATTTTCATTGTGCACTCAAGAAATGTACATCAAAACATACAGATTTTCATGGTAGAGGCAAGAAATGTACATCAAAGCTTACACATTTTCATTGTATATACAAGAAATGTACATCAAAACTTACACATTTTCATTGTGCACTCAAGAAATGTACATCAAAACTTACACATTTTCATTGTACACTCAAGAAATGTACATCAAAACTTACACATTTTCATTGTACACTCAAGAAATGTACATCAAAACATACACATTTTCATTGTATACACAAGAAATGTACAACAAAGCTTACACATTTTCATTGCATATACAAGAAAAATACATCAAAACTTACACATTTTCATTGTATGTACAAGAAATGTACATGAAAACATACACATTTTCATTGTATATACAAGAAACGTACATCAAAAGATACACATTTTCATTGTACACTCCAGAAATGTACATCAAAACTTACACATTTTCATTCTATATACAAGGAATGTACATCAAAACATACACATTATCATTGTATATACAAGAAATGTACATCAAAACTCACACATTTTCATTGTATATACAAGAAATGTACATCAAAGCTCACACATTTTCATTGTATATACAAGAAATGTACATGAAAACATACACATTTACATTGTATATACAAGAAATGTACATCAAAAGATACACATTTTCATTGTATATACAAGAAATGTACCTCAAAGCTCACACATCTTCATTGTATATACAAGAAATGTACATGAAAACATACACATTTTCATTGTATATACAAGAAATGTACATCAAAAGATACACATTTTCATTGTACACTCCAGAAATGTACATCAAAACTTACACATTTTCATTCTATATACAAGGAATGTACATCAAAACATACACATTTTCATTGTATATACAAGAAATGTACATCAAAGCTCACACATTTTCGTTGTATATACAAGAAATGTACATGAAAACATACACATTTTCCTTGTATATACAAGAAATGTACATCAAAAGATACACATTTTCATTGTAATTACAAGAAATGTACATCAAAGCTCACACATTTTCATTGTATATACAAGAAATGTACATGAAAACATACACATTTTCATTGTACATACAAGAAATGTACAACAAAACTTACACATTTTCATTGTACACTCCAGAAATGTACATCAAAACTTACACATTTTCATTCTATGTACAAGGAATGTACATCAAAACATACACATTTTCATTGTATATACAAGAAATGTACATCAAAACTCACACATTTTCATTGTATATACAAGAAATGTACATCAAAGCTCACACATTTTTATTGTATATACAAGAAATGTACATGAAAACATACACATTTTCATTGTATATACAAGAAATGTACATCAAATCTTACACATTTTCATTGTACACTCAAGAAATGTACATCAAAACATACACACTTTCATTGTATGTCAAGAAATGTACATCTAAACATACACATTTTCATTGTATACTCAAGAAATGTAAATAGAAACTTACACATTTTCATTGTATATACAAGAAATGTACATCAAAACTTACACATTTTCATTGTATATACAAGCAATGTACATAAAAACTTACACATTTTCATTGTATATACAAGAAATGTACATCAAAACTTACACATTTTCATTGTATATACAAGAAATGTACATCAAAGCATACACATTTTCATTGTATTTACAAGAAATATACATCAAAACTTACACATTTTCATTGTATCTACCAGAAATGTACATGAAAACGTACACATTTTCGTTGTACATTCAAGAAATGTACATCATAGCTTACACATTTTCATTGTATATACAAGAAATGTACATCAAAACTTACACATTTTCATTGTACATACAAGAAATGTACATCAAAACTACACATTTTCTTTGTATATACAAAAATGTACTTCAAAACATACACATTTTCATTGTATATACAAGAATGTACATCAAAACTTACACATTTTCATTGTATATACAATAAATGTACATCAAAACTTACACATTTTCATTGTATATACAATAAATGTACATCAAAACTTACACATTTTCATTGTATATACAAGAAATGTACATCAAAACTTACACATTTTCATTGTACATGCAAGAAATGTACATCAAAACATACACATTTTCATTGTATATGCAATAAATGTACATCAAAACTTACACATTTTCTTTGTATATACAAAAATGTACTTCAAAACATACACATTTTCATTCTATATACAAGGAATATACATCAAAACTTACACATTTTCATTGTATATACAATAAATGTACATCAAAACTTACACATTTTCATTGTATATACAATAAATGTACATCAAAACTTACACATTTTCATTGTATATACTAGAAATGTACATCAAAACTACACATTTTCGTTGTACACTTAAGAAATGTACATCAAAACATACAGATATTCATTGTACAGACAAGAAATGTACACCAAAGCTTACACATTTTCATTGTATATACAAGAAATGTACATCAAAACTACACATTTTCGTTGTACACTAAAGAAATGTACATCAAAACATACAGATTTTCATTGTACAGACAAGAAATGTACATCAAAACTTACACATTTTCATTGTATATACAAGAAATGTACATCAAAAGTACACATTTTCGTTGTACACTAAAGAAATGTACATCAAAACATACAGATTTTCATTGTACAGACAAGAAATGTACATCAAAGCTTACACATTTTCATTGTATATACAAGAAATGTACATCAAAACTTACACATTTTCATTGTGCACTCAAGAAATGTACATCAAAACATACAGATTTTCATGGTAGAGGCAAGAAATGTACATCAAAGCTTACACATTTTCATTGTATATACAAGAAATGTACATCAAAACTTACACATTTTCATTGTGCACTCAAGAAATGTACATCAAAACTTACACATTTTCATTGTACACTCAAGAAATGTACATCAAAACTTACACATTTTCATTGTACACTCAAGAAATGTACATCAAAACATACACATTTTCATTGTATACACAAGAAATGTGCATCAAAACTTACACATTTTCATTGTACATGCAAGAAATGCACATCAAAAACTTACACATTTTCATTGTACATACAAGAAATGTGCATCAAAACTTACACATTTTCATTGTACATGCAAGAAATGCACATCAAAAACTTACACATTTTCATTGTACATACAAGAAATGTACATCAAAACTTACACATTTTCATTGTATATACAAGAAATATACATCAAAACTACACATTTTCATTGTATATACAAGAAATGTGCATCAAAACTTACACATTTTCATTGTATGTGCAAGAAATGTGCATCCAAACTACACATTTTCATTGTATATACAAGAATTGTACATCAAAGCTCACACATTTTCATTGTATATACAAGAAATGTACATGAAAACACACACATTTTCATTGTATATACAAGAATTGTACATCAAAGCTCACACATTTTCATTGTATATACAAGAAATGTGCATCAAAACTTACACATTTTCATTGTATATACAAGAAATGTACATCAAAACTTACACATTTTCATTTTATATACAAGAATGTACATCAAAACTTGCACATTTTCATTGCACATACAAGAAATGTACATCAAAACATACACATTTTCATTGTATATACAAGAAATGTACATCAAAACTTACACATTTTCATTGTATATACAAGAAATGTACATCAAAACTTACACATTTTCATTGTATATACAAGATATATACATAAAAACATACACATTTTCATTGTACATACAAGAAATGTACAGCAAAACATAAACATTTTCATTGTATATACAAGAAATGTACATCAAAACTTACAAATTTTCATTGTACACTCAAGAAATGTACATCAAAACATACACATTTTCATTGTATACACAAGAAATGTACATCAAAGCTTACACATTTTCATTGTACAGACAAGAAATGTAAATCAAAACTTACACATTTTCATTGTGCACTCAAGAAATGTACATCAAAACTTACACATTTTCATTGTACACTCAAGAAAAGTACATCAAAACTTACACATTTTCATTGTACACTCAAGAAATGTACATCAAAAACCTACACATTTTCATTGTGTATGCAAGAAATGTACGTCAAAACTTACACATTTTCATTGTACATACAAGAAATGTACATCAAAACTTTTGATGTACATCTCTTGTATATAAGAGATGTACATCAAGACTACACATTTTCATTGTATATACTAGAAATGTACATCAAAGCTTACACATTTTCATTGTATATACAAGAAATGTACATCCAAACTACACAATTTCATTGTATATACAAGAAATGTACATCAAAACTTACACATTTTCATTGTACATACAAGAAATGTACATCAAAACTTACGCATTTTCATTGTATATACAAAAATTGTACATCAAAGCTCACACATTTTCATTGTATATACAAGAAATGTACATGAAAACATACACATTTTCATTGTATGTACAAGAAATGTACATCAAAACATACACATTTTCATTGTATATACAACAAATGTACAACAAAACTTACACATTTTCATTGTACACTCCAGAAATGTACATCGAAACTTACACATTTTCATTCTATATACACGGAATGTACATCAAAACATACACATTTTCATTGTATATACAAGAAATGTACATCAAAGCTCACACATTTTCATTGTATAAACAAGAAATGTACATGAAAACATACACATTTTCATTGTATATACAAGAAATGTACATCAAAAGATACACATTTTCATTGTATATACAAGAAATGTACATCAAAACTCACACATTTTCATTGTATATACAAGAAATGTACAACAAAACTTACACATTTTCTAAGTATATACAAGAAATATACATCAAAACTTACACATTTTCATTGTATGTACCAGAAATGTACATGAAAACGTACACATTTTCGTTGTACATTCAAGAAATGTACATCAAAGCTTACACATTTTCATTGTATATACAAGAAATGTACATCAAAACTTACACATTTTCATTGTACATACAAGAAATGTACATCAAAACTACACATTTTCTTTGTATATACAAAAATGTACTTCAAAACATACACATTTTCATTGTATATACAAGAAATGTACATCAAAACTTACACATTTTCATTGTGCACTCAAGAAATGTACATCAAAACTTACACATTTTCATTGTACACTCAAGAAATGTACATCAAAACTTACACATTTTCATTGTACACTCAAGAAATGTACATCAAAACATACACATTTTCATTGTATACACAAGAAATGCGCATCAAAACTTACACATTTTCATTGTACATACAAGAAATGTACATCAAAACTTACACATTTTCATTGTATATACAAGAAATATACATCAAAACTACACATTTTCATTGTATATACAAGAAATGTGCATCAAAACTTACACATTTTCATTGTATGTGCAAGAAATGTACATCAAAACTTACACATTTTCATTGTACATACAAGAAATGTACATCAAAACTTACACATTTTCATTGTATATACAAGAAATAACATCAAAACTACACATTTTCATTGCATATACAAGAAATGTGCATCAAAACTTACACATTTTTATTGTATATACAAGAAATGTACATCAAAACTTACACATTTTCATTGTATATACAAGAATTGTACATCAAAGCTCACACATTTTCATTGTATATACAAGAAATGTACATGAAAACACACACATTTTCATTGTTTATACAAGAATTGTACATCAAAGCTCACACATTTTCATTGTATATACAAGAAATGTACATCAAAACTTACACATTTTCATTTTATATACAAGAATGTACATCAAAACTTGCACATTTTCATTGCACATACAAGAAATGTACATCAAAACATACACATTTTCATTGTATATACAAGAAATGTACATCAAAACTTACACATTTTCATTGTATATACAAGAAATGTACATCAAAACTTACACATTTTCGTTGTACACTAAAGAAATATACATCAAAACTTACACATTTTCATTGTACATACAAGAAATGTACATCAAAACATACACATTTTCATTGTATATACAATAAATGTACATCAAAACTTACACATTTTCTTTGTATATACAAAAATGTACTTCAAAACATACACATTTTCATTCTATATACAAGGAATGTACATCAAAACTTACACATTTTCATTGTACATACAAGAAATGTACATCAAAACATACACATTTTCATTGTATATACAATAAATGTACATCAAAACTTACACATTTTCTTTGTATATACAAAAATGTACTTCAAAACATACACATTTTCATTCTATATACAAGGAATGTACATCAAAACTTACACATTTTCTTTGTATATACAATAAATGTACATCAAAACTTACACATTTTCATTGTATATACAATAAATGTACATCAAAACTTACACATTTTCATTGTATATACAAGAAATGTACATCAAAACTACACATTTTCGTTGTACACTAAAGAAATGTACATCAAAACATACAGATTTTCATTGTACAGACAAGAAATGTACATCAAAACTACACATTTTCGTTGTACACTAAAGAAATGTACATCAAAACATAAACATTTTCATTGTACAGACAAGAAATGTAAATCAAAACTTACACATTTTCATTGTGTATACAAGAAATGTACATCAAAACTTACACATTTTCATTGTGCACTCAAGAAATGTACATCAAAACTTACACATTTTCGTTGTACACTAAAGAAATATACATCAAAACTTACACATTTTCATTGTACATACAAGAAATGTACATCAAAACATACACATTTTCATTGTATATACAATAAATGTACATCAAAACTTACACATTTTCTTTGTATATACAAAAATGTACTTCAAAACATACACATTTTCATTCTATATACAAGGAATGTACATCAAAACTTACACATTTTCATTGTATATACAATAAATGTACATCAAAACTTACACATTTTCATTGTATATACAATAAATGTACATCAAAACTTACACATTTTCATTGTATATACAAGAAATGTACATCAAAACTACACATTTTCGTTGTACACTAAAGAAATGTACATCAAAACATACAGATTTTCATTGTACAGACAAGAAATGTACATCAAAACTACACATTTTCGTTGTACACTAAAGAAATGTACATCAAAACATAAACATTTTCATTGTACAGACAAGAAATGTAAATCAAAACTTACACATTTTCATTGTGTATACAAGAAATGTACATCAAAACTTACACATTTTCATTGTGCACTCAAGAAATGTACATCAAAACTTACACATTTTCGTTGTACACTAAAGAAGTATACATCAAAACTTACACATTTTCATTGTACATACAAGAAATGTACATCAAAACATACACATTTTCATTGTATATACAATAAATGTACATCAAAACTTACACATTTTCTTTGTATATACAAAAATGTACTTCAAAACATACACATTTTCATTTTATATACAAGGAATGTACATCAAAACTTACATATTTTCATTGTATATACAATAAATGTACATCAAAACTTACACATTTTCATTGTATATACAATAAATGTACATCAAAACTTACACATTTTCATTTAATATACAAGAAATGTACATCAAAACTACACATTTTCGTTGTACACTAAAGAAATGTACATCAAAACATAAACATTTTCATTGTACAGACAAGAAATGTAAATCAAAACTTACACATTTTCATTGTGTATACAAGAAATGTACATCAAAACTTACACATTTTCATTGTGCACTCAAGAAATGTACATCAAAACTTACAAATTTTCATTGTACACTCAAGAAATGTACATCAAAACATACACATTTTCATTCTATATACAAGGAATATACATCAAACTTACACATTTTCATTGTATATACAATAAATGTACATCAAAACTTACACATTTTCTTTGTATATACAAAAATGTACTTCAAAACATACACATTTTCATTCTATATACAATAAATGTACATCAAAACTTACACATTTTCATTGTATATACAAGAAATGTACATCAAAACTTACACATTTTCATTGTACATACAAGAAATGTACATCAAAACATACACATTTTCATTGTATATACAATAAATGTACATCAAAACTTACACATTTTCTTTGTATATACAAAAATGTACTTCAAAACATACACATTTTCATTCTATATACAAGGAATGTACATCAAAACTTACACATTTTCATTGTATATACAATAAATGTACATCAAAACTTACACATTTTCATTGTATATACAATAAATGTACATCAAAACTTACACATTTTCATTGTATATACAAGAAATGTACATCAAAACTACACATTTTCGTTGTACACTAAAGAAATGTACATCAAAACATACAGATTTTCATTGTACAGACAAGAAATGTACATCAAAGCTTACACATTTTCATTGTATATACAAGAAATGTACATCAAAACTACACATTTTCGTTGTACACTAAAGAAATGTACATCAAAACATACAGATTTTCATTGTACAGACAAGAAATGTACATCAAAACTTACACATTTTCATTGTGCACTCAAGAAATGTACATCAAAACTTACACATTTTCATTGTACACTCAAGAAATGTACATCAAAACTTACACATTTTCATTGTACACTCAAGAAATGTACATCAAAACATACACATTTTCATTGTATATACAAGAAATGTACATGAAAACACACACATTTTCATTGTATATACAAGAATTGTACATCAAAGCTCACACATTTTCATTGTATATACAAGAAATGTGCATCAAAACTTACACATTTTCATTGTATATACAAGGAATGTACATCAAAACTTACACATTTTCATTGTACACTCAAGAAATGTACATCAAAACTTACACATTTTCATTGTACACTCAAGAAATGTACATCAAAACTTACACATTTTCATTGTACACTCAAGAAATGTACATCAAAACTTACACATTTTCATTGTACACTCAAGAAATGTACATCAAAACATACACATTTTCATTGTATATACAAGAAATGTACATGAAAACACACACATTTTCATTGTATATACAAGAATTGTACATCAAAGCTCACACATTTTCATTGTATATACAAGAAATGTGCATCAAAACTTACACATTTTCATTGTATATACAAGGAATGTACATCAAAACTTACACATTTTCATTTTATATACAAGAATGTACATCAAAACTTACACATTTTCATTGCACATACAAGAAATGTACATCAAAACATACACATTTTCATTGTATATACAAGAAATGTACATCAAAACTTACACATTTTCATTGTATATACAATAAATGTACATCAAAACTTACACATTTTCATTGTATATACAAGAAATGTACATCAAAACATACACATTTTCATTGTATGTACAAGATATATACATAAAAACATACACATTTTCATTGTATATACAAGAAATGTACATCAAAGCATACACATTTTCATTGTATATACAAGATATATACATAAAAATATACACATTTTCATTGTATATACAAGAAATGTACAGCAAAACATAAACATTTTCATTGTATATACAAGAAATGTACATCAAAACTACACATTTTCGTTGTACACTAAAGAAATGTACATCAAAACATAAACATTTTCATTGTACAGACAAGAAATGTAAATCAAAACTTACACATTTTCATTGTGTATACAAGAAATGTACATCAAAACTTACACATTTTCATTGTGCACTCAAGAAATGTACATCAAAACTTACAAATTTTCATTGTACACTCAAGAAATGTACATCAAAACATACACATTTTCATTGTATACACAAGAAATGTACTTCAAAGCTTACACATTTTCATTGTACAGACAAGAAATGTAAATCAAAACTTACACATTTTCATTGTGCACTCAAGAAATGTACACCAAGCTTACACATTTTCATTGTACACTCAAGAAATGTACATCAAAACTTACACATTTTCATTGTACACTCAAGAAATGTACATCAAAAACCTACACATTTTCATTGTGTATGCAAGAAATGTACGTCAAAACTTACACATTTTCATTGTACATACAAGAAATGTACATAAAAACTTTTGAAGTACATCTCTTGTATATAAGAGATGTACATCAAGACTACACATTTTCATTTTATATACTAGAAATGTACATCAAAGCTTACACATTTTCATTGTATATACAAGAAATGTACATCCAAACTACACATTTTCATTGTATATACAAGAAATGTACATCAAAACTTACACATTTTCATTGTACATACAAGAAATGTACATCAAAACTTACGCATTTTCATTGTATATACAAAAATTGTACATCAAAGCTCACACATTTTCATTGTATATACAAGAAATGTACATGAAAACATACACATTTTCATTGTATGTACAAGAAATGTACATCAAAACATACACATTTTCATTGTATATACAACAAATGTACAACAAAACTTACACATTTTCATTGTACACTCCAGAAATGTACATCGAAAATTACACATTTTCATTCTATATACAAGGAATGTAGATCAAAACATACACATTTTCATTGTATATACAAGAAATGTGCATCAAAGCTCACACATTTTCATTGTATATACAAGAAATGTACATGAAAACATACACATTTTCATTGTATATACAAGAAATGTACATCAAAAGATACACATTTTCATTGTATATACAAGAAATGTACATCAAAACTCACACATTTTCATTGTATATACAAGAAATATACATCAAAACTTACACATTTTCATTGTATGTACCAGAAATATACATGAAAACGTACACATTTTCGTTGTACATTCAAGAAATGTACATCAAAGCTTACACATTTTCATTGTATATACAAGAAATGTACATCAAAACTTACACATTTTCATTGTACATACAAGAAATGTACATCAAAACTACACATTTTCTTTGTATATACAAAAATTTACTTCAAAACATACACATTTTCATTGTATATACAAGAAATGTACATGAAAACACACATTTTCATTGTATATACAAGAAATGTACATCAAAAGATACACATTTTCATTGTACACTCCAGAAATGTACATCAAAACTTACACATTTTCATTCTATATACAAGGAATGTACATCAAAACATACACATTTTCATTGTATATACAAGAAATGTACATCAAAACTCACACATTCTCATTTTATATACAAGAAATGTACATCAAAGCTCACACATTTTCATTGTATATACAAGAAATGTACATGAAAACATACACATTTTCATTGTATATACAAGAAATGTACATCAAAAGATACACATTTTCATTGTATATACAAGAAATGTACATCAAAGCTCACACATTTTCATTGTATATACAAGAAATGTACATGAAAGCATACACATTTTCATTGTATATACAAGAAATGTACAACAAAACTTACACATTTTCATTGTACACTCCAGAAATGTACATCAAAACTTACACATTTTCATTCTATATACAAGGAATGTGCATCAAAACATACACATTTTCATTGTATATACAAGAAATGTACATCAAAACTCACACATTTTCATTGTATATACAAGAAATGTACATCAAAACTTACACATTTTCTTTGTATATACAAAAATGTACTTCAAAACATACACATTTTCATTCTATATACAATAAATGTACATCAAAACTTACACATTTTCATTGTATATACAAGAAATGTACATCAAAACTTACACATTTTCATTGTACATACAAGAAATGTACATCAAAACATACACATTTTCATTGTATATACAATAAATGTACATCAAAACTTACACATTTTCTTTGTATATACAAAAATGTACTTCAAAACATACACATTTTCATTCTATATACAAGGAATGTACATCAAAACTTACACATTTTCATTGTATATACAATAAATGTACATCAAAACTTACACATTTTCATTGTATATACAATAAATGTACATCAAAACTTACACATTTTCATTGTATATACAAGAAATGTACATCAAAACTACACATTTTCGTTGTACACTAAAGAAATGTACATCAAAACATACAGATTTTCATTGTACAGACAAGAAATGTACATCAAAGCTTACACATTTTCATTGTATATACAAGAAATGTACATCAAAACTACACATTTTCGTTGTACACTAAAGAAATGTACATCAAAACATACAGATTTTCATTGTACAGACAAGAAATGTACATCAAAACTTACACATTTTCATTGTGCACTCAAGAAATGTACATCAAAACATACAGATTTTCATTGTACAGACAAGAAATGTATATCAAAGCTTACACATTTTCATTGTATATACAAGAAATGTACATCAAAACTTACACATTTTCATTGTGCACTCAAGAAATGTACATCAAAACTTACACATTTTCATTGTACACTCAAGAAATGTACATCAAAACTTACACATTTTCATTGTACACTCAAGAAATGTACATCAAAACATACACATTTTCATTGTATATACAAGAAATGTACATGAAAACACACACATTTTCATTGTATATACAAGAATTGTACATCAAAGCTCACACATTTTCATTGTATATACAAGAAATGTGCATCAAAACTTACACATTTTCATTGTATATACAAGGAATGTACATCAAAACTTACACATTTTCATTTTATATACAAGAATGTACATCAAAACTTACACATTTTCATTGCACATACAAGAAATGTACATCAAAACATACACATTTTCATTGTATATACAAGAAATGTACATCAAAACTTACACATTTTCATTGTATATACAATAAATGTACATCAAAACTTACACATTTTCATTGTATATACAAGAAATGTACATCAAAACATACACATTTTCATTGTATGTACAAGAAATATACATAAAAACATACACATTTTCATTGTATATACAAGAAATGTACATCAAAGCATACACATTTTCATTGTATATACACGATATATACATAAAAATATACACATTTTCATTGTATATACAAGAAATGTACAGCAAAACATAAACATTTTCATTGTATATACAAGAAATGTACATCAAAACTACACATTTTCGTTGTACACTAAAGAAATGTACATCAAAACATAAACATTTTCATTGTACAGACAAGAAATGTAAATCAAAACTTACACATTTTCATTGTGTATACAAGAAATGTACATCAAAACTTACACATTTTCATTGTGCACTCAAGAAATGTACATCAAAACTTACAAATTTTCATTGTACACTCAAGAAATGTACATCAAAACATACACATTTTCATTGTATACACAAGAAATGTACTTCAAAGCTTACACATTTTCATTGTACAGACAAGAAATGTAAATCAAAACTTACACATTTTCATTGTGCACTCAAGAAATGTACACCAAGCTTACACATTTTCATTGTACACTCAAGAAATGTACATCAAAACTTACACATTTTCATTGTACACTCAAGAAATGTACATCAAAAACCTACACATTTTCATTGTGTATGCAAGAAATGTACGTCAAAACTTACACATTTTCATTGTACATACAAGAAATGTACATAAAAACTTTTGATGTACATCTCTTGTATATAAGAGATGTACATCAAGACTACACATTTTCATTTTATATACTAGAAATGTACATCAAAGCTTACACATTTTCATTGTATATACAAGAAATGTACATCCAAACTACACATTTTCATTGTATATACAAGAAATGTACATCAAAACTTACACATTTTCATTGTACATACAAGAAATGTACATCAAAACTTACGCATTTTCATTGTATATACAAAAATTGTACATCAAAGCTCACACATTTTCATTGTATATACAAGAAATGTACATGAAAACATACACATTTTCATTGTATGTACAAGAAATGTACATCAAAACATACACATTTTCATTGTATATACAACAAATGTACAACAAAACTTACACATTTTCATTGTACACTCCAGAAATGTACATCGAAAATTACACATTTTCATTCTATATACAAGGAATGTACATCAAAACATACACATTTTCATTGTATATACAAGAAATGTGCATCAAAGCTCACACATTTTCATTGTATATACAAGAAATGTACATGAAAACATACACATTTTCATTGTATATACAAGAAATGTACATCAAAAGATACACATTTTCATTGTATATACAAGAAATGTACATCAAAACTCACACATTTTCATTGTATATACAAGAAATATACATCAAAACTTACACATTTTCATTGTATGTACCAGAAATATACATGAAAACGTACACATTTTCGTTGTACATTCAAGAAATGTACATCAAAGCTTACACATTTTCATTGTATATACAAGAAATGTACATCAAAACTTACACATTTTCATTGTACATACAAGAAATGTACATCAAAACTACACATTTTCTTTGTATATACAAAAATGTACTTCAAAACATACACATTTTCATTGTATATACAAGAAATGTACATGAAAACACACATTTTCATTGTATATACAAGAAATGTACATCAAAAGATACACATTTTCATTGTACACTCCAGAAATGTACATCAAAACTTACACATTTTCATTCTATATACAAGGAATGTACATCAAAACATACACATTTTCATTGTATATACAAGAAATGTACATCAAAACTCACACATTCTCATTTTATATACAAGAAATGTACATCAAAGCTCACACATTTTCATTGTATATACAAGAAATGTACATGAAAACATACACATTTTCATTGTATATACAAGAAATGTACATCAAAAGATACACATTTTCATTGTATATACAAGAAATGTACATCAAAGCTCACACATTTTCATTGTATATACAAGAAATGTACATGAAAGCATACACATTTTCATTGTATATACAAGAAATGTACAACAAAACTTACACATTTTCATTGTACACTCCAGAAATGTACATCAAAACTTACACATTTTCATTCTATATACAAGGAATGTGCATCAAAACATACACATTTTCATTGTATATACAAGAAATGTACATCAAAACTCACACATTTTCATTGTATATACAAGAAATGTACAACAAAGCTCACACATTTTCATTGTATATACAAGAAATGTACATGAAAACATACACATTTTCATTGCATATACAAGAAATGTACATCAAAAGATACACACTTTCATTGTATATACAAGAAATGTACATTAAGACTTACACATTTTCATTGTACACTCAAGAAATGTGTATCAAAACTTACACATTTTCATTGTATATACTAGAAATGTACATCAAAACTTACACACTTTCATTGTATATCAAGAAATGTACATCTAAACATACACATTTTCATTGTACACTGAAGAAATGTACATAGAAACTGACACATTTTCATTGTATATACAAGAAATGTACATCAAAACTTACACATTTTCATTGTATATACAAGCAATGTACATCAAAACTTACACATTTTCATTGTATATACAAGAAATGTACATCAAAACTTACACATTTTCATTGTATATACAAGAAATGTACATCAAAGCATACACATTTTCATTGTATATACAAGAAATATACATCAAAACTTACACATTTTCATTGTATGTACCAGAAATGTACATGAAAACGTACACATTTTCGTTGTACATTCAAGAAATGTACATCAAAGCTTACACATTTTCATTGTATATACAAGAAATGTACATCAAAGCTTACACATTTTCATTGTACATACAGGAAATGTACATCAAAACAACTCACTTTCTTTGTATATACAAAAATGTACTTCAAAACATACACATTTTCATTGTATATACAAGAATGTACATGAAAACTTACACATTTTCATTGTATATACAATAAATGTACATCAGAACTTACACATTTTCGTTGTACACTAAAGAAATGTACATCAAAACATACACATTTTCAATGTATATACAATAAATGTACATCAAAACTTACGCATTTTCTTTGTATATACAAAAATGTACTTCAAAACATACACATTTTCATTCTATATACAAGGAATGTACATCAAAACTTACACATTTTCATTGTATATACAAGAAATGTACATCAAAACTTACACATTTTCATTGTATATACAAGCAATGTACATCAAAACTTACACATTTTCATTGTATATACAAGAAATGTACATCAAAACTTACACATTTTCATTGTATATACAATAAATGTACATCAAAACATACACATTTTCATTGTATATACAATAAATGTACATCAAAACTTACACATTTACTTTGTATATACAAAAATGTACTTCAAAACATACACATTTTCATTCTATATACAAGGAATATACATCAAACTTACACATTTTCATTGTATATACAATAAATGTACATCAAAACTTACACATTTTCGTTGTACACTAAAGAAATATACATCAAAACTTACACATTTTCATTGTACATACAAGAAATGTACATCAAAACATACACATTTTCATTGTATATACAATAAATGTACATCAAAACTTACACATTTTCTTTGTATATACAAAAATGTACTTCAAAACATACACATTTTCACTCTATATACAAGGAATGTACATCAAAACTTACACATTTTCATTGTATATACAATAAATGTACATCAAAACTTACACATTTTCATTGTATATACAATAAATGTACATCAAAACTTACACATCTTCATTGTATATACAAGAAATGTACATCAAAACTACACATTTTCGTTGTACACTAAAGAAATGTACATCAAAACATACAGATTTTCATTGTACAGACAAGAAATGTACATCAAAGCTTACACATTTTCATTGTATATACCAGAAATGTACATCAAAACTACACATTTTCGTTGTACACTTAAGAAATGTACATCAAAACATACAGATTTTCATTGTACAGACAAGAAATGTACATCAAAGCTTACACATTTTCATTGTATATACAAGAAATGTACATCAAAACTTACGCATTTTCGTTGTACACTAAAGAAATGTACATCAAAGCTTACACATTTTCATTGTATATACAAGAAATGTACATGAAAACATACACATTTTCATTGTATGTACAAGAAATGTACATCAAAACATACACATTTTCATTGTATATACAACAAATGTACAACAAAACTTACACATTTTCATTGTACACTCCAGAAATGTACATCGAAACTTACACATTTTCATTCTATATACAAGGAATGTACATCAAAACATACACATTTTCATTGTATATACAAGAAATGTACTTCAAAACTCACACATTTTCATTCTATATACAATGAATGTACATCAAAACATACACATTTTCATTGTATATACAAGAAATGTACATCAAAGCTCACACATCTTCATTGTATATACAAGAAATGTACATGAAAACATACACATTTTCATTGTATATACAAGAAATGTACATCAAAGCTCACACATTTTCACTGTATATACAAGAAATGTACATGAAAACATACACATTTTCATTGTACACTCCAGAAATGTACATCAAAACTTACACATTTTCATTCTATATACAAGGAATGTACATCAAAAGATACACATTTTCATTGTATATACAAGAAATGTACATCAAGGCTCACACATTTTCATTGTATATACAAGAAATGTACATGAAAGCATACACATTTTCATTGTATATACAAGAAATGTACATCAAAGTTCACACATTTTCATTGTATATACAAGAAATGTACACGAAAGCATACACATTTTCATTGTATATACAAGAAATGTACAACAAAACTTACACATTTTCATTGTACACTCCAGAAATGTACATCAAAACTTACACATTTTCATTCTATATACAAGGAATGTACATCAAAACATACACATTTTCATGGTATATACAAGAAATGTACATCAAAACTCACACATTTTCATTGTATATACAAGAAATGTACATCAAAGCTCACACATTTTCATTGTATATACAAGAAATGTACATGAAAACATACACATTTTCATTGTATATACAAGAAATGTACATCAAAAGATACACATTTTCATTGTATATACAAGAAATGTACATCAAAACTTACACATTTTCATTGTACACTCAAGAAATGTGTATCAAAACTTACACATTTTCATTGTATATACTAGAAATGTACATCAAAACTTACACACTTTCATTGTATATCAAGAAATGTACATCTAAACATACACATCTTCATTGTACACTCAAGAAATGTACATCAAAACTTACACATTTTCATTGTATATACAAGAAATGTACATCAAAACATACACATTTTCATTGTATATACAAGCAGTGTACATCAAAACTTACACATTTTCATTGTATATACAAGAAATGTACATCAAAACTTACACATTTTCATTGTATATACAATAAATGTACATCAAAATATACACATTTTCATTGTATATACAATAAATGTACATCAAAACTTACACATTTTCTTTGTATATACAAAAATGTACTTCAAAACATACACATTTTCATTCTATATACAAGGAATGTACATCAAACTTACACATTTTCATTGAATATACAATAAATGTACATCAAAACTTACACATTTTCGTTGTACACTAAAGAAATATACATCAAAACTTACACATTTTCATTGTACATACAAGAAATGTACATCAAAACATACACATTTTCATCGTATATACAATAAATGTACATCAAAACTTACACATTTTCTTTGTATATACAAAAATGTACTTCAAAACATACACATTTTCATTCTATATACAAGGAATGTACATCAAAACTTACACATTTTCATTGTATATACAATAAATGTACATCAAAACTTACACAGTTTCATTGTATATACAATAAATGTATATCAAAACTTACACATTTTCATTGTATATACAAGATATGTACATCAAAACTACACATTTTCGTTGTACACTAAAGAAATGTACATCAAAACATACAGATTTTCATTGTACAGACAAGAAATGTACATCAAAGCTTACACATTTTCATTGTATATACAAGAAATGTACATCAAAACTACACATTTTCGTTGTACACTAAAGAAATGTACATCAAAACATACAGATTTTCATTGTACAGACAAGAAATGTACATCAAAACTTACACATTTTCATTGTGCACTCAAGAAATGTACATCAAAACATACAGATTTTCATTGTACAGACAAGAAATGTATATCAAAGCTTACACATTTTCATTGTATATACAAGAAATGTACATGAAAACTTACACATTTTCATTGTGCACTCAAGAAATGTACATCAAAACTTACACATTTTCATTGTACACTCAAGAAATGTACATCAAAACTTACACATTTTCATTGTACACTCAAGAAATGTACATCAAAACATACACATTTTCATTGTATATACAAGAAATGTACATGAAAACACACACATTTTCATTGTATATACAAGAATTGTACATCAAAGCTCACACATTTTCATTGTATATACAAGAAATGTGCATCAAAACTTACACATTTTCATTGCACATACAAGAAATGTACATCAAAACATACACATTTTCATTGTATATACAAGAAATGTACATCAAAACTTACACATTTTCATTGTATATACAATAAATGTACATCAAAACTTACACATTTTCATTGTATGTACAAGATATATACATAAAAACATACACATTTTCATTGTATATACAAGAAATGTACAGCAAAACATAAACATTTTCATTGTATATACAAGAAATGTACATCAAAACTACACATTTTCGTTGTACACTAAAGAAAGGTACATCAAAACATAAACATATTCATTGTACAGACAAGAAATGTAAATCAAAACTTACACATTTACATTGTGTATACAGGAAATGTACATCAAAACTTACACATTTTCATTGTGCACTCAAGAAATGTACATCAAAACTTACAAATTTTCATTGTACACTCAAGAAATGTACATCAAAACATACACATTTTCATTGTATAGACAGGAAATGTACATCAAAGCTTACACATTTTCATTGTACAGACAAGAAATGTAAATCAAAACTTACACATTTTCATTGTGCACTCAAGAAATGTACATCAAAACTTACACATTTTCATTGTACACTCAAGAAATGTACATCAAAACTTACACATTTTCATTGTACACTCAAGAAATGTACATCAAAAACCTACACATTTTAATTGTATATGCAAGAAATGTACGTCAAAACTTACACATTTTCATTGTACATACAAGAAATGTACATCAAAACTTTTGATGTACATCTCTTGTATATTCAACAGATGTACATCAAAACTACACATTTTCATTGTATATACTAGAAATGTACATCAAAGCTTACACATTTTCATTGTATATACAAGAAATGTACATCCAAACTACACATTTTCATTGTATATACAAGAAATGTACATCAAAACTTACACATTTTCATTGTACATACAAGAAATGTACATCAAAACTTACGCATTTTCATTGTATATACAAGAAATATACATCCAAACTACACATTTTCATTGTATATACAAGAAATGTACATCAAAACTTACACATTTTCATTGTACATACAAGAAATGTACATCAAAACTTACGCATTTTCATTGTATATACAAAAATTGTACATCAAAGCTCACACATTTTCATTGTATATACAAGAAATGTACATGAAAACATACACATTTTCATTGTATGTACAAGAAATGTACATCAAAACATACACATTTTCATTGTATATACAACAAATGTACAACAAAACTTACACATTTTCATTGTACACTCCAGAAATGTACATCGAAACTTACACATTTTCATTCTATATACAAGGAATGTACATCAAAACATACACATTTTCATTGTATATACAAGAAATGTACTTCAAAACTCACACATTTTCATTCTATATACAATGAATGTACATCAAAACATACACATTTTCATTGTATATACAAGAAATGTACATCAAAGCTCACACATCTTCATTGTATATACAAGAAATGTACATGAAAACATACACATTTTCATTGTATATACAAGAAATGTACATCAAAGCTCACACATTTTCATTGTATATACAAGAAATGTACATGAAAACATACACATTTTCATTGTATATACAAGAAATATACATCAAAAGATACACATTTTCATTGTACACTCCAGAAATGTACATCAAAACTTTCACATTTTCATTCTATATACAAGGAATGTACATCAAAACATACACATTTTCATTGTATATACAAGAAATGTACATCAAAACTCACACATTTTCATTGTATATACAAGAAATGTACATCAAAGCTCACACATTTTCATTCTATATACAAGAAATGTACATGACAACATACACATTTTCATTGTATATACAAGAAATGTACTTCAAAAGATACACATTTTCATTGTATATACAAGAAATGTACATCAAGGCCCACACATTTTCATTGTATATACAAGAAATGTACATGAAAGCATACACATTTTCATTGTATATACAAGAAATGTACATCAAAGTTCACACATTTTCATTGTATATACAAGAAATGTACATGAAAGCATACACATTTTCATTGTATATACAAGAAATGTACAACAAAACTTACACATTTTCATTGTACACTCCAGAAATGTACATCAAAACTTACACATTTTCATTCTATATACAAGGAATGTACATCAAAACATACACATTTTCATGGTATATACAAGAAATGTACATCAAAACTCACACATTTTCATTGTATATACAAGAAATTTACATCAAAGCTCACACATTTTCATTGTATATACAAGAAATGTACATGAAAACATACACATTTTCATTGTATATACAAGAAATGTACATCAAAAGATACACATTTTCATTGTATATACAAGAAATGTACATCAAAACTTACACATTTTCATTGTACACTCAAGAAATGTGTATCAAAACTTACACATTTTCATTATATATACTAGAAATGTACATCAAAACTTACACACTTTCATTGTATATCAAGAAATGTACATCTAAACATACACATCTTCATTGTACACTCAAGAAATGTACATCAAAACTTACACATTTTCATTGTATATACAAGAAATGTACATCAAAACTTACACATTTTCATTGTATATACAAGCAGTGTACATCAAAACTTACACATTTTCATTGTATATACAAGAAATGTACATCAAAACTTACACATTTTCATTGTATATACAATAAATGTACATCAAAATATACACATTTTCATTGTATATACAATAAATGTACATCAAAACTTACACATTTTCTTTGTATATACAAAAATGTACTTCAAAACATACACATTTTCATTCTATATACAAGGAATGTACATCAAACTTACACATTTTCATTGAATATACAATAAATGTACATCAAAACTTACACATTTTCGTTGTACACTAAAGAAATATACATCAAAACTTACACATTTTCATTGTACATACAAGAAATGTACATCAAAACATACACATTTTCATCGTATATACAATAAATGTACATCAAAACTTACACATTTTCTTTGTATATACAAAAATGTACTTCAAAACATACACATTTTCATTCTATATACAAGGAATGTACATCAAAACTTACACATTTTCATTGTATATACAATAAATGTACATCAAAACTTACACAGTTTCATTGTATATACAATAAATGTATATCAAAACTTACACATTTTCATTGTATATACAAGAAATGTACATCAAAACTACACATTTTCGTTGTACACTAAAGAAATGTACATCAAAACATACAGATTTTCATTGTACAGACAAGAAATGTACATCAAAGCTTACACATTTTCATTGTATATACAAGAAATGTACATCAAAACTACACATTTTCGTTGTACACTAAAGAAATGTGCATCAAAACATACAGATTTTCATTGTACAGATAAGAAATGTACATCAAAACTTACACATTTTCATTGTGCACTCAAGAAATGTACATCAAAACATACAGATTTTCATTGTACAGACAAGAAATGTATATCAAAGCTTACACATTTTCATTGTATATACAAGAAATGTACATGAAAACTTACACATTTTCATTGTGCACTCAAGAAATGTACATCAAAACTTACACATTTTCATTGTACACTCAAGAAATGTACATCAAAGCTTACACATTTTCATTGTACACTCAAGAAATGTACATCAAAACATACACATTTTCATTGTATATACAAGAAATGTACATGAAAACACACACATTTTCATTGTATATACAAGAATTGTACATCAAAGCTCACACATTTTCATTGTATATACAAGAAATGTGCATCAAAACTTACACATTTTCATTGTATATACAAGGAATGTACATCAAAACTTACACATTTTCATTTTATATACAAGAATGTACATCAAAACTTACACATTTTCATTGCACATACAAGAAATGTACATCAAAACATACACATTTTCATTGTATATACAAGAAATGTACATCAAAACTTACACATTTTCATTGTATATACAATAAATGTACATCAAAACTTACACATTTTCATTGTATATACAAGAAATGTACATCAAAACATACACATTTTCATTGTATGTACAAGATATATACATAAAAACATACACATTTTCATTGTATATACAAGAAATGTACAGCAAAACATAAACATTTTCATTGTATATACAAGAAATGTACATCAAAACTACACATTTTCGTTGTACACTAAAGAAAGGTACATCAAAACATAAACATATTCATTGTACAGACAAGAAATGTAAATCAAAACTTACACATTTACATTGTGTATACAGGAAATGTACATCAAAACTTACACATTTTCATTGTGCACTCAAGAAATGTACATCAAAACTTACAAATTTTCATTGTACACTCAAGAAATGTACATCAAAACATACACATTTTCATTGTATAGACAAGAAATGTACATCAAAGCTTACACATTTTCATTGTACAGACAAGAAATGTAAATCAAAACTTACACATTTTCATTGTGCACTCAAGAAATGTACATCAAAACTTACACATTTTCATTGTACACTCAAGAAATGTACATCAAAACTTACACATTTTCATTGTACACTCAAGAAATGTACATCAAAAACCTACACATTTTAATTGTATATGCAAGAAATGTACGTCAAAACTTACACATTTTCATTGTACATACAAGAAATGTACATCAAAACTTTTGATGTACATCTCTTGTATATTCAACAGATGTACATCAAAACTACACATTTTCATTGTATATACTAGAAATGTACATCAAAGCTTGCACATTTTCATTGTATATACAAGAAATGTACATCCAAACTACACATTTTCATTGTATATACAAGAAATGTACATCAAAACTTACACATTTTCATTGTACATACAAGAAATGTACATCAAAACTTACGCATTTTCATTGTATATACAAGAAATATACATCCAAACTACACATTTTCATTGTATATACAAGAAATGTACATCAAAACTTACACATTTTCATTGTACATACAAGAAATGTACATCAAAACTTACGCATTTTCATTGTATATACAAAAATTGTACATCAAAGCTCACACATTTTCATTGTATATACAAGAAATGTACATGAAAACATACACATTTTCATTGTATGTACAAGAAATGTACATCAAAACATACACATTTTCATTGTATATACAACAAATGTACAACAAAACTTACACATTTTCATTGTACACTCCAGAAATGTACATCGAAACTTACACATTTTCATTCTATATACAAGGAATGTACATCAAAACATACACATTTTCATTGTATATACAAGAAATGTACTTCAAAACTCACACATTTTCATTCTATATACAATGAATGTACATCAAAACATACACATTTTCATTGTATATACAAGAAATGTACATCAAAGCTCACACATCTTCATTGTATATACAAGAAATGTACATGAAAACATACACATTTTCATTGTATATACAAGAAATGTACATCAAAGCTCACACATTTTCATTGTATATACAAGAAATGTACATGAAAACATACACATTTTCATTGTATATACAAGAAATATACATCAAAAGATACACATTTTCATTGTACACTCCAGAAATGTACATCAAAACTTACACATTTTCATTCTATATACAAGGAATGTACATCAAAACATACACATTTTCATTGTATATACAAGAAATGTACATCAAAACTCACACATTTTCATTGTATATACAAGAAATGTACATCAAAGCTCACACATTTTCATTCTAGATACAAGAAATGTACATGACAACATACACATTTTCATTGTATATACAAGAAATGTACATCAAAAGATACACATTTTCATTGTATATACAAGAAATGTACATCAAGGCTCACACATTTTCATTGTATATACAAGAAATGTACATGAAAGCATACACATTTTCATTGTATATACAAGAAATGTACATCAAAGTTCACACATTTTCATTGTATATACAAGAAATGTACATGAAAGCATACACATTTTCATTGTATATACAAGAAATGTACAACAAAACTTACACATTTTCATTGTACACTCCAGAAATGTACATCAAAACTTACACATTTTCATTCTATATACAAGGAATGTACATCAAAACATACACATTTTCATGGTATATACAAGAAATGTACATCAAAACTCACACATTTTCATTGTATATACAAGAAATGTACATCAAAGCTCACACATTTTCATTGTATATACAAGAAATGTACATGAAAACATACACATTTTCATTGTATATACAAGAAATGTACATCAAAAGATACACATTTTCATTGTATATACAAGAAATGTACATCAAAACTTACACATTTTCATTGTACACTCAAGAAATGTGTATCAAAACTTACACATTTTCATTGTATATACTAGAAATGTACATCAAAACTTACACACTTTCATTGTATATCAAGAAATGTACATCTAAACATACACATCTTCATTGTACACTCAAGAAATGTACATCAAAACTTACACATTTTCATTGTATATACAAGAAATGTACATCAAAACTTACACATTTTCATTGTGCACTCAAGAAATGTACATCAAAACTTACAAATTTTCATTGTACACTCAAGAAATGTACATCAAAACATACACATTTTCATTGTATAGACAAGAAATGTACATCAAAGCTTACACATTTTCATTGTACAGACAAGAAATGTAAATCAAAACTTACACATTTTCATTGTGCACTCAAGAAATGTACATCAAAACTTACACATTTTCATTGTACACTCAAGAAATGTACATCAAAACTTACACATTTTCATTGTACACTCAAGAAATGTACATCAAAAACCTACACATTTTAATTGTATATGCAAGAAATGTACGTCAAAACTTACACATTTTCATTGTACATACAAGAAATGTACATCAAAACTTTTGATGTACATCTCTTGTATATTCAACAGATGTACATCAAAACTACACATTTTCATTGTATATACCAGAAATGTACATCAAAGCTTACACATTTTCATTGTATATACAAGAAATGTACATCCAAACTACACATTTTCATTGTATATACAAGAAATGTACATCAAAACTTACACATTTTCATTGTACATACAAGAAATGTACATCAAAACTTACGCATTTTCATTGTATATACAAGAAATATACATCCAAACTACACATTTTCATTGTATATACAAGAAATGTACATCAAAACTTACACATTTTCATTGTACATACAAGAAATGTACATCAAAACTTACGCATTTTCATTGTATATACAAAAATTGTACATCAAAGCTCACACATTTTCATTGTATATACAAGAAATGTACATGAAAACATACACATTTTCATTGTATGTACAAGAAATGTACATCAAAACATACACATTTTCATTGTATATACAACAAATGTACAACAAAACTTACACATTTTCATTGTACACTCCAGAAATGTACATCGAAACTTACACATTTTCATTCTATATACAAGGAATGTACATCAAAACATACACATTTTCATTGTATATACAAGAAATGTACTTCAAAACTCACACATTTTCATTCTATATACAATGAATGTACATCAAAACATACACATTTTCATTGTATATACAAGAAATGTACATCAAAGCTCACACATCTTCATTGTATATACAAGAAATGTACATGAAAACATACACATTTTCATTGTATATACAAGAAATGTACATCAAAGCTCACACATTTTCATTGTATATACAAGAAATGTACATGAAAACATACACATTTTCATTGTATATACAAGAAATATACATCAAAAGATACACATTTTCATTGTACACTCCAGAAATGTACATCAAAACTTACACATTTTCATTCTATATACAAGGAATGTACATCAAAACATACACATTTTCATTGTATATACAAGAAATGTACATCAAAACTCACACATTTTCATTGTATATACAAGAAATGTACATCAAAGCTCACACATTTTCATTCTATATACAAGAAATGTACATGACAACATACACATTTTCATTGAATATACAAGAAATGTACATCAAAAGATACACATTTTCATTGTATATACAAGAAATGTACATCAAGGCTCACACATTTTCATTGTATATACAAGAAATGTACATGAAAGCATACACATTTTCATTGTATATACAAGAAATGTACATCAAAGTTCACACATTTTCATTGTATATACAAGAAATGTACATGAAAGCATACACATTTTCATTGTATATACAAGAAATGTACAACAAAACTTACACATTTTCATTGTACACTCCAGAAATGTACATCAAAACTTACACATTTTCATTCTATATACAAGGAATGTACATCAAAACATACACATTTTCATGGTATATACAAGAAATGTACATCAAAACTCACACATTTTCATTGTATATACAAGAAATGTACATCAAAGCTCACACATTTTCATTGTATATACAAGAAATGTACATGAAAACATACACATTTTCATTGTATATACAAGAAATGTACATCAAAAGATACACATTTTCATTGTATATACAAGAAATGTACATCAAAACTTTCACATTTTCATTGTACACTCAAGAAATGTACATCAAAACTTACACATTTTCATTGTATATACAAGAAATGTACATCAAAACTTACACATTTTCATTGTATATACAAGCAGTGTACATCAAAACTTACACATTTTCATTGTATATACAAGAAATGTACATCAAAACTTACACATTTTCATTGTATATACAATAAATGTACATCAAAATATACACATTTTCATTGTATATACAATAAATGTACATCAAAACTTACACATTTTCTTTGTATATACAAAAATGTACTTCAAAACATACACATTTTCATTCTATATACAAGGAATGTACATCAAACTTACACATTTTCATTGAATATACAATAAATGTACATCAAAACTTACACATTTTCGTTGTACACTAAAGAAATATACATCAAAACTTACACATTTTCATTGTACATACAAGAAATGTACATCAAAACATACACATTTTCATCGTATATACAATAAATGTACATCAAAACTTACACATTTTCTTTGTATATACAAAAATGTACTTCAAAACATACACATTTTCATTCTATATACAAGGAATGTACATCAAAACTTACACATTTTCATTGTATATACAATAAATGTACATCAAAACTTACACAGTTTCATTGTATATAGAATAAATGTATATCAAAACTTACACATTTTCATTGTATATACAAGAAATGTACATCAAAACTACACATTTTCGTTGTACACTAAAGAAATGTACATCAAAACATACAGATTTTCATTGTACAGACAAGAAATGTACATCAAAGCTTACACATTTTCATTGTATATACAAGAAATGTACATCAAAACTACACATTTTCGTTGTACACTAAAGAAATGTACATCAAAACATACAGATTTTCATTGTACAGACAAGAAATGTACATCAAAACTTACACATTTTCATTGTGCACTCAAGAAATGTACATCAAAACATACAGATTTTCATTGTACAGACAAGAAATGTATATCAAAGCTTACACATTTTCATTGTATATACAAGAAATGTACATGAAAACTTACACATTTTCATTGTGCACTCAAGAAATGTACATCAAAACTTACACATTTTCATTGTACACTCAAGAAATGTACATCAAAACTTACACATTTTCATTGTACACTCAAGAAATGTACATCAAAACATACACATTTTCATTGTATATACAAGAAATGTACATGAAAACACACACATTTTCATTGTATATACAAGAATTGTACATCAAAGCTCACACATTTTCATTGTATATACAAGAAATGTGCATCAAAACTTACACATTTTCATTGTATATACAAGGAATGTACATCAAAACTTACACATTTTCATTTTATATACAAGAATGTACATCAAAACTTACACATTTTCATTGCACATACAAGAAATGTACATCAAAACATACACATTTTCATTGTATATACAAGAAATGTACATCAAAACTTACACATTTTCATTGTATATACAATAAATGTACATCAAAACTTACACATTTTCATTGTATATACAAGAAATGTACATCAAAACATACACATTTTCATTGTATGTACAAGATATATACATAAAAACATACACATTTTCATTGTATATACAAGAAATGTACAGCAAAACATAAACATTTTCATTGTATATACAAGAAATGTACATCAAAACTACACATTTTCGTTGTACACTAAAGAAAGGTACATCAAAACATAAACATATTCATTGTACAGACAAGAAATGTAAATCAAAACTTACACATTTACATTGTGTATACAGGAAATGTACATCAAAACTTACACATTTTCATTGTGCAATCAAGAAATGTACATCAAACCTTACAAATTTTCATTGTACACTCAAGAAATGTACATCAAAACATACACATTTTCATTGTATAGACAAGAAATGTACATCAAAGCTTACACATTTTCATTGTACAGACAAGAAATGTAAATCAAAACTTACACATTTTCATTGTGCACTCAAGAAATGTACATCAAAACTTACACATTTTCATTGTACACTCAAGAAATGTACATCAAAACTTACACATTTTCATTGTACACTCAAGAAATGTACATCAAAAACCTACACATTTTAATTGTATATGCAAGAAATGTACGTCAAAACTTACACATTTTCATTGTACATACAAGAAATGTACATCAAAACTTTTGATGTACATCTCTTGTATATTCAACAGATGTACATCAAAACTACACATTTTCATTGTATATACTAGAAATGTACATCAAAGCTTACACATTTTCATTGTATATACAAGAAATGTACATCCAAACTACACATTTTCATTGTATATACAAGAAATGTACATCAAAACTTACACATTTTCATTGTACATACAAGAAATGTACATCAAAACTTACGCATTTTCATTGTATATACAAGAAATATACATCCAAACTACACATTTTCATTGTATATACAAGAAATGTACATCAAAACTTACACATTTTCATTGTACATACAAGAAATGTACATCAAAACTTACGCATTTTCATTGTATATACAAAAATTGTACATCAAAGCTCACACATTTTCATTGTATATACAAGAAATGTACATGAAAACATACACATTTTCATTGTATGTACAAGAAATGTACATCAAAACATACACATTTTCATTGTATATACAACAAATGTACAACAAAACTTACACATTTTCATTGTACACTCCAGAAATGTACATCGAAACTTACACATTTTCATTCTATATACAAGGAATGTACATCAAAACATACACATTTTCATTGTATATACAAGAAATGTACTTCAAAACTCACACATTTTCATTCTATATACAATGAATGTACATCAAAACATACACATTTTCATTGTATATACAAGAAATGTACATCAAAGCTCACACATCTTCATTGTATATACAAGAAATGTACATGAAAACATACACATTTTCATTGTATATACAAGAAATGTACATCAAAGCTCACACATTTTCATTGTATATACAAGAAATGTACATGAAAACATACACATTTTCATTGTATATACAAGAAATATACATCAAAAGATACACATTTTCATTGTACACTCCAGAAATGTACATCAAAACTTACACATTTTCATTCTATATACAAGGAATGTACATCAAAACATACACATTTTCATTGTATATACAAGACATGTACATCAAAACTCACACATTTTCATTGTATATACAAGAAATGTACATCAAAGCTCACACATTTTCATTCTAGATACAAGAAATGTACATGACAACATACACATTTTCATTGTATATACAAGAAATGTACATCAAAAGATACACATTTTCATTGTATATACAAGAAATGTACATCAAGGCTCACACATTTTCATTGTATATACAAGAAATGTACATGAAAGCATACACATTTTCATTGTATATACAAGAAATGTACATCAAAGTTCACACATTTTCATTGTATATACAAGAAATGTACATGAAAGCATACACATTTTCATTGTATATACAAGAAATGTACAACAAAACTTACACATTTTCATTGTACACTCCAGAAATGTACATCAAAACTTACACATTTTCATTCTATATACAAGGAATGTACATCAAAACATACACATTTTCATGGTATATACAAGAAATGTACATCAAAACTCACACATTTTCATTGTATATACAAGAAATGTACATCAAAGCTCACACATTTTCATTGTATATACAAGAAATGTACATGAAAACATACACATTTTCATTGTATATACAAGAAATGTACATCAAAAGATACACATTTTCATTGTATATACAAGAAATGTACATCAAAACTTACACATTTTCATTGTACACTCAAGAAATGTGTATCAAAACTTACACATTTTCATTGTATATACTAGAAATGTACATCAAAACTTACACACTTTCATTGTATATCAAGAAATGTACATCTAAACATACACATTTTCATTGTGCACTCAAGAAATGTACATCAAAACTTACAAATTTTCATTGTACACTCAAGAAATGTACATCAAAACATACACATTTTCATTGTATAGACAAGAAATGTACATCAAAGCTTACACATTTTCATTGTGCACTCAAGAAATGTACATCAAAACTTACACATTTTCATTGTACACTCAAGAAATGTACATCAAAACTTACACATTTTCATTGTACACTCAAGAAATGTACATCAAAAACCTACACATTTTAATTGTATATGCAAGAAATGTACGTCAAAACTTACACATTTTCATTGTACATACAAGAAATGTACATCAAAACTTTTGATGTACATCTCTTGTATATTCAACAGATGTACATCAAAACTACACATTTTCATTGTATATACAAGAAATGTGCATCAAAACTTACACATTTTCATTGTATATACAAGGAATGTACATCAAAACTTACACATTTTCATTTTATATACAAGAATGTACATCAAAACTTACACATTTTCATTGCACATACAAGAAATGTACATCAAAACATACACATTTTCATTGTATATACAAGAAATGTACATCAAAACTTACACATTTTCATTGTATATACAATAAATGTACATCAAAACTTACACATTTTCATTGTATATACAAGAAATGTACATCAAAACATACACATTTTCATTCTATGTACAAGATATATACATAAAAACATACACATTTTCATTGTATATACAAGAAATGTACAGCAAAACATAAACATTTTCATTGTATATACAAGAAATGTACATCAAAACTACACATTTTCGTTGTACACTAAAGAAAGGTACATCAAAACATAAACATATTCATTGTACAGACAAGAAATGTAAATCAAAACTTACACATTTACATTGTGTATACAGGAAATGTACATCAAAACTTACACATTTTCATTGTGCAATCAAGAAATGTACATTAAAACTTACAAATTTTCATTGTACACTCAAGAAATGTACATCAAAACATACACATTTTCATTGTATAGACAAGAAATGTACATCAAAGCTTACACATTTTCATTGTACAGACAAGAAATGTAAATCAAAACTTACACATTTTCATTGTGCACTCAAGAAATGTACATCAAAACTTACACATTTTCATTGTACACTCAAGAAATGTACATCAAAACTTACACATTTTCATTGTACACTCAAGAAATGTACATCAAAAACCTACACATTTTAATTGCATATGCAAGAAATGTACGTCAAAACTTACACATTTTCATTGTACATACAATAAATGTACATCAAAACTTTTGATGTACATCTCTTGTATATTCAACAGATGTACATCAAAACTACACATTTTCATTGTATATACTAGAAATGTACATCAAAGCTTACACATTTTCATTGTATATACAAGAAATGTACATCCAAACTACACATTTTCATTGTATATACAAGAAATGTACATCAAAACTTACACATTTTCATTGTACATACAAGAAATGTACATCAAAACTTACGCATTTTCATTGTATATACAAGAAATATACATCCAAACTACACATTTTCATTGTATATACAAGAAATGTACATCAAAACTTACACATTTTCATTGTACATACAAGAAATGTACATCAAAACTTACGCATTTTCATTGTATATACAAAAATTGTACATCAAAGCTCACACATTTTCATTGTATATACAAGAAATGTACATGAAAACATACACATTTTCATTGTATGTACAAGAAATGTACATCAAAACATACACATTTTCATTGTATATACAAGAAATATACATCAAAAGATACACATTTTCATTGTACACTCCAGAAATGTACATCAAAACTTACACATTTTCATTCTATATACAAGGAATGTACATCAAAACATACACATTTTCATTGTATATACAAGACATGTACATCAAAACTCACACATTTTCATTGTATATACAAGAAATGTACATCAAAGCTCACACATTTTCATTCTAGATACAAGAAATGTACATGACAACATACACATTTTCATTGTATATACAAGAAATGTACATCAAAAGATACACATTTTCATTGTATATACAAGAAATGTACATCAAGGCTCACACATTTTCATTGTATATACAAGAAATGTACATGAAAGCATACACATTTTCATTGTATATACAAGAAATGTACATCAAAGTTCACACATTTTCATTGTATATACAAGAAATGTACATGAAAGCATACACATTTTCATTGTATATACAAGAAATGTACAACAAAACTTACACATTTTCATTGTACACTCCAGAAATGTACATCAAAACTTACACATTTTCATTCTATATACAAGGAATGTACATCAAAACATACACATTTTCATGGTATATACAAGAAATGTACATCAAAACTCACACATTTTCATTGTATATACAAGAAATGTACATCAAAGCTCACACATTTTCATTGTATATACAAGAAATGTACATGAAAACATACACATTTTCATTGTATATACAAGAAATGTACATCAAAAGATACACATTTTCATTGTATATACAAGAAATGTACATCAAAACTTACACATTTTCATTGTACACTCAAGAAATGTGTATCAAAACTTACACATTTTCATTGTATATACTAGAAATGTACATCAAAACTTACACACTTTCATTGTATATCAAGAAATGTACCTCTAAACATACACATCTTCATTGTACACTCAAGAAATGTACATCAAAACTTACAAATTTTCATTGTATATACAAGAAATGTACATCAAAACTTACACATTTTCATTGTGCACTCAAGAAATGTACATCAAAACTTACAAATTTTCATTGTACACTCAAGAAATGTACATCAAAACATACACATTTTCATTGTATAGACAAGAAATGTACATCAAAGCTTACACATTTTCATTGTACAGACAAGAAATGTAAATCAAAACTTACACATTTTCATTGTGCACTCAAGAAATGTACATCAAAACTTACACATTTTCATTGTACACTCAAGAAATGTACATCAAAACTTACACATTTTCATTGTACACTCAAGAAATGTACATCAAAAACCTACACATTTTAATTGTATATGCAAGAAATGTACGTCAAAACTTACACATTTTCATTGTACATACAAGAAATGTACATCAAAGCTTTTGATGTACATCTCTTGTATATTCAACAGATGTACATCAAAACTACACATTTTCATTGTATATACTAGAAATGTACATCAAAGCTTACACATTTTCATTGTATATACAAGAAATGTACATCCAAACTACACATTTTCATTGTATATACAAGAAATGTACATCAAAACTTACACATTTTCATTGTACATACAAGAAATGTACATCAAAACTTACGCATTTTCATTGTATATACAAGAAATATACATCCAAACTACACATTTTCATTGTATATACAAGAAATGTACATCAAAACTTACACATTTTCATTGTACATACAAGAAATGTACATCAAAACTTACGCATTTTCATTGTATATACAAAAATTGTACATCAAAGCTCACACATTTTCATTGTATATACAAGAAATGTACATGAAAACATACACATTTTCATTGTATGTACAAGAAATGTACATCAAAACATACACATTTTCATTGTATATACAACAAATGTACAACAAAACTTACACATTTTCATTGTACACTCCAGAAATGTACATCGAAACTTACACATTTTCATTCTATATACAAGGAATGTACATCAAAACATACACATTTTCATTGTATATACAAGAAATGTACTTCAAAACTCACACATTTTCATTCTATATACAATGAATGTACATCAAAACATACACATTTTCATTGTATATACAAGAAATGTACATCAAAGCTCACACATCTTCATTGTATATACAAGAAATGTACATGAAAACATACACATTTTCATTGTATATACAAGAAATGTACATCAAAGCTCACACATTTTCATTGTATATACAAGAAATGTACATGAAAACATACACATTTTCATTGTATATACAAGAAATATACATCAAAAGATACACATTTTCATTGTACACTCCAGAAATGTACATCAAAACTTACACATTTTCATCCTATATACAAGGAATGTACATCAAAACATACACATTTTCATTGTATATACAAGAAATGTACATCAAAACTCACACATTTTCATTGTATATACAAGAAATGTACATCAAAGCTCACACATTTTCATTCTATATACAAGAAATGTACATGACAACATACACATTTTCATTGTATATACAAGAAATGTACATCAAAAGATACACATTTTCATTGTATATACAAGAAATGTACATCAAGGCTCACACATTTTCATTGTATATACAAGAAATGTACATGAAAGCATACACATTTTCATTGTATATACAAGAAATGTACATCAAAGTTCACACATTTTCATTGTATATACAAGAAATGTACATGAAAGCATACACATTTTCATTGTATATACAAGAAATGTACAACAAAACTTACACATTTTCATTGTACACTCCAGAAATGTACATCAAAACTTACACATTTTCATTCTATATACAAGGAATGTACATCAAAACATACACATTTTCATGGTATATACAAGAAATGTACATCAAAACTCACACATTTTCATTGTATATACAAGAAATGTACATCAAAGCTCACACATTTTCATTGTATATACAAGAAATGTACATGAAAACATACACATTTTCATTGTATATACAAGAAATGTACATCAAAAGATACACATTTTCATTGTATATACAAGAAATGTACATCAAAACTTACACATTTTCATTGTACACTCAAGAAATGTGTATCAAAACTTACACATTTTCATTGTATATACTAGAAATGTACATCAAAACTTACACACTTTCATTGTATATCAAGAAATGTACATCTAAACATACACATCTTCATTGTACACTCAAGAAATGTACATCAAAACTTACACATTTTCATTGTATATACAAGAAATGTACATCAAAACTTACACATTTTCATTGTGCACTCAAGAAATGTACATCAAAACTTACAAATTTTCATTGTACACTCAAGAAATGTACATCAAAACATACACATTTTCATTGTATAGACAAGAAATGTACATCAAAGCTTACACATTTTCATTGTACAGACAAGAAATGTAAATCAAAACTTACACATTTTCATTGTGCACTCAAGAAATGTACATCAAAACTTACACATTTTCATTGTACACTCAAGAAATGTACATCAAAACTTACACATTTTCATTGTACACTCAAGAAATGTACATCAAAAACCTACACATTTTAATTGTATATGCAAGAAATGTACGTCAAAACTTACACATTTTCATTGTACATACAAGAAATGTACATCAAAACTTTTGATGTACATCTCTTGTATATTCAACAGATGTACATCAAAACTACACATTTTCATTGTATATACTAGAAATGTACATCAAAGCTTACACATTTTCATTGTATATACAAGAAATGTACATCCAAACTACACATTTTCATTGTATATACAAGAAATGTACATCAAAACTTACACATTTTCATTGTACATACAAGAAATGTACATCAAAACTTACGCATTTTCATTGTATATACAAGAAATATACATCCAAACTACACATTTTCATTGTATATACAAGAAATGTACATCAAAACTTACACATTTTCATTGTACATACAAGAAATGTACATCAAAACTTACGCATTTTCATTGTATATACAAAAATTGTACATCAAAGCTCACACATTTTCATTGTATATACAAGAAATGTACATGAAAACATACACATTTTCATTGTATGTACAAGAAATGTACATCAAAACATACACATTTTCATTGTATATACAACAAATGTACAACAAAACTTACACATTTTCATTGTACACTCCAGAAATGTACATCGAAACTTACACATTTTCATTCTATATACAAGGAATGTACATCAAAACATACACATTTTCATTGTATATACAAGAAATGTACTTCAAAACTCACACATTTTCATTCTATATACAATGAATGTACATCAAAACATACACATTTTCATTGTATATACAAGAAATGTACATCAAAGCTCACACATCTTCATTGTATATACAAGAAATGTACAAGAAAACATACACATTTTCATTGTATATACAAGAAATGTACATCAAAGCTCACACATTTTCATTGTATATACAAGAAATGTACATGAAAACATACACATTTTCATTGTATATACAAGAAATATACATCAAAAGATACACATTTTCATTGTACACTCCAGAAATGTACATCAAAACTTACACATTTTCATTCTATATACAAGGAATGTACATCAAAACATACACATTTTCATTGTATATACAAGAAATGTACATCAAAACTCACACATTTTCATTGTATATACAAGAAATGTACATCAAAGCTCACACATTTTCGTTCTATATACAAGAAATGTACATGACAACATACACATTTTCATTGTATATACAAGAAATGTACATCAAAAGATACACATTTTCATTGTATATACAAGAAATGTACATCAAGGCTCACACATTTTCATTGTATATACAAGAAATGTACATGAAAGCATACACATTTTCATTGTATATACAAGAAATGTACATCAAAGTTCACACATTTTCATTGTATATACAAGAAATGTACATGAAAGCATACACATTTTCATTGTATATACAAGAAATGTACAACAAAACTTACACATTTTCATTGTACACTCCAGAAATGTACATCAAAACTTACACATTTTCATTCTATATACAAGGAATGTACATCAAAACATACACATTTTCATGGTATATACAAGAAATGTACATCAAAACTCACACATTTTCATTGTATATACAAGAAATGTACATCAAAGCTCACACATTTTCATTGTATATACAAGAAATGTACATGAAAACATACACATTTTCATTGTATATACAAGAAATGTACATCAAAAGATACACATTTTCATTGTATATACAAGAAATGTACATCAAAACTTACACATTTTCATTGTACACTCAAGAAATGTGTATCAAAACTTACACATTTTCATTGTATATACTAGAAATGTACATCAAAACTTACACACTTTCATTGTATATCAAGAAATGTACATCTAAACATACACATCTTCATTGTACACTCAAGAAATGTACATCAAAACTTACACATTTTCATTGTATATACAAGAAATGTACATCAAAACTTACACATTTTCATTGTATATACAAGCAGTGTACATCAAAACTTACACATTTTCATTGTATATACAAGAAATGTACATCAAAACTTACACATTTTCTTTGTATATACAATAAATGTACATCAAAATATACACATTTTCATTGTATATACAATAAATGTACATCAAAACTTACACATTTTCTTTGTATATACAAAAATGTACTTCAAAACATACACATTTTCATTCTATATACAAGGAATGTACATCAAACTTACACATTTTCATTGAATATACAACAAATGTACATCAAAACTTACACATTTTCGTTGTACACTAAAGAAATATACATCAAAACTTACACATTTTCATTGTACATACAAGAAATGTACATCAAAACATACACATTTTCATCGTATATACAATAAATGTACATCAAAACTTACACATTTTCTTTGTATATACAAAAATGTACTTCAAAACATACACATTTTCATTCTATATACAAGGAATGTACATCAAAACTTACACATTTTCATTGTATATACAATAAATGTACATCAAAACTTACACAGTTTCATTGTATATACAATAAATGTATATCAAAACTTACACATTTTCATTGTATATACAAGAAATGTACATCAAAACTACACATTTTCGTTGTACACTAAAGAAATGTACATCAAAACATACAGATTTTCATTGTACAGACAAGAAATGTACATCAAAGCTTACACATTTTCATTGTATATACAAGAAATGTACATCAAAACTACACATTTTCGTTGTACACTAAAGAAATGTACATCAAAACATACAGATTTTCATTGTACAGACAAGAAATGTACATCAAAACTTACACATTTTCATTGTGCACTCAAGAAATGTACATCAAAACATACAGATTTTCATTGTACAGACAAGAAATGTATATCAAAGCTTACACATTTTCATTGTATATACAAGAAATGTACATGAAAACTTACACATTTTCATTGTGCACTCAAGAAATGTACATCAAAACTTACACATTTTCATTGTACACTCAAGAAATGTACATCAAAACTTACACATTTTCATTGTACACTCAAGAAATGTACATCAAAACATACACATTTTCATTGTATATACAAGAAATGTACATGAAAACACACACATTTTCATTGTATATACAAGAATTGTACATCAAAGCTCACACATTTTCATTGTATATACAAGAAATGTGCATCAAAACTTACACATTTTCATTGTATATACAAGGAATGTACATCAAAACTTACACATTTTCATTTTATATACAAGAATGTACATCAAAACTTACACATTTTCATTGCACATACAAGAAATGTACATCAAAACATACACATTTTCATTGTATATACAAGAAATGTACATCAAAACTTACACATTTTCATTGTATATACAATAAATGTACATCAAAACTTACACATTTTCATTGTATATACAAGAAATGTACATCAAAACATACACATTTTCATTGTATGTACAAGATATATACATAAAAACATACACATTTTCATTGTATATACAAGAAATGTACAGCAAAACATAAACATTTTCATTGTATATACAAGAAATGTACATCAAAACTACACATTTTCGTTGTACACTAAAGAAAGGTACATCTAAACATAAACATATTCATTGTACAGACAAGAAATGTAAATCAAAACTTACACATTTACATTGTGTATACAGGAAATGTACATCAAAACTTACACATTTTCATTGTGCACTCAAGAAATGTACATCAAAACTTACAAATTTTCATTGTACACTCAAGAAATGTACATCAAAACATACACATTTTCATTGTATAGACAAGAAATGTACATCAAAGCTTACACATTTTCATTGTACAGACAAGAAATGTAAATCAAAACTTACACATTTTCATTGTGCACTCAAGAAATGTACATCAAAACTTACACATTTTCATTGTACACTCAAGAAATGTACATCAAAAACCTACACATTTTCATTGTACATACAAGAAATGTACATCAAAACTTTTGATGTACATCTCTTGTATATTCAACAGATGTACATCAAAACTACACATTTTCATTGTATATACTAGAAATGTACATCAAAGCTTACACATTTTCATTGTATATACAAGAAATGTACATCCAAACTACACATTTTCATTGTATATACAAGAAATGTACATCAAAACTTACACATTTTCATTGTACATACAAGAAATGTACATCAAAACTTACGCATTTTCATTGTATATACAAGAAATATACATCCAAACTACACATTTTCATTGTATATACAAGAAATGTACATCAAAACTTACACATTTTCATTGTACATACAAGAAATGTACATCAAAACTTACGCATTTTCATTGTATATACAAAAATTGTACATCAAAGCTCACACATTTTCATTGTATATACAAGAAATGTACATGAAAACATACACATTTTCATTGTATGTACAAGAAATGTACATCAAAACATACACATTTTCATTGTATATACAACAAATGTACAACAAAACTTACACATTTTCATTGTACACTCCAGAAATGTACATCGAAACTTACACATTTTCATTCTATATACAAGGAATGTACATCAAAACATACACATTTTCATTGTATATACAAGAAATGTACTTCAAAACTCACACATTTTCATTCTATATACAATGAATGTACATCAAAACATACACATTTTCATTGTATATACAAGAAATGTACATCAAAGCTCACACATCTTCATTGTATATACAAGAAATGTACATGAAAACATACACATTTTCATTGTATATACAAGAAATGTACATCAAAGCTCACACATTTTCATTGTATATACAAGAAATGTACATGAAAACATACACATTTTCATTGTATATACAAGAAATATACATCAAAAGATACACATTTTCATTGTACACTCCAGAAATGTACATCAAAACTTACACATTTTCATTCTATATACAAGGAATGTACATCAAAACATACACATTTTCATTGTATATACAAGAAATGTACATCAAAACTCACACATTTTCATTGTATATACAAGAAATGTACATCAAAGCTCACACATTTTCATTCTATATACAAGAAATGTACATGACAACATACACATTTTCATTGTATATACAAGAAATGTACATCAAAAGATACACATTTTCATTGTATATACAAGAAATGTACATCAAGGCTCACACATTTTCATTGTATATACAAGAAATGTACATGAAAGCATACACATTTTCATTGTATATACAAGAAATGTACATCAAAGTTCACACATTTTCATTGTATATACAAGAAATGTACATGAAAGCATACACATTTTCATTGTATATACAAGAAATGTACAACAAAACTTACACATTTTCATTGTACACTCCAGAAATGTACATCAAAACTTACACATTTTCATTCTATATACAAGGAATGTACATCAAAACATACACATTTTCATGGTATATACAAGAAATGTACATCAAAACTCACACATTTTCATTGTATATACAAGAAATGTACATCAAAGCTCACACATTTTCATTGTATATACAAGAAATGTACATGAAAACATACACATTTTCATTGTATATACAAGAAATGTACATCAAAAGATACACATTTTCATTGTATATACAAGAAATGTACATCAAAACTTACACATTTTCATTGTACACTCAAGAAATGTGTATCAAAACTTACACATTTTCATTGTATATACTAGAAATGTACATCAAAACTTACACACTTTCATTGTATATCAAGAAATGTACATCTAAACATACACATCTTCATTGTACACTCAAGAAATGTACATCAAAACTTACACATTTTCATTGTATATACAAGAAATGTACATCAAAACTTACACATTTTCATTGTATATACAAGCAGTGTACATCAAAACTTACACATTTTCATTGTATATACAAGAAATGTACATCAAAACTTACACATTTTCATTGTATATACAATAAATGTACATCAAAATATACACATTTTCATTGTATATACAATAAATGTACATCAAAACTTACACATTTTCTTTGTATATACAAAAATGTACTTCAAAACATACACATTTTCATTCTATATACAAGGAATGTACATCAAACTTACACATTTTCATTGAATATACAATAAATGTACATCAAAACTTACACATTTTCGTTGTACACTAAAGAAATATACATCAAAACTTACACATTTTCATTGTACATACAAGAAATGTACATCAAAACATACACATTTTCATCGTATATACAATAAATGTACATCAAAACTTACACATTTTCTTTGTATATACAAAAATGTACTTCAAAACATACACATTTTCATTCTATATACAAGGAATGTACATCAAAACTTACACATTTTCATTGTATATACAATAAATGTACATCAAAACTTACACAGTTTCATTGTATATACAATAAATGTATATCAAAACTTACACATTTTCATTGTATATACAAGAAATGTACATCAAAACTACACATTTTCGTTGTACACTAAAGAAATGTACATCAAAACATACAGATTTTCATTGTACAGACAAGAAATGTACATCAAAGCTTACACATTTTCATTGTATATACAAGAAATGTACATCAAAACTACACATTTTCGTTGTACACTAAAGAAATGTACATCAAAACATACAGATTTTCATTGTACAGACAAGAAATGTACATCAAAACTTACACATTTTCATTGTGCACTCAAGAAATGTACATCAAAACATACAGATTTTCATTGTACAGACAAGAAATGTATATCAAAGCTTACACATTTTCATTGTATATACAAGTAATGTACATGAAAACTTACACATTTTCATTGTGCACTCAAGAAATGTACATCAAAACTTACACATTTTCATTGTACACTCAAGAAATGTACATCAAAGCTTACACATTTTCATTGTACACTCAAGAAATGTACATCAAAACATACACATTTTCATTGTATATACAAGAAATGTACATGAAAACACACACATTTTCATTGTATATACAAGAATTGTACATCAAAGCTCACACATTTTCATTTGTATATACAAGAAATGTGCATCAAAACTTACACATTTTCATTGTATATACAAGGAATGTACATCAAAAGTTACACATTTTCATTTTATATACAAGAATGTACATCAAAACTTACACATTTTCATTGCACATACAAGAAACATACATCAAAACATACACATTTTCATTGTATATACAAGAAATGTACATCAAAACTTACACATTTTCATTGTATATACAATAAATGTACATCAAAACTTACACATTTTCATTGTATATACAAGAAATGTACATCAAAACATACACATTTTCATTGTATGTACAAGATATATACATAAAAACATACACATTTTCATTGTATATACAAGAAATGTACAGCAAAACATAAACATTTTCATTGTATATACAAGAAATGTACATCAAAACTACACATTTTCGTTGTACACTAAAGAAAGGTACATCAAAACATAAACATATTCATTGTACAGACAAGAAATGTAAATCAAAACTTACACATTTACATTGTGTATACAGGAAATGTACATCAAAACTTACACATTTTCATTGTGCACTCAAGAAATGTACATCAAAACTTACAAATTTTCATTGTACACTCAAGAAATGTACATCAAAACATACACATTTTCATTGTATAGACAAGAAATGTACATCAAAGCTTACCCATTTTCATTGTACAGACAAGAAATGTAAATCAAAACTTACACATTTTCATTGTGCACTCAAGAAATGTACATCAAAACTTACACATTTTCATTGTACACTCAAGAAATGTACATCAAAACTTACACATTTTCATTGTACACGCAAGAAATGTACATCAAAAACCTACACATTTTAATTGTATATGCAAGAAATGTACGTCAAAACTTACACATTTTCATTGTACATACAAGAAATGTACATCAAAACTTTTGATGTACATCTCTTGTATATTCAACAGATGTACATCAAAACTACACATTTTCATTGTATATACTAGAAATGTACATCAAAGCTTACACATTTTCATTGTATATACAAGAAATGTACATCCAAACTACACATTTTCATTGTATATACAAGAAATGTACATCAAAACTTACACATTTTCATTGTACAGACAAGAAATGTAAATCAAAACTTACACATTTTCATTGTGCACTCAAGAAATGTACATCAAAACTTACACATTTTCATTGTACACTCAAGAAATGTACATCAAAACTTACACATTTTCATTGTACACTCAAGAAATGTACATCAAAAACCTACACATTTTCATTGTACATACAAGAAATGTACATCAAAACTTTTGATGTACATCTCTTGTATATTCAACAGATGTACATCAAAACTACACATTTTCATTGTATATACTAGAAATGTACATCAAAGCTTACACATTTTCATTGTATATACAAGAAATGTACATCCAAACTACACATTTTCATTGTATATACAAGAAATGTACATCAAAACTTACACATTTTCATTGTACATACAAGAAATGTACATCAAAACTTACGCATTTTCATTGTATATACAAGAAATATACATCCAAACTACACATTTTCATTGTATATACAAGAAATGTACATCAAAACTTACACATTTTCATTGTACATACAAGAAATGTACATCAAAACTTACGCATTTTCATTGTATATACAAAAATTGTACATCAAAGCTCACACATTTTCATTGTATATACAAGAAATGTACATGAAAACATACACATTTTCATTGTATGTACAAGAAATGTACATCAAAACATACACATTTTCATTGTATATACAACAAATGTACAACAAAACTTACACATTTTCATTGTACACTCCAGAAATGTACATCGAAACTTACACATTTTCATTCTATATACAAGGAATGTACATCAAAACATACACATTTTCATTGTATATACAAGAAATGTACTTCAAAACTCACACATTTTCATTCTATATACAATGAATGTACATCAAAACATACACATTTTCATTGTATATACAAGAAATGTACATCAAAGCTCACACATCTTCATTGTATATACAAGAAATGTACATGAAAACATACACATTTTCATTGTATATACAAGAAATGTACATCAAAGCTCACACATTTTCATTGTATATACAAGAAATGTACATGAAAACATACACATTTTCATTGTATATACAAGAAATATACATCAAAAGATACACATTTTCATTGTACACTCCAGAAATGTACATCAAAACTTACACATTTTCATTCTATATACAAGGAATGTACATCAAAACATACACATTTTCATTGTATATACAAGAAATGTACATCAAAACTCACACATTTTCATTGTATATACAAGAAATGTACATCAAAGCTCACACATTTTCATTCTATATACAAGAAATGTACATGACAACATACACATTTTCATTGTATATACAAGAAATGTACATCAAAACATACACATTTTCATTGTATATACAAGAAATGTACATCAAGGCTCACACATTTTCATTGTATATACAAGAAATGTACATGAAAGCATACACATTTTCATTGTATATACAAGAAATGTACATCAAAGTTCACACATTTTCATTGTATATACAAGAAATGTACATGAAAGCATACACATTTTCATTGTATATACAAGAAATGTACAACAAAACTTACACATTTTCATTGTACACTCCAGAAATGTACATCAAAACTTACACATTTTCATTCTATATACAAGGAATGTACATCAAAACATACACATTTTCATGGTATATACAAGAAATGTACATCAAAACTCACACATTTTCATTGTATATACAAGAAATGTACATCAAAGCTCACACATTTTCATTGTATATACAAGAAATGTACATGAAAACATACACATTTTCATTGTATATACAAGAAATGTACATCAAAAGATACACATTTTCATTGTATATACAAGAAATGTACATCAAAACTTACACATTTTCATTGTACACTCAAGAAATGTGTATCAAAACTTACACATTTTCATTGTATATACTAGAAATGTACATCAAAACTTACACACTTTCATTGTATATCAAGAAATGTACATCTAAACATACACATCTTCATTGTACACCCAAAAATTGTACATCAAAACTTACACATTTTCATTGTATATACAAGAAATGTACATCAAAACTTACACATTTTCATTGTATATACAAGCAGTGTACATCAAAACTTACACATTTTCATTGTATATACAAGAAATGTACATCAAAACTTACACATTTTCATTGTATATACAATAAATGTACATCAAAATATACACATTTTCATTGTATATACAATAAATGTACATCAAAACTTACACATTTTCTTTGTATATACAAAAATGTACTTCAAAACATACACATTTTCATTCTATATACAAGGAATGTACATCAAAGTTACACATTTTCATTGAATATACAATAAATGTACATCAAAACTTACACATTTTCGTTGTACACTAAAGAAATATACATCAAAACTTACACATTTTCATTGTACATACAAGAAATGTACATCAAAACATACACATTTTCATCGTATATACAATAAATGTACATCAAAACTTACAGATTTTCTTTGTATATACAAAAATGTACTTCAAAACATACACATTTTCATTCTATATACAAGGAATGTACATCAAAACTTACACATTTTCATTGTATATACAATAAATGTACATCAAAACTTACACAGTTTCATTGTATATACAATAAATGTATATCAAAACTTACACATTTTCATTGTATATACAAGAAATGTACATCAAAACTACACATTTTCGTTGTACACTAAAGAAATGTACATCAAAACATACAGATTTTCATTGTACAGACAAGAAATGTACATCAAAGCTTACACATTTTCATTGTATATACAAGAAATGTACATCAAAACTACACATTTTCGTTGTACACTAAAGAAATGTACATCAAAACATACAGATTTTCATTGTACAGACAAGAAATGTACATCAAAACTTACACATTTTCATTGTGCACTCAAGAAATGTACATCAAAACATACAGATTTTCATTGTACAGACAAGAAATGTATATCAAAGCTTACACATTTTCATTGTATATACAAGAAATGTACATGAAAACTTACACATTTTCATTGTGCACTCAAGAAATGTACATCAAAACTTACACATTTTCATTGTACACTCAAGAAATGTACATCAAAGCTTACACATTTTCATTGTACACTCAAGAAATGTACATCAAAACATACACATTTTCATTGTATATACAAGAAATGTACATGAAAACACACACATTTTCATTGTATATACAAGAATTGTACATCAAAGCTCACACATTTTCATTGTATATACAAGAAATGTGCATCAAAACTTACACATTTTCATTGTATATACAAGGAATGTACATCAAAACTTACACATTTTCATTTTATATACAAGAATGTACATCAAAACTTACACATTTTCATTGCACATACAAGAAATATACATCAAAACATACACATTTTCATTGTATATACAAGAAATGTACATCAAAACTTACACATTTTCATTGTATATACAATAAATGTACATCAAAACTTACACATTTTCATTGTATATACAAGAAATGTACATCAAAACATACACATTTTCATTGTATGTACAAGATATATACATAAAAACATACACATTTTCATTGTATATACAAGAAATGTACAGCAAAACATAAACATTTTCATTGTATATACAAGAAATGTACATCAAAACTACACATTTTCGTTGTACACTAAAGAAAGGTACATCAAAACATAAACATATTCATTGTACAGACAAGAAATGTAAATCAAAACTTACACATTTACATTGTGTATACAGGAAATGTACATCAAAACTTACACATTTTCATTGTGCACTCAAGAAATGTACATGAAAACTTACAAATTTTCATTGTACACTCAAGAAATGTACATCAAAACACACACATTTTCATTGTATAGACAAGAAATGTACATCAAAGCTTACCCATTTTCATTGTACAGACAAGAAATGTAAATCAAAACTTACACATTTTCATTGTGCACTCAAGAAATGTACATCAAAACTTACACATTTTCATTGTACACTCAAGAAATGTACATCAAAACTTACACATTTTCATTGTACACGCAAGAAATGTACATCAAAAACCTACACATTTTAATTGTATATGCAAGAAATGTACGTCAAAACTTACACATTTTCATTGTACATACAAGAAATGTACATCAAAACTTTTGATGTACATCTCTTGTATATTCAACAGATGTACATCAAAACTACACACTTTCATTGTATATACTAGAAATGTACATCAAAGCTTACACATTTTCATTGTATATACAAGAAATGTACATCCAAACTACACATTTTCATTGTATATACAAGAAATGTACATCAAAACTTACACATTTTCATTGTACATACAAGAAATGTACATCAAAACTTACGCATTTTCATTGTATATACAAGAAATAACATCCAAACTACACATTTTCATTGTATATACAAGAAATGTACATCAAAACTTACACATTTTCATTGTACATACAAGAAATGTACATCAAAACTTACGCATTTTCATTGTATATACAAAAATTGTACATCAAACCTCACACATTTTCATTGTATATACAAGAAATGTACATGAAAACATACACATTTTCATTGTATGTACAAGAAATGTACATCAAAACATACACATTTTCATTGTATATACAACAAATGTACAACAAAACTTACACATTTTCATTGTACACTCCAGAAATGTACATCGAAACTTACACATTTTCATTCTATATACAAGGAATGTACATCAAAACATACACATTTTCATTGTATATACAAGAAATGTACTTCAAAACTCACACATTTTCATTCTATATACAATGAATGTACATCAAAACATACACATTTTCATTGTATATACAAGAAATGTACATCAAAGCTCACACATCTTCATTGTATATACAAGAAATGTACATGAAAACATACACATTTTCATTGTATATACAAGAAATGTACATCAAAGCTCACACATTTTCATTGTATATACAAGAAATGTACATGAAAACATACACATTTTCATTGTATATACAAGAAATATACATCAAAAGATACACATTTTCATTGTACACTCCAGAAATGTACATCAAAACTTACACATTTTCATTCTATATACAAGGAATGTACATCAAAACATACACATTTTCATTGTATATACAAGAAATGTACATCAAAACTCACACATTTTCATTGTATATACAAGAAATGTACATCAAAGCTCACACATTTTCATTCTATATACAAGAAATGTACATGACAACATACACATTTTCATTGTATATACAAGAAATGTACATCAAAAGATACACATTTTCATTGTATATACAAGAAATGTACATCAAGGCTCACACATTTTCATTGTATATACAAGAAATGTACATGAAAGCATACACATTTTCATTGTATATACAAGAAATGTACATCAAAGTTCACACATTTTCATTGTATATACAAGAAATGTACATGAAAGCATACACATTTTCATTGTATATACAAGAAATGTACAACAAAACTTACACATTTTCATTGTACACTCCAGAAATGTACATCAAAACTTACACATTTTCATTCTATATACAAGGAATGTACATCAAAACATACACATTTTCATGGTATATACAAGAAATGTACATCAAAACTCACACATTTTCATTGTATATACAAGAAATGTACATCAAAGCTCACACATTTTCATTGTATATACAAGAAATGTACATGAAAACATACACATTTTCATTGTATATACAAGAAATGTACATCAAAACTTACACATTCTCATTGTACACTCAAGAAATGTGTATCAAAACTTACACATTTTCATTGTATATACCAGAAATGTACATCAAAACTTACACACTTTCATTGTATATCAAGAAATGTACATCTAAACATACACATCTTCATTGTACACTCAAGAAATGTACATCAAAACTTACACATTTTCATTGTATATACAAGAAATGTACATCAAAACTTACACATTTTCATTGTATATACAAGCAGTGTACATCAAAACTTACACATTTTCATTGTATATACAAGAAATGTACATCAAAACTTACACATTTTCATTGTATATACAATAAATGTACATCAAAATATACACATTTTCATTGTATATACAATAAATGTACATCAAAACTTACACATTTTCTTTGTATATACAAAAATGTACTTCAAAACATACACATTTTCATTCTATATACAAGGAATGTACATCAAACTTACACATTTTCATTGAATATACAATAAATGTACATCAAAACTTACACATTTTCGTTGTACACTAAAGAAATATACATCAAAACTTACACATTTTCATAGTACATACAAGAAATGTACATCAAAACATACACATTTTCATCGTATATACAATAAATGTACATCAAAACTTACACATTTTCTTTGTATATACAAAAATGTACTTCAAAACATACACATTTTCATTCTATATACAAGGAATGTACATCAAAACTTACACATTTTCATTGTATATACAATAAATGTACATCAAAACTTACACAGTTTCATTGTATATACAATAAATGTATATCAAAACTTACACATTTTCATTGTATATACAAGAAATGTACATCAAAACTACACAATTTCGTTGTACACTAAAGAAATGTACATCAAAACATACAGATTTTCATTGTACAGACAAGAAATGTACATCAAAGCTTACACATTTTCATTGTATATACAAGAAATGTACATCAAAACTACACATTTTCGTTGTACACTAAAGAAATGTACATAAAAACATACAGATTTTCATTGTACAGACAAGAAATGTACATCAAAACTTACACATTTTCATTGTGCACTCAAGAAATGTACATCAAAACATACAGATTTTCATTGTACAGACAAGAAATGTATATCAAAGCTTACACATTTTCATTGTATATACAAGAAATGTACATGAAAACTTACACATTTTCATTGTGCACTCAAGAAATGTACATCAAAACTTACACATTTTCATTGTACACTCAAGAAATGTACATCAAAACTTACACATTTTCATTGTACACTCAAGAAATGTACATCAAAACATACACATTTTCATTGTATATACAAGAAATGTACATGAAAACACACACATTTTCATTGTATATACAAGAATTGTACATCAAAGCTCACACATTTTCATTGTATATACAAGAAATGTGCATCAAAACTTACACATTTTCATTGTATATACAAGGAATGTACATCAAAACTTACACATTTTCATTTTATATACAAGAATGTACATCAAAACTTACACATTTTCAATGCACATACAAGAAATGTACATCAAAACATACACATTTTCATTGTATATACAAGAAATGTACATCAAAACTTACACATTTTCATTGTATATACAATAAATGTACATCAAAACTTACACATTTTCATTGTATATACAAGAAATGTACATCAAAACATACACATTTTCATTGTATGTACAAGATATATACATAAAAACATACACATTTTCATTGTATATACAAGAAATGTACAGCAAAACATAAACATTTTCATTGTATATACAAGAAATGTACATCAAAACTACACATTTTCGTTGTACACTAAAGAAAGGTACATCAAAACATAAACATATTCATTGTACAGACAAGAAATGTAAATCAAAACTTACACATTTACATTGTGTATACAGGAAATGTACATCAAAACTTACACATTTTCATTGTGCACTCAAGAAATGTACATCAAAACTTACAAATTTTCATTGTACACTCAAGAAATGTACATCAAAACATACACATTTTCATTGTATAGACACGAAATGTACATCAAAGCTTACACATTTTTATTGTACAGACAAGAAATGTAAATCAAAACTTACACATTTTCATTGTGCACTCAAGAAATGTACATCAAAACTTACACATTTTCATTGTACACTCAAGAAATGTACATCAAAACTTACACATTTTCATTGTACACTCAAGAAATGTACATCAAAAACCTACACATTTTAATTGTATATGCAAGAAATGTACGTCAAAACTTACACATTTTCATTGTACATACAAGAAATGTACATCAAAACTTTTGATGTACATCTCTTGTATATTCAACAGATGTACATCAAAACTACACATTTTCATTGTATATACTAGAAATGTACATCAAAGCTTACACATTTTCATTGTATATACAAGAAATGTACATCCAAACTACACATTTTCATTGTATATACAAGAAATGTACATCAAAACTTACACATTTTCATTGTACATACAAGAAATGTACATCAAAACTTACGCATTTTCATTGTATATACAAGAAATATACATCCAAACTACACATTTTCATTGTACATACAAGAAATGTACATCAAAACTTACGCATTTTCATTGTATATACAAAAATTGTACATCAAAGCTCACACATTTTCATTGTATATACAAGAAATGTACATGAAAACATACACATTTTCATTGTATGTACAAGAAATGTACATCAAAACATACACATTTTCATTGTATATACAACAAATGTACAACAAAACTTACACATTTTCATTGTACACTCCAGAAATGTACATCGAAACTTACACATTTTCATTCTATATACAAGGAATGTACATCAAAACATACACATTTTCATTGTATATACAAGAAATGTACTTCAAAACTCACACATTTTCATTCTATATACAATGAATGTACATCAAAACATACACATTTTCATTGTATATACAAGAAATGTACATCAAAGCTCACACATCTTCATTGTATATACAAGAAATGTACATGAAAACATACACATTTTCATTGTATATACAAGAAATGTACATCAAAGCTCACACATTTTCATTGTATATACAAGAAATGTACATGAAAAAATACACATTTTCATTGTATATACAAGAAATATACATAAAAAAATACACATTTTCATTGTACACTCCAGAAATGTACATCAAAACTTACACATTTTCATTCTATATACAAGGAATGTACATCAAAACATACACATTTTCATTGTATATACAAGAAATGTACATCAAAACTCACACATTTTCATTGTATATACAAGAAATGTACATCAAAGCTCACACATTTTCATTCTATATACAAGAAATGTACATGACAACATACACATTTTCATTGTATATACAAGAAATGTACATCAAAAGATACACATTTTCATTGTATATACAAGAAATGTACATCAAGGCTCACACATTTTCATTGTATATACAAGAAATGTACATGAAAGCATACACATTTTCATTGTATATACAAGAAATGTACATCAAAGTTCACACATTTTCATTGTATAATCAAGAAATGTACATGAAAGCATACACATTTTCATTGTATATACAAGAAATGTACAACAAAACTTACACATTTTCATTGTACACTCCAGAAATGTACATCAAAACTTACACATTTTCATTCTATATACAAGGAATGTACATCAAAACATACACATTTTCATGGTATATACAAGAAATGTACATCAAAACTCACACATTTTCATTGTATATACAAGAAATGTACATCAAAGCTCACACATTTTCATTGTATATACAAGAAATGTACATGAAAACATACACATTTTCATTGTATATACAAGAAATGTACATCAAAAGATACACATTTTCATTGTATATACAAGAAATGTACATCCAAACTACACATTTTCATTGTATATACAAGAAATGTACATCAAAACTTACACATTTTCATTGTACATACAAGAAATGTACATCAAAACTTACGCATTTTCATTGTATATACAAGAAATATACATCCAAACTACACATTTTCATTGTATATACAAGAAATGTACATCAAAACTTACACATTTTCATTGTACATACAAGAAATGTACATCAAAACTTACGCATTTTCATTGTATATACAAAAATTGTACATCAAAGCTCACACATTTTCATTGTATATACAAGAAATGTACATGAAAACATACACATTTTCATTGTATGTACAAGAAATGTACATCAAAACATACACATTTTGATTGTATATACAACAAATGTACAACAAAACTTACACATTTTCATTGTACACTCCAGAAATGTACATCGAAACTTACACATTTTCATTCTATATACAAGGAATGTACATCAAAACATACACATTTTCATTGTATATACAAGGAATGTACTTCAAAACTCACACATTTTCATTCTATATACAATGAATGTACATCAAAACATACACATTTTCATTGTATATACAAGAAATGTACATCAAAGCTCACACATCTTCATTGTATATACAAGAAATGTACATGAAAACATACACATTTTCATTGTATATACAAGAAATGTACATCAAAGCTCACACATTTTCATTGTATATACAAGAAATGTACATGAAAACATACACATTTTCATTGTATATACAAGAAATATACATCAAAAGATACACATTTTCATTGTACACTCCAGAAATGTACATCAAAACTTACACATTTTCATTCTATATACAAGGAATGTATATCAAAACATACACATTTTCATTGTATATACAAGAAATGTACATCAAAACTCACACATTTTCATTGTATATACAAGAAATGTACATCAAAGCTCACACATTTTCATTGTATATACAAGAAATGTACATCAAAGCTCACACATTTTCATTGTACATACAAGAAATGTACATGAAAGCATACACATTTTCATTGTATATACAAGAAATGTACAACAAAACTTACACATTTTCATTGTACACTCCAGAAATGTACATAAAAACTTACACATTTTCATTCTATATACAAGGAATGTGCATCAAAACATACACATTTTCATTGTATATACAAGAAATGTACATCAAAACTCACACATTTTCATTGTATATACAAGAAATGTACATCAAAGCTCACACATTTTCATTGTATATACAAGAAATGTACATGAAAACATACACATTTTCATTGTATATACAAGAAATGTACATCAAAAGATACACACTTTCATTGTATATACAAGAAATGTACATCAAAACTCACACATTTTCATTGTATATACAAGAAATGTACATCAAAGCTCACACATTTTCATTGTATATACAAGAAATGTACATGAAAACATACACATTTTCATTGTATATACAAGAAATGTACATCAAAAGATACACATTTTCATTGTATATACAAGAAATGTACATCAAAACTTACACATTTTCATTGTACACTCAAGAAATGTGTATCAAAACTTACACATTTTCATTGTATATACTAGAAATGTACATCAAAACTTACACACTTTCATTGTATATCAAGAAATGTACATCTAAACATACACATCTTCATTGTACACTCAAGAAATGTACATCAAAACTTTCACATTTTCATTGTATATACAAGAAATGTACATCAAAACTTACACATTTTCATTGTATATACAAGCAGTGTACATCAAAACTTACACATTTTCATTGTATATACAAGAAATGTACATCAAAACTTACACATTTTCATTGTATATACAATAAATGTACATCAAAATATACACATTTTCATTGTATATACAATAAATGTACATCAAAACTTACACATTTTCTTTGTATATACAAAAATGTACTTCAAAACATACACATTTTCATTCTATATACAAGGAATGTACATCAAACTTACACATTTTCATTGAGTATACAATAAATGTACATCAAAACTTACACATTTTCGTTGTACACTAAAGAAATATACATCAAAACTTACACATTTTCATTGTACATACAAGAAATGTACATCAAAACATACACATTTTCATCGTATATACAATAAATGTACATCAAAACTTACACATTTTCTTTGTATATACAAAAATGTACTTCAAAACATACACATTTTCATTCTATATACAAGGAATGTACATCAAAACTTACACATTTTCATTGTATATACAATAAATGTACATCAAAACTTACACAGTTTCATTGTATATACAATAAATGTATATCAAAACTTACACATTTTCATTGTATATACAAGAAATGTACATCAAAACTACACATTTTCGTTGTACACTAAAGAAATGTACATCAAAACATACAGATTTTCATTGTACAGACAAGAAATGTACATCAAAGCTTACACATTTTCATTGTATATACAAGAAATGTACATCAAAACTACACATTTTCGTTGTACACTAAAGAAATGTACATCAAAACATACAGATTTTCATTGTACAGACAAGAAATGTACATCAAAACTTACACATTTTCATTGTGCACTCAAGAAATGTACATCAAAACATACAGATTTTCATTGTACAGACAAGAAATGTATATCAAAGCTTACACATTTTCATTGTATATACAAGAAATGTACATGAAAACGTACACATTTTCATTGTGCACTCAAGAAATGTACATCAAAACTTACACATTTTCATTGTACACTCAAGAAATGTACATCAAAACTTACACATTTTCATTGTACACTCAAGAAATGTACATCAAAACATACACATTTTTATTGTATATACAAGAAATGTACTTGAAAACACACACATTTTCATTGTATATAAAAGAATTGTACATCAAAGCTCACACATTTTCATTGTATATACAAGAAATGTGCATCAAAACTTACACATTTTCATTGTATATACAAGGAATGTACATCAAAACTTACACATTTTCATTTTATATACAAGAATGTACATCAAAACTTACACATTTTCATTGCACATACAAGAAATGTACATCAAAACATACACATGTTCATTGTATATACAAGAAATGTACATCAAAACTTACACATTTTCATTGTATATACAAGAAATGTACATCAAAACATATACATTTTCATTGTATATACAAGAAATATACATAAAAACATACACATTTTCATTGTATATACAAGAAATGTACAGTAAAACATAAACATTTTCATTGTATATACAAGAAATGTACATCAAAACTACACATTTTCGTTGTACACTAAAGAAATGTACATCAAAACATACACATTTTCATTGTACAGACAAGAAATGTAAATCAAAACTTACACATTTTCATTGTATATACAAGAAATGTACATCAAAACTTACACATTTTCATTGTGCACTCAAGAAATGTACATCAAAACTTACACATTTTCATTGTAATCTCAATAAAGGTACATCAAAACATACACATTTTCATTGTATACACAAGAAATGTACATCAAAACTTACACATTTTCATTGTACATACAAGAAATGTACATCAAAACTTACGCATTTTCATTGTATATACAAGAAATATACATCCACACTACACATTTTCATTGTATATACAAGAAATGTACATCAAAACTTACACATTTTCATTGTACATACAAGAAATGTACATCAAAACTTACACATTTTCATTGTATATACAAGAATTGTACATCAAAGCTCACACACTTTCATTGTATATACAAGAAATGTACATGAAAACATACACATTTTCATTGTATATACAAGAAATGTACATCAAAACATACACATTTTCTTTGTATATACAAGAAATGTACAACAAAACTTACACATTTTCATTGTACACTCCAGAAATGTACATCAAAACTTACACATTTTCATTGTATATACAAGAAATGTACATCAAAACTCACACATTTTCATTGTATATACAAGAAATGTACATCAAAGCTCACACATTTTCATTGTATATATAAGAAATGTACATGAAAACATACACATTTTCATTGTATATACAAGAAATGTAGATCAAAAGATACACATTTTCATTGTATATACAAGAAATGTACATCAAAACTCACACATTTTCATTGTATATACAAGAAATGTACATCAAAGCTCACACAGTTTCATTGTATATACAAGAAATGTACATGAAAACATACACATTTTCATTGTACATACAAGAAATGTACAACAAAACTTACACATTTTCATTGTACACTCCAGAAATGTACATCAAAACTTACACATTTTCATTCTATATACAAGGAATGTACATCAAAACATACACATTTTCATTGTACATACAAGAAATGTACATCAAAACTCACACATTTTCATTGTATATACAAGAAATGTACATCAAAGCTCACACATTTTTATTGTATATACAAGAAATGTACATGAAAACATACACATTTTCATTGTATATACAAGAGATGTACATCAAAAGATACACATTTTCATTGTATATACAAGAAATGTACATCAAAACTTACACATTTTCATTGTACACTCAAGAAATGTGTATCAAAACTTACACATTTTCATTGTATATACTAGATATGTACATCAAAACTTACACACTTTGATTGTATATCAAGAAATGTACATCTAAACATACACATTTTCATTGTACACTCAAGAAATGTACATAGAAACTTACACATTTTCATTGTATATACAAGCAATGTACATTAAAACTTACACACTTTCATTGTATATCAAGAAATGTACATCTAAACATACACATTTTCATTGTACACTCACGAAATGTACATAGAAACTTACACATTTTCATTGTATATAAAAGAAATGTACATCAAAACTTGCACATTTTCCTTGTATATACAAGCAATGTACATCAAAACTTACACATTTTCATTGTATATACAAGAAATGTACATCAAAACTTACACATTTTCATTGTATATACAAGAAATGTACATCAAAGCATACACATTTTCATTGTATATACAAGAAATATACATCAAAACTTACACATTTTCATTGTATCTACCAGAAATGTACGTGAAAACGTACACATTTTCGTTGTACATTCAGGAAATGTACATCATAGCTTACACATTTTCATTGGATATACAAGAAATGTACATCAAAACTTACACATTTTCATTGTACATACAAGAAATGTACATCAAAACTACACATTTTCTTTGTATATACAAAAATGTACTTCAAAACATACACATTTTCATTGTATATACAAGAATGTACATCAAAACTTAAACACTTTCATTGTACATACAAGAAATGTACATCAAAACTTACACATTTTCATGGTATATACAAGAATGTACATCAAAACTTACACATTTTCATTGTATATACAATAAATGTACATCAAAACTTACACATTTTCTTTGTATATACAAAAATGTACTTCAAAACATACACATTTTCATTCTATATACAAGGAATGTACATCAAAACTTACACATTTTCATTGTATATACAATAAATGTACATCAAAACTTACACATTTTCATTGTATATACAATAAATGTACATAAAAACTTACACATTTTCATTGTATATACTAGAAATGTACATCAAAACTTCACATTTTCGTTGTACACTAAAGAAATGTACATCAAAACATACAGATTTTCATTGTACAGACAAGAAATGTACATCAAAGCTTACACATTTTCATTGTGTATACAAGAAATGTACATCAAAACTACACATTTTCGTTGTACACTAAAGAAATGTACATCAAAACATACAGATTTTCATTGTACAGACAAGAAATGTACATCAAAGCTTACACATTTTCATTGTATATACAAGAAATGTACATCAAAAGTACACATTTTCGTTGTACACTAAAGAAATGTACATCAAAACATACAGATTTTCATTGTACAGACAAGAAATGTACATCAAAGCTTACACATTTTCATTGTATATACAAGAAATGTACATCAAAACTCACACATTTTCATTGTATATACAAGAAATGTACATCAAAGCTCACACATTTTCATTCTATATACAAGAAATGTACATGACAACATACACATTTTCATTGTATATACAAGAAATGTACATCAAAAGATACACATTTTCATTGTATATACAAGAAATGTACATCAAGGCTCACACATTTTCATTGTATATACAAGAAATGTACATGAAAGCATACACATTTTCATTGTATATACAAGAAATGTACATCAAAGTTCACACATTTTCATTGTATATACAAGAAATGTACATGAAAGCATACACATTTTCATTGTATATACAAGAAATGTACAACAAAACTTACACATTTTCATTGTACACTCCAGAAATGTACATCAAAACTTACACATTTTCATTCTATATACAAGGAATGTACATCAAAACTACACATTTTCATTGTATATACTAGAAATGTACATCAAAGCTTACACATTTTCATTGTATATACAAGAAATGTACATCCAAACTACACATTTTCATTGTATATACAAGAAATGTACATCAAAACTTACACATTTTCATTGTACATACAAGAAATGTACATCAAAACTTACGCATTTTCACTGTATATACAAAAATTGTACATCAAAGCTCACACATTTTCATTGTATATACAAGAAGTGTACATGAAAACATACACATTTTCATTGTATGTACAAGAAATGTACATCAAAACATACACATTTTCATTGTATATACAACAAATGTACAACAAAACTTACACATTTTCATTGTACACTCCAGAAATGTACATCGAAACCTACACATTTTCATTCTATATACAAGGAATGTACATCAAAACATACACATTTTCATTGTATATACAAGAAATGTACATCAAAGCTCACACATTTTCATTGTATATACAAGAAATGTACATGAAAACATACACATTTTCATTGTATATACAAGAAATGTACATCAAAAGATACACATTTTCATTGTATATACAAGAAATATACATCAAAACTTACACATTTTCATTGTATGTACCAGAAATGTACATGAAAACGTACACATTTTCGTTGTACATTCAAGAAATGTACCTCAAAGCTTACACATTTTCATTGTATATACAAGAAATGTACATCAAAACTTACACATTTTCATTGTACATACAAGAAATGTACATCAAAATTACACATTTTCTTTGTATATACAAAAATGTACTTCAAAACATACACATTTTCATTGTATATACAAGAAATGTACATGAAAACATACACATTTTCATTGTATATACAAGAAATGTACATCAAAAGATACACATTTTCATTGTACACTCCAGAAATGTACATCAAAACTTACAAATTTTCATTCTATATACAAGGAATGTACATCAAAACATACACATTTTCATTGTATATACAAGATATGTACATCAAAACTCACACATTTTCATTGTATATACAAGAAATGTACATCAAAGCTCACACATTTTCATTGTATATACAAGAAATGTACATGAAACCGTACACATTTTCATTGTATATACAAGAAATGTACATCAAAAGATACACATTTTCATTGTATATACAAGAAATGTACATCAAAGCTCACACATTTTCATTGTACATACAAGAAATGTACATGAAAGCATACACATTTTCATTGTATATACAAGAAATGTACAACAAAACTTACACATTTTCATTGTACACTCCAGAAATGTACATCAAAACTTACACATTTTCATTCTATATACAAGGAATGTGCATCAAAACATACACATTTTCATTGTATATACAAGAAATGTACATCAAAACTCACACATTTTCATTGTATATACAAGAAATGTACATCAAAGCTCACACATTTTCATTGTATATACAAGAAATGTACATGAAAACATACACATTTTCATTGTATATACAAGAAATGTACATCAAAAGATACACACTTTCATTGTATATACAAGAAATGTACATCAAAACTTACACATTTTCATTGTACACTCAAGAAATGTGTATCAAAACTTACACATTTTCATTGTATATACTACAAATGTACATCAAAACTTACACACTTTCATTGTATATCAAGAAATGTACTTCTGAACATACACATTTTCATTGTACACTCAAGAAATGTACATAGAAACTTACACATTTTCATTGTATATACAAGAAATGTACATCCAAACTACACATTTTCATTGTATATACAAGAAATGTACATCAAAACTTACACATTTTCATTGTACATACAAGAAATGTACATCAAAACTTACGCATTTTCACTGTATATACAAAAATTGTACATCATAGCTCACACATTTTCATTGTATATACAAGAAGTGTACATGAAAACATACACATTTTCATTGTATGTACAAGAAATGTACATCAAAACATACACATTTTCATTGTATATACAACAAATGTACAACAAAACTTACACATTTTCATTGTACACTCCAGAAATGTACATCGAAACCTACATATTTTCATTCTATATACAAGGAATGTACATCAAAACATACACATTTTCATTGTATATACAAGAAATGTACATCAAAGCTCACACATTTTCATTGTATATACAAGAAATGTACATGAAAACATACACATTTTCATTGTATATACAAGAAATGTACATCAAAAGATACACATTTTCATTGTATATACAAGAAATATACATCAAAACTTACACATTTTCATTGTATGTACCAGAAATGTACATGAAAACGTACACATTTTCGTTGTACATTCAAGAAATGTACCTCAAAGCTTACACATTTTCATTGTATATACAAGAAATGTACATCAAAACTTACACATTTTCATTGTACATACAAGAAATGTACATCAAAATTACACATTTTCTTTGTATATACAAAAATGTACTTCAAAACATACACATTTTCATTGTATATACAAGAAATGTACATGAAAACATACACATTTTCATTGTATATACAAGAAATGTACATCAAAAGATACACATTTTCATTGTACACTCCAGAAATGTACATCAAAACTTACAAATTTTCATTCTATATACAAGGAATGTACATCAAAAGATACACATTTTCATTGTATATACAAGAAATGTACATCAAAACTCACACATTTTCATTGTATATACAAGAAATGTACATCAAAGCTCACACATTTTCATTGTATATACAAGAAATGTACATGAAACCGTACACATTTTCATTGTATATACAAGAAATGTAAATCAAAAGATACACATTTTCATTGTATATACAAGAAATGTACATCAAAACTTACACATTTTCATTGTACATACAAGAAATGTACATTAAAACTTACACATTTTCATTGTATATACAAGCAATGTACATCAAAACTTACACATTTTCATTGTATATAAAAGAAATGTACATCAAAACTTACACATTTTCATTGTATATACAAGAAATGTACATCAAAGCATACACATTTTCATTGTATGTAAGGAAATATACATCAAAACTTACACATTTTCATTGTATGTACCAGAAATGTACATGAAAACGTACACATTTTCGTTGTACATTCAAGAAATGTACATCAAAGCTTACACATTTTCATTGTATATACAAGAAATGTACATCAAACCTTACACATTTTCATTGTACATACAAGAAATGTACATCAAAACTACACATTTTCTTTGTATATACAAAAATGTACTTCAAAACATACACATTTTCATTGTATATACAAGAATGTACATCAAAACTTACACATTTTCATTGTACATACAAGAAATGTACATCAAAACTTACACATTTTCATTGTATATACAAGAATGTACATCAAAACTTACACATTTTCATTGTATATACAATAGATGTACATCCAAACTTACACATTTTCTTTGTATATACAAAAATGTACTTCAAGACATACACATTTTCATTCTATATACAAGGAATGTACATCAAAAGTTACACATTTTCGTTGTACACTAAAGAAATGTACATCAAAACTTACACATTTTCATTGTACATACAAGAAATGTACATCAAAACATACACATTTTCAATGTATATACAATAAATGTACATCAAAACTTACGCATTTTCTTTGTATATACAAAAATGTACTTCAAAGCATACACATTTTCATTCTATATACAAGGAATGTACATCAAAACTTACACATTTTCATTGTATATACAAGAAATGTACATCAAAACTTACACATTTTCATTGTATATACAAGCAATGTACATCAAAACTTACACATTTTCATTGTATATACAAGAAATGTACATCAAAACCTACACATGTTCATTGTATATACAATAAATGTACATCAAAACATACACATTTTCATTGTATATACAATAAATGTACATCAAAACTTACACATTTTCTTTGTATATACAAAAATGTACTTCAAAACATACACATTTTCATTCTATATACAAGGAATGTACATCAAACTTACACATTTTCATTGTATATACAATAAATGTACATCAAAACTTACACATTTTCGTTGTACACTAAAGAAATATACATCAAAACTTACACATTTTCATTGTATATACAAGAAATGTACATAAAAACATACACATTTTCATTGTATATACAATAAATGTACATCAAAACTTACACATTTTCTTTGTATATACAAAAATGTACTTCAAAACATACACATTTTCACTCTATATACAAGGAATGTACATCAAAACTTACACATTTTCATTGTATATACAATAAATGTACATCAAAACTTACACATTTTCATTGTATATACAATAAATGTACATCAAAACTTACACATTTTCATTGTATATACAAGAAATGTACATCAAAACTACACATTTTCGTTGTACACTAAAGAAATGTACATCAAAACATACAGATTTTCATTGTACAGACAAGAAATGTACATCAAAGCTTACAAATTTTTATTGTATATACAAGAAATGTACATCAAAACTACACATTTTCGTTGTACACTAAAGAAATGTACATCAAAACATACAGATTTTCATTGTACAGACAAGAAATGTACATCAAAGCTTACGCATTTTCATTGTATATACAAGAAATGTACATAAAAACTACACATTTTCGTTGTACACTAAAGAAATATACATCAAAGCTTACACATTTTCATTGTATATACAAGAAATGTACATCAAACTTACACATTTTCATTGTATATACAATAAATGTACATCAAAACTTACACATTTTCATTGTATATACAATAAATGTACATCAAAACTTACACATTTTCATTGCATATACAAGAAATGTACATCAAAACTACACATTTTCGTTGTACACTAAAGAAATGTACATCAAAACATACAGATTTTCATTGTACAGACAAGAAATGTACATCAAAGCTTACACATTTTCATTGTATATACAAGAAATGTACATCAAAACTACACATTTTCGTTGTACACTAAAGAAATGTACATCAAAACATACAGATTTTCATTGTACAGACAAGAAATGTACATCAAAACTTACACATTTTCATTGTGCACTCAAGAAGTGTAGATCAAAACATACAGATTTTCATTGTACAGACAAGAAATGTACATCAAAACTTACACATTTTCATTGTGCACTCAAGAAATGTACATCAAAACTTACACATTTTCATTGTACACTCAAGAAATGTACATCAAAACTTAGACATTTTCATTGTACACTCAAGAAATGTACATCAAGACATACACATTTTCATTGTATATACAAGAAATGTACATGAAAACACACACATTTTCATTGTATATACCAGAATTGTACATCAAAGCTCACACATTTTCATTGTATATACAAGAAATGTGCATCAAAACTTACACATTTTCATTGTATATACAAGGAATGTACATCAAAACTTACACATTTTCATTTTATATACAAGAATGTACATCAAAACTTACACACTTTCATTGCACATACAAGAAATGTACATCAAAACATACACATTTTCATTGTATATACAAGAAATGTACTTCAAAACTTACACATTTTCATTGTATATACAAGAAATGTACATCAAAACTTACACATTTTCATTGTGCACTCAAGAAATGTACATCAAAACTTACACATTTTCATTGTACACTCAAGAAATGTACATCAAAACTTACACATTTTCATTGTACACTCAAGAAATGTACATCAAAACATACACATTTTCATTGTATATACAAGAAATGTACATCAAAACTTACACATTTTCATTGTATATACAAGAAATGTACATCAAAGCATACACATTTTCATTGTATATACAAGATATATACATAAAAATATACACATTTTGATTGTATATACAAGAAATTTACAGCAAAACACAAGCATTTTCATTGTATATACAAGAAATGTACATCAAAACTACACATTTTCGTTGTACACTAAAGAAATGTACATCAAAACATAAACATTTTCATTCTACAGACAAGAAATGTAAATCAAAACTTACACATTAACATTGTGTATACAAGAAATGTACATCAAAACTTACACATTTTCATGGTGCACTCAAGAAATGTACATCAAAACTTACAAATTTTCAATGTACACTCAAGAAATGTACATCAAAACATACACATTTTCATTGTATATGCAAGAAATGTACGTCAAAACTTACACATTTTCATTGTATACACAAGAAATGTACATCAAAGTTTACACATTTTCATTGTACAGACAAGAAATGTAAATCAAAACTTACACATTTTCATTGTGCACTCAAGAAATGTACATCAAAACTTACACATTTTCATTGTACACTCAAGAAATGTACATCAAAACTTACACATTTTCATTGTACACTCAAGAAATGTACATCAAAAACCTACACATTTTCATTGTATATGCAAGAAATGTACGTCAAAACTTACACATTTTCATTGTACATACAAGACATGTACATCAAAACTTTTGATGTACATCTCTTGTATATTCAACAGATGTACATCAAAACTACACATTTTCATTGTATATACTAGAAATGTACATCAAAGCTTACACATTTTCATTGTATATACAAGAAATGTACATCCAAACTACACATTTTCATTGTATATACAAGAAATGTACATCAAAACTTACACATTTTCATTGTACATACAAGAAATGTACATCAAATCTTACGCATTTTCATTGTATATACAAGAAATATACATCCAAACTACACATTTTCATTGTATATACAAGAAATGTACATCAAAACTTACACATTTTCATTGTACATACAAGAAGTGTACATCAAAACTTACGCATTTTCATTGTATATACAAAAATTGTACATCAAAGCTCACACATTTTCATTGTATATACAAGAAATGTACATGAAAACATACACATTTTCATTGTATGTACAAGAAATGTACATCAAAACATACACATTTTCATTGTATATACAACAAATGTACAACAAAACTTACACATTTTCATTGTACACTCCAGGAATGTACATCGAAACTTACATATTTTCATTCTATATACAAGGAATGTACATCAAAACATACACATTTTCATTGTATATACAAGAAATGTACTTCAAAACTCACACATTTTCATTCTATATACAAGGAATGTACATCAAAACATACACATTTTCATTGTATATACAAGTAATGTACATCAAAGCTCACACATTTTCATTGTATATACAAGAAATGTACATGAAAACATACACATTTTCATTGTATATACAAGAAATGTACATCAAAAGATACACATTTTCATTGTATATTCAAGAAATGTACATCAAAACTCACACATTTTCATTGTATATACAAGAAATGTACATCAAAGCTCACACATTTTCATTGTATATACAAGAAATGTACATGAAAACATACACATTTTCATTGTATATACAAGAAATGTACATCAAAAGATACACATTTTCATTGTACACTCCAGAAATGTACATCAAAGCTTACACATTTTCATTCTATATACAAGGAATGTACATCAAAACATACACTTTTTCATTGTATATACAAGAAATGTACATCAAAACTCACACATTTTCATTGTATATACAAGAAATGTACATCAAGGCTCACACATTTTCATTGTATATACATGAAATGTACATGAAACATACACATTTTCATTGTATATACAAGAAATGTACATCAAAGTTCACACATTTTCATTGTATATACAAGAAATGTACATGAAAGCATACACATTTTCATTGTATATACAAGAAATGTACAGCAAAACTTACACATTTTCATTTTACACACCAGAAATGTACATCAAAACTTACACATTTTCATTCTATATACAAGGAATGTACATCAAAACATACACATTTTCATGGTATATACAAGAAATGTACATCAAAGCTCACACATTTTCATTGTATATACAAGAAATGTACATCAAAGCTCACACATTTTCATTGTATATACAAGAAATGTACATGAAAACATACACATTTTCATTGTATATACAAGAAATGTACATCAAAAGATACACATTTTCATTGTATATACAAGAAATGTACATCAAAACTTACACATTTTCATTGTACACTCAAGAAATGTGTATCAAAACTTACACATTGTCATGTTATATACTAGAAATGTACATCAAAACTTACACACTTTCATTGTATATCAAGAAATGTACATCTAAAGATACACATTTTCATTGTACACTTAAGAAATGTACATCAAAACTTACACATTTTCATTGTATATACAAGCAATGTACATCAAAACTTACACATTTTCATTGTATATACAAGAAATGTACATCAAAACTTACACATTTTCATTGTATATACAAGCAATGTACATCAAAACTTACACATTTTCATTGTATATACAAGAAATGTACATCAAAACTTACACATTTTCATTGTATATACAATAAATGTACATCAAAATATACACATTTTCATTGCATATACAATAAATGTACATCAAAACTAACACATTTTCTTTGTATATACAAAAATGTACTTCAAAACATACACATTTTCATTCTATATACAAGGAATGTACATCAAACTTACACATTTTCATTGTATATACAATAAATGTACATCAAAACTTACACATTTTCGTTGTACACTAAAGAAATATACATCAAAACTTACACATTTTCATTGTACATACAAGAAATGTACATCAAAACATACACATTTTCATCGTATATACAATAAATGTACATCAAAACTTACACATTTTCTTTGTATATACAAAAGTGTACTTCAAAACATACACATTTTCATTCTATATACAAGGAATGTACATCAAAACTTACACATTTTCATTGTATATACAATAAATGTACATCAAAACTTACACATTTTCATTGTATATACAATAAATGTACATCAAAACTTACACATTTTCATTGTATATACAAGAAATGTACATCAAAACTACACATTTTCGTTGTACACTAAAGAAATGTACATCAAAACATACAGATTTTCATTGTACAGACAAGAAATGTACATCAAAGCTTACACATTTTCATTGTATATACAAGAAATGTAATGCAAAACTACACATTTTCGTTGTACACTAAAGAAATGTACATCAAAACATACAGATTTACATTGTACAGACAAGAAATGTACATCAAAACTTACACATTTTCATTGTGCACTCAAGAAATGTACATCAAAACATACAGAATTTCATTGTACAGACAAGAAATGTATATCAAAGCTTACACATTTTCATTGTATATACAAGAAATGTACATCAAAACTTACACATTTTCATTGTGCACTCAAGAAATGTACATCAAAACTTACACATTTTCATTGTACACTCAAGAAATGTACATCAAAACTTACACATTTTCATTGTACACTCAAGAAATGTACATCAAAACATACACATTTTCATTGTATATACAAGAAATGTACATGAAAACACACACATTTTCATTGTATATACAAGAATTGTACATCAAAGCTCACACATTTTCATTTTATATACAAGAAATGTGCATCAAAACTTACACATTTTCATTGTATATACAAGGAATGTACATCAAAACTTACACATTTTCATTTTATATACAAGAATGTACATCAAAACTTACACATTTTCATTGTATATACAAGAAATGTACATCAAAACTTACACATTTTCATTGTATATACAAGAAATGTACATCAAAACATACACATTTTCATTGTATATACAAGATATATACATAAAAACATACACATTTTCATTGTATATACAAGAAATGTACAGCAAAACATACACATTTTCATTGTATATACAAGAAATGTACATCAAAACTACACATTTTCGTTGTACACTAAAGAAATGTACATCAAAACATAAACATTTGCATTGTACACTCAAGAAATGTACATCAAAACTTACACATTTTCATTGTACACCCAAGAAATGTACATCAAAACATACACATTTTCATTGTATATACAAGAAATGTACATGAAAACACACACATTTTCATTGTATATACAAGAATTGTACATCAAAGCTCACACATTTTCATTATATATACAAGAAATGTGCATCAAAACTTACACATTTTCATTGTATATACAAGGAATGTACATCAAAACTTACACATTTTCATTGTATATACAAGGAATGTACATCAAAACTTACACATTTTCATTTTATATACAAGAATGTACATCAAAACTTACACATTTTCATTGCACATACAAGAAATGTACATCAACACTTACACATTTTCATTGTATATACAAGAAATGTACATCAAAAGTTACACATTTTCATTGTATATACAAGAAATGTACATCAAAACTTACACATTTTCATTGTATATACAAGAAATGTACATCAAAGCATACACATTTTCATTGTATATACAAGAAATATACATCCAAACTTACACATTTTCATTGTATGTACCAGAAATGTACATGAAAACGTACACATTTTCGTTGTACATTCAAGAAATGTACATCAAAGCTTACACATTTTCATTGTATATACAAGAAATGTACATCAAAACTTACACATTTTCTTTGTACATACAAGAAATGTACATCAAAATACACATTTTCTTTGTATATACAAAAATGTACTTCAAAACATACACATTTTCATTGTGTATACAAGAATGTACATCAAAACTTACACATTTTCATTGTACATACAAGAAATGTACATCAAAACTTACACATTTTCATTGTATATACAAGAATGTACATCGAAACATACACATTTTCATTGTATATACAATAAATGTACATCCAAACTTACACATTTTCTTTGTATATACAATAAATGTACATCAAAACTTACACATTTTCTTTGTATATACAAAAATGTACTTCAAAACATACACATTTTCATTCTATATACAAGGAATGTACATCAAAACTTACACATTTTCATTGTATATACAAGAAATGTACATCAAAACTTACACATTTTCATTGTATATACAAGCAATGTACATCAAAACTTACACATTTTCATTGTATATACAAGAAATGTACATCAAAACTTACACATTTTCATTGTATATACAATAAATGTACATCAAAATATACACATTTTCATTGTATATACAATAAATGTACATCAAAACTTACACATTTTCTTTGTATATACAAAAATGTACTTCAAAACATACACATTTTCATTCTATATACAAGGAATGTACATCAAACTTACACATTTTCATTGTATATACAATAAGTGTACATCAAAACTTACACATTTTCGTAGTACACTAAAGAAATATACATCAAAACTTACACATTTTCATTGTACGTACAAGAAATGTACATCAAAACATTCACATTTTCATTGTATATACAATAAATGTACATCAAAACTTACACATTTTCTTTGTATATACAAAAATGTACTTCAAAACATACACATTTTCATTCTATATACAAGGAATGTACATCAAAACCTACACATTTTCATTGTATATACAATAAATGTACATCAAAACTTTCACATTTTCATTGTATATACAATAAATGTACATCAAAACTTACACATTTTCATTGTATATACAAGAAATGTACATCAAAACTACACATTTTCGTTGTACACTAAAGAAATGTACATCAAAACATACAGACTTTCATTGTACGGACAAGAAATGTACATCAAAGCTTACACATTTTCATTGTATATACAAGAAATGTACATCAAAACTACACATTTTCGTTGTACACTAAAGAAATGTACATCAAAACATACAGATTTTCATTGTACAGGCAAGAAATGTACATCAAAACTTACACATTTTCATTGTGCACTCAAGAAATGTACATCAAAACATACAGATTTTCATTGTACAGACAAGAAATGTATATCAAAGCTTACACATTTTCATTGTATATACAAGAAATGTACATTTAAACTTACACACTTTCATTGTGCACTCAAGAAATGTACATCAAAACTTACACATTTTCATTGTACACTCAAGAAATGTACATCAAAACTTACACATTTTCATAGTACACTCAAGAAATGTGCATCAAAACATACACATTTTCATTGTATATACAAGAAATGTACATGAAAACACACACATTTTCATTGTATATACAAGAATTGTACATCAAAGCTTACACATTTTCATTGTATATACAAGAAATGTGCATCAAAACTTACACATTTACATTGTATATACAAGGAATGTACATCAAAACTTACACATTTTCATTTTATATACAAGAATGTACATCAAAACTGACACATTTTCATTGCACATACAAGAAATGTACATCAAAACATACACATTTTCATTGTATATACAAGAAGTGTACATCAAAACTTACACATTTTCATTGTATATACAAGAAATGTACATCAAAACTTACACATTTTCATTGTATATACAAGAAGTGTACATCAAAACATACACATTTTCATTGTATATACAAGATATATACATAAAAACATACACATTTTCATTGTATATACAAGAAATGTACAGCAAAACATAAACATTTTCATTGTATATACAAGAAATGTACATCAAAACAACACATTTTCGTTGTACACATAAGAAATGTACATCAAAACATAAACATTTTCATTGTACAGACAAGAAATGTAAATCAAAACTTACACATTTTCATTGTACATACAAGAAATGTACATCAAAACTTACAAATTTTCATTGTATATACAAGAATGTACATCAAAACATACACATTTTCATTGTATATACAATAAATGTACATCCAAACTTACACATTTTCTTTGTATATACAATAAATGTACATCAAAACTTACACATTTTCTTTGTATATACAAAAATGTACTTCAAAACATACACATTTTCATTCTATATACAAGGAATGTACATCAAAACTTACACATTTTCATTGTATATACAAGAAATGTACATCAAAACTTACACATTTTCATTGTATATACAAGCAATGTACATCAAAACTTACACATTTTCATTGTATATACAAGAAATGTACATCAAAACTTACACATTTTCATTGTATATACAATAAATGTACATCAAAATATACACATTTTCATTGTATATACAATAAATGTACATCAAAACTTACACATTTTCTTTGTATATACAAAAATGTACTTCAAAACATACACATTTTCATTCTATATACAAGGAATGTACATCAAACTTACACATTTTCATTGTATATACAATAAATGTACATCAAAACTTACACATTTTCGTTGTACACTAAAGAAATATACATCAAAACTTACACATTTTCATTGTACGTACAAGAAATGTACACCAAAACATTCACATTTTCATTGTATATACAATAAATGTACATCAAAACTTACACATTTTCTTTGTATATACAAAAATGTACTTCAAAACATACACATTTTCATTCTATATACAAGGAATGTACATCAAAACTTACACATTTTCATTGTATATACAATAAATGTACATCAAAACTTACACATTTTCATTGTATATACAATAAATGTACATCAAAACTTACACATTTTCATTGTATATACAAGAAATGTACATCAAAACTACACAATTTCGTTGTACACTAAAGAAATGTACATCAAAACATACAGATTTTCATTGTACAGACAAGAAATGTACATCAAAGCTTACACATCTTCATTGTATATACAAGAAATGTACATCAAAACTACACATTTTCGTTGTACACTAAAGAAATGTACATCAAAACATACAGATTTTCATTGTACAGACAAGAAATGTACATCAAAACTTACACATTTTCATTGTGCACTCAAGAAATGTACATCAAAACATACAGATTTTCATTGTACAGACAAGAAATGTATATCAAAGCTTACACATTTTCATTGTATATACAAGAAATGTACATTTAAACTTACACACTTTCATTGTGCACTCAAGAAATGTACATCAAAACTTACACATTTTCATTGTACACTCAAGAAATGTACATCAAAACATACACATTTTCATAGCACACTCAAGAAATGTACATCAAAACATACACATTTTCATTGTATATACAGGAAATGTACATGAAAACACACACATTTTCATTGTATATACAAGAATTGTACATCAAAGCTCACACATTTTCATTGTATATACAAGGAATGTACATCAAAACATACACATTTTCATTGTATATACAAGATATATTCATAAAAACATACACATTTTCATTGTATATACAAGAAATGTACAGCAAAACATAAACATTTTCATTGTATATACAAGAAATGTACATCAAAACTACACATTTTCATTGTACACTAAAGAAATGTACATCAAAACATAAACATTTTCATTGTACACTCAAGAAATGTACATCAAAACTTACACATTTTCATTGTACAATCAAGAAATGTACATCAAAACATACACATTTTCATTGTATATACAAGAAATGTACATGAAAACACACACATTTTCATTGTATATACAAGAATTGTACATCAAAGCTCACACATTTTCATTATATATACAAGAAATGTGCATCAAAACTTACACATTTTCATTGTATATACAAGGAATGTACATCAAAACTTACACATTTTCATTGTATATACAAGGAATGTACATCAAAACTTACACATTTTCATTTTATATACAAGAATGTACATCAAAACTTACACATTTTCATTGCACATACAAGAAATGTACATAGAAACTTACACATTTTCATTGTATATACAAGAAATGTACATCAAAACTTACACATTTTCATTGTATATACAAGAAATGTACATCAAAAGTTACACATTTTCATTGTATATACAAGAAATGTACATCAAAACTTACACATTTTCATTGTATATACAAGAAATGTACATCAAAGCATACACATTTTCATTGTATATACAAGAAATATACATCCAAACTTACACATTTTCATTGTATGTACCAGAAATGTACATGAAAACGTACACATTTTCGTTGTACATTCAAGAAATGTACATCAAAGCTTACACATTTTCATTGTATATACAAGAAATGTGCATCAAAACTTACATATTTTCATTGTACATACAAGAAATGTACATCAAAATACACATTTTCTTTGTATATACAAAAATGTACTTCAAAACATACACATTTTCATTGTATATACAAGAATGTACATCAAAACTTACACATTTTCATTGTACATACAAGAAATGTACATCAAAACTTACACATTTTCATTGTATATACAAGAATGTACATCAAAACATACACATTTTCATTGTATATACAATAAATGTACATCCAAACTTACACATTTTCTTTGTATATACAATAAATGTACATCAAAACTTACACATTTTCTTTGTATACACAAAAATGTACTTCAAAACATACACATTTTCATTCTATATACAAGGAATGTACATCAAAACTTACACATTTTCATTGTATATACAAGAAATGTACATCAAAACTTACACATTTTCATTGTATATACAAGCAATGTACATCAAAACTTACACATTTTCATTGTATATACAAGAAATGTACATCAAAACTTACACATTTTCATTGTATATACAATAAATGTACATCAAAATATACACATTTTCATTGTATATACAATAAATGTACATCAAAACTTACACATTTTCTTTGTATATACAAAAATGTACTTCAAAACATACACATTTTCATTCTATATACAAGGAATGTACATCAAACTTACACATTTTCATTGTATATACAATAAATGTACATCAAAACTTACACATTTTCGTTGTACACTAAAGAAAAATACATCAAAACTTACACATTTTCATTGTACGTACAAGAAATGTACATCAAAACATTCACATTTTCATTGTATATACAAGAAACGTACATCAAAACATACACATTTTCATTGTATATACAAGAAATGTACATGAAAACACACACATTTTCATAGTATATACAAGAATTGTACATCAAAGCTCACACATTTTCATTGTATATACAAGAAACGTGCATCAAAACTTACACATTTTCATTGTATATACAAGGAATGTACATCAAAACTTACACATTTTCATTTTATATACAAGAATGTACATCAAAGCTTACACATTTTCATTGCACATACAAGAAATGTACATCAAAACATACACATTTTCATTGTATATACAAGAAGTGTACATCAAAACTTACACATTTTCATTGTATATACAAGAAATGTACATCAAAGCTTACACATTTTCATTGTATATACAAGAAGTGTACATCAAAACATACACATTTTCATTGTATATACAAGATATATACATAAAAACATACACATTTTCATTGTATATACAATAAATGTACATCCAAACTTACACATTTTCTTTGTATATACAATAAATGTACATCAAAACTTACACATTTTCTTTGTATACACAAAAATGTACTTCAAAACATACACATTTTCATTCTATATACAAGGAATGTACATCAAAACTTACACATTTTCATTGTATATACAAGAAATGTACATCAAAACTTACACATTTTCATTGTATATACAAGCAATGTACATCAAAACTTACACATTTTCATTGTATATACAAGAAATGTACATCAAAACTTACACATTTTCATTGTATATACAATAAATGTACATCAAAATATACACATTTTCATTGTATATACAATAAATGTACATCAAAACTTACACATTTTCTTTGTATATACAAAAATGTACTTCAAAACATACACATTTTCATTCTATATACAAATAATGTACATCAAACTTACATATTTTCATTGTATATACAATAAATGTACATCAAAACTTACACATTTTCGTTGTACACTAAAGAAAAATACATCAAAACTTACACATTTTCATCGTACGTACAAGAAATGTACATCAAAACATTCACATTTTCATTGTATATACAAGAAACGTACATCAAAACATACACATTTTCATTGTATATACAAGAAATGTACATGAAAACACACACATTTTCATAGTATATACAAGAATTGTACATCAAAGCTCACACATTTTCATTGTATATACAAGAAACGTGCATCAAAACTTACACATTTTCATTGTATATACAAGGAATGTACATCAAAACTTACACATTTTCATTTTATATACAAGAATGTACATCAAAGCTTACACATTTTCATTGCACATACAAGAAATGTACATCAAAACATACACATTTTCATTGTATATACAAGAAGTGTTCATCAAAACTTACACATTTTCATTGTATATACCGGAAATGTACATCAAAACTTACACATTTTCATTGTATATACAAGAAGTGTACATCAAAACATACACATTTTCATTGTATATACAAGATATATACATAAAAACATACACATTTTCATTGTATATACAAGAAATGTACAGCAAAACATAAACATTTTCATTGTATATACAAGAAATGTACATCAAAACTACACATTTTCGTTGTACACAAAAGAAATGTACATCAAAACATAAACATTTTCATTGTACAGACAAGAAATGTAAATCAAAACTTACACATTTTCATTGTGTATACAAGAAATGTACATCAAAACTTACACATTTTCATTGTGCACTCAAGAAATGTACACAAAAAACTTACAAATTTTCATTGTACACTCAAGAAATGTACATCAAAACATACACATTTTCATTGTATACACAAGAAGTGTACATCAAAGCTTACACATTTTCATTGTACAGACAAGAAATGTAAATCAAAACTTACACATTTTCATTGTGCACTCAAGAAATGTACATCAAAGCTTACACATTTTCATTGTACACTCAAAAAATATACATCAAAACTTACACATTTTCATTGTACACTCAAGAAATGTATATCAAAAACCTACACATTTTCATTGTATATGCAAGAAATGTACGTCAAAACTTACACATTTTCATTGTACATACAAGAAATGTACATCAAAACTTTTGATGTACATCTCTTGTATATTCAAGAGATGTACATCAAAACTACACATTTTCATTGTATATACTTGAAATGTACATCAAAGCTTACACATTTTCATTGTATATACAAGAAATGTACATCCAAACTACACATTTTCATTGTATATACAAGAAATGTACATCAAAACTTACACATTTTCATTGTACATACAAGAAATGTACATCAAAACTTACGCATTTTCATTGTATATACAAGAAATATACATCCAAACTACACATTTTCATTGTATATACAAGAAATGTACATCAAAACTTACGCATTTTCATTGTACATACAAGAAATGTACATCAAAACTTACGAATTTTCATTGTATATACAAAAATTGTACATCAAAGCTCACACATTTTCATTGTATATACAAGAAATGTACATGAAAACATACACATTTTCATTGTATGTACAAGAAATGTACATCAAAACATACACATTTTCATTGTATATACAACAAATGTACAACAAAACTGACACATTTTCATTGTATATACAAGAAATGTACATCAAAACTTACACATTTTCATTGTATATACAAGAAATGTACATCAAAGCATACACATTTTCATTGTATATACAAGAAGTATACATCAAAAGTTACACATTTTCATTGTATCTTCAAGAAATGTACATGAAAACGTACACATTTTCGTTGTACATTCAAGAAATGTACATCATAGCTTACACATTTTCATTGTATATACAAGAAATGTACATCAAAACTTACACATTTTCATTGTACATACAAGAAATGTACATCAAAACTACACATTTTCATTGTATATACAAAAATGTACTTCAAAACATACACATTTTCATTGTATATACAAGAATGTACATCAAAACTTACACATTTTCATTGTACATACAAGAAATGTACATCAAAACTTACACATTTTCATTGTATATACAAGAATGTACATCAAAAGTTACACATTTTCATTGTATATACAATAAATGTACATCAAAACTTACACATTTTCATTGTATATACAATAAATGTACATCAAAACTTACACATTTTCATTGTATATACAAGAAATGTACATCAAAGCTTACACATTTTCATTGTACATACAAGAAATGTACATCAAAACATACACATTTTCATTGTATATACAATAAATGTACATCAAAACTTACACATTTTCTTTGTATATACAAAAATGTACTTCAAAACATACACATTTTCATTCTATATACAAGGAATGTACATCAAAACTTACACATTTTCATTGTATACACAATAAATGTACATCAAAACTTACACATTTTCATTGTATATACAATAAATGTACATCAAAACTTACACATTTTCATTGTATATACTAGAAATGTACATCAAAACTACACATTTTCGTTGTACACTAAGGAAATGTACATCAGAACATACAGATTTTCATTGTACAGACAAGAAATGTACATCAAAGCTTACACATTTTCATTGTATATACAAGAAATGTACATCAAAACTACACATTTTCATTGTACACTAAAGAAATGTACATCAAAACATACAGATTTTCATTGTACAGACAAGAAATGTACATCAAAGCTTACACATTTTCATTGTATATACAAGAAATGTACATCAAAAGTACACATTTTCGTTGTACACTAAAGAAATGTACATCAAAACATACAGATTTTCATTGTACAGACAAGAAATGTACATCAAAGCTTACACATTTTCATTGTATATACAAGAAATGTACATCAAAACATACACATTTTCATTGTATACTCAAGAAATGTACATCAAAACATACAGATTTTCATTGTACAGGCAAGAAATGTACATCAAAGCTTACACATTTTCATTGTATATACAAGAAATGTACATGAAAACATACACATTTTCATTGTATATACAAGAAATGTACATCAAAAGATACACATTTTCATTGTATATACAAGAAATGTACATCAAAACTTACACATTTTCATTGTATATACAAGAAATGTACATCAAAACTTACACATTTTCATTGTATATACAAGCAATGTACATCAAAACTTACACATTTTCATTTTATATACAAGAAATGTACATCAAAACTTACACATTTTCATTGTATATACAATAAATGTACATCAAAAAATACACATTTTCATTGTATATACAATAAATGTACATCAAAACTTACACATTTTCTTTGTATATACAAAAATGTACTTCAAAACATACACATTTTCATTCTATATACAAGGAATGTACATCAAACTTACACATTTTCATTGTATATACAATAAATGTACATCAAAGCATACACATTTTCATTGTATATACAAGAAATATACATCAAAAGTTACACATTTTCTTTGTATATACAAAAATGTACTTCAAAACATACACATTTTCATTCTATATACAAGGAATGTACATCAAACTTACACATTTTCATTGTATATACAATAAATGTACATGAAAACATACACATTTTCGTTGTACACTAAAGAAATATACATCAAAACTTACACATTTTCATTGTACATACAAGAAATGTACATCAAAACATACACATTTTCATCGTATATACAATAAATGTACATCAAAACTTACACATTTTCTTTGTATATACAAAAATGTACTTCAAAACATACACATTTTCATTCTATATACAAGGAATGTACATCAAAACTTACACATTTTCATTGTATATACAATAAATGTACATCAAAACTTACACATTTTCATTGTATATACAATAAATGTACATCAAAACTTACACATTTTCATTGTATATACAAGAAATGTACATCAAAGCTACACATTTTCGTTGTACACTAAAGAAATGTACATCAAAACATACAGATTTTCATTGTACAGACAAGAAATGTACATCAAAGCTTACACATTTTCATTGTATATACAAGAAATGTACATCAAAACTACACATTTTCGTTGTACACTAAAGAAATGTACATCAAAACATACAGATTTTCATTGTACAGACAAGAAATGTACATCAAAACTTACACATTTTCATTGTGCACTCAAGAAATGTACATCAAAACATACAGATTTTCATTGTACAGACAAGAAATGTATATCAAAGCTTACACATTTTCATTGTATATACAAGAAATGTACATCAAAACTTACACATTTTCATTGTACACTCAAGAAATGTACATCAAAACTTACACATTTTCATTGTACACTCAAGAAATGTACATCAAAACATACACATTTTCATTGTATATACAAGAAATGTACATGAAAACACACACATTTTCATTGTATATACAAGAATTGTACATCAAAGCGCACACATTTTCATTGTATATACAAGAAATGTGCATCAAAACTTACAAATTTTCATTGTATATACAAGAAATGTGCATCAAAACTTACACATTTTCATTGTATATACAAGGAATGTACATCAAAACTTACACATTTTCATTTTATATACAAGAATGTACATCAAAACTTACACATTTTCATTGTATATACAAGAAATGTACATCAAAACTTACACATTTTCATTGTATATACAAGAAATGTACATCAAAACATACACATTTTCATTGTATATACAAGATATATACATAAAAACATACACATTTTCATTGTATATACAAGAAATGTACAGCAAAACAATAACATTTTCATAGTATATACAAGAAATGTACATCAAAACTACACATTTTCGTTGTACACTAAAGAAATGTACATCAAAACATAAACATTTTCATTGTACACTCAAGAAATGTACATCAAAACTTACACATTTTCATTGTACACTCAAGAAATGTACATCAAAACATACACATTTTCATTGTATATACAAGAAATGTGCATCAAAACTTACACATTTTCATTGTATATACAAGGAATGTTCATCAAAACTTACACATTTTCATTGTATATACAAGGAATGTACATCAAAGCTTACACATTTTCATTTTATATACAAGAATGTACATCAAAACTTACACATTTTCATTGCACATACAAGAAATGTACATAGAAACTTACACATTTTCATTGTATATACAAGAAATGTACATCAAAGCTTACACATTTTCATTGTATATACAAGAAATGTACATCAAAACTTACACATTTTCATTGTATATACAAGAAATGTACATCAAAGCATACACATTTTCATTGTATATACAAGAAATACACATCAAAACTTACACATTTTCATTGTATGTACCAGAAATGTACATGAAAACGTACACATTTTCGTTATACATTCAAGAAATATACATCAAAGCTTACACATTTTCATTGTATATACAAGAAGTGTACATCAAAACTTACATATTTTCATTGTACATACAAGAAATGTACATCAAAATACACATTTTCTTTGTATATACAAAAACGTACTTCAAAACATACACATTTTCATTGTATATACAAGAATGTACATCAAAACTTACACATTTTCATTGTACATACAAGAAATGTACATCAAAACTTACACATTTTCATTGTATATACAAGAATGTACATCAAAACTTACACATTTTCATTGTATATACAATAAATGTACAACCAAACTTACACATTTTCATTGTATATACAATAAATGTAAATCAAAACTTACACATTTTCATTGTATATACAAGAAATGTACATCAAAACTTACACATTTTCATTGTACATACAAGAAATGTACATCAAAACATACACATTTTCATTGTATATACAATAAATGTACATCAAAGCTTACACATTTTCTTTGTATATACAAAAATGTACTTCAAAACATACACATTTTCATTCTATATACAAGGAATGTACATCAAACTTACACATTTTCATTGTATATACAATAAATGTACATCAAAACTTACACATTTTCGTTGTACACTAAAGAAATATACATCAAAACTTACACATTTTCATTGTACATACAAGAAATGTACATCAAAACATACACATTTTCATCGTATATACAATAAATGTACATCAAAACTTACACATTTTCTTTGTATATACAAAAATGTACTTCAAAACATACACATTTTCATTCTATATACAAGGAATGTACATCAAAACTTACACATTTTCATTGTATATACAATAAATGTACATCAAAACTTACAGATTTTCATTGTATATACAAGAAATGTACATCAAAACTACACATTTTCGTTGTACACTAAAGAAATGTACATCAAAACATACAGATTTTCATTGTACAGACAAGAAATGTACATCAAAGCTTACACATTTTCAGTGTATATACAAGAAATGTACAGCAAAACTACACATTTACGTTGTACACTAAAGAAATGTACATCAAAACATACAGATTTTCATTGTACAGAAAAGAAATGTACATCAAAACTTACACATTTTCATTGTGCACTCAAGAAATGTACATCAAAACATACAGATTTTCATTGTACAGACAAGAAATGTATATCAAAGCTTACACATTTTCATTGTATATACAAGAAATGTACATCAAAACTTACACATTTTCATTGTGCACTCAAGAAATGTACATCAAAACTTACACATTTTCATTGTACACTCAAGAAATGTACATCAAAACTTACACATTTTCATTGTACCCTCAAGAAATGTACATCAAAACATACACATTTTCATTGTATATAGAAGAAATGTACATGAAAACACACACATTTTCATTGTATATACAAGAATTGTACATCAAAGCTCACACATTTTCATTGTATATACAAGAAATGTGCATCAAAACTTACACATTTTCATTGTATATACAAGGAATGTACATCAAAACTTACACATTTTCATTTTATATACAAGAATGTACATCAAAACTTACACATTTTCATTGTATATACAAGAAATGTGCATCAAAACTTACACATTTTCATTGTATATACAAGAAATGTACATCAAAACATACACATTTTCATTGTATATACAAGATATATACATAAAAACATACACATTTTCATTGTATATACAAGAAATGTACAGCAAAACATAAACATTTTCATTGTATATACAAGAAATGTACATCAAAACTACACATTTTCGTTGTACACTAAAGAAATGTACATCAAAACATAAACATTTTCATTGTACACTCAAGAAATGTACATCAAAACTTACACATTTTCATTGTACACTCAAGAAATGTACATCAAAACATACACATTTTCATTGTATATACAAGAAGTGTACATGAAAACACACACATTTTCATTGTATATACAAGAATTGTACATCAAAGCTCACACATTTTCATTGTATATACAAGAAATGTGCATCAAAACTTACACATTTTCATTGTATATACAAGGAATGTACATCAAAACTTACACATTTTCATTGTATATACAAGGAATGTACATCAAAACTTACACATTTTCATTTTATATACAAGAATGTACATCAAAACTTACACATTTTCATTGCACATACAAGAAATGTACATAGAAACTTACACATTTTCATTGTATATACAAGAAATGTACATCAAAACTTACACATTTTCATTGTATATACAAGAAATGTACATCAAAACATACACATTTTCATTGTATATACAAGATATATACATAAAAACATACACATTTTCATTGTATATACAAGAAATGTACAGCAAAACATTAACATTTTCATTGTATATACGAGAAATGTACATCAAAACTACACATTTTCGTTGTACACTAAAGAAATGTACATCAAAACATAAACATTTTCATTGTACACTCAAGAAATGTACATCAAAACCTACACATTTTCATTGTACACTCAAGAAATGTACATCAAAACATACACATTTTCATTGTATATACAAGAAATGTACATGAAAACACACACATTTTCATTGTAAATACAAGAATTGTACATCAAAGCTCACACATTTTCATTGTATATACAAGAAATGTGCATCAAAACTTACACATTTTCATTGTATATACAAGGAATGTACATCAAAACTTACACATTTTCATTGTATATACAAGGAATGTACATCAAAACTTACACATTTTCATTTTATATACAAGAATGTACATCAAAACTTACACATTTTCATTGCACATACAAGAAATGTACATAGAAACTTACACATTTTCATTGTATATACAAGAAATGTACATCAAAACTTACACATTTTCATTGTATATACAAGAAATGTACATCAAAACTTACACATTTTCATTGTATATACAAGAAATGTACATCAAAGCATACACATTTTCATTGTATATACAAGAAATATACATCAAAACTTACACATTTTCATTGTATGTACCAGAAATGTACATGAAAACGTACACATTTTCGTTGTACATTCAAGAAATGTACATCAAAGCTTACACATTTTCATTGTATATACAAGAAGTGTACATCAAAACTTACATATTTTCATTATACATACACGAAATGTACATCAAAATACACATTTTCTTTGTATATACAAAAACGTACTTCAAAACATACACATTTTCATTGTATATACAAGAATGTACATCAAAACTTACACATTTTCATTGTACATACAAGAAATGTACATCAAAACTTACACATTTTCATTGTATATACAAGAATGTACATCAAAACTTACACATTTTCATTGTATATACAATAAATGTACAACCAAACTTACACATTTTCATTGTATATACAATAAATGTACATCAAAACTTACACATTTTCATTGTATATACAAGAAATGTACATCAAAACTTACACATTTTCATTGTACATACAAGAAATGTACATCAAAACATACACATTTTCATTGTATATACAATAAATGTACATCAAAACTTACACATTTTTTTTGTATATACAAAAATGTACTTCAAAACATACACATTTTCATTCTATATACAAGGAATGTACATCAAACTTACACATTTTCATTGTATATACAATAAATGTACATCAAAACTTACACATTTTCGTTGTACACTAAAGAAATATACATCAAAACTTACACATTTTCATTGTACATACAAGAAATGTACATCAAAACATACACATTTTCATCGTATATACAATAAATGTACATCAAAACTTACACATTTTCTTTGTATATACAAAAAAGTACTTCCAAACATACACATTTTCATTCTATATACAAGGAATGTACATCAAAACTTACACATTTTCATTGTATATACAATAAATGTACATCAAAACTTACACATTTTCATTGTATATACAATAAATGTACATCAAAACTTACACATTTTCATTGTATATACAAGAAATGTACATCAAAACTACACATTTTCGTTGTACACTAAAGAAATGTACATCAAAACATACAGATTTTCATTGTACAGACAAGAAATGTACATCAAAGCTTACACATTTTCATTGTATATACAAGAAATGTACAGCAAAACTACACATTTACGTTGTACACTAAAGAAATGTACATCAAAACATACAGATTTTCATTGTACAGACAAGAAATGTACATCAAAACTTACAACATTTCATTGTGCACTCAAGAAATGTACATCAAAACATACAGATTTTCATTGTACAGACAAGAAATGTATATCAAAGCTTACACATTTTCATTGTATATACAAGAAATGTACATCAAAACTTACACATTTTCATTGTGCACTCAAGAAATGTACATCAAAACTTACACATTTTCATTGTACACTCAAGAAATGTACATCAAAACTTACACATTTTCATTGTACACTCAAGAAATGTACATCAAAACATACACATTTTCATTGTATATACAAGAAATGTACATGAAAACACACACATTTTCATTGTATATACAAGAATTGTACATCAAAGCTCACACATTTTCATTGTATATACAAGAAATGTGCATCAAAACTTACACATTTTCATTGTATATACAAGGAATGTACATCAAAACTTACACATTTTCAATTTATATACAAGAATGTACATCAAAACTTACACATTTTCATTGTATATACAAGAAATGTACCTCAAAACTTACACATTTTCATTGTATATACAAGAAATGTACATCAAAACATACACATTTTCATTGTATATACAAGATATATACATAAAAACATACACATTTTCATTGTATATACAAGAAATGTACAGCAAAACATAAACATTTTCATTGTATATACAAGAAATGTACATCAAAACTACACATTTTCGTTGTACACTAAAGAAATGTACATCAAAACATTAACATTTTCATTGTACACTCAAGAAATGTACATCAAAACTTACACATTTTCATTGTACACTCAAGAAATGTACATCAAAACATACACATTTTCATTGTATATACAAGAAATGTACATGAAAACACTCACATTTTCATTGTATATACAAGAATTGTACATCAAAGCTCACACATTTTCATTGTATATACAAGAAATGTGCATCAAAACTTACACATTTTCATTGTATATACAAGGAATGTACATCAAAACTTACACATTTCCATTGTATATACAAGGAATGTACATCAAAACTTACACATTTTCATTTTATATACAGCAATTTACATCAAAACTTACACATTTTCATTGCACATACAAGAAATGTACATAGAAACTTACACATTTTCATTGTATATACAAGAAATGTACATCAAAACTTACACATTTTCATTGTATATACAAGAAATGTACATCAAAACTTACACATTTTCATTGTATATACAAGAAATGTACATCAAAACTTACACATTTTCATTGTATATACAAGAAATGTACATCAAAGCATACACATTTTCATTGTACATACAAGAAATATACATCCAAACTTACACATTTTCATTGTATGTACCAGAAATGTACATGAAAACGTACACATTTTCGTTGTACATTCAAGAAATGTACATCAAAGCTTACACATTTTCATTGTATATACAAGAAATGTACATCAAAACTTACACATTTTCATTGTACATACAAGAAATGTACATCAAAATACACATTTTCTTTGTATATACAAAAATGTACTTCAAAACATACACATTTTCATTGTATATACAAGAATGTACATCAAAACTTACACATTTTCATTGTACATACAAGAAATGTACATCAAAACTTACACATTTTCATTGTATATACAAGAATGTACATCAAAACTTACACATTTTCATTGTATATACAATAAATGTACATCCAAACTTACACATTTTCTTTGTATATACAATAAATGTACATCACAACTTACACATTTTCTTTGTATATACAAAAATGTACTTCAAAACATACACATTTTCATTCTATATACAAGGAATGTACATCAAAACTTACACATTTTCATTGTATATACAAGAAATGTACATCAAAACTTACACACTTTCATTGTATATACAAGCAATGTACATCAAAACGTACACATTTTCATTGTATATACAAGAAATGTACATCAAAACTTACACATTTTCACTGTATATACAATAAATGTACATCAAAATATACACATTTTCATTGTATATACAATAAATGTACATCAAAACTTACACATTTTCTTTGTATATACAAAAATGTACTTCAAAACATACACATTTTCATTCTATATACAAGGAATGTACATCAAACTTACACATTTTCATTGTATATACAATAAATGTACATCAAAACTTACACATTTTCGTTGTACACTAAAGAAATATACATCAAAACTTACACATTTTCATTGTACATACAAGAAATGTACATCAAAACATTCACATTTTCATTGTATATACAATAAATGTACATCAAAACTTACACATTTTCTTTGTATATACAAAAATGTACTTCAAAACATACACATTTTCATTCTATATACAAGGAATGTACATCAAAACTTACACATTTTCATTGTATATACAATAAATGTACATCAAAACTTACACATTTTCATTGTATATACAATAAATGTACATCAAAACTTACACATTTTCATTGTATATACAAGAAATGTACATCAAAACTACACATTTTCGTTGTACACTAAAGAAATGTACATCAAAACATACAGATTTTCATTGTACAGACAAGAAATGTACATCAAAGCTTACACATTTTCATTGTATATACAAGAAATGTACATCAAAACTACACATTTTCGTTGTACACTAAAGAAATGTACATCAAAACATACAGATTTTCATTGTACAGACAAGAAATGTGCATCAAGACTTACACATTTTCATTGTGCACTCAAGAAATGTACATCAAAACATACAGATTTTCATTGTACAGACAAGAATTGTATATCAAAGCTTACACATTTTCATTGTATATACAAGAAATGTACATCAAAACTTACACATTTTCATTGTGCACTCAAGAAATGTACATCAAAACTTACACATTTTCATAGTACACTCAAGAAATGTACATCAAAACATACACATTTTCATTGTATATACAAGAAATGTACATGAAAACACACACATTTTCATTGTATATACAAGAGTTGTACATCAAAGCTCACACATTTTCATTGTATATACAAGAAATGTGCATCAAAACTTACACATTTTCATTGTATATACAAGGAATGTACATCAAAACTTACACATTTTCATTTTATATACAAGAATGTACATCAAAACTTACACATTTTCATTGCACATACAAGAAATGTACATCAAAACATACACATTTTTATTGTATATACAAGAAGTGTACATCAAAACTTACACATTTTCATTGTATATACAAGAAATGTACATCAAAACTTACACATTTTCATTGTATATACAAGAAGTGTACATCAAAACATACACACTTTCATTGTATATACAAGATATATACATAAAAACATACACATTTTCATTGTATATACAAGAAATGTACAGCAAAACATAAACATTTTCATTGTATATACAAGAAATGTACATCAAAACTACACATTTTCGTTGTACACAAAAGAAATGTACATTAAAACATAAATATTTTCATTGTACAGACAAGAAATGTAAATCAAAACTTACACATTTTCATTGTGTATACAAGAAATGTACATCAAAACTTACACATTTTCATTGTGCACTCAAGAAATGTACACCAAAACTTACAAATTTTCATTGTACACTCAAGAAATGTACATCAAAACATACACATTTTCATTGTATACACAAGAAGTGTATATCAAAGCTTACACATTTTCATTGTACAGACAAGAAATGTAAATCAAAACTTACACATTTTCATTGTGCACTCAAGAAATGTACATCAAAACTTACACATTTTCATTGTACACTCAAAAAATATACATCAAAACTTACACATTTTCATTGTACACTCAAGAAATGTACATCAAAAACCTACACATTTTCATTGTATATGCAAGAAATGTACGTCAAAACTTACACATTTTCATTGTACATACAAGAAATGTACATCAAAACTTTTGATGTACATCTCTTGTATATTCAAGAGATGTACATCAAAACTACACATTTTCATTGTATATACTTGAAATGTACATCAAAGCTTACACATTTTCATTGTATATACAAGAAATGTACATCCAAACTACACATTTTCATTGTATATACAAGAAATGTACATCAAAACTTACACATTTTCATTGGACATACAAGAAATGTACATCAAAACTTACGCATTTTCATTGTATATACAAGAAATATACATCCAAACTACACATTTTCATTGTATATACAAGAAATGTACATCAAAACTTACGCATTTTCATTGTACATACAAGAAATGTACATCAAAACTTACGCATTTTCATTGTATATACAAAAATTGTACATCAAAGCTCACACATTTTCATTGTATATACAAGAAATGTACATGAAAACATACACATTTTCATTGTATGTACAAGAAATGTACATCAAAACATACACATTTTCATTGTATATACAACAAATGTACAACAAAACTTACACATTTTCATTGTATATACAAGAAATGTACATCAAAACTTACACATTTTCATTGTATATACAAGAAATGTACATCAAAGCATACACATTTTCATTGCATATACAAGAAATATACATCAAAAGTTACACATTTTCATTGTATCTACCAGAAATGTACATGAAAACGTACACATTTTCGTTGTACATTCAAGAAATGTACATCATAGCTTACACATTTTCATTGTATAGACAAGAAATGTACATCAAAACTGACACATTTTCATTGTACATACAAGAAATGTACATCAAAACTACACATTTTCTTTGTATATACAAAAATGTACTTCAAAACATACACATTTTCATTGTATATACAAGAATGTACATCAAAACTTACACATTTTCATTGTACATACAAGAAATGTACATCAAAACTTACACATTTTCATTGTATATACAAGAATGTACATCAAAACTTACACATTTTCATTGTATATACAATAAATGTACATCAAAACTTACACATTTTCATTGTATATACAATAAATGTACATCAAAACTTACACATTTTCATTGTATATACAAGAAATGTACATCAAAACTTACACATTTTCATTGTACATACAAGAAATGTACATCAAAACATACACTTTTTCATTGTATATACAATAAATGTACATCAAAACTTACACATTTTCTTTGTATATACAAAAATGTACTTCAAAACATACACATTTTGATTCTATATACAAGGAATGTACATCAAAACTTACACATTTTCATTGTATATACAATAAATGTACATCAAAACTTACACATTTTCATTGTATATACAATAAATGTACATCAAAACTTACACATTTTCATTGTATATACTAGAAATGTACATCAAAACTACACATTTTCGTTGTACACTAAGGAAATGTACATCAAAACATACAGATTTTCATTGTACAGACAAGAAATGTACATCAAAGCTTACACATTTTCATTGTATATACAAGAAATGTACATCAAAACTACACATTTTCGTTGTACACTAAAGAAATGTACATCAAAACATACAGATTTTCATTGTACAGACAAGAAATGTACATCAAAGCTTACACATTTTCATTGTATATACAAGAAATGTACATCAAAAGTACACATTTTCGTTGTACACAAAAGAAATGTACATCAAAACATACAGATTTTCATTGTACAGACAAGAAATGTACATCAAAGCTTACACATTATCATTGTATATACAAGAAATGTACATCAAAACTTACACATTTTCATTGTGCACTCAAGAAATGTACATCAAAACATACAGATTTTCATTGTACAGGCAAGATATGTACATCAAAGCTTACACATTTTCATTGTATATACGAGAATTGTACATGAAAACATACACATTTTCATTGTATATACAAGAAATGTACATCAAAAGATACACATTTTCATTGTATATACAAGAAATCTACATCAAAACATACACATTTTCATTGTATATACAAGAAATGTACATCAAAACTTACACATTTTCATTGTATATACAAGCAATGTACATCAAAACTTACACATTTTCATTGTATATACAAGAAATGTACATCAAAACTTACACATTTTCATTGTATATACAATAAATGTACATCAAAATATACACATTTTCATTGTATATACAATAAATGTACATCAAAACTTACACATTTTCTTTGTATATACAAAAATGTACTTCAAAACATACACATTTTCATTCTATATACAAGGAATGTACATCAAACTTACACATTTTCATTGTATATACAATAAATGTACATCAAAGCATACACATTTTCATTGTATATACAAGAAATATAAATCAAAAGTTACACATTTTCATTGTGCACTCAAGAAATGTACATCAAAACATACAGATTTTCATTGTACAGGCAAGAAATGTACATCAAAGCTTACACATTTTCATTGTATATACAAGAAATGTACATGAAAACATACACATTTTCGTTGTACACTAAAGAAATATACATCAAAACTTACACATTTTCATTGTACATACAAGAAATGTACATCAAAACATACACATTTTCATCGTATATACAATAAATGTACATCAAAACTTACACATTTTCTTTGTATATACAAAAATGTACTTCAAAACATACACATTTTCATTCTATATACAAGGAATGTACATCAAAACTTACACATTTTCATTGTATATACAATAAATGTACATCAAAACTTACACATTTTCATTGTATATACAATAAATGTACATCAAAACTTACACATTTTCATTGTATATACAAGAAATGTACATCAAAGCTACACATTTTCGTTGTACACTAAAGAAATGTACATCAAAACATACAGATTTTCATTGTACAGACAAGAAATGTACATCAAAGCTTACACATTTTCATTGTATATGCAAGAAATGTACATCAAAACTACACATTTTCGTTGTACACTAAAGAAATGTACATCAAAACATACAGATTTTCATTGTACAGACAAGAAATGTACATCAAAACTTACACATTTTCATTGTGCACTCAAGAAATGTACATCAAAACATACAGATTTTCATTGTACAGACAAGAAATGTATATCAAAGCTTACACATTTTCATTGTATATACAAGAAATGTACATCAAAACTTACACATTTTCATTGTACACTCAAGAAATGTACATCAAAACTTACACATTTTCATTGTACACTCAAGCAATGTACATCAAAACATACACATTTTCATTGTATATACAAGAAATGTACATGAAAACACACACATTTTCATTGTATATACAAGAAATGTGCATCAAAGCTTACACATTTTCATTGTATATACAAGGAATGTACATCAAAACTTACACATTTTCATTTTATATACAAGAATGTACATCAAAACTTACACATTTTCATTGTATATACAAGAAATGTACATCAAAACTTACACATTTTCATTGTATATACAAGAAATATACATCAAAACATACACATTTTCATTGTATATACAAGATATATACATAAAAACATACACATTTTCATTGTATATACAAGAAATGTACAGCAAAACATAAATATTTTCATTGTATATACAAGAAATGTACATCAAAACTACACATTTTCGTTGTACACTAAAGAAATGTACATCAAAACATAAACATTTTCATTGTACACTCAAGAAATGTACATCAAATCATACACATTTTCATTGTATATACAAGAAATGTACATGAAAACACACACATTTTCATTGTATATACAAGAATTGTACATCAAAGCTCACACATTTTCATTGTATATACAAGAAATGTGCATCAAAACTTACACATTTTCATTGTATATACAAGGAATGTACATCAAAACTTACACATTTTCATTGTATATACAAGGAATGTACATCAAAACTTACACATTTTCATTTTATATACAAGAATGTACATCAAAACTTACACATTTTCATTGCACATACAAGAAATGTACATAGATACTTACACATTTTCATTGTATATACAAGAAATGTACATCAAAACTTACACATTTTCATTGTATATACAAGAAATGTACATCAAAACTTACACATTTTCATTGTATATACAAGAAATGTACATCAAAGCATACACATTTTCATTGTATATACAAGAAATATACATCAAAACTTACACATTTTCATTGTGTGTACCAGAAATGTACATGAAAACGTACACATTTTCGTTGTACATTCAAGAAATGTACATCAAAGCTTACACATTTTCATTGTATATACAAGAAATGTACATCAAAACTTACATATTTTCATTGTACATACAAGAAATTTACATCAAAATACACATTTTCTTTGTATATACAAAAATGTACTTCAAAACATACACATTTTCATTGTATATACAAGAATGTACATCAAAACTTACACATTTTCATTGTACATACAAGAAATGTACATCAAAACTTACACATTTTCATTGTATATACAAGAATGTACATCAAAACTTACACATTTTCATTGTATATACAATAAATGTACAACCAAACTTACACATTTTCATTGTATATACAATAGATGTACATCAAAACTTACACATTTTCATTGTATATTCAAGAAATGTACATCAAAACTTACACATTTTCATTGTACATACAAGAAATGTACATCAAAACATACATATTTTCATTGTATATACAATAAATGTACATCAAAACTTACACATTTTCTTTGTATATACAAAAATGTACTTCAAAACATACACATTTTCATTCTATATACAAGGAATGTACATCAAAACTTACACATTTTCATTGTATATACAATAAATGTACATCAAAACTTACACATTTTCATTGTATATACAATAAATGTACATCAAAACTTACACATTTTCATTGTATATACTAGAAATGTACATCAAAACTACACATTTTCGTTGTACACTAAAGAAATGTACATCAAAACATACAGATTTTCATTGTACAGACAAGAAATGTACATCAAAGCTTACACATTTTCATTGTATATACAAGAAATGTACATCTAAACTACACATTTTCGTTGTACACTAAAGAAATGTACATTAAAACATACAGATTTTCATTGTACAGACAAGAAATGTACATCAAAGCTTACACATTTTCATTGTATATACAAGAAATGTACATCAAAACTACACATTTTCGTTGTACACTAAAGAAATGTACATCAAAACATACAGATTTTCATTGTACAGACAAGAAATGTACATCAAAGCTTACACATTTTCATTGTATATACAAGAAATGTACATCAAAACTTACACATTTTCATTGCACACTAAAGAAATGTACATCAAAGCATACAGATTTTCATTGTACAGGCAAGAAATGTACATCAAAGCTTACACATTTTCATTGTATATACAAGAAATGTACATCAAAAGATACACATTTTCATTGTATATACAAGAAATGTACATCAAAACTTACACATTTTCATTGTATATACAAGAAATATGCATCAAAACTTACACATTTTCATTGTATATACAAGCAATGTACATCAAAACTTACACATTTTCATTGTATATACAAGAAATGTACATCAAAACTTACACATTTTCATTGTATATACAATAAATGTACATCAAAATATACACATTTTCATTGTATATACAATAAATGTACATCAAAACTTACACATTTTCTTTGTATATACAAAAATGTACTTCAAAACATACACATTTTCATTCTATATACAAGGAATGTACATCAAACTTACACATTTTCATTGTATATACAATAAATGTACATCAAAACTTACACATTTTCGTTGTACACTAAAGAAATATACATCAAAACTTACACATTTTCATTGTACATACAAGAAATGTACATCAAAACATACACATTTTCATCGTATATACAATAAATGTACATCAAAACTTACACATTTTCTTTGTATATACAAAAGTGTACTTCAAAACATACACATTTTGATTCTATATACAAGGAATGTACATCAAAACTTACACATTTTCATTGTATATATAATAAATGTACATCAAAACTTACACATTTTCATTGTATATACAATAAATGTACATCAAAACTTACACATTTTCATTGTATATACAAGAAATGTACATCAAAACTTACACATTTTCATTGTACATACAAGAAATGTACATCAAAACATACACATTTTCATTGTATATACAATAAATGTACATCAAAACTTACACATTTTCTTTGTATATACAAAGATGTACTTCAAAACATACACATTTTGATTCTATATACAAGGAATGTACATCAAAACTTACACATTTTCATTGTATATACAATAAATGTACATCAAAACTTACACATTTTCATTGTATATACAATAAATGTACATCAAAACTTACACATTTTCATTGTATATACTAGAAATGTACATCAAAACTACACATTTTCGTTGTACACTAAGGAAATGTACATCAAAACATACAGATTTTCATTGTACAGACAAGAAATGTACATCAAAGCTTACACATTTTCATTGTATATACAAGAAATGTACATCAAAACTACACATTTTCGTTGTACACTAAAGAAATGTACATCAAAACATACAGATTTTCATTGTACAGACAAGAAATGTACATCAAAGCTTACACATTTTCATTGTATATACAAGAAATGTACATCAAAAGTACACATTTTCGTTGTACACAAAAGAAATGTACATCAAAACATACAGATTTTCATTGTACAGACAAGAAATGTACATCAAAGCTTACACATTATCATTGTATATACAAGAAATGTACATCAAAACTTACACATTTTCATTGTGCACTCAAGAAATGTACATCAAAACATACAGATTTTCATTGTACAGGCAAGATATGTACATCAAAGCTTACACATTTTCATTGTATATACGAGAATTGTACATGAAAACATACACATTTTCATTGTATATACAAGAAATGTACATCAAAAGATACACATTTTCATTGTATATACAAGAAATCTACATCAAAACTTACACATTTTCATTGTATATACAAGAAATGTACATCAAAACTTACACATTTTCATTGTATATACAAGCAATGTACATCAAAACTTACACATTTTCATTGTATATACAAGAAATGTACATCAAAACTTACACATTTTCATTGTATATACAATAAATGTACATCAAAATATACACATTTTCATTGTATATACAATAAATGTACATCAAAACTTACACATTTTCTTTGTATATACAAAAATGTACTTCAAAACATACACATTTTCATTCTATATACAAGGAATGTACATCAAACTTACACATTTTCATTGTATATACAATAAATGTACATCAAAGCATACACATTTTCATTGTATATACAAGAAATATAAATCAAAAGTTACACATTTTCATTGTGCACTCAAGAAATGTACATCAAAACATACAGATTTTCATTGTACAGGCAAGAAATGTACATCAAAGCTTACACATTTTCATTGTATATACAAGAAATGTACATGAAAACATACACATTTTCGTTGTACACTAAAGAAATATACATCAAAACTTACACATTTTCATTGTACATACAAGAAATGTACATCAAAACATACACATTTTCATCGTATATACAATAAATGTACATCAAAACTTACACATTTTCTTTGTATATACAAAAATGTACTTCAAAACATACACATTTTCATTCTATATACAAGGAATGTACATCAAAACTTACACATTTTCATTGTATATACAATAAATGTACATCAAAACTTACACATTTTCATTGTATATACAATAAATGTACATCAAAACTTACACATTTTCATTGTATATACAAGAAATGTACATCAAAGCTACACATTTTCGTTGTACACTAAAGAAATGTACATCAAAACATACAGATTTTCATTGTACAGACAAGAAATGTACATCAAAGCTTACACATTTTCATTGTATATGCAAGAAATGTACATCAAAACTACACATTTTCGTTGTACACTAAAGAAATGTACATCAAAACATACAGATTTTCATTGTACAGACAAGAAATGTACATCAAAACTTACACATTTTCATTGTGCACTCAAGAAATGTACATCAAAACATACAGATTTTCATTGTACAGACAAGAAATGTATATCAAAGCTTACACATTTTCATTGTATATACAAGAAATGTACATCAAAACTTACACATTTTCATTGTACACTCAAGAAATGTACATCAAAACTTACACATTTTCATTGTACACTCAAGCAATGTACATCAAAACATACACATTTTCATTGTATATACAAGAAATGTACATGAAAACACACACATTTTCATTGTATATACAAGAAATGTGCATCAAAGCTTACACATTTTCATTGTATATACAAGGAATGTACATCAAAACTTACACATTTTCATTTTATATACAAGAATGTACATCAAAACTTACACATTTTCATTGTATATACAAGAAATGTACATCAAAACTTACACATTTTCATTGTATATACAAGAAATGTACATCAAAACATACACATTTTCATTGTATATACAAGATATATACATAAAAACATACACATTTTCATTGTATATACAAGAAATGTACAGCAAAACATAAATATTTTCATTGTATATACAAGAAATGTACATCAAAACTACACATTTTCGTTGTACACTAAAGAAATGTACATCAAAACATAAACATTTTCATTGTACACTCAAGAAATGTACATCAAATCATACACATTTTCATTGTATATACAAGAAATGTACATGAAAACACACACATTTTCATTGTATATACAAGAATTGTACATCAAAGCTCACACATTTTCATTGTATATACAAGAAATGTGCATCAAAACTTACACATTTTCATTGTATATACAAGGAATGTACATCAAAACTTACACATTTTCATTGTATATACAAGGAATGTACATCAAAACTTACACATTTTCATTTTATATACAAGAATGTACATCAAAACTTACACATTTTCATTGCACATACAAGAAATGTACATAGAAACTTACACATTTTCATTGTATATACAAGAAATGTACATCAAAACTTACACATTTTCATTGTATATACAAGAAATGTACATCAAAACTTACACATTTTCATTGTATATACAAGAAATGTACATCAAAGCATACACATTTTCATTGTATATACAAGAAATATACATCAAAACTTACACATTTTCATTGTGTGTACCAGAAATGTACATGAAAACGTACACATTTTCGTTGTACATTCAAGAAATGTACATCAAAGCTTACACATTTTCATTGTATATACAAGAAATGTACATCAAAACTTACATATTTTCATTGTACATACAAGAAATGTACATCAAAATACACATTTTCTTTGTATATACAAAAATGTACTTCAAAACATACACATTTTCATTGTATATACAAGAATGTACATCAAAACTTACACATTTTCATTGTACATACAAGAAATGTACATCAAAACTTACACATTTTCATTGTATATACAAGAATGTACATCAAAACTTACACATTTTCATTGTATATACAATAAATGTACAACCAAACTTACACATTTTCATTGTATATACAATAGATGTACATCAAAACTTACACATTTTCATTGTATATTCAAGAAATGTACATCAAAACTTACACATTTTCATTGTACATACAAGAAATGTACATCAAAACATACATATTTTCATTGTATATACAATAAATGTACATCAAAACTTACACATTTTCTTTGTATATACAAAAATGTACTTCAAAACATACACATTTTCATTCTATATACAAGGAATGTACATCAAAACTTACACATTTTCATTGTATATACAATAAATGTACATCAAAACTTACACATTTTCATTGTATATACAATAAATGTACATCAAAACTTACACATTTTCATTGTATATACTAGAAATGTACATCAAAACTACACATTTTCGTTGTACACTAAAGAAATGTACATCAAAACATACAGATTTTCATTGTACAGACAAGAAATGTACATCAAAGCTTACACATTTTCATTGTATATACAAGAAATGTACATCAAAACTACACATTTTCGTTGTACACTAAAGAAATGTACATTAAAACATACAGATTTTCATTGTACAGACAAGAAATGTACATCAAAGCTTACACATTTTCATTGTATATACAAGAAATGTACATCAAAACTACACATTTTCGTTGTACACTAAAGAAATGTACATCAAAACATACAGATTTTCATTGTACAGACAAGAAATGTACATCAAAGCTTACACATTTTCATTGTATATACAAGAAATGTACATCAAAACTTACACATTTTCATTGCACACTAAAGAAATGTACATCAAAGCATACAGATTTTCATTGTACAGGCAAGAAATGTACATCAAAGCTTACACATTTTCATTGTATATACAAGAAATGTACATCAAAAGATACACATTTTCATTGTATATACAAGAAATGTACATCAAAACTTACACATTTTCATTGTATATACAAGAAATATGCATCAAAACTTACACATTTTCATTGTATATACAAGCAATGTACATCAAAACTTACACATTTTCATTGTATATACAAGAAATGTACATCAAAACTTACACATTTTCATTGTATATACAATAAATGTACATCAAAATATACACATTTTCATTGTATATACAATAAATGTACATCAAAACTTACACATTTTCTTTGTATATACAAAAATGTACTTCAAAACATACACATTTTCATTCTATATACAAGGAATGTACATCAAACTTACACATTTTCATTGTATATACAATAAATGTACATCAAAACTTACACATTTTCGTTGTACACTAAAGAAATATACATCAAAACTTACACATTTTCATTGTACATACAAGAAATGTACATCAAAACATACACATTTTCATCGTATATACAATAAATGTACATCAAAACTTACACATTTTCTTTGTATATACAAAAGTGTACTTCAAAACATACACATTTTCATTCTATATACAAGGAATGTACATCAAAACTTACACATTTTCATTGTATATACAATAAATGTACATCAAAACTTACACATTTTCATTGTATATACAATAAATGTACATCAAAACTTACACATTTTCATTGTATATACAAGAAATGTACATCAAAACTACACATTTTCGTTGTACACTAAAGAAATGTACATCAAAACATACAGATTTTCATTGTACACACAAGAAATGTACATCAAAGCTTACACATTTTCATTGTATATACAAGAAATGTACATCAAAAGTACACATTTTCGTTGTACACAAAAGAAATGTACATCAAAACATACAGATTTTCATTGTACAGACAAGAAATGTACATCAAAGCTTACACATTATCATTGTATATACAAAAAATGTACATCAAAACTTACACATTTTCATTGTGCACTCAAGAAATGTACATCAAAACATACAGATTTTCATTGTACAGGCAAGATATGTACATCAAAGCTTACACATTTTCATTGTATATACGAGAAATGTACATGAAAACATACACATTTTCATTGTATATACAAGAAATGTACATCAAAAGATACACATTTTCATTGTATATACAAGAAATGTACATCAAAACTTACACATTTTCATTGTATATACAAGAAATGTACATCAAAACTTACACATTTTCATTGTATATACAAGCAATGTACATCAAAACTTACACATTTTCATTGTATATACAAGAAATGTACATCAAAACTTACACATTTTCATTGTATATACAATAAATGTACATCAAAATATACACATTTTCATTGTATATACAATAAATGTACATCAAAACTTACACATTTTCTTTGTATATACAAAAATGTACTTCAAAACATACACATTTTCATTCTATATACAAGGAATGTACATCAAACTTACACATTTTCATTGTATATACAATAAATGTACATCAAAGCATACACATTTTCATTGTATATACAAGAAATATAAATCAAAAGTTACACATTTTCATTGTGCACTCAAGAAATGTACATCAAAACATACAGATTTTCATTGTACAGGCAAGAAATGTACATCAAAGCTTACACATTTTCATTGTATATACAAGAAATGTACATGAAAACATACACATTTTCGTTGTACACTAAAGAAATATACATCAAAACTTACACATTTTCATTGTACATACAAGAAATGTACATCAAAACATACACATTTTCATCGTATATACAATAAATGTACATCAAAACTTACACATTTTCTTTGTATATACAAAAATGTACTTCAAAACATACACATTTTCATTCTATATACAAGGAATGTACATCAAAACTTACACATTTTCATTGTATATACAATAAATGTACATCAAAACTTACACATTTTCATTGTATATACAATAAATGTACATCAAAACTTACACATTTTCATTGTATATACAAGAAATGTACATCAAAGCTACACATTTTCGTTGTACACTAAAGAAATGTACATCAAAACATACAGATTTTCATTGTACAGACAAGAAATGTACATCAAAGCTTACACATTTTCATTGTATATGCAAGAAATGTACATCAAAACTACACATTTTCGTTGTACACTAAAGAAATGTACATCAAAACATACAGATTTTCATTGTACAGACAAGAAATGTACATCAAAACTTACACATTTTCATTGTGCACTCAAGAAATGTACATCAAAACATACAGATTTTCATTGTACAGACAAGAAATGTATATCAAAGCTTACACATTTTCATTGTATATACAAGAAATGTACATCAAAACTTACACATTTTCATTGTGCACTCAAGAAATGTACATCAAAACTTACACATTTTCATTGTACACTCAAGAAATGTACATCAAAACTTACACATTTTCATTGTACACTCAAGAAATGTACATCAAAACATACACATTTTCATTGTATATACAAGAAATGTACATGAAAACACACACATTTTCATTGTATATACAAGAATTGTACATCAAAGCTCACACATTTTCATTGTATATACAAGAAATGTGCATCAAAGCTTACACATTTTCATTGTATATACAAGGAATGTACATCAAAACTTACACATTTTCATTTTATATACAAGAATGTACATCAAAACTTACACATTTTCATTGTATATACAAGAAATGTACATCAAAACTTACACATTTTCATTGTATATACAAGAAATGTACATCAAAACATACACATTTTCATTGTATATACAAGATATATACATAAAAACATACACATTTTCATTGTATATACAAGAAATGTACAGCAAAACATAAATATTTTCATTGTATATACAAGAAATGTACATCAAAACTACACATTTTCGTTGTACACTAAAGAAATGTACATCAAAACATAAACATTTTCATTGTACACTCAAGAAATGTACATCAATTCATACACATTTTCATTGTATATACAAGAAATGTACATGAAAACACACACATTTTCATTGTATATACAAGAATTGTACATCAAAGCTCACACATTTTCATTGTATATACAAGAAATGTGCATCAAAACTTACACATTTTCATTGTATATACAAGGAATGTACATCAAAACTTACACATTTTCATTGTATATACAAGGAATGTACATCAAAACTTACACATTTTCATTTTATATACAAGAATGTACATCAAAACTTACACATTTTCATTGCACATACAAGAAATGTACATAGAAACTTACACATTTTCATTGTATATACAAGAAATGTACATCAAAACTTACACATTTTCATTGTATATACAAGAAATGTACATCAAAACTTACACATTTTCATTGTATATACAAGAAATGTACATCAAAGCATACACATTTTCATTGTATATACAAGAAATATACATCAAAACTTACACATTTTCATTGTGTGTACCAGAAATGTACATGAAAACGTACACATTTTCGTTGTACATTCAAGAAATGTACATCAAAGCTTACACATTTTCATTGTATATACAAGAAATGTACATCAAAACTTACATATTTTCATTGTACATACAAGAAATGTACATCAAAATACACATTTTCTTTGTATATACAAAAATGTACTTCAAAACATACACATTTTCATTGTATATACAAGAATGTACATCAAAACTTACACATTTTCATTGTACATACAAGAAATGTACATCAAAACTTACACATTTTCATTGTATATACAAGAATGTACATCAAAACTTACACATTTTCATTGTATATACAATAAATGTACAACCAAACTTACACATTTTCATTGTATATACAATAGATGTACATCAAAACTTACACATTTTCATTGTATATTCAAGAAATGTACATCAAAACTTACACATTTTCATTGTACATACAAGAAATGTACATCAAAACATACATATTTTCATTGTATATACAATAAATGTACATCAAAACTTACACATTTTCTTTGTATATACAAAAATGTACTTCAAAACATACACATTTTCATTCTATATACAAGGAATGTACATCAAAACTTACACATTTTCATTGTATATACAATAAATGTACATCAAAACTTACACATTTTCATTGTATATACAATAAATGTACATCAAAACTTACACATTTTCATTGTATATACTAGAAATGTACATCAAAACTACACATTTTCGTTGTACACTAAAGAAATGTACATCAAAACATACAGATTTTCATTGTACAGACAAGAAATGTACATCAAAGCTTACACATTTTCATTGTATATACAAGAAATGTACATCAAAACTACACATTTTCGTTGTACACTAAAGAAATGTACATTAAAACATACAGATTTTCATTGTACAGACAAGAAATGTACATCAAAGCTTACACATTTTCATTGTATGTACAAGAAATGTACATCAAAACTACACTTTTTCGTTGTACACTAAAGAAATGTACATCAAAACATACAGATTTTCATTGTACAGACAAGAAATGTACATCAAAGCTTACACATTTTCATTGTATATACAAGAAATGTACATCAAAACTTACACATTTTCATTGCACACTAAAGAAATGTACATCAAAGCATACAGATTTTCATTGTACAGGCAAGAAATGTACATCAAAGCTTACACATTTTCATTGTATATACAAGAAATGTACATCAAAAGATACACATTTTCATTGTATATACAAGAAATGTACATCAAAACTTACACATTTTCATTGTATATACAAGAAATATGCATCAAAACTTACACATTTTCATTGTATATACAAGCAATGTACATCAAAACTTACACATTTTCATTGTATATACAAGAAATGTACATCAAAACTTACACATTTTCATTGTATATACAATAAATGTACATCAAAATATACACATTTTCATTGTATATACAATAAATGTACATCAAAACTTACACATTTTCTTTGTATATACAAAAATGTACTTCAAAACATACACATTTTCATTCTATATACAAGGAATGTACATCAAACTTACACATTTTCATTGTATATACAATAAATGTACATCAAAACTTACACATTTTCGTTGTACACTAAAGAAATATACATCAAAACTTACACATTTTCATTGTACATACAAGAAATGTACATCAAAACATACACATTTTCATCGTATATACAATAAATGTACATCAAAACTTACACATTTTCTTTGTATATTCAAAAGTGTACTTCAAAACATACACATTTTCATTCTATATACAAGGAATGTACATCAAAACTTACACATTTTCATTGTATATACAATAAATGTACATCAAAACTTACACATTTTCATTGTATATACAATAAATGTACATCAAAACTTACACATTTTCATTGTATATACAAGAAATGTACATCAAAACTACACATTTTCGTTGTACACTAAAGAAATGTACATCAAAACATACAGATTTTCATTGTACAGACAAGAAATGTACATCAAAGCTTACACATTTTCATTGTATATACAAGAAATGTACATCAAAAGTACACATTTTCGTTGTACACAAAAGAAATGTACATCAAAACATACAGATTTTCATTGTACAGACAAGAAATGTACATCAAAGCTTACACATTATCATTGTATATACAAAAAATGTACATCAAAACTTACACATTTTCATTGTGCACTCAAGAAATGTACATCAAAACATACAGATTTTCATTGTACAGGCAAGATATGTACATCAAAGCTTACACATTTTCATTGTATATACGAGAAATGTACATGAAAACATACACATTTTCATTGTATATACAAGAAATGTACATCAAAAGATACACATTTTCATTGTATATACAAGAAATGTACATCAAAACTTACACATTTTCATTGTATATACAAGAAATGTACATCAAAACTTACACATTTTCATTGTATATACAAGCAATGTACATCAAAACTTACACATTTTCATTGTATATACAAGAAATGTACATCAAAACTTACACATTTTCATTGTATATACAATAAATGTACATCAAAATATACACATTTTCATTGTATATACAATAAATGTACATCAAAACTTACACATTTTCTTTGTATATACAAAAATGTACTTCAAAACATACACATTTTCATTCTATATACAAGGAATGTACATCAAACTTACACATTTTCATTGTATATACAATAAATGTACATCAAAGCATACACATTTTCATTGTATATACAAGAAATATACATCAAAAGTTACACATTTTCATTGTGCACTCAAGAAATGTACATCAAAACATACAGATTTTCAGTGTACAGGCAAGAAATGTACATCAAAGCTTACACATTTTCATTGTATATACAAGAAATGAACATGAAAACATACACATTTTCGTTGTACACTAAAGAAATATACATCAAAACTTACACATTTTCATTGTACATACAAGAAATGTACATCAAAACATACACATTTTCATCGTATATACAATAAATGTACATCAAAACTTACACATTTTCTTTGTATATACAAAAATGTACTTCAAAACATACACATTTTCATTCTATATACAAGGAATGTACATCAAAACTTACACATTTTCATTGTATATACAATAAATGTACATCAAAACTTACACATTTTCATTGTATATACAATAAATGTACATCAAAACTTACACATTTTCATTGTATATACAAGAAATGTACATCAAAGCTACACATTTTCGTTGTACACTAAAGAAATGTACATCAAAACATACAGATTTTCATTGTACAGACAAGAAATGTACATCCAAGCTTACACATTTTCATTGTATATGCAAGAAATGTACATCAAAACTACACACTTTCGTTGTACACTAAAGAAATGCACATCAAAACATACAGATTTTCATTGTACAGACAAGAAATGTACATCAAAACTTACACATTTTCATTGTGCACTCAAGAAATGTACATCAAAACATACAGATTTTCATTGTACAGACAAGAAATGTATATCAAAGCTTACACATTTTCATTGTATATACAAGAAATGTACATCAAAACTTACACATTTTCATTGTGCACTCAAGAAATGTACATCAAAACTTACACATTTTCATTGTACACTCAAGAAATGTACATCAAAACTTACACATTTTCATTGTACACTCAAGAAATGTACATCAAAACATACACATTTTCATTGTATATACAAGAAATGTACATGAAAACACACACATTTTCATTGTATATACAAGAATTGTACATCAAAGCTCACACATTTTCATTGTATATACAAGAAATGTGCATCAAAGCTTACACATTTTCATTGTATATACAAGGAATGTACATCAAAACTTACACATTTTCATTTTATATACAAGAATGTACATCAAAACTTACACATTTTCATTGTATATACAAGAAATGTACATCAAAACTTACACATTTTCATTGTATATACAAGAAATGTACATCAAAACATACACATTTTCATTGTATATACAAGATATATACATAAAAACATACACATTTTCATTGTATATACAAGAAATGTACAGCAAAACATAAACATTTTCATTGTATATACAAGAAATGTACATCAAAACTACACATTTTCGTTGTACACTAAAGAAATGTACATCAAAACATAAACATTTTCATTGTACACTCAAGAAATGTACATCAAAACTTACACATTTTCATTGTGCACTCAAGAAATGTACATCAAATCATACACATTTTCATTGTATATACAAGAAATGTACATGAAAACACACACATTTTCATTGTATATACAAGAATTGTACATCAAAGCTCACACATTTTCATTGTATATACAAGAAATGTGCATCAAAACTTACACATTTTCATTGTATATACAAGGAATGTACATCAAAACTTACACATTTTCATTTTATATACAAGAATGTACATCAAAACTTACACATTTTCATTGCACATACAAGAAATGTACATAGAAACTTACACATTTTCATTGTATATACAAGAAATGTACATCAAAACTTACACATTTTCATTGTATATACAAGAAATGTACATCAAAACTTACACATTTTCATTGTATATACAAGGAATGTACATCAAAGCATACACATTTTCATTGTATATACAAGAAATATACATCAAAACTTACACATTTTCATTGTGTGTACCAGAAATGTACATGAAAACGTACACATTTTCGTTGTACATTCAAGAAATGTACATCAAAGCTTACACATTTTCATTGTATATACAAGAAATGTACATCAAAACTTACATATTTTCATTGTACATACAAGAAATGTACATCAAAATACACATGTTCTTTGTATATACAAAAATGTACTTCAAAACATACACATTTTCATTGTATATACAAGAATGTACATCAAAACTTACACATTTTCATTGTACATACAAGAAATGTACATCAAAACTTACACATTTTCATTGTATATACAAGAATGTACATCAAAACTTACACATTTTCATTGTATATACAATAAATGTACAACCAAACTTACACATTTTCATTGTATATACAATAGATGTACATTAAAACTTACACATTTTCATTGTATATTCAAGAAATGTACATCAAAACTTACACATTTTCATTGTACATACAAGAAATGTACATCAAAACATACACATTTTCATTGTATATACAATAAATGTACATCAAAACTTACACATTTTCTTTGTATATACAAAAATGTACTTCAAAACATACACATTTTCATTCTATATACAAGGAATGTACATCAAAACTTACACATTTTCATTGTATATACAATAAATATACATCAAAACTTACACATTTTCATTGTATATACAATAAATGTACATCAAAACTTACACATTTTCATTGTATATACTAGAAATGTACATCAAAACTACACATTTTCGTTGTACACTAAAGAAATGTACATCAAAACATACAGATTTTCATTGTACAGACAATAAATGTACATCAAAGCTTACACATTTTCATTGTATATACAAGAAATGTACATCAAAACTACACATTTTCGTTGTACACTAAAGAAATGTACATTAAAACATACAGATTTTCATTCTACAGACAAGAAATGTACATCAAAGCTTACACATTTTCATTGTATATACAAGAAATGTACATCAAAACTACACATTTTCGTTGTACACTAAAGAAATGTACATCAAAACATACAGATTTTCATTGTACAGACAAGAAATGTACATCAAAGCTTACACATTTTCATTGTATATACAAGAAATGTACATCAAAACTTACACATTTTCATTGCACACTAAAGAAATGTACATCAAAGCATACAGATTTTCATTGTACAGGCAAGAAATGTACATCAAAGCTTACACATTTTCATTGTATATACAAGAAATGTACATCAAAAGATACACATTTTCATTGTATATACAAGAAATGTACATCAAAACTTACACATTTTCATTGTATATACAAGAAATATGCATCAAAACTTACACATTTTCATTGTATATACAAGCAATGTACATCAAAACTTACACATTTTCATTGTATATACAAGAAATGTACATCAAAACTTACACATTTTCATTGTATATACAATAAATGTACATCAAAATATACACATTTTCATTGTATATACAATAAATGTACATCAAAACTTACACGTTTTCTTTGTATATACAAAAATGTACTTCAAAACATACACATTTTCATTCTATATACAAGGAATGTACATCAAACTTACACATTTTCATTGTATATACAATAAATGTACATCAAAACTTACACATTTTCGTTGTACACTAAAGAAATATACATCAAAACTTACACATTTTCATTGTACATACAAGAAATGTACATCAAAACATACACATTTTCATCGTATATACAATAAATGTACATCAAAACTTACACATTTTCTTTGTATATACAAAAGTGTACTTCAAAACATACACATTTTCATTCTATATACAAGGAATGTACATCAAAACTTACACATTTTCATTGTATATACAATAAATGTACATCAAAACTTACACATTTTCATTGTATATACAATAAATGTACATCAAAACTTACACATTTTCATTGTATATACAAGAAATGTACATCAAAACTACACATTTTCGTTGTACACTAAAGAAATGTACATCAAAACATACAGATTTTCATTGTACAGACAAGAAATGTACATCAAAGCTTACACATTTTCATTGTATATACAAGAAATGTACATCAAAACTACACATTTTCGTTGTACACTAAAGAAATGTACATCAAAACATACAGATTTTCATTGTATAGACAAGAAATGTACATCAAAAGTACACATTTTCGTTGTACACTAAAGAAATGTACATCAAAACATACAGATTTTCATTGTACAGACAAGAAATGTACATCAAAGCTTACACATTTTCATTGTATATACAAGAAATGTACATCAAAACTTACACATTTTCATTGTGCACTCAAGAAATGTACATCAAAACATACAGATTTTCATTGTACAGGCAAGAAAAGTACATCAAAGCTTACACATTTTCATTGTATATACAAGAAATGTACATCAAAACTTACACATTTTCATTGTGCACTCAAGAAATGTACATCAAAACTTACACATTTTCATTGTACACTCAAGAAATGTACATCAAAACTTACACATTTTCATTGTACACTCAAGAAATGTACATCAAAACATACACATTTTCATTGTATATACAAGAAATGTACATGAAAACACACACATTTTCATTGTATCTACAAGAATTGTACATCAAAGCTCACACATTTTCATTGTATATACAAGAAATGTGCATCAAAACTTACACATTTTCATTGTATATACAAGGAATGTACATCAAAACTTACACATTTTCATTTTATATACAAGAATGTACATCAAAACTTACACATTTTCATTGTATATACAAGAAATGTACATCAAAACTTACACATTTTCATTGTATATACAAGAAATGTACATCAAAACATACACATTTTCATTGTATATACAAGATATATACATAAAAACATACACATTTTCATTGTATATACAAGAAATGTACAGCAAAACATAAACATTTTCATTGTATATACAAGAAATGTACATGAAAACACACACATTTTCATTGTATATACAAGAATTGTACATCAAAGCTCACACATTTTCATTGTATATACAAGAAATGTGCATCAAAACTTACACATTTTCATTGTATATACAAGGAATGTACATCAAAACTTACACATTTTCATTTTATATACAAGAATGTACATCAAAACTTACACAATTTCATTGTATATACAAGAAATGTACATCAAAACTTACACATTTTCATTGTATATACAAGAAATGTACATCAAAACATACACATTTTCATTGTATATACAAGATATATACATAAAAACATACACATTTTCATTGTATATACAAGAAATGTACAGCAAAACATAAACATTTTCATTGTATATACAAGAAATGTACATCAAAACTACACATTTTCGTTGTACACTAACGAAATGTACATCAAAACATAAACATTTTCATTGTACACTCAAGAAATGTACATCAAAACTTACACATTTTCATTGTACACTCAAGAAATGTACATCAAAACATACACATTTTCATTGTATATACAAGGAATGTACATCAAAACTTACACATTTTCATTTTATATACAAGAATGTACATCAAAACTTACACATTTTCATTGCACGTACAAGAAGTGTACATCAAAACTTACACATTTTCATTGTATATACAAGAAATGTACATCAAAACTTTACATTTTCATTGTATATACAAGAAATGTACATCAAAGCATACACATTTTCATTGTATATACAAGAAATATACATCAAAACTTACACATTTTCATTGTATGTACCACAAATGTACATGAAAACGTACACATTTTCGTTGTACATTCAAGAAATGTACATCAAAGCTTACACATTTTCATTGTATATACAAGAAATGTACATCAAAACTTACATATTTTCAATGTACATACAAGAAATGTACATCAAAATACACATTTTCTTTGTATATACAAAAATGTACTTCAAAACATACACATTTTCATTGTATATACAAGAATGTACATCAAAACTTACACATTTTCATTGTATATACAATAAATGTACATCCAAACTTACACATTTTCTTTGTATATACAATAAATGTACATCAAAACTTACACATTTTCTTTGTATATACAAAAATGTACTTCAAAACATACACATTTTCATTCTATATACAAGGAATGTACATCAAACTTAAACATTTTCATTGTATATACAATAAATGTACATCAAAACTTACACATTTTCGTTGTACACTAAAGAAATATACATCAAAACTTACACATTTTCATCGTACATACAAGAAATGTACATCAAAACTTACACATTTTCACTGTATATACAATAAATGTACATCAAAACTTACACATTTTCATTGTATATACAAGCAATGTACATCAAAACTTACACATTTTCATTGTATATACAAGAAATGTACATCAAAACTTACACATTTTCATTGTATATACAATAAATGTACATCAAAATATACACATTTTCATTGTATATACAATAAATGTACATCAAAACTTACACATTTTCTTTGTATATACAAAAATGTACTTCAAAACATACACATTTTCATTCTATATACAAGGAATGTACATCAAACTTACACATTTTCATTGTATATAGAATAAATGTACATCAAAACTTACACATTTTCGTTGTACACTAAAGAAATATACATCAAAACTTACACATTTTCATCGTACATACAAGAAATGTACATCAAAACATACACATTTTCATTGTATATACAATAAATGTACATCAAAACTTACACATTTTCACTGTATATACAATAAATGTACATCAAAACTTACACATTTTCATTGTATATACAAGAAATGTACATCAAAACTTACACATTTTCATTGTATATACAATAAATGTACATCAAAACTTACACATTTTCATTGTATATACAAGAAATGTACATCAAAACTACACATTTTCGTTGTACACTAAAGAAATGTACATCAAAACATACAGATTTTCATTGTACAGACAAGAAATGTACATCAAAACTTACACATTTTCATTGTGCACTCAAGAAATGTACATCAAAACATACAGATTTTCATTGTACAGACAAGAAATGTATATCAAAGCTTACACATTTTCATTGTATATACAAGAAATGTACATCAAAACTTACACATTTTCATTGTGCACTCAAGAAATGTACATCAAAACTTACACATTTTCATTGTACACTCAAGAAATGTACATCAAAACTTACACATTTTCATAGTACACTCAAGAAATGTACATCAAAACATACACATTTTCATTGTATATACAAGAAATGTACATGAAAACACACACATTTTCATTGTATATACAAGAATTGTACATCAAAGCTCACACATTTTCATTGTATATACAAGAAATGTGCATCAAAACTTACACATTTTCATTGTATATACAAGGAATCTACATCAAAACATACACATTTTCATTGTATATACAAGAAATGTACATCAAAACTTACACATTTTCATTGTATATACAAGAAATGTACATCAAAACTTACACATTTTCATTGTATATACAAGAAATGTACATCAAAACATACACATTTTCATTGTATATACAAGATATATACATAAAAACATACACATTTTCATTGTATATACAAGAAATGTACAGCAAAACATAAACATTTTCATTTTATATACAAGAAATGCACATCAAAACTACACATTTTCCTTGTAGACTAAAGAAATGTACATCAAAACATAAACATTTTCATTGTACAGACAAGAAATGTAAATCAAAACTTACACATTTTCATTGTGTATACAAGAAATGTACATTAAAACTTACACATTTTCATTGTGCACTCAAGAAATGTACATCAAAACTTACAAATTTTCATTGTACACTCAAGAAATGTACATCAAAACATACACATTTTCATTGTATACACAAGTGTACATCAAAGCTTACACATTTTCATTGTACAGAAAAGAAATGTAAATCAAAACTTACACATTTTCATTGTGTACTCAAGAAATGTACATCAAAACTTACACATTTTCATTGTACACTGAAGAAATGTACATCAAAACTTACACATTTTCATTGTACACTCAAGAAATGTACATCAAAAACCTACACATTTTCATTGTATATGCAAGAAATGTACGTCAAAACTTACACATTTTCATTCTACATACAAGAAATGTACATCAAAACTTACGCATTTTCATTGTATATACAAGAAATATACATCCAAACTACACATTTTCATTGTATATACAAGAAATGTACATCAAAACTTACACATTTTCATTGTACATACAAGAAACTTACATCAAAACTTACGCATTTTCATTGTATATACAAAAATTGTACATCAAAGCTCACACATTTTCATTGTATATACAAGAAATGTACATGAAAACATACACATTTTCATTGTATGTACAAGAAATGTACATCAAAACATACACATTTTCATTGTATATACAACAAATGTACAACAAAACCTACACATTTTCATTGTATCTACCAGAAATGTACATGAAAACGTACACATTTTCGTTGTACATTCAAGAAATTTACATCATAGCTTACACATTTTCATTGTATATACAAGAAATGTACATCAAAACTTACACATTTTCATTGTACATACAAGAAATGTACATCAAAACTACACATTTTCTTTGTATATACAAAAATGTACTTCAAAACATACACATTTTCATTGTATATACAAGAATGTACATCAAAACTTACACATATTCATTGTACATACAAGAAATGTACATCAAAACTTACACATTTTCATTGTATATACAAGAATGTACATCAAAACTTACACATTTTCATTGTATATACAATAAATGTACATCAAAACTTACACATTTTCATTGTACATACAAGAAATGTACATCAAAACTTACACATTTTCATTGTATATACTAGAAATGTACATCAAAACTACACATTTTCGTTGTACACTAAAGAAGTGTACATCAAAACATACAGATTTTCATTGTACAGACAAGAAATGTACATCAAAGCTTACACATTTTCATTGTATATACAAGAAATGTACATCAAAAGTACACATTTTCGTTGTACACTAAAGAAATGTACATCAAAACATACAGATTTTCATTGTACAGACAAGAAATGTACATCAAAGCTTACACATTTTCATTGTATTTACAAGAAATGTACATCAAAACTTACACATTTTCATTGTGCACTCAAGAAATGTACATCAAAACATACAGATTTTCATTGTACAGGCAAGAAATGTACATCAAAGCTTACACATTTTCATTGTATATACAAGAAATGTACATCAAAACTTACACATTTTCATTGTATATACAAGAAATGTACATCAAAACATACACATTTTCATTGTATATACAAGATATATACATAAAAACATACACATTTTCATTGTATATACAAGAAATGTACAGCAAAACATAAACATTTTCATTGTATATACAAGAAATGTACATCAAAACTACACATTTTCGTTGTACACTAACGAAATGTACATCAAAACATAAACATTTTCATTGTACACTCAAGAAATGTACATCAAAACTTACACATTTTCATTGTACACTCAAGAAATGTACATCAAAACATACACATTTTCATTGTATATACAAGAAATGTACATGAAAACACACACATTTTCATTGTATATACAAGAATTGTACATCAAAGCTCACACATTTTCATTGTATATACAAGAAATGTGCATCAAAACTTACACATTTTCATTGTATATACAAGGAATGTACATCAAAACTTACACATTTTCATTTTATATACAAGAATGTACATCAAAACTTACACATTTTCATTGCACATACAAGAAGTGTACATCAAAACTTACACATTTTCATTGTATATACAAGAAATGTATATCAAAACTTTACATTTTCATTGTATATACAAGAAATGTACATCAAAGCATACACATTTTCATTGTATATACAAGAAATATACATCAAAACTTACACATTTTCATTGTATGTACCACAAATGTACATGAAAACGTACACATTTTCGTTGTACATTCAAGAAATGTACATCAAAGCTTACACATTTTCATTGTATATACAAGAAATGTACATCAAAACTTACATATTTTCAATGTACATACAAGAAATGTACATCAAAATACACATTTTCTTTGTATATACAAAAATGTACTTCAAAACATACACATTTTCATTGTATATACAAGAATGTACATCAAAACTTACACATATTCATTGTACATACAAGAAATGTACATCAAAACTTACACATTTTCATTGTATATACAAGAATGTACATCAAAACTTACACATTTTCATTGTATATACAATAAATGTACATCAAAACTTACACATTTTCATTGTACATACAAGAAATGTACATCAAAACTTACACATTTTCATTGTATATACTAGAAATGTACATCAAAACTACACATTTTCGTTGTACACTAAAGAAGTGTACATCAAAACATACAGATTTTCATTGTACAGACAAGAAATGTACATCAAAGCTTACACATTTTCATTGTATATACAAGAAATGTACATCAAAAGTACACATTTTCGTTGTACACTAAAGAAATGTACATCAAAACATACAGATTTTCATTGTACAGACAAGAAATGTACATCAAAGCTTACACATTTTCATTGTATTTACAAGAAATGTACATCAAAACTTACACATTTTCATTGTGCACTCAAGAAATGTACATCAAAACATACAGATTTTCATTGTACAGGCAAGAAATGTACATCAAAGCTTACACATTTTCATTGTATATACAAGAAATGTACATCAAAACTTACACATTTTCATTGTATATACAAGAAATGTACATCAAAACATACACATTTTCATTGTATATACAAGATATATACATAAAAACATACACATTTTCATTGTATATACAAGAAATGTACAGCAAAACATAAACATTTTCATTGTATATACAAGAAATGTACATCAAAACTACACATTTTCGTTGTACACTAACGAAATGTACATCAAAACATAAACATTTTCATTGTACACTCAAGAAATGTACATCAAAACTTACACATTTTCATTGTACACTCAAGAAATGTACATCAAAACATACACATTTTCATTGTATATACAAGAAATGTACATGAAAACACACACATTTTCATTGTATATACAAGAATTGTACATCAAAGCTCACACATTTTCATTGTATATACAAGAAATGTGCATCAAAACTTACACATTTTCATTGTATATACAAGGAATGTACATCAAAACTTACACATTTTCATTTTATATACAAGAATGTACATCAAAACTTACACATTTTCATTGCACATACAAGAAGTGTACATCAAAACTTACACATTTTCATTGTATATACAAGAAATGTATATCAAAACTTTACATTTTCATTGTATATACAAGAAATGTACATCAAAGCATACACATTTTCATTGTATATACAAGAAATATACATCAAAACTTACACATTTTCATTGTATGTACCACAAATGTACATGAAAACGTACACATTTTCGTTGTACATTCAAGAAATGTACATCAAAGCTTACACATTTTCATTGTATATACAAGAAATGTACATCAAAACTTACATATTTTCAATGTACATACAAGAAATGTACATCAAAATACACATTTTCTTTGTATATACAAAAATGTACTTCAAAACATACACATTTTCATTGTATATACAAGAATGTACATCAAAACTTACACACTTTCATTGTATATACAATAAATGTACATCCAAACTTACACATTTTCTTTGTATATACAATAAATGTACATCAAAACTTACACATTTTCTTTGTATATACAAAAATGTACTTCAAAACATACACATTTTCATTCTATATACAAGGAATGTACATCAAACTTAAACATTTTCATTGTATATACAATAAATGTACATCAAAACTTACACATTTTCGTTGTACACTAAAGAAATATACATCAAAACTTACACATTTTCATCGTACATACAAGAAATGTACATCAAAACTTACACATTTTCACTGTATATACAATAAATGTACATCAAAACTTACACATTTTCATTGTATATACAAGCAATGTACATCAAAACTTACACATTTTCATTGTATATACAAGAAATGTACATCAAAACTTACACATTTTCATTGTATATACAATAAATGTACATCAAAATATACACATTTTCATTGTATATACAATAAATGTACATCAAAACTTACACATTTTCTTTGTATATACAAAAATGTACTTCAAAACATACACATTTTCATTCTATATACAAGGAATGTACATCAAACTTACACATTTTCATTGTATATACAATAAATGTACATCAAAACTTACACATTTTCGTTGTACACTAAAGAAATATACATCAAAACTTACACATTTTCATCGTACATACAAGAAATGTACATCAAAACATACACATTTTCATTGTATATACAATAAATGTACATCAAAACTTACACATTTTCACTGTATATACAATAAATGTACATCAAAACTTACACATTTTCATTGTATATACAAGAAATGTACATCAAAACTTACACATTTTCATTGTATATACAATAAATGTACATCAAAACTTACACATTTTCATTGTATATACAAGAAATGTACATCAAAACTACACATTTTCGTTGTACACTAAAGAAATGTACATCAAAACATACAGATTTTCATTGTACAGACAAGAAATGTACATCAAAACTTACACATTTTCATTGTGCACTCAAGAAATGTACATCAAAACATACAGATTTTCATTGTACAGACAAGAAATGTATATCAAAGCTTACACATTTTCATTGTATATACAAGAAATGTACATCAAAACTTACACATTTTCATTGTGCACTCAAGAAATGTACATCAAAACTTACACATTTTCATTGTACACTCAAGAAATGTACATCAAAACTTACACATTTTCATAGTACACTCAAGAAATGTACATCAAAACATACACATTTTCATTGTATATACAAGAAATGTACATGAAAACACACACATTTTCATTGTATATACAAGAATTGTACATCAAAGCTCACACATTTTCATTGTATATACAAGGAATGTGCATCAAAACTTACACATTTTCATTGTATATACAAGGAATGTACATCAAAACATACACATTTTCATTGTATATACAAGAAATGTACATCAAAACTTACACATTTTCATTGTATATACAAGAAATGTACATCAAAACTTACACATTTTCATTGTATATACAAGAAATGTACATCAAAACATACACATTTTCATTGTATATACAAGATATATACATAAAAACATACACATTTTCATTGTATATACAAGAAATGTACAGCAAAACATAAACATTTTCATTTTATATACAAGAAATGCACATCAAAACTACACATTTTCCTTGTAGACTAAAGAAATGTACATCAAAACATAAACATTTTCATTGTACAGACAAGAAATGTAAATCAAAACTTACACATTTTCATTGTGTATACAAGAAATGTACATTAAAACTTACACATTTTCATTGTGCACTCAAGAAATGTACATCAAAACTTACAAATTTTCATTGTACACTCAAGAAATGTACATCAAAACATACACATTTTCATTGTATACACAAGTGTACATCAAAGCTTACACATTTTCATTGTACAGAAAAGAAATGTAAATCAAAACTTACACATTTTCATTGTGCACTCAAGAAATGTACATCAAAACTTACACATTTTCATTGTACACTGAAGAAATGTACATCAAAACTTACACATTTTCATTGTACACTCAAGAAATGTACATCAAAAACCTACACATTTTCATTGTATATGCAAGAAATGTACGTCAAAACTTACACATTTTCATTCTACATACAAGAAATGTACATCAAAACTTACGCACTTTCATTGTATATACAAGAAATATACATCCAAACTACACATTTTCATTGTATATACAAGAAATGTACATCAAAACTTACACATTTTCATTGTACATACAAGAAACTTACATCAAAACTTACGCATTTTCATTGTATATACAAAAATTGTACATCAAAGCTCACACATTTTCATTGTATATACAAGAAATGTACATGAAAACATACACATTTTCATTGTATGTACAAGAAATGTACATCAAAACATACACATTTTCATTGTATATACAACAAATGTACAACAAAACCTACACATTTTCATTGTATCTACCAGAAATGTACATGAAAACGTACACATTTTCGTTGTACATTCAAGAAATTTACATCATAGCTTACACATTTTCATTGTATATACAAGAAATGTACATCAAAACTTACACATTTTCATTGTACATACAAGAAATGTACATCAAAACTACACATTTTCTTTGTATATACAAAATTGTACTTAAAAACATACACATTTTCATTGTATATACAAGAATGTACATCAAAACTTACACATATTCATTGTACATACAAGAAATGTACATCAAAACTTACACATTTTCATTGTATATACAAGAATGTACATCAAAACTTACACATTTTCATTTTATATACAATAAATGTACATCAAAACTTACACATTTTCATTGTACATACAAGAAATGTACATCAAAACTTACACATTTTCATTGTATATACTAGAAATGTACATCAAAACTACACATTTTCGTTGTACACTAAAGAAGTGTACATCAAAACATACAGATTTTCATTGTACAGACAAGAAATGTACATCAAAGCTTACACATTTTCATTGTATATACAAGAAATGTACATCAAAAGTACACATTTTCGTTGTACACTAAAGAAATGTACATCAAAACATACAGATTTTCATTGTACAGACAAGAAATGTACATCAAAGCTTACACATTTTCATTGTATATACAAGAAATGTACATCAAAACTTACACATTTTCATTGTGCACTCAAGAAATGTACATCAAAACATACAGATTTTCATTGTACAGGCAAGAAATGTACATCAAAGCTTACACATTTTCATTGTATATACAAGAAATGTACATCAAAACTTACACATTTTCATTGTGCACTCAAGAAATGTACATCAAAACTTACACATTTTCATTGTACACTCAACAAATGTACATCAAAACTTACACATTTTCATTGTACACTCAAGAAATGTACATCAAAACATACACATTTTCATTGTATACACAAGAAATGTGCATCAAAACTTACACATTTTCATTGTACATGCAAGAAATGCACATCAAAAACTTACACATTTTCATTGTACATACAAGAAATGTACATCAAAACTTACACATTTTCATTGTATATACAAGAAATATACATCAAAACTACACATTTTCATTGTATATACAAGAAATGTGCATCAAAACTTACACATTTTCATTGTATGTGCAAGAAATGTACATCAAAACTTACACATTTTCATTGTACATACAAGAAATGTACATCAAAACTTACACATTTTCATTGTATATACAAGAAATAACATCAAAACTACACATTTTCATTGTATATACAAGAAATGTGCATCAAAACTTAAACATTTTCATTGTATATACAAGAAATGTACATCAAAACTTACACATTTTCATTGTGCACTCAAGAAATGTACATCAAAACTTACACATTTTCATTGTACACTCAAGAAATGTACATCAAAACTTACACATTTTCATAGTACACTCAAGAAATGTACATCAAAACATACACATTTTCATTGTATATACAAGAAATGTACATGAAAACACACACATTTTCATTGTATATACAAGAATTGTACATCAAAGCTCACACATTTTCATTGTATATACAAGAAATGTGCATCAAAACTTACACATTTTCATTGTATATACAAGGAATGTACATCAAAACATACACATTTTCATTGTATATACAAGAAATGTACATCAAAACTTACACATTTTCATTGTATATACAAGAAATGTACATCAAAACTTACACATTTTCATTGTATATACAAGAAATGTACATCAAAACATACACATTTTCATTGTATATACAAGATATATACATAAAAACATACACATTTTCATTGTATATACAAGAAATGTACAGCAAAACATAAACATTTTCATTTTATATACAAGAAATGCACATCAAAACTACACATTTTCCTTGTAGACTAAAGAAATGTACATCAAAACATAAACATTTTCATTGTACAGACAAGAAATGTAAATCAAAACTTACACATTTTCATTGTGTATACAAGAAATGTACATTAAAACTTACACATTTTCATTGTGCACTCAAGAAATGTACATCAAAACTTACAAATTTTCATTGTACACTCAAGAAATGTACATCAAAACATACACATTTTCATTGTATACACAAGTGTACATCAAAGCTTACACATTTTCATTGTACAGAAAAGAAATGTAAATCAAAACTTACACATTTTCATTGTGCACTCAAGAAATGTACATCAAAACTTACACATTTTCATTGTACACTGAAGAAATGTACATCAAAACTTACACATTTTCATTGTACACTCAAGAAATGTACATCAAAAACCTACACATTTTCATTGTATATGCAAGAAATGTACGTCAAAACTTACACATTTTCATTCTACATACAAGAAATGTACATCAAAACTTACGCATTTTCATTGTATATACAAGAAATATACATCCAAACTACACATTTTCATTGTATATACAAGAAATGTACATCAAAACTTACACATTTTCATTGTACATACAAGAAATGTACATCAAAACTTACGCATTTTCATTGTATATACAAAAATTGTACATCAAAGCTCACACATTTTCATTGTATATACAAGAAATGTACATGAAAACATACACATTTTCATTGTATGTACAAGAAATGTACATCAAAACATACACATTTTCATTGTATATACAACAAATGTACAACAAAACTTACACATTTTCATTGTATCTACCAGAAATGTACATGAAAACGTACACATTTTCGTTGTACATTCAAGAAATTTACATCATAGCTTACACATTTTCATTGTATATACAAGAAATGTACATCAAAACTTACACATTTTCATTGTACATACAAGAAATGTACATCAAAACTACACATTTTCTTTGTATATACAAAAATGTACTTCAAAACATACACATTTTCATTGTATATACAAGAATGTACATCAAAACTTACACATATTCATTGTACATACAAGAAATGTACATCAAAACTTACACATTTTCATTGTATATACAAGAATGTACATCAAAACTTACACATTTTCATTGTATATACAATAAATGTACATCAAAACTTACACATTTTCATTGTACATACAAGAAATGTACATCAAAACTTACACATTTTCATTGTATATACTAGAAATGTACATCAAAACTACACATTTTCGTTGTACACTAAAGAAGTGTACATCAAAACATACAGATTTTCATTGTACAGACAAGAAATGTACATCAAAGCTTACACATTTTCATTGTATATACAAGAAATGTACATCAAAAGTACACATTTTCGTTGTACACTAAAGAAATGTACATCAAAACATACAGATTTTCATTGTACAGACAAGAAATGTACATCAAAGCTTACACATTTTCATTGTATATACAAGAAATGTACATCAAAACTTACACATTTTCATTGTGCACTCAAGAAATGTACATCAAAACATACAGATTTTCATTGTACAGGCAAGAAATGTACATCAAAGCTTACACATTTTCATTGTATATACAAGAAATGTACATCAAAACTTACACATTTTCATTGTGCACTCAAGAAATGTACATCAAAACTTACACATTTTCATTGTACACTCAACAAATGTACATCAAAACTTACACATTTTCATTGTACACTCAAGAAATGTACATCAAAACATACACATTTTCATTGTATACACAAGAAATGTGCATCAAAACTTACACATTTTCATTGTACATGCAAGAAATGCACATCAAAAACTTACACATTTTCATTGTATATACAAGAAATGTGCATCAAAACTTAAACATTTTCATTGTATATACAAGAAATGTACATCAAAACTTACACATTTTCATTGTATATACAAGAATTGTACATCAAAGCTCACACATTTTCATTGTATATACAAGAAATGTACATGAAAACACACATTTTCATTGTATATACAAGAATTGTACATCAAAGCTCACACATTTTCATTGTATATACAAGAAATGTGCATCAAAACTTACACATTTTCATTGTATATACAAGAAATGTACATCAAAACTTACACATTTTCATTTTATATACAAGAATGTAGATCAAAACTTACACATTTTCATTGCACATACAAGAAATGTACATCAAAACATACACATTTTCATTGTATATACAAGAGATGTACATCAAAACTTACACATTTTCATTGTATATACAAGAAATGTACATCAAAACTTACACATTTTCATTGTATATACAAAAAATGTACATCAAAACATACACATTTTCATTGTATATACAAGATATATACATAAAAACATACACATTTTCATTGTATATACAAGAAATGTACAGCAAAACATAAACATTTTCATTGTATATACAAGAAATGTACATCAAAACTACACATTTTCGTTGTACACTAAAGAAATGTACATCAAAACATAAACATTTTCATTGTACAGACAAGAAATGTAAATCAAAACTTACACATTTTCATTGTGTATACAAGAAATGTACATCAAAACTTACACATTTTCATTGTATATGCAAGAAATGCACATCAAAACTACACATTTTCGTTGTACACTAAAGAAATGTACATCAAAACATACAGATTTTCATTGTACAGACAAGAGATGTACATCAAAGCTTACACATTTTCATTGTATATACAAGAAATGTACATCAAAACTACACATTTTCGTTGTACACTAAAGAAATGTACATCAAAACATACAGATTTTCATTGTACAGACAAGAAATGTACATCAAAACTTACACATATTCATTGTGCACTCAAGAAATGTACATCAAAACATACAGATTTTCGTTGTACAGACAAGAAATGTATATCAAAGCTTACACATTTTCATTGTATATACAAGAAATGTACATCAAAACTTACACATTTTCATTGTGCACTTAAGAAATGTACATCAAAACTTACACATTTTCATTGTACACTCAAGAAATGTACATCAAAACTTACACATTTTCATTGTACACTCAAGAAATGTACATCAAAACATACACATTTTCATTGTATATACAAGAAATGTACATGAAAACACACACATTTTCATTGTATATACAAGCATTGTACATCAAAGCTCACACATTTTCATTGTATATACAAGAAATGTGCATCAAAACTTACACATTTTCGTTGTATATAGAAGGAATGTACATCAAAACTTACACATTTTCATTTTATATACAAGAATGTACATCAAAACTTACACATTTTCATTGTATATACAAGAAATGTACATCAAAACTTACACATTTTCATTGTATGTGCAAGAAATGTACATCAAAACTTACACATTTTCATTGTACATACAAGAAATGTACATCAAAACTTACACATTTTCATTGTATATACAAGAAATAACATCAAAACTACACATTTTCATTGTATATACAAGAAATGTGCATCAAAACTTAAACATTTTCATTGTATATACAAGAAATGTACATCAAAACTTACACATTTTCATTGTATATACAAGAATTGTACATCAAAGCTCACACATTTTCATTGTATATACAAGAAATGTACATGAAAACACACACATTTTCATTGTATATACAAGAATTGTACATCAAAGCTCACACATTTTCATTGTATATACAAGAAATGTGCATCAAAACTTACACATTTTCATTGTATATACAAGAAATGTACATCAAAACTTACACATTTTCATTTTATATACAAGAATGTAGATCAAAACTTACACATTTTCATTGCACATACAAGAAATGTACATCAAAACATACACATTTTCATTGTATATACAAGAGATGTACATCAAAACTTACACATTTTCATTGTATATACAAGAAATGTACATCAAAACTTACACATTTTCATTGTATATACAAAAAATGTACATCAAAACATACACATTTTCATTGTATATACAAGATATATACATAAAAACATACACATTTTCATTGTATATACAAGAAATGTACAGCAAAACATAAACATTTTCATTGTATATACAAGAAATGTACATCAAAACTACACATTTTCGTTGTACACTAAAGAAATGTACATCAAAACATAAACATTTTCATTGTACAGACAAGAAATGTAAATCAAAACTTACACATTTTCATTGTGTATACAAGAAATGTACATCAAAACTTACACATTTTCATTGTATATGCAAGAAATGCACATCAAAACTACACATTTTCGTTGTACACTAAAGAAATGTACATCAAAACATACAGATTTTCATTGTACAGACAAGAGATGTACATCAAAGCTTACACATTTTCATTGTATATACAAGAAATGTACATCAAAACTACACATTTTCGTTGTACACTAAAGAAATGTACATCAAAACATACAGATTTTCATTGTACAGACAAGAAATGTACATCAAAACTTACACATATTCATTGTGCACTCAAGAAATGTACATCAAAACATACAGATTTTCATTGTACAGACAAGAAATGTATATCAAAGCTTACACATTTTCATTGTATATACAAGAAATGTACATCAAAACTTACACATTTTCATTGTGCACTCAAGAAATGTACATCAAAACTTACACATTTTCATTGTACACTCAAGAAATGTACATCAAAACATACACATTTTCATTGTATATACAAGAAATGTACATGAAAACACACACATTTTCATTGTATATACAAGCATTGTACATCAAAGCTCACACATTTTCATTGTATATACAAGAAATGTGCATCAAAACTTACACATTTTCATTGTATATACAAGGAATGTACATCAAAACTTACACATTTTCATTTTATATACAAGAATGTACATCAAAACTTACACATTTTCATTGTATATACAAGAAATGTACATCAAAACTTACACATTTTCATTGTATATACAAGAAATGTACATCAAAACATACACATTTTCATTGTATATACAAGATATATACATAAAAACATACACATTTTCATTGTATATACAAGAAATGTACAGCAAAACATAAACATTTTCATTGTATATACAAGAAATGTACATCAAAACTACACATTTTCGTTGTACACTAAAGAAATGTACATCAAAACATAAACATTTTCATTGTACAGACAAGAAATGTAAATCAAAACTTACACATTTTCATTGTGTATACAAGAAATGTACATTAAAACTTACACATTTTCATTGTGCACTCAAGAAATGTACATCAAAACTTACAAATTTTCATTGTACACTCAAGAAATGTACATCAAAACATACACATTTTCATTGTATACACAAGAAGTGTACATCAAAGCTTACACATTTTCATTGTACAGACAAGAAATGTAAATCAAAACTTACACATTTTCATTGTGCACTCAAGAAATCTACATATAAACTTACACATTTTCATTGTACACTCAAGAAATGTACATCAAAGCATACACATTTTCATTGTATATACAAGAAATATACATCAAAACTTACACATTTTCATTGTATGTACCAGAAATGTACATGAAAACGTACACATTTTCGTTGTACATTCAAGAAATGTACATCAAAGCTTACACATTTTCATTGTATATACAAGAAATGTACATCAAAACTTACACATTTTCATTGTACATACAAGAAATGTACCTCAAAACTTACGCATTTTCATTGTACATACAAGAAATGTACATCAAAACTTACGCATTTTCATTGTATATACAAGAAATATACATCCAAACTACACATTTTCATTGTATATACAAGAAATGTACATCAAAACTTACACATTTTCATTGTACATACAAGAAATGTACATCAAAACTTACGCATTTTCATTGTATATACAAAAATTGTACATCAAAACTCACACATTTTCATTGTATATACAAGAAATGTACATGAAAACATACACATTTTCATTGTATGTACAAGAAATGTACATCAAAACATACACATTTTCATTGTATATACAACAAATGTACAACAAAACTTACACATTTTCATTGTACATACAAGAAATGTACATCAAAACTTACGCATTTTCATTGTATATACAAGAAATATACATCCAAACTACACATTTTCTTTGTATATACAAAAATGTACTTCAAAACATACACATTTTCATTGTATATACAAGAATGTACATCAAAACTTACACATTTTCATTGTACATACAAGAAATGTACATCAAAACTTACACATTTTCATTGTATATACAAGAATGTACATCAAAACTTACACATTTTCATTGTATATACAATAAATGTACATCAAAACTTACACATTTTCATTGTTAATACAATAAATGTACATCAAAACTTACACATTCTCATTGTATATACAATAAATGTACATCAAAACTTACACATTTTCACTGTACATACAAGAAATGTACATCAAAACATACACATTTTCATTGTATATACAATAAATGTACATCAAAACTTACACATTTTCTTTGTATATACAAAAATGTACATCAAAACTTACACATTTTCATTGTACATACAAGAAATGTACATCAAAACTTACACATTTTCATTGTATATACTAGAAATGTACATCAAAACTACACATTTTCGTTGTACACTAAAGAAGTGTACATCAAAACATACAGATTTTCATTGTACAGACAAGAAATGTACATCAAAGCTTACACATTTTCATTGTATATACAAGAAATGTACATCAAAAGTACACATTTTCGTTGTACACTAAAGAAATGTACATCAAAACATACAGATTTTCATTGTACAGACAAGAAATGTACATCAAAGCTTACACATTTTCATTGTATATACAAGAAATGTACATCAAAACTTACACATTTTCATTGTGCACTCAAGAAATGTACATCAAAACATACAGATTTTCATTGTACAGGCAAGAAATGTACATCAAAGCTTACACATTTTCATTGTATATACAAGAAATGTACATCAAAACTTACACATTTTCATTGTGCACTCAAGAAATGTACATCAAAACTTACACATTTTCATTGTACACTCAACAAATGTACATCAAAACTTACACATTTTCATTGTACACTCAAGAAATGTACATCAAAACATACACATTTTCATTGTATACACAAGAAATGTGCATCAAAACTTACACATTTTCATTGTACATGCAAGAAATGCACATCAAAAACTTACACATTTTCATTGTACATACAAGAAATGTACATCAAAACTTACACATTTTCATTGTATATACAAGAAATATACATCAAAACTACACATTTTAATTGTATATACAAGAAATGTGCATCAAAACTTACACATTTTCATTGTATGTGCAAGAAATGTACATCAAAACTTACACATTTTCATTGTACATACAAGAAATGTACATCAAAACTTACACATTTTCATTGTATATACAAGAAATAACATCAAAACTACACATTTTCATTGTATATACAAGAAATGCGCATCAAAACTGAAACATTTTCATTGTATATACAAGAAATGTACATCAAAACTTACACATTTTCATTGTATATACAAGAATTGTACATCAAAGCTCACACATTTTCATTGTATATACAAGAAATGTACATGAAAACACACACATTTTCATTGTATATAAATGAATTGTACATCAAAGCTCACACATTTTCATTGTATATACAAGAAATGTGCATCAAAACTTACACATTTTCATTGTATATACAAGAAATGTACATCAAAACTTACACATTTTCATTTTATATACAAGAATGTAGATCAAAACTTACACATTTTCATTGCACATACAAGAAATGTACATCAAAACATACACATTTTCATTGTATATACAAGAGATGTACATCAAAACTTACACATTTTCATTGTATATACAAGAAATGTACATCAAAACTTACACATTTTCATTGTATATACAAAAAATGTACATCAAAACATACACATTTTCATTGTATATACAAGATATATACATAAAAACATACACATTTTCATTGTATATACAAGAAATGTACAGCAAAACATAAACATTTTCATTGTATATACAAGAAATGTACATCAAAACTACACATTTTCGTTGTACACTAAAGAAATGTACATCAAAACATAAACATTTTCATTGTACAGACAAGAAATGTAAATCAAAACTTACACATTTTCATTGTGTATACAAGAAATGTACATCAAAACTTACACATTTTTATTTGTATATGCAAGAAATGCACATCAAAACTACACATTTTCGTTGTACACTAAAGAAATGTACATCAAAACATACAGATTTTCATTGTACAGACAAGAGATGTACATCAAAGCTTACACATTTTCATTGTATATACAAGAAATGTACATCAAAACTACACATTTTCGTTGTACACTAAAGAAATGTACATCAAAACATACAGATTTTCATTGTACAGACAAGAAATGTACATCAAAACTTACACATATTCATTGTGCACTCAAGAAATGTACATCAAAACATACAGATTTTCATTGTACAGACAAGAAATGTATATCAAAGCTTACACATTTTCATTGTATATACAAGAAATGTACATCAAAACTTACACATTTTCATTGTGCACTCAAGAAATGTACATCAAAACTTACACATTTTCATTGTACACTCAAGAAATGTACATCAAAACTTACACATTTTCATTGTACACTCAAGAAATGTACATCAAAACATACACATTTTTATTGTATATACAAGAAATGTACATGAAAACACACACATTTTCATTGTATATACAAGCATTGTACATCAAAGCTCACACATTTTCATTGTATATACAAGAAATGTGCATCAAAACTTACACATTTTCATTGTATATACAAGGAATGTACATCAAAACTTACACATTTTCATTTTATATACAAGAATGTACATCAAAACTTACACATTTTCATTGTATATACAAGAAATGTACATCAAAACTTACACATTTTCATTGTATATACAAGAAATGTACATCAAAACATACACATTTTCATTGTATATACAAGATATATACATAAAAACATACACATTTTCATTGTATATACAAGAAATGTACAGCAAAACATACACATTTTCATTGTATATACAAGAAATGTACATCAAAACTACACATTTTCGTTGTACACTAAAGAAATGTACATCAAAACATAAACATTCTCATTGTGCAGACAAGAAATGTAAATCAAAACTTACACATTTTCATTGTGTATACAAGAATTGTACATCAAAACTTACACATTTTCATTGTGCACTCAAGAAATGTATATCAAAACTTACACATTTTCATTGTACACTCACGAAATGTACATCAAAACATACACATTTTCGTTGTATACACAAGAAATGTACATCAAAACTTACACATTTTCATTGTACAGACAAGAAATGTAAATCAAGACTTACACATTTTCATTGTGCACTCAAGAAATGTACATCAAAACTTACACATTTTCATTGTACACTCAAAAAATGTACATCAGAACTTACACATTTTCAGTGTACACTCAAGAAATGTACATCAAAAACCTACACATTTTCATTGTATATACAAGAAATGTACATCAAAACTTACACATTTTCATTGTACATACAAGAAATGTACATCAAAATACACATTTTCTTTGTATATACAAAAATGTACTTCAAAACATACACATTTTCATTGTATATACAAGAATGTACATCAAAACTTACACATTTTCATTGTACATACAAGAAATGTACATCAAAACTTACAAATTTTCATTGTATATACAAGAATGTACATCAAAACTTACACATTTTCATTGTATATACAATAAATGCACATCCAAACTTACACATTTTCTTTGTATATACAATAAATGTACATCAAAACTTACACATTTTCTTTGTATATACAAAAATGTACTTCAAAACATACACATTTTCATTCTATATACAAGGAAAGCACATCAAAACTTACACATTTTCATTGTATATACAAGAAATGTACATCAAAACTTACACATTTTCTTTGTATATACAAAAATGTACTTCAAAACATACACATTTTCATTCTATATACAAGGAAAGCACATCAAAACTTACACATTTTCATTGTATATACAAGGAATGTACATCAAACTTAAACATTTTCATTGTATATACAATAAATGTACATCAAAACTTACACATTTTCGTTGTACACTAAAGAAATATACATCAAAACTTACACATTTTCATTGTACATACAACAAATGTACATCAAAACATACACATTTTCATTGTATATACAATAAATGTACATCAAAACTTACACATTTTCTTTGTATATACAAAAATGTACTTCAAAACATACACATTTTCATTCTATATACAAGGAATGTACAACAAAACTAACACATTTTCATTGTATATACAATAAATGTACATCAAAACTTACACGTTTTCATTGTATATACAATAAATGTACATCAAAACTTACACATTTTCATTGTATATACAAGAAATGTACATCAAAACTACACATTTTCGTTGTACACTAAAGAAATGTACATCAAAACATACAGATTTTCATTGTACAGACAAGAAATGTACATCAAAGCTTACACATTTTCATTGTATATACAAGAAATGTACATCAAAACTACACATTTTCGTTGTACACTAAAGAAATGTACATCAAAACATACAGATTTTCATTGTACAGACAAGAAATGTACATCAAAACTTACACATTTTCATTGTGCACTCAAGAAATGTACATCAAAACATACAGATTTTCATTGTACAGACAAGAAATGTATATCAAAGCTTACACATTTTCATTGTATATACAAGAAATGTACATCAAAACTTACACATTTTCATTGTGCACTCAAGAAATGTACATCAAAACTTACACATTTTCATTGTACACTCAAGAAATGTACATCAAAACTTACACATTTTCATAGTACACTCAAGAAATGTACATCAAAACATACACATTTTCATTGTATATACAAGAAATGTACATGAAAACACACACATTTTCATTGTATATACAAGAATTGTACATCAAAGCTCACACATTTTCATTGTATATACAAGAAATGTGCATCAAAACTTACACATTTTCATTGTATATACAAGGAATGTACATCAAAACTTACACATTTTCATTTTATATACAAGAATGTACATCAAAACATACACATTTTCATTGTATATACAAGAAATGTATATCAAAGCTCACACATTTTCATTGTATATACAAGAAATGTACATGAAAACATACACATTTTCATTGTATATAAAAGAAATGTACATCAAAAGATACACATTTTCATTGTATATACAAGAAATGTACATCAAAACTCACACATTTTCATTGTATATACAAGAAATGTACATCAAAGCTCACACATTTTCATTGTATATACAAGAAATGTACATGAAAACATACACATTTTCATTGTATATACAAGAAATGTACATCAAAAGATACACATTTTCATTGTACACTCCAGAAATGTACATCAAAACTTACACATTTTCATTCTATATACAAGGAATGTACATCAAAACATACACATTTTCATTGTATATACAAGAAATGTACATCAAAACTCACACATTTTCATTGTATATACAAGAAATGTACATCAAAGCTCACACATTTTCATTGTATATACAAGAAATGTACATGAAAACATACACATTTTCATTGTATATACAAGAAATGTACATCAAAAGATACACATTTTCATTGTATATACAAGAAATGTACATCAAAGCTCACACATTTTCATTGTATATACAAGAAACGTACATGAAAGCATACACATTTTCATTGTATATACAAGAAATGTACAACAAAACTTACACATTTTCATTGTACACTCCAGAAATGTACATCAAAACTTACACATTTTCATTCTATATACAAGGAATGTACATCAAAACATACACATTTTCATTGTATATACAAGAAATGTACATCAAAACTCACACATTTTCATTGTATATACAAGAAATGTACATCAAAGCTCACTCATTTTCATTGTATATACAAGAAATGTACATGAAAACATACACATTTTCATTGTATATACAAGAAATGTACATCAAAAGATACACATTTTCATTGTATATACAAGAAATGTACATCAAAACTTACACATTTTCATTGTACACTCAAGAAATGTGTATCAAAACTTACACATTTTCATTGTATATACTAGAAATGTACATCAAAACTTACAAACTTTCATTGTATATCAAGAAATGTACATCTAAACATACACATTTTCATTGTACACTCAAGAAATGTACATAGAAACTTACACATTTTCATTGTATATACAAGAAATGTACATCAAAACTTACACATTTTCATTGTATATACAAGCAATGTACATCAAAACTTACACATTTTCATTGTATATACAAGAAATGTACATCAAAACTTACACATTTTCATTGTACATACAACAAATGTACATCAAAACATACACATTTTCATTGTATATACAATAAATGTACATCAAAACTTACACATTTTCTCTGTATATACAAAAATGTACTTCAAAACATACACATTTTCATTCTATATACAAGGAATGTACAACAAAACTAACACATTTTCATTGTATATACAATAAATGTACATCAAAACTTACACGTTTTCATTGTATATACAATAAATGTACATCAAAACTTACACATTTTCATTGTATATACAAGAAATGTACATCAAAACTACACATTTTCGTTGTACACTAAAGAAATGTACATCAAAACATACAGATTTTCATTGTACAGACAAGAAATGTACATCAAAGCTTACACATTTTCATTGTATATACAAGAAATGTACATCAAAACTACACATTTTCGTTGTACACTAAAGAAATGTACATCAAAACATACAGATTTTCATTGTACAGACAAGAAATGTACATCAAAACTTACACATTTTCATTGTGCACTCAAGAAATGTACATCAAAACATACAGATTTTCATTGTACAGACAAGAAATGTATATCAAAGCTTACACATTTTCATTGTATATACAAGAAATGTACATCAAAACTTACACATTTTCATTGTGCACTCAAGAAATGTACATCAAAACTTACACATTTTCATTGTACACTCAAGAAATGTACATCAAAACTTACACATTTTCATAGTACACTCAAGAAATGTACATCAAAACATACACATTTTCATTGTATATACAAGAAATGTACATGAAAACACACACATTTTCATTGTATATACAAGAATTGTACATCAAAGCTCACACATTTTCATTGTATATACAAGAAATGTGCATCAAAACTTACACATTTTCATTGTATATACAAGGAATGTACATCAAAACTTACACATTTTCATTTTATATACAAGAATGTACATCAAAACATACACATTTTCATTGTATATAAAAGAAATGTACATCAAAGCTCACACATTTTCATTGTATATACAAGAAATGTACATGAAAACATACACATTTTCATTGTATATAAAAGAAATGTACATCAAAAGATACACATTTTCATTGTATATACAAGAAATGTACATCAAAACTCACACATTTTCATTGTATATACAAGAAATGTACATCAAAGCTCACACATTTTCATTGTATATACAAGAAATGTACATGAAAACATACACATTTTCATTGTATATACAAGAAATGTACATCAAAAGATACACATTTTCATTGTACACTCCAGAAATGTACATCAAAGCTTACACATTTTCATTCTATATACAAGGAATGTACATCAAAACATACACATTTTCATTGTATATACAAGAAATGTACATCAAAACTCACACATTTTCATTGTATATACAAGAAATGTACATCAAAGCTCACACATTTTCATTGTATATACAAGAAATGTACATGAAAACATACACATTTTCATTGTATATACAAGAAATGTACATCAAAAGATACACATTTTCATTGTATATACAAGAAATGTACATCAAAGCTCACACATTTTCATTGTATATACAAGAAACGTACATGAAAGCATACACATTTTCATTGTATATACAAGAAATGTACAACAAAACTTACACATTTTCATTGTACACTCCAGAAATGTACATCAAAACTTACACATTTTCATTCTATATACAAGGAATGTACATCAAAACATACACATTTTCATTGTATATACAAGAAATGTACATCAAAACTCACACATTTTCATTGTATATACAAGAAATGTACATCAAAGCTCACTCATTTTCATTGTATATACAAGAAATGTACATGAAAACATACACATTTTCATTGTATATACAAGAAATGTACATCAAAAGATACACATTTTCATTGTATATACAAGAAATGTACATCAAAACTTACACATTTTCATTGTACACTCAAGAAATGTGTATCAAAACTTACACATTTTCATTGTATATACTAGAAATGTACATCAAAACTTACAAACTTTCATTGTATATCAAGAAATGTACATCTAAACATACACATTTTCATTGTACACTCAAGAAATGTACATAGAAACTTACACATTTTCATTGTATATACAAGAAATGTACATCAAAACTTACACATTCTCATTGTATATACAAGCAATGTACATCAAAACTTACACATTTTCATTGTATATACAAGAAATGTACATCAAAACTTACACATTTTCATTGTATATACAAGAAATGTACATCAAAGCATACACATTTTCATTGTATATACAAGAAATATACATCAAAACTTACACATTTTCATTGTATGTACCAGAAATGTACATGAAAACGTACACATTTTCGTTGTACATTCAAGAAATGTACATCAAAGCTTACACATTTTCATTGTATATACAAGAAATGTACATCAAAACTTACACATTTTCATTGTACATACAAGAAATGTACATCAAAACTACACATTTTCTTTGTATATACAAAAATGTACTTCAAAACATACACATTTTCATGGTATATACAAGAATGTACATCAAAACTTACACATTTTCATTGTACATACAAGAAATGTACATCAAAACTTACACATTTTCATTGTATATACAAGAATGTACATCAAAACTTACACATTTTCATTGTATATACAATAAATGTACATCCAAACTTACACATTTTCTTTGTATATACAAAGATGTACTTCAAAACATACACATTTTCATTCTATATACAAGGAATGTACATCAAAACTTACACATTTTCATTGTATATACAATAAATGTACATCAAAACATACACATTTTCATTGTATATACAATAAATGTACATCAAAACTTACACATTTTCTTTGTATATACTAAAATGTACTTCAAAACATACACATTTTCATTCTATATACAAGGAATGTACATCAAAACTTACACATTTTCATTGTATATACAAGAAATGTACATCAAAACTTACACATTTTCATTGTATATACAAGCAATGTACATCAAAACTTACACATTTTCATTGTATATACAAGAAATGTACATCAAAACTTACACATTTTCATTGTATATACAATAAATGTACATCAAAACATACACATTTTCATTGTATATACAATAAATGTACAACAAAACTTACACATTTTCTTTGTATATACAAAAATGTACTTCAAAACATACACATTTTCATTCTATATACAAGGAATGTACATCAAAACTAACACATTTTCATTGTATATACAATAAATGTACATCAAAACTTACACGTTTTCATTGTATATACAATAAATGTACATCAAAACTTACACATTTTCATTGTATATACAAGAAATGTACATCAAAACTACACATTTTCGTTGTACACTAAAGAAATGTACATCAAAACATACAGATTTTCATTGTACAGACAAGAAATGTACATCAAAACTTACACATTTTCATTGTGCACTCAAGAAATGTACATCAAAACATACAGATTTTCATTGTACAGACCAGAAATGTATATCAAAGCTTACACATTTTCATTGTATATACAAGAAATGTACATCAAAACTTACACATTTTCATTGTGCACTCAAGAAATGTACATCAAAACTTACACATTTTCATTGTACACTCAAGAAATGTACATCAAAACTTACACATTTTCATAGTACACTCAAGAAATGTACATCAAAACATACTCATTTTCATTGTATATACAAGAAATGTACATGAAAACACACACATTTTCATTGTATATACAAGAATTGTACATCAAAGCTCACACATTTTCATTGTATATACAAGAAATGTGCATTAAAACTTACACATTTTCATTGTATATACAAGGAATGTACATCAAAACTTACACATTTTCATTTTATATACAAGAATGTACATCAAAACATACACATTTTCATTGTATATACAAGAAATGTACATCAAAGCTCACACATTTTCATTGTATATAACCGAAATGTACATGAAAACATACACATTTTCATTGTATATAAAAGAAATGTACATCAAAAGATACACATTTTCATTGTATATACAAGAAATGTACATCAAAACTCACACATTTTCATTGTATATACAAGAAATGTACATCAAAGCTCACACATTTTCATTGTATATACAAGAAATGTACATGAAAACATACACATTTTCATTGTATATACAAGAAATGTACATCAAAAGATACACATTTTCATTGTACACTCCAGAAATGTACATCAAAACTTACACATTTTCATTCTATATACAAGGAATGTACATCAAAACATACACATTTTCATTGTATATACAAGAAATGTACATCAAAACTCACACATTTTCATTGTATATACAAGAAATGTACATCAAAGCTCACACATTTTCATTGTATATACAAGAAATGTACATGAAAACATACACATTTTCATTGTATATACAAGAAATGTACATCAAAAGATACACATTTTCATTGTATATACAAGAAATGTACATCAAAGCTCACACATTTTCATTGTATATACAAGAAATGTACATGAAAGCATACACATTTTCATTGTATATACAAGAAATGTACAACAAAACTTACACATTTTCATTGTACACTCCAGAAATGTACATCAAAACTTACACATTTTCATTCTATATACAAGGAATGTACATCAAAACATACACATTTTCATTGTATATACAAGAAATGTACATCAAAACTCACACATTTTCATTGTATATACAAGAAATGTACATCAAAGCTCACTCATTTTCATTGTATATACAAGAAATGTACATGAAAACATACACATTTTCATTGTATATACAAGAAATGTACATCAAAACTTACACATTTTCATTGTATATGCAAGAAATGTACGTCAAAGCTTACACATTTTCATTGTATATACAAGAAATGTACATCAAAACTTACACATTTTCATTGTATATACAAGAAATGTACATCAAAACATACACATTTTCATTGTATATACAAGAAATGTACATCAAAACATACACACTTTCATTGTACACTCAAGAAATGTACATCAAAACATACACATTTTCATTGTATATACAAGAAATGTACATCAAAGCTGCACATTTTCATTGTACACTCAAGTAATGTACATCAAAAAATAGACATTTTCATTGTATATACAAGAAATGTACATCAAAACTTACACATTTTCATTGTGTATACAAGAAATGTACATCAAAACTTACACATTATTATTGTATATACAGGAAATGTACATCAAAACTTACACATTTTCATTGTACATAATAAAATGTACATCAAAAGCTTACATATTTTCACTGTATATGCAAGAAATGCACATCAAAAGTTACACATTTTCATTGTATATAAGGAAATGCACATCAAAACTTACACATTTTCATTGTATATACAAGAAATGTACATCAAAACATACACATTTTCATTGTATATACAAGAAATGTACATCACAACTTACACATATTCATTGTATATACAAGAAATGTACATCAAAACTTACACATTTTCATTGTACATACAAGAAATGTACATCAGAAATTTACACATTTTCATTGTATATACAAGAAATGTACATCAAAACTTACACATTCTCATTGTATATACAAGAAATGTAAATCAAAACTTACACATTTTCATTGTATATACAAGAAATGTACATCAAAGCTGCACATTTTCATTGTACACTCAAGAAATGTACATCAAAAAATAGACATTTTCATTGTATATACAAAAAATGTACATCAAAACTTACACATTTTCATTGTGTATACAAGAAATGTACATCAAAACTTACACATTTTCATTGTACATACAAGAAATGTACATCAAAACATAGACATTTTCATTGTATATACAAGAAATGTACATCAAAGCTTACACATTTTCATTGTACATACAAGAAATGTACATTAAAAACTTACACATTTTCATTGTATATACAAGAAATGTACATCAAAACTTACACATTTTCATTGTACATACAAGAAATGTACATCAAAACTTACACATTTTCATTGTACATACAAGAAATGTACATCAAAAACTTACACATTTTCATTGTATATACAAGATATGTACATCAAAACTTACACATTTTCATTGTACATACAAGAAATGTACATCAAAACTTACACATGTTCATTGTATATTCAAGAAATGTACATCAAAACTACACATTTTCATTGTATATATTAGAAACGTACATCAAAACTTACACATTTTCATTGTATATACAAGAAATGTACATCAAAACATACACATTTTGATTGTAAATACAAGAAATGCACATCAAAACTTACACATTTTCATTGTATATACAAGAAATGTACGTCAAAGCTTACACACTTTCATTGTATATAGAAGAAATGTACATCAAAACTTACACAGCTTTATTGTATATACAAGAAATGTACATCAAAACTTACACATTTTCATTGTATATGCAAGAAATGCACATCAAAAGTTACAAATTTTCATTGTATATAAGGAAATGCACATCAAAACTTACACATTTTCATTGTATATACAAGAAATGTACATCAAAACATACAAATTTTCATGGCATATACAGGAAATGTATATCAAAACTTAGACATTTTCATTGTATATACAAGAAATGTATATAAAAACTTAGACATTTTCATTGTATATACAAGAAATGTACATCAAAGCTTACACACTTTCATTGCATATAGAAGAAATGTACATCAAAACTTACACATTTGCATCAAGAAATGTACATAGAAACTTACACATTCTCATTGTATATACAAGAAATGTACATCAAAACTTACACACTTTCATTGTATATACAAGAAATGTACATCAAAACTTACACATTTTTATTGTATATACAAGAAGTGTACATCAAAACTTACACACTTTCATTGTACATACAGGAAATGTACATCAAAAGCTTACATATTTTCATTGTATATGCAAGAAATGCACATCAAAAGTTACACATTTTCATTGTATATAAGAAAATGCACATCAAAACTTACACATGTTCATTGTATACACAAGAAATGTACATCAAAGCATACACATTTTCATTGTATATACAAGAAATGTACATCACAACTTACACAATTTCATTGTATATACAAGAAATGTACATCAAAACTTACACATTTTCATTGTACATACAAGAAATGTACATCAAAACTTACACATTTTCATTGTATATACAAGAAATGTACATCAAAACTTACACATTTTCATTGTATATACAAGAAATGTACATCAAAACTTACACATTTTCATTGTACACTCAAGAAATGTACATCAAAACATAGACATCTTCATTGTACACTAAAGAAATTTACATCAAAACATACACACTTTCATTGTACATTCAAGGAATGTACATCAAAACATACACATTTTCATTGTACATTCAAGAAATGTACATCATAACATACACATTTTCATTGTATATACAAGAAATGTACATCAAAACATACACATTTTCATTGTATATACAAGAAATGTACATCAAACGATACACATTTTCAGTGTACATTCAAGAAATGTACATCAAAACATGTACATTTTCATTGTATATACAAGAAATGTACATCAAAACATACACATTTTCAGTGTACATTCAAGAAATGTACATGAAAACATATACATTTTCATTGTACATTCAAGAAATGTATATCAAAACATACACATTTTCAGATTACATTCAAGAAATGTACATCAAAGCATACATATTTTCATTGTATATACAAGAAATGTACATCAAAACATACACATCTTCATTGTACACTAAAGAAATTTACATCAAAACATACACACTTTCAGTGTACATTCAAGAAAAGTACATCAAAACATACACATTTTCGTTGTACATTCAAGAAATGTACATCAAAACATACACATTTTCATTGTACATTCAAGAAATGTACATCAAAACATACACATTTTCATTGTACCTCAAGAAATCTACATCAAAACATACACATTTTCATTGTACACTCAAGAAATGTACATCAAAACATACACATTTTCATTGTACATTCCAGAAATGTATATCAAAACATACACATTTACATTGTACATTCAAGTAATGTACATCAAAACATACACATTTTCATTGTACATTCAAGAAATGTACAAGAAAACATACACATTTTCATTGTACATTCAAGGAATGTACATCAAAACATACACATTTTCATTGTACATTCAAGAAATGTACATCAAAACACACACATTTTCATTGTACACTCAAGAAATGTACATCAAACATACACATTTTGAGTGTACATTCAAGAGATATACATCAAAACATGCACATTTTCATTGTATATACCAGAAATGTACATCAAAACATACACATTTTCATTGTATATACAAGAAATGTAAACCAAAACATACACATTTTCATTGCATATACAAGAAATGTATATCAAAACATACACATTTTCAGTGTACATTCAAGAAATGTACATAAAAAACTACACATTTTCATTGTACATTCCAGAAATGTACATCAAAGCATACACATTTTCAGCGTACATTCAAGAAATGTATACAAGAAAATACACATTTTCAGTGTACATTCAAGAAATGTACATCAAAGCAAACACATTTTCATTGTACACTAAAGAAATGTACATTAAAACATACACATTTTCATTGTACATTCAAGAAATGCACATTAAACATACACATTTTCATTGTACATTCAAGAAATATACATCAAAACATACACATTTTCATTGTACATTCAAGAAATGTACATCAAAACATACACATCTTCATTGTACACTTAAGAAATGTACATCAAAGCCTACACATTTTCATTGTACCCTCAAGAAATGTACATCAAAACATACACATTTTCGTTGTACATTCAAGAAATGTACATTAAAACATACACATTTTCATTGTACATTCAAGAAATGTATACAAAACATACACATTTTCAGATTACATTCAAGAAATGTACATCAAAACATACACATTTTCATTGTACATTCAAGAAATGTAGATCAAAACATACACATTTTCATTGTACATTCAAGAAATGTACATTAAAACATACACATTTTCATTGTACATTCTAGAAATATACATCAAAACATACACATTTTCATTGTATATACAAGAAATGTACATCAAAACATACACATTTTCATTGTACACTCAAGAAATGTACATCAAAACATACACATTTTCAGTGTACATTCAAGAAATGTATATCAAAAAATACACATTTTCAGTGTACATTCAAGAAATGTACATCAAAGCAAACACATTTTCATTGTACACTAAAGAAATGTACATCAAAACATACACATTTTCATTGTACATTCAAGAAATGCACATTAAACATACACATTTTCATTGTACATTCAAGAAATATACATCAAAACATACACATTTTCATTGTACATTCATGAAATGTACATCAAAACATACACATTTTCATTGTACACTCAAGAAATGTACATCAAAACATACACATTTTCATTGTACACTCAAGAAATGTACATCAAAACATACACATTTTCATTGTACATTCAAGAAATGTACATCAAAACATACACATTTTCATTGTACATTCAAGAAATGTACATCAAAACATACACATTTTCATTGTACATTCAAGGAATGTACATCAAAACATACACATTTTCATAGTACATTCAAGAAATGTACATCAAAACACACACATTTTCAGTGTACATTCAAGAAATATATATCAAACATACACATTTTCAGTGTACATTCAAGAAATGTACATCTAAACATAAAAATTTTCATTGTATATACAAGAAATGTACATCAAAACATACACATTTTCATTGTACATTTAAGAAATGTACATCAAAACCTACACATTTTAAGTGTACATTCAAGAAATGTACATCAAAACATACACATTTTCATTGTACACTCAAGAAATGTACATCAAAACATACGCATTTTCATTGTACACTCAAGAAATGTACATCAAAACATACACATTTTCATTGTACATTCAAGAAATGTACATCAAAACATACACATTTTCATTGTACATTCAAGAAATGTACATCAAAGCATACACATTTTCATTGTACATTCTAGAAATATACATCAAAACATACACATTTTCATTGTATATACAAGAAATGTACATCAAAACATACACATTTTCATTGTACACTCAAGAAATGTACATCAAAACATACACATTTTCAGTGTACATTCAAGAAATGTATATCAAAAAATACACATTTTCAGTGTACATTCAAGAAATGTACATCAAAGCAAACACATTTTCATTGTACACTAAAGAAATGTACATCAAAACATACACATTTTTATTGTACATTCAAGAAATACACATTAAACATACACATTTTCATTGTACATTCAAGAAATATACATCAAAACATACACATTTTCATTGTACATTCAAGAAATGTACATCAAAACATACACATTTAATTGTACACTCAAGAAATGTACATCAAAACATACACATTTTCATTGTGCACTCAAGAAATGTACATCAAAACATACACATTTTCATTGTACATTCAAGAAATGTACATCAAAACATACACATTTTCATTGTACATTTAAGAAATGTACATCAAAACCTACACATTTTCAGTGTACATTCAAGAAATGTACATCAAAACATACACATTTTCATTGTACACTCAAGAAATGTACATCAAAACATACACATTTTCATTGTACATTCAAGAAATGTACATCAAAACATACACATTTTCATTGTATATACCGGAAATGTACATCAAAACATACACATTTTCATTGTATATACAAGAAATGTACATTAAAACATACACATTTTCAGTGTACATTCAAGAAATGTACATCAAAACATATACATTTTCATTGTATATACAAGAAATGTATATCAAAACATACACATTTTCAGATTACATTCAAGAAATTTACATCAAAACATACACATTTTCATTGTACATTGAAGAAATGTACATCAAAACATACACATTTTCATTGTACATTCAAGAAATGTACATCAAAACATAAACATTTTCATAGTACATTCAAGGAATGTACATCAAAACATACACATTTTCATTGTACACTAAAGAAATGTACATCAAAACATACACATTTTCAGTGTACTTTCAAGAAATGTTAATCAAAACATACACATTTTCATTGTACATTGAAGAAATGTAGATCAAAACATACACATTTTCATTGTACATTCAAGAAATGTATATCAAAACATACACATTTTCAGATTACATTCAAGAAATGTACATCAAAGCATACACATTTTCATTGTATATGCAAGAAATGTACATCAAAACATACACATCTTCATTGTACACTAAAGAAATTTACATCAAAACATACACACTTTCATTGTACATTCAAGGAATGTACATCAAAACATACACATTTTCATTGTACATTCAAGAAATGTACATCATAACATACACATTTTCATTGTATATACAAGAAATGTATATCAAAACATACATATTTACAGTGTACATTCAAGAAATGTACATGAAAACATACACATTTTCATTGTATATACAAGAAATGTACATCAAACCATACACATTTTCAGTGTACATTCAAGAAATCTACATCAAAACATATACATTTTCATTGTATATACAAGAAATGTACATCAAAACATACAGATTTTCAGTGTACATTCAAGAAATGTACATGAAAACATATATATTTTCATTGTACATTCAAGTAATGTATATCAAAACATACACATTTTCAGATTACATTCAAGAAATGTACATCAAAGCTTACACATTTTCATTGTATATACAAGAAATGTACATCAAAACATACACATCTTCATTGTACACTAAAGAAATTTACATCAAAACATACACACTTTCAGTGTACATTCAAGAAAAGTACATCAAAACATACACATTTTCATTGTACATTCAAGAAATGTACATCAAAACATACACATTTTCATTGTACTTTCAAGAAATGTACATCAAAACATACACATTTTCATTGTACCTCAAGAAATCTACATCAAAACATACACATTTTCATTGTACACTCAAGAAATGTACATCAAAACATACACATTTTCATTGTACATTCCAGAAATGTATATCAAAACATACACATTTTCATTGTACATTCAAGAAATGTACATCAAAACATACACATTTTCATTGTATATACCGGAAATGTACATCAAAACATACACATTTTCATTGTATATACAAGCAATGTACATCATAACATACACATTTTCAGTGTACATTCAAGAAATGTACATCAAAACATACACATTTTCATTGTACTTTCAAGAAATGTACATCAAAACATACACATTTTCATTGTACCTCAAGAAATCTACATCAAAACATACACATTTTCATTGTACACTCAAGAAATGTACATCAAAACATACACATTTTCATTGTACATTCCAGAAATGTATATCAAAACATACACATTTTCATTGTACATTCAAGAAATGTACATCAAAACATACACATTTTCATTGTATATACCGGAAATGTACATCAAAACATACACATTTTCATTGTATATACAAGCAATGTACATCATAACATACACATTTTCAGTGTACATTCAAGAAATGTACATCAAAACACACACATTTTCATTGTACACTCAGGAAATGTACATCAAACATACACATTTTGAGTGTACATTCAAGAGATATACATCAAAACATGCACATTTTCATTGTATATACCAGAAATGTACATCAAAACATACACATTTTCATTGTATATGCAAGAAATGTAAACCAAAACATACACATTTTCATTGCATATACAAGGAATGTATATCAAAACATACACATTTTCAGTGTACATTCAAGAAATGTACATAAAAAACTACACATTTTCATTGTACATTCCAGAAATGTACATCAAAACATACACATTTTCAGCGTACATTCAAGAAATGTATATAAAAAAATACACATTTTCAGTGTACATTCAAGAAATGTACATCAAAGCAAACACATTTTCATTGTACACTAAAGAAATGTACATCAAAACATACACATTTTCATTGTACATTCAAGAAATGCACATCAAAACATACATATTTTCATTGTACATTCAAGAAATATACATCAAAACATACACATTTTCATTGTACATTCAAGAAATGTACATCAAAACATACACATTCTCATTGTACATTCAAGAAATGTACATCAAAACATACACATTTTCATTGTACATTAAAGAAATGTACATCAAAACCTACACAATTTCAGTGTACATTCAAGAAATGTACATCACAACATACACATTTTCATTGTACACTCAAGAAATGTACATCAAAACATACACATTTTCATTGTATATACCAGAAATGTACATCAAAACATACACATTTTCATTGTATATACAAGAAACGTACATCAAAACATACACATTTTCATTGTATATACAAGAAATGTACATCAAAACATACACATTTTCATTGTGCACTCAAGAAATGTACATCAAAACATACACATTTTCAGTGTACATTCAAGAAATGTATATCAAAACATACACATTTTCATTGTACATTCCAGAAATGTACATCAAAACATACACATTTTCATTGTACATTCAAGAAATGTACATCAAAACATACACATTTTCATTGTACATTCTAGAAATATACATCAAAACATACACATTTTCATTGTATATACAAGAAATGTACATCAAAACATACACATTTTCATTGTACACTCAAGAAATGTACATCAAAACATACACATTTTCAGTGTACATTCAAGAAATGTATATCAAAACATACACATTTTCATTGTACATTCCAGAAATGTACATCAAAGATACCTTTTTTCTGTGTACATTCAAGAAATGTATATCAAAAAATACACATTTTCAGTGTACATTCAAGAAATGTACATCAAAGCAAACACATTTTCATTGTACACTAAGGAAATGTACATCAAAACATACACATTTTCATTGTACATTCAAGAAATGCACATCAAAACATACACATTTTCATTGTACATTCAAGAAATATACATCAAAACATACACATTTTCATTGTACATTCAAGAAATGTACATCAAAACATACACATTTTCATTGTACACTCATGAAATGTACATCAAAACATACGCATTTTCATTGTACACTCAAGAAATGTACATCAAAACATACACATTTTCATTGTACATTCAAGAAATGTACATCAAAACATACACATTTTCATTGTACATTCAAGAAATGTACATCAAAACATACACATTTTCATTGTACATTCAAGGAATGTACATCAAAACATACACATTTTCATTGTACATTCAAGAAATGTACATCAAAACACACACATTTTCAGCGTACATTCAAGAAATGTATATCAAAACATACACATTTTCAGTGTACATTCAAGAAATGTACATCTAAACATACAAATTTTCATTGTATATACAAGAAATGTACATCAAAACATACACATTTTCATTGTACATGTAAGATATGTACATCAAAACTTACACATTTTCAGTGTACATTCAAGAAATGTACATCAAAACATACACATTTTCATTGTACACTCAAGAAATGTACATCAAAACATACACATTTTCATTGTACATTCAAGAAATGTACATCAAAACATACACATTTTCATTGTATATACCGGAAATGTACATCAAAACATACACATTTTCATTGTATATACAAGCAATGTACATCATAACATACACATTTTCAGTGTACATTCAAGAAATGTACATCAAAACATATACATTTTCATGGTATATACAAGAAACGTATATCAAAACATACACATTTTCAGATTACATTCAAGAAATGTACATCAAAACATACACATTTTGATTATACATTGAAGAAATGTACATCAAAACATACACATTTTCATTGTACATTCAAGAAATGTACATCAAAACATAAACATTTTCATAGTACATTCAAGGAATGTACATCAAAACATACACATTTTCATTGTACACTAAAGAAATGTACATCAAAACATACACATTTTCGGTGTACATTCAAGTAATGTACATCAAAACATACACATTTTCATTGTACATTCAAGAAATGTAGATCAAAACATACACATTTTCATTGTACATTCAAGAAATGTACATCAAAACATACACATTTTCATTGTACACTCAAGAAATGTACATCAAAACATACACATTCTCATTGTACACACAAGAAATGTACATCAAACCATACACTTTTTCATTGTACATTCAAGAAATGTATATCAAAACACACATTTTCATTGTACATTCAAGAAATGTACATCAAAACATACACATTTTCATTGTACATTCAAGGAATGTACATCAAAACATACACATTTTCATTGTACATTCAAGAAATGTACATCATAACATACACATTTTCATTGTATATACAAGAAATGTATATCAAAACATATACATTTACAGTGTACATTCAAGAAATGTACATCAAAACATACACATTTTCATTGTATATACAAGAAATGTACATCAAACCATACACATTTTCAGTGTACATTCAAGAAATGTACATCAAAACGTATACATTTTCATTGTATATACAAGAAATGTACATCAAAACATACACATTTTCAGTGTACATTCAAGAAATGTACTTGAAAACATATACATTTTCATTGTACGTTCAAGAAATGTATATCAAAACATACACATTTTCAGATTACATTCAAGAAATGTACATCAAAGCATACACATTTTCATTGTATATACAAGAAATGTACATCAAAACATACACTTCTTCATTGTACACTAAAGAAATGTACATCAAAACATACACACTTTCAGTGTACATTCAAGAAATGTACATCAAAACATACACATTTTCATTGTACATTCAAGAAATGTACATCAAAACATACACATTTTCATTGTACATTCAAGAAATGTACATCAAAACATACACATTTTCATTGTACCTTAGGAAATCTACATCAAAACATACACATTTTCATTGTACATTCAAGAAATGTATATCAAAACATACACATTTTCGTTGTACATTCAAGAAATGTACATCAAAACATACACATTTTCATTGTACATTCAAGAAATGTACAAGAAAACATACACATTTTCATTGTACATTCAAGGAATGTACATCAAAACATACACATTTTCATTGTACATTCAAGAAATGTACATCAAAACACACACATTTTCATTGTACGCTCAAGAAATGTACATCTAACATACACATTTTGAGTGTACATTCAAGAGATATACATCAAAGCATGCACATTTTCATTGTATATACCAGAAATGTACATCAAAACATACACATTTTCATTGTATATACAAGAAATGTAAATCAAAACATACACATTTTCATTGTATATATAAGAAATGTATATCAAAACATACACATTTTCAGTGTACATTCAAGATATGTACATAAAAAACTACACATTTTCATTGTACATTCCAGAAATGTACATCAAAACATACACATTTCCAGTGTACATTCAAGAAATGTATATCAAAAAATACACATTTTCAGTGCACATTCAAGAAATGTACATCAAAGCAAACACATTTTCATTGTACACTAAAGAAATGTACATCAAACCATACACATTTTCAGTGTACATTCAAGAAATGTACATCAAAACATATACATTTTCATTGTATATACAAGAAATTACATCAAAACATACACATTTTCAGTGTCCATTCAAGAAATGTACATGAAAACATATACATTTTCATTGTACATTCAAGTAATGTATATCAAAACATACACATTTTCAGATTACATTCAAGAAATGTACACCAAAGCATACACATTTTCATTGTATATACAAGAAATGTACATCAAAACATACACATCTTCATTGTACACTAAAGAAATTTACATCAAAACATACACACTTTCAGTGTACATTCAAGAAATGTACATCAAAACATACACATTTTCATTGTACATTCAAGAAATGTACATCAAAACATACACATTTTCATTGTACATTCAAGAAATGTACATCAGAACATACACATTTTCGTTGTACCTCAAGAAATCTACATCAAAACATACACATTTTCATTGTACACTCAAGAAATGTACATCAAAACATACACATTTTCATTGTACATTCCAGAAATGTATATCAAAACATACACATTTTCATTGTACATTCAAGAAATGTACATCAAAACACACACATTTTGATTGTACACTCAAGAAATGTACATCAAACAGACACATTTTGAGTGTACATTCAAGAGATATACATCAAAACATGCACATTTTCATTGTATATACCAGAAATGTACATCAAAACATACACATTTTCATCGTATATACAAGAAATGTAAACCAAAACATACACATTTTCTTTGCATATACAAGAAATGTATATCAAAACATACACATTTTCAGTGTACATTCAAGAAATGTACATAAAAAACTACACATTTTCATTGAACATTCCAGAAATGTATATCAAAACATACACATTTTCAGCGTACATTCGAGAAATGTATATAAAAAAATACATATTTTCAGTGTACATTCCAGAAAAGTACATCAAAGCAAACACATTTTCATTGTACACTAAAGAAATGTACATCAAAACATACACATTTTCATTGTACATTCAAGAAATGCACATCAAAACATACACATTTTCATTGTACATTCAAGAAATATACATCAAAACATACACATTTTCATTGTACATTCAAGAAATGTACATCAAAACATACACATTCTCATTGTACATTCAAGAAATGTACATCAAAACATACACATTTTCATTGTACATTAAAGAAATGTACATCAAAACCTACACAATTTCAGTGTACATTCAAGAAATGTACATCACAGCATACACATTTTCATTGTACACTCAAGAAATGTACATCAAAACATACACATTTTCAGTGTACATTCAAGAAATGTACATCAAAACATACACATTTTCATTGTATATACCAGAAATGTACATCAAAACATACACATTTTCATTGTATATACAAGAAATGTACATGAAAACATACACATTTTCAGTGTACATTCAAGATATGTATATCAAAACATACACATTTTCATTGTACATTCCAGAAATGTACATCAAAGATACCTTTTTTCTGTGTACATTCAAGAAATGTATATCAAAAAATACACATTTTCAGTGTACATTCAAGAAATGTACATCAAAGCAAACACATTTTCATTGTACACTAAGGAAATGTACATCAAAACATACACATTTTCATTGTACATTCAAGAAATGCACATCAAAACATACACATTTTCATTGTACATTCAAGAAATATACATCAAAACATACACATTTTCATTGTACATTCAAGAAATGTACATCAAAACATACACATTTTCATTGTACACTCATGAAATGTACATCAAAACATACGCATTTTCATTGTACACTCAAGAAATGTACATCAAAACATACACATTTTCATTGTACATTCAAGAAATGTACATCAAAACATACACATTTTCATTGTACATTCAAGAAATGTACATCAAAACATACACATTTTCATTGTACATTCAAGGAATGTACATCAAAACATACACATTTTCATTGTACATTCAAGAAATGTACATCAAAACACACACATTTTCAGCGTACATTCAAGAAATGTATATCAAAACATACACATTTTCAGTGTACATTCAAGAAATGTACATCTTAACATACAAATTTTCATTGTATATACAAGAAATGTACATCAAAACATACACATTTTCATTGTACATGTAAGATATGTACATCAAAACTTACACATTTTCAGTGTACATTCAAGAAATGTACATCAAAACATACACATTTTCATTGTACACTCAAGAAATGTACATCAAAACATACACATTTTCATTGTACATTCAAGAAATGTACATCAAAACATACACATTTTCATTGTATATACCGGAAATGTACATCAAAACATACACATTTTCATTGTATATACAAGCAATGTACATCATAACATACACATTTTCAGTGTACATTCAAGAAATGTACATCAAAACATATACATTTTCATGGTATATACAAGAAATGTATATCAAAACATACACATTTTCAGATTACATTCAAGAAATGTACATCAAAACATACACATTTTGATTATACATTGAAGAAATGTACATCAAAACATACACATTTTCATTGTACATTCAAGAAATGTACATCAAAACATAAACATTTTCATAGTACATTCAAGGAATGTACATCAAAACATACACATTTTCATTGTACACTAAAGAAATGTACATCAAAACATACACATTTTCGGTGTACATTCAAGTAATGTACATCAAAACATACACATTTTCATTGTACATTCAAGAAATGTAGATCAAAACATACACATTTTCATTGTACATTCAAGAAATGTACATCAAAACATACACATTTTCATTGTACACTCAAGAAATGTACATCAAAACATACACATTCTCATTGTACACACAAGAAATGTACATCAAACCATACACTTTTTCATTGTACATTCAAGAAATGTATATCAAAACACACATTTTCATTGTACATTCAAGAAATGTACATCAAAACATACACATTTTCATTGTACATTCAAGGAATGTACATCAAAACATACACATTTTCATTGTACATTCAAGAAATGTACAAGAAAACATACACATTTTCATTGTACATTCAAGGAATGTACATCAAAACATACACATTTTCATTGTACATTCAAGAAATGTACATCAAAACACACACATTTTCATTGTACGCTCAAGAAATGTACATCAAACATACACATTTTGAGTGTACATTCAAGAGATATACATCAAAACATGCACATTTTCATTGTATATACCAGAAATGTACATCAAAACATACACATTTTCATTGTATATACAAGAAATGTAAATCAAAACATACACATTTTCATTGTATATATAAGAAATGTATATCAAAACATATACATTTACAGTGTACATTCAAGAAATGTACATCAAAACATACACATTTTCATTGTATATACAAGAAATGTACATCAAACCATACACATTTTCAGTGTACATTCAAGAAATGTACATCAAAACGTATACATTTTCATTGTATATACAAGAAATGTACATCAAAACATACACATTTTCAGTGTACATTCAAGAAATGTACTTGAAAACATATACATTTTCATTGTACGTTCAAGAAATGTATATCAAAACATACACATTTTCAGATTACATTCAAGAAATGTACATCAAAGCATACACATTTTCATTGTATATACAAGAAATGTACATCAAAACATACACTTCTTCATTGTACACTAAAGAAATGTACATCAAAACATACACACTTTCAGTGTACATTCAAGAAATGTACATCAAAACATACACATTTTCATTGTACATTCAAGAAATGTACATCAAAACATACACATTTTCATTGTACATTCAAGAAATGTACATCAAAACATACACATTTTCATTGTACCTTAGGAAATCTACATCAAAACATACACATTTTCATTGTACATTCAAGAAATGTATATCAAAACATACACATTTTCGTTGTACATTCAAGAAATGTACATCAAAACATACACATTTTCATTGTACATTCAAGAAATGTACAAGAAAACATACACATTTTCATTGTACATTCAAGGAATGTACATCAAAACATACACATTTTCATTGTACATTCAAGAAATGTACATCAAAACACACACATTTTCATTGTACGCTCAAGAAATGTACATCAAACATACACATTTTGAGTGTACATTCAAGAGATATACATCAAAACATGCACATTTTCATTGTATATACCAGAAATGTACATCAAAACATACACATTTTCATTGTATATACAAGAAATGTAAATCAAAACATACACATTTTCATTGTATATATAAGAAATGTATATCAAAACATACACATTTTCAGTGTACATTCAAGATATGTACATAAAAAACTACACATTTTCATTGTACATTCCAGAAATGTACATCAAAACATACACATTTCCAGTGTACATTCAAGAAATGTATATCAAAAAATACACATTTTCAGTGCACATTCAAGAAATGTACATCAAAGCAAACACATTTTCATTGTACACTAAAGAAATGTACATCAAACCATACACATTTTCAGTGTACATTCAAGAAATGTACATCAAAACATATACATTTTCATTGTATATACAAGAAATTACATCAAAACATACACATTTTCAGTGTCCATTCAAGAAATGTACATGAAAACATATACATTTTCATTGTACATTCAAGAAATGTATATCAAAACATACACATTTTCAGATTACATTCAAGAAATGTACACCAAAGCATACACATTTTCATTGTATATACAAGAAATGTACATCAAAACATACACATCTTCATTGTACACTAAAGAAATTTACATCAAAACATACACACTTTCAGTGTACATTCAAGAAATGTACATCAAAACATACACATTTTCATTGTACATTCAAGAAATGTACATCAAAACATACACATTTTCATTGTACATTCAAGAAATGTACATCAGAACATACACATTTTCGTTGTTCCTCAAGAAATCTACATCAAAACATACACATTTTCATTGTACACTCAAGAAATGTACATCAAAACATACACATTTTCATTGTACATTCCAGAAATGTATATCAAAACATACACATTTTCATTGTACATTCAAGAAATGTACATCAAAACACACACATTTTGATTGTACACTCAAGAAATGTACATCAAACAGACACATTTTGAGTGTACATTCAAGAGATATACATCAAAACATGCACATTTTCATTGTATATACCAGAAATGTACATCAAAACATACACATTTTCATCGTATATACAAGAAATGTAAACCAAAACATACACATTTTCTTTGCATATACAAGAAATGTATATCAAAACATACACATTTTCAGTGTACATTCAAGAAATGTACATAAAAAACTACACATTTTCATTGAACATTCCAGAAATGTATATCAAAACATACACATTTTCAGCGTACATTCGAGAAATGTATATAAAAAAATACATATTTTCAGTGTACATTCCAGAAATGTACATCAAAGCAAACACATTTTCATTGTACACTAAAGAAATGTACATCAAAACATACACATTTTCATTGTACATTCAAGAAATGCACATCAAAACATACACATTTTCATTGTACATTCAAGAAATATACATCAAAACATACACATTTTCATTGTACATTCAAGAAATGTACATCAAAACATACACATTCTCATTGTACATTCAAGAAATGTACATCAAAACATACACATTTTCATTGTACATTAAAGAAATGTACATCAAAACCTACACAATTTCAGTGTACATTCAAGAAATGTACATCACAGCATACACATTTTCATTGTACACTCAAGAAATGTACATCAAAACATACACATTTTCAGTGTACATTCAAGAAATGTACATCAAAACATACACATTTTCATTGTATATACCAGAAATGTACATCAAAACATACACATTTTCATTGTATATACAAGAAATGTACATGAAAACATACACATTTTCAGTGTACATTCAAGAAATGTACATCAAAACATATACATTTTCATTGTATATACAAGAAATGTACATCAAAAGATACACATTTTCAGTGTACATTCAAGAAATGTACATGAAAACATATACATTTTAATTGTACATTCAAGAAATGTATTTCAAAACATACACATTTTCAGATTACATTCAAGAAATGTACATCAAAGCAAACACATTTTCATTGTACACTAAAGAAATGTACATCAAAACATACACATTTTCATTGTACATTCAAGAAATGCACATTAAACATTAACATTTTCATTGTACATTCAAGAAATATACATCAAAACATACCCATTTTCATTGAACATTCAAGAAATGTACATCAAAACATACACATTTTCATTGTACACTCAAGAAATGTACATCAAAACATACACATTTTCATTGTACACTCAAGAAATGTACATCAAAACATACACATTTTCATTGTACATTCAAGAAATGTACATCAAAACATACACATTTTCATTGTACATTCAAGAAATGTACATCAAAACATACACATTTTCATTGTACATTCAAGGAATGTACATCAAAACAAACACATTTTCATTGTACATTCAAGAAATGTACATCAAAACACACACATTTTCAGTGTACATTCAAGAAATGTATATCAAAACATACACATTTTTAGTGTACATTCAAGAAATGTACATATAAACATACAAATTTTCATTGTATATACAAGAAATGTACATCAAAACATACACATTTTCATTGTACATTTAAGAAATGTACATCAAAACCTACACATTTTCAGTGTACATTCAAGAAATTTACATCAAAACATACACATTTCCATTGTACACTCAAGAAATGTACATCAAAACATACACATTTTCATTGTACACTCAAGAAATGTACATCAAAACATACACATTTTCATTGTACATTCAAGAAATGTACATCAAAACATACACATTTTCATTGTACATTCAAGAAATGTATACAAAACATACACATTTTCAGATTACATTCAAGAAATGTACATCAAAACATACACATTTTCATTGTACATTCAAGAAATGTACATCAAAACATACCCATTTTCATTGTACATTCAAGAAATGTACATCAAAGCATACACATTTTCATTGTACATTCTAGAAATATACATCAAAACATACACATTTTCATTGTATATACAAGAAATGTACATCAAAACATACACATTTTCATTGTACACTCAAGAAATGTACATCAAAACATACACATTTTCAGTGTACATTCAAGAAATGTGTATCAAAAAATACACATTTTCAGTGTACATTCAAGAAATGTACATCAAAGCAAACACATTTTCATTGTACACTAAAGAAATGTACATCAAAACATACACATTTTCATTGTACATTCAAGAAATGCACATTAAACATACACATTTTCATTGTACATTCAAGAAATATACATCAAAACATACACATTTTCATTGTACATTCAAGAAATGTACATCAAAACATACACATTTTCATTGTACACTCAAGAAATGTACATCAAAACATACACATTTTCATTGTACACTCAAGAAATGTACATCAAAACATACACATTTTCATTGTACATTCAAGAAATGTACATCAAAACATACACATTTTCATTGTACATTTAAGAAATGTACATCAAAACCTACACATTTTCAGTGGACATTCAAGAAATGTACATCAAAACATACACATTTTCATTGTGCACTCAAGAAATGTACATCAAAACATACACATTTTCATTGTACATTCAAGAAATGTACATCAAAACATACACATTTTCATTGTATATACCGGAAATGTACATCAAAACATACACATTTTCATTGTATATACAAGAAATGTACATCAAAACATACACATTTTCAGTGTACATTCAAGAAATGTACATCAAAACATATACATTTTCATTGTATATACAAGAAATGTATATCAAAACATACGTATTTTCAGATTACATTCAAGAAATTTACTTCAAAACATACACATTTTCATTGTACATTGAAGAAATGTACATCAAAACATACACATTTTCATTGTACATTCAAGAAATGTACATCAAAACATAAACATTTTCATAGTACATTCAAGGAATGTACATCAAAACATACACATTTTCATTGTACACTAAAGAAATGTACATCAAAACATACACATTTTCAGTGTACTTTCAAGAAATGTTAATCAAAACATACACATTTTCATTGTACATTGAAGAAATGTAGATCAACACATACACATTTTCATTGTACATTCAAGAAATGTAGATCAAAACATACACATTTTCATTGTACACTCAAGAAATGTACATCAAAACATACACATTTTCATTGTACACTCAAGAAATGTACATCAAACCATACACTTTTTCATTGTACATTCAAGAAATGTATATCAAAACATACACATTTTCAGTTTACATTCAAGAAATGTACATGAAAACATATACATTTTCATTGTACATTCAAGAAATGTATATCAAAACATACACATTTTCAGATTACATTCAAGAAATGCACATCAAAGCATACACATTTTCATTGTATATGCAAGAAATGTACATCAAAACATACACATCTTCATTGTACACTAAAGAAATTTACATCAAAACATACACACTTTCATTGTACATTCAAGGAATGTACATTAAAACATACACATTTTCATTGTAAATTCAAGAAATGTACATCATAACATACACATTTTCATTGTATATACAAGAAATGTATATCAAAACATACACATTTTCAGTGTACATTCATGAAATGTACATCAAAACATATACATTTTCATTGTATATACAAGAAATGTACATCAAAACATACACATTTTCAGTGTACATTCAAGAAATGTACATGAAAACATATACATTTTCATTGTATATATAAGAAATGTACATCAAAATTTACACATTTTCAGTGTACATTCAAGAAATGTACATGAAAACATATACATTTTCATTGTACATTCAAGAAATGTATATCAAAACATACACATTTTCAGATTACATTCAAGAAATGTACATCAAAGCTTACACATTTTCATTGTATATACAAGAAATGTACATCAAAACATACACATCTTCATTGTACACTAAAGAAATTTACATCAAAACATACACACTTTCAGTGTACATTCAAGAAAAGTACATCAAAACATACACATTTTCATTGTACATTCAAGAAATGTACATCAAAACATACACATTTTCATTGTACTTTCAAGAAATGTACATCAAAACATACACATTTTCATTGTACCTAAAGAAATCTACATCAAAACATAGACATTTTCATTGTACACTCAAGAAATGTACATCAAAACATACACACTTTCATTGTACATTCCAGAAATGTATATCAAAACATACACATTTTCATTGTACATTCAAGAAATGTACATCAAAACATACACATTTTCATTGTACATTCAAGAAATGTACAAGAAAACATACACATTTTCATTGTACATTCAAGGAATGTACATCAAAACATACACATTTTCATTGAACATTCAAGAAATGTACATCAAAACACACACATTTTCATTGTACACTCAGAAAATGTACATCAAACATACACATTTTGAGTGTACATTCAAGAGATATACATCAAAACATACACATTTTCATTGTATATACCAGAAATGTACATCAAAACATACACATTTTCATTGTATATACAAGAAATGTAAACCAAAACATACACATTTTCATTGCATATACAAGAAATGTATATCAAAACATACACATTTTCATTGTACATTCCAGAAATGTACATCAAAACATACACATTTTCAGCGTACATTCAAGAAATGTATATAAAAAAATACACATTTTCAGTGTACATTCAAGAAATGTACATCAAAGCAAACACATTTTCATTGTACACTAAAGATATGTACATCAAAACATACACATTTTCATTGTACATTCAAGAAATGCACATCAAAACATACATATTTTCATTGTACATTCAAGAAATATACATCAAAACATACACAGTTTCATTGTACATTCAAGAAATGTACATCAAAACATACACATTCTCATTGTACATTCAACAAATGTACATCAAAACATACACATTTTCATTGTACATTAAAGAAATGTACATCAAAACCTACACAATTTCAGTGTACATTCAAGAAATGTACATCACAACATACACATTTTCATTGTACACTCAAGAAATGTACATCAAAACATACACATTTTCAGTGTACATTCAAGAAATGTACATCAAAACATACACATTTACATTGTATATACCAGAAATGTACATCAAAACATACACATTTTCATTGTATATACAAGAAATGTACATCAAAACATACACATTTTCATTGTATATACGAGAAATGTACATCAAAACATACACATTTTCATTTTGCACTCAAGAAATGTACATCAAAACTTACACATTTTCAGTGTACATTCAAGAAATGTATATCAAAACATACACATTTACATTGTACATTCCAGAAATGTACATCAAAACATACACATTTTCATTGTACATTCTAGAAATGTACATCAAAACATACACATTTTCATTGTACATTCTAGAAATATACATCAAAACATACACATTTTCATTGTATATACAAGAAATGTACATCAAAACATACACATTTTCATTGTACACTCAAGAAATGTACATCAAAACATACACATTTTCAGTGTACATTCAAGAAATGTATATCAAAACATACACATTTTCATTGTACATTCCAGAAATGTACATCAAAGATACACATTTTCAGTGTACATTCAAGAAATGTATATCAAAAAATACACATTTTCAGTGTACATTCAAGAAATGTACATCAAAGCAAACACATTTTCATTGCACACTAAAGAAATGTACATCAAAATTAACACATTTTCATTGTACATTCAAGAAATGCACATCAAAACATACACATTTTCATTGTACATTCAAGAAATATACATCAAAACATACACATTTTCATTGTACATTCAAGAAATGTATATCGAAACATATACATTTACAGTGTACATTCAAGAAATGTACATCAAAACATACACATTTTCATTGTATATACAAGAAATGTACATCAAACCATACACATTTTCAGTGTACATTCAAGAAATGTACATCAAAACATATACATTTTCATTGTATATACAAGAAATGTACATCAAAACATACACATTTTCAGCGTACATTCAAGAAATGTACATGAAAACATATACATTTTCATTGTACGTTCAAGAAATGTATATCAAAACATACACATTTTCAGATTACATTCAAGAAACGTACATCAAAGCATACACATTTTCATTGTATATACAAGAAATGTACATCAAAACATACACTTCTTCATTGTACACTAAAGAAATTTACATCAAAACATACACACTTTCAGTGTACATTCAAGAAATGTACATCAAAACATACACATTTTCATTGTACATTCAAGAAATGTACAACAAAACATACACATTTTCATTGTACATTCAAGAAATGTACATCAAAACATACACATTTTCATTGTACCTTAAGAAATCTACATCAAAACACACATTTTCATTGTACACTCAAGAAATGTACATCAAAACATACACATTTTCATTGTACATTCAAGAAATGTATATCAAAACATACACATTTTCATTGTACATTCAAGAAATGTACATCAAAACATACACATTTTCATTGTACATTCAAGAAATGTACAAGAAAACATACACATTTTCATTGTACATTCAAGGAATGTACATCAAAACATACACATTTTCATTGTACATTCAAGAAATGTACATCAAACATACACATTTTGAGTGTACATTCAAGAGATATACATCAAAACATGCACATTTTCATTGTATATACCTGAAATGTACATCAAAACATACACATTTTCATTGTATATACAAGAAATGTAAATCAAAACATACACATTTTCATTGTATATATAAGCAATGTATATCAAAACATACACATTTTCAGTGTACATTCAAGAAATGTACATAAAAAACTACACATTTTCATTGTACATTCCAGAAATGTACATCAAAACATACACATTTCCAGTGTACATTCAAGAAATGTATATCAAAAAATACACATTTTCAGTGTACATTCAAGAAATGTACATCAAAGCAAACACATTTTCATTGTACACTAAAGAAATGTACATCAAACCATACACATTTTCAGTGTGCATTCAAGAAATGTACATCAAAACATATACATTTCCATTGTATATACAAGAAATGTACATCAAAACATACACATTTTCAGTGTCCATTCAAGAAATGTACATGAAAACATATACATTTTCATTGTACATTCAAGAAATGTATATCAAAACATACACATTTTCATTGTACATTCAAGAAATATACATCAAAACATACACATTTTCATTGTACCTCAAGAAATCTACATCAAAACATACACATTTTCATTGTACACTCAAGAAATGTACATCAAAACATACACATTTTCATTGTACATTCAAGAAATGTACATCAAAACACACACATTTTCATTGTACACTCAAGAAATGTACATCAAACATACACACTTTGAGTGTACATTCAAGAGATATACATCAAAACATGCACATTTTCATTGTATATACCAGAAATGTACATCAAAACATACACATTTTCATTGTATATGCAAGAAATGTAAACCAAAACATACACATTTTCATTGCATATACAAGAAATGTATATCAAAACATACACATTTTCAGTGTACACTCAAGAAATGTATATCAAAAAATACACATTTTCAGTGTACATTCAAGAAATGTACATCAAAGCAAACACATTTTCATTGTACACTAAAGAAATGTACATCAAACCATACACATTTTCAGTGTACATTCAAGAAATGTACATCAAAACATATACATTTTCATTGTACATTCAAGAGATATACATCAAGACATGCACATTTTCATTGTATATACCAGAAATGTACATCAAAACATACACATTTTCATTGTATATACAAGAAATGTAAATCAAATCATACACATTTTCATTGTATATATAAGAAATGTATATCAAAACATACACATTTTCAGTGTACATTCAAGAAATGTACATAAAAAACTACAGATTTTCATTGTACATTCCAGAAATGTACATCAAAACATACACATTTTCAGTGTACATTCAAGAAATGTATATCAAAAAATACACATTTTCAGTGTACATTCAAGAATTATACATCAAAACATACACATTTTCAGTGTACATTCAAGAAATGTACATCAAAACATATACATTTTCATTGTATATACAAGAAATGTACATCAAAAGATACACATTTTCAGTGTACATTCAAGAAATGTACATGAAAACATATACATTTTAATTGTACATTCAAGAAATGTATTTCAAAACATACACATTTTCAGATTACATTCAAGAAATGTACATCAAAACATACACATTTTCATTGTACATTCAAGAAATGTACATCAAAACATACACTTCTTCATTGTACACTAAAGAAATGTACATCAAAACATACACATTTTCATTGTACATTCAAGAAATGTACATCAAAACATACACTTCTTCATTGTACACTAAAGAAATGTAGATCAAAACATACACATTTTCAGTGTACATTCAAGAAATGTACATCAAATCATACACATTTTCATTGTACATTCAAGAAATGTACATCAAAACATACACTTCTTCATTGTACACTAAAGAAATGTACATCAAAACATACACATTTTCATTGTACATTCAAGAAATGTACATCAAAACATACACTTCTTCATTGTACACTAAAGAAATGTACATCAAAACATACACATTTTCATTGTACATTCAAGGAATGTACATCAAAACATACACTTCTTCATTGTACACTAAAGAAATGTACATCAAAACATACACATTTTCAGTGTACATTCAAGAAATGTACATCAAAACATACACATTTTCATTGTACATTCAAGAAATGTACATCAAAACATACACATTTTCAGATTACATTCAAGAAATGTACATCAAAACATACACATTTTCATTGTACATTCAAGAAATGTACATCAAAACATACACTTCTTCATTGTACACTAAAGAAATGTACATCAAAACATACACATTTTCATTGTACGTTCAAGAAATGTACATCAAAACATACACTTCTTCATTGTACACTAAAGAAATGTACATCAAAACATACACATTTTCAGTGTACATTCAAGAAATGTACATCAAAACATACACATATTTATTGTACATTCAAGAAATGTACATCAAAGCAAACACATTTTCATTGTACACTAAAGAAATGTACATCAAACCATACACATTTTCAGTGTACATTCAAGAAATGTACATCAAAACATATACATTTTCATTGTATATACAAGAAATGTACATCAAAACATACACACTTTCAGTGTACATTCAAGAAATGTACATGAAAACATATACATTTTCATTGTGCATTCAAGAAATGTATATAAAAACATACACATTTTCAGATTACATTCAAGAAATGTACATCAAAGCATACACATTTTCATTGTATATACAAGAAATGTACATCAAAACATACACATCTTCATTGTACACTAAAGAAATTTACATCAAAACATACACACCTTCAGTGTACATTCAAGAAATGTACATCAGAACATACACATTTTCATTGTACATTCAAGAAATGTACAACAAAACATACACATTTTCATTGTACATTCAAGAAATGTACATCAAAACATACACATTTTCATTGTACCTCAAGAAATCTACATCAAAGCATACACATTTTCATTGTACATTCAACAAATGTACATCAAAACATACACATTTTCATTGTACATTCAAGAAATGTACATCAAAACATACACATTTTCATTGTACCTCAAGAAATCTACATCAAAGCATACACATTTTCATTGTACACTCAAGAAATGTACATCAAAACATACACATTTTCATTGTACGTTCCAGAAATGTATATCAAAACATACACATTTTCATTGTACATTCAAGAAATGTACATCAAAGCATACACATTTTCATTGTACATTCAAGAAATGTACAAGAAAACATACACATTTTCATTGTACATTCAAGGAATGTACATCAAAACATACACATTTTCATTGTACATTCAAGAAATGTACATCAAAACACACACATTTTCATTGTACACTCAAGAAATGTACATCAAACATACACATTTTGAGTGTACATTCAAGAGATATACATCAAAACATGCACATTTTCATTGTATATACCAGAAATGTACATCAAAACATACACATTTTCATTGTATATACAAGAAATGTAAACCAAAACATACACATTTTCATTGCATATACAAGAAATGTATATCAAAACATACACATTTTCAGTGTACATTCAAGAGATGTACATTAAAAACTACACATTTTCATTGTACATTCCAGAAATGTACATCAAAACATACACATTTTCAGCGTACATTCAAGAAATGTATATAAAAAAATACACATTTTCAGTGTACATTCAAGAAATGTACATCAAAGCTAACACATTTTCATTGTACACTAAAGAAATGTACATCAAAACATACACATTTTCATTGTACATTCAAGAAATGCACATCAAAACATACAAATTTTCATTGTACATTCAAGAAATATACATCAATACATACACATTTTCATTGTACATTCAAGAAATGTACATCAAAACATACACATTCTCATTGTACATTCAAGAAATGTACATCAAAACATACACATTTTCATTGTACATTAAAGAAATGTACATCAAAGCCTACACAATTTCAGTGTACATTCAAGAAATGTACATCACAACATACACAATTTCATTGTACACTCAAGAAATGTACATCAAAACATACACATTTTCATTGTATATACAAGAAATGTACATCAAAACATACACATTTTCAGTGTACATTCCATAAATGTACATCAAAACATATACATTTTCATTGTATATACAAGAAATGTACATCAAAACATACACATTTTCAGTGTACATTCAAGAAATGTACATGAAAACATATACATTTTCATTGTACATTCAAGAAATGTACATCAAAACATACACATTTTCATAGTACATTCTAGAAATATACATCAAAACATACTCACTTTCATTGTATATACAAGAAATGTACATCAAAACATACACATTTTCATTGTACACTCAAGAAATGTACATCAAAACATACACATTTTCAGTGTACATTCAAGAAATGTATATCAAAACATACACATTTTCATTGTACATTCAAGAAATGTACATCAAAACATACACATTTTCATTGTATATACCGGAAATGTACATCACAACATACACATTTTCATTGTATATACCAGAAATGTAAAACAAAACATACACATTTTCATTGTATATATAAGAAATGTATATCAAAACATACACATTTTCAGTGTACATTCAAGAAATGTACATCAAAGCAATCACATTTTCATTGTACACTAAAGAAATGTACATCAAACCATACACATTTTCAGTGTACATTCAAGAAATGTACATCAAAGCATACACATTTTCATTGTATATACAAGAAATGTACATCAAAACATATACATTTTCATTGTATATACAAGAAATGTACATCAAAACATACACATTTTCAGTGTACATTCAAGAAATGTACATTAAAACATATACATTTTCATTGTACATTCAAGAAATGTACATCAAAACATACACATTTTCATTGTACATTCTAGAAATATACATCAAAACATACACATTTTCATTGTATATACAAGAAATGTACATCAAAACATACACATTTTCATTGTACACTCAAGAAATGTACATCAAAACATACACATTTTCAGTGTACATTCAAGAAATGTATATCAAAACATACACATTTTCATTGTACATTCAAGAAATGTACATCAAAACATACACATTTTCATTGTATATACCGGAAATGTACATCAAAACATACACATTTTCATTGTATATACCAGAAATGTACATCACAACATACACATTTTCATTGTATATACAAGAAATTTAAATCAAAACATACACATTTTCATTGTATATATAAGAAATGTACATGAAAACATATACATTTTCATTGTGCATTCAAGAAATGTATATCAAAACATACACATTTTCAGATTACATTCAAGAAATGTACATCAAAGCATACACATTTTCATTGTATATACAAGAAATGTACATCAAAACATACACATCTTCATTGTACACTAAAGAAATTTACATCAAAACATACACACCTTCAGTGTACATTCAAGAAATGTACATCAAAACATACACATTTTCATTGTACATTCAAGAAATGTACAACAAAACATACACATTTTCATTGTACATTCAAGAAATGTACATAAAAAAAAACATACACATTTTCATTGTACCTCAAGAAATCTACATCAAAGCATACACATTTTCATTGTACATTCAACAAATGTACATCAAAACATACACATTTTCATTGTACATTCAAGAAATGTACATCAAAACATACACATTTTCATTGTACCTCAAGAAATCTACATCAACGCATACACATTTTCATTGTACACTCAAGAAATGTACATCAAAACATACACATTTTCATTGTACATTCCAGAAATGTATATCAAAACATACACATTTTCATTGTACATTCAAGAAATGTACATCAAAGCATACACATTTTCATGGTACATTCAAGAAATGTACAAGAAAGCATACACATTTTCATTGTACATTCAAGGAATGTACATCAAAACATACACATTTTCATTGTACATTCAAGAAATGTACATCAAAACACACACATTTTCATTGTACACTCAAGAAATGTACATCAAACATACACATTTTGAGTGTACATTCAAGAGATATACATCAAAACATGCACATTTTCATTGTATATACCAGAAATGTACATCAAAACATACACATTTTCATTGTATATACAAGAAATGTAAACCAAAACATACACATTTTCATTGCATATACAAGAAATGTATATCAAAACATACACATTTTCAGTGTACATTCAAGAGATGTACATTAAAAACTACACATTTTCATTGTACATTCCAGAAATGTACATCAAAACATACACATTTTCAGCGTGCATTCAAGAAATGTATATAAAAAAATACACATTTTCAGTGTACATTCAAGAAATGTACATCAAAGCTAACACATTTTCATTGTACACTAAAGAAATGTACATCAAAACATACACATTTTCATTGTACATTCAAGAAATGCACATCAAAACATACAAATTTTCATTGTACATTCAAGAAATATACATCAATACATACACATTTTCATTGTACATTCAAGAAATGTACATCAAAACATACACATTCTCATTGTACATTCAAGAAATGTACATCAAAACATACACATTTTCATTGTACATTAAAGAAATGTACATCAAAACCTACACAATTTCAGTGTACATTCAAGAAATGTACATCACAACATACACAATTTCATTGTACACTAAAGAAATGTACATCAAAACATACACATTTTCATTGTATATACAAGAAATGTACATCAAAACATACACATTTTCAGTGTACATTCCATAAATGTACATCAAAACATATACATTTTCATTGTATATACAAGAAATGTACATCAAAACATACACATTTTCAGTGTACATTCAAGAAATGTACATGAAAACATATACATTTTCATTGTACATTCAAGAAATGTACATCAAAACATACACATTTTCATAGTACATTCTAGAAATATACATCAAAACATACTCACTTTCATTGTATATACAAGAAATGTACATCAAAACATACACATTTTCATTGTACACTCAAGAAATGTACATCAAAACATACACATTTTCAGTGTACATTCAAGAAATGTATATCAAAACATACACATTTTCATTGTACATTCAAGAAATGTACATCAAAACATACACATTTTCATTGTATATACCGGAAATGTACATCACAGCATACACATCTTCATTGTATATACAAGAAATGTAAAACAAAACATACACATTTTCATTGTATATATAAGAAATGTATATCAAAACATACACATTTTCAGTGTACATTCAAGAAATGTACATCAAAGCAATCACATTTTCATTGTACACTAAAGAAATGTACATCAAACCATACACATTTTCAGTGTACATTCAAGAAATGTACATCAAAGCATACACATTTTCATTGTATATACAAGAAATGTACATCAAAACATACACATCTTCATTGTACACTAAAGAAATTTACATCAAAACATACACACTTTCAGTGTACATTCAAGAAATGTACATCAAAACATACACATTTTCATTGTACATTCAAGAAATGTACATCAAAACATATACATTTTCATTGTATATACAAGAAATGTACATCAAAACATACACATTTTCAGTGTACATTCAAGAAATGTACATTAAAACATATACATTTTCATTGTACATTCAAGAAATGTACATCAAAACATACACATTTTCATTGTACATTCTAGAAATATACATCAAAACATACACATTTTCATTGTATATACAAGAAATGTACATCAAAACATACACATTTTCATTGTACACTCAAGAAATGTACATCAAAACATACACATTTTCAGTGTACATTCAAGAAATGTATATCAAAACATACACATTTTCATTGTACATTCAAGAAATGTACATCAAAACATACACATTTTCATTGTATATACCGGAAATGTACATCAAAACATACACATTTTCATTGTATATACCAGAAATGTACATCACAACATACACATTTTCATTGTATATACAAGAAATTTAAATCAAAACATACACATTTTCATTGTATATATAAGAAATGTATATCAAAACATACACATTTTCAGTGTACATTCAAGAAATGTACATAAAAAACTACAGATTTTCATTGTACATTCCAGAAATGTACATGAAAACATACACATTTTCATTGTACATTCCAGAAATGTATATCAAAACATACACATTTTCATTGTACATTCAAGAAATGTACATCAAAGCATACACATTTTCATTGTACATTCAAGAAATGTACAAGAAAACATACACATTTTCATTGTACATTCAAGCAATGTACATCAAAACATACACATTTTCATTGTACATTCAAGAAATGTACATCAAAACACACACATTTTCATTGTACACTCAAGAAATGTACATCAAACATACACATTTTGAGTGTACATTCAAGAGATATACATCAAAACATGCACATTTTCATTGTATATACCAGAAATGTACATCAAAACATACACATTTTCATTGTATATACAAGAAATGTAAACCAAAACATACACATTTTCATTGCATATACAAGAAATGTATATCAAAACATACACATTTTCAGTGTACATTCAAGAGATGTACATTAAAAACTACACATTTTCATTGTACATTCCAGAAATGTACATCAAAACATACACATTTTCAGCGTACATTCAAGAAATGTATATAAAAAAATACACATTTTCAGTGTACATTCAAGAAATGTACATCAAAGCTAACACATTTTCATTGTACACTAAAGAAATGTACATCAAAACATACACATTTTCATTGTACATTCAAGAAATGCACATCAAAACATACAAATTTTCATTGTACATTCAAGAAATATACATCAATACATACACATTTTCATTGTACATTCAAGAAATGTACATCAAAACATACACATTCTCATTGTACATTCAAGAAATGTACATCAAAACATACACATTTTCATTGTACATTAAAGAAATGTACATCAAAACCTACACAATTTCAGTGTACATTCAAGAAATGTACATCACAACATACACAATTTCATTGTACACTAAAGAAATGTACATCAAAACATACTCATTTTCATTGTATATACAAGAAATGTACATCAAAACATACACATTTTCAGTGTACATTCCATAAATGTACATCAAAACATATACATTTTCATTGTATATACAAGAAATGTACATCAAAACATACACATTTTCAGTGTACATTCAAGAAATGTACATGAAAACATATACATTTTCATTGTACATTCAAGAAATGTACATCAAAACATACACATTTTCATAGTACATTCTAGAAATATACATCAAAACATACTCACTTTCATTGTATATACAAGAAATGTACATCAAAACATACACATTTTCATTGTACACTCAAGAAATGTACATCAAAACATACACATTTTCAGTGTACATTCAAGAAATGTATATCAAAACATACACATTTTCATTGTACATTCAAGAAATGTACATCAAAACATACACATTTTCATTGTATATACCGGAAATGTACATCAAAACATACACATTTTCATTGTATATACCAGAAATGTACATCACAACATACACATCTTCATTGTATATACAAGAAATGTAAAACAAAACATACACATTTTCATTGTATATATAAGAAATGTATATCAAAACATACACATTTTCAGTGTACATTCAAGAAATGTACATCAAAGCAATCACATTTTCATTGTACACTAAAGAAATGTACATCAAACCATACACATTTTCAGTGTACATTCAAGAAATGTACATCAAAGCATACACATTTTCATTGTATATACAAGAAATGTACATCAAAACATACACATCTTCATTGTACACTAAAGAAATTTACATCAAAACATACACACTTTCAGTGTACATTCAAGAAATGTACATCAAAACATACACATTTTCATTGTACATTCAAGAAATGTACATCAAAACATATACATTTTCATTGTATATACAAGAAATGTACATCAAAACATACACATTTTCAGTGTACATTCAAGAAATGTACATTAAAACATATACATTTTCATTGTACATTCAAGAAATGTACATCAAAACATACACATTTTCATTGTACATTCTAGAAATATACATCAAAACATACACATTTTCATTGTATATACAAGAAATGTACATCAAAACATACACATTTTCATTGTACACTCAAGAAATGTACATCAAAACATACACATTTTCAGTGTACATTCAAGAAATGTATATCAAAACATACACATTTTCATTGTACATTCAAGAAATGTACATCAAAACATACACATTTTCATTGTATATACCGGAAATGTACATCAAAACATACACATTTTCATTGTATATACCAGAAATGTACATCACAACATACACATTTTCATTGTATATACAAGAAATTTAAATCAAAACATACACATTTTCATTGTATATATAAGAAATGTATATCAAAACATACACATTTTCAGTGTACATTCAAGAAATGTACATAAAAAACTACAGATTTTCATTGTACATTCCAGAAATGTACATGAAAACATACACATTTTCAGTGTACATTCAAGAAATGTATATCAAAAAATACACATTTTCAGTGTACATTCTAGAAATGTACATCAAAGCAATCACATTTTCATTGTACACTAAAGAAATGTACATCAAACCATACACATTTTCAGTGTACATTCAAGAAATGTACATCAAAACATATACATTTTCATTGTATATACAAGAAATGTACATCAAAACATACACATTTTCAGTGTACATTCAAGAAATGTACATGAAAACATATACATTTTCATTGTACATTCAAGAAATGTATATCAAAACATACACATTTTCAGATTACATTCAAGAAATGTACATCAAAGCTTACACATTTTCATTGTATATACAAGAAATGTACATCAAAACATACACATCTTCATTGTACACTAAAGAAATTTACATCAAAGCATACACACTTTCAGTGTACATTCAAGAAATGTACATCAAAACATACACATTTTCATTGTACATTCAACAAATGTACATCAAAACATACACATTTTCATTGTACATTCAAGAAATGTACATCAAAACATACACATTTTCATTGTACCTCAAGAAATCTACATCAAAACATACACATTTTCATTGTACACTCAAGAAATGTACATCAAAACATACACATTTTCATTGTACATTCCAGAAATGTATATCAAAACATACACATTTTCATTGTACATTCAAGAAATGTACATCAAAACATACACATTTTCATTGTACATTCAAGAAATGTACAAGAAAACATACACATTTTCATTGCACATTCAAGGAATGTACATCAAAACATACACATTTCTATTGTACATTCAAGAAATGTACATCAAAACACACACATTTTCATTGTACACTCAAGAAATGTACATCAAACATACACATTTTGAGTGTACATTCAAGAGATATACATCAAAACATGCACATTTTCATTGTATATACCAGAAATGTACATCAAAACATACACATTTTCATTGTATATACAAGAAATGTAAACCAAAACATACACATTTTCATTGCATATACAAGAAATGTATATCAAAACATACACATTTTCAGTGTACATTCAAGAAATGTACATAAAAAACTACACATTTTCATTGTACATTCCAGAAATGTACATCAAAACATACACATTTTCAGCGTACATTCAAGAAATGTATATAAAAAAATACACATTTTCAGTGTACATTCAAGAAATGTACATCAAAGCAAACACATTTTCATTGTACACTAAAGAAATGTACATCAAAACGTACACATTTTCATTGTACATTCAAGAAATGCACATCAAAACATACACATTTTCATTGTACATTCAAGAAATGTACATCAAAACATACACATTCTCATTGTACATTCAAGAAATGTACCACAAAACATACACATTTTCATTGTACATTAAAGAAATGTACATCAAAACATACACATTCTCATTGTACATTCAAGAAATGTACATCAAAACATACACATTTTCATTGTACATTAAAGAAATGTACATCAAAACCTACACAATTTCAGTGTACATTCAAGAAATGTACATCACAACATACACAATTTCATTGTACACTCAAGAAATGTACATCAAAACATACACATTTTCATTGTATATACAAGAAATGTACATCAAAACATACACATTTTCAGTGTACATTCAAGAAATGTACATCAAAACATATACATTTTCATTGTATATACAAGAAATGTACATCAAAACATACACATTTTCAGTGTACATTCAAGAAATGTACATGAAAACATATACATTTTCATTGTACATTCAAGAAATGTACATCAAAACATACACATTTTCATAGTACATTCTAGAAATATACATCAAAACATACACATTTTCATTGTATATACAAGAAATGTACATCAAAACATACACATTTTCATTGTACACTCAAGAAATGTACATCAAAACATACACATTTTCAGTGTACATTCAAGAAATGTATATCAAAACATACACATTTTCATTGTACATTCAAGAAATGTACATCAAAACATACACATTTTCATTGTATATACCGGAAATGTACATCAAAACATACACATTTTCATTGTATATACCAGAAATGTACATCACAACATACACATTTTCATTGTATATACAAGAAATGTAAATCAAAACATACACATTTTCATTGTATATATAAGAAATGTATATCAAAACATACACATTTTCAGTGTACATTCAAGAAATGTACATCAAAGCAATCACATTTTCATTGTACACTAAAGAAATGTACATCAAACCATACACATTTTCAGTGTACATTCAAGAAATGTACATCAAAACATATACATTTTCATTGTATATACAAGAAATGTACATCAAAACATACACATTTTCAGTGTACATTCAAGAAATGTACATGAAAACATATATATTTTCATTGTACATTCAAGAAATGTATATCAAAACATACACATTTTCAGATTACATTCAAGAAATGTACATCAAAGCATACACATTTTCATTGTATATACAAGAAATGTACATCAAAACATACACATCTTCATTGTACACTAAAGAAACTTACATCAAAACATACACACTTTCAGTGTACATTCAAGAAATGTACATCAAAACATACACATTTTCATTGTACATTCAACAAATGTACATCAAAACATACACATTTTCATTGTACATTCAAGAAATGTACATCAAAACATACACATTTTCATTGTACCTCAAGAAATCTACATCAAAACATACACATTTTCATTGTACACTCAAGAAATGTACATCAAAACATACACATTTTCATTGTACATTCCAGAAATGTATATCAAAACATACACATTTTCATTGTACATTCAAGAAATGTACATCAAAGCATACACATTTTCATTGTACATTCAAGAAATGTACAAGAAAACATACACATTTTCATTGTACATTCAAGGAATGTACATCAAAACATACACATTTTCATTGTACATTCAAGAAATGTACATCAAAACACACACATTTTCATTGTACACTCAAGAAATGTACATCAAACATACACATTTTGAGTGTACATTCAAGAGATATACATCAAAACATGCACATTTTCATTGTATATACCAGAAATGTACATCAAAACATACACATTTTCATTGTTAATACCAGAAATGTACATCAAAACATACACATTTTCATTGTATATGCAAGAAATGTACATCAAAACATATACATTTTCAGTGTACATTCAAGAAATGTACATCAAAACATATACATTTTCATTGTATATACAAGAAATGTACATCAAAACATACACATTTTCAGTGTACATTCAAGAAATGTACATGAAAACATATACATTTTCATTGTACATTCAAGAAATGTACATCAAAACATACACATTTTCTTTGTACATTCTGGAAATATACATCAAAACATACACATTTTCATTGTATATACAAGAAATGTACATCAAAACATACACATTTTCATTGTACACTCAAGAAATGTACATCAAAACATACACATTTTCAGTGTACATTCAAGAAATGTATATCAAAACATACACATTTTCATTGTACATTCAAGAAATGTACATCAAAACATACACATTTTCATTGTATATACCGGAAATGTACATCAAAACATACACATTTTCATTGTATAAACCAGAAATGTACATCACAACATACACATTTTCATTGTATATACAAGAAATTTAAATCAAAACATACACATTTTCATTGTATATACAAGAAATTTAAATCAAAACATACACATTTTCAGTGTACATTCAAGAAATGTACATAAAAAACTACAGATTTTCATTGTACATTCCAGAAATATACATGAAAACATACACATTTTCAGTGTACATTCAAGAAATGTATATCAAAAGATACACATTTTCAGTGTACATTCAAGAAATGTACATCAAAGCAATCACATTTTCATTGTACACTAAAGAAATGTACAACAAACCATACACATTTTCAGTGTACATTCAAGAAATGTACATCAAAACATATACATTTTCATTGTATATACAAGAAATGTACATCAAAACATACACATTTTCAGTGTACATTCAAGAAATGTACATAAAAACATACACATTTTCATTGTATATACCGGAAATGTACATCAAAACATACACATTTTCATTGTATATACCAGAAATGTACATCACAACATACACATTTTCATTGTATATACCGGAAATGTACATCAAAACATACACATTTTCATTGTATATACCAGAAATGTACATCACAGCATACACATTTTCATTGTATATACAAGAAATTTAAATCAAAACATACACATTTTCATTGTATATACAAGAAATTTAAATCAAAACATACACATTTTCAGTGTACATTCAAGAAATGTACATAAAAAACTACAGATTTTCATTGTACATTCCAGAAATGTACATGAAAACATACACATTTTCAGTGTACATTCAAGAAATGTATATCAAAAAAGACACATTTTTAGTGTACATTCAAGAAATGTACATCAAAGCAATCACATTTTCATTGTACACTAAAGAAATGTACATCAAAACATATACATTTTCATTGTATATACAAGAAATGTACATCAAAACATACACATTTTCAGTGTACATTCAAGAAATGTACATGAAAACATATACATTTTCATTGTACATTCAAGAAATGTATATCAAAACATACACATTTTCAGATTACATTCAAGAAATGTACATCAAAGCATACACATTTTCATTGTATATACAAGAAATGTACATCAAAACATACACATCTTCATTGTACACTAAAGAAATTTACATCAAAGCATACACACTTGCAGTGTACATTCAAGAAATGTACATCAAAACATACACATTTTCATTGTACATTCAACAAATGTACATCAAAACATAAACATTTTCATTGTACATTCAAGAAATGTACATCAAAACATACACATTTTCATTGTACCTCAAGAAATCTACATCAAAACATACACATTTTCATTGTACAGTCAAGAAATGTACATCAAAACATACACATTTTCATTGTACATTCCAGAAATGTATATCAAAACATACACATTTTCATTGTACATTCAAGAAATGTACATCAAAACATACACATTTTCATTGTACATTCAAGAAATGTACAAGAAAACATACACATTTTCATTGTACATTCAAGGAATGTACATCAAAACATACACATTTCCATTGTACATTCAAGAAATGTACATCAAAACACACACATTTTCATTGTACACTCAAGAAATGTACATCAAACATACACATTTTGAGTGTACATTCAAGAGATATACATCAAAACATGCACATTTTCATTGTATATACCAGAAATGTACATCAAAACATACACATTTTCATTGTATATACAAGAAATGTAAACCAAAACATACACATTTTCATTGCATATACAAGAAATGTATATCAAAACATACACATTTTCAGTGTACATTCAAGAAATGTAAATAAAAAACTACACATTTTCATTGTACATTCCAGAAATGTACATCAAAACATACACATTTTCAGCGTACATTCAAGAAATGTATATAAAAAAATACACATTTTCAGTGTACATTCAAGAAATGTACATCAAAGCAAACACATTTTCATTGTACACTAAAGAAATGTACATCAAAACATACACATTTTCATTGTACATTCAAGAAATGCACATCAAAACATACACATTTTCATTGTACATTCAAGAAATATACATCAATACATACACATTTTCATTGTACATTCAAGAAATGTACATCAAAACATACACATTCTCATTGTACATTCAAGAAATGTACCAAAAAACATACACATTTTCATTGTACATTAAAGAAATGTACATCAAAACCTACACATTTTCATTGGATATACCAGAAATGTACATCAAAACATACACATTTTCATTGTATATACAAGAAATGTACATCAAAACATACACATTTTCAGTGTACATTCAAGAAATGTACATCAAAACATATACATTTTCATTGTATATACAAGAAATGTACATCAAAACATACACATTTTCAGTGTACATTCAGGAAATGTACATGAAAACATATACATTTTCATTGTACATTCAAGAAATGTATATCAAAACATACACATTTTCAGATTACAATCAAGAAATGTACATCAAAACATACACATTTTCATTGTACATTCAAGAAATGTACATCAAAACATACACATTTTCATTGTACATTCAAGAAATGTACATCAAAACATACACATTTTCATTGTACATTCTAGAAATATACATCAAAACATACACATTTTCATTGTAAATACAAGAAATGTACATCAAAACATACACATTTTCATTGTACACTCAAGAAATGTACATCAAAACATACACATTTTCAGTGTACATTCAAGAAATGTATATCAAAACATACACATTTTCATTGTACATTCCAGAAATGTACATCAAAACATACACATTTTCAGTGTACATTCAAGAAATGTATATCAAAAAATACACATTTTCAGTGTACATTCAAGAAATGTACATCAAAACATAAACATTTTCATAGTACATTCAAGGAATGTACATCAAAACATACACATTTTCATTGTATATTCAAGAAATGTACATCAAAACACACACATTTTCAGTGTACATTCAAGAAATGTATATCAAAACATACACATTTTCAGTGTACATTAGAGAAATGTACATCAAAACATACAAATTTTCATTGTATATACAAGAAATGTACATCAAAACATACACATTTTCATTGTACACTAAAGAAATGTACATCAAAACATACACATTTTCATTGTACATTCAAGAATTGTACATCAAAACATACACATTTTCATTGTACATTAAATAAATGTACATCAAAACCTACACAATTTCAGTGTACATTCAAGAAATGTACATCACAACATACACATTTTCATTGTACACTCAAGAAATGTACATCAAAACATAAACATTTTCAGTGTGCATTCAAGAAATGTACATCAAAACATACACATTTTCATTGTATATACCAGAAATGTACATCAAAACATACACATTTTCATTGTATATACAAGAAATGTACATCAAAACATACACATTTTCAATACATTCAAGAAATGTACATCAAAACATATACATTTTCATTGTATATACAAGAAATGTACATCAAAACATACACATTTCCAGTGTACATTCCAGAAATGTACATGAAAACATATACATTTTCATTGTACATTCAAGAAATGTATATCAAAACATACACATTTTCAGATTACATTCAAGAAATGTACATCAAAACATACACATCTTCATTGTACATTCAAGAAGTGTACATCAAAACATACACATTTTCATTGTACATTCAAGAAATGTACATCAAAACATACACATTTTCCTTGTACATTCTAGAAATATACATCAAAACATACAGATTTTCATTGTATATACAAGAAATGTACATCAAAACATACACATTTTCATTAAACACTCAAGAAATGTACATCAAAACATACACATTTTCAGTGTACATTCAAGAAATGTATATCAAAACATACACATTTTCATTGTACATTCCAGAAATGTACATCAAAACATACACATTTTCAGTGTACATTCAAGAAATGTATATCAAAAAATACACATTTTCAGTGTACATTCAAGAAATGTACATCAAAGCAAACACATTTTCATTGTACACTAAAGAAATGTACATCAAAACATACACATTTTCATTGTACATTCAAGAAATGCACATCAAAACATACACATTTTCATTGTACATTCAAGAAATATACATCAAAACATACACATTTTCATTGTACATTCAAGAAATGTACATCAAAACATACACATTTACATTGTACACTCAAGAAATGTACATCAAATCATACACATTTTCATTGTACACTCAAGAAATGTAAATCAAAACATACACATTTTCATTGTACATTCAGGAAATGTACATCAAAACACACACATTTTCATTGTACATTCAAGAAATGTACATCAAAACATACACATTTTCATTGTACATTCAAGGAATGTACATCAAAACATACACATTTTCATTGTACATTCAAGGAATGTACCTCAAAACATACACATTTTCATTGTACATTCAAGAAATGTACATCAAAACCTACACATTTTCAGTGTACATTCAAGAAATGTACATCAAAACATACACATTTTCATTGTACACTCAAGAAATGTACATCAAAACATACACATTTTCATTGTACATTCAAGAAATGTACATAAAAACATACACATTTTCATTGTACACTCAAGAAATGTACATCAAAACATACACATTTTCATGGTACATTCCAGAAATGTACATCAAAACATACACATTTTCAGTGTACATTCAAGAAATGTATATCAAAAAATACACATTTTCAGTGTACATTCAAGAAATGTACATCAATGCAACCACATTTTCATTGTACATTCAAGAAATATACATCAAAACATACACATTTTCATTGTACATTCAAGAAATGTACATCAAAACATACACATTCTCATTGTACATTCAAGAAATGTACATCAAAACATACACATTTTCATTGTACATTAAAGAAATGTACATCAAAACCTACACATTTTCAGTGTACATTCAAGAAATGTACATCACAACATACACATTTTCATTGTACACTCAAGAAATGTACATCAAAACATACACATTTTCAAGGTACATTCAAGAAATGTACATCAAAACATACAGATTTTCATTGTATATACCAGAAATGTACATCAAAACATACACATTTTCATTGTATATACAAGAAATGTATCAAAACATACACATTTTCAGTGTACATTCAAGAAATGTACATCAAAACATTTACATTTTCATTGTATATACAAGAAATGTACATCAAAACATACACATTTTCAGTGTACATTCAAGAAATGTACATGAAAACATATACATTTTCATTGTACATTCAAGAAATGTATATCAAAACATACATATTTTCAGATTACATTCAAGATATGTACATCAAAACATACACATTTTCATTGTACATTCAAGAAATGTATATCAGAACATACACATTTTCATTGTACATTCAAGAAATGTACATCAAAACTTACACATTTTCATTGTACATTCAAGAAATGTACAAGAAAACATACACATTTTCATTGTACATTCAAGGAATGTACATCAAAACATACACATTTTCATTGTACATTCAAGAAATGTACATCAAAACACACACATTTTCATTGTACACTCAAGAATGGTACATCAAAACATACACATTTTGAGTGTACATTCAAGAGATATACATCAAAACATGCACATTTTCATTGTATATACCAGAAATGTACATCAAAACATACACATTTTCATTGTATATACAAGAAATGTAAATCAAAACATACACATTTTCATTGTATATACAAGAAATGTATATGAAAACATACACATTTTTAGTGTACATTCAAGAAATGTACATAAAAAACTACACATTTTCTTTGTACATTCCAGAAATGTACATCAAAACATACACATTTTCATTGTACATTCAAGAAATGTATATCAAAAATACACATTTTCAGTGTACATTCAAGAAATATACATCAAAACATACACATTTTCATTGTACATTCAAGAAATGTACATCAAAACATACACATTTTCATTGTACATTCAAGAAATGTACATCAAAACATACACATTTTCATTGTACATTCAACAAATGTACATCAAAACATACACATTTTCATTGTACATTCCAGAAATGTACATCAAAACATATACATTTTCATTGTACATTCAAGAAATGTACATCAAAACATACACATTTTCATTGTACATTCCAGAAATGTACATCAAAACATATACATTTTCATTGTACATTCAAGGAATGTACCTCAAAACATACACATTTTCATTGTACATTCAAGAAATGTACATCAAAACCTACACATTTTCAGTGTACATTCAAGAAATGTACATCAAAACATACACATTTTCATTGTACACTCAAGAAATGTACATCAAAACATACACATTTTCATTGTACATTCAAGAAATGTACATAAAAAACTACACATTTTCATGGTACATTCCAGAAATGTACATCAAAGCAAACACATTTTCATTGTACACTAAGGAAATGTACATCAAAACATACACATTTTCATTGTACATTCAAGAAATGCACATCAAAACATACACATTTTCATTGCACATTCAAGAAATATACATCAAAACATACACATTTTCATTGTACATTCAAGAAATGTACATCAAAACATACACATTTTCATTGTACATTCAAGAAATGTACATCAAAACATACACATTTTCATTGTACATTCAACAAATGTACATCAAAACATACACATTTTCATTGTACATTCCAGAAATGTACATCAAAACATATACATTTTCATTGTACATTCAAGAAATGTATATCAAAACATACACATTTTCAGATTACATTCAAGAAATGTACATCAAAACATACATATTTTCATTGTACATTGAAGAAATGTACATCAAAACATACACATTTTCATTGTACATTCAAGAAATGTACATCAAAACATAAACATTTTCATAGTACATTCAAGGAATGTACATCAAAACATATACATTTTCATTGTATATACAAGAAATGTACATCAAAACATACACATATTTAGTGTACATTCAAGAAATGTACATGAAAGCATATACATTTTCATTGTACATTCAAGAAATGTATATCAAAACATACACATTTTCAGATTACATTCAAGAAATGTACATCAAAACATACACATTTTCATTGTACATTCAAGAAATGTACATCAAAACATACACATTTTCATTGTATATACAAGAAATGTACATCAAAACATACACATTTTCATTGTACACTCAAGAAATGGACATCAAAACATACACATTTTCAGTGTACATTCAAGAAATGTATATCAAAACATACACATTTTCATTGTACATTCCAGAAATGTACATCAAAACATACACATTTTCAGTGTACATTCAAGAAATGTATATCAAAAAATACACATTTTCAGTGTACATTCAAGAAATGTACATCAAAGCAAACACATTTTCATTGTAGACTAAAGAAATGTACATCAAAACATACACATTTTCATTGTACATTCAAGAAATGCACATCAAAACATACACATTTTCATTGTACATTCAAGAAATATACATCAAAACATACACATTTTCATTGTACATTCAAGAAATGTACATCAAAACATAAACATTTTCATTGGACACTCAAGAAATGTACATCAAAACATACACATTTTCATTGTACATTCAAGAAATGAACATCAAAACATACACCTTTTCATTGTACATTCAAGGAATGTACATCAAAACATACACATTTTCATTGTACATTCAAGAAATGTACATCAAAACACACACATTTTCAGTGTACATTCAAGAAATGTATATCAAAAAATACACATTTTCAGTGTACATTCAAGAAATGTACATCTAAACATACAAATTTTCATTGTATATACAAGAAATGTACATCAAAACATACACATTTTCATTGTACATTTAAGAAATGTACATCAAAACCAACACATTTTCTGTGTACATTCAAGAAATGTACATCAAAACATACACATTTTCATTGTGCATTCAAGAAATGTACATCAAAACATACACACTTTCATTGTATATACCGGAAATGTACATCAAAACATATACATTTTCATTGTACATTTAAGAAACGGACATCAAAACCTACACATTTGCAGTGTACATTCAAGAAATGTACATCAAAACATACACATTTTCATTGTACACTCAAGAAATGTACATCAAAACATACACATTTTCATTGTACATTCAAGAAATGTACATAAAAACATACACATTTTCTTTGTACATTCCAGAAATGTACATCAAAACATATACATTTTCATTGTACATTCAAGAAATGTATATCAAAACATACACATTATCAGATTACATTCAAGAAATGTACGTCAAAACATACACATTTTCATTGTACATTGAAGAAATGTACATCAAAGCATACACATTTTCATTGTACATTCAAGAAATGTACATCAAAACATAAACATTTTCATAGTACATTCAAGGAATGTACATCAAAACATACACATTTTCATTGTATATTCAAGAAATGTACATCAAAACACACACATTTTCAGTGTACATTCAAGAAATGTATATCAAAACATACACATTTTCAGTGTACATTAGAGAAATGTACATCAAAACATACAAATTTTCATTGTATATACAAGAAATGTACATCAAAACATACACATTTTCATTGTACACTAAAGAAATGTACATCAAAACGTACACATTTTCATTGTACATTCAAGAAATGTACATCAAAACATACACTTCAGTGTACATTCAAGAAATGTACATCAAAACATACACATTTTCATTGTATATACCAGAAATGTACATCAAAACATACACATTTTCATTGTGTATACAAGAAATGTACATCAAAACATACACACTTTCATTGTATATACCGGAAATGTACATCAAAACATATACATTTTCATTGTACATTTAAGAAATGGACATCAAAACCTACACATTTTCAGTGTACATTCAAGAAATGTACATCAAAACATACACATTTTCATTGTACACTCAAGAAATGTACATCAAAACATACACATTTTCATTGTACATTCAAGAAATGTACATAAAAACATACACATTTTCTTTGTACATTCCAGAAATGTACATCAAAACATATACATTTTCATTGTACATTCAAGAAATGTATATCAAAACATACACATTTTCAGATTACATTCAAGAAATGTACGTCAAAACATACACATTTTCATTGTACATTGAAGAAATGTACATCAAAGCATACACATTTTCATTGTACATTCAAGAAATGTACATCAAAACATAAACATTTTCATAGTACATTCAAGGAATGTACATCAAAACATACACATTTTCATTGTATATTCAAGAAATGTACATCAAAACACACACATTTTCAGTGTACATTCAAGAAATGTATATCAAAACATACAAATTTTCAGTGTACATTAGAGAAATGTACATCAAAACATACACATTTTCATTGTACACTCAAGAAATGTACATCAAATCATACACATTTTCATTGTACACTCAAGAAATGTACATCAAAACATACACATTTTCATTGTACATTCAGGAAATGTACATCAAAACACACACATTTTCATTGTACATTCAAGAAATGTACATCAAAACATACACATTTTCATTGTACATTCAAGGAATGTACCTCAAAACATACTCATTTTCATTGTACATTCAAGAAATGTACATCAAAACATACACATTTTCATTGTACATTCAAGGAATGTACCTCAAAACATACACATTTTCATTGTACATTCAAGAAATGTACATCAAAACCTACACATTTTCAGTGTACATTCAAGAAATGTACATCAAAACATACACATTTTCATTGTACACTCAAGAAATGTACATCAAAACATACACATTTTCATTGTACATTCAAGAAATGTACATAAAAACATACACATTTTCATTGTACACTCAAGAAATGTACATCAAAACATACACATTTTCATGGTACATTCCAGAAATGTACATCAAAACATACACATTTTCAGTGTACATTCAAGAAATGTATATCAAGAAATACACATTTTCAGTGTACATTCAAGAAATGTACATCAATGCAACCACATTTTCATTGTGCATTCAAGAAATATACATCAAAACATACACATTTTCATTGTACATTCAAGAAATGTACATCAAAACATACACATTCTCATTGTACATTCAAGAAATGTACATCAAAACATACACATTTTCATTGTACATTAAAGAAATGTACATCAAAACCTACACATTTTCAGTGTACATTCAAGAAATGTACATCACAACATACACATTTTCATTGTACACTCAAGAAATGTACATCAAAACATACACATTTTCAATGTACATTCAAGAAATGTACATCAAAACATACACATTTTCATTGTATATACCAGAAATGTACATCAAAACATACACATTTTCATTGTATATACAAGAAATGTACATCAAAACATACACATTTTCAGTGTACATTCAAGAAATGTACATCAAAACATATACATTTTCATTGTATATACAAGAAATGTACATCAAAACATACACATTTTCAGTGTACATTCAAGAAATGTACATGAAAACATATACATTTTCATTGTACATTCAAGAAATGTATATCAAAACATACATATTTTCAGATTACATTCAAGAAATGTACATCAAAACATACACATTTTCATTGTACATTCAAGAAATGTATATCAGAACATACACATTTTCATTGTACATTCAAGAAATGTACATCAAAACTTACACATTTTCATTGTACATTCAAGAAATGTACAAGAAAACATACACATTTTCATTGTACATTCAAGGAATGTACATCAAAACATACACATTTTCATTGTACATTCAAGAAATGTACATCAAAACACACACATTTTCATTGTACACTCAAGAAAGGTACATCAAAACATACACATTTTGAGTGTACATTCAAGAGATATACATCAAAACATGCACATTTTCATTGTATATACCAGAAATGTACATCAAAACATACACATTTTCATTGTATATACAAGAAATGTAAATCAAAACATACACATTTTCATTGTATATACAAGAAATGTATATGAAAACATACACATTTTTAGTGTACATTCAAGAAATGTACATAAAAAACTACACATTTTCATTGTACATTCCAGAAATGTACATCAAAACATACACATTTTCAGTGTACATTCAAGAAATGTATATCAAAAATACACATTTTCAGTGTACATTCAAGAAATATACATCAAAACATACACATTTTCATTGTACATTCAAGAAATGTACATCAAAACATACACATTTTCATTGTACATTCAAGAAATGTAATTCAAAACATACACATTTTCATTGTACATTCAACAAATGTACATCAAAACATACACATTTTCATTGTACATTCCAGAAATGTACATCAAAACATATACATTTTCATTGTACACTCAAGAAATGTACATCAAAACATACACATTTTCATTGTACATTCAAGAAATGTACATAAAAACATACACATTTTCATTGTACACTCAAGAAATGTACATCAAAACATACACATTTTCATGGTACATTCCAGAAATGTACATCAAAACATACACATTTTCAGTGTACATTCAAGAAATGTATATCAAAAAATACACATTTTCAGTGTACATTCAAGAAATGTACATCAAAGCAAACACATTTTCATTGTACACTAAAGAAATGTACATCAAAACATACACATTCTCATTGTACATTCAAGAAATGTACATCAAAACATACACATTTTCATTGTACATTAAAGAAATGTACATCAAAACCTACACATTTTCAGTGTACATTCAAGAAATGTACATCACAACATACACATTTTCATTGTACACTCAAGAAATGTACATCAAAACATACACATTTTCAGTGTACATTCAAGAAATGTACATCAAAACATACACATTTTCATTGTATATGGAAGAAATGTACATCAAAACATACACATTTTCAGTGTACATTCAAGAAATGTACATCAAAACATATACATTTTCATTGTATATACAAGAAATGTACATCAAAACATACACATTTTCAGTGTACATTCAAGAAATATACATGAAAGCATATACATTTTCATTGTACATTCAAGAAATGTATATCAAAACATACACATTTTCAGATTACATTCAAGAAATGTACATCAAAACATACACATTTTCATTGTACATTCAACAAATATACATCAAAACATACACATTTTCATTGTACATTCAAGAAATGTACATCAAAACATACACATTTTCATTGTACATTCTAGAAATATACATCAAAACATACACATTTTCATTGTACATTCAAGAAATGCACATCAAAACATACACATTTTCATTGTACTTTCAGGAAATATACCTCAAAACATACACATTTTCATTGTACATTCAAGAAATGTACATCAAAACATAAACATTTTCATTGTATATACAAGAAATGTACATCAAAACATACACATTTTCAGTTTACATTCAAGAAATGTACATCAAAACATATACATTTTCATTGTATATACAAGAAATGTATATCAAAACATACACATTTTCAGTGTACATTCAAGAAATGTACATGAAAACATATACATTTTCATTGTACATTCAAGAAATGTATATCAAAACATACACATTTTCAGATTACATTCAAGAAATGTACATCAAAACATACACATTTTCATTGTACATTCAGGAAATGTACATCAAAACATACACATTTTCATTGTACATTCAAGAAATGTACATCAAAACATAAACATTTTCATAGTACATTCAAGGAATGTACATCAAAACATACACATTTTCATTGTACACTAAAGAAATGTACATCAAAACATACACATTTTCGGTGTACATTCAAGAAATGTAGATCAAAACATACACATTTTCATTGTACATTCAAGAAATGTAGATCAAAACATACACATTTTCATTGTACATTCAAGAAATGTACATCAAAACATACACATTTTCATTGTACACTCAAGAAATGTACATCAAAACATACTTATACATTTTCATTGTACACTCAAAAAATGTACATCAAACCATACACTTTTTCATTGTACATTCAAGAAATGTATATCAAAACATACACATTTTCATTGTACATTCAAGAAATGTACATCAAAACATACACATTTTCATTGTACATTCAATTAATGTACATCAAAACATACACATTTTCATTGTACATTCAAGAAATGTACATCATAACATACACATTTTCATTGTATATACAAGAAATGTATATCAAAACATACACATTTACAGTGTACATTCAAGAAATGTACATCAAAACATACACATTTTCATTGTACATTCAAGAAATGTATATCAAAACCTACACATTTTCATTGTACATTCAAGAAATGTACATCAAAACATACACATTTTCATTGTACATTCAAGGAATGTACATCAAAACATACACATTTTCAGTGTACATTCAAGAAATGTACATGAAAACATATACATTTTCATTGTACGTTCAAGAAATGTATATCAAAACATACACATTTTCAGATTACATTCAAGAAATGTACATCAAAACATACACATTTTCATTGTACATTCAAGAAATGTACATCAAAACATACACATTTTCATTGTACCTCAAGAAATCTACATCAAAACATACACATTTTCATTGCACACTCAAGAAATGTACATCAAAACATACACATTTTCATTGTACATTCAAGAAATGTATATCAAAATATACACATTTTCATTGTACATTCAAGAAATGTACATCAAAACATACACATTTTCATTGTACATTCAAGAAATGTACAAGAAAACATACACATTTTCATTGTACATTCAAGGAATGTACATCAAAACATACACATTTTCATTGTACATTCAAGAAATGTACATCAAAACACACACATTTTCATTGTACACTCAATAAATGTACATAAAACATACACATTTTGAGTGTACATTCAAGAGATATACATCAAAACATGCACATTTTCATTGTATATACCAGAAATGTACATCAAAACATACACATTTTCATTGTATATACAAGAAATGTAAATCAAAACATACACATTTTCATTGTATATACAAGAAATGTATATCAAAACATACACATTTCCAGTGTACATTCAAGAAACGTACATAAAAAACTACACATTTTCATTGTACATTCCAGAAATGTACATCAAAACATACACATTTTGAGTGTACATTCAAGAAATGTATATCAAAAAATACACATTTTCAGTGTACATTCAAGAAATGTACATCAAAGCAAACACATTTTCATTGTACACTAAAGAAATGTCCATCAAAACATACACATTTTCATTGTACATTCAAGAAATGCACATCAAAACATACATATTTTCATTGTACATTCAAGAAATATACATCAAAACATACACATTTTCATTGTACATTCAAGAAATGTACATCAAAACATACACATTCTCATTGTACATTCAAGAATTGTACATCAAAACATACACATTTTCATTGTACATTAAAGAAATGTACATCAAAACCTACACAATTTCAGTGTACATTCAAAAAATGTACATCACAACATACACATTTTCATTGTACACTCAAGAAATGTACATCAAAACATACACATTTTCAGTGTGCATTCAAGAAATGTACATCAAAACATACACATTTTCATTGTATATACCAGAAATGTACATCAAAACATACACATTTTCATTGTATATACAAGAAATGTACATCAAAACATACACATTTTCAATACATTCAAGAAATGTACATCAAAACATATACATTTTCATTGTATATACAAGAAATGTACATCAAAACATACACATTTCCACTGTACATTCAAGAAATGTACATGAAAACATATACATTTTCATTGTACATTCAAGAAATGTATATCAAAACATACACATTTTCAGATTACATTCAAGAAATGTACATCAAAACATACACATCTTCATTGTACATTCAAGAAATGTACATCAAAACATACACATTTTCATTGTACATTCAAGAAATGTACATCAAAACATACACATTTTCATTGTACATTCTAGAAATATACATCAAAACATACAGATTTTCATTGTATATACAAGAAATGTACATCAAAACATACACATTTTCATTGTACACTCAAGAAATGTACATCAAAACATACACATTTTCAGTGTACATTCAAGAAATGTATATCAAAACATACACATTTTCATTGTACATTCCAGAAATGTACATCAAAACATACACATTTTCAGTGTACATTCAAGAAATGTATATCAAAAAATACACATTTTCAGTGTACATTCAAGAAATGTACATCAAAGCAAACACATTTTCATTGTACACTAAAGAAATGTACATCAAAACATACACATTTTCATTGTACATTCAAGAAATGCACATCAAAACATACACATTTTCATTGTACATTCAAGAAATATACATCAAAACATACACATTTTCATTGTACATTCAAGAAATGTACATCAAAACATACACATTTTCATTGTACACTCAAGAAATCTACATTAAATCATACACATTTTCATTGTACACTCAAGAAATGTACATCAAAACATACACATTTTCATTGTACATTCAGGAAATGTACATCAAAACACACACATTTTCATTGTACATTCAAGAAATGTACATCAAAACATACACATTTTCATTGTACATTCAAGGAATGTACCTCAAAACATACACATTTTCATTGTACATTCAAGAAATGTACATCAAAACATACACATTTTCATTGTACATTCAAGGAATGTACCTCAAAACATACACATTTTCATTGTACATTCAAGAAATGTACATCAAAACCTACACATTTTCAGTGTACATTCAAGAAATGTACATCAAAACATACACATTTTCATTGTACACTCAAGAAATGTACATCAAAACATACACATTTTCATTGTACATTCAAGAAATGTACATAAAAAGATACACATTTTCATTGTACACTCAAGAAATGTACATCAAAACATACACATTTTCATGGTACATTCCAGAAATGTACATCAAAACATACACATTTTCAGTGTACATTCAAGAAATGTATATCAATGCAACCACATTTTCATTGTACATTCAAGAAATATACATCAAAACATACACATTTTCATTGTACATTCAAGAAATGTACATCAAAACATACACATTTTCATTGTACATTAAAGAAATGTACATCAAAACCTACACATTTTCAGTGTACATTCAAGAAATGTACATCACAACATACACATTTTCATTGTACACTCAAGAAATGTACATCAAAACATACACATTTTCAATGTACATTCAAGAAATGTACATCAAAACATACACATTTTCATTGTATATACCAGAAATGTACATAAAAACATACACATTTTCATTGTATATACAAGAAATGTACATCAAAACATACACATTTTCAGTGTACATTCAAGAAATGTACATCAAAACATATACATTTTCATTGTATATACAAGAAATGTACATCAAAACATACACATTTTCAGTGTACATTCAAGAAATGTACATGAAAACGTATACATTTTCATTGTACATTCAAGAAATGTATATCAAAACATACATATTTTCAGATTACATTCAAGAAATGTACATCAAAACATACACATTTTCATTGTACATTCAAGAAATGTATATCAGAACATACACATTTTCATTGTACATTCAAGAAATGTACATCAAAACTTACACATTTTCATTGTACATTCAAGAAATGTACAAGAAAACATACACATTTTCATTGTACATTCAAGGAATGTACATCAAAACATACACATTTTCATTGTACATTCAAGAAATGTACATCAAGACACACACATTTTCATTGTACACTCAAGAAAGGTACATCAAAACATACACATTTTGAGTGTACATTCAAGAGATATACATCAAAACATGCACATTTTCATTGTATATACCAGAAATGTACATCAAAACATACACATTTTCATTGTATATACAAGAAATGTAAATCAAAACATACACATTTTCATTGTATATACAAGAAATGTATATGAAAACTTACACATTTTTAGTGTACATTCAAGAAATGTACATAAAAAACTACACATTTTCATTGTACATTCCAGAAATGTACATCAAAACATACACATTTTCAGTGTACATTCAAGAAATGTATATCAAAAATACACATTTTCAGTGTACATTCAAGAAATATACATCAAAACATACACATTTTCATTGTACATTCAAGAAATGTACATCAAAACATACACATTTTCATTGTACATTCAAGAAATGTACATCAAAACATACACATTTTCATTGTACATTCAACAAATGTACATCAAAACATACACATTTTCATTGTACATTCCAGAAATGTACATCAAAACATATACATTTTCATTGTACATTCAAGAAATGTACATCAAAACATACACATTTTCATTGTACATTCCAGAAATGTACATCAAAACATATACATTTTCATTGTACATTCAAGGAATGTACCTCAAAACATACACATTTTCATTGTACATTCAAGAAATGTACATCAAAACCTACACATTTTCAGTGTACATTCAAGAAATGTACATCAAAACATACACATCTTCATTGTACACTCAAGAAATGTACATCAAAACATACACATTTTCATTGTACATTCAAGAAATGTACATAAAAAACTACACATTTTCATGCTACATTCCAGAAATGTACATCAAAGCAAACACATTTTCATTGTACACTAAGGAAATGTACATCAAAACATACACATTTTCATTGTACATTCAAGAAATGCACATCAAAACATACACATTTTCATTGCACATTCAAGAAATATACATCAAAACATACACATTTTCATTGTACATTCAAGAAATGTACATCAGAACATACATATTTTCATTGTACATTGAAGAAATGTACATCAAAACATACACATTTTCATTGTACATTCAAGAAATGTACATCAAAACATAAACATTTTCATAGTACATTCAAGGAATGTACATCAAAACATATACATTTTCATTGTATATACAAGAAATGTACATCAAAACATACACATATTTAGTGTACATTCAAGAAATGTACATGAAAGCATATACATTTTCATTGTACATTCAAGAAATGTATATCAAAACATACACATTTTCAGATTACATTCAAGAAATGTACATCAAAACATACACATTTTAATTGTACATTCAAGAAATGTACATCAAAACATACACATTTTCATTGTATATACAAGAAATGTACATCAAAACATACACATTTTCATTGTACACTCAAGAAATGGACATCAAAACATACACATTTTCAGTGTACATTCAAGAAATGTATATCAAAACATACACATTTACATTGTACATTCCAGAAATGTACATCAAAACATACACATTTTCAGTGTACATTCAAGAAATGTATATCAAAAAATACACATTTTCAGTGTACATTCAAGAAATGTACATCAAAGCAAACACATTTTCATTGTAGACTAAAGAAATGTACATCAAAACATACACATTTTCATTGTACATTCAAGAAATGCACATCAAAACATACACATTTTCATTGTACATTCAAGAAATATACATCAAAACATACACATTTTCATTGTACATTCAAGAAATGTACATCAAAACATAAACATTTTCATTGGACACTCAAGAAATGTACATCAAAACATACACATTTTCATTGTACATTCAAGAAATGAACATCAAAACATACACCTTTTCATTGTACATTCAAGGAATGTACATCAAAACATACACATTTTCATTGTACATTCAAGAAATGTACATCAAAACACACACATTTTCAGTGTACATTCAAGAAATGTATATCAAAACATACACATTTTCAGTGTACATTCAAGAAATGTACATCTAAACATACAAATTTTCATTGTATATACAAGAAATGTACATCAAAACATACACATTTTCATTGTACATTTAAGAAATGTACATCAAAACCAACACATTTTCTGTGTACATTCAAGAAATGTACATCAAAACATACACATTTTCATTGTGCATTCAAGAAATGTACATCAAAACATACACACTTTCATTGTATATACCGGAAATGTACATCAAAACATATACATTTTCATTGTACATTTAAGAAACGGACATCAAAACCTACACATTTTCAGTGTACATTCAAGAAATGTACATCAAAACATACATATTTTCATTGTACACTCAAGAAATGTACATCAAAACATACACATTTTCATTGTACATTCAAGAAATGTACATAAAAACATACACATTTTCTTTGTACATTCCAGAAATGTACATCAAAACATATACATTTTCATTGTACATTCAAGAAATGTATATCAAAACATACACATTATCAGATTACATTCAAGAAATGTACGTCAAAGCATACACATTTTCATTGTACATTGAAGAAATGTACATCAAAGCATACACATTTTCATTGTACATTCAAGAAATGTACATCAAAACATAAACATTTTCATAGTACATTCAAGGAATGTACATCAAAACATACACATTTTCATTGTATATTCAAGAAATGTACATCAAAACACACACATTTTCAGTGTACATTCAAGAAATGTATATCAAAACATACACATTTTCAGTGTACATTAGAGAAATGTACATCAAAACATACAAATTTTCATTGTATATACAAGAAATGTACATCAAAACATACACATTTTCGTTGTACACTAAAGAAATGTACATCAAAACATACACATTTTCATTGTACATTCAAGAAATGTACATCAAAACATACACATTTTCAGTGTACATTCAAGAAATGTACATCAAAACATACACATTTTCATTGTATATACCAGAAATGTACATCAAAACATACACATTTTCATTGTATATACAAGAAATGTACATCAAAACATACACACTTTCATTGTATATACCGGAAATGTACATCAAAACATATACATTTTCATTGTACATTTAAGAAATGGACATCAAAACCTACACATTTTCAGTGTACATTCAAGAAATGTACATCAAAACATACACATTTTCATTGTACACTCAAGAAATGTACATCAAAACATACACATTTTCATTGTACATTCAGGAAATGTACATAAAAACATACACATTTTCTTTGTACATTCCAGAAATGTACATCAAAACATATACATTTTCATTGTACATTCAAGAAATGTATATCAAAACATACACATTTTCAGATTACATTCAAGAAATGTACGTCAAAACATACACATTTTCATTGTACATTGAAGAAATGTACATCAAAGCATACACATTTTCATTGTACATTCAAGAAATGTACATCAAAACATAAACATTTTCATAGTACATTCAAGGAATGTACATCAAAACATACACATTTTCATTGTATATTCAAGAAATGTACATCAAAACACACACATTTTCAGTGTACATTCAAGAAATGTATATCAAAACATACAAATTTTCAGTGTACATTAGAGAATGTACATCAAAACATACAAATTTTCATTGTATATACAAGAAATGTACATCAAAACATACACATTTTCATTGTACACTAAAGAAATGTACATCAAAACATACACATTTTCATTGTACATTCAAGAAATGTACATCAAAACATTCACATTTTCAGTGTACATTCAAGAAATGTACATCAAAACATACACATTTTCATTGTATATACCAGAAATGTACATCAAAACATACACATTTTCATTGTATATACAAGAAATGTACATCAAAACATACACATTTTCAGTGTACATTCAAGAAATGTACATCAAAACATATACATTTTCATTGTATATACAAGAAATGTACATCAAAACATACACATTTTCAGTGTACATTCAAAAAATGTATATCAAAACATACACATTTACAGTGTACATTCAAGAAATGTACATCAAAACATACACATTTTCAGTATACATTCAAGAAATGTACATGAAAACATATACATTTTCATTGTACACTAAAGAAATGTACATCAAAACATACACATTTTCAGTGTACATTCAAGAAATGTACATCAAACATACACATTTTCATTGTACATTCAAGAAATGTAGATCAAAACATTCACATTTTCATTGTACATTTTATAAATGTACATCAAAACATACACATTTTCATTGTACACTCAAGAAATGTACATCAACACATACACATTTTCATTGTACACTCAAGAAATGTACATCAAACCATACACTTTTTCATTGTACATTCAAGAAATGTATATCAAAACATACACATTTTCATTGTACATTCAAGAAATGTACATCAAAACATACACATTTTCAGTGTACATTCAAAAAATGTATAACAAAAAATACACATTTTCAGTGTACATTCAAGAAATGTGCATCAAAACAAACACATTTTAATTGTACACTCAAGAAATGTACATCAAAACATACACATTTTCATTGTACATTCCAGAAATGTACATCAAAACATACACATTTTCAGTGTACATTCAAGAAATGTATATCAAAAAATACACATTTTCAGTGTACATTCAAGAAATGTACATCAAAATATACACATTTTCATTGTACACTCAAGAAATGTTCATCAAAACATACACATTTTCATTGTACATTCAAGAAATGTACATCAAAACATACACATTTTCATTGTACATTCCAGAAATGTACATCAAAACATACACATTTTCAGTGTACATTCAAGAAATGTATATCAAAAAATACACATTTTCAGTGTACATTCAAGAAATGTACATCAAAGCAAACACATTTTCATTGTACACTAAAGAAATGTACATCAAAACATACACATTTTCATTGTACATTCAAGAAATGCACATCAGAACATACACATTTTCATTGTACATTCAAGAAATATACATCAAAACATACACATTTTCATTGTACATTCAAGAAATGTACATCAAAACATACACATTCTCATTGTACATTCAAGAAATGTACATCAAAACCTACACATTTTGATTGTACACTCAAGAAATGTACATCAAAACATAAACATTTTCATTGTACACTCAGGAAATGTACATCAAAACATACACATTTTCATTGTACATTCAAGAAATGTATATCAAAGCATACACATTTTCATTGTACATTCAAGAAATGTACATCAAAACATACACATTTTCATTGTACATTCAAGAAATGTACATCAAAACATACACATTTTCATTGTACATTCAAAGAATGTACATCAAAACATACACATTTTCATTGTACATTCAAGAAATGTACATCAAAACCTACACACTTTCAGTGTACATTCTAGAAATGTACATCAAAAGATACACATTTTCATTGTACACTCAAGAAATGTACATCAAAACATACACATTTTCATTGTACATTCAAGAAATGTACATAAAAAACTATACATTTTCATGGTACATTCCAGAAATGTACATCAAAACATACACATTTTCAGTGTACATTCAAGAAATGTATATCAAAAAATACACATTTTCATTGTACATTCAAGAAATATACATCAAAACATACACATTTTCATTGTACATTCAAGAAATGTACATCAAAACATACACATCCTCATTGTACATTCAAGAAATGTACATCAAAACATACACATTTTCATTGTACATTAAAGAAATGTACATCAAAACCTACACATTTTCAGTGTACATTCAAGAAATGTACATCACAACATACACATTTTCATTGTACACTCAAGAAATGTACATCAAAACATACACATTTTCAGTGTACATTCAAGAAATGTACATCAAAACATACACATTTTCATTGTATATGGAAGAAATGTACATCAAAACATACACATTTTCAGTGTACATTCAAGAAATGTACATCAAAACATATACATTATCATTGTATATACAAGAAATGTACATCAAAACATACACATTTTCAGTGTACATTCAAGAAATATACATGAAAGCATATACATTTTCATTGTACATTCAAGAAATGTATATCAAAACATACACATTTTCAGATTACATTCAAGAAATGTACATCAAAACATACACATTTTCATTGTAAATTCAACAAATGTACATCAAAACATACACATTTTCATTGTACATTCAAGAAATGTACATCAAAACATACACATTTTCATTGTACATTCTAGAAATATACATCAAAACATACACATTTTCATTGTACATTCAAGAAATGCACATCAAAACATACACATTTTCATTGTACATTCAGGAAATATACCTCAAAACATACACATTTTCATTGTACATTCAAGAAATGTACATCAAAACATAAACATTTTCATTGGACACTAAAGAAATGTACATCAAAACATACACATTTTCATTGTACACTCAAGAAATGTACATCAAAACACACATTTTCAATGTACATTCAAGAAAGGTACATCAAAACATACACATTTTCATTGTACATTCAAGAAATGAACATCAAAACATACACATTTTCATTGTACATTCCAGAAATGTACAACAAAACATACACATTTTCATTGTACATTCCAGAAATGTACATCAAAACATATACATTTTCATTGTACATTCAAGAAATGTATATCAAAACATACACATTTTCAGATTACATTCAAGAAATGTACGTCAAAACATACACATTTACATTGTACATTGAAGAAATGTACATCACAACATACACATTTTCATTGTACATTCAAGAAATGTACATCAAAACATAAACATTTTCATAGTACATTCAAGGAATGTATATCAAAACATACACATTTTCATTGTACATTCAAGAAATGTACATCAAAACATAAACATTTTCATTGTACATTCAAGAAATGTACATCAAAACATACACATTTTCATTGTACATTCCAGAAATGTACATCAAAACATACACATTTTCAGTGTACATTCAAGAAATGTATATCAAAAAATACACATTTTCAGTGTACATTCAAGAAATGTACATCAAAGCAAACACATTTTCATTGTACACTAAAGAAATGTACATCAAAACATACACATTTTCATTGTACATTCAAGAAATGCACATCAAAACATACACATTTTCATTGTACATTCAAGAAATATACATCAAAACATACACATTTTCATTGTACATTCAAGAAATGTACATCAAAACCTACACATTTTCATTGTACACTCAAGAAATGTACATCAAAACATACACATTTTCATTGTACATTCAAGAAATGTATATCAAAAAATACGCATTTTCAGTGTACATTCAAGAAATGTACATCAATGCAACCACATTTTCATTGTACACTAAAGAAATGTACATCAAAACATACACATTTTCATTGTACATTCAAGAAATGCACATCAAAACATACACATTTTCATTGTACATTCAAGAAATATATATCAAAACATACACATTTTCATTGTACATTCAAGAAATGTACATCAAAACATACACATTCTCATTGTACTTTCAAGAAATTACATCAAAACATACACATTTTCATTGTACATTAAAGAAATGTACATCAAAAACTACACATTTTCAGTGTACATTCAAGAAATGTACATCACAACATACACATTTTCATTGTACACTCAAGAAATGTACATCAAAACATACACATTTTCAGTGTACATTCAAGAAATGTACATCAAAACATACACATTTTCATTGTATACACCAGAAATGTACATCAAAACATACACATTTTCATTGTATATACAAGAAATGTACATCAAAACACACACATTTTCAGTGTACATTCAAGAAATGTACATCAAAACATATACATTTTCATTGTATATACAAGAAATGTACATCAAAACATACACATTTTCAGTGTACATTCAAGAAATGTACATGAAAACATATACATTTTCATTGTACATTCAAGAAATGTATATCAAAACATACATATTTTCAGATTACATTCAAGAAATGTACATCGAAACATACACATTTTCATTGTACATTCAAGAAATGTATATCAAAACATACACATTTTCATTGTACATTCAAGAAATGTACATCAAAACTTACACATTTTCATTGTACATTCAAGAAATGTACAAGAAAACATACACATTTTCATTGTACATTCAAGGAATGTACATCAAACCATACACATTTTCATTGTACATTCAAGAAATGTACATCAAAACACACACATTTTCATTGTACACTCAAGAAAGGTACATCAAAACATACACATTTTGAGTGTACATTCAAGAGATATACATCAAAACAAGCACATTTTCATTGTATATACCAGAAATGTACATCAAAACATACACATTTTCATTGTATATACAAGAAATGTAAATCAAAACATACACATTTTCATTGTATATACAAGAAATGTATATCAAAACATACACATTTTCAGTGTACATTCAAGAAATGTACATAAAAAACTACACATTTTCATTGTACATTCCAGAAATGTACATCAAAACATACACATTTTCAGTGTACATTCAAGAAATGTATATCAAAAATACACATTTTCAGTGTACATTCAAGAAATGTACATCAAAGCAAACACATTTTCATTGTACACTAAGGAAATGTACATCAAAACATACACATTTTCATTGTACATTCAAGAAATGCACATCAAAACATACACATTTTCATTGCACATTCAAGAAATATACATCAAAACATACACATTTTCATTGTACATTCAAGAAATGTACATCAAAACATACACATTTTCATTGTACAATCAAGAAATGTACATCAAAACATACACATTTTCATTGTACATTCAACAAATGTACATCAAAACATACACATTTTCATTGTACATTCCAGAAATGTACATCAAAACATATACATTTTCATTGTACATTCAAGAAATGTATATCAAAACATACACATTTTCAGATTAAATTCAAGAACTGTACATCAAAACATACACATTTTCATTGTACATTGAAGAAATGTACATCAAAACATACACATTTTCATTGTACATTCAAGAAATGTACATCAAAACATAAACATTTTCATAGTACACTCAAGGAATGTACATCAAAACATATACATTTTCATTGTATATACAAGAAATGTACATCTAAACATACACATTTTAAGTGTACATTCAAGAAATGTACATGAAAGCATATACATTTTCATTGTACATTCAAGAAATGTATATCAAAACATACACATTTTCAGATTACATTCAAGAAATGTACATCAAAACATTCACATTTTCATTGTACATTCAAGAAATGTACATCAAAACATACACATTTTCATTGTACATTCAAGAAATGTACATCAAAACATACACATTTTCATTGTACATTCTAGAAATATACATCAAAACATACACATTTTCATTGTATATACAAGAAATGTACATCAAAACATACACATTTTCATTGTACACTCAAGAAATGTACATCAAAACATACACATTTTCAGTGTACATTCAAAAAATGTATATCAAAACATACACATTTTCATTGTACATTCCAGAAATGTACATCAAAACATACACATTTTCAGTGTACATTGAAGAAATGTATATCAAAAAATACAAATTTTCAGTGCACATTCAAGAAATGTACATCAAAGCAAACACATTTTCATTGTACACTAAAGAAATGTACATCAAAACATACACATTTTCATTGTACATTCAATAAATGCACATCAAAACATACACATTTTCATTGTACATTCAAGAAATATACATCAAAATATACACATTTTCATTGTACATTCAAGAAATGTACATCAAAACATAAACATTTTCATTGGACACTCAAGAAATGTACATCAAAACATACACATTTTCATTGTACACTCAAGAAATGTACATCAAAACACACATTTTCAATGTACCTTCAAGAAAGGTACATCAAAGCATACACATTTTCATTGTACATTCAAGAAATGAACATCAAAACATACACCTTTTAATTGTACATTCAAGGAATGTACATCAAAACATACACATTTTCATTGTACATTCAAGAAATGTACATCAAAACACACACATTTTCAGTGTACATTCAAGAAATGTATATCAAAACATACACATTTTCAGTGTACATTCAAGAATTGTACATCTAAACATACAAATTTTCATTGTATATACAAGAAATGTACATCAAAACATACACATTTTCATTGTACATTTAAGAAATGTACATCAAAACCTACACATTTTCTGTGTACATTCAAGAAATGCACATCAAAACATACACATTTTCATTGTGCATTCAAGAAATGTACATCAAAACATACACATTTTCATTGTATATACCGGAAATGTACATCAAAACATATACATTTTCATTGTACATTTAAGAAATGTACATCAAAACCTACACATTTTCAGTGTACATTGAAGAAATGTATATCAAAAAATACAAATTTTCAGTGCACATTCAAGAAATGTACATCAAAGCAAACACATTTTCATTGTACACTAAAGAAATGTACATCAAAACATACACATTTTTATTACATTCAAGAAATGCACATCAAAACATACACATTTTCATTGTACATTCAAGAAATATACATCAAAATATACACATTTTCATTGTACATTCAAGAAATGTACATCAAAACATAAACATTTTCATTGGACACTCAAGAAATGTACATCAAAACATACACATTTTCATTGTACATTCAAGAAATGTACATCAAAACATAAACATTTTCATAGTACATTCAAGAAATGTACATCAAAACATACACATTTTCATTGTATATACCGGAAATGTACATCAAAACATATACATTTTCATTGTACATTTAAGAAATGTACATCAAAACCTACACATTTTCAGTGTACATTCAAGAAATGTACATCAAAACATACATATTTTCATTGTCCACTCAAGAAATGTACATCAAAACATACACATTTTCATTGTACATTCAAGAAATGTACATAAAAACATACACATTTTCATTGTACATTCCAGAAATGTACATCAAAACATATACATTTTCATTGTACATTCAAGAAATGTATATCAAAACATACACATTTTCAGATTACATTCAAGAAATGTACGTCAAAACATACACATTTTCATTGTACATTGAAGAAATGTACATCAAAACATACACATTTTCATTGTACATTCAAGAAATGTACATCAAAACATAAACATTTTCAGTGTACATTCAAGAAATGTATATCAAAACATACACATTTTCATTGTACATTGAAGAAATGTACATCAAAACATACACATTTTCAGTGTACATTCAAGGAATGAACATCAAAACATACACATTTTCATTGTATATTCAAGAAATGTACATCAAAACACACACATTTTCAGTGTACATTCAAGAAATGTATATCAAAACATACACATTTTCAGTGTACATTAGAGAAATGTACATCAAAACATACAAATTTTCATTGTATATACAAGAAATGTACCTCAAAACATACACATTTTCATTGTACACTAAAGAAATGTACATCAAAACATACACATTCTCATTGTACATTCAAGAAATGTACATCAAAACATACACATTTTCAGTGTACATTCAAGAAATGTACATCAAAACATACACATTTTCATTCTATATACCAGAAATGTACATCAAGACATACACATTTTCATTGTATATACAAGAAATGTACATCAAAACATACACATTTTCAGTGTACATTCAAGAAATGTACATCAAAACATATACATTTTCATTGTATATACAAGAAATGTACATCAAAACATACACATTTTCAGTGTACATTCAAGAAATGTATATCAAAACATACACATTTACAGTGTACATTCAAGAAATGTACATCAAAACATACACATTTTCAGTATACATTCAAGAAATGTACATGAAAACATATACATTTTCAATGTACATTCAAGAAATGTATATCAAAATATACACATTTTCAGTGTACATTCAAGAAATGTACATCAAAACATACACATTTTCACGGTATATACAAGAAATGTACATCAAAACATACACATTTTCATTGTACACTAAAGAAATGTACATCAAAACATACACATTTTCAGTGTACATTCAAGAAATGTACATCAAACATACACATTTTCATTGTAAATTCAAGAAATGTATATCAAAACATTCACATTTTCATTGTACATTTTAGAAATGTACATCAAAACATACACATTTTCATTGTACACTCAAGAAATGTACATCAACACATACACATTTTCATTGTACACTCAAGAAATGTACATCAAACCATACACTTTTTCATTGTACATTCAAGAAATGTATATCAAAACATACACATTTTCATTGTACATTCAAGAAATGTACATCAAAACATACACATTTTCAGTGTACATTCAAGAAATGTATAACAAAAAATACACATTTTCAGTGTACATTCAAGAAATGTGCATCAAAACAAACACATTTTCATTGTACACCAAAGAAATGTACATCAAAACATACACATTTTCACTGTACATTCCAGAAATGTACATCAAAACATACACATTTTCAGTGTACATCAAGAAATGTATATCAAAAAATACACATTTTCAGTGTACATTCAAGAAATGTATATAAAACATACACATTTTCATTGTACACTCAAGAAATGTTCATCAAAACATACACATTTTCATTGTACATGCATGAAATGTACATCTAAACATACACATTTTCATTGTACATTCCAGAAATGTACACCAAAACATACACATTTTCAGTGTACATTCAAGAAATGTATATCAAAACATACACATTTTCAGTGTACATTAGAGAAATGTACATCAAAGCATACAAATTTTCATTGTATATACAAGAAATGTACCTCAAAACATACACATTTTCATTGTACACTAAAGAAATGTACATCAAAACATACACATTCTCATTGTACATTCAAGAAATGTACATCAAAACATACACATTTTCAGTGTACATTCAAGAAATGTACATCAAAACACACACATTTTCATTCTATATACCAGAAATGTACATCAAGACATACACATTTTCATTGTATATACAAGAAATGTACATCAAAACATACACATTTTCAGTGTACATTCAAGAAATGTACATCAAAACATATACATTTTCATTGTAAATACAAGAAATGTACATCAAAACATACACATTTTCTGTGTACATTCAAGAAATGTATATCAAAACATACACATTTACAGTGTACATTCAAGAAATGTACATCAAAACATACACATTTTCAGTATACATTCAAGAAATGTACATGAAAACATATACATTTTCAATGTACATTCAAGAAATGTATATCAAAACATACACATTTTCAGTGTACATTCAAGAAATGTACATCAAAACATACACATTTTCATTGTATATACAAGAAATGTACATCAAAACATACACATTTTCATTGTACACTAAAGAAATGTACATCAAAACATACACATTTTCAGTGTACATTCAAGAAATGTACATCAAACATACACATTTTCATTGTACATTCAAGAAATGTAGATCAAAACATTCACATTTTCATTGTACATTTTAGAAATGTACATCAAAACATACACATTTTCATTGTACACTCAAGAAATATACATCAACACATACACATTTTCATTGTACACTCAAGAAATGTACATCAAACCATACACTTTTTCATTGTACATTCAAGAAATGTATATCAAAACATACACATTTTCATTGTACATTCAAGAAATGTACATCAAAACATACACATTTTCAATGTACATTCAAGAAATGTATAACAAAAAATACACATTTTCAGTGTACATTCAAGAAATGTGCATCAAAACAAACACATTTTCATTGTACACCAAGGAAATGTACATCAAAACATACACATTTTCATTGTACATTCCAGAAATGTACATCAACACATACACATTTTCAGTGTACATTCAAGAAATGTATATCAAAAAATACACATTTTCAGTGTACATTCAAGAAATGTACATCAAAACATACACATTTTCATTGTACACTCAAGAAATGTTCATCAAAACATTCACGTTTTCATTGTTCATTCATGAAATGTACATCTAAACACACACACTTTCATTGTACATTCCAGAAATGTACATCAAAACATACACATTTTCAGTGTACATTCAAGAAATGTATATCAAAAAATACACATTTTCAGTGTACATTCAAGAAATGTACATCAAAGCAAACACATTTTCATTGTACACTAAAGAAATGTACATCAAAACATACACATTTTCATTGTACATTCAAGAAATGTACATAAAAACATACACATTTTCATTGTACATTCCAGAAATGTACATCAAAACATATACATTTTCATTGTACATTCAAGAAATGTATATCAAAACATACACATTTTCAGATTACATTCAAGAAATGTACGTCAAAACATACACATTTTCATTGTACATTGAAGAAATGTACATCAAAACATACACATTTTCATTGTACATTCAAGAAATGTACATCAAAACATAAACATTTTCAGTGTACATTCAAGAAATGTATATCAAAACATACACATTTTCATTGTACATTGAAGAAATGTACATCAAAACATACACATTTTCAGTGTACATTCAAGGAATGAACATCAAAACATACACATTTTCATTGTATATTCAAGAAATGTACATCAAAACACACACATTTTCAGTGTACATTCAAGAAATGTATATCAAAACATACACATTTTCAGTGTACATTAGAGAAATGTACATCAAAACATACAAATTTTCATTGTATATACAAGAAATGTACCTCAAAACATACACATTTTCATTGTACACTAAAGAAATGTACATCAAAACATACACATTCTCATTGTACATTCAAGAAATGTACATCAAAACATACACATTTTCAGTGTACATTCAAGAAATGTACATCAAAACATACACATTTTCATTCTATATACCAGAAATGTACATCAAGACATACACATTTTCATTGTATATACAAGAAATGTACATCAAAACATACACATTTTCAGTGTACATTCAAGAAATGTACATCAAAACATATACATTTTCATTGTATATACAAGAAATGTACATCAAAACATACACATTTTCAGTGTACATTCAAGAAATGTATATCAAAACATACACATTTACAGTGTACATTCAAGAAATGTACATCAAAACATACACATTTTCAGTATACATTCAAGAAATGTACATGAAAACATATACATTTTCAATGTACATTCAAGAAATGTATATCAAAATATACACATTTTCAGTGTACATTCAAGAAATGTACATCAAAACATACACATTTTCACGGTATATACAAGAAATGTACATCAAAACATACACATTTTCATTGTACACTAAAGAAATGTACATCAAAACATACACATTTTCAGTGTACATTCAAGAAATGTACATCAAACATACACATTTTCATTGTAAATTCAAGAAATGTATATCAAAACATTCACATTTTCATTGTACATTTTAGAAATGTACATCAAAACATACACATTTTCATTGTACACTCAAGAAATGTACATCAACACATACACATTTTCATTGTACACTCAAGAAATGTACATCAAACCATACACTTTTTCATTGTACATTCAAGAAATGTATATCAAAACATACACATTTTCATTGTACATTCAAGAAATGTACATCAAAACATACACATTTTCAGTGTACATTCAAGAAATGTATAACAAAAAATACACATTTTCAGTGTACATTCAAGAAATGTGCATCAAAACAAACACATTTTCATTGTACACCAAAGAAATGTACATCAAAACATACACATTTTCACTGTACATTCCAGAAATGTACATCAAAACATACACATTTTCAGTGTACATCAAGAAATGTATATCAAAAAATACACATTTTCAGTGTACATTCAAGAAATGTATATAAAACATACACATTTTCATTGTACACTCAAGAAATGTTCATCAAAACATACACATTTTCATTGTACATGCATGAAATGTACATCTAAACATACACATTTTCATTGTACATTCCAGAAATGTACACCAAAACATACACATTTTCAGTGTACATTCAAGAAATGTATATCAAAACATACACATTTTCAGTGTACATTAGAGAAATGTACATCAAAGCATACAAATTTTCATTGTATATACAAGAAATGTACCTCAAAACATACACATTTTCATTGTACACTAAAGAAATGTACATCAAAACATACACATTCTCATTGTACATTCAAGAAATGTACATCAAAACATACACATTTTCAGTGTACATTCAAGAAATGTACATCAAAACACACACATTTTCATTCTATATACCAGAAATGTACATCAAGACATACACATTTTCATTGTATATACAAGAAATGTACATCAAAACATACACATTTTCAGTGTACATTCAAGAAATGTACATCAAAACATATACATTTTCATTGTAAATACAAGAAATGTACATCAAAACATACACATTTTCTGTGTACATTCAAGAAATGTATATCAAAACATACACATTTACAGTGTACATTCAAGAAATGTACATCAAAACATACACATTTTCAGTATACATTCAAGAAATGTACATGAAAACATATACATTTTCAATGTACATTCAAGAAATGTATATCAAAACATACACATTTTCAGTGTACATTCAAGAAATGTACATCAAAACATACACATTTTCATTGTATATACAAGAAATGTACATCAAAACATACACATTTTCATTGTACACTAAAGAAATGTACATCAAAACATACACATTTTCAGTGTACATTCAAGAAATGTACATCAAACATACACATTTTCATTGTACATTCAAGAAATGTAGATCAAAACATTCACATTTTCATTGTACATTTTAGAAATGTACATCAAAACATACACATTTTCATTGTACACTCAAGAAATATACATCAACACATACACATTTTCATTGTACACTCAAGAAATGTACATCAAACCATACACTTTTTCATTGTACATTCAAGAAATGTATATCAAAACATACACATTTTCATTGTACATTCAAGAAATGTACATCAAAACATACACATTTTCAATGTACATTCAAGAAATGTATAACAAAAAATACACATTTTCAGTGTACATTCAAGAAATGTGCATCAAAACAAACACATTTTCATTGTACACCAAGGAAATGTACATCAAAACATACACATTTTCATTGTACATTCCAGAAATGTACATCAACACATACACATTTTCAGTGTACATTCAAGAAATGTATATCAAAAAATACACATTTTCAGTGTACATTCAAGAAATGTACATCAAAACATACACATTTTCATTGTACACTCAAGAAATGTTCATCAAAACATTCACGTTTTCATTGTTCATTCATGAAATGTACATCTAAACACACACACTTTCATTGTACATTCCAGAAATGTACATCAAAACATACACATTTTCAGTGTACATTCAAGAAATGTATATCAAAAAATACACATTTTCAGTGTACATTCAAGAAATGTACATCAAAGCAAACACATTTTCATTGTACACTAAAGAAATGTACATCAAAACATACACATTTTCATTGTACATTCAAGAAATGCACATCAAAACAAACACATTTTCATTGTACATTCAAGAAATATACATCAAAACATACACATTTTCATTGTACATTCAAGTAATGTACATCAAAAGATACACATTCTCATTGTACATTCAAGAAATGTACATCAAAACATACACATTTTGATTGTACACTCAAGAAATGTACATCAAAACATAAAGATTTTCATTGTACACTCAAGAAATGTACATCAAAACATACACATTTACATTGTACATTCAAGAAATGTATATCAAAACATACACATTTTCATTGTACATTAGAGAAATGTACATCAAAACATACACATTTTCATTGTACATTTAAGAAATGTACATCAAAACATACACATTTTCATTGTACATTCAAAGAATGTACATCAAAACATACACATTTTCATTGTACATTCAAGAAATGTACATCAAAACACACACATTTTCAGTGTACATTCAAGAAATGTATATGAAAACATACACATTTTCAGTGTACATTCAAGAAATGTACATCAAAACATACAAATTTTCATTGTATATACAAGAAATGTACATCAAAACATACACATTTTCATTGTACATTAAAGAAATGTACATCAAAACCTACACATTTTCAGTGTACATTCAAGAAATGTACATCAAAACATACAAATTTTCATTGTACACTCAAGAAATGTACATCAAAACATACACATTTTCAGTGTACATTCAAGAAATGTACATAAAAACATACACACTTTCATTGTATATACCAGAAATGTACATCAAAACACACACATTTTCATTGTATATACAAGAAATGTACATAAAAACATACACATTTTCAGTGTACATTCAAGAAATGTACATGAAAACATATACATTTTCATTGTACATTCAAGAAAGGTATATCAAAACATACACATTTTCAGATTACATTCAAGAAATGTAATTCAAAACATACACATTTTCATTGTACATTCAAGAAATGTACATCAAAACATACACATTTTCATTGTACATTCAAGAAATGTACATCAAAACACACATTTTCATTGTACATTCAAGGAATGTACATCAAAACATACACATTTTCATTGTACGTTCAAGAAATGTACATCAAAGCACACACATTTTCAGTGTACATTCAAGAAATGTATATCAAAACATACACATTTTCAGTGTACATTCAAGAAATGTACATCAAAACATACAAATTTTCATTGTATATACAAGAAATGTACATCAAAACATACACATTTTCATTGTACATTAAAGAAATGTACATCAAAACCTACACATTTTCAGTGTACATTCAAGAAATGTTCATCAAAACATACACATTTTCATTGTACACTCAAGAAATGTACATCAAAACATACACATTTTCAGTGTACATTCAAGAAATGTGCATCAAAACATACACATTTTCATTGTATATACCAGAAATGTACATCAAAACATACACATTTTCATTGTATATACAAGAAATGTACATCAAAACATACACATTTTCAGTGTACATTCAAGAAATGTACATCAAAACATATACATTTTCATCGTATATACAAGAAATGTACATCAAAACATACACATTTTCAGTGTACATTCAAGAAATGTACATCAAAACATATACATATTCATTGTATATACAAGAAATGTACATGAAAACATATACATTTTCATTGTACATTCAAGAAATGTATATCAAAACATTGACATTTTCAGATTACATTCATGAAAGGTACATCAAAACATACACATTTTCATTGTATAAACAAGAAATGTACATCAAAACATACACATTTTCAGTGTACATTCAAGAAATGTACATCAAAGCATATACATTTTCATTGTACATTCAAGAAATGTATATCAAAACATACACATTTTCATTGTACATTCAAGAAATGTACATCAAAACATACACATTTTCATTGTAAATTCAAGGAATGTACATCCAAACATACACATTTTCAGTGTACATTCAAGAAATATACATGAAAACATATACATTTTCATTGTACGTTCAAGAAATGTATATCAAAACATACACATTTTCAGATTACATTCAAGAAATGTACATCAAAGCATACACATTTTCATTGTATATACAAGAAATGTACATCAAAACATACACATTTTCATTGTACATGTAAGAAATGTACATCAAAACCTACACATTTTCAGTGTACATTCAAGAAATGTACATCAAAACATACACATTTTCATTGTACACTCAAGAAATGTACATCAAAACATACACATTTTCATTGTACACTCAAGAAATGTACATCAAAACATACACATTTTCATTGTACATTCAAGAAATGTATATCAAAACATACACATTTTCATTGTACATTCAAGAAATGTACATCAAAACATACACATTTTCATTGTACATTCCAGAAATGTACATCAAAACATACACATTTTCAGTGTACATTCAAGAAATGTATATCAAAAAATACACATTTTCAGTGTACATTCAAGAAATGTACATCAAAGCAAACACATTTTATTGTACACTAAAGAAATGTACATCAAAACATACACATTTTCATTGTACATTCAAGAAATGCACATCAAAACATACAAATTTTCATTGTGCATTCAAGAAATATACATCAAAACATACACATTTTCATTGTACATTCAAGAAATGTACATCAAAACATACACATCTTCATTGTATATACCGGAAATGTACATCAAAACATACACATTTTCATTGTATATACAAGAAATGTACATCAAAACATACACATTTTCAGTGTACGTTCAAGAAATGTATATCAAAACATACACATTTTCAGATTACATTCAAGAAATGTACATCAAAGCATACACATTTTCATTGTATATACAAGAAATGTACATCAAAACATACACTTCTTCATATTACACTAAAGAAATGTACATCAAAACATACACACTTTCAGTGTACATTCAAGAAATGTACATCAAAACATACACATTTTCATTGTACATTCAAGAAATGTACATCAAAACATACACATTTTCATTGTACCTCAAGAAATCTACATCAAAACATACACATATTCATTGTACACTCAAGAAATGTACATCAAAACATACACATTTTCATTGTACATTCAAGAAATGTATATCAAAATATACACATTTTCATTGTACATTCAAGAAATGTACATCAAAACATACACATTTTCATTGTACACTCAAGAAATGTACATCAAAACATACACATTTTCATTGTACACTCAAGAAATGAACATCAAACCATACACTTTTTATTTGTACATTCAAGAAATGTATATCAAAACATACACATTTTCATTGTACATTCAAGGAATGTACATCAAAACATACACATTTTCATTGTACATTCCAGAAATGTACATCAAAACACACACATTTTCATTGTACACTCAATAAATGTACATCAAACATACACATTTTGAGTGTACATTCAAGAGATATAGATCAAAACATGCACATTTTCATTGTATATACCAGAAATGTACATCAAAACATACACATTTTCATTGTATATACAAGAAATGTAAATCAAAACATACACATTTTCATTGTATATACAAGAAATGTATATCAAAACATACACATTTTCAGTGTACATTCAAGAAATGTACATAAAAAACTACACATTCTCATTGTACATTCCAGAAATGTACATCAAAACATACACATTTTCAGTGTACATTCAAGAAATGTATATCAAAAAATACACATTTTCAGTGTACATTCAAGAAATGTACATCAAAGCAAACACATTTTCATTGTACACTAAAGAAATGTACATCAAAACATACACATTTTCATTGTACATTCAAGAAATGCACATCAAAACATACACATTTTCATTGTACATTCAAGAAATATACATCAAAACATACCCATTTTCATTGTACATTCAAGAAATGTACATCAAAACATACACATTTTCATAGTACATTCAAGGAATGTACATCAAAACATACACATTTTCATTGTACACTAAAGAAATGTACATCAAAACATACTCATTTTCGGTGTACATTCAAGAAATGTACATCAAAACATACACATTTTCATTGTACATTCAAGAAATGTAGATCAAAACATACACATTTTCATTGTACATTCAAGAAATGTACATCAAAACATACACATTTTCATTGTACACTCAAGAAATGTACATCAAAACATACACATTTTCATTGTGCACTCAAGAAATGTACATCAAACCATACACTTTTTCATTGTACATTCAAGAAATGTATATAAAAACATACACATTTTCAAGTTACATTCAAGAAATGTACATCAAAACATACACATTTTCATTGTACATTCAAGGAATGTACATCAAAACATACACATTTTCATTGTACATTCAAGAAATGTACATCATAACATACACATTTTCATTGTATATACAAGAAATGTATATCAAAACATACACATTTTCAAGTTACATTCAAGAAATGTACATCAAAACATACACATTTTCATTGTATATACAAGAAATGTACATCAAAACATACACATTTTCATTGTATATACAAGAAATGTACATCAAAACATACACATTTTCAGTGTACATTCAAGAAATGTACATCAAAACATATACATTTTCATTGTATATACAAGAAATGTACATCAAAACATACACATTTTCAGTGTACATTCAAGAAATGTACATGAAAACATATACATTTTCATTGTACATTCAAGAAATGTATATCAAAACATACATATTTTCAGATTACATTCAAGAAATGTACATCGAAACATACACATTTTCATTGTACATTCAAGAAATGTATATCAAAACATACACATTTTCATTGTACATTCAGGAAATGTACATCAAAACTTACACATTTTCATTGTACATTCAAGAAATGTACAAGAAAACATACACATTTTCAGTGTACATTCAAGGAATGTACATCAAACCATACACATTTTCATTGTACATTCAAGAAATGTACATCAAAACACACACATTTTCATTGTACACTCAAGAAAGGTACATCAAAACATACACATTTTGAGTGTACATTCAAGAGATATACATCAAAACAAGCACATTTTCATTGTATATACCAGAAATGTACATCAAAACATACACATTTTCATTGTATATACAAGAAATGTAAATCAAAACCTACACATTTTCATTGTATATACAAGAAATGTATATCAAAACATACACATTTTCAGTGTACATTCAAGAAATGTACATAAAAAACTACACATTTTCATTGTACATTCCAGAAATGTACATCAAAACATACACATTTTCAGTGTACATTCAAGAAATGTATATCAAAAATACACATTTTCAGTGTACATTCAAGAAATGTACATCAAAGCAAACACATTTTCATTGTACACTAAGGAAATGTACATCAAAACATACACATTTTCATTGTACATTCAAGAAATGCACATCAAAACATACACATTTTCATTGCACATTCAAGAAATATACATCAAAACATACACATTTTCATTGTACATTCAAGAAATGTACATCAAAACATACACATTTTCATTGTACACTCAAGAAATGTACATCAAAACATACACATTTTCATTGTACATTCAACAAATGTACATCAAAACATACACATTTTCATTGTACATTCCAGAAATGTACATCAAAACATATACATTTTCATTGTACATTCAAGAAATGTATATCAAAACATACACATTTTCAGATTAAATTCAGGAACTGTACATCAAAACATACACATTTTCATTGTACATTGAAGAAATGTACATCAAAACATACACATTTTCATTGTACATTCAAGAAATGTACATCAAAACATAAACATTTTCATAGTACACTCAAGGAATGTACATCAAAACATATACATTTTCATTGTATATACAAGAAATGTACATCTAAACATACACATTTTAAGTGTACATTCAAGAAATGTACATGAAAGCATATACATTTTCATTGTACATTCAAGAAATGTATATCAAAACATACACATTTTCAGATTACATTCAAGAAATGTACATCAAAACATTCACATTTTCATTGTACATTCAAGAAATGTACATCAAAACATACACATTTTCATTGTACATTCAAGAAATGTACATCAAAACATACACATTTTCATTGTACATTCTAGAAATATACATCAAAACATACACATTTTCATTGTATATACAAGAAATGTACATCAAAACATACACATTTTCATTGTACACTCAAGAAATGTACATCAAAACATACACATTTTCAGTGTACATTCAAAAAATGAATATCAAAACATACACATTTTCATTGTACATTCCAGAAATGTACATCAAAACATACACATTTTCAGTGTACATTGAAGAAATGTATATCAAAAAATACAAATTTTCAGTGCACATTCAAGAAATGTACATCAAAGCAAACACATTTTCATTGTACACTAAAGAAATGTACATCAAAACATACACATTTTCATTGTACATTCAATAAATGCACATCAAAACATACACATTTTCATTGTACATTCAAGAAATATACATCAAAATATACACATTTTCATTGTACATTCAAGAAATGTACATCAAAACATAAACATTTTCATTGGACACTCAAGAAATGTACATCAAAACATACACATTTTCATTGTACACTCAAGAAATGTACATCAAAACACACATTTTCAATGTACATTCAAGAAAGGTACATCAAAGCATACACATTTTCATTGTACATTCAAGAAATGAACATCAAAACATACACCTTTTAATTGTACATTCAAGGAATGTACATCAAAACATACACATTTTCATTGTACATTCAAGAAATGTACATCAAAACACACACATTTTCAGTGTACATTCAAGAAATGTATATCAAAACATACACATTTTCAGTGTACATTCAAGAATTTTACATCTAAACATACAAATTTTCATTGTATATACAAGAAATGTACATCAAAACATACACATTTTCATTGTACATTTAAGAAATGTACATCAAAACCTACACATTTTCTGTGTACATTCAAGAAATGCACATCAAAACATACACATTTTCATTGTGCATTCAAGAAATGTACATCAAAACATACACATTTTCATTGTATATACCGGAAATGTACATCAAAACATATACATTTTCATTGTACATTTAAGAAATGTACATCAAAACCTACACATCTTCAGTGTACATTGAAGAAATGTATATCAAAAAATACAAATTTTCAGTGCACATTCAAGAAATGTACATCAAAGCAAACACATTTTCATTGTACACTAAAGAAATGTACATCAAAACATACACATTTTCATTGTACATTCAAGAAATGCACATCAAAATATACACATTTTCATTGTACATTCAAGAAATATACATCAAAATATACACATTTTCATTGTACATTCAAGAAATGTACATCAAAACATAAACATTTTCATTGGACACTCATGAAATGTACATCAAAACATACACATTTTCATTGTACATTCAAGAAATGTACATCAAAACATAAACATTTTCATAGTACATTCAAGAAATGTACATCAAAACATACATATTTTCATTGTATATACCGGAAATGTACATCAAAACATATACATTTTCATTGTACATTTAAGAAATGTACATCAAAACCTACACATTTTCAGTGTACATTCAAGAAATGTACATCAAAACATACATATTTTCATTGTACACTCAAGAAATGTACATCAAAACATACACATTTTCATTGTACATTCAAGAAATGTACATAAAAACATACACATTTTCATTGTACATTCCAGAAATGTACATCAAAACATATACATTTTCATTGTACATTCAAGAAATGTATATCAAAACATACACATTTTCAGATTACATTCAAGAAATGTACGTCAAAACATACACATTTTCATTGTACATTGAAGAAATGTACATCAAAACATACACATTTTCATTGTACATTCAAGAAATGTACATCAAAACATAAACATTTTCAGTGTACATTCAAGAAATGTATATCAAAACATACACATTTTCATTGTACATTGAAGAAATGTACATCAAAACATACACATTTTCAGTGTACATTCAAGGAATGAACATCAAAACATACACATTTTCATTGTATATTCAAGAAATGTACATCAAAACACACACATTTTCAGTGTACATTCAAGAAATGTATATCAAAACATACACATTTTCAGTGTACATTAGAGAAATGTACATCAAAACATACAAATTTTCATTGTATATACAAGAAATGTACCTCAAAACATACACATTTTCATTGTACACTAAAGAAATGTACATCAAAACATACACATTCTCATTGTACATTCAAGAAATGTACATCAAAACATACACATTTTCAGTGTACATTCAAGAAATGTACATCAAAACATACACATTTTCATTCTATATACCAGAAATGTACATCAAGACATACACATTTTCATTGTATATACAAGAAATGTACATCAAAACATACACATTTTCAGTGTACATTCAAGAAATGTACATCAAAACATATACATTTTCATTGTATATACAAGAAATGTACATCAAAACATACACATTTTCAGTGTACATTCAAGAAATGTATATCAAAACATACACATTTACAGTGTACATTCAAGAAATGTACATCAAAACATACACATTTTCAGTATACATTCAAGAAATGTACATGAAAACATATACATTTTCAATGTACATTCAAGAAATGTATATCAAAATATACACATTTTCAGTGTACATTCAAGAAATGTACATCAAAACATACACATTTTCATTGTATATACAAGAAATGTACATCAAAACATACACATTTTCATTGTACACTAAAGAAATGTACATCAAAACATACACATTTTCAGTGTACATTCAAGAAATGTACATCAAACATACACATTTTCATTGTAAATTCAAGAAATGTATATCAAAACATTCACATTTTCATTGTACATTTTAGAAATGTACATCAAAACATACACATTTTCATTGTACACTCAAGAAATGTACATCAACACATACACATTTTCATTGTACACTCAAGAAATGTACATCAAACCATACACTTTTTCATTGTACATTCAAGAAATGTATATCAAAACATACACATTTTCATTGTACATTCAAGAAATGTACATCAAAACATACACATTTTCAGTGTACATTCAAGAAATGTATAACAAAAAATACACATTTTCAGTGTACATTCAAGAAATGTGCATCAAAACAAACACATTTTCATTGTACACCAAAGAAATGTACATCAAAACATACACATTTTCACTGTACATTCCAGAAATGTACATCAAAACATACACATTTTCAGTGTACATTCAAGAAATGTATATCAAAAAATACACATTTTCAGTGTACATTCAAGAAATGTACATCAAAACATACACATTTTCATTGTACACTCAAGAAATGTTCATCAAAACATACACATTTTCATTGTACATGCATGAAATGTACATCTAAACATACACATTTTCATTGTACATTCCAGAAATGTACACCAAAACATACACATTTTCAGTGTACATTCAAGAAATGTATATCAAAACATACACATTTTCAGTGTACATTAGAGAAATGTACATCAAAGCATACAAATTTTCATTGTATATACAAGAAATGTACCTCAAAACATACACATTTTCATTGTACACTAAAGAAATGTACATCAAAACATACACATTCTCATTGTACATTCAAGAAATGTACATCAAAACATACACATTTTCAGTGTACATTCAAGAAATGTACATCAAAACACACACATTTTCATTCTATATACCAGAAATGTACATCAAGACATACACATTTTCATTGTATATACAAGAAATGTACATCAAAACATACACATTTTCAGTGTACATTCAAGAAATGTACATCAAAACATATACATTTTCATTGTATATACAAGAAATGTACATCAAAACATACACATTTTCTGTGTACATTCAAGAAATGTATATCAAAACATACACATTTACAGTGTACATTCAAGAAATGTACATCAAAACATACACATTTTCAGTATACATTCAAGAAATGTACATGAAAACATATACATTTTCAATGTACATTCAAGAAATGTATATCAAAACATACACATTTTCAGTGTACATTCAAGAAATGTACATCAAAACATACACATTTTCATTGTATATACAAGAAATGTACATCAAAACATACACATTTTCATTGTACACTAAAGAAATGTACATCAAAACATACACATTTTCAGTGTACATTCAAGAAATGTACATCAAACATACACATTTTCATTGTACATTCAAGAAATGTAGATCAAAACATTCACATTTTCATTGTACATTTTAGAAATGTACATCAAAACATACACATTTTCATTGTACACTCAAGAAATATACATCAACACATACACATTTTCATTGTACACTCAAGAAATGTACATCAAACCATACACTTTTTCATTGTACATTCAAGAAATGTATATCAAAACATACACATTTTCATTGTACATTCAAGAAATGTACATCAAAACATACACATTTTCAATGTACATTCAAGAAATGTATAACAAAAAATACACATTTTCAGTGTACATTCAAGAAATGTGCATCAAAACAAACACATTTTCATTGTACACCAAGGAAATGTACATCAAAACATACACATTTTCATTGTACATTCCAGAAATGTACATCAACACATACACATTTTCAGTGTACATTCAAGAAATGTATATCAAAAAATACACATTTTCAGTGTACATTCAAGAAATGTACATCAAAACATACACATTTTCATTGTACACTCAAGAAATGTTCATCAAAACATTCACGTTTTCATTGTTCATTCATGAAATGTACATCTAAACACACACACTTTCATTGTACATTCCAGAAATGTACATCAAAACATACACATTTTCAGTGTACATTCAAGAAATGTATATCAAAAAATACACACTTTCAGTGTACATTCAAGAAATGTACATCAAAGCAAACACATTTTCATTGTACACTAAAGAAATGTACATCAAAACATACACATTTTCATTGTACATTCAAGAAATGCACATCAAAACAAACACATTTTCATTGTACATTCAAGAAATATACATCAAAACATACACATTTTCATTGTACATTCAAGTAATGTACATCAAAACATACACATTCTCATTGTACATTCAAGAAATGTACATCAAAACATACACATTTTGATTGTACACTCAAGAAATGTACATCAAAACATAAACATTTTCATTGTACACTCAAGAAATGTACATCAAAACATACACATTTACATTGTACATTCAAGAAATGTATATCAAAACATACACATTTTCATTGTACATTAGAGAAATGTACATCAAAACATACACATTTTCATTGTACATTTAAGAAATGTACATCAAAACATACACATTTTCATTGTACATTCAAAGAATGTACATCAAAACATACACATTTTCATTGTACATTCAAGAAATGTACATCAAAACACACACATTTTCAGTGTACATTCAAGAAATGTATATGAAAACATACACATTTTCAGTGTACATTCAAGAAATGTACATCAAAACATACAAATTTTCATTGTATATACAAGAAATGTACATCAAAACATACACATTTTCATTGTACATTAAAGAAATGTACATCAAAACCTACACATTTTCAGTGTACATTCAAGAAATGTACATCAAAACATACAAATTTTCATTGTACACTCAAGAAATGTACATCAAAACATACACATTTTCAGTGTACATTCAAGAAATGTACATAAAAACATACACACTTTCATTGTATATACCAGAAATGTACATCAAAACACACACATTTTCATTGTATATACAAGAAATGTACATAAAAACATACACATTTTCAGTGTACATTCAAGAAATGTACATGAAAACATATACATTTTCATTGTACATTCAAGAAAGGTATATCAAAACATACACATTTTCAGATTACATTCAAGAAATGTAATTCAAAACATACACATTTTCATTGTACATTCAAGAAATGTACATCAAAACATACACATTTTCATTGTACATTCAAGAAATGTACATCAAAACACACATTTTAATTGTACATTCAAGGAATGTACATCAAAACATACACATTTTCATTGTACGTTCAAGAAATGTACATCAAAGCACACACATTTTCAGTGTACATTCAAGAAATGTATATCAAAACATACACATTTTCAGTGTACATTCAAGAAATGTACATCAAAACATACAAATTTTCATTGTATATACAAGAAATGTACATCAAAACATACACATTTTCATTGTACATTAAAGAAATGTACATCAAAACCTACACATTTTCAGTGTACATTCAAGAAATGTTCATCAAAACATACACATTTTCATTGTACACTCAAGAAATGTACATCAAAACATACACATTTTCAGTGTACATTCAAGAAATGTGCATCAAAACATACACATTTTCATTGTATATACCAGAAATGTACATCAAAACATACACATTTTCATTGTATATACAAGAAATGTACATCAAAACATACACATTTTCAGTGTACATTCAAGAAATGTACATCAAAACATATACATTTTCATCGTATATACAAGAAATGTACATCAAAACATACACATTTTCAGTGTACATTCAAGAAATGTACATCAAAACATATACATATTCATTGTATATACAAGAAATGTACATGAAAACATATACATTTTCATTGTACATTCAAGAAATGTATATCAAAACATTGACATTTTCAGATTACATTCATGAAAGGTACATCAAACATACACATTTTCATTGTAAATTCAAGAAATGTATATCAAAACATTCACATTTTCATTGTACATTTTAGAAATGTACATCAAAACATACACATTTTCATTGTACACTCAAGAAATGTACATCAACACATACACATTTTCATTGTACACTCAAGAAATGTACATCAAACCATACACTTTTTCATTGTACATTCAAGAAATGTATATCAAAACATACACATTTTCATTGTACATTCAAGAAATGTACATCAAAACATACACATTTTCAGTGTACATTCAAGAAATGTATAACAAAAAATACACATTTTCAGTGTACATTCAAGAAATGTGCATCAAAACATACACATTTTCATTGTATATACCAGAAATGTACATCAAAACATACACATTTTCATTGTATATACAAGAAATGTACATCAAAACATACACATTTTCAGTGTACATTCAAGAAATGTACATCAAAACATATACATTTTCATTGTATATACAAGAAATGTACATCAAAACATACACATTTTCAGTGTACATTCAAGAAATGTATATCAAAACATACACATTTACAGTGTACATTCAAAAAATGTACATCAAAACATACACATTTTCAGTATACATTCAAGAAATGTACATGAAAACATATACATTTTCAATGTACATTCAAGAAATGTATATCAAAATATACACATTTTCAGTGTACATTCAAGAAATGTACATCAAAACATACACATCTTCATTGTATATACAAGAAATGTACATCAAAACATACACATTTTCATTGTACACTAAAGAAATGTACATCAAAACATACACATTTTCAGTGTACATTCAAGAAATGTACATCAAACATACACATTTTCATTGTAAATTCAAGAAATGTATATCAAAACATTCACATTTTCATTGTACATTTTAGAAATGTACATCAAAACATACACATTTTCATTGTACACTCAAGAAATGTACATCAACACATACACATTTTCATTGTACACTCAAGAAATGTACATCAAACCATACACTTTTTCATTGTACATTCAAGAAATGTATATCAAAACATACACATTTTCATTGTACATTCAAGAAATGTACATCAAAACATACACATTTTCAGTGTACATTCAAGAAATGTATAACAAAAAATACACATTTTCAGTGTACATTCAAGAAATGTGCATCAAAACAAACACATTTTCATTGTACACCAAAGAAATGTACATCAAAACATACACATTTTCACTGTACATTCCAGAAATGTACATCAAAACATACACATTTTCAGTGTACATTCAAGAAATGTATATCAAAAAATACACATTTTCAGTGTACATTCAAGAAATGTACATCAAAACATACACATTTTCATTGTACACTCAAGAAATGTTCATCAAAACATACACATTTTCATTGTACATGCATGAAATGTACATCTAAACATACACATTTTCATTGTACATTCCAGAAATGTACACCAAAACATACACATTTTCAGTGTACATTCAAGAAATGTATATCAAAACATACACATTTTCAGTGTACATTAGAGAAATGTACATCAAAGCATACAAATTTTCATTGTATATACAAGAAATGTACCTCAAAACATACACATTTTCATTGTACACTAAAGAAATGTACATCAAAACATACACATTCTCATTGTACATTCAAGAAATGTACATCAAAACATACACATTTTCAGTGTACATTCAAGAAATGTACATCAAAACACACACATTTTCATTCTATATACCAGAAATGTACATCAAGACATACACATTTTCATTGTATATACAAGAAATGTACATCAAAACATACACATTTTCAGTGTACATTCAAGAAATGTACATCAAAGCATATACATTTTCATTGTATATACAAGAAATGTACATCAAAACATACACATTTTCTGTGTACATTCAAGAAATGTATATCAAAACATACACATTTACAGTGTACATTCAAGAAATGTACATCAAAACATACACATTTTCAGTATACATTCAAGAAATGTACATGAAAACATATACATTTTCAATGTACATTCAAGAAATGTATATCAAAACATACACATTTTCAGTGTACATTCAAGAAATGTACATCAAAACATACACATTTTCATTGTATATACAAGAAATGTACATCAAAACATACACATTTTCATTGTACACTAAAGAAATGTACATCAAAACATACACATTTTCAGTGTACATTCAAGAAATGTACATCAAACATACACATTTTCATTGTACATTCAAGAAATGTAGATCAAAACATTCACATTTTCATTGTACATTTTAGAAATGTACATCAAAACATACACATTTTCATTGTACACTCAAGAAATATACATCAACACATACACATTTTCATTGTACACTCAAGAAATGTACATCAAACCATACACTTTTTCATTGTACATTCAAGAAATGTATATCAAAACATACACATTTTCATTGTACATTCAAGAAATGTACATCAAAACATACACATTTTCAATGTACATTCAAGAAATGTATAACAAAAAATACACATTTTCAGTGTACATTCAAGAAATGTGCATCAAAACAAACACGTTTTCATTGTACACCAAGGAAATGTACATCAAAACATACACATTTTCATTGTACATTCCAGAAATGTACATCAACACATACACATTTTCAGTGTACATTCAAGAAATGTATATCAAAAAATACACATTTTCAGTGTACATTCAAGAAATGTACATCAAAACATACACATTTTCATTGTACACTCAAGAAATGTTCATCAAAACATTCACGTTTTCATTGTTCATTCATGAAATGTACATCTAAACACACACACTTTCATTGTACATTCCAGAAATGTACATCAAAACATACACATTTTCAGTGTACATTCAAGAAATGTATATCAAAAAATACACACTTTCAGTGTACATTCAAGAAATGTACATCAAAGCAAACACATTTTCATTGTACACTAAAGAAATGTACATCAAAACATACACATTTTCATTGTACATTCAAGAAATGCACATCAAAACAAACACATTTTCATTGTACATTCAAGAAATATACATCAAAACATACACATTTTCATTGTACATTCAAGTAATGTACATCAAAACATACACATTCTCATTGTACATTCAAGAAATGTACATCAAAACATACACATTTTGATTGTACACTCAAGAAATGTACATCAAAACATAAACATTTTCATTGTACACTCAAGAAATGTACATCAAAACATACACATTTACATTGTACATTCAAGAAATGTATATCAAAACATACACATTTTCATTGTACATTAGAGAAATGTACATCAAAACATACACATTTTCATTGTACATTTAAGAAATGTACATCAAAACATACACATTTTCATTGTACATTCAAAGAATGTACATCAAAACATACACATTTTCATTGTACATTCAAGAAATGTACATCAAAACACACACATTTTCAGTGTACATTCAAGAAATGTATATGAAAACATACACATTTTCAGTGTACATTCAAGAAATGTACATCAAAACATACAAATTTTCATTGTATATACAAGAAATGTACATCAAAACATACACATTTTCATTGTACATTAAAGAAATGTACATCAAAACCTACACATTTTCAGTGTACATTCAAGAAATGTACATCAAAACATACAAATTTTCATTGTACACTCAAGAAATGTACATCAAAACATACACATTTTCAGTGTACATTCAAGAAATGTACATAAAAACATACACACTTTCATTGTATATACCAGAAATGTACATCAAAACACACACATTTTCATTGTATATACAAGAAATGTACATAAAAACATACACATTTTCAGTGTACATTCAAGAAATGTACATGAAAACATATACATTTTCATTGTACATTCAAGAAAGGTATATCAAAACATACACATTTTCAGATTACATTCAAGAAATGTAATTCAAAACATACACATTTTCATTGTACATTCAAGAAATGTACATCAAAACATACACATTTTCATTGTACATTCAAGAAATGTACATCAAAACACACATTTTAATTGTACATTCAAGGAATGTACATCAAAACATACACATTTTCATTGTACGTTCAAGAAATGTACATCAAAGCACACACATTTTCAGTGTACATTCAAGAAATGTATATCAAAACATACACATTTTCAGTGTACATTCAAGAAATGTACATCAAAACATACAAATTTTCATTGTATATACAAGAAATGTACATCAAAACATACACATTTTCATTGTACATTAAAGAAATGTACATCAAAACCTACACATTTTCAGTGTACATTCAAGAAATGTTCATCAAAACATACACATTTTCATTGTACACTCAAGAAATGTACATCAAAACATACACATTTTCAGTGTACATTCAAGAAATGTGCATCAAAACATACACATTTTCATTGTATATACCAGAAATGTACATCAAAACATACACATTTTCATTGTATATACAAGAAATGTACATCAAAACATACACATTTTCAGTGTACATTCAAGAAATGTACATCAAAACATATACATTTTCATCGTATATACAAGAAATGTACATCAAAACATACACATTTTCAGTGTACATTCAAGAAATGTACATCAAAACATATACATATTCATTGTATATACAAGAAATGTACATGAAAACATATACATTTTCATTGTACATTCAAGAAATGTATATCAAAACATTGACATTTTCAGATTACATTCATGAAAGGTACATCAAAACATACACATTTTCATTGTATAAACAAGAAATGTACATCAAAACATACACATTTTCAGTGTACATTCAAGAAATGTACATCAAAGCATATACATTTTCATTGTACATTCAAGAAATGTATATCAAAACATACACATTTTCATTGTACATTCAAGAAATGTACATCAAAACATACACATTTTCATTGTAAATTCAAGGAACGTACATCCAAACATACACATTTTCAGTGTACATTCAAGAAATATACATGAAAACATATACATTTTCATTGTACGTTCAAGAAATGTATATCAAAACATACACATTTTCAGATTACATTCAAGAAATGTACATCAAAGCATACACATTTTCATTGTATATACAAGAAATGTACATCAAAACATACACATTTTCATTGTACATGTAAGAAATGTACATCAAAACCTACACATTTTCAGTGTACATTCAAGAAATGTACATCAAAACATACACATTTTCATTGTACACTCAAGAAATGTACATCAAAACATACACATTTTCATTGTACACTCAAGAAATGTACATCAAAACATACACATTTTCATTGTACATTCAAGAAATGTATATCAAAACATACACATTTTCATTGTACATTCAAGAAATGTACATCAAAACATACACATTTTCATTGTACATTCCAGAAATGTACATCAAAACATACACATTTTCAGTGTACATTCAAGAAATGTTTATCAAAAAATACACATTTTCAGTGTACATTCAAGAAATGTACATCAAAGCAAACACATTTTATTGTACACTAAAGAAATGTACATCAAAACATACACATTTTCATTGTACATTCAAGAAATGCACATCAAAACATACAAATTTTCATTGTGCATTCAAGAAATATACATCAAAACATACACATTTTCATTGTACATTCAAGAAATGTACATCAAAACATACACATCTTCATTGTATATATTGGAAATGTACATCAAAACATGCACATTTTCATTGTATATACCAGAAATGTACATCAAAACATACACATTTTCATTGTATATACAAGAAATGTAAATCAAAACATACACATTTTCATTGTATATACAAGAAATGTATATCAAAACATACACATTTTCAGTGTACATTCAAGAAATGTACATAAAAAACTACACATTTTCATTGTACATTCCAGAAATGTACATCAAAACATACACATTTTCAGTGTACATTCAAGAAATGTATATCAAAACATACACATTTTCAGATTACATTCAAGAAATGTACATCAAAAGATACACATTTTCAATGTACATTCAAGAAATGTACATCAAAACATACACATTTTCATTGTACATTCAAGAAATGTACATCAAAACATACACATTTTCATTGTACATTCTAGAAATATACATCAAAACATACACATTTTCATTGTATATACAAGAAATGTACATCAAAACATACACATTTTCATTGTACACTCAAGAAATGTACATCAAAACATACACATTTTCAGTGTACATTCAAGAAATGTATATCAAAACATACACATTTTCGTTGTACATTCCAGAAATGTACATCAAAACATACACATTTTCAGTGTACATTCAAGAAATGTATATCAAAAAATACACATTTTCAGTGTACATTCAAGAAATGTACATCAAAGCAAACACATTTTCATTGTACACTAAGGAAATGTACATCAAAACATACACATTTTCATTGTACATTCAAGAAATGCACAACAAAACATACACATTTTCATTGTACATTCAAGAAATATACATCAAAACATACACATTTTCATTGTACATTCAAGAAATGTACATCAAAACATACACATTTTCATTGTACACTCAAGAAATGTACATCAAATCATACACATTTTCATTGTACACTCAAGAAATGTTCATCAAAACATTGACATTTTCGTTGTACATTCAAGAAATGTACATCAAAACATACACATTTTCATTGTACATTCAAGAAATGTACATCAAAACATACACATTTTCATTGTACATTCAAGGAATGTACCTCAAAACATACACATTTTCATTGTACATTCAAGAAATGTACATCAAAACCTACACATTTTCAGTGTACATTCAAGAAATGTACATCAAAACATACACATTTTCATTGTACACTCAAGAAATGTACATCAAAACATACACATTTTCATTGTACATTCAAGAAATGTACATCAAAACATACACATTTTCATTGTATATACCGGAAATGTACATCAAAACATATACATTTTCATTGTACATTTAAGAAATGTACATCAAAACCTACACATTTTCAGTGTACATTAGAGAAATGTACATCAAAACATACACATTTTCATTGTACACTCAAGAAATGTACAGCAAAACATACACATTTTCATTGTACATTCAACAAATGTACAACAAAACATACACATATTCATTGTACATTCCGGAAATGTACATCAAAACATATATATTTTCATTGTACATTCAAGAAATGTATATCAAAACATACACATTTTCAGATTACATTCAAGAACTGTACATCAAAACATACACATTTTCATTGTACATTCTAGAAATATACATATAAACATACACATTTTCATTGTATATACAAGAAATGTACATCAAAACATACACATTTTCATTGTACACTCAAGAATTGTACATCAAAACATACACATTTTCAGTGTACATTCAAGAAATGTATATCAAAACATACACATTTTCATTGTACATTCCAGAAATGTACATCAAAACATACACATTTTCAGTGTACATTCAAGAAATGTATATCATAAAATACACATTTTCATTGTATATACAAGAAATGTACATCAAAACATACACTTCTTCATTGTACACTAAAGAAATGTACATCAAAACATAGACACTTTCAGTGTACATTCAAGAAATATACATCAAAACATACACATTTTCATTGTACATTCAAGAAATGTACATCAAAACATACACATTTTCATTGTACATTCAAGAAATGTACATCAAAACATACACATTTTCATTGTACCTCAAGAAATCTACATCAAAACATACACATTTTCATTGTACACTCAAGAAATGTACATCAAAACATACACATTTTCATTGTACATTCAAGAAATGTATATCAAAATATACACATTTTCATTGTACATTCAAGAAATGTACATCAAAACATACACATTTTCATTGTACATTTAAGAAATGTACAAGAAAACATACACATTTTCATTGTACATTCAAGGAATGTACATCAAAACATACACATTTTCATTGTACATTCAAGAAATGTACATCAAAACACACACATTTTCATTGTACACTCAATAAATGTACATCAAACATACACATTTTGAGTGTACATTCAAGAGATATACATCAAAACATGCACATTTTCATTGTATATACCAGAAATGTACATCAAAACATACACATTTTCATTGTATATACAAGAAATGTAAATCAAAACATACACATTTTCATTGTATATACAAGAAATGTATATCAAAACATACACATTTTCAGTGTACATTCAAGAAATGTACATAAAAAACTACACATTTTCATTGTACATTCCAGAAATGTACATCAAAACATACACATTTTCAGTGTACATTCAAGAAATGTATATCAAAACATACACATTTTCAGATTACATTCAAGAAATGTACATCAAAAGATACACATTTTCATTGTAAATTCAAGAAATGTACATCAAAACATACACATTTTCATTGTACATTCAAGAAATGTACATCAAAACATACACATTTTCATTGTATATACCGGAAATGTACATCAAAACATATACATTTTCATTGTACATTTAAGAAATGTACATCAAAACCTACACATTTTCAGTGTACATTAGAGAAATGTACATCAAAACATACACATTTTCATTGTACACTCAAGAAATGTACATCAAAACATACACATTTTCATTGTACATTCAACAAATGTACATCAAAACATACACATATTCATTGTACATTCCGGAAATGTACATCAAAACATATATATTTTCATTGTACATTCAAGAAATGTATATCAAAACATACACATTTTGAGATTACATTCAAGAAATGTACATCAAAACATACACATTTTCATTGTACATTCTAGAAGTATACATCAAAACATACATATTTTCATTGTATATACAAGAAATGTACATCAAAACATACACATTTTCATTGTACACTCAAGAATTGTACATCAAAACATACACATTTTCAGTGTACATTCAAGAAATGTATATCAAAACATACACATTTTCATTGTACATTCCAGAAATGTACATCAAAACATACATATTTTCAGTGTACATTCAAGAAATGTATATCATAAAATACACATTTTCATTGTATATACAAGAAATGTACATCAAAACATACACTTCTTCATTGTACACTAAAGAAATGTACATCAAAACATACACACTTTCAGTGTACATTCAAGAAATATACATCAAAACATACACATTTTCATTGTACATTCAAGAAATGTACATCAAAACATACACATTTTCATTGTACATTCAAGAAATGCACATCAAAACATACACATTTTCATTGTACACTCAAGAAATGTACATCAAAACATACACATTTTCATTGTACATTCAAGAAATGTATATCAAAATATACACATTTTCATTGTACATTCAAGAAATGTACATCAAAACATACACATTTTCATTGTACATTTAAGAAATGTACAAGAAAACATACACATTTTCATTGTACGTTCAAGGAATGTACATCAAAACATACACATTTTCATTGTACATTCAAGAAATGTACATTAAAACACACACATTTTCATTGTACACTCAATAAATGTACATCAAACATACACATTTTGAGTGTACATTCAAGAGATATACATCAAAACATGCACATTTTCATTGTATATACCAGAAATGTACATCAAAACATACACATTTTCATTGTATATACAAGAAATGTAAATCAAAACATACACATTTTCATTGTATATACAAGAAATGTATATCAAAACATACACATTTTCAGTGTACATTCAAGAAATGTACATCAAAACATACACATTTCATTGTACATTCAAGAAATGTACATCAAAACATACACATTTTCATTGTACATTCTAGAAATATACATCAAAACATACACATTTTCATTGTATATACAAGAAATGTACATCAAAACATACACATTTTCATTGTACACTCAAGAAATGTACATCAAAACATACACATTTTCAGTGTACATTCAAGAAATGTATATCAAAACATACACATTTTCATTGTACATTCCAGAAATATACATCAAAACATACACATTTTCAGTGTACATTCAAGAAACGTACATCAAAGCAAACACATTTTCATTGTACACTAAGGAAATGTACATCAAAACATACACATTTTCATTGTACATTCAAGAAATGCACATCAAAACATACACATATTTATTGTACATTCAAGGAATATACATCAAAACATACACATTTTCATTGTATATACAAGAAATGTACACCAAAACATACACATTTTCATTGTACACTCAAGAAATGTACATCAAAACATACACATTTTCAGTGTACATTCAAGAAATGTATATCAAAACATACACATTTTCATTGTACATTCCAGATATATACATCAAAACATACACATTTTCAGTGTACATTCAAGAAACGTACATCAAAGCAAACACATTTTCATTGTACACTAAGGAAATGTTAATCAAAACATACACATTTTCATTGTACATTCAAGAAATGCACATCAAAACATACACATATTTATTGTACATTCAAGAAATATACATCAAAACATACACATTTTCATTGTACATTCAAGAAATGTACATCAAAACATACACATTTTCATTGTACACTCAAGAAATGTACGTGAAATCATACACATTTTCATTGTACACTCAAGAAATGTACATCAAAACATACACATTTTCATTGTACATTCAAGAAATGTACATCAAAACATACACATTTTCATTGTACATTCAAGAAATGTACATCAAAACATACACATTTTCATTGTACATTCAAGGAATGTACCTCAAAACATACACATTTTCATTGTACATTCAAGAAATGTACATCAAAACCTACACATTTTCAGTGTACATTCAAGAAATGTACATCAAAACATACACATTTTCATTGTACACTCAAGAAATGTACATCAAAACATACACATTTTCATTGTACATTCAAGAAATGTACATCAAAACATACACATTTTCATTGTATATACCGGAAATGTACATCAAAACATATACATTTTCATTGTACATTTAAGAAGTGTACATCAAAACCTACACATTTTCAGTGTACATTAGAGAAATGTACATCAAAACATACACATTTTCATTGTACACTCAAGAAATGTACATCAAAACATACACATTTTCATTGTACATTCAACAAATGTACATCAAAACATACACATATTCATTGTACATTCCGGAAATGTACATCAAAACATATATATTTTCATTGTACATTCAAGAAATGTATATCAAAACATACACATTTTCAGATTACATTCAAGAAATGTACATCAAAACATACACATTTTCATTGTACATTGAAGAAATGTACATCAAAACATACACATTTTCATTGTACATTCAAGAAATGTACATCAAAACATAAACATTTTCATAGTACATTCAAGGAATGTACATCAAAACATACACATTTTCATTGTATATTCAACAAATGTATATCAAAACACACACATTTTCATTGTACACTAAGGAAATGTACATCAAAACATACACATTTTGAGTGTACATTCAAGAGATATGCATCAAAACATACACATTTTCATTGTACATTCTAGAAATATACATCAAAACATACACATTTTCATTGTATATACAAGAAATGTACATCAAAACATACACATTTTCATTGTACACTCAAGAAATGTACATCAAAACATACACATTTTCATTGTACATTCAAGAAATGTATATCAAAACATACACATTTTCATTGTACATTCCAGAAATGTACATCAAAACATACACATTTTCAGTGTACATTCAAGAAATGTATATCAAAAAATACACATTTTCAGTGTACATTCAAGAAATGTACATCAAAGCAAACACATTTTCATTGTACGCTAAGGAAATGTACATCAAAACATACACATTTTCATTGTACATTCAAGAAATGCACAACAAAACATACACATTTTCATTGTACATTCAAGAAATATACATCAAAACATACACATTTTCATTGTACATTCAAGAAATGTACATCAAAACATACACATTTTCATTGTACACTCAAGAAATGTACATCAAATCATACACATTTTCATTGTACACTCAAGAAATGTACATCAAAACATACACATTTTCATTGTACATTCAAGAAATGTACATCAAAACATACACATTTTCATTGTACATTCCAGAAATGTACATCAAAACATACACATTTTCATTGTACATTCAAGGAATGTACCTCAAAACATACACATTTTCATTGTACATTCAAGAAATGTACATCAAAACCTACACATTTTCAGTGTACATTCAAGAAATGTACATCAAAACATACACATTTTCTTTGTACACTCAAGAAATGTAAATCAAAACATACACATTTTCATTGTACATTCAAGAAATGTACATCAAAACATACACATTTTCATTGTATATACCGGAAATGTACATCAAAACATATACATTTTCATTGTACATTTAAGAAATGTACATCAAAACCTACACATTTTCAGTGTACATTAGAGAAATGTACATCAAAACATACACATTTTCATTGTACACTCGAGAAATGTACATCAAAACATACACATTTTCATTGTACATTCAACAAATGTACATCAAAACATACACATATTCATTGTACATTCCGGAAATGTACATCAAAACATATATATTTTCATTGTACATTCAAGAAATGTATATCAAAACATACACATTTTCAGATTACATTCAAGAAATGTACATCAAAACATACACATTTTCATTGTACATTCTAGAAATATACATCAAAACATACACATTTTCATTGTATATACAAGAAATGTACATCAAAACATACACATTTTCATTGTACACTCAAGAATTGTACATCAAAACATACACATTTTCAGTGTACATTCAAGAAATGTATATCAAAACATACACATTTTCATTGTACATTCCAGAAATGTACATCAAAACATACACATTTTCAGTGTACATTCAAGAAATGTATTTCAAAAAATACACATTTTCATTGTATATACAAGAAATGTACATCAAAACATACACTTCTTCATTGTACACTAAAGAAATGTACATCAAAACATACACACTTTCAGTGTACATTCAAGAAATATACATCAAAACATACACATTTTCATTGTACATTCAAGAAATGTACATCAAAACATACACGTTTTCATTGTACATTCAAGAAATGTACATCAAAACATACACATTTTCATTGTACCTCAAGAAATCTACATCAAAACATACACATTTTCATTGTACACTCAAGAAATGTACATCAAAACATACACATTTTCATTGTACATTCAAGAAATGTATATCAAAATATACACATTTTCATTGTACATTCAAGAAATGTACATCAAAACATACACATTTTCATTGTACATTTAAGAAATGTACAAGAAAACATACACATTTTCATTGTACATTCAAGGAATGTACATCAAAACATACACATTTTCATTGTACATTCAAGAAATGTACATCAAACATACACATTTTGAGTGTACATTCAAGAGATATACATCAAAACATGCACATTTTCATTGTATATACCAGAAATGTACATCAAAACATACACATTTTCATTGTATATACAAGAAATGTAAATCAAAACATACACATTTTCATTGTATATACAAGAAATGTACATCAAGACATACACATTTTCAGTGTACATTCAAGAAATGTATATCAAAATATACACATTTTCATTGTACATTCAAGAAATGTACATCAAAACATACACATTTTCATTGTACATTTAAGAAATGTACAAGAAAACATACACATTTTCATTGTACATTCAAGGAATGTACATCAAAACATACACATTTTCATTGTACATTCAAGAAATGTACATCAAAACACACACATTTTCATTGTACACTCAATAAATGTACATCACACATACACATTTTGAGTGTACATTCAAGAGATATACATCAAAACATGCACATTTTCATTGTATATACCAGAAATGTACATCAAAACATACACATTTTCATTGTATATACAAGAAATGTAAATCAAAACATACACATTTTCATTGTATATACAAGAAATGTATATCAAAACATACACATTTTCAGTGTACATTCAAGAAATGTACATAAAAAACTACACATTTTCATTGTACATTCCAGAAATGTACATCAAAACATACACATTTTCAGTGTACATTCAAGAAATGTATATCAAAACATACACATTTTCAGATTACATTCAAGAAATGTACATCAAAAGATACACATTTTCATTGTAAATTCAAGAAATGTACATCAAAACATACACATTTTCATTGTACATTCAAGAAATGTACATCAAAACATACACATTTTCATTGTATATACCGGAAATGTACATCAAAACATATACATTTTCATTGTACATTTAAGAAATGTACATCAAAACCTACACATTTTCAGTGTACATTAGAGAAATGTACATCAAAACATACACATTTTCATTGTACACTCAAGAAATGTACATCAAAACATACACATTTTCATTGTACATTCAACAAATGTACATCAAAACATACACATATTCATTGTACATTCCGGAAATGTACATCAAAACATATATATTTTCATTGTACATTCAAGAAATGTATATCAAAACATACACATTTTGAGATTACATTCAAGAAATGTACATCAAAACATACACATTTTCATTGTACATTCTAGAAGTATACATCAAAACATACATATTTTCATTGTATATACAAGAAATGTACATCAAAACATACACATTTTCATTGTACACTCAAGAATTGTACATCAAAACATACACATTTTCAGTGTACATTCAAGAAATGTATATCAAAACATACACATTTTCATTGTACATTCCAGAAATGTACATCAAAACATACACATTTTCAGTGTACATTCAAGAAATGTATATCATAAAATACACATTTTCATTGTATATACAAGAAATGTACATCAAAACATACACTTCTTCATTGTACACTAAAGAAATGTACATCAAAACATACACACTTTCAGTGTACATTCAAGAAATATACATCAAAACATACACATTTTCATTGTACATTCAAGAAATGTACATCAAAACATACACATTTTCATTGTACATTCAAGAAATGCACATCAAAACATACACATTTTCATTGTACACTCAAGAAATGTACATCAAAACATACACATTTTCATTGTACATTCAAGAAATGTATATCAAAATATACACATTTTCATTGTACATTCAAGAAATGTACATCAAAACATACACATTCTCATTGTACATTTAAGAAATGTACAAGAAAACATACACATTTTCATTGTACATTCAAGGAATGTACATCAAAACATACACATTTTCATTGTACATTCAAGAAATGTACATTAAAACACACACATTTTCATTGTACACTCAATAAATGTACATCAAACATACACATTTTGAGTGTACATTCAAGAGATATACATCAAAACATGCACATTTTCATTGTATATACCAGAAATGTACATCAAAACATACACATTTTCATTGTATATACAAGAAATGTAAATCAAAACATACACATTTTCATTGTATATACAAGAAATGTATATCAAAACATACACATTTTCAGTGTACATTCAAGAAATGTACATCAAAACATACACATTTTCATTGTACATTCAAGAAATGTACATCAAAACATACACATTTTCATTGTACATTCTAGAAATATACATCAAAACATACACATTTTCATTGTATATACAAGAAATGTACATCAAAACATACACATTTTCATTGTACACTCAAGAAATGTACATCAAAACATACACATTTTCAGTGTACATTCAAGAAATGTATATCAAAACATACACATTTTCATTGTACATTCCAGAAATATACATCAAAACATACACATTTTCAGTGTACATTCAAGAAACGTACATCAAAGCAAACACATTTTCATTGTACACTAAGGAAATGTACATCAAAACATACACATTTTCATTGTACATTCAAGAAATGCACATCAAAACATACACATATTTATTGTACATTCAAGGAATATACATCAAAACATACACATTTTCATTGTATATACAAGAAATGTACATCAAAACATACACATTTTCATTGTACACTCAAGAAATGTACATCAAAACATACACATTTTCAGTGTACATTCAAGAAATGTATATCAAAACATACACATTTTCATTGTACATTCCAGAAATATACATCAAAACATACACATTTTCAGTGTACATTCAAGAAACGTACATCAAAGCAAACACATTTTCATTGTACACTAAGGAAATGTTAATCAAAACATACACATTTTCATTGTACATTCAAGAAATGCACATCAAAACACACACATATTTATTGTACATTCAAGAAATATACATCAAAACATACACATTTTCATTGTACATTCAAGAAATGTACATCAAAACATACACATTTTCATTGTACACTCAAGAAATGTACGTGAAATCATACACATTTTCATTGTACACTCAAGAAATGTACATCAAAACATACACATTTTCATTGTACATTCAAGAAATGTACATCAAAACATACACATTTTCATTGTACATTCAAGAAATGTACATCAAAACATACACATTTTCATTGTACATTCAAGGAATGTACCTCAAAACATACACATTTTCATTGTACATTCAAGAAATGTGCATCAAAACCTACACATTTTCAGTGTACATTCAAGAAATGTACATCAAAACATACACATTTTCATTGTACACTCAAGAAATGTACATCAAAACATACACATTTTCATTGTACATTCAAGAAATGTACATCAAAACATACACATTTTCATTGTATATACCGGAAATGTACATCAAAACATATACATTTTCATTGTACATTTAAGAAATGTACATCAAAACCTACACATTTTCAGTGTACATTAGAGAAATGTACATCAAAACATACACATTTTCATTGTACACTCAAGAAATGTACATCAAAACATACACATTTTCATTGTACATTCAACAAATGTACATCAAAACATACACATATTCATTGTACATTCCGGAAATGTACATCAAAACATATATATTTTCATTGTACATTCAAGAAATGTATATCAAAACATACACATTTTCAGATTACATTCAAGAAATGTACATCAAAACATACACATTTTCATTGTACATTGAAGACAAGTACATCAAAACATACACATTTTCATTGTACATTCAAGAAATGTACATCAAAACATAAACATTTTCATAGTACATTCAAGGAATGTACATCAAAACATACACATTTTCATTGTATATTCAAGAAATGTATATCAAAACACACACATTTTCATTGTACACTAAGGAAATGTACATCAAAACATACACATTTTGAGTGTACATTCAAGAGATATGCATCAAAACATACACATTTTCATTGTACATTCTAGAAATATACATCAAAACATACACATTTTCATTGTATATACAAGAAATGTACATCAAAACATACACATTTTCATTGTACACTCAAGAAATGTACATCAAAACATACACATTTTCATTGTACATTCAAGAAATGTATATCAAAACATACACATTTTCATTGTACATTCCAGAAATGTACATCAAAACATACACATTTTCAGTGTACATTCAAGAAATGTATATCAAAAAATACACATTTTCAGTGTACATTCAAGAAATGTACATCAAAGCAAACACATTTTCATTGTACGCTAAGGAAATGTACATCAAAACATACACATTTTCATTGTACATTCAAGAAATGCACAACAAAACATACACATTTTCATTGTACATTCAAGAAATATACATCAAAACATACACATTTTCATTGTACATTCAAGAAATGTACATCAAAACAAACACCTTTTCATTGTACACTCAAGAAATGTACATCAAATCATACACATTTTCATTGTACACTCAAGAAATGTACATCAAAACATACACATTTTCATTGTACATTCAAGAAATGTACATCAAAACATACACATTTTCATTGTACATTTCAGAAATGTACATCAAAACATACACATTTTCATTGTACATTCAAGGAATGTACCTCAAAACATACACATTTTCATTGTACATTCAAGAAATGTACATCAAAACCTACACATTTTCAGTGTACATTCAAGAAATGTACATAAAAACATACACATTTTCTTTGTACACTCAAGAAATGTAAATCAAAACATACACATTTTCATTGTACATTCAAGAAATGTACATCAAAACATACACATTTTCATTGTATATACCGGAAATGTACATCAAAACATATACATTTTCATTGTACATTTAAGAAATGTACATCAAAACCTACACATTTTCAGTGTACATTAGAGAAATGTACATCAAAACATACACATTTTCATTGTACACTCAAGAAATGTACATCAAAACATACACATTTTCATTGTACATTCAACAAATGTACATCAAAACATACACATATTCATTGTACATTCCGGAAATGTACATCAAAACATATATATTTTCATTGTACATTCAAGAAATGTATATCAAAACATACACATTTTCAGATTACATTCAAGAAATGTACATCAAAACATACACATTTTCATTGTACATTCTAGAAATATACATCAAAACATACACATTTTCATTGTACACTAAGGAAATGTACATCAAAACATACACATTTTGAGTGTACATTCAAGAGATATGCATCAAAACATACACATTTTCATTGTACATTCAAGAAATGTACATCAAAACACACACATTTTCATTGTACACTCAATAAATGTACATCACACATACACATTTTGAGTGTACATTCAAGAGATATACATCAAAACATGCACATTTTCATTGTATATACCAGAAATGTACATCAAAACATACACATTTTCATTGTATATACAAGAAATGTAAATCAAAACATACACATTTTCATTGTATATACAAGAAATGTATATCAAAACATACACATTTTCAGTGTACATTCAAGAAATGTACATAAAAAACACACACATTTTCATTGTACACTAAGGAAATGTACATCAAAACATACACATTTTGAGTGTACATTCAAGAGATATGCATCAAAACATACACATTTTCATTGTACATTCAAGAAATGTACATCAAAACACACACATTTTCATTGTACACTCAATAAATGTACATCACACATACACATTTTGAGTGTACATTCAAGAGATATACATCAAAACATGCACATTTTCATTGTATATACCAGAAATGTACATCAAAACATACACATTTTCATTGTATATACAAGAAATGTAAATCAAAACATACACATTTTCATTGTATATACAAGAAATGTATATCAAAACATACACATTTTCAGTGTACATTCAAGAAATGTACATAAAAAACTACACATTTTCATTGTACATTCCAGAAATGTACATCAAAACATACACATTTTCAGTGTACATTCAAGAAATGTATATCAAAACATACACATTTTCAGATTACATTCAAGAAATGTACATCAAAAGATACACATTTTCATTGTAAATTCAAGAAATGTACATCAAAACATACACATTTTCATTGTACATTCAAGAAATGTACATCAAAACATACACATTTTCATTGTATATACCGGAAATGTACATCAAAACATATACATTTTCATTGTACATTTAAGAAATGTACATCAAAACCTACACATTTTCAGTGTACATTAGAGAAATGTACATCAAAACATACACATTTTCATTGTACACTCAAGAAATGTACATCAAAACATACACATTTTCATTGTACATTCAACAAATGTACATCAAAACATACACATATTCATTGTACATTCCGGAAATGTACATCAAAACATATATATTTTCATTGTACATTCAAGAAATGTATATCAAAACATACACATTTTGAGATTACATTCAAGAAATGTACATCAAAACATACACATTTTCATTGTACATTCTAGAAGTATACATCAAAACATACATATTTTCATTGTATATACAAGAAATGTACATCAAAACATACACATTTTCATTGTACACTCAAGAATTGTACATCAAAACACACATTTTCAGTGTACATTCAAGAAATGTATATCAAAACATACACATTTTCATTGTACATTCCAGAAATGTACATCAAAACATACACATTTTCAGTGTACATTCAAGAAATGTATATCATAAAATACACATTTTCATTGTATATACAAGAAATGTACATCAAAACATACACTTCTTCATTGTACACTAAAGAAATGTACATCAAAACATACACACTTTCAGTGTACATTCAAGAAATATACATCAAAACATACACATTTTCATTGTACATTCAAGAAATGTACATCAAAACATACACATTTTCATTGTACATTCAAGAAATGCACATCAAAACATACACATTTTCATTGTACACTCAAGAAATGTACATCAAAACATACACATTTTCATTGTACATTCAAGAAATGTATATCAAAATATACACATTTTCATTGTACATTCAAGAAATGTACATCAAAACATACACATTCTCATTGTACATTTAAGAAATGTACAAGAAAACATACACATTTTCATTGTACATTCAAGGAATGTACATCAAAACATACACATTTTCATTGTACATTCAAGAAATGTACATTAAAACACACACATTTTCATTGTACACTCAATAAATGTACATCAAACATACACATTTTGAGTGTACATTCAAGAGATATACATCAAAACATGCACATTTTCATTGTATATACCAGAAATGTACATCAAAACATACACATTTTCATTGTATATACAAGAAATGTAAATCAAAACATACACATTTTCATTGTATATACAAGAAATGTATATCAAAACATACACATTTTCAGTGTACATTCAAGAAATGTACATCAAAACATACACATTTTCATTGTACATTCAAGAAATGTACATCAAAACATACACATTTTCATTGTACATTCTAGAAATATACATCAAAACATACACATTTTCATTGTATATACAAGAAATGTACATCAAAACATACACATTTTCATTGTACACTCAAGAAATGTACATCAAAACATACACATTTTCAGTGTACATTCAAGAAATGTATATCAAAACATACACATTTTCATTGTACATTCCAGAAATATACATCAAAACATACACATTTTCAGTGTACATTCAAGAAACGTACATCAAAGCAAACACATTTTCATTGTACACTAAGGAAATGTACATCAAAACATACACATTTTCATTGTACATTCAAGAAATGCACATCAAAACATACACATATTTATTGTACATTCAAGGAATATACATCAAAACATACACATTTTCATTGTATATACAAGAAATGTACATCAAAACATACACATTTTCATTGTACACTCAAGAAATGTACATCAAAACATACACATTTTCAGTGTACATTCAAGAAATGTATATCAAAACATACACATTTTCATTGTACATTCCAGAAATATACATCAAAACATACACATTTTCAGTGTACATTCAAGAAACGTACATCAAAGCAAACACATTTTCATTGTACACTAAGGAAATGTTAATCAAAACATACACATTTTCATTGTACATTCAAGAAATGCACATCAAAACACACACATATTTATTGTACATTCAAGAAATATACATCAAAACATACACATTTTCATTGTACATTCAAGAAATGTACATCAAAACATACACATTTTCATTGTACACTCAAGAAATGTACGTGAAATCATACACATTTTCATTGTACACTCAAGAAATGTACATCAAAACATACACATTTTCATTGTACATTCAAGAAATGTACATCAAAACATACACATTTTCATTGTACATTCAAGAAATGTACATCAAAACATACACATTTTCATTGTACATTCAAGGAATGTACCTCAAAACATACACATTTTCATTGTACATTCAAGAAATGTGCATCAAAACCTACACATTTTCAGTGTACATTCAAGAAATGTACATCAAAACATACACATTTTCATTGTACACTCAAGAAATGTACATCAAAACATACACATTTTCATTGTACATTCAAGAAATGTACATCAAAACATACACATTTTCATTGTATATACCGGAAATGTACATCAAAACATATACATTTTCATTGTACATTTAAGAAATGTACATCAAAACCTACACATTTTCAGTGTACATTAGAGAAATGTACATCAAAACATACACATTTTCATTGTACACTCAAGAAATGTACATCAAAACATACACATTTTCATTGTACATTCAACAAATGTACATCAAAACATACACATATTCATTGTACATTCCGGAAATGTACATCAAAACATATATATTTTCATTGTACATTCAAGAAATGTATATCAAAACATACACATTTTCAGATTACATTCAAGAAATGTACATCAAAACATACACATTTTCATTGTACATTGAAGACAAGTACATCAAAACATACACATTTTCATTGTACATTCAAGAAATGTACATCAAAACATAAACATTTTCATAGTACATTCAAGGAATGTACATCAAAACATACACATTTTCATTGTATATTCAAGAAATGTATATCAAAACACACACATTTTCATTGTACACTAAGGAAATGTACATCAAAACATACACATTTTGAGTGTACATTCAAGAGATATGCATCAAAACATACACATTTTCATTGTACATTCTAGAAATATACATCAAAACATACACATTTTCATTGTATATACAAGAAATGTACATCAAAACATACACATTTTCATTGTACACTCAAGAAATGTACATCAAAACATACACATTTTCATTGTACATTCAAGAAATGTATATCAAAACATACACATTTTCATTGTACATTCCAGAAATGTACATCAAAACATACACATTTTCAGTGTACATTCAAGAAATGTATATCAAAAAATACACATTTTCAGTGTACATTCAAGAAATGTACATCAAAGCAAACACATTTTCATTGTACGCTAAGGAAATGTACATCAAAACATACACATTTTCATTGTACATTCAAGAAATGCACAACAAAACATACACATTTTCATTGTACATTCAAGAAATATACATCAAAACATACACATTTTCATTGTACATTCAAGAAATGTACATCAAAACAAACACCTTTTCATTGTACACTCAAGAAATGTACATCAAATCATACACATTTTCATTGTACACTCAAGAAATGTACATCAAAACATACACATTTTCATTGTACATTCAAGAAATGTACATCAAAACATACACATTTTCATTGTACATTCCAGAAATGTACATCAAAACATACACATTTTCATTGTACATTCAAGGAATGTACCTCAAAACATACACATTTTCATTGTACATTCAAGAAATGTACATCAAAACCTACACATTTTCAGTGTACATTCAAGAAATGTACATAAAAACATACACATTTTCTTTGTACACTCAAGAAATGTAAATCAAAACATACACATTTTCATTGTACATTCAAGAAATGTACATCAAAACATACACATTTTCATTGTATATACCGGAAATGTACATCAAAACATATACATTTTCATTGTACATTTAAGAAATGTACATCAAAACCTACACATTTTCAGTGTACATTAGAGAAATGTACATCAAAACATACACATTTTCATTGTACACTCAAGAAATGTACATCAAAACATACACATTTTCATTGTACATTCAACAAATGTACATCAAAACATACACATATTCATTGTACATTCCGGAAATGTACATCAAAACATATATATTTTCATTGTACATTCAAGAAATGTATATCAAAACATACACATTTTCAGATTACATTCAAGAAATGTACATCAAAACATACACATTTTCATTGTACATTCTAGAAATATACATCAAAACATACACATTTTCATTGTATATACAAGAAATGTACATCAAAACATACACATTTTCATTGTACACTCAAGAATTGTACATCAAAACATACACATTTTCAGTGTACATTCAAGAAATGTATATCAAAACATACACATTTTCATTGTACATTCCAGAAATGTACATCAAAACATACACATTTTCAGTGTACATTCAAGAAATGTATTTCAAAAAATACACATTTTCATTGTATATACAAGAAATGTACATCAAAACATACACTTCTTCATTGTACACTAAAGAAATGTACATCAAAACATACACACTTTCAGTGTACATTCAAGAAATATACATCAAAACATACACATTTTCATTGTACATTCAAGAAATGTACATCAAAACATACACGTTTTCATTGTACATTCAAGAAATGTACATCAAAACATACACATTTTCATTGTACCTCAAGAAATGTACATCAAAACATACACATTTTCATTGTACACTCAAGAAATGTACATCAAAACATACACATTTTCATTGTACATTCAAGAAATGTATATCAAAATATACACATTTTCATTGTACATTCAAGAAATGTACATCAAAACATACACATTTTCATTGTACATTTAAGAAATGTACAAGAAAACATACACATTTTCATTGTACATTCAAGGAATGTACATCAAAACATACACATTTTCATTGTACATTCAAGAAATGTACATCAAAACACACACATTTTCATTGTACACTCAATAAATGTACATCAAACATACACATTTTGAGTGTACATTCAAGAGATATACATCAAAACATGCACATTTTCATTGTATATACCAGAAATGTACATCAAAACATACACATTTTCATTGTATATACAAGAAATGTAAATCAAAACATACACATTTTCATTGTATATACAAGAAATGTATATCAAGACATACACATTTTCAGTGTACATTCAAGAAATGTACATAAAAAACTACACATTTTCATTGTACATTCCAGAAATGTACATCAAAACATACACATTTTCAGTGTACATTCAAGAAATGTATATCAAAACATACACATTTTCAGATTACATTCAAGAAATGTACATCAAAAGATACACATTTTCATTGTACATTCAAGAAATGTACATCAAAACATACACATTTTCATTGTACATTCCAGAAATATACATCAAAACATACACATTTTCATTGTATATACAAGAAATGTATATCAAAACATACACATTTTCATTGTACATTCAAGAAATGTACATCAAAACATACACATTTTCATTGTATATACAAGAAATGTATATCAAAACATACACATTTTCATTGTATATACAAGAAATGTATATCAAAACATACACATTTTCATTGTACATTCTAGAAATATACATCAAAACATACACATTTTCAGTGTACATTCAAGAAATGTATATCAAAACATACACATTTTCATTGTACATTCAAGAAATGTACATCAAAACATACACATTTTCATTGTACATTCAAGAAATGTACATCAAAACATACACATTTTCATTGTACATTCTAGAAATATACATCAAAACATACACATTTTCATTGTATATACAAGAAATGTACATCAAAACATACACATTTTCATTGTACACTCAAGAAATGTACATCAAAACATACACATTTTCAGTGTACATTCAAGAAATGTATATCAAAACATACACATTTTCATTGTACATTCCAGAAATATACATCAAAACATACACATTTTCAGTGTACATTCAAGAAATGTACATCAAAGCAAACACATTTTCATTGTACACTAAGGAAATGTACATCAAAACATACACATTTTCATTGTACATTCAAGAAATGCACATCAAAAATTACACATTTTCATTGTACATTCAAGAAATATACATCAAAACATACACATTTTCATTGTACATTCAAGAAATGTACATCAAAACATACACATTTTCATTGTACACTCAAGAAATGTACATCAAAACATACACATTTTCATTGTACATTCAAGAAATATACATCAAAACATACACATTTTCATTGTACACTCAAGAAATGTACATCAAAACATACACATTTTCATTGTACATTCAAGAAATATACATCAAAACATACACATTTTCATTGTACACTCAAGAAATGTACATCAAATCATACACATTTTCATTGTACACTCAAGAAATGTACATCAAAACATACACATTTTCATTGTACATTCAAGAAATGTACATCAAACATACACATTTTGAGTGTACATTCAAGAGATATACATCAAAACATGCACATTTTCATTGTATATACCAGAAATGTACATCAAAACATACACATTTTCATTGTATATACAAGAAATGTAAATCAAAACATACACATTTTCATTGTATATACAAGAAATGTATATCAAAACACACATTTTCAGTGTACATTCAAGAAATGTACATAAAAAACTACACATTTTCATTGTACATTCCAGAAATGTACATCAAAACATACACATTTTCAGTGTACATTCAAGAAATGTACATCAAAAAATACACATTTTCAGTGTACATTCAAGAAATGTACATCAAAGCAAACACATTTTCATTGTACACTAAAGAAATGTACATCAAAACATACACATTTTCATTGTACATTCAAGAAATGCACATCAAAACATACACATTTTCATTGTACATTCAAGAAATAAACATCAAAACATACACATTTTCATTGCACATTCAAGAAATGTACATCAAAACATACACATTCTCATTGTACATTCAAGAAATGTACCTCAAAACATACACATTTTCATTGTACATTAAAGAAATGTACATCACAACCTACACAATTTCAGTGTACATTCAAGAAATGTACATCAAAACATACACATTTTCATTGTACATCCAAGAAATGTACATCAAAACATACACATTTTCATTGTACATTCAAGGAATGTACATCAAAACATACACATTTTCATTGTATATACCAGAAATGTACATCAAAGCATACACATTTTCATTGTATATACAAGAAATGTACATCAAAACATACACATTTACAGTGTACATTCAAGAAATGTACATCAAAACATACACATTTTCATTGTACATTCAAGAAATGTATATCAAAACATACACATTTTCATTGTACATTCAAGAAATGTACATCAAAACATACACATTTTCATTGTACATTCAAGGAGTGTACATCAAAACATACACATTTTCAGTGTACATTCAAGAAATGTACATGAAAACATATACATTTTCATTGTACGTTCAAGAAGTGTATATCAAAACATACACATTTTCAGATTACATTCAAGAAATGTACATCAAAGTATACACATTTTCATTGAATATACAAGAAATGTACTTCAAAACATACACTTCTTCATTGTACACTAAAGAAATGTACATCACAACATACACACTTTCAGTGTACATTCAAGAAATGTACATCAAAACATACACATTTTCATTGTACATTCAAGAAATGTACATCAAAACATACACATTTTCATTGTACATTCAAGAAATGTACATCAAAACATACACATTTTCATTGTACCTCAAGAAATCTACATCAAAACATACACATTTTCATTGTACACTCAAGAAATGTACATCAAAACATACACATTTTCATTGTACATTCAAGAAATGTATATCAAAATATACACATTTTCACTGTACATTCAAGAAATGTACATCAAAACATACACATTTTCATTGTACATTTAAGAAATGTACAAGAAAACATACACATTTTCATTGTACATTCAAGAAATGTACATCAAAACACACACATTTTCATTGTACACTCAATAAATGTACATCAAACATACACATTTTGAGTGTACATTCAAGAGATATACATCAAAACATGCACATTTTCATTGTATATACCAGAAATGTACATCAAAACATACACATTTTCATTGTATATACAAGAAATGTAAATCAAAACATAAACATTTTCATTGTATATACAAGAAATGTATATCAAAACATACACATTTTCAGTGTACATTCAAGAAATGTACATAAAAAACTACACATTTTCATTGTACATTCCAGAAATGTACATCAAAACATACACATTTTCAGTGTACATTCAAGAAATGTATATCAAAACATACACATTTTCAGATTACATTCAAGAAATGTACATCAAAAGATACACATTTTCAATGTACATTCAAGAAATGTACATCAAAACATACACATTTTCATTGTACATTCAAGAAATGTGCATCAAAACATACACATTTTCATTGTACATTCTAGAAATATACATCAAAACATACACATTTTCATTGTATATACAAGAAATGTACATCAAAACATACACATTTTCATTGTACACTCAAGAAATGTACTTCAAAACATACACATTTTCAGTGTACATTCAAGAAATGTATATCAAAACATACACATTTTCGTTGTACATTCCAGAAATGTACATCAAAACATACACATTTTCAGTGTACATTCAAGAAATGTATATCAAAAAATACACATTTTCAGTGTACATTCAAGAAATGTACATCAAAGCAAACACATTTTCATTGTACACTAAGGAAATGTACATCAAAACATACACATTTTCATTGTACATTCAAGAAATGCACAACAAAACATACACATTTTCATTGTACATTCAAGAAATATACATCAAAACATACACATTTTCATTGTACATTCAAGAAATGTACATCAAAACATACACATTTTCATTGTACACTCAAGAAATGTACATCAAATCATACACATTTTCATTGTACACTCAAGAAATGTACATCAAAACATTGACATCTTCGTTGTACATTCAAGAAATGTACATCAAAACATACACATTTTCATTGTACATTCAAGAAATGTACATCAAAACATACACATTTTCATTGTACATTCAAGGAATGTACCTCAAAACATACACATTTTCATTGTACATTCAAGAAATGTACATCAAAACCTACACATTTTCAGTGTACATTCAAGAAATGTACATCAAAACATACACATTTTCATTGTACACTCAAGAAATGTACATCAAAACATACACATTTTCATTGTACATTCAAGAAATGTACATCAAAACATACACATTTTCATTGTATATACCGGAAATGTACATCAAAACATATACATTTTCATTGTACATTTAAGAAATGTACATCAAAACCTACACATTTTCAGTGTACATTAGAGAAATGTACATCAAAACATACAGATTTTCATTGTACACTCAAGAAATGTACATCAAAACATACACATTTTCATTGTACATTCAACAAATGTACATCAAAACATACACATATTCATTGTACATTCCGGAAATGTACATCAAAACATATATATTTTTTATTGTACATTCAAGAAATGTATATCAAAACATACACATTTTCAGATTACATTCAAGAAATGTACATCAAAACATACACATTTTCATTGTACATTCTAGAAATATACATCAAAACATACACATTTTCATTGTATATACAAGAAATGTACATCAAAACATACACATTTTCATTGTACACTCAAGAAATCTACATCAAAACATACACATTTTCATTGTACACTCAAGAAATGTACATCAAAACATACACATTTTCATTGTACATTCTAGAAATATACATCAAAACATACACATTTTCATTGTACATTCAAGAAATGTACATCAAAACATACACATTTTCATTGTACCTCAAGAAATCTACATCAAAACATACACATTTTCATTGTACACTCAAGAAATGTACATCAAAACATACACATTTTCATTGTACATTCAAGAAATGTATATCAAAATATACACATTTTCACTGTACATTCAAGAAATGTACATCAAAACATACACATTTTCATTGTACATTTAAGAAATGTACAAGAAAACATACACATTTTCATTGTACATTCAAGAAATGTACATCAAAACACACACATTTTCATTGTACACTCAATAAATGTACATCAAACACACACATTTTGAGTGTACATTCAAGAGATATACATCAAAACATGCACATTTTCATTGTATATACCAGAAATGTACATCAAAACATACACATTTTCATTGTATATACAAGAAATGTAAATCAAAACATAAACATTTTCATTGTATATACAAGAAATGTATATCAAAACATACACATTTTCAGTGTACATTCAAGAAATGTACATCAAAACATACACATTTTCAGTGTACATTCAAGAAATGTATATCAAAACATACACATTTTCAGATTACATTCAAGAAATGTACATCAAAAGATACACATTTTCAATGTACATTCAAGAAATGTACATCAAAACATACACATTTTCATTGTACATTCAAGAAATGTACATCAAAACATACACATTTTCATTGTACATTCTAGAAATATACATCAAAACATACACATTTTCATTGTATATACAAGAAATGTACATCAAAACATACACATTTTCATTGTACACTCAAGAAATGTACTTCAAAACATACACATTTTCAGTGTACATTCAAGAAATGTATATCAAAACATACACATTTTCGTTGTACATTCCAGAAATGTACATCAAAACATACACATTTTCAGTGTACATTCAAGAAATGTATATCAAAAAATACACATTTTCAGTGTACATTCAAGAAATGTACATCAAAGCAAACACATTTTCATTGTACACTAAGGAAATGTACATCAAAACATACACATTTTCATTGTACATTCAAGAAATGCACAACAAAACATACACATTTTCATTGTACATTCAAGAAATATACATCAAAACATACACATTTTCATTGTACATTCAAGAAATGTACATCAAAACATACACATTTTCATTGTACACTCAAGAAATGTACATCAAATCATACACATTTTCATTGTACACTCAAGAAATGTACATCAAAAGATTGACATCTTCGTTGTACATTCAAGAAATGTACATCAAAACATACACATTTTCATTGTACATTCAAGAAATGTACATCAAAACATACACATTTTCATTGTACATTCAAGGAATGTACCTCAAAACATACACATTTTCATTGTACATTCAAGAAATGTACATCAAAACCTACACATTTTCAGTGTACATTCAAGAAATGTACATCAAAACATACACATTTTCATTGTACACTCAAGAAATGTACATCAAAACATACACATTTTCATTGTACATTCAAGAAATGTACATCAAAACATACACATTTTCATTGTATATACCGGAAATGTACATCAAAACATATACATTTTCATTGTACATTTAAGAAATGTACATCAAAACCTACACATTTTCAGTGTACATTAGAGAAATGTACATCAAAACATACACATTTTCATTGTACACTCAAGAAATGTACATCAAAACATACACATTTTCATTGTACATTCAACAAATGTACATCAAAACATACACATATTCATTGTACATTCCGGAAATGTACATCAAAACATATATATTTTCATTGTACATTCAAGAAATGTATATCAAAACATACACATTTTCAGATTACATTCAAGAAATGTACATCAAAACATACACATTTTCATTGTACATTCTAGAAATATACATCAAAACATATACATTTTCATTGTATATACAAGAAATGTACATCAAAACATACACATTTTCATTGTACACTCAAGAATTGTACATCAAAACATACACATTTTCAGTGTACATTCAAGAAATGTATATCAAAACATACACATTTTCATTGTACATTCCAGAAATGTACATCAAAACATACACATTTTCAGTGTACATTCAAGAAATGTATATCATAAAATACACATTTTCATTGTATATACAAGAAATGTACATCAAAACATACACTTCTTCATTGTACACTAAAGAAATGTACATCAAAACATACACACTTTCAGTGTACATTCAAGAAATATACATCAAAACATACACATTTTCATTGTACATTCAAGAAATGTACATCAAGACATACACATTTTCATTGTACATTCAAGAAATATACATCAAAACATACACATTTTCATTGTACCTCAAGAAATCTACATCAAAACATACACATTTTCATTGTACACTCAAGAAATGTACATCAAAACATACACATTTTCATTGTACATTCAAGAAATGTATATCAAAATATACACATTTTCATTGTACATTCAAGAAATGTACATCAAAACATACACATTTTCATTGTACATTTAAGAAATGTACAAGAAAACATACACATTTTCATTGTACATTCAAGGAATGTACATCAAAACATACACATTTTCATTGTACATTCAAGAAATGTACATCAAAACACACACATTTTCATTGTACACTCAATAAATGTACATCAAACATACACATTTTGAGTGTACATTCAAGAGATATACATCAAAACATGCACATTTTCATTGTATATACCAGAAATGTACATCAAAACATACACATTTTCATTGTATATACAAGAAATGTAAATCAAAACATACACATTTTCATTGTATATACAAGAAATGTATATCAAAACATACACATTTTCAGTGTACATTCAAGAAATGTACATAAAAAGCTACACATTTTCATTGTACATTCCAGAAATGTACATCAAAACATACACATTTTCAGTGTACATTCAAGAAATGTATATCAAAACATACACATTTTCAGATTACATTCAAGAAATGTACATCAAAAGATACACATTTTCATTGTAAATTCAAGAAATGTACATCAAAACATACACATTTTCATTGTACATTCAAGAAATGTACATCAAAACATACACATTTTCATTGTATATACCGGAAATGTACATCAAAACATATACATTTTCATTGTACATTTAAGAAATGTACATCAAAACCTACACATTTTCAGTGTACATTAGAGAAATGTACATCAAAACATACACATTTTCATTGTACACTCAAGAAATGTACATCAAAACATACACATTTTCATTGTACATTCAACAAATGTACATCAAAACATACACATATTCATTGTACATTCCGGAAATGTACATCAAAACATATATATTTTCATTGTACATTCAAGAAATGTATATCAAAACATACACATTTTCAGATTACATTCAAGAAATGTACATCAAAACATACACATTTTCATTGTACATTCTAGAAATATACATCAAAACATACACATTTTGATTGTATATACAAGAAATGTACATCAAAACATACACATTTTCATTGTACACTCAAGAAATGTACATCAAAACATACACATTTTCAGTGTACATTCAAGAAATGTATATCAAAACATACACATTTTCATTGTACATTCCAGAAATATACATCAAAACATACACATTTTCAGTGTACATTCAAGAAATGTACATCAAAGCAAACACATTTTCATTGTACACTAAGGAAATGTACATCAAAACATACACATTTTCATTGTACATTCAAGAAATGCACATCAAAACATACACATTTTCATTGTACATTCAAGAAATATACATCAAAACATACACATTTTCATTGTACATTCAAGAAATGTACATCAAAACATACACATTTTCATTGTACACTCAAGAAATGTACATCAAATCATACACATTTTCATTGTACACTCAAGAAATGTACATCAAAACATACACATTTTCATTGTACATTCAAGAAATGTACATCAAAACATACACATTTTCATTGTACATTCAAGAAATGTACATCAAAACATACACATTTTCATTGTACATTCAAGGAATGTACCTCAAAACATACACATTTTCATTGTACATTCAAGAAATGTACATCAAAACCTACACATTTTCAGTGTACATTCAAGAAATGTACATCAAAACATACACATTTTCATTGTACACTCAAGAAATGTACATCAAAACATACACATTTTCATTGTACATTCAAGAAATGTACATCAAAACATACACATTTTCATTGTATATACCGGAAATGTACATCAAAACATATACATTTTCATTGTACATTTAAGAAATGTACATCAAAACCTACACATTTTCAGTGTACATTAGAGAAATGTACATCAAAACACACACATTTTCATTGTACACTCAAGAAATGTACATCAAAACATACACATTTTCATTGTACATTCAACAAATGTACATCAAAACATACACATATTCATTGTACATTCCGGAAATGTACATCAAAACATATATATTTTCATTGTACATTCAAGAAATGTATATCAAAACATACACATTTTCATTGTACATTGAAGAAATGTACATCAAAACATACACATTTTCATTGTACATTCAAGAAATGTACATCAAAACATAAACATTTTCATAGTACATTCAAGGAATGTACATCAAAACATACACATTTTCATTGCATATTCAAGAAATGTACATCAAAACACACACATTTTCATTGTACACTAAGGAAATGTACATCAAAACATACACATTTTGAGTGTACATTCAAGAGATATACTTCAAAGCATGCACATTTTCATTGTATATACCAGAAATGTACATCAAAACATACACATTTTCATTGTATATACAAGAAATGTAAATCAAAACATACACATTTTCATTGTATATACAAGAAATGTATATCAAAACATACACATTTTCAGTGTACATTCAAGAAATGTACATAAAAAACTACACATTTTCATGGTACATTCCAGAAATGTACATCAAAACATACACATTTTCAGTGTACATTCAAGAAATGTATATCAAAAAATACACATTTTCAGTGTACATTCAAGAAATGTACATCAAAGCAAACACATTTTCATTGTACACTAAAGAAATGTACATTAAAACATACACATTTTCATTGCACATTCAAGAAATGCACATCAAAACATACACATTTTCATTGTACATTCAAGAAATATACATCAAAACATACACATTTTCATTGTACATTCAAGAAATGTACATCAAAACATACACATTCTCAACGTACATTCAAGAAATGTACATCAAAACATACACATTTTCATTGTACATTAAAGAAATGTACATCAAAACCTACACATTTTCAGTGTACATTCAAGAAATGTACATCACAACATACACATTTTCATTGTACACTCAAGAAATGTACATCAAAACATACACATTTTCAGTCTACATTCAAGAAATGTACATCAAAACATACACATTTTCATTGTATATACCAGAAATGTACATCAAAACATACACATTTTCATTATGTATTCAAGAAATGTACATCAAAACATACACATTTTCAGTGTACATTCAAGAAATGTACATCAAAACATATACATTTTCATTGTATATACAAGAAATGTACATCAAAACATACACATTTTCAGTGTACATTCAAGAAATGTACATGAAAACATATACATTTTCATTGTACATTCAAGAAATGTATATCAAAACATACATATTTTCAGATTACATTCAAGAAATGTACATCAAAACATACACATTTTCATTGTACATTCAAGAAATGTATATCAAAACATACACATTTTCATTGTACATTCAAGAAATGTACATCAAAACATACACATTTTCATTGTACATTCAAGAAATGTACAAGAAAACATACACATTTTCATTGTACATTCAAGGAATGTACATCAAAACATACACATTTTCATTGTACATTCAAGAGATGTACATCAAAACACACACATTTTCATTGTACACTCAAGAAAGGTACATCAAAACATACACATTTTGAGTGTACATTCAAGAGATATACATCAAAACATGTACATTTTCATTGTATATACCAGAAATGTACATCAAAACATACACATTTTCATTGTATATACAAGAAATGTAAATCAAAACATACACATTTTCATTGTATATACAAGAAATGTATATCAAAACATACACATTTTCAGTGTACATTCAAGAAATGTACATAAAAAACTACACATTTTCATTGTACATTCCAGAAATGTACATCAAAACATACACATTTTCAGTGTACATTCAAGAAATGTATATCAAAAAATACACATTTTCAGTGTACATTCAAGAAATGTACATCAAAGCAAACACATTTTCATTGTACACTAAGGAAATGTACATCAAAACATACACATTTTCAGTGTACATTCAAGAATTGCACATCAAAACATACACATTTTCATTGCACATTCAAGAAATATACATCAAAACATACACATTTTCATTGTACATTCAAGAAATGTACATCAAAACATACACATTTTCATTGTACACTCAAGAAATGTACATCAAAACATACACATTTTCATTGTACATTCAACAAATGTACATCAAAACATACACATTTTCATTGTACATTCCAGAAATGTACATCAAAACATATACATTTTGATTGTACATTCAAGAAATGTATATCAAAACATACACATTTTCAGATTACATTCAAGAAATGTACATCAAAACATACACATTTTCATTGTACATTGAAGAAATGTACTTCAAAACATACACATTTTCATTGTACATTCAAGAAATGTACATCAAAACATAAACATTTTCATAGTACATTCAAGGAATGTACATCAAAACATATACATTTTCATTGTATATACAAGAAATGTACATCAAAACATACACATTTTCAGTGTACATTCAACAAATGTACATCAAAACATACACATTTTCATTGTACATTCAAGAAATGTACATCAAAACATACACATTTTCATTGTACATTCAAGAAATGTACATCAAAACATACACATTTTCATTGTACATTCTAGAAATATACATCAAAACATACACATTTTCATTGTATATACAAGAAATGTACATCATAACATACACATTTTCATTGTACACTCAAGAAATGTACATCAAAACATACACATTTTCAGTGTACATTCAAGAAATGTATATCAAAACATACACATTTTCATTGTACATTCCAGAAATGTACATCAAAACATACACACTTTCAGTGTACATTCAAGAAATGTGTATCAAAAAGTACACATTTTCAGTGTACATTCAAGAAATGTACATCAAAGCAAACACATTTTCATTGTACACTAAAGAAATGTACATCAAAACATACACATTTTCATTGTACATTCAAGAAATGCACATCAAAACATACACATTTTCATTGTACACTCAAGAAATATACATCAAAACATACACATTTTCATTGTACATTCAAGAAATGTACATCAAAACATAAACATTTTGATTGGACACTCAAGAAATGTACATCAAAACATACACATTTTCATTGTACACTCAAGAAATGTACATCAAAACACACATTTTCAATGTACATTCAAGAAATGTACATCAAAACATACACATTTTCAGTGTACATTCAAGGAATGTACATCAAAACATACACATTTTCATTGTACATTCAAGAAATGTACATCAAAACATACACATTTTCAGTGTACATTCAAGAAATGTACATCTAAACATACAAATTTTCTTTGTATATACAAGAAATGTACATCAAAACATACACATTTTCATTGTACATTTGAGAAATGTACATCAAAACCTACACATTTTCAGTGTACATTCAAGAAATGTACATCAAAACATACACATTTTCATTGTGCATTCAAGAAATGTACATCAAAACCTACACATTTTCAGTGTACATTCAAGAAATGTACATCAAAACATACACATTTTCATTGTACACTCAAGAAATGTACATCAAAACATACACATTTTCATTGTACATTCAAGAAATGTACATTAAAACATACACATTTTCATTGTACATTCCAGAAATGTACATCAAAACATATACACTTTCATTGTACATTCAAGAAATGTATATCAAAACATACACATTTTCAGATTACATTCAAGAAATGTACATCAAAACATAAACATTTTCATAGTACATTCAAGGAATGTACATCAAAACATACACATTTTCATTGTTTATTCAAGAAATGTACATCAAAACATACACATTTTCATTGTACACTAAGGAAATGTACATCAAAACATACACATTTTCTGTGTACATTCAAGAAATGTACATCAAAACATACACATTTTCATTTTATATACCAGAAATGTACATCAAAACATACACATTTTCATTGTATATACAAGAAATGTACTTCAAAACATACACATTTTCAGTGTACATTCAAGAAATGTACATCAAAACATATACATTTTCATTGTATATACAAGAAATGTACATCAAAACATACACATTTTCAGTGTACATTCAAGAAATGTATATCAAAACATACACATTTACAGTGTACATTCAAGAAATGTACATCAAAACATACACATTTTCAGTATACATTCAAGAAATGTACATGAAAACATACACATTTTCATTGTACACTCAAGAAATGTACATCAAACCATACACTTTTTCGTTGTACATTCAAGAAATGTACATCAAAACATACACATTTTCATTGTACATTCAAGAAATGTACATCAAAACATACACATTTTCATTGTACATTCAAGGAATGTACCTCAAAACATACACATTTTCATTGTACATTCAAGAAATGTACATCAAAACCTACACATTTTCAGTGTACATTCAAGAAATGTACATCAAAACATACACATTTTCATTGTACACTCAAGAAATGTACATCAAAACATACACATTTTCATTGTACATTCAAGAAATGTACATCAAAACATACACATTTTCATTGTATATACCGGAAATGTACATCAAAACATATACATTTTCATTGTACATTTAGGAAATGTACATCAAAACCTACACATTTTCAGTGTACATTAGAGAAATGTACATCAAAACACACATATTTTCATTGTACACTCAAGAAATGTACATCAAAACATACACATTTTCATTGTACATTCAACAAATGTACATCAAAACATACACATATTCATTGTACATTCCGGAAATGTACATCAAAACATATATATTTTCATTGTACATTCAAGAAATGTATATCAAAACATACACATTTTCATTGTACATTGAAGAAATGTACATCAAAACATACACACTTTCATTGTACATTCAAGAAATGTACATCAAAACATAAACATTTTCATAGTACATTCAAGGAATGTACATTAAAACATACACATTTTCATTGTATATTCAAGAAATGTACATCAAAACACACACATTTTCATTGTACACTAAGGAAGTGTACATCAAAACATACACATTTTGAGTGTACATTCAAGAGATATACTTCAAAGCATGCACATTTTCATTGTATATACCAGAAATGTACATCAAAACATACACATTTTCATTGTATATACAAGAAATGTAAATCAAAACATACACATTTTCATTGTATATACAAGAAATGTATATCAAAACATACACATTTTCAGTGTACATTCAAGAAATGTACATAAAAAACTACACATTTTCATGGTACATTCCAGAAATGTACATCAAAACATACACACTTTCAGTGTACATTCAAGAAATGTATATCAAAAAATACACATTTTCAGTGTACATTCAAGAAATGTACATCAAAGCAAACACATTTTCATTGTACACTAAAGAAATGTACATCAAAACATACACATTTTCATTGTACATTCAAGAAATGCACATCAAAACATACACATTTTCATTGTACATTCAAGAAATGTACATCAAAACATACACATTCTCAATGTACATTCAAGAAATGTACATCAAAACATACACATTTTCATTGTACATTAAAGAAATGTACATCAAAACCTACACATTTTCAGTGTACATTCAAGAAATGTACATCACAACATACACATTTTCATTGTACACTCAAGAAATGTACATCAAAACATACACATTTTCAGTCTACATTCAAGAAATGTACATCAAAACATACACATTTTCATTGTATATACCAGAAATGTACATCAAAACATACACATTTTCATTGTATATACAAGAAATGTACATCAAAACATACACATTTTCAGTGTACATTCAAGAAATGTACATCAAAACATATACATTTTCATTGTATATACAAGAAATGTACATCAAAACATACACATTTTCAGTGTACATTCAAGAAATGTACATGAAAACATATACATTTTCATTGTACATTCAAGAAATGTATATCAAAACATACATATTTTCAGATTACATTCAAGAAATGTACATCAAAACATACACATTTTCATTGTACATTCAAGAAATGTATATCAAAACATACACATTTTCATTGTACATTCAAGAAATGTACATCAAAACATACACATTTTCATTGTACATTCAAGAAATGTACAAGAAAACATACACATTTTCATTGTACATTCAAGGAATGTACATCAAAACATACACATTTTCATTGTACATTCAAGAGATGTACATCAAAACACACACATTTTCATTGTACACTCAAGAAAGGTACATCAAAACATACACATTTTGAGTGTACATTCAAGAGATATACATCAAAACATGCACATTTTCATTGTATATACCAGAAATGTACATCAAAACATACACATTTTCATTGTATATACAAGAAATGTAAATCAAAACATACACATTTTCATTGTATATACAAGAAATGTATATCAAAACATACACATTTTCAGTGTACATTCAAGAAATGTACATAAAAAACTACACATTTTCATTGTACATTCCAGAAATGTACATCAAAACATACACATTTTCAGTGTACATTCAAGAAATGTATATCAAAAATACACATTTTCAGTGTACATTCAAGAAATGTACATCAAAGCAAACACATTTTCATTGTACACTAAGGAAATGTACATCAAAACATACACATTTTCAGTGTACATTCAAGAATTGCACATCAAAACATACACATTTTCATTGCACATTCAAGAAATATACATCAAAACATACACATTTTCATTGTACATTCAAGAAATGTACATCAAAACATACACATTTTCATTGTACACTCAAGAAATGTACATCAAAACATACACATTTTCATTGTACATTCAACAAATGTACATCAAAACATACACATTTTCATTGTACATTCCAGAAATGTACATCAAAACATATACATTTTCATTGTACATTCAAGAAATGTATATCAAAACATACACATTTTCAGATTACATTCAAGAAATGTACATCAAAACATACACATTTTCATTGTACATTGAAGAAATGTACTTCAAAACATACACATTTTCATTGTACATTCAAGAAATGTACATCAAAACATAAACATTTTCATAGTACATTCAAGGAATGTACATCAAAACATAAACACTTTCATTGTATATACAAGAAATGTACATCAAAACATACACATTTTCAGTGTACATTCAAGAAATGTACATCAAAACATACACATTTTCATTGTACATTCAAGAAATGTACATCAAAACATACACATTTTCATTGTACATTCAAGAAATGTACATCAAAACATACACATTTTCATTGTACATTCTAGAAATATACATCAAAACATACACATTTTCATTGTATATACAAGAAATGTACATCATAACATACACATTTTCATTGTACACTCAAGAAATGTACATCAAAACATACACATTTTCAGTGTACATTCAAGAAATGTATATCAAAACATACACATTTTCATTGTACATTCCAGAAATGTACATCAAAACATACACACTTTCAGTGTACATTCAAGAAATGTGTATCAAAAAGTACACATTTTCAGTGTACATTCAAGAAATGTACATCAAAGCAAACACATTTTCATTGTACACTAAAGAAATGTACATCAAAACATACACATTTTCATTGTACATTCAAGAAATGCACATCAAAACATACACATTTTCATTGTACATTCAAGAAATATACATCAAAACATACACATTTTCATTGTACATTCAAGAAATGTACATCAAAACATAAACATTTTCATTGGACACTCAAGAAATGTACATCAAAACATACACATTTTCATTGTACACTCAAGAAATGTACATCAAAACACACATTTTCAATGTACATTCAAGAAATGTACATCAAAACATACACATTTTCATTGTACATTCAAGAAATGTACATGAAAACATACACATTTTCAGTGTACATTCAAGAAATGTATATCAAAACATACACATTTTCAGTGTACATTCAAGAAATGTACATCTAAACATACAAATTTTCTTTGTATATACAAGAAATGTACATCAAAACATACACATTTTCATTGTACATTTGAGAAATGTACATCAAAACCTACACATTTTCAGTGTACATTCAAGAAATGTACATGAAAACATACACATTTTCATTGTGCATTCAAGAAATGTACATCAAAACCTACACATTTTCAGTGTACATTCAAGAAATGTACATCAAAACATACACATTTTCATTGTACACTCAAGAAATGTACATCAAAACATACACATTTTCATTGTACATTCAAGAAATGTACATCAAAACATACACATTTTCATTGTACATTCAAGAAATATACATCAAAACATACACATTTTCATTGTACATTCAAGAAATATACATCAAAACATACACATTTTCATTGTACATTCAAGAAATGTACATCAAAACATACACATTTTCATTGTACATTCAAGAAATATACATCAAAACATACACATTTTCATTGTACACTCAAGAAATGTACATCAAAACATACACATTTTCATTGTATATTCAAGAAATGTACATCAAAACATACACATTTTCATTGTACATTCAAGAAATCTACATCAAAACATACACATTTTCATTGTACATTCAAGAAATGTACATCAAAACATAAACATTTTCATTGGACACTCAAGAAATGTACATCAAAACATACACATTTTCATTGTACACTCAAGAAATGTACATCAAAACACACATTTTCAATGTACATTCAAGAAATGTACATCAAAACATACACATTTTCATTGTACATTCAAGAAATGTACATGAAAACATACACATTTTTAGTGTACATTCAAGAAATGTATATCAAAACATACACATTTTCAGTGTACATTCAAGAAATGTACATCTAAACATACAAATTTTCTTTGTATATACAAGAAATGTACATCAAAACATACACATTTTCATTGTACATTTGAGAAATGTACATCAAAACCTACACATTTTCAGTGTACATTCAAGAAATGTACATCAAAACATACACATTTTCATTGTGCATTCAAGAAATGTACATCAAAACCTACACATTTTCAGTGTACATTCAAGAAATGTACATCAAAACATACACATTTTCATTGTACACTCAAGAAATGTACATCAAAACATACACATTTTCATTGTACATTCAAGAAATGTACATCAAAACATACACATTTTCATTGTACATTCCAGAAATGTACATCAAAACATATACACTTTCATTGTACATTCAAGAAATGTATATCAAAACATACACATTTTCAGATTACATTCAAGAAATGTACATCAAAACATAAACATTTTCATAGTACATTCAAGGAATGTACATCAAAACATACACATTTTCATTGTTTATTCAAGAAATGTACATCAAAACATAAACATTTTCATTGTACACTAAGGAAATGTACATCAAAACATACACATTTTCTGTGTACATTCAAGAAATGTACATCAAAACATACACATTTTCATTGTATATACCAGAAATGTACATCAAAACATACACATTTTCATTGTATATACAAGAAATGTACATCAAAACATACACATTTTCTGTGTACATTCAAGAAATGTACATCAAAACACACACATTTTCTGTGTACATTCAAGAAATGTACATCAAAACATACACATTTTCATTGTATATACCAGAAATGTACTTCAAAACATACACATTTTCAGTGTACATTCAAGAAATGTACATCAAAACATATACATTTTCATTGTATATACAAGAAATGTACATCAAAACATACACATTTTCAGTGTGCATTCAAGAAATGTATATCAAAACATACACATTTACAGTGTACATTCAAGAAATGTACATCAAAACATACACATTTTCAGTATACATTCAAGAAATGTACATGAAAACATACACATTTTCATTGTACACTCAAGAAATGTACATCAAACCATACACTTTTTCGTTGTACATTCAAGAAATGTACATCAAAACATACACATTTTCATTGTACATTTAAGAAATGTACATCAAAACATACACATTTTCATTGTACATTCAAGGAATGTACCTCAAAACATACACATTTTCATTGTACATTCAAGAAATGTACATCAAAACCCACACATTTTCAGTGTACATTCAAGAAATGTACATCAAAACATACACATTTTCATTGTACACTCAAGAAATGTACATCAAAACATACACATTTTCATTGTACATTCAAGAAATGTACATCAAAACATACACATTTTCATTGTATATACCGGAAATGTACATCAAAACATATACATTTTCATTGTACATTTAAGAAATGTACATCAAAACCTACACATTTTCAGTGTACATTAGAGAAATGTACATCAAAACACACACATGTTCATTGTACACTCAAGAAATGTACATCAAAACATACACATTTTCATTGTACATTCAACAAATGTACATCAAAACATATATATTTTCATTGTACATTCAAGAAATGTATATCAAAACATACACATTTTCATTGTACATTGAAGAAATGTACATCAAAACATACACATTTTCATTGTACATTCAAGAAATGTACATCAAAACATAAACATTTTCATAGTACATTCAAGGAATGTACATCAAAACATACACATTTTCATTGTATATTCAAGAAATGTACATCAAAACACGCACATTTTCATTGTACACTAAGGAAATCTACATCAAAACATACACATTTTGAGTGTACATTCAAGAGATATACTTCAAAGCATGCACATTTTCATTGTATATACCAGAAATGTACATCAAAACATACACATTTTCATTGTATATACAAGAAATGTAAATCAAAACATACACATTTTCATTGTATATACAAGAAATGTATATCAAAACATACACATTTTCAGTGTACATTCAAGAAATGTACATAAAAAACTACACATTTTCATGGTACATTTCAGCAATGTACATCAAAACATACACATTTTCAGTGTAAATTCAAGAAATGTATATCAAAAAATACACATTTTCAGTGTACATTCAAGAAATGTACATCAAAGCAAACACATTTTCATTGTACACTAAAGAAATGTACATCAAAACATACACATTTTCATTGTACATTCAAGAAATGCACATCAAAACATACACATTTTCATTGTACATTCAAGAAATATACATCAAAACATACACATTTTCATTGTACATTCAAGAAATGTACATCAAAACATACACATTCTCAATGTACATTCAAGAAATGTACATCAAAACATACACATTTTCATTGTACATTAAAGAAATGTACATCAAAACCTACACATTTTCAGTGTACATTCAAGAAATGTACATCACAACATACACATTTTCATTGTACACTCAAGAAATGTACATCAAAACATACACATTTTCAGTCTACATTCAAGAAATGTACATCAAAACATACACATTTTCATTGTATATACCAGAAATGTACATCAAAACATACACATTTTCATTGTATATACAAGAAATGTACATCAAAACATACACATTTTCAGTGTACATTCAAGAAATGTACATCAAAACATATACATTTTCATTGTATATACAAGAAATGTACATCAAAACATACACATTTTCAGTGTACATTCAAGAAATGTACATGAAAACATATACATTTTCATTGTACATTCAAGAAATGTATATCAAAACATACATATTTTCAGATTACATTCAAGAAATGTACATCAAAACATACACATTTTCATTGTACATTGAAGAAATGTATATCAAAACATACACATTTTCATTGTACATTCAAGAAATGTACATCAAAACATACACATTTTCATTGTACATTCAAGAAATGTACAAGAAAACATACACATTTTCATTGTACATTCAAGGAATGTACATCAAAACATACACATTTTCATTGTACATTCAAGAGATGTACATCAAAACACACACATTTTCATTGTACACTCAAGAAAGGTACATCAAAACATACACATTTTGAGTGTACATTCAAGAGATATACATCAAAACATGCACATTTTCATTGTATATACCAGAAATGTACAAAAAAACATACACATTTTCATTGTATATACAAGAAATGTAAATCAAAACATACACATTTTCATTGTATATACAAGAAATGTATATCAAAACATACACATTTTCAGTGTACATTCAAGAAATGTACATAAAAAACTACACATTTTCATTGTACATTCCAGAAATGTACATCAAAACATACACATTTTCAGTGTACATTCAAGAAATGTATATCAAAAAATACACATTTTCAGTGTACATTCAAGAAATGTACATCAAAGCAAACACATTTTCATTGTACACTAAGGAAATGTACATCAAAACATACACATTTTCAGTGTACATTCAAGAATTGCACATCAAAACAAACACATTTTCATTGCACGTTCAAGAAATATACATCAAAACATACACATTTTCATTGTACATTCAAGAAATGTACATCAAAGCATACACATTTTCATTGTACACTCAAGAAATGTACATCAAAACATACACATTTTCATTGTACATTCAACAAATGTACATCAAAACATACACATTTTCATTGTACATTCCAGAAATGTACATCAAAACATATACATTTTCATTGTACATTCAAGAAATGTATATCAAAACATACACATTTTCAGATTACATTCAAGAAATGTACATCAAAACATACACATTTTCATTGTACATTGAAGAAATGTACTTCAAAACATACACATTTTCATTGTACATTCAAGAAATGTACATCAAAACATAAACATTTTCATAGTACATTCAAGGAATGTACATCAAAACATATACATTTTCATTGTATATACAAGAAATGTACATCAAAACATACACATTTTCAGTGTACATTCAAGAAATGTACATGAAAGCATATACATTTTCATTGTACATTCATGAAATGTATATCAAAACATACACATTTTCAAATTACATTCAAGATATGTACATCAAAACATACACATTTTCATTGTACATTCAAGAAATGTACATCAAAACATACACATTTTCATTGTACATTCAAGAAATGTACATCAAAACATACACATTTTCATTGTACATTCTAGAAATATACATCAAAACATACACATTTTTTTGTATATACAAGAAATGTACATCATAACATACACATTTTCATTGTACACTCAAGAAATGTACATCAAAACATACACATTTTCAGTGTACATTCAAGAAATGTATATCAAAACATACACATTTTCATTGTACATTCCAGAAATGTACATCAAAACATACACACTTTCAGTGTACATTCAAGAAATGTGTATCAAAAAGTACACATTTTCAGTGTACTTTCAAGAAATGTACATCAAAGCAAACACATTTTCATTGTACACTAAAAAAATGTACATCAAAACATACACATTTTCATTGTACATTCAAGAAATGCACATCAAAACATACACATTTTCATTGTACATTCAAGAGATATACATCAAAACATACACATTTTCATTGTACATTCAAGAAATGTACATCAAAACATAAACATTTTCATTGGACACTCAAGAAATGTACATCAAAACATACACATTTTCATTGTACACTCAAGAAATGTACATCAAAGCACACATTTTCAATGTACATTCAAGAAATGTACATCAAAACATACACATTTTCATTGTACATTCAAGGAATGTACATCAAAACATACACATTTTCATTGTACATTCAAGAAATGTACATCAAAACAGACACATTTTCAGTGTACATTCAAGAAATGTATATCAAAACATACACATTTTCAGTGTACATTCAAGAAATGTACATCTAAACATACAAATTTTCTTTGTATATACAAGAAATGTACATCAAAACATACACATTTTCATTGTACATTTGAGAAATGTACATCAAAACCTACACATTTTCAGTGTACATTCAAGAAATGTACATCAAAACATACACATTTTCATTGTGCATTCAAGAAATGTACATCAAAACCTACACATTTTCAGTGTACATTCAAGAAATGTACATCAAAACATACACATTTTCATTGTACACTCAAGAAATGTACATCAAAACATACACATTTTCATTGTACATTCAAGAAATGTACATCAAAACATACACATTTTCATTGTACATTCCAGAAATGTACATCAAAACATATACACTTTCATTGTACATTCAAGAAATGTATATCAAAACATACACATTTTCAGATTACATTCAAGAAATGTACATCAAAACATAAACATTTTCATAGTACATTCAAGGAATGTACATCAAAACATACACATTTTCATTGTTTATTCAAGAAATGTACATCAAAACATACACATTTTCATTGTACACTAAGGAAATGTACATCAAAACATACACATTTTCTGTGTACATTCAAGAAATGTACATCAAAACATACACATTTTCATTGTATATACCAGAAATGTACATCAAAACATACACATTTTCATTGTATATACAAGAAATGTACTTCAAAACATACACATTTTCAGTGTATATTCAAGAAATGTACATCAAAACATATACATTTTCATTGTATATACAAGAAATGTACATCAAAACATACACATTTTCAGTGTACATTCAAGAAATGTATATCAAAACATACACATTTACAGTGTACATTCAAGAAATGTACATCAAAACATACACATTTTCAGTATACATTCAAGAAATGTACATGAAAACATACACATTTTCATTGTACACTCAAGAAATGTACATCAAACCATACACTTTTTCGTTGTACATTCAAGAAATGTATATCAAAACATACACATTTTCATTGTACATTCAAGAAATGTACATCAAAACATACACATTTTCAGTGTACATTCAAGAAATGTATAACAAAAATACACATTTTCAGTGTACATTCAAGAAATGTGCATCAAAACAAACACATTTTCATTGTACACTAAAGAAATGTACATCAAAACATACACATTTTCATTGTACATTCAAGAAATATACATCAAAACATACACATTTTCATTGTACATTCAAGAAATGTACATCAAAACATACACATTTTCATTGTACACTCAAGAAATGTACATCAAAACATACACATTTTCATTGTACATTCAAGAAATGTACATCAAAACATACACATTTTCATAGTACACTCAAGAAATGTTCATCAAAACATACACATTTTCATTGTACATTCAACAAAATGTACATCAAAACATACACATTTTCATTGTACATTCCAGAAATGTACATCAAAACATATACACTTTCATTGTACATTCAAGAAATGTATATCAAAACATACACATTTTCAGATTACATTCAAGAAATGTACGTCAAAACATACACATTTTCATTGTACATTGAAGAAATGTACATCAAAACATACACATTTTCATTGTATATTCAAGAAATGTACATCAAAACACACTAATTTTCAGTGTACATTCAAGAAATGTATATCAAAACATACACATTTTCAGTGTACATTAGAGAAATATACATCAAAACATACAAATTTTCATTGTATATACAAGAAATGTACATCAAAACATACACATTTTCATTGTACACTAAAGAAATGTACATCAAAACATACACATTTTCAGTGTACATTCAAGAAATGTACATCAAAACATACACATTTTCATTGTATATACCAGAAATGTACATCAAAACATACACATTTTCATTGTATATACAAGAAATGTACATCAAAACATACACATTTTCATTGTATATACCAGAAATGTACATCAAAACATACACATTTTCATTGTATATACAAGAAATGTACATCAAAACATACACATTTTCAGTGTACATTCAAGAAATGTACATCAAAACATATACATTTTCATTGTATATACAAGAAATGTACATCAAAACATACACATTTTCAGTATACATTCAAGAAATGTACATGAAAACATATGCATTTTCATTGTACATTCAAGAAATGTATATCAAAACATACACATTTTCAGTGTACATTCAAGAAATGTACATCAAAACATACACATTTTCATTGTATATACAAGAAATGTACATCAAAACATACACATTTTCATTGTACACTAAAGAAATGTACATCAAAACACACACATTTTCAGTGTACATTCAAGAAATGTACATCAAACATACACATTTTCATTGTACATTTTAGAAATGTACATCAAAACATACACATTTTCATTGTATATACAAGAAATGTACATCAAAACATACACATTTTCATTGTACACTAAAGAATTGTACATCAAAACATACACATTTTCATTGTACATTCAAGAAATGTAGACCAAAACATACACATTTTCATTGTACATTTTAGAAATGTACATCAAAACATACACATTTTCATTGTACACTCAAGAAATGTACATCAAAACATACACATTTTCAGTGTACATTCAAGAAATGTATAACAAAAAATACAAATTTTCAGTGTACATTCAAGAAATGTGCATCAAAACAAACACATTTTCATTGTACACTAAAGAAATGTACATCAAAACATACACATTTTCATTGTACATTCCAGAAATGTACATCAAAACATACACATTTTCAGTGTACAATCAAGAAATGTATATCAAAAAATACACATTTTCAGTGTACATTCAAGAAATGTACATCAAAACATACACATTTTCATTGTACACTCAAGAAATGTTCATCAAAACATACACATTTTCATTGTACATTCAAGAAATGTACATCAAAACATACACATTTTCATTGTACATTCCAGAAATGTACATCAAACCATGCACTTTTTCATTGTATATACAAGAAATGTAAATCAAAACATACACATTTTCATTGTATATACAAGAAGTGTATATCAAAACATACACATTTTCAGTGTACATTCAAGAAATGTACATAAAAAATTACACATTTTCTTTGTACATTCCAGAAATGTATATCAAAACATACACATTTTCAGTGTACATTCAAGAAATGTATATCAAAAAATACACATTTTCAGTGTACACTCAAGAAATGTACATCAAAGCAAACACATTTTCATTGTACACTAAAGAAATGTACATCAAAACATACACATTTTCATTGTACATTCAAGAAATGCACATCAAAACATACACATTTTCATTGTACATTCAAGAAATATACATCAAAACATACACATTTTCATTGCACATTCAAGAAATGTACATCAAAACATACACATTCTCATTGTACATTCAAGAAATGTACACCAAAACATACTCATTTTGATTGTACACTCAAGAAATGTACATCAAAACATACACATTTTCATTGTACATTCAAGAAATGTATATCAAAACATACACATTTTCATTGTACATTCAAGAAATGTACATCAAAATATACACATTTTCATTGTACATTCAAGAAATGTACATCAAAACATACACATTTTCATTGTACATTCAAAGAATGTACATCAAAACATACACATTTTCATTGTACATTCAAGAAATGTACATCAAAACACACACATTTTCAGTGTACATTCAAGAAATGTATATGAAAACATACACATTTTCAGTGTACATTCAAGAAATGTACATCAAAACATACAAATTTTCATTGTATATACAAGAAATGTACATCAAAACATACACATTTTCATTGTACATTAAAGAAATGTACATCAAAACCTACACATTTTCAGTGTACATTCAAGAAATGTACAGCAAAACATACACATTTTCATTGTACACTCAAGAAATGTACATCAAAACATACAATTTTCAGTGTACATTCAAGAAATGTACATAAAAGCATACACACTTTCATTGTATATACCAGAAATGTACATCAAAACATACACATTTTCATTTTATATACAAGAAATGTACATAAAAACATACACATTTTCAGTGTACATTCAAGAAATGTACATGAAAACATATACATTTTCATTGTACATTCAAGAAAGGTATATCAAAACATACACATTTTCAGATTACATTCAAGAAATGTACATCAAAACATACACATTTTCATTCTACATTCAAGAAATGTACATCAAAACATACACATTTTCAGTGTACATTCAAGAAATGTACATAAAAACATACACACTTTCATTGTATATACCAGAAATGTACATCAAAACATATACATTTTCATTGTATATACAAGAAATGTACATCAAAACATACACATTTTCAGTGTACATTCAAGAAGTGTACATGAAAACATATACATTTTCATTGTACATTCAAGGAATGTATATCAAAACATTGACATTTTCAGATTACATTCAAGAAATGTACATCAAAACATACACATTTTCATTGTATAAACAAGAAATGTACATCAAAACATACACATTTTCAGTGTACATTCAAGAAATGTACATCAAAGCATATACATTTTCATTGTATTTACAAGAAATGTACATCAAAACATACACATTTTCAGCGTACATTCAAGAAATGTATATCAAAACATACACATTTACAGTGTACATTCAAGTAATGTACATCAAAACATACACATTTTCATTGTACACTCAAGAAATGTACATCAAAACATACACATTTTCAGTGTACATTCAAGAAATGTACATCAAAACATACACATTTTCAGTGTACATTCAAGAAATGTACATCAAAACATATACATTTTCATTGTATATACAAGAAATGTACATGAAAACATATACATTTTCATTGTACATTCAAGAAATGTATATCAAAACATTGACATTTTCAGATTACATTCAAGAAATGTACATCAAAACATACACATTTTCATTGTATAAACAAGAAATGTACATCAAAACATACACATTTTCAGTGTACATTCAAGAAATGTACATCAAAGCATATACATTTTCATTGCATTTACAAGAAATGTGCATCTTAAAGACTATTTACGGCATGTTAAAAGAACTATCCTACACCGATGGAAGACAGATTGGACAACTACATCCAACAGCAAACTGCATGATATCTGTCCAATACCTAACCTCTCCACAACAATTACAACACTAACCGGGCGAGACCAGGTACTAATAACCCGATTATGCATTGGCCACACTGCGCTTTCTCACTCCTACATTCTGTCCCGTGAACTTCCTCCTAAATGTACTCTGTGTGATTCTACTCTTACCGTTCAACATCTTCTCACTGTTTGCCCAAGATACACTCACCAGCGACTTCAGTATGGAGTTCCTGAGAACCTTCAGCCAGCTTTGGGTGATCAGCAGTATCATAAGAAAATCATCAAGTTCATCAAAGCTTGCAAAGTTAATATTTAATCTCATTGTAAACTTCATGATATGTTTCCTAATTTTTTTCCTCAATGTTTAGTCGCGATATGACTTTTATGTTAAAGCGACTTCAAATAATAAATAAATTAAAAAAAAAAAAAAAAGAAATGTGCATCAAAACATACACATTTTCAGCGTACATTCAAGAAATGTATATCAAAACATACACATTTACAGTGTACATTCAAGAAATGTACATCAAAACATACACATTTTCAGTATACATTCAAGAAATGTACATGAAAACATATACATTTTCATTGTACATTCAAGAAATGTATATCAAAACATACACATTTTCAGTGTACATTCAAGAAATGTACATCAAAACATACACATTTTCATTGTACATTCAAGAAATGTACATCAAAAGATACACTATTTCATTGTACATTCAAAGAATGTACATCAAAACATACACATTTTCATTGTACATTCAAGAAGTGTACATCAAAACACACACATTTTCAGTGTACATTCAAGAAATGTATATCAAAACATACACATTTTCAGTGTACATTCAAGAAATGTATATCAAAAAATACACATTTTCAGTGTACATTCAAGAAATGTACATCAAAGCATACACATTTTCATTGTACACTCAAGAAATGTACATCAAAACATACACATTTTCATTGTACATTCAAGAAATGTACATCAAAGCATACACATTTTCATTGTATATACCGGAAATGTACATCAAAACATAGACATTTTCATTGTATATACAAGAAATGTACATCAAAACATACACATTTTCAGTGTACATTCAAGAAGTGTACATGAAAACATATACATTTTCATTGTACATTCAAGAAATGTATATCAAAACATACACATTTTCAGATTACATTCAAGAAATGTACATCAAAACATACACTTTTTCATTGTACATTGAAGAAATGTACATCAAAACATACACATTTTCATTGTACATTCAAGAAATGTACATCAAAACATAAACATTTTCATAGTACATTCAAGGAATGTACATCAAAACATACACATTTTCATTGTATATTCAAGAAATGTACATCAAAACATACACAATTTCATTGTACACTAAAGAAATGTACATCAAAACATACACATTTTCTGTGTACATTCAAGAAATGTACATCAAAACATACACATTTTCATTGTATATACCAGAAATATACATCAAAACATACACATATTCATTGTATATACAAGAAATGTACATCAAAACATACACATTTTCAGTGTACATTCAAGAAATGTACATGAAAACATATACATTTTCATTGTATATACAAGAAATGTACATCAAAACATACACATTTTCAGTGTACATTCAAGAAATGTATATCAAAACATACACATTTACAGTGTACATTCAAGAAATGTACATCAAAACATACACATTTTCAGTATACATTCAAGAAATGTACATGAAAACATATACATTTTCATTGTACATTCAAGAAATGTACATCAAAACATACACATTTTCATTGTACATTCAAGAAATGTAGATCAAAACATACACATTTTCATTGTACATTCAAGAAATGTACATCAAAACATACACATTTTCAATGTACACTCAAGAAATGTACATCAAAACATACACATTTTCACTGTACACTCAAGAAATGTACATCAAACCATACACTTTTTCATTGTACATTCAAGAAATGTATATCAAAACATACACATTTTCATTGTACATTCAAGGAATGTACATCAAAACATACACATTTTCAGTGTACATTCAAGAAATGTATAACAAAAAATACACATTTTCAGTGTACATTCAAGAAATGTGCATCAAAACAAACGCATTTTCATTGTACACTAAAGAAATGTACATCAAAACATACACATTTTCATTGTACATTCAAGAAATATACATCAAAACATACACATTTTCATTGTACATTCAAGAAATGTACATCAAAACATACACATTTTCATTGTACACTCAAGAAATGTACATCAAAACATACACATTTTCATTGTACATTCAAGAAATGTACATCAAAACATACACATTTTCATAGTACACTCAAGAAATGTTCATCAAAACATACACATTTTCATTGTACATTCAAGAAATGTACATCAAAACATACACATTTTCATTGTACATTCCAGAAATGTACATCAAAACATATACACTTTCATTGTACATTCAAGAAATGTATATCAAAACATACACATTTTCAGATTACATTCAAGAAATGTACGTCAAAACATACACATTTTCATTGTACATTGAAGAAATGTACATCAAAACACACACATTTTCATTGTACATTCAAGAAATGTACATCAAAACATAAACATTTTCATAGTACATTCAAGGAATGTACATCAAAACATACACATTTTCATTGTATATTCAAGAAATGCACATCAAAACATACACATTTTCATTGTACACTAAAGAAATGTACATCAAAACATACACATTTTCAGCGTACATTCCAGAAATGTACATCAAAACATACACATTTTCATTGTACATTCAGGAAATGTACATCAAAACATACACATTTTCAGTGTACATTCAAGAAATGTATAACAAAAAATACACATTTTCAGTGTACATTCAAGAAATGTGCATCAAAACAAACACATTTTCATTGTACACTAAAGAAATGTACATCAAAACATACACATTTTCATTGTACATTCCAGAAATGTACATCAAAACATACACATTTTCAGTGTACATTCAAGAAATGTACATCAAAACATACACATTTTCATAGTATATACCAGAAATGTACATCAAAACATACACATTTTCATTGTATATACAAGAAATGTACATCAAAACATACACATTTTCAGTGTACATTCAAGAAATGTACATCAAAACATATACATTTTCATTGTATATACAAGAAATGTACATCAAAACATACACATTTTCAGTATACATTCAAGAAATGTACATGAAAACATATACATTTTCATTGTACATTCAAGAAATGTATATCAAAACATACACATTTTCAGTGTACATTCAAGAAATGTACATCAAAACATACACATTTTCATTGTATATACAAGAAATGTACATCAAAACATACACATTTTCATTGTACACTAAAGAAATGTACATCAAAACATACACATTTTCAGTGTACATTCAAGAAATGTACATCAAACATACACATTTTCATTGTACATTCAAGAAATGTAGATCAAAACATACACATTTTCATTGCACATTTTAGAAATGTACATCAAAACATACACATTTTCATTGTACACTCAAGAAATGTACATCAACACATACACATTTTCATTGTACACTCAAGAAATGTACATCAAACCATACACTTTTTCATTGTACATTCAAGAAATGTATATCAAAACATACACATTTTCATTGTACATTAAGGAAATGTACATCAAAACATACACATTTTCAGTGTACATTCAAGAAATGTATAACAAAAAATACACATTTTCAGTGTACATTCAAGAAATGTGCATCAAAACAAACACATTTTCATTGTACACTAAAGAAATGTACATCAAAACATACACATTTTCATTGTACATTCCAGAAATGTACATCAAAACATACACATTTTCAGTGTACAATCAAGAAATGTATATCAAAAAATACACATTTTCAGTGTACATTCAAGAAATGTACATCAAAACATACACATTTTCATTGTACACTCAAGAAATGTTCATCAAAACATACACACTTTCATTGTACATTCAAGAAATGTACATCAAAACATACACATTTTCATTGTACATTCCAGAAATGTACATCAAAACATATACACTTTCATTGTACATTCAAGAAATGTATATCAAAACATACACATTTTCAGATTACATTCAAGAAATGTACATCAAAACATAAACATTTTCAGAGTACATTCAAGGAATGTACATCAAAACATACACATTTTCATTGTTTATTCAAGAAATGTACATCAAAACATACACATTTTCATTGTACACTAAGGAAATGTACATCAAAACATACACATTTTCTGTGTACATTCAAGAAATGTACATCAAAACATACACATTTTCATTGTATATACCAGAAATGTACATCAAAACATACACATTTTCATTGTATATACAAGAAATGTACTTCAAAACATACACATTTTCAGTGTATATTCAAGAAATGTACATCAAAACATATACATTTTCATTGTATATACAAGAAATGTACATCAAAACATACACATTTTCAGTGTACATTCAAGAAATGTATATCAAAACATACACATTTACAGTGTACATTCAAGAAATGTAGATCAAAACATACACATTTTCATTGTACATTTTAGAAATGTACATCAAAACATACACATTTTCATTGTACACTCAAGAAATGTACATCAAAACATACACATTTTCATTGTACACTCAAGAAATGTACATCAAAACATACACATTTTCATTGTACATTCAAGAAATGTACATCAAAACATACACATTTTCATAGTACACTCAAGAAATGTTCATCAAAACATACACATTTTCATTGTACATTCAAGAAATGTACATCAAAACATACACATTTTCATTGTACATTCCAGAAATGTACATCAAAACATATACACTTTCATTGTACATTCAAGAAATGTATATCAAAACATACACATTTTCAGATTACATTCAAGAAATGTACGTCAAAACATACACATTTTCATTGTACATTGAAGAAATGTACATCAAAACACACACATTTTCATTGTACATTCAAGAAATGTACATCAAAACATAAACATTTTCATAGTACATTCAGGGAATGTACATCAAAACATACACATTTTCATTGTATATTCAAGAAATGTACATCAAAACATACACATTTTCATTGTACACTAAAGAAATGTACATCAAAACATACACATTTTCAGTGTACATTCCAGAAATGTACATCAAAACATACACATTTTCATTGTACATTCAGGAAATGTACATCAAAACATACACATTTTCAGTGTACATTCAAGAAATGTATAACAAAAAATACACATTTTCAGTGTACATTCAAGAAATGTGCATCAAAACAAACACATTTTCATTGTACACTAAAGAAATGTACATCAAAACATACACATTTCCATTGTACATTCCAGAAATGTACATCAAAACATACACATTTTCAGTGTACATTCAAGAAATGTACATCCAAACATACACATTTTCATAGTATATACCAGAAATGTACATCAAAACATACACATTTTCATTGTATATACAAGAAATGTAGATCAAAACATACATATTTTCAGTGTACATTCAAGAAATGTACATCAAAACATATACATTTTCATTGTATATACAAGAAATGTACATCAAAACATACACATTTTCAGTATACATTCAAGAAATGTACATGAAAACATATACATTTTCATTGTACATTCAAGAAAGGTATATCAAAACATACACATTTTCAGTGTACATTCAAGAAATGTACATCAAAACATATACATTTTCATTGTATATACAAGAAATGTACATCAAAACATACACATTTTCATTGTACACTAAAGAAATGTACATCAAAACATACACATTTTCAGTGTACATTCAAGAAATGTACATCAAACATACACATTTTCATTGTACATTCAAGAAATGTAGATCAAAACATACACATTTTCATTGTACATTTTAGAAATGTACATCAAAACATACACATTTTCATTGTACACTCAAGAAATGTACATCAACACATACACATTTTCATTGTACACTCAAGAAATGTACATCAAACCATACACTTTTTCATTGTACATTCAAGAAATGTATATCAAAACATACACATTTTCATTGTACATTAAGGAAATGTACATCAAAACATACACATTTTCAGTGTACATTCAAGAAATGTATAACAAAAAATACACATTTTCAGTGTACATTCAAGAAATGTGCATCAAAACAAACACATTTTCATTGTACACTAAAGAAATGTACATCAAAACATACACATTTTCATTGTACATTCCAGAAATGTACATCAAAACATACACATTTTCAGTGTACAATCAAGGAATGTATATCAAAAAATACACATTTTCAGTGTACATTCAAGAAATGTACATCAAAACATACACATTTTCATTGTACACTCAAGAAATGTTCATCAAAACATACACACTTTCATTGTACATTCAAGAAATGTACATCAAAACATACACATTTTCATTGTACATTCCAGAAATGTACATCAAAACATATACGCTTTCATTGTACATTCAAGAAATGTATATCAAAACATACACATTTTCAGATTACATTCAAGAAATGTACATCAAAACATAAACATTTTCATAGTACATTCAAGGAATGTACATCAAAACATACACATTTTCATTGTACACTAAGGAAATGTACATCAAAACATACACATTTTCTGTGTACATTCAAGAAATGTACATCAAAACATACACATTTTCATTGTATATACCAGAAATGTACATCAAAACATACACATTTTCATTGTATATACAAGAAATGTACTTCAAAACATAAACATTTTCAGTGTATATTCAAGAAATGTACATCAAAACATATACATTTACAGTGTACATTCAAGAAATGTACATCAAAACATACACATTTTCAGTATACATTCAAGAAATGTACATGAAAACATACACATTTTCATTGTACACTCAAGAAATGTACATCAAACCATACACTTTTTCGTTGTACATTCAAGAAATGTATATCAAAACATACACATTTTCATTGTACATTCAAGAAATGTACATCAAAACATACAGATTTTCAGTGTACATTCAAGAAATGTATAACAAAAAATACACATTTTCAGTGTACATTCAAGAAATGTGCATCAAAACAAACACATTTTCATTGTACACTAAAGAAATGTACATCAAAACATACACATTTTCATTGTACATTCAAGAAATATACATCAAAACATACACATTTTCATTGTACATTCAGGAAATGTACATCAAAACATACACATTTTCATTGTACACTCAAGAAATGTACATCAAAACATACACATTTTCATTGTACATTCAAGAAATGTACATCAAAACATACACATTTTCATAGTACACTCAAGAAATGTTCATCAAAACATACACATTTTCATTGTACATTCAACAAAATGTACATCAAAACATACACATTTTCATTGTACATTCCAGAAATGTACATCAAAACATATACACTTTCATTGTACATTCAAGAAATGTATATCAAAACATACACATTTTCAGATTACATTCAAGAAATGTACGTCAAAACATACACATTTTCATTGTACATTGAAGAAATGTACATCAAAACATACACATTTTCATTGTACATTCAAGAAATGTACATCAAAACATAAACATTTTCATAGTACATTCAAGGAATGTACATCAAAACATACACATTTTCATTGTATATTCAAGAAATGTACATCAAAACACACTAATTTTCAGTGTACATTCAAGAAATGTATATCAAAACATACACATTTTCAGTGTACATTAGAGAAATATACATCAAAACATACAAATTTTCATTGTATATACAAGAAATGTACATCAAAACATACACATTTTCATTGTACACTAAAGAAATGTACATCAAAACATACACATTTTCAGTGTACATTCAAGAAATGTACATGAAAACATACACATTTTCATTGTATATACCAGAAATGTACATCAAAACATACACATTTTCATTGTATATACAAGAAATGTACATCAAAACATACACATTTTCATTGTACATACCAGAAATGTACATCAAAACATACACATTTTCATTGTATATACAAGAAATGTACATCAAAACATACACATTTTCAGTGTACATTCAAGAAATGTACATCAAAACATATACATTTTCATTGTATATACAAGAAATGTACATCAAAACATACACATTTTCAGTATACATTCAAGAAATGTACATGAAAACATATACATTTTCATTGTACATTCAAGAAATGTATATCAAAACATACACATTTTCAGTGTACATTCAAGAAATGTACATCAAAACATACACATTTTCATTGTATATACAAGAAATGTACATCAAAACATACACATTTTCATTGTACACTAAAGAAATGTACATCAAAACATACACATTTTCAGTGTAGATTCAAGAAATGTACATCAAACATACACATTTTCATTGTACATTCAAGAAATGTAGACCAAAACATACACATTTTCATTGTACATTTTAGAAATGTACATCAAAACATACACATTTTCATTGTACACTCAAGAAATGTACATCAACACATACACATTTTCATTGTACACTCAAGAAATGTACATCAAACCATACACTTTTTCATTGTACATTCAAGAAATGTATATCAAAACATACAGATTTTCATTGTACATTCAAGAAATGTACATCAAAACATACACATTTTCAGTGTACATTCAAGAAATGTATAACAAAAAATACAAATTTTCAGTGTACATTCAAGAAATGTGCATCAAAACAAACACATTTTCATTGTACACTAAAGAAATGTACATCAAAACATACACATTTTCATTGTACATTCCAGAAATGTACATCAAAACATACACATTTTCAGTGTACAATCAAGAAATGTATATCAAAAAATACACATTTTCAGTGTACATTCAAGAAATGTACATCAAAACATACACATTTTCATTGTACACTCAAGAAATGTTCATCAAAACATACACATTTTCATTGTACATTCAAGAAATGTACATCAAAACATACACATTTTCATTGTACATTCCAGAAATGTACATCAAACCATACACTTTTTCATTGTATATACAAGAAATGTAAATCAAAACATACACATTTTCATTGTATATACAAGAAGTGTATATCAAAACATACACATTTTCAGTGTACATTCAAGAAATGTACATAAAAAACTACACATTTTCTTTGTACATTCCAGAAATGTATATCAAAACATACACATTTTCAGTGTACATTCAAGAAATGTATATCAAAAAATACACATTTTCAGTGTACATTCAAGAAATGTACATCAAAGCAAACACATTTTCATTGTACACTAAAGAAATGTACATCAAAACATACACATTTTCATTGTACATTCAAGAAATGCACATCAAAACATACACATTTTCATTGTACATTCAAGAAATATACATCAAAACATACACATTTTCATTGCACATTCAAGAAATGTACATCAAAACATACACAATCTCATTGTACATTCAAGAAATGTACACCAAAACATACTCATTTTGATTGTACACTCAAGAAATGTACATCAAAACATACACATTTTCATTGTACATTCAAGAAATGTATATCAAAACATACACATTTTCATTGTACATTCAAGAAATGTACATCAAAATATACACATTTTCATTGTACATTCAAGAAATGTACATCAAAACATACACATTTTCATTGTACATTCAAAGAATGTACATCAAAACATACACATTTTCATTGTACATTCAAGAAATGTACATCAAAACACACACATTTTCAGTGTACATTCAAGAAATGTATATGAAAACATACACATTTTCAGTGTACATTCAACAAATGTACATCAAAACATACAAATTTTCATTGTATATACAAGAAATGTACATCAAAACATACACATTTTCATTGTACATTAAAGAAATGTACATCAAAACCTACACATTTTCAGTGTACATTCAAGAAATGTACAGCAAAACATACACATTTTCATTGTACACTCAAGAAATGTACATCAAAACATACAATTTTCAGTGTACATTCAAGAAATGTACATAAAAGCATACACACTTTCATTGTATATACCAGAAATGTACATCAAAACATACACATTTTCATTTTATATACAAGAAATGTACATAAAAACATACACATTTTCAGTGTACATTCAAGAAATGTACATGAAAACATATACATTTTCATTGTACATTCAAGAAAGGTATATCAAAACATACACATTTTCAGATTACATTCAAGAAATGTACATCAAAACATACACATTTTCATTCTACATTCAAGAAATGTACATCAAAACATACACATTTTCAGTGTACATTCAAGAAATGTACATAAAAACATACACACTTTCATTGTATATACCAGAAATGTACATCAAAACATATACATTTTCATTGTATATACAAGAAATGTACATCAAAACATACACATTTTCAGTGTACATTCAAGAAGTGTACATGAAAACATATACACTTTCATTGTACATTCAAGAAATGTATATCAAAACATTGACATTTTCAGATTACATTCAAGAAATGTACATCAAAACATACACATTTTCATTGTATAAACAAGAAATGTACATCAAAACATACACATTTTCAGTGTACATTCAAGAAATGTACATCAAAGCATATACATTTTCATTGTATTTACAAGAAATGTACATCAAAACATACACATTTTCAGCGTACATTCAAGAAATGTATATCAAAACATACACATTTACAGTGTACATTCAAGAAATGTACATCAAAACATACACATTTTCATTGTACACTCAAGAAATGTACATCAAAACATACACATTTTCAGTGTACATTCAAGAAATGTACATCAAAACATACACATTTTCAGTGTACGTTCAAGAAATGTACATCAAAACATATACATTTTCATTGTATATACAAGAAATGTTAATGAAAACATATACATTTTCATTGTACATTCAAGAAATGTATATCAAAACATTGACATTTTCAGATTACATTCAAGAAATGTACATCAAAACATACACATTTTCATTGTATAAACAAGAAATGTACATCAAAACATACACATTGTCAGTGTACATTCAAGAAATGTACATCAAAGCATATACATTTTCATTGCATTTACAAGAAATGTGCATCTTAAAGACTATTTACGGCATCTTAAAAGAACTATCCTACACCGATGGAAGACAGATTGGACAACTACATCCAACAGCAAACTGCATGATATCTGTCCAATACCTAACCTCTCCACAACAATTACAACACTAACCCGGCGAGACCAGGTACTAATAACCCGATTATGCATTGGCCACACTGCGCTTACTCACTCCTACATTCTGTCCCGTGAACTTCCTCCTAAATGTACTCTGTGTGATTCTACTCTTACCGTTCAACATCTTCTCACTGTTTGCCCAAGATACACTCACCAGCGACTTCAGTATGGAGTTCCTGAGAACCTTCAGCTAGCTTTGGGTGATCAGCAGTATCATAAGAAAATCATCAAGTTCATCAAAGCTTGCAAAGTTAATATTTAATCTCATTGTAAACTTCATGATATGTTTCCTAATTTTTTTCCTCAATGTTTAGTCGCGATATGACTTTTATGTTAAAGCGACTTCAAATAATAAATAAATTAAAAAAAAAAAGAAATGTGCATCAAAACATACACATTTTCAGCGTACATTCAAGAAATGTATATCAAAACATACACATTTACAGTGTACATTCAAGAAATGTACATCAAAACATACACATTTTCAGTATACATTCAAGAAATGTACATGAAAACATATACATTTTCATTGTACATTCAAGAAATGTATATCAAAACATACACATTTTCAGTGTACATTCAAGAAATGTACATCAAAACATACACATTTTCATTGTACATTCAACAAATGTACATCAAAAGATACACTATTTCATTGTACATTCAAAGAATGTACATCAAAACATACACATTTTCAATGTACATTCAAGAAGTGTACATCAAAACACACACATTTTCAGTGTACATTCAAGAAATGTATATCAAAACATACACATTTTCAGTGTACATTCAAGAAATGTATATCAAAAAATACACATTTTCAGTGTACATTCAAGAAATGTACATCAAAGCAAACACATTTTCATTGTACACTAAAGAAATGTACATCAAAGCATACACATTTTCATTGTACACTCAAGAAATGTACATCAAAACATACACATTTTCATTGTACATTCAAGAAATGTACATCCAAGCATACACATTTTCATTGTATATACCGGAAATGTACATCAAAACATAGACATTTTCATTGTATATACAAGAAATGTACATCAAAACATACACATTTTCAGTGTACATTCAAGAAATGTACATCAAAACATACACATTTTCAGTGTACATTCAAGAAGTGTACATGAAAACATATACATTTTCATTGTACATTCAAGAAATGTATATCAAAACATACACATTTTCAGATTACATTCAAGAAATGTACATCAAAACATACACTTTTTCATTGTACATTGAAGAAATGTACATCAAAACATACACATTTTCATTGTACATTCAAGAAATGTACATCAAAACATAAACATTTTCATAGTACATTCAAGGAATGTACATCAAAACATACACATTTTCATTGTATATTCAAGAAATGTACATCAAAACATACACATTTTCATTGTACACTAAAGAAATGTACATCAAAACATACACATTTTCTGTGTACATTCAAGAAATGTACATCAAAACATACACATTTTCATTGTATATACCAGAAATGTACATCAAAACATACACATATTCATTGTATATACAAGAAATGTACATCAAAACATACACATTTTCAGTGTACATTCAAGAAATGTACATGAAAACATATACATTTTCATTGTATATACAAGAAATGTACATCAAAACATACACATTTTCAGTGTACATTCAAGAAATGTATATCAAAACATACACATTTACAGTGTACATTCAAGAAATGTACATCAAAACATACACATTTTCAGTATACATTCAAGAAATGTACATGAAAACATATACATTTTCATTGTACATTCAAGAAATGTACATCAAAACATACACATTTTCATTGTACATTCAAGAAATGTAGATCAAAACATACACATTTTCATTGTACATTCAAGAAATGTACATCAAAACATACACATTTTCAATGTACACTCAAGAAATGTACATCAAAACATACACATTTTCACTGTACACTCAAGAAATGTACATCAAACCATACACTTTTTCATTGTACATTCAAGAAATGTATATCAAAACATACACATTTTCATTGTACATTCAAGGAATGTACATCAAAACATACACATTTTCAGTGTACATTCAAGAAATGTATAACAAAAAATACACATTTTCAGTGTACATTCAAGAAATGTGCATCAAAACAAACACATTTTCATTGTACACTAAAGAAATGTACATCAAAACATACACATTTTCATTGTACATTCAAGAAATATACATCAAAACATACACATTTTCATTGTACATTCAAGAAATGTACATCAAAACATACACATTTTCATTGTACACTCAAGAAATGTACATCAAAACATACACATTTTCATTGTACATTCAAGAAATGTACATCAAAACATACACATTTTCATAGTACACTCAAGAAATGTTCATCAAAACATACACATTTTCATTGTACATTCAAGAAATGTACATCAGAACATACACATTTTCATTGTACATTCCAGAAATGTACATCAAAACATATACACTTTCATTGTACATTCAAGAAATGTATATCAAAACATACACATTTTCAGATTACATTCAAGAAATGTACGTCAAAACATACACATTTTCATTGTACATTGAAGAAATGTACATCAAAACACACACATTTTCATTGTACATTCAAGAAATGTACATCAAAACATAAACATTTTCATAGTACATTCAAGGAATGTACATCAAAACATACACATTTTCATTGTATATTCAAGAAATGTACATCAAAACATACACATTTTCATTGTACACTAAAGAAATGTACATCAAAACATACACATTTTCAGTGTACATTCCAGAAATGTACATCAAAACATACACATTTTCATTGTACATTCAGGAAATGTACATCAAAACATACACATTTTCAGTGTACATTCAAGAAATGTATAACAAAAAATACACATTTTCAGTGTACATTCAAGAAATGTGCATCAAAACAAACACATTTTCATTGTACACTAAAGAAATGTACAATAAAACATACACATTTTCATTGTACGTTCCAGAAATGTACATCAAAACATACACATTTTCAGTGTACATTCAAGAAATGTACATCAAAACATACACATTTTCATAGTATATACCAGAAATGTACATCAAAACATACACATTTTCATTGTATATACAAGAAATGTACATCAAAACATACACATTTTCAGTGTACATTCAAGAAATGTACATCAAAACATATACATTTTCATTGTATATACAAGAAATGTACATCAAAACATACACATTTTCAGTATACATTCAAGAAATGTACATGAAAACATATACATTTTCATTGTACATTCAAGAAATGTATATCAAAACATACACATTTTCAGTGTACATTCAAGAAATGTACATCAAAACATACACATTTTCATTGTATATACAAGAAATGTACATCAAAACATACACATTTTCATTGTACACTAAAGAAATGTACATCAAAACATACACATTTTCAGTGTACATTCAAGAAATGTACATCAAACATACACATTTTCATTGTACATTCAAGAAATGTAGATCAAAACATACACATTTTCATTGTACATTTTAGAAATGTACATCAAAACATACACATTTTCATTGTACACTCAAGAAATGTACATCAACACATCCACATTTTCATTGTACACTCAAGAAATGTACATCAAACCATACACTTTTTCATTGTACATTCAAGAAATGTATATCAAAACATACACATTTTCATTGTACATTAAGGAAATGTACATCAAAACATACACATTTTCAGTGTACATTCAAGAAATGTATAACAAAAAATACACATTTTCAGTGTACAATCAAGAAATGTGCATCAAAACAAACACATTTTCATTGTACACTAAAGAAATGTACATCAAAACATACACATTTTCATTGTACATTCCAGAAATGTACATCAAAACATACACATTTTCAGTGTACAATCAAGAAATGTATATCAAAAAATACACATTTTCAGTGTACATTCAAGAAATGTACATCAAAACATACACATTTTCATTGTACACTCAAGAAATGTTCATCAAAACATACACACTTTCATTGTACATTCAAGAAATGTACATCAAAACATACACATTTTCATTGTACATTCCAGAAATGTACATCAAACCATACACTTTTTCATTGTATATACAAGAAATGTACATCAAAACTTACACATTTTCATTGTATATACTAGAAATGTACATCAAAACTTACACATTTTTATTGTAAATACACAAAATGTACATCAAAACTTACGCATCTTCACTGTACATACAGGAAATGTACATCAAAACATACACATTTTCAGTGTACATTCAAGAAATGTATATCAAAAAATACACATTTTCAGTGTACATTCAAGAAATGTACATCAAAGCAAACACATTTTCATTGTACACTAAAGAAATGTACATCAAAACATACACATTTTCATTGTACATTCAAGAAATGCACATCAAAACATACACATTTTCATTGTACATTCAAGAAATATACATCAAAACATACACATTTTCATTGTACATTCAAGAAATGTACATCAAAACATACACATTCTCATTGTACATTCAAGAAATGTACACCAAAACATACATATTTTGATTGTACACTCAAGAAATGTACATCAAAACATACACATTTTCATTGTACACTCAAGAAATGTACATCAAAACATACACATTTTCATTGTACATTCAAGTAATGTACATCAAAACATACACATTTTCATTGTACATTCAAGAAATGTACATCAAAACATACAAATTTTCATTGTACATTCAAGAAATGTACATCAAAACATACACATTTTCATTGTACATTCAAAGAATGTACATCAAAACATACACATTTTCATTCTACATTCAAGAAATGTACATCAAAACACACACATTTTCAGTGTACATTCAAGAAATGTATATGAAAACATACACATTTTCAGTGTACATTCCAGAAATGTACATCAAAACATACAAATTTTCATTGTATATACAAGAAATGTACATCAAAACATACACATTTTCATTGTACATTAAAGAAATGTACATCAAAACCTACACATTTTCAGTGTACATTCAAGAAATGTACATCAAAACATACACATTTTCATTGTACACTCAAGAAATGTACATCAAAACATACACATTTTCAGTGTACATTCAAGAAATGTATATGAAAACATACACATTTTCAGTGTACATTCAAGAAATGTATATGAAAACATACACATTTTCAGTGTACATTCAAGAAATGTATATGAAAACATACACATTTTCAGTGTACATTAAAGAAATGTACATCAAAACCTACACATTTTCAGTGTACATTCAAGAAATGTACATCAAAACATACACATTTTCATTGTACATTAAAGAAATGTACATCAAAACCTACACATTTTCAGTGTACATTGAAGAAATGTACATCAAAACATACACATTTTCATTGTACATTCAAGAAATGTACATCAAAACATACACATTTTCAGTGTACATTCAAGAAATGTACATAAAAACATACACACTTTCATTGTATATACCAGAAATGTACATTAAAACATACACACTTTCATTGTATATACCAGAAATGTACATCAAAACATACACATTTTCATTGTATATACAAGAAATGTACATAAAAACATACACATTTTCAGTGTGCATTCAAGAAATGTACATGAAAACATATACATTTTCATTGTACATTCAAGAAAGGTATATCAAAACATACACATTTTCAGATTACATTCAAGAAATGTACATCAAAACATACACATTTTCATTGTACATTCAAGAAATGTAGATCAAAACATACACATTTTCAGTGTACATTCAAGAAATGTACATCAGAACCTACACATTTTCATTGTACATTCAAGAAATGTACATCAAAACATACACATTTTCATTGTACATTCAAGACATGTACATCAAAACATACACATTTTCATTGTACATTCCAGAAATGTACATCAAAACATATACACCTTCATTGTACATTCAAGAAATGTATATCAAAACATACACATTTTCAGATTACATTCAAGAAATGTACATAAAAAACTACACATTTTCTTTGTACATTCCAGAAATGTATATCAAAACATACACATTTTCAGTGTACATTCAAGAAATGTATATCAAAAAATACACATTTTCAGTGTACATTCAAGAAATGTACATCAAAGCAAACACATTTTCATTGTACACTAAAGAAATGTACATCAAAACATACACATTTTCATTGTACATTCAAGAAATGCACATCAAAACATACACATTTTCATTGTACATTCAAGAAATATACATCAAAACATACACATTTTCATTGCACATTCAAGAAATGTACATCAAAACATACACAATCTCATTGTACATTCAAGAAATGTACACCAAAACATACTCATTTTGATTGTACACTCAAGAAATGTACATCAAAACATACACATTTTCATTGTACATTCAAGAAATGTATATCAAAACATACACATTTTCATTGTACATTCAAGAAATGTACATCAAAATATACACATTTTCATTGTACATTCAAGAAATGTACATCAAAACATACACATTTTCATTGTACATTCAAAGAATGTACATCAAAACATACACATTTTCATTGTACATTCAAGAAATGTACATCAAAACACACACATTTTCAGTGTACATTCAAGAAATGTATATGAAAACATACACATTTTCAGTGTACATTCAACAAATGTACATCAAAACATACAAATTTTCATTGTATATACAAGAAATGTACATCAAAACATACACATTTTCATTGTACATTAAAGAAATGTACATCAAAACCTACACATTTTCAGTGTACATTCAAGAAATGTACAGAAAAACATACACATTTTCATTGTACACTCAAGAAATGTACATCAAAACATACAATTTTCAGTGTACATTCAAGAAATGTACATAAAAGCATACACACTTTCATTGTATATACCAGAAATGTACATCAAAACATACACATTTTCATTTTATATACAAGAAATGTACATAAAAACATACACATTTTCAGTGTACATTCAAGAAATGTACATGAAAACATATACATTTTCATTGTACATTCAAGAAAGGTATATCAAAACATACACATTTTCAGATTACATTCAAGAAATGTACATCAAAACATACACATTTTCATTCTACATTCAAGAAATGTACATCAAAACATACACATTTTCAGTGTACATTCAAGAAATGTACATAAAAACATACACACTTTCATTGTATATACCAGAAATGTACATCAAAACATATACATTTTCATTGTATATACAAGAAATGTACATCAAAACATACACATTTTCAGTGTACATTCAAGAAGTGTACATGAAAACATATACACTTTCATTGTACATTCAAGAAATGTATATCAAAACATTGACATTTTCAGATTACATTCAAGAAATGTACATCAAAACATACACATTTTCATTGTATAAACAAGAAATGTACATCAAAACATACACATTTTCAGTGTACATTCAAGAAATGTACATCAAAGCATATACATTTTCATTGTATTTACAAGAAATGTACATCAAAACATACACATTTTCAGCGTACATTCAAGAAATGTACATCAAAGCAAACACATTTTCATTGTACACTAAAGAAATGTACATCAAAACATACACATTTTCATTGTACATTCAAGAAATGCACATCAAAACATACACATTTTCATTGTACATTCAAGAAATATACATCAAAACATACACATTTTCATTGTACATTCAAGAAATGTACATCAAAACATACACATTCTCATTGTACATTCAAGAAATGTACACCAAAACATACATATTTTGATTGTACACTCAAGAAATGTACATCAAAACATACACATTTTCATTGTACACTCAAGAAATGTACATCAAAACATACACATTTTCATTGTACATTCAAGTAATGTACATCAAAACATACACATTTTCATTGTACATTCAAGAAATGTACATCAAAACATACAAATTTTCATTGTACATTCAAGAAATGTACATCAAAACATACACATTTTCATTGTACATTCAAAGAATGTACATCAAAACATACACATTTTCATTGTACATTCAAGAAATGTACATCAAAACACACACATTTTCAGTGTACATTCAAGAAATGTATATGAAAACATACACATTTTCAGTGTACATTCCAGAAATGTACATCAAAACATACAAATTTTCATTGTATATACAAGAAATGTACATCAAAACATACACATTTTCATTGTACATTAAAGAAATGTACATCAAAACCTACACATTTTCAGTGTACATTCAAGAAATGTACATCAAAACATACACATTTTCATTGTACACTCAAGAAATGTACATCAAAACATACACATTTTCAGTGTACATTCAAGAAATGTATATGAAAACATACACATTTTCAGTGTACATTCAAGAAATGTATATGAAAACATACACATTTTCAGTGTACATTCAAGAAATGTATATGAAAACATACACATTTTCAGTGTACATTAAAGAAATGTACATCAAAACCTACACATTTTCAGTGTACATTCAAGAAATGTACATCAAAACATACACATTTTCATTGTACATTAAAGAAATGTACATCAAAACCTACACATTTTCAGTGTACATTGAAGAAATGTACATCAAAACATACACATTTTCATTGTACATTCAAGAAATGTACATCAAAACATACACATTTTCAGTGTACATTCAAGAAATGTACATAAAAACATACACACTTTCATTGTATATACCAGAAATGTACATTAAAACATACACACTTTCATTGTATATACCAGAAATGTACATCAAAACATACACATTTTCATTGTATATACAAGAAATGTACATAAAAACATACACATTTTCAGTGTGCATTCAAGAAATGTACATGAAAACATATACATTTTCATTGTACATTCAAGAAAGGTATATCAAAACATACACATTTTCAGATTACATTCAAGAAATGTACATCAAAACATACACATTTTCATTGTACATTCAAGAAATGTAGATCAAAACATACACATTTTCAGTGTACATTCAAGAAATGTACATCAGAACCTACACATTTTCATTGTACATTCAAGAAATGTACATCAAAACATACACATTTTCATTGTACATTCAAGACATGTACATCAAAACATACACATTTTCATTGTACATTCCAGAAATGTACATCAAAACATATACACCTTCATTGTACATTCAAGAAATGTATATCAAAACATACACATTTTCAGATTACATTCAAGAAATGTACATAAAAAACTACACATTTTCTTTGTACATTCCAGAAATGTATATCAAAACATACACATTTTCAGTGTACATTCAAGAAATGTATATCAAAAAATACACATTTTCAGTGTACATTCAAGAAATGTACATCAAAGCAAACACATTTTCATTGTACACTAAAGAAATGTACATCAAAACATACACATTTTCATTGTACATTCAAGAAATGCACATCAAAACATACACATTTTCATTGTACATTCAAGAAATATACATCAAAACATACACATTTTCATTGCACATTCAAGAAATGTACATCAAAACATACACAATCTCATTGTACATTCAAGAAATGTACACCAAAACATACTCATTTTGATTGTACACTCAAGAAATGTACATCAAAACATACACATTTTCATTGTACATTCAAGAAATGTATATCAAAACATACACATTTTCATTGTACATTCAAGAAATGTACATCAAAATATACACATTTTCATTGTACATTCAAGAAATGTACATCAAAACATACACAGTTTCATTGTACATTCAAAGAATGTACATCAAAACATACACATTTTCATTGTACATTCAAGAAATGTACATCAAAACACACACATTTTCAGTGTACATTCAAGAAATGTATATGAAAACATACACATTTTCAGTGTACATTCAACAAATGTACATCAAAACATACAAATTTTCATTGTATATACAAGAAATGTACATCAAAACATACACATTTTCATTGTACATTAAAGAAATGTACATCAAAACCTACACATTTTCAGTGTACATTCAAGAAATGTACAGCAAAACATACACATTTTCATTGTACACTCAAGAAATGTACATCAAAACATACAATTTTCAGTGTACATTCAAGAAATGTACATAAAAGCATACACACTTTCATTGTATATACCAGAAATGTACATCAAAACATACACATTTTCATTTTATATACAAGAAATGTACATAAAAACATACACATTTTCAGTGTACATTCAAGAAATGTACATGAAAACATATACATTTTCATTGTACATTCAAGAAAGGTATATCAAAACATACACATTTTCAGATTACATTCAAGAAATGTACATCAAAACATACACATTTTCATTCTACATTCAAGAAATGTACATCAAAACATACACATTTTCAGTGTACATTCAAGAAATGTACATAAAAACATACACACTTTCATTGTATATACCAGAAATGTACATCAAAACATATACATTTTCATTGTATATACAAGAAATGTACATCAAAACATACACATTTTCAGTGTACATTCAAGAAGTGTACATGAAAACATATACACTTTCATTGTACATTCAAGAAATGTATATCAAAACATTGACATTTTCAGATTACATTCAAGAAATGTACATCAAAACATACACATTTTCATTGTATAAACAAGAAATGTACATCAAAACATACACATTTTCAGTGTACATTCAAGAAATGTACATCAAAGCATATACATTTTCATTGTATTTACAAGAAATGTACATCAAAACATACACATTTTCAGCGTACATTCAAGAAATGTATATCAAAACATACACATTTACAGTGTACATTCAAGAAATGTACATCAAAACATACACATTTTCATTGTACACTCAAGAAATGTACATCAAAACATACACATTTTCAGTGTACATTCAAGAAATGTACATCAAAACATACACATTTTCAGTGTACATTCAAGAAATGTACATCAAAACATATACATTTTCATTGTATATACAAGAAATGTTAATGAAAACATATACATTTTCATTGTACATTCAAGAAATGTATATCAAAACATTGACATTTTCAGATTACATTCAAGAAATGTACATCAAAACATACACATTTTCATTGTATAAACAAGAAATGTACATCAAAACATACACATTGTCAGTGTACATTCAAGAAATGTACATCAAAGCATATACATTTTCATTGCATTTACAAGAAATGTGCATCTTAAAGACTATTTACGGCATCTTAAAAGAACTATCCTACACCGATGGAAGACAGATTGGACAACTACATCCAACAGCAAACTGCATGATATCTGTCCAATACCTAACCTCTCCACAACAATTACAACACTAACCCGGCGAGACCAGGTACTAATAACCCGATTATGCATTGGCCACACTGCGCTTACTCACTCCTACATTCTGTCCCGTGAACTTCCTCCTAAATGTACTCTGTGTGATTCTACTCTTACCGTTCAACATCTTCTCACTGTTTGCCCAAGATACACTCACCAGCGACTTCAGTATGGAGTTCCTGAGAACCTTCAGCTAGCTTTGGGTGATCAGCAGTATCATAAGAAAATCATCAAGTTCATCAAAGCTTGCAAAGTTAATATTTAATCTCATTGTAAACTTCATGATATGTTTCCTAATTTTTTTCCTCAATGTTTAGTCGCGATATGACTTTTATGTTAAAGCGACTTCAAATAATAAATAAATTAAAAAAAAAAAGAAATGTGCATCAAAACATACACATTTTCAGCGTACATTCAAGAAATGTATATCAAAACATACACATTTACAGTGTACATTCAAGAAATGTACATCAAAACATACACATTTTCAGTATACATTCAAGAAATGTACATGAAAACATATACCCTTTCATTGTACATTCAAGAAATGTATATCAAAACATACACATTTTCAGTGTACATTCAAGAAATGTACATCAAAACATACACATTTTCATTGTACATTCAAGAAATGTACATCAAAAGATACACTATTTCATTGTACATTCAAAGAATGTACATCAAAACATACACATTTTCAATGTACATTCAAGAAGTGTACATCAAAACACACACATTTTCAGTGTACATTCAAGAAATGTATATCAAAACATACACATTTTCAGTGTACATTCAAGAAATGTATATCAAAAAATACACATTTTCAGTGTACATTCAAGAAATGTACATCAAAGCAAACACATTTTCATTGTACACTAAAGAAATGTACATCAAAGCATACACATTTTCATTGTACACTCAAGAAATGTACATCAAAACATACACATTTTCATTGTACATTCAAGAAATGTACATCAAAGCATACACATTTTCATTGTATATACCGGAAATGTACATCAAAACATAGACATTTTCATTGTATATACAAGAAATGTACATCAAAACATACACATTTTCAGTGTACATTCAAGAAATGTACATCAAAACATACACATTTTCAGTGTACATTCAAGAAGTGTACATGAAAACATATACATTTTCATTGTACATTCAAGAAATGTATATCAAAACATACACATTTTCAGATTACATTCAAGAAATGTACATCAAAACATACACTTTTTCATTGTACATTGAAGAAATGTACATCAAAACATACACATTTTCATTGTACATTCAAGAAATGTACATCAAAACATAAACATTTTCATAGTACATTCAAGGAATGTACATCAAAACATACACATTTTCATTGTATATTCAAGAAATGTACATCAAAACATACACATTTTCATTGTACACTAAAGAAATGTACATCAAAACATACACATTTTCTGTGTACATTCAAGAAATGTACATCAAAACATACACATTTTCATTGTATATACCAGAAATGTACATCAAAACATACACATATTCATTGTATATACAAGAAATGTACATCAAAACATACACATTTTCAGTGTACATTCAAGAAATGTACATGAAAACATATACATTTTCATTGTATATACAAGAAATGTACATCAAAACATACACATTTTCAGTGTACATTCAAGAAATGTATATCAAAACATACACATTTACAGTGTACATTCAAGAAATGTACATCAAAACATACACATTTTCAGTATACATTCAAGAAATGTACATGAAAACATATACATTTTCATTGTACATTCAAGAAATGTACATCAAAACATACACATTTTCATTGTACATTCAAGAAATGTAGATCAAAACATACACATTTTCATTGTACATTCAAGAAATGTACATCAAAACATACACATTTTCAATGTACACTCAAGAAATGTACATCAAAACATACACATTTTCACTGTACACTCAAGAAATGTACATCAAACCATACACTTTTTCATTGTACATTCAAGAAATGTATATCAAAACATACACATTTTCATTGTACATTCAAGGAATGTACATCAAAACATACACATTTTCAGTGTACATTCAAGAAATGTATAACAAAAAATACACATTTTCAGTGTACATTCAAGAAATGTGCATCACAACAAACACATTTTCATTGTACACTAAAGAAATGTACATCAAAACATACACATTTTATTTGTACATTCAAGAAATATACATCAAAACATACACATTTTCATTGTACATTCAAGAAATGTACATCAAAACATACACATTTTCATTGTATAAACAAGAAATGTACATCAAAACATACACATTTTCAGTGTACATTCAAGAAATGTACATCAAAGCATATACATTTTCATTGTATTTACAAGAAATGTACATCAAAACATACACATTTTCAGCGTACATTCAAGAAATGTATATCAAAACATACACATTTACAGTGTACATTCAAGAAATGTACATCAAAACATACACATTTTCATTGTACACTCAAGAAATGTACATCAAAACATACACATTTTCAGTGTACATTCAAGAAATGTACATCAAAACATACACATTTTCAGTGTACATTCAAGAAATGTACATCAAAACATATACATTTTCATTGTATATACAAGAAATGTTAATGAAAACATATACATTTTCATTGTACATTCAAGAAATGTATATCAAAACATTGACATTTTCAGATTACATTCAAGAAATGTACATCAAAACATACACATTTTCATTGTATAAACAAGAAATGTACATCAAAACATACACATTGTCAGTGTACATTCAAGAAATGTACATCAAAGCATATACATTTTCATTGCATTTACAAGAAATGTGCATCTTAAAGACTATTTACGGCATCTTAAAAGAACTATCCTACACCGATGGAAGACAGATTGGACAACTACATCCAACAGCAAACTGCATGATATCTGTCCAATACCTAACCTCTCCACAACAATTACAACACTAACCCGGCGAGACCAGGTACTAATAACCCGATTATGCATTGGCCACACTGCGCTTACTCACTCCTACATTCTGTCCCGTGAACTTCCTCCTAAATGTACTCTGTGTGATTCTACTCTTACCGTTCAACATCTTCTCACTGTTTGCCCAAGATACACTCACCAGCGACTTCAGTATGGAGTTCCTGAGAACCTTCAGCTAGCTTTGGGTGATCAGCAGTATCATAAGAAAATCATCAAGTTCATCAAAGCTTGCAAAGTTAATATTTAATCTCATTGTAAACTTCATGATATGTTTCCTAATTTTTTTCCTCAATGTTTAGTCGCGATATGACTTTTATGTTAAAGCGACTTCAAATAATAAATAAATTAAAAAAAAAAAGAAATGTGCATCAAAACATACACATTTTCAGCGTACATTCAAGAAATGTATATCAAAACATACACATTTACAGTGTACATTCAAGAAATGTACATCAAAACATACACATTTTCAGTATACATTCAAGAAATGTACATGAAAACATATACCCTTTCATTGTACATTCAAGAAATGTATATCAAAACATACACATTTTCAGTGTACATTCAAGAAATGTACATCAAAACATACACATTTTCATTGTACATTCAAGAAATGTACATCAAAAGATACACTATTTCATTGTACATTCAAAGAATGTACATCAAAACATACACATTTTCAATGTACATTCAAGAAGTGTACATCAAAACACACACATTTTCAGTGTACATTCAAGAAATGTATATCAAAACATACACATTTTCAGTGTACATTCAAGAAATGTATATCAAAAAATACACATTTTCAGTGTACATTCAAGAAATGTACATCAAAGCAAACACATTTTCATTGTACACTAAAGAAATGTACATCAAAGCATACACATTTTCATTGTACACTCAAGAAATGTACATCAAAACATACACATTTTCATTGTACATTCAAGAAATGTACATCAAAGCATACACATTTTCATTGTATATACCGGAAATGTACATCAAAACATAGACATTTTCATTGTATATACAAGAAATGTACATCAAAACATACACATTTTCAGTGTACATTCAAGAAATGTACATCAAAACATACACATTTTCAGTGTACATTCAAGAAGTGTACATGAAAACATATACATTTTCATTGTACATTCAAGAAATGTATATCAAAACATACACATTTTCAGATTACATTCAAGAAATGTACATCAAAACATACACTTTTTCATTGTACATTGAAGAAATGTACATCAAAACATACACATTTTCATTGTACATTCAAGAAATGTACATCAAAACATAAACATTTTCATAGTACATTCAAGGAATGTACATCAAAACATACACATTTTCATTGTATATTCAAGAAATGTACATCAAAACATACACATTTTCATTGTACACTAAAGAAATGTACATCAAAACATACACATTTTCTGTGTACATTCAAGAAATGTACATCAAAACATACACATTTTCATTGTATATACCAGAAATGTACATCAAAACATACACATATTCATTGTATATACAAGAAATGTACATCAAAACATACACATTTTCAGTGTACATTCAAGAAATGTACATGAAAACATATACATTTTCATTGTATATACAAGAAATGTACATCAAAACATACACATTTTCAGTGTACATTCAAGAAATGTATATCAAAACATACACATTTACAGTGTACATTCAAGAAATGTACATCAAAACATACACATTTTCAGTATACATTCAAGAAATGTACATGAAAACATATACATTTTCATTGTACATTCAAGAAATGTACATCAAAACATACACATTTTCATTGTACATTCAAGAAATGTAGATCAAAACATACACATTTTCATTGTACATTCAAGAAATGTACATCAAAACATACACATTTTCAATGTACACTCAAGAAATGTACATCAAAACATACACATTTTCACTGTACACTCAAGAAATGTACATCAAACCATACACTTTTTCATTGTACATTCAAGAAATGTATATCAAAACATACACATTTTCATTGTACATTCAAGGAATGTACATCAAAACATACACATTTTCAGTGTACATTCAAGAAATGTATAACAAAAAATACACATTTTCAGTGTACATTCAAGAAATGTGCATCACAACAAACACATTTTCATTGTACACTAAAGAAATGTACATCAAAACATACACATTTTATTTGTACATTCAAGAAATATACATCAAAACATACACATTTTCATTGTACATTCAAGAAATGTACATCAAAACATACACATTTTCATTGTACACTCAAGAAATGTACATCAAAACATACACATTTTCATTGTACATTCGAGAAATGTACATCAAAACATACACATTTTCATAGTACACTCAAGAAATGTTCATCAAAACATACACATTTTCATTGTACATTCAAGGAATGTACATCAAAACATACACATTTTCATTGTACATTCCAGAAATGTACATCAAAACATATACACTTTCATTGTACATTCAAGAAATGTATATCAAAACATACACATTTTCAGATTACATTCAAGAAATGTACGTCAAAACATACACATTTTCATTGTACATTGAAGAAATGTACATCAAAACACACACATTTTCATTGTACATTCAAGAAATGTACATCAAAACATAAACATTTTCATAGTACATTCAAGGAATGTACATCAAAACATACACATTTTCATTGTATATTCAAGAAATGTACATCAAAACATACACATTTTCATTGTACACTAAAGAAATGTACATCAAAACATACACATTTTCAGTGTACATTCCAGAAATGTACATCAAAACATACACATTTTCATTGTACATTCAGGAAATGTACATCAAAACATACACATTTTCAGTGTACATTCAAGAAATGTATAACAAAAAATACACATTTTCAGTGTACATTCAAGAAATGTGCATCAAAACAAACACATTTTCATTGTACACTAAAGAAATGTACAATAAAACATACACATTTTCATTGTACGTTCCAGAAATGTACATCAAAACATACACATTTTCAGTGTACATTCAAGAAATGTACATCAAAACATACACATTTTCATAGTATATACCAGAAATGTACATCAAAACATACACATTTTCATTGTATATACAAGAAATGTACATCAAAACATACACATTTTCAGTGTACATTCAAGAAATGTACATCAAAACATATACATTTTCATTGTATATACAAGAAATGTACATCAAAACATACACATTTTCAGTATACATTCAAGAAATGTACATGAAAACATATACATTTTCATTGTACATTCAAGAAATGTATATCAAAACATACACATTTTCAGTGTACATTCAAGAAATGTACATCAAAACATACACATTTTCATTGTATATACAAGAAATGTACATCAAAACATACACATTTTCATTGTACACTAAAGAAATGTACATCAAAACATACACATTTTCAGTGTACATTCAAGAAATGTACATCAAACATACACATTTTCATTGTACATTCAAGAAATGTAGATCAAAACATACACATTTTCATTGTACATTTTAGAAATGTACATCAAAACATACACATTTTCATTGTACACTCAAGAAATGTACATCAACACATCCACATTTTCATTGTACACTCAAGAAATGTACATCAAACCATACACTTTTTCATTGTACATTCAAGAAATGTATATCAAAAAATACACATTTTCAGTGTACAATCAAGAAATGTGCATCAAAACAAACACATTTTCATTGTACACTAAAGAAATGTACATCAAAACATACACATTTTCATTGTACATTCCAGAAATGTACATCAAAACATACACATTTTCAGTGTACAATCAAGAAATGTATATCAAAAAATACACATTTTCAGTGTACATTCAAGAAATGTACATCAAAACATACACATTTTCATTGTACACTCAAGAAATGTTCATCAAAACATACACACTTTCATTGGACATTCAAGAAATGTACATCAAAACATACACATTTTCATTGTACATTCCAGAAATGTACATCAAACCATACACTTTTTCATTGTATATACAAGAAATGTACATCAAAACTTACACATTTTCATTGTATATACTAGAAATGTACATCAAAACTTACACATTTTTATTGTAAATACACAAAATGTACATCAAAACTTACGCATCTTCACTGTACATACAGGAAATGTACATCAAAACATACACATTTTCAGTGTACATTCAAGAAATGTATATCAAGAAATACACATTTTCAGTGTACATTCAAGAAATGTACATCAAAGCAAACACATTTTCATTGTACACTAAAGAAATGTACATCAAAACATACACATTTTCATTGTACATTCAAGAAATGCACATCAAAACATACACATTTTCATTGTACATTCAAGAAATATACATCAAAACATACACATTTTCATTGTACATTCAAGAAATGTACATCAAAACATACACATTCTCATTGTACATTCAAGAAATGTACACCAAAACATACATATTTTGATTGTACACTCAAGAAATGTACATCAAAACATACACATTTTCATTGTACACTCAAGAAATGTACATCAAAACATACACATTTTCATTGTACATTCAAGTAATGTACATCAAAACATACACATTTTCATTGTACATTCAAGAAATGTACATCAAAACATACAAATTTTCATTGTACATTCAAGAAATGTACATCAAAACATACACATTTTCATTGTACATTCAAAGAATGTACATCAAAACATACACATTTTCATTGTACATTCAAGAAATGTACATCAAAACACACACATTTTCAGTGTACATTCAAGAAATGTATATGAAAACATACACATTTTCAGTGTACATTCCAGAAATGTACATCAAAACATACAAATTTTCATTGTATATACAAGAAATGTACATCAAAACATACACATTTTCATTGTACATTAAAGAAATGTACATCAAAACCTACACATTTTCAGTGTACATTCAAGAAATGTACATCAAAACATACACATTTTCATTGTACACTCAAGAAATGTACATCAAAACATACACATTTTCAGTGTACATTCAAGAAATGTATATGAAAACATACACATTTTCAGTGTACATTCAAGAAATGTATATGAAAACATACACATTTTCAGTGTACATTCAAGAAATGTATATGAAAACATACACATTTTCAGTGTACATTAAAGAAATGTACATCAAAACCTACACATTTTCAGTGTACATTCAAGAAATGTACATCAAAACATACACATTTTCATTGTACATTAAAGAAATGTACATCAAAACCTACACAATTTCAGTGTACATTCAAGAAATGTACATCAAAACATACACATTTTCATTGTACATTCAAGAAATGTACATCAAAACATACACATTTTCAGTGTACATTCAAGAAATGTACATAAAAACATACACACTTTCATTGTATATACCAGAAATGTACATCAAAACATACACATTTTCATTGTATATACCAGAAATGTACATCAAAACATACACCTTTTCATTGTATATACAAGAAATGTACATAAAAACATACACATTTTCAGTGTGCATTCAAGAAATGTACATGAAAACATATACATTTTCATTGTACATTCAAGAAAGGTATATCAAAACATACACATTTTCAGATTACATTCAAGGAATGTACATCAAAACATACACATTTTCATTGTACATTCAAGAAATGTAGATCAAAACATACACATTTTCAGTGTACATTCAAGAAATGTACATCAGAACCTACACATTTTCATTGTACATTCAAGAAATGTACATCAAAACATACACATTTTCATTGTACATTCAAGACATGTACATCAAAACATACACATTTTCATTGTACATTCCAGAAATGTACATCAAAACATATACACCTTCATTGTACATTCAAGAAATGTATATCAAAACATACACATTTTCAGATTACATTCAAGAAATGTACGTCAAAACATACACATTTTCATTGTACATTGAAGAAATGTACATCAAAACATACACATTTTCATTGTACATTCAAGAAATGTACATCAAAACATAAACATTTTCATAGTACATTCAAGGAATGTACATCAAAACATACACATTTTCATTGTATATTCAAGAAATGTACATCAAAACACACACATTTTCAGTGTACATTCAAGAAATGTATATCAAAACATACACATTTTCAGTGTACATTAGAGAAATGTACATCAAAACATACAAATTTTCATTGTATATACAAGAAATGTACATCAAAACATACACATTTTCATTGTACACTAAAGAAATGTACATCAAAACATACACATTTTCAGTGTACATTCCAGAAATGTACAGCAAAACATACACATTTTCAGTGTACATTCAAGAAATGTACATCAAAACATACACATTTTCATTGTATATACCAGAAATGTACATCAAAACATACACATTTTCACTGTATATACAAGAAATGTACATCAAAACATACACATTTTCATTGTATATACCAGAAATGTACATCAAAACATACACATTTTCATTGTATATACAAGAAATGTACATCAAAACATACACATTTTCAGTGTACAGTCAAGAAATGTACATCAAAACATATACATTTTCATTGTATATACAAGAAATGTACATCAAAACATACACATTTTCAGTATACATTCAAGAAATGTACATGAAAACATATACATTTTCATTGTACATTCAAGAAATGTATATCAAAACATACACATTTTCAGTGTACATTCAAGAAATGTACATCAAAACATACACATTTTCATTGTATATACAAGAAATGTACATCAAAACATACACATTTTCATTGTACACTAAAGAAATGTACATCAAAACATACACATATTCAGTGTACATTCAAGAAATGTACATCAAACATACACATTTTCATTGTACATTCAAGAAATGTAGATCAAAACATACACATTTTCATTGTACATTTTAGAAACGTACATCAAAACATACACATTTTCATTGTACACTCAAGAAATGTACATCAACACATACACATTTTCATTGTACACTCAAGAAATGTACATCAAACCATACACTTTTTCATTGTACATTCAAGGAATGTATATCAAAACATACACATTTTCATTGTACATTCAGGAAATGTACATCAAAACATACACATTTTCAGTGTACATTCAAGAAATGTATAACAAAAAATACACATTTTCAGTGTACATTCAAGAAATGTGCATCAAAACAAACACATTTTCATTGTACACTAAAGAAATGTACATCAAAACATACACATTTTCATTGTACATTCCAGAAATGTACATCAAAACATACACATTTTCAGTGTACAATCAAGAAATGTATATCAAAAAATACACATTTTCAGTGTACATTCAAGAAATGTACATCAAAACATACACATTTTCATTGTACACTCAAGAAATGTACATCAAAACATACACATTTTCATTGTACATTCCAGAAATGTACATCAAACCATACACTTCTTCATTGTATATACAAGAAATGTCAATCAAAACATACACATTTTCATTGTATATACAAGAAGTGTATATCAAAACGTACACATTTTCAGTGTACATTCAAGAAATGTACATAAAAAACTACACATTTTCATTGTACATTCCAGAAATGTACATCAAAACATACACATTTTCAGTGTACATTCAAGAAATGTATATAAAAAAATACACATTTTCAGTGTACACTCAAGAAATGTACATCAAAGCAAACACATTTTCATTGTACACTAAAGAAATGTACATCAAAACATACACATCTTCATTGTACATTCAAGAAATGCACATCAAAACATACACATTTTCATTGTACATTCAAGAAATATACATCAAAACATACACATTTTCATTGTACATTCAAGAAATGTACATCAAAACATACACATTCTCATTGTACATTCAAGAAATGTACACCAAAACATACACATTTTGATTGTACACTCAAGAAATGTACATCAAAACATACACATTTTCATTGTACACTCAAGAAATGTACATCAAAACATACACATTTTCATTGTACATTCAAGAAATGTATATCAAAACATACACATTTTCATTGTACATTCAAGAAATGTACATCAAAACATACACATTTTCATTGTACATTCAAGAAATGTACATCAAAACATACACATTTTCATTGTACATTCAAAGAATGTACATCAAAACATACACATTTTCATTGTACATTCAAGAAATGTACATCAAAACACACACATTTTCAGTGTACATTCAAGAAATGTATATGAAAACATACACATTTTCAGTGTACATTAAAGAAATGTACATCAAAACATACAAATTTTCATTGTATATACAAGAAATGTACATCAAAACATACACATTTTCATTGTACATTAAAGAAATGTACATCAAAACCTACACATTTTCAGTGTACATTCAAGAAATGTACATCAAAACATACACATTTTCATTGTACACTCAAGAAATGTACATCAAAACATACACATTTTCAGTGTACATTCAAGAAATGTACATAAAAACATACACACTTTCATTGTATATACCAGAAATGTACATCAAAACATACACATTTTCATTGTATATACAAGAAATGTACATAAAAACATACACATTTTCAGTGTACATTCAAGAAATGTACATGAAAACATATACATTTTCATTGTACATTCAAGAAAGGTATATCAAAACATACACATTTTCAGATTACATTCAAGAAATGTACATCAAAACATACACATTTTCATTGTACATTCAAGAAATGTACATCAAAACATACACATTTTCAGTGTACATTCAAGAAATGTACATAAAAACATACACACTTTCATTGTATATACCAGAAATGTACATCAAAACATATACATTTTCATTGTATATACAAGAAATGTACATCAAAACATACACATCTTCAGTGTACATTCAAGAAGTGTACATGAAAACATATACATTTTCATTGTACATTCAAGAAATGTATATCAAAACATACACATTTTCAGATTACATTCAAGAAATGTACATCAAAACATACACATTTTCATTGTACATTCAAGAAATGTACATCAAAACATAAACATTTTCATAGTACATTCAAGGAATGTACATCAAAACATACACATTTTCATTGTATATTCAAGAAATGTACATCAAAACATACACATTTTCATTGTACACTAAAGAAATGTACATCAAAACATACACATTTTCCGTGTACATTCAAGAAATGTACATCAAAACATACACATTTTCATTGTATATACAAGAAATGTACATCAAAACATACACATTTTCAGTGTACATTCAAGAAATGTACATCAAAACATATACATTTTCATTGTATATACAAGAAATGTACATCAAAACATACACATTTTCAGTGTACATTCAAGAAATGTATATCAAAACACACACATTTACAGTGTACATTCAAGAAATGTACATCAAAACATACACATTTTCAGTATACATTCAAGAAATGTACATGAAAACATATACATTTTCATTGTACATTCAAGAAATGTACATCAAAACATACACATTTTCATTGTACATTCAAGAAATGTAGATCAAAACATACACATTTTCATTGTACATTCAAGAAATGTACATCAAAACATACACATTTTCATTGTACACTCAAGAAATGTACATCAAAACATACACATTTTCATTGTACACTCAAGAAATGTAAATCAAACCATACACTTTTTCATTGTAGATTCAAGAAATGTATATCAAAACATACACATTTTCATTGTACATTCAAGAAATGTACATCAAAACATACACATTTTCAGTGTACATTCAAGAAATGTATAACAAAAAATACACATTTTCAGTGTACATTCAAGAAATGTGCATCAACACAAACACATTTTCATTGTACACTAAAGAAATGTACCTCAAAACATACACATTTTCATTGTACATTCAAGAAATATACATCAAAGCATACACATTTTCATTGTACATTCAAGAAATGTACATCAAAACATACACATTTTCATTGTACACTCAAGAAATGTACATCAAAACATACACATTTTCATTGTACATTCAAGAAATGTACAACAAAACATAAACATTTTCAGTGTACATTCAAGAAATGTACATCAAAACATACACATTTTCATTGTACACTCAAGAAATGTACATCAAAACATACACATTTTCATTGTACATTCAAGAAATGTACATCAAAACATACACATTTTCATAGTACATTCAAGAAATGTACATCAAAACATACACATTTTCATTGTACATTCCAGAAATGTACATCAAAACATATACACTTTCATTGTACATTCAAGAAATGTATATCAAAACATACACATTTTCAGATTACATTCAAGAAATGTACGTCAAAACATACACATTTTTTTGTACATTGAAGAAATGTACATCAAAACATACACATTTTCATTGTACATTCAAGAAATGTACATCAAAACATAAACATTTTCATAGTACATTCAAGGAATGTACATCAAAACATACACATTTTCATTGTATATTCAAGAAATGTACATCAAAACACACACATTTTCATTGTACACTCAAGAAGTGTACATCAAAACATACACATTTTCAGTGTACATTAGAGAAATGTACATCAAAACATACAAATTTTCATTGTATATACAAGAAATGTACATCAAAACATACACATTTTCATTGTACACTAAAGAAATGTACATCAAAACATACACATTTTCAGTGTACATTCAAGAAATGTACATCAAAACATACACATTTTCAGTGTACATTCAAGAAATGTACATCAAAACATACACATTTTCTTTGTATATACCAGAAATGTACATCAAAACATACACATTTTCATTGTATATACAAGAAATGTACATAAAAACATACACATTTTCAGTGTGCATTCAAGAAATGTACATGAAAACATATACATTTTCATTGTACATTCAAGAAAGGTATATCAAAACATACACATTTTCAGATTACATTCAAGAAATGTACATCAAAACATACACATTTTCATTGTACATTCAAAAATGTACATCAAAACATACACATTTTCAGTGTACATTCAAGAAATGTACATCAGAACCTACACATTTTCATTGTACATTCAAGAAATGTACATCAAAACATACACATTTTCATTGTACATTCAAGACATGTACATCAAAACATACACATTTTCATTGTACATTCCAGAAATGTTCATCAAAACATATACACCTTCATTGTACATTCAAGAAATGTATATCAAAACATACACATTTTCAGATTACATTCAAGAAATGTACGTCAAAACATACACATTTTCATTGTACATTGAAGAAATGTACATCAAAACATACACATTTTCATTGTACATTCAAGAAATGTACATCAAAACATAAACATTTTCATAGTACATTCAAGGAATGTACATCAAAACATACACATTTTCATTGTATATTCAAGAAATGTACATCAAAACACACACATTTTCAGTGTACATTCAAGAAATGTATATCAAAACATACACATTTTCAGTGTACATTAGAGAAATGTACATCAAAACATACAAATTTTCATTGTATATACAAGAAATGTACATCAAAACATACACATTTTCATTGTACACTAAAGAAATGTACATCAAAACATACACATTTTCAGTGTACATTCCAGAAATGTACATCAAAACATACACATTTTCAGTGTACATTCAAGAAATGTACATCAAAACATACACATTTTCATTGTATATACCAGAAATGTACATCAAAACATACACATTTTCACTGTATATACAAGAAATGTACATCAAAACATACACATTTTCATTGTATATACCAGAAATGTACATCAAAACATACACATTTTCATTGTATATACAAGAAATGTACATCAAAACATACACATTTTCAGTGTACAGTCAAGAAATGTACATCAAAACATATACATTTTCATTGTATATACAAGAAATGTACATCAAAACATACACATTTTCAGTATACATTCAAGAAATGTACATGAAAACATATACATTTTCATTGTACATTCAAGAAATGTATATCAAAACATACACATTTTCAGTGTACATTCAAGAAATGTACATCAAAACATACACATTTTCATTGTATATACAAGAAATGTACATCAAAACATACACATTTTCATTGTACACTAAAGAAATGTACATCAAAACATACACATTTTCAGTGTACATTCAAGAAATGTACATCAAACATACACATTTTCATTGTACATTCAAGAAATGTAGATCAAAACATACACATTTTCATTGTACATTTTAGAAACGTACATCAAAACATACACATTTTCATTCTACACTCAAGAAATGTACATCAACACATACACATTTTCATTGTACACTCAAGAAATGTACATCAAACCATACACTTTTTCATTGTACATTCAAGGAATGTATATCAAAACATACACATTTTCATTGTACATTCAGGAAATGTACATCAAAACATACACATTTTCAGTGTACATTCAAGAAATGTATAACAAAAAATACACATTTTCAGTGTACATTCAAGAAATGTGCATCAAAACAAACACATTTTCATTGTACACTAAAGAAATGTACATCAAAACATACACATTTTCATTGTACATTCCAGAAATGTACATCAAAACATACACATTTTCAGTGTACAATCAAGAAATGTATATCAAAAAATACACATTTTCAGTGTACATTCAAGAAATGTACATCAAAACATACACATTTTCATTGTACACTCAAGAAATGTTCATCAAAACATACACACTTTCATTGTACATTCAAGAAATGTACATCAAAACATACACATTTTCATTGTACATTCCAGAAATGTACATCAAACCATACACTTTTTCATTGTATATACAAGAAATGTCAATCAAAACATACACATTTTCATTGTATATACAAGAAGTGTATATCAAAACGTACACATTTTCAGTGTACATTCAAGAAATGTACATAAAAAACTACACATTTTCATTGTACATTCCAGAAATGTACATCAAAACATACACATTTTCAGTGTACATTCAAGAAATGTATATAAAAAATTACACATTTTCAGTGTACACTCAAGAAATGTACATCAAAGCAAACACATTTTCATTGTACACTAAAGAAATGTACATCAAAACATACACATCTTCATTGTACATTCAAGAAATGCACATCAAAACATACACATTTTCATTGTACATTCAAGAAATATACATCAAAACATACACATTTTCATTGTACATTCAAGAAATGTACATCAAAACATACACATTCTCATTGTACATTCAAGAAATGTACACCAAAACATACACATTTTGATTGTACACTCAAGAAATGTACATCAAAACATACACATTTTCATTGTACACTCAAGAAATGTACATCAAAACATACACATTTTCATTGTACATTCAAGAAATGTATATCAAAACATACACATTTTCATTGTACATTCAAGAAATGTACATCAAAACATACACATTTTCATTGTACATTCAAGAAATGTACATCAAAACATACACATTTTCATTGTACATTCAAAGAATGTACATCAAAACATACACATTTTCATTGTACATTCAAGAAATGTACATCAAAACACACACATTTTCAGTGTACATTCAAGAAATGTATATGAAAACATACACATTTTCAGTGTACATTCAAGAAATGTACATCAAAACATACAAATTTTCATTGTATATACAAGAAATGTACATCAAAACATACACATTTTCATTGTACATTAAAGAAATGTACATCAAAACCTACACATTTTCAGTGTACATTCAAGAAATGTACATCAAAACATACACATTTTCATTGTACACTCAAGAAATGTACATCAAAACATACACATTTTCAGTGTACATTCAAGAAATGTACATAAAAACATACACACTTTCATTGTATATACCAGAAATGTACATCAAAACATACACATTTTCATTGTATATACAAGAAATGTACATAAAAACATACACATTTTCAGTGTACATTCAAGAAATGTACATGAAAACATATACATTTTCATTGTACATTCAAGAAAGGTATATCAAAACATACACATTTTCAGATTACATTCAAGAAATGTACATCAAAACATACACATTTTCATTGTACATTCAAGAAATGTACATCAAAACATACACATTTTCAGTGTACATTCAAGAAATGTACATAAAAACATACACACTTTCATTGTATATACCAGAAATGTACGTCAAAACATATACATTTTCATTGTATATACAAGAAATGTACATCAAAACATACACATCTTCAGTGTACATTCAAGAAGTGTACATGAAAACATATACATTTTCATTGTACATTCAAGAAATGTATATCAAAACATACACATTTTCAGATTACATTCAAGAAATGTACATCAAAACATAAACATTTTCATAGTACGTTCAAGGAATGTACATCAAAACATACACATTTTCATTGTATATTCAAGAAATGTACATCAAAACATACACATTTTCATTGTACACTAAAGAAATGTACATCAAAACATACACATTTTCCGTGTACATTCAAGAAATGTACATCAAAACATACACATTTTCATTGTATATACAAGAAATGTACATCAAAACATACACATTTTCAGTGTACATTCAAGAAATGTACATCAAAACATATACATTTTCATTGTATATACAAGAAATGTACATCAAAACATACACATTTTCAGTGTACATTCAAGAAATGTATATCAAAACACACACATTTACAGTGTACATTCAAGAAATGTACATCAAAACATACACATTTTCAGTATACATTCAAGAAATGTACATGAAAACATATACATTTTCATTGTACATTCAAGAAATGTACATCAAAACATACACATTTTCATTGTACATTCAAGAAATGTAGATCAAAACATACACATTTTCATTGTACATTCAAGAAATGTACATCAAAACATACACATTTTCATTGTACGTTCAAGAAATGTACATCAAGACATACACATTTTCATTGTACACTCAAGAAATGTAAATCAAACCATACACTTTTTCATTGTAGATTCAAGAAATGTATATCAAAACATACACATTTTCATTGTACATTCAAGAAATGTACATCAAAACATACACATTTTCAGTGTACATTCAAGAAATGTATAACAAAAAATACACATTTTCAGTGTACATTCAAGAAATGTGCATCAACACAAACACATTTTCATTGTACACTAAAGAAATGTACATCAAAACATACACATTTTCATTGTACATTCAAGAAATATACATCAAAGCATACACATTTTCATTGTACATTCAAGAAATGTACATCAAAACATACACATTTTCATTGTACACTCAAGAAATGTACATCAAAACATACACATTTTCATTGTACATTCAAGAAATGTACATCAAAACATACACATTTTCAGTGTACATTCAAGAAATGTACATCAAAACATACACATTTTCATTGTACACTCAAGAAATGTACATCAAAACATATACATTTTCATTGTACATTCAAGAAATGTACATCAAAACATACACATTTTCATAGTACATTCAAGAAATGTACATCAAAACATACACATTTTCATTGTACATTCCAGAAATGTACATCAAAACATATACACTTTCATTGTACATTCAAGAAATGTATATCAAAACATACACATTTTCAGATTACATTCAAGAAATGTACGTCAAAACATACACATTTTCATTGTACATTGAAGAAATGTACATCAAAACATACACATTTTCATTGTACATTCAAGAAATGTACATCAAAACATAAACATTTTCATAGTACATTCAAGGAATGTACATCAAAACATACACATTTTCATTGTATATTCAAGAAATGTACATCAAAACACCCACATTTTCAGTGTACATTCAAGAAATGTATATCAAAACATACACATTTTCAGTGTACATTAGAGAAATGTACATCAAAACATACAAATTTTCATTGTATATACAAGAAATGTACATCAAAACATACACATTTTCATTGTACACTAAAGAAATGTACATCAAAACATACACATTTTCAGTGTACATTCAAGAAATGTACATCAAAACATACACATTTTCAGTGTACATTCAAGAAATGTACATCAAAACATACACATTTTCATTGTATATACCAGAAATGTACATCAAAACATACACATTTTCATTGTATATACAAGGAATGTACATCAAAACATACACATTTTCATTGTATATACCAGAAATGTACATCAAAACATACACATTTTAATTGTATATACTAGAAATGTACATCAAAACATACACATTTTCAGTGTACATTCAAGAAATGTACATCAAAACATACACATTTTCATTGTATATACAAGAAATGTACATCAAAACATACACATTTTCATTGTACACTAAAGAAATGTACATCAAAACATACACATTTTCAGTGTACATTCAAGATATGTACATCAAACATACACATTTTCATTGTACATTCAAGAAATGTAGATCAAAACATACACATTTTCATTGTACATTTTTGAAATGTACATCAAAACATACACATTTTCATTGTACACTCAAGAAATGTACATCAACACATACACATTTTCATTGTACACTCAAGAAATGTACATCAAACCATACACTTTTTCATTGTACATTCAAGAAATGTATATCAAAACATACACATTTTCATTGTACATTCAAGAAATGTACATCAAAGCATACACATTTTCAGTGTACATTCAAGAAATGTACATCAAAAAATACACATTTTCAGTGTACATTCAAGAAATGTATATCAAAAAATACACATTTTCAGTGTACATTCAAGAAATGTGCATCAAGACAAACACATTTTCATTGTACACTAAAGAAATGTACATCAAAACATACACATTTTCAGTGTACAATCAAGAAATGTATATCAAAAAATACACATTTTCAGTGTACATTCAAGAAATGTACATCAAAACATATACATTTTCATTGTACACTCAAGAAATGTTCATCAAAACATACACATTTTCATTGTACATTCAAGAAATGTACATCAACACATACACATTTTCATTGTACATTCCAGAAATGTACATCAAACCATACACTTTTTCATTGTATATACAAGAAATGTAAATCAAAACATACACATTTTCATTGTATATACAAGAAGTGTATATCAAAACATACACATTTTCAGTGTACATTCAAGAAATGTACATAAAAAACTACACATTTTCATTGTACATTCCAGAAATGTACATCAAAACATACACATTTTCAGTGTACATTCAAGAAATGTATATAAAAAAATACACATTTTCATTGTACACTAAAGAAATGTACATCAAAACATACACATTTTCAGTGTACATTCAAGAAATGTACATCAAACATACACATTTTCATTGTACATTCAAGAAATGTAGATCAAAACATACACATTTTCATTGTACATTTTAGAAATGTACATCAAAACATACACATTTTCATTGTACACTCAAGAAATGTACATCAACACATACACATTTTCAGTGTACATTCAAGAAATGTACATAAAAACATACACACTTTCATTGTATATACCAGAAATGTACATCAAAACATATACATTTTCATTGTATATACAAGAAATGTACATCAAAACATACACATTTTCAGTGTACATTCAAGAAGTGTACTAGAAAACATATACATTTTCATTGTACATTCAAGAAATGTATATCAAAACATACATATTTTCAGATTACATTCAAGAAATGTACATCAAAACATACACTTCTTCACTGTACATTGAAGAAATGTACATCAAAACATACACATTTTCATTGTACATTCAAGAAATGTACATAAAAACATAAACATTTTCATAGTACATTCAAGGAATGTACATCAAAACATACACATTTTCATTGTATATTCAAGAAATGTACATCAAAACATACACATTTTCATTGTACACTAAAGAAATGTACATCAAAACATACACATTTTCTGTGTACATTCAAGAAATGTACATCAAAACATACACATTTTCATTGTATATACAAGAAATGTACATCAAAACATACACATTTTCAGTGTACATTCAAGAAATGTACATCAAAACATATACATTTTCATTGTATATACAAGAAATGTATATCAAAACATATACATTTTCAGTGTACATTCAAGAAATGTATATCAAAACATACACATTTACAGTGTACATTCAAGAAATGTGCATCAAAACATACACATTTTCAGTATACATTCAAGAAATGTACATGAAAACATATACATTTTTATTGTACATTCAAGAAATGTACATCAAAACATACACATTTTCATTGTACATTCAAGAAATGTAGATCAAAACATACACATTTTCATTGTACATTCAAGAAATGTACATCAAAACATACACATTTTCAGTGTACATTCAAGAAATGTACATAAAAACATACACACTTTCATTGTATATACCAGAAATGTACATCAAAACATATACATTTTCATTGTATATACAAGAAATGTACATCAAAACATACACATTTTCAGTGTACATTCAAGAAGTGTACTAGAAAACATATACATTTTCATTGTACATTCAAGAAATGTATATCAAAACATACACATTTTCAGATTACATTCAAGAAATGTACATCAAAACATACACTTTTTCATTGTACATTGAAGAAATGTACATCAAAACATACACATTTTCATTGTACATTCAAGAAATGTACATCAAAACATAAACATTTTCATAGTACATTCAAGGAATGTACATCAAAACATACACATTTTCATTGTATATTCAAGAAATGTACATCAAAACATACACATTTTCATTGTACACTAAAGAAATGTACATCAAAACATACACATTTTCTGTGTACATTCAAGAAATGTACATCAAAACATACACATTTTCATTGTATATACAAGAAATGTACATCAAAACATACACATTTTCAGTGTACATTCAAGAAATGTACATCAAAACATATACATTTTCATTGTATATACAAGAAATGTATATCAAAACATACACATTTTCAGTGTACATTCAAGAAATGTATATCAAAACATACACATTTACAGTGTACATTCAAGAAATGTACATCAAAACATACACATTTTCAGTATACATTCAAGAAATGTACATGAAAACATATACATTTTCATTGTACATTCAAGAAATGTACATCAAAACATACACATTTTCATTGTACATTCAAGAAATGTAGATCAAAACATACACATTTTCATTGTACATTCAAGAAATGTACATCAAAACATACACATTTTCATTGTACACTCAAGAAATGTACATCAAAACATACACATTTTCATTGTACACTCAAGAAATGTAAATCAAACCATACACTTTTTCATTGTAGATTCAAGAAATGTATATCAAAACATACACATTTTCATTGTACATTCAAGAAATGTACATCAAAACATACACATTTTCAGTGTACATTCAAGAAATGTATAACAAAAAATACACATTTTCAGTGTACATTCAAGAAATGTGCATCAAAACAAACACATTTTCATTGTACACTAAAGAAATGTACATCAAAACATACACATTTTCATTGTACATTCAAGAAATATACATCAAAGCATACACATTTTCATTGTACATTCAAGAAATGTACATCAAAACATACACATTTTCATTGTACACTCAAGAAATGTACATCAAAACATACACATTTTCATTGTACATTCAAGAAATGTACATCAAAACATACACATTTTCATAGTACACTCAAGAAATGTTCATCAAAACATACACATCTTCATTGTACATTCAAGAAATGTACATCAAAACATACACATTTTCATTGTACATTCCAGAAATGTACATCAAAACATATACACTTTCATTGTACATTCAAGAAATGTATATCAAAACATACACATTTTCAGATTACATTCAAGAAATGTACGTCAAAACATACACATTTTCATTGTACATTGAAGAAATGTACATCAAAACATACACATTTTCATTGTACATTCAAGAAATGTACATCAAAACATAAACATTTTCATAGTACATTCAAGGAATGTACATCAAAACATACACATTTTCATTGTATATTCAAGAAATGTACATCAAAACACACACATTTTCAGTGTACATTCAAGAAATGTATATCAAAACATACACATTTTCAGTGTACATTAGAGAAATGTACATCAAAACATACAAATTTTCATTGTATATACAAGAAATGTACATCAAAACATACACATTTTCATTGTACACTAAAGAAATGTACATCAAAACATACACATTTTCAGTGTACATTCAAGAAATGTACATCAAAACATACACATTTTCAGTGTACATTCAAGAAATGTACATCAAAACATACACATTTTCATTGTATATACCAGAAATGTACATCAAAACATACACATTTTCATTGTATATACAAGAAATGTACATCAAAACATACACATTTTCATTGTATATACCAGAAATGTACATCAAAACATACACATTTTAATTGTATATACTAGAAATGTACATCAAAACATACACATTTTCAGTGTACATTCAAGAAATGTACATCAAAACATATACATTTTCATTGTATATACAAGAAAGGTACATCAAAACATACACATTTTCAGTATACATTCAAGAAATGTACAAGAAAACATATACATTTTCATTGTACATTCAAGAAATGTATATCAAAACATACACATTTTCATTGTACATTCAAGAAATGTACATCAAAACATACACATTTTCATTGTATATACAAGAAATGTACATCAAAACATACACATTTTCATTGTACACTAAAGAAATGTACATCAAAACATACACATTTTCAGTGTACATTCAAGCAATGTACATCAAACATACACATTTTCATTGTACATTCAAGAAATGTAGATCAAAACATACACATTTTCATTGTACATTTTAGAAATGTACATCAAAACATACACATTTTCATTGTACACTCAAGAAATGTACATCAACACATACACATTTTCATTGTACACTCAAGAAATGTACATCAAACCATACACTTTTTCATTGTACATTCAAGAAATGTTTATCAAAACATACACATTTTTATTGTACATTCAAGAAATGTACATCAAAGCATACACATTTTCAGTGTACATTCAAGAAATGTATAACAAAAAATACACATTTTCAGTGTACATTCAGGAAATGTGCATCAAGACAAACACATTTTCATTGTACACTAAAGAAATGTACATCAAAACATACACATTTTCATTGTACATTCCAGAAATGTACATCAAAACATATACATTTTCAGTGTACAATCAAGAAATGTATATCAAAAAATACACATTTTCATTGTACATTCAAGAAATGTACATCAAAACATACACATTTTCATTGTACACTCAAGAAATGTTCATCAAAACATACACATTTTCATTGTACATTCAAGAAATGTACATCAAAACATACACATTTTCATTGTACATTCCAGAAATGTACATCAAACCATACACTTTTTCATTGTATATACAAGAAATGTAAATCAAAACATACACATTTTCATTGTATATACAAGAAGTGTATATCAAAACATACACATTTTCAGTGTACATTCAAGAAATGTACATAAAAAACTACACATTTTCATTGTACATTCAAAGAATGTACATCAAAACATACACATTTTCAGTGTACATTCAAGAAATGTACATAAAAAACTACACATTTTCATTGTACATTCAAAGAATGTACATCAAAACATACACATTTTCATTGTACATTCAAGAAATGTACATCAAAACACACACATTTTCAGTGTACATTCAAGAAATGTATATGAAAACATACACATTTTCAGTGTACATTCAAGAAATGTACATCAAAACATACAAATTTTCACTGTATATACAAGAAATGTACATCAAATCATACACATTTTCATTGTACATTAAAGAAATGTACATCAAAACCTACACATTTTCAGTGTACATTCAAGAAATGTACATCAAAACATACACATTTTCATTGTACACTCAAGAAATGTACATCAAAACATACACATTTTCAGTGTACATTCAAGAAATGTACATAAAAACATACACACTTTCATTGTATATACCAGAAATGTACATCAAAACATACTCATTTTCATTGTATATACAAGAAATGTACATAAAAACATACATATTTTCAGTGTACATTCAAGAAATGTACATGAAAACATATACATTTTCATTGTACATTCAAGAAAGGTATATCAAAACATACACATTTTCAGATTACATTCAAGAAATATACATCAAAACATACACATTTTCATTGTACATTCAAGAAATGTACATCAAAACATACACATTTTCATTGTACATTCAAGAAATGTACATCAAAACATACACATTTTCATTGTACATTCAAGGAATGTACATCAAAACATACACATTTTCATTGTACGTTCAAGAAATGTACATCAAAACACACACATTTTCAGTGTACATTCAAGAAATGTATATCAAAACATACACATTTTCTGTGTACATTCAAGAAATGTACATCAAAACATACACATTTTCATTGTACACTCAAGAAATGTACATCAAAACATACACATTTTCATTGTACATTCAAGAAATGTATATCAAAACATACACATTTTCATTGTACATTCAAGAAATGTACATCAAAACATACACATTTTCATTGTACATTCAAGAAATGTACATCAAAACATACACATTTTCATTGTACATTCAAAGAATGTACATCAAAGCATACACATTTTCATTGTACATTCAAGAAATGTACATCAAAACACACACATTTTCAGTGTACATTCAAGAAATGTATATGAAAACATACACATTTTCAGTGTACATTCAGTAAATGTACATCAAAACATACAAATTTTCATTGTATATACAAGAAATGTACATCAAAACATACACATTTTCATTGTACATTAAAGAAATGTACATCAAAACCTACACATTTTCAGTGTACATTCAAGAAATGTACATCAAAACATACACATTTTCATTGTACACTCAAGAAATGTACATCAAAACATACACATTTTCAGTGTAGATTCAAGAAATGTACATAAAAACATACACACTTTCATTGTATAAACAAGAAATGTACATCAAAACATACACATTTTCAGTGTACATTCAAGAAATGTACATCAAAGCATATACATTTTCATTGTATTTACAAGAAATGTACATCAAAACATACACATTTTCAGCGTACATTCAAGAAATGTATATCAAAACATACACATTTACAGTGTACATTCAAGAAATGTACATGAAAACATATACATTTTCATTGTACATTCAAGAAATGTATATCAAAACATACACATTTTCAGTGTACATTCAAGAAATGTACATCAAAACATACACATTTTCATTGTACATTCAAGAAATGTACATCAAAACATACACTATTTCATTGTACATTCAAAGAATGTACATCAAAACATACACATTTTCATTGTACATTCAAGAAATGTACATCAAAACACACACATTTTCAGTGTACATTCAAGAAATGTATATCAAAACATACACATTTTCAGTGTACATTCAAGAAATGTATATCAAAAAATACACATTTTCAGTGTACATTCAAGAAATGTACATCAAAGCAAACACATTTTCATTGTACACTAAAGAAATGTACATCAAAGCATACACATTTTCATTGTACACTCAAGAAATGTACATCAAAACATACACATTTTTATTGTACATTCAAGAAATGTACATCAAAACATACACATTTTCATTGTATATACCGGAAATGCACATCAAAACATAGACATTTTCATTGTATATACAAGAAATGTACATCAAAACATACACATTTTCAGTGTACATTCAAGAAATGTACATCAAAACATATACATTTTCATTGTATATACAAGAAATGTACATCAAAACATACACATTTTCAGTGTACATTCAAGAAGTTTACATGAAAACATATACATTTTCATTGTACATTCAAGAAATGTATATCAAAACATACACATTTTCAGATTACATTCAAGAAATGTTCATCAAAACATACACTTTTTCATTGTACATTGAAGAAATGTACATCAAAACATACACATTTTCATTGTACATTCAAGAAATGTACATCAAAACATAAACATTTTCATAGTACATTCAAGGAATGTACATCACAACATACACATTTTCATTGTATATTCAAGAAATGTACATCAAAACATACACATTTTCATTGTACACTAAAGAAATGTACATCAAAACATACACATTTTCTGTGTACATTCAAGAAATGTACATCAAAACATACACATTTTCATTGTATATACCAGAAATGTACATCAAAACATACACATTTTCATTGTATATACAAGAAATGTACATCAAAACATACACATTTTCAGTGTACATTCAAGAAATGTACATCAAAACATATACATTTTCATTGTACATTCAAGAAATGTACATCAAAACATACACATTTTCATTGTACACTCAAGAAATGTACATCAAAACATACACATTTTCATTGTACATTCAAGAAATGTACATCAAAACATACACATTTTCATAGTACACTCAAGAAATGTTCAACAAAACATACACATTTTCATTGTACATTCAAGAAATGTACATCAAAACATACACATTTTCATTGTACGTTCCAGAAATGTTACTCAAAACATACACATTTTCAGTGTACATTCAAGAAATGTATATCAAAAAATACACATTTTCAGTGTACATTCAAGAAATGTACATCAAAGCAAACACATTTTCATTGTACACTAAAGAAATGTACATCAAAACATACACATTTTCATTGTACATTCAAGAAATGCACATCAAAACATACACATTTTCATTGTACATTCAAGAAATATACATCAAAACATACACATTTTCTTTGTACATTCAAGAAATGTACATCAAAACATACACATTCTCATTGTACATTCAAGAAATGTACATCAAAACATACACATTTTGATTGTACACTCAAGAAATGTACATCAAAACATACACATTTTCATTGTACACTCAAGAAATGTACATCAAAACATACACATTTTCATTGTACATTCAAGAAATGTATATCAAAACATACACATTTTCATTGTACATTCAAGAAATGTACATCAAAACATACACATTTTCAATGTACATTCAAGAAATGTATATCAAAACATACACATTTACAGTGTACATTCAAGAAATGTACATCAAAACATACACATTTTCAGTATACATTCAAGAAATGTACATGAAAACATACATTTTCATTGTACATTCAAGAAATGTATATCAAAACATACACACTTTCAGTGTACATTCAAGAAATGTACATCAAAACATACACATTTTCATTGTACATTTAAGAAATGTACATCAAAACATACACATTTTCATTGTACATTCAAGAAATGTACATCAAAACATACACATTTTCATTGTACATTCAAGAAATGTATATCAAAACATACACATTTTCATTGTACATTCAAGAAATGTACATCAAAACATACACATTGTCATTGTACATTCAAGGAATGTACATCAAAACACACACATTTTCAGTGTACATTCAAGAAATGTATATCAAAACATACACATTTTGAGTGTACATTCAAGAAATGTACATCTGAACATACACATTTTCATTGTACACTCAAGAAATGTACATCAAAACATACACATTTTCATTGTACATTCAAGAAATGTACATCAAAACATACACATTTTCAGTATACATTCAAGAAATGTACATGAAAACATATACATTTTCATTGTACATTCAAGAAATGTATATCAAAACATACACATTTTCAGTGTACATTCAAGAAATGTACATCAAAACATACACATTTTCATTGTATATACAAGAAATGTACATCAAAACACACACATTTTCATTGTACACTAAAGATATGTACATCAAAACATACACATTTTCAGTGTACATTCAAGAAATGTACATCAAAACATACACATTTTCATTGTACATTCAAGAAATGTAGATCAAAACATACACATTTTCATTGTACATTTAAGAAATGTACATCAAAACATACACATTTTCATTGTACACTCAAGAAATGTACATCAAAACATACACATTTTCATTGTACACTCAAGAAATGTACATCAAAACATACACATTTTCATTGTAAATTCAAGAAATGTACATCAAAACATACACATTTTCATTGTACACTCAAGAAATGTACATCAAAACATACACATTTTCATTGTACATTCAAAGAATGTACATCAAAACATACACATTTTCATTGTACATTCAAGAAATGTACATCAAAACATACACATTTTCAGTGTACATTCAAGAAATGTATATCAAAACATACACATTTACAGTGTTCATTCAAGAAATGTACATCAAAACATACACATTTTCAGTATACATTCAAGAAATGTACATGAAAACATAGACATTTTCATTGTACATTCAAGAAATGTATATCAAAACATACACATTTTCAGTGTACATTCAAGAAATGTACATCAAAGCATACACATTTTCAGTGTACATTCAAGAAATGTACATCAAAGCAAACACATTTTCATTGTACACTAAAGAAATGTACATCAAAGCATACACATTTTCATTGTACACTCAAGAAATGTACATCAAAACATACACATTTTTATTGTACATTCAAGAAATGTACATCAAAACATACACATTTTCATTGTATATACCGGAAATGTACAGCAAAACATAGACATTTTCATTGTATATACAAGAAATGTACATCAAAACATACACATTTTCAGTGTACATTCAAGAAATGTACATCACAACATATAAATTTTCATTGTATATACAAGAAATGTACATCAAAACATACACATTTTCAGTGTACATTCAAGAAGTTTACATGAAAACATATACATTTTCATTGTACATTCAAGAAATGTATATCAAAACATACACATTTTCAGATTGCATTCAAGAAATGTGCATCAAAACATACACTTTTTCATTGTACATTGAAGAAATGTACATCAAAACATACACATTTTCATTGTACATTCAAGAAATGTATATCAAAACATACACATTTTCAGTGTACATTCAAGAAATGTACATCAAAACATACACATTTTCATTGTACATTCAAGAAATGTACATCAAAACATACACTATTTCATTGTACATTCAAAGAATGTACATCAAAACATACACATTTTCATTGTACATTCAAGAAATGTACATCAAAACACACACATTTTCAGTGTACATTCAAGAAATGTATATCAAAACATACACATTTTCAGTGTACATTCAAGAAATGTATATCAAAAAATACACATTTTCAGTGTACATTCAAGAAATGTATATCAAAACATACACATTTACAGTGTACATTCAAGAAATGTACATCAAAACATACACATTTTCAGTATACATTCAAGAAATGTACATGAAAACATATACATTTTGATTGTACATTCAAGAAATGTACATCAAAACATACACATTTTCATTGTACATTCAAGAAATGTAGATCAAAACATACACATTTTCATTGTACATTCAAGAAATGTACATCAAAACATACACATTTTCATTGTACACTCAAGAAATGTACATCAAAACATACACATTTTCATTGTACACTCAAGAAATGTACATCAAACCATACACTTTTTCATTGTACATTCAAGAAATGTATATCAAAACATACACATTTTCATTGTACATTCAAGAAATGTACATCAAAACATACACACTTTCAGTGTACATTCAAGAAATGTATAACAAAAAATACACATTTTCAGTGTACATTCAAGAAATGTGCATCAAAACAAACACATTTTCATTGTACACTAAAGAAATGTACATCAAAACATACACATTTTCATTGTACATTCAAGAAATATACATCAAAACATACACATTTTCATTGTACATTCAAGAAATGTACATCAAAACATACACATTTTCATTGTACACTAAAGAAATGTACATCAAAACATACACATTTTCATTGTACATTCAAGAAATGTACATCAAAACATACACATTTTCATTGTACACTCAAGAAATGTACATCAAAACATACACATTTTCATTGTACATTCAAGAAATGTACATCAAAACATACACATTCTCATTGTACATTCAAGAAATGTACATCAAAACATACACATTTTGATTGTACACTCAAGAAATGTACATCAAAACATACACATTTTCATTGTACACTCAAGAAATGTACATCAAAACATACACATTTTCATTGTACATTCAAGAAATGTATATCAAAACATACACATTTTCATTGTACATTCAAGAAATGTACATCAAAACATACACATTTTCAATGTACATTCAAGAAATGTATATCAAAACATACACATTTACAGTGTACATTCAAGGAATTTACATCAAAACATACACATTTTCAGTATACATTCAAGAAATGTACATGAAAACATATACATTTTCATTGTACATTCAAGAAATGTATATCAAAACATACACATTTTCAGTGTACATTCAAGAAATGTACATCAAAACATACACATTTTCATTGTACATTCAAGAAATGTACATCAAAACATACACATTTTCATTGTACATTCAAGAAATGTACATGAAAACATATACATTTTCATTGTACATTCAAGAAATGTATATCAAAACATACACATTTTCAGTGTACATTCAAGAAATGTACATCAAAACATACACATTTTCATTGTACATTCAAGAAATGTACATCAAAACATACACATTTTCATTGTACATTCAAGAAATGTACATCAAACATACACATTGTCATTGTACATTCAAGGAATGTACATCGAAACATACACATTTTCATTGTACATTCAAGAAACGTACATCAAAACACACACATTTTCAGTGTACATTCAAGAAATGTGTATCAAAACATACACATTTTGAGTGTACATTCAAGAAATGTACATCTAACCATACACATTTTCATTGTACACTCAAGAAATGTACATCAAAACATACACATTTTCATTGTACATTCAAGAAATGTAAATCAAAACATACACATTTTCAGTATACATTCAAGAAATGTACATGAAAACATATACATTTTCATTGTACATTCAAGAAATGTATATCAAAACATACACATTTTCAGTGTACATTCAAGAAATGTACATCAAAACATACACATTTTCATTGTATATACAAGAAATGTACATCAAAACATAAACATTTTCATTGTACACTAAAGAAATGTACATCAAAACATACACATTTTCAGTGTACATTCAAGAAATGTACATCAAAACATACACATTTTCATTGTACATTCAAGAAATGTAGATCAAAACATACACATTTTCATTGTACATTCAAGAAATGTACATCAAAACATACACATCTTCATTGTACACTCAAGAAATGTACATCAAAACATACACATTTTCATTGTACACTCAAGAAATGTACATCAAAACATACACATTTTCATTGTAAATTCAAGAAATGTACATCAAAACATACACATTTTCATTGTACACTCAAGAAATGTACATCAAAACATACACATTTTCATTGTACATTCAAAGAATGTACATCAAAACATACACATTTTCATTGTACATTCAAGAAATGTACATCAAAACATACACATTTTCAGTGTAATTTCAAGAAATGTATATCAAAACATACACATTTACAGTGTACATTCAAGAAATGTGCATCAAAACAAACACATTTTCATTGTACACTAAAGAAATGTACATCAAAACATACACATTTTCATTGTACATACAAGAAATATACATCAAAACATACACATTTTCATTGTACATTCAAGAAATGTACATCAAAACATACACATTTTCATTGTACACTAAAGAAATGTACATCAAAACATACACATTTTCATTGTACATTCAAGAAATATACATCAAAACATACACATTTTCATTGTACATTCAAGAAATGTACATCAAAACATACACATTTTCATTGTACACTCAAGAAATGTACATCAAAACATACACATTTTCATTGTACATTCAAGAAATGTACATCAAAACATACACATTTTCATTGTACGTTCCAGAAATGTTACTCAAAACATACACATTTTCAGTGTACATTCAAGAAATGTATATCAAAAAATACACATTTTCAGTGTACATTCAAGAAATGTACATCAAAGCAAACACATTTTCATTGTACACTAAAGAAATGTACATCAAAACATACACATTTCCATTGTACATTCAAGAAATGCACATCAAAACATACACATTTTCATTGTACATTCAAGAAATATACATCAAAACATACACATTTTCATTGTACATTCAAGAAATGTACATCAAAACATACACATTCTCATTGTACATTCAAGAAATGTACATCAAAACATACACATTTTGATTGTACACTCAAGAAATGTACATCAAAACATACACATTTTCATTGTACACTCAAGAAATGTACATCAAAACATACACATTTTCATTGTACATTCAAGAAATGTATATCAAAACATACACATTTTCATTGTACATTCAAGAAATGTACATCAAAACATACACATTTTCAATGTACATTCAAGAAATGTATATCAAAACATACACATTTACAGTGTACATTCAAGGAATTTACATCAAAACATACACATTTTCAGTATACATTCAAGAAATGTACATGAAAACATATACATTTTCATTGTACATTCAAGAAATGTATATCAAAACATACACTTTTTCAGTGTACATTCAAGAAATGTACATCAAAACATACACATTTTCATTGTACATTCAAGAAATGTACATCAAAACATACACATTTTCATTGTACATTCAAGAAATGTACATGAAAACATATACATTTTCATTGTACATTCAAGAAATGTATATCAAAACATACACATTTTCAGTGTACATTCAAGAAATGTACATCAAAACATACACATTTTCATTGTACATTCAAGAAATGTACATCAAAACATACACATTTTCATTGTACATTCAAGAAATGTACATCAAACATACACATTGTCATTGTACATTCAAGGAATGTACATCAAAACATACACATTTTCATTGTACATTCAAGAAACGTACATCAAAACACACACATTTTCAGTGTACATTCAAGAAATGTGTATCAAAACATACACATTTTGAGTGTACATTCAAGAAATGTACATCTAACCATACACATTTTCATTGTACACTCAAGAAATGTACATCAAAACATACACATTTTCATTGTACATTCAAGAAATGTACATCAAAACATACACATTTTCAGTATACATTCAAGAAATGTACATGAAAACATATACATTTTCATTGTACATTCAAGAAATGTATATCAAAACATACACATTTTCAGTGTACATTCAAGAAATGTACATCAAAACATACACATTTTCATTGTATATACAAGAAATGTACATCAGAACATACACATTTTCATTGTACACTAAAGAAATGTACATCAAAACATACACATTTTCAGTGTACATTCAAGAAATGTACATCAAAACATACACATTTTCATTGTACATTCAAGAAATGTAGATCAAAACATACACATTTTCATTGTACATTCAAGAAATGTACATCAAAACATACACATCTTCATTGTACACTCAAGAAATGTACATCAAAACATACACATTTTCATTGTACACTCAAGAAATGTACATCAAAACATACACATTTTCATTGTAAATTCAAGAAATGTACATCAAAACATACACATTTTCATTGTACACTCAAGAAATGTACATCAAAACATACACATTTTCATTGTACATTCAAAGAATGTACATCAAAACATACACATTTTCATTGTACATTCAAGAAATGTACATCAAAACATACACATTTTCAGTGTACATTCAAGAAATGTATATCAAAACATACACATTTACAGTGTACATTCAAGAAATGTACATCAAAACATACACATTTTCAGTATACATTCAAGAAATGTACATGAAAACATATACATTTTCATTGTACATTCAAGAAATGTATATCAAAACATACACATTTTCAGTGTACATTCAAGAAATGTACATCAAAACATACACATTTTCATTGTACATTCAAGAAATGTACATCAAAACATACACATTTTCATTGTACATTCAAGAAATGTACATCAAAACATACACATTTTCATTGTACATTCAAGGAATGTACATCAAAACATACACATTTTCATTGTACATTCAAGAAATGTACATCAAAACACACACATTTTCAGTGTACATTCAAGAAATGTATATCAAAACATACACATTTTGAGTGTACATTCAAGAAATGTACATCTAAACATACAAATTTTCATTGTATATACAAGAAATGTACATCAAAACATACACGTTTTCATTGTACATTTAAGAAATGTACATCAAATCCTACACATTTTCAGTGTACATTCAAGAAATGTACATCAAAACATACACATTTTCATTGTACACTCAAGAAATGTACATCAAAACATACACATTTTCATTGTACATTCAAGAATTGTACATCAAAACATACACATTTTCAGTATACATTCAAGAAATGTACATGAAAATATACACATTTTCATTGTACATTCAAGAAATGTATATCAAAACATACACATTTTCAGTGTACATTCAAGAAATGTACATCAAAACATACACATTTTCATTGTACATTCAAGAAATGTATATCAAAACATACACATTTTCAGTGTACATTCAAGAAATGTACATTAAAACATACACATTTTCATTGTATATACAAGATATGTACATCAAAACATACACATTTTCATTGTACACTAAAGAAATGTACATCAAAACATACACATTTTCAGTGTACATTCAAGAAATCTACATCAAAACATACACATTTTCATTGTACATTCAAGAAATGTAGATCAAAACATACACATTTTCATTGTACATTCAAGAAATGTACATCAAAACATACACATTTTCATTGTACACTCAAGAAATGTACATCAAAGCATACACATTTTCATTGTACACTCAAGAAATGTACATCAAACCATACACTTTTTCATTGTACATTCAAGAAATGTATATCAAAACATACACATTTTCATTGTACATTCAAGAAATGTACATCAAAACATACACATTTTCAGTGTACATTCAAGAAATGTATAACAAAAAATACACATTTTCAGTGTACATTCAAGAAATGTGCATCAAAACAAACACATTTTCATTGTACACTAAAGAAATGTACATCAAAACATACACATTTTCATTGTACATTCAAGAAATATACATCAAAATATACACATTTTCATTGTACATTCAAGAAATGTACATCAAAACATACACATTTTCATTGTACACTCAAGAAATGTACATCAAAACATACACATTTTCATTGTAAATTCAAGAAATGTACATCAAAACATACACATTTTCATTGTACACTCAAGAAATGTTCATCAAAACATACACATTTTCACTGTACATTCAAGAAATGTACATCAAAACATACACATTTTCATTGTACATTCCAGAAATGTACATCAAAACATACACATTTTCAGTGTACATTCAAGAAATGTATATCAAAAAATACACATTTTCAGTGTACATTCAAGGAATGTACATCAAAGCAAACAGATTTTCATTGTACACTAAAGAAATGTACATCAAAACATACACATTTTCATTGTTCATTCAAGAAATGCACATAAAACATACACATTTTCATTGTACATTCAAGAAATATACATCAAAACATACACATTTTCATTGTACATTCAGGAAATGTACATCAAAACATACACATTTTCATTGTACATTCAAGAGATGTATATCAAAACATACACATTTTCATTGTACATTCAAGAAATGTACATCAAAACATACACATTTTCAGTGAACATTCAAGAAATGTATATCAAAACATACACATTTACAGTGTACATTCAAGAAATGTACATCAGAACATACACATTTTCAGTATACATTCATGAAATGTACATGAAAACATATACATTTTCATTGTACATTCAAGAAATGTATATCAAAACATACACACTTTCAGTGTACATTCAAGAAATGTACATCAAAACATACACATTTTCATTGTATATTCAAGAAATGTACATCAAAACATACACATTTTCATTGTACAATCAAGAAATGTACATCAAAACATACACATTTTCATTGTACATTCAAGGAACGTACATCAAAACATACACATTTTCATTGTACATTCAAGAAATGTACATCAAAACACACACATTTTCAGTGTACATTCAAGAAATGTATATAAAACATACACATTTTCAGTGTACATTCAAGAAACGTACATCTAAACATACAAATTTTCATTGTATATACAAGAAATGTACATCAAAACATACACATTTTCATTGTACATTTAAGAAATGTACATCAAAACCTACACATTTTCAGTGTACATTCAAGAAATGTACATCAAAACATACACATTTTCATTGTACACTCCAGAAATGTACATCAAAACATACACATTTTCATTGTACATTCAAGAAATGTACATCAAAACATACACATTTTCAGTGTACAAGCAAGAAATGTATAACAAAAAATACACATTATCAGTGTACATTCAAGAAATGTGCATCAAAACAAACACATTTTCATTGTACACTAAAGAAATGTACATCAAAACATACACATTTTCATTGTACATTCAAGAAATATACATCAAAACATACACATTTTCATTGTACATTCAAGAAATGTACATCAAAACATACACATTTTCATTGTACACTCAAGAAATGTACATCAAAACATACACATTTTCATTGTAAATTCAAGAAATGTACATCAAAACATACACATTTTCATTGTACAGTCAAGAAATGTTCATCAAAACATACACATTTTCATTGTACATTCAAGAAATGTACATCAAAACATACACATTTTCATTGTACATTCCAGAAATGTACATCAAAACATACACATTTTCAGGGTACATTCAAGAAATGCATATCAAAAAATACACATTTTCAGTGTACATTCAAGGAATGTACATCAAAGCAAACACATTTTCATTGTACACTAAAGAAATGTACATCAAAACATACACATTTTCATTGTTCATTCAAGAAATGCACATCAAAACATACACATTTTCATTGTACATTCAAGAAATATACATCAAAACATACACATTTTCATTGTACATTCAAGAAATGTACATCAAAACATACACATCTTCAGTGTACATTCAAGTAATGTATATCAAAACATACACATTTTCATTGTACATTCAAAAAATGTACATCAAAACATACACATTTTCAGTGTACATTCAAGAAATGTATATCAAAGCATACACATTTACAGTGTACATTCAAGAAATGTACATCAAAACAGACACATTTTCAGTATACATTCAAGAAATGTACATGAAAACACATACATTTTCATTGTACATTCAAGAAATGTATATCAAAACATACACATTTTCAGTGTACATTCAAGAAATGTACATCAAAACATACACATTTTCATTGTACATTCAAGAAATGTACATCAAGACATACACATTTTCATTGTACATTCAAGAAATGTACATCAAAACATACACATTTTCATTGTACATTGAAGAAATGTACATCAAAACATACTCATTTTCATGGTATATTCAGGAAATGTACATCAAAACATACACATTTTCATTGTATATACAAGAAATGTATATCAAAACATACACATTTTCAGTGTACATTCAAGAAATGTACATAAAAAACTACACATTATCATTGTACATTCCAGAAATGTACATCAAAACATACACATTTTCAGTGTACATTCAAGAAGTATATATCAAAAAATACACATTTTCAGTGTACATTCAAGAAACGTACATCTAAACATACAAATTTTCATTGTATATACAAGAAATGTACATCAAAACATACACATTTTCATTGTACATTTAAGAAATGTACATCAAAACCTACACATTTTCAGTGTACATTCAAGAAATGTACATCAAAACATACACATTTTCATTGTACACTCAAGAAATGTACATCAAAACATACACATTTTCATCGTACATTCAAGAAATGTATATCAAATTATACACATTTTCATTGTATATACCGGAAATGTACATCAAAACATACACATTTTCATTGTATATACAAGAAATGTACATCAAAACATACACATTTTCAGTGTACATTCAAGAAATGTACATCAAAACATATACATTTTCATTGTATATACAAGAAATGTATATCAAAACATACACATTTTCAGTGTACATTCAAGAAATGTACATGAAAACATATACATTTTCATTGTACATTCAAGAAGTGTATATCAAAACATACACATTTTCAGATTACATTCAAGAAATGTACATCAAAACATACACATTTTCATTCTACATTATAGAAATGTACATCAAAACATACACATTTTCATTGTACATTCAAGAAATGTACATCAAAACATAAACATTTTCATAGTACATTCAAGGTATGTACATCAAAACATACACATTTTCATTGTACACTAAAGAAATGTACTTCAAAACATACACATTTTCAGTGTACATTCAAGAAATGTACATCAAAACATACACATTTTCATTGTACATTCAAGAAATGTAGATCAAAACATACACATTTCCATTGTACATTCAAGAAATGTACATCAAAACATACACATTTTCATTGTACACTCAAGAAATGTACATCAAAACATACACATTCTCATTGTACACTCAAGAAATGTACATCAAACCATACACTTTTTCATTGTACATTCAAGAAATGTATATCAAAACATACACATTTTCATTGTACATTCAAGAAATGTACATCAAAACATACACATTTTCATTGTACATTCAAGGAATGTACATCAAAACATACACATTTTCATTGTACATTCAAGTAATGTACATCAAAACATACACATTTTCGTTGTATATAAAAGAAATGTATATCAAAACATACACATTTACAGTGTACATTCAAGATATGTACATCAAAACATACACATTTTCATTGTATATACAAGAAATGTACATCAAACCATACACATTTTCAGTGTACATTCAAGAAGTGTACATCAAAACATATACATTTTCATTGTATATACAAGAAATGTACATCAAAACATACACATTTCAGTGTACATTCAAGAAATGTACATGAAAACATATACATTTTCATTGTACATTCAAGAAATGTATATCAAAACATACACATTTTCATTGTACATTCAAGAAATGTATATCAAAACATACACATTTTCATTGTACATTCAAGAAATGTACATCAAAACATACACAATTTCATTGTACATTCAAGAAATGTACAAGAAAACATACACATTTTCATTGTACATTCAGGGAATGTACATCAAAACATACACATTTTCATTGTACATTGAAGAAATGTACATCAAAACATACACATTTTCATGGTACATTCAAGAAATGTACATCAAAACATACACATTTTCATTGTACATTCCAGAAATGTACATCAAAACATACACATTTTCAGTGTACATTCAAGAAATGTATATAAAAAAATACACATTTTCAGTGTACATTCAAGAAATGTACATCAAAGCAAACACATTTTCATTGTACATTCAAGAAATGTACATCAAAACATACACATTTTCATTGTACATTTAAGAAATGTACATCAAAACCTACACATTTTCAGTGTACATTCAAGAAATGTACATCAAAACATACACATTTTCATTGTACACTCCAGAAATGTACATCAAAACATACACATTTTCATTGTACATTCAAGAAATGTACATCAAAACATACACATTTTCAGTGTACAAGCAAGAAATGTATAACAAAAAATACACATTTTCAGTGTACATTCAAGAAATGTGCATCAAAACAAACACATTTTCATTGTACACTAAAGAAATGTACATCAAAACATACACATTTTCATTGTACATTCAAGAAATATACATCAAAACATACACATTTTCATTGTACATTCAAGAAATGTACATCAAAACATACACATTTTCATTGTACACTCAAGAAATGTACATCAAAACATACACATTTTCATTGTAAATTCAAGAAATGTACATCAAAACATACACATTTTCATTGTACAGTCAAGAAATGTTCATCAAAACATACACATTTTCATTGTACATTCAAGAAATGTACATCAAAACATACACATTTTCATTGTACATTCCAGAAATGTACATCAAAACATACACATTTTCAGGGTACATTCAAGAAATGCATATCAAAAAATACACATTTTCAGTGTACATTCAAGGAATGTACATCAAAGCAAACACATTTTCATTGTACACTAAAGAAATGTACATCAAAACATACACATTTTCATTGTTCATTCAAGAAATGCACATCAAAACATACACATTTTCATTGTACATTCAAGAAATATACATCAAAACATACACATTTTCATTGTACATTCAAGAAATGTACATCAAAACATACACATCTTCAGTGTACATTCAAGTAATGTATATCAAAACATACACATTTTCATTGTACATTCAAGAAATGTACATCAAAACATACACATTTTCAGTGTACATTCAAGAAATGTATATCAAAGCATACACATTTACAGTGTACATTCAAGAAATGTACATCAAAACAGACACATTTTCATTGTACATTCAAAAAATGTACATCAAAACATACACATTTTCAGTGTACATTCAAGAAATGTATATCAAAGCATACACATTTACAGTGTACATTCAAGAAATGTACATCAAAACAGACACATGTTCAGTATACATTCAAGAAATGTGCATGAAAACACATACATTTTCATTGTACATTCAAGAAATGTATATCAAAACATACACATTTTCAGTGTACATTCAAGAAATGTACATCAAAACATACACATTTTCATTGTACATTCAAGAAATGTACATCAAGACATACACATTTTCATTGTACATTCAAGAAATGTACATCAAAACATACACATTTTCATTGTACATTGAAGAAATGTACATCAAAACATACTCATTTTCATGGTATATTCAGGAAATGTACATCAAAACATACACATTTTCATTGTATATACAAGAAATGTATATCAAAACATACACATTTTCAGTGTACATTCAAGAAATGTACATAAAAAACTACACATTATCATTGTACATTCCAGAAATGTACATCAAAACATACACATTTTCAGTGTACATTCAAGAAGTATATATCAAAAAATACACATTTTCAGTGTACATTCAAGAAACGTACATCTAAACATACAAATTTTCATTGTATATACAAGAAATGTACATCAAAACATACACATTTTCATTGTACATTTAAGAAATGTACATCAAAACCTACACATTTTCAGTGTACATTCAAGAAATGTACATCAAAACATACACATTTTCATTGTACACTCAAGAAATGTACATCAAAACATACACATTTTCATCGTACATTCAAGAAATGTATATCAAATTATACACATTTTCATTGTATATACCGGAAATGTACATCAAAACATACACATTTTCATTGTATATACAAGAAATGTACATCAAAACATACACATTTTCAGTGTACATTCAAGAAATGTACATCAAAACATATACATTTTCATTGTATATACAAGAAATGTATATCAAAACATACACATTTTCAGTGTACATTCAAGAAATGTACATGAAAACATATACATTTTCATTGTACATTCAAGAAGTGTATATCAAAACATACACATTTTCAGATTACATTCAAGAAATGTACATCAAAACATACACATTTTCATTCTACATTATAGAAATGTACATCAAAACATACACATTTTCATTGTACATTCAAGAAATGTACATCAAAACATAAACATTTTCATAGTACATTCAAGGTATGTACATCAAAACATACACATTTTCATTGTACACTAAAGAAATGTACTTCAAAACATACACATTTTCAGTGTACATTCAAGAAATGTACATCAAAACATACACATTTTCATTGTACATTCAAGAAATGTAGATCAAAACATACACATTTCCATTGTACATTCAAGAAATGTACATCAAAACATACACATTTTCATTGTACACTCAAGAAATGTACATCAAAACATACACATTCTCATTGTACACTCAAGAAATGTACATCAAACCATACACTTTTTCATTGTACATTCAAGAAATGTATATCAAAACATACACATTTTCATTGTACATTCAACAAATGTACATCAAAACATACACATTTTCATTGTACATTAAAGGAATGTACATCAAAACATACACATTTTCATTGTACATTCAAGTAATGTACATCAAAACATACACATTTTCGTTGTATATAAAAGAAATGTATATCAAAACATACACATTTACAGTGTACATTCAAGATATGTACATCAAAACATACACATTTTCATTGTATATACAAGAAATGTACATCAAACCATACACATTTTCAGTGTACATTCAAGAAGTGTACATCAAAACATATACATTTTCATTGTATATACAAGAAATGTACATCAAAACATACACATTTCAGTGTACATTCAAGAAATGTACATGAAAACATATACATTTTCATTGTACATTCAAGAAATGTATATCAAAACATACACATTTTCATTGTACATTCAAGAAATGTATATCAAAACATACACATTTTCATTGTACATTCAAGAAATGTACATCAAAACATACACAATTTCATTGTACATTCAAGAAATGTACAAGAAAACATACACATTTTCATTGTACATTCAGGGAATGTACATCAAAACATACACATTTTCATTGTACATTGAAGAAATGTACATCAAAACATACACATTTTCATGGTACATTCAAGAAATGTACATCAAAACATACACATTTTCATTGTACATTCCAGAAATGTACATCAAAACATACACATTTTCAGTGTACATTCAAGAAATGTATATAAAAAAATACACATTTTCAGTGTACATTCAAGAAATGTACATCAAAGCAAACACATTTTCATTGTACATTCAAGAAATGTACATCAAAACATACACATTTTCATTGTACATTTAAGAAATGTACATCAAAACCTACACATTTTCAGTGTACATTCAAGAAATGTACATCAAAACATACACATTTTCATTGTACACTCCAGAAATGTACATCAAAACATACACATTTTCATTGTACATTCAAGAAATGTACATCAAAACATACACATTTTCAGTGTACAAGCAAGAAATGTATAACAAAAAATACACATTTTCAGTGTACATTCAAGAAATGTGCATCAAAACAAACACATTTTCATTGTACACTAAAGAAATGTACATCAAAACATACACATTTTCATTGTACATTCAAGAAATATACATCAAAACATACACATTTTCATTGTACATTCAAGAAATGTACATCAAAACATACACATTTTCATTGTACACTCAAGAAATGTACATCAAAACATACACATTTTCATTGTAAATTCAAGAAATGTACATCAAAACATACACATTTTCATTGTACAGTCAAGAAATGTTCATCAAAACATACACATTTTCATTGTACATTCAAGAAATGTACATCAAAACATACACATTTTCATTGTACATTCCAGAAATGTACATCAAAACATACACATTTTCAGGGTACATTCAAGAAATGCATATCAAAAAATACACATTTTCAGTGTACATTCAAGGAATGTACATCAAAGCAAACACTTTTTCATTGTACACTAAAGAAATGTACATCAAAACATACACATTTTCATTGTTCATTCAAGAAATGCACATCAAAACATACACATTTTCATTGTACATTCAAGAAATATACATCAAAACATACACATTTTCATTGTACATTCAAGAAATGTACATCAAAACATACACATCTTCAGTGTACATTCAAGTAATGTATATCAAAACATACACATTTTCATTGTACATTCAAGAAATGTACATCAAAACATACACATTTTCAGTGTACATTCAAGAAATGTATATCAAAGCATACACATTTACAGTGTACATTCAAGAAATGTACATCAAAACAGACACATTTTCAGTATACATTCAAGAAATGTACATGAAAACACATACATTTTCATTGTACATTCAAGAAATGTATATCAAAACATACACATTTTCAGTGTACATTCAAGAAATGTACATCAAAACATACACATTTTCATTGTACATTCAAGAAATGTACATCAAGACATACACATTTTCATTGTACATTCAAGAAATGTACATCAAAACATACACATTTTCATTGTACATTGAAGAAATGTACATCAAAACATACTCATTTTCATGGTATATTCAGGAAATGTACATCAAAACATACACATTTTCATTGTATATACAAGAAATGTATATCAAAACATACACATTTTCAGTGTACATTCAAGAAATGTACATAAAAAACTACACATTATCATTGTACATTCCAGAAATGTACATCAAAACATACACATTTTCAGTGTACATTCAAGAAGTATATATCAAAAAATACACATTTTCAGTGTACATTCAAGAAACGTACATCTAAACATACAAATTTTCATTGTATATACAAGAAATGTACATCAAAACATACACATTTTCATTGTACATTTAAGAAATGTACATCAAAACCTACACATTTTCAGTGTACATTCAAGAAATGTACATCAAAACATACACATTTTCATTGTACACTCAAGAAATGTACATCAAAACATACACATTTTCATCGTACATTCAAGAAATGTATATCAAATTATACACATTTTCATTGTATATACCGGAAATGTACATCAAAACATACACATTTTCATTGTATATACAAGAAATGTACATCAAAACATACACATTTTCAGTGTACATTCAAGAAATGTACATCAAAACATATACATTTTCATTGTATATACAAGAAATGTATATCAAAACATACACATTTTCAGTGTACATTCAAGAAATGTACATGAAAACATATACATTTTCATTGTACATTCAAGAAGTGTATATCAAAACATACACATTTTCAGATTACATTCAAGAAATGTACATCAAAACATACACATTTTCATTCTACATTATAGAAATGTACATCAAAACATACACATTTTCATTGTACATTCAAGAAATGTACATCAAAACATAAACATTTTCATAGTACATTCAAGGTATGTACATCAAAACATACACATTTTCATTGTACACTAAAGAAATGTACTTCAAAACATACACATTTTCAGTGTACATTCAAGAAATGTACATCAAAACATACACATTTTCATTGTACATTCAAGAAATGTAGATCAAAACATACACATTTCCATTGTACATTCAAGAAATGTACATCAAAACATACACATTTTCATTGTACACTCAAGAAATGTACATCAAAACATACACATTTTCATTGTACACTCAAGAAATGTACATCAAACCATACACTTTTTCATTGTACATTCAAGAAATGTATATCAAAACATACACATTTTCATTGTACATTCAAGAAATGTACATCAAAACATACACATTTTCATTGTACATTCAAGGAATGTACATCAAAACATACACATTTTCATTGTACATTCAAGTAATGTACATCAAAACATACACATTTTCGTTGTATATAAAAGAAATGTAGATCAAAACATACACATTTACAGTGTACATTCAAGATATGTACATCAAAACATACACATTTTCATTGTATATACAAGAAATGTACATCAAACCATACACATTTTCAGTGTACATTCAAGAAGTGTACATCAAAACATATACATTTTCATTGTATATACAAGAAATGTACATCAAAACATACACATTTCAGTGTACATTCAAGAAATGTACATGAAAACATATACATTTTCATTGTACATTCAAGAAATGTATATCAAAACATACACATTTTCATTGTACATTCAAGAAATGTATATCAAAACATACACATTTTCATTGTACATTCAAGAAATGTACATCAAAACATACACAATTTCATTGTACATTCAAGAAATGTACAAGAAAACATACACATTTTCATTGTACATTCAGGGAATGTACATCAAAACATACACATTTTCATTGTACATTGAAGAAATGTACATCAAAACATACACATTTTCATGGTACATTCAAGAAATGTACATCAAAACATACACATTTTCATTGTACATTCCAGAAATGTACATCAAAACATACACATTTTCAGTGTACATTCAAGAAATGTATATAAAAAAATACACATTTTCAGTGTACATTCAAGAAATGTACATCAAAGCAAACACATTTTCATTGTACATTCAAGAAATGTACATCAAAACATACACATTTTCATTGTACATTCAAGAAATGCACATCAAAACATACACATTTTCATTGTACATTCAAGAAATATACATCAAAACATACACATTTTCATTGTACATTCAAGAAATGTACATCAAAACATACACGATCTCATTGTACACTCAAGAAATGTACATCAAAACATACACATTTTGAGTGTACATTCAAGAGATATACATCAAAACATGCACATTTTCATTGTATATACCAGAAATGTACATCAAAACATACACATTTTCATTGTATATACAAGAAATGTACATCAAAACATACACGATCTCATTGTACACTCAAGAAATGTACATCAAAACATACACATTTTGAGTGTACATTCAAGAGATATACATCAAAACATGCACATTTTCATTGTATATACCAGAAATGTACATCAAAACATACACATTTTCATTGTACATTCAAGAAATGTACATCAAAACATACACGATCTCATTGTACACTCAAGAAATGTACATCAAAACATACACATTTTCATTGTACATTCAAGAAATATACATCAAAACATACACATTTTCATTGTACATTCAAGAAATGTATATCAAAACATACACGATCTCATTGTACACTCAAGAAATGTACATCAAAACATACACATTTTGAGTGTACATTCAAGAGATATACATCAAAACATGCACATTTTCATTGTATATACCAGAAATGTACATCAAAACATACACATTTTCATTGTACATTCAAGAAATGTACATCAAAACATACACGATCTCATTGTACACTCAAGAAATGTACATCAAAACATACACATTTTGAGTGTACATTCAAGAGATATACATCAAAACATGCACATTTTCATTGTATATACCAGAAATGTACATCAAAACATACACATATTGAGTGTACATTCAAGAGATATACATCAAAACATGCACATTTTCATTGTATATACCAGAAATGTATATCAAAACATACACATTTTCATTGTACATTCAAGAAATGTACATCAAAACATACACAATTTCATTGTACATTCAAGAAATGTACAAGAAAACATACACATTTTCATTGTACATTCAGGGAATGTACATCAAAACATACACATTTTCATTGTACATTGAAGAAATGTACATCAAAACATACACATTTTCATGGTACATTCAAGAAATGTACATCAAAACATACACATTTTCATTGTACATTCCAGAAATGTACATCAAAACATACACATTTTCAGTGTACATTCAAGAAATGTATATCAAAAAATACACATTTTCAGTGTACATTCAACAAATGTACATCAAAGCAAACACATTTTCAGTGTACATTCAAGAAATGTACATCAAAACATACACATTTTCATTGTACATTCAAGAAATGCACATCAAAACATACACATTTTCATTGTACATTCAAGAAATATACATCAAAACATACACATTTTCATTGTACATTCAAGAAATGTACATCAAAATATACACGATCTCATTGTACACTCAAGAAATGTACATCAAAACATACACATTTTGAGTGTACATTCAAGAGATATACATCAAAACATGCACATTTTCATTGTACAGTCAAGAAATGTTCATCAAAACATACACATTTTCATTGTACATTCAAGAAATGTACATCAAAACATACACATTTTCATTGTACATTCCAGAAATGTACATCAAAACATACACATTTTCAGGGTACATTCAAGAAATGCATATCAAAAAATACACATTTTCAGTGTACATTCAAGGAATGTACATCAAAGCAAACACATTTTCATTGTACACTAAAGAAATGTACATCAAAACATACACATTTTCATTGTTCATTCAAGAAATGCACATCAAAACATACACATTTTCATTGTACATTCAAGAAATATACATCAAAACATACACATTTTCATTGTACATTCAAGAAATGTACATCAAAACATACACATCTTCAGTGTACATTCAAGTAATGTATATCAAAACATACACATTTTCATTGTACATTCAAGAAATGTACATCAAAACATACACATTTTCAGTGTACATTCAAGAAATGTATATCAAAGCATACACATTTACAGTGTACATTCAAGAAATGTACATCAAAACAGACACATTTTCAGTATACATTCAAGAAATGTACATGAAAACACATACATTTTCATTGTACATTCAAGAAATGTATATCAAAACATACACATTTTCAGTGTACATTCAAGAAATGTACATCAAAACATACACATTTTCATTGTACATTCAAGAAATGTACATCAAGACATACACATTTTCATTGTACATTCAAGAAATGTACATCAAAACATACACATTTTCATTGTACATTGAAGAAATGTACATCAAAACATACTCATTTTCATGGTATATTCAGGAAATGTACATCAAAACATACACATTTTCATTGTATATACAAGAAATGTATATCAAAACATACACATTTTCAGTGTACATTCAAGAAATGTACATAAAAAACTACACATTATCATTGTACATTCCAGAAATGTACATCAAAACATACACATTTTCAGTGTACATTCAAGAAGTATATATCAAAAAATACACATTTTCAGTGTACATTCAAGAAACGTACATCTAAACATACAAATTTTCATTGTATATACAAGAAATGTACATCAAAACATACACATTTTCATTGTACATTTAAGAAATGTACATCAAAACCTACACATTTTCAGTGTACATTCAAGAAATGTACATCAAAACATACACATTTTCATTGTACACTCAAGAAATGTACATCAAAACATACACATTTTCATCGTACATTCAAGAAATGTATATCAAATTATACACATTTTCATTGTATATACCGGAAATGTACATCAAAACATACACATTTTCATTGTATATACAAGAAATGTACATCAAAACATACACATTTTCAGTGTACATTCAAGAAATGTACATCAAAACATATACATTTTCATTGTATATACAAGAAATGTATATCAAAACATACACATTTTCAGTGTACATTCAAGAAATGTACATGAAAACATATACATTTCATTGTACATTCAAGAAGTGTATATCAAAACATACACATTTTCAGATTACATTCAAGAAATGTACATCAAAACATACACATTTTCATTCTACATTATAGAAATGTACATCAAAACATACACATTTTCATTGTACATTCAAGAAATGTACATCAAAACATAAACATTTTCATTGTACATTCAAGGTATGTACATCAAAACATACACATTTTCATTGTACACTAAAGAAATGTACTTCAAAACATACACATTTTCAGTGTACATTCAAGAAATGTACATCAAAACATACACATTTTCATTGTACATTCAAGAAATGTAGATCAAAACATACACATTTCCATTGTACATTCAAGAAATGTACATCAAAACATACACATTTTCATTGTACACTCAAGAAATGTACATCAAAACATACACATTTTCATTGTACACTCAAGAAATGTACATCAAACCATACACTTTTTCATTGTACATTCAAGAAATGTATATCAAAACATACACATTTTCATTGTACATTCAAGAAATGTACATCAAAACATACACATTTTCATTGTACATTCAAGGAATGTACATCAAAACATACACATTTTCATTGTACATTCAAGAAATGTATATCAAAACATACACATTTACAGTGTACATTCAAGATATGTACATCAAAACATACACATTTTCATTGTATATACAAGAAATGTACATCAAACCATACACATTTTCAGTGTACATTCAAGAAGTGTACATCAAAACATATACATTTTCATTGTATATACAAGAAATGTACATCAAAACATACACATTTCAGTGTACATTCAAGAAATGTACATGAAAACTTATACATTTTCATTGTACATTCAAGAAATGTATATCAAAACATACACATTTTCATTGTACATTCAAGAAATGTATATCAAAACATACACATTTTCATTGTACATTCAAGAAATGTACATCAAAACATACACAATTTCATTGTACATTCAAGAAATGTACAAGAAAACATACACATTTTCATTGTACATTCAGGGAATGTACATCAAAACATACACATTTTCATTGTACATTGAAGAAATGTACATCAAAACATACACATTTTCATGGTACATTCAAGAAATGTACATCAAAACATACACATTTTCATTGTACATTCCAGAAATGTACATCAAAACATACACATTTTCAGTGTACATTCAAGAAATGTATATAAAAAAATACACATTTTCAGTGTACATTCAAGAAATGTACATCAAAGCAAACACATTTTCATTGTACATTCAAGAAATGTACATCAAAACATACACATTTTCATTGTACATTCAAGAAATGCACATCAAAACATACACATTTTCATTGTACATTCAAGAAATATACATCAAAACATACACATTTTCATTGTACATTCAAGAAATGTACATCAAAACATACACGATCTCATTGTACACTCAAGAAATGTACATCAAAACATACACATTTTGAGTGTACATTCAAGAGATATACATCAAAACATGCACATTTTCATTGTATATACCAGAAATGTACATCAAAACATACACATTTTCATTGTATATACAAGAAATGTACATCAAAACATACACGATCTCATTGTACACTCAAGAAATGTACATCAAAACATACACATTTTGAGTGTACATTCAAGAGATATACATCAAGACATGCACATTTTCATTGTATATACCAGAAATGTACATCAAAACATACACATTTTCATTGTACATTCAAGAAATGTACATCAAAACATACACGATCTCATTGTACACTCAAGAAATGTACATCAAAACATACACATTTTCAATGTACATTCAAGAAATATACATCAAAACATACACATTTTCATTGTACATTCAAGAAATGTATATCAAAACATACACGATCTCATTGTACACTCAAGAAATGTACATCAAAACATACACATTTTGAGTGTACATTCAAGAGATATACATCAAAACATGCACATTTTCATTGTATATACCAGAAATGTACATCAAAACATACACATTTTCATTGTACATTCAAGAAATGTACATCAAAACATACACGATCTCATTGTACACTCAAGAAATGTACATCAAAACATACACATTTTGAGTGTACATTCAAGAGATATACATCAAAACATGCACATTTTCATTGTATATACCAGAAATGTACATCAAAACATACACATATTGAGTGTACATTCAAGAGATATACATCAAAACATGCACATTTTCATTGTATATACCAGAAATGTATATCAAAACATACACATTTTCATTGTACATTCAAGAAATGTACATCAAAACATACACAATTTCATTGTACATTCAAGAAATGTACAAGAAAACATACACATTTTCATTGTACATTCAGGGAATGTACATCAAAACATACACATTTTCATTGTACATTGAAGAAATGTACATCAAAACATACACATTTTCATGGTACATTCAAGAAATGTACATCAAAACATACACATTTTCATTGTACATTCCAGAAATGTACATCAAAACATACACATTTTCAGTGTACATTCAAGAAATGTATATTCAAAAATACACATTTTCAGTGTACATTCAACAAATGTACATCAAAGCAAACACATTTTCAGTGTACATTCAAGAAATGTACATCAAAACATACACATTTTCATTGTACATTCAAGAAATGCACATCAAAACATACACATTTTCATTGTACATTCAAGAAATATACATCAAAACATACACATTTTCATTGTACATTCAAGAAATGTACATCAAAACATACACGATCTCATTGTACACTCAAGAAATGTACATCAAAACATACACATTTTGAGTGTACATTCAAGAGATATACATCAAAACATGCACATTTTCATTGTATATACAAGAAATGTAAATCAAAACATACACATTTTCATTGTATATACAAGAAATGTATATCAAAACATACACATTTTCAGTGTACATTCAAGAAATGTACATAAAAAACTACACATTTTCATTGTACATTCCAGAAATGTACATCAAAACATACACATTTTCAGTGTACATTCAAGAAATGTATATCAAAAAATACACATTTTCAGTGTACATTCAAGAAATGTACATCAAAGCAAACACATTTTCATTCTACACTAAAGAAATGTACATCAAAACATACACATTTTCATTGTACATTCAAGAAATGCACATCAAAACATACACATTTTCATTGTACATTCAAGAAATATACATCAAAACATACACATTTTCATTGTACATTCAAGAAATGTACATCAAAACATACACGTTTTCATTGTACACTCAAGAAATGTACATCCAAACATACACATTTTCATTGTACACTCAAGAAATGTACATCAAAACATACACATTTTCATTGTACATTCAAGAAATGTACATCAAAACATACACATTTTCATTGTACATTCAAGAAATGTACATCAAACCATACACATTTTCATTGTACATTCAAGGAATGTACATCAAAACATACACATTTTCACTGTACATTCAGGAAATGTACATCAAAACACACACATTTTCAGTGTACATTCAAGAAATGTATATCAAAACATACACATTTTCAGTGTACATTCAAGAAATGTACAGCTAAACATACAAACTTTCATTGTATATACAAGAAATGTACATCAAAACATACACATTTTCATTGTACATTTAAGAAATGTACATCAAAACCTACACATTTTCAGTGTACATTCAAGAAATGTACATCAAAACATACACATTTTCATTGTACACTCAAGAAATGTACATCAAAACATACACATTTTCATTGTACATTCAAGAAATGTACATCAAAACATACACCTTTTCATTGTATATACCGGAAATGTACATCAAAACATAAACATTTTCATAGTACATTCAAGGAATGTAGATCAAAACATACACATTTTCATTGTATATTCAAGAAATGTACATCAAAACACACACATTTTCATTGTACACTCAGGAAATGTACATCAAAACATACACATTTTGAGTGTACATTCAAGAGATATACATCAAAACATGCACATTTTCATTGTATATACCAGAAATGTACATCAAAACATACACATTTTCATTGTATATACAAGAAGTGTATATCAAAACATACACATTTTCAGTGTGCATTCAAGAAATGTACATAAAAAACTACACATTTTCATTGTACATTCCAGAAATGTACATCAAAACATACACATTTTCAGTGTACATTCAAGAAATGTATATCAAAAAATACACATTTTCAGTGTACATTCAAGAAATGTACATCAAAGCAAACACATTTTCATTGTACACTAAAGAAATGTACATCAAAACATACACATTTTCATTGTACATTCAAGAAATGCACATCAAAACATACACATTTTCATTGTACATTCAAGAAATATACATCAAAACATACACATTTTCATTGTACATTCAAGAAATGTACATCAAAACATACACATTCTCATTGTACATTCAAGAAATGTACATCAAAACATACACATTTTCATTGTACATTAAAGAAATGTACATCAAAACCTACACATTTTCAGTGTACATTCAAGAAATGCACATCAAAACATACACATTTTCATTGTATATACCAGAAATGTACATCAAAACATACACATTTTCATTGTATATACAAGAAATGTACATCAAAACATACACATTTTCATTGTACATTCAAGGAACGTACATCAAAACATAGACATTTTCATTGTACATTCAAGAAATGTACATCAAAACACACACATTTTCAGTGTACATTCAAGAAATGTATATAAAACATACACATTTTCAGTGTACATTCAAGAAACGTACATCTAAACATACAAATTTTCATTGTATATACAAGAAATGTACATCAAAACATACACATTTTCATTGTACATTTAAGAAATGTACATCAAAACCTACACATTTTCAGTGTACATTCAAGAAATGTACATCAAAACATACACATTTTCATTGTACACTCCAGAAATGTACATCAAAACATACACATTTTCAGTGTACATTCAAGAAATGTACATCAAAACATACACATTTTCATTGTACATTCAAGAAATGTAGATCAAAACATACACATTTCCATTGTACATTCAAGAAATGTACATCAAAACATACACATTTTCATTGTACACTCAAGAAATGTACATCAAAACATACACATTTTCATTGTACACTCAAGAAATGTACATCAAACCATACACTTTTTCATTGTACATTCAAGAAATGTATATCAAAACATACACATTTTCATTGTACATTCAAGAAATGTACATCAAAACATACACATTTTCATTGTACATTCAAGGAATGTACATCAAAACATACACATTTTCATTGTACATTCAAGAAATGTATATCAAAACATACACATTTACAGTGTACATTCAAGATATGTACATCAAAACATACACATTTTCATTGTATATACAAGAAATGTACATCAAACCATACACATTTTCAGTGTACATTCAAGAAGTGTACATCAAAACATATACATTTTCATTGTATATACAAGAAATGTACATCAAAACATACACATTTCAGTGTACATTCAAGAAATGTACATGAAAACTTATACATTTTCATTGTACATTCAAGAAATGTATATCAAAACATACACATTTTCATTGTACATTCAAGAAATGTATATCAAAACATACACATTTTCATTGTACATTCAAGAAATGTACATCAAAACATACACAATTTCATTGTACATTCAAGAAATGTACAAGAAAACATACACATTTTCATTGTACATTCAGGGAATGTACATCAAAACATACACATTTTCATTGTACATTGAAGAAATGTACATCAAAACATACACATTTTCATGGTACATTCAAGAAATGTACATCAAAACATACACATTTTCATTGTACATTCCAGAAATGTACATCAAAACATACACATTTTCAGTGTACATTCAAGAAATGTATATAAAAAAATACACATTTTCAGTGTACATTCAAGAAATGTACATCAAAGCAAACACATTTTCATTGTACATTCAAGAAATGTACATCAAAACATACACATTTTCATTGTACATTCAAGAAATGCACATCAAAACATACACATTTTCATTGTACATTCAAGAAATATACATCAAAACATACACATTTTCATTGTACATTCAAGAAATGTACATCAAAACATACACGATCTCATTGTACACTCAAGAAATGTACATCAAAACATACACATTTTGAGTGTACATTCAAGAGATATACATCAAAACATGCACATTTTCATTGTATATACCAGAAATGTACATCAAAACATACACATTTTCATTGTATATACAAGAAATGTACATCAAAACATACACGATCTCATTGTACACTCAAGAAATGTACATCAAAACATACACATTTTGAGTGTACATTCAAGAGATATACATCAAGACATGCACATTTTCATTGTATATACCAGAAATGTACATCAAAACATACACATTTTCATTGTACATTCAAGAAATGTACATCAAAACATACACGATCTCATTGTACACTCAAGAAATGTACATCAAAACATACACATTTTCAATGTACATTCAAGAAATATACATCAAAACATACACATTTTCATTGTACATTCAAGAAATGTATATCAAAACATACACGATCTCATTGTACACTCAAGAAATGTACATCAAAACATACACATTTTGAGTGTACATTCAAGAGATATACATCAAAACATGCACATTTTCATTGTATATACCAGAAATGTACATCAAAACATACACATTTTCATTGTACATTCAAGAAATGTACATCAAAACATACACGATCTCATTGTACACTCAAGAAATGTACATCAAAACATACACATTTTGAGTGTACATTCAAGAGATATACATCAAAACATGCACATTTTCATTGTATATACCAGAAATGTACATCAAAACATACACATATTGAGTGTACATTCAAGAGATATACATCAAAACATGCACATTTTCATTGTATATACCAGAAATGTATATCAAAACATACACATTTTCATTGTACATTCAAGAAATGTACATCAAAACATACACAATTTCATTGTACATTCAAGAAATGTACAAGAAAACATACACATTTTCATTGTACATTCAGGGAATGTACATCAAAACATACACATTTTCATTGTACATTGAAGAAATGTACATCAAAACATACACATTTTCATGGTACATTCAAGAAATGTACATCAAAACATACACATTTTCATTGTACATTCCAGAAATGTACATCAAAACATACACATTTTCAGTGTACATTCAAGAAATGTATATTCAAAAATACACATTTTCAGTGTACATTCAACAAATGTACATCAAAGCAAACACATTTTCAGTGTACATTCAAGAAATGTACATCAAAACATACACATTTTCATTGTACATTCAAGAAATGCACATCAAAACATACACATTTTCATTGTACATTCAAGAAATATACATCAAAACATACACATTTTCATTGTACATTCAAGAAATGTACATCAAAACATACACGATCTCATTGTACACTCAAGAAATGTACATCAAAACATACACATTTTGAGTGTACATTCAAGAGATATACATCAAAACATGCACATTTTCATTGTATATACAAGAAATGTAAATCAAAACATACACATTTTCATTGTATATACAAGAAATGTATATCAAAACATACACATTTTCAGTGTACATTCAAGAAATGTACATAAAAAACTACACATTTTCATTGTACATTCCAGAAATGTACATCAAAACATACACATTTTCAGTGTACATTCAAGAAATGTATATCAAAAAATACACATTTTCAGTGTACATTCAAGAAATGTACATCAAAGCAAACACATTTTCATTCTACACTAAAGAAATGTACATCAAAACATACACATTTTCATTGTACATTCAAGAAATGCACATCAAAACATACACATTTTCATTGTACATTCAAGAAATATACATCAAAACATACACATTTTCATTGTACATTCAAGAAATGTACATCAAAACATACACGTTTTCATTGTACACTCAAGAAATGTACATCCAAACATACACATTTTCATTGTACACTCAAGAAATGTACATCAAAACATACACATTTTCATTGTACATTCAAGAAATGTACATCAAAACATACACATTTTCATTGTACATTCAAGAAATGTACATCAAACCATACACATTTTCATTGTACATTCAAGGAATGTACATCAAAACATACACATTTTCACTGTACATTCAGGAAATGTACATCAAAACACACACATTTTCAGTGTACATTCAAGAAATGTATATCAAAACATACACATTTTCAGTGTACATTCAAGAAATGTACAGCTAAACATACAAACTTTCATTGTATATACAAGAAATGTACATCAAAACATACACATTTTCATTGTACATTTAAGAAATGTACATCAAAACCTACACATTTTCAGTGTACATTCAAGAAATGTACATCAAAACATACACATTTTCATTGTACACTCAAGAAATGTACATCAAAACATACACATTTTCATTGTACATTCAAGAAATGTACATCAAAACATACACATTTTCATTGTATATACCGGAAATGTACATCAAAACATAAACATTTTCATAGTACATTCAAGGAATGTAGATCAAAACATACACATTTTCATTGTATATTCAAGAAATGTACATCAAAACACACACATTTTCATTGTACACTCAGGAAATGTACATCAAAACATACACATTTTGAGTGTACATTCAAGAGATATACATCAAAACATGCACATTTTCATTGTATATACCAGAAATGTACATCAAAACATACACATTTTCATTGTATATACAAGAAGTGTATATCAAAACATACACATTTTCAGTGTGCATTCAAGAAATGTACATAAAAAACTACACATTTTCATTGTACATTCCAGAAATGTACATCAAAACATACACATTTTCAGTGTACATTCAAGAAATGTATATCAAAAAATACACATTTTCAGTGTACATTCAAGAAATGTACATCAAAGCAAACACATTTTCATTGTACACTAAAGAAATGTACATCAAAACATACACATTTTCATTGTACATTCAAGAAATGCACATCAAAACATACACATTTTCATTGTACATTCAAGAAATATACATCAAAACATACACATTTTCATTGTACATTCAAGAAATGTACATCAAAACATACACATTCTCATTGTACATTCAAGAAATGTACATCAAAACATACACATTTTCATTGTACATTAAAGAAATGTACATCAAAACCTACACATTTTCAGTGTACATTCAAGAAATGCACATCAAAACATACACATTTTCATTGTATATACCAGAAATGTACATCAAAACATACACATTTTCATTGTATATACAAGAAATGTACATCAAAACATACACATTTTCATTGTACATTCAAGGAACGTACATCAAAACATAGACATTTTCATTGTACATTCAAGAAATGTACATCAAAACACACACATTTTCAGTGTACATTCAAGAAATGTATATAAAACATACACATTTTCAGTGTACATTCAAGAAACGTACATCTAAACATACAAATTTTCATTGTATATACAAGAAATGTACATCAAAACATACACATTTTCATTGTACATTTAAGAAATGTACATCAAAACCTACACATTTTCAGTGTACATTCAAGAAATGTACATCAAAACATACACATTTTCATTGTACACTCCAGAAATGTACATCAAAACATACACATTTTCATTGTACATTCAAGAAATGTACATCAAAACATACACATTTTCAGTGTACATTCAAGAAATGTATAACAAAAAATACACATTTTCAGTGTACATTCAAGAAATGTGCATCAAAACAAACACATTTTCATTGTACACTAAAGAAATGTACATCAAAACATACACATTTTCATTGTACATTCAAGAAATATACATCAAAACATACACATTTTCATTGTACATTCAAGAAATGTACATCAAAACATACACATTTTCATTGTACACTCAAGAAATGTACATCAAAACATACACATTTTCATTGTAAATTCAAGAAATGTACATCAAAACATACACATTTTCATTGTACACTCAAGAAATGTTCATCAAAACATACACATTTTCATTGTACATTCAAGAAATGTACATCAAAACATACACATTTTCATTGTACATTCCAGAAATGTACATCAAAACATACACATTTTCAGGGTACATTCAAGAAATGCATATCAAAAAATACACATTTTCAGTGTACATTCAAGGAATGTACATCAAAGCAAACACATTTTCATTGTACACTAAAGAAATGTACATCAAAACATACACATTTTCATTGTTCATTCAAGAAATGCAGAATCAAAACATACACATTTTCATTGTACATTCAAGAAATATACATCAAAACATACACATTTTCATTGTACATTCAAGAAATGTACATCAAAACATACACATCTTCAGTGTACATTCAAGTAATGTATATCAAAACATACACATTTTCATTGTACATTCAAGAAATGTACATCAAAACATACACATTTTCAGTGTACATTCAAGAAATGTATATCAAAGCATACACATTTACAGTGTACATTCAAGAAATGTACATCAAAACAGACACATTTTCAGTATACATTCAAGAAATGTACATCAAAACATACACATTTTCATTGTACATTCAAGAAATGTACATCAAGACATACACATTTTCATTGTACATTCAAGAAATGTACATCAAAACATACACATTTTCAGTGTACAATCAAGAAATGTACATCAAAACATACACATTTTCATTGTACATTCAAGAAATGTACATCAAGACATACACATTTTCATTGTACATTCAAGAAATGTACATCAAAACATACACATTTTCATTGTACATTGAAGAAATGTACATCAAAACATACACATTTTCATGGTATATTCAGGAAATGTACATCAAAACATACACATTTTCATTGTATATACAAGAAATGTATATCAAAACATACACATTTTCAGTGTACATTCAAGAAATGTACATAAAAAACTACACATTATCATTGTACATTCCAGAAATGTACATCAAAACATACACATTTTCAGTGTACATTCAAGAAGTGTATATCAAAAAATACACATTTTCAGTGTACATTCAAGAAACGTACATCTAAACATACAAATTTTCATTGTATATACAAGAAATGTACATCAAAACATACACATTTTCATTGTACATTTAAAAAATGTACATCAAAACCTACACATTTTCAGTGTACATTCAAGAAATGTACATCAAAACATACACATTTTCATTGTACACTCAAGAAATGTACATCAAAACATACACATTTTCATTGTACACTCAAGAAATGTACATCAAGACATACACATTTTCATTGTACATTCAAGAAATGTATATCAAAACATACACATTTTCAGTGTACATTCAAGAAATGTACATCAAAACATACACATTTTCATTGTACATTCAAGAAATGTACATCAAGACATACACATTTTCATTGTACATTCAAGAAATGTACATCAAAACATACACATTTTCATTGTACATTGAAGAAATGTACATCAAAACATACACATTTTCATGTTATATTCAGGAAATGTACATCAAAACATACACATTTTCATTGTATATACAAGAAATGTATATCAAAACATACACATTTTCAGTGTACATTCAAGAAATGTACATAAAAAACTACACATTATCATTGTACATTCCAGAAATGTACATCAAAACATACACATTTTCAGTGTACATTCAAGAAGTGTATATCAAAAAATACACGTTTTCAGTGTACATTCAAGAAACGTACATCTAAACATACAAATTTTCATTGTATATACAAGAAATGTACATCAAAACATACACATTTTCATTGTACATTTAAGAAATGTACATCAAAACCTACACATTTTTAGTGTACATTCAAGGAATGTACATCAAAACATACACATTTTCATTGTACACTCAAGAAATGTACATCAAAACATACACATTTTCATTGTACATTCAAGAAATGTATATCAAATTATACACATTTTCATTGTATATACCGGAAATGTACATCAAAACATACACATTTTCATTGTATATACAAGAAATGTACATCAAAACATACACATTTTCAGTGTACATTCAAGAAATGTACATCAAAACATATACATTTTCATTGTATATACAAGAAATGTATATCAAAACATACACATTTTCAGTGTACATTCAAGAAATGTACATGAAAACATATACATTTTCATTGTACATTCAAGAAGTGTATATCAAAACATACACATTTTCAGATTACATTCAAGAAATGTACATCAAAACATAAACATTTTCATAGTACATTCAAGGTATGTACATCAAAACATACACATTTTCATTGTACACTAAAGAAATGTACTTCAAAACATACACATTTTCAGTGTACATTCAAGAAATGTACATCAAAACATACACATTTTCATTGTACATTCAAGAAATGTAGATCAAAACATACACATTTCCATTGTACATTCAAGAAATGTACATCAAAACATACACATTTTCATTGTACACTCAAGAAATGTACATCAAAACATACACATTTTCATTGTACACTCAAGAAATGTACATCAAACCATACACTTTTTCATTGTACATTCAAGAAATGTATATCAAAACATACACATTTTCATTGTACATTCAAGAAATGTACATCAAAACATACACATTTTCATTGTACATTCAAGGAATGTACATCAAAACATACACATTTTCATTGTACATTCAAGTAATGTACATCAAAACATACACATTTTCGTTGTATATAAAAGAAATGTATATCAAAACATACACATTTACAGTGTACATTCAAGATATGTACATCAAAACATACACATTTTCATTGTATATACAAGAAATGTACATCAAACCATACACATTTTCATTGTTCATTCAAGAAATGCAGAATCAAAACATACACATTTTCATTGTACATTCAAGAAATATACATCAAAACATACACATTTTCATTGTACATTCAAGAAATGTACATCAAAACATACACATCTTCAGTGTACATTCAAGTAATGTATATCAAAACATACACATTTTCATTGTACATTCAAGAAATGTACATCAAAACATACACATTTTCAGTGTACATTCAAGAAATGTATATCAAAGCATACACATTTACAGTGTACATTCAAGAAATGTACATCAAAACAGACACATTTTCAGTATACATTCAAGAAATGTACATCAAAACATACACATTTTCATTGTACATTCAAGAAATGTACATCAAGACATACACATTTTCATTGTACATTCAAGAAATGTACATCAAAACATACACATTTTCAGTGTACAATCAAGAAATGTACATCAAAACATACACATTTTCATTGTACATTCAAGAAATGTACATCAAGACATACACATTTTCATTGTACATTCAAGAAATGTACATCAAAACATACACATTTTCATTGTACATTGAAGAAATGTACATCAAAACATACACATTTTCATGGTATATTCAGGAAATGTACATCAAAACATACACATTTTCATTGTATATACAAGAAATGTATATCAAAACATACACATTTTCAGTGTACATTCAAGAAATGTACATAAAAAACTACACATTATCATTGTACATTCCAGAAATGTACATCAAAACATACACATTTTCAGTGTACATTCAAGAAGTGTATATCAAAAAATACACATTTTCAGTGTACATTCAAGAAACGTACATCTAAACATACAAATTTTCATTGTATATACAAGAAATGTACATCAAAACATACACATTTTCATTGTACATTTAAAAAATGTACATCAAAACCTACACATTTTCAGTGTACATTCAAGAAATGTACATCAAAACATACACAATTTCATTGTACACTCAAGAAATGTACATCAAAACATACACATTTTCATTGTACACTCAAGAAATGTACATCAAGACATACACATTTTCATTGTACATTCAAGAAATGTATATCAAAACATACACATTTTCAGTGTACATTCAAGAAATGTACATCAAAACATACACATTTTCATTGTACATTCAAGAAATGTACATCAAGACATACACATTTTCATTGTACATTCAAGAAATGTACATCAAAACATACACATTTTCATTGTACATTGAAGAAATGTACATCAAAACATACACATTTTCATGTTATATTCAGGAAATGTACATCAAAACATACACATTTTCATTGTATATACAAGAAATGTATATCAAAACATACACATTTTCAGTGTACATTCAAGAAATGTACATAAAAAACTACACATTATCATTGTACATTCCAGAAATGTACATCAAAACATACACATTTTCAGTGTACATTCAAGAAGTGTATATCAAAAAATACACGTTTTCAGTGTACATTCAAGAAACGTACATCTAAACATACAAATTTTCATTGTATATACAAGAAATGTACATCAAAACATACACATTTTCATTGTACATTTAAGAAATGTACATCAAAACCTACACATTTTTAGTGTACATTCAAGGAATGTACATCAAAACATACACATTTTAATTTACACTCAAGAAATGTACATCAAAACATACACATTTTCATTGTACATTCAAGAAATGTATATCAAATTATACACATTTTCATTGTATATACCGGAAATGTACATCAAAACATACACATTTTCATTGTATATACAAGAAATGTACATCAAAACATACACATTTTCAGTGTACATTCAAGAAATGTACATCAAAACATATACATTTTCATTGTATATACAAGAAATGTATATCAAAACATACACATTTTCAGTGTACATTCAAGAAATGTACATGAAAACATATACATTTTCATTGTACATTCAAGAAGTGTATATCAAAACATACACATTTTCAGATTACATTCAAGAAATGTACATCAAAACATAAACATTTTCATAGTACATTCAAGGTATGTACATCAAAACATACACATTTTCATTGTACACTAAAGAAATGTACTTCAAAACATACACATTTTCAGTGTACATTCAAGAAATGTACATCAAAACATACACATTTTCATTGTACATTCAAGAAATGTAGATCAAAACATACACATTTCCATTGTACATTCAAGAAATGTACATCAAAACATACACATTTTCATTGTACACTCAAGAAATGTACATCAAAACATACACATTTTCATTGTACACTCAAGAAATGTACATCAAACCATACACTTTTTCATTGTACATTCAAGAAATGTATATCAAAACATACACATTTTCATTGTACATTCAAGAAATGTACATCAAAACATACACATTTTCATTGTACATTCAAGGAATGTACATCAAAACATACACATTTTCATTGTACATTCAAGTAATGTACATCAAAACATACACATTTTCGTTGTATATAAAAGAAATGTATATCAAAACATACACATTTACAGTGTACATTCAAGATATGTACATCAAAACATACACATTTTCATTGTATATACAAGAAATGTACATCAAACCATACACATTTTCAGTGTACATTCAAGAAGTGTACATCAAAACATATACATTTTCATTGTATATACAAGAAATGTACATCAAAACATACACATTTCAGTGTACATTCAAGAAATGTACATGAAAACATATACATTTTCATTGTACATTCAAGAAATGTATATCAAAACATACACATTTTCATTGTACATTCAAGAAATGTATATCAAAACATACACATTTTCATTGTACATTCAAGAAATGTACATCAAAACATACACAATTTCATTGTACATTCAAGAAATGTACAAGAAAACATACACATTTTCATTGTACATTCAGGGAATGTACATCAAAACATACACATTTTCATTGTACATTGAAGAAATGTACATCAAAACATACACATTTTCATGGTACATTCAAGAAATGTACATCAAAACACACATTTTCATTGTACATTCCAGAAATGTACATCAAAACATACACATTTTCAGTGTACATTCAAGAAATGTATATCAAAAAATACACATTTTCAGTGTACATTCAAGAAATGTACATCAAAGCAAACACATTTTCAGTGTACATTCAAGAAATGTACATCAAAACATACACATTTTCATTGTACATTCAAGAAATGCACATCAAAACATACACATTTTCATTGTACATTCAAGAAATATACATCAAAACATACACATTTTCATTGTACATTCAAGAAATGTACATCAAAACATACACGATCTCATTGTACACTCAAGAAATGTACATCAAAACATACACATTTTGAGTGTACATTCAAGAGATATACATCAAAACATGCACATTTTCATTGTATATACCAGAAATGTACATCAAAACATACACATTTTCATTGTATATACAAGAAATGTACATCAAAACATACACGATCTCATTGTACACTCAAGAAATGTACATCAAAACATACACATTTTGAGTGTACATTCAAGAGATATACATCAAAACATGCACATTTTCATTGTATATACCAGAAATGTACATCAAAACATACACATTTTCATTGTACATTCAAGAAATGTACGTCAAAACATACACGATCTCATTGTACACTCAAGAAATGTACATCAAAACATACACATTTTCATTGTACATTCAAGAAATATACATCAAAACATACACATTTTCATTGTACATTCAAGAAATGTACATCAAAACATACACGATCTCATTGTACACTCAAGAAATTTGAGTGTACATTCAAGAGATATACATCAAAACATGCACATTTTCATTGTATATACCAGAAATGTACATCAAAACATACACATTTTCATTGTACATTCAAGAAATGTACATAAAAACATACACGATCTCATTGTACACTCAAGAAATGTACATCAAAACATACACATTTTGAGTGTACATTCAAGAGATATACATCAAAACATGCACATTTTCATTGTATATACCAGAAATGTACATCAAAACATACACATATTGAGTGTACATTCAAGAGATATACATCAAAACATGCACATTTTCATTGTATATACCAGAAATGTATATCAAAACATACACATTTTCATTGTACATTCAAGAAATGTACATCAAAACATACACAATTTCATTGTACATTCAAGAAATGTACAAGAAAACATACACATTTTCATTGTACATTCAGCGAATGTACATCAAAACATACACATTTTCATTGTACATTGAAGAAATGTACATCAAAACATACACATTTTCATGGTACATTCAAGAAATGTGCATCAAAACATACACATTTTCATTGTACATTCCAGAAATGTACATCAAAACATACACATTTTCAGTGTACATTCAAGAAATGTATATCAAAAAATACACATTTTCAGTGTACATTCAAGAAATGTTCATCAAAACATACACATTTTCATTGTACATTCAAGAAATGTACATCAAAACATACACATTTTCATTGTACATTCAAGAAATGTACAAGAAAACATACACATTTTCATTGTACATTCAGCGAATGTACATCAAAACATACACATTTTCATTGTACATTGAAGAAATGTACATCAAAACATACACATTTTCATGGTACATTCAAGAAATGTGCATCAAAACATACACATTTTCATTGTACATTCCAGAAATGTACATCAAAACATACACATTTTCATTGTAAATTCAAGAAATGTACATCAAAACATACACATTTTCATTGTACACTCAAGAAATGTTCATCAAAACATACACATTTTCATTGTACATTCAAGAAATGTACATCAAAACATACACATTTTCATTGTACATCCCAGAAATGTACATCAAAACATACACATTTTCAGGGTACATTCAAGAAATGCATATCAAAAAATACACATTTTCAGTGTACATTCAAGGAATGTACATCAAAGCAAACACATTTTCATTGTACACTAAAGAAATGTACATCAAAACATACACATTTTCATTGTTCATTCAAGAAATGCAGAATCAAAACATACACATTTTCATTGTACATTCAAGAAATATACATCAAAACATACACATTTTCATTGTACATTCAAGAAATGTACATCAAAACATACACATCTTCAGTGTACATTCAAGTAATGTATATCAAAACATACACATTTTCATTGTACATTCAAGAAATGTACATCAAAGCATACACATTTTCAGTGTACATTCAAGAAATGTATATCAAAGCATACACATTTACAGTGTACATTCAAGAAATGTACATCAAAACAGACACATTTTCAGTATTATTCAAGAAATGTACATCAAAACATACACATTTTCATTGTACATTCAAGAAATGTACATCAAGACATACACATTTTCATTGTACATTCAAGAAATGTACATCAAAACATACACATTTTCAGTGTACAATCAAGAAATGTACATCAAAACATACACATTTTCATTGTACATTCAAGAAATGTACATCAAGACATACACATTTTCATTGTACATTCAAGAAATGTACATCAAAACATACACATTTTCATTGTACATTGAAGAAATGTACATCAAAACATACACATTTTCATGGTATATTCAGGAAATGTACATCAAAACATACACATTTTCATTGTATATACAAGAAATGTATATCAAAACATACACATTTTCAGTGTACATTCAAGAAATGTACATAAAAAACTACACATTATCATTGTACATTCCAGAAATGTACATCAAAACATACACATTTTCAGTGTACATTCAAGAAGTGTATATCAAAAAATACACATTTTCAGTGTACATTCAAGAAACGTACATCTAAACATACAAATTTTCATTGTATATACAAGAAATGTACATCAAAACATACACATTTTCATTGTACATTTAAAAAATGTACATCAAAACCTACACATTTTCAGTGTACATTCAAGAAATGTACATCAAAACATACACATTTTCATTGTACACTCAAGAAATGTACATCAAAACATACACATTTTCATTGTACACTCAAGAAATGTACATCAAGACATACACATTTTCATTGTACATTCAAGAAATGTATATCAAAACATACACATTTTCAGTGTACATTCAAGAAATGTACATCAAAACATACACATTTTCATTGTACATTCAAGAAATGTACATCAAGACATACACATTTTCATTGTACATTCAAGAAATGTACATCAAAACATACACATTTTCATTGTACATTGAAGAAATGTACATCAAAACATACACATTTTCATGTTATATTCAGGAAATGTACATCAAAACATACACATTTTCATTGTATATACAAGAAATGTATATCAAAACATACACATTTTCAGTGTACATTCAAGAAATGTACATAAAAAACTACACATTATCATTGTACATTCCAGAAATGTACATCAAAACATACACATTTTCAGTGTACATTCAAGAAGTGTATATCAAAAAATACACGTTTTCAGTGTACATTCAAGAAACGTACATCTAAACATACAAATTTTCATTGTATATACAAGAAATGTACATCAAAACATACACATTTTCATTGTACATTTAAGAAATGTACATCAAAACCTACACATTTTCAGTGTACATTCAAGGAATGTACATCAAAACATACACATTTTCATTGTACACTCAAGAAATGTACATCAAAACATACACATTTTCATTTTACATTCAAGAAATGTATATCAAATTATACACATTTTCATTGTATATACCGGAAATGTACATCAAAACATACACATTTTCATTGTATATACAAGAAATGTACATCAAAACATACACATTTTCAGTGTACATTCAAGAAATGTACATCAAAACATATACATTTTCATTGTATATACAAGAAATGTATATCAAAACATACACATTTTTCAGTGTACATTCAAGAAATGTACATGAAAACATATACATTTTCATTGTACATTCAAGAAGTGTATATCAAAACATACACATTTTCAGATTACATTCAAGAAATGTACATCAAAACATAAACATTTTCATAGTACATTCAAGGTATGTACATCAAAACATACACATTTTCATTGTACACTAAAGAAATGTACTTCAAAACATACACATTTTCAGTGTACATTCAAGAAATGTACATCAAAACATACACATTTTCATTGTACATTCAAGAAATGTAGATCAAAACATACACATTTCCATTGTACATTCAAGAAATGTACATCAAAACATACACATTTTCATTGTACACTCAAGAAATGTACATCAAAACATACACATTTTCATTGTACACTCAAGAAATGTACATCAAACCATACTCTTTTTCATTGTACATTCAAGAAATGTATATCAAAACATACACATTTTCATTGTACATTCAAGAAATGTACATCAAAACATACACATTTTCATTGTACATTCAAGGAATGTACATCAAAACATACACATTTTCATTGTACATTCAAGTAATGTACATCAAAACATACACATTTTCGTTGTATATAAAAGAAATGTATATCAAAACATACACATTTACAGTGTACATTCAAGATATGTACATCAAAACATACACATTTTCATTGTATATACAAGAAATGTACATCAAACCATACACATTTTCAGTGTACATTCAAGAAGTGTACATCAAAACATATACATTTTCATTGTATATACAAGAAATGTACATCAAAACATACACATTTCAGTGTACATTCAAGAAATGTACATGAAAACATATACATTTTCATTGTACATTCAAGAAATGTATATCAAAACATACACATTTTCATTGTACATTCAAGAAATGTATATCAAAACATACACATTTTCATTGTACATTCAAGAAATGTACATCAAAACATACACAATTTCATTGTACATTCAAGAAATGTACAAGAAAACATACACATTTTCATTGTACATTCAGGGAATGTACATCAAAACATACACATTTTCATTGTACATTGAAGAAATGTACATCAAAACATACACATTTTCATGGTACATTCAAGAAATGTACATCAAAACATACACATTTTCATTGTACATTCCAGAAATGTACATCAAAACATACACATTTTCAGTGTACATTCAAGAAATGTATATCAAAAAATACACATTTTCAGTGTACATTCAAGAAATGTACATCAAAGCAAACACATTTTCAGTGTACATTCAAGAAATGTACATCAAAACATACACATTTTCATTGTACATTCAAGAAATGCACATCAAAACATACACATTTTCATTGTACATTCAAGAAATATACATCAAAACATACACATTTTCATTGTACATTCAAGAAATGTACATCAAAACATACACGATCTCATTGTACACTCAAGAAATGTACATCAAAACATACACATTTTGAGTGTACATTCAAGAGATATACATCAAAACATGCACATTTTCATTGTATATACCAGAAATGTACATCAAAACATACACATTTTCATTGTATATACAAGAAATGTACATCAAAACATACACGATCTCATTGTACACTCAAGAAATGTACATCAAAACATACACATTTTGAGTGTACATTCAAGAGATATACATCAAAACATGCACATTTTCATTGTATATACCAGAAATGTACATCAAAACATACACATTTTCATTGTACATTCAAGAAATGTACGTCAAAACATACACGATCTCATTGTACACTCAAGAAATGTACATCAAAACATACACATTTTCATTGTACATTCAAGAAATATACATCAAAACATACACATTTTCATTGTACATTCAAGAAATGTACATCAAAACATACACGATCTCATTGTACACTCAAGAAATGTACATCAAAACATACACATTTTGAGTGTACATTCAAGAGATATACATCAAAACATGCACATTTTCATTGTATATACCAGAAATGTACATCAAAACATACACATTTTCATTGTACATTCAAGAAATGTACATAAAAACATACACGATCTCATTGTACACTCAAGAAATGTACATCAAAACATACACATTTTGAGTGTACATTCAAGAGATATACATCAAAACATGCACATTTTCATTGTATATACCAGAAATGTACATCAAAACATACACATATTGAGTGTACATTCAAGAGATATACATCAAAACATGCACATTTTCATTGTATATACCAGAAATGTATATCAAAACATACACATTTTCATTGTACATTCAAGAAATGTACATCAAAACATACACAATTTCATTGTACATTCAAGAAATGTACAAGAAAACATACACATTTTCATTGTACATTCAGCGAATGTACATCAAAACATACACATTTTCATTGTACATTGAAGAAATGTACATCAAAACATACACATTTTCATGGTACATTCAAGAAATGTGCATCAAAACATACACATTTTCATTGTACATTCCAGAAATGTACATCAAAACATACACATTTTCAGTGTACATTCAAGAAATGTATATCAAAAAAATACACATTTTCAGTGTACATTCAAGAAATGTACATCAAAGCAAACACATTTTCAGTGTACATTCAAGAAATGTACATCAAAACATACACATTTTCATTGTACATTCAAGAAATGCACATCAAAACATACACATTTTCATTGTACATTCAAGAAATATACATCAAAACATACACATTTCATTGTACATTCAAGAAATGTACATCAAAACATACACGATCTCATTGTACACTCAAGAAAATGTACATCAAAACATACATATTTTGAGTGTACATTCAAGAGATATACATCAAAACATGCACATTTTCATTGTATATACAAGAAATGTAAATCAAAACATACACATTTTCATTGTATATACAAGAAATGTATATCAAAACATACACATTTTCAGTGTACATTCAAGAAATGTACATAAAAAACTACACATTTTCTTTGTACATTCCAGAAATGTACAATCAAAACATACACATTTTCAGTGTACATTCAAGAAATGTATATCAAAAAATACACATTTTCAGTGTACATTCAAGAAATGTACATCAAAGCAAACACATTTTCATTGTACACTAAGAAAATGTACATCAAACATACACATTTTCATTGTACAATTCAAGAAATGCACATCAAAACATACACATTTTCATTGTACATTCAAGAAATATACATCAAAAACATACACATTTTCATTGTACATTCAAGAAATGTACATCAAAACATACACGTTTTCATTGTACACTCAAGAAATGTACATCCAAACATACACATTTTCATTGTACACTCAAGAAATGTACATCAAAACATACACATTTTCATTGTACATTCAAGAAATGTACATCAAAACATACACATTTTCATTGTACATTCAAGAAATGTACATCAAACCATACACATTTTCATTGTACATTCAAGGAATGTACATCAAAACATACACATTTTCCATTGTACATTCAAGGAATGTACATCAAAACATACACATTTTCATTGTACATTCAAGTAATGTACATCAAAACATACACATTTTCGTTGTATTATAAAAGAAATGTATATCAAAACATGACACATTTTACAGTGTACATTCAAGATATGTACATCAAAACATACACATTTTCATTGTATATACAAGAAATGTACATCAAACCATACACATTTTCAGTGTACATTCAAGAAGTGTACATCAAAACATATACATTTTCATTGTATATACAAGAAATGTACATCAAAACATACACATTTCAGTGTACATTCAAGAAATGTACATGAAAACATATACATTTTCATTGTACATTCAAGAAATGTATATCAAAAACATACACATTTTCATTGTACATTCAAGAAATGTATATCAAAACATACACATTTTCATTGTACATTCAAGAAATGTACATCAAAACATACACAATTTTCATTGTACATTCAAGAAATGTACAAGAAAACATACACATTTTCATTGTACATTCAGGGAATGTACATCAAAACATACACATTTTCATTGTACATTGAAGAAATGTACATCAAAACAATACCTCAAATTTTCATGGTACATTCAAGAAATGTACATCAAAACATACACATTTTCATTGTACATTCCAGAAATGTACATCAAAAACATACACATTTTCAGTGTACATTCAAGAAATGTATATCAAAAAAATACACATTTTCAGTGTACATTCAAGAAATGTACATCAAAGCAAACACATTTTCAGTGTACATTCAAGAAATGTACATCAAAACATACACATTTTCATTGTACATTCAAGAAATGCACATCAAAACATACACATTTTCATTGTACATTCAAGAAATATACATCAAAAACATACACATTTTCATTGTACATTCAAGAAATGTACATCAAAACATACACGATCTCATTGTACACTCAAGAAATGTACATCAAAACATACACATTTTGAGTGTACATTCAAGAGATATACATCAAAACATGCACATTTTCATTGTATATACCAGAAATGTACATCAAAACTATACACATTTTCATTGTATATACAAGAAATGTACATCAAAACATACACGATCTCATTGTACACTCAAGAATGTACATCAAAACATACACATTTTGAGTGTACATTCAAAGATATACATCAAAACATGCACATTTTCATTGTATATACCAGAAATGTACATCAAAACATACACATTTTCATTGTACATTCAAGAAATGTACGTCAAAACATACACGATCTCATTGTACACTCAAGAAATGTACATCAAAACATACACATTTTCATTGTACATTCAAGAAATATACATCAAAACATACACATTTTCATTGTACATTCAAGAAATTGTACATCAAAACATCACGATCTCATTGTACACTCAAGAAATGTACATCAAAACATACACATTTTGAGTGTTACATTTCAAGAGATATACATCAAAACATGCACATTTTCGTTGTATATACCAGAAATGTACATCAAAACATACACATATTGAGTGTACATTCAAGAGATATACATCAAAACATGCACATTTTCATTGTATATACCAGAAATGTATATCAAAACATACACATTTTCATTGTACATTCAAGAAATGTACATCAAAACATACACAATTTCATTGTACATTCAAGAAATGTACAAGAAAACATACACATTTTCATTGTACATTCAGCGAATGTACATCAAAACATACACATTTTCATTGTACATTGAAGAAATGTACATCAAAACATACACATTTTCATGGTACATTCAAGAAATGTGCATCAAAACATACACATTTTCATTGTACATTCCAGAAATGTACATCAAAACATACACATTTTCAGTGTACATTCAAGAAATGTATATCAAAAAATACACATTTTCAGTGTACATTCAAGAAATGTACATCAAAGCAAACACATTTTCAGTGTACATTCAAGAAATGTACATCAAAACATACACATTTTCATTGTACATTCAAGAAATGCACATCAAAACATACACATTTTCATTGTACATTCAAGAAATATACATCAAAACATACACATTTTCATTGTACATTCAAGAAATGTACATCAAAACATACACGATCTCATTGTACACTCAAGAAATGTACATCAAAACATACATATTTTGAGTGTACATTCAAGAGATATACATCAAAACATGCACATTTTCATTGTATATACAAGAAATGTAAATCAAAACATACACATTTTCATTGTATATACAAGAAATGTATATCAAAACATACACATTTTCAGTGTACATTCAAGAAATGTACATAAAAAACTACACATTTTCTTTGTACATTCCAGAAATGTACATCAAAACATACACATTTTCAGTGTACATTCAAGAAATGTATATCAAAAAATACACATTTTCAGTGTACATTCAAGAAATGTACATCAAAGCAAACACATTTTCATTGTACACTAAAGAAATGTACATCAAAACATACACATTTTCATTGTACATTCAAGAAATGCACATCAAAACATACACATTTTCATTGTACATTCAAGAAATATACATCAAAACATACACATTTTCATTGTACATTCAAGAAATGTACATCAAAACATACACGTTTTCATTGTACACTCAAGAAATGTACATCCAAACATACACATTTTCATTGTACACTCAAGAAATGTACATCAAAACATACACATTTTCATTGTACATTCAAGAAATGTACATCAAAACATACACATTTTCATTGTACATTCAAGAAATGTACATCAAACCATACACATTTTCATTGTACATTCAAGGAATGTACATCAAAACATACACATTTTCACTGTACATTCAGGAAATGTACATCAAAACACACACATTTTCAGTGTACATTCAAGAAATGTATATCAAAACATACACATTTTCAGTGTACATTCAAGAAATGTACAGCTAAACATACAAACTTTCATTGTATATACAAGAAATGTACATCAAAACATACACATTTTCATTGTACATTTAAGAAATGTACATCAAAACCTACACATTTTCAGTGTACATTCAAGAAATGTACATCAAAACATACACATTTTCATTGTACACTCAAGAAATGTACATCAAAACATACACATTTTCATTGTACATTCAAGAAATGTACATCAAAACATACACATTTTCATTGTATATACCGGAAATGTACATCAAAACATAAACATTTTCATAGTACATTCAAGGAATGTAGATCAAAACATACACATTTTCATTGTATATTCAAGAAATGTACATCAAAACACACACATTTTCATTGTACACTCAAGAAATGTACATCAAAACATACACATTTTGAGTGTACATTCAAGAGATATACATCAAAACATGCACATTTTCATTGTATATACGAGAAATGTACATCAAAACATACACATTTTCATTGTATATACAAGAAATGTAAATCAAAACATACACATTTCCATTGTATATACAAGAAGTGTATATCAAAACATACACATTTTCAGTGTGCATTCAAGAAATGTACATAAAAAACTACACATTTTCATTGTACATTCCAGAAATGTACATCAAAACATACACATTTTCAGTGTACATTCAAGAAATGTATATCAAAAAATACACATTTTCAGTGTACATTCAAGAAATGTACATCAAAGCAAACACATTTTCATTGTACACTAAAGAAATGTACATCAAAACATACACATTTTCATTGTACATTCAAGAAATGCACATCAAAACATACACATTTTCATTGTACATTCAAGAAATATACATCAAAACATACACATTTTCATTGTACATTCAAGAAATGTACATCAAAACATACACATTCTCATTGTACATTCAAGAAATGTACATCAAAACATACACATTTTCATTGTACATTAAAGAAATGTACATCAAAACCTACACATTTTCACTGTACATTCAAGAAATGTACATCACAACATACACATTTTCATTGTACACTCAAGAAATGTACATAAAAACATACACATTTTCAGTGTACATTCAAGAAATGCACATCAAAACATACACATTTTCATTGTATATACCAGAAATGTACATCAAAACATACACATTTTCATTGTATATACAAGAAATGTACATCAAAACATACACATTTTCAGTGTACATTCAAGAAATGTACATCAAAACATATACATTTTCATTGTATATACAAGAAATGTACATCAAAACATACACATTTTCAGTGTACATTCAAGAAATGTACATGAAATCATATACATTTTCATTGTACATTCAAGAAATGTATATCAAAACATGCACATTTTCAGGTTACATTCAAGAAATGTACATCAAAAAATACACATTTTCATTGTACATTCAAGAAATATACATCAAAACAAACACATTTTCATTGTATATACAAGAAATGTACATCAAAACATACACATTTTCATTGTACACTCAAGAAATGTACATCAAAACATACACATTTTCAGTGTACATTCAAGGAATGTATATCAAAACATACACATTTTCATTGTACATTCCAGAAATGTACATCAAAACATACACATTTTCAGTGTACATTCAAGAAATGTATATCAAAAAATACACATTTTCAGTGTACATTCAAGAAATGTACATCAAAGCAAACACATTTTCATTGTACACTAAAGAAATGTACATCAAAACATACACACTTTGATTGTACATTCAAGAAATGCACATCAAAACATACACATTTTCATTGTACATTCAAGAAATATACATCAAAACATACACATTTTCATTGTACATTCAAGAAATGTACATCAAAACATACACGTTTTCATTGCACACTCAAGAAATGTGCATCAAAACATACACATTTTCATTGTACACTCAAGAAATGTACATCAAAACATACACATTTTCATTGTACATTCAAGAAATGTACATCAAAACATACACATTTTCATTTTACATTCAAGAACTGTACATCAAAACATACACATTTTCATTGTACATTCAAGGAATGTACATCAAAACATACACATTTTCCTTGTACATTCAAGAAGTGTACATCAAAACACACACATTTTCAGCCTACATTCAAGAAATGTATATCAAAACATACATATTTTCAGTGTACATTCAAGAAATGTACATCTAAACATACAAATTTTCATTGTATATACAAGAAATGTACATCAAAACATACACATTTTCATTGTACACTCAAGAAATGTACATCAAAACATACACATTTTCGTTGTACATTCAAGAAATGTATATCAAAACATACACATTTTCATTGTACATTCAAGAAATGTACATCAAAACATACACATTTTCATTGTACATTCAAGAAATGTACAAGAAAACATACACATTTTCATTGTACATTCAAGGAATGTACATCAAAACATACACATTTTCATTGTACATTGAAGAAATGTACATCAAAACATACACATTTTCATGGTACATTCAAGAAATGTACATCAAAACATACACATTTTCATTGTATATACAAGAAATGTATATCAAAACATACACATTTTCAGTGTACATTCAAGAAATGTACATAAAAAACTACACATTTTCATTGTACATTCCAGAAATGTACATCAAAACATACACATTTTTAGTGTACATTCAAGAAATGTATATCAAAAAATACACATTTTCAGTGTACATTCAAGAAATGTACATCAAAGCAAACACATTTTCATTGTACACTAAAGAAATGTACATCAAAACATACACATTTTCATTGTACATTCAAGAAATGCACATCAAAACATACACATTTTCATTGTACATTCAAGAAATATACATCAAAACATACACATTTTCATTGTACATTCAAGAAATGTACATCAAAACATACACATTCTCATTGTACACTCAAGAAATGTACATCAAAACATACACATTTTGAGTGTACATTCAAGAGATATACATCAAAACATGCACATTTTCATTGTATATACCAGAAATGTACATCAAAACATACACATTTTCATTGTATATACAAGAAATGTAAATCAAAACATACACATTTTCATTGTATATACAAGAAATGTATATCAAAACATACACATTTTCAGTGTACATGCAAGAAATGTACATAAAAAACTACACATTTTCATTGTACATTCCAGAAATGTACATCAAAACATACACATTTTCAGTGTACATTCAAGAAATGTATATCAAAAAATACACATTTTCAGTGTACATTCAAGAAATGTACATCAAAGCAAACACATTTTCATTGTACACTAAAGAAATGTACATCAAAACATACACATTTTCATTGTACATTCAAGAAATGCACATCAAAACATACACATTTTCATTGTACATTCAAGAAATATACATCAAAACATACACATTTTCATTGCACATTCAAGAAATGTACATCAAAACATACACGTTTTCATTGTACACTCAAGAAATGTACATCCAAACATACACATTTTCATTGTACACTCAGGAAATGTACATCAAAACATACACATTTTCATTGTACATTCAAGAAATGTACATCAAAACATACACATTTTCATTGTACATTCAAGAAATGCACATCAAAACATACACATTTTCATTGTACATTCCAGGAATGTACATCAAAACATACACATTTTCACTGTACATTCAGGAAATGTACATCAAAACACACACATTTTCAGTGTACATTCAAAAAATGTATATCAAAACATACACATTTTCAGTGTACATTCAAGAAATGTACAGCTAAACATACAAACTTTCATTGTATATACAAGAAATGTACACCAAAACATACACATTTTCATTGTACATTTAAGAAATGTACATCAAAACCTACACATTTTCAGTGTACATTCAAGAAATGTACATCAAAACATACACATTTTCATTGTACACTCAAGAAATGTACATCAAAACATACACATTTTCATTGTACATTCAAGAAATGTACATCAAAACATACACATTTTCATTGTATATACCGGAAATGTACATCAAAACATAAACATTTTCATAGTACATTCAAGGAATGTACATCAAAACATACACATTTTCATTGTATATTCAAGAAATGTACATCAAAACACACACATTTTCATTGTACACTCAAGAAATGTACATCACAACATACACATTTTGAGTGTACATTCAAGAGATATACATCAAAACATGCAATTTTCATTGTATATACCAGAAATGTACATCAAAACATACACATTTTCATTGTATATACAAGAAATGTAAATCAAAACATACACATTTTCATTGTATATACAAGAAGTGTATATCAAAACATACACATTTTCAGTGTACATTCAAGAAATGTACATAAAAAACTACACATTTTCATTGTACATTCCAGAAATGTACATCAAAACATACACATTTTCAGTGTACATTCAAGAAATGTATATCAAAAAATACACATTTTCAGTGTACATTCAAGAAATGTACATCAAAGCAAACACATTTTCATTGTACACTAAAGAAATGTACTTCAAAACATACACATTTTCATTGTACATTCAAGAAATGCACATCAAAACATACACATTTTCATTGTACATTCAAGAAATATACATCAAAACATACACATTTTCATTGTACATTCAAGAAATGTACATCACAACATACACATTCTCATTGTACATTCAAGAAATGTACATCAAAACATACACATTTTCATTGTACATTAAAGAAATGTACATCAAAACCTACACATTTTCACTGTACATTCAAGAAATGTACATCACAACATACACATTTTCAGTGTACATTCAAGAAATGTACATCAAAACATACACATTTTCATTGTATATACCAGAAATGTACATCAAAACATACACATTTTCATTGTATATACAAGAAATGTACATCAAAACATACACATCTTCAGTGTACATTCAAGAAATGTACATCAAAACATATACATTTTCATTGTATATACAAGATATGTACATCAAAACATACACATTTTCAGTGTACATTCAAGAAATGTACATGAAAACATATACATTTTCATTGTACATTCAAGAAATGTATATCAAAACATACACATTTTCAGGTTACATTCAAGAAATGTACATCAAAAAATACACATTTTCATTGTACATTTAAGAAATATACATCAAAACATACACATTTTCATTGTATATACAAGAAATGTACATCAAAACATACACATTTTCATTGTACACTCAAGAAATGTACATCAAAACATACACATTTTCAGTGTACATTCAAGGATTGTATATCAAAACATACATATTTTCATTGTACATTCCAGAAATGTACATCAAAACATACACATTTTCAGTGTACATTCAAGAAATGTATATCAAAAAATACACATTTTCAGTGTACATTCAAGAAATGTACATCAAAGCAAACACATTTTCATTGTACACTAAAGAAATGTACATCAAAACATACACATTTTCATTGTACATTCAAGAAATGCACATCAAAACATACACATTTTCATTGTACATTCAAGAAATATACATCAAAACATACACATTTTCATTGTACATTCAAGAAATGTACATCAAAACATACAGGTTTTCATTGTACACTCAAGAAATGTGCATCAAAACATACACATTTTCATTGTACACTCAAGAAATGTACATCAAAACATACACATTTTCATTGTACATTCAAGAACTGTACATCAAAACATACACATTTTCATTGTACATTCAAGGAATGTACATCAAAACACACACATTTTCAGTATACATTCAAGAAATGTATATCAAAACATACATATTTTCAGTGTACATTCAAGAAATGTACATCTAAACATACAAATTTTCATTGTATGTACAAGAAAGGTACATCAAAACATACACATTTTCATTGTACATTTAAGAAATGTACATCAAAACCTACACATTTTCAGTGTACATTCAAGAAATGTACATCAAAACATACACATTTTCATTGTACTCTCAAGAAATGTACATCAAAACATACACATTTTCATTGTACATTCAAGAAATGTACATCAAAACATACACATTTTCATTGTATATACCGGAAATGTACATCAAAACATACACATTTTCATTGTATATACAAGAAATGTGCATCAAAACATACACATTTTCAGTGTGCATTCAAGAAATGTACATTAAAACATATACATTTTCATTGTATATACCAGAAATGTATATCAAAACATACACATTTTCAGTGTACATTCAAGAAATGTACATGAAAACATATACATTTTCATTGTACATTAAAGAAATGTATATCAAAACATACACATTTTCAGATTACATTCAAGAAATGTACATCAAAACATACACATTTTCATTGTACATTGAAGAAATGTACATCAAAACATACACATTTTCATTGTACACTCAAGAAATGTACATCAAAACATAAACATTTTCATAGTACATTCAAGGAATGTACATCAAAACAAACATTTTCATTGTACACTAAAGAAATGTACATCAAAACATACACATTTTCAGTGTACATTCAAGAAATGTACATCAAAACATACACATTTTCATTGTACATTCAAGAAATGTACATCAAAACATACACATTTTCATTGTATATACAAGAAATGTATTTCAAAACATACACATTTACAGTGTACATTCAAGAAATGTACATCAAAACATACACATTTTCATTGTATATACAAGAAATGTACATCAAACCATACACAATTTCAGTGTACATTTAAGAAATGTACATCAAAACATATACATTTTCAATGTATATACAAGAAATGTACATCAAAACATACACATTTTCAGTGGACATTCAAGAAATGTACATGAAAACATATACATTTTCGTTGTACATTCAAGAAATGTATATCAAAACATACACATTTTCAGATTATATTCAAGAAATGTACATCAAAGCATACACATTTTCATTGTACATACAAGAAATGTACATCAAAACATACACATCTTCATTGTACACTAAAGAAATGTACATCAAAACATACACACCTTCAGTGTACATTCAAGGAATGTACATCAAAACATACACATTTTCATTGTACATTCAAGAAATGTACATCAAAACATACACATTTTCTTTGTACATTCAAGAAATGTACATCAAAACATACACATTTTCATTGTACCTCAAGAAATCTACATCAAAACATACACATTTTCATTGTACACTCAAGAAATGTACATCAAAACATACACATTTTCATTGTACATTCAAGAAATGTACAAGAAAACATACACATTTTCATTGTACATTCAAGGAATGTACATCAAAACATACACATTTTCATTGTACATTCAAGAAATGTACATCAAAACACACACATTTTCATTGTACACTCAAGAAATGTATATCAAAACATACACATTTTGAGTGTACATTCAAGAGATATACATCAAAACATGCACATTTTCATTGTATATACCAGAAATGTACATCAAAACATACACATTTTCATTGTATATACAAGAAATGTAGATCAAAACATACACATTTTCATTGTATATACAGGAAATGTATATCAAAACATACACATTTTCAGTGTACATTCAAGAAATGTACATAAAAAACTACACATTTTCATTGTACATTCCAGAAATGTACATCAAAACATACACATTTTCACTGTACATTCAGGAAATGTAAATCAAAACACACACATTTTCAGTGTGCATTCAAGAAATGTATATCAAAACATACACATTTTCAGTGTACATTCAAGAAATGTACAGCTAAACATACAAACTTTCATTGTATATACAAGAAATGTACATCAAAACATACACATTTTCATTGTACATTTAAGAAATGTACATCAAAACCTACACATTTTCAGTGTACATTCAAGAAATGTACATCAAAACATACACATTTTCATTGTACACTCAAGAAATGTACATCAAAACATACACACTTTCATTGTACATTCAAGAAATGTACATCAAAACATACACATTTTCATTGTATATACCGGAAATGTACATCAAAACATAAACATTTTCATAGTACATTCAAGGAATGTACATCAAAACATACACATTTTCATTGTATATTCAAGAAATGTACATCAAAACACACACATTTTCATTGTACACTCAAGAAATGTACATCAAAACATACACATTTTGAGTGTACATTCAAGAGATATACATCAAAACATGCACATTTTCATTGTATATACCAGAAATGTACATCAAAACATACACATTTTCATTGTATATACAAGAAATGTAAATCAAAACATACACATTTTCATTGTATATACAAGAAGTGTATATCAAAACATACACATTTTCTGTGTACATTCAAGAAATGTACATAAAAAACTACACATTTTCATTGTACATTCCAGAAATGTACATCAAAACATACACATTTTCAGTGTACATTCAAGAAATGTATATAAAAAAATACACATTTTCAGTGTACATTCAAGAAATGTACATCAAAGCAAACACATTTTCATTGTACACTAAAGAAATTTACATCAAAACATACACATTTTCATTGTACATTCAAGAAATGCACATCAAAACATACACATTTTCATTGTACATTCAAGAAATATACATCAAAACATACACATTTTCATTGTACATTCAAGAAATGTACATCACAACATACACATTCTCATTGTACATTCAAGAAATGTACATCAAAACATACACATTTTCATTGTACATTAAAGAAATGTACATCAAAACCTACACATTTTCACTGTACATTCAAGAAATGTACATCACAACATACACATTTTCATTGTACACTCAAGAAATGTACATCAAAACATACACATTTTCAGTGTACATTCAAGAAATGTACATCAAAACATACACATTTTCATTGTATATACCAGAAATGTACATCAAAACATACACATTTTCATTGTATATACAAGAAATGTACATCAAAACATACACATTTTCAGTGTACATTCAAGAAATGTACATCAAAACATATACATTTTCATTGTATATACAAGAAATGTACATCAAAACATACACATTTTCAGTGTACATTCAAGAAATGTACATGAAAACATATACATTTTCATTGTACATTCAAGAAATGTATATCAAAACATACACATTTTCAGGTTACATTCAAGAAATTTACATCAAAAAATACACATTTTCATTGTAAATTTAAGAAATATACATCAAAACATACACATTTTCATTGTATATACAAGAAATGTACATCAAAACATACACATTTTCATTGTACACTCAAGAAATGTACATCACAACATACACATTTTCAGTGTACATTCAAGGATTGTATATCAAAACATACATATTTTCATTGTACATTCCAGAAATGTACATCAAAACATACACATTTTCAGTGTACATTCAAGAAATGTATATCAAAAAATACACATTTTCAGTGTACATTCAAGAAATGTACATCAAAGCAAACACATTTTCATTGTACACTAAAGAAATGTACATCAAAACATACACATTTTCATTGTACATTCAAGAAATGCACATCAAAACATACACATTTTCATTGTACATTCAAGAAATATACATCAAAACATACACATTTTCATTGTACATTCAAGAAATGTACATCAAAACATACACGTTTTCATTGTACACTCAAGAAATGTGCATCAAAACATACACATTTTCATTGTACACTTAAGAAATGTACATCAAAACATACACATTTTCAGTGTACATTCAAGAAATGTACATCAAAACATACACATTTTCATTGTACATTCAAGATCTGTACATCAAAACATACACATTTTCATTGTACATTCAAGGAATGTACATCAAAACATACACATTTTCATTGTACATTCAAGAAATGTACATCAAAACACACACATTTTCAGTGTACATTCAAGAAATGTATATCAAAACATACATATTTTCAGTGTACATTCAAGAAATGTACATCTAAACATACAAATTTTCATTGTATATACAAGAAATGTACATCAAAACATACACATTTTCATTGTACATTTAAGAAATGTACATCAAAACCTACACATTTTCAGTGTACATTCAAGAAATGTACATCAAAACATACACATTTTCATTGTACACTCAAGAAATGTACATCAAAACATACACATTTTCATTGTACATTCAAGAAATGTACATCAAAACATACACATTTTCATTGTATATACCGGAAATGTACATCAAAACATACCCATTTTCATTGTATATACAAGAAATGTGCATCAAAACATACACATTTTCAGTGTACATTCAAGAAATGTACATCAAAACATATACATTTTCATTGTATATACCAGAAATGTATATCAAAACATACACATTTTCAGTGTACATTCAAGAAATGTACATGAAAACATATACATTTTCATTGTACTTTAAAGAAATGTATATCAAAACATACACATTTTCAGATTACATTCAAGAAATGTACATCAAAACATACACATTTTCATTGTACATTGAAGAAATGTACATCAAAACATACACATTTTCATTGTACATTCAAGAAATGTACATCAAAACATAAACATTTTCATAGTACATTCAAGGAATGTACATCAAAACATAAACATTTTCATTGTACACTAAAGAAATGTACATCAAAACATACACATTTTCAGTGTACATTCAAGAAATGTACATCAAAACATACAGATTTTCATTGTACATTCAAGAAATGTAAATCAAAACATACACATTTTCATTGTACATTCAAGAAATGTACATCGAAACATACACATTTTCATTGTACATTCAAGGAATGTGCATCAAAACATACACATTTTCATTGTATATTCAAGAAATGTACATCAAAACATACACATTTTCATTGTATATACAAGAAATGTATATCAAAACATACACATTTACAGTGTACATTCAAGAAATGTACATCAAAACATACACATTTTCATTGTATATACAAGAAATGTACATCAAAACATACACATTTTCAGTGGACATTCAAGAAATGTACATGAAAACATATACATTTTCATTGTACATTCAAGAAATGTATATCAAAACATACACATTTTCAGATTATATTCAAGAAATGTACATCAAAGCATACACATTTTCATTGTACATACAAGAAATGTACATCAAAACATACACATCTTCATTGTACACTAAAGAAATGTACATCAAAACATACACACTTTCAGTGTACATTCAAGGAATGTACATCAAAACATACACATTTTCATTGTACATTCAAGAAATGTACATCAAAACATACACATTTTCTTTGTACATTCAAGAAATGTACATCAAAACATACACATTTTCATTGTACCTCAAGAAATCTACATCAAAACATACACATTTTCATTGTACACTCAAGAAATGTACAAGAAAACATACACATTTTCATTGTACATTCAAGGAATGTACATCAAAACATACACATTTTCATTGTACATTCAAGAAATGTACATCAAAACACACACATTTTCATTGTACACTCAAGCAATGTACATCAAAACATACACATTTTGAGTGTACATTCAAGAGATATACATCAAAACATGCACATTTTCATTGTATATACCAAAAATGTACATCAAAACATACACATTTTCATTGTATATACAAGAAATGTAGATCAAAACATACACATTTTCATTGTATATACAAGAAATGTATATCAAAACATACAGATTTTCATTGTACACTCAAGAAATGTACATCAAAACATACACATTCTCATTGTACATTCAAGAAATGTACATCAAAACATACACATTTTCATTGTACATTAAAGAAATGTACATCACAACCTACACATTTTCAGTGTACATTCAAGAAATGTACATCACAACATACACATTTTCATTGTACACTCAAGAAATGTACATCAAAACATACACATTTTCAGTGTACATTCAAGAAATGTACATCAAAACATACACATTTTCATTGTATATACCAGAAATGTACATCAAAACATACACATTTTCATTGTATGTACAAGAAATGTACATCAAAACATACACATTTTCAGTGTACATTCAAGAAATGTACATGAAAGCATATACATTTTCATTGTACATTCAAGAAATGTATATCAAAATATACACATTTTCAGTGTACATTCAAGAAATGTACATCAAAACATATACATTTTCATGGTATATACAAGAAATGTACATCAAAACATACACATTTTCAGTGTACATTCAAGAAATGTGCATGAAAGCACATACATTTTCATTGTACATTCAAGAAATGTATATCAAAACATACACATTTTCAGATTACATTCAAGAAATGTACATCAAAACATACACATTTTCATTGTACATTCAAGAAATGTACATCAAAACATACACATTTTCATTGTACATTCAAGAAATGTACATCAAAACATACACATTTTCATTGGACATTCTAGAAATATACATCAAAACATACACATTTTCATTGTATATACAAGAAATGTACATCAAAACATACACATTTTCATTGTACACTCAAGAAATGTACATCAAAACATACACACTTTCAGTGTACATTCAAGAAATGTATATCAAAACACACATTTTCATTGTACATTCCAGAAATGTACATCAAAACATACACATTTTCAGTGTACATTCAAGAAATGTGTATAAAAAAATACACATTTTCAGTGTACATTCAAGAAATGTACATCAAAGCAAACACATTTTCATTGTATACTAAAGATATGTACATCAAAACATACACATTTTCATTGTACATTCAAGAAATGCACATCAAAACATACACATTTTCATTGTACATTCAAGAAATGTACATCAAAACATACACATTTTCATTGTACACACAAGAAATGTACATCAAAACATACACATTTTCATTGTACACTCAAGAAATGTACATCAAAACATACACATTTTCATTGTACATTCAAGAAATGTACATCAAAACATACACATTTTCATTGTACATTCAAGAAATGTAGATCAAAACATACACATTTTCATTGTACATTCAAGAAATGTACATCAAAACATACACATTTTCATTGTACACTCAAGAAATGTACACCAAAACATACACATTTTCATTGTACACTTAAGAAATGTACATCAAACCATACACTTTTTCATTGTACATTCAAGAAATGTATATCAAAACATACACATTTTCATTGTACATTCAAGAAATGTACATCAAAACATACACATTTTCATTGTACATTCAAGGAATGTACATCAAAACATACACATTTTCATTGTACATTCAAGTAATGTACATCAAAACATACACATTTTCATTGTATATACAAGAAATGTATATCAAAACATACACATTTACAGTGTACATTCAAGAAATGTACATCAAAACATACACATTTTCATTGTATATACAAGAAATGTACATCAAACCATACACATTTTCAGTGTACATTCAAGAAGTGTACATCAAAACATATACATTTTCATTGTATATACAAGAAATGTACATCAAAACATACACATTTTCAGTGTACATTCTAGAAATGTACATGAAAACATATACATTTTCATTGTACATTCACGAAATGTATATCAAAACATACACATTTTCAGATTACATTCAAGAAATGTACATCAAAGCATACACATTTTCATTGTATATACAAGAAATGTACATCAAAACATACACATTTTCATTGTACACTCAAGAAATGTACATCAAAACATACACATTTTCATTGTACATTCAAGAAATGTATATCAAAACATACACATTTTCATTGTACATTCAAGAAATGTACATCAAAACATACACATTTTCATTGTACATTCAAGAAATGTACATCATAACATACACGTTTTCATTGTACACTCAAGAAATGTACATCAAAACATACACATTTTCATTGTACACTCAAGAATTGTACATATAAACATACACATTTTCATTGTACATTCAAGAAATGTACATCAAAACATACACATTTTCATTGTACATTCAAGAAATGTACATCAAAACATACACATTTTCATTGTGCATTTAAGGAATGTACATCAAAACATACACATTTTCATTGTACATTCAGGAAATGTACATCAAAACACACACATTTTCAGTGTACATTCAAGAAATGTATATCAAAACATACACATTTTCAGTGTACATTCAAGAAATGTACATCTAAACATACACATTTTCATTGTACACTCAAGAAATGTACATCAAAACATACACATTTTCATTGTACATTCAAGAAATGTACATCAAAACATACACATTTTCATTGTATATACAAGAAATGTATATCAAAACATACACATTTACAGTGTACATTCAAGAAATGTACATCAAAACATACACATTTTCATTGTATATACAAGAAATGTACATCAAACCATACACATTTTCAGTGTACATTCAAGAAGTGTACATCAAAACATATACATTTTCATTGTATATACAAGAAATGTACATCAAAACATACACATTTTCAGTGTACATTCTAGAAATGTACATGAAAACATATACATTTTCATTGTACATTCAAGAAATGTATATCAAAACATACACATTTTCATTGTACATTCAAGAAATGTACATCAAAGCATACACATTTTCATTGTATATACAAGAAATGTACATCAAAACATACACATTTTCATTGTACACTCAAGAAATGTACATCAAAACATACACATTTTCATTGTACATTCAAGAAATGTATATCAAAACATACACATTTTCATTGTACATTCAAGAAATGTACATCAAAACATACACATTTTCATTGTACATTCAAGAAATGTACAAGAAAACATACACATTTTCATTGTACATTCAAGGAATGTACATCAAAACATACACATTTTCATTGTACATTGAAGAAATGTACATCAAAACATACACATTTTCATGGTACATTCAAGAAATGTACATCAAAACATACACATTTTCATTGTATATACAAGAAATGTATATCAAAACATACACATTTTCAGTGTACATTCAAGAAATGTACAAAAAAAACTACACATTTTCATTGTACATTCCAGAAATGTGCATCAAAACATACACATTTTCAGTGTAGATTCAAGAAATATATATCAAAAAATACACATTTTCAGTGTACATTCAAGAAATGTACATCAAAGCAAACACATTTTCATTGTACACTAAAGAAATGTACATCAAAACATACACATTTTCATTGTACATTCAAGAAATGCACATCAAAACATACACATTTTCATTGTACATTCAAGAAATATACATCAAAACATACACATTTCATTGTACATTCAAGAAATGTACATCAAAACATACACATTCTCATTGTACACTCAAGAAATGTACATCAAAACATACACATTTTGAGTGTACATTGAAGAGATATACATCCAAACATGCACATTTTCATTGTATATACCAGAAATGTACATCAAAACATACACATTTTCATTGTATATACAAGAAATGTAAATCAAAACATACACATTTTCACTGTATATACAAGAAGTGTATATCAAAACATACACATTTTCAGTGTACATTCAAGAAATGTACATAAAAAACTACACATTTTCATTGTACATTCCAGAAATGTACATCAAAACATACACATTTTCAGTGTACATTCAAGAAATGTATATCAAAAAATACACATTTTAAGTGTACATTCAAGAAATGTACATCAAAGCAAACACATTTTCATTGTACACTAAAGAAATGTACATCAAAACATACACATTTTCATTGTACATTCAAGATATGCACATCAAAACATACACATTTTCATTGTACATTCAAGAAATATACATCAAAACATACACATTTCCACTGTACATTCAAGAATTGTACATCATAACATACACGTTTTCATTGTACACTCAAGAAATGTACATCAAAACATACACATTTTCATTGTACACTCAAGAATTGTACATATAAACATACACATTTTCATTGTACATTCAAGAAATGTACATCAAAACATACACATTTTCATTGTACATTCAAGAAATGTACATCAAAACATACACATTTTCATTGTGCATTTAAGGAATGTACATCAAAACATACACATTTTCATTGTACATTCAGGAAATGTACATCAAAACACACACATTTTCAGTGTACATTCAAGAAATGTATATCAAAACATACACATTTTCAGTGTACATTCAAGAAATGTACATCTAAACATACAAATTTTCATTGTATATACAAGAAATGTACATCAAAACATAATCATTTTCATTGTACATTTAAGAAATGTACATCAAAACCTACACATTTTCAGTGTACATTCAAGAAATGTACATCAAAACATACACATTTTCATTGTACACTCAAGAAATGTACATCAAAACATACACATTTTCATTGTACATTCAAGAAATGTACATCAAAACATACACATTTTCATTGTATATACCGGAAATGTACATCAAAACATAAACATTTTCATAGTACATTCAAGGAATGTACATCAAAACATACACATTTTCATTGTATATTCAAGAAATGTACATCAAAACACACACATTTTCATTGTACACTCAAGAAATGTACATCAAAACATACACATTTTGAGTGTACATTCAAGAGATGTACATCAAAACATGCACATTTTCATTGTATATACCAGAAATGTACATCAAAACATACACATTTTCATTGTATATACAAGAAATGTAAATCAAAACATACACATTTTCATTGTATATACAAGAAATGTATATCATAACATACACATTTTCAGTGTACATTCAAGAAATGTACATAAAAAACTACACATTTTCATTGTACATTCCAGAAATGTACATCAAAACATACACATTGTCAGTGTACATTCAAGAAATGTATATCAAAAAATACACATTTTCAGTGTACATTCAAGAAATGTACATCAAAACAAACACATTTTCATTGTACACTAAAGAAATGTACATCAAAACATACACATTTTCATTGTACATTCAAGAAATGCACATCAAAACATACACATTTTCATTGTACATTCAAGAAATATACATCAAAGCATACACATTTTCATTGTACATTCAATTTGGATTTGGTTTAAGGGCGCTCAACTTCTAGGTCATTAGCGCATTGTACATTCAAGAAATGTACATCAAAACATACACATTTTCATTGTACATTCAAGAAATGTACATCAAAACATACACATTTTCATTGTACACTCAAGAAATGTACATCAAAACATACACATCTTCAGTGTACATTCAAGAAATGTACATCAAAACATACACATTTTCATTGTATATACCAGAAATGTACATCAAAACATAGACATTTTCATTGTATATACAAGAAATGTACATCAAAACATACACATTTTCAGTGTACATTCAAGAAATGTACATCAAAACATATACATTTTCATTGTATATACAAGAAATGTACATCAAAACATACACATTTTCAGTGTACATTCAAGAAATGTACATCAAAACCTACACATTTTCAGTGTACATTCAAGAAATGTACATCAAAACATACACATTTTCATTTTACACTCAAGAAATGTACATCAAAACATACACATTTTCATTGTACATTCAAGAAATGTACATCAAAACATACACATTTTCATTGTATATACCAGAAATGTACATCAAAGCATACACATTTTCATTGTATATACAAGAAATGTAAATCATAACACACACATTCTCATTGTATATACCAGAAATGTATATCAAAACATACACATTTTCAGTGTACATTCAAGAAACGTACATGAAAACATATACATTTTCATTGTACATTCAAGATATGTATATCAAAACATACACATTTTCAGATTACATTCAAGAAATGTACATCAAAACATACACATTTTCATTGTACATTGAAGAAATGTACATCAAAACATACACATTTTCATTGTACATTCAAGAAATGTACATCAAAACATAAACATTTTCATAGTACATTCAAGGAATGTACTTCAAAACATACACATTTTCATTGTACACTAAAGAAATGTACATCAAAACATACACATTTTCAGTGTACATTCAAGAAATGTACATCAAAACATACACATTTTCATTGTACATTCAAGAAATGTAGATCAAAACATACACATTTTCATTGTACATTCAAGAAATGTATATCAAAACATACACATTTTCATTGTACACTCAAGAAATGTACATCAAAAGATACACATTTTCATTGTACACTCAAGAAATGTACATCAAACCATACACTTTTTCATTGTACATTCAAGAAATGTATATCAAAACATACACATTTTCATTGTACATTCAAGAAATGTACATCAAAACATACACATTTTCATTGTACATTCAAGGAATGTACATCAAAACATACACATTTTCATTGTACATTCAAGTAATGTACATCAAAACATACACATTTTCATTGTATATACAAGAAATGTATATCAAAACATACACATTTACAGTGTACATTCAAGAAATGTACATCAAAACATACACATTTTCATTGTATATACATGAAATGTACATCAAACCATACACATTTTCAGTGTACATTCAAGAAGTGTACATCAAAACATATACATTTTCATTGTATATACAAGAAATGTACATCAAAACATACACATTTTCAGTGTACATTCTAGAAATGTACATGAAAACATATACATTTTCATTGTACATTCAAGAAATGTATATCAAAACATACACATTTTCAGATTACATTCAAGAAATGTACATCAAAGCATACACATTTTCATTGTATATACAAGAAATGTACATCAAAACATACACATTTTCATTGTACACTCAAGAAATGTACATCAAAACATACACATTTTCATTGTACATTCAAGAAATGTATATCAAAACATACACATTTTCATTGTACATTCAAGAAATGTACATCAAAACATACACATTTTCATTGTACATTCAAGAAATGTACAAGAAAACATACACATTTTCATTGTACATTCAAGGAATGTACATCAAAACATACACATTTTCATTGTACATTGAAGAAATGTACATCAAAACATACACATTTTCATGGTACATTCAAGAAATGTACATCAAAACATACACATTTTCATTGTATATACAAGAAATGTATATCAAAACATACACATTTTCAGTGTACATTCAAGAAATGTACATAAAAAACTACACATTTTCATTGTACATTCCAGAAATGTGCATCAAAACATACACATTTTCAGTGTAGATTCAAGAAATGTATATCAAAAAATACACATTTTCAGTGTACATTCAAGAAATGTACATCAAAGCAAACACATTTTCATTGTACACTAAAGAAATGTACATCAAAACATACACATTTTCATTGTACATTCAAGAAATGCACATCAAAACATACACATTTTCATTGTACATTCAAGAAATATACATCAAAACATACACATTTTCATTGTACATTCAAGAAATGTACATCAAAACATACACATTCTCATTGTACACTCAAGAAATGTACATCAAAACATACACATTTTGAGTGTACATTGAAGAGATATACATCAAAACATGCACATTTTCATTGTATATACCAGAAATGTACATCAAAACATACACATTTTCATTGTATATACAAGAAATGTAAATCAAAACATACACATTTTCACTGTATATACAAGAAGTGTATATCAAAACATACACATTTTCAGTGTACATTCAAGAAATGTACATAAAAAACTACACATTTTCATTGTACATATCAGAAATGTACATCAAAACATACACATTTTCAGTGTACATTCAAGAAATCTATATCAAAAAATACACATTTTAAGTGTACATTCAAGAAATGTACATCAAAGCAAACACATTTTCATTGTACACTAAAGAAATGTACATCAAAACATACACATTTTCATTCTACATTCAAGAAATGCACATCAAAACATACACATTTTCATTGTACATTCAAGAAATATACATCAAAACATACACATTTCCACTGTACATTCAAGAAATGTACATCATAACATACACGTTTTCATTGTACACTCAAGAAATGTACATCAAAACATACACATTTTCATTGTACACTCAAGAATTGTACATATAAACATACACATTTTCATTGTACATTCAAGAAATGTACATCAAAACATACACATTTTCATTGTACATTCAAGAAATGTACATCAAAACATACACATTTTCATTGTGCATTTAAGGAATGTACATCAAAACATACACATTTTCATTGTACATTCACGAAATGTACATCAAAACACACACATTTTCAGTGTACATTCAAGAAATGTATATCAAAACATACACATTTTCAGTGTACATTCAAGAAATGTACATCTAAACATACAAACTTTCATTGTATATACAAGAAATGTACATCAAAACATACACATTTTCATTGTACATTTATGAAATGTACATCAAAACCTACACATTTTCAGTGTACATTCAAGAAATGTACATCAAAACATACACATTTTCATTGTACACTCAAGAAATGTACATCAAAACATACACATTTTCATTGTACATTCAAGAAATGTACATCAAAATATACACATTTTCATTGTATATACCGGAAATGTACATCAAAACATAAACATTTTCATAGTACATTCAAGGAATGTACATCAAAACATACACATTTTCATTGTATATTCAAGAAATGTACATCAAAACACACACATTGTCATTGTACACTCAAGAAATGTACATCAAAACATACACATTTTGAGTGTACATTCAAGAGATGTACATCAAAACATGCACATTTTCATTGTATATACCAGAAATGTACATCAAAACATACACATTTTCATGGTACATTCAAGAAATGTACATCAAAACATACACATTTTCATTGTATATACAAGAAATGTATATCAAAACATACACATTTTCAGTGTACATTCAAGAAATGTACATAAAAAACTACACATTTTCATTGTACATTCCAGAAATGTGCATCAAAACATACACATTTTCAGTGTAGATTCAAGAAATGTATATCAAAAAATACACATTTTCAGTGTACATTCAGGAAATGTACATCAAAGCAAACACATTTTCATTGTACACTAAAGAAATGTACATCAAAACATACACATTTTCATTGTACATTCAAGAAATGCACATCAAAACATACACATTTTCATTGTACATTCAAGAAATATACATCAAAACATACACATTTTCATTGTACATTCAAGAAATGTACATCAAAACATACACATTCTCATTGTACACTCAAGAAATGTACATCAAAACATACACATTTTGAGTGTACATTGAAGAGATATACATCAAAACATGCACATTTTCATTGTATATACCAGAAATGTACATCAAAACATACACATTTTCATTGTATATACAAGAAATGTAAATCAAAACATACACATTTTCACTGTATATACAAGAAGTGTATATCAAAACATACACATTTTCAGTGTACATTCAAGAAATGTACATAAAAAACTACACATTTTCATTGTACATTCCAGAAATGTGCATCAAAACATACACATTTTCAGTGTAGATTCAAGAAATGTATATCAAAAAATACACATTTTCAGTGTACATTCAGGAAATGTACATCAAAGCAAACACATTTTCATTGTACACTAAAGAAATGTACATCAAAACATACACATTTTCATTGTACATTCAAGAAATGTACATCAAAACATACACATTTTCATTGTACATTCAAGAAATGTACATCAAAACATACACATTTTCATTGTGCATTTAAGGAATGTACATCAAAACATACACATTTTCATTGTACATTCAGGAAATGTACATCAAAACACACACATTTTCAGTGTACATTCAAGAAATGTATATCAAAACATACACATTTTCAGTGTACATTCAAGAAATGTACATCTAAACATACAAACTTTCATTGTATATACAAGAAATGTACATCAAAACATACACATTTTCATTGTACATTTAAGAAATGTACATCAAAACCTACACATTTTCAGTGTACATTCAAGAAATGTACATCAAAACATACACATTTTCATTGTACACTCATGAAATGTACATCAAAACATACACATTTTCATTGTACATTCAAGAAATGTACATCAAAACATACACATTTTCATTGTATATACCGGAAATGTACATCAAAACATAAACATTTTCATAGTACATTCAAGGAATGTACATCAAAACATACACATTATCATTGTATATTCAAGAAATGTACATCAAAACACACACATTTTCATTGTACACTCAAGAAATGTACATCAAAACATACACATTTTGAGTGTACATTCAAGAGATGTACATCAAAACATGCACATTTTCATTGTATATACCAGAAATGTACATCAAAACATACACATTTTCATTGTATATACAAGAAATGTAAATCAAAACATACACATTTTCATTGTATATACAAGAAATGTATATCATAACATACACATTTTCAGTGTACATTCAAGAAATGTACATAAAAAACTACACATTTTCATTGTACATTCCAGAAATGTACATCAAAACATACACATTGTCAGTGTACATTCAAGAAATGTATATCAAAAAATACACATTTTCAGTGTACATTCAAGAAATGTACATCAAAACAAACACATTTTCATTGTACATTCAAGAAATATACATCAAAACATACACATTTTCATTGTACATTCAAGAAATGTACATCAAAACATAGACATTTTCATTGTACATTCAAGAAATGCACATCAAAACATACACATTTTCATTGTACATTCAAGAAATATACATCAAAACATACACATTTTCATTGTACATTCAAGAAATGTACATCAAAACATACACATTTTCATTGTACATTCAAGAAATGTACATCAAAGCATACACATTTTCATTGTACACTCAAGAAATGTACATCAAAACATACACATCTTCAGTGTACATTCAAGAAATGTACATCAAAACATACACATTTTCATTGTATATACCAGAAATGTACATCAAAACATAGACATTTTTATTGTATATACAAGAAATGTACATCAAAACATACACATTTTCAGTGTACATTCAAGAAATGTACATCAAAACATATACATTTTCATTGTATATACAAGAAATGTACATCAAAACATACACATTTTCAGTGTACATTCAAGAAATGTACATCAAAACCTACATATTTTCAGTGTACATTCAAGAAATGTACATCAAAACATACACATTTTCATTTTACACTCAAGAAATGTACATCAAAACATACACATTTTCATTGTACATTCAAGAAATGTACATCAAAACATACACATTTTCATTGTATATACCAGAAATGTACATCAAAGCATACACATTTTCATTGTATATACAAGAAATGTAAATCAAAACATACACATTCTCATTGTATATACCAGAAATGTATATCAAAACATACACATTTTCAGTGTACATTCAAGAAACGTACATGAAAACATATACATTTTCGTTGTACATTCAAGATATGTATATCAAAACATACACATTTTCAGATTACATTCAAGAAATGTACATCAAAACATACACATTTTCATTGTACATTGAAGAAATGTACATCAAAACATACACATTTTCATTGTACATTCAAGAAATGTACATCAAAACATAAACATTTTCATAGTACATTCAAGGAATGTACTTCAAAACATACACATTTTCATTGTACACTAAAGAAATGTACATCAAAACATACACATTTTCAGTGTACATTCAAGAAATGTACATCAAAACATACACATTTTCATTGTACATTCAAGAAATGTAGATCAAAACATACACATTTTCATTGTACATTCAAGAAATGTATATCAAAACATACACATTTTCATTGTACACTCAAGAAATGTACATCAAAAGATACACATTTTCATTGTCCACTCAAAAAATGTACATCAAACCATACACTTTTTCATTGTACATTCAAGAAATGTATATCAAAACATACACATTTTCATTGTACATTCAAGAAATGTACATCGAAACATACACATTTTCATTGTACATTCAAGGAATGTACATCAAAACATACACATTTTCATTGTACATTCAAGAAATGTACATCAAAACATACACATTTTCATTGTATATACAAGAAATGTATATCAAAACATACACATTTACAAAGTACATTCAAGAAATGTACATCAAAACATACACATTTTCATTGTATATACAAGAAAAGTACATCAAACCATACACATTTTCAGTGTACATTCAAGAAATGTACATCAAAACATATACATTTTCATTGTATATACAAGAAATGTACATCAAAACATACACATTTTCAGTGGACATTCAAGAAATGTACATGAAAACATATACATTTTCATTGTACATTCAAGAAATGTATATCAAAACATACACATTTTCAGATTATATTCAAGAAATGTACATCAAAGCATACACATTTTCATTGTACATACAAGAAATGTACATCAAAACATACACATCTTCATTGTACACTAAAGAAATGTACATCAAAACATACACACTTTCAGTGTACATTCAAGGAATGTACATCAAAACATACACATTTTCATTGTACATTCAAGAAATGTACATCAAAACATACACATTTTCATTGTACATTCAAGAAATGTACATCAAAACATACACATTTTCATTGTACCTCAAGAAATCTACATCAAAACATACACATTTTCATTGTACACTCAAGAAATGTACATCAAAACATACACATTTTCATTGTACATTCAAGAAATGTACAAGAAAACATACATATTTTCATTGTACATTCAAGGAATGTACATCAAAACATACACATTTTCATTGTACATTCAAGAAATGTACATCAAAACACACACATTTTCATTGTACACTCAAGAAATGTACATCAAAACATACACATCTTGAGTGTACATTCAAGAGATATACATCAAAACTTGCACATTTTCATTGTATATACCAGAAATGTACATCAAAACATACACATTTTCATTGTATATACAAGAAATGTAGATCAAAACATACACATTTTCATTGTATATACAAGAAATGTATATCAAAACATACACATTTTCAGTGTACATTCAAGAAATGTGCATCAAAACAAACACATTTTCATTGTACATTCCAGAAATGTACATCAAAACATACACATTTTCAGTGTACATTCAAGAAATGTATATCAAAAAATACACATTTTCAGTGTACACTAAGGAAATGTACATCAAAACATACACATTTTCATTGTACATTCAAGAAATGTACATCAAAGCAAACACATTTTCATTGTACACTAAGGAAATGTACATCAAAACATACACATTTCATTGTACATTCAAGAAATGCACATCAAAACATACACATTTTCATTATACATTCAAGAAATGTACATCAAAACATACACATTTTCTTTGTACATTCAAGAAATGTACATCAAAACATACACATTCTCATTGTACATTCAAGAAATGTACATCAAAACATACACATTTTCATTGTACATTAAAGAAATGTACATCACAACCTACACATTTTCAGTGTACATTCAAGAAATGTACATCACAACATACACATTTTCATTGTACACTCAAGAAATGTACATCAAAACATGCACATTTTCAGTGTACATTCAAGAAATGTACATCAAAACATACACATTTTCATTGTATATACCAGAAATGTACATCAAAACATACACATTTTCATTGTATATACAAGAAATGTACATCAAAACATACACATTTTCAGTGTACATTCAAGAAATGTACCTGAAAGCATATACATTTTCATTGTACATTCAAGAAATGTATATCAAAACATACACATTTTCAGTGTACATTCAAGAAATGTACATCAAAACATATACATTTTCATTGTATATACAAGAAATGTACATCAAAACATACACATTTTCAGTGTACATTCAAGAAATGTACATGAAAGCATATACATTTTCATTGTATATTCAGGAAATGTATATCAAAACATACACATTTTCAGATTACATTGAAGAAATGTACATCAAAACATACACATTTTCATTGTACATTCAAGAAATGTACATCAAAACATACACATTTTCATTGTACATTCAAGAAATGTACATCAAAACATACACATTTTCATTGGACATTCTAGAAATATACATCAAAACATACACATTTTCATTGTATATACAAGAAATGTACATCAAAACATACACATTTTCATTGTACACTCAAGAAATGTACATCAAAAAATACACACCTTCAGTGTACATTCAAGAAATGTATATCAAAACATACACATTTTCATTGTACATTCCAGAAATGTACATCAAAACATACACATTTTCAGTGTACATTCAAGAAATGTACATCAAAGTAAACACATTTTCATTGCACACTATGGAAATGTACATCAAAACATACACATTTTCATTGTACATTCAAGAAATGCACATCAAAACATACACATTTTCATTGTACATTCAAGAAATGTACATCAAAACATACACATTTTCATTGTACACTCAAGAAATGTACATCAAAACATACACATTTTCATTGTACACTCAAGAAATGTACATCAAAACATACACATTTTCATTGTACATTCAAGGAATGTACATCAAAACATACACATTTTCATTGTACATTCAAGAAATGTACATCAAAACATACACATTTTCATTGTACATTCAAGGAATGTACATCAAAACATACACATTTTCATTGTACATTCAAGAAATGTACATCAAAACACACACATTTTCAGTGTACATTCAAGAAATGTATATCAAAACATACACATTTTCAGTGTACATTCAAGAAATGTACATCTAAACATACAAATTTTCATTGTATATACAAGAAATGTACATCAAAACATACACAGTTTCATTGTACATTTAAGAAATGTACATCAAAACCGACACATTTTCAGTGTACATTCAAGAAATGTACATCAAAACATACACATTTTCATTGTACACTCAAGAAATGTACATCAAAACATACACATTTTCATTGTACATTCAAGAAATGTACATCAAAACATACACATTTTCATTGTATATACCGGAAATGTACATCCAAACATATACATTTTCATTGTACATTTAAGAAATGTACATCAAAACCTACACATTTTCAGTGTACATTCAAGAAATGTACATCAAAACATACACATTTTCATTGTACACTCAAGAAATGTACATCAAAACACACACATTTTCATTGTACATTCAAGAAATGTACATCAAAACATAAAAATTTTCATTGTACATTCCAGAAATGTACATCAAAACATATACATTTTCATTGTACATTCAAGAAATGTATATCAAAACATACACATTTTCAGATTACATTCAAGAAATGTACATCAAAACATACACATTTTCATTGTACATTGAAGAAATGCACATCAAAACATTCTCATTTTCATTGTACATTCAAGAAATGTACATCAAAACATAAACATTTTCATAGTACATTCAAGGAATGTACATCAAAACTTACACATTTTCATTGTATATTCAAGAAATGTATATCAAAACATACAAATTTTCATTGTATATACAAGAAATGTACATCAAAACATACACATTTTCATTGTACACTAAAGAAATGTACATCAAAACATACACATTTTCAGTGTACATTCAAGAAATGTACATCAAAACATACACATTTTCAGTGTACATTCAAGGAATGTACATCAAAACATACACATTTTCATTGTATATACAAGAAATGTACATCAAAATATACACATTTTCAGTGTACATTCAAGAAATGTACATCAAAACATATACATTTTCATTGTATATACAAGAAATGTACATCAAAACATACACCTTTTTAGTGTACATTCAAGAAATGTATATCAAAACATACACATTTACAGTGTACATTCAAGAAATGTACATCAAAACATACACATTTTCAGTATACATTCAAGAAATGTACATGAAAACATATACATTTTCATTTTACATTCAAGAAATGTATATCAAAACATACACATTTTCATTGTACACTCAAGAAATGTACATCAAACCATAAACTTTTTCATTGTACATTCAAGAAATGTATATCAAAACATACACATTTTCATTGTACATTCAAGAAATGTACATCAAAACATACACATTTTCAGTGTACATTCAAGAAATGTATAACAAAAAATACACATTTTCAGTGTACATTCAAGAAATGTGCATCAAAACAAACACATTTTCATTGTGCACTAAAGAAATGTACATCAAAACATACACATTTTCATTGTACATTCCAGAAATGTACATCAAAACATACACATTTTCAGTGTACATTCAAGAAATGTATATCAAAAAATACACATTTTCAGTGTACATTCAAGAAATGTACATCAAAACATACACATTTTCATTGTACACTCAAGAAATGTTCATCAAAACACACACATTTTCATTGTACATTCAAGAAATGTACATCAAAACATACACATTTTCATTGTACATTCCAGAAATGTACATCAAAACATACACATTCTCAGTGTACATTCAAGAAATGTATATCAAAAAATACACATTTTCAGTGTACATTCAAGAAATGTACATCAAAGCAAACACATTTTCATTGTACACTAAAGAAATGTACATCAAAACATACACATTTTCATTGAACATTCAAGAAATGCACATCAAAACATACACATTTTCATTGTACATTCAAGAAATATACATCAAAACATACACATTTTCATTGTACATTAAAGAAATGTACATCAAAACACACATTCTCATTGTACATTCAAGAAATGTACATCAAAACATACACATTTTGATTGTACACTCAAGAAATGTACATCAAAGCATACACATTTTCATTGTACACTCAAGAAATGTACATCAAAACATACACATTTTCATTGTACATTCAAGAAATATACATCAAATTATACACATCTTCATTGTATATACAAGAAATGTACATCAAAACATACACATTTTCATTGTACACTCAAGAAATGTACATCAAAACATACACACTTTCAGTGTACATTCAAGAAATGTATATCAAAACATACACATTTTCATTGTACATTCCAGAAATGTACATCAAAACATACACATTTTCAGTGTACATTCAAGAAATGTATATAAAAAAATACACATTTTCAGTGTACATTCAAGAAATGTACATCAAAGTAAACACATTTTCATTGTACACTAAAGAAATGTACATCAAAACATACACATTTTCATTGTACATTCAAGAAATGCACATCAAAACATACACATTTTCATTGTACATTCAAGAAATGTACATCAAAACATACACATTTTCATTGTACACTCAAGAAATGTACATCAAAACATACACATTTTCATTGTACACTCAAGAAATGTACATCAAAACATACACATTTTCATTGTACATTTAGGAAATGTACATCAAAACATACACATTTTCATTGTACATTCAAGAAATGTACATCAAAACATACACATTTTCATTGTACATTCAAGGAATGTACATCAAAACATACACATTTTCATTGTACACTCAAGAAATGTACATCAAAACATACACATTTTCATTGTACATTCAAGAAATGTACATCAAAACATACACATTTTCATTGTATATACCGGAAATGTACATCCAAACATATACATTTTCATTGTGCATTTAAGAAATGTACATCAAAACCCACACATTTTCAGTGTACATTCAAGAAATGTACATCAAAACATACACATTTTCATTGTACACTCAAGAAATGTACATCAAAACATACACATTTTCATTGTACATTCAAGAAATGTATATCAAAACATACACATTTTCATTGTACATTCCAGAAATGTACATCAAAACATATACATTTTCATTGTACATTCAAGAAATGTATATCAAAACATACACATTTTCAGATTACATTCAAGAAATGTACATCAAAACATACACATTTTCATTGTACATTGAAGAAATGTACATGAAAACATACTCATTTTCATTGTACATTCAAGAAATGTACATCAAAACATAAACATTTTCATAGTACATTCAAGGAATGTACATCAAAACTTACACACTTTCATTGTATATTCAAGAAATGTACATCAAAACACACACATTTTCAGTGTACATTCAAGAAACTTATATCAAAACATACACATTTTCAGTGTACATTCAAGAAATGTACATCAAAACATACAAATTTTCATTGTATATACAAGAAATGTACATCAAAACATACAGATTTTCATTGTACACTAAAGAAATGTACATCAAAACATACACATTTTCAGTGTACATTCAAGAAATGTACATCAAAACATACACATTTTCAGTGTACATTCAAGGAATGTACATCAAAACATACACATTTTCATTGTATATACCAGAAATGTACATCAAAACATACACATTTTCATTGTATATACAAGAAATGTACATCAAAACATACACATTTTCAGTGTACATTCAAGAAATGTACATCAAAACATATACATTTTCATTGTATATACTAGAAATGTACATCAAAACATACACATTTTCAGTGTACATTCAAGAAATGTATATCAAAACATACACATTTACAGTGTACATTCAAGAAATGTACATCAAAACATACACATTTTCAGTATACATTCAAGAAATGTACACGAAAACATATACATTTTCATTTTACATTCAAGAAATGTATATCAAAACATACACATTTTCATTGTACATTCAAGAAATGTACATCAAAACATACACATTTTCAGTGTACATTCAAGAAATGTATAACAAAAAATACACATTTTCAGTGTACATTCAAGAAATGTGCATCAAAACAAACACATTTTCATTGTGCACTAAAGAAATGTACATCAAAACATACACATTTTCATTGTACATTCCAGAAATGTACATCAAAACATACACATTTTCAGTGTACATTCAAGAAATGTATATCAAAAAATACACATTTTCAGTGTACATTCAAGAAATGTACATCAAAACATACACATTTTCATTGTACACTCAAGAAATGTTCATCAAAACATACACATTTTCATTGTACATTCAAGAAATGTACATCAAAACATACACATTTTCATTGTACATTCCAGAAATGTACATCAAAACATACACATTTTCAGTGTACATTCAAGAAATGTATATCAAAAAATACACATTTTCAGTGTACATTCAAGAAATGTACATCAAAGCAAACACATTTTCATTGTACACTAAAGAAATGTACATCAAAACATACACATTTTCATTGTACATTCAAGAAATGCACATCAAAACATACACATTTTCATTGTACATTCAAGAAATATACACCAAAACATACACATTTTCATTGTACATTCAAGAAATGTACATCAAAACATACACATTCTCATTGTACATTCAAGAAATGTACATCAAAACATACACATTTTGATTGTACACTCAAGAAATGTACATCAAAACATACACATTTTCATTGTATATACAAGAAATGTACATCAAAACATACACATTTTCAGTGTACATTCAAGAAATGTACGCCAAAACATATACATTTTCATTGTATATACAAGAAATGTACATCAAAACATACACATTTTCAGTGTACATTCAAGAAATGTACATGAAAACATATACATTTTCATTGTGCATTCAAGAAATGTATATCAAAACATACACATTTTCAGATTACATTCAAGAAATATACATCAAAACGTACACATTTTCATTGTACATTCAAGAAATGTACATCAAAACATACACATTTTCATTGTACATTCAAGAAATGTACATCAAAACATACACATTTTCATTGTACATTCAAGGAATGTACATCAAAACATACACATTTTCATTGTACATTCAAGAAATGTACATCAAAACACAAACATTTTCAGTGTACATTCAAGAAATGTATATCAAAACATACACATTTTCAGTGTACATTCAAGAATTGTACATCAAAACATACAAATTTTCATTGTATATACAAGAAATGTACATCAAAACATACACATTTTCATTGTACATTAAAGAAATGTACATCAAAACCTACACATTTTCAGTGTACATTCAAGAAATGTACATCAAAACATACACCTTTTCATTGTACACTCAAGAAATGTACATCAAAACATACACATTTTCAGTGTACATTCAAGAAATGTACATCAAAACATACACATTTTCGTTGAATATACTAGAAATGTACATCAAAACATACACATTTTCATTGTATATACAAGAAATGTACATCAAAACATACACATTTTCAGTGTACATTCAAGAAATGTACATCAAAACATATACATTTTCATTGTATATACAAGAAATGTACATCAAAACATACACATTTTCAGTGTACATTCAAGAAATGTATATCAAAACATTGATATTTTCAGATTACATTCAAGAAATGTACATCAAAACATACACATTTTCATTGTATATACAAGAAATGTACATCAAAACATACACATTTTCAGTGTACATTCAAGAAATGTACATCAAAACATATACATTTTACATTGTATATACAAGAAATGTACATCAAAACATACACATTTTCAGTGTACATTCAAGAAATGTATATCAAAACATACACATTTACAGTGTACATTCAAGAAATGTACATCAAAACATACACATTTTCAGTATACATTCAAGAAATGTACATGAAAACATATTCATTTTATTGTACATTCAAGAAATGTATATCAAAACATACACATTTTCAGTGTACATTCAAGAAATGTACATCAAAACATACACATTTTCACTGTACATTCAAGAAATGTACATCAAATCATACACTATTTCATTGTACATTCAAAGAATGTACATCAAAACATACACATTTTCATTGTACATTCAAGAAATGTACATCAAAACACACACATTTTCAGTGTACATTCAAGAAATGTATATCAAAACATACAGATTTTCAGTGTACATTCAAGAAATGTATATCAAAAAATACACATTTTCAGTGTGCATTCAAGAAATGTACATCAAAGCAAACACATTTTCATTGTACACTAAAGAAATGTACATCAAAACATACACATTTTCATTGTACACTCAAGAAATGTACATCAAAACATACACATTTTCATTGTACATTCAAGAAATCTACATCAAAACATACACATTTTCATTGTATATACCGGAAATGTACATCAAAGCATACACATTTTCATTGTATATACAAGAAATGTACATCAAAACATACACATTTTCAGTGTACATTCAAGAAATGTACATCACAACATATACATTTTCATTGTATATAAAAGAAATGTACATCAAAACATACACATTTTCAGTGCACATTCAAGAAATGTACATGAAAACATATACATTTTCATTGTACATTCAAGAAATGTATATCAAAACATACACATTTTCAGATTACATTCAAGAAATGTACATCAAAACATACACATTTTCATTGTACATTGAACAAATGTACATCAAAACATACACATTTTCATTGTACATTCAAGAAATGTAAGTCAAAACATAAACATTTTCATAGTACATTCAAGGAATGTACATCAAATCATACACATTTTCATTGTATATTCAAGAAATGTACATCAAAACACACACATTTTCAGTGTACATTCAAGAAATGTATATCAAAACATACACATTTTCAGTGTACATTCAAGAAATGTACATCAAAACATACAAATTTTCATTGTATATACAAGAAATGTACATCAAAACATACACATTTTCATTGTACACTAAAGAAATGTACATCAAAACATACACATTTTCAGTGAACATTCAAGAAATGTACATCAAAACATACACATTTTCAGTGTACATTCAAGAAATGTACATCAAAACATACACATTTTCATTGTATATACCAGAAATGTACATAAAAAATACACATTTTCATTGTATATACAAGAAATGTACATCAAAACATACACATTTTCAGTGTACATTCAAGAAATGTACATCAAAACATACACATTTTCAATGTTTATTCAAGAAATGTACATGAAAACATACACATTTTCATTGTACATTCAAGAAATGTAGATCAAAACATACACATTTTCATTGTACATTCAAGAAATGTACATCAAAACATACACATTTTCATTGTACACTCAAGAAATGTACATCAAAACATACACATTTTCATTGTACACTCAAGAAATGTACATCAAAACATACACATTTTCATTGTACACTCAAGAAATGTACATCAAAACATACACATTTTCAGTGTACATTCAAGAAATGTATATCAAAACATACACATTTTCATTGTACATTCAAGAAATGTACATCAAAAAACATACACATTTTCAGTGTACATTCAAGAAATGTATAACAAAAGATACACATTTTCAGTGTACATTCAAGAAATGTGCATCAAAACAAACACATTTTCATTGTACACTAAAGAAATGTACATCAAAACATACACATTTTCATTGTACATTCCAGAAATGTACATCAAAACATACACTTTTTCAGTGTACATTCAAGAAATGTATATAAAAAAATACACATTTTCAGTGTACATTTAAGAAATGTACATCAAAACATACACATTTTCATTGTACACTCAAGAAATGTTCATCAAAACATACACATTTTCATTGTACATTCAAGAAATGTACATCAAAACATACACATTTTCATTGTACATTCCAGAAATGTACATCAAAACATATACATTTTCAGTGTACATTCAAGAAATGTACATCAAAACATACACATTTTCATTGTACATTCAAGAAATGTACATCAAAACATACACTATTTCATTGTACATTCAAAGAATGTACATCAAAACATACACATTTTCATTGTACAATCAAGAAATGTACATCAAAACATACACATTTTCATTGAATATACTAGAAATGTACATCAAAACATACACATTTTCATTGTATATACAAGAAATGTACATCAAAACATACACATTTTCAGTGTACATTCAAGAAATGTACATCAAAACATATACATTTTCATTGTATATACAAGAAATGTAAATCAAAACATACACATTTTCAGTGTACATTCAAGAAATGTACACGAAAACATATACATTTTCATTGTACATTCAAGAAATGTATATCAAAACATTGACATTTTCAGATTACATTCAAGAAATGTACATCAAAACATACACATTTTCATTGTATATACAAGAAATGTACATCAAAACATACACATTTTCAGTGTACATTCAAGAAATGTACATCAAAACATATACATTTTACATTGTATATACAAGAAATGTACATCAAAACATACACATTTTCAGTGTACATTCAAGAAATGTATATCAAAACATACACATTTACAGTGTACATTCAAGAAATGTACATCAAAACATACACATTTTCAGTATACATTCAGGAAATGTACATGAAAACATATACATTTTCATTGTACATTCAAGAAATGTATATCAAAACATACACATTTTCAGTGTACATTCAAGAAATGTACATCAAAACATACACATTTTCATTGTACATTCAAGAAATGTACAACAAAACATACACTATTTCATTGTACATTCAAAGAATGTACATCAAAACATACACATTGTCATTGTACATTCAAGAAATGTACATCAAAACACACACATTTTCAGTGTACATTCAAGAAATGTATATCAAAACATACACATTTTCAGTGTACATTCAAGAAATGTATATCAAAAAATGCACATTTTCAGTGTACATTCAAGAAATGTACATCAAAGCAAACACACTTTCATTGTACACTAAAGAAATGTACATCAAAACATACACATTTTCATTGTACACTCAAGAAATGTACATCGAAACATACACATTTTCATTGTACATTCAAGAAATGTACATCAAAACATACACATTTTCATTGTATATACCGGAAATGTACATCAAAACATACACATTTTCATTGTATATACAAGAAATGTACATCAAAACATACACAGTTTCAGTGTACATTCAAGAAATGTACATCACAACATATACATTTTCATTGTATATACAAGAAATGGACATCAAAACATACACATTTTCAGTGTACATTCAAGAAATGTACATGAAAACATATACATTTTCATTGTACATTCAAGAAATGTATATCAAAACATAGACATTTTCAGATTACATTCAAGAAATGTACATCAAAACATACACATTTTCATTAAACATTGAAGAAATGTACATCAAAACATACACATTTTCATTGTACATTCAAGAGATGTACATCAAAACATAAACATTTTCATAGTACATTCAAGGAATGTACATCAAAACATACACATTTTCATTGTATATTCAAGAAATGTACATCAAAACACACACATTTTCAGTGTACATTCAAGAAATGTATATCAAAACATACACATTTTCAGTGTACATTCAAGAAATGTACATCAAAACATACAAATTTTCATTGTATATACAAGAAATGTACATCAAAACATACACATTTTCATTGTACACTAAAGAAATGTAGATCATAACATACACATTTTCAGTGTACATTCAAGAAATGTACATCAAAACATACACATTTTCAGTGTACATTCAAGAAATGTACATCAAAACATACACATTTTCATTGTATATACCAGAAATGTACATAAAAAATACACACTTTCATTGTATATACAAGAAATGTACATCAAAACATACACATTTTCAGTGTACATTCAAGAAATGTACATCAAAACATACACATTTTCAATGTTTATTCAAGAAATGTACATGAAAACATATACATTTTCATTGTACATTCAAGAAATGTAGATCAAAACATACACATTTTCATTGTACATTCAAGAAATGTACATCAAAACATACACATTTTCATTGTACACTCAAGAAATGTACATCAAAACATACACATTTTCATTGTACACTCAAGAAATGTACATCAAACCATAAAGCTTTTTCATTGTATATTCAAGAAATGTATATCAAAACATACACATTTTCATTGTACATTCAAGAAACGTACATCAAAACATACACATTTTCAGTGTACATTCAAGAAATGTATAACAAAAGATACACATTTTCAGTGTACATTCAAGAAATGTGCATCAAAACAAACACATTTTCATTGTACACTAAAGAAATGTACATCAAAACATACACATTTTCATTGTACATTCCAGAAATGTACATCAAAACATACACATTTTCAGTGTACATTCAAGAAATGTATATCAAAAAATACACATTTTCAGTGTACATTCAAGAAATGTACATCAAACCAAACACATTTTCATTGTACGCTAAAGAAATGTACATCAAAACATACACATTTTCATTGTACATTCAAGAAATGCACATCAAAACATACACATTTTCATTCTACATTCAAGAAATATACATCAAAACATACACATTTTCATTGTACATTCAAGAAATGTACATCAAAACATACACATTCTCATTGTACATTCAAGAAATGTACATCAAAACATACACATTTTGATTGTACACTCAAGAAATGTACATCAAAACATACACATTTTCATTGTACACTCAAGAAATGTACATCAAAACATACACATTTTCATTGTACATATAAGAAATGTATATCAAAACATACACATTTTCATTGTACATTCAAGAAATGTACATCAAAACATACACATTTTCATTGTACATTCAAGAAATGTATATCAAAACATACACATTTTCATTGTACATGCAAAGAATGTACATAATAACACACACATTTTCAGTGTACATTCAAGAAATGTATATCAAAACATACACATTTTCAGTGTACATTCAAGAAATGTACATCAAAACATACAAATTTTCATTGTATATACAAGAAATGTACATCAAAACATACACATTTTCAGTGTACATTCAAGAAATGTACATAAAAACATACACACTTTCATTGTATATACCAGAAATGTACATCAAAACATACACATTTTCATTGTATATCCAAGAAATGTACATCAAAACATACACATTTTCAGTGTACATTCAAGAAATGTACGTCAAAACATATACATTTTCATTGTATATACAAGAAATGTACATCAAAGCATACACATTTTCAGTGTACATTCAAGAAATGTACATGAAAACATATACATTTTCATTGTACATTCAAGAAATGTATATCAAAACATACACATTTTCAGACTACATTCAAGAAATGTACATCAAAACATACACATTTTCATTGTACATTAAAGAAATGTACATCAAAACATACACATCTTCATTGTACATTCAAGAAATGTACATCAAAACACACACATTTTCAGTGTACATTCAAGAAATGTATATCAAAACATACACATTTTCAGTGTACATTCAAGAAATGTACATCAAAACATACACATTTTCATTGTATATACCAGAAATGTACATCAAAACATACACATTTTCATTGTACATTAAAGAAATGTACATTAAAACCTACACATTTTCAGTGTACATTCAAGAAATGTACATCAAAACATACACATTTTCATTGTACACTCAAGAAATGTACATCAAAACATACACATTTTCATTGTATATACCAGAAATGTACATCAAAACATACACATTTTCATTGTATATACAAGAAATGTACATCAAAACATACACATTTTCAGTGTACATTCAAGAAATGTACATCAAAACATATACATTTTCATTGTATATACAAGAAATGTACATCAAAACATACACATTTTCAGTGTACATTCAAGAAATGTACATGAAAGCATATACATTTTCACTGTACATTCAAGAAATGTATATCAAAACATTGACATTTTCAGATTACATTCAAGAAATGTACATCAAAGCATACACATTTTCATTGTATATACAAGAAATGTACATCAAAACATACACATTTTCAGTGTACATTCAAGAAATGTACATCAAAACATATACATTTTCATTGTATATACAAGAAATGTACATCAAAACATACACATTTTCAGTGTACATAAAAGAAATGTATATGAAAACATACACATTTACAGTGTACATTCAAGAAATGTACATCAAAACATACACATTTTCAGTATACATTCAAGAAATGAACATGAAAACATATACATTTTCATGGTACATTCAAGAAATGTATATCAAAACATACACATTTTCAGTGTACATTCAAGAAATGTACATCAAAACATACACATTTTCATTGTACATTCAAGAAATGTACATCAAAACATACACTATTTCATTGTACATTCAAAGAATGTACATCAAAACATACACATTTTCATTGTACATTCAAGAAATGTACATCAAAACACACACATTTTCAGTGTACATTCAAGAAATGTATATCAAAGCATACACATTTTCAGTGTACATTCAAGAAATGTATATCAAAAAATACACATTTTCAGTGTACATTCAAGAAATGTACATCAAAGCAAACACATTTTCATTGTACACTAAAGAAATGTACATCAAAACATACACATTTTCATTGTACACTCAAGAAATGTACATCAAAACATACACATTTTCATTGTACATTCAAGAAATGTACATCAAAACATACACATTTTCATTGTATATACCGGAAATGTACATCAAAACATACACATTTTCAATGTATATACAAGAAATGTACATCAAAACATACACATTTTCAGTGTACATTCAAGAAATGTACATCACAACATATACATTTTCATTGTATATACAAGAAATGTACATCAAAACATACACATTTTCAGTGTACATTCAAGAAATGTACATGAAAACATCTACATTTTCATTGTACATTCAAGAAATGTATATCAAAACATACACATTTTCAGATTGCATTCAAGAAATGTACATCAAAACATACACATTTTCATTGTACATTGAAGAAATGTACATCAAAACATACACATTTTCATTGTACATTCAAGAAATGTACATCCAAACATAAACATTTTCATAGTACATTCAAGGAATGTACATCAAAACATACACATTTTCATTGTATATTCAAGAAATGTACATCAAAACACACACATTTTCAGTGTACATTCAAGAAATGTATATCAAAACATACACATTTTCAATGTACATTCAAGAAATGTACATCAAAACATACCAATTTTCATTGTATATACAAGAAATGTAGATCAAAACATACACATTTTCATTGTACACTAAAGAAATGTAAATCAAAACATACACATTTTCAGTGTACATTCAAGAAATGTACATCAAAACATACACATTTTCATTGTATATACCAGAAATGTACATCAAAACATACACATTTTCATTGTATATACAAGAAATGTACATCAAAACATACACATTTTCAGTGTACATTCAAGAAATGTACATCAAAACAAATACATTTTCATTGTATATACAAGAAATGTACATCAAAACATACACATTTTCAGTGTACATTCAAGAAATGTATATCAAAACATACACATTTACAGTGTACATTCAAGAAATGTACATCAAACTTACAGATTTTCAGTATACATTCAAGAAATGTACATGAAAACATATACATTTTCATTGTACATTCAAGAAATGTATATCAAAACATACACATTTTCAGTGTACACTCAAGAAATGTACATCAAAACATACACATTTTCATTGTACACTCAAGAAATGTACATCAAACCATACACTTTTTCATTCTACATTCAAGAAATGTATATCAAAACATACACATTTTCATTGTACATTAAAGAAATGTACATCAAAACATACACATTTTCAGTGTACATTCAAGAAATGTATAACAAAAAATACACATTTTCAGTGTACATTCAGGAAATGTGCATCAAAATAAACACATTTTCATTGTACACTCAAGAAATGTACATCAAAACATACACATTTTCATTGTACATTCAAGAAATGTACATCAAAACATACACATTTTCATTGTACACTCAAGAAATGTTCATCAAAACATACACATTTTCATTGTACATTCAAGAAATGTACATCTAAACATACACATTTTCATTGTACATTCCAGATATGTACATCAAAACATACACATTTTCAGTGTACATTCAAGAAATGTATATCAAAATATACACATTTTCAGTGTACATTCAAGAAATGTACATCAAAGCAAACACATTTTCATTGTACACTAAAGAAATGTACATCAAAACATACACATTTTCATTGTACATTCAAGAAATGCACATCAAAACATACACATTTTCATTGTACATTCAAGAAATATACATCAAAACATACACATTTACATTGTACATTCAAGAAATGTACATCAAAACATACACATTCTCATTGTACATTCAAGAAATGTACATCAAAACATACACATTTTGATTGTACACTCAAGAAATGTACATCAAAACATACACATTTTCATTGTACAATCAAGAAATGTACATCAAAACATACACATTTTCATTGTACATTCAAGAAATGTATATCAAAACATACACATTTTCATTGTACATTCAAGAAATGTACATCAAAACATACACATTTTCATTGTACATTCAAAGAATGTACATCAAAACATACACATTTTCATTGTACATTCAAGGAATGTACATCAAAACATACACATTTTCAGTGTACATTCAAGAAATGTATATCAAAACATACACATTTACAGTGTACATTCAAGAAATGTACATCAAAACATACACATTTTCAGTATACATTCAAGAAATGTACATGAAAACATATACACTTTCATTGTACATTCAAGAAATGTATATCAAAACATACACATTTTCAGTGTACATTTAAGAAATGTACATCAAAAGATACACATTTTCATTGTACATTCAAGAAATGTACATCAAAACATACACATTTTCATTGTACATTCAAGAAATGTACATCAAAACATACACATTTTCATTGTACATTCAAGGAATGTACATCAAAACATACACATTTTCATTATACATTCAAGAAATGTACATCAAAACACACACATTTTCAGTGTACATTCAAGAAATGTATATCAAAATATACACATTTTCAGTGTACATTCAAGAAATGTACATCAAAACATACACATTTTCATTGTATATACAAGAAATGTACATCAAAACATACACATTTTCAGTGTACATTCAAGAAATGTACATCAAAACATATACATTTTCATTGTATATACAAGAAATGTACATCAAAACATACACATTTTCAGTGTACATTCAAGAAATGTACACGAAAACATATACATTTTCATTGTACATTCAAGAAATGTATATCAAAACATTGACATTTTCAGATTACATTCAAGAAATGTACATCAAAACATACACATTTTCATTGTATATACAAGAAATGTACATCAAAACATACACATTTTCAGTGTACATTCAAGAAATGTACATCAAAACATATACATTTTACATTGTATATACAAGAAATGTACATCAAAACATACACATTTTCAGTGTACATTCAAGAAATGTATATCAAAACATACACATTTACAGTGTACATTCAAGAAATGTACATCAAAACATACACATTTTCAGTATACATTCAGGAAATGTACATGAAAACATATACATTTTCATTGTACATTCAAGAAATGTATATTAAAACATACACATTTTCAGTGTACATTCAAGAAATGTACATCAAAACATACACATTTTCATTGTACATTCAAGAAATGTACATCAAAACATACACTATTTCATTGTATATACAAGAAATGTATATCAAAACATACACATTTACAGTGTACATTCAAGAAATGTACATCAAAACATACACATTTTCATTGTATATACAAGAAATGTACATCAAACCATACCCATTTTCAGTGTACATTCAAGAAATGTACATCAAAGCATACACATTTTCATTGTATATACAAGAAATGTACATCAAAACATACACATCTTCATTGTACACTAAAGAAATGTACATCAAAACATACACACTTTCAGTGTACATTCAAGAAATGTATATCAAAAAATGCACATTTTCAGTGTACATTCAAGAAATGTACATCAAAGCAAACACATTTTCATTGTACACTAAAGAAATGTACATCAAAACATACACATTTTCATTGTACACTCAAGAAATGTACATCGAAACATACACATTTTCATTGTACATTCAAGAAATGTACATCAAAACATACACATTTTCATTGTATATACCGGAAATGTACATCAAAACATACACATTTTCATTGTATATACAAGAAATGTACATCAAAACATACACAGTTTCAGTGTACATTCAAGAAATGTACATCACAACATATACATTTTCATTGTATATACAAGAAATGGACATCAAAACATACACATTTTCAGTGTAAATTCAAGAAATGTACATGAAAACATATACATTTTCATTGTACATACAAGAATTGTATATCAAAACATAGACATTTTCAGATTACATTCAAGAAATGTACATCAAAACATACACATTTTCATTAAACATTGAAGAAATGTACATCAAAACATACACATTTTCATTGTACATTCAAGAGATGTACATCAAAACATAAACATTTTCATAGTACATTCAAGGAATGTACATCAAAACATACACATTTTCATTGTATATTCAAGAAATGTACATCAAAACACACACATTTTCAGTGTACATTCAAGAAATGTATATCAAAACATACACATTTTCAGTGTACATTCAAGAAATGTACATCAAAACATACACATTTTCATTGTACACTAAAGAAATGTACATCATAACATACACATTTTCAGTGTACATTCAAGAAATGTACATCAAAACATACACATTTTCAGTGTACATTCAAGAAATGTACATCAAAACATACACATTTTCATTGTATATACCAGAAATGTACATAAAAAATACACACTTTCATTGTATATACAAGAAATGTACATCAAAACATACACATTTTCAGTGTACATTCAAGAAATGTACATCAAAACATACACATTTTCAATGTTTATTCAAGAAATGTACATGAAAACATATACATTTTCATTGTACATTCAAGAAATGTAGATCAAAACATACACATTTTCATTGTACATTCAAGAAATGTACATCAAAACATACACATTTTCATTGTACACTCAAGAAATGTACATCAAAACATACACATTTTCATTGTACACTCAAGAAATGTACATCAAACCATAAAACTTTTTCATTGTACATTCAAGAAATGTATATCAAAACATACACATTTTCATTGTACATTCAAGAAACGTACATCAAAACATACACATTTTCAGTGTACATTCAAGAAATGTATAACAAAAGATACACATTTTCAGTGTACATTCAAGAAATGTGCATCAAAACAAACACATTTTCATTGTACACTAAAGAAATGTACATCAAAACATACACATTTTCATTGTACATTCCAGAAATGTACATCAAAACATACACTTTTTCAGTGTACATTCAAGAAATGTATATCAAAAAATACACATTTTCAGTGTACATTCAAGAAATGTACATCAAAACATACACATTTTCATTGTACACTCAAGAAATGTTCATCAAAACATACAAATTTTCATTGTACATTCAAGAAATGTACATCAAAACATACACATTTTCATTGTACATTCCAGAAATGTACATCAAAACATACACATTTTCAGTGTACATTCAAGAAATGTATATCAAAAAATACACATTTTCAGTGTACATTCAAGAAATGTACATCAAACCAAACACATTTTCATTGTACGCTAAAGAAATGTACATCAAAACATACACATTTTCATTGTACATTCAAGAAATGCACATCAAAACATACACATTTTCATTCTACATTCAAGAAATATACATCAAAACATACACATTTTCATTGTACATTCAAGAAATGTACATCAAAACATACACATTCTCATTGTACATTCAAGAAATGTACATCAAAACATACACATTTTGATTGTACACTCAAGAAATGTACATCAAAACATACACATTTTCATTGTACACTCAAGAAATGTACATCAAAACATACACATTTTCATTGTACATATAAGAAATGTATATCAAAACATACACATTTTCATTGTACATTCAAGAAATGTACATCAAAACATACACATTTTCATTGTACATTCAAGAAATGTATATCAAAACATACACATTTTCATTGTACATGCAAAGAATGTACATAATAACACACACATTTTCAGTGTACATTCAACAAATGTATATCAAAACATACACATTTTCAGTGTACATTCAAGAAATGTACATCAAAACGTACAAATTTTCATTGTATATACAAGAAATGTACATCAAAACATACACATTTTCAGTGTACATTCAAGAAATGTACATAAAAACATACACACTTTCATTGTATATACCAGAAATGTACATCAAAACATACACATTTTCATTGTATATCCAAGAAATGTACATCAAAACATACACATTTTCAGTGTACATTCAAGAAATGTACGTCAAAACATATACATTTTCATTGTATATACAAGAAATGTACATCAAAGCATACACATTTTCAGTGTACATTCAAGAAATGTACATGAAAACATATACATTTTCATTGTACATTCAAGAAATGTATATCAAAACATACACATTTTCAGACTACATTCAAGAAATGTACATCAAAACATACACATTTTCATTGTACATTCAAGAAATGGACATCAAAACATACACATCTTCATTGTACATTCAAGAAATGTACATCAAAACACACACATTTTCAGTGTACATTCAAGAAATGTATATCAAAACATACACATTTTCAGTGTACATTCAAGAAATGTACATCAAAACATACAAATTTTCATTGTATATACCAGAAATGTACATCAAAACATACACATTTTCATTGTACATTAAAGAAATGTACATTAAAACCTACACATTTTCAGTGTACATTCAAGAAATGTACATCAAAACATACACATTTTCATTGTACACTCAAGAAATGTACATCAAAACATACACATTTTCAGTGTACATTCAAGAAATGTACATCAAAACATACACATTTTCATTGTATATACCAGAAATGTACATCAAAACATACACATTTTCATTGTATATACAAGAAATGTACATCAAAACATACACATTTTCAGTGTACATTCAAGAAATGTACATCAAAACATATACATTTTCATTGTATATACAAGAAATGTACATCAAAACATACACATTTTCAGTGTACATTCAAGAAATGTACATGAAAGCATATACATGTTCACTGTACATTCAAGAAATGTATATCAAAACATTGACATTTTCAGATTACATTCAAGAAATGTACATCAAAGCATACACATTTTCATTGTATATACAAGAAATGTACATAAAAACATACACATTTTCAGTGTACCTTCAAGAAATGTACATCAAAACATATACATTTTCATTGTATATACAAGAAATGTACATCAAAACATACACATTTTCAGTGTACATAAAAGAAATGTATATGAAAACATACACATTTACAGTGTACATTCAAGAAATGTACATCAAAACATACACATTTTCAGTATACATTCAAGAAATGAACATGAAAACATATACATTTTCATGGTACATTCAAGAAATGTATATCAAAACATACACATTTTCAGTGTACATTCAAGAAATGTACATCAAAACATACACATTTTCATTGTACATTCAAGAAATGTACATCAAAACATACACTATTTCATTGTACATTCAAAGAATGTACATCAAAACATACACATTTTCATTGTACATTCAAGAAATGTACATCAAAACACACACATTTTCAGTGTACATTCAAGAAATGTATATCAAAGCATACACATTTTCAGTGTACATTCAAGAAATGTATATCAAAAAATACACATTTTCAGAGTACATTCAAGAAATGTACATCAAAGCAAACACATTTTCATTGTACACTAAAGAAATGTACATCAAAACATACACATTTTCATTGTACACTCAAGAAATGTACATCAAAACATACACATTTTCATTGTACATTCAAGAAATGTACATCAAAACATACACATTTTCATTGTATATACCGGAAATGTACATCAAAACATACACATTTTCAATGTATATACAAGAAATGTACATCAAAACATACACATTTTCAGTGTACATTCAAGAAATGTACATCACAACATATACATTTTCATTGTATATACAAGAAATGTACATCAAAACATACACATTTTCAGTGTACATTCAAGAAATGTACATGAAAACATCTACATTTTCATTGTACATTCAAGAAATGTATATCAAAACATACACATTTTCAGATTACATTCAAGAAATGTACATCAAAACATACACATTTTCATTGTACATTGAAGAAATGTACATCAAAACATACACATTTTCATTGTACATTCAAGAAATGTACATCCAAACATAAACATTTTCATAGTACATTCAAGGAATGTACATCAAAACATACACATTTTCATTGTATATTCAAGAAATGTACATCAAAACACACACATTTTCAGTGTACATTCAAGAAATGTATATCAAAACATACACATTTTCAGTGTACATTCAAGAAATGTACATCAAAACATACAAATTTTCATTGTATATACAAGAAATGTAGATCAAAACATACACATTTTCATTGTACACTAAAGAAATGTAAATCAAAACATACACATTTTCAGTGTACATTCAAGAAATGTACATCAAAACATACACATTTTCATTGTATATACCAGAAATGTACATCAAAACATACACATTTTCATTGTATATACAAGAAATGTACATAAAAACATACACATTTTCAGTGTACATTCAAGAAATGTACATCAAAACAAATACATTTTCATTGTATATACAAGAAATGTACATCAAAACATACACATTTTCAGTGTACATTCAAGAAATGTATATCAAAACATACACATTTACAGTGTACATTCAAGAAATGTACATCAAACTTACAGATTTTCAGTATACATTCAAGAAATGTACATGAAAACATATACATTTTCATTGTACATTCAAGAAATGTATATCAAAACATACACATTTTCAGTGTACACTCAAGAAATGTACATCAAAACATACACATTTTCATTGTACACTCAAGAAATGTACATCAAACCATACACTTTTTCATTCTACATTCAAGAAATGTATATCAAAACATACACATTTTCATTGTACATTAAAGAAATGTACATCAAAACATACACATTTTCAGTGTACATTCAAGAAATGTATAACAAAAAATACACATTTTCAGTGTACATTCAGGAAATGTGCATCAAAATAAACACATTTTCATTGTACACTCAAGAAATGTACATCAAAACATACACATTTTCATTGTACATTCAAGAAATGTACATCAAAACATACACATTTTCATTGTACACTCAAGAAATGTTCATCAAAACATACACATTTTCATTGTACATTCAAGAAATGTACATCTAAACATACACATTTTCATTGTACATTCCAGATATGTACATCAAAACATACACATTTTCAGTGTACATTCAAGAAATGTGTATCAAAATATACACATTTTCAGTGTACATTCAAGAAATGTACATCAAAGCAAACACATTTTCATTGTACACTAAAGAAATGTACATCAAAACATACACATTTTCATTGTACATTCAAGAAATGCACATCAAAACATACACATTTTCATTGTACATTCAAAAATATACATCAAAACATACACATTTACATTGTACATTCAAGAAATGTACATCAAAACATACACATTCTCATTGTACATTCAAGTATTGTACATCAAAACATACACATTTTGATTGTACACTCAAGAAATGTACATCAAAACATACACATTTTCATTGTACACTCAAGAAATGTACATCAAAACATACACATTTTCATTGTACATTCAAGAAATGTATATCAAAACATACACATTTTCATTGTACATTCAAGAAATGTACATCAAAACATACACATTTTCATTGTACATTCAAAGAATGTACATCAAAACATACACATTTTCATTGTACATTCAAGGAATGTACATCAAAACATACACATTTTCAGTGTACATTCAAGAAATGTATATCAAAACATACACATTTACAGTGTACATTCAAGAAATGTACATCAAAACATACACATTTTCAGTATACATTCAAGAAATGTACATGAAAACATATACACTTTCATTGTACATTCAAGAAATGTATATCAAAACATACACATTTTCAGTGTACATTTAAGAAATGTACATCAAAAGAATCACATTTTCATTGTACATTCAAGAAATGTACATCAAAACATACACATTTTCATTGTACATTCAAGAAATGTACATCAAAACATACACATTTTCATTGTACATTCAAGGAATGTACATCAAAACATACACATTTTCATTATACATTCAAGAAATGTACATCAAAACACACACATTTTCAGTGTACATTCAAGAAATGTATATCAAAATATACACATTTTCAGTGTACATTCAAGAAATGTACATCTAAACATACAAATTTTCATTGTATATACAAGAAATGTACATCAAAACATACACATTTTCATTGTACATTTAAGAAATGTACATCAAAACCTACACATTTTCAGTGTACATTCAAGAAATGTACATCAAAACATACACATTTTCATTGTACACTCAAGAAATGTACATCAAAACATACACATTTTCATTGTAGATTCAAGAAATGTACATCAAAACATACACATTTTCATTGTATATACCGGAAATGTACATCAAAACATACACATTTTCATTGTATATACAAGAAATGTACATCAAAACATACACATTTTCAGTGTACATTCAAGAAATGTACATCAAAACATACATTTTCATTGTACATTCAAGAAATGTAGATCAAAACATACACATTTTCATTGTACATTCAAGAAATGTACATCAAAACATACACATTTTCATTGTACACTCAAGAAATGTACATCAAAACATACACATTTTCATTGTACACTCAAGAAATGTACATCAAACCATACACTTTTTCATTGTACATTCAAAAAATGTATATCAAAACATACACATTTTCATTGTACATTCAAGGAATGTACATCAAAACATACACATTTTCATTGTACATTCACGAAATGTACATCAAAACATACACATTTTCATTGTATATACAAGAAATGTATATCAAAACATACACATTTACAGTGTACATTCAAGAAATGTACATCAAAACATACACATTTTCATTGTATATACAAGAAATGTACATCAAACCATACCCATTTTCAGTGTACATTCAAGAAATGTACATCAAAACATACACACCTTCAGTGTACATTCAAGAAATGTACATCAAAACATACACATTTTCATTGTACATTCAAGAAATGTACATCAAAACATACACATTTTCATTGTATATTCAAGAAATGTACATCAAAACATACACATTTTCATTGTACCTCAAGAAATCTACATCAAAACATACACATTTTCATTGTACACTCAAGAAATGTACATCAAAACATACACATTTTCATTGTACATTCAAGAAATGTATATCAAATCATACACATTTTCATTGTACATTCAAGAAGTGTACAAGAAAACATACACATTTTCATTGTACATTCAAGGAATGTACATAAAAAAATACACATTTTCATTGTACATTCAAGAAATGTACATCAAAACATACACATTTTCATTGTACACTCAAGAAATGTACATCAAAACATACACATTTTCATTGTACACTCAAGAAATGTACATCAAACCATAAAACTTTTTCATTGTACATTCAAGAAATGTATATCAAAACATACACATTTTCATTGTACATTCAAGAAACGTACATCAAAACATACACATTTTCAGTGTACATTCAAGAAATGTATAACAAAAGATACACATTTTCAGTGTACATTCAAGAAATGTGCATCAAAACAAACACATTTTCATTGTACACTAAAGAAATGTACATCAAAACATACACATTTTCATTGTACATTCCAGAAATGTACATCAAAACATACACTTTTTCAGTGTACATTCAAGAAATGTATATCAAAAAATACACATTTTCAGTGTACATTCAAGAAATGTACATCAAAACATACACATTTTCATTGTACACTCAAGAAATGTTCATCAAAACATACAAATTTTCATTGTACATTCAAGAAATGTACATCAAAACATACACATTTTCATTGTACATTCCAGAAATGTACATCAAAACATACACATTTTCAGTGTACATTCAAGAAATGTATATCAAAAAATACACATTTTCAGTGTACATTCAAGAAATGTACATCAAACCAAACACATTTTCATTGTACGCTAAAGAAATGTACATCAAAACATACACATTTTCATTGTACATTCAAGAAATGCACATCAAAACATACACATTTTCATTCTACATTCAAGAAATATACATCAAAACATACACATTTTCATTGTACATTCGAGAAATTTACATCAAAACATACACATTCTCATTGTACATTCAAGAAATGTACATCAAAACATACACATTTTGATTGTACACTCAAGAAATGTACATCAAAACATACACATTTTCATTGTACACTCAAGAAATGTACATCAAAACATACACATTTTCATTGTACATATAAGAAATGTATATCAAAACATACACATTTTCATTGTACATTCAAGAAATGTACATCAAAACATACACATTTTCATTGTACATTCAAGAAATGTATATCAAAACATACACATTTTCATTGTACATGCAAAGAATGTACATAATAACACACACATTTTCAGTGTACATTCAACAAATGTATATCAAAACATACACATTTTCAGTGTACATTCAAGAAATGTACATCAAAACATACAAATTTTCATTGTATATACAAGAAATGTACATCAAAACATACACATTTTCAGTGTACATTCAAGAAATGTACATAAAAACATACACACTTTCATTGTATATACCAGAAATGTACATCAAAACATACACATTTTCATTGTATATCCAAGAAATGTACATCAAAACATACACATTTTCAGTGTACATTCAAGAAATGTACGTCAAAACATATACATTTTCATTGTATATACAAGAAATGTACATCAAAGCATACACATTTTCAGTGTACATTCAAGAAATGTACATGAAAACATATACATTTTCATTGTACATTCAAGAAATGTATATCAAAACATACACATTTTCAGACTACATTCAAGAAATGTACATCAAAACATACACATTTTCATTGTACATTCAAGAAATGGACATCAAAACATACACATCTTCATTGTACATTCAAGAAATGTACATCAAAACACACACATTTTCAGTGTACATTCAAGAAATGTATATCAAAACATACACATTTTCAGTGTACATTCAAGAAATGTACATCAAAACATACAAATTTTCATTGTATATACCAGAAATGTACATCAAAACATACACATTTTCATTGTACATTAAAGAAATGTACATTAAAACCTACACATTTTCAGTGTACATTCAAGAAATGTACATCAAAACATACACATTTTCATTGTACACTCAAGAAATGTACATCAAAACATACACATTTTCAGTGTACATTCAAGAAATGTACATCAAAACATACACATTTTCATTGTATATACCAGAAATGTACATCAAAACATACACATTTTCATTGTATATACAAGAAATGTACATCAAAACATACACATTTTCAGTGTACATTCAAGAAATGTACATCAAAACATATACATTTTCATTGTATATACAAGAAATGTACATCAAAACATACACATTTTCAGTGTACATTCAAGAAATGTACATGAAAGCATATACATGTTCACTGTACATTCAAGAAATGTATATCAAAACATTGACATTTTCAGATTACATTCAAGAAATGTACATCAAAGCATACACATTTTCATTGTATATACAAGAAATGTACATAAAAACATACACATTTTCAGTGTACCTTCAAGAAATGTACATCAAAACATATACATTTTCATTGTATATACAAGAAATGTACATCAAAACATACACATTTTCAGTGTACATAAAAGAAATGTATATGAAAACATACACATTTACAGTGTACATTCAAGAAATGTACATCAAAACATACACATTTTCAGTATACATTCAAGAAATGAACATGAAAACATATACATTTTCATGGTACATTCAAGAAATGTATATCAAAACATACACATTTTCAGTGTACATTCAAGAAATGTACATCAAAACATACACATTTTCATTGTACATTCAAGAAATGTACATCAAAACATACACTATTTCATTGTACATTCAAAGAATGTACATCAAAACATACACATTTTCATTGTACATTCAAGAAATGTACATCAAAACACACACATTTTCAGTGTACATTCAAGAAATGTATATCAAAGCATACACATTTTCAGTGTACATTCAAGAAATGTATATCAAAAAATACACATTTTCAGAGTACATTCAAGAAATGTACATCAAAGCAAACACATTTTCATTGTACACTAAAGAAATGTACATCAAAACATACACATTTTCATTGTACACTCAAGAAATGTACATCAAAACATACACATTTTCATTGTACATTCAAGAAATGTACATCAAAACATACACATTTTCATTGTATATACCGGAAATGTACATCAAAACATACACATTTTCAATGTATATACAAGAAATGTACATCAAAACATACACATTTTCAGTGTACATTCAAGAAATGTACATCACAACATATACATTTTCATTGTATATACAAGAAATGTACATCAAAACATACACATTTTCAGTGTACATTCAAGAAATGTACATGAAAACATCTACATTTTCATTGTACATTCAAGAAATGTATATCAAAACATACACATTTTCAGATTACATTCAAGAAATGTACATCAAAACATACACATTTTCATTGTACATTGAAGAAATGTACATCAAAACATACACATTTTCATTGTACATTCAAGAAATGTACATCCAAACATAAACATTTTCATAGTACATTCAAGGAATGTACATCAAAACATACACATTTTCATTGTATATTCAAGAAATGTACATCAAAACACACACATTTTCAGTGTACATTCAAGAAATGTATATCAAAACATACACATTTTCAGTGTACATTCAAGAAATGTACATCAAAACATACAAATTTTCATTGTATATACAAGAAATGTAGATCAAAACATACACATTTTCATTGTACACTAAAGAAATGTAAATCAAAACATACACATTTTCAGTGTACATTCAAGAAATGTACATCAAAACATACACATTTTCATTGTATATACCAGAAATGTACATCAAAACATACACATTTTCATTGTATATACAAGAAATGTACATAAAAACATACACATTTTCAGTGTACATTCAAGAAATGTACATCAAAACAAATACATTTTCATTGTATATACAAGAAATGTACATCAAAACATACACATTTTCAGTGTACATTCAAGAAATGTATATCAAAACATACACATTTACAGTGTACATTCAAGAAATGTACATCAAACTTACAGATTTTCAGTATACATTCAAGAAATGTACATGAAAACATATACATTTTCATTGTACATTCAAGAAATGTATATCAAAACATACACATTTTCAGTGTACACTCAAGAAATGTACATCAAAACATACACATTTTCATTGTACACTCAAGAAATGTACATCAAACCATACACTTTTTCATTCTACATTCAAGAAATGTATATCAAAACATACACATTTTCATTGTACATTAAAGAAATGTACATCAAAACATACACATTTTCAGTGTACATTCAAGAAATGTATAACAAAAAATACACATTTTCAGTGTACATTCAGGAAATGTGCATCAAAATAAACACATTTTCATTGTACACTCAAGAAATGTACATCAAAACATACACATTTTCATTGTACATTCAAGAAATGTACATCAAAACATACACATTTTCATTGTACACTCAAGAAATGTTCATCAAAACATACACATTTTCATTGTACATTCAAGAAATGTACATCTAAACATACACATTTTCATTGTACATTCCAGATATGTACATCAAAACATACACATTTTCAGTGTACATTCAAGAAATGTGTATCAAAATATACACATTTTCAGTGTACATTCAAGAAATGTACATCAAAGCAAACACATTTTCATTGTACACTAAAGAAATGTACATCAAAACATACACATTTTCATTGTACATTCAAGAAATGCACATCAAAACATACACATTTTCATTGTACATTCAAAAATATACATCAAAACATACACATTTACATTGTACATTCAAGAAATGTACATCAAAACATACACATTCTCATTGTACATTCAAGTATTGTACATCAAAACATACACATTTTGATTGTACACTCAAGAAATGTACATCAAAACATACACATTTTCATTGTACACTCAAGAAATGTACATCAAAACATACACATTTTCATTGTACATTCAAGAAATGTATATCAAAACATACACATTTTCATTGTACATTCAAGAAATGTACATCAAAACATACACATTTTCATTGTACATTCAAAGAATGTACATCAAAACATACACATTTTCATTGTACATTCAAGGAATGTACATCAAAACATACACATTTTCAGTGTACATTCAAGAAATGTATATCAAAACATACACATTTACAGTGTACATTCAAGAAATGTACATCAAAACATACACATTTTCAGTATACATTCAAGAAATGTACATGAAAACATATACACTTTCATTGTACATTCAAGAAATGTATATCAAAACATACACATTTTCAGTGTACATTTAAGAAATGTACATCAAAAGAATCACATTTTCATTGTACATTCAAGAAATGTACATCAAAACATACACATTTTCATTGTACATTCAAGAAATGTACATCAAAACGTACACATTTTCATTGTACATTCAAGGAATGTACATCAAAACATACACATTTTCATTATACATTCAAGAAATGTACATCAAAACACACACATTTTCAGTGTACATTCAAGAAATGTATATCAAAATATACACATTTTCAGTGTACATTCAAGAAATGTACATCTAAACATACAAATTTTCATTGTATATACAAGAAATGTACATCAAAACATACACATTTTCATTGTACATTTAAGAAATGTACATCAAAACCTACACATTTTCAGTGTACATTCAAGAAATGTACATCAAAACATACACATTTTCATTGTACACTCAAGAAATGTACATCAAAACATACACATTTTCATTGTAGATTCAAGAAATGTACATCAAAACATACACATTTTCATTGTATATACCGGAAATGTACATCAAAACATACACATTTTCATTGTATATACAAGAAATGTACATCAAAACATACACATTTTCAGTGTACATTCAAGAAATGTACATCAAAACATACATTTTCATTGTACATTCAAGAAATGTAGATCAAAACATACACATTTTCATTGTACATTCAAGAAATGTACATCAAAACATACACATTTTCATTGTACACTCAAGAAATGTACATCAAAACATACACATTTTCATTGTACACTCAAGAAATGTACATCAAACCATACACTTTTTCATTGTACATTCAAAAAATGTATATCAAAACATACACATTTTCATTGTACATTCAAGGAATGTACATCAAAACATACACATTTTCATTGTACATTCACGAAATGTACATCAAAACATACACATTTTCATTGTATATACAAGAAATGTATATCAAAACATACACATTTACAGTGTACATTCAAGAAATGTACATCAAAACATACACATTTTCATTGTATATACAAGAAATGTACATCAAACCATACCCATTTTCAGTGTACATTCAAGAAATGTACATCAAAGCATACACATTTTCATTGTATATACAAGAAATGTACATCAAAACATACACATCTTCATTGTACACTAAAGAAATGTACATCAAAACATACACACCTTCAGTGTACATTCAAGAAATGTACATCAAAACATACACATTTTCATTGTACATTCAAGAAATGTACATCAAAACATACACATTTTCATTGTATATTCAAGAAATGTACATCAAAACATACACATTTTCATTGTACCTCAAGAAATCTACATCAAAACATACACATTTTCATTGTACACTCAAGAAATGTACATCAAAACATACACATTTTCATTGTACATTCAAGAAATGTATATCAAATCATACACATTTTCATTGTACATTAAAGAAGTGTACAAGAAAACATACACATTTTCATTGTACATTCAAGGAATGTACATAAAAAAATACACATTTTCATTGTACATTCAAGAAATGTACATCAAAACACACACATTTTCATTGTACACTCAAGAAATGTACATCAAAACATACACATTTTGAGTGTACATTCAAGAGATATACATAAAAAAATGCACATTTTAATTGTATATACCAGAAATGTACATCAAAACATACACATTTTCATTGTATATGCAAGAGATGTAAATCAAAACATACACATTTTCATTGTATATACAAGAAATGTATATCAAAACACATCCATTTTCAGTGTACATTCAAGAAATGTACATAAAAAACTACACATTTTCATTGTACATTCCAGAAATGTACATCAAAACATACACATTTTCAGTGTACATTCAAGAAATGTACATCAAAACAAATACATTTTCATTGTATATACAAGAAATGTACATCAAAACATACACATTTTCAGTGTACATTCAAGAAATGTATATCAAAACATACACATTTACAGTGTACATTCAAGAAATGTACATCAAACTTACAGATTTTCAGTATACATTCAAGAAATGTACATGAAAACATATACATTTTCATTGTACATTCAAGAAATGTATATCAAAACATACACATTTTCAGTGTACACTCAAGAAATGTACATCAAAACATACACATTTTCATTGTACACTCAAGAAATGTACATCAAACCATACACTTTTTCATTCTACATTCAAGAAATGTATATCAAAGCATACACATTTTCATTGTACATTAAAGAAATGTACATCAAAACATACACATTTTCAGTGTACATTCAAGAAATGTATAACAAAAAATACACATTTTCAGTGTACATTCAGGAAATGTGCATCAAAATAAACACATTTTCATTGTACACTCAAGAAATGTACATCAAAACATACACATTTTAATTGTACATTCAAGAAATGTACATCAAAACATACACATTTTCATTGTACACTCAAGAAATGTTCATCAAAACATACACATTTTCATTGTACATTCAAGAAATGTACATCTAAACATACACATTTTCATTGTACATTCCAGATATGTACATCAAAACATACACATTTTCAGTGTACATTCAAGAAATGTATATCAAAATATACACATTTTCAGTGTACATTCAAGAAATGTACATCAAAGCAAACACATTTTCATTGTACACTAAAGAAATGTACATCAAAACATGCACATTTTCATTGTACATTCAAGAAATGCACATCAAAACATACACATTTTCATTGTACATTCAAGAAATATACATCAAAACATACACATTTACATTGTACATTCAAGAAATGTACATCAAAACATACACATTCTCATTGTACATTCAAGAAATGTACATCAAAACATACACATTTTGATTGTACACTCAAGAAATGTACATCAAAACATACACATTTTCATTGTACATTCAAGAAATGTATATCAAAACATACACATTTTCATTGTACATTCAAGAAATGTACATCAAAACATACACATTTTCATTGTACATTCAAAGAATGTACATCAAAACATACACATTTTCATTGTACATTCAAGGAATGTACATCAAAACATACACATTTTCAGTGTACATTCAAGAAATGTATATCAAAACATACACATTTACAGTGTACATTCAAGAAATGTACATCAAAACATACACATTTTCAGTATACATTCAAGAAATGTACATGAAAACATATACACTTTCATTGTACATTCAAGAAATGTATATCAAAACATACACATTTTCAGTGTACATTTAAGAAATGTACATCAAAAGATACACATTTTCATTGTACATTCAAGAAATGTACATCAAAACATACACATTTTCATTGTACATTCAAGAAATGTACATCAAAACATACACATTTTCATTGTACATTCAAGGAATGTACATCAAAACATACACATTTTCATTATACATTCAAGAAATGTACATCAAAACACACACATTTTCAGTGTACATTCAAGAAATGTATATCAAAATATACACATTTTCAGTGTACATTCAAGAAATGTACATCTAAACATACAAATTTTTATTGTATATACAAGAAATGTACATCAAAACATACACATTTTCATTGTACATTTAAGAAATGTACATCAAAACCTACACATTTTCAGTGTACATTCAAGAAATGTACATCAAAACATACACATTTTCATTGTACACTCAAGAAATGTACATCAAAACATACACATTTTCATTGTAGATTCAAGAAATGTACATCAAAACATACACATTTTCATTGTATATACCGGAAATGTACATCAAAACATACACATTTTCATTGTATATACAAGAAATGTACATCAAAACATACACATTTTCAGTGTACATTCAAGAAATGTACATCAAAACATATACATTTTCATTGTACATTCAAGAAATGTAGATCAAAACATACACATTTTCATTGTACATTCAAGAAATGTACATCAAAACATACACATTTTCATTGTACACTCAAGAAATGTACATCAAAACATACACATTTTCATTGTACACTCAAGAAATGTACATCAAACCATACACTTTTTCATTGTACATTCAAAAAATGTATATCAAAACATACACATTTTCATTGTACATTCAAGGAATGTACATCAAAACATACACATTTTCATTGTACATTCACGAAATGTACATCAAAACATACACATTTTCATTGTATATACAAGAAATGTATATCAAAACATACACATTTACAGTGTACATTCAACAAATGTACATCAAAACATACACATTTTCATTGTATATACAAGAAATGTACATCAAACCATACCCATTTTCAGTGTACATTCAAGAAATGTACATCAAAGCATACACATTTTCATTGTATATACAAGAAATGTACATCAAAACATACACATCTTCATTGTACACTAAAGAAATGTACATCAAAACATACACACTTTCAGTGTACATTCAAGAAATGTACATCAAAACATACACATTTTCATTGTACATTCAAGAAATGTACATCAAAACATACACATTTTCATTGTATATTCAAGAAATGTACATCAAAACATACACATTTTCATTGTACCTCAAGAAATCTACATCAAAACATACACATTTTCATTGTACACTCAAGAAATGTACATCAAAACATACACATTTTCATTGTACATTCAAGAAATGTATATCAAAACATACACATTTTCATTGTACATTCAAGAAGTGTACAAGAAAACATACACATTTTCATTGTACATTCAAGGAATGTACATAAAAAAATACACATTTTCATTGTACATTCAAGAAATGTACATCAAAACACACACATTTTCATTGTACACTCAAGAAATGTACATCAAAACATACACATTTTGAGTGTACATTCAAGAGATATACATAAAAAAATGCACATTTTAATTGTATATACCAGAAATGTACATCAAAACATACACATTTTCATTGTATATGCAAGAGATGTAAATCAAAACATACACATTTTCATTGTATATACAAGAAATGTATATCAAAACACATCCATTTTCAGTGTACATTCAAGAAATGTACATAAAAAACTACACATTTTCATTGTACATTCCAGAAATGTACATCAAAACATACACATTTTCAGTGTACATTCAAGAAATGTACATCAAAACAAATACATTTTCATTGTATATACAAGAAATGTACATCAAAACATACACATTTTCAGTGTACATTCAAGAAATGTATATCAAAACATACACATTTACAGTGTACATTCAAGAAATGTACATCAAACTTACAGATTTTCAGTATACATTCAAGAAATGTACATGAAAACATATACATTTTCATTGTACATTCAAGAAATGTATATCAAAACATACACATTTTCAGTGTACACTCAAGAAATGTACATCAAAACATACACATTTTCATTGTACACTCAAGAAATGTACATCAAACCATACACTTTTTCATTCTACATTCAAGAAATGTATATCAAAACATACACATTTTCATTGTACATTAAAGAAATGTACATCAAAACATACACATTTTCAGTGTACATTCAAGAAATGTATAACAAAAAATACACATTTTCAGTGTACATTCAGGAAATGTGCATCAAAATAAACACATTTTCATTGTACACTCAAGAAATGTACATCAAAACATACACATTTTCATTGTACATTCAAGAAATGTACATCAAAACATACACATTTTCATTGTACACTCAAGAAATGTTCATCAAAACATACACATTTTCATTGTACATTCAAGAAATGTACATCTAAACATACACATTTTCATTGTACATTCCAGATATGTACATCAAAACATACACATTTTCAGTGTACATTCAAGAAATGTATATCAAAATATACACATTTTCAGTGTACATTCAAGAAATGTACATCAAAGCAAACACATTTTCATTGTACACTAAAGAAATGTACATCAAAACATGCACATTTTCATTGTACATTCAAGAAATGCACATCAAAACATACACATTTTCATTGTACATTCAAGAAATATACATCAAAACATACACATTTACATTGTACATTCAAGAAATGTACATCAAAACATACACATTCTCATTGTACATTCAAGAAATGTACATCAAAACATACACATTTTGATTGTACACTCAAGAAATGTACATCAAAACATACACATTTTCATTGTACACTCAAGAAATGTACATCAAAACATACACATTTTCATTGTACATTCAAGAAATGTATATCAAAACATACACATTTTCATTGTACATTCAAGAAATGTACATCAAAACATACACATTTTCATTGTACATTCAAAGAATGTACATCAAAACATACACATTTTCATTGTACATTCAAGGAATGTACATCAAAACATACACATTTTCAGTGTACATTCAAGAAATGTATATCAAAACATACACATTTACAGTGTACATTCAAGAAATGTACATCAAAACATACACATATTCAGTATACATTCAAGAAATGTACATGAAAACATATACACTTTCATTGTACATTCAAGAAATGTATATCAAAACATACACATTTTCAGTGTACATTTAAGAAATGTACATCAAAAGATACACATTTTCATTGTACATTCAAGAAATGTACATCAAAACATACACATTTTCATTGTACATTCAAGAAATGTACATCAAAACATACACATTTTCATTGTACATTCAAGGAATGTACATCAAAACATACACATTTTCATTATACATTCAAGAAATGTACATCAAAACACACACATTTTCAGTGTACATTCAAGAAATGTATATCAAAATATACACATTTTCAGTGTACATTCAAGAAATGTACATCTAAACATACAAATTTTCATTGTATATACAAGAAATGTACATCAAAACATACACATTTTCATTGTACATTTAAGAAATGTACATCAAAACCTACACATTTTCAGTGTACATTCAAGAAATGTACATCAAAACATACACATTTTCATTGTACACTCAAGAAATGTACATCAAAACATACACATTTTCATTGTAGATTCAAGAAATGTACATCAAAACATACACATTTTCATTGTATATACCGGAAATGTACATCAAAACATACACATTTTCATTGTATATACAAGAAATGTACATCAAAACATACACATTTTCAGTGTACATTCAAGAAATGTACATCAAAACATATACATTTTCATTGTACATTCAAGAAATGTAGATCAAAACATACACATTTTCATTGTACATTCAAGAAATGTACATCAAAACATACACATTTTCATTGTACACTCAAGAAATGTACATCAAAACATACACATTTTCATTGTACACTCAAGAAATGTACATCAAACCATACACTTTTTCATTGTACATTCAAAAAATGTATATCAAAACATACACATTTTCATTGTACATTCAAGGAATGTACATCAAAACATACACATTTTCATTGTACATTCACGAAATGTACATCAAAACATACACATTTTCATTGTATATACAAGAAATGTACATCAAACCATACCCATTTTCAGTGTACATTCAAGAAATGTACATCAAAGCATACACATTTTCATTGTATATACAAGAAATGTACATCAAAACATACACATCTTCATTGTACACTAAAGAAATGTACATCAAAACATACACACTTTCAGTGTACATTCAAGAAATGTACATCAAAACATACACATTTTCATTGTACATTCAAGAAATGTACATCAAAACATACACATTTTCATTGTATATTCAAGAAATGTACATCAAAACATACACATTTTCATTGTACCTCAAGAAATCTACATCAAAACATACACATTTTCATTGTACACTCAAGAAATGTACATCAAAACATACACATTTTCATTGTACATTCAAGAAATGTATATCAAAACATACACATTTTCATTGTACATTCAAGAAGTGTACAAGAAAACATACACATTTTCATTGTACATTCAAGGAATGTACATAAAAAAATACACATTTTCATTGTACATTCAAGAAATGTACATCAAAACACACACATTTTCATTGTACACTCAAGAAATGTACATCAAAACATACACATTTTGAGTGTACATTCAAGAGATATACATAAAAAAATGCACATTTTAATTGTATATACCAGAAATGTACATCAAAACATACACATTTTCATTGTATATGCAAGAGATGTAAATCAAAACATACACATTTTCATTGTATATACAAGAAATGTATATCAAAACATATCCATTTTCAGTGTACATTCAAGAAATGTACATAAAAAACTACACATTTTCATTGTACATTCCAGAAATGTACATCAAAACATACACATTTTCAGTGTACATTCAAGAAATGTACATCAAAACAAATACATTTTCATTGTATATACAAGAAATGTACATCAAAACATACACATTTTCAGTGTACATTCAAGAAATGTATATCAAAACATACACATTTACAGTGTACATTCAAGAAATGTACATCCAAACATACACATTTTCAGTATACATTCAAGAAATGTACATGAAAACATATACATTTTCATTGTACATTCAAGAAATGTATATCAAAACATACACATTTTCAGTGTACATTATAGAAATGTACATCAAAACATACACATTTTCATTGTATATAGAAGAAATGTACATCAAAACATACACATTTTCATTGTACACTAAAGAAATGTACATCAAAACATACACATTTTCAGTGTACATTCAAGAAATGTACATCAAAACATACACATTTTCAGTGTACATTCAAGAAATGTACATCAAAACAAATACATTTTCATTGTATATACAATAAATGTACATCAAAACATACACATTTTCAGTGTACATTCAAGAAATGTATATCAAAACATACACATTTACAGTGTACATTCAAGAAATGTACATCCAAACATACACATTTTCAGTATACATTCAAGAAATGTACATGAAAACATATACATTTTCATTGTACATTCAAGAAATGTATATCAAAACATACACATTTTCAGTGTACATTATAGAAATGTACATCAAAACATACACATTTTCATTGTATATAGAAGAAATGTACATCAAATAATACATATTTTCATTGTACACTAAAGAAATGTACATCAAAACATACACATTTTCAGTGTACTATCAAGAAATGTACATCAAAACATACACATTTTCATTGTACATTCAAGAAATGTACATCAAAACATACACATTTTCATTGTACACTCAAGAAATGTACATCAAAACATACATATTTTCATTGTACACTAAAGAAATGTACATCAAAACATACACATTTTCAGTGTACATTCAAGAAATGTACATCAAAACATACATATTTTCATTGTACATTCAAGAAATCTACATCAAAACATACACATTTTCAGTGTACATTCAAGAAATGTATAACAAAAAATACACATTTTCAGTGTACATTCAGGAAATGTGCAACAAAATAAACACATTTTCATTGTACACTAAAGAAATGTACATCAAAACATACACATTTTCATTGTACATTCAAGAAATATACATCAAAACATACACATTTTCATTGTACACTCAAGAAATGTACATCAAAACATACACATTTTCATTGTACATTCAAGAAATGTACATCAAAACATACACATTTTCATTGTACACTCAAGAAATGTTCATCAAAACATACACATTTTCATTGTACATTCAAGAAATGTACATCTAAACATACACATTTTCATTGTACATTCCAGAAATGTACATCAAAACATACACATTTTCAGTGTACATTCAAGAAATGTATATCAAAAAATACACATTTTCAGTGTACATTCAAGAAATGTACATCAAAGCAAACACATTTTCATTGTACACTAAAGAAATGTACATCAAAACATACACATTTTCGTTGTACATTCAAGAAATGCACATCAAAACATACACATTTTCATTGTACATTCAAGAAATATACATCAAAACATACCCATTTACATTGTACATTCAAGAAATGTACATCAAAACATACACATTCTCATTGTACATTCAAGAAATGTACATCAAAACATACACATTTTGATTGTACACTCAAGAAATGTACATCAAAACATACACATTTTCATTGCACACTCAAGAAATGTACATCAAAACATACACATTTGCATTGTATATTCAAGAAATGTATATCAAAACATACACATTTTCATTGTACATTCAAGAAATGTACATCAAAACATACACATTTTCATTGTACATTCAAAGAATGTACATCAAAACATACACATTTTCATTGTACATTCAAGGAATGTACATCAAAACATACAAATTTTCATTGTATATACAAGAAATGTACATCAAAACATACACATTTTCATTGTACACTAAAGAAATGTACATCAAAACATACACATTTTCAGTGTACATTCAAGAAATGTACATCAAAACATACACATCTTCAGTGTACATTCAAGAAATGTACATCAAAACATACACATTTTCATTGTATATACCAGAAATGTACTTCAAAACATACACATTTTCATTGTATATACAAGAAATGTACATCAAAACATACACATTTTCAGTGTACATTCAAGAAATGTACATCAAAACATATACATTTTCATTGTACATTCACGAAATGTATATCAAAACATACACATCTTCAGTGTACATTCAAGAAATGTACATCAAAACATACACATTTTCATTGTATATACAAGAAATGCACATCAAAACATACACATTTTCATTGTACACTAAAGAAATGTACATCAAAACATACACATTTTCAGTGTACATTCAAGAAATGTACATCAAACATACACATTTTCATTGTACATTCAAGAAATGTAGATAAAAACATACATATTTTCATTGTACATTCAAGAAATGTACATCAAAACATACACATTTTCATTGTACACTCAAGAAATGTACATCAAAACATACACATTTTCATTGTACACTCAAGAAATGTACATCAAACGATACACTTTTTCATTGTACATTCAAGAAATGTATATCAAAACATACACATTTTCATTGTACATTTAAGAAATGTACATCAAGACATACACATTTTCAGTGTACATTCAAGAAATGTACATCAAAACATACACATTTTCATTGTACATTCAAGAAGTGTACAAGAAAACATACACATTTTCATTGTACATTCAAGGAATGTACATCAAAAAATACCTATTTTCATTGTACATTCAAGAAATGTACATCAAAACACACACATTTTCATTGTACATTCCAGAAATGTACATCAAAACATACACATTTACAGTTTACATTCAAGAAATGTATATGAAAAAATACACATTTTCAGTGTACATTCAAGAAATGTACATCACAACATACACATTTTCATTGTACACTCAAGAAATGTACATCAAAACATACACATTTTCAGTGTACATTCAAGAAATGTACATCAAAACATACACATTTTCATTGTATATACCAGAAATGTACATCAAAACATACCCATTTTCATTGTATATACAAGAAATGTACATCAAAACATACACATTTTCAGTGTACATTCAAGAAATGTACATCAAAACATATACATTTTCATTGTATATACAAGAAATGTACATCAAAACATACACATTTTCAGTGTACATTCAAGAAATGTACATGAAAACATATACATTTTCGTTGTACATTCAAGAAATGTATATCAAAACATACACATTTTCAGATTACATTCAAGAACTGTACATCAAAACATACACATTTTCATTGTAGATTCAAGAAATGTACATCAAAACATACACATTTTCATTGTACATTCTAGAAATATACATCAAAACATACACATTTTCATGGTATATACAAGAAATGTACATCAAAACATACACATTTTTATTGTACACTCAAGAAATGTACATCAAAACATACACATTTTCAGTGTACATTCAAGAAATGTACATCAAAGCAAACACATTTTCATTGTACACTAAAGAAATGTACATCAAAACATATACATTTTCATTATACATTCAAGAAATGCACATCAAAACATACACATTTTCATTGTACATTCAAGAAATATACATCAAAACATACACATTTTCATTATACATTCAAGAAATGTACATCAAAACATACACATTTTCATTGTACATTCTAGAGATATACATCAAAACATACACATTTTCATAGTATATACAAGAAATGTACATCAAAACGTACACATTTTTATTGTACACTCAAGAAATGTACATCAAAACATACACATTTTCAGTGTACATTCAAGAAATGTACATCAAAGCAAACACATTTTCATTGTACACTAAAGAAATGTACATCAAAACATATACATTTTCATTATACATTCAAGAAATACACATCAAAACATACACATTTTCATTGTACATTCAAGAAATATACATCAAAACATACACATTTTCATTGTACATTCAAGAAATGTACATCAAAACATACACATTTTCATTGTACACTCAAGAAATGTACATCAAAACATACACATTTTCATTGTACACTCACGAAATGTACATCAAAACATACACATTTTCATTGTACATTCAAGAAATCTTCATCAAAACATACACATTTTCATTGTACATTCAAGAAATGTACATCAAAACACACATTTTCATTGTACATTCAAGGAATGTACATCAAAACATACACACTTTCATTGTACATTCAAGAAATGTACATCAAAACACACACATTTTCAGTGTACATTCAAGAAATGTATATCAAAACATACACATTTTCAGTGTACATTCAAGAAATGTACATCTAAACATACAAACTTTCATTGTATATACAAGAAATGTACATCAAAACATACACATTTTCATTGTACATTTAAGAAATGTACATCAAAACATACATTTTCATTGTATATACAAGAAATGTATATCAAAACATACACATTTTCAGTGTACATCAAGAAATGTACATGAAAACATATACATTTTCATTGTATATACAAGAAATGTATATCAAAACACACATTTTCAGTGTACATTCAAGAAATGTAAATCAAAACATACACATTTTCAGTGTACATTCAAGAAATGTACATCAAAACATACAAATTTTCATTGTATATACAAGAAATGTACATCAAAACATACACATTTTCAGTGTACATTCAAGAAATGTACATCAAAACATACATTTTCATTGTATATACAAGAAATGTATATCAAAACATACACATTTTCAGTGTACATCAAGAAATGTACATGAAAACATATACATTTTCATTGTATATACAAGAAATGTATATCAAAACATACACATTTTCAGTGTACATTCAAGAAATGTAAATCAAAACATACACATTTTCAGTGTACATTCAAGAAATGTACATCAAAACATACTAATTTTCATTGTATATACAAGAAATGTACATCAAAACATACACATTTTCATTGTACACTAAAGAAATGTACATCAAAACATACACATTTTCAGTGTACATTCAAGAAATGTACATCAAAACATACACATCTTCAGTGTACATTCAAGAAATGTACATCAAAACATACACATTTTCATTGTATATACCAGAAATGTACATCAAAACATACACATTTTCATTGTATATACAAGAAATGTACATCAAAACATACACATTTTCAGTGTACATTCAAGAAATGTACATCAAAACATATACATTTTCATTGTACATTCACGAAATGTATATCAAAACATACACATTTTCAGTGTACATTCAAGAAATGTACATCAAAACATACACATTTTCATTGTATATACAAGAAATGTACATCAAAACATAAACATTTTCATTGTACACTAAAGAAATGTACATCAAAACATACACATTTTCAGTGTACATTCAAGAAATGTACATCAAACATACACATTTTCATTGTACATTCAAGAAATGTAGATCAAAACATACATATTTTCATTGTACATTCAAGAAATGTACATCAAAACATACACATTTTGATTGTACACTCAAGAAATGTACATCAAAACATACACATTTTCATTGTACACTCAAGAAATGTACATCAAAACATACACATTTTCATTGTATATTCAAGAAATGTATATCAAAACATACACATTTTCATTGTACATTCAAGAAATGTACATCAAAACATACACATTTTCATTGTACATTCAAAGAATGTACATCAAAACATACACATTTTCAGTGTACATTCAAGACATGTATATCAAAACATACACATTTTCAGTGTACATTCAAGAAATGTACATCAAAACATACACATTTTCAGTATACATTCAAGAAATGTACATGAAAACATATACACTTTCATTGTACATTCAAGAAATGTATATCAAAACATACACATTTTCAGTGTACATTCAAGAAATGTGCATCAAAAGATACACATTTTCATTGTACATTCAAGAAATGTACATCAAAACATACACATTTTCATTGTACATTCAAGAAATGTACATCAAAACATACACATTTTCATTTACATTCAAGGAATGTACATCAAAACATACACATTTTCATTGTACATTCAAGAAATGTACATCAAAACACACACATTTTCAGTGTACATTCAAGAAATGTATATCAAAACATACACATTTTCATTGTACATTCAAGAAATGTACATCTAAACATACAAATTTTCATTGTATATACAAGAAATGTACATCAAAACATACACATTTTCATTGTACATTTAAGAAATGTACATCAAAACCTACACATTTTCAGTGTACATTCAAGAAATGTACATCAAAACATACACATTTTCATTGTACACTCAAAAATGTACATCAAAACATACACATTTTCATTGTAGATTCAAGAAATGTACATCAAAACATACACATTTTCATTGTGTATACCGGAAATGTACATCAAAACATACACATTTTCATTGTATATACAAGAAATGTACATCAAAACATACACATTTTCAGTGTACATTCAAGAAATGTACATCAAAACATATACATTTTCATTGTATATACAAGAAATGTATATCAAAACATACACATTTTCAGTGTACATTCAAGAAATGTACATCAAAACATAAACAGTTTCATAGTACATTCAAGGAATGTACATCAAAACATACACATTTTCATTGTACACTAAAGAAATGTACTTCAAAACATACACATTTTTAGTGTACATTCAAGAAATGTACATCAAAACATTCACATTTTCATTGTACATTCAAGAAATGTAGATCAAAACATACACATTCTCATTGTACATTCAAGAAATGTACATCAAAACATACACATTTTCATTGTACACTCAAGAAATGTACATCAAAACATACACATTTTCATTGTACACTCAAGAAATGTACATCAAACCATACACTTTTTCATTGTACATTCGAAAAATGTATATCAAAACATACACATTTTCATTGTACATTCAAGAAATGTACATCAAAACATACACATTTTCATTGTACATTCAAGGAATGTACATCAAAACATACACATTTTCATTGTACATTCAAGAAATGTACATCAAAACATAGACATTTTCATTGTATATACAAGAAATGTATATCAAAACATACACATTTACAGTGTACATTCAAGAAATGTACATCAAAACATACACATTTTCATTGTATATACAAGAAATGTACATCAAACCATACACATTTGCAGTGTACATTCAAGAAATGTACATCAAAACATATACATTTTCATTGTATGTACAAGAAATGTACATCAAAACATACACATTTTCAGTGTACATTCAAGAAATGTACATGAAAACATATACATTTTCATTGTACATTCAAGAAATGTATATCAAAACATACACATTTTCAGATTACATTCAAGAAATGTATATCAAAGCATACAAAATTTCATTGTATATACAAGAAATGTACATCAAAACATACACATCTTCATTGTACACTAAAGAAATGTACATCAAAACATACACACTTTCAGTGTACATTCAAGAAATGTACATAAAAACATACACATTTTCATTGTACATTCAAGAAATGTATATCAAAACATACATATTTTCATTGTATATACAAGAAATGTATATCAAAACATACACATTTTCATTGTACCTCAAGAAATCTACATCAAAACATACACATTTTCATTGTACACTCAAGAAATGTACATCAAAACATACACATTTTCATTGTACATTCAAGAAATGTATATCAAAACATACACATTTTCATTGTACATTCAAGAAGTGTACAAGAAAACATACACATTTTCATTGTACATTCAAGGAATGTACATCAAAAAATACACATTTTCATTGTACATTCAAGAAATGTACATCAAAACACACACATTTTCATTGTACACTCAAGAAATGTACATCAAAACATACACATTTTGAGTGTACATTCAAGAGATATACATCAAAACATGCACATTTTAATTGTATATACCAGAAATGTACATCAAAACATACACATTTTCATTGTACATTCAAAGAATGTACATCAAAACATACACATTTTCATTGTACATTCAAGGAATGTACATCAAAACATACACATTTTCAGTGTACATTCAAGAAATGTATATCAAAACATACACATTTACAGTGTACATTCAAGAAATGTACATCAAAACATACACATTTTCAGTATACATTCAAGAAATGTACATGAAAACATATACACTTTCATTGTACATTCAAGAAATGTATATCAAAACATACACATTTTCAGTGTACATTCAAGAAATGTGCATCAAAAGATACACATTTTCATTGTACATTCAAGAAATGTACATCAAAACATACACATTTTCATTGTACATTCAAGAAATGTACATCAAAACATACACATTTTCATTTACATTCAAGGAATGTACATCAAAACATACACATTTTCATTGTACACTCAAGAAATGTACATCAAAACACACACATTTTCAGTGTACATTCAAGAAATGTATATCAAAACATACACATTTTCATTGTACATTCAAGAAATGTACATCTAAACATACAAATTTTCATTGTATATACAAGAAATGTACATCAAAACATACACATTTTCATTGTACATTTAAGAAATGTACATCAAAACCTACAAATTTTCAGTGTACATTCAAGAAATGTACATCAAAACATACACATTTTCATTGTACACTCAAAAATGGACATCAAAACATACACATTTTCATTGTAGATTCAAGAAATGTACATCAAAACATACACATTTTCATTGTGTATACCGGAAATGTACATCAAAACATACACATTTTCATTGTATATACAAGAAATGTACATCAAAACATACACATTTTCAGTGTACATTCAAGAAATGTACATCAAAACATATACATTTTCATTGTATATACAAGAAATGTATATCAAAACATACACATTTTCAGTGTACATTCAAGAAATGTACATCAAAACATAAACAGTTTCATAGTACATTCAAGGAATGTACATCAAAACATACACATTTTCATTGTACACTAAAGAAATGTACTTCAAAACATACACATTTTTAGTGTACATTCAAGAAATGTACATCAAAACATTCACATTTTCATTGTACATTCAAGAAATGTAGATCAAAACATACACATTCTCATTGTACATTCAAGAAATGTACATCAAAACATACACATTTTCATTGTACACTCAAGAAATGTACATCAAAACATACACATTTTCATTGTACACTCAAGAAATGTACATCAAACCATACACTTTTTCATTGTACATTCAAAAAATGTATATCAAAACATACACATTTTCATTGTACATTCAAGAAATGTACATCAAAACATACACATTTTCATTGTACATTCAAGGAATGTACATCAAAACATACACATTTTCATTGTACATTCAAGAAATGTACATCAAAACATAGACATTTTCATTGTATATACAAGAAATGTATATCAAAACATGCACATTTACAGTGTACATTCAAGAAATGTACATCAAAACATACACATTTTCATTGTATATACAAGAAATGTACATCAAACCATACACATTTGCAGTGTACATTCAAGAAATGTACATCAAAACATATACATTTTCATTGTATATACAAGAAATGTACATCAAAACATACACATTTTCAGTGTACATTCAAGAAATGTACATGAAAACATATACATTTTCATTGTACATTCAAGAAATGTATATCAAAACATACACATTTTCAGATTACATTCAAGAAATGTACATCAAAGCATACACAATTTCATTGTATATACAAGAAATGTACATCAAAACATACACATTTTCATTGTACATTTTAGAAATGTACATCAAAACCTACACATTTTCAGTGTACATTCAAGACATGTATATCAAAACATACACATTTACAGTGTACATTCAAGAAATGTACATCAAAACATACACATTTTCAGTATACATTCAAGAAATGTACATGAAAACATATACACTTTCATTGTACATTCAAGAAATGTATATCAAAACATACACATTTTCAGTGTACATTCAAGAAATGTGCATCAAAAGATACACATTTTCATTGTACATTCAAGAAATGTACATCAAAACATACACATTTTCATTGTACATTCAAGAAATGTACATCAAAACATACACATTTTCATTTACATTCAAGGAATGTACATCAAAACATACACATTTTCATTGTACATTCAAGAAATGTACATCAAAACACACACATTTTCAGTGTACATTCAAGAAATGTATATCAAAACATACACATTTTCATTGTACATTCAAGAAATGTACATCTAAACATACAAATTTTCATTGTATATACAAGAAATGTACATCAAAACATACACATTTTCATTGTACATTTAAGAAATGTACATCAAAACCTACACATTTTCAGTGTACATTCAAGAAATGTACATCAAAACATACACATTTTCATTGTACACTCAAAAATGTACATCAAAACATACACATTTTCATTGTAGATTCAAGAAATGTACATCAAAACATACACATTTTCATTGTGTATACCGGAAATGTACATCAAAACATACACATTTTCATTGTATATACAAGAAATGTACATCAAAACATACACATTTTCAGTGTACATTCAAGAAATGTACATCAAAACATATACATTTTCATTGTATATACAAGAAATGTATATCAAAACATACACATTTTCAGTGTACATTCAAGAAATGTACATCAAAACATAAACAGTTTCATAGTACATTCAAGGAATGTACATCAAAACATACACATTTTCATTGTACACTAAAGAAATGTACTTCAAAACATACACATTTTTAGTGTACATTCAAGAAATGTACATCAAAACATTCACATTTTCATTGTACATTCAAGAAATGTAGATCAAAACATACACATTCTCATTGTACATTCAAGAAATGTACATCAAAACATACACATTTTCATTGTACACTCAAGAAATGTACATCAAAACATACACATTTTCATTGTACGCTCAAGAAATGTACATCAAACCATACACTTTTTCATTGTACATTCAAAAAATGTATATCAAAACATACACATTTTCATTGTACATTCAAGAAATGTACATCAAAACATACACATTTTCATTGTACATTCAAGGAATGTACATCAAAACATACACATTTTCATTGTACATTCAAGAAATGTACATCAAAACATAGACATTTTCATTGTATATACAAGAAATGTATATCAAAACATACACATTTACAGTGTACATTCAAGAAATGTACATCAAAACATACACATTTTCATTGTATATACAAGAAATGTACATCAAACCATACACATTTGCAGTGTACATTCAAGAAATGTACATCAAAACATATACATTTTCATTGTATGTACAAGAAATGTACATCAAAACATACACATTTTCAGTGTACATTCAAGAAATGTACATGAAAACATATACATTTTCATTGTACATTCAAGAAATGTATATCAAAACATACACATTTTCAGATTACATTCAAGAAATGTATATCAAAGCATACAAAATTTCATTGTATATACAAGAAATGTACATCAAAACATACACATCTTCATTGTACACTAAAGAAATGTACATCAAAACATACACACTTTCAGTGTACATTCAAGAAATGTACATCAAAACATACACATTTTCATTGTACATTCAAGAAATGTACATCAAAACATACACATTTTCATTGTACACTCAAGAAATGTACATCAAAACATACACATTTTCATTGTATATTCAAGAAATGTATATCAAAACATACACATTTTCATTGTACATTCAAGAAATGTACATCAAAACATACACATTTTCATTGTACATTCAAAGAATGTACATCAAAACATACACATTTTCAGTGTACATTCAAGACATGTATATCAAAACATACACATTTACAGTGTACATTCAAGAAATGTACATCAAAACATACACATTTTCAGTATACATTCAAGAAATGTACATGAAAACATATACACTTTCATTGTACATTCAAGAAATGTATATCAAAACATACACATTTTCAGTGTACATTCAAGAAATGTGCATCAAAAGATACACATTTTCATTGTACATTCAAGAAATGTACATCAAAACATACACATTTTCATTGTACATTCAAGAAATGTACATCAAAACATACACATTTTCATTTACATTCAAGGAATGTACATCAAAACATACACATTTTCATTGTACATTCAAGAAATGTACATCAAAACACACACATTTTCAGTGTACATTCAAGAAATGTATATCAAAACATACACATTTTCATTGTACATTCAAGAAATGTACATCTAAACATACAAATTTTCATTGTATATACAAGAAATGTACATCAAAACATACACATTTTCATTGTACATTTAAGAAATGTACATCAAAACCTACACATTTTCAGTGTACATTCAAGAAATGTACATCAAAACATACACATTTTCATTGTACACTCAAAAATGTACATCAAAACATACACATTTTCATTGTAGATTCAAGAAATGTACATCAAAACATACACATTTTCATTGTGTATACCGGAAATGTACATCAAAACATACACATTTTCATTGTATATACAAGAAATGTACATCAAAACATACACATTTTCAGTGTACATTCAAGAAATGTACATCAAAACATATACATTTTCATTGTATATACAAGAAATGTATATCAAAACATACACATTTTCAGTGTACATTCAAGAAATGTACATCAAAACATAAACAGTTTCATAGTACATTCAAGGAATGTACATCAAAACATACACATTTTCATTGTACACTAAAGAAATGTACTTCAAAACATACACATTTTTAGTGTACATTCAAGAAATGTACATCAAAACATTCACATTTTCATTGTACATTCAAGAAATGTAGATCAAAACATACACATTCTCATTGTACATTCAGGAAATGTACATCAAAACATACACATTTTCATTGTACACTCAAGAAATGTACATCAAAACATACACATTTTCATTGTACACTCAAGAAATGTACATCAAACCATACACTTTTTCATTGTACATTCAAAAAATGTATATCAAAACATACACATTTTCATTGTACATTCAAGAAATGTACATCAAAACATACACATTTTCATTGTACATTCAAGGAATGTACATCAAAACATACACATTTTCATTGTACATTCAAGAAATGTACATCAAAACATAGACATTTTCATTGTATATACAAGAAATGTATATCAAAACATACACATTTACAGTGTACATTCAAGAAATGTACATCAAAACATACACATTTTCATTGTATATACAAGAAATGTACATCAAACCATACACATTTGCAGTGTACATTCAAGAAATGTACATCAAAACATATACATTTTCATTGTATGTACCAGAAATGTACATCAAAACATACACATTTTCAGTGTACATTCAAGAAATGTACATGAAAACATATACATTTTCATTGTACATTCAAGAAATGTATATCAAAACATACACATTTTCAGATTACATTCAAGAAATGTATATCAAAGCATACAAAATTTCATTGTATATACAAGAAATGTACATCAAAACATACACATCTTCATTGTACACTAAAGAAATGTACATCAAAACATACACACTTTCAGTGTACATTCAAGAAATGTACATCAAAACATACACATTTTCATTGTACATTCAAGAAATGTATATCAAAACATACATATTTTCATTGTATATACAAGAAATGTATATCGAAACATACACATTTTCATTGTACCTCAAGAAATCTACATCAAAACATACACATTTTCATTGTACACTCAAGAAATGTACATCAAAACATACACATTTTCATTGTACATTCAAGAAATGTATATCAAAACATACACATTTTCATTGTACATTCAAGAAGTGTACAAGAAAACATACACATTTTCATTGTACATTCAAGGAATGTACATCAAAAAATACACATTTTCATTGTACATTCAAGAAATGTACATCAAAACACACACATTTTCATTGTACACTCAAGAAATGTACATCAAAACATACACATTTTGAGTGTACATTCAAGAGATATACATCAAAACATGCACATTTTAATTGTATATACCAGAAATGTACATCAAAACATACACATTTTCATTGTACATTCAAAGAATGTACATCAAAACATACACATTTTCATTGTACATTCAAGGAATGTACATCAAAACATACACATTTTCAGTGTACATTCAAGAAATGTATATCAAAACATACACATTTACAGTGTACATTCAAGAAATGTACATCAAAACATACACATTTTCAGTATACATTCAAGAAATGTACATGAAAACATATACACTTTCATTGTACATTCAAGAAATGTATATCAAAACATACACATTTTCAGTGTACATTCAAGAAATGTGCATCAAAAGATACACATTTTCATTGTACATTCAAGAAATGTACATCAAAACATACACATTTTCATTGTACATTCAAGAAATGTACATCAAAACATACACATTTTCATTTACATTCAAGGAATGTACATCAAAACATACACATTTTCATTGTACATTCAAGAAATGTACATCAAAACACACACATTTTCAGTGTACATTCAAGAAATGTATATCAAAACATACACATTTTCATTGTACATTCAAGAAATGTACATCTAAACATACAAATTTTCATTGTATATACAAGAAATGTACATCAAAACATACACATTTTCATTGTACATTTAAGAAATGTACATCAAAACCTACACATTTTCAGTGTACATTCAAGAAATGTACATCAAAACATACACATTTTCATTGTACACTAAAAAATGGACATCAAAACATACACATTTTCATTGTAGATTCAAGAAATGTACATCAAAACATACACATTTTCATTGTGTATACCGGAAATGTACATCAAAACATACACATTTTCATTGTATATACAAGAAATGTACATCAAAACATACACATTTTCAGTGTACATTCAAGAAATGTACATCAAAACATATACATTTTCATTGTATATACAAGAAATGTATATCAAAACATACACATTTTCAGTGTACATTCAAGAAATGTACATCAAAACATAAACAGTTTCATAGTACATTCAAGGAATGTACATCAAAACATACACATTTTCATTGTACACTAAAGAAATGTACTTCAAAACATACACATTTTTAGTGTACATTCAAGAAATGTACATCAAAACATTCACATTTTCATTGTACATTCAAGAAATGTAGATCAAAACATACACATTCTCATTGTACATTCAAGAAATGTACATCAAAACATACACATTTTCATTGTACACTCAAGAAATGTACATCAAAACATACACATTTTCATTGTACACTCAAGAAATGTACATCAAACCATACACTTTTTCATTGTACATTCAAAAAATGTATATCAAAACATACACATTTTCATTGTACATTCAAGAAATGTACATCAAAACATACACATTTTCATTGTACATTCAAGGAATGTACATCAAAACATACACATTTTCATTGTACATTCAAGAAATGTACATCAAAACATAGACATTTTCATTGTATATACAAGAAATGTATATCAAAACATACACATTTACAGTGTACATTCAAGAAATGTACATCAAAACATACACATTTTCATTGTATATACAAGAAATGTACATCAAACCATACACATTTGCAGTGTACATTCAAGAAATGTACATCAAAACATATACATTTTCATTGTATATACAAGAAATGTACATCAAAACATACACATTTTCAGTGTATATTCAAGAAATGTACATGAAAACATATACATTTTCATTGTACATTCAAGAAATGTATATCAAAACATACACATTTTCAGATTACACTCAAGAAATGTACATCAAAGCATACACAATTTCATTGTATATACAAGAAATGTACATCAAAACATACACATTTTCATTGTACATTTAAGAAATGTACATCAAAACCTACACATTTTCAGTGTACATTCAAGACATGTATATCAAAACATACACATTTACAGTGTACATTCAAGAAATGTACATCAAAACATACACATTTTCAGTATACATTCAAGAAATGTACATGAAAACATATACACTTTCATTGTACATTCAAGAAATGTATATCAAAACATACACATTTTCAGTGTACATTCAAGAAATGTGCATCAAAAGATACACATTTTCATTGTACATTCAAGAAATGTACATCAAAACATACACATTTTCATTGTACATTCAAGAAATGTACATCAAAACATACACATTTTCATTTACATTCAAGGAATGTACATCAAAACATACACATTTTCATTGTACATTCAAGAAATGTACATCAAAACACACACATTTTCAGTGTACATTCAAGAAATGTATATCAAAACATACACATTTTCATTGTACATTCAAGAAATGTACATCTAAACATACAAATTTTCATTGTATATACAAGAAATGTACATCAAAACATACACATTTTCATTGTACATTTAAGAAATGTACATCAAAACCTACACATTTTCAGTGTACATTCAAGAAATGTACATCAAAACATACACATTTTCATTGTACACTCAAAAATGTACATCAAAACATACACATTTTCATTGTAGATTCAAGAAATGTACATCAAAACATACACATTTTCATTGTGTATACCGGAAATGTACATCAAAACATACACATTTTCATTGTATATACAAGAAATGTACATCAAAACATACACATTTTCAGTGTACATTCAAGAAATGTACATCAAAACATATACATTTTCATTGTATATACAAGAAATGTATATCAAAACATACACATTTTCAGTGTACATTCAAGAAATGTACATCAAAACATAAACAGTTTCATAGTACATTCAAGGAATGTACATCAAAACATACACATTTTCATTGTACACTAAAGAAATGTACTTCAAAACATACACATTTTTAGTGTACATTCAAGAAATGTACATCAAAACATTCACATTTTCATTGTACATTCAAGAAATGTAGATCAAAACATACACATTCTCATTGTACATTCAAGAAATGTACATCAAAACATACACATTTTCATTGTACACTCAAGAAATGTACATCAAAACATACACATTTTCATTGTACGCTCAAGAAATGTACATCAAACCATACACTTTTTCATTGTACATTCAAAAAATGTATATCAAAACATACACATTTTCATTGTACATTCAAGAAATGTACATCAAAACATACACATTTTCATTGTACATTCAAGGAATGTACATCAAAACATACACATTTTCATTGTACATTCAAGAAATGTACATCAAAACATAGACATTTTCATTGTATATACAAGAAATGTATATCAAAACATACACATTTACAGTGTACATTCAAGAAATGTACATCAAAACATACACATTTTCATTGTATATACAAGAAATGTACATCAAACCATACACATTTGCAGTGTACATTCAAGAAATGTACATCAAAACATATACATTTTCATTGTATGTACAAGAAATGTACATCAAAACATACACATTTTCAGTGTACATTCAAGAAATGTACATGAAAACATATACATTTTCATTGTACATTCAAGAAATGTATATCAAAACATACACATTTTCAGATTACATTCAAGAAATGTATATCAAAGCATACAAAATTTCACTGTATATACAAGAAATGTACATCAAAACATACACATCTTCATTGTACACTAAAGAAATGTACATCAAAACATACACACTTTCAGTGTACATTCAAGAAATGTACATCAAAACATACACATTTTCATTGTACATTCAAGAAATGTATATCAAAACATACATATTTTCATTGTATATACAAGAAATGTATATCAAAACATACACATTTTCATTGTACCTCAAGAAATCTACATCAAAACATACACATTTTCATTGTACACTCAAGAAATGTACATGAAAACATATACATTTTCGTTGTACATTCTAGAAATATACATCAAAACATACACATTTTCATAGTATATACAAGAAATGTACATCAAAACATACACATTTTTATTGTACATTCAAGAAGTGTACAAGAAAACATACACATTTTCATTGTACATTCAAGGAATGTACATCAAAAAATACACATTTTCATTGTACATTCAAGAAATGTACATCAAAACACACACATTTTCATTGTACACTCAAGAAATGTACATCAAAACATACACATTTTGAGTGTACATTCAAGAGATATACATCAAAACATGCACATTTTAATTGTATATACCAGAAATGTACATCAAAACATACACATTTTCATTGTACATTCAAAGAATGTACATCAAAACACACACATTTTCATTGTACATTCAAGGAATATATATCAAAACATACACATTTTCATTGTACATTCAAGAAGTGTACAAGAAAACATACACATTTTCATTGTACATTCAAGGAATGTACATCAAAAAATACACATTTTCATTGTACATTCAAGAAATGTACATCAAAACACACACATTTTCATTGTACACTCAAGAAATGTACATCAAAACATACACATTTTGAGTGTACATTCAAGAGATATACATCAAAACATGCACATTTTAATTGTATATACCAGAAATGTACATCAAAACATACACATTTTCATTGTACATTCAAAGAATGTACATCAAAACACACACATTTTCATTGTACATTCAAGGAATGTACATCAAAACATACACATTTTCAGTGTACATTCCAGAAATGTATATAAAAACATAAATATTTACAGTGTACATTCAAGAAATGTACATCAAAACATACACATTTTCAGTATACATTCAAGAAATGTACATGAAAACATATACACTTTCATTGTACATTCAAGAAATGTATATCAAAACATACACATTTTCAGTGTACATTCAAGAAATGTGCATCAAAAGATACACATTTTCATTGTACATTCAAGAAATGTACATCAAAACATACACATTTTCATTGTACATTCAAGAAATGTACATCAAAACATACACATTTTCATTTACATTCAAGGAATGTACATCAAAACATACACATTTTCATTGTACATTCAAGAAATGTACATCAAAACACACACATTTTCAGTGTACATTCAAGAAATGTATATCAAAACATACACATTTTCATTGTACATTCAAGAAATGTACATCTAAACATACAAATTTTCATTGTATATACAAGAAATGTACATCAAAACATACACATTTTCATTGTACATTTAAGAAATGTACATCAAAACCTACACATTTTCAGTGTACATTCAAGAAATGTACATCAAAACATACACATTTTCATTGTACACTCAAAAATGGACATCAAAACATACACATTTTCATTGTAGATTCAAGAAATGTACATCAAAACATACACACTTTCATTGTGTATACCGGAAATGTACATCAAAACATACACATTTTCATTGTATATACAAGAAATGTACATCAAAACATACACATTTTCAGTGTACATTCAAGAAATGTACATCAAAACATATACATTTTCATTGTATATACAAGAAATGTATATCAAAACATACACATTTTCAGTGTACATTCAAGAAATGTACATCAAAACATAAACAGTTTCATAGTACATTCAAGGAATGTACATCAAAACATACACATTTTCATTGTACACTAAAGAAATGTACTTCAAAACATACACATTTTTAGTGTACATTCAAGAAATGTACATCAAAACATTCACATTTTCATTGTACATTCAAGAAATGTAGATCAAAACATACACATTCTCATTGTACATTCAAGAAATGTACATCAAAACATACACATTTTCATTGTACACTCAAGAAATGTACATCAAAACATACACATTTTCATTGTACACTCAAGAAATGTACATCAAACCATACACTTTTTCATTGTACATTCAAAAAATGTATATCAAAACATACACATTTTCATTGTACATTCAAGAAATGTACATCAAAACATACACATTTTCATTGTACATTCAAGGAATGTACATCAAAACATACACATTTTCATTGTACATTCAAGAAATGTACATCAAAACATAGACATTTTCATTGTATATACAAGAAATGTATATCAAAACATACACATTTACAGTGTACATTCAAGAAATGTACATCAAAACATACACATTTTCATTGTATATACAAGAAATGTACATCAAACCATACACATTTGCAGTGTACATTCAAGAAATGTACATCAAAACATATACATTTTCATTGTATATACAAGAAATGTACATCAAAACATACACATTTTCAGTGTACATTCAAGAAATGTACATGAAAACATATACATTTTCATTGTACATTCAAGAAATGTATATCAAAACATACACATTTTCAGATTACATTCAAGAAATGTACATCAAAGCATACACAATTTCATTGTATATACAAGAAATGTACATCAAAACATACACATCTTCATTGTACACTAAAGAAATGTACATCAAAACATACATACTTTCAGTGTACATTCAAGAAATGTACATCAAAACATACACATTTTCATTGTACATTCAAGAAATGTATATCAAAACATACATATTTTCATTGTATATACAAGAAATGTACATCAAAACATACACATTTTCATTGTACCTCAAGAAATCTACATCAAAACATACACATTTTCATTGTACACTCAAGAAATGTACATCAAAACATACACATTTTCATTGTACATTCAAGAAATGTATATAAAAACATACATATTTTCATTGTACATTCAAGAAGTGTACAAGAAAACATACACATTTTCATTGTACATTCAAGGAATGTACATCAAAAAATACACATTTTCTTTGTACATTCAAGAAATGTACATCAAAACACACACATTTTCATTGTACACTCAAGAAATGTACATCAAAACATACACATTTTGAGTGTACATTCAAGAGATATACATCAAAACATGCACATTTTAATTGTATATACCAGAAATGTACATCAAAACATACACATTTTCAGTGTACATTCAAGAAATGTATATCAAAAAATACACATTTTCAGTGTACATTCAAGAAATGTACATCAAAGCAAACACATTTTCATTGTACACTAAAGAAATGTACATCAAAACATACACATTTTCATTGTACATTCAAGAAATGCACATCTAAACATACACATTTTCGTTGTACATTCAAGAAATATACATCAAAACATACACATTTTCATTGTACATTCAAAAAATGTACTTCAAAACATACACATTCTCATTGTACATTCAAGAAATGTACATCAAAACATACACAGTGTCATTGTACATTAAAGAAATGTACATCAAAGCCTACACATTTTCAGTGTACATTCAAGAAATGTACATCACAACATACACATTTTCATTGTACACTCAAGAAATGTACATCAAAACATACACATTTTCAGTGTACATTCAACAAATGTACATCAAAACATACACATTTTCATTGTATATACCAGAAATGTACATCAAAACATACACATTTTCATTCTATATACAAGAAATGTACATCAAAACATACACATCTTCAGTGTACATTCAAGAAATGTACATCAAAACATATACATTTTCATTGTATATACAAGAAATGTACATCAAAACATACACATTTTCAGTGTACATTCAAGAAATGTACATGAAAACATATACATTTTCGTTGTACATTCTAGAAATATACATCAAAACATACACATTTTCATAGTATATACAAGAAATGTACATCAAAACATACACATTTTTATTGTACACTCAAGAAATGTACATCAAAACATACACATTTTCAGTGTACATTCAAGAAATGTACATCAAAGCAAACACATTTTCATTGTACACTAAAGAAATGTACATCAAAACATATACATTTTCATTATACATTCAAGAAATACACATCAAAACATACACATTTTCATTGTACATTCAAGAAATATACATCAAAACATACACATTTTCATTGTACATTCAAGAAATGTACATCAAAACATACACATTTTCATTGTACACTCAAGAAATGTACATCAAAACATACACATTTTCATTGTACACTCACGAAATGTACATCAAAACATACACATTTTCATTGTACATTCAAGAAATCTACATCAAAACATACACATTTTCATTCTACATTCAAGAAATGTACATCAAAACATACACATTTTCATTGTACATTCAAGGAATGTACATCAAAACATACACATTTTCATTGTACATTCAAGAAATGTACATCAAAACACACACATTTTCAGTGTACATTCAAGAAATGTATATCAAAACATACACATTTTCAGTGTACATTCAAGAAATGTACATCTAAACATACAAACTTTCATTGTATATACAAGAAATGTACATCAAAACATACACATTTTCATTGTACATTTAAGAAGTGTACATCAAAACCTACACATCTTCAGTTTACATTCAAGAAATGTATATCAAAACATACACATTTACAGTGTACATTCAAGAAATGTACATCAAAACATACACATTTTCAGTATACATTCAAGAAATGTACATGAAAACATATACACTTTCATTGTACATTCAAGAAATGTATATCAAAACATACACATTTTCAGTGTACATTCAAGAAATGTGCATCAAAAGATACACATTTTCATTGTACATTCAAGAAATGTACATCAAAACATACACATTTTCATTGTACATTCAAGAAATGTACATCAAAACATACACATTTTCATTTACATTCAAGGAATGTACATCAAAACATACACATTTTCATTGTACATTCAAGAAATGTACATCAAAACACACACATTTTCAGTGTACATTCAAGAAATGTATATCAAAACATACCCATTTTCAGTGTACATTCAACAAATGTACATCAAAACATACACAATTTCATTGTATATACCAGAAATGTACATCAAAACATACACATTTTCATTGTATATACAAGAAATGTACATCAAAACACACACATTTTCAGTGTACATTCAAGAAATGTATATCAAAACATACACATTTTCATTGTACATTCAAGAAATGTACATCTAAACATACAAATTTTCATTGTATATACAAGAAATGTACATCAAAACATACACATTTTCATTGTACATTTAAGAAATGTACATCAAAACCTACACATTTTCAGTGTACATTCAAGAAATGTACATCAAAACATACACATTTTCATTGTACACTCCAAAATGGACATCAAAACATACACATTTTCATTGTAGATTCAAGAAATGTACATCAAAACATACACATTTTCATTGTGTATACCGGAAATGTACATCAAAACATACACATTTTCATTGTATATACAAGAAATGTACATCAAAACATACACATTTTCAGTGTACATTCAAGAAATGTACATCAAAACATATACATTTTCATTGTATATACAAGAAATGTATATCAAAACATACACATTTTCAGTGTACATTCAAGAAATGTACATCAAAACATAAACAGTTTCATAGTACATTCAAGGAATGTACATCAAAACATACACATTTTCATTGTACACTAAAGAAATGTACTTCAAAACATACACATTTTTAGTGTACATTCAAGAAATGTACATCAAAACATTCAAATTTTCATTGTACATTCAAGAAATGTAGATCAAAACATACACATTCTCATTGTACATTCAAAAAATGTACATCAAAACATACACATTTTCATTGTACACTCAAGAAATGTACAACAAAACATACACATTTTCATTGTACACTCAAGAAATGTACATCAAACCATACACTTTTTCATTGTACATTCAAAAAATGTATATCAAAACATACACATTTTCATTGTACATTCAAGAAATGTACATCAAAACATACACATTTTCATTGTACATTCAAGGAATGTACATCAAAACATACACATTTTCATTGTACATTCAAGAAATGTACATCAAAACATAGACATTTTCATTGTATATACAAGAAATGTATATCAAAACATACACATTTACAGTGTACATTCAAGAAATGTACATCAAAACATACACATTTTCATTGTATATACAAGAAATGTACATCAAACCATACACATTTGCAGTGTACATTCAAGAAATGTACATCAAAACATATACATTTTCATTGTATATACAAGAAATGTACTGTAAAACATACACATTTTCAGTGTACATTCAAGAAATGTACATGAAAACATATACATTTTCATTGTACATTCAAGAAATGTATATCAAAACATACACATTTTCAGATTACATTCAAGAAATGTACATCAAAGCATACACAATTTCATTGTATATACAAGAAATGTACATCAAAACATACACATCTTCATTGTACACTAAAGAAATGTACATCAAAACATACACACTTTCAGTGTACATTCAAGAAATGTACATCAAAACATACACATTTTCATTGTACATTCTAGAAATGTATATCAAAACATACATATTTTCATTGTATATACAAGAAATGTACATCAAAACATACACATTTTCATTGTACCTCAAGAAATCTACATCAAAACATACACATTTTCATTGTACACTCAAGAAATGTACATCAAAACATACACATTTTCATTGTACATTCAAGAAATGTATATCAAAACATACACATTTTCATTGTACATTCAAGAAGTGTACAAGAAAACATACACATTTTCATTGTACATTCAAGGAATGTACATCAAAAAATACACATTTTCATTGTACATTCAAGAAATGTACATCAAAACACACACATTTTCATTGTACACTCAAGAAATGTACATCAAAACATACACATTTTGAGTGTACATTCAAGAGATATACATCAAAACATGCACATTTTAATTGTATATACCAGAAATGTACATCAAAACATACACATTTTCATTGTATATACAAGAAATGTATATCAAAACATACACATTTTCATTGTATATACAAGAAATGTATATCAAAACATATCCATTTTCAGTGTACATTCAAGAAATGTACATAAAAAACTACACATTTTCATTGTACATTCCAGAAATGTACATCAAAACATACACATTTTCAGTGTACATTCAAGAAATGTATATCAAAAAATACACATTTTCAGTGTACATTCAAGAAATGTACATCAAAGCAAACACATTTTCATTGTACACTAAAGAAATGTACATCAAGACATACACATTTTCATTGTACATTCAAGAAATGCACATCTAAACATACACATTTTCGTTGTACATTCAAGAAATATACATCAAAACATACACATTTTCATTGTACATTCAAAAAATGTACTTCAAAACATACACATTCTCATTGTACATTCAAGAAATGTACATCAAAACATACACAGTGTCATTGTACATTAAAGAAATGTACATCAAAGCCTACACATTTTCAGTGTACATTCAAGAAATGTACATCACAACATACACATTTTCATTGTACACTCAAGAAATGTACATCAAAACATACACATTTTCAGTGTACATTCAACAAATGTACATCAAAACATACACATTTTCATTGTATATACCAGAAATGTACATCAAAACATACACATTTTCATTGTATATACAAGAAATGTACATCAAAACATACACATCTTCAGTGTACATTCAAGAAATGTCCATCAAAACATATACATTTTCATTGTATATACCAGAAATGTACATCAAAACATACACATTTTCATTGTACATTCAAAGAATGTACATCAAAACACACACATTTTCATTGTACATTCAAGGAATGTACATCAAAACATACACATTTTCAGTGTACATTCCAGAAATGTATATAAAAACATAAACATTTACAGTGTACATTCAAGAAATGTACATCAAAACATACACATTTTCAGTATACATTCAAGAAATGTACATGAAAACATATACACTTTCATTGTACATTCAAGAAATGTATATCAAAACATACACATTTTCAGTGTACATTCAAGAAATGTGCATCAAAAGATACACATTTTCATTGTACATTCAAGAAATGTACATCAAAACATACACATTTTCATTGTACATTCAAGAAATGTACATCAAAACATACACATTTTCATTTACATTCAAGGAATGTACATCAAAACATACACATTTTCATTGTACATTCAAGAAATGTACATCAAAACACACACATTTTCAGTGTACATTCAAGAAATGTATATCAAAACATACACATTTTCATTGTACATTCAAGAAATGTACATCTAAACATACAAATTTTCATTGTATATACAAGAAATGTACATCAAAACATACACATTTTCATTGTACATTTAAGAAATGTACATCAAAACCTACACATTTTCAGTGTACATTCAAGAAATGTACATCAAAACATACACATTTTCATTGTACACTCAAAAATGGACATCAAAACATACACATTTTCATTGTAGATTCAAGAAATGTACATCAAAACATACACATTTTCATTGTGTATACCGGAAATGTACATCAAAACATACACATTTTCATTGTATATACAAGAAATGTACATCAAAACATACACATTTTCAGTGTACATTCAAGAAATGTACATCAAAACATATACATTTTCATTGTATATACAAGAAATGTATATCAAAACATACACATTTTCAGTGTACATTCAAGAAATGTACATCAAAACATAAACAGTTTCATAGTACATTCAAGGAATGTACATCAAAACATACACATTTTCATTGTACACTAAAGAAATGTACTTCAAAACATACACATTTTTAGTGTACATTCAAGAAATGTACATCAAAACATTCACATTTTCATTGTACATTCAAGAAATGTAGATCAAAACATACACATTCTCATTGTACATTCAAGAAATGTACATCAAAACATACACATTTTCATTGTACACTCAAGAAATGTACATCAAAACATACACATTTTCATTGTACACTCAAGAAATGTACATCAAACCATACACTTTTTCATTGTACATTCAAAAAATGTATATCAAAACATACACATTTTCATTGTACATTCAAGAAATGTACATCAAAACATACACATTTTCATTGTACATTCAAGGAATGTACATCAAAACATACACATTTTCATTGTACATTCAAGAAATGTACATCAAAACATAGACATTTTCATTGTATATACAAGAAATGTATATCAAAACATACACATTTACAGTGTACATTCAAGAAATGTACATCAAAACATACACATTTTCATTGTATATACAAGAAATGTACATCAAACCATACACATTTGCAGTGTACATTCAAGAAATGTACATCAAAACATATACATTTTCATTGTATATACAAGAAATGTACATCAAAACATACACATTTTCAGTGTACATTCAAGAAATGTACATGAAAACATATACATTTTCATTGTACATTCAAGAAATGTATATCAAAACATACACATTTTCAGATTACATTCAAGAAATGTACATCAAAGCATACACAATTTCATTGTATATACAAGAAATGTACATCAAAACATACACATCTTCATTGTACACTAAAGAAATGTACATCAAAACATACATACTTTCAGTGTACATTCAAGAAATGTACATCAAAACATACACATTTTCATTGTACATTCAAGAAATGTATATCAAAACATACATATTTTCATTGTATATACAAGAAATGTACATCAAAACATACACATTTTCATTGTACCTCAAGAAATCTACATCAAAACATACACATTTTCATTGTACACTCAAGAAATGTACATCAAAACATACACATTTTCATTGTACATTCAAGAAATGTATATAAAAACATACATACTTTCATTGTACATTCAAGAAGTGTACAAGAAAACATACACATTTTCATTGTACATTCAAGGAATGTACATCAAAAAATACACATTTTCTTTGTACATTCAAGAAATGTACATCAAAACACACACATTTTCATTGTACACTCAAGAAATGTACATCAAAACATACACATTTTGAGTGTACATTCAAGAGATATACATCAAAACATGCACATTTTAATTGTATATACCAGAAATGTACATCAAAACATACACATTTTCAGTGTACATTCAAGAAATGTATATCAAAAAATACACATTTTCAGTGTACATTCAAGAAATGTACATCAAAGCAAACACATTTTCATTGTACACTAAAGAAATGTACATCAAAACATACACATTTTCATTGTACATTCAAGAGATGCACATCTAAACATACACATTTTCGTTGTACATTCAAGAAATATACATCAAAACATACACATTTTCATTGTACATTCAAAAAATGTACTTCAAAACATACACATTCTCATTGTACATTCAAGAAATGTACATCAAAACATACACAGTGTCATTGTACATTAAAGAAATGTACATCAAAGCCTACACATTTTCAGTGTACATTCAAGAAATGTACATCACAACATACACATTTTCATTGTACACTCAAGAAATGTACATCAAAACATACACATTTTCAGTGTACATTCAACAAATGTACATCAAAACATACACATTTTCATTGTATATACCAGAAATGTACATCAAAACATACACATTTTCATTCTATATACAAGAAATGTACATCAAAACATACACATCTTCAGTGTACATTCAAGAAATGTACATCAAAACATATACATTTTCATTGTATATACAAGAAATGTACATCAAAACATACACATTTTCAGTGTACATTCAAGAAATGTACATGAAAACATATACATTTTCGTTGTACATTCTAGAAATATACATCAAAACATACACATTTTCATAGTATATACAAGAAATGTACATCAAAACATACACATTTTTATTGTACACTCAAGAAATGTACATCAAAACATACACATTTTCAGTGTACATTCAAGAAATGTACATCAAAGCAAACACATTTTCATTGTACACTAAAGAAATGTACATCAAAACATATACATTTTCATTATACATTCAAGAAATACACATCAAAACATACACATTTTCATTGTACATTCAAGAAATATACATCAAAACATACACATTTTCATTGTACATTCAAGAAATGTACATCAAAACATACACATTTTCATTGTACACTCAAGAAATGTACATCAAAACATACACATTTTCATTGTACACTCACGAAATGTACATCAAAACATACACATTTTCATTGTACATTCAAGAAATCTACATCAAAACATACACATTTTCATTCTACATTCAAGAAATGTACATCAAAACATACACATTTTCATTGTACATTCAAGGAATGTACATCAAAACATACACATTTTCATTGTACATTCAAGAAATGTACATCAAAACACACACATTTTCAGTGTACATTCAAGAAATGTATATCAAAACATACACATTTTCAGTGTACATTCAAGAAATGTACATCTAAACATACAAACTTTCATTGTATATACAAGAAATGTACATCAAAACATACACATTTTCATTGTACATTTAAGAAATGTACATCAAAACCTACACATCTTCAGTTTACATTCAAGAAATGTATATCAAAACATACACATTTACAGTGTACATTCAAGAAATGTACATCAAAACATACACATTTTCAGTATACATTCAAGAAATGTACATGAAAACATATACACTTTCATTGTACATTCAAGAAATGTATATCAAAACATACACATTTTCAGTGTACATTCAAGAAATGTGCATCAAAAGATACACATTTTCATTGTACATTCAAGAAATGTACATCAAAACATACACATTTTCATTGTACATTCAAGAAATGTACATCAAAACATACACATTTTCATTTACATTCAAGGAATGTACATCAAAACATACACATTTTCATTGTACATTCAAGAAATGTACATCAAAACACACACATTTTCAGTGTACATTCAAGAAATGTATATCAAAACATACCCATTTTCAGTGTACATTCAACAAATGTACATCAAAACATACACAATTTCATTGTATATACCAGAAATGTACATCAAAACATACACATTTTCATTGTATATACAAGTAATGTACATCAAAACACACACATTTTCAGTGTACATTCAAGAAATGTATATCAAAACATACACATTTTCATTGTACATTCAAGAAATGTACATCTAAACATACAAATTTTCATTGTATATACAAGAAATGTACATCAAAACATACACATTTTCATTGTACATTTAAGAAATGTACATCAAAACCTACACATTTTCAGTGTACATTCAAGAAATGTACATCAAAACATACACATTTTCATTGTACACTCCAAAATGGACATCAAAACATACACATTTTCATTGTAGATTCAAGAAATGTACATCAAAACATACACATTTTCATTGTGTATACCGGAAATGTACATCAAAACATACACATTTTCATTGTATATACAAGAAATGTACATCAAAACATACACATTTTCAGTGTACATTCAAGAAATGTACATCAAAACATATACATTTTCATTGTATATACAAGAAATGTATATCAAAACATACACATTTTCAGTGTACATTCAAGAAATGTACATCAAAACATAAACAGTTTCATAGTACATTCAAGGAATGTACATCAAAACATACACATTTTCATTGTACACTAAAGAAATGTACTTCAAAACATACACATTTTTAGTGTACATTCAAGAAATGTACATCAAAACATTCACATTTTCATTGTACATTCAAGAAATGTAGATCAAAACATACACATTCTCATTGTACATTCAAAAAATGTACATCAAAACATACACATTTTCATTGTACACTCAAGAAATGTACAACAAAACATACACATTTTCATTGTACACTCAAGAAATGTACATCAAACCATACACTTTTTCATTGTACATTCAAAAAATGTATATCAAAACATACACATTTTCATTGTACATTCAAGAAATGTACATCAAAACATACACATTTTCATTGTACATTCAAGGAATGTACATCAAAACATACACATTTTCATTGTACATTCAAGAAATGTACATCAAAACATAGACATTTTCATTGTATATACAAGAAATGTATATCAAAACATACACATTTACAGTGTACATTCAAGAAATGTACATCAAAACATACACATTTTCATTGTATATACAAGAAATGTACATCAAACCATACACATTTGCAGTGTACATTCAAGAAATGTACATCAAAACATATACATTTTCATTGTATATACAAGAAATGTACTGTAAAACATACACATTTTCAGTGTACATTCAAGAAATGTACATGAAAACATATACATTTTCATTGTACATTCAAGAAATGTATATCAAAACATACACATTTTCAGATTACATTCAAGAAATGTACATCAAAGCATACACAATTTCATTGTATATACAAGAAATGTACATCAAAACATACACATCTTCATTGTACACTAAAGAAATGTACATCAAAACATACACACTTTCAGTGTACATTCAAGAAATGTACATCAAAACATACACATTTTCATTGTACATTCTAGAAATGTATATCAAAACATACATATTTTCATTGTATATACAAGAAATGTACATCAAAACATACACATTTTCATTGTACCTCAAGAAATCTACATCAAAACATACACATTTTCATTGTACACTCAAGAAATGTACATCAAAACATACACATTTTCATTGTACATTCAAGAAATGTATATCAAAACATACACATTTTCATTGTACATTCAAGAAGTGTACAAGAAAACATACACATTTTCATTGTACATTCAAGGAATGTACATCAAAAAATACACATTTTCATTGTACATTCAAGAAACGTACATCAAAACACACACATTTTCATTGTACACTCAAGAAATGTACATCAAAACATACACATTTTGAGTGTACATTCAAGAGATATACATCAAAACATGCACATTTTAATTGTATATACCAGAAATGTACATCAAAACATACACATTTTCATTGTATATACAAGAAATGTATATCAAAACATACACATTTTCATTGTATATACAAGAAATGTATATCAAAACATATCCATTTTCAGTGTACATTCAAGAAATGTACATAAAAAACTACACATTTTCATTGTACATTCCAGAAATGTACATGAAAACATACACATTTTCAGTGTACATTCAAGAAATGTATATCAAAAAATACACATTTTCAGTGTACATTCAAGAAATGTACATCAAAGCAAACACATTTTCATTGTACACTAAAGAAATGTACATCAAGACATACACATTTTCATTGTACATTCAAGAAATGCACATCTAAACATACACATTTTCGTTGTACATTCAAGAAATATACATCAAAACATACACATTTTCATTGTACATTCAAAAAATGTACTTCAAAACATACACATTCTCATTGTACATTCAAGAAATGTACATCAAATCATACACAGTGTCATTGTACATTAAAGAAATGTACATCAAAGCCTACACATTTTCAGTGTACATTCAAGAAATGTACATCACAACATACACATTTTCATTGTACACTCAAGAAATGTACATCAAAACATACACATTTTCAGTGTACATTCAACAAATGTACATCAAAACATACACATTTTCATTGTATATACCAGAAATGTACATCAAAACATACACATTTTCATTGTATATACAAGAAATGTACATCAAAACATACACATCTTCAGTGTACATTCAAGAAATGTCCATCAAAACATATACATTTTCATTGTATATACAAGAAATGTACATCAAAACATACACATTTTCAGTGTACATTCAAGAAATGTACATGAAAACATATACATTTTCGTTGTACATTCTAGAAATATACATCAAAACATACACATTTTCATAGTATATACAAGAAATGTACATCAAAACATACACATTTTTATTGTACACCCAAGAAATGTACATCAAAACATACACATTTTCAGTGTACATTCAAGAAATGTACACCAAAGCAAACACATTTTCATTGTACACTAAAGAAATGTACATCAAAACATATACATTTTCATTATACATTCAAGAAATACACATCAAAACATACACATTTTCATTGTACATTCACGAAATGTACATCAAAACATACACATTTTCATTGTACACTCACGAAATGTACATCAAAACATACACATTTTCATTGTACATTCAAGAAATCTACATCAAAACATACACATTTTCATTCTACATTCAAGAAATGTACATCAAAACATACACATTTTCATTGTACATTCAAGGAATGTACATCAAAACATACACATTTTCATTGTACATTCAAGAAATGTACATCAAAACACACACATTTTCAGTGTACATTCAAGAAATGTATATCAAAACATACACATTTTCATTGTACATTCAAGAAATGTACATCAAAACACACACATTTTCATTGTACATTCAAGAAATGTACATCAAAACACACACATTTTCAGTGTACATTCAAGAAATGTATATCAAAAAATACACATTTTCAGTGTACATTCAAGAAATGTACATCAAAGCAAACAAATTTTCATTGTACACTAAAGAAATGTACATCAAAACATACACATTTTCATTGTACATTCAAGAAATGCACATCAAAACATACACATTTTCGTTGTACATTCAAGAAATATACATCAAAACATACACATTTTCATTGTACATTCAAAAAATGTACTTCAAAACATACACATTCTCATTGTACATTCAAGAAATGTACATCAAAACATACACAGTGTCATTGTACATTAAAGAAATGTACATCAAAGCCTACACATTTTCAGTGTACATTCAAGAAATGTACATCACAACATACACATTTTCATTGTACACTCAAGAAATGTACATCAAAACATACACATTTTCAGTGTACATTCAAGAAATGTACATCAAAACATACACATTTTCATTGTATATACCAGAAATGTACATCAAAACATACACATTTTCATTGTATATACAAGAAATGTACATCAAAACATACACATTTTCAGTGTACATTCAAGAAATGTACATCAAAACATATACATTTTCATTGTATATACAAGAAATGTACATCAAAACATACACATTTTCAGTGTACATTCAAGAAATGTACATGAAAACATATACATTTTCGTTGTACATTCTAGAAATATACATCAAAACATACACATTTTCATACTATATACAAGAAATGTACATCAAAACATACACATTTTTATTGTACACTCAAGAAATGTACATCAAAACATACACATTTGCAGTGTACATTCAAGAAATGTACATCAAAGCAAACACATTTTCATTGTACACTAAAGAAATGTACATCAAAACATATACATTTTCATTATACATTCAAGAAATGCACATCAAAACATACACATTTTCATTGTACATTCAAGAAATATACATCAAAACATACACATTTTCATTATACATTCAAGAAATGTACATCAAAACATACACATTTTCATTGTACATTCTAGAAATATACATCTAAACATACACATTTTCATTGTACATTCCAGAAATGTACATCAAAACATACACATTTTCAGTGTACATTCAAGAAATGTATATCAAAAAATACACATTTTCAGTGTACATTCAAGAAATGTACATCAAAGCAAACACATTTTTATTGTACACTAAAGAAATGTACATCAAAACATACACATTTTCGTTGTACATTCAAGAAATGCACATCAAAACATACACATTTTCATTGTACATTCAAGAAATATACATCAAAACATACCCATTTACATTGTACATTCAAGAAATGTACATCAAAACATACACATTCTCATTGTACATTCAAGAAATGTACATCAAAACATACACATTTTGATTGTACACTCAAGAAATGTACATCAAAACATACACATTTTCATTGCACACTCAAGAAATGTACATCAAAACATACACATTTTCATTGTATATTCAAGAAATGTATATCAATACATACACATTTTCATTGTACATTCAAGAAATGTACATCAAAACATACACATTTTCATTGTACATTCAAAGAATGTACATCAAAACATACACATTTTCATTGTACATTCAAGGAATGTACATCAAAACATTCAAATTTTCATTGTATATACAAGAAATGTACATCAAAACATACACATTTTCATTGTACACTAAAGAAATGTACATCAAAACATACACATTTTCAGTGTACATTCAAGAAATGTACATCAAAACATACACATCTTCAGTGTACATTCAAGAAATGTACATCAAAACATACACATTTTCATTGTATATACCAGAAATGTACTTCAAAACATACACATTTTCATTGTATATACAAGAAATGTACATCAAAACATACACATTTTCAGTGTACATTCAAGAAATGTACATCAAAACATCTACATTTTCATTGTACATTCACGAAATGTATATCAAAACATACACATCTTCAGTGTACATTCAAGAAATGTACATCAAAACATACACATTTTCATTGTATATACAAGAAATGTACATCAAAACATACACATTTTCATTGTACACTAAAGAAATGTACATCAAAACATACACATTTTCAGTGTACATTCAAGAAATGTACATCAAACATACACATTTTCATTGTACATTCAAGAAATGTACATCAAAACATACACATTTTCATTGTACACTCAAGAAATGTACATCAAAACATACACATTTTCATTGTACACTCAAGAAATGTACATCAAACGATACACTTTTTCATTGTACATTCAAGAAATGTATATCAAAACATACACATTTTCATTGTACATTTAAGAAATGTACATCAAGACATACACATTTTCAGTGTACATTCAAGAAATGTACATCAAAACATACACATTTTCATTGTACATTCAAGAAGTGTACAAGAAAACATACACATTTTCATTGTACATTCAAGGAATGTACATCAAAAAATACACATTTTCATTGTACATTCAAGAAATGTACATCAAAACACACACATTTTCATTGTACATTCCAGAAATGTACATCAAAACATACACATTTACAGTTTACATTCAAGAAATGTATATGAAAAAATACACATTTTCAGTGTACATTCAAGAAATGTACATCACAACATACACATTTTCATTGTACACTCAAGAAATGTACATCAAAACATACACATTTTCAGTGTACATTCAAGAAATGTACATCAAAACATACACATTTTCATTGTATATACCAGAAATGTACATCAAAACATACCCATTTTCATTGTATATACAAGAAATGTACATCAAAACATACACATTTTCAGTGTACATTCAAGAAATGTACATCAAAACATATACATTTTCATTGTATATACAAGAAATGTACATCAAAACATACACATTTTCAGTGTACATTCAAGAAATGTACATGAACACATATACATTTTCGTTGTACATTCAAGAAATGTATATCAAAACATACACATTTTCAGATTACATTCAAGAACTGTACATCAAAACATACACATTTTCATTGTAGATTCAAGAAATGTACATCAAAACATACACATTTTCATTGTACATTCTAGAAATATACATCAAAACATACACATTTTCATGGTATATACAAGAAATGTACATCAAAACATACACATTTTTATTGTACACTCAAGAAATGTACATCAAAACATACACATTTTCAGTGTACATTCAAGAAATGTACATCAAAGCAAACACATTTTCATTGTACACTAAAGAAATGTACATCAAAACATATACATTTTCATTATACATTGAAGAAATGCACATCAAAACATACACATTTTCATTGTACATTCAAGAAATATACATCAAAACATACACATTTTCATTATACATTCAAGAAATGTACATCAAAACATACACATTTTCATTGTACATTCTAGAGATATACATCAAAACATACACATTTTCATAGTATATACAAGAAATGTACATCAAAACGTACACATTTTTATTGTACACTCAAGAAATGTACATCAAAACATACACATTTTCAGTGTACATTCAAGAAATGTACATCAAAGCAAACACATTTTCATTGTACACTAAAGAAATGTACATCAAAACATATACATTTTCATTATACATTCAAGAAATACACATCAAAACATACACATTTTCATTGTATATTCAAGAAATATACATCAAAACATACACATTTTCATTGTACATTCAAGAAATGTACATCAAAACATACACATTTTCATTGTACACTCAAGAAATGTACATCAAAACATACACATTTTCATTGTACACTCACGAAATGTACATCAAAACATACACATTTTCATTGTACATTCAAGAAATCTACATCAAAACATACACATTTTCATTGTACATTCAAGAAATGTACATCAAAACACACATTTTCATTGTACATTCAAGGAATGTACATCAAAACATACACATTTTCATTGTACATTCAAGAAATGTACATCAAAACACACACATTTTCAGTGTACATTCAAGAAATGTATATCAAAACATACACATTTTCAGTGTACATTCAAGAAATGTACATCTAAACATACAAACTTTCATTGTATATACAAGAAATGTACATCAAAACATACACATTTTCATTGTACATTTAAGAAATGTACATCAAAACATACATTTTCATTGTATATACAAGAAATGTATATCAAAACATACACATTTTCAGTGTACATCAAGAAATGTACATGAAAACATATACATTTTCATTGTATATACAAGAAATGTATATCAAAACACACATTTTCAGTGTACATTCAAGAAATGTAAATCAAAACATACACATTTTCAGTGTACATTCAAGAAATGTACATCAAAACATACAAATTTTCATTGTATATACAAGAAATGTACATCAAAACATACACATTTTCAGTGTACATTCAAGAAATGTACATCAAAACATACATTTTCATTGTATATAAGAGAAATGTATATCAAAACATACACATTTTCAGTGTACATATAGAAATGTACATGAAAACATATACATTTTCATTGTATATACAAGAAATGTATATCAAAACATACACATTTTCAGTGTACATTCAAGAAATGTAAATCAAAACATACACATCTTCAGTGTACATTCAAGAAATGTACATCAAAACATACTAATTTTCATTGTATATACAAGAAATGTACATCAAAACATACACATTTTCATTGTACACTAAAGAAATGTACATCAAAACATACACATTTTCAGTGTACATTCAAGAAATGTACATCAAAACATACACATCTTCAGTGTACATTCAAGAAATGTACATCAAAACATACACATTTTCATTGTATATACCAGAAATGTACATCAAAACATACACATTTTCATTGTATATACAAGAAATGTACATCAAAACATACACATTTTCAGTGTACATTCAAGAAATGTACATCAAAACATATACATTTTCATTGTACATTCACGAAATGTATATCAAAACATACACATTTTCAGTGTACATTCAAGAAATGTACATCAAAACATACACATTTTCATTGTATATACAAGAAATGTACATCAAAACATACACATTTTCATTGTACACTAAAGAAATGTACATCAAAACATACACATTTTCAGTGTACATTCAAGAAATGTACATCAAACATACACATTTTCATTGTACATTCAAGAAATGTAGATCAAAACATACATATTTTCATTGTACATTCAAGAAATGTACATCAAAACATACACATTTTGATTGTACACTCAAGAAATGTACATCAAAACATACACATTTTCATTGTACACTCAAGAAATGTACATCAAAACATACACATTTTCATTGTATATTCAAGAAATGTATATCAAAACATACACATTTTCATTGTACATTCAAGAAATGTACATCAAAACATACACATTTTCATTGTACATTCAAAGAATGTACATCAAAACATACACATTTTCATTGTACATTCAAGGCATGTACATCAAAACATACACATTTTCAGTGTACATTCAAGACATGTATTTCAAAACATACACATTTACAGTGTACATTCAAGAAATGTACATCAAAACATACACATTTTCAGTATACATTCAAGAAATGTACATGAAAACATATACACTTTCATTGTACATTCAAGAAATGTATATCAAAACATACACATTTTCAGTGTACATTCAAGAAATGTGCATCAAAAGATACACATTTTCATTGTACATTCAAGAAATGTACATCAAAACATACACATTTTCATTGTACATTCAAGAAATGTACATCAAAACATACACATTTTCATTTACATTCAAGGAATGTACATCAAAACATACACATTTTCATTGTACATTCAAGAAATGTACATCAAAACACACACATTTTCAGTGTACATTCAAGAAATGTATATCAAAACATACACATTTTCATTGTACATTCAAGAAATGTACATCTAAACATACAAATTTTCATTGTATATACAAGAAATGTACATCAAAACATACACATTTTCATTGTACATTTAAGAAATGTACATCAAAACCTACACATTTTCAGTGTACATTCAAGAAATGTACATCAAAACATACACATTTTCATTGTACACTCAAAAATGTACATCAAAACATACACATTTTCATTGTAGATTCAAGAAATGTACATCAAAACATACACATTTTCATTGTGTATACCGGAAATGTACATCAAAACATACACATTTTCATTGTATATACAAGAAATGTACATCAAAACATACACATTTTCAGTGTACATTCAAGAAATGTACATCAAAACATATACATTTTCATTGTATATACAAGAAATGTATATCAAAACATACACATTTTCAGTGTACATTCAAGAAATGTACATCAAAACATAAACAGTTTCATAGTACATTCAAGGAATGTACTTCAAAACATACACATTTTCATTGTACACTAAAGAAATGTACTTCAAAACATACACATTTTTAGTGTACATTCAAGAAATGTACATCAAAACATTCACATTTTCATTGTACATTCAAGAAATGTAGATCAAAACATACACATTCTCATTGTACATCCAAGAAATGTACATCAAAACATACACATTTTCATTGTACACTCAAGAAATGTACATCAAAACATACACATTTTCATTGTACACTCAAGAAATGTACATCAAACCATACACTTTTTCATTGTACATTCAAAAAATGTATATCAAAACATACACATTTTCATTGTACATTCAAGAAATGTACATCAAAACATACACATTTTCATTGTACATTCAAGGAATGTACATCAAAACATACACATTTTCATTGTGCATTCAAGAAATGTACATCAAAACATAGACATTTTCATTGTATATACAAGAAATGTATATCAAAACATACACATTTACAGTGTACATTCAAGAAATGTACATCAAAACATACACATTTTCATTGTATATACAAGAAATGTACATCAAACCATACACATTTGCAGTGTACATTCAAGAAATGTACATCAAAACATATACATTTTCATTGTATGTACAAGAAATGTACATCAAAACATACACATTTTCAGTGTACATTCAAGAAATGTACATGAAAACATATACATTTTCATTGTACATTCAAGAAATGTATATCAAAACATACACATTTTCAGATTACATTCAAGAAATGTATATCAAAGCATACAAAATTTCATTGTATATACAAGAAATGTACATCAAAACATACACATCTTCATTGTACACTAAAGAAATGTACATCAAAACATACACACTTTCAGTGTACATTCAAGAAATGTACATCAAAACATACACATTTTCATTGTACATTCAAGAAATGTATATCAAAACATACATATTTTCATTGTATATACAAGAAATGTATATCAAAACATACACATTTTCATTGTACACTCAAGAAATGTACATCAAAACATACACATTTTCATTGTACACTCACGAAATGTACATCAAAACATACACATTTTCATTGTACATTCAAGAAATCTACATCAAAACATACACATTTTCATTGTACATTCAAGAAATGTACATCAAAACACACATTTTCATTGTACATTCAAGGAATGTACATCAAAACATACACATTTTCATTGTACATTCAAGAAATGTACATCAAAACACACACATTTTCAGTGTACATTCAAGAAATGTATATCAAAACATACACATTTTCAGTGTACATTCAAGAAATGTACATCTAAACATACAAACTTTCATTGTATATACAAGAAATGTACATCAAAACATACACATTTTCATTGTACATTTAAGAAATGTACATCAAAACATACATTTTCATTGTATATACAAGAAATGTATATCAAAACATACACATTTTCAGTGTACATCAAGAAATGTACATGAAAACATATACATTTTCATTGTATATACAAGAAATGTATATCAAAACACACATTTTCAGTGTACATTCAAGAAATGTAAATCAAAACATACACATTTTCAGTGTACATTCAAGAAATGTACATCAAAACATTCAAATTTTCATTGTATATACAAGAAATGTACATCAAAACATACACATTTTCAGTGTACATTCAAGAAATGTACATCAAAACATACATTTTCATTGTATATACAAGAAATGTATATCAAAACATACACATTTTCAGTGTACATCAAGAAATGTACATGAAAACATATACATTTTCATTGTATATACAAGAAATGTATATCAAAACATACACATTTTCAGTGTACATTCAAGAAATGTAAATCAAAACATACACATCTTCAGTGTACATTCAAGAAATGTACATGAAAACATATACATTTTCATTGTACATTCAAGAAATGTATATCAAAACATACACATTTTCAGATTACATTCAAGAAATGTATATCAAAGCATACAAAATTTCATTGTATATACAAGAAATGTACATCAAAACATACACATCTTCATTGTACACTAAAGAAATGTACATCAAAACATACACACTTTCAGTGTACATTCAAGAAATGTACATCAAAACATACACATTTTCATTGTACATTCAAGAAATGTATATCAAAACATACATATTTTCATTGTATATACAAGAAATGTATATCAAAACATACACATTTTCATTGTACACTCAAGAAATGTACATCAAAACATACACATTTTCATTGTACACTCACGAAATGTACATCAAAACATACACACTTTTATTGTACATTCAAGAAATCTACATCAAAACATACACATTTTCATTGTACATTCAAGAAATGTACATCAAAACACACATTTTCATTGTACATTCAAGGAATGTACATCAAAACATACACATTTTCATTGTACATTCAAGAAATGTACATCAAAACACACACATTTTCAGTGTACATTCAAGAAATGTATATCAAAACATACACATTTTCAGTGTACATTCAAGAAATGTACATCTAAACATACAAACTTTCATTGTATATACAAGAAATGTACATCAAAACATACACATTTTCATTGTACATTTAAGAAATGTACATCAAAACATACATTTTCATTGTATATACAAGAAATGTATATCAAAACATACACATTTTCAGTGTACATCAAGAAATGTACATGAAAACATATACATTTTCATTGTATATACAAGAAATGTATATCAAAACACACATTTTCAGTGTACATTCAAGAAATGTAAATCAAAACATACACATTTTCAGTGTACATTCAAGAAATGTACATCAAAACATTCAAATTTTCATTGTATATACAAGAAATGTACATCAAAACATACACATTTTCAGTGTACATTCAAGAAATGTACATCAAAACATACATTTTCATTGTATATACAAGAAATGTATATCAAAACATACACATTTTCAGTGTACATCAAGAAATGTACATGAAAACATATACATTTTCATTGTATATACAAGAAATGTATATCAAAACATACACATTTTCAGTGTACATTCAAGAAATGTAAATCAAAACATACACATCTTCAGTGTACATTCAAGAAATGTACATCAAAACATACTAATTTTCATTGTATATACAAGAAATGTACATCAAAACATACACATTTTCATTGTACACTAAAGAAATGTACATCAAAACATACACATTTTCAGTGTACATTCAAGAAATGTACATCAAAACATACACATCTTCAGTGTACATTCAAGAAATGTACATCAAAACATACACATTTTCATTGTATATACCAGAAATGTACATCAAAACATACACATTTTCATTGTATATACAAGAAATGTACATCAAAACATACACATTTTCAGTGTACATTCAAGAAATGTACATCAAAACATATACATTTTCATTGTACATTCACGAAATGTATATCAAAACATACACATTTTCAGTGTACATTCAAGAAATGTACATCAAAACATACACATTTTCATTGTATATACAAGAAATGTACATCAAAACATACACATTTTCATTGTACACTAAAGAAATGTACATCAAAACATACACATTTTCAGTGTACATTCAAGAAATGTACATCAAACATACACATTTTCATTGTACATTCAAGAAATGTAGATCAAAACATACATATTTTCATTGTACATTCAAGAAATGTACATCAAAACATACACATTTTGATTGTACACTCAAGAAATGTACATCAAAACATACACATTTTCATTGTACACATTTTCAGTGTACATTCAAGAAATGTATATCAAAACATACACATTTACAGTGTACATTCAAGAAATGTACATCAAAACATACACATTTTCAGTATACATTCAAGAAATGTACATGAAAACATATACACTTTCATTGTACATTCAAGAAATGTATATCAAAACATACACATTTTCAGTGTACATTCAAGAAATGTGCATCAAAAGATACACATTTTCATTGTACATTCAAGAAATGTACATCAAAACATACACATTTTCATTGTACATTCAAGAAATGTACATCAAAACATACACATTTTCATTTACATTCAAGGAATGTACATCAAAACATACACATTTTCATTGTACATTCAAGAAATGTACATCAAAACACACACATTTTCAGTGTACATTCAAGAAATGTATATCAAAACATACACATTTTCATTGTACATTCAAGAAATGTACATCTAAACATACAAATTTTCATTGTATATACAAGAAATGTACATCGAAACATACACATTTTCATTGTACATTTAAGAAATGTACATCAAAACCTACACATTTTCAGTGTACATTCAAGAAATGTACATCAAAACATACACATTTTCATTGTACACTAAAAAATGGACATCAAAACATACACATTTTCATTGTAGATTCAAGAAATGTACATCAAAACATACACATTTTCATTGTGTATACCGGAAATGTACATCAAAACATACACATTTTCATTGTATATACAAGAAATGTACATCAAAACATACACATTTTCAGTGTACATTCAAGAAATGTACATCAAAACATATACATTTTCATTGTATATACAAGAAATGTATATCAAAACATACACATTTTCAGTGTACATTCAAGAAATGTACATCAAAACATAAACAGTTTCATAGTACATTCAAGGAATGTACATCAAAACATACACATTTTCATTGTACACTAAAGAAATGTACTTCAAAACATACACATTTTTAGTGTACATTCAAGAAATGTACATCAAAACATTCACATTTTCATTGTACATTCAAGAAATGTAGATCAAAACATACACATTCTCATTGTACATTCAAGAAATGTACATCAAAACATACACATTTTCATTGTACACTCAAGAAATGTACATCAAAACATACACATTTTCATTGTACACTCAAGAAATGTACATCAAACCATACACTTTTTCATTGTACATTCAAAAAATGTATATCAAAACATACACATTTTCATTGTACATTCAAGAAATGTACATCAAAACATACACATTTTCATTGTACATTCAAGGAATGTACATCAAAACATACACATTTTCATTGTACATTCAAGAAATGTACATCAAAACATAGACATTTTCATTGTATATACAAGAAATGTATATCAAAACATACACATTTACAGTGTACATTCAAGAAATGTACATCAAAACATACACATTTTCATTGTATATACAAGAAATGTACATCAAACCATACACATTTGCAGTGTACATTCAAGAAATGTACATCAAAACATATACATTTTCATTGTATATATACAAGAAATGTACATCAAAACATACACATTTTCAGTGTACATTCAAGAAATGTACATGAAAACATATACATTTTCAGTGTACATTCAAGAAATGTACATCAAAACATACACATCTTCAGTGTACATTCAAGAAATGTACATCAAAACATACACATTTTCATTGTATATACCAGAAATGTACATCAAAACATACACATTTTCATTGTATATACAAGAAATGTACATCAAAACATACACATTTTCAGTGTACATTCAAGAAATGTACATCAAAACATATACATTTTCATTGTACATTCACGAAATGTATATCAAAACATACACATTTTCAGTGTACATTCAAGAAATGTACATCAAAACATACACATTTTCATTGTATATACAAGAAATGTACATCAAAACATACACATTTTCATTGTACACTAAAGAAATGTACATCAAAACATACACATTTTCAGTGTACATTCAAGAAATGTACATCAAACATACACATTTTCATTGTACATTCAAGAAATGTAGATCAAAACATACATATTTTCATTGTACATTCAAGAAATGTACATCAAAACATACACATTTTGATTGTACACTCAAGAAATGTACATCAAAACATACACATTTTCATTGTACACATTTTCAGTGTACATTCAAGAAATGTATATCAAAACATACACATTTACAGTGTACATTCAAGAAATGTACATCAAAACATACACATTTTCAGTATACATTCAAGAAATGTACATGAAAACATATACACTTTCATTGTACATTCAAGAAATGTATATCAAAACATACACATTTTCAGTGTACATTCAAGAAATGTGCATCAAAAGATACACATTTTCATTGTACATTCAAGAAATGTACATCAAAACATACACATTTTCATTGTACATTCAAGAAATGTACATCAAAACATACACATTTTCATTTACATTCAAGGAATGTACATCAAAACATACACATTTTCATTGTACATTCAAGAAATGTACATCAAAACACACACATTTTCAGTGTACATTCAAGAAATGTATATCAAAACATACACATTTTCATTGTACATTCAAGAAATGTACATCTAAACATACAAATTTTCATTGTATATACAAGAAATGTACATCGAAACATACACATTTTCATTGTACATTTAAGAAATGTACATCAAAACCTACACATTTTCAGTGTACATTCAAGAAATGTACATCAAAACATACACATTTTCATTGTACACTAAAAAATGGACATCAAAACATACACATTTTCATTGTAGATTCAAGAAATGTACATCAAAACATACACATTTTCATTGTGTATACCGGAAATGTACATCAAAACATACACATTTTCATTGTATATACAAGAAATGTACATCAAAACATACACATTTTCAGTGTACATTCAAGAAATGTACATCAAAACATATACATTTTCATTGTATATACAAGAAATGTATATCAAAACATACACATTTTCAGTGTACATTCAAGAAATGTACATCAAAACATAAACAGTTTCATAGTACATTCAAGGAATGTACATCAAAACATACACATTTTCATTGTACACTAAAGAAATGTACTTCAAAACATACACATTTTTAGTGTACATTCAAGAAATGTACATCAAAACATTCACATTTTCATTGTACATTCAAGAAATGTAGATCAAAACATACACATTCTCATTGTACATTCAAGAAATGTACATCAAAACATACACATTTTCATTGTACACTCAAGAAATGTACATCAAAACATACACATTTTCATTGTACACTCAAGAAATGTACATCAAACCATACACTTTTTCATTGTACATTCAAAAAATGTATATCAAAACATACACATTTTCATTGTACATTCAAGAAATGTACATCAAAACATACACATTTTCATTGTACATTCAAGGAATGTACATCAAAACATACACATTTTCATTGTACATTCAAGAAATGTACATCAAAACATAGACATTTTCATTGTATATACAAGAAATGTATATCAAAACATACACATTTACAGTGTACATTCAAGAAATGTACATCAAAACATACACATTTTCATTGTATATACAAGAAATGTACATCAAACCATACACATTTGCAGTGTACATTCAAGAAATGTACATCAAAACATATACATTTTCATTGTATATATACAAGAAATGTACATCAAAACATACACATTTTCAGTGTACATTCAAGAAATGTACATGAAAACATATACATTTTCATTGTACATTCAAGAAATGTATATCAAAACATACACATTTTCAGATTACATTCAAGAAATGTACATCAAAGCATACACAATTTCATTGTATATACAAGAAATGTACATCAAAACATACACATCTTCATTGTACACTAAAGAAATGTACATCAAAACATACACACTTTCAGTGTACATTCAAGAAATGTACATCAAAACATACACATTTTCATTGTACATTCAAGAAATGTATATCAAAACATACATATTTTCATTGTATATACAAGAAATGTACATCAAAACATACACATTTTCATTGTACCTCAAGAAATCTACATCAAAACATACACATTTTCATTGTACACTCAAGAAATGTACATCAAAACATACACATTTTCATTGTACATTCAAGAAATGTATATCAAAACATACACATTTTCATTGTACATTCAAGAAGTGTACAAGAAAACATACACATTTTCATTGTACATTCAAGGAATGTACATCAAAAAATACACATTTTCTTTGTACATTCAAGAAATGTACATCAAAACACACACATTTTCATTGTACACTCAAGAAATGTACATCAAAACATACACATTTTGAGTGTACATTCAAGAGATATACATCAAAACATGCACATTTTAATTGTATATACCAGAAATGTACATCAAAACATACACATTTTCATTGTATATACAAGAAATGTATATCAAAACATACACATTTTCATTGTATATACAAGAAATGTATATCAAAACATATCCATTTTCAGTGTACATTCAAGAAATGTACATAAAAAACTACACATTTTCATTGTACATTCCAGAAATGTACATCAAAACATACACATTTTCAGTGTACATTCAAGAAATGTATATCAAAAAATACACATTTTCAGTGTACATTCAAGAAATGTACATCAAAGCAAACACATTTTCATTGTACACTAAAGAAATGTACATCAAAACATACACATTTTCATTGTACATTCAAGAAATGCACATCTAAACATACACATTTTCGTTGTACATTCAAGAAATATACATCAAAACATACACATTTTCATTGTACATTCAAAAAATGTACTTCAAAACATACACATTCTCATTGTACATTCAAGAAATGTACATCAAAACATACACAGTGTCATTGTACATTAAAGAAATGTACATCAAAGCCTACACATTTTCAGTGTACATTCAAGAAATGTACATCACAACATACACATTTTCATTGTACACTCAAGAAATGTACATCAAAACATACACATTTTCAGTGTACATTCAACAAATGTACATCAAAACATACACATTTTCATTGTATATACCAGAAATGTACATCAAAACATACACATTTTCATTGTATATACAAGAAATGTACATCAAAACATACACATCTTCAGTGTACATTCAAGAAATGTACATCAAAACATATACATTTTCATTGTATATACAAGAAATGTACATCAAAACATACACATTTTCAGTGTACATTCAAGAAATGTACATGAAAACATATACATTTTCGTTGTACATTCTAGAAATATACATCAAAACATACACATTTTCATAGTATATACAAGAAATGTACATCAAAACATACACATTTTTATTGTACACTCAAGAAATGTACATCAAAACATACACATTTTCAGTGTACATTCAAGAAATGTACATCAAAGCAAACACATTTTCATTGTACACTAAAGAAATGTACATCAAAACATATACATTTTCATTATACATTCAAGAAATACACATCAAAACATACACATTTTCATTGTACATTCAAGAAATATACATCAAAACATACACATTTTCATTGTACATTCAAGAAATGTACATCAAAACATACACATTTTCATTGTACACTCAAGAAATGTACATCAAAACATACACATTTTCATTGTACACTCACGAAATGTACATCAAAACAAACACATTTTCATTGTACATTCAAGAAATCTACATCAAAACATACACATTTTCATTCTACATTCAAGAAATGTACATCAAAACATACACATTTTCATTGTACATTCAAGGAATGTACATCAAAACATACACATTTTCAGTGTACATTCAAGAAATGTATATCAAAACATACACATTTTCAGTGTACATTCAAGAAATGTACATCTAAACATACAAACCTTCATTGTATATACAAGAAATGTACATCAAAACATACACATTTTCATTGTACATTTAAGAAATGTACATCAAAACCTACACATCTTCAGTTTACATTCAAGAAATGTATATCAAAACATACACATTTACAGTGTACATTCAAGAAATGTACATCAAAACATACACATTTTCAGTATACATTCAAGAAATGTACATGAAAACATATACACTTTCATTGTACATTCAAGAAATGTATATCAAAACATACACATTTTCAGTGTACATTCAAGAAATGTGCATCAAAAGATACACATTTTCATTGTACATTCAAGAAATGTACATCAAAACATACACATTTTCATTGTACATTCAAGAAATGTACATCAAAACATACACATTTTCATTTACATTCAAGGAATGTACATCAAAACATACACATTTTCATTGTACATTCAAGAAATGTACATCAAAACACACACATTTTCAGTGTACATTCAAGAAATGTATATCAAAACATACCCATTTTCAGTGTACATTCAACAAATGTACATCAAAACATACACATTTTCATTGTATATACCAGAAATGTACATCAAAGCATACACATTTTCATTGTATATACAAGAAATGTACATCAAAACACACACATTTTCAGTGTACATTCAAGAAATGTATATCAAAACATACACATTTTCATTGTACATTCAAGAAATGTACATCTAAACATACAAATTTTCATTGTATATACAAGAAATGTACATCAAAACATACACATTTTCATTGTACATTTAAGAAATGTACATCAAAACCTACACATTTTCAGTGTACATTCAAGAAATGTACATCAAAACATACACATTTTCATTGTACACTCAAAAATGGACATCAAAACATACACATTTTCATTGTAGATTCAAGAAATGTACATCAAAACATACACATTTTCATTGTGTATACCGGAAATGTACATCAAAACATACACATTTTCATTGTATATACAAGAAATGTACATCAAAACATACACATTTTCAGTGTACATTCAAGAAATGTACATCAAAACATATACATTTTCATTGTATATACAAGAAATGTATATCAAAACATACACATTTTCAGTGTACATTCATGAAATGTACATCAAAACATAAACAGTTTCATAGTACATTCAAGGAATGTACATCAAAACATACACATTTTCATTGTACACTAAAGAAATGTACTTCAAAACATACACATTTTTAGTGTACATTCAAGAAATGTACATCAAAACATTCACATTTTCATTGTACATTCAAGAAATGTAGATCAAAACATACACATTCTCATTGTACATTCAAAAAATGTACATCAAAACATACACATTTTCATTGTACACTCAAGAAATGTACATCAAAACATACACATTTTCATTGTACACTCAAGAAATGTACATCAAACCATACACTTTTTCATTGTACATTCAAAGAATGTATATCAAAACATACACATTTTCATTGTACATTCAAGAAATGTACATCAAAACATACACATTTTCATTGTACATTCAAGGAATGTACATCAAAACATACACATTTTCATTGTACATTCAAGAAATGTACATAAAAACATAGACATTTTCATTGTATATACAAGAAATGTATATCAAAACATACACATTTACAGTGTACATTCAAGAAATGTACATCAAAACATACACATTTTCATTGTATATACAAGAAATGTACATCAAACCATACACATTTGCAGTGTACATTCAAGAAATGTACATCAAAACATATACATTTTCATTGTATATACAAGAAATGTACATTAAAACATACACATTTTCAGTGTACATTCAAGAAATGTACTTGAAAACATATACATTTTCATTGTACATTCAAGAAATGTATATCAAAACATACACATTTTCAGATTACATTCAAGAAATGTACATCAAAGCATACACAATTTCATTGTATATACAAGAAATGTACATCAAAACATACACATCTTCATTGTACACTAAAGAAATGTACATCAAAACATACACACTTTCAGTGTACATTCTAGAAATGTACATCAAAACATACACATTTTCATTGTACATTCAAGAAATGTATATCAAAACATACATATTTTCATTGTATATACAAGAAATGTACATCAAAACATACACATTTTCATTGTACCTCAAGAAATCTACATCAAAACATACACATTTTCATTGTACACTCAAGAAATGTACATCAAAACATACACATTTTCATTGTACATTCAAGAAATGTATATCAAAACATACACATTTTCATTGTACATTCAAGAAGTGTACAAGAAAACATACACATTTTCATTGTACATTCAAGGAATGTACATGAAAAAATACACATTTTCATTGTACATTCAAGAAATGTACATCAAAACACACACATTTTCATTGTACACTCAAGAAATGTACATCAAAACATACACATTTTGAGTGTACATACAAGAGATATACATCAAAACATGCACATTTTAATTGTATATACCAGAAATGTACATCAAAACATACACATTTTCATTGTATATACAAGAAATGTATATCAAAACATACACATTTTCATTGTATATACAAGAAATGTATATCAAAACATATCCATTTTCAGTGTACATTCAAGAAATGTACATAAAAAACTACACATTTTCATTGTACATTCCAGAAATGTACATCAAAACATACACATTTTCAGTGTACATTCAAGAAATGTATATCAAAAAATACACATTTTCAGTGTACATTCAAGAAATGTACATGAAAGCAAACACATTTTCATTGTACACTAAAGAAATGTACATCAAAACATACACATTTTCATTGTACATTCAAGAAATGCACATCTAAACATACACATTTTCGTTGTACATTCAAGAAATATACATCAAAACATACACATTTTCATTGTACATTCAAAAAATGTACTTCAAAACATACACATTCTCATTGTACATTCAAGAAATGTACATCAAAACATACACAGTGTCATTGTACATTAAAGAAATGTACATCAAAGCCTACACATTTTCAGTGTACATTCAAGAAATGTACATCACAACATACACATTTTCATTGTACACTCAAGAAATGTACATCAAAACATACACATTTTCAGTGTACATTCAACAAATGTACATCAAAACATACACATTTTCATTGTATATACCAGAAATGTACATCAAAACATACACATTTTCATTGTATATACAAGAAATGTACATCAAAACATACACATCTTCAGTGTACATTCAAGAAATGTACATCAAAACATATACATTTTCATTGTATATACAAGAAATGTACATCAAAACATACACATTTTCAGTGTACATTCAAGAAATGTATATGAAAACATATACATTTTCGTTGTACATTCTAGAAATATACATCAAAACATACACATTTTCATAGTATATACAAGAAATGTACATCAAAACATACACATTTTTATTGTACACTCAAGAAATGTACATCAAAACATACACATTTTCAGTGTACATTCAAGAAATGTACATCAAAGCAAACACATTTTCATTGTACACTAAAGAAATGTACATCAAAACATATACATTTTCATTATACATTCAAGAAATACACATCAAAACATACACATTTTCATTGTACATTCAAGAAATATACATCAAAACATACACATTTTCATTGTACATTCAAGAAATGTACATCAAAACATACACATTTTCATTGTACACTCAAGAAATGTACATCAAAACATACACATTTTCATTGTACACTCACGAAATGTACATCAAAACATACACATTTTCATTGTACATTCAAGAAATCTACATCAAAACATACACATTTTCATTCTACATTCAAGAAATGTACATCAAAACATACACATTTTCATTGTACATTCAAGGAATGTACATCAAAACATACACATTTTCATTGTACATTCAAGAAATGTACATCAAAACACACACATTTTCAGTGTACATTCAAGAAATGTATATCAAAACATACACATTTTCAGTGTACATTCAAGAAATGTACATCTAAACATACAAACTTTCATTGTATATACAAGAAATGTACATCAAAACATACACATTTTCATTGTACATTTAAGAAATGTACATCAAAACCTACACATCTTCAGTTTACATTCAAGAAATGTATATCAAAACATACACATTTACAGTGTACATTCAAGAAATGTACATCAAAACATACACATTTTCAGTATACATTCAAGAAATGTACATGAAAACATATACACTTTCATTGTACATTCAAGAAATGTATATCAAAACATACACATTTTCAGTGTACATTCAAGAAATGTGCATCAAAAGATACACATTTTCATTGTACATTCAAGAAATGTACATCAAAACATACACATTTTCATTGTACATTCAAGAAATGTACATCAAAACATACACATTTTCATTTACATTCAAGGAATGTACATCAAAACATACACATTTTCATTGTACATTCAAGAAATGTACATCAAAACACACACATTTTCAGTGTACATTCAAGAAATGTATATCAAAACATACCCATTTTCAGTGTACATTCAAGAAATGTACATCTAAACATACAAATTTTCATTGTATATACAAGAAAGGTACATCAAAACATACACATTTTCATTGTACATTTAAGAAATGTACATCAAAACCTACACATTTTCAGTGTACATTCAAGAAATGTACATCAAAACATACACATTTTCATTGTACACTCAAAAATGTACATCAAAACATACACATTTTCATTGTAGATTCAAGAAATGTACATCAAAACATACACATTTTCATTGTATATACCGGAAATGTACATCAAAACATACACATTTTCATTGTATATACAAGAAATGTACATCAAAACATACACATTTTCAGTGTACATTCAAGAAATGTACATCAAAACATATACATTTTCATTGTATATACAAGAAATGTATATCAAAACATACACATTTTCAGTGTACATTGAAGAAATGTACATCAAAACATAAACAGTTTCATAGTACATTCAAGGAATGTACATCAAAACATACACATTTTCATTGTACACTAAAGAAATGTACTTCAAAACATACACATTTTTAGTGTACATTCAAGAAATGTACATAAAAACATTCAGATTTTCATTGTACATTCAAGAAATGTAGATCAAAACATACACATTCTCATTGTACATTCAAGAAATGTACATCAAAACATACACATTTTCATTGTACACTCAAGAAATGTACATCAAAACATACACATTTTCATTGTACACTCAAGAAATGTACATCAAACCTTACACTTTTTCATTGTACATTCAAAAAATGTATATCAAAACATACAAATTTTCATTGTACATTCAAGAAATGTACATCAAAACATACACATTTTCATTGTACATTCAAGGAATGTACATAAAAACATACACATTTTCATTGTACATTCAAGAAATGTACATCAAAACATACACATTTTCATTGTATATACAAGAAATGTATATCAAAACTTACACATTTACAGTGTACATTCAAGAAATGTACATCAAAACATACACATTTTCATTGTATATACAAGAAATGTACATCAAACCACACACATTTGCAGTGTACATTCAAGAAATGTACATCAAAACATATACACTTTCATTGTATATACAAGAAATGTACATCAAAACACACACATTTTCAGTGTACATTCAAGAAATGTATATCAAAACATACACATTTTCAGTGTACATACAAGAAATGTACATCTAAACATACAAACTTTCATTGTATATACAAGAAATGTACATCAAAACATACACATTTTCATTGTACATTTAAGAAATGTACATCAAAATCTACACATTTTCAGTTTACATTCAAGAAATGTACATCAAAACATACACATTTTCATTGTACACTCAAGAAATGTACATCAAAACATACACATTTTCATTGTACATTCAAGAAATGTACATCAAAACATACACATTTTCATTGTATATACCGGAAATGTACATCAAAACATACACATTTTCATTGTATATAAAAGAAATGTACATCAAAACATACACATTTTCAGTGTACATTCAAGAAATGTACATCAAAACATACATTTTCATTGTATATACAAGAAATGTATATCAAAACATACACATTTTCAGTGTACATCAAGAAATGTACATGAAAACATATACATTTTCATTGTATATACAAGAAATGTAAATCAAAACATACACATTTTCAGTGTACATTCAAGAAATGTACATCAAAACATACAAATTTTCATTGTATATACAAGAAATGTACATCAAAACATACACATTTTCATTGTACACTAAAGAAATGTACATCAAAACATACACATTTTCAGTGTACATTCAAGAAATGTACATCAAAACATACACATCTTCAGTGTACATTCAAGAAATGTACATCAAAACATACGCATTTTCATTGTATATACCAGAAATGTACATCAAAATATACACATTTTCATTGTATATACAAGAAATGTACATCAAAACATACACATTTTCAGTGTACATTCAAGAAATGTACATCAAAACATATACATTTTCATTGTACATTCACGAAATGTATATCAAAACATACACATTTTCAGTGTACATTCAAGAAATGTACATCAAAACATACACATTTTCATTGTATATACAAGAAATGTACATCAAAACATACACATTTTCATTGTACACTAAAGAAATGTACATCAAAACATACACATTTTCAGTGTACATTCAAGAAATGTACATCAAACATACACATTTTCATTGTACATTCAAGAAATGTAGATCAAAACATACATATTTTCATTGTACATTCAAGAAATGTACATCAAAACATACACATTTTGATTGTACACTCAAGAAATGTACATCAAAACATACACATTTACATTGTACACTCAAGAAATGTACATCAAAACATACACATTTTCATTGTATATTCAAGAAATGTATATCAAAACATACATATTTTCATTGTACATTCAAGAAATGTACATCAAAACATACACATTTTCATTGTACATTCAAAGAATGTACATCAAAACATACACATTTTCATTGTACATTCAAGGAATGTACATCAAAACATACACATTTTCAGTGTACATTCAAGAAATGTATATGAAAACATACACATTTACAGTGTACATTCAAGAAATGTACATCAAAACATACACATTTTCAGTATACATTCAAGAAATGTACATGAAAACATATACACTTTCATTGTACATTCAAGAAATGTATATCAAAACATACACATTTTCGGTGTACATTCAAGAAATGTGCATCAAAAGATACACATTTTCATTGCACATTCAATAAATGTACATCAAAACATACACATTTTCATTGTACATTCAAGAAATGTACATCAAAACATACACATTTTCATTTACATTCAAGGAATGTACATCAAAACATACACATTTTCATTGTACATTCAAGAAATGTACATCAAAACACACACATTTTCAGTGTACATTCAAGAAATGTATATCAAAACATACACATTTTCAGTGTACATTCAAGAAATGTACATATAAACATACAAATTTTCATTGTATATACAAGAAATGTACATCAAAACATACACATTTTCATTGTACATTTAAGAAATGTACATCAAAACCTACACATTTTCAGTGTACATTCGAGAAATGTACATCAAAACATACACATTTTCATTGTACACTCAAAAATGTACATCAAAACATACACATTTTCATTGTAGATTCAAGAAATGTACATCAAAACATACACATTTTCATTGTATATACCGGAAATGTACATCAAAACATACACATTTTCATTGTATATACAAGAAATGTACATCAAAACATACACATTTTCAGTGTACATTCCAGAAATGTACATCAAAACATATACATTTTCATTGTATATACAAGAAATGTATATCAAAACATACACATTTTCAGTGTACATTCAAGAAATGTACATCAAAACATAAACAGTTTCATAGTACATTCAAGGAATGTACATCAAAACATACACATTTTCATTGTACACTAAAGAAATGTACTTCAAAACATACACATTTTTAGTGTACATTCAAGAAATGTACATCAAAACATTCACATTTTCATTGTACATTCAAGAAATGTAGATCAAAACATACACATTCTCATTGTACATTCAAGAAATGTACATCAAAACATACACATTTTCATTGTACACTCAAGAAATGTACATCAAAACATACACATTTTCATTGTACACTCAAGAAATGTACATCAAACCATACACTTTTTCATTGTACATTCAAAAAATGTATATCAAAACATACACATTTTCATTGTACATTCAAGAAATGTACATCAAAACATACACATTTTCATTGTACATTCAAGGAATGTACATCAAAACATACACATTTTCATTGTGCATTCAAGAAATGTACATCATAACATACACATTTTCATTGTATATACAAGAAATGTATATCAAAACATACACATTTACAGTGTACATTCAAGAAATGTACATCAAAACATACACATTTTCATTGTATATACAAGAAATGTACAACAAACCATACACATTTGCAGTGTACATTCAAGAAATGTACATCAAAACATATACATTTTCATTGTATATACAAGAAATGTACATCAAAACATACACATTTTCAGTGTACATTCAAGAAATGTACATGAAAACATATACATTTTCATTGTACATTCAAGAAATGTATATCAAAACATACACATTTTCAGATTACATTCAAGAAATGTACATCAAAGCATACACAATTTCATTGTATATACAAGAAATGTACATCAAAACATACACATTTTCATTGTACACTAAAGAAATGTACATCAAAACATACACACTTTCAGTGTACATTCAAGAAATGTACATCAAAACATACACATTTTCATTGTACATTCAAGAAATGTATATCAAAACATACACATTTTCATTGTATATTCAAGAAATGTACATCAAAACATACACATTTTCATTGTACCTCAAGAAATCTACATCAAAACATACACATTTTCATTGTACACTCAAGAAATGTACATCAAAACATACACATTTTCATTGTACATTCAAGAAATGTATATCAAAACATACACATTTTCATTGTACATTCAAGAAGTGTACAAGAAAACATACACATTTTCATTGTACATTCAAGGAATGTACATCAAAAAATACACATTTTCATTGTACATTCAAGAAATGTACATCAAAACACACACATTTTCATTGTACACTCAAGAAATGTACATCAAAACATACACATTTTGAGTGTACATTCAAGAGATATACATCAAAACATGCACATTTTAATTGTATATACCAGAAATGTACATCAAAACATACACATTTTCATTGTATATACAAGAAATGTATATCAAAACATACACATTTTCATTGTATATACAAGAAATGTATATCAAAACATATCCATTTTCAGTGTACATTCAAGAAATGTACATAAAAAACTACACATTTTCATTGTACATTCCAGAAATATACATCAAAACATACACATTTTCAGTGTACATTCAAGAAATGTATATAAAAAAATACACATTTTCAGTGTACATTCAAGAAATGTACATCAAAGCAAACACATTTTCATTGTACACTAAAGAAATGTACATCAAAACATACACATTTTCATTGTACATTCAAGAAATGCACATCAAAACATACACATTTTCGTTGTACATTCAAGAAATATACATCAAAACATACACATTTTCATTGTACATTCAAAAAATGTACTTCAAAACATACACATTCTCATTGTACATTCAAGAAATGTACATCAAAACATACACAGTGTCATTGTACATTAAAGAAATGTACATCAAAGCCTACACATTTTCAGTGTACATTCAAGAAATGTACATCACAACATACACATTTTCATTGTACACTCAAGAAATGTACATCAAAACATACACATTTTCAGTGTACATTCAAGAAATGTACATCAAAACATACACATTTTCATTGTATATACCAGAAATGTACATCAAAACATACACATTTTCATTGTATATACAAGAAATGTACATCAAAACATACACATTTTCAGTGTACATTCAAGAAATGTACATCAAAACATATACATTTTCATTGTATATACAAGAAATGTACATCAAAACATACACATTTTCAGTGTACATTCATGAAATGTACATGAAAACATATACATTTTCGTTGTACATTCTAGAAATATACATCAAAACATACACATTTTCATAGTATATACAAGAAATGTACATCAAAACATACACATTTTTATTGTACACTCAAGAAATGTACATCAAAACATACACATTTTCAGTGTACATTCAAGAAATGTACATCAAAGCAAACACATTTTCATTGTACACTAAAGAAATGTACATCAAAACATATACATTTTCATTATACATTCAAGAAATGCACATCAAAACATACACATTTTCATTGTACATTCAAGAAATATACATCAAAACATACACATTTTCATTATACATTCAAGAAATGTACATCAAAACATACACATTTTCATTGTACATTCTAGAAATATACATCAAAACATACACATTTTCATAGTATATACAAGAAATGTACATCAAAAAATACACATTTTTATTGTACACTCAAGAAATGTACATCAAAACATACACATTTTCAGTGTACATTCAAGAAATGTACATCAAAGCAAACACATTTTCATTGTACACTAAAGAAATGTGCATCAAAACATATACATTTTCATTATACATTCAAGAAATACACATCAAAACATACACATTTTCATTGTACATTCCAGAAATATACATCAAAACATACACATTTTCATTGTACATTCAAGAAATGTACATCAAAACATACACATTTTCATTGTACACTCAAGAAATGTACATCAAAACATACACATTTTCATTGTACACTCACGAAATGTACATCAAAACATACACATTTTCATTGTACATTCAAGAAATCTACATCAAAACATACACATTTTCATTGTACATTCAAGAAATGTACATCACAACATACACATTTTCATTGTACATTCAAGGAATGTACATCAAAACATACACATTTTCATTGTACATTCAAGAAATGTACATCAAAACACACACATTTTCAGTATACATTCAAGAAATGTATATCAAAACATACACATTTTCAGTGTACATTCAAGAAATGTACATCTAAACATACAAACTTTCATTGTATATACAAGAAATGTACATCAAAACATACAGATTTTCATTGTACATTTAAGAAATGTACATCAAAACCTACACATTTTCAGTTTACATTCAAGAAATGTACATCAAAACATACACATTTTCATTGTACACTCAAGAAATGTACATCAAAACATAGACATTTTCATTGTACATTCAAGAAATGTACATCAAAACATACACTTTTTCATTGTATATACCGGAAATGTACATCAAAAAATACACATTTTCATTGTATATACAAGAAATGTACATCAAAACATACACATTTTCAGTGTACATTCAAGAAATGTACATCAAAACATACATTTTCATTGTATATACAAGAAATGTATATCAAAACATACACATTTTCAGTGTACATCAAGAAATGTACATGAAAACATATACATTTTCATTGTATATACAAGAAATGTATATCAAAACATACACATTTTCATTGTACACTAAAGAAATGTACATCAAAACATACACATTTTCAGTGTACATTCAAGAAATGTACATCAAAACATACACATCTTCAGTGTACATTCAAGAAATGTACATCAAAACATACACATTTTCATTGTATATACCAGAAATGTACATCAAAACATACACATTTTCATTGTATATACAAGAAATGTACATCAAAACATACACATTTTCATTGTACATTTAAGAAATGTACATCAAAACCTACACATTTTCAGTTTACATTCAAGAAATGTACATCAAAACATATACATTTTCATTGTACATTCACGAAATGTATATCAAAACATACACATTTTCAGTGTACATTCAAGAAATGTACATCAAAACATACACATTTTCATTGTATATACAAGAAATGTACATCAAAACATACACATTTTCATTGTACACTAAAGAAATGTACATCAAAACATACACATTTTCAGTGTACATTCAAGAAATGTACATCAAACATACACATTTTCATTGTACATTCAAGAAATGTTGATCAAAACATACATATTTTCATTGTACATTCAAGAAATGTACATCAAAACATACACATTTTCATTGTACATTCAAGAAATGTACATCAAAGCAAACACATTTTCATTGTACACTAAAGAAATGTACATCAAAACATATACATTTTCATTATACATTCAAGAAATGCACATCAAAACATACACATTTTCATTGTACATTCAAGAAATATACATCAAAACATACACATTTTCATTATACATTCAAGAAATGTACATCAAAACATACACATTTTCATTGTACATTCTAGAAATATACATCAAAACATACACATTTTCATAGTATATACAAGAAATGTACATCAAAAAATACACATTTTTATTGTACACTCAAGAAATGTACATCAAAGCATACACATTTTCAGTGTACATTCAAGAAATGTACATCAAAGCAAACACATTTTCATTGTACACTAAAGAAATGTGCATCAAAACATATACATTTTCATTATACATTCAAGAAATACACATCAAAACATACACATTTTCATTGTACATTCAAGAAATATACATCAAAACATACACATTTTCATTGTACATTCAAGAAATGTACATCAAAACATACACATTTTCATTGTACACTCAAGAAATGTACATCAAAACATACACATTTTCATTGTACACTCACGAAATGTACATCAAAACATACACATTTTCATTGTACATTCAAGAAATCTACATCAAAACATACACATTTTCATTGTACATTCAAGGAATGTACATCAAAACATACACATTTTCATTGTACATTCAAGAAATGTACATCAAAACACACACATTTTCAGTGTACATTCAAGAAATGTATATCAAAACATACACATTTTCAGTGTACATTCAAGAAATGTACATCTAAACATACAAACTTTCATTGTATATACAAGAAATGTACATCAAAACATACACATTTTCATTGTACATTTAAGAAATGTACATAAAAACCTACACATTTTCAGTTTACATTCAAGAAATGTACATCAAAACATACACATTTTCATTGTACACTCAAGAAATGTACATCAAAACATACACATTTTCATTGTACATTCAAGAAATGTACATCAAAACATACACATTTTCATTGTATATACCGGAAATGTACATCAAAAAATACACATTTTCATTGTATATACAAGAAATGTACATCAAAACATACACATTTTCAGTGTACATTCAAGAAATGTACATCAAAACATACATTTTCATTGTATATACAAGAAATGTATATCAAAACATACACATTTTCAGTGTACATCAAGAAATGTACATGAAAACATATACATTTTCATTGTATATACAAGAAATGTATATCAAAACATACACATTTTCAGTGTACATTCAAGAAATGTAAATCTAAACATACACATTTTCAGTGTACATTCAAGAAATGTACATCAAAACATACAAATTTTCATTGTATATACAAGAAATGTACATCAAAACATACACATTTTCAGTGTACATTCAAGAAATGTACATCAAAACATACACATCTTCAGTGTACATTCAAGAAATGTACATCAAAACATACACATTTTCATTGTATATACCAGAAATGTACATCAAAACATACACATTTTCATTGTATATACAAGAAATGTACATCAAAACATACACATTTTCATTGTACATTTAAGAAATGTACATCAAAACCTACACATTTTCAGTTTACATTCAAGAAATGTACATCAAAACATTAACATTTTCATTGTACATTCACGAAATGTATATCAAAACATACACATTTTCAGTGTACATTCAAGAAATGTACATCAAAACATACACATTTTCATTGTATATACAAGAAATGTACATCAAAACATACACATTTTCATTGTACACTAAAGAAATGTACATCAAAACATACACATTTTCAGTGTACATTCAAGAAATGTACATCAAACATACACATTTTCATTGTACATTCAAGAAATGTACATCAAAACATACACATTTTCATTGTACATTCAAGAAATGTACATCAAAGCAAACACATTTTCATTGTACACTAAAGAAATGTACATCAAAACATATACATTTTCATTATACATTCAAGAAATGCACATCAAAACATACACATTTTCATTGTACATTCAAGAAATGTACATCAAAACATACACATTTTCATTGTACATTCTAGAAATATACATCAAAACATACACATTTTCATAGTATATACAAGAAATGTACATCAAAACATATACATTTTCATTATACATTCAAGAAATGTACATCAAAACATACACATTTTCATTATACATTCAAGAAATGTACATCAAAACATACACATTTTCATTGTACATTCTAGAAATATACATCAAAACATACACATTTTCATAGTATATACAAGAAATGTACATCAAAAAATACACATTTTTATTGTACACTCAAGAAATGTACATCAAAACATACACATTTTCAGTGTACATTCAAGAAATGTACATCAAAGCAAACACATTTTCATTGTACACTAAAGAAATGTGCATCAAAACATATACATTTTCATCATACATTCAAGAAATACACATCAAAACATACACATTTTCATTGTACATTCAAGAAATATACATCAAAACATACACATTTTCATTGTACATTAAAGAAATGTACATCAAAACATACACATTTTCATTGTACACTCAAGAAATGTACATCAAAACATACACATTTTCATTGTACACTCACGAAATGTACATCAAAACATACACCTTTTCATTGTACATTCAAGAAATCTACATCAAAACATACACATTTTCATTGTACATTCAAGAAATGTACATCAAAACATACACATTTTCATTGTACATTCAAGGAATGTACATCAAAACATACACATTTTCAGTGTACATTCAAGAAATGTACATCTAAACATACAAACTTTCATTGTATATACAAGAAATGTACATCAAAACATACACATTTTCATTGTACATTTAAGAAATGTACATCAAAACCTACACATTTTCAGTTTACATTCAAGAAATGTACATCAAAACATACACATGTTCATTGTACACTCAAGAAATGTACATCAAAACATACACATTTTCATTGTACATTCAAGAAATGTACATCAAAACATACACATTTTCATTGTATATACAAGAAATGTACATCAAAACATACACATTTTTATTGTACACTCAAGAAATGTACATCAAAACATACACATTTTCAGTGTACATTCAAGAAATGTACATCAAAGCAAACACATTTTCATTGTACACTAAAGAAATGTACATCAAAACATATACATTTTCATTATACATTCAAGAAATGCACATCAAAACATACACATTTTCATTGTACATTAAAGAAATATACATCAAAACATACACATTTTCATTATACATTCAAGAAATGTACATCAAAACATACACATTTTCATTGTACATTCTAGAAATATACATCAAAACATACACATTTTCATAGTATATACAAGAAATGTACATAAAAAAATACACATTTTTATTGTACACTCAAGAAATGTACATCAAAACATACACATTTTCAGTGTACATTCAAGAAATGTACATCAAAGCAAACACATTTTCATTGTACACTAAAGAAATGTGCATCAAAACATATACATTTTCATTATACATTCAAGAAATACACATCAAAACATACACATTTTCATTGTACATTCAAGAAATATACATCAAAACATACACATTTTCATTGTACATTCAAGAAATGTACATCAAAACATACACATTTTCATTGTACACTCAAGAAATGTACATCAAAACGTACACATTTTCATTGTACACTCACGAAATGTACATCAAAACATACACATTTTCATTGTACATTCAAGAAATCTACATCAACACATACACATTTTCATTGTACATTCAAGAAATGTACATCAAAACATACACATTTTCATTGTACATTCAAGGAATGTACATCAAAACATACACATTTTCTTTGTACATTCAAGAAATGTACATCAAAACACACACATTTTCAGTGTACATTCAAGAAATGTATATCAAAACATACACATTTTGAGTGTACATTCAAGAAATGTACATCTAAACATACAAACTTTCATTGTATATACAAGAAATGTACATCAAAACATACACATTTTCATTGTACATTTAAGAAATGTACATCAAAACCTACACATTTTCAGTTTACATTCAAGGAAATGTACATCAAAACATACACATTTTCATTGTACACTCAAGAAATGTACATCAAAACATACACATTTTCATTGTACTTTCAAGAAATGTACATCAAAACATACACATTTTCATTGTATATACCGGAAATGTACATCAAAAAATACACATTTTCATTGTATATACAAGAAATGTACATCAAAACATACACATTTTCAGTGTACATTCAAGAAATGTACATCAAAACATACATTTTCATTGTATATACAAGAAATGTATATCAAAACATACACATTTTCAGTGTACATCAAGAAATGTACATGAAAACATATACATTTTCATTGTATATACAAGAAATGTATATCAAAACATACACATTTTCAGTGTACATTCAAGAAATGTAAATCTAAACATACACATTTTCAGTGTACATTCAAGAAATGTACATCAAAACATACAAATTTTCATTGTATATACAATAAATGTACATCAAAACATACACATTTTCATTGTACACTAAAGAAATGTACATCAAAACATACACATTTTCATTGTACATTCAAGAAATGTACATCAAAACATACACATTTTCATTGTACATTCAAGAAATGTACATCAAAACATACACATTTTCATTGTACATTCAAGAAATGTACATCAAAACATACACATTTTCATTGTATATACCGGAAATGTACATCAAAAAATACACATTTTCATTGTATATACAAGAAATGTACATCAAAACATACACATTTTCAGTGTACATTCAAGAAATGTACATCAAAACATACATTTTCATTGTATATACAAGAAATGTATATCAAAACATACACATTTTCAGTGTACATCAAGAAATGTACATGAAAACATATACATTTTCATTGTATATACAAGAAATGTATATCAAAACATACACATTTTCAGTGTACATTCAAGAAATGTAAATCTAAACATACACATTTTCAGTGTACATTCAAGAAATGTACATCAAAACATACAAATTTTCATTGTATATACAAGAAATGTACATCAAAACATACACATTTTCAGTGTACATTCAAGAAATGTACATCAAAACATACACATCTTCAGTGTACATTCAAGAAATGTACATCAAAACATACACATTTTCATTGTATATACCAGAAATGTACATCAAAACATACACATTTTCATTGTATATACAAGAAATGTACATCAAAACATACACATTTTCATTGTACATTTAAGAAATGTACATCAAAACCTACACATTTTCAGTTTACATTCAAGAAATGTACATCAAAACATATACATTTTCATTGTACATTCACGAAATGTATATCAAAACATACACATTTTCAGTGTACATTCAAGAAATGTACATCAAAACATACACATTTTCATTGTATATACAAGAAATGTACATCAAAACATACACATTTTCATTGTACACTAAAGAAATGTACATCAAAACATACACATTTTCAGTGTACATTCAAGAAATGTACATCAAACATACACATTTTCATTGTACATTCAAGAAATGTACATCAAAACATACACATTTTCATTGTACATTCAAGAAATGTACATCAAAGCAAACACATTTTCATTGTACACTAAAGAAATGTACATCAAAACATATACATTTTCATTATACATTCAAGAAATGCACATCAAAACATACACATTTTCATTGTACATTCAAGAAATGTACATCAAAACATACACATTTTCATTGTACATTCTAGAAATATACATCAAAACATACACATTTTCATAGTATATACAAGAAATGTACATCAAAACATATACATTTTCATTATACATTCAAGAAATGTACATCAAAACATACACATTTTCATTATACATTCAAGAAATGTACATCAAAACATACACATTTTCATTGTACATTCTAGAAATATACATCAAAACATACACATTTTCATAGTATATACAAGAAATGTACATCAAAAAATACACATTTTTATTGTACACTCAAGAAATGTACATCAAAACATACACATTTTCAGTGTACATTCAAGAAATGTACATCAAAGCAAACACATTTTCATTGTACACTAAAGAAATGTGCATCAAAACATATACATTTTCATCATACATTCAAGAAATACACATCAAAACATACACATTTTCATTGTACATTCAAGAAATATACATCAAAACATACACATTTTCATTGTACATTAAAGAAATGTACATCAAAACATACACATTTTCATTGTACACTCAAGAAATGTACATCAAAACATACACATTTTCATTGTACACTCACGAAATGTACATCAAAACATACACCTTTTCATTGTACATTCAAGAAATCTACATCAAAACATACACATTTTCATTGTACATTCAAGAAATGTACATCAAAACATACACATTTTCATTGTACATTCAAGGAATGTACATCAAAACATACACATTTTCATTGTACATTCAAGAAATGTACATCAAAGCACACACATTTTCAGTGTACATTCAAGAAATGTATATCAAAACATACACATTTTCAGTGTACATTCAAGAAATGTACATCTAAACATACAAACTTTCATTGTATATACAAGAAATGTACATCAAAACATACACATTTTCATTGTACATTTAAGAAATGTACATCAAAACCTACACATTTTCAGTTTACATTCAAGAAATGTACATCAAAACATACACATGTTCATTGTACACTCAAGAAATGTACATCAAAACATACACATTTTCATTGTACATTCAAGAAATGTACATCAAAACATACACATTTTCATTGTATATACAAGAAATGTACATCAAAACATACACATTTTTATTGTATACTCAAGAAATGTACATCAAAACATACACATTTTCAGTGTACATTCAAGAAATGTACATCAAAGCAAACACATTTTCATTGTACACTAAAGAAATGTACATCAAAACATATACATTTTCATTATACATTCAAGAAATGCACATCAAAACATACACATTTTCATTGTACATTAAAGAAATATACATCAAAACATACACATTTTCATTATACATTCAAGAAATGTACATCAAAACATACACATTTTCATTGTACATTCTAGAAATATACATCAAAACATACACATTTTCATAGTATATACAAGAAATGTACATAAAAAAATACACATTTTTATTGTACACTCAAGAAATGTACATCAAAACATACACATTTTCAGTGTACATTCAAGAAATGTACATCAAAGCAAACACATTTTCATTGTACACTAAAGAAATGTGCATCAAAACATATACATTTTCATTATACATTCTAGAAATACACATCAAAACATACACATTTTCATTGTACATTCAAGAAATATACATCAAAACATACACATTTTCATTGTACATTCAAGAAATGTACATCAAAACATACACATTTTCATTGTACACTCAAGAAATGTACATCAAAACGTACACATTTTCATTGTACACTCACGAAATGTACATCACAACATACACATTTTCATTGTACATTCAAGAAATCTACATCAACACATACACATTTTCATTGTACATTCAAGAAATGTACATCAAAACATACACATTTTCATTGTACATTCAAGGAATGTACATCAAAACATACACATTTTCTTTGTACATTCAAGAAATGTACATCAAAACACACACATTTTCAGTGTACATTCAAGAAATGTATATCAAAACATACACATTTTGAGTGTACATTCAAGAAATGTACATCTAAACATACAAACTTTCATTGTATATACAAGAAATGTACATCAAAACATACACATTTTCATTGTACATTTAAGAAATGTACATCAAAACCTACACATTTTCAGTTTACATTCAAGGAAATGTACATCAAAACATACACATTTTCATTGTACACTCAAGAAATGTACATCAAAACATACACATTTTCATTGTACTTTCAAGAAATGTACATCAAAACATACACATTTTCATTGTATATACCGGAAATGTACATCAAAAAATACACATTTTCATTGTATATACAAGAAATGTACATCAAAACATACACATTTTCAGTGTACATTCAAGAAATGTACATCAAAACATACATTTTCATTGTATATACAAGAAATGTATATCAAAACATACACATTTTCAGTGTACATCAAGAAATGTACATGAAAACATATACATTTTCATTGTATATACAAGAAATGTATATCAAAACATACACATTTTCAGTGTACATTCAAGAAATGTAAATCTAAACATACACATTTTCAGTGTACATTCAAGAAATGTACATCAAAACATACAAATTTTCATTGTATATACAATAAATGTACATCAAAACATACACATTTTCATTGTACACTAAAGAAATGTACATCAAAACATACACATTTTCATTGTACATTCAAGAAATGTACATCAAAACATACACATTTTCATTGTACATTCAAGAAATGTACATCAAAACATACACATTTTCATTGTACATTCAAGAAATGTACATCAAAACATACACATTTTCATTGTATATACCGGAAATGTACATCAAAAAATACACATTTTCATTGTATATACAAGAAATGTACATCAAAACATACACATTTTCAGTGTACATTCAAGAAATGTACATCAAAACATACATTTTCATTGTATATACAAGAAATGTATATCAAAACATACACATTTTCAGTGTACATCAAGAAATGTACATGAAAACATATACATTTTCATTGTATATACAAGAAATGTATATCAAAACATACACATTTTCAGTGTACATTCAAGAAATGTAAATCTAAACATACACATTTTCAGTGTACATTCAAGAAATGTACATCAAAACATACAAATTTTCATTGTATATACAAGAAATGTACATCAAAACATACACATTTTCAGTGTACATTCAAGAAATGTACATCAAAACATACACATCTTCAGTGTACATTCAAGAAATGTACATCAAAACATACACATTTTCATTGTATATACCAGAAATGTACATCAAAACATACACATTTTCATTGTATATACAAGAAATGTACATCAAAACATACACATTTTCATTGTACATTTAAGAAATGTACATCAAAACCTACACATTTTCAGTTTACATTCAAGAAATGTACATCAAAACATATACATTTTCATTGTACATTCACGAAATGTATATCAAAACATACACATTTTCAGTGTACATTCAAGAAATGTACATCAAAACATACACATTTTCATTGTATATACAAGAAATGTACATCAAAACATACACATTTTCATTGTACACTAAAGAAATGTACATCAAAACATACACATTTTCAGTGTACATTCAAGAAATGTACATCAAACATACACATTTTCATTGTACATTCAAGAAATGTAGATCAAAACATACATATTTTCATTGTACATTCAAGAAATGTACATCAAAACATACACATTTTCATTGTACATTCAAGAAATGTACATCAAAGCAAACACATTTTCATTGTACACTAAAGAAATGTACATCAAAACATATACATTTTCATTATACATTCAAGAAATGCACATCAAAACATACACATTTTCATTGTACATTCAAGAAATATACATCAAAACATACACATTTTCATTATACATTCAAGAAATGTACATCAAAACATACACATTTTCATTGTACATTCTAGAAATATACATCAAAACATACACATTTTCATAGTATATACAAGAAATGTACATCAAAAAATACACATTTTTATTGTACACTCAAGAAATGTACATCAAAACATACACATTTTCAGTGTACATTCAAGAAATGTACATCAAAGCAAACACATTTTCATTGTACACTAAAGAAATGTGCATCAAAACATATACATTTTCATCATACATTCAAGAAATACACATCAAAACATACACATTTTCATTGTACATTCAAGAAATATACATCAAAACATACACATTTTCATTGTACATTAAAGAAATGTACATCAAAACATACACATTTTCATTGTACACTCAAGAAATGTACATCAAAACATACACATTTTCATTGTACACTCACGAAATGTACATCAAAACATACACATTTTCATTGTACATTCAAGAAATCTACATCAAAACATACACATTTTCATTGTACATTCAAGAAATGTACATCAAAACATACACATTTTCATTGTACATTCAAGGAATGTACATCAAAACATACATATTTTCATTGTACATTCAAGAAATGTACATCAAAGCACACACATTTTCAGTGTACATTCAAGAAATGTATATCAAAACATACACATTTTCAGTGTACATTCAAGAAATGTACATCTAAACATACAAACTTTCATTGTATATACAAGAAATGTACATCAAAACGTACACATTTTCATTGTACATTTAAGAAATGTACATCAAAACCTACACATTTTCAGTTTACATTCAAGAAATGTACATCAAAACATACACATTTTCATTGTACACTCAAGAAATGTACATCAAAACATACACATTTTCATTGTACATTCAAGAAATGTACATCAAAACATACACATTTTCATTGTATATACAAGAAATGTACATCAAAACACACACATTTTTATTGTACACTCAAGAAATGTACATCAAAACATACACATTTTCAGTGTACATTCAAGAAATGTACATCAAAGCAAACACATTTTCATTGTACACTAAAGAAATGTACATCAAAACATATACATTTTCATTATACATTCAAGAAATGCACATCAAAACATACACATTTTCATTGTACATTCAAGAAATATACATCAAAACATACACATTTTCATTATACATTCAAGAAATGTACATCAAAACATACACATTTTCATTGTACATTCTAGAAATATACATCAAAACATACACATTTTCATAGTATATACAAGAAATGTACATAAAAAAATACACATTTTTATTGTACACTCAAGAAATGTACATCAAAACATACACATTTTCAGTGTACATTCAAGAAATGTACATCAAAGCAAACACATTTTCATTGTACACTAAAGAAATGTGCATCAAAACATATACATTTTCATTATACATTCAAGAAATACACATCAAAACATACACATTTTCATTGTACATTCAAGAAATATACATCAAAACATACACATTTTCATTGTACATTCAAGAAATGTACATCAAAACATACACATTTTCATTGTACACTCAAGAAATGTACATCAAAACGTACACATTTTCATTGTACACTCACGAAATGTACATCAAAACATACACATTTTCATTGTACATTCAAGAAATCTACATCAAAACATACACATTTTCATTGTACATTCAAGAAATGTACATCAAAACATACACATTTTCATTGTACATTCAAGGAATGTACATCAAAACATACACATTTTCATTGTACATTCAAGAAATGTACATTAAAACACACACATTTTCAGTGTACATTCAAGAAATGTATATCAAAACATACACATTTTGAGTGTACATTCAAGAAATGTACATCTAAACATACAAACTTTCATTGTATATACAAGAAATGTACATCAAAACATACACATTTTCATTGTACATTTAAGAAATGTACATCAAAACCTACACATTTTCAGTTTACATTCAAGGAAATGTACATCAAAACATACACATTTTCATTGTACACTCAAGAAATGTACATCAAAACATACACATTTTCATTGTACATTCAAGAAATGTACATCAAAACATACACATTTTCATTGTATATACCGGAAATGTACATCAAAAAATACACATTTTCATTGTATATACAAGAAATGTACATCAAAACCTACACATTTTCAGTGTACATTCAAGAAATGTACATCAAAACATACATTTTCATTGTATATACAAGAAATGTATATCAAAACATACACATTTTCAGTGTACATCAAGAAATGTACATGAAAACATATACATTTTCATTGTATATACAAGAAATGTATATCAAAACATACACATTTTCAGTGTACATTCAAGAAATGTAAATCTAAACATACACATTTTCAGTGTACATTCAAGAAATGTACATCAAAACATACAAATTTTCATTGTATATACAAGAAATGTACATCAAAACATACACATTTTCATTGTACACTAAAGAAATGTACATCAAAACATACACTTTTTCAGTGTACATTCAAGAAATGTACATCAAAACATACACATCTTCAGTGTACATTCAAGAAATGTACATCAAAACATACACATTTTCATTGTATATACCAGAAATGTACATCAAAACATACACATTTTCATTGTATATACAAGAAATGTACATCAAAACATACACATTTTCATTGTACATTTAAGAAATGTACATCAAAACCTACACATTTTCAGTTTACATTCAAGAAATGTACATCAAAACATATACATTTTCATTGTACATTCACGAAATGTATATCAAAACATACACATTTTCAGTGTACATTCAAGAAATGTACATCAAAACATACACATTTTCATTGTACATACAAGAAATGTACATCAAAACATACACATTTTCATTGTACACTAAAGAAATGTACATCAAAACATACACATTTTCAGTGTACATTCAAGAAATGTACATCAAACATACACATTTTCATTGTACATTCAAGAAATGTAGATCAAAACATACATATTTTCATTGTACATTCAAGAAATGTACATCAAAGCATACACATTTTCATTGTACATTCAAGAAATGTACATCAAAGCAAACACATTTTCATTGTACACTAAAGAAATGTACATCAAAACATATACATTTTCATTATACATTCAAGAAATGCACATCAAAACATACACATTTTCATTGTACATTCAAGAAATATACATCAAAACATACACATTTTCATTGTACATTCAAGAAATGTACATCAAAACATACACATTTTCATTGTACATTCTAGAAATATACATCAAAACATACACATTTTCATAGTATATACAAGAAATGTACATCAAAAAATACACATTTTTATTGTACACTCAAGAAATGTACATCAAAACATACACATTTTCAGTGTACATTCAAGAAATGTACATCAAAGCAAACACATTTTCATTGTACACTAAAGAAATGTGCATCAAAACATATACATTTTCATTATACATTCAAGAAATACACATCAAAACATACACATTTTCATTGTACATTCAAGAAATATACATCAAAACATACACATTTTCATTGTACATTCAAGAAATGTACATCAACACATACACATTTTCATTGTACACTCAAGAAATGTACATCAAAACATACACATTTTCATTGTACACTCACGAAATGTACATCAAAACATACACATTTTCATTGTACATTCAAGAAATCTACATCAAAACACACACATTTTCATTGTACATTCAAGAAATGTACATCAAAACATACACATTTTCATTGTACATTCAAGGAATATACATCAAAACATACACATTTTCATTGTACATTCAAGAAATGTACATCAAAACACACACATTTTCAGTGTACATTCAAGAAATGTATATCAAAACATACACATTTTCAGTGTACATTCAAGAAATGTACATCTAAACATACAAACTTTCATTGTATATACAAGAAATGTACATCAAAACATACACATTTTCATTGTACATTTAAGAAATGTACATCAAAACCTACACATTTTCAGTTTACATTCAAGAAATGTACATCAAAACATACACATTTTCATTGTATATACCGGAAATGTACATCAAAAAATACACATTTTCATTGTATATACAAGAAATGTACATCAAAACCTACACATTTTCAGTGTACATTCAAGAAATGTACATCAAAACATACATTTTCATTGTATATACAAGAAATGTATATCAAAACATACACATTTTCAGTGTACATCAAGAAATGTACATGAAAACATATACATTTTCATTGTATATACAAGAAATGTATATCAAAACATACACATTTTCAGTGTACATTCAAGAAATGTAAATCTAAACATACACATTTTCAGTGTACATTCAAGAAATGTACATCAAAACATACAAATTCTCATTGTATATACAAGAAATGTACATCAAAACATACACATTTTCATTGTACACTAAAGAAATGTACATCAAAACATACACTTTTTCAGTGTACATTCAAGAAATGTACATCAAAACATACACATCTTCAGTGTACATTCAAGAAATGTACATCAAAACATACACATTTTCATTGTATATACCAGAAATGTACATCAAAACATACACATTTTCATTGTATATACAAGAAATGTACATCAAAACATACACATTTTCATTGTACATTTAAGAAATGTACATCAAAACCTACACATTTTCAGTTTACATTCAAGAAATGTACATCAAAACATATACATTTTCATTGTACATTCACGAAATGTATATCAAAACATACACATTTTCAGTGTACATTCAAGAAATGTACATCAAAACATACACATTTTCATTGTACATACAAGAAATGTACATCAAAACATACACATTTTCATTGTACACTAAAGAAATGTACATCAAAACATACACATTTTCAGTGTACATTCAAGAAATGTACATCAAACATACACATTTTCATTGTACATTCAAGAAATGTAGATCAAAACATACATATTTTCATTGTACATTCAAGAAATGTACATCAAAGCATACACATTTTCATTGTACATTCAAGAAATGTACATCAAAGCAAACACATTTTCATTGTACACTAAAGAAATGTACATCAAAACATATACATTTTCATTATACATTCAAGAAATGCACATCAAAACATACACATTTTCATTGTACATTCAAGAAATATACATCAAAACATACACATTTTCATTATACATTCAAGAAATGTACATCAAAACATACACATTTTCATTGTACATTCTAGAAATATACATCAAAACATACACATTTTCATAGTATATACAAGAAATGTACATCAAAAAATACACATTTTTATTGTACACTCAAGAAATGTCCATCAAAACATACACATTTTCAGTGTACATTCAAGAAATGTACATCAAAGCAAACACATTTTCATTGTACACTAAAGAAATGTGCATCAAAACATATACATTTTCATTATACATTCAAGAAATACACATCAAAACATACACATTTTCATTGTACATTCAAGAAATATACATCAAAACATACACATTTTCATTGTACATTCAAGAAATGTACATCAACACATACACATTTTCATTGTACACTCAAGAAATGTACATCAAAACATACACATTTTCATTGTACACTCACGAAATGTACATCAAAACATACACATTTTCATTGTACATTCAAGAAATCTACATCAAAACACACACATTTTCATTGTACATTCAAGAAATGTACATCAAAACATACACATTTTCATTGTACATTCAAGGAATATACATCAAAACATACACATTTTCATTGTACATTCAAGAAATGTACATCAAAACACACACATTTTCAGTGTACATTCAAGAAATGTATATCAAAACATACACATTTTCAGTGTACATTCAAGAAATGTACATCTAAACATACAAACTTTCATTGTATATACAAGAAATGTACATCAAAACATACACATTTTCATTGTACATTTAAGAAATGTACATCAAAACCTACACATTTTCAGTTTACATTCAAGAAATGTACATCAAAACATACACATTTTCATTGTACACTCAAGAAATGTACATCAAAACATACACATTTTCATTGTACATTCAAGAAATGTACATCAAAACATACACATTTTCATTGTATATACCGGAAATGTACATCAAAAAATACACATTTTCATTGTATATACAAGAAATGTACATCAAAACATACACATTTTCAGTGTACATTCAAGAAATGTACATCAAAACATACATTTTCATTGTATATACAAGAAATTAATATCAAAACATACACATTTTCAGTGTACATCAAGAAATGTACATGAAAACATATACATTTTCATTGTATATACAAGAAATGTATATCAAAACATACACATTTTCAGTGTACATTCAAGAAATGTAAATCTAAACATACACATTTTCAGTGTACATTCAAGAAATGTACATCAAAACATACAAATTTTCATTGTATATACAAGAAATGTACATCAAAACATACACATTTTCATTGTACACTAAAGAAATGTACATCAAAACATACACATTTTCAGTGTACATTCAAGAAATGTACATCAAAACATACACATCTTCAGTGTACATTCAAGAAATGTACATCAAAACATACACATTTTCATTGTATATACCAGAAATGTACATCAAAACATACACATTTTAATTGTATATACAAGAAATGTACATCAAAACATACACATTTTCATTGTACATTTAAGAAATGTACATCAAAACCTACACATTTTCAGTTTACATTCAAGAAATGTACATCAAAACATACACATTTTCATTGTATATACCAGAAATGTACATCAAAACATACACATTTTCATTGTATATACAAGAAATGTACATCAAAACATACACATTTTCATTGTACATTTAAGAAATGTACATCAAAACATACACATTTTCAGTGTACATTCAAGAAATGTACATCAAAGCAAACACATTTTCATTGTACACTAAAGAAATGTACATCAAAACATATACATTTTCATTATACATTCAAGAAATGCACATCAAAACATACACATTTTCATTGTACATTCAAGAAATATACATCAAAACATACACATTTTCATTATACATTCAAGAAATGTACATCAAAACATACACATTTTCATTGTACATTCTAGAAATATACATCAAAACATACACATTTTCATAGTATATACAAGAAATGTACATCAAAAAATACACATTTTTATTGTACACTCAAGAAATGTACATCAAAACATACACATTTTCAGTGTACATTCAAGAAATGTACATCAAAGCAAACACATTTTCATTGTACACTAAAGAAATGTGCATCAAAACATATACATTTTCATTATACATTCAAGAAATACACATCAAAACATACACATTTTCATTGTACATTCAAGAAATATACATCAAAACATACACATTTTCATTGTACATTCAAGAAATGTACATCAAAACATACACATTTTCATTGTACACTCAAGAAATGTACATCAAAACATACACATTTTCATTGTACACTCACGAAATGTACATCAAAACATACACATTTTCATTGTACATTCAAGAAATCTACATCAAAACATACACATTTTCATTGTACATTCAAGAAATGTACATCAAAACATACACATTTTCATTGTATATTCTAGAAATGTACATCAAAACACACACATTTTCAGTGTACATTCAAGAAATGTATATCAAAACATACACATTTTCAGTGTACATTCAAGAAATGTACATCTAAACATACAAACTTTCATTGTATATACAAGAAATGTACATCAAAACATACACATTTTCATTGTACATTTAAGAAATGTACATCAAAACCTACACATTTTCAGTTTACATTCAAGAAATGTACATCAAAACATACACATTTTCATTGTACACTCAAGAAATGTACATCAAAACATACACATTTTCATTGTACATTCAAGAAATGTACATCAAAACATACACATTTTCATTGTATATACCGGAAATGTACATCAAAAAATACACATTTTCATTGTATATACAAGAAATGTACATCAAAACATACACATTTTCAGTGTACATTCAAGAAATGTATATCAAAACATACACATTTTCAGTGTACATCAAGAAATGTACATGAAAACATATACATTTTCATTGTATATACAAGAAATGTATATCAAAACATACACATTTTCAGTGTACATTCAAGAAATGTAAATCTAAACATACACATTTTCAGTGTACATTCAAGAAATGTACATCAAAACATGCAAATTTTCATTGTATATACAAGAAATGTACATCAAAACATACACATTTTCATTGTACACTAAAGAAATGTACATCAAAACATACACATTTTCAGTGTACATTCAAGAAATGTACATCAAAACATACACATTTTCATTGTATATACCAGAAATGTACATCAAAACATACACATTTTCATTGTATATACAAGAAATGTACATCAAAACATACACATTTTCATTGTACATTTAAGAAATGTACATCAAAACCTACACATTTTCAGTTTACATTCAAGAAATGTACATCAAAACATATACATTTTCATTGTACATTCACGAAATGTATATCAAAACATACACATTTTAAGTGTACATTCAAGAAATGTACATCAAAACATACACATTTTCATTGTATATACAAGAAATGTACATCAAAACATACACATTTTCATTGTACACTAAAGAAATGTACATCAAAACATACACATTTTCAGTGTACATTCAAGAAATGTACATCAAACATACACATTTTCATTGTACATTCAAGAAATGTAGATCAAAACATACATATTTTCATTGTACATTCAAGAAATGTACATCAAAACATACACATTTTCATTGTACACTCAAGAAATGTACATCAAAACATACACATTTTCATTGTACACTCAAGAAATGTACATCAAACCATACACTTTTTCATTGTACATTCAAGAAATGTATATCAAAACATACACATTTTCATTGTACATTTAAGAAATGTACATCAAGAAATACACATTTTCAGTGTACATTCAAGAAATTTATAACAATAAATACACATTTTCAGTGTACATTCAAGAAATGTGCATCAAAACAAACACATTTTCATTGTACACTAAAGAAATGTACATCAAAACATACACATTTTCATTGTACATTCCAGAAATGTACATCAAAACACACACATTTTCAGTGTACATTCAAGAAATGTATATCAAAAAAGACACATTTTCAGTGTACATTCAAGAAATGTACATCAAAACATACACATTTTCATTGTACACTCAAGAAATGTTCATCAAAACGTACACATTTTCATTGTACATTCAAGAAATGTACATCAAAACATACACATTTTCATTGTACATTCCAGAAATGTACATCAAAACATACACATTTACAGTGTACATTCAAGAAATGTATATGAAAAAATACACATTTTTAGTGTACATTCAAGAAATGTACATCAAAGCATACACATTTTCATTGTACATTCAAGAAATGCACATCAAAACATACACATTTTCATTGTACATTCAAGAAATATACATCAAAACATACACATTTTCATTGTACACTCAAGAAATGTACATCAAAACATCCACATTCTCATCGTACATTCAAGAAATGTACATCAAAACATACACATTTTGATTGTACACTCAAGAAATGTACATCAAAACATACACATTTTCATTTTACACTCAAGAAATGTACATCAAAACATACACATTTTCATTGTACATTCAAGAAATGTATATCAAAAAATACACATTTTCAGTGTACATTCAAGAAATGTACACCAAAACATACACATTTTCATTGTACACTCAAGAAATGTTCATCAAAACGTACACATTTTCATTGTACATTCAAGAAATGTACATCAAAACATACACATTTTCATTGTACATTCCAGAAATGGACATCAAAACATACACATTTACAGTGTACATTCAAGAAATGTATATCAAAAAATACACATTTTCAGTGTACATTCAAGAAATGTACATCAAAGCATACACATTTTCATTGTACATTCAAGAAATGCACATCAAAACATCCACATTCTCATCGTACATTCAAGAAATGTACATCAAAACATACACACTTTGATTGTACACTCAAGAAATGTACATCAAAACATACACATTTTCATTTTACACTCAAGAAATGTACATCAAAACATACACATTTTCATTGTACATTCAAGAAATGTATATCAAAAAATACACATTTTCAGTGTACATTCAAGAAATGTACATCAAAACATACACATTTTCATTGTACACTCAAGAAATGTTCATCAAAACGTACACATTTTCATTGTACATTCAAGAAATGTACATCAAAACATACACATTTTCATTGTACATTTAAGAAATGTACATCAAAACCTACACATTTTCAGTTTACATTCAAGAAATGTACATCAAAACATACACATTTTCATTGTACACTCAAGAAATGTACATCAAAACATACACATTTTCATTGTACATTCAAGAAATGTACATCAAAACATACACATTTTCATTGTATATACCGGAAATGTACATCAAAAAATACACATTTTCATTGTATATACAAGAAATGTACATCAAAACATACACATTTTCAGTGTACATTCAAGAAATGTACATCAAAACATACATTTTCATTGTATATACAAGAAATGTATATCAAAACATACACATTTTCAGTGTACATCAAGAAATGTACATGAAAACATATACATTTTCATTGTATATACAAGAAATGTATATCAAAACATACACATTTTCAGTGTACATTCAAGAAATGTAAATCTAAACATACACATTTTCAGTGTACATTCAAGAAATGTACATCAAAACATACAAATTTTCATTGTATATACAAGAAATGTACATCAAAACATACACATTTTCATTGTACACTAAAGAAATGTACATCAAAACATACACATTTTCAGTGTACATTCAAGAAATGTACATCAAAACATACACATCTTCAGTGTACATTCAAGAAATGTACATCAAAACATACACATTTTCATTGTATATACCAGAAATGTACATCAAAACATACACATTTTCATTGTATATACAAGAAATGTACATCAAAACATACACATTTTCATTGTACATTTAAGAAATGTACATCAAAACCTACACATTTTCAGTTTACATTCAAGAAATGTACATCAAAACATATACATTTTCATTGTACATTCACGAAATGTATATCAAAACATACACATTTTCAGTGTACATTCAAGAAATGTACATCAAAACATACACATTTTCATTGTATATACAAGAAATGTACATCAAAACATACACATTTTCATTGTACACTAAAGAAATGTACATCAAAACATACACATTTTCAGTGTACATTCAAGAAATGTACATCAAACATACACATTTTCATTGTACATTCAAGAAATGTAGATCAAAACATACATATTTTCTTTGTACATTCAAGATATGTACATCAAAACATACACATTTTCATTGTACACTCAAGAAATGTACATCAAAACATACACATTCTCATTGTACACTCAAGAAATGTACATCAAACCATACACTTTTTCATTGTACATTCAAGAAATGTATATCAAAACATACACATTTTCATTGTACATTTAAGAAATGTACATCAAGACATACACATTTTCAGTGTACATTCAAGAAATGTATAACAATAAATACACATTTTCAGTGTACATTCAAGAAATGTGCATCAAAACAAACACATTTTCATTGTACACTAAAGAAATGTACATCAAAACATACACATTTTCATTGTACATTCCAGAAATGTACATCAAAACATACACATTTTCAGTGTACATTCAAGAAATGTATATCAAAAAATACACATTTTCAGTGTACATTCAAGAAATGTACATCAAAACATACACATTTTCATTGTACACTCAAGAAATGTTCATCAAAACGTACACATTTTCATTGTACATTCAAGAAATGTACATCAAAACATACACATTTTCATTGTACATTCCAGAAATGTACATCAAAACATACACATTTACAGTGTACATTCAAGAAATGTATATGAAAAAATACACATTTTCAGTGTACATTCAAGAAATGTACATCAAAGCATACACATTTTCATTGTACATTCAAGAAATGCACATCAAAACATACACATTTTCATTGTACATTCAAGAAATATACATCAAAACATACACATTTTCATTGTACACTCAAGAAATGTACATCAAAACATCCACATTCTCATCGTACATTCAAGAAATGTACATCAAAACATACACATTTTGATTGTACACTCAAGAAATGTACATCAAAACATACACATTTTCATTTTACACTCAAGAAATGTACATCAAAACATACACATTTTCATTGTACATTCAAGAAATGTATATCAAGAAATACACATTTTCAGTGTACATTCAAGAAATGTACACCAAAACATACACATTTTCATTGTACACTCAAGAAATGTTCATCAAAACGTACACATCTTCATTGTACATTCAAGAAATGTACATCAAAACATACACATTTTCATTGTACATTCCAGAAATGTACATCAAAACATACACATTTACAGTGTACATTCAAGAAATGTATATCAAAAAATACACATTTTCAGTGTACATTCAAGAAATGTACATCAAAGCATACACATTTTCATTGTACATTCAAGAAATGCACATCAAAACATAAACATTTTCAGTGTACATTCAAGAAATGTACATCAAAACATACACATTTTCATTGTATATACCAGAAATTTACATCAAAACATACACATTTTCATTGTATATACAAGAAATGTACATCAAAACATACACATTTTCAGTGTACATTCAAGAAATGTACATCAAAACATATACATTTTCATTGTATATACAAGAAATGTACATCAAAACATACACATTTTCAGTGTACATTCAAGAAATGTACATGAAAACATATACATTTTCATTATACATTCAAGAAATGTATATCAACACATTGACATTTTCAGATTACATTCAAGAAATGTACATCAAAACATAAACATTTTCATTGTATATACAGGAAATGTACATCAAAACATACACATTTTCAGTGTACATTCAAGAAATGTACATCAAAACATATACATTTTCATTGTATATACAAGAAATGTACATCAAAACATACACATTTTCAGTGTACATTCAAGAAATGTATATCAAAAAATACACATTTTCAGTGTACATTCAAGAAATGTACATCAAAACATACACATTTTCATTGTACACTCAAGAAATGTTCATCAAAACGTACACATTTTCATTGTACATTCAAGAAATGTACATCAAAACATACACATTTTCATTGTACATTCCAGAAATGTACATCAAAACATACACATTTACAGTGTACATTCAAGAACTGTATATCAAAAAATACACATTTTCAGTGTACATTCAAGAAATGTACATCAAAGCATACACATTTTCATTATACATTCAAGAAATGCACATCAAAACATACACATTTTCATTGTACATTCAAGAAATATACATCAAAACATACAAATTTTCATTGTATATACAAGAAATGTACATCAAAACATACACATTTTCATTGTACACTAAAGAAATGTACATCAAAACATACACATTTTCAGTGTACATTCAAGAAATGTACATCAAAACATACACATCTTCAGTGTACATTCAAGAAATGTACATCAAAACATACACATTTTCATTGTATATACCAGAAATGTACATCAAAACATACACATTTTCATTGTATATACAAGAAATGTACATCAAAACATACACATTTTCATTGTACATTCACGAAATGTATATCAAAACATACACATTTTCAGTGTACATTCAAGAAATGTATAACAATAAATACACATTTTCAGTGTACATTCAAGAAATGTGCATCAAAACAAACACATTTTCATTGTACACTAAAGAAATGTACATCAAAACATACACATTTTCATTGTACATTCCAGAAATGTACATCAAAACATACACATTTTCAGTGTACATTCAAGAAATGTATAACAAAAAATACACATTTTCAGTGTACATTCAAGAAATGTACATCAAAACATACACATTTTCATTGTACACTCAAGAAATGTTCATCAAAACGTACACATTTTCATTGTACATTCAAGAAATGTACATCAAAACATACACATTTTCATTGTACATTCCAGAAATGTACATCAAAACATACACATTTACAGTGTACATTCAAGAAATGTATATGAAAAAATACACATTTTCAGTGTACATTCAAGAAATGTACATCAAAGCATACACATTTTCATTGTACATTCAAGAAATGCACATCAAAACATACACATTTTCATTGTACATTCAAGAAATATACATCAAAACATACACATTTTCATTGTACACTCAAGAAATGTACATCAAAACATCCACATTCTCATCGTACATTCAAGAAATGTACATCAAAACATACACATTTTGATTGTACACTCAAGAAATGTACATCAAAACATACACATTTTCATTTTACACTCAAGAAATGTACATCAAAACATACACATTTTCATTGTACATTCAAGAAATGTATATCAAAAAATACACATTTTCAGTGTACATTCAAGAAATGTACACCAAAACATACACATTTTCATTGTACACTCAAGAAATGTTCATCAAAACGTACACATTTTCATTGTACATTCAAGAAATGTACATCAAAACATACACATTTTCATTGTACATTCCAGAAATGTACATCAAAACATACACATTTACAGTGTACATTCAAGAAATGTATATCAAAAAATACACATTTTCAGTGTACATTCAAGAAATGTACATCAAAGCATACACATTTTCATTGTACATTCAAGAAATGCACATCAAAACATAAACATTTTCAGTGTACATTCAAGAAATGTACATCAAAACATACACATTTTCATTGTATATACCAGAAATTTACATCAAAACATACACATTTTCATTGTATATACAAGAAATGTACATCAAAACATACACATTTTCAGTGTACATTCAAGAAATGTACATCAAAACATATACATTTTCATTGTATATACAAGAAATGTACATCAAAACATACACATTTTCAGTGTACATTCAAGAAATGTACATCAAAACATACACATTTTCATTGTACACTCAAGAAATGTTCATCAAAACGTACACATTTTCATTGTACATTCAAGAAATGTACATCAAAACATACACATTTTCATTGTACATTCCAGAAATGTACATCAAAACATACACATTTACAGTGTACATTCAAGAACTGTATATCAAAAAATACACATTTTCAGTGTACATTCAAGAAATGTACATCAAAGCATACACATTTTCATTGTACATTCAAGAAATGCACATCAAAACATACACATTTTCATTGTACATTCAAGAAATATACATCAAAACATACAAATTTTCATTGTATATACAAGAAATGTACATCAAAACATACACATTTTCATTGTACACTAAAGAAATGTACATCAAAACATACACATTTTCAGTGTACATTCAAGAAATGTACATCAAAACATACACATCTTCAGTGTACATTAAAGAAATGTACATCAAAACATACACATTTTCATTGTATATACCAGAAATGTACATCAAAACATACACATTTTCATTGTATATACAAGAAATGTACAACAAAACATACACATTTTCATTGTACATTTAAGAAATGTACATCAAAACCTACACATTTTCAGTTTACATTCAAGAAATGTACATCAAAACATATACATTTTCATTGTACATTCACGAAATGTATATCAAAACATACACATTTTCAGTGTACATTCATGAAATGTACATCAAAACATACACATTTTCATTGTATATACAAGAAATGTACATCAAAACATACACATTTTCATTGTACACTAAAGAAATGTACATCAAAACATACACATTTTCAGTGTACATTCAAGAAATGTACATCAAACATACACATTTTCATTGTACATTCAAGAAATGTAGATCAAAACATACATATTTTCATTGTACATTCAAGAAATGTACATCAAAACATACACATTTTCATTGTACACTCAAGAAATGTACATCAAAACATACACATTCTCATTGTACACTCAAGAAATGTACATCAAACCATACACTTTTTCATTGTACATTCAAGAAATGTATATCAAAACATACACATTTTCATTGTACATTTAAGAAATGTACATCAAGACATACACATTTTCAGTGTACATTCAAGAAATGTATAACAATAAATACACATTTTCAGTGTACATTCAAGAAATGTGCATCAAAACAAACACATTTTCATTGTACACTAAAGAAATGTACATCAAAACATACACATTTTCATTGTACATTCCAGAAATGTACATCAAAACATACACATTTTCAGTGTACATTCAAGAAATGTATATCAAAAAATACACATTTTCAGTGTACATTCAAGAAATGTACATCAAAACATACACATTTTCATTGTACACTCAAGAAATGTTCATCAAAACGTACACATTTTCATTGTACATTCAAGAAATGTACATCAAAACATACACATTTTCATTGTACATTCCAGAAATGTACATCAAAACATACACATTTACAGTGTACATTCAAGAAATGTATATGAAAAAATAGACATTTTCAGTGTACATTCAAGAAATGTACATCAAAGCATACACATTTTCATTGTACATTCAAGAAATGCACATCAAAACATACACATTTTCATTGTACATTCAAGAAATATACATCAAAACATACACATTTTCATTGTACACTCAAGAAATGTACATCAAAACATCCACATTCTCATCGTACATTCAAGAAATGTACATCAAAACATACACATTTTAATTGTACACTCAAGAAATGTACATCAAAACATACACATTTTCATTTTACACTCAAGAAATGTACATCAAAACATACACATTTTCATTGTACATTCAAGAAATGTATATCAAAAAATACACATTTTCAGTGTACATTCAAGAAATGTACACCAAAACATACACATTTTCATTGTACACTCAAGAAATGTTCATCAAAACGTACACATTTTCATTGTACATTCAAGAAATGTACATCAAAACATACACATTTTCATTGTACATTCCAGAAATGTACATCAAAACATACACATTTACAGTGTACATTCAAGAAATGTATATCAAAAAATACACATTTTCAGTGTACATTCAAGAAATGTACATCAAAGCATACACATTTTCATTGTACATTCAAGAAATGCACATCAAAACATAAACATTTTCAGTGTACATTCAAGAAATGTACATCAAAACATACACATTTTCATTGTATATACCAGAAATTTACATCAAAACATACACATTTTCATTGTATATACAAGAAATGTACATCAAAACATACACATTTTCAGTGTACATTCAAGAAATGTACATCAAAACATATACATTTTCATTGTATATACAAGAAATGTACATCAAAACATACACATTTTCAGTGTACATTCAAGAAATGTACATGAAAACATATACATTTTCATTATACATTCAAGAAATGTATATCAACACATTGACATTTTCAGATTACATTCAAGAAATGTACATCAAAACATAAACATTTTCATTGTATATACAGGAAATGTACATCAAAACATACACATTTTCAGTGTACATTCAAGAAATGTACATCAAAACATATACATTTTCATTGTATATACAAGAAATGTACATCAAAACATACACATTTTCAGTGTACATTCAAGAAATGTATATCAAAAAATACACATTTTCAGTGTACATTCAAGAAATGTACATCAAAACATACACATTTTCATTGTACACTCAAGAAATGTTCATCAAAACGTACACATTTTCATTGTACATTCAAGAAATGTACATCAAAACATACACATTTTCATTGTACATTCCAGAAATGTACATCAAAACATACACATTTACAGTGTACATTCAAGAACTGTATATCAAAAAATACACATTTTCAGTGTACATTCAAGAAATGTACATCAAAGCATACACATTTTCATTGTACATTCAAGAAATGCACATCAAAACATACACATTTTCATTGTACATTCAAGAAATATACATCAAAACATACACATTTTCATTGTACACTCAAGAAATGTACATCAAAACATCCACATTCTCATTGTACATTCAAGAAATGTACATCAAAGCATACACATTTTGATTGTACACTCAAGAAATGTACATCAAAACATACACATTTTCATTTTACACTCAAGAAATGTACATCAAAACATACACATTTTCAGTGTACATTCAAGAAATGTATATCAGAACATACACATTTTCATTGTACATTCAAGAAATGTACATAAGAACATACACATTTTCATTGTACATTCAAGAAATGTACATCAAAACATAAACATTTTCATTGTACATTCAAAGAATGTACATCAAAACATACACATTTTCATTGTACATTCAAGAAATGTACATCAAAACACACACATTTTCAGTGTACATTCAAGAAATGTATATCAAAACATACACATTTTCAGTGTACATTCAAGAAATGTACATCAAAACATACAAATTTTCATTGTATATACAAGAAATGTACATCAAAACATACACATTTTCATTGTACATTAAAGAAATGTACATTAAAACCTACACATTTTCAGTGTACATTCAAGAAATGTACATCAAAACATACACATTTTCATTGTACACTCAAGAAATGTACATCAAAACATACACATTTTCAGTGTACATTCAAGAAATGTACATAAAAACATACACACTTTCATTGTATATACCAGAAACGTACATCAAAACATACACATTTTCATTGTATATACAAGAAATGTACATCAAATATACACATTTTCAGTGTACATTCAAGAAATGTATATCAAAACATACACATTTTCAGATTACATTCAAGAAATGTACATCAAAACATACACATTTTCATTGTAGATTCAAGAAATGTACATCAAAACATACACATCTTCATTGTACATTCAAGAAATGTACATCAAAACATACACATTTTCATTGTACATTCAAGAAATGTACATCAAAACACACACATTTTCAGTGTACATTCAAGAAATGTATATCAAAACATACACATTTTCAGTGTACATTCAAGAAATGTACATCAAAACATACAAATTTTAATTGTATATGCAAGAAATGTACATCAAAACATACACATTTTCATTGTACATTAAAGAAATGTACATCAAAACCTACACATTTTCAGTGTACATTCAAGAAATGTACATCAAAACATACACATTTTCAGTGTACATTCAAGAAATGTACATCAAAACATACACATTTTCATTGTATATACCAGAAATTTACATCAAAACATACACATTTTCATTGTATATACAAGAAATGTACATCAAAAGATACACATTTTCAGTGTACATTCAAGAAATGTACTTCAAAACATATACATTTTCATTGTATATACAAGAAATGTACATCAAAACATACACATTTTCAGTGTACATTCAAGAAATGTACATGAAAACATATACATTTTCATTATACATTCAAGAAATGTATATCAACACATTGACATTTTCAGATTACATTCAAGAAATGTACATCAAAACATACACATTTTCATTGTATATACAGGAAATGTACATCAAAACATACACATTTTCAGTGTACATTCAAGAAATGTACATCAAAACATATACATTTTCATTGTATATACAAGAAATGTACATCAAAGCATACACATTTTCAGTGTACATTCAAGAAATGTATATCAAAAAATACACATTTTCAGTGTACATTCAAGAAATGTACATCAAAACATACACATTTTCATTATACACTCAAGAAATGTTCATCAAAACGTACACATTTTCATTGTACATTCAAGAAATTTACATCAAAACATACACATTTTCATTTTACATTCCAGAAATGTACATCAAAACATACACATTTACAGTGTACATTCAAGAAATGTATATCAAAAAATACACATTTTCAGTGTACATTCAAGAAATGTACATCAAAGAAAACACATTTTCATTGTACACTAAAGAAATGTACATCAAAACATACACATTTTCATTGTACATTCAAGAAATGCACATCAAAACATACACATTTTCATTGTACATTCAAGAAATATACATCAAAACATACACATTTTCATTGTACACTCAAGAAATGTACATCAAAACATCCACATTCTCATTGTACATTCAAGAAATGTACATCAAAAGATACACATTTTGATTGTACACTCAAGAAATGTACACCAAAACATACACATTTTCATTTTACACTCAAGAAATGTACATCAAAACATACACATTTTCATTGTACATTCAAGAAATGTATATCAAAACATACACATTTTCATTGGACATTCAAGAAATGTACATAAGAACATACACATTTTCATTGTACATTCAAGAAATGTACATCAAAACATAAACATTTTAATTGTACATTCAAAGAATGTACATCAAAACATACACATTTTCATTGTACATTCAAGAAATGTACATCAAAACACACACATTTTCAGTGTACATTCAAGAAATGTATATCAAAACATACACATTTTCAGTGTACATTCAAGAAATGTACATCAAAACATACAAATTTTCATTGTATATACAAGAAATGTACATCAAAACATACACATTTTCATTGTACATTAAAGAAATGTACATCAAAACCTACACATTTTCAGTGTACATTCAAGAAATGTACATCAAAACATACACATTTTCATTGTACACTCAAGAAATGTACATTAAAACATACACATTTTCAGTGTACATTCAAGAAATGTACATAAAAACATACACACTTTCATTGTATATACCAGAAACGTACATCAAAACATACACATTTTCATTGTATATACAAGAAATGTACATCAAAACATACACATTTTCAGTGTACATTCAAGAAATGTACGTCAAAACATATACATTTTCATTGTATATACAAGAAATGTACATCAAAACATACACATTTTCAGTGTACATTCAAGAAATGTACATGAAGACATATACATTTTCATTGTACATTCAAGAAATGTATATCAAAACATACACATTTTAAGATTACATTCAAGAAATGTACATCAAAACATACACATTTTCATTGTAGATTCAAGAAATGTACATCAAAACATACACATTTTCATTGTACATTCAAGAAATGTACATCAAAACATACACATTTTCATTGTACATTCAAGAAATGTACATCAAAACACACACATTTTCAGTGTACATTCAAGAAATGTATATCAAAACATACACATTTTCAGTGTACAGTCAAGAAAGGTACATCAAAACATACAAATTTTAATTGTATATGCAAGAAATGTACATCAAAACATACACATTTTCGTTGTACATTAAAGAAATGTGCATCAAAACCTACACATTTTCAGTGTACGTTCAAGAAATGTACATCAAAACATACACATTTTCAGTGTACATTCAAGAAATGTACATCAAAACATACACATTTTCATTGTATATACCAGAAATTTACATCAAAACATACACATTTTAATTGTATATACAAGAAATGTACATCAAAACATACACATTTTCAGTGTACATTCAAGAAATGTACATCAAAACATATACATTTTCATTGTATATACAAGAAATGTACATCAAAACATACACATTTTCAGTGTACATTCAAGAAATGTACATGAAAACATATACATTTTCATTATACATTCAAGAAATGTATATCAACACATTGACATTTTCAGATTACATTCAAGAAATGTACATCAAAATATACACATTTTCATTGTATATACAGGAAATGTACATCAAAACATACACATTTTCAGTGTACATTCAAGAAATGTACATCAAAACATATACATTTTCATTGTATATACAAGAAATGTACATCAAAACATACACATTTTCAGTGTACATTCAAGAAATGTATATCAAAACATACACATTTTCATTGTACATTCAAGAAATGTACATCAAAACATACACTATTTCATTGTACATTCAAAGAATGTACATCAAAACATACACATTTTCATTGTACATTCAAGAAATGTACATCAAAACACACACATTTTCAGTGTACATTCAAGAAATGTATATCAAAACATACACATTTTCAGTGTACATTCAAGAAATGTATATCAAAAAATACACATTTTCAGTGTACATTCAAGAAATGTACATCAAAGCAAACACATTTTCATTGTACACTAAAGAAATGTACATCAAAACATACACATTTTCATTGTACACTCAAGAAATGTACATCAAAACATACACATTTTCATTGTACATTTAAGAAATGTACATCAAAGCATACACATTTTCATTGTATATACCGGAAATGTACATCAAAACATACACATTTTCATTGTATATACAAGAAATGTACAACAAAACATACACATTTTCTGTGTACATTCAAGAAATGTACATCAAAACATATACATTTTCATTTTACATTCAAGAAATGTACATCAAAGCATACACATTTTCATGGTACATTCAAGAAATGTACATCAAAACATACACATTTTCATTGCACATTCAAAGAATGTACATCAAAACATACACATTTTCATTGTACCTTCAAGAAATGTACATCAAAACACACACATTTTCAGTGTACATTCAAGAAATGTATATCAAAACATACACATTTTCAGTGTACATTCAAGAAATGTACATCAAAACATACAAATTTTCATTGTATCTACAAGAAATGTACATCGAAACATACACATTTTCATTGTACATTACAGAAATGTACATCAAAACCTACACATTTTCAGTGTACATTCAAGAAATGTACATCAAAACATACACATTTTCATTGTACACTCAAGAAATGTACATCAAAACATACACATTTTCAGTGTACATTCAAGAAATGTACATTTAAACATACACATTTTCATTGTACATTCAAGAAATGTACATCAAAACATACACATTTTCATTGTACATTCAAGGAATGTACATCAAAACATACACATTTTCATTGTACATTCAAGAAATGTACATCAAAACACACACATTTTCAGGTACATTCAAGAATTGTATATCAAAACATACACATTCTCAGTGTACATTCAAGAAATGTACATCAAAACATACAAATCTTCATTGTATATACAAGAAATGTACATCAAAAGATACACATTTTCATTGTACTTTAAAGAAATGTACATCAAAACCTACACATTTTCAGTGTACATTCAAGAAATGTACATCAAAACATACACATTTTCATTTTACACTCAAGAAATGTACATCAAAACATACACATTTTCAGTGTACATTCATGAAATGTACATCAAAACATACACCTTTTCATTGTATATACCAGAATTGTACATCAAAACATACACATTTTCTTTGTATATACAAGAAATGTACATCAAAACATACACATTTTCAGTGTACATTCAAGAAATGTACGTCAAAACATACAAATTTTCATTGTATATACAAGAAATGTACATCAAAACATACACATTTTCATTGTACATTAAAGAAATGTACATCAAAACCTACACATTTTCAGTGTACATTCAAGAAATGTACATCAAAACATACACATTTTCATTGTACACTCAAGAAATGTACATCAAAACATACAGATTTTCAGTGTACATTCAAGAAATGTACATCAAAACATACACATTTTCATTGTATATACCAGAAATGTACATCAAAACATACACATTTTCATTGTATATACAAGAAATGTACATCAAAACATACACATTTTCAGTGTACATTCAAGAAATGTACATCAAAACATACACTATTTCATTGTACATTCAAAGAATGTACATCAAAACATACACATCTTCATTGTACATTCAAGAAATGTACATCAAAACACACACATTTTCAGTGTACATTCAAGAAATGTATATCAAAACATACACATTTTCAGTGTACATTCAAGAAATGTATATCAAAACATACACATTTTCAGTGTACATTCAAGAAATGTATATCAAAAAATACACATTTTCAGTGTACATTCAAGAAATGTACATCAAAGCAAACACATTTTCAGTGTACATTCAAGAAATGTATATCAAAACATACACATTTTCAGTGTACATTCAAGAAATGTATATCAAAAAATACACATTTTCAGTGTACATTCAAGAAATGTACATCAAAGCAAACACATTTTCATTGTACACTAAAGAAATGTACATCAAAACATACACATTTTCATTGTACACTCAAGAAATGTACATCAAAACATACACATTTTCATTGTACATTCAAGAAATGTACATCAAAGCATACACATTTTCATTGTATATACCGGAAATGTACATCAAAACATACACATTTTCATTGTATATACAAGAAATGTACAACAAAACATACACTATTTCATTGTACATTCAAAGAATGTACATCAAAACATACACATTTTCATTGTACATTCCAGAAATGTACATCAAAACACACACATTCTCAGTGTATATCCAAGAAATGTATATCAAAACATACACATTTTCAGTGTACATTCAAGAAATGTATATCAAAAAATACACATTTTCAGTGTACATTCAAGAAATGTACATCAAAACACACACATTTTCAGTGTATATTCAAGAAATGTATATCAAAACATACACATTTTCAGTGTACATTCAAGAAATGTATATCAAAACATGCACATTTTCATTGTAGATTCAAGAAATGTACATCAAAACATACACATTTTTATTGTACATTCAAGAAATGTACATCAAAACATACACATTTTCATTGTACATTCAAGGAATGTACATCAAAGCAAACACATTTTCATTGTACACTAAAGAAATGTACATCAAAACATACACATTTTCAGTGTACATTCAAGAAATGTACATCAAAACACACACATTTTCAGTGTATATTCAAGAAATGTATATCAAAACATACACATTTTCAGTGTACATTCAAGAAATGTATATCAAAAAATACACATTTTCAGTGTACATTCAAGAAATGTACATCAAAGCAAACACATTTTCATTGTACACTAAAGAAATGTACATCAAAACATACACATTTTCAGTGTACATTCAAGAAATGTATATCAAAAAATACACATTTTCAGTGTACATTCAAGAAATGTACATCAAAACATACACATTTTCATTGTACACTCAAGAAATGTACATCAAAACATACACATTTTCATTGTACATTCAAGAAATGTACATCAAAACATACTCATTTTCATTGTATATACCGGAAATGTACATCAAAACATACACATTTTCATTGTATATACAAGAAATGTACATCAAAACATACACATTTTCAGTGTACATTCAAGAAATGTACATCAAAACATATACATTTTCATTGTATATACAAGAAATGTACATCAAAACATACACACTTTCATTGTACATTCAAGAAATGTACATCAAAACATACACTATTTCATTGTACATTCAAAGAATGTACATCAAAACATACAGATTTTCATTGTACATTCAAGAAATGTACATCAAAACACACACATTTTCAGTGTATATTCAAGAAATGTATATCAAAAGATACACATTTTCAGTGTACATTCAAGAAATGTATATCAAAAAATACACATTTTCAGTGTACATTCAAGAAATGTACATCAAAGCAAACACATTTTCATTGTACACTAAAGAAATGTACATCAAAACATACACATTTTTATTGTACATTCAAGAAATGTACATCAAAACACACACATTTTCAGTGTATATTCAAGAAATGTATATCAAAACATACACATTTTCAGTGTACATTCACGAAATGTATATCAAAAAATACACATTTTCAGTGTACATTCAAGAAATGTACATCAAAGCAAACACATTTTCATTGTACACTAAAGAAATGTACATCAAAACATACACATTTTCAGTGTACATTCAAGAAATGTATATCAAAAAATACACATTTTCAGTGTACATTCAAGAAATGTACATCAAAACATACACATTTTCATTGTACACTCAAGAAATGTACATCAAAACATACACATTTTCATTGTACATTCAAGAAATGTACATCAAAACATACACATTTTCATTGTATATACCGGAAATGTACAGCAAAACATACACATTTTCATTGTATATACAAGAAATGTACATCAAAACATACACATTTTCAGTGTACATTCAAGAAATGTACATCAAAACATATACATTTTCATTGTATATACAAGAAATGTACATCAAAACATACACATTTTCAGTGTACATTCAAGAAATGTACATGAAAACATATACATTTTCATTGTACATTCAAGAAATGTATATCAAACATACACATTTTCAGATTACATTCAAGAAATGTACATCAAAACATACACATTTTCATTGGACATTGAAGAAATGTACATCAAAACATACACATTTTCATTGTACATTCAAGAAATGTACATCAAAACATAAACATTTTCATAGTACATTCAAGGAATGTACATCAAAACATACACATTTTCATTGTATATTCAAGAAATGTACATCAAAACACACACATTTTCAGTGTACATTCAAGAAATGTATATCAAAACATACACATTTTCAGTGTACATTCAAGAAATGTACATCAAAACATACAAATTTTCATTGTATATACAAGAAATGTACATCAAAACATACACATTTTCATTGTACACTAAAGAAATGTACATCAAAACATACACATTTTCAGTGTACATTCAAGAAATGTACATCAAAACATACACATTTTCAGTGTACATTCAAGAAATGTACATCAAAACATACACATTTTCATTGTATATACCAGAAATGTACATCAAAACATACACATTTTCATTGTATATACAAGAAATGTACATCAAAACATACACATTTTCAGTGTACATTCAAGAAATGTACATCAAAACATATACATTTTCATTGTATATACAAGAAATGTACATCAAAACATACACATTTTCAGTGTACATTCCAGAAATGTATATCAAAACATACACATTTACAGTGTACATTCAAGAAATGTACATCAAAACATACACATTTTCAGTATACATTCAAGAAATGTACATGAAAACATATACATTTTCATTGTACTTTCAAGAAATGTATATCAAAACATACACATTTTCATTGTACACTAAAGAAATGTACATCATTACATACACATTTTCAGTGTACATTCAAGAAATGTACATCAAAACATAGACATTTTCATTGTACATTCAAGAAATGTATATCAAAACATACACATTTTCATTGTACACTAAAGAAATGTACATCAAAACATACACTTTTTCAGTGTACATTCAAGAAATGTACATCAAAACATACACATTTTCATTGTACATTCAAGAAATGTAGATCAAAACATACACATTTTCATTGTACCTTGAAGAAATGTACATCATAACATACACATTTTCATTGTACACTCAAGAAATGTACATCAAAACATACACATTTTCATTGTACACTCAAGAAATGTACATCAAACCATACACTTTTTCATTGTACATTCAAGAAATGTATATCAAAACATACACATTTTCATTGTACATTCAAGAAATGTACATCAAAACTTACACATTTTCAGTGTACATTCAAGAAATGTATAACAAAAAATACACATTTTCAGTGTACATTCAAGAAATGTGCATCAAATCAAACACATTTTCATTGTACACTAAAGAAATGTACATCAAAACATACACATTTTCATTGTACATTCAAGAAATATACATCAAAACATACACATTTTCATGGTACATTCAAGAAATGTACATCAAAACATACACATTTTCATTGTACACTCAAGAAATGTACATCAAAACATACACATTTTCATTGTACATTCAAGAAATGTACATCAAAGCATACACATTTTCATTGTACACTCAAGAAATGTTCATCAAAACATACACATTTTCATTGTACATTCAAGAAATGTACATCAAAACATACACATTTTCATTGTACTTTAAAGAAATGTACATCAAAACCTACACATTTTCAGTGTACATTCAAGAAATGTACATCAAAACATACACATTTTCATTTTACACTCAAGAAATGTACATCAAAACATACACATTTTCAGTGTACATTCATGAAATGTACATCAAAACATACACCTTTTCATTGTATATACCAGAATTGTACATCAAAACATACACATTTTCTTTGTATATACAAGAAATGTACATCAAAACATACACATTTTCAGTGTACATTCAAGAAATGTACGTCAAAACATACAAATTTTCATTGTATATACAAGAAATGTACATCAAAACATACACATTTTCATTGTACATTAAAGAAATGTACATCAAAACCTACACATTTTCAGTGTACATTCAAGAAATGTACATCAAAACATACACATTTTCATTGTACACTCAAGAAATGTACATCAAAACATACAGATTTTCAGTGTACATTCAAGAAATGTACATCAAAACATACACATTTTCATTGTATATACCAGAAATGTACATCAAAACATACACATTTTCATTGTATATACAAGAAATGTACATCAAAACATACACATTTTCAGTGTACATTCAAGAAATGTACATCAAAACATATACATTTTCATTGTATATACAAGAAGTGTACATCAAAACATACACATTTTCAGTGTACATTCAAGAAATGTACATCAAAACATACACTATTTCATTGTACATTCAAAGAATGTACATCAAAACATACACATCTTCATTGTACATTCAAGAAATGTACATCAAAACACACACATTTTCAGTGTACATTCAAGAAATGTATATCAAAACATACACATTTTCAGTGTACATTCAAGAAATGTATATCAAAACATACACATTTTCAGTGTACATTCAAGAAATGTATATCAAAAAATACACATTTTCAGTGTACATTCAAGAAATGTACATCAAAGCAAACACATTTTCAGTGTACATTCAAGAAATGTATATCAAAACATACACATTTTCAGTGTACATTCAAGAAATGTATATCAAAAAATACACATTTTCAGTGTACATTCAAGAAATGTACATCAAAGCAAACACATTTTCATTGTACACTAAAGAAATGTACATCAAAACATACACATTTTCATTGTACACTCAAGAAATGTACATCAAAACATACACATTTTCATTGTACATTCAAGAAATGTACATCAAAGCATACACATTTTCATTGTATATACCGGAAATGTACATCAAAACATACACATTTTCATTGTATATACAAGAAATGTACAACAAAACATACACTATTTCATTGTACATTCAAAGAATGTACATCAAAACATACACATTTTCATTGTACATTCCAGAAATGTACATCAAAACACACACATTCTCAGTGTATATCCAAGAAATGTATATCAAAACATACACATTTTCAGTGTACATTCAAGAAATGTATATCAAAGAATACACATTTTCAGTGTACATTCAAGAAATGTACATCAAAACACACACATTTTCAGTGTATATTCAAGAAATGTATATCAAAACATACACATTTTCAGTGTACATTCAAGAAATGTATATCAAAACATGCACATTTTCATTGTAGATTCAAGAAATGTACATCAAAACATACACATTTTTATTGTACATTCAAGAAATGTACATCAAAACATACACATTTTCATTGTACATTCAAGGAATGTACATCAAAGCAAACACATTTTCATTGTACACTAAAGAAATGTACATCAAAACATACACATTTTCAGTGTACATTCAAGAAATGTACATCAAAACACACACATTTTCAGTGTATATTCAAGAAATGTATATCAAAACATACACATTTTCAGTGTACATTCAAGAAATGTATATCAAAAAATACACATTTTCAGTGTACATTCAAGAAATGTACATCAAAGCAAACACATTTTCATTGTACACTAAAGAAATGTACATCAAAACATACACATTTTCAGTGTACATTCAAGAAATGTATATCAAAAAATACACATTTTCAGTGTACATTCAAGAAATGTACATCAAAACATACACATTTTCATTGTACACTCAAGAAATGTACATCAAAACATACACATTTTCATTGTACATTCAAGAAATGTACATCAAAACATACTCATTTTCATTGTATATACCGGAAATGTACATCAAAACATACACATTTTCATTGTATATACAAGAAATGTACATCAAAACATACACATTTTCAGTGTACATTCAAGAAATGTACATCAAAACATATACATTTTCATTGTATATACAAGAAATGTACATCAAAACATACACACTTTCATTGTACATTCAAGAAATGTACATCAAAACATACACTATTTCATTGTACATTCAAAGAATGTACATCAAAACATACAGATTTTCATTGTACATTCAAGAAATGTACATCAAAACACACACATTTTCAGTGTATATTCAAGAAATGTATATCAAAAGATACACATTTTCAGTGTACATTCAAGAAATGTATATCAAAAAATACACATTTTCAGTGTACATTCAAGAAATGTACATCAAAGCAAACACATTTTCATTGTACACTAAAGAAATGTACATCAAAACATACACATTTTTATTGTACATTCAAGAAATGTACATCAAAACACACACATTTTCAGTGTATATTCAAGAAATGTATATCAAAACATACACATTTTCAGTGTACATTCACGAAATGTATATCAAAAAATACACATTTTCAGTGTACATTCAAGAAATGTACATCAAAGCAAACACATTTTCATTGTACACTAAAGAAATGTACATCAAAACATACACATTTTCAGTGTACATTCAAGAAATGTATATCAAAAAATACACATTTTCAGTGTACATTCAAGAAATGTACATCAAAACATACACATTTTCATTGTACACTCAAGAAATGTACATCAAAACATACACATTTTCATTGTACATTCAAGAAATGTACATCAAAACATACACATTTTCATTGTATATACCGGAAATGTACAGCAAAACATACACATTTTCATTGTATATACAAGAAATGTACATCAAAACATACACATTTTCAGTGTACATTCAAGAAATGTACATCAAAACATATACATTTTCATTGTATATACAAGAAATGTACATCAAAACATACACATTTTCAGTGTACATTCAAGAAATGTACATGAAAACATATACATTTTCATTGTACATTCAAGAAATGTATATCAAACATACACATTTTCAGATTACATTCAAGAAATGTACATCAAAACATACACATTTTCATTGGACATTGAAGAAATGTACATCAAAACATACACATTTTCATTGTACATTCAAGAAATGTACATCAAAACATAAACATTTTCATAGTACATTCAAGGAATGTACATCAAAACATACACATTTTCATTGTATATTCAAGAAATGTACATCAAAACACACACATTTTCAGTGTACATTCAAGAAATGTATATCAAAACATACACATTTTCAGTGTACATTCAAGAAATGTACATCAAAACATACAAATTTTCATTGTATATACAAGAAATGTACATCAAAACATACACATTTTCATTGTACACTAAAGAAATGTACATCAAAACATACACATTTTCAGTGTACATTCAAGAAATGTACATCAAAACATACACATTTTCAGTGTACATTCAAGAAATGTACATCAAAACATACACATTTTCATTGTATATACCAGAAATGTACATCAAAACATACACATTTTCATTGTATATACAAGAAATGTACATCAAAACATACACATTTTCAGTGTACATTCAAGAAATGTACATCAAAACATATACATTTTCATTGTATATACAAGAAATGTACATCAAAACATACACATTTTCAGTGTACATTCCAGAAATGTATATCAAAACATACACATTTACAGTGTACATTCAAGAAATGTACATCAAAACATACACATTTTCAGTATACATTCAAGAAATGTACATGAAAACATATACATTTTCATTGTACTTTCAAGAAATGTATATCAAAACATACACATTTTCATTGTACACTAAAGAAATGTACATCATTACATACACATTTTCAGTGTACATTCAAGAAATGTACATCAAAACATAGACATTTTCATTGTACATTCAAGAAATGTATATCAAAACATACACATTTTCATTGTACACTAAAGAAATGTACATCAAAACATACACTTTTTCAGTGTACATTCAAGAAATGTACATCAAAACATACACATTTTCATTGTACATTCAAGAAATGTAGATCAAAACATACACATTTTCATTGTACCTTGAAGAAATGTACATCATAACATACACATTTTCATTGTACACTCAAGAAATGTACATCAAAACATACACATTTTCATTGTACACTCAAGAAATGTACATCAAACCATACACTTTTTCATTGTACATTCAAGAAATGTATATCAAAACATACACATTTTCATTGTACATTCAAGAAATGTACATCAAAACTTACACATTTTCAGTGTACATTCAAGAAATGTATAACAAAAAATACACATTTTCAGTGTACATTCAAGAAATGTGCATCAAATCAAACACATTTTCATTGTACACTAAAGAAATGTACATCAAAACATACACATTTTCATTGTACATTCAAGAAATATACATCAAAACATACACATTTTCATGGTACATTCAAGAAATGTACATCAAAACATACACATTTTCATTGTACACTCAAGAAATGTACATCAAAACATACACATTTTCATTGTACATTCAAGAAATGTACATCAAAGCATACACATTTTCATTGTACACTCAAGAAATGTTCATCAAAACATACACATTTTCATTGTACATTCAAGAAATGTACATCAAAACATACACATTTTCATTGTACATTCCAGAAATGTACATCAAAACATACACATTTTCAGTGTACATTCAAGAAATGTATATAAAAAAATACACATTTTCAGTGTACATTCAAGAAATGTACATCAAAGCAAACACATTTTCATTGTACACGAAAGAAATCTACATCAAAACATACACACTTTCATTGTACATTCAAGAAATGCACATCCAAACATACACATTTTCATTGTACATTCAAGAAATATACATCAAAACATACACATTTTCATTGTACATTCAAGAAATGTACATCAAAACATACACATTCCCATTGTACATTCAAGAAATGTACATCAAAACATACACATTTTGATTGTACCCTCAACAAATGTACATCAAAACATACACATTTTCATTGTACACTCAAGAAATGTACATCAAAACATACACATTTTCATTGTACATTCAAGAAATGTATATCAAAACATACACATTTTCATTGTACATTCAAGAAATGTACATCAAAACATACACATTTTCATTGTACATTCAAGAAATGTACATCAAAACATACACATTTTCATTGTACATTCAAAGAATGTACATCAAAACATACACATTTTCATTGTACATTCAAGAAATGTACATCAAAACATACACATTTTCAGTGTACATTCAAGAAATGTATATCAAAACATACACATTTACAGTGTATTTCAAGAAATGTACATCAAAACATACACATTTTCAGTATACATTCAAGAAATGTACATGAAAACATATACATTTTCATTGTACATTCAAGAAATGTATATCAAAACATACACATTTTCAGTGTACATTCAAGAAATGTACATCAAAACATACACATTTTCATTGTACATTCAAGAAACGTACATCAAAACATACACTATTTCATTGTACATTCAAAGAATGTACATCGAAATATACACATTTTCATTGTACATTCAAGAAAGCTACATCAAAACACACACATTTTCAGTGTACATTGAAGAAATGTATATAAAAACATACACATTTTCAGTGTACATTCAAGAAATGTATATCAAAAAATACACATTTTCAGTGTACATTCAAGAAATGTACATCAAAGCAAACACATTTTCATTGTACACTAAAGAAATGTACATCAAAACATACACATTTTCATTGTACATTCAAGAAATGTACATCAAAACATACACATTTTCATTGTATATACCGGAAATGTACATCAAAACATACACATTTTCATTGTATATACAAGAAATGTACATCAAAACATACACATTTTCAGTGTACATTCAAGAAATGTACTTCAAAACATATACATTTTCATTGTATATACAAGAAATGTACATCAAAACATACACATTTTCAGTGTACATTCAAGAAATGTACATGAAAACATATACATTTTCATTGTACATTCAAGGAATGTATATAAAAAAATACACATTTTCAGATTACATTCAAGAAATGTACATCAAAACATACACATTTTCATTGTACATTCAAGAAATGTACATCAAAACATAAACATTTTTATAGTACATTCAAGGAATGTACATCAAAACATACACATTTTCAGTGTACATTCAAGAAATGTACATCAAAACACACACATTTTCAGTGTACATTCAAGAAATGTATATCAAAACATACACATTTTCAGTGTACATTCAAGAAATGTACATCAAAACATACAAATTTTCATTGTATATACAAGAAATGTACATCAAAACATACACATTTTCATTGTACACTAAAGAAATGTACATCAAAACATACACATTTTCAGTGTACATTCAAGAAATGTACATCAAAACATACACATTTTCAGTGTACATTCAAGAAATGTACATCAAAACATACACATTTTCATTGTATATACCAGAAATGTACATCAAAACATACACATTTTCATTGTATATACAAGAAATGTACATCAAAACATACACATTTTCAGCGTACATTCAAGAAATGTACATCAAAACATAAATTTCATTGTATATACAAGAAATGTACATCAAAACATACACATTTTCAGTCTACATTCAAGAAATGTATATCAAAACATACACATTTACAGTGTACATTCAAGAAATGTACATCAAAACATACACATTTTCAGTATACATTCAAGAAATGTACATCAAAACATATACATTTTCATTGTACATTCAAGAAATGTATATAAAAACATACACATTTTCAGTGTACATTCAAGAAATGTAAATCAAAACATACACATTTTCATAGTATATACAAGAAATGTACATCAAAACATACACATTTTCATTGTACACTAAAGAAATGTACAGCAAAACATACACATTTTCAGTGTACATTCAAGAAATGTACATCAAAGCATACACATTTTCATTGTACATTCAAGAAATGTAGATCAAAACATACACATTTTCATTGTACATTCAAGAAATGTACATCAAAACATACACATTTTCATTGTACACTCAAGAAATGTACATCAAAACATACACATTTTCATTGTACACTCAAGAAATGTACATCAAACCATACACTTTTTCATTGTACATTCAAGAAATGTATATCAAAACATACACATTTTCAGTGTACATTCAAGAAATGTATAACGAAAAAAACACATTTTCAGTGTACATTCAAGAAATGTGCATCAAAACAAACACATTTTCATTGTACACTAAAGAAATGTACATCAAAACATACAGACTTTCATTGTACATTCAAGAAATATACATCAAAACATACACATTTTCATTGTACATTCAAGAAATGTACATCAAAACATACACATTTTCATTGTACACTCAAGAAATGTACATCAAAACATACACATTTTCATTGTACATTCAAGAAATGTACATCAATACATACACATTTTCATTGTACACTCAAGAAATGTTCATCAAAACATACACATTTTCATTGTACATTCAAGAAATGTACATCAAAACATACACATTTTCATTGTACATTCCAGAAATGTACATCAAAACATACACATTTTCAGTGTACATTCAAGAAATGTACATCAAAGCAAACACATTTTCATGGTACATTCAAGAAATATACATGAAAACACACACATTTTCAGTGTACATTCAAGAAATGTATATCAAAACATACACATTTTCAGTGTACATTCAAGAAATGTACATCAAAACATATACATTTTCATTGTATATACAAGAAATGTACATCAAAACATACACATTTTCAGTGTACATTCCAGAAATGTATATCAAAACATACACATTTACAGTGTACATTCAAGAAATGTACATCAAAACATACACATTTTCAGTATACATTCAAGAAATGTACATGAAAACATATACATTTTCATTGTACTTTCAAGAAATGTATATCAAAACATACACATTTTCATTGTACACTAAAGAAATGTACATCATAACATACACATTTTCAGTGTACATTCAAGAAATGTACATCAAAACATAGACATTTTCATTGTACATTCAAGAAATGTATATCAAAACATACACATTTTCATTGTACACTAAAGAAATGTACATCAAAACATACACTTTTTCAGTGTACATTCAAGAAATGTACATCAAAACATACACATTTTCATTGTACATTCAAGAAATGTAGATCAAAACATACACATTTTCATTGTACCTTGAAGAAATGTACATCATAACATACACATTTTCATTGTACACTCAAGAAATGTACATCAAAACATACACATTTTCATTGTACACTCAAGAAATGTACATCAAACCATACACTTTTTCATTGTACATTCAAGAAATGTATATCAAAACATACACATTTTCATTGTACATTCAAGAAATGTACATCAAAACTTACACATTTTCAGTGTACATTCAAGAAATGTATAACAAAAAATACACATTTTCAGTGTACATTCAAGAAATGTGCATCAAATCAAACACATTTTCATTGTACACTAAAGAAATGTACATCAAAACATACACATTTTCATTGTACATTCAAGAAATATACATCAAAACATACACATTTTCATGGTACATTCAAGAAATGTACATCAAAACATACACATTTTCATTGTACACTCAAGAAATGTACATCAAAACATACACATTTTCATTGTACATTCAAGAAATGTACATCAAAGCATACACATTTTCATTGTACACTCAAGAAATGTTCATCAAAACATACACATTTTCATTGTACATTCAAGAAATGTACATCAAAACATACACATTTTCATTGTACATTCCAGAAATGTACATCAAAACATACACATTTTCAGTGTACATTCAAGAAATGTATATAAAAAAATACACATTTTCAGTGTACATTCAAGAAATGTACATCAAAGCAAACACATTTTCATTGTACACGAAAGAAATCTACATCAAAACATACACACTTTCATTGTACATTCAAGAAATGCACATCCAAACATACACATTTTCATTGTACATTCAAGAAATATACATCAAAACATACACATTTTCATTGTACATTCAAGAAATGTACATCAAAACATACACATTCCCATTGTACATTCAAGAAATGTACATCAAAACATACACATTTTGATTGTACCCTCAACAAATGTACATCAAAACATACACATTTTCATTGTACACTCAAGAAATGTACATCAAAACATACACATTTTCATTGTACATTCAAGAAATGTATATCAAAACATACACATTTTCATTGTACATTCAAGAAATGTACATCAAAACATACACATTTTCATTGTACATTCAAGAAATGTACATCAAAACATACACATTTTCATTGTACATTCAAAGAATGTACATCAAAACATACACATTTTCATTGTACATTCAAGAAATGTACATCAAAACATACTCATTTTCAGTGTACATTCAAGAAATGTATATCAAAACATACACATTTACAGTGTATTTCAAGAAATGTACATCAAAACATACACATTTTCAGTATACATTCAAGAAATGTACATGAAAACATATACATTTTCATTGTACATTCAAGAAATGTATATCAAAACATACACATTTTCAGTGTACATTCAAGAAATGTACATCAAAACATACACATTTTCATTGTACATTCAAGAAACGTACATCAAAACATACACTATTTCATTGTACATTCAAAGAATGTACATCGAAATATACACATTTTCATTGTACATTCAAGAAAGCTACATCAAAACACACACATTTTCAGTGTACATTGAAGAAATGTATATAAAAACATACACATTTTCAGTGTACATTCAAGAAATGTATATCAAAAAATACACATTTTCAGTGTACATTCAAGAAATGTACATCAAAGCAAACACATTTTCATTGTACACTAAAGAAATGTACATCAAAACATACACATTTTCATTGTACATTCAAGAAATGTACATCAAAACATACACATTTTCATTGTATATACCGGAAATGTACATCAAAACATACACATTTTCATTGTATATACAAGAAATGTACATCAAAACATACACATTTTCAGTGTACATTCAAGAAATGTACTTCAAAACATATACATTTTCATTGTATATACAAGAAATGTACATCAAAACATACACATTTTCAGTGTACATTCAAGAAATGTACATGAAAACATATACATTTTCATTGTACATTCAAGGAATGTATATAAAAAAATACACATTTTCAGATTACATTCAAGAAATGTACATCAAAACATACACATTTTCATTGTACATTCAAGAAATGTACATCAAAACATAAACATTTTTATAGTACATTCAAGGAATGTACATCAAAACATACACATTTTCAGTGTACATTCAAGAAATGTACATCAAAACACACACATTTTCAGTGTACATTCAAGAAATGTATATCAAAACATACACATTTTCAGTGTACATTCAAGAAATGTACATCAAAACATACAAATTTTCATTGTATATACAAGAAATGTACATCAAAACATACACATTTTCATTGTACACTAAAGAAATGTACATCAAAACATACACATTTTCAGTGTACATTCAAGAAATGTACATCAAAACATACACATTTTCAGTGTACATTCAAGAAATGTACATCAAAACATACACATTTTCATTGTATATACCAGAAATGTACATCAAAACATACACATTTTCATTGTATATACAAGAAATGTACATCAAAACATACACATTTTCAGCGTACATTCAAGAAATGTACATCAAAACATAAATTTCATTGTATATACAAGAAATGTACATCAAAACATACACATTTTCAGTCTACATTCAAGAAATGTATATCAAAACATACACATTTACAGTGTACATTCAAGAAATGTACATCAAAACATACACATTTTCAGTATACATTCAAGAAATGTACATCAAAACATATACATTTTCATTGTACATTCAAGAAATGTATATAAAAACATACACATTTTCAGTGTACATTCAAGAAATGTAAATCAAAACATACACATTTTCATAGTATATACAAGAAATGTACATCAAAACATACACATTTTCATTGTACACTAAAGAAATGTACAGCAAAACATACACATTTTCAGTGTACATTCAAGAAATGTACATCAAAGCATACACATTTTCATTGTACATTCAAGAAATGTAGATCAAAACATACACATTTTCATTGTACATTCAAGAAATGTACATCAAAACATACACATTTTCATTGTACACTCAAGAAATGTACATCAAAACATACACATTTTCATTGTACACTCAAGAAATGTACATCAAACCATACACTTTTTCATTGTACATTCAAGAAATGTATATCAAAACATACACATTTTCAGTGTACATTCAAGAAATGTATAACGAAAAAAACACATTTTCAGTGTACATTCAAGAAATGTGCATCAAAACAAACACATTTTCATTGTACACTAAAGAAATGTACATCAAAACATACACACTTTCATTGTACATTCAAGAAATATACATCAAAACATACACATTTTCATTGTACATTCAAGAAATGTAGATCAAAACATACACATTTTCATTGTACACTCAAGAAATGTACATCAAAACATACACATTTTCATTGTACATTCAAGAAATGTACATCAAAACATACACATTTTCATTGTACACTCAAGAAATGTTCATCAAAACATACACATTTTCATTGTACATTCAAGAAATGTACATCAAAACATACACATTTTCATTGTACATTCCAGAAATGTACATCAAAACATACACATTTTCAGTGTACATTCAAGAAATGTACATCAAAGCAAACACATTTTCATTGTACATTCAAGAAATATACATGAAAACACACACATTTTCAGTGTACATTCAAGAAATGTATATCAAAACATACACATTTTCAGTGTACATTCAAGAAATGTACATCAAAACATACAAATTTTCATTGTATATACAAGAAATGTACATCAAAATATACACATTTTCATTGTACATTAAAGAAATGTACATTAAAACCTACACATTTTCAGTGTACATTCAAGAAATGTATATCAAAAAATACACATATTCAGTGTACATTCAAGAAATGTACATCAAAGCAAACACATTTTCATTGTACACTAAAGAAATGTACATCAAAACATACACATTTTCATTGTACATTTAAGAAATGCACATCAAAACATACACATTTTCATTGTACATTCAAGAAATATACATCAAAACACACACATTTTCAGTGTACATTCAAGAAATGTATATCAAAACATACACATTTTCAGTGTACATTCAAGAAATGCACATCAAAACATACCAATTTTCATTGTATATACAAGAAATGTACATCAAAATATACACATTTTCATTGTACATTAAAGAAATGTACATTAAAACCTACACATTTTCAGTGTACATTCAAGAAATGTACATCAAAACATACACATTTTCATTGTACACTCAAGAAATGTACATCAAAACATACACATTTTCAGTGTACATTCAAGAAATGTACATAAAAACATACACACTTTCATTGTATATACCAGAAATGTACATCAAAACACACGTTTTCATTGTATATAATAGAAATGTACATCAAAACATACACATTTTCAGTGTACATTCAAGAAATGTACATCAAAACATATACATTTTCATTGTATATACAAGAAATGTACATCAAAACATACACATTTTCAGTGTACATTCAAGAAATGTACTTAAAAAGATATACATTTTCATTGTACATTAAAGAAATGTATATCAAAACATACACATTTTCAGATTACATTCAAGAAATTTACATCAAAACATACACATTTTCATTGTACATTCAAGAAATGTACATCAAAACATACACATTTTCATTGTACATTCAAGAAATGTACATCAAAACATACACATTTTCATTGTACATTCAAGAAATGTACATCAAAACACACACATTTTCAGTGTACATTCAAGAAATGTATATCAAAGCATACACATTTTCAGTGTACATTCAGGAAATTTACATCAAAACATACAAATTTTCATTGTATATACAAGAAATGTACATCAAAGCATACACATTTTCATTGTACATTAAAGAAATGTACATCAAAACCTACACATTTTCAGTGTACATTCAAGAAATGTACATCAAAACATACACATTTTCACTGTATATACAAGAAATGTACATCAAAACATACACATTTTCAGTGTACATTCAAGAAATGTACATCAAAACATATACATTTTCATTGTATATACAAGAAATGTACATCAAAACATACACATTTTCAGTGTACATTCAAGAAATGTACATGAAAACATATACGTTTTCATTGTACATTCAAGAAATGTATATCAAAACATACACATTTTCAGATTACATTCAAGAAATGTACATCAAAACATAGACATTTTCATTGTATATACAAGAAATGTACATCAAAACATACACATTTTCAGTGTACATTCAAGAAATGTACATCAAAACATATACATTTTCATTGTATATACAAGAAATGTACATCAAAACATACACATTTTCAGTGTACATTCAAGAAATGTATATCAAAACATACACATTTACAGTGTACATTAAACAAAAGTACATCAAAACATACACATTTTCAGTATACATTCAAGAAATCTACATGAAAACATATACATTTTCATTGTACATTCAAGAAATGTATATCAAAACATACACATTTTCAGTGTACATTCAGGAAATGTACATCAAAACATACACATTTTCATTGTATATACAAGAAATGTACATCAAAACATACACATTTTCATTGTACACTAAAGAAATGTACATCAAAACATACACATTTTCAGTGTACATTCAAGAAATGTACATCAAAACATACACATTTTCATTGTACATTCAAGATATGTAGATCAAAACATACACATTTTCATTGTACATTCAAGAAATGTACATCAAAACATACACATTTTCATTGTACACTCAAGAAATGTACATCAAAACATACACATTTTCATTGTACACTCAAGAAATGTACATCAAAACATACACTTTTTCATTGTAGATTCAAGAAATGTATATCAAAACATACACATTTTCATTGTACATTCAAGAAATGTGCATCAAAACACACACATTTTCAGTGTACATTCAAGAAATGTATAACAAAAAATACACATTGTCAGTGTACATTCAAGCAATGTACATCAAAACAAACACATTTTCATTGTACACTAAAGAAATGTACATCAAAACATACACATTTTCATTGTACATTCAAGAAATATACATCAAAACATACACATTTTCATTGTACATTCAAGAAATGTACATCAAAACATACACATTTTCATTGTACACTCAAGAAATGTACATCAAAACATACACATTTTCATTGTACATTCAAGAAATGTACATCAAAACATACACATTTTCATTGTACACTCAAGAAATGTTCATCAAAACATACACATTTTCAGTGTACATTCAAGAAATGTATATCAAAACATACACATTTACAGTGTACATTAAACAAAAGTACATCAAAACATACACATTTTCAGTATACATTCAAGAAATGTACATGAAAACATATACATTTTCATTGTACATTCAAGAAATGTATATCAAAACATACACATTTTCAGTGTACATTCAGGAAATGTACATCAAAACATACACATTTTCATTGTATATACAAGAAATGTACATCAAAACATACACATTTTCATTGTACACTAAAGAAATGTACATCAAAACATACACATTTTCAGTGTACATTCAAGAAATGTACATCAAAACATACACATTTTCATTGTACATTCAAGATATGTAGATCAAAACATACACATTTTCATTGTACATTCAAGAAATGTACATCAAAACATACACATTTTCATTGTACACTCAAGAAATGTACATCAAAACATACACATTTTCATTGTACACTCAAGATATGTACATCAAAACATACACTTTTTCATTGTAGATTCAAGAAATGTATATCAAAACATACACATTTTCATTGTACATTCAAGAAATGTGCATCAAAACACACACATTTTCAGTGTACATTCAAGAAATGTATAACAAAAAATACACATTGTCAGTGTACATTCAAGCAATGTACATCAAAACAAACACATTTTCATTGTACACTAAAGAAATGTACATCAAAACATACACATTTTCATTGTACATTCAAGAAATATACATCAAAACATACACATTTTCATTGTACATTCAAGAAATGTACATCAAAACATACACATTTTCATTGTACACTCAAGAAATGTACATCAAAACATACACATTTTCATTGTACATTCAAGAAATGTACATCAAAACATACACATTTTCATTGTACACTCAAGAAATGTTCATCAAAACATACACATTTTCATTGTGCATTCAAGAAATGTACATCAAAACATACACATTTTCATTGTACACTCAAGAAATGTACTTCAAGACATACACATTTTCAGTGTACATTCAAGAAGTGTATATCAAAACATACACATTTTCATTGTACATTCAAGAAATGTACATCAAGTCATACACATTTTCATTGTACATTCAAGAAATATACATCAAAACATACACATTTTCACTGTACATTGAAGAAATGTAAATCAAAACATACACATTTTCATTGTATATACAAGAAATGTACATCAGAACATACACATTTTCAGTGTGCATTTAAGAAATGTACATTTAAACATACACATTTTCATTGTATATACAAGAAATGTACATCAAAACATACACATTTTCTTTGTACATTAAAGAAATGTACATCAAAACCTACACATTTTCAGTGTACATTCAAGAAATGTACATCAAAACATACACATTTTCATTGTACACTCTAGAAATGTACATCAAAACATACACATTTTCAGTGTACATTCAAGAAATGTACATCAAAACATACACATTTTCATTGTACATTCAAAGAATGTACATCAAAACATACACATTTTCATTGTACATTCAAGAAATGTACATCAAAACACACACATTTTCAGTGTACATTCAAGAAATGTATATCAAAAAATACACATTTTCAGTGTACATTCAAGAAATGTACATAAAGCAAACACATTTTCATTGTACACTAAAGAAATGTACATCAAAACATAACATTTTCATTGTACATTCAAGAAATGCACATCAAAACATACACATTTTCATTGTAGATTCAAGAAATATACATCAAAACATACACATTTTCATTGTACATTCAAGAAATGTACATCAAAACATACACATTCCCATTGTACATTCAAGAAATGTACATCAAAACATACACATTTTGATTTTACACTCAAGAAATGTACATCAAAACATACACATTTTCATTGTACACTCAAGAAATGTACATCAAAACATACACATTTTCAGTGTACATTCAAGAAATGTACATCAAAACATATACATTTTCATTGTATATACAAGAAATGTACATCAAAACATACACATTTTCAGTGTACATTCAAGAAATGTATATCAAAACATACACATTTACAGTGTACATTCAAGAAATGTACATCAAAACATACACATTTTCAGTATACATTCAAGAAATGTACATGAAAACATATACATTTTCATTGTACTTTCAAGAAATGTATATCAAAACATACACATTTTCATTGTACACTAAAGAAATGTACATCAAAACATACACATCTTCATTGTACACTCAAGAAATGTACATCAAAACATACACATTTTCATTGTACATTCAAGAAATGTATATCAAAACATACACATTTTCATTGTACATTCAAGAAATGTACATCAAAACATACACATTTTCATTGTACATTCAAGAAATGTACATCAAAACATACACATTTTCATTGTACATTCAAAGAATGTACATCAAAACATACACATTTTCATTGTACATTCAAGAAATGTACATCAAAACATACACATTTTCAGTGTACATTCAAGAAATGTATATCAAATGATACACATTTACAGTGTATTTCAAGAAATGTACATCAAAACATACACATTTTCAGTATACATTCAAGAAATGTACATGAAAACATATACATTTTCATTGTACATTCAAGAAATGTATATCAAAACATACACATTTTCAGTGTACATTCAAGAAATGTACATCAAAACATACACATTTTCATTGTACATTCAAGAAACGTACATCAAAACATACACTATTTCATTGTACATTCAAAGAATGTACATCGAAATATACACATTTTCATTGTACATTCAAGAAAGGTACATCAAAACACACACATTTTCAGTGTACATTGAAGAAATGTATATCAAAACATACACATTTACAGTGTATTTCAAGAAATGTACATCAAAACATACACATTTTCAGTATACATTCAAGAAATGTACATGAAAACATATACATTTTCATTGTACATTCAAGAAATGTGTATCAAAACATACACATTTTCAGTGTACATTCAAGAAATGTACATCAAAACATACACATTTTCATTGTACATTCAAGAAACGTACATCAAAACATACACTATTTCATTGTACATTCAAAGAATGTACATCGAAATATACACATTTTCATTGTACATTCAAGAAAGGTACATCAAAACACACACATTTTCAGTGTACATTGAAGAAATGTATATCAAAACATACACATTTTCAGCGTACATTCAAGAAATGTACATCAAAACATAAATTTCATTGTATATACAAGAAATGTACATCAAAACATACACATTTTCTGTCTACATTCAAGAAATGTATATCAAAACATACACATTTACAGTGTACATTCAAGAAATGTACATCAAAACATACACATTTTCAGTATACATTCAAGAAATGTACATCAAAACATATACATTTTCATTGTACATTCAAGAAATGTATATAAAAACATACACATTTTCAGTGTACATTCAAGAAATGTAAATCAAAACATACACATTTTCATAGTATATACAAGAAATGTACATCAAAACATACACATTTTCATTGTACACTAAAGAAATGTACAGCAAAACATACACATTTTCAGTGTACATTCAAGAAATGTACATCAAAGCATACACATTTTCATTGTACATTCAAGAAATGTAGATCAAAACATACACATTTTCATTGTACATTCAAGAAATGTACATCAAAACATACACATTTTCATTGTACACTCAAGAAATGTACATCAAAACATACACATTTTCATTGTACACTCAAGAAATGTACATCAAACCATACACTTTTTCATTGTGCATTCAAGAAATGTATATCAAAACATACACATTTTCAGTGTACATTCAAGAAATGTATAACGAAAAAAACACATTTTCAGTGTACATTCAAGAAATGTGCATCAAAACAAACACATTTTCATTGTACACTAAAGAAATGTACATCAAAACATACACACTTTCATTGTACATTCAAGAAATATACATCAAAACATACACATTTTCATTGTACATTCAAGAAATGTACATCAAAACATATACATTTTCATTGTACACTCAAGAAATGTTCATCAAAACATACACATTTTCATTGTACATTCAAGAAATGTACATCAAAACATACACATTTTCATTGTACATTCCAGAAATGTACATCAAAACATACACATTTTCAGTGTACATTCAAGAAATGTACATCAAAGCAAACACATTTTCATTGTACATTCAAGAAATATACATCAAAACACACACATTTTCAGTGTACATTCAAGAAATGTATATCAAAACATACACATTTTCAGTGTACATTCAAGAAATGTACATCAAAACATACAAATTTTCATTGTATATACAAGAAATGTACATCAAAATATACACATTTTCATTGTACATTAAAGAAATGTACATTAAAACCTACACATTTTCAGTGTACATTCAAGAAATGTATATCAAAAAATACACATATTCAGTGTACATTCAAGAAATGTACATCAAAGCAAACACATTTTCATTGTACACTAAAGAAATGTACATCAAAACATACACATTTTCATTGTACATTCAAGAAATGCACATCAAAACATACACATTTTCATTGTACATTCAAGAAATATACATCAAAACACACACATTTTCAGTGTACATTCAAGAAATGTATATCAAAACATACACATTTTCAGTGTACATTCAAGAAATGTACATCAAAACATACAAATTTTCATTGTATATACAAGAAATGTACATCAAAATATACACATTTTCATTGTACATTAAAGAAATGTACATTAAAACCTACACATTTTCAGTGTACATTCAAGAAATGTACATCTAAACATACACATTTTCATTGTACACTCAAGAAATGTACATCAAAACATACACATTTTCAGTGTACATTCAAGAAATGTACATAAAAACATACACACTTTCATTGTATATACCAGAAATGTACATCAAAACATACACATTTTCATTGTATATAATAGAAATGTACATCAAAACATACACATTTTCAGTGTACATTCAAGAAATGTACATCAAAACATATACATTTTCATTGTATATACAAGAAATGTACATCAAAACATACACATTTTCAGTGTACATTCAAGAAATGTACTTAAAAGGATATACATTTTCATTGTACATTAAAGAAATGTATATCAAAACATACACATTTTCAGATTACATTCAAGAAATTTACATTAAAACATACACATTTTCATTGTACATTCAAGAAATGTACATCAAAACATACACATTTTCATTGTACATTCAAGAAATGTACATCAAAACATACACATTTTCATTGTACATTCAAGGAATGTACATCAAAACATACACATTTTCATTGTACATTCAAGAAATGTACATCAAAACACACACATTTTCAGTGTACATTCAAGAAATGTATATCAAAGCATACACATTTTCAGTGTACATTCAAGAAATGTACATCAAAACATACACATTTTTATTGTATATACCAGAAATGTACATCAAAACATACACATTTTCACTGTATATACAAGAAATGTACATCAAAACATACACATTTTCAGTGTACATTCAAGAAATGTACATCAAAACATATACATTTTCATTGTATATACAAGAAATGTACATCAAAACATACACATTTTCAGTGTACATTCAAGAAATGTGCATGAAAACATATACGTTTTCATTGTACATTCAAGAAATGTATATCAAAACATACACATTTTCAGATTACATTCAAGAAATGTACATCAAAACATAGACATTTTCATTGTATATACAAGAAATGTACATCAAAACATACACATTTTCAGTGTACATTCAAGAAATGTACATCAAAACATATACATTTTCATTGTATATACAAGAAATGTACATCAAAACATACACATTTTCAGTGTACATTCAAGAAATGTATATCAAAACATACACATTTACAGTGTACATTAAACAAAAGTACATCAAAACATACACATTTTCAGTATACATTCAAGAAATGTACATGAAAACATATACATTTTCATTGTACATTCAAGAAATGTATATCAAAACATACACATTTTCAGTGTACATTCAGGAAATGTACATCAAAACATACACATTTTCATTGTATATACAAGAAATGTACATCAAAACATACACATTTTCATTGTACACTAAAGAAATGTACATCAAAACATACACATTTTCAGTGTACATTCAAGAAATGTACATCAAAACATACACATTTTCATTGTACATTCAAGAAATGTAGATCAAAACATACACATTTTCATTGTACATTCAAGAAATGTACATCAAAACATACACATTTTCATTGTACACTCAAGAAATGTACATCAAAACATACACATTTTCATTGTACACTCAAGAAATGTACATCAAAACATACACTTTTTCATTGTACATTCAAGAAATGTATATCAAAACATACACATTTTCATTGTACATTCAAGAAATGTACATCAAAACACACACATTTTCAGTGTACATTCAAGAAATGTATAACAAAAAATACACATTGTCAGTGTACATTCAAGCAATGTACATCAAAACAAACACATTTTCATTGTACACTAACGAAATGTACATCAAAACATACACATTTTCATTGTACATTCAAGAAATATACATCAAAACATACACATTTTCATTGTACATTCAAGAAATGTACATCAAAACATACACATTTTCATTGTACACTCAAGAAATGTACATCAAAACATACACATTTTCATTGTACATTCAAGAAATGTACATCAAAACATACACATTTTCATTGTACACTCAAGAAATGTTCATCAAAACATACACATTTTCATTGTGCATTCAAGAAATGTACATCAAAACATACACATTTTCATTGTACACTCAAGAAATGTACTTCAAGACATACACATTTTCAGTGTACATTCAAGAAGTGTATATCAAAACATACACATTTTCATTGTACATTCAAGAAATGTACATCAAGTCATACACATTTTCATTGTACATTCAAGAAATATACATCAAAACATACACATTTTCACTGTACATTCAAGAAATGTAAATCAAAACATACACATTTTCATTGTATATACAAGAAATGTACATCAGAACATACACATTTTCAGTGTGCATTTAAGAAATGTACATTTAAACATACACATTTTCATTGTACATTCAAGAAATGTACATCAAAACATACACATTTTCATTGTACATTCAAGAAATGTACATCAAAACATACACATTTTCATTGTACATTCAAGGAATGTACATCAAAGCTTACACATTTTCATTGTACATTCAAGAAATGTACATCAAAACACTCACATTTTCAGTGTACATTCAAGAAATGTATATCAAAACATACACATTTTCAGTGTACATTCAAGAAATGTACATCAAAACATACATATTTTCATTGTATATACAAGAAATGTACATCAAAACATACACATTTTCTTTGTACATTAAAGAAATGTACATCAAAACCTACACATTTTCAGTGTACATTCAAGAAATGTACATCAAAACATACACATTTTCATTGTACACTCTAGAAATGTACATCAAAACATACACATTTTCAGTGTACATTCAAGAAATGTACATCAAAACATACACATTTTCATTGCACATTCAAAGAATGTACATCAAAACATACACATTTTCATTGTACATTCAAGAAATGTACATCAAAACACACACATTTTCAGTGTACATTCAAGAAATGTATATCAAAAAATACACATTTTCAGTGTACATTCAAGAAATGTACATCAAAGCAAACACATTTTCATTGTACACTAAAGAAATGTACATCAAAACATACACATTTTCATTGTACATTCAAGAAATGCACATCAAAACATACACATTTTCATTGTAGATTCAAGAAATATACATCAAAACATACACATTTTCATTGTACATTCAAGAAATGTACATCAAAACATACACATTCCCATTGTAGATTCAAGAAATGTACATCAAAACATACACATTTTGATTTTACACTCAAGAAATGTACATCAAAACATACACATTTTCATTGTACACTCAAGAAATGTACATCAAAACATACACATTTTCAGTGTACATTCAAAAATGTACATCAAAACATATACATTTTCATTGTATATACAAGAAATGTACATCAAAACATACACATTTTCAGTGTACATTCAAGAAATGTATATCAAAACATACACATTTACAGTGTACATTCAAGAAATGTACATCAAAACATACACATTTTCAGTATACATTCAAGAAATGTACATGAAAACATATACATTTTCATTGTACTTTCAAGAAATGTATATCAAAACATACACATTTTCATTGTACACTAAAGAAATGTACATCAAAACATACACATTTTCAGTGTACATTCAAGAAATGTACAACAAAACATAGACATTTTCATTGTACATTCAAGAAATGTATATCAAAACATACACATTTTCATTGTACACTAAAGAAATGTACATCAAAACATACACATTTTCAGTGTACATTCAAGAAATGTACATCAAAACATACACATTTTCATTGTACATTCAAGAAATGTAGATCAAAACATACACATTTTCATTGTACCTTGAAGAAATGTACATCATAACATACACATTTTCATTGTACACTCAAGAAATGTACATCAAAACATACACATTTTCATTGTACACTCAAGAAATGTACATCAAACCATACACTTTTTCATTGTACATTCAAGAAATGTATATCAAAACATACACATTTTCATTGTACATTCAAGAAATGTACATCAAAACATACACATTTTCAGTGTACATTCAAGAAATGTATAACAAAAAATACACATTTTCAGTGTACATTCAAGAAATGTGCATCAAAACAAACACATTTTCATTGTACACTAAAGAAATGTACATCAAAACATACACATTTTCATTGTACATTCAAGAAATATACATCAAAACATACACATTTTCATGGTACATTCAAGAAATGTACATCAAAACATACACATTTTCATTGTACACTCAAGAAATGTACATCAAAACATACACATTTTCATTGTACATTCAAGAAATGTACATCAAAACATACACATTTTCATTGTACACTCAAGAAATGTTCATCAAAACATACACATTTTCATTGTACATTCAAGAAATGTACATCAAAACATACACATTTTCATTGTACATTCCAGAAATGTACATCAAAACATACACATTTTCAGTGTATATTCAAGAAATGTATATCAAAAAATACACATATTCAGTGTACATTCAAGAAATGTACATCAAAGCAAACACATTTTCATTGTACACTAAAGAAATGTACATCAAAACATACACATTTTCATTGTACATTCAAGAAATGCACATCAAAACATACACATTTTCATTGTACATTCAAGAAATATACATCAAAACACACACATTTTCAGTGTACATTCAAGAAATGTATATCAAAACATACACATTTTCAGTGTACATTCAAGAAATGTACATCAAAACATACAAATTTTCATTGTATATACAAGAAATGTACATCAAAATATACACATTTTCATTGTACGTTAAAGAAATGTACATTAAAACCTACACATTTTCAGTGTACATTCAAGAAATGTACATCAAAACATACACATTTTCATTGTACACTCAAGAAATGTACATCAAAACATACACATTTTCAGTGTACATTCAAGAAATGTACATAAAAACATACACACTTTCATTGTATATACCAGAAATGTACATCAAAACATACACATTTTCATTGTATATAATAGAAATGTACATCAAAACATACACATTTTCAGTGTACATTCAAGAAATGTACATCAAAACATATACATTTTCATTGTATATACAAGAAATGTACATCAAAACATACAAATTTTCATTGTATATACAAGAAATGTACATCAAAACATACACATTTTCATTGTACATTAAGGAAATGTACATCAAAACCTACACATTTTCAGTGTACATTCAAGAAATGTACATCAAAACATACACATTTTCATTGTACACTCAAGAAATGTACATCAAAACATACACATTTTCAGTGTACATTCAAGAAATGTACATCAAAACATACACATTTTTGTTGTATATACCAGAAATGTACATCAAAACATACACATTTTCACTGTATATACAAGAAATGTACATCAAAACATACACATTTTCAGTGTACATTCAAGAAATGTACATCAAAACATATACATTTTCATTGTATATACAAGAAATGTACATCAAAACATACACATTTTCAGTGTACATTCAAGAAATGTACATGAAAACATATACGTTTTCATTGTACATTCAAGAAATGTATATCAAAACATACACATTTTCAGATTACATTCAAGAAATGTACATCAAAACATAGACATTTTCATTGTATATACAAGAAATGTACATCAAAACATACACATTTTCAGTGTACATTCAAGAAATGTACATCAAAACATATACATTTTCATTGTATATATAAGAAATGTACATCAAAACATACACATTTTCAGTGTACATTCAAGAAATGTATATCAAAACATACACATTTACAGTGTACATTAAAGAAATGTACATCAAAACATACACATTTTCAGTATACATTCAAGAAATGTACATGAAAACATATACATTTTCATTGTACATTCAAGAAATGTATATCAAAACATACACATTTTCAGTGTACATTCAGGAAATGTACATCAAAACATACACATTTTCATTGTATATACAAGAAATGGACATCAAAACATACACATTTTCATTGTACACTAAAGAAATGTACATCAAAACATACACATTTTCAGTGTACATTCAAGAAATGTACATCAAAACATACACATTTTCATTGTACATTCAAGAAATGTAGATCAAAACATACACATTTTCATTGTACATTCAAGAAATGTACATCAAAACATACACATTTTCATTGTACACTCAAGAAATGTACATCAAAACATACACATTTTCATTGTACACTCAAGAAATGTACATCAAAACATACACTTTTTCATTGTACATTCAAGAAATGTATATCAAAACATACACATTTTCATTGTACATTCAAGAAATGTACATCAAAACACACACATTTTCAGTGTACATTCAAGATATGTATAACAAAAAATACACATTGTCAGTGTACATTCAAGCAATGTACATCAAAACAAACACATTTTGATTGTACACTAAAGAAATGTACATCAAAACATACACATTTTCATTGTACATTCAAGAAATATACATCAAAACATACACATTTTCATTGTACATTCAAGAAATGTACATCAAAACATACACATTTTCATTGTACACTCAAGAAATGTTCATCAAAACATACACATTTTCATTGTGCATTCAAGAAATGTACATCAAAACATACACATTTTCATTGTACACTCAAGAAATGTACTTCAAGACATACACATTTTCAGTGTACATTCAAGAAGTGTATATCAAAACATACACATTTTCATTGTACATTCAAGAAATGTACATCAAGTCATACACATTCTCATTGTACATTCAAGAAATATACATCAAAACATACACATTTTCACTGTACATTCAAGAAATGTACATCAAAACATACACATTTTCATTGTATATACAAGAAATGTACATCAGAACATACACATTTTCAGTGTGCATTCAAGAAATGTACATTTAAACATACACATTTTCATTGTACATTCAAGAAATGTACATCAAAACATACACATTTTCATTGTACATTCAAGAAATGTACATCAAAACATACACATTTTCATTATACATTCAAGGAATGTACATCAAAGCTTACACATTTTCATTGTACATTCTAGAAATGTACATCAAAACACACACATTTTCAGTGTACATTGAAGAAATGTATATCAAAACATACACATTTTCAGTGTACATTCAAGAAATGTACATCAAAACATACATATTTTCATTGTATATACAAGAAATGTACATCAAAACATACACATTTTCGTTGTACATTAAAGAAATGTACATCAAAACCTACACATTTTCAGTGTACATTCAAGAAATGTACATCAAAACATACACATTTTCATTGTACACTCAAGAAATGTACATCAAAACATACACATTTTCAGTGTACATTCAAGAAATGTACATCAAAACATACACATTTTCATTGTACATTCAAAGAATGTACATCAAAACATACACATTTTCATTGTACATTCAAGAAATGTACATCAAAACACACACATTTTCAGTGTACATTCAAGAAATGTATATCAAAAAATACACATTTTCAGTGTACATTCAAGAAATGTACATCAAGGCAAACACATTTTCACTGTACACTAAAGAAATGTACATCAAAACATACACATTTTCATTGTACATTCAAGAAATGCACATCAAAACATACACATTTTCATTGTAGATTCAAGAAATATACATCAAAACATACACATTTTCATTGTATATACCGGAAATGTACATCAAAACATACACATTTTCATTGTATATACAAGAAATGTACATCAAAACATACACATTTTCAGTGTACATTCAAGAAATGTACTTCAAAACATATACATTTTCATTGTATATACAAGAAATGTACATCAAAACATACACATTTTCAGTGTACATTCAAGAAATGTACATCAAAACATATACATTTTCATTGTATATACAAGAAATGTACATCAAAACATACACATTTTCAGTGTACATTCAAGAAATGTATATCAAAACATACACATTTACAGTGTACATTCAAGAAATGTACATCAAAACATACACATTTTCAGTATACATTCAAGAAATGTACATGAAAGCATATACATTTTCATTGTACTTTCAAGAAATGTATATCAAAACATACACATTTTCATTGTACACTAAAGAAATGTACATCAAAACATACACATTTTCAGTGTACATTCAAGAAATGTACATCAAAACATAGACATTTTCATTGTACATTCAAGAAATGTATATCAAAACATACACATTTTCATTGTACACTAAAGAAATGTACATCAAAACATACACATTTTCAGTGTACATTCAAGAAATGTACATCAAAACATACACATTTTCATTGTACATTCAAGAAATGTAGATCAAAACATACACATTTTCATTGTACCTTGAAGAAATGTACATCATAACATACACATTCTCATTGTACACTCAAGAAATGTACATCAAAACATACACATTTTCATTGTACACTCAAGAAATGTACATCAAACCATACACTTTTTCATTGTACATTCAAGAAATGTATATCAAAACATACACATTTTCATTGTACATTCAAGAAATGTACATCAAAACATACACATTTTCAGTGTACATTCAAGGAATGTATAACAACAAATACACATTTTCAGTGTACATTCAAGAAATGTGCATCAAAACAAACACATTTTCATTGTACACTAAAGAAATGTACATCAAAACATACACATTTTCATTGTACATTCAAGAAATATACATCAAAACATACACATTTTCATGGTACATTCAAGAAATGTACATCAAAACATACACATTTTCATTGTACACTCAAGAAATGTACATCAAAACATACACATTTTCATTGTACATTCAAGAAATGTACATCAAAACATACACATTTTCATTGTACACTCAAGAAATGTTCATCAAAACATACACATTTTCATTGTACATTCAAGAAATGTACATCAAAACATACACATTTTCATTGTACATTCCAGAAATGTACATCAAAACATACACATTTTCAGTGTACATTCAAGAAATGTATATCAAAAAATACACATTTTCAGTGTACATTCAAGAAATGTACATCAAAGCAAACACATTTTCATTGTACACTAAAGAAATGTACATCAAAACATACACACTTTCATTGTACATTCAAGAAATGCACATCCAAACATACACATTTTCATTGTACATTCAAGAAATATACATCAAAACATACACATTTTCATTGTACATTCAAGAAATGTACATCAAAACATACACATTCTCATTGTACATTCAAGAAATGTACATCAAAACATACACATTTTGATTGTACACTCAACAAATGTACATCAAAACATACACATTTTCATTGTACACTCAAGAAATGTACATCAAAACATACACATTTTCATTGTACATTCAAGAAATGTATATCAAAACATACACATTTTCATTGTACATTCAAGAAATGTACATCAAAACATACACATTTTCATTGTACATTCAAGAAATGTACATCAAAACATACACATTTTCATTGTACAATCAAAGAATGTACATCAAAACATACACATTTTCATTGTACATTCAAGAAATGTACATCAAAACATACACATTTTCAGTGTACATTCAAGAAATGTATATCAAAACATACACATTTACAGTGTATTTCAAGAAATGTACATCAAAACATACACATTTTCAGTATACATTCAAGAAATGTACATCAAAACATACACATTTTCATTGTACATTCAAGAAACGTACATCAAAACATACACATTTTCATTGTACACTCAAGAAATGTACATCAAAACATACACATTTTCATTGTACACTCAAGAAATGTACATCAAACCATACACTTTTTCATTGTACATTCAAGAAATGTATATCAAAACATACACATTTTCAGTGTACATTCAAGAAATGTATATCAAAAAATACACATTTTCAGTGTACATTCAAGAAATGTACATCAAAGCAAACACATTTTCATTGTACACTAAAGAAATGTACATCAAAACATTCACATTTTCATTGTACATTCAAGAAATGTACATCAAAACATACACATTTTCATTGTATATACCGGAAATGTACATCAAAACATACACATTTTCATTGTATATACAAGAAATGTACATCAAAACATACACATTTTCAGTGTACATTCAAGAAATGTACTTCAAAACATATACATTTTCATTGTATATACAAGAAATGTACATCAAAACATACACATTTTCAGTGTACATTCAAGAAATGTACATGAAAACATATACATTTTCATTGTACATTCAAGGAATGTATATAAAAAAATACACATTTTGAGATTACATTCAAGAAATGTACATCAAAACATACACATTTTCATTGTACATTGAAGAAATGTACATCAAAACATACACATTTTCATTGTACATTCTCCCCCAGGGGGACCTACCACGGTAGGTCCGGGCTTGGCGCACCCGGGGCCCCGAGCCGCTCATCCCCATTATCATCCCTTCGCCTCCATCAGGTCTAGCCACGTTATCATCCACTTAGATTTAGTCTCTTCCTCTTCTAGGTCTTATGGTTTTATGTAGGTTAAGTTTTAGAATTATAACTCCTGTCTCACCAACAGGGAGATATCCTGTCTCCGTGGTTCCTGTCCCACGGTTTCGGCGCAGCTTCCAACTTGTGTGCTCTTCGGAGGCTCAGGCGTGAAGGTTGAGTGGACCCTCCTCACTCCTCCTTTTGTGCGACACTAGGTGCGGAGCCGTTCCATTGTCAAGTACACCCCCGTAGCTCCTTAGGGGCCGGGTCCCCATGGGTATCTCGGCGGCCGTGCTGCCGCTGGGGTGTACAGGGGGACCCGACGTGTTACCGCTGTCTGGGGTCCGATGTAATCAACCACAAGTCCCCTGAATCCACGCTGACTCCGTTGAGGCAGCGTGGGCTAGAGTGGGGAGCCACAGGCGGTTATTCCTGTGGTAGGGGCATAAAGTCGGGCCTGCCTTTGGTGGAAATGTCGCATACCGGTAAGTAGTGATAGGCGGAGGGTAACTTTTTCTGATGTACTCCTTGAGATCGGGTCTGAAGCGGGTGCTTCGGGCCGGCACAGACCGGAAGATTTAGGTGTCTTTTTCCTTTATCCCCCGGATGGCAGGCTGACGCCGACGGTCCGGAAGGGGGACCTTTTCATAATGTCTCCTCTGCGCTCCCCCCCTTCAACTCCACGATTTTTGGTTATGAGTATGGTAAGCGAGAAGAAGACCCTGGCTACTCTGAGTCCGTTTTATATTAAAAAGGAAGTAGATCGCTTATGTGACGCTGTAAAAAATGTCACTCGATGTAGGGACGGCAACTTGCTGATAGAGGTGGCTCAAGACTCCCAAACCGCAAAACTACTTAAAGCCACTCTCCTAGGTTCTTATCCCGTAAAGGTAGAGAAGCATAAGACTTTGAATAGTTGTCGCGGCGTAGTTTCAACATCAAGTCTGGACAACCTCTCTAACGAGGACATAGTTAACTGCCTCTCTGACCAAGGTGTTATTGCTGCATACCGTTTAATTGGTAAGAAGGATGACAAGCCCTCCCCCTTACGTACGGTTTTCCTTACGTTTGAACGTACGACTCTGCCGCAATTCATTTTCTGCGGGTATGAACGCGCAACCGTACGACCGTATGTGCCGAACCCTATGCGTTGTTTCCGCTGCCAGAAGTTCGGGCATACGCAGCAGCGATGTACCGGTACACCAGTTTGTCCTCGCTGTGGTCGAAATGCTCACGACGGCTCCCTGTGCGATCAGGACTCCACCTGTGTCAACTGTGGAGGTGCACACCCGTCGAACTCGCGCGATTGCCCCCGCTTTTTAGAGGAGAAGGCAATCCAGGAGCTTCGGGTTAAGGAACACCTGACTTTTGTAGACGCACGAAAGCGGTATCAGGAACTTCATCCAACCACCACCTTGAAGTTTTCTGCAGCTGTCCGCCAGGCTGTTCCGAAACAGGACGCCGTCGTACAGACGTGCCCCAGTTCGCCCTCTCGGGTTTCCGTGGGAGTACAAACTGGCTCACCTGACGAGCATAGTTCTACTCCACCTACAGTTCGACCACAGACTACCTCTTCTGCCGTCCAGACGCCAGCTCCGCCGCAGTCGACTAGCTCTGAGACTGCTTCGTTGCCTGTTGAACGCCATCGTTCCAGGCATAAACTCCGGGCCAGTAGTTGCACGTCCTCTGTGAAGTCCCGCTCCCGCTCTGCGAGCCGCAGGGGTTCTTCAGACTCCCGCACATCGGAGGAGTCACCGGAGGATGGTGGACCTCACATTATCGGTCCAAAGAGTGCGAAGGTGAAAAAGAAAATAAAGACCAACTACTAATTCGATTTTAGCATGGAAATAATCCAGTGGAATATTAATGGGTTCCGGGCCAGGGCTCCAGACATACAACATTTAGTTTCTCAGCGATCGCCTTCCGTCGTCTGCTTACAAGAAACCCATTTGCAGCCTAATCATGGTTTACATCTACGTAATTTTTCCGCATTTAGACATGACTCTGCAGCTGGTCGGCGGGCTAGCGGTGGTGTGGCTACGCTGGTGGCACATACCATCTCTGCTGCCAGCATACCGCTTAACACGCCGCTGCAAGCTGTAGCGGTTCGTGTACAGCTGCGGGGCCTGTGCTTTTCTATTTGCAATGTCTATCTGCCACCGGTCAATGTCGTACAAGAACACGATCTTCGGGCTCTTCTGGTTCAGATTCCGCCACCGCTTCTATTCCTCGGCGATCTGAATGCCAAAAACACTTTATGGGGCTCCGACATTGACGATGCTCGTGGGTGCCTTATAGCAGACGTTTGTGACATGTCTGGCTTACTTCTGCTGAACACTGGTGTCCCCACATTCTTATCCTCCACTCACGGCACACATTCAGCACTAGACGTTACCTTTTGTAGCCCGGCATTAGTTCCACTGCTTGATTGGTCGGTGCTTTCCGACCTATTTGGCAGCGATCATTACCCCATTAATATTCACCTCTACCATAGTCATACTGTGCCAACACGGCATCCTCACTGGATTATTTCCAGAGCTGATTGGGGGAAATTTCACTCGCTTATTCATCTCACCGACGATGGCTTTACCACCATTGACGACATGGTGGAATATTTTACATGTTCTGTGTTGCTCGCAGCAGATTCCAGCATTCCTCGTGGATCATCTACACCACGACACTTTCCTGTGCCTTGGTGGTCTGAGGAATGCCGTTTGGCTATCAAAGCGCGTAAACGTGCTCTGCGTCTTTTTAGTTTACATCCGACCGAAGACAATTTTATAGCTTTTAAGCGTTCTCGTGCCAGAGCACGTTTTGTTCTTCGGAGTGCAAAGCGCAGATCCTGGGAAAGCTACGTCTCTTCGCTTTCACGTCGCACTTCGGCACAAAGGGTGTGGACTGCTGTTCGGCGTATGTACGGCAAGTGTCGCCGGACCATTATTCCCGCTCTTGCCGTACAAGGCTCCACCTACACCTCCGAGCAGGACATCGCCGACACCCTTGCCGATTCTTTCGCTGCTGACAGCCAAACCCGAAGTTACAGTAATGCCTTTCTAGGAATCAAGGAATCTGCGGAGCCGATAATCCTCAATTTTAACAGTGACTGCAGTGAATCGTACAACGCGCCTTTCACCGAAGAGGAGCTAGAACGTGCTTTGTCTCTCGCAAAGGACTCCTCTCCTGGCCCTGATGACATCCACCGACAAATGCTGCTTCACCTTCCACCTGCGGCTCTCTCCTTCCTGCTGAGCATTTACAACCGCATATGGCTTCAGCAGGTTTTCCCGTCTTCCTGGCGCGAGGGTATTGTCATCCCCATCCCTCGGCCCGGAAAGGACCGGACACTTCCCTCTAGCTACCGCCCTATTTGCCTGACGAGTGTTGTTTGTAAGACCTTCGAACGTATGGTTAACACTCGCTTAGTGTGGTGGCTGGAGAAGAATAACCTGCTGAGCAATGCTCAGTGCGGTTTTCGTCGCCATCGCTCCAGTGTCGACAATCTGGCACGCATGGAAGCATATATACAAAATGCCTTTCTCTTGAAGCAGCATGTCGTGGGCGTCTTCTTCGATCTGCAGAAGGCCTACGATACTACCTGGCGCTATGGTATCCTACGTACTTTACACGGTTACGGTTTACGCGGTCATTTAGCCATTCTCGTTTTAAATTTTTTAAAACTACGCCGGTTTCGTGTCCGCATTGGGAATACACTATCCCACGACAGGATCCAGGAGAACGGTGTACCCCAGGGGTCGATTCTTAGTGTAACGCTTTTCGCCGTGGCGATTGACGGTATCGCCAGTGTTGTTCGTGGAGGAATCCCGATATCGCTGTATGTTGACGACTTTGCCATCTACTACCGCTCTTTTAATCTTGAACACATCGAACGCCAACTGCAGCTGACCATATCCTCTATCGCCGAATGGGCTCATCGCACCGGCTTTCAGTTCTCCCCTACGAAAACACAGTGTCTACACTTTCATCGACTTCGTGGTGTGCATCCTCCTCCTGTTCTTTATTTGCGTGACATGCGTATTCCTTTTGTTCCGCACCTGAAGTTCTTGGGCCTACACCTCGACAGCAAACTCACATGGGAGCACCATATTCGCCATCTTCGTGCTTCCTGCAATCGTTCGCTTCGGATGCTCCGGGTGTTATCTGGGGCATCTTGGGGCGGCGATCGAACCGTCATGTTGAGGTTGTATGGCTCACTGGTCCGGTCCAAATTAGATTACGGCTGTTTTATTTATGGCGCGGCATCTGCCTCTAAACTCCGCCTTTTAGATACGATTCATCATACTGGTATCCGCCTTGCTACTGGAGCTTTCCGTACTAGTCGAATTCCGTGTCTGTATGCTGAATCTGGCGAACCTCCATTGTCTGTGCGACGCTCGGTATTGCTTTCTTCATACGTGGCACGGTTAGCAGCTCACCCTGGTCACCCGTCATTTTACTCTGTATTGCGTCCAGACCTAGCCCACCGTTATATGCGAAATAGCTCAATATCCCGCCCCAGCGGTATTCGGTTTCGTGAACTGCTCGCCACACATTCTTTGCGAATGCCTGCTGTAGAGCGGTATTGCCATGGTCGCTTTCCTCCTTGGCAACTCCACCGTGCCCAATTCGACCTCGAGCTTGCAGCCCATGCTAAAGTAACTACCCCTCACTCGGTGTTTCGTCAACTCTTCACCGAGCTCCTGGGACGTTACCCGATTTACTTTCCGGTTTTTACCGATGGTTCCCAGGTGGGTGGTGCTACAGGCTGTAGTTTTGTTTATAACAATGAGGCTCACAAGTACCGCCTTCCGGACTCCAGTTCTGTTTTTACCGCCGAGCTGTTCGCCATATTTTATTTTTTACTCTTTATCTCCAGCTCAGGACCTGGAAATTTTATGATTTGCTGTGACTCTCTGAGTGCTCTCCAGGCCTTACAGCAATTTCTCGGCACTTCAGCACTCATAATTAAAATACAGACACTCATTTCACAGTTACTGACTCACGGATACCAGTTTGTTTTTATATGGATCCCAGGCCATGTGGGTATTCCTGGTAACGAGGAGGCGGATGCGGCTGCAAAGTCTGCATGTCGTCTGCCGGGATTATCCACACGAACTCTGCCTTTTAGTGATGCGCAACGATATTTCCGGCGCCATATTTTTTCGTTCTGGCAGAAGTCGTGGAAAGAAATATCTGGCACCCAATTACGGACAATCAAAGACACAGTAACACCCTGGTCGACATCCGTCAGGGATGCGCGGCGGTCGGAGGTCATTCTCACCCGGTTGAGAATCGGTCACACTCGCGCCACACACGGTCATCTACTGCGTGGCGACCCGGCCCCTGTGTGTCAGACGTGCGGTGTACAACTGTCCGTCCCACACGTTTTGCTTGATTGTCCACGATATACTAGAGAGCGCCAGTCCCTTGGCCTGGGTTTTACTATGCGGTCAATTCTGGGCGACGACCCGGTATCGGTAGATAAGGTTCTGCGGTTCGTCACCCAAATTGGGTTTGGGAAACAAGTTTAACTTGTGTTTTAGTTTTGGTGTTTTATTCTACGGTTTTTAGACAATGAATCCCGGTTTTATTTTAGCACCGTTTGTTTTTACTTTTTAGCTGTTTTATTTTAATATTTTACGTAAGATGTTTAACGTTTTAACTGTTTTAGATTTTCACGTTTTACCTTCTTACAAGTTTACTGCTTTTTTAGTTTCCCCTTTTTAACCGTATTAATTTGTTTCAGCCCGTAAAAATTGACCTGGGGCCCAAATGACCCAGCTGTCGACGGGCCCTTAAACTCCACACTCCACTCCTCATTGTACATTCAAGAAATGTACATCAAAACATAAACATTTTTATAGTACATTCAAGGAATGTACATCAAAACATACACATTTTCATTGTATATTCAAGAAATGTACATCAAAACACACACATTTTCAGTGTACATTCAAGAAATGTATATCAAAACATACACATTTTCAGTGTACATTCAAGAAATGTACCACAAAACATACAAATTTTCATTGTATATACAAGAAATGTACATCAAAACATACACATTTTCATTGTACACTAAAGAAATGTACATCAAAACATACACATTTTCAGTGTACATTCAAGAAATGTACATCAAAACATACACATTTTCAGTGTACATTCAAGAAATGTACATCAAAACATACACATTTTCATTGTATATACCAGAAATGTATATCAAAACATACACATTTTCATTGTATATACAAGAAATGTACATCAAAACATACACATTTTCAGCGTACATTCAAGAAATGTACATCAAAACATATAAATTTCATTGTATATACAAGAAATGTACATCAAAACATACACATTTTCAGTCTACATTCAAGAAATCTATATCAAAACATACACATTTACAGTGTACATTCAAGAAATGTACATCAAAACATACACATTTTCAGGATACATTCAAGAAATGTACATGAAAACATATACATTTTCATTGTACATTCAAGAAATGTATATCAAAACACACATTTTCAGTGTACATTCAAGAAATGTAAATCAAAACATACACATTTTCATTGTATATACAAGAAATGTACATCAAAACATACACATTTTCATTGTACACTAAAGAATTGTACAGCAAAACATACACATTTTCAGTGTACATTCAAGAAATGTACATCAAAACATACACATTTTCATTGTACATTCAAGAAATGTAGATCAAAACATACACATTTTCATTGTACATTCAAGAAATGTACATCAAAACATACACATTTTCATTGTACACTCAAGAAATGTACATCAAAACATACACATTTTCATTGTACACTCAAGAAATGTACATCAAACCATACACTTTTTCATTGTACATTCAAGAAATGTATATACAACATACACATTTTCAGTGTACATTCAAGAAATGTATAACAAAAAATACACATTTTCAGTGTACATTCAAGAAATGTGCATCAAAACAAACACATTTTCATTGTACACTAAAGAAATGTACATCAAAACATACACACTTTCATTGTACATTCAAGAAATATACATCAAAACATACACATTTTCATTGTACATTCAAGAAATGTACATCAAAACATACACATTTTCATTGTACACTCAAGAAATGTACATCAAAACATACACATTTTCATTGTACATTCAAGAAATGTACATCAAAACATACACATTTTCATTGTACACTCAAGAAATGTTCATCAAAACATACACATTTTCATTGTACATTCAAGAAATGTACATCAAAACATACACATTTTCATTGTACATTCCAGAAATGTACATCAAAACATACACATTTTCAGTGTATATTCAAGTAATGTATATCAAAAAATACACATTTTCAGTGTACATTCAAGAAATGTACATCAAAGCAAACACATTTTCATTGTACACTAAAGAAATGTACATCAAAACATACACATTTTCATTGTACATTCAAGAAATGCACATCAAAACATACACATTTTCATTGTACATTCAAGAAATATACATCAAAACACACACATTTTCAGTGTACATTCAAGAAATGTATATCAAAACATACACATTTTCAGTGTACATTCAAGAAATGTACATCAAAACATACAAATTTTCATTAGATATACAAGAAATGTACATCAAAATATACACATTTTCATTGTACATTAAAGAAATGTACATCAAAACCTACACATTTTCAGTGTACATTCAAGAAATGTACATCAAAACATACACATTTTCATTGTACACTCAAGAAATGTACATCAAAACATACACATTTTCAGTGTACATTCAAGAAATGTACATAAAAACATACACACTTTCATTGTATATACCAGAAATGTACATCAAAACATACACATTTTCATTGTATATAATAGAAATGTACATCAAAACATACACATTTTCAGTGTACATTCAAGAAATGTACATCAAAACATATGCATTTTCATTGTATATACAAGAAATGTACATCAAAACATACACATTTTCAGTGTGCATTCAAGAAATGTACATGAAAACATATACATTTTCATTGTACATTCAAGAAATGTATATCAAAACATACACATTTTCAGATTACATTCAAGAAATGTACATCAAAACATACACATTTTCATTGTACATTCAAGAAATGTACATCAAAACATACACATTTTCATTGTACATTCAAGAAATGTACATCAAAACATACACATTTTCATTGTACATTCAAGAAATGTACATCAAAACATACACATTTTCATTGTACACTCAAGAAATGTACATCAAAACATACACATTTTCAGTGTACATTCAAGAAATGTACATCAAAACATACACATTTTTATTGTATATACCAGAAATGTACATCAAAACATACACATTTTCACTGTATATACAAGAAATGTACATCAAAACATACACATTTTCAGTGTACATTCAAGAAGTGTATATCAAAACACACACATTTACAGTGTACATTAAAGAAATGTACATCAAAACATACACATTTTCAGTATACATTCAAGAAATGTACATGAAAACATATACATTTTCATTGTACATTCAAGAAATGTATATCAAATCATACACATTTTCAGTGTACATTCAAGAAATGTACATCAAAACATACACATTTTCATTGTATATACAAGAAATGTACATCAAAACATACACATTTTCATTGTACACTAAAGAAATGTACATCAAAACATACACATTTTCAGTGTACATTCAAGAAATGTACATCAAAACATACACATTTTCATTGTACATTCAAGAAATGTAGATCAAAACATACACATTTTCATTGTACATTCAAGAAATGTACATCAAAACATACACATTTTCATTGTACACTCAAGAAATGTACATCAAAACATACACATTTTCATTGTACACTCAAGAAATGTACATCAAAACATACACTTTTTCATTGTACATTCAAGAAATGTATATCAAAACATACACATTTTCATTGTACATTCAAGAAATGTACATCAAAACACACACATTTTCAGTGTACATTCAAGAAATGTATAACAAAAAATACACATTGTCAGTGTACATTCAAGAAATGTACATCAAAACAAACACATTTTCATTGTACATTCAAGAAATGTACATCAAAACATACACATTTTCATTGTACACTCAAGAAATGTACATCAAAACATACACATTTTCATTGTACATTCAAGAAATGTACATCAAAACATACACATTTTCATTGTACACTCAAGAAATGTTCATCAAAACATACACATTTTCATTGTGCATTCAAGAAATGTACATCAAAACATACACATTTTCATTGTACACTCAAGAAATGTACTTCAAAACATACACATTTTCAGTGTACATTCAAGAAGTGTATATCAAAACATACACATTTTCATTGTACATTCAAGAAATGTACATCAAGTCATACACATTTTCATTGTACATTCAAGAAATATACATCAAAACATACACGTTTTCATTGTACATTCAAGAAATGTACATCAAAACATACACATTTTCATTGTATATACAAGAAATGTACATCAGAACATACACATTTTCAGTGTGCATTCAAGAAATGTACATTTAAACATACACATTTTCATTGTACATTCAAGAAATGTACATCAAAACATACACATTTTCATTGTACATTCAAGAAATGTACATCAAAACATCCACATTTTCATTGTACATTCAAGGAATGTACATCAAAGCATACACATTTTCATTGTACATTCAAGAAATGTACATCAAAACACACACATTTTCAGTGTACATTCAAGAAATGTATATCAAAACATACACATTTTCAGTGTACATTCAAGAAATGTACATCAAAACATACATATCTTCATTGTATATACAAGAAATGTACATCAAAACATACACATTTTCATTGTACATTAAAGAAATGTACATCAAAACCTACACATTTTCAGTGTACATTCAAGAAATGTACATCAAAACGTACACATTTTCATTGTACACTCAAGAAATGTACATCAAAACATACACATTTTCAGTGTACATTCAAGAAATGTACATCAAAACATACACATTTTCATTGTATATACCAGAAATGTACATCAAAACATACACATTTTCTTTGTATATACAAGAAATGTACATCAAGACATACACATTTTCAGTGTACATTCAAGAAAGGTACATCAAAACATATACATTTTCATTGTATATACAAGAAATGTACATCAAAACATACACATTTTCATTGTACATTCAAAGAATGTACATCAAAACATACACATTTTCATTGTACATTCAAGAAATGTACATCAAAACACACACATTTTCAGTGTACATTCAAGAAATGTATATCAAAAAATACACATTTTCAGTGTACATTCAAGAAATGTACATCAAAACATACACATTTTCATTGTATATACCAGAAATGTACATCAAAACATACACATTTTCAGTATACATTCAAGAAATGTACATCAAAACATACACATTTTCATTGTACATTCAAGAAACGTACATCAAAACATACACATTTTCATTGTACACTCAAGAAATGTACATCAAAACATACACATTTTCATTGTACACTCAAGAAATGTACATCAAACCATACACTTTTTCATTGTACATTCAAGAAATGTATATCAAAACATACACATTTTCAGTGTACATTCAAGAAATGTATATAAAAAAATACACATTTTCAGTGTACATTCAAGAAATGTACATCAAAGCAAACACATTTTCATTGTACACTAAAGAAATGTACATCAAAACATTCACATTTTCATTGTACATTCAAGAAATGTACATCAAAACATACACATTTTCATTGTATATACCGGAAATGTACATCAAAACATACACATTTTCATTGTATATACAAGAAATGTACATCAAAACATACACATTTTCAGTGTACATTCAAGAAATGTACTTCAAAACATATACATTTTCATTGTATATACAAGAAATGTACATCAAAACATACACATTTTCAGTGTACATTCAAGAAATGTACATGAAAACATATACATTTTCATTGTACATTCAAGGAATGTATATAAAAAAATACACATTTTGAGATTACATTCAAGAAATGTACATCAAAACATACACATTTTCATTGTACATTGAAGAAATGTACATCAAAACATACACATTTTCATTGTACATTCTCCCCCAGGGGGACCTACCACGGTAGGTCCGGGCTTGGCGCACCCGGGGCCCCGAGCCGCTCATCCCCATTATCATCCCTTCGCCTCCATCAGGTCTAGCCACGTTATCATCCACTTAGATTTAGTCTCTTCCTCTTCTAGGTCTTATGGTTTTATGTAGGTTAAGTTTTAGAATTATAACTCCTGTCTCACCAACAGGGATCTATCCTGTCTCCGTGGTTCCTGTCCCACGGTTTCGGCGCAGCTTCCAACTTGTGTGCTCTTCGGAGGCTCAGGCGTGAAGGTTGAGTGGACCCTCCTCACTCCTCCTTTTGTGCGACACTAGGTGCGGAGCCGTTCCATTGTCAAGTACACCCCCGTAGCTCCTTAGGGGCCGGGTCCCCATGGGTATCTCGGCGGCCGTGCTGCCGCTGGGGTGTACAGGGGGACCCGACGTGTTACCGCTGTCTGGGGTCCGATGTAATCAACCACAAGTCCCCTGAATCCACGCTGACTCCGTTGAGGCAGCGTGGGCTAGAGTGGGGAGCCACAGGCGGTTATTCCTGTGGTAGGGGCATAAAGTCGGGCCTGCCTTTGGTGGAAATGTCGCATACCGGTAAGTAGTGATAGGCGGAGGGTAACTTTTTCTGATGTACTCCTTGAGATCGGGTCTGAAGCGGGTGCTTCGGGCCGGCACAGACCGGAAGATTTAGGTGTCTTTTTCCTTTATCCCCCGGATGGCAGGCTGACGCCGACGGTCCGGAAGGGGGACCTTTTCATAATGTCTCCTCTGCGCTCCCCCCCTTCAACTCCACGATTTTTGGTTATGAGTATGGTAAGCGAGAAGAAGACCCTGGCTACTCTGAGTCCGTTTTATATTAAAAAGGAAGTAGATCGCTTATGTGACGCTGTAAAAAATGTCACTCGATGTAGGGACGGCAACTTGCTGATAGAGGTGGCTCAAGACTCCCAAACCGCAAAACTACTTAAAGCCACTCTCCTAGGTTCTTATCCCGTAAAGGTAGAGAAGCATAAGACTTTGAATAGTTGTCGCGGCGTAGTTTCAACATCAAGTCTGGACAACCTCTCTAACGAGGACATAGTTAACTGCCTCTCTGACCAAGGTGTTATTGCTGCATACCGTTTAATTGGTAAGAAGGATGACAAGCCCTCCCCCTTACGTACGGTTTTCCTTACGTTTGAACGTACGACTCTGCCGCAATTCATTTTCTGCGGGTATGAACGCGCAACCGTACGACCGTATGTGCCGAACCCTATGCGTTGTTTCCGCTGCCAGAAGTTCGGGCATACGCAGCAGCGATGTACCGGTACACCAGTTTGTCCTCGCTGTGGTCGAAATGCTCACGACGGCTCCCTGTGCGATCAGGACTCCACCTGTGTCAACTGTGGAGGTGCACACCCGTCGAACTCGCGCGATTGCCCCCGCTTTTTAGAGGAGAAGGCAATCCAGGAGCTTCGGGTTAAGGAACACCTGACTTTTGTAGACGCACGAAAGCGGTATCAGGAACTTCATCCAACCACCACCTTGAAGTTTTCTGCAGCTGTCCGCCAGGCTGTTCCGAAACAGGACGCCGTCGTACAGACGTGCCCCAGTTCGCCCTCTCGGGTTTCCGTGGGAGTACAAACTGGCTCACCTGACGAGCATAGTTCTACTCCACCTACAGTTCGACCACAGACTACCTCTTCTGCCGTCCAGACGCCAGCTCCGCCGCAGTCGACTAGCTCTGAGACTGCTTCGTTGCCTGTTGAACGCCATCGTTCCAGGCATAAACTCCGGGCCAGTAGTTGCACGTCCTCTGTGAAGTCCCGCTCCCGCTCTGCGAGCCGCAGGGGTTCTTCAGACTCCCGCACATCGGAGGAGTCACCGGAGGATGGTGGACCTCACATTATCGGTCCAAAGAGTGCGAAGGTGAAAAAGAAAATAAAGACCAACTACTAATTCGATTTTAGCATGGAAATAATCCAGTGGAATATTAATGGGTTCCGGGCCAGGGCTCCAGACATACAACATTTAGTTTCTCAGCGATCGCCTTCCGTCGTCTGCTTACAAGAAACCCATTTGCAGCCTAATCATGGTTTACATCTACGTAATTTTTCCGCATTTAGACATGACTCTGCAGCTGGTCGGCGGGCTAGCGGTGGTGTGGCTACGCTGGTGGCACATACCATCTCTGCTGCCAGCATACCGCTTAACACGCCGCTGCAAGCTGTAGCGGTTCGTGTACAGCTGCGGGGCCTGTGCTTTTCTATTTGCAATGTCTATCTGCCACCGGTCAATGTCGTACAAGAACACGATCTTCGGGCTCTTCTGGTTCAGATTCCGCCACCGCTTCTATTCCTCGGCGATCTGAATGCCAAAAACACTTTATGGGGCTCCGACATTGACGATGCTCGTGGGTGCCTTATAGCAGACGTTTGTGACATGTCTGGCTTACTTCTGCTGAACACTGGTGTCCCCACATTCTTATCCTCCACTCACGGCACACATTCAGCACTAGACGTTACCTTTTGTAGCCCGGCATTAGTTCCACTGCTTGATTGGTCGGTGCTTTCCGACCTATTTGGCAGCGATCATTACCCCATTAATATTCACCTCTACCATAGTCATACTGTGCCAACACGGCATCCTCACTGGATTATTTCCAGAGCTGATTGGGGGAAATTTCACTCGCTTATTCATCTCACCGACGATGGCTTTACCACCATTGACGACATGGTGGAATATTTTACATGTTCTGTGTTGCTCGCAGCAGATTCCAGCATTCCTCGTGGATCATCTACACCACGACACTTTCCTGTGCCTTGGTGGTCTGAGGAATGCCGTTTGGCTATCAAAGCGCGTAAACGTGCTCTGCGTCTTTTTAGTTTACATCCGACCGAAGACAATTTTATAGCTTTTAAGCGTTCTCGTGCCAGAGCACGTTTTGTTCTTCGGAGTGCAAAGCGCAGATCCTGGGAAAGCTACGTCTCTTCGCTTTCACGTCGCACTTCGGCACAAAGGGTGTGGACTGCTGTTCGGCGTATGTACGGCAAGTGTCGCCGGACCATTATTCCCGCTCTTGCCGTACAAGGCTCCACCTACACCTCCGAGCAGGACATCGCCGACACCCTTGCCGATTCTTTCGCTGCTGACAGCCAAACCCGAAGTTACAGTAATGCCTTTCTAGGAATCAAGGAATCTGCGGAGCCGATAATCCTCAATTTTAACAGTGACTGCAGTGAATCGTACAACGCGCCTTTCACCGAAGAGGAGCTAGAACGTGCTTTGTCTCTCGCAAAGGACTCCTCTCCTGGCCCTGATGACATCCACCGACAAATGCTGCTTCACCTTCCACCTGCGGCTCTCTCCTTCCTGCTGAGCATTTACAACCGCATATGGCTTCAGCAGGTTTTCCCGTCTTCCTGGCGCGAGGGTATTGTCATCCCCATCCCTCGGCCCGGAAAGGACCGGACACTTCCCTCTAGCTACCGCCCTATTTGCCTGACGAGTGTTGTTTGTAAGACCTTCGAACGTATGGTTAACACTCGCTTAGTGTGGTGGCTGGAGAAGAATAACCTGCTGAGCAATGCTCAGTGCGGTTTTCGTCGCCATCGCTCCAGTGTCGACAATCTGGCACGCATGGAAGCATATATACAAAATGCCTTTCTCTTGAAGCAGCATGTCGTGGGCGTCTTCTTCGATCTGCAGAAGGCCTACGATACTACCTGGCGCTATGGTATCCTACGTACTTTACACGGTTACGGTTTACGCGGTCATTTAGCCATTCTCGTTTTAAATTTTTTAAAACTACGCCGGTTTCGTGTCCGCATTGGGAATACACTATCCCACGACAGGATCCAGGAGAACGGTGTACCCCAGGGGTCGATTCTTAGTGTAACGCTTTTCGCCGTGGCGATTGACGGTATCGCCAGTGTTGTTCGTGGAGGAATCCCGATATCGCTGTATGTTGACGACTTTGCCATCTACTACCGCTCTTTTAATCTTGAACACATCGAACGCCAACTGCAGCTGACCATATCCTCTATCGCCGAATGGGCTCATCGCACCGGCTTTCAGTTCTCCCCTACGAAAACACAGTGTCTACACTTTCATCGACTTCGTGGTGTGCATCCTCCTCCTGTTCTTTATTTGCGTGACATGCGTATTCCTTTTGTTCCGCACCTGAAGTTCTTGGGCCTACACCTCGACAGCAAACTCACATGGGAGCACCATATTCGCCATCTTCGTGCTTCCTGCAATCGTTCGCTTCGGATGCTCCGGGTGTTATCTGGGGCATCTTGGGGCGGCGATCGAACCGTCATGTTGAGGTTGTATGGCTCACTGGTCCGGTCCAAATTAGATTACGGCTGTTTTATTTATGGCGCGGCATCTGCCTCTAAACTCCGCCTTTTAGATACGATTCATCATACTGGTATCCGCCTTGCTACTGGAGCTTTCCGTACTAGTCGAATTCCGTGTCTGTATGCTGAATCTGGCGAACCTCCATTGTCTGTGCGACGCTCGGTATTGCTTTCTTCATACGTGGCACGGTTAGCAGCTCACCCTGGTCACCCGTCATTTTACTCTGTATTGCGTCCAGACCTAGCCCACCGTTATATGCGAAATAGCTCAATATCCCGCCCCAGCGGTATTCGGTTTCGTGAACTGCTCGCCACACATTCTTTGCGAATGCCTGCTGTAGAGCGGTATTGCCATGGTCGCTTTCCTCCTTGGCAACTCCACCGTGCCCAATTCGACCTCGAGCTTGCAGCCCATGCTAAAGTAACTACCCCTCACTCGGTGTTTCGTCAACTCTTCACCGAGCTCCTGGGACGTTACCCGATTTACTTTCCGGTTTTTACCGATGGTTCCCAGGTGGGTGGTGCTACAGGCTGTAGTTTTGTTTATAACAATGAGGCTCACAAGTACCGCCTTCCGGACTCCAGTTCTGTTTTTACCGCCGAGCTGTTCGCCATATTTTATTTTTTACTCTTTATCTCCAGCTCAGGACCTGGAAATTTTATGATTTGCTGTGACTCTCTGAGTGCTCTCCAGGCCTTACAGCAATTTCTCGGCACTTCAGCACTCATAATTAAAATACAGACACTCATTTCACAGTTACTGACTCACGGATACCAGTTTGTTTTTATATGGATCCCAGGCCATGTGGGTATTCCTGGTAACGAGGAGGCGGATGCGGCTGCAAAGTCTGCATGTCGTCTGCCGGGATTATCCACACGAACTCTGCCTTTTAGTGATGCGCAACGATATTTCCGGCGCCATATTTTTTCGTTCTGGCAGAAGTCGTGGAAAGAAATATCTGGCACCCAATTACGGACAATCAAAGACACAGTAACACCCTGGTCGACATCCGTCAGGGATGCGCGGCGGTCGGAGGTCATTCTCACCCGGTTGAGAATCGGTCACACTCGCGCCACACACGGTCATCTACTGCGTGGCGACCCGGCCCCTGTGTGTCAGACGTGCGGTGTACAACTGTCCGTCCCACACGTTTTGCTTGATTGTCCACGATATACTAGAGAGCGCCAGTCCCTTGGCCTGGGTTTTACTATGCGGTCAATTCTGGGCGACGACCCGGTATCGGTAGATAAGGTTCTGCGGTTCGTCACCCAAATTGGGTTTGGGAAACAAGTTTAACTTGTGTTTTAGTTTTGGTGTTTTATTCTACGGTTTTTAGACAATGAATCCCGGTTTTATTTTAGCACCGTTTGTTTTTACTTTTTAGCTGTTTTATTTTAATATTTTACGTAAGATGTTTAACGTTTTAACTGTTTTAGATTTTCACGTTTTACCTTCTTACAAGTTTACTGCTTTTTTAGTTTCCCCTTTTTAACCGTATTAATTTGTTTCAGCCCGTAAAAATTGACCTGGGGCCCAAATGACCCAGCTGTCGACGGGCCCTTAAACTCCACACTCCACTCCTCATTGTACATTCAAGAAATGTACATCAAAACATAAACATTTTTATAGTACATTCAAGGAATGTACATCAAAACATACACATTTTCATTGTATATTCAAGAAATGTACATCAAAACACACACATTTTCAGTGTACATTCAAGAAATGTATATCAAAACATACACATTTTCAGTGTACATTCAAGAAATGTACCACAAAACATACAAATTTTCATTGTATATACAAGAAATGTACATCAAAACATACACATTTTCATTGTACACTAAAGAAATGTACATCAAAACATACACATTTTCAGTGTACATTCAAGAAATGTACATCAAAACATACACATTTTCAGTGTACATTCAAGAAATGTACATCAAAACATACACATTTTCATTGTATATACCAGAAATGTATATCAAAACATACACATTTTCATTGTATATACAAGAAATGTACATCAAAACATACACATTTTCAGCGTACATTCAAGAAATGTACATCAAAACATATAAATTTCATTGTATATACAAGAAATGTACATCAAAACATACACATTTTCAGTCTACATTCAAGAAATCTATATCAAAACATACACATTTACAGTGTACATTCAAGAAATGTACATCAAAACATACACATTTTCAGGATACATTCAAGAAATGTACATGAAAACATATACATTTTCATTGTACATTCAAGAAATGTATATCAAAACACACATTTTCAGTGTACATTCAAGAAATGTAAATCAAAACATACACATTTTCATTGTATATACAAGAAATGTACATCAAAACATACACATTTTCATTGTACACTAAAGAATTGTACAGCAAAACATACACATTTTCAGTGTACATTCAAGAAATGTACATCAAAACATACACATTTTCATTGTACATTCAAGAAATGTAGATCAAAACATACACATTTTCATTGTACATTCAAGAAATGTACATCAAAACATACACATTTTCATTGTACACTCAAGAAATGTACATCAAAACATACACATTTTCATTGTACACTCAAGAAATGTACATCAAACCATACACTTTTTCATTGTACATTCAAGAAATGTATATACAACATACACATTTTCAGTGTACATTCAAGAAATGTATAACAAAAAATACACATTTTCAGTGTACATTCAAGAAATGTGCATCAAAACAAACACATTTTCATTGTACACTAAAGAAATGTACATCAAAACATACACACTTTCATTGTACATTCAAGAAATATACATCAAAACATACACATTTTCATTGTACATTCAAGAAATGTACATCAAAACATACACATTTTCATTGTACACTCAAGAAATGTACATCAAAACATACACATTTTCATTGTACATTCAAGAAATGTACATCAAAACATACACATTTTCATTGTACACTCAAGAAATGTTCATCAAAACATACACATTTTCATTGTACATTCAAGAAATGTACATCAAAACATACACATTTTCATTGTACATTCCAGAAATGTACATCAAAACATACACATTTTCAGTGTATATTCAAGTAATGTATATCAAAAAATACACATTTTCAGTGTACATTCAAGAAATGTACATCAAAGCAAACACATTTTCATTGTACACTAAAGAAATGTACATCAAAACATACACATTTTCATTGTACATTCAAGAAATGCACATCAAAACATACACATTTTCATTGTACATTCAAGAAATATACATCAAAACACACACATTTTCAGTGTACATTCAAGAAATGTATATCAAAACATACACATTTTCAGTGTACATTCAAGAAATGTACATCAAAACATACAAATTTTCATTAGATATACAAGAAATGTACATCAAAATATACACATTTTCATTGTACATTAAAGAAATGTACATCAAAACCTACACATTTTCAGTGTACATTCAAGAAATGTACATCAAAACATACACATTTTCATTGTACACTCAAGAAATGTACATCAAAACATACACATTTTCAGTGTACATTCAAGAAATGTACATAAAAACATACACACTTTCATTGTATATACCAGAAATGTACATCAAAACATACACATTTTCATTGTATATAATAGAAATGTACATCAAAACATACACATTTTCAGTGTACATTCAAGAAATGTACATCAAAACATATGCATTTTCATTGTATATACAAGAAATGTACATCAAAACATACACATTTTCAGTGTGCATTCAAGAAATGTACATGAAAACATATACATTTTCATTGTACATTCAAGAAATGTATATCAAAACATACACATTTTCAGATTACATTCAAGAAATGTACATCAAAACATACACATTTTCATTGTACATTCAAGAAATGTACATCAAAACATACACATTTTCATTGTACATTCAAGAAATGTACATCAAAACATACACATTTTCATTGTACATTCAAGAAATGTACATCAAAACATACACATTTTCATTGTACACTCAAGAAATGTACATCAAAACATACACATTTTCAGTGTACATTCAAGAAATGTACATCAAAACATACACATTTTTATTGTATATACCAGAAATGTACATCAAAACATACACATTTTCACTGTATATACAAGAAATGTACATCAAAACATACACATTTTCAGTGTACATTCAAGAAGTGTATATCAAAACACACACATTTACAGTGTACATTAAAGAAATGTACATCAAAACATACACATTTTCAGTATACATTCAAGAAATGTACATGAAAACATATACATTTTCATTGTACATTCAAGAAATGTATATCAAATCATACACATTTTCAGTGTACATTCAAGAAATGTACATCAAAACATACACATTTTCATTGTATATACAAGAAATGTACATCAAAACATACACATTTTCATTGTACACTAAAGAAATGTACATCAAAACATACACATTTTCAGTGTACATTCAAGAAATGTACATCAAAACATACACATTTTCATTGTACATTCAAGAAATGTAGATCAAAACATACACATTTTCATTGTACATTCAAGAAATGTACATCAAAACATACACATTTTCATTGTACACTCAAGAAATGTACATCAAAACATACACATTTTCATTGTACACTCAAGAAATGTACATCAAAACATACACTTTTTCATTGTACATTCAAGAAATGTATATCAAAACATACACATTTTCATTGTACATTCAAGAAATGTACATCAAAACACACACATTTTCAGTGTACATTCAAGAAATGTATAACAAAAAATACACATTGTCAGTGTACATTCAAGAAATGTACATCAAAACAAACACATTTTCATTGTACATTCAAGAAATGTACATCAAAACATACACATTTTCATTGTACACTCAAGAAATGTACATCAAAACATACACATTTTCATTGTACATTCAAGAAATGTACATCAAAACATACACATTTTCATTGTACACTCAAGAAATGTTCATCAAAACATACACATTTTCATTGTGCATTCAAGAAATGTACATCAAAACATACACATTTTCATTGTACACTCAAGAAATGTACTTCAAAACATACACATTTTCAGTGTACATTCAAGAAGTGTATATCAAAACATACACATTTTCATTGTACATTCAAGAAATGTACATCAAGTCATACACATTTTCATTGTACATTCAAGAAATATACATCAAAACATACACATTTTCATTGTACATTCAAGAAATGTACATCAAAACATACACATTTTCATTGTATATACAAGAAATGTACATCAGAACATACACATTTTCAGTGTGCATTCAAGAAATGTACATTTAAACATACACATTTTCATTGTACATTCAAGAAATGTACATCAAAACATACACATTTTCATTGTACATTCAAGAAATGTACATCAAAACATCCACATTTTCATTGTACATTCAAGGAATGTACATCAAAGCATACACATTTTCATTGTACATTCAAGAAATGTACATCAAAACACACACATTTTCAGTGTACATTCAAGAAATGTATATCAAAACATACACATTTTCAGTGTACATTCAAGAAATGTACATCAAAACATACATATCTTCATTGTATATACAAGAAATGTACATCAAAACATACACATTTTCATTGTACATTAAAGAAATGTACATCAAAACCTACACATTTTCAGTGTACATTCAAGAAATGTACATCAAAACGTACACATTTTCATTGTACACTCAAGAAGTGTACATCAAAACATACACATTTTCAGTGTACATTCAAGAAATGTACATCAAAACATACACATTTTCATTGTATATACCAGAAATGTACATCAAAACATACACATTTTCTTTGTATATACAAGAAATGTACATCAAGACATACACATTTTCAGTGTACATTCAAGAAAGGTACATCAAAACATATACATTTTCATTGTATATACAAGAAATGTACATCAAAACATACACATTTTCATTGTACATTCAAAGAATGTACATCAAAACATACACATTTTCATTGTACATTCAAGAAATGTACATCAAAACACACACATTTTCAGTGTACATTCAAGAAATGTATATCAAAAAATACACATTTTCAGTGTACATTCAAGAAATGTACATCAAAGCAAACAAATTTTCATTGTACACTAAAGAAATGTACATCAAAACATACACATTTTCATTGTACATTCAAGAAATGCACATCAAAACATACACATTTTCATTGTAGATTCAAGAAATATACATCAAAACATACACATTTTCATTGTACATTCAAGAAATGTACATCAAAACATACACATTCCCATTGTACATTCAAGAAATGTACATCAAAACATACACATTTTCATTGTACACTAAAGAAATGTACATCAAAACATACACTTTTTCATTGTACATTCAAGATATGTATATCAAAACATACACATTTTCATAGTACATTCAAGAAATGTACATCAAAACACACACATTTTCAGTGTACATTCAAGAAATGTATAACAAAAAATACACATTGTCAGTGTACATTCAAGAAATGTACATCAAAACAAACACATTTTCATTGTACACTAAAGAAATGTACATCAAAACATACACATATTCATTGTACATTCAAGAAATATACATCAAAACATACACATTTTCATTGTACATTCAAGAAATGTACATCAAAACATACACATTTTCATTGTACACTCAAGAAATGTACATCAAAACATACACATTTTCATTGTACATTCAAGAAATGTACATCAAAACATACACATTTTCATTGTACACTCAAGAAATGTTCATCAAAACATACACATTTTCATTGTGCATTCAAGAAATGTACATCAAAACATACACATTTTCAATGTACAGTCAAGAAATGTACTTCAAAACATACACATTTTCAGTGTACATTCAAGAAGTGTATATCAAAACATACACATTTTCATTGTACATTCAAGAAATGTACATCAAGTCATACACATTTTCATTGTACATTCAAGAAATATACATCAAAACATACACATTTTCATTGTACATTCAAGAAATGTACATCAAAACATACACATTTTCATTGTATATACAAGAAATGTACATCAGAACATACAGATTTTCAGTGTGCATTCAAGAAATGTACATTAAACATACACATTTTCATTGTACATTCAAGAAATGTACATCAAAACATACACATTTTCATTGTACATTCAAGAAATGTACATCAAAACATACACATTTTCATTGTACATTCAAGGAATGTACATCAAAGCATACACATTTTCATTGTACATTCAAGAAATGTACATCAAAACACACACATTTTCAGTGTACATTCAAGAAATGTATATCAAAACATACACATTTTCAGTGTACATTCAAGAAATGTACATCAAAACATACACATTTTCAATGTACAGTCAAGAAATGTACTTCAAAACATACACATTTTCAGTGTACATTCAAGAAGTGTATATCAAAACATACACATTTTCATTGTACATTCAAGAAATGTACATCAAGTCATACACATTTTCATTGTACATTCAAGAAATATACATCAAAACATACACATTTTCATTGTACATTCAAGAAATGTACATCAAAACATACACATTTTCATTGTATATACAAGAAATGTACATCAGAACATACACATTTTCAGTGTGCATTCAAGAAATGTACATTAAACATACACATTTTCATTGTACATTCAAGAAATGTACATCAAAACATACACATTTTCATTGTACATTCAAGAAATGTACATCAAAACATACACATTTTCATTGTACATTCAAGGAATGTACATCAAAGCATACACATTTTCATTGTACATTCAAGAAATGTACATCAAAACACACACATTTTCAGTGTACATTCAAGAAATGTATATCAAAACATACACATTTTCAGTGTACATTCAAGAAATGTACATCAAAACATACACATTTTCAGTGTACATTCAAGAAATGTACATCAAAACATACACATTTTCATTGTATATACCAGAAATGTACATCAAAACATACACATTTTCTTTGTATATACAAGAAATGTACATCAAGACATACACATTTTCAGTGTACATTCAAGAAAGGTACATCATAACATATACATTTTCATTGTATATACAAGAAATGTACATCAAAACATACACATTTTCATTGTACATTCAAAGAATGTACATCAAAACATACACATTTTCATTGTACATTCAAGAAATGTACATCAAAACACACACATTTTCAGTGTACATTCAAGAAATGTATATCAAAAAATACACTTTTTCAGTGTACATTCAAGAAATGTACATCAAAGCAAACACATTTTCATTGTACACTAAAGAAATGTACATCAAAACATACACATTTTCATTGTACATTCAAGAAATGCACATCAAAACATACACATTTTCATTGTAGATTCAAGAAATATACATCAAAACATACACATTTTCATTGTACATTCAAGAAATGTACATCAAAACATACACATTCCCATGGTACATTCAAGAAATGTACATCAAAACATACACATTTTGATTTTACACTCAAGAAATGTACATCAAAGCATACACATTTTCATTGTACACTCAAGAAATGTACATCAAAACATACACATTTTCATTGTACATTCAAGAAATGTATATCAAAACATACACATTTTCATTGTACATTCAAGATATGTACATCAAAACATACACATTTTCATTGTACATTCAAGAAATGTACATCAAAACACACACATTTTCAGTGTACATTCAAGAAGTGTATATCAAAACATACACATTTTCAGTGTACATTCAAGAAATGTACATCAAAACATACAAATTTTCATTGTATATACAAGAAATGTACATCAAAACATACACATTTTCATTGTACATTAAAGAAATGTACATCAAAACCTACACATTTTCAGTGTACATTCAAGAAATGTACATGAAAACATAACACATTTTCATTGTACATTCAAGAAATATACATAAAAACATACACACTTTCATTGTATATACCAGAAATGTACATCAAAACATACACATTTTCATTGTATGTACAAGAAATGTACATCAAAACATACACATTTTCAGTGTACATTCAAGAAATGTACATCAAAACATATACATTTTCATTGTATATACAAGAAATGTACATTAAAAGATACACATTTTCAGTGTACATTCAAGAAATGTACATGAAAACATACATTTTCATTGTACATTCAAGAAATGTACATCAAAACATACACATTTTCAGATTACATTCAAGAAATGTACATCAAAACATACACATTTTCATTGTACATTCAAGAAATGTACATCAAAACATACACATTTTCATTGTACATTCAAGAAATGTACATCAAAACATACACATTTTCATTGTACATTCAAGGAATGTACATCAAAACATACACATTTTCATTGTACATTCAAGAAATGTACATCAAAACACACACATTTTCAGTGTACATTCAAGAAATGTATATCAAAACATACACATTTTCAGTGTACATTCAAGAAATGTACATCAAAACATACAAATTTTCATTGTATATACAAGAAATGTACATCAAAACATACACATTTTCATTGTACATTAAAGAAATGTACATCAAAACCTACACATTTTCAGTGTACATTCAAGAAATGTACATCAAAACATACACATTTTCAGTGTACATTCAAGAAATGTACATCAAAACATACACATTTTCATTGTATATACAAGAAATGTACATCAAAACATACACATTTTCATTGTACACTAAAGAAATGTACATCAAAACATACACATTTTCAGTGTACATTCAAGAAATGTACATCAAAACATACACATTTTCATTGTACATTCAAGAAATGTAGATCAAAACATACACATTTTCATTGTACATTCAAGAAATGTACATCAAAACATACACATTTTCATTGTACACTCAAGAAATGTACATCAAAACATACACATTTTCATTGTACACTCAAGAAATGTACATCAAAACATACACATTTTCATTGTACATTCAAGAAATGTATATCAAAACATACACATTTTCATTGTACATTCAAGAAATGTACATCAAAACATACACATTTTCAGTGTACATTAAAGAAATGTATAACAAAAAATACACATTTTCAATGTACATTCAAGAAATGTACATCAAAACAAACACATTTTCATTGTACACTAATGAAATGTACATCAAAACATACACAGTTTCATTGTACATTCAAGAAATATACATCAAAACATACACATTTTCATTGTACATTCAAGAAATGTACATCAAAACATACACATTTTCATTGTACACTCAAGAAATGTACATCAAATCATACACATTTTCATTGTACATTCAAGAAATGTACATCAAAACATACACATTTTCATTGTACACTCAAGAAATGTTCATCAAAACATACACATTTTCATTGTACATTCAAGAAATGTACATCAAAACATACACATTTTCATTGTACACTCAAGAAATGTACATCAAAACATACACATTTTCATTGTACATTCAAGAAATGTACATCAAAACACACACATTTTCAGGTACATTCAAGAATTGTATATCAAAACATACACATTTTCAGTGTACATTCAAGAAATGTACATCAAAACATACAAATTTTCATTGTATATACAAGAAATGTACATCAAAAGATACACATTTTCATTGTACTTTAAAGAAATGTACATCAAAACCTACACATTTTCATGGTACATTCAAGAAATGTACATCAAAACATACACATTTTCATTTTACACTCAAGAAATGTACATCAAAACATACACATTTTCAGTGTACATTCATGAAATGTACATCAAAACATACACCTTTTCATTGTATATACCAGAATTGTACATTAAAACATACACATTTTCTTTGTATATACAAGAAATGTACATCAAAACATACACATTTTCAGTGTACATTCAAGGAATGTACATGAAAACATATACATTTTGATTGTATATACAAGAAATGTACATCAAAACATACACACTTTCAGTGTACATTCAAGAAATGTACATGAAAACATATACATTTTCATTGTACATTCAAGAAATGTATATCAAAACATACACATTTTCATTGTACATTCAAGAAATGTATATCAAAACATACACATTTACAGTGTACATTCAAGAAATGTACATCAAAACATACACATTTTCTGTATACATTCAAGAAATGTACATGAAAACATATACATTTTCATTGTACATTCCAGAAATGTATATCAAAACATACACATTTTCAGTGTACATTCAAGAAATGTACATCAAAACATACACATTTTCATTGTATATACAAGAAATATACATCAAAGCATACACATCTTCATTGTACACTAAAGAAATGTACATCAAAACATACACATTTTCAGTGTATATTCAAGAAATGTACATCAAAACATACACACTTTCATTGTACATTCAAGAAATGTAGATCAAAACATACACATTTTCATTGTACACTCAAGAAATGTACATCAAAACATACACATTTTCATTGTACATTCAAGAAATGTACATCAAAACATACACATTTTCATTGTACACTCAAGAAATGTTCATCAAAACATACACATTTTCATTGTACATTCAAGAAATGTACATCAAAACATACACATTTTCATTGTACACTCAAGAAATGTACTTCAAAACATACACATTTTCAGTGTACATTCAAGAAGTGTATATCAAAACATACACATTTTCATTGTACATTCAAGAAATGTACATCAAAACATACACATTTTCATTGTACATTCAAGAAATATACATCAAAACATACACATTTTCATTGTACATTCAAGAAATGTACATCAAAACATACACATTTTCATTGTACACTCAAGAAATGTACATCAAAACATACACATTTTCAGTGTACATTCAAGAAATGTACATTTAAACATACACATTTTCATTGTACATTCAAGAAATGTACATCAAAACATACACATTTTCATTGTACATTCAAGGAATGTACATCAAAACATACACATTTTCATTGTACATTCAAGAAATGTACATCAAAACACACACATTTTCAGGTACATTCAAGAATTGTATATCAAAACATACACATTTTCAGTGTACATTCAAGAAATGTACATCAAAACATACAAATTTTCATTGTATATACAAGAAATGTACATCAAAAGATACACATTTTCATTGTACTTTAAAGAAATGTACATCAAAACCTACACATTTTCAGTGTACATTCAAGAAATGTACATCAAAACATACACATTTTCATTTTACACTCAAGAAATGTACATCAAAACATACACATTTTCAGTGTACATTCATGAAATGTACATCAAAACATACACCTTTTCATTGTATATACCAGAATTGTACATCAAAACATACACATTTTCTTTGTATATACAAGAAATGTACATCAAAACATACACATTTTCAGTGTACATTCAAGGAATGTACATGCAAACATATACTTTTTGATTGTATATACAAGAAATGTACATCAAAACATACACACTTTCAGTGTACATTCAAGAAATGTACATGAAAACATATACATTTTCATTGTACATTCAAGAAATGTATATCAAAACATACACATTTTCATTGTACATTCAAGAAATGTATATCAAAACATACACATTTACAGTGTACATTCAAGAAATGTACATCAAAACATACACATTTTCTGTATACATTCAAGAAATGTACATGAAAACATATACATTTTCATTGTACATTCAAGAAATGTATATCAAAACATACACATTTTCAGTGTACATTCAAGAAATGTACATCAAAACATACACATTTTCATTGTATATACAAGAAATGTACATCAAAGCATACACATCTTCATTGTACACTAAAGAAATGTACATCAAAACATACACATTTTCAGTGTATATTCAAGAAATGTACATCAAAACATACACACTTTCAATGTACATTCAAGAAATGTAGATCAAAACGTACACATTTTCATTGTACATTCAAGAAATGTACATCAAAACATACACATTTTCATTGTACACTCAAGAAATGTACATCAAAACATACACATTTTCATTGAACACTCAATAAATGTACATCAAAACATACACATTTTCAGTGCACATTCAAGAAATGTATATCAAATCATACACATTTTCATTTTACGTTCCAGAAATGTACATCAAAACATACACATTTTCAGTGGTCATTCAAGAAATGTATATCAAAAAATACACATTTTCAGTGTACATTCAAGAAATGTACATCAAAGCAAACACATTTTCATTGTACATTCAAGAAATGCACATCAAAACATACACATTTTCGTTGTACATTCAAGAAATATACATCAAAACATACACATTGTCATTGTACATTCAAGAAATGTACATCAAAACATACACATTCTCATTGTACATTCAAGAAGTGTACATCAAAACATACACATTTTGATTGTACACTCAAGAAATGTACATCAAAACATACACATTCTCATTGTACATTCAAGAAATGTACATCAAAACATACACATTTTGATTGTACACTCAAGAAATGTACATAAAACATACACATTTTCATTGTACACTCAAGAAATGTACATCAAAACATACACATTTTGATTGTACATTCAAGAAATGTATATCAAAACATACACATATTCATTGTACACTCAAGAAATGTACATCAAAACATACACATTTTCAGTGCACATTCAAGAAATGTATATCAAATCATACACATTTTCATTTTACGTTCCAGAAATGTACATCAAAACATACACATTTTCAGTGTACATTCAAGAAATGTATATCAAAAAATACACATCTTCAGTGTACATTCAAGAAATGTACATCAAAGCAAACACATTTTCATTGTACACTAAAGAAATGTACATCAAAACATACACATTTTCATTGTACATTCAAGAAATTCACATCAAAACATACACATTTTCATTGTACATTCAAGAAATATTCATCAAAACATACACATTTTCATTGTACATTCAAGAAATGTACATCAAAACATACACATTCCCATTGTACATTCAAGAAATGTACATCAAACATACACATTTTGATTGTACACTCAAGAAATGTACATCAAAACATACACATTTTCATTGTACACTCAAGAAATGTACATCAAAACATACACATTTTCATTGTACATTCAAGAAATGTATTTCAAAACATACACATTTTCATTGTACATTCAAGGAAGTACATCAAAACATACACATTTTCATTGTACATTCAAGAAATGTACATCAAAACATACACATTTTCATTGTACATTCAAAGGATGTACATCAAAACATACACATTTTCATTGTACATTCAAGAAATGTACATCAAAACACACACATTTTCATTGTACATTCAAGAAATGTATATCAAAACATACACATTTTCAGTGTACATTCAAGAAATGTACATCAAAACATACAAATTTTCACTGTATATACAATAAATGTACATCAAAACATACACATTTTCATTGTATATACAAGAAATTCACATCAAAACATACACATTTTCAGTGTACATTCAAGAAATGTACATCAAGACATACACATTTTCATTGTACATTCAAGAAATGTACATGAAAACATACACATTTTCATTGTACACTCAAGAAATGTACATCAAAACATACACATTTTCAGTGTACATTCAAGAAATGTATATCAAAAGATACACATTTTCATTGTACATTCAAGAAATGTACATCAAAACATACACATTTTCATTGTACATTCGAGAAATGTACATCAAAACATACACATTTTCATTGTACATTCAAGAAATATACATCAAAACATACACATTTTCATTGTACATTCAAGAAATGTACATCAACACATACACATTTTCATTGTACACTCAAGAAATGTACATCAAAACATACACATTTTCAGTGTACACTCAAGAAATGTACATCAAAACATACAAATTGTCAGTGCACATTCAAGAAATGTATATCAAATCATACACAATTTTCATTTTACGTTCCAGAAATGTAGATCAAAACATACACATTTTCGTTGTACATTCAAGAAATGTACATCAAAACATACACATTTTCATTGTACATTCAAGAAATATACATCAAAACATACACATTTTTATTGTTCATTCAAGAAATGTACATCAAAACATACACATTTTCATTGTACACTCAAGAAATGTACATCAAAACATACACATTTTCAGTGTACATTCAAGAAATGTACATCAAAACATACACATTTTCATTGTACATTCAAGAAATGTACATCAAAACATACACATTTTCATTGTACATTCTAGAAATATAAATCAAAACATACACATTTTCATTGTATATACAAGAAATGTACATCAAAACATACACATTTTCAGTGTACATTCAAGAAATGTATATCAAAACATACACATTTACAGTGTACATTCAAGAAATGTACATCAAAACATACACATTTTCAGTATACATTCAAGAAATGTACATGAAAACATATACATTTTCATTGTAGATTCAAGAAATGTATATCAAAACATACACATTTTCAGTGTACATTCAAGAAATGTACATCAAAACATACACTTTTTCATTGTATATACAAGAAATGTACATCAAAACATACACATTTTCATTGTACAGTAAAGAAGTGTACATCAAAACATACTCATTTTCAGTGTACATTCAAGAAATGTACATCAAAACATACACATTTTCATTGTACATTCAAGAAATGTAGATCAAAACATACACATTTTCATTGTACATTCAAGAAATGCAAATCAAAACATACACATTTTCATTGTACATTCAAGAAATATACATCAAAACATACACATTTTCATTGCACATTCAAGAAATGTACATCAAAACATACACATTCCCATTGTACATTCAAGAAATGTACATCAAAACATACACATTTTGATTGTACACTCAAGAAATGTACATCAAAACATACTCATTTTCATTGTACACTCAAGAAATGTACATCAAAACATACACATTTTCATTGTACATTCAAGAAATGTATATCAAAACATACACATTTTCATTGTACATTCAAGAAATGTACATCAAAACATACACATTTTCATTGTACATTCAAGATATGTACATCAAAACATACACATTTTCATTGTACATTCAAGAAATGTACATCAAAACACACATATTTTCAGTGTACATTCAAGAAGTGTATATCAAAACATACACATTTTCAGTGTACATTCAAGAAATGTACATCAAAACATACACATTTTCATTGTACATTCAAGAAATGTTCATCAAAACATACACATTTTCATTGTACATTCAAGGAATGTACATCAAAACATACACATATTCATTGTACACTCAAGAAATGTACATCAAAACATACACATTTTCAGTGCACATTCAAGAAATGTATATCAAATCATACACATTTTCATTTTACGTTCCAGAAATGTACATCAAAACATACACATTTTCAGTGTACATTCAAGAAATGTATATCAAAATATACACATCTTCAGTGTACATTCAAGAAATGTACATCAAAGCAAACACATTTTCATTGTACACTAAAGAAATGTACATCAAAACATACACATTTTCATTGTACATTCAAGAAATTCACATCAAAACATACACATTTTCATTGTACATTCAAGAAATATACATCAAAACATACACATTTTCATTGTACATTCAAGAAATGTACATCAAAACATACACATTCCCATTGTACATTCAAGAAATGTACATCAAACATACACATTTTGATTGTACACTCAAGAAATGTACATCAAAACATACACATTTTCATTGTACACTCAAGAAATGTACATCAAAACATACACATTTTCATTGTACATTCAAGAAATGTATTTCAAAACATACACATTTTCATTGTACATTCAAGGAAGTACATCAAAACATACACATTTTCATTGTACATTCAAGAAATGTACATCAAAACATACACATTTTCATTGTACATTCAAGAAATGTACATCAAAACACACACATTTTCATTGTACATTCAAGAAATGTATATCAAAACATACACATTTTCAGTGTACATTCAAGAAATGTACATCAAAACATACAAATTTTCACTGTATATACAATAAATGTACATCAAAACATACACATTTTCATTGTATATACAAGAAATTCACATCAAAACATACACATTTTCAGTGTACATTCAAGAAATGTACATCAAGACATACACATTTTCATTGTACATTCAAGAAATGTACATGAAAACATACACATTTTCATTGTACACTCAAGAAATGTACATCAAAACATACACATTTTCAGTGTACATTCAAGAAATGTATATCAAAAGATACACATTTTCATTGTACATTCAAGAAATGTACATCAAAACATACACATTTTCATTGTACATAAGAGAAATGTACATCAAAACATACACATTTTCATTGTACATTCAAGAAATATACATCAAAACATACACATTTTCATTGTACATTCAAGAAATGTACATCAACACATACACATTTTCATTGTACACTCAAGAAATGTACATCAAAACATACACATTTTCAGTGTGCACTCAAGAAATGTACATCAAAACATACACATTGTCAGTGCACATTCAAGAAATGTATATCAAATCATACACATTTTCATTTTACGTTCCAGAAATGTAGATCAAAACATACACATTTTCGTTGTACATTCAAGAAATGTACATCAAAACATACACATTTTCATTGTACATTCAAGAAATATACATCAAAACATACACATTTTCATTGTTCATTCAAGAAATGTACATCAAAACATACACATTTTCATTGTACACTCAAGAAATGTACATCAAAACATACACATTTTCAGTGTACATTCAAGAAATGTACATCAAAACATACACATTTTCATTGTACATTCAAGAAATGTACATCAAAACATACACATTTTCATTGTACATTCTAGAAATATAAATCAAAACATACACATTTTCATTGTATATACAAGAAATGTACATCAAAACATACACATTTTCAGTGTACATTCAAGAAATGTATATCAAAACATACACATTTACAGTGTACATTCAAGAAATGTACATCAAAACATACACATTTTCAGTATACATTCAAGAAATGTACATGAAAACATATACATTTTCATTGTAGATTCAAGAAATGTATATCAAAACATACACATTTTCAGTGTACATTCAAGAAATGTACATCAAAACATACACTTTTTCATTGTATATACAAGAAATGTACATCAAAACATACACATTTTCATTGTACAGTAAAGAAGTGTTCATCAAAACATACTCATTTTCAGTGTACATTCAAGAAATGTACATCAAAACATACACATTTTCATTGTACATTCAAGAAATGTAGATCAAAACATACACATTTTCATTGTACATTCAAGAAATGTACATCAAAACATACACATTTTCATTGTACACTCAAGAAATGTACATCAAAACATACACATTTTCATTGTATATACAAGAAATGTACATCAAAACATACACATTTTCAATGTACATTGAAGAAATGTATATCAAAACATACACATTTACAGTGTACATTCAAGAAATGTACATCAAAACATATACATTTTCAGTATACATTCAAGAAATGTACATGAAAACATATACATTTTCATTGTACATTCAAGAAATGTACATCAAAACACACACATTTTCAGTGTAAATTCAAGAAATGTATATAAAAAAATACACATTTTCAGTGTACATTCAGGAAATGTATATCAAAGCAAACACATTTTCATTGTACACTAAAGAAATGTACATCAAAACATACACATTTTCATTGTACATTCAAGAAATGCAAATCAAAACATACACATTTTCATTGTACATTCAAGAAATATACATCAAAACATACACATTTTCATTGCACATTCAAGAAATGTACATCAAAACATACACATTCCCTTTGTACATACAAGAAATGTACATCAAAACATACACATTTTGATTGTACACTCAAGAAATGTACATCAAAACATACACATTTTCATTGTACACTCAAGAAATGTACATCAAAACATACACATTTTCATTGTACATTCAAGAAATGTATATCAAAACATACACATTTTCATTGTACATTCAAGAAATGTACATCAAAACATACACATTTTCATTGTACATTCAAGATATGTACATCAAAACATACACATTTTCATTGTACATTCAAGAAATGTACATCAAAACACACATATTTTCAGTGTACATTCAAGAAGTGTATATCAAAACATACACATTTTCAGTGTACATTCAAGAAATGTACATCAAAACATACGAATTTTCATTGTATATACAAGAAATGTACATCAAAACATACACATTTTCATTGTACATTAAAGAAATGTACATTAAGACCTACACATTTTCAGTGTACATTCAAGAAATGTACATCAAAACATACACATTTTCATTGTACATTCAAGAAATATACATAAAAACATACACACTTTCATTGTATATACCAAAATGTACATCAAAACATACACATTTTCATTGTATATACAAGAAATGTACATCAAAACATACACATTTTCAGTGTACATTCAAGAAATGTACATCAAAACATATACATTTTCATTGTATATACAAGAAATGTACATTAAAAGATACACATTTTCAGTGTACATTCAAGAAATGTACATGAAAACATACATTTTCATTGTACATTCAAGAAATGTATATCAAAACATACACATTTTCAGATTACATTCCAGAAATGTACATCAAAACATACACATTTTCATTGTACATTCAAGAAATGTACATCAGAACATACACATTTTCATTGTACATTCAAGAAATGTTCATCAAAACATACACATTTTCATTGTACATTCAAGGAATGTACATCAAATCATACACATTTTCATTGTACATTCAAGAAATGTACATCAAAACACACACATTTTCAGTGTACATTCAAGAAATGTATATCAAAACATACATATTTTCAGTGTACATTCAAGAAATGTACATCAAAACATACAAATTTTCATTGTATATACAAGAAATGTACATCAAAACATACACATTTTCATTGTACATTAAAGAAATGTACATCAAAACCCACACATTTTCAGTGTACATTCAAGAAATGTACATCAAAACATTCACATTTTCAGTGTACAATCAAGAAATGTACATCAAAACATACACATTTTCATTGTATATACAAGAAATGTACATCAAAACATACACATTTTCATTGTACACTAAAGAAATGTACATCAAAACATACACATTTTCAGTGTACATTCAAGAAATGTACATCAAAACATACACATTTTCATTGTACATTCAAGAAATGTAGATCAAAACATACACATTTTCATTGTACATTTAAGAAATGTACATCAAAACATACACATTTTCATTGTACACTCAAGAAATGTACATCAAAACATACACATTTTCATTGTACACTCAAGAAATGTACATCAAAACATACACTTTTTCATTGTACATTCAAGAAATGTATATCAAAACATACACATTTTCATTGTACATTCAAGAAATGTACATCAAAACATATACATTTTCAGTGTACATTCAAGAAATGTATAACAAAAAATACACATTTTCAGTGCACATTCAAGAAATTTACATCAAAACAAACACATTTTCATTGTACACTAATGAAATGTACATCAAAACATACACATTTTCATTGTACATTCAAGAAATATACATCAAAACATACACATTTTCATTGTACATTCAAGAAATGTACATCAAAACATACACATTTTCATTGTACACTCAAGAAATGTACATCAAAACATACACAGTTTGATTTTACACTCAAGAAATGTACATGAAAACATACACATTTTCATTGTACACTCAAGAAACGTACATCAAAACATACACATTTTCATTGTACATTCAAGAAATGTATATCAAAACATACACATTTTCATTGTACATTCAAGAAATGTACATCAAAACATACACATTTTCATTGTACATTCAAGATATGTACATCAAAACATACACATTTTCATTGTACATTCAAGAAATGTACATCAAAACACACACATTTTCAGTGTACATTCAAGAAGTGTATATCAAAACATACACATTTTCAGTGTACATTCAAGAAATGTACATCAAAACATACAAATTTTCATTGTATATACAAGAAATGTACATCAAAACATACATATTTTCATTGTAAATTAAAGAAATGTACATCAAAACCTACACATTTTCAGTGTACATTCAAGAAATGTACATGAAAACATACACATTTTCATTGTACATTCAAGAAATATACATAAACACATACACATTTTCATTGTATATACCAGAAATGTACATGAAAACATACATTTTCATTGTACATTCAAGAAATGTATATCAAAACATACACATTTTCAGATTACATTCCAGAAATGTACATCAAAACATACACATTTTCATTGTACATTCAAGAAATGTACATCAAAACATACACATTTTCATTGTACATTCAAGAAATGTACATCAAAACATACACATTTTCATTGTACATTCAAGGAATGTACATCAAAACATACACAGTTTCATTGTACATTCAAGAAATGTATATCAAAACACACACATTTTCAGTGTACATTCAAGAAATGTATATCAAAACATACACATTTTCAGTGTACATTCAAGAAATGTACATCAAAACATACAAATTTTCATTGTATATACAAGAAATGTACATCAAAATATACACATTTTCATTGTACATTAAAGAAATGTACATCAAAACCTACACATTTTCAGTGTACATTCAAGAAATGTACATCAAAACATACACATTTTCAGTGTACATTCAAGAAATGTACATCAAAACATACACATTTTCATTGTATATACAAGAAATGTACATCAAAACATACACATTTTCATTGTACACTAAAGAAATGTACATCAAAACATACACATTTTCAGTGTACATTCAAGAAATGTACATCAAAACATACACATTTTCATTGTACATTCAAGAAATGTAGATCAAAACATACACATTTTCATTGTACATTCAAGAAATGTACATCAAAACATACACATTTTCATTGTACACTCAAGAAATGTACATCAAAACATACACATTTTCATTGTACACTCAAGAAATGTACATCAAAACATACACTTTTTCATTGTACATTCAAGAAGTGTATATCAAAACATACACATTTTCATTGTACATTCAAGAAATGTACATCAAAACATACACATTTTCAGTGTACATTCAAGAAATGTATAACAAAAAATACACATTTTCAGTGTACATTCAAGAAATGTACATCAAAACAAACACATTTTCATTGTACACTAATGAAATGTACATCAAAACATACACATTTTCATTGTACATTCAAGAAATATACATCAAAACATACACATTTTCATTGTACATTCTAGAAATGTACATCAAAACATACACATTTTCATTGTACACTCAAGAAATGTACATCAAAACATACACATTTTCATTGTACATTCAAGAAGTGTACATCAAAACATACACATTTTCATTGTACACTCAAGAAATGTTCATCAAAACATACACATTTTCATTGGACATTCAAGAAACGTACATCAAAACATACACATTTTCATTGTACACTCAAGAAATGTACTTCAAAACATACACATTTTCAGTGTACATTCAAGAAGTGTATATCAAAACATACACATTTTCATTGTACACTCAAGAAATGTACATCAAAACATACACATTTTCATTGTACATTCAAGAAATGTACATCAAAACATACACATTTTCATTGTACATTCAAGGAATGTACATCAAAACATACACATTTTCATTGTACATTCAAGAAATGTACATCAAAACACACACATTTTCAGTGTACATTCAAGAAGTGTATATCAAAACATACACATTTTCATTGTACACTCAAGAAATGTACATGAAAACATATACATTTTCATTGTATATACAAGAAATGTACATCAAAACATACACATTTTCAGTGTACATTCAAGAAATGTACATGAAAACATATACATTTTCATTGTACATTCAAGAAATGTATATCAAAACATACACATTTACAGTGTACATTCAAGAAATGTACATCAAAACATACACATTTTCTGTATACATTCAAGAAATGTACATGAAAACATATACATTTTCATTGTACATTCAAGAAATGTATATCAAAACATACACATTTTCAGTGTACATTCAAGAAATGTACATCAAAACATACACATTTTCATTGTATATACAAGAAATGTACATCAAAGCATACACATTTTCATTGTACACTAAAGAAATGTACATCAAAACATACACATTTTCAGTGTATATTCAAGAAATGTACATCAAAACATACACACTTTCATTGTACATTCAAGAAATGTAGATCAAAACATACACATTTTCATTGTACATTCAAGAAATGTACATCAAAACATACACATTTTCATTGTACACTCAAGAAGTGTACATCAAAACATACACATTTTCATTGAACACTCAAGAAATGTACATCAAAACATACACATTTTCAGTGCACATTCAAGAAATGTATATCAAATCATACACATTTTCATTTTACGTTTCAGAAATGTACATCAAAACATACACATTTTCAGTGTACATTCAAGAAATGTATATCAAAAAATACACATTTTCAGTGTACATTCAAGAAATGTACATCAAAGCAAACACATTTTCATTGTACATTCAAGTAATGCACATCAAAACATACACATTTTCATTGTACATTCAAGAAATATAAATCAAAACATACACATTTTCATTGTACATTCAAGAAATGTACATCAAAACATACACATTCTCATTGTACATTCAAGAAGTGTACATCAAAACATACACATTTTGATTGTACACTCAAGAAATGTACATCAAAACATACACATTCTCATTGTACATTCAAGAAATGTACATCAAAACATACACATTTTGATTGTACACTCAAGAAATGTACATAAAACATACACATTTTCATTGTACACTCAAGAAATGTACATCAAAACATACACATTTTGATTGTACATTCAAGAAATGTATATCAAAACATACACATATTCATTGTACACTCAAGAAATGTACATCAAAACATACACATTTTCAGTGCACATTCAAGAAATGTATATCAAATCATACACATTTTCATTTTACGTTCCAGAAATGTACATCAAAACATACACATTTTCAGTGTACATTCAAGAAATGTATATCAAAATATACACATCTTCAGTGTACATTCAAGAAATGTACATCAAAGCAAACACATTTTCATTGTACACTAAAGAAATGTACATCAAAACATACACATTTTCATTGTACATTCAAGAAATTCACATCAAAACATACACATTTTCATTGTACATTCAAGAAATATACATCAAAACATACACATTTTCATTGTACATTCAAGAAATGTACATCAAAACATACACATTCCCATTGTACATTCACGAAATGTACATCAAACATACACATTTTGATTGTACACTCAAGAAATGTACATCAAAACATACACATTTTCATTGTACACTCAAGAAATGTACATCAAAACATACACATTTTCATTGTACATTCAAGAAATGTATATCAAAACATACACATTTTCATTGTACATTCAAGGAAGTACATCAAAACATACACATTTTCATTGTACATTCAAGAAATGTACATCAAAACATACACATTTTCATTGTACATTCAAAGGATGTACATCAAAACATACACATTTTCATCGTACATTCAAGAAATGTACATCAAAACACACACATTTTCATTGTACATTCAAGAAATGTATATCAAAACATACACATTTTCAGTGTACATTCAAGAAATGTACATCAAAACATACAAATTTTCATTGTATATACAATAAATGTACATCAAAACATACACATTTTCATTGTATATACAAGAAATGTACATCAAAACATACACATTTTCAGTGTACATTCAAGAAATGTACATCAAGACATACACATTTTCATTGTACATTCAAGAAATGTACATGAAAACATACACATTTTCATTGTACACTCAAGAAATGTACATCAAAACATACACATTTTCAGTGTACATTCAAGAAATGTATATCAAAACATACACATTTTCATTGTACATTCAAGAAATGTACATCAAAACATACACATTTTCATTGTACATTCAACAAATGTACATCAAAACATACACATTTTCATTGTACATTCAAGAAATATACATCAAAACATACACATTTTCAGATTACATTCAAGAAATGTACATCAAAACATACACATTTTCATTGTACACTCAAGAAATGTACATCAAAACATACACATTTTCAGTGTACATTCAAGAAATGTACATCAAAACATGCACATTTTCATTGTACATTCAAGAAATGTACATCAAAACATACACATTTTCATTGTACATTCTAGAAATATAAATCAAAACATACAAATTTTCATTGTATATACAAGAAATGTACATCAAAACATACACATTTTCATTGTACACTCAAGAAATGTACATCAAAACATACACATTGTCAGTGCACATTCAAGAAATGTATATCAAATCATACACATTTTCATTTTACACTCAAGAAATGTACATCAAAACATACACATTTTCAGTGTACATTCAAGAAATGTACATCAAAACATACACATTTTCATTGTACATTCAAGAAATGTACATCAAAACATACACATTTTCATAGTACATTCTAGAAATATAAATCAAAACATACACATTTTCATTGTATACACAAGAAATGTACATCAAAACATACACATTTTCAGTGTACATTCAAGAAATGTATGTCAAAACATACACATTTACAGTGTACATTCAAGAAATGTACATCAAAACATACACATTTTCAGTATACATTCAAGGAATGTACATGAAAACATATACATTTTCATTGTACATTCAAGAAATGTATATCAAAACATACACATTTTCAGTGTACATTCAAGAAATGTACATCAAAACATACACATTTTCATTGTATATACAAGAAATGTACATCAAAACATACACATTTTCATTGTACACTAAAGAAATGTACATCAAAACATACACATTTTCAGTGTACATTCAAGAAATGTACATCAAAACATACACATTTTCATTGTACATTCAAGAAATGTAGATCAAAACATACACATTTTCATTGTACATTCAGGAAATGTACATCAAAACATACACATTTTGATTGTACACTCAAGAAATGTACATCAAACATACACATTTTGATTGTACACTCAAGAAATGTACATCAAAACATACACATTTTCATTGTACACTCAAGAAATGTACATCAAAACATACACATTTTCATTGTACATTCAAGAAATGTATATCAAAACATACACATTTTCATTGTACATTCAAGGAAGTACATCAAAACATACACATTTTCATTGTACATTCAAGAAATGTACATCAAAACATACACATTTTCATTGTACATTCAAAGGATGTACATCAAAACATACACATTTTCATTGTACATTCAAAGGATGTACATCAAAACATACACATTTTCATCGTACATTCAAGAAATGTACATCAAAACACACACATTTTCATTGTACATTCAAGGAAGTACATCAAAACATACACATTTTCATTGTACATTCAAGAAATGTACATCAAAACATACACATTTTCATTGTACATTCAAAGGATGTACATCAAAACATACACATTTTCATCGTACATTCAAGAAATGTACATCAAAACACACACATTTTCATTGTACATTCAAGAAATGTATATCAAAACATACACATTTTCAGTGTACATTCAAGAAATGTACATCAAAACATACAAATTTTCATTGTATATACAATAAATGTACATCAAAACATACACATTTTCATTGTATATACAAGAAATGTACATCAAAACATACACATTTTCAGTGTACATTCAAGAAATGTACATCAAGACATACACATTTTCATTGTACATTCAAGAAATGTACATGAAAACATACACATTTTCATTGTACACTCAAGAAATGTACATCAAAACATACACATTTTCAGTGTACATTCAAGAAATGTATATCAAAACATACACATTTTCATTGTACATTCAAGAAATGTACATCAAAACATACACATTTTCATTGTACATTCAACAAATGTACATCAAAACATACACATTTTCATTGTACATTCAAGAAATATACATCAAAACATACACATTTTCAGATTACATTCAAGAAATGTACATCAAAACATACACATTTTCATTGTACACTCAAGAAATGTACATCAAAACATACACATTTTCAGTGTACATTCAAGAAATGTACATCAAAACATGCACATTTTCATTGTACATTCAAGAAATGTACATCAAAACATACACATTTTCATTGTACATTCTAGAAATATAAATCAAAACATACAAATTTTCATTGTATATACAAGAAATGTACATCAAAACATACACATTTTCATTGTACACTCAAGAAATGTACATCAAAACATACACATTGTCAGTGCACATTCAAGAAATGTATATCAAATCATACACATTTTCATTTTACACTCAAGAAATGTACATCAAAACATACACATTTTCAGTGTACATTCAAGAAATGTACATCAAAACATACACATTTTCATTGTACATTCAAGAAATGTACATCAAAACATACACATTTTCATAGTACATTCTAGAAATATAAATCAAAACATACACATTTTCATTGTATACACAAGAAATGTACATCAAAACATACACATTTTCAGTGTACATTCAAGAAATGTATGTCAAAACATACACATTTACAGTGTACATTCAAGAAATGTACATCAAAACATACACATTTTCAGTATACATTCAAGGAATGTACATGAAAACATATACATTTTCATTGTACATTCAAGAAATGTATATCAAAACATACACATTTTCAGTGTACATTCAAGAAATGTACATCAAAACATACACATTTTCATTGTATATACAAGAAATGTACATCAAAACATACACATTTTCATTGTACACTAAAGAAATGTACATCAAAACATACACATTTTCAGTGTACATTCAAGAAATGTACATCAAAACATACACATTTTCATTGTACATTCAAGAAATGTAGATCAAAACATACACATTTTCATTGTACATTCAGGAAATGTACATCAAAACATACACATTTTGATTGTACACTCAAGAAATGTACATCAAAACATACACATTTTCATTGTACACTCAAGAAATGTACATCAAAACATACACATTTTCATTGTACATTCAAGGAAGTACATCAAAACATACACATTTTCATTGTACATTCAAGAAATGTACATCAAAACATACACATTTTCATTGTACATTCAAAGGATGTACATCAAAACATACACATTTTCATTGTACATTCAAGAAATGTACATCAAAACACACACATTTTCATTGTACATTCAAGAAATGTATATCAAAACATACACATTTTCAGTGTACATTCAAGAAATGTACATCAAAACATACAAATTTTCATTGTATATACAATAAATGTACATCAAAACATACACATTTTCATTGTATATACAAGAAATGTACATCAAAACATACACATTTTCAGTGTACATTCAAGAAATGTACATCAAGTCATACACATTTTCATTGTACATTCAAGGAATGTACATGAAAACATACACATTTTCATTGTACACTCAAGAAATGTACATCAAAACATACACATTTTCATTGTACATTCAAGAAATGTACATCAAAACATACACATTTTCATTGTACACTCAAGAAATGTACATCAAAACATACACATTTTCAGTGTACATTCAAGAAATGTACATCAAAACATACACATTTTCATTGTACATTCAAGAAATGAATATCAAAACATACACATTTTCATTGTACATTCTAGAAATATAAATCAAAACATACACATTTTCATTGTATATACAAGAAATGTACATCAAAACATACACATTTTCATTGTACACTCAAGAAATGTACATCAAAACATACACATTGTCAGTGCACATTCAAGAAATGTATATCAAATCATACACATTTTCATTTTACGTTCCGGAAATGTAGATCAAAACATACACATTTTCGTTGTACATTCAAGAAATGTACATCAAAACATACACATTTTCATTGTACATTCAAGAAATATACATCAAAACATACACATTTTCATTGTTCATTCAAGAAATGTACATCAAAACATACACATTTTCAGTATACATTCAAGAAATGTACATCAAAACATACACATTTTCAGTGTACATTCAAGAAATGTACATCAAAACATACACATTTTCATTGTACATTCAAGAAATGTACATCAAAACATACACATTTTCATAGTACATTCTAGAAATATAAATCAAAACATACACATTTTCATTGTATATACAAGAAATGTACATCAAAACATACACATTTTCAGTGTACATTCAAGAAATGTATGTCAAAACATACACATTTACAGTGTACATTCAAGAAATGTACATCAAAACATACACATTTTCAGTATACTTTCAAGAAATGTACATGAAAACATATACATTATCATTGTACATTCAAGAAATGTATATCAAAACATACACATTTTCAGTGTACATTCAAGAAATGTACATCAAAACATACACATTTTCATTGTATATACAAGAAATGTACATCAAAACATACACATTTTCATTGTACACTAAAGAAATGTACATCAGAACATACATATTTTCAGTGTACATTCAAGAAATGTACATCAAAACATACACATTTTCATTGTACATTCAAGAAATGTAGATCAAAACATACACATTTTCATTGTACATTCAGGAAATGTACATCAAAACATACACATTTTCATTGTACACTCAAGAAATGTACATCAAAACATACACATTTTCATTGTATATACAAGAAATGTACATCAAAACATACACATTTTCAATGTACATTGAAGAATAGTATATCAAAACATACACATTTACAGTGTACATTCAAGAAATGTACATCAAAACATATACATTTTCAGTATACATTCAAGAAATGTACATTAAAACATATACACTTTCATTGTACACTCAAGAAATGTACATCAAAACATACACATTTTCAGTGTACATTCAAGAAATGTATATCAAAACATACACATTTTCATTGTACATTCAAGAAATGTACATCAAAACATACACATTTTCATTGTACATTCAAGAAATGTACATCAAAACATACACATTTTCATTGTACATTCAAGAAATATACATCAAAACATACACATTTTCATTGTACATTCAAGAAATGTACATCAAACCATACACGTTTTCATTGTACACTCAAGAAATGTACATCAAAACATACACATTTTCAGTGTACATTCAAGAAATGTACATCAAAACATGCACATTTTCATTGTACATTCAAGAAATGTACATCAAAACATACACATTTTCATTGTACATTCTAGAAATATAAATCAAAACATACAAATTTTCATTGTATATACAAGAAATGTACATCAAAACATACACATTTTCATTGTACACTCAAGAAATGTACATCAAAACATACACATTGTCAGTGCACATTCAAGAAATGTATATCAAATCATACACATTTTGATTTTACACTCAAGAAATGTACATCAAAACATACACATTTTCAGTGTACATTCAAGAAATGTACATCAAAACATACACATTTTCATTGTACATTCAAGAAATGTACATCAAAACATACACATTTTCATAGTACATTCTAGAAATATAAATCAAAACATACACATTTTCATTGTATATACAAGAAATGTACATCAAAACATACACATTTTCAGTGTACATTCAAGAAATGTATGTCAAAACATACACATTTACAGTGTACATTCAAGAAATGTACATCAAAACATACACATTTTCAGTATACATTCAAGAAATGTACATGAAAACATATACATTTTCATTGTACATTCAAGAAATGTATATCAAAACATACACATTTTCAGTGTACATTCAAGAAATGTACATCAAAACATACACATTTTCATTGTATATACAAGAAATGTACATCAAAACATACACATTTTCATTGTACACTAAAGAAATGTACATCAAAACATACACATTTTCAGTGTACATTCAAGAAATGTACATCAAAACATACACATTTTCATTGTACATTCAAGAAATGTAGATCAAAACATACACATTTTCATTGTACATTCAGGAAATGTACATCAAAACATACACATTTTCATTGTACACTCAAGAAATGTACATCAAAACATACACATTTTCATTGTATATACAAGAAATGTACATCAAAACATACACATTCCCATTGTACATTCAAGAAATGTACATCAAACATACACATTTTGATTGTACACTCAAGAAATGTACATCAAAACATACACATTTTCATTGTACACTCAAGAAATGTACATCAAAACATACACATTTTCATTGTACATTCAAGAAATGTATATCAAAACATACACATTTTCATTGTACATTCAAACGATGTACGTTAAAACATACACATTTTCATTGTACATTCAAGAAATGTACATCAAAACACACACATTTTCATTGTACATTCAAGAAATGTATATCAAAACATACACATTTTCAGTGTACATTCAAGAAATGTACATCAAAACATACAAATTTTCATTGTATATACAATAAATGTACATCAAAACATACACATTTTCATTGTATATACAAGAAATGTACATCAAAACATACACATTTTCAGTGTACATTCAAGAAATGTACATCAAGTCATACACATTTTCATTGTACATTCAAGGAATGTACATGAAAACATACACATTTTCATTGTACACTCAAGAAATGTACATCAAAACATACACATTTTCAGTGTACATTCAAGAAATGTATATCAAAACATACACATTTTCATTGTACATTCAAGAAATGTACATCAAAACATACACATTTTCATTGTACATTCAAGAAATGTACATCAAAACATACACATTTTCATTGTACATTCAAGAAATATACATCAAAACATACACATTTTCATTGTACATTCAAGAAATGTACATCAAAACATACACATTTTCATTGTACACTCAAGAAATGTACATCAAAACATACACTTTTTCAGTGTTTATTCAGAAATGTACATCAAAACATACACATTTTCATTGTACATTCAAGAAATGTACATCAAAACATACACATTTTCATTGTACATTCTAGAAATATAGATCAAAACATACACATTTTCATTGTATATACAAGAAATGTACATCAAAACATACATATTTTCATTGTACACTCAAGAAATGTACATCAAAACATACACATTGTCAGTGCACATTCAAGAAATGTATATCAAATCATACACATTTTCATTTTACGTTCCAGAAATGTAGATCAAAACATACACATTTACGTTGTACATTCAAGAAATGTACATCAAAACATACACATTTTCATTGTACATTCAAGAAATATACATCAAAACATACACATTTTCATTGTTCATTCAAGAAATGTACATCAAAACATACACATTTTCAGTATACATTCAAGAAATGTACATCAAAACATACACATTTTCAGTGTACATTCAAGAAATGTACATCAAAACATACACATTTTCATTGTACATTCAAGAAATGTACATCAAAACATACACATTTTCATAGTACATTCTAGAAATATAAATCAAAACATACACATTTTCATTGTATATACAAGAAATGTACATCAAAACATACACATTTTCAGTATACTTTCAAGAAATGTACATGAAAACATATACATTATCATTGTACATTCAAGAAATGTATATCAAAACATACACATTTTCAGTGTACATTCAAGAAATGTACATAAAAACATACACATTTTCATTGTATATACAAGAAATGTACATCAAAACATACACATTTTCATTGTACACTAAAGAAATGTACATCAGAACATACACATTTTCAGTGTACATTCAAGAAATGTACATCAAAACATACACATTTTCATTGTACATTCAAGAAATGTAGATCAAAACATACACATTTTCATTGTACATTCAGGAAATGTACATCAAAACATAAACATTTTCATTGTACACTCAAGAAATGTACATCAAAACATACACATTTTCGTTGTATATACAAGAAATGTACATCAAAACATACACATTTTCAATGTACATTGAAGAAATGTATATCAAAACATACACATTTACAGTGTACATTCAAGAAATGTACATCAAAACATATACATTTTCAGTATACATTCAAGAAATGTACATGAAAACATATACACTTTCATTGTACATTCAAGAAATGTACATCAAAACACACACATTTTCAGTGTACATTCAAGAAATGTATATCAAAAAATACACATTTTCAGTGTACATTCAAGAAATGTACATCAAAGCAAACACATTTTCATTGTACACTAAAGAAATGTACATCAAAACATACACATTTTCATTGTACATTCAAGAAATGCACATCAAAACATACACATTTTCATTTTACATTCAAGAAATATACATCAAAACATACACATTTTCATTGTACATTCAAGAAATGTACATCAAAACATACACATTCCCATTGTACATTCAAGAAATGTACATCAAAACATACACATTTTGATTGTACACTCAAGAAATGTACATCAAAACATACACATTTTCATTGTACATTCAAGAAATGTATATCAAAACATACACATTTTCATTGTACATTCAAGAAATGTACATCAAAACATACACATTTTCATTGTACGTTCAAGATATGTACATCAAAACATACACATTTTCATTGTACATTCAAGATATGTACATCAAAACATACACATTTTCATTGTACATTCAAGAAATGTACATCAAAACACACACATTTTCAGTGTACATTCAAGAAGTGTATATCAAAACACACATTTTCAGTGTACATTCAAGAAATGTACATCAAAACATACAAATTTTCATTGTATATACAAGAAACGTACATCAAAACCTACACATTTTCATTGTACATTCAAGAAATGTACATCAAAACATACACATTTTCATTGTACATTCAAGAAATGTACATCAAAACATACACATTTTCATTGTACATTCAAGAAATATACATCAAAACATACACATTTTCATTGTACATTCTAGAAATGTACATCAAAACATACACATTTTCATTGTACACTCAAGAAATGTACATCAAAACATACACATTTTCATTGTACATTCAAGAAATGTACATCAAAACATACACATTTTCATTGTACATTCTAGAAATATAAATCAAAACATACACATTTTCATTTTATATACAAGAAATGTACATCAAAACATACGCATTTTCATTGTACACTCAAGAAATGTACATCAAAACATACACATTGTCAGTGCACATTCAAGAAATGTATATCAAATCATACACATTTTCATTTTACGTTCCAGAAATGTAGATCAAAACATACACATTTTCGTTGTACATTCAAGAAATGTACATAAAAACGTACACATTTTCATTGTACATTCAAGAAATATACATCAAAACATACACATTTTCAGTGTACATTCAAGAAATGTACATCAAAACATACACATTTTCATTGTACATTCAAGAAATGTACATCAAAACATACACATTTTCATTGTACATTATAGAAATATAAATCAAAACATACACATTTTCATTGTATATACAAGAAATGTACATCAAAACATACACATTTTCAGTGTACACTCAAGAAATGTATATCAAAACATACACATTTACAGTGTACATTCAAGAAATGTACATCAAAACATACACATTTTCAGTATACATTCAAGAAATGTATATCAAATCATACACATTTTCATTTTACGTTCCAGAAATGTAGATCAAAACATACACATTTACGTTGTACATTCAAGAAATGTACATCAAAACATACACATTTTCATTGTACATTCAAGAAATATACATCAAAACATACACATTTTCATTGTTCATTCAAGAAATGTACATCAAAACATACACATTTTCAGTATACATTCAAGAAATGTACATCAAAACATACACATTTTCAGTGTACATTCAAGAAATGTACATCAAAACATACACATTTTCATTGTACATTCAAGAAATGTACATCAAAACATACACATTTTCATAGTACATTCTAGAAATATAAATCAAAACATACACATTTTCATTGTATATACAAGAAATGTACATCAAAACATACACATTTTCAGTGTACATTCAAGAAATGTATGTCAAAACATACACATTTACAGTGTACATTCAAGAAATGTACATCAAAACATACACATTTTCAGTATACTTTCAAGAAATGTACATGAAAACATATACATTATCATTGTACATTCAAGAAATGTATATCAAAACATACACATTTTCAGTGTACATTCAAGAAATGTACATAAAAACATACACATTTTCATTGTATATACAAGAAATGTACATCAAAACATACACATTTTCATTGTACACTAAAGAAATGTACATCAGAACATACACATTTTCAGTGTACATTCAAGAAATGTACATCAAAACATACACATTTTCATTGTACATTCAAGAAATGTAGATCAAAACATACACATTTTCATTGTACATTCAGGAAATGTACATCAAAACATAAACATTTTCATTGTACACTCAAGAAATGTACATCAAAACATACACATTTTCGTTGTATATACAAGAAATGTACATCAAAACATACACATTTTCAATGTACATTGAAGAAATGTATATCAAAACATACACATTTACAGTGTACATTCAAGAAATGTACATCAAAACATATACATTTTCAGTATACATTCAAGAAATGTACATGAAAACATATACACTTTCATTGTACATTCAAGAAATGTACATCAAAACACACACATTTTCAGTGTACATTCAAGAAATGTATATCAAAAAATACACATTTTCAGTGTACATTCAAGAAATGTACATCAAAGCAAACACATTTTCATTGTACACTAAAGAAATGTACATCAAAACATACACATTTTCATTGTACATTCAAGAAATGCACATCAAAACATACACATTTTCATTTTACATTCAAGAAATATACATCAAAACATACACATTTTCATTGTACATTCAAGAAATGTACATCAAAACATACACATTCCCATTGTACATTCAAGAAATGTACATCAAAACATACACATTTTGATTGTACACTCAAGAAATGTACATCAAAACATACACATTTTCATTGTACATTCAAGAAATGTATATCAAAACATACACATTTTCATTGTACATTCAAGAAATGTACATCAAAACATACACATTTTCATTGTACGTTCAAGATATGTACATCAAAACATACACATTTTCATTGTACATTCAAGATATGTACATCAAAACATACACATTTTCATTGTACATTCAAGAAATGTACATCAAAACACACACATTTTCAGTGTACATTCAAGAAGTGTATATCAAAACACACATTTTCAGTGTACATTCAAGAAATGTACATCAAAACATACAAATTTTCATTGTATATACAAGAAACGTACATCAAAACCTACACATTTTCATTGTACATTCAAGAAATGTACATCAAAACATACACATTTTCATTGTACATTCAAGAAATGTACATCAAAACATACACATTTTCATTGTACATTCAAGAAATATACATCAAAACATACACATTTTCATTGTACATTCTAGAAATGTACATCAAAACATACACATTTTCATTGTACACTCAAGAAATGTACATCAAAACATACACATTTTCATTGTACATTCAAGAAATGTACATCAAAACATACACATTTTCATTGTACATTCTAGAAATATAAATCAAAACATACACATTTTCATTTTATATACAAGAAATGTACATCAAAACATACGCATTTTCATTGTACACTCAAGAAATGTACATCAAAACATACACATTGTCAGTGCACATTCAAGAAATGTATATCAAATCATACACATTTTCATTTTACGTTCCAGAAATGTAGATCAAAACATACACATTTTCGTTGTACATTCAAGAAATGTACATAAAAACGTACACATTTTCATTGTACATTCAAGAAATATACATCAAAACATACACATTTTCATTGTTCATTCAAGAAATGTACATCAAAACATACACATTTTCATTGTACACTCAAGAAATGTACATCAAAGCATACACATTTTCAGTGTACATTCAAGAAATGTACATCAAAACATACACATTTTCATTGTACATTCAAGAAATGTACATCAAAACATACACATTTTCATTGTACATTATAGAAATATAAATCAAAACATACACATTTTCATTGTATATACAAGAAATGTACATCAAAACATACACATTTTCAGTGTACACTCAAGAAATGTATATCAAAACATACACATTTACAGTGTACATTCAAGAAATGTACATCAAAACATACACATTTTCAGTATACATTCAAGAAATGTACATGAAAACATATACATTTTCATTGTACATTCAAGAAATGTATATCAAAACATACACATTTTCAGTGTACATTCAAGAAATGTACATCAAAACATACACATTTTCATTGTATATACAAGAAATGTACATCAAAACATACACATTTTCATTGTACACTAAAGAAATGTACATCAAAACATACACATTTTCAGTGTACATTCAAGAAATGTACATCAAAACATACACATTTTCATTGTACATTCAAGAAATGTAGATCAAAACATACACATTTTCATTGTACATTCAAGAAATGTACTTCAAAACATACACATTTTCATTGTACACTCAAGAAATGTACATCAAAACATACACATTTTCAGTGTACATTCAAGAAATGTACATCAAAACCTACACATTTTCTTTGTACATTCAAGAAATGTACATCAAAGCATACACATTTTCATAGTACATTCTAGAAATATAAATCAAAACATACACATTTTCATTGTATATACAAGAAATGTACATCAAAACATACACATTTTCAGTGTACATGCAAGAAATGTATGTCAAAACATACACATTTACAGTGTACATTCAAGAAATGTACTTCAAAACATACACATTTTCAGTATACATTAGAGAAATGTACATGAAAACATATACATTTTCATTGTACATTCAGGAAATGTATATCAAAACATACACATTTTCAGTGTACATTCAAGAAATGTACATAAAAACATACACATTTTCATTGTATATACAAGAAATGTACATCAAAACATACACATTTTCATTGTACACTAAAGAAATGTACATCAAAACATACACATTTTCAGTGTACATTCAAGAAATGTACATCAAAACATACACATTTTCATTGTACATTCAAGAAATGTAGATCAAAACATACACATTTTCATTGTACATTCAGGAAATGTACATCAAAACATACACATTTTCATTGTAAACTCAAGAAATGTACATCAAAACATACACATTTTCATTGTATATACAAGAAATGTACATCAAAACATACACATTTTCAATGTACATTGAAGAAATGTATATCAAAACATACACATTTACAGTGTACATTCAAGAAATGTACATCAAAACATATACATTTTCAGTATACATTCAAGAAATGTACATGAAAACATATACATTTTCATTGTACATTCAAGAAATGTACATCAAAACACACACATTTTCAGTCTACATTCAAGAAATATATATCAAAAAATACACATTTTCAGTGTACATTCAGGAAATGTACATCAAAGCAAACACATTTTCATTGTACACTAAGGAAATGTACATCAAAACATACACATTTTCATTGTACATTCAAGAAATGCACATCAAAACATACACATTTTCATTGTACATTCAAGAAATATACATCAAAACATACACATTTTCATTGTACATTCAAGAAATGTACATCAAAACATACACATTCCCATTGTACATTCAAGAAATGTACATCAAAACATACACATTTTGATTGTACACTCAAGAAATGTACATCAAAACATACACATTTTCATTGTACATTCAAGAAATGTATATCAAAACATACACATTTTCATTGTACATTCAAGAAATGTACATAAATCATACACATTTTCATTGTACATTCAAGATATGTACATCAAAACATACACATTTTCATTGTACATTCAAGAAATGTACATCAAAACACACACATTTTCAGTGTACATTCAAGAAGTGTATATCAAAAAATACACATTTTCAGTGTACATTCAAGAAATGTTCATCAAAACATACAAATTTTCATTGTATATACAAGAAATGTACATCAAAACATACACATTTTCATTGTACATTAAAGAAATGTACATCAAAACCTACACATTTTCATTGTACATTCAAGAAATGTACATCAAAACATACACATTTTCATTGTACATTCAAGAAATGTACATCAAAACATACACATTTTCATTGTACATTCAAAAAATATACATATAAACATACACATTTTCATTGTACATTCAAGAAATGTACATCAAAACATACACATTTTCATTGTACACTCAAGAAATGTACATCAAAACATACACATTTTCAGTGTACATTCAAGAAATGTACATCAAAACATACACATTTTCATTGTACATTCAAGAAATGTACATCAAAACATACACATTTTCATTGTACATTCTAGAAATATAAATCAAAACATACACATTTTCATTGTATATACAAGAAATGTACATCAAAACATACACATTTTCATTGTACACTCAAGAAATGTACATCAAAACATACACATTGTCAGTGCACATTCAAGAAATGTATATCAAATCATACACATTTTCATTTTACGTTCCAGAAATGTAGATCAAAACATACACATTTTCGTTGTACATTCAAGAAATGTACATCAAAACATACACATTTTCATTGTACATTCAAGAAATATACATCAAAACATACACATTTTCATTGTTCATTCAAGAAATGTACATCAAAACATACACATTTTCATTGTACACTCAAGAAATGTACATCAAAACATACACATTTTCAGTGTACATTCAAGAAATGTATATCAAAACATACACATTTTCATTGTACATTCAAGAAATGTACATCAAAACATACACATTTTCATTGTACATTCTAGAAATATAAATCAAAACATACACATTTTCATTGTATATACAAGAAATGTACATCAAAACATACACATTTTCAGTGTACATTCAAGAAATGTATATCAAAACATACACATTTACAGTGTACATTCAAGAAATGTACATCAAAACATACACATTTTCAGTATACATTCAAGAAATGTACATGAAAACATATACATTTTCATTGTACATTCAAGAAATGTATATCAAAACATACACATTTTCAGTGTACATTCAAGAAATGTACATCAAAACATACACATTTTCATTGTATATACAAGAAATGTACATCAAAACATACACATTTTCATTGTACACTAAAGAAATGTACATCATAACATACACATTTTCAGTGTACATTCAAGAAATGTACATCAAAACATACACATTTTCATTGTACATTCAAGAAATGTAGATCAAAACATACACATTTTCATTGTATATACAAGAAATGTACATCAAAACATACACATTTTCAGTGTACATTCAAGAAATGTACATCAATCCATACACATTTTCATTGTACATTCAAGAAATGTACATCAAAACGTACACATTTTCATTGTACACTCAAGAATTGTACACTAAAACATACAAATTTTCAGTGTACATTCAAGAAATGTATATCAAAACATACACATTTTCATTGTACATTCAAGAAATGTACATCAAAACATACACATTTTCATTGTACATTCAAGAAATGTACATCAAAACATACACATTTTCATTGTACATTCAAGAAATATACATCAAAACATACACATTTTCATTGTACATTCAAGAAATGTACATCAAAACATACAACATTTTCATTGTACACTCAAGAAATGTACATCAAAACATACACATTTTCATTGTACATTCAAGAAATGTACATCAAAACATACACATTTTCATTGTACATTCTAGAAATATAAATCAAAACATACACATTTTCATTGTATATACAAGAAATGTACAGCAAAACATACACATTTTCATTGTACACTCAAGAAATGTACATCAAAACATACACTATTTCAGTGTACATTCAAGAAATGTTCATCAAAACATACACATTTTCATTGTATATACAAGAAATGTACATCAAAACATACACATTTTCATTGTACACTAAAGAAATGTACATCAAAACATACACATTTTCAGTGTACATTCAAGAAATGTACATCAAAACATACACATTTTCATTGTACATTCAAGAAATGTAGATCAAAACATACACATTTTCATTGTACATTCAAGAAATGTACATCAAAACATACACATTTTCATTGTACACTCAAGAAATGTACATCAAAACATACACATTTTCATTGTACACTCAAGAAATGTACATCAAAACATACACTTTTTCATTGTACATTCAGGAAATGTATATCAAAACATACACATTTTGACTGCACATTCTAGAAATATACATCAAAACATACACATTTTCATTGCATATACCAGAAATGCACATCAAAACATACACATTTTCATTGTACATTCAAGAACTGTACATCAAAACATACACATTTTCAGTGTACATTCAAGAAATGTACAACAAAACATACACATTTTCAGTGTACATTCAAGAAATGTACATCAAAACATACACATTTTCATTGTATATACAAGAAATGTACATCAAAACATACACATTTTCATTGTATATACAAGAAATGTACATCAAAACATCCACATTTTCAGTGTACATTCAAGAAATGTACATCAAGACATACCCATTTTCATTGTACATTCAAGAAATATACATCAAAACATACACATTTTCATTGTACACTCAAGAAATGTACATCCAAACATACACATTTTCAGTGTACATTCAAGAATTGTATATCAAAACATACACATTTTCATTGTACATTCAAGAAATGTACATCAAAACATACACATTTTCATTGTACATTCAAGAAATGTACATCAAAACATACACATTTTCATTGTACATTCAAGAAATATACATCAAAACATACACATTTTCATTGTACGTTCAAGAAATGTACATCAAAACATTGACATTTTCATTGTACACTCAAGAAATTTACATCAAAACATACACATTTTCAGTGTACATTCAAGAAATGTACATCAAAACATACACATTTTCATTGTACATTCAAGAAATGTACATCAAAACATACACATTTTCATTGTACATTCTAGAAATATAAATCAAAACATACACATTTTCATTGTATATACAAGAAATGTACATCAAAACATACACATTTTCATTGTACACTCAAGAAATGTACATCAAAACATACACATTTTCAGTGCACATTCAACAAATGTATATCAAATCATACACATTTTCATTTTACGTTCAAAAAATGTACATCAAAACATACACATTTTCAGTGTACATTCAACAAATGTATATCAAAAAATACACATTTTCATTGTACATTCAAGAAATGCACATCAAAACATACACATTTTCAGTGCACATTCAAGAAATGTACATCAAAACATACACATTTTCATTGTATATACAAGAAATGTACATCAAAACATACACATTTTCATTGTATATACAAGAAATGTACATCAAAACATCCACATTTTCAGTGTACATTCAAGAAATGTACATCAAGACATACCCATTTTCATTGTACACTCAAGAAATATACATCAAAACATACACATTTTCAGTGTACATTCAACAAATGTACATCAAGACCTACAATTTTCATTGTACATTCAAGAAATGTACATCAAAACATACATATTTTCATTGTACACTCAAGAAATGTACATCAAAACATACACATTTTCAGTGTACATTCAAGAAATGTATATCAAAACATACACATTTTCATTGTACATTCAAGAAATGTACATCAAAACATACACATTTTCATTGTACATTCAAGAAATATACATCAAAACATACACATTTTCATTGTACATAGAAATGTACATCAAAACATACACATTTTCATTGTACACTCAAGAAATGTACATCAAAACATACACATTTTCAGTGTACATTCAAGAAATGTACATCAAAACATACACATTTTCATTGTACATTCAAGAAATGTACATCAAAACATACACATTTTCATTGTACATTCTAGAAATATAAATCAAAACATACACATTTTCATTGTATATACAAGAAATGTACATCAAAACATACACATTTTCATTGTACACTCAAGAAATGTACATCAAAACATACACATTTTCAGTGCACATTCAAGAAATGTATATCAAATCATACACATTTTCATTTTACGTTCCAGAAATGTACAACAAAACATACACATTTTCATTGTACATTCAAGAAATGTACATCAAAACATACACATTTTCATTGTACATTCAAGAAATATACATCAAAACATACACATTTTCATTGTACATTCAAGAAATGTACATCAAAACATACACATTTTCATTGTACAATCAAGAAATGTACATCAAAACATACACATTTTCATTGTACATTCAAGAAATGTACATCAAAACATACACATTTTCATTGTACATTCTAGAAATATAAATAAAAACACACACATTTTCATTGTATATACAAGAAATGTACGTCAAAACATACACATTTTCAGTGTACATTCAAGAAATGTATATCAAAACATACACATTTACAGTGTACATTCAAGAAATGTACATCAAAACATACACATTTTCAGTATACATTCAAGAAATGTACATCAAAACATACACATTTTCAGTGCACATTCAAGAAATGTATATCAAATCATACACATTTTCATTTTACGTTCCAGAAATGTACATAAAAAATTACACATTTTCATTGTACATTCAAGAATTCTACATCAAAACATACACATTTTCATTGTACATTCAAGAAATATACATCAAAACATACACATTTTCATTGTACATTCAAGAAATGTACATCAAAACATACACATTTTCATTGTACATTCTAGAAATATAAATCAAAACATACACCCTTTCATTGTATATACAAGAAATGTACATCAAAACATATACATTTTCATTGCACATTCAAGAAATGTATATCAAATCATACACATTTTCATTTTACGTTCCAGAAATGTAGATCAAAACATACACATTTTCGTTGTACATTCAAGAAATGTACATCAAAACATACACATTTTCATTGTACATTCAAGAAATATACATCAAAACATACACATTTTCATTGTTCATTCAAGAAATGTACATCAAAACATACACATTTTCATTGTACACTCAAGAAATGTACATCAAAACATACACATTTTCATTGTACATTCAAGAAATATACATCAAAACATACACATTTTCATTGTACACTCAAGAAATGTACATCAAAACATACACATTTTCAGTGTACATTCAAGAAATGTACATGAAAACATATACATTTTCATTGTACATTCAAGAAATGTATATCAAAACATACACATTTTCAGTGTACATTCAAGAAATGTACATCAAAACATACACATTTTCATTGTATATACAAGAAATGTACATCAAAACATACACATTTTCATTGTACACTAAAGAAATGTACATCATAACATACACATTTTCAGTGTACATTCAAGAAATGTACATCAAAACATACACATTTTCATTGTACATTCAAGAAATGTAGATCAAAACATACACATTTTCATTGTATATACAAGAAATGTACATCAAAACATACACATTTTCAGTGTACATTCAAGAAATGTACATCAAGACATACACATTTTCATTGTACATTCAAGAAATGTACATCAAAACATACACATTTTCATTGTACACTCAAGAATTGTACACCAAAACATACAAATTTTCAGTGTACATTCAAGAAATGTATATCAAAACATACACATTTTCATTGTACATTCAAGAAATGTACATCAAAACATACACATTTTCATTGTACATTCAAGAAATGTACATCAAAACATACACATTTTCATTGTACACTCAAGAAATGTACATCCAAACATACACATTTTCAGTGTACATTCAAGAATTGTATATCAAAACATACACATTTTCATTGTACATTCAAGAAATGTACATCAAAACATACACATTTTCATTGTACATTCAAGAAATGTACATCAAAACATACACATTTTCATTGTACATTCAAGAAATATACATCAAAACATACACATTTTCATTGTACGTTCAAGAAATGTACATCAAAACATTGACATTTTCATTGTACACTCAAGAAATTTACATCAAAACATACACATTTTCAGTGTACATTCAAGAAATGTACATCAAAACATACACATTTTCATTGTACATTCAAGAAATGTACATCAAAACATACACATTTTCATTGTACATTCTAGAAATATAAATCAAAACATACACATTTTCATTGTATATACAAGAAATGTACATCAAAACATACACATTTTCATTGTACACTCAAGAAATGTACATCAAAACATACACATTTTCAGTGCACATTCAACAAATGTATATCAAATCATACACATTTTCATTTTACGTTCAAAAAATGTACATCAAAACATACACATTTTCAGTGTACATTCAACAAATGTATATCAAAAAATACACATTTTCATTGTACATTCAAGAAATGCACATCAAAACATACACATTTTCAGTGCACATTCAAGAAATGTACATCAAAACATACACATTTTCATTGTATATACAAGAAATGTACATCAAAACATACACATTTTCATTGTATATACAAGAAATGTACATCAAAACATCCACATTTTCAGTGTACATTCAAGAAATGTACATCAAGACATACCCATTTTCATTGTACATTCAAGAAATATACATCAAAACATACACATTTTCAGTGTACATTCAACAAATGTACATCAAGACCTACAATTTTCATTGTACATTCAAGAAATGTACATCAAAACATACACATTTTCATTGTACACTCAAGAAATGTACATCAAAACATACACATTTTCAGTGTACATTCAAGAAATGTATATCAAAACATACACATTTTCATTGTACATTCAAGAAATGTACATCAAAACATACACATTTTCATTGTACATTCAAGAAATATACATCAAAACATACACATTTTCATTGTACATAGAAATGTACATCAAAACATACACATTTTCATTGTACACTCAAGAAATGTACATCAAAACATACACATTTTCAGTGTACATTCAAGAAATGTACATCAAAACATACACATTTTCATTGTACATTCAAGAAATGTACATCAAAACATACACATTTTCATTGTACATTCTAGAAATATAAATCAAAACATACACATTTTCATTGTATATACAAGAAATGTACATCAAAACATACACATTTTCATTGTACACTCAAGAAATGTACATCAAAACATACACATTTTCAGTGCACATTCAAGAAATGTATATCAAATCATACACATTTTCATTTTACGTTCCAGAAATGTACAACAAAACATACACATTTTCATTGTACATTCAAGAAATGTACATCAAAACATACACATTTTCATTGTACATTCAAGAAATATACATCAAAACATACACATTTTCATTGTACATTCAAGAAATGTACATCAAAACATACACATTTTCATTGTACAATCAAGAAATGTACATCAAAACATACACATTTTCATTGTACATTCAAGAAATGTACATCAAAACATACACATTTTCATTGTACATTCTAGAAATATAAATAAAAACATACACATTTTCATTGTATATACAAGAAATGTACGTCAAAACATACACATTTTCAGTGTACATTCAAGAAATGTATATCAAAACATACACATTTACAGTGTACATTCAAGAAATGTACATCAAAACATACACATTTTCAGTATACATTCAAGAAATGTACATCAAAACATACACATTTTCAGTGCACATTCAAGAAATGTATATCAAATCATACACATTTTCATTTTACGTTCCAGAAATGTACATAAAAAATTACACATTTTCATTGTACATTCAAGAATTCTACATCAAAACATACACATTTTCATTGTACATTCAAGAAATATACATCAAAACATACACATTTTCATTGTACATTCAAGAAATGTACATCAAAACATACACATTTTCATTGTACATTCTAGAAATATAAATCAAAACATACACCCTTTCATTGTATATACAAGAAATGTACATCAAAACATATACATTTTCATTGCACATTCAAGAAATGTATATCAAATCATACACATTTTCATTTTACGTTCCAGAAATGTAGATCAAAACATACACATTTTCGTTGTACATTCAAGAAATGTACATCAAAACATACACATTTTCATTGTACATTCAAGAAATATACATCAAAACATACACATTTTCATTGTTCATTCAAGAAATGTACATCAAAACATACACATTTTCATTGTACACTCAAGAAATGTACATCAAAACATACACATTTTCATTGTACATTCGAGAAATATACATCAAAACATACACATTTTCATTGTACACTCAAGAAATGTACATCAAAACATACACATTTTCAGTGTACATTCAAGAAATGTACATGAAAACATATACATTTTCATTGTACATTCAAGAAATGTATATCAAAACATACACATTTTCAGTGTACATTCAAGAAATGTACATCAAAACATACACATTTTCATTGTATATACAAGAAATGTACATCAAAACATACACATTTTCATTGTACACTAAAGAAATGTACATCATAACATACACATTTTCAGTGTACATTCAAGAAATGTACATCAAAACATACACATTTTCATTGTACATTCAAGAAATGTAGATCAAAACATACACATTTTCATTGTATATACAAGAAATGTACATCAAAACATACACATTTTCAGTGTACATTCAAGAAATGTACATCAAGACATACACATTTTCATTGTACATTCAAGAAATGTACATCAAAACATACACATTTTCATTGTACACTCAAGAATTGTACACCAAAACATACAAATTTTCAGTGTACATTCAAGAAATGTATATCAAAACATACACATTTTCATTGTACATTCAAGAAATGTACATCAAAACATACATATTTTCATTGTACATTCAAGAAATGTACATCAAAACATACACATTTTCAGTGTACATTCAAGAAATGTACATGAAAACATATACATTTTCATTGTACATTCAAGAAATGTATATCAAAACATACACATTTTCAGTGTACATTCAAGAAATGTACATCAAAACATACACATTTTCATTGTATATACAAGAAATGTACATCAAAACATACACATTTTCATTGTACACTAAAGAAATGTACATCATAACATACACATTTTCAGTGTACATTCAAGAAATGTACATCAAAACATACACATTTTCATTGTACATTCAAGAAATGTAGATCAAAACATACACATTTTCATTGTATATACAAGAAATGTACATCAAAACATACACATTTTCAGTGTACATTCAAGAAATGTACATCAAGACATACACATTTTCATTGTACATTCAAGAAATGTACATCAAAACATACACATTTTCATTGTACACTCAAGAATTGTACACCGAAACATACAAATTTTCAGTGTACATTCAAGAAATGTATATCAAAACATACACATTTTCATTGTACATTCAAGAAATGTACATCAAAACATACACATTTTCATTGTACATTCAAGAAATGTACATCAAAACATACACATTTTCATTGTACATTCAAGAAATATACATCAAAACATACACATTTTCATTGTACATTCAAGAAATGTACATCAAAACATACAACATTTTCATTGTACACTCAAGAAATGTACATCAAAACATACACATTTTCATTGTACATTCAAGAAATGTACATCAAAACATACACATTTTCATTGTACATTCTAGAAATATAAATCAAAACATACACATTTTCATTGTATATACAAGAAATGTACATCAAAACATACACATTTTTTTGTACACTCAAGAAATGTACATCAAAACATACACTATTTCAGTGTACATTCAAGAAATGTTCATCAAAACATACACATTTTCATTGTATATACAAGAAATGTACATCAAAACATACACATTTTCATTGTACACTAAAGAAATGTACATCAAAACATACACATTTGCAGTGTACATTCAAGAAATGTACATCAAAACATACACATTTTCATTGTCCATTCAAGAAATGTAGATCAAAACATACACATTTTCATTGTACATTCAAGAAATGTACATCAAAACATACACATTTTCATTGTACACTCAAGAAATGTACATCAAAACATACACATTTTCATTGTACACTCAAGAAATGTACATCAAAACATACACTTTTTCATTGTACATTCAAGAAATGTATATCAAAACATACACATTTTAACTGCACATTCTAGAAATATACATCAAAACATACACATTTTCATTGCATATACCAGAAATGCACATCAAAACATACACATTTTCATTGTACATTCAAGAACTGTACATCAAAACATACACATTTTCAGTGTACATTCAAGAAATGTACAACAAAACATACACATTTTCAGTGTACATTCAAGAAATGTACATCAAAACATACACATTTTCATTGTATATACAAGAAATGTACATCAAAACATACACATTTTCATTGTATATACAAGAAATGTACATCAAAACATCCACATTTTCAGTGTACATTCAAGAAATGTACATCAAGACATACCCATTTTCATTGTACATTCAAGAAATATACATCAAAACATACACATTTTCATTGTACACTCAAGAAATGTACATCAAAACATACACATTTTCAGTGTACATTCAAGAATTGTATATCAAAACATACACATTTTCATTGTACATTCAAGAAATGTACATCAAAACATACACATTTTCATTGTACATTCAAGAAATGTACATCAAAACATACACATTTTCATTGTACATTCAAGAAATATACATCAAAACATACACATTTTCATTGTACGTTCAAGAAATGTACATCAAAACATACACATTTTCATTGTGCACTCAAGAAATGTACATCAAAACATACACATTTTCAGTGTACATTCAAGAAATGTACATCAAAACATACACATTTTCATTGTACATTCAAGAAATGTACATCAAAACATACACATTTTCATTGTACATTCTAGAAATATAAATCAAAACATACACATTTTCATTGTATATACAAGAAATGTACATCAAAACATACACATTTTTATTGTACACTCAAGAAATGTACATCAAAACATACACATTTTCAGTGCACATTCAAGAAATGTATATCAAATCATACACATTTTCATTTTACGTTCAAAAATGTACATCAAAACATACACATTTTCAGTGTACATTCAACAAATGTATATCAAAAAATACACATTTTCAGTGTACATTCAAGAAATGTACATCAAAGCAAACACATTTTCATTGTACACTAAAGAAATGTACATCACAACATACACATTTTCATTGTACATTCAAGAAATGCACATCAAAACATACACATTTTCATTGTACATTCAAGAAATATACATCAAAACATACACATTTTCATTGTACATTCAAGAAATGTACATCAATACATACACATTCTCATTGTACATTCAAGAAATGTACATCAAAACATACACATTTTGATTGTACACTCAACAAATGTACATCAAATCATACACATTTTCATTGTACACTCAAGAAATGTACATCAAAACATTCACATTTTCATTGTACATTCAAAGAATGTACATCAAAACATACACATTTTCATTGTACATTCAAGAAATGTACATCAAAACACACACATTTTCAGTGTACATTCAAGAAATGTATATCAAAACATACACATTTTTAGTGTACATTCAAGAAATGTACATCAAAACATACAAATTTTCATTGTATATATAAGAAATGTACATCAAAACATACACATTTTCATTGTATATACAAGAAATGTACATCAAAACATACACATTTTCAGTGTACATTCAACAAATGTACATCAAGACCTACACATTTTCATTGTACATTCAAGAAATGTACATCAAAACATACACATTTTCATTGTACACTCAAGAAATGTACATCAAAACATACACATTTTCAGTGTACATTCAAGAAATGTATATCAAAGCATACACATTTTCATTGTACATTCAAGAAATGTACATCAAAACATACACATTTTCATTGTACATTCAAGAAATATACATCAAAACATACACATTTTCATTGTACATAGAAATGTACATCAAAACATACACATTTTCATTGTACACTCAAGAAATGTACATCAAAACATACACATTTTCAGTGTACATTCAAGAAATGTACATCAAAACATACACATTTTCATTGTACATTCAAGAAATGTACATCAAAACATACACATTTTCATTGTACATTCTAGAAATATAAATCAAAACATACACATTTTCATTGTATATACAAGAAATGTACATCAAAACATACACATTTTCATTGTACACTCAAGAACTGTACATCAAAACATACACATTTTCAGTGCACATTCAAGAAATGTATATCAAATCATACACATTTTCATTTTACGTTCCAGAAATGTACATCAAAACATACACATTTTCATTGTACATTCAAGAAATGTACATCAAAACATACACATTTTCATTGTACATTCAAGAAATATACATCAAAACATACACATTTTCATTGTACATTCAAGAAATGTACATCAAAACATACACATTTTCATTGTACAATCAAGAAATGTACATCAAAACATACACATTTTCAGTGTACATTCAAGAAATGTACATCAAAACATACACATTTTCATTGTACATTCAAGAAATGTACATCAAAACATACACATTTTCATTGTACATTCTAGAAATATAAATAAAAACATACACATTTTCATTGTATATACAAGAAATGTACGTCAAAACATACACATTTTCAGTGTACATTCAAGAAATGTATATCAAAACATACACATTTACAGTGTACATTCAAGAAATGTACATCAAAACATACACATTTTCAGTATACATTCTAGAAATGTACATCAAAACATACACATTTTCAGTGCACATTCAAGAAATGTATATCAAATCATACACATTTTCATTTTACGTTCCAGAAATGTACATAAAAAATTACACATTTTCATTGTACATTCAAGAAATATACATCAAAACATACACATTTTCATTGTACATTCAAGAAATGTACATCAAAACATACACATTTTCATTGTACATTCTAGAAATATAAATCAAAACATACACATTTTCATTGTATATACAAGAAATGTACATCAAATCATATACATTTTCATTGTACATTCAAGAAATGTATATCAAAACATACACATTTTCAATGTATATACAAGAAATGTACATCAAAACATACACATTTTCATTGTACATTCAAGAAATGTACATCAAAACATACACATTTTCATTGTACATTCAAGAAATGTACATCAAAACATACACATTTTCATTGTACACTCAAGAAATGTACATCAAAACATACACATTTTCAGTGTACATTCAAAAAATGTACATCAAAACATACACATTTTCATTGTACATTCAAGAAATGCAAATCAAAACATACACATTTTCATTGTTCATTCTAGAAATATAAATCAAAACATACACATTTTCATTGTATATACAAGAAATGTACATCAAAACATATACATTTTCATTGTACACTCAAGAAATGTACATCAAAACATACACATTTTCAGTGCACATTCAAGAAATGTATATCAAATCATACACATTTTCATTTTACGTTCCAGAAATGTACATCAAAACATACACATTTTCAGTGTACATTCAAGAAATGTATATCAAAAAATACACATTTTCAGTGTACATTCAAGAACTGTACATCAAAGCAAACACATTTTCATTGTACACTAAGGAAATGTACATCAAAACATACACATTTTCATTGTACATTCAAGAAATGCACATCAAAACATACACATTTTCATTGTACATTCAAGAAATATACATCAAAACATACACATTTTCATTGTACATTCAAGAAATGTACATCAAAACATACACATTCTCATTGTACATTCAAGAAATGTACATCAAAACATACACATTTTGATTGTACACTCAAGAAACGTACATAAAAACATACACATTTTCATTGTACATTCAAGAAATGTACATCAAAACATACACATTTTCATTGTACATTCAAGAAATGTATATCAAAACATACACATTTTCATTGTACATTCAAGAAATGTACATCAAAACATACACATTTTTATTGTACATTCAAGAAATGTACATCAAAACATACACATTTTCATTAAGAATGTACATCAAAACATACACATTTTCAGTGTACATTCAAGAAATGTACATCAAAACATACAAATATTCATTGTATATACAAGAAATGTACATCAAAACATACACATTTTCATTGTACATTAAAGAAATGTACATCAAAACCTACACATTTTCAGTGTACATTCAAGAAATGTACATCAAAACATACACATTTTCATTGTACACTCAAGAAGTGTGCATCAAAACATACACATTTTCAGTGTACATTCAAGAAATGTACATCAAAACATACACACTTTCATTGTATATACCAGAAATGTACATCAAAACATACACATTTTCATTGTATATACAAGAAATGTACATCAAAACATAAACATTATGAGTGTACATTCAAGAAATGTACATCAAAACATATACATTTTCATTGTATATACAAGAAATGTACATCAAAACATACACATTTTCAGTGTGCATTCAAGAAATGTACATCAAAACATACACATTTTCATTGTACATTCAAGAAATGTACATCAAAACATACACATTTTCATTGTACATTCTAGAAATATAAATCAAAACATACACATTTTCATTGTATAGACAAGAAATGTACATCAAAACATACACATTTTCATTGTACACTCAACAAATGTACATCAAGACATACACATTTTCAGTGCACATTCAAGAAATGTATATCAAATCATACACATTTTCATTTTACGTTCCAGAAATGTACATCAAAACATACACATTTTCATTGTACATTCAAGAAATGTACATCAAAACATACACATTTTCATTGTACATTCAAGAAATATACATCAAAACATACACATTTTCATTGTACATTCAAGAAATGTACATCAAAACATACACATTTTCATTGTACAATCAAGAAATGTACATCAAAACATACACATTTTCAGTGTACATTCAAGAAATGTACATCAAAATATACACATTTTCATTGTACATTCAAGAAATGTACATCAAAACATACACATTTTCATTGTACATTCTAGAAATATAAATTAAAACATACACATTTTCATTGTATATACAAGAAATGTACGTCAAAACATACACATTTTCAGTGTACATTCAAGAAATGTATATCAAAACATACACATTTACAGTGTACATTCAAGAAATGTACATCAAAACATACACATTTTCAGTATACATTCAAGAAATGTACATCAAAACATACACATTTTCAGTGCACATTCAAGAAATGTATATCAAATCATACACATTTTCATTTTACGTTCCAGAAATGTACATAAAGAATTACACATTTTCATTGTACATTCAAGAATTCTACATCAAAACATACACATTTTCATTGTACATTCAAGAAATATACATCAAAACATACACATTTTCATTGTACATTCAAGAAATGTACATCAAAACATACACATTTTCATTGTACATTCTAGAAATATAAATCAAAACATTCACATTTTCATTGTATATACAAGAAATGTACATCAAAACATATACATTTTCATTGTACATTCAAGAAATGTATATCAAAACATACACATTTTCAATGTATATACAAGAAATGTACATCAAAACATACACATTTCATTGTATATACAAGAAATGTACATCAAAACATACACATTTTCAGTGTAAATTCAAGAAATGTACATCAAGACATACACATTTTCATTGTACATTCAAGAAATGTACATCAAAACATACACATTTTCAGTGCACACTCAAGAAATGTACATCAAAACATACACATTTTCAGCGTACATTCAAGAAATGTATATCAAAACATACACATTTTCATTGTAAATTCAAGAAATGTACATCAAAACATACACATTTTCATTGTACATTCAAGAAATGTACATCAAAACATACACATTTTCATTGTACATTCAAGAAATGTACATCAAAACATACACATTTTCATTGTACACTCAAGAAATGTACATCAAAACATACACATTTTCAGTGTACATTCAAGAAATGTACATCAAAACATACACATTTTCATTGTACATTCAAGAAATGCACATCAAAACATACACATTTTCATTGTTCATTCTAGAAATATAAATCAAAACATACACATTTTCATTGTATATACAAGAAATGTACATCAAAACATATACATTTTCATTGTACACTCAAGAAATGTACATCAAAACATACACATTTTCAGTGCACATTCAAGAAATGTATATCAAATCATACACATTTTCATTTTACGTTCCAGAAATGTACATCAAAACATACACATTTTCAGTGTACACTAAGGAAATGTACATCAAAACATACACATTTTCATTGTACATTCAAGAAATGCACATCAAAACATACACATTTTCATTGTACATTCAAGAAATATACATCAAAACATACACATTTTCATTGTACATTCAAGAAATGTACATCAAAACATACACATTCTCATTGTACATTCAAGAAATGTACATCAAAACATACACATTTTGATTGTACACTCAAGAAACGTACATAAAAACATACACATTTTCATTGTACATTCAAGAAATGTACATCAAAACATACACATTTTCATTGTACATTCAAGAAATGTATATCAAAACATACACATTTTCATTGTACATTCAAGAAATGTACATCAAAACATACACATTTTTATTGTACATTCAAGAAATGTACATCAAAACATACACATTTTCATTGTACATTCTAAGAATGTACATCAAAACATACACATTTTCAGTGTACATTCAAGAAATGTACATCAAAACATACAAATTTTCATTGTATATACAAGAAATGTACATCAAAACATACACATTTTCATTGTACATTAAAGAAATGTACATCAAAACCTACACATTTTCAGTGTACATTCAAGAAATGTACATCAAAACATACACATTTTCATTGTACACTCAAGAAGTGTACATCAAAACATACACATTTTCAGTGTACATTCAAGAAATGTACATCAAAACATACACATTTTCATTGTATTTACCTGAAATGTACATCAAAACATACACATTTTCATTGTATATACAAGAAATGTACATCAAAACATACACATTATGAGTGTACATTCAAGAAATGTACATCAAAACATATACATTTTCATTGTATATACAAGAAATGTACATCAAAACATACACATTTTCAGTGTACATTCAAGAAATGTACATCAAAACATACACATTTTCATTGTACATTCAAGAAATGTACATCAAAACATACACATTTTCATTGTACATTCTAGAAATATAAATCAAAACATACACATTTTCATTGTATAGACAAGAAATGTACATCAAAACATACACATTTTCATTGTACACACAAGAAATGTACATCAAAACATACACATTTTCAGTGCACATTCAAGAACTGTATATCAAATCATACACATTTTCATTTTACGTTCCAGAAATGTACATCAAAACATACACATTTTCAATGTACATTCAAGAAATGTACATCAAAACATACACATTTTCATTGTACATTCAAGAAATATACATCAAAACATACACATTTTCATTGTACATTCAAGAAATGTACATCAAAACATACACACTTTCATTGTACAATCAAGAAATGTACATCAAAACCTACACATTTTCAGTGTACATTCATGAAATGTACATCAAAACATACACATTTTCATTGTACATTCAGGAAATGTACATCAAAACATACACATTTTCATTGTACATTCAAGAAATATAAATCAAAACATACACATTTTCATTGTATATAAAAGAAATGTACATCAAAACATACACATTTTCAGTGTACATTCAAGAAATGTATATCAAAACATACACATTTACAGTATACATTCATGAAATCTACATCAAAACATACACATTTTCAGTATACATTCAAGAAATGTACATCAAAACATACACATTTTCAGTGCACATTCAAGAAATGTATATCAAATCATACACATTTTCATTTTACGTTCCAGAAATGTACATAAAAAATTACACATTTTCATTGTACATTCAAGAAATGTACATCAAAACATACACATTTTCATTGTACATTCAAGAAATATACATCAAAACATACACATTTTCATTGTACATTCAAGAAATGTACATCAAAACATACACATTTTCATTGTACATTCAAGAAATGTATATCAAAACATACACATTTTCAGTGTACATTCAAGAAATGTACATCAAAACATACACCTTTTCATTGTATATACAAGAAATGTACATCAAAACATACACATTTTCATTGTACACTCAAGAAATGTACATCAAAACATACACATTTTCATTGTATATACAAGAAATGTACATCAGAACATACACATTTTCAGTGTACATTCAAGAAATGTATATCAAAACATATACATTTACAGTGTACATTCAAGAAATGTACATCAAAACATACACATTTTCAGTATACATTCAAGAAATGTACATGAAAACATATACATTTTCATTGTACATTCAAGAAATGTATATCTAAACATACACATTTTCATTGTATATACAAGAAATGTACATCAAAACATACACATTTTCATTCTATATACAAGAAATGTACATCAAAACATACACATTTTCAGTGTACATTCAAGAAATGTACATCAAGACATACACATTTTCATTGTACATTCAAGAAATGTACATCAAAACATACACATTTTCATTGTACACTCAAGAAATGTACATCAAAATATACACATTTTCAGTGTACATTCAAGAAATGTATATCAAAACATACACATTTTCATTGTACATTCAAGAAATGTACATCAAAACATACACATTTTCATTGTACATTCAAGAAATGTACATAAAAACATACACATTTTCATTGTACATTCAAGAAATATACATCAAAACATACACATTTTCATTGTACATTCAAGAAATGTACATCAAAACATACACATTTTCATTGTACACTCAAGAAATGTACATTAAAACATACACATTTTCAGTGTACATTCAAGAAATGCACATCAAAACATACACATTTTCATTGTTCATTCTAGAAATATAAATCAAAACATACACATTTTCATTGTATATACAAGAAATGTACATCAAAACATACACATTTTCATTGTACACTCAAGAAATGTACATCAAAACATACACATTTTCAGTGCACATTCAAGAAATGTATATCAAATCATACACATTTTCATTTTACGTTCCAGAAATGTACATCAAAAATTACACATTTTCATTGTACATTCAAGAATTGTACATCAAAACATACACATTTTCATTGTACATTCAAGAAATATACATCAAAACATACACATTTTCATTGTACATTCAAGAAATGTACATCAAAACATACACATTTTCATTGGACATTCTAGAAATATAAATCAAAACATACACATTTTCATTGTATATACAAGAAATGTACATCAAAACATATACATTTTCATTGTACATTCAAGAAATGTATATCAAAACATACACATTTTCAGTGTACATTCAAGAAATGTACATCAAAACATACACATTTTCATTGTATATACAAGAAATGTACATCAAAACATACACATTTTCATTGTACACTGAAGAAATGTACATCAAAACATACACATTTTCAGTGTACATTCAAGAAATGTACATCAAAGCATACACATTTTCATTGTACATTCAAGAAATGTAGATCAAAACATACACATTTTCATTGTACATTCAAGAAATGTACATCAAAACATACACATTTTCATTGTACACTCAAGAAATGTACATCAACACATACACATTTTCATTGTATATACAAGAAATGTACATCAAAACATACACATTTTCAGTGTACATTCAAGAAATGAATATCAAAACATACACATTTACAGTACATTCAAGAAATGTACATCAAAACATACACATTTTCAGTATACATTCAAGAAATGTACATGAAAACATATACATTTTCATTGTACATTCAAGAAATGTATATCAAAACATACACATTTTCATTGTATATACAAGAAATGTACATCAAAACATACACATTTTTATAGTATATACAAGAAATGTACATCAAAACATACACATTTTCAGTGTACATTCAAGAAATGTACATCAAGACATACACATTTTCATTGTACATTCAAGAAATGTACAACAAAACATACACATTTTCATTGTACACTCAAGAAATGTACATCAAAACATACACATTTTCAGTGTACATTCAAGATCTGTATATCAAAACATACACATTTTCATTGTACATTCAAGAAATGTACATCAAAACATACACACGATCATTGTACATTCAAGGAATGTACATCAAAACATACACATTTTCGTTGTACATTCAAGAAATGTACATCAAAACATACACATTTTCATTGTACACTCAAGAACTGTACATGAAAACATACACATTTTCAGTGTACATTCAAGAAATGTACATCAAAACATACACATTTTCATTGTACATTCAAGAAATGCACATCAAAACATACACATTTTCATTGTTCATTCTAGAAATATAAATCAAAACATACACACTTTCATTGTGTATACAAGAAATGTACATCAAAACATACACATTTTCATTGTACACTCAAGAAATGTACATCAAAACCTACACATTTTCAGTGCACATTCAAGAAATGTATATCAAGTCATACGCATTTTCATTTTACGTTCCAGAAATGTATATCAAAACATACACATTTTCAATGTATATACAAGAAATGTACATCAAAACATACACATTTCATTGTATATACAAGAAATGTACATCAAAACATACACATTTTCAGTGTAAATTCAAGAAATGTACATCAAGACATACACATTTTCATTGTACATTCAAGAAATGTACATCAAAACATACACATTTTCAGTGCACACTCAAGAAATGTACATCAAAACATACACATTTTCAGCGTACATTCAAGAAATGTATATCAAAACATACACATTTTCATTGTAAATTCAAGAAATGTACATCAAAACATACACATTTTCATTGTACATTCAAGAAATGTACATCAAAACATACACTTTTTCATTGTACATTCAAGAAATGTACATCAAAACATACACATTTTCATTGTACACTCAAGAAATGTACATCAAAACATACACATTTTCAGTGTACATTCAAGAAATGTACATCAAAACATACACATTTTCATTGTACATTCAAGAAATGCACATCAAAACATACACATTTTCATTGTTCATTCTAGAAATATAAATCAAAACATACACATTTTCATTGTATATACAAGAAATGTACATCAAAACATATACATTTTCATTGTACACTCAAGAAATGTACATCAAAACATACACATTTTCAGTGCACATTCAAGAAATGTATATCAAATCATACACATTTTCATTTTACGTTCCAGAAATGTACATCAAAACATACACATTTTCAGTGTACATTCAAGAAATGTATATCAAAAAATACACATTTTCAGTGTACATTCAAGAAGTGTACATCAAAGCAAACACATTTTCATTGTACACTAAGGAAATGTACATCAAAACATACACATTTTCATTGTACATTCAAGAAATGCACATCAAAACATACACATTTTCATTGTACATTCAAGAAATATACATCAAAACATACACATTTTCATTGTACATTCAAGAAATGTACATCAAAACATACACATTCTCATTGTACATTCAAGAAATGTACATCAAAACATACACATTTTGATTGTACACTCAAGAAACGTACATAAAAACATACACATTTTCATTGTACATTCAAGAAATGTACATCAAAACATACACATTTTCATTGTACATTCAAGAAATGTATATCAAAACATACACATTTTCATTGTACATTCAAGAAATGTACATCAAAACATACACATTTTTATTGTACATTCAAGAAATGTACATCAAAACATACACATTTTCATTGTACATTCTAAGAATGTACATCAAAACATACACATTTTCAGTGTACATTCAAGAAATGTACATCAAAACATACAAATTTTCATTGTATATACAAGAAATGTACATCAAAACATACACATTTTCATTGTACATTAAAGAAATGTACATCAAAACCTACACATTTTCAGTGTACATTCAAGAAATGTACATCAAAACATACACATTTTCATTGTACACTCAAGAAGTGTACATCAAAACATACACATTTTCAGTGTACATTCAAGAAATGTACATCAAAACATACACATTTTCATTGTATTTACCTGAAATGTACATCAAAACATACACATTTTCATTGTATATACAAGAAATGTACATCAAAACATACACATTATGAGTGTACATTCAAGAAATGTACATCAAAACATATACATTTTCATTGTATATACAAGAAATGTACATCAAAACATACACATTTTCAGTGTACATTCAAGAAATGTACATCAAAACATACACATTTTCATTGTACATTCAAGAAATGTACATCAAAACATACACATTTTCATTGTACATTCTAGAAATATAAATCAAAACATACACATTTTCATTGTATAGACAAGAAATGTACATCAAAACATACACATTTTCATTGTACACACAAGAAATGTACATCAAAACATACACATTTTCAGTGCACATTCAAGAACTGTATATCAAATCATACACATTTTCATTTTACGTTCCAGAAATGTACATCAAAACATACACATTTTCAATGTACATTCAAGAAATGTACATCAAAACATACACATTTTCATTGTACATTCAAGAAATATACATCAAAACATACACATTTTCATTGTACATTCAAGAAATGTACATCAAAACATACACACTTTCATTGTACAATCAAGAAATGTACATCAAAACCTACACATTTTCAGTGTACATTCATGAAATGTACATCAAAACATACACATTTTCATTGTACATTCAGGAAATGTACATCAAAACATACACATTTTCATTGTACATTCAAGAAATATAAATCAAAACATACACATTTTCATTGTATATAAAAGAAATGTACATCAAAACATACACATTTTCAGTGTACATTCAAGAAATGTATATCAAAACATACACATTTACAGTATACATTCATGAAATCTACATCAAAACATACACATTTTCAGTATACATTCAAGAAATGTACATCAAAACATACACATTTTCAGTGCACATTCAAGAAATGTATATCAAATCATACACATTTTCATTTTACGTTCCAGAAATGTACATAAAAAATTACACATTTTCATTGTACATTCAAGAAATGTACATCAAAACATACACATTTTCATTGTACATTCAAGAAATATACATCAAAACATACACATTTTCATTGTACATTCAAGAAATGTACATCAAAACATACACATTTTCATTGTACATTCAAGAAATGTATATCAAAACATACACATTTTCAGTGTACATTCAAGAAATGTACATCAAAACATACACCTTTTCATTGTATATACAAGAAATGTACATCAAAACATACACATTTTCATTGTACACTCAAGAAATGTACATCAAAACATACACATTTTCATTGTATATACAAGAAATGTACATCAGAACATACACATTTTCAGTGTACATTCAAGAAATGTATATCAAAACATATACATTTACAGTGTACATTCAAGAAATGTACATCAAAACATACACATTTTCAGTATACATTCAAGAAATGTACATGAAAACATATACATTTTCATTGTACATTCAAGAAATGTATATCTAAACATACACATTTTCATTGTATATACAAGAAATGTACATCAAAACATACACATTTTCATTCTATATACAAGAAATGTACATCAAAACATACACATTTTCAGTGTACATTCAAGAAATGTACATCAAGACATACACATTTTCATTGTACATTCAAGAAATGTACATCAAAACATACACATTTTCATTGTACACTCAAGAAATGTACATCAAAATATACACATTTTCAGTGTACATTCAAGAAATGTATATCAAAACATACACATTTTCATTGTACATTCAAGAAATGTACATCAAAACATACACATTTTCATTGTACATTCAAGAAATGTACATAAAAACATACACATTTTCATTGTACATTCAAGAAATATACATCAAAACATACACATTTTCATTGTACATTCAAGAAATGTACATCAAAACATACACATTTTCATTGTACACTCAAGAAATGTACATTAAAACATACACATTTTCAGTGTACATTCAAGAAATGCACATCAAAACATACACATTTTCATTGTTCATTCTAGAAATATAAATCAAAACATACACATTTTCATTGTATATACAAGAAATGTACATCAAAACATACACATTTTCATTGTACACTCAAGAAATGTACATCAAAACATACACATTTTCAGTGCACATTCAAGAAATGTATATCAAATCATACACATTTTCATTTTACGTTCCAGAAATGTACATCAAAAATTACACATTTTCATTGTACATTCAAGAATTGTACATCAAAACATACACATTTTCATTGTACATTCAAGAAATATACATCAAAACATACACATTTTCATTGTACATTCAAGAAATGTACATCAAAACATACACATTTTCATTGGACATTCTAGAAATATAAATCAAAACATACACATTTTCATTGTATATACAAGAAATGTACATCAAAACATATACATTTTCATTGTACATTCAAGAAATGTATATCAAAACATACACATTTTCAGTGTACATTCAAGAAATGTACATCAAAACATACACATTTCCATAGTATATACAAGAAATGTACATCAAAACATACACATTTTCATTGTACACTGAAGAAATGTACATCAAAACATACACATTTTCAGTGTACATTCAAGAAATGTACATCAAAGCATACACATTTTCATTGTACATTCAAGAAATGTAGATCAAAACATACACATTTTCATTGTACATTCAAGAAATGTACATCAAAACATACACATTTTCATTGTACACTCAAGAAATGTACATCAACACATACACATTTTCATTGTATATACAAGAAATGTACATCAAAACATACACATTTTCAGTGTACATTCAAGAAATGAATATCAAAACATACACATTTACAGTACATTCAAGAAATGTACATCAAAACATACACATTTTCAGTATACATTCAAGAAATGTACATGAAAACATATACATTTTCATTGTACATTCAAGAAATGTATATCAAAACATACACATTTTCATTGTATATACAAGAAATGTACATCAAAACATACACATTTTTATAGTATATACAAGAAATGTACATCAAAACATACACATTTTCAGTGTACATTCAAGAAATGTACATCAAGACATACACATTTTCATTGTACATTCAAGAAATGTACAACAAAACATACACATTTTCATTGTACACTCAAGAAATGTACATCAAAACATACACATTTTCAGTGTACATTCAAGATCTGTATATCAAAACATACACATTTTCATTGTACATTCAAGAAATGTACATCAAAACATACACACGATCATTGTACATTCAAGGAATGTACATCAAAACATACACATTTTCGTTGTACATTCAAGAAATGTACATCAAAACATACACATTTTCATTGTACACTCAAGAACTGTACATGAAAACATACACATTTTCAGTGTACATTCAAGAAATGTACATCAAAACATACACATTTTCATTGTACATTCAAGAAATGCACATCAAAACATACACATTTTCATTGTTCATTCTAGAAATATAAATCAAAACATACACACTTTCATTGTGTATACAAGAAATGTACATCAAAACATACACATTTTCATTGTACACTCAAGAAATGTACATCAAAACCTACACATTTTCAGTGCACATTCAAGAAATGTATATCAAGTCATACGCATTTTCATTTTACGTTCCAGAAATGTACATCAAAACATACACATTTTCAGTGTACATTCAAGAAATGTACATCAAAAAATACACATTTTCAGTGTACATTCAAGAAATGTACATCAAAGCAAACACATTTTCATTGTACACTAAGGAAATGTACATCAAAACATACACATTTTCATTGTACATTCAAGAAATGCACATCAAAACATACACATTTTCATTGTACATTTAAGAAATGTACATCAAAACATACACATTCTCATTGTACATTCAAGAAATGTACATCAAAACATACACATTTTGATTGTACACTCAAGAAACGTACATAAAAACATACACATTTTCAATGTACATTCAAGAAATGTACATCAAAACATACACATTTTCATTGTACATTCAAGAAATGTATATCAAAAGATACACATTTTCATTGTACATTCAAGAAATGTACATCAAAACATACACATTTTCATTGTACATTCAAGAAATGTACATCAAAACATACACATTTTCATTGTACATTCTCAGAATGTACATCAAAACATACACATTTTCATTGTACATTCAAGAAATGTACATCAAAACATACAAATTTTCATTGTATATACAAGAAATGTACATCAAAACATACACATTTTCATTGTACATTAAAGAAATGTACATCAAAACCTACACATTCTCAGTGTACATTCAAGAAATGTACATCAAAACATACACATTTTCATTGTACACTCAAGAAGTGTACATCAAAACATACACATTTTCAGTGTACATTCAAGAAATGTACATCAAAACATACACATTTTCAGTGTACATTCAAGAAATGTACATCAAAACATACACATTTTCATTGTACATTCAAGAAATGTACATCAAAACATACAAATTTTCATTGTACATTCTAGAAATATAAATCAAAACATACACATTTTCATTGTATATACAAGAAATGTACATCAAAACATACACATTTTCATGGTACACTCAAGAAATGTACATCAAAACATACACATTTTCAGTGCACATTCAAGAAATGTATATCAAATCATACACATTTTCATTTTACGTTCCAGAAATGTACATCAAAACATACACATTTTCATTGTACATTCAAGAAATGTACATCAAAACATACACATTTTCATTGTACATTCAAGAAATGTACATCAAAACATACACATTTTCATTGTACAATCAAGAAATGTACATCAAAACCTACACATTTTCAGTGTACATTCATGAAATGTACATCAAAACATACACATTTTCATTGTACATTCAGGAAATGTACATCAAAACATACACATTTTCATTGTACATTCTAGAAATATAAATCAAAACATACACATTTTCATTGTATATACAAGAAATGTACATCAAAACATACACATTTTCAGTGTACATTCAAGAAATGTATATCAAAACATACACATTTACAGTGTACATTCAAGAAATCTACATCAAAACATACACATTTTCAGTATACATTCAAGAAATGTACATCAAAACATACACATTTTCAGTGCACATTCAAGAAATGTATATCAAATCATACACATTTTCATTTTACGTTCCAGAAATGTACATAAAAAATTACACATTTTCATTGTACATTCAAGAAATGTACATCAAAACATACACATTTTCATTGTACATTCAAGAAATATACATCAAAACATACACATTTTCATTGTACATTCAAGAAATGTACATCAAAACATACACATTTTCATTGTACATTCTAGAAATATAAATCAAAACATACACATTTTCTTTGTATATACAAGAAATGTACATCAAAACATATACATTTTCATTGTACATTCAAGAAATGTATATCAAAACATACACATTTTCAGTGTACATTCAAGAAATGTACATCAAAACATACACATTTTCATTGTATATACAAGAAATGTACATCAAAACATACACATTTTCATTGTACACTAAAGAAATGTACATCAAAACATACACATTTTCAGTGTACATTCAAGAAATGTACATCAAAACATACACATTTTCAGTATACATTCAAGAAATGTACATGAAAACATACATTTTCATTGTACATTCAAGAAATGTATATCTAAACATACACATTTTCATTGTATATACAAGAAATGTACATCAAAACATACACATTTTCATTGTATATACAAGAAATGTACATCAAAACATACACATTTTCAGTGTACATTCAAGAAATGTACATCAAGACATACACATTTTCATTGTACATTCAAGAAATGTACATCAAAACATACACATTTTCATTGTACACTCAAGAAATGTACATCAAAATATACACATTTTCAGTGTACATTCAAGAAATGTATATCAAAACATACACATTTTCATTGTACATTCAAGAAATGTACATCAAAACATACACATTTTCATTGTACATTCAAGAAATGTACATAAAAACATACACATTTTCATTGTACATTCAAGAAATATACATCAAAACATACACACTTTCATTGTACATTCAAGAAATGTACATCAAAACATACACATTTTCATTGTACACTCAAGAAATGTACATCAAAACGTACACATTTTCAGTGTACATTCAAGAAATGTACATCAAAACATACACATTTTCATTGTACATTCAAGAAATGCACATCAAAACATACACATTTTCATTGTTCATTCTAGAAATATAAATCAAAAGATACACATTTTCATTGTAAATACAAGAAATGTACATCAAAACATACACATTTTCATTGTACACTCAAGGAATGTACATCAAAACATACACATTTTCAGTGCACATTCAAGAAATGTATATCAAATCATACACATTTTCATTTTACGTTCCAGAAATGTACATAAAAAATTACACATTTTCATTGTACATTCAAGAATTGTACATCAAAACATACACATTTTCATTGTACATTCCAGAAATATACATCAAAACATACACATTTTCATTGTACATTCAAGAAATGTACATCAAAACATACACATTTTCATTGTACATTCTAGAAATATAAATCAAAACATACACATTTTCATTGTATATACAAGAAATGTACATCAAAACATATACATTTTCATTGTACATTCAGGAAATGTATATCAAAACATACACATTTTCAGTGTACATTGAAGAAATGTACATCAAAACATACACATTTTCATTGTATATACAAGAAATGTACATCAAAACATACACATTTTCATTGTACACCGAAGAAATGTAAATCAAAACATACACATTTTCAGTGTACATTCAAGAAATGTACATCAAAACATACACATTTTCATTGTACATTCAAGAAATGTAGATCAAAACATACACATTTTCATTGTACATTCAAGAAATGTACATCAAAACATACACATTTTCATTGTACACTCAAGAAATGTACATCAAAACATACACATTTTCATTGTATATACAAGAAATGTACATCAAAACATACACATTTTCAGTGTACATTCAAGAAATGTATATCAAAACATACACATTTACAGTACATTCAAGAAATGTACATCAAAACATACACATTTTCAGTATACATTCAAGAAATGTACATGAAAACATATACATTTTCATTGTACATTCAAGAAATGTATATCAAAACATACACATTTTCATTGTATATACAAGAAATGTACATCAAAACATACACATTTTCATTGTATATACAAGAAATGTACATCAAAACATACACATTTTCAGTGTACATTCAAGGAATGTACATCAAGACATACACATTTTCATTGTACATTCAAGAAATGTACATCAAAACATACACATTTTCATTGTACACTCAAGAAATGTACATCAAAACATACACATTTTCAGTGTACATTCAAGAAATGTATATCAAAACATACACATTTTCATTGTACATTCAAGAAATGTACATCAAAACATACACATTTTCATTGTACATTCAAGAAATGTACATCAAAACATACACATTTTCATTGCACATTCAAGAAATATACATCAAAACATACACATTTTCATTGTACATTCAAGAAATGTACATCAAAACATACACATTTTCATTGTACACTCAAGAAATGTACATGAAAACATACACATTTTCAGTGTACATTCAAGAAATGTACATCAAAACATACACATTTTCATTGTACATTCAAGAAATGCACATCAAAACATACACATTTTCATTGTTCATTCTAGAAATATAAATCAAAACACACACATTTTCATTGTATATACAAGAAATGTACATCAAAACTTACACATTTTCATTGTACACTCAAGAAATGTACATCAAAACCTACACATTTTCAGTGCACATTCAAGAAATGTATATCAAATCATATACATTTTCATTTTACGTTCCAGAAATGTACATCAAAACATACACATTTTCAGTGTACATTCAAGAAATGTATATCAAAAAATACACATTTTCAGTGTACATTCAAGAAATGTACATCAAAGCAAACACATTTTCATTGTACACTAAGGAAATGTACACCAAAACATACACATTTTCATTGTACATTCAAGAAATGCACATCAAAACATACACATTTTCATTTAACATTCTAGAAATATACATCAAAACATACACATTTTCATTGTACATTCAAGTTTTGTACATCCAAACATACACATTCTCATTGTACATTCAAGAAATGTACATCAAAACATACACATTTTGATTGTACACTCAAGAAACGTACATAAAAACATACACATTTTCATTGTACATTCAAGAAATGTACATCAAAACATACACTTTTTCATTGTACATTCAAGAAATGTATATCAAAACATACACATTTTCATTGTACATTCAAGAGATGTACATAAAAACATACACATTTTCGTTGTACATTCAAGAAATGTACATCAAAACATACACATTTTCATTGTACATTCAAGAAATGTACATCAAAACATACACATTTTCATTGTACATTCAAAAAATATACATCAAAACATACACATTTTCATTGTACATTCAAGAAATGTACATCAAAACATACACATTTTCATTGTACACTCAAGAAATGTACATCAAAACATAGACACTTTTCAGTGTACATTCAAGAAATGTACATCAAAACATACACATTTTCATTGTACATTCAAGAAATGCACATCAAAACATACACATTTTCATTGTTCATTCTAGAAATATAAATCAAAACATACACATTTTCATTGTAAATACAAGAAATGTACATCAAAACATATACATTTTCATTGTACACTCAAGAAATGTACATCAAAACATACACATTTTCAGTGCAGATTCAAGTAATGTATATCAAATCATACACATTTTCATTTTACGTTCCAGAAATGTACATCAAAACATACACATTTTCAGTGTACATTCAAGAAATGTATATCAAAAAATACACATTTTCAGTGTACATTCAAGAAATGTACATCAAAGCAAACACATTTTCATTGTACACTAAGGAAATGTACATCAAAACATACACATTTTCATTGTACATTCAAGAAATGCACATCAAAACATACACATTTTCATTGTACATTCAAGAAATATACATCAAAACATACACATTTTCATTGTACATTCAAGAAATGTACATCAAAACATACACATTCTCATTGTACATTCAAGAAATGTACATCAAAACATACACATTTTGATTGTACACTCAAGAAACGTACATAAAAAAAATACACATTTTCATTGTACATTCAAGAAATTTACATCAAAACATACACATTTTCATTGTGAATTCAAGAAATGTATATCAAAACTAATACATTTTCATTGTACATTCAAGAAATGTACATCAAAACATACACATTTTTATTGTACATTCAAGAAATGTACATCAAAACATACACATTCTCATTGTACATTCTAAGAATGTACATCAAAACATACACATTTTCAGTGTACATTCAAGAAATGTACATCAAAACATACAAATTTTCATTGTATATACAAGAAATGTACATCAAAACATACACATTTTCATTGTACATTAAAGAAATGTACATCAAAACCTACACATTTTCAGTGTACATTCAAGAAATGTACATCAAAACATACACATTTTCATTGTATATACCAGAAATGTACATCAAAACATACACATTTTCATTGTATATACAAGAAATGTACATCAAAACATACACATTATGAGTGTACATTCAAGAAATGTACATCAAAACATATACATTTTCATTGTATATACAAGAAATGTACATCAAAACATACACATTTTCAGTGTGCATTCAAGAAATGTACATCAAAACATACACATTTTCATTGTACATTCAAGAAATGTACATCAAAACATACACATTTTCATTGTACATTCTAGAAATATAAATCAAAAGATACACATTTTCATTGTATATACAAGAAATGTACATCAAAACATACACATTTTCATTGTACACTCAAGAAATGTACATCAAAACATACACATTTTCAGAGCACATTCAAGAAATGTATATCAAATCATACACATTTTCATTTTACGTTCCAGAAATGTACATCAAAACATACACATTTTCAGTGTACATTCAAGAAATGTATATCAAAAAATACACATTTTCAGTGTACATTCAAGAAATGTACATCAAAGCAAACACATTTTCATTGTACACTAAGGAAATGTTCATCAAAACATACACATTTTCATTGTACATTCAAGAAATGCACATCAAAACATACACATTTTCATTTAACATTCTAGAGATATACATCAAAACATACACATTTTCATTGTACATTCAAGAAATGTACATCAAAACATACACATTCTCATTGTACATTCAAGAAATGTACATCAAAACATACACATTTTCAGTATACATTCAAGAAATGTACATGAAAACATATACATTTTCATTGTACATTCAAGAAATGTATATCAAAACATACACATTTTCATTGTATATACAAGAAATGTACATCAAAACATACACATTTTCATTGTATATACAAGAAATGTACATCAAAACATACACATTTTCAGTGTACATTCAAGGAATGTACATCAAGACATACACATTTTCATTGTACATTCAAGAAATGTACATCAAAACATACACATTTTCATTGTACACTCAAGAAATGTACATCAAAACATACACATTTTCAGTGTACATTCAAGAAATGTATATCAAAACATACACATTTTCATTGTACATTCAAGAAATGTACATCAAAACATACACATTTTCAATGTACATTCAAGAATAGTACATCAAAACATACACATTTTCATTGCACATTCAAGAAATATACATCAAAACATACACATTTTCATTGTACATTCAAGAAATGTACATCAAAACATACACATTTTCATTGTACACTCAAGAAATGTACATGAAAACATACACATTTTCAGTGTACATTCAAGAAATGTACATCAAAACATACACATTTTCATTGTACATTCAAGAAATGCACATCAAAACATACACATTTTCATTGTTCATTCTAGAAATATAAATCAAAACATACACATTTTCATTGTATATACAAGAAATGTACATCAAAACATACACATTTTCATTGTACACTCAAGAAATGTACATCAAAACCTACACATTTTCAGTGCACATTCAAGAAATGTATATCAAATCATACACATTTTCATTTTACGTTCCAGAAATGTACATCAAAACATACACATTTTCAGTGTACATTCAAGAAATGTATATCAAAAAATACACATTTTCAGTGTACATTCAAGAAATGTACATCAAAGCAAACACATTTTCATTGTACACTAAGGAAATGTACATCAAAACATACACATTTTCATTGTACATTCAAGAAATGCACATCAAAACATACACATTTTCATTTAACATTCTAGAAATATACATCAAAACATACACATTTTCATTGTACATTCAAGAAATGTACATCAAAACATACACATTCTCATTGTACATTCAAGAAATGTACATCAAAACATACACATTTTGATTGTACACTCAAGAAACGTACATAAAAACATACACATTTTCATTGTACATTCAAGAAATGTACATCAAAACATACACATTTTCATTGTACATTCAAGAAATGTATATCAAAACATACACATTTTCATTGTACATTCAAGAAATGTACATCAAAACATACACATTTTCATTGTACATTCAAGAAATGTACATCAAAACATACACATTTTCATTGTACATTCAAGAAATGTACATCAAAACATACACATTTTCATTGTACATTCAAAAAATATACATCAAAACATACACATTTTCATTGTACATTCAAGAAATGTACATCAAAACATACACATTTTCATTGTACACTCAAGAAATGTACATCAAAACATACACACTTTTCAGTGTACATTCAAGAAATGTACATCAAAACATACACATTTTCATTGTACATTCAAGAAATGCACATCAAAACATACACATTTTCATTGTTCATTCTAGAAATATAAATCAAAACATACACATTTTCATTGTAAATACAAGAAATGTACATCAAAACATATACATTTTCATTGTACACTCAAGAAATGTACATCAAAACATACACATTTTCAGTGCAGATTCAAGAAATGTATATCAAATCATACACATTTTCATTTTACGTTCCAGAAATGTACATCAAAACATACACATTTTCAGTGTACATTCAAGAAATGTATATCAAAAAATACACATTTTCAGTGTACATTCAAGAAATGTACATCAAAGCAAACACATTTTCATTGTACACTAAGGAAATGTACATCAAAACATACACATTTTCATTGTACATTCAAGAAATGCACATCAAAACATACACATTTTCATTGTACATTCAAGAAATATACATCAAAACAAACACATTTTCATTGTACATTCAAGAAATGTACATCAAAACATACACATTCTCATTGTACATTCAAGAAATGTACATCAAAACATACACATTTTGATTGTACACTCAAGAAACGTACATAAAAAAAATACACGTTTTCATTGTACATTCAAGAAATGTACATCAAAACATACACATTTTCATTGTAAATTAAAGAAATGTATATCAAAACTAATACATTTTCATTGTACATTCAAGAAATGAACATCAAAACATACACATTTTCATTGTACATTCTAAGAATGTACATCAAAACATACACATTTTCAGTGCAGATTCAAGAAATGTATATCAAATCATACACATTTTCATTTTACGTTCCAGAAATGTACATCAAAACATACACATTTTCAGTGTACATTCAAGAAATGTATATCAAAAAATACACATTTTCAGTGTACATTCAAGAAATGTACATCAAAGCAAACACATTTTCATTGTACACTAAGGAAATGTACATCAAAACATACACATTTTCATTGTACATTCAAGAAATGCACATCAAAACATACACACTTTCATTGTACATTCAAGAAATATACATCAAAACATACACATTTTCATTGTACATTCAAGAAATGTACATCAAAACATACACATTCTCATTGTACATTCAAGAAATGTATATCAAAACATACACATTTTGATTGTACACTCAAGAAACGTACATAAAAAAAATACACATTTTCATTGTACATTCAAGAAATGTACATCAAAACATACACATTTTCATTGTAAATTCAAGAAATGTATATCAAAACTAATACATTTTCATTGTACATTCAAGAAATGTACATCAAAACATACACATTTTTATTGTACATTCAAGAAATGTACATCAAAACATACACATTTTCATTGTACATTCTAAGAATGTACATCAAAACATACACATTTTCAGTGTACATTCAAGAAATGTACATCAAAACATACAAATTTTCATTGTATATACAAGAAATGTACATCAAAACATACACATTTTCATTGTACATTAAAGAAATGTACATCAAAACCTACACATTTTCAGTGTACATTCAAGAAACGTACATCAAAACATACACATTTTCATTGTATATACCAGAAATGTACATCAAAACATACACATTTTCATTGTATATACAAGAAATGTACATCAAAACATACACATTATGAGTGTACATTCAAGAAATGTACATCAAAACATATACATTTTCATTGTATATACAAGAAATGTACATCAAAACATACACATTTTCAGTGTACATTCAAGAAATGTACATCAAAACATACACATTTTCATTGTACATTCAAGAAATGTACATCAAAACATACACATTTTCATTGTACATTCTAGAAATATAAATCAAAAGATACACATTTTCATTGTATATACAAGAAATGTACATCAAAACATACACATTTTCATTGTACACTCAAGAAATGTACATCAAAACATACACATTTTCAGAGCACATTCAAGAAATGTATATCAAATCATACACATTTTCATTTTACGTTCCAGAAATGTACATCAAAACATACACATTTTCAGTGTACATTCAAGAAATGTATATCAAAAAATACACATTTTCAGTGTACATTCAAGAAATGTACATCAAAGCAAACACATTTTCATAGTACACTAAGGAAATGTACATCAAAACATACACATTTTCATTGTACATTCAAGAAATGCACATCAAAACATACACATTTTCATTTAACATTCTAGAGATATACATCAAAACATACACATTTTCATTGTACATTCAACAAATGTACATCAAAACATACACATTCTCATTGTACATTCAAGAAATGTACATCAAAACATACACATTTTCAGTATACATTCAAGAAATGTACATGAAAACATATACATTTTCATTGTACATTCAAGAAATGTATATCAAAACATACACATTTTCATTGTATATACAAGAAATGTACATCAAAACATACACATTTTCATTGTATATACAAGAAATGTACATCAAAACATACACATTTTCAGTGTACATTCAAGGAATGTACATCAAGACATACACATTTTCATTGTACGTTCAAGAAATGTACATCAAAACATACACATTTTCATTGTACACTCAAGAAATGTACATCAAAACATACACATTTTCAGTGTACATTCAAGAAATGTATATCAAAACATACACATTTTCATTGTACATTAAAGAAATGTACATCAAAACATACACATTTTCAATGTACATTCAAGAATAGTACATCAAAACATACACATTTTCATTGCACATTCAAGAAATATACATCAAAACATACACATTTTCATTGTACATTCAAGAAATGTACATCAAAACATACACATTTTCATTGTACACTCAAGAAATGTACATGAAAACATACACATTTTCAGTGTACATTCAAGAAATGTACATCAAAACATACACATTTTCATTGTACATTCAAGAAATGCACATCAAAACATACACATTTTCATTGTTCATTCTAGAAATATAAATCAAAACATACACATTTTCATTGTATATACAAGAAATGTACATCAAAACATACACATTTTCATTGTACACTCAAGAAATGTACATCAAAACCTACACATTTTCAGTGCACATTCAAGAAATGTATATCAAATCATACACATTTTCATTTTACGTTCCAGAAATGTACATCAAAACATACACATTTTCAGTGTACATTCAAGAAATGTATATCAAAAAATACACATTTTCAGTGTACATTCAAGAAATGTACATCAAAGCAAACACATTTTCATTGTACACTAAGGAAATGTACATCAAAGCATACACATTTTCATTGTACATTCAAGAAATGCACATCAAAACATACACATTTTCATTTAACATTCTAGAAATATACATCAAAACATACACATTTTCATTGTACATTCAAGAAATGTACATCAAAACATACACATTCTCATTGTACATTCAAGAAATGTACATCAAAACATACACATTTTGATTGTACACTCAAGAAACGTACATAAAAACATACACATTTTCATTGTACATTCAAGAAATGTACATCAAAACATACACATTTTCATTGTACATTCAAGAAATGTATATCAAAACATACACATTTTCATTGTACATTCAAGAAATGTACATCAAAACATACACATTTTCATTGTACATTCAAGAAATGTACATCAAAACATACACATTTTCATTGTACATTCAAGAAATGTACATCAAAACATACACATTTTCATTGTACATTCAAAAAATATACATCAAAACATACACATTTTCATTGTACATTCAAGAAATGTACATCAAAACATACACATTTTCATTGTACACTCAAGAAATGTACATCAAAACATACACACTTTTCAGTGTACATTCAAGAAATGTACATCAAAACATACACATTTTCATTGTACATTCAAGAAATGCACATCAAAACATACACATTTTCATTGTTCATTCTAGAAATATAAATCAAAACATACACATTTTCATTGTAAATACAAGAAATGTACATCAAAACATATACATTTTCATTGTATACTCAAGAAATGTACATCAAAACATACACATTTTCAGTGCAGATTCAAGAAATGTATATCAAATCATACACATTTTCATTTTACGTTCCAGAAATGTACATCAAAACATACACATTTTCAGTGTACATTCAAGAAATGTATATCAAAAAATACACATTTTCAGTGTACATTCAAGAAATGTACATCAAAGCAAACACATTTTCATTGTACACTAAGGAAATGTACATCAAAACATACACATTTTCATTGTACATTCAAGAAATGCACATCAAAACATACACATTTTCATTGTACATTCAAGAAATATACATCAAAACATACACATTTTCATTGTACATTCAAGAAATGTACATCAAAACATACACATTCTCATTGTACATTCAAGAAATGTACATCAAAACATACACATTTTGATTGTACACTCAAGAAACGTACATAAAAAAAATACACGTTTTCATTGTACATTCAAGAAATGTACATCAAAACATACACATTTTCATTGTAAATTCAAGAAATGTATATCAAAACTAATACATTTTCATTGTACATTCAAGAAATGTACATCAAAACATACACATTTTCATTGTACATTCTAAGAATGTACATCAAAACATACACATTTTCAGTGTACATTCAAGAAATGTACATCAAAACATACAAATTTTCATTGTATATACAAGAAATGTACATCAAAACATACACATTTTCATTGTACATTAAAGAAATGTACATCAAAACCTACACATTTTCAGTGTACATTCAAGAAATGTACATCAAAACATACACATTTTCATTGTATATACCAGAAATGTACATCAAAACATACACATTTTCATTGTATATACAAGAAATGTACATCAAAACATACACATTATGAGTGTACATTCAAGAAATGTACATCAAAACATATACATTTTCATTGTATATACAAGAAATGTACATCAAAACATACACATTTTCAGTGTACATTCAAGAAATGTACATCAAAACATACACATTTTCATTGTACATTCAAGAAATGTACATCAAAACATACACATTTTCATTGTACATTCTAGAAATATAAATCAAAGGATACACATTTTCATTGTATATACAAGAAATGTACATCAAAACATACACATTTTCATTGTACACTCAAGAAATGTACATCAAAACATACACATTTTCAGAGCACATTCAAGAAATGTATATCAAATCATACACATTTTCATTTTACGTTCCAGATATGTACATCAAAACATACACATTTTCAGTGTACATTCAAGAAATGTATATCAAAAAATACACATTTTCAGTGTACATTCAAGAAATGTACATCAAAGCAAACACATTTTCATTGTACACTAAGGAAATGTACATCAAAACATACACATTTTCATTGTACGTTCAAGAAATGCACATCAAAACATACACATTTTCATTTAACATTCTAGAAATATACATCAAAACATACACATTTTCATTGTACATTCAAGAAATGTACATCAAAACATACACATTCTCATTGTACATTCAAGAAATGTACATCAAAACATACACATTTTGATTGTACACTCAAGAAACGTACATAAAAACATACACATTTTCATTGTACATTCAAGAAATGTACATCAAAACATACACATTTTCATTGTACATTCAAGAAATGTATATCAAAACATACACATTTTCATTGTACATTCAAGAAATGTACATCAAAACATACACATTTTCATTGTACATTCAAGAAATGTACATCAAAACATACACATTTTCATTGTACATTCAAGAAATGTACATCAAAACATACACATTTTCATTGTACATTCAAAAAATATACATCAAAACATACACATTTTCATTGTACATTCAAGAAATGTACATCAAAACATACACATTTTCATTGTACACTCAAGAAATGTACATCAAAACATACACACTTTTCAGTGTACATTCAAGAAATGTACATCAAAACATACACATTTTCATTGTACATTCAAGAAATGCACATCAAAACATACACATTTTCATTGTTCATTCTAGAAATATAAATCAAAACATACACATTTTCATTGTAAATACAAGAAATGTACATCAAAACATATACATTTTCATTGTACACTCAAGAAATGTACATCAAAACATACACATTTTCAGTGCAGATTCAAGAAATGTATATCAAATCATACACATTTTCAATTTATGTTCCAGAAATGTACATCAAAACATACACATTTTCAGTGTACATTCAAGAAATGTATATCAAAAAATACACATTTTCAGTGTACATTCAAGAAATGTACATCAAAGCAAACACATTTTCATTGTACACTAAGGAAATGTACATCAAAACATACACATTTTCATTGTACATTCAAGAAATGCACATCAAAACATACACATTTTCATTGTACATTAAAGAAATATACATCAAAACATACACATTTTCATTGTACATTCAAGAAATGTACATCAAAACATACACATTCTCATTGTACATTCAAGAAATGTACATCAAAACATACACATTTTGATTGTACACTCAAGAAAAGTACATAAAAAAATACACATTTTCATTGTACATTCAAGAAATGTACATCAAAACATACACATTTTCATTGTAATTCAAGAAATGTATATCAAAACTAATACATTTTCATTGTACATTCAAGAAATGTACATCAAAACATACACATTTTTATTGTACATTCAAGAAATGTACATCAAAACATACACATTTTCATTGTACATTCTAAGAATGTACATCAAAACATACACATTTTCAGTGTACATTCAAGAAATGTACATCAAAACATACAAATTTTCATTGTATATACAAGAAATGTACATCAAAACATACACATTTTCATTGTACATTAAAGAAATGTATATCAAAACCTACACATTTTCAGTGTACATTCAAGAAATGTACATCAAAACATACACATTTTCATTGTATATACCAGAAATAAACATCAAAACATACACATTTTCATTGTATATACAAGAAATGTACATCAAAACATACACATTATGAGTGTACATTCAAGAAATGTACATCAAAACATATACATTTTCATTGTATATACAAGAAATGTACATCAAAACATACACATTTTCAGTGTACATTCAAGAAATGTACATCAAAACATACACATTTTCATTGTACATTCAAGAAATGTACATCAAAACATACACATTTTCATTGTACATTCTAGAAATATAAATCAAAAGATACACATTTTCATTGTATATACAAGAAATGTACATCAAAACATACACATTTTCATTGTACACTCAAGAAATGTACATCAAAACATACACACTTTCAGAGCACATTCAAGAAATGTATATCAAATCATACACATTTTCATTTTACGTTCCAGAAATGTACATCAAAACATACACATTTTCAGTGTACATTCAAGAAATGTATATCAAAAAATACACATTTTCAGTGTACATTCAAGAAATGTACATCAAAGCAAACACATTTTCATTGTACACTAAGGAAATGTACATCAAAACATACACATTTTCATTGTACATTCAAGAAATGCACATCAAAACATACACATTTTCATTTAACATTCTAGAAATATACATCAAAACATACACATTTTCATTGTACATTCAAGAAATGTACATCAAAACATACACATTCTCATTGTACATTCAAGAAATGTACATCAAAACATACACATTTTGATTGTACACCCAAGAAACGTACATAAAAACATACACATTTTCATTTTACGTTCCAGTAATGTACATCAAAACATACACATTTTCATTGTACATTCAAGAAATGTACATCAAAACATACACATTTTCATTGTACATTCAAGAAATATACATCAAAACATACACATTTTCATTGTACATTCAAGAAATGTACATCAAAACATACACATTTTCAGTGTACATTCAAGAAATGTATATCAAAACATACACATTTGCAGTGTACATTCAAGAAATGTGCATCAAAACATACACATTTTCAGTATACATTCAAGAAATGTACATCAAAACATACACATTTTCAGTGCACATTCAAGAAATGTATATCAAATCATACACATTTTCATTTTACGTTCCAAAAATGTACATAAAAAATTACACATTTTCATTCTACATTCAAGAAATGTACATCAAAACATACACATTTTCATTGTACATTCAAGAAATATACATCAAAACATACACATTTTCATTGTATATACAAGAAATGTACATCAAAACATATACATTTTCATTGTACATTCAAGAAATGTATATCAAAACATACACATTTTCAGTGTACATTCAGGAAATGTACATCAAAACATACACATTTTCATTGTATATACAAGAGATGTACATCAAAACATACACATTTTCATTGTACACTAAAGAAATGTATATCAAAACATACACATTTTCAGTGTACATTCAAGAAATGTACATCAAAACATACACATTTTCATTGTATATACAAGAAATGTACATCAAAACATACACATTTTCATTGTACACTCAAGAAATGTACATCAAAACATACACATTTTCATTGTACATTAAAGAAATGTACATCAAAACCTACACATTTTCAGTGTACATTCAAGAAATGTACATCAAAACATACACATTTTCATTGTATATACCAGAAATGTACATCAAAACATACACATTTTCATTGTATATACAAGAAATGTACATCAAAACATACACATTATGAGTGTACATTCAAGAAATGTACATCAAAACATATACATTTTCATTGTATATACAAGAAATGTACATCAAAACATACACATTTTCAGTGTACATTCAAGAAATGTACATCAAAACATACACATTTTCATTGTACATTCAAGAAATGTACATCAAAACATACACATTTTCATTGTACATTCTAGAAATATAAATCAAAGGATACACATTTTCATTGTATATACAAGAAATGTACATCAAAACATACACATTTTCATTGTACACTCAAGAAATGTACATCAAAACATACACATTTTCAGAGCACATTCAAGAAATGTATATCAAATCATACACATTTTCATTTTACGTTCCAGATATGTACATCAAAACATACACATTTTCAGTGTACATTCAAGAAATGTATATCAAAAAATACACATTTTCAGTGTACATTCAAGAAATGTACATCAAAGCAAACACATTTTCATTGTACACTAAGGAAATGTACATCAAAACATACACATTTTCATTGTACATTCAAGAAATGCACATCAAAACATACACATTTTCATTTAACATTCTAGAAATATACATCAAAACATACACATTTTCATTGTACATTCAAGAAATGTACATCAAAACATACACATTCTCATTGTACATTCAAGAAATGTACATCAAAACATACACATTTTGATTGTACACTCAAGAAACGTACATAAAAACATACACATTTTCATTGTACATTCAAGAAATGTACATCAAAACATACACATTTTCATTGTACATTCAAGAAATGTATATCAAAACATACACATTTTCATTGTACATTCAAGAAATGTACATCAAAACATACACATTTTCATTGTACATTCAAGAAATGTACATCAAAACATACACATTTTCATTGTACATTCAAGAAATGTACATCAAAACATACACATTTTCATTGTACATTCAAAAAATATACATCAAAACATACACATTTTCATTGTACATTCAAGAAATGTACATCAAAACATACACATTTTCATTGTACACTCAAGAAATGTACATCAAAACATACACACTTTTCAGTGTACATTCAAGAAATGTACATCAAAACATACACATTTTCATTGTACATTCAAGAAATGCACATCAAAACATACACATTTTCATTGTTCATTCTAGAAATATAAATCAAAACATACACATTTTCATTGTAAATACAAGAAATGTACATCAAAACATATACATTTTCATTGTACACTCAAGAAATGTACATCAAAACATACACATTTTCAGTGCAGATTCAAGAAATGTATATCAAATCATACACATTTTCAATTTATGTTCCAGAAATGTACATCAAAACATACACATTTTCAGTGTACATTCAAGAAATGTATATCAAAAAATACACATTTTCAGTGTACATTCAAGAAATGTACATCAAAGCAAACACATTTTCATTGTACACTAAGGAAATGTACATCAAAACATACACATTTTCATTGTACATTCAAGAAATGCACATCAAAACATACACATTTTCATTGTACATTAAAGAAATATACATCAAAACATACACATTTTCATTGTACATTCAAGAAATGTACATCAAAACATACACATTCTCATTGTACATTCAAGAAATGTACATCAAAACATACACATTTTGATTGTACACTCAAGAAACGTACATAAAAAAATACACATTTTCATTGTACATTCAAGAAATGTACATCAAAACATACACATTTTCATTGTAATTCAAGAAATGTATATCAAAACTAATACATTTTCATTGTACATTCAAGAAATGTACATCAAAACATACACATTTTTATTGTACATTCAAGAAATGTACATCAAAACATACACATTTTCATTGTACATTCTAAGAATGTACATCAAAACATACACATTTTCAGTGTACATTCAAGAAATGTACATCAAAACATACAAATTTTCATTGTATATACAAGAAATGTACATCAAAACATACACATTTTCATTGTACATTAAAGAAATGTATATCAAAACCTACACATTTTCAGTGTACATTCAAGAAATGTACATCAAAACATACACATTTTCATTGTATATACCAGAAATAAACATCAAAACATACACATTTTCATTGTATATACAAGAAATGTACATCAAAACATACACATTATGAGTGTACATTCAAGAAATGTACATCAAAACATATACATTTTCATTGTATATACAAGAAATGTACATCAAAACATACACATTTTCAGTGTACATTCAAGAAATGTACATCAAAACATACACATTTTCATTGTACATTCAAGAAATGTACATCAAAACATACACATTTTCATTGTACATTCTAGAAATATAAATCAAAAGATACACATTTTCATTGTATATACAAGAAATGTACATCAAAACATACACATTTTCATTGTACACTCAAGAAATGTACATCAAAACATACACATTTTCAGAGCACATTCAAGAAATGTATATCAAATCATACACATTTTCATTTTACGTTCCAGAAATGTACATCAAAACATACACATTTTCAGTGTACATTCAAGAAATGTATATCAAAAAATACACATTTTCAGTGTACATTCAAGAAATGTACATCAAAGCAAACACATTTTCATTGTACACTAAGGAAATGTACATCAAAACATACACATTTTCATTGTACATTCAAGAAATGCACATCAAAACATACACATTTTCATTTAACATTCTAGAAATATACATCAAAACATACACATTTTCATTGTACATTCAAGAAATGTACATCAAAACATACACATTCTCATTGTACATTCAAGAAATGTACATCAAAACATACACATTTTGATTGTACACCCAAGAAACGTACATAAAAACATACACATTTTCATTTTACGTTCCAGTAATGTACATCAAAACATACACATTTTCATTGTACATTCAAGAAATGTACATCAAAACATACACATTTTCATTGTACATTCAAGAAATATACATCAAAACATACACATTTTCATTGTACATTCAAGAAATGTACATCAAAACATACACATTTTCAGTGTACATTCAAGAAATGTATATCAAAACATACACATTTGCAGTGTACATTCAAGAAATGTGCATCAAAACATACACATTTTCAGTATACATTCAAGAAATGTACATCAAAACATACACATTTTCAGTGCACATTCAAGAAATGTATATCAAATCATACACATTTTCATTTTACGTTCCAAAAATGTACATAAAAAATTACACATTTTCATTCTACATTCAAGAAATGTACATCAAAACATACACATTTTCATTGTACATTCAAGAAATATACATCAAAACATACACATTTTCATTGTATATACAAGAAATGTACATCAAAACATATACATTTTCATTGTACATTCAAGAAATGTATATCAAAACATACACATTTTCAGTGTACATTCAGGAAATGTACATCAAAACATACACATTTTCATTGTATATACAAGAGATGTACATCAAAACATACACATTTTCATTGTACACTAAAGAAATGTATATCAAAACATACACATTTTCAGTGTACATTCAAGAAATGTACATCAAAACATACACATTTTCATTGTATATACAAGAAATGTACATCAAAACATACACATTTTCATTGTACACTCAAGAAATGTACATCAAAACATACACATTTTCATTGTATATACAAGAAATGTACATCAAAACATACACATTTTCAGTGTACATTCAAGAAATGAATATCAAAACATACACATTTACAGTGTACATTCAAGAAATGTACATCAAAACATACACATTTTCAGTATACATTCAAGAAATGTACATGAAAACATATACATTTTCATTGTACATTCAAGAAATGTATATCTAAACATACACATTTTCATTGTATATACAAGAAATGTACATCAAAACATACACATTTTCATTGTATATACAAGAAATGTACATCAAAACATACACATTTTCATTGTTCATTCTAGAAATATAAATCAAAACATACACATTTTCATTGTAAATACAAGAAATGTACATCAAAACATATACATTTTCATTGTACACTCAAGAAATGTACATCAAAACATACACATTTTCAGTGCAGATTCAAGAAATGTATATCAAATCATACACATTTTCATTTTACGTTCCAGAAATGTACATCAAAACATACACATTTTCAGTGTACATTCAAGAAATGTATATCAAAAAATACACATTTTCAGTGTACATTCAAGAAATGTACATCAAAGCAAACACATTTTCATTGTACACTAAGGAAATGTACATCAAAACATACACATTTTCATTGTACATTCAAGAAATGCACATCAAAACATACACATTTTCATTGTACATTCAAGAAATATACATCAAAACATACACATTTTCATTGTACATTCAAGAAATGTACATCAAAACATACACATTCTCATTGTACATTCAAGAAATGTACATCAAAACATACACATTTTGATTGTACACTCAAGAAACGTACATAAAAAAATACACATTTTCATTGTACATTCAAGAAATATACATCAAAACATACACATTTTCATTGTAAATTCAAGAAATGTATATCAAAACTAATACATTTTCATTGTACATTCAAGAAATGTACATCAAAACATACACATTTTTATTGTACATTCAAGAAATGTACATCAAAACATACACATTTTCATTGTACATTCTAAGAATGTACATCAAAACATACACATTTTCAGTGTACATTCAAGAAATGTACATCAAAACATACAAATTTTCATTGTATATACAAGAAATGTACATCAAAACATACACATTTTCATTGTACATTAAAGAAATGTACATCAAAACCTACACATTTTCAGTGTACATTCAAGAAATGTACATCAAAACATACACATTTTCATTGTATATACCAGAAATGTACATCAAAACATACACATTTTCATTGTATATACAAGAAATGTACATCAAAACATACACATTATGAGTGTACATTCAAGAAATGTACATCAAAACATATACATTTTCATTGTATATACAAGAAATGTACATCAAAACATACACATTTTCAGTGTACATTCAAGAAATGTACATCAAAACATACACATTTTCATTGTACATTCAAGAAATGTACATCAAAACATACACATTTTCATTGTACATTCTAGAAATATAAATCAAAAGATACACATTTTCATTGTATATACAAGAAATGTACATCAAAACATACACATTTTCATTGTACACTCAAGAAATGTACATCAAAACATACACATTTTCAGAGCACATTCAAGAAATGTATATCAAATCATACACATTTTCATTTTACGTTCCAGAAATGTACATCAAAACATAGACATTTTCAGTGTACATTCAAGAAATGTATATCAAAAAATACACATTTTCAGTGTACATTCAAGAAATGTACATCAAAGCAAACACATTTTCATTGTACACTAAGGAAATGTACATCAAACATACACATTTTCATTGTACATTCAAGAAATGCACATCAAAACATACACATTTTCATTTAACATTCTAGAAATATACATCAAAACATACACATTTTCATTGTACATTCAAGAAATGTACATCAAAACATACACATTCTCATTGTACATTCAAGAAATGTACATCAAAACATACACATTTTGATTGTACACTCAAGAAACGTACATAAAAACATACACATTTTCATTTTACGTTCCAGAAATGTACATCAAAACATACACATTTTCATTGTACATTCAAGAAATGTACATCAAAACATACACATTTTCATTGTACATTCAAGAAATATACATCAAAACATACACATTTTCATTGTACATTCAAGAAATGTACATCAAAACATACACATTTTCATTGTACAATCAAGAAATGTACATCAAAGCATACACATTTTCAGTGTACATTCATGAAATGTACATCAAAACATACACATTTTCATTGTAAATTCAGGAAATGTACATCAAAACATACACATTTTCAGTGTACATTCAAGAAATGTATATCAAAACATACACATTTGCAGTGTACATTCAAGAAATGTGCATCAAAACATACACATTTTCAGTATACATTCAAGAAATGTACATCAAAACATACACATTTTCAGTGCACATTCAAGAAATGTATATCAAATCATACACATTTTCATTTTACGTTCCAAAAATGTACATAAAAAATTACACATTTTCATTGTACATTCAAGAAATGTACATCAAAACATACACATTTTCATTGTACATTCAAGAAATATACATCAAAACATACACATTTTCATTGTACATTCAAGAAATGTGCATCAAAACATACACATTTTCATTGTACATTCTAGAAATATAAATCAAAACATACACATTTTCATTGTATATACAAGAAATGTATATCAAAAAATACACATTTTCAGTGTACATTCAAGAAATGTACATCAAAGCAAACACATTTTCATTGTACACTAAGGAAATGTACATCAAAACATACACATTTTCATTGTACATTCAAGAAATGCACATCAAAACATACACATTTTCATTGTACATTCAAGAAATATACATCAAAACATACACATTTTCATTGTACATTCAAGAAATGTACATCAAAACATACACATTCTCATTGTACATTCAAGAAATGTACATCAAAACATACACATTTTGATTGTACACTCAAGAAACGTACATAAAAAAATACACATTTTCATTGTACATTCAAGAAATATACATCAAAACATACACATTTTCATTGTAAATTCAAGAAATGTATATCAAAACTAATACATTTTCATTGTACATTCAAGAAATGTACATCAAAACATACACATTTTTATTGTACATTCAAGAAATGTACATCAAAACATACACATTTTCATTGTACATTCTAAGAATGTACATCAAAACATACACATTTTCAGTGTACATTCAAGAAATGTACATCAAAACATACAAATTTTCATTGTATATACAAGAAATGTACATCAAAACATACACATTTTCATTGTACATTAAAGAAATGTACATCAAAACCTACACATTTTCATTGTATATACCAGAAATGTACATCAAAACATACACATTTTCATTGTATATACAAGAAATGTACATCAAAACATACACATTATGAGTGTACATTCAAGAAATGTACATCAAAACATATACATTTTCATTGTATATACAAGAAATGTACATCAAAACATACACATTTTCAGTGTACATTCAAGAAATGTACATCAAAACATACACATTTTCATTGTACATTCAAGAAATGTACATCAAAACATACACATTTTCATTGTACATTCTAGAAATATAAATCAAAAGATACACATTTTCATTGTATATACAAGAAATGTACATCAAAACATACACATTTTCATTGTACACTCAAGAAATGTACATCAAAACATACACATTTTCAGAGCACATTCAAGAAATGTATATCAAATCATACACATTTTCATTTTACGTTCCAGAAATGTACATCAAAACATAGACATTTTCAGTGTACATTCAAGAAATGTATATCAAAAAATACACATTTTCAGTGTACATTCAAGAAATGTACATCAAAGCAAACACATTTTCATTGTACACTAAGGAAATGTAAATCAAACATACACATTTTCATTGTACATTCAAGAAATGCACATCAAAACATACACATTTTCATTTAACATTCTAGAAATATACATCAAAACATACACATTTTCATTGTACATTCAAGAAATGTACATCAAAACATACACATTCTCATTGTACATTCAAGAAATGTACATCAAAACATACACATTTTGATTGTACACTCAAGAAACGTACATAAAAACATACACATTTTCATTTTACGTTCCAGAAATGTACATCAAAACATACACATTTTCATTTTACATTCAAGAAATGTACATCAAAACATACACATTTTCATTGTACATTCAAGAAATATACATCAAAACATACACATTTTCATTGTACATTCAAGAAATGTACATCAAAACATACACATTTTCATTGTACAATCAAGAAATGTACATCAAAACATACACATTTTCAGTGTACATTCATGAAATGTACATCAAAACATACACATTTTCATTGTAAATTCAGGAAATGTACATCAAAACATACACATTTTCAGTGTACATTCAAGAAATGTATATCAAAACATACACATTTGCAGTGTACATTCAAGAAATGTGCATCAAAACATACACATTTTCAGTATACATTCAAGAAATGTACATCAAAACATACACATTTTCAGTGCACATTCAAGAAATGTATATCAAATCATACACATTTTCATTTTACGTTCCAAAAATGTACATAAAAAATTACACATTTTCATTGTACATTCAAGAAATGTACATCAAAACATACACATTTTCATTGTACATTCAAGAAATATACATCAAAACATACACATTTTCATTGTACATTCAAGAAATGTGCATCAAAACATACACATTTTCATTGTACATTCTAGAAATATAAATCAAAACATACACATTTTCATTGTATATACAAGAAATGTACATCAAAACATATACATTTTCATTGTACATTCAAGAAATGTATATCAAAACATACACATTTTCAGTGTACATTCAAGAAATGTACATCAAAACATACACATTTTCATTGTATATACAAGAAATGTACATCAAAACATACACATTTTCATTGTACACTCAAGAAATGTACATCAAAACATACACATTTTCATTGTATATACAAGAAATGTACATCAAAACATACACATTTTCAGTGTACATTCAAGAAATGTATATCAAAACATACACATTTACAGTGTACATTCAAGAAATGTACATCAAAACATACACATTTTCAGTATACATTCAAGAAATGTACATGAAAACATATACATTTTCATTGTACATTCAAGAAATGTATATCTAAACATACACATTTTCATTGTATATACAAGAAATGTACATCAAAACATACACATTTTCATTGTACACTCAAGAAATGTACATCAAAACATACACATTTTCAGTGCACATTCAAGAAATGTATATCAAATCATACACATTTTCATTTTACGTTCCAGAAATGTACATCAAAAATTACACATTTTCATTGTACATTCAAGAATTGTACATCAAAACATACACATTTTCATTGTACATTCAAGAAATATACATCAAAACATACACATTTTCATTGTACATTCAAGAAATGTACATCAAAACTTACACATTTTCATTGTACATTCTAGAAATATAAATCAAAACATACACATTTTCATTGTATATACAAGAAATGTACATCAAAACATATACATTTTCATTGTACATTCAAGAAATGTATATCAAAACATACACATTTTCAGTGTACATTCAAGAAGTGTACATCAAAACATACACATTTTCATTGTATATACAAGAAATTACATCAAAACATACACATTTTCATTGTACACTAAAGAAATGTACATCAAAACATACACATTTTCAGTGTACATTCAAGAAATGTACATCAAAACATACACATTTTCATTGTACATTCAAGAAATGTAGATCAAAACATACACATTTTCATTGTACATTCAAGAAATGTACATCAAAACATACACATTTTCATTGTACACTCAAGAAATGTACATCAAAACATACACATTTTCATTGTATATACAAGAAATGTACATCAAAGCATACACATTTTCAGTGTACATTCAAGAAATGTATATCAAAACATACACATTTACAGTGTACATTCAAGAAATGTACATCAAAACATACACATTTTCATTGTACATTCAAGAAATGCACATCAAAACATACACATTTTCATTGTTCATTCTAGAAATATAAATCAAAACATACACATTTTCATTGTATATACAAGAAATGTACATCAAAACATACACATTTTCATCGTCCACTCAAGAAATGTACATCAAAACATACACATTTTCAGTGCACATTCAAGAAATGTATATCAAATCATACACATTTTCATTTTACGTTCCAGAAATGTACATCAAAACATACACATTTTCAGTGTACATTCAAGAAATGTATATCAAAAAATACATATTTTCAGTGTACATTCAAGAAATGTACATCAAAGCAAACATATTTTCATTGTACACTAAGGAAATGTACATCAAAACATACACATTTTCATTGTACATTCAAGAAATGCACATCAAAACATACACATTTTCATTGTACATTCAAGAAATATACATCAAAACATACACATTTTCATTGTACATTCAAGAAATGTACATCAAAACATACACATTCTCATTGTTCATTCAAGAAATGTACATCAAAACATACACATTTTGATTGTACACTCAAGAAAGGTACATAAAAACATACACATTTTCATTGTACATTCAAGAAATGTACATCAGAACATACACATTTTCATTGTACATTCAAGAAATGTATATCAAAACATACACATTCTCATTGTACATTCAATAAATGTACATCAAAACATACACAATTTCATTGTACATTCAAGAAATGTACATCAAAACATACACATTTTCATTGTACATTCTAAGAATGTACATCAAAACATACACATTTTCAGTGTACATTCAAGAAATGTACATCAAAACATACACATTTTCATTGTACATTCAAGAAATGTACATCAAAACATACACATTTTCATTGTACACTCAAGAAGTGTACATCAAAACATACACATTTTCAGTGTACATTCAAGAAATGTACATCAAAACATACACATTTTCATTGTATATACCAGAAATGTACATCAAAACATACACATTTTCATTGTATGTACAAGAAATGTACATCAAAACATACACATTATCAGTGTACATTCAAGAAATGTACATCAAAACATATACATTTTCATTGTATATACAAGAAATGTACATCAAAACATACATATTTTCAGTGTACATTCAAGAAATGTACATTAAAACATACACATTTTCATTGTACATTCAAGAAATGTACATCAAAACATACACATTTTCATTTTACATTCTAGAAATATAAATCAAAACATACACATTTTCATTGTATATACAAGAAATGTACATCAAAACATACACATTTTCAATGTACACTCAAGAAATGTACATCAAAACATACACATTTTCAGTGCACATTCAAGAAATGTATATCAAATCATACACATTTTCATTTTACGTTCCAGAAATGTACATCAAAACATACACATTTTCATTGTACATTCAAGAAATGTACATCAAAACATACACATTTTCATTGTACATTCAAGAAATATACATCAAAACATACACATTTTCATTGTACATTCAAGAAATGTACATCCAAACATACACATTTTCATTGTACAATCAAGAAATGTACATCAAAACATAAACATTTTCAGTGTACATTCATGAAATGTACATCAAAACATACACATTTTCATTGTACATTCAAGAAATGTACATGAAAACATACACATTTTCATTGTACATTCTAGAAATATAAATCAAAACATACACATTTTCATTGTATATACAAGAAATGTACATCAAAACATACACATTTTCAGTGTACATTCAAGAAACGTACATAAAAACATACACATTTTCAGTATACATTCAAGAAATGTACATCAAAACATACACATTTTCAGTGCACATTCAAGAAATGTATATCAAATCATACACATTTTCATTTTACGTTCCAGAAATGTACATCAAAAATTACACATTTTCATTGTACATTCAAGAATCGTACATCAAAACATACACATTTTCATTGTACATTCAAGAAATATACATCAAAACATACACACTTTCATTGTACATTCAAGAAATGTACATCAAAACATACACATTTTCATTGTACATTCTAGAAATATAAATCAAAGCATACACATTTTCATTGTATATACAAGAAATGTACATCAAAACATATACATTTTCATTGTACATTCAAGAAATGTATATCAAAACATACACATTTTCAGTGTAACTTCAAGAAATGTACATCAAAACATACACATTTTCATTGTATATACAAGAAATGTACATCAAAACATACACATTTTCATTGTACACTAAAGAAATGTACATCAAAACATACACATTTTCAGTGTACATTCAAGTAATGTACATCAAAACATACACATTTTCATTGTACATTCAAGAAATGTAGTTGAAAACATACACATTTTCATTGTACATTCAAGAAATGTACATCAAAACATACACATTTTCATTGTACACTCAAGAAATGTACATCAAAACATACACATTTTCATTGTACATTCAGGAAATGTACATCAAAACATACACATTTTCAGTGTACATTCAAGAAATGTATATCAAAACATACACATTTGCAGTGTACATTCAAGAAATGTGCATCAAAACATACACATTTTCAGTATACATTCAAGAAATGTACATCAAAACATACACATTTTCAGTGCCCATTCAAGAAATGTATATCAAATCATACACATTTTCATTTTACGTTCCAGAAATGTACACAAAAAATTACACATTTTCATTGCACATTCAAGAAATGTACATCAAAACATACACATTTTCATTGTACATTCAAGAAATATACATCAAAACATACACATTTTCATTGTGCATTCAAGAAATGTGCATCAAAACATACACATTTTCATTGTACATTCTAGAAATATAAATCAAAACATACACATTTTCATTGTATATACAAGAAATGTACATCAAAACATATACATTTTCATTGTACATTCAAGAAATGTATATCAAAACATACACATTTTCAGTGTACATTCAAGAAATGTACATCAAAACATACACATTTTCATTGTATATACCAGAAATGTACATCAAAACATACACATTTTCATTGTACACTAAAGAAATGTACATCAAAACATACACATTTTCAGTGTACATTAAAGAAATGTACATCAAAACATACACATTTTCATTGTATATACAAGAAATGTACATCAAAACATACACATTTTCATTGTACACTCAAGAAATGTACATCAAAACATACACATTTTCATTGTATATACAAGAAATGTACATCAAAACATACACATTTTCAGTGTACATTCAAGAAATGTATATCAAAACATACACATTTACAGTGTACATTCAAGAAATGTACATCAAAACATACACATTTTCAGTATACATTCAAGAAATGTACATGAAAACATATACATTTTCATTGTACATTCAAGAAATGTATATCTAAACATACACATTTTCATTGTATATACAAGAAATGTACATCAAAACATACACATTTTCATTGTTCATTCTAGAAATATAAATCAAAACATACACATTTTCATTGTATATACAAGAAATGTACACCAAAACATACACATTTTCATTGTACACTCAAGAAATGTACATCAAAACATACACATTTTCAGTGCACATTCAAGAAATGTATATCAAATCATACACATTTTCATTTTACGTTCCAGAAATGTACATCAAAAATTACACATTTTCATTGTACATTCAAGAATTGTACATCAAAACATACACATTTTCATTGTACATTCAAGAAATACACATCAAAACATACACATTTTCATTGTACATTCAAGAAATGTACATCAAAACTTACACATTTTCATTGTACATTCTAGAAATATAAATCAAAACATACACATTTTCATTGTATATACAAGAAATGTACATCAAAACATATACATTTTCATTGTACATTCAAGAAATGTATATCAAAACATACACATTTTCAGTGTACATTCAAGAAATGTACATCAAAACATACACATTTTCATTGTATATACAAGAAATTACATCAAAACATACACATTTTCATTGTACACTAAAGAAATGTGCATCAAAACATACACATTTTCAGTGTACATTCAAGAAATGTACATCAAAACATACACATTTTCATTGTACATTCAAGAAATGTAGATCAAAACATACACATTTTCATTGTACATTCAAGAAATGTACATCAAAACACACACATTTTCATTGTACACTCAAGAAATGTACATCAAAACATACACATTTTCATTGTATATACAAGAAATGTACATCAAAACATACACATTTTCAGTGTATATTCAAGAAATGTATATCAAAACATACACATTTACAGTGTACATTCAAGAAATGTACATCAAAACATACACATTTTCATTGTACATTCAAGAAATGCACATCAAAACATACACATTTTCATTGTTCATTCTAGAAATATAAATCAAAACATACACATTTTCATTGTATATACAAGAAATGTACATCAAAACATACACATTTTCATCGTCCACTCAAGAAATGTACATCAAAACATACACATTTTCAGTGCACATTCAAGAAATGTATATCAAATCATACACATTTTCATTTTACGTTCCAGAAATGTACATCAAAACATACACATTTTCAGTGTACATTCAAGAAATGTATATCAAAAAATACACATTTTCAGTGTACATTCAAGAAATGTACATCAAAGCAAACACATTTTCATTGTACACTAAGGAAATGTACATCAAAACATACACATTTTCATTGTACATTCAAGAAATGCACATCAAAACATACACATTTTCATTGTACATTCAAGAAATATACATCAAAACATACACATTTTCATTGTACATTCAAGAAATGTACATCAAAACATACACATTCTCATTGTACATTCAAGAAATGTACATCAAAACATACACATTTTGATTGTACACTCAAGAAACGTACATAAAAACATACACATTTTCATTGTACATTCAAGAAATGTACATCAGAACATACACATTTTCATTGTACATTCAAGAAATGTATATCAAAACATACACATTCTCATTGTACATTCAAGAAATGTACATCAAAACATACACATTTTCATTGTACATTCAAGAAATGTACATCAAAACATACACATTTTCATTGTACATTCTAAGAATGTACATCAAAACATACACATTTTCAGTGTACATTCAAGAAATGTACATCAAAACATACACATTTTCATTGTACATTCAAGAAATGTACATCAAAACATACACATTTTCATTGTACACTCAAGAAGTGTACATCAAAACATACACATTTTCAGTGTACATTCAAGAAATGTACATCAAAACATACACATTTTCATTGTATATACCAGAAATGATCATCAAAACATACACATTTTCATTGTATGTACAAGAAATGTACATCAAAACATACACATTATCAGTGTACATTCAAGAAATGTACATCAAAACATATACATTTTCATTGTATATACAAGAAATGTACATCAAAACATACACATTTTCAGTGTACATTCAAGAAATGTACATTAAAACATACACATTTTCATTGTACATTCAAGAAATGTACATCAAAACATACACATTTTCATTTTACATTCTAGAAATATAAATCAAAACATACACATTTTCATTGTATATACAAGAAATGTACATCAAAACATACACATTTTCATTGTACACTCAAGAAATGTACATCAAAACATACACATTTTCAGTGCACATTCAAGAAATGTATATCAAATCATACACATTTTCATTTTACGTTCCAGAAATGTACATCAAAACATACACATTTTCATTGTACATTCAAGAAATGTACATCAAAACATACACATTTTCATTGTACATTCAAGAAATATACATCAAAACATACACATTTTCATTGTACATTCAAGAAATGTACATCAAAACATACACATTTTCATTGTACAATCAAGAAATGTACATCAAAACATAAACATTTTCAGTGTACATTCATGAAGTGTACATCAAAACATACACATTTTCATTGTACATTCAAGAAATGTACATGAAAACATACACATTTTCATTGTACATTCTAGAAATATAAATCAAAACATACACATTTCCATTGTATATACAAGAAATGTACATCAAAACATACACATTTTCAGTGTACATTCAAGAAATGTATATCCAAACATACACATTTACAGTGTACATTCAAGAAACGTACATAAAAACATACACATTTTCAGTATACATTCAAGAAATGTACATCAAAACATACACATTTTCAGTGCACATTCAAGAAATGTATATCAAATCATACACATTTTCATTTTACGTTCCAGAAATGTACATCAAAAATTACACATTTTCATTGTACATTCAAGAATCGTACATCAAAACATACACATTTTCATTGTACATTCAAGAAATATACATCAAAACATACACATTTTCATTGTACATTCAAGAAATGTACATCAAAACATACACATTTTCATTGTACATTCTAGAAATATAAATCAAAGCATACACATTTTCATTGTATATACAAGAAATGTACATCAAAACATATACATTTTCATTGTACATTCAAGAAATGTATATCAAAACATACTCATTTTCAGTGTAACTTCAAGAAATGTACATCAAAACATACACATTTTCATTGTATATACAAGAAATGTACATCAAAACATACACATTTTCATTGTACACTAAAGAAATGTACATCAAAACATACACATTTTCAGTGTACATTCAAGAAATGTACATCAAAACATACACAGTTTCATTGTACATTCAAGAAATGTAGATCAAAACATACACATTTTCATTGTACATTCAAGAAATGTACATCAAAACATACACATTTTCATTGTACACTCAAGAAATGTACATCAAAACATACACATTTTCATTGTATATACAAGAAATGTACATCAAAAGATACACATTTTCAGTGTACATTCAAGAAATGTATATCAAAACATACACATTTACAGTGTACATTCAAGAAATGTACATCAAAACATACACATTTTCATTGTACATTCAGGAAATGCACATCAAAACATACACGTTTTCATTGTTCATTCTAGAAATATAAATCAAAACATACACATTTTCATTGTATATACAAGGAATGTACATCAAAACATACACATTTTCATTGTACACTCAAGAAATGTACATCAAAACATACACATTTTCAGTGCACATTCAAGAAATGTATATCAAATCATACACATTTTCATTTTACGTTCCAGAAATGTACATCAAAACATACACATTTTCAGTGTACATTCAAGAAATGTATATAAAAAAATACACATTTTCAGTGTACATTCAAGAAATGTACATCAAAGCAAACACATTTTCATTGTACACTAAGGAAATGTACATCAAAACATACACATTTTCATTGTACATTCAAGAAATGCACATCAAAACATACACATTTTCATTGTACATTCAAGAAATATACGTCAAAACATACACATTTTCATTGTATATTCAAGAAATGTACATCAAAACATACACATTCTCATTGTACATTCAAGAAATGTACATCAAAACATACACATTTTGATTGTACACTCAAGAAACGTACATAAAAACATACACATTTTCATTGTACATTCAAGAAATGTACATCAAAACATACACATTTTCATTGTACATTCAAGAAATGTATATCAAAACATACACATTTTCATTGTACATTCAAGAAATGTACATCAAAACATACACATTTTCATTGTACATTCAAGAAATGTACATCAAAACATACACATTTTCATTGTACATTCTAAGAATATACATCAAAACATACACATTTTCAGTGTACATTCAAGAAATGTACATCAAAACGTACAAATTTTCATTGTATATACAAGAAATGTACACCAAAACATACACATTTTCATTGTACATTAAAGAAATGTACATCAACACCTACACATTTTCAGTGTACATTCAAGAAATGTACATCAAAACATACACATTTTCATTGTACACTCAAGAAGTGTACATCAAAACATACACATTTTCAGTGTACATTCAAGAAATGTACATCAAAACATACACATTTTCATTGTATATACCAGAAATGTACATCAAAACATACACATTTTCATTGTATGTACAAGAAATGTACATCAAAACATACACATTATCAGTGTACATTCAAGAAATGTACATAAAAACATATACATTTTCATTGTATATACAAGAAATGTACATCAAAACATACACATTTTCAGTGTACATTCAAGAAATGTACATCAAAACATACACATTTTCATTGTACATTCAAGAAATGTACATCAAAACATACACATTTTCATTGTACATTCTAGAAATATAAATCAAAACATACACATTTTCATTGTATATACAAGAAATGTACATCAAAACATACACATTTTCATTGTACACTCAAGAAATGTACATCAAAACATACACATTTTCAGTGCACATTCAAGAAATGTATATCAAATCATACACATTTTCATTTTACGTTCCAGAAATGTACATCAAAACATACACATTTTCATTGTACATTCAAGAAATGTACATCAAAACATACACATTTTCATTGTACATTCAAGAAATATACATCAAAACATACACATTTTCATTGTACATTCATGAAATGTACATCAAAACATACACATTTTCATTGTACAATCAAGAAATGTACATCAAAACATACACATTTTCAGTGTACATTCATGAAATGTACATCAAAACATACACATTTTCATTGTACATTCAAGAAATGTACATCAAAACATACACATTTTCATTGTATATTCTAGAAATATAAATCAAAACATACACATTTTCATTGTATATACAAGAAATGTACATCAAAACATACACATTTTCAGTGTACATTCAAGAAATGTATATCAAAACATACACATTTACAGTGTACATTCAAGAAATGTACATCAAAACATACACATTTTCAGTATACATTCAAGAAATGTACATCAAAACATACACATTTTCAGTGCACATTCAAGAAATGTATATCAAATCATACACATTTTCATTTTACGTTCCAGAAATGTACATCAAAAATTACACATTTTCATTGTACATTCAAGAATTGTACATCAAAACATACACATTTTCATTGTACATTCAAGAATTGTACATCAAAACATACACATTTTCATTGTACATTCTAGAAATATAAATCAAAACATACACATTTTCATTGTATATACAAGAAATGTACATCAAAACATATACATTTTCATTGTACATTCAAGAAATGTATATCAAAACATACACATTTTCAGTGTACATTCAAGAAATGTACATCAAAACATACATATTTTCATTGTATATACAAGAAATGTACATCAAAACATCCACATTTTCATTGTACACTAAAGAAATGTACATCAAAACATACACATTTTCAGTGTACATTCAAGAAATGTACATCAAAACATACACATTTTCATTGGACATTCAAGAAATGTAGATCAAAACATACACATTTTCATTGTACATTCAAGAAATGTACATCAAAACATACACATTTTCATTGTACACTCAAGAAATGTACATCAAAACATACACATTTTCATTGTATATACAAGAAATGTACATCAAAACATACACATTTTCAGTGTACATTCAAGAAATGTATATCAAAACATACACATTTACAGTGTACATTCAAGAAATGTACATCAAAACATACACATTTTCAGTATACATTCAAGAAATGTACATGAAAACATATACATTTTCATTGTACATTCAAGAAATGTATATCAAAACATACACATTTTCATTGTATATACAAGAAATGTACATCAAAACATACACATTTTCATTGTATATACAAGAAATGTGCATCAAAACATACACATTTTCAGTGTACATTCAAGAAATGTACATCAAGACATACACATTTTCATTGTACATTCAAGAAATGTACATCAAAACATACACATTTTCATTGTACACTCAAGAAATGTACATCAAAACATACACATTTTCAGTGTACATTCAAGAAATTTATATCAAAACATACACATTTTCATTGTACATTCAAGAAATGTACATCAAAACATACACATTTTCATTGTACATTCAAGAAATGTACATCAAAACATACACATTTTCATTGTACATTCAAGAAATATACATCAAAACATACACATTTTCATTGTACATTCAAGAAATGTACATCAAAACATACACATTTTCATTGTACACTCAAGAAATGTACATCAAAACATACACATTTTCAGTGTACATTCAAGAAATGTACATCAAAACATACACATTTTCATTGTACATTCAAGAAATGCACATCAAAACATACACATTTTCATTGTTCATTCTAGAAATATAAATCAAAACATACACATTTTCATTGTATATACAAGAAATGTACATCAAAACATACACATTTTAATTGTACACTCAAGAAATGTACATCAAAACATACACATTTTCAGTGCACATTCAAGAAATGTATATCAAATCATACACATTTTCATTTTACGTTCCAGAAATGTACATCAAAACATACACATTTTCAGTGTACATTCAAGAAATGTATATCAAAAATACACATTTTCAGTGTACATTCAAGAAATGTACATCAAAGCAAACACATTTTCATTGTACACTAAGGAAATGTACCTCAAAACATACACATTTTCATTGTACATTCAAGAAATGCACATCAAAACATACACATTTTCATTGTACATTCAAGAAATGTACATCAAGACATACACATTCTCATTGTACATTCAAGAAATGTACATCAAAACATACACATTTTGATTGTACACTCAAGAAACGTACATAAAAACATACACATTTTCATTGTACATTCAAGAAATGTACATCAAAACATACACATTTTGATTGTACACTCAAGAAACGTACATAAAAACATACACATTTTCATTGTACATTCAAGAAATGTACATCAAAACATATACATTTTCATTGTACATTCAAGAAATGTATATCAAAACATACACATTTTCATTGTACGTTCAAGAAATGTACATCAAAACATACACATTTTCATTGTACATTCAAGAAATGTACATCAAAACATACACATTTTCAGTGTACATTCAAGAAATGTACATCAAAACATACATATTTTCATTGTATATACAAGAAATGTACATCAAAACATACACATTTTCATTGTACACTAAAGAAATGTACATCAAAACATACACATTTTCAGTGTACATTCAAGAAATGTACATCAAAACATACACATTTTCATTGGACATTCAAGAAATGTAGATCAAAACATACACATTTTCATTGTACATTCAAGAAATGTACATCAAAACATACACATTTTCATTGTACACTCAAGAAATGTACATCAAAACATACACATTTTCATTGTATATACAAGAAATGTACATCAAAACATACACATTTTCAGTGTACATTCAAGAAATGTATATCAAAACATACACATTTACAGTGTACATTCAAGAAATGTACATCAAAACATACACATTTTCAGTATACATTCAAGAAATGTACATGAAAACATATACATTTTCATTGTACATTCAAGAAATGTATATCAAAACATACACATTTTCATTGTATATACAAGAAATGTACATCAAAACATACACATTTTCATTGTATATACAAGAAATGTGCATCAAAACATACACATTTTCAGTGTACATTCAAGAAATGTACATCAAGACATACACATTTTCATTGTACATTCAAGAAATGTACATCAAAACATACACATTTTCATTGTACACTCAAGAAATGTACATCAAAACATACACATTTTCAGTGTACATTCAAGAAATTTATATCAAAACATACACATTTTCATTGTACATTCAAGAAATGTACATCAAAACATACACATTTTCATTGTACATTCAAGAAATGTACATCAAAACATACACATTTTCATTGTACATTCAAGAAATATACATCAAAACATACACATTTTCATTGTACATTCAAGAAATGTACATCAAAACATACACATTTTCATTGTACACTCAAGAAATGTACATCAAAACATACACATTTTCAGTGTACATTCAAGAAATGTACATCAAAACATACACATTTTCATTGTACATTCAAGAAATGCACATCAAAACATACACATTTTCATTGTTCATTCTAGAAATATAAATCAAAACATACACATTTTCATTGTATATACAAGAAATGTACATCAAAACATACACATTTTAATTGTACACTCACGAAATGTACATCAAAACATACACATTTTCAGTGCACATTCAAGAAATGTATATCAAATCATACACATTTTCATTTTACGTTCCAGAAATGTACATCAAAACATACACATTTTCAGTGTACATTCAAGAAATGTATATCAAAAATACACATTTTCAGTGTACATTCAAGAAATGTACATCAAAGCAAACACATTTTCATTGTACACTAAGGAAATGTACCTCAAAACATACACATTTTCATTGTACATTCAAGAAATGCACATCAAAACATACACATTTTCATTGTACATTCAAGAAATGTACATCAAGACATACACATTCTCATTGTACATTCAAGAAATGTACATCAAAACATACACATTTTGATTGTACACTCAAGAAACGTACATAAAAACATACACATTTTCATTGTACATTCAAGAAATGTACATCAAAACATACACATTTTGATTGTACACTCAAGAAACGTACATAAAAACATACACATTTTCATTGTACATTCAAGAAATGTACATCAAAACATATACATTTTCATTGTACATTCAAGAAATGTATATCAAAACATACACATTTTCATTGTACGTTCAAGAAATGTACATCAAAACATACACATTTTCATTGTACATTCAAGAAATGTACATCAAAACATACACATTTTCAGTGTACATTCAAGAAATGTACATCAAAACATACAAATTTTCATTGTATATACAAGAAATGTACATCAAAACATACACATTTTCATTGTACATTAAAGAAATGTACATCAAAACCTACACATTTTCAGTGTACATTCAAGAAATGTACATCAAAACATACACATTTTCATTGTACACTCAAGAAGTGTACATCAAAACATACACATTTTCAGTGTACATTCAAGAAATGTACATCAAAACATACACATTTTCATTGTATATACCAGAAATGTACATCAAAACATGCACATTTTCATTGTATATACAAGAAATGTACATCAAAACATACACATTATCAGTGTACATTCAAGAAATGTACATCAAAACATATACATTTTCATTGTATATACAAGAAATGTACATCAAAACATACACATTTTCAGTGTACATTCAAGAAATGTACATGAAAACATATACATTTTCATTGTACATTCAAGAAATGTATATCAAAACATACACATTTTCAGATTACATTCAAGAAATGTACATCAAAACATACACATTTTCATTGTATATACAAGAAATGTACATCAAAACATATACATTTTCATTGTATATACAAGAAATGTACATCAAAACATACACATTTTCAGTGTACATTCAAGAAATGTACATCAAAACATACACAGTTTCATTGTACACTCAAGAAATGTACATCAAAACATACACATTTTCAGTGTACATTCAAGAAATGTACATCAAAACATACACATTTTCATTGTACATTCAAGAAATGCACATCAAAACATACACATTTTCATTGTTCATTCTAGAAATATAAATCAAAACATACACATTTTCATTGTACACTAAGGAAATGTACATCAAAACATACACGTTTTCATTGTATATTCAAGAAATGTACATCAAAAAATACACATTTTCAGTGCACATTCAAGAAATGTATATCAAATCATACACATTTTCATTTTACGTTCCAGAAATGTACATCAAAACATACACATTTTCAGTGTACATTCAAGAAATGTACATCAAAAAATACACATTTTCAGTGTACATTCAAGAAATGTACATCAAAGCAAACACATTTTCATTGTACACTAAGGAAATGTACATCAAAACATACACGTTTTCATTGTATATTCAAGAAATGCACATCAAAACATACACATTTTCATTGTACATTCAAGAAATATACATCAAAACATACACATTTTCATTGTACATTCAAGAAATGTACATCAAAACATACACATTCTCATTGTACATTCAAGAAATGTACATCAAAACATACACATTTTGATTGTACACTCAAGAAACGTACATAAAAACATACACATTTTCATTGTACATTCAAGAAATGTACATCAAAACATACACATTTTCATTGTACATTCAAGAAATGTATATCAAAACATACACATTTTCATTGTACATTCAAGAAATGTACATCAAAACATACACATTTTCATTGTACATTCAAGAAATGTACATCAAAACATACAAATTTTCATTGTATATACAAGAAATGTACATCAAAACATACACATTTTCATTGTACATTAAAGAAATGTACATCAAAACCTACACATTTTCAGTGTACATTCAAGCAATGTACATCAAGACATACACATTTTCATTGTACATTCAAGAAGTGTACATCAAAACATACACATTTTCAGTATACATTCAAGAAATGTACATGAAAACATATACATTTTCATTGTACATTCAAGAAATGTATATCAAAACATACACATTTTCAGTGTACATTCAAGAAATGTACATCAAAACATACACATTTTCATTGTACATTCAAGAAATGTAGATCAAAACATATACATTTTCATTGTATATACAAGAAATGTACATCAAAACATACACATTTTCAGTGTACATTCAAGAAATGTACATCAAAACATATACATTTTCATTGTACATTCAAGAAATGTATATCAAAACATACACATTTTCAGATTACATTCAAGAAATGTACATCAAAACATACACATTTTCATTGTATATACAAGAAATGTACATCAAAACATATACATTTTCATTGTATATACAAGAAATGTACATCAAAACATACCCATTTTCAGTGTACATTCAAGAAATGTATATCAAAACATACACATTTACAGTGTACATTCAAGTAATGTACATCAAAACATACACATTTTCAATATACATTCAAGAAATGTACATCAAAACATACACATTTTCATTGTACATTCAAGAAATGTATATCAAAACATACACATTTTCAGTGTACATTCAAGAAATGTACATCAAAACATACACATTTTCATTGTACACTCAAGAAGTGTACATCAAAACATACACATTTTCAGTATACATTCAAGAAATGTACATCAAAACACACACACTTTCATTGTATATACCAGAAATGTACATCAAAACATACACATTTTCATGGTATATACAAGAAATGTACATCAAAACATACACATTATCAGTGTACATTCAAGAAATGTACATCAAAACATATACATTTTCATTGTATATACATGAAATGTACATCAAAACATACACATTTTTAGTTTACATTCAAGAAATGTACATGAATACATATACATTTTCATTGTACATTCAAGAAATGTATATCAAAACATACACATTTTCAGATTACATTCAAGAAATGTACATCAAAACATACACATTTTCATTGTATATACAAGAAATGTACATCAAAACATATACATTTTCATTGTATATACAAGAAATGTACATCAAAACATACACATTTTCAGTGTACATTCAAGAAATGTATATCAAAACATACACATTTACAGTGTACATTCAAGAAATGTACATCAAAACATACACATTTTCATTGTACATTCAAGAAATGTATATCAAAACATACACATTTTCAGTGTACATTCAAGAAATGTACATCAAAACATACACATTTTCATTGTATATACAAGAAATATACATCAAAACATACACATTTTCATTGTATATACAAGAAATGTACATCAAAACATACACATTTTCAGTGTACACTAAAGAAATGTACATCAAAACATACACATTTTCATTGTACACTCAAGAAATGTACATCAAAACATACACATTTTCATTGTACACTCAAAAAATGTACATCAAAACATACACTTTTTCATTGTACATTCAAGAAATGTATATCAAAACATACACATTTTCATTGTACATTCCAGAAATGTACATCAAAACATACACATTTTCATTGTACATTCAAGAAATGTACATTAAAACATACACATTTTCATTGTACATTCAAGAAATGTACATCAAAACATACACATTTTCATTGTACACTCAAGAAATGTACATCAAAACATACACATTTTCATTGTTCATTCTAGAAATATAAATCAAAACATACACATTTTCATTGTATATACAAGAAATGTACATCAAAACATACACATTTTCATTGTACACTCAAGAAATGTACATCAAAACACACACATTTTCAGTGCACATTCAAGAAATGTATATCAAATCATACACAGTTTCATTTTACCTTTCAGAAATGTACATCAAAACATACACATTTTCAGGGTACATTCAAGAAATGTATATCAAAACATACACAGTTTCATTTTACCTTTCAGAAATGCACATCAAAACATACACATTTTCAGTGTACATTCAAGAAATGTACATCAAAACATACAAATTTTCATTGTATATACAAGAAATGTACACCAAAACATACACATTTTCATTGTACATTAAAGAAATGTACATCAACACCTACACATTTTCAGTGTACATTCAACAAATGTACATCAAAACATACACATTTTCATTGTACACTCAAGAAGTGTACATCAAAACATACACATTTTCAGTGTACATTCAAGAAATGTACATCAAAACATACACATTTTCATTGTATATACCAGAAATGTACATCAAAACATACACATTTTCATTGTATGTACAAGAAATGTACATCAAAACATACACATTATCAGTGTACATTCAAGAAATGTACATCAAAACATATACATTTTCATTGTATATACAAGAAATGTACATCAAAACATACACATTTTCAGTGTACATTCAAGAAATGTACATCAAAACATACACATTTTCATTGTACATTCAAGAAATGTACATCAAAACATACACATTTTCATTGTACATTCTAGAAATATAAATCAAAACATACACATTTTCATTGTATATACAAGAAATGTACATCAAAACATACACATTTTCATTGTACACTCAAGAAATGTACATCAAAACATACACATTTTCAGTGCACATTCAAGAAATGTATATCAAATCATACACATTTTCATTTTACGTTCCAGAAATGTACATCAAAACATACACATTTTCATTGTACATTCAAGAAATGTACATCAAAACATACACATTTTCATTGTACATTCAAGAAATATACATCAAAACATACACATTTTCATTGTACATTCATGAAATGTACATCAAAACATACACATTTTCATTGTACAATCAAGAAATGTACATCAAAACATACACATTTTCAGTGTACATTCATGAAATGTACATCAAAACATACACATTTTCATTGTACATTCAAGAAATGTACATCAAAACATACACATTTTCATTGTTCATTCTAGAAATATAAATCAAAACATACACATTTTCATTGTATATACAAGAAATGTACATCAAAACATACACATTTTCAGTGTACATTCAAGAAATGTATATCAAAACATACACATTTACAGTGTACATTCAAGAAATGTACATCAAAGCATACACATTTTCAGAATACATTCAAGAAGTGTACATCAAAACATACACATTTTCAGTGCACATTCAAGAAATGTATATCAAATCATACACATTTTCATTTTACGTTCCAGAAATGTACATCAAAAATTACACATTTTCATTGTACATTCAAGAATTGTACATCAAAACATACACATTTTCATTGTACATTCAAGAAATATACATCAAAACATACACATTTTCATTGTACATTCAAGAAATGTACATCAAAACATACACATTTTCATTGTACATTCTAGAAATATAAATCAAAACATACACATTTTCATTGTATATACAAGAAATGTACATCAAAACATATACATTTTCATTGTACATTCAAGAAATGTATATCAAAACATACACATTTTCAGTGTACATTCAAAAAAAGTACATCAAAACATACACATTTTCATTGTACATTCAAGAAATGTACATCAAAACATACACATTGTCATTGTACATTCAAGAAATGTACATCAAAACATACACATTTTCATTGTACATTCTAAGAATGTACATCAAAACATACACATTTTCAGTGTACATTCAAGAAATGTACATCAAAACATACAAATTTTCATTGTATATACAAGAAATGTACATCAAAACATACACATTTTCATTGTACATTAAAGAAATGTACATCAAAACCTACACATTTTCAGTGTACATTCAAGAAATGTACATCAAAACATACACATTTTCATTGTATGAAGAAGTGTACATCACTCAAGAAGTGTACATCAAAACACACACATTTTCAGTGTACATTCAAGAAATGTACATCAAAACATACACATTTTCATTGTATATACCAGAAATGTACATCAAAACATACACATTTTCATTGTATATACAAGAAATGTACATCAAAACATACACATTTTCAGTGTACATTCAAGAAATGTACATCAAAACATATACATTTTCATTGTATATACAAGAAATGTACATCAAAACATACACATTTTCAGTGTACATTCAAGAAATGTACATGAAAACATATACATTTTCATTGTATATACAAGAAATGTACATCAAAACATACACATTTTCAGTGTACATTCAAGAAATGTATATCAAAACATACACATTTACAGTGTACATTCAAGAAATGTACATCAAAACATACACATTTTCAGTATACATTCAAGAAATGTACATCAAAACATACACATTTTCATTGTACATTCAAGAAATGTATATCAAAACATACACATTTTCAGTGTACATTCAAGAAATGTACATCAAAACATACACATTTTCAGATTAAATTCAAGAAATGTACATCAAAACATACACATTTTCATTGTATATACAAGAAATGTACATCAAAACATATACATTTTCATTGTATATACAAGAAATGTACATCAAAACATACACATTTTCAGTGTACATTCAAGAAATGTATATCAAAACATACACATTTACAGTGTACATTCAAGAAATGTACATCAAAACATACACATTTTCAGTATACATTCAAGAAATGTACATCAAAACATACACATTTTCATTGTACATTCAAGAAATGTATATCAAAACATACACATTTTCAGTGTACATTCAAGAAATGTACATCAAAACATACACATTTTCATTGTATATACAAGAAATGTACATCAAAACATACACATTTTCATTGTATATACAAGAAATGTAAATCAAAACATACACATTTTCAGTGTACACTAAAGAAATGTACATCAAAATATACACATTTTCATTGTACATACAAGAAATGTAGATCAAAACATACACATTTTCTTTGTACATTCAAGAAATGTACATCAAAACATACACATTTTCATTGTACACTCAAGAAATGTACATCAAAACATACACATTTTCATTGTACACTCAAAAAATGTACATCAAAACATACACTTTTTCATTGTACATTCAAGAAATGTATATCAAAACATACACATTTTCATTGTACATTCAAGAAATGTACATCAAAACATACACATTTTCATTGTACATTCAAGATATGTACATTAAAACATACACATTTTGATTGTACATTCAAGAAATGTACATCAAAACATACACATTTTCATTGTACACTCAAGAAATGTACATCAAAACATACACTTTTTCAGTGTACACTAAAGAAATGTACATCAAAACATACACATTTTCATTGTACATTCAAGAAATGCACATCAAAACATACACATTTTCATTGTACATTCAAGAAATGTACATCAAAACATACACATTCTCATTGTACATTCAAGAAATGTATATCAAAACATACACATTTTCATTGTACATTCCAGAAATGTACATCAAAACATACACATTTTCAGGGTACATTCAAGAAATGTATATCAAAACATACACAGTTTCATTTTACCTTTCAGAAATGCACATCAAAACATACACATTTTCAGTGTACATTGAAGAAATGTACATCAAAACATACAAATTTTCATTGTATATACAAGAAATGTACACCAAAACATACACATTTTCATTGTACATTAAAGAAATGTACATCAACACCTACACATTTTCAGTGTACATTCAACAAATGTACATCAAAACATACACATTTTCATTGTACACTCAAGAAGTGTACATCAAAACATACACATTTTCAGTGTACATTCAAGAAATGTACATCAAAACATACACATTTTCATTGTATATACCAGAAATGTACATCAAAACATACACATTTTCATTGTATGTACAAGAAATGTACATCAAAACATACACATTATCAGTGTACATTCAAGAAATGTACATCAAAACATATACATTTTCATTGTATATACAAGAAATGTACATCAAAACATACACATTTTCAGTGTACATTCAAGAAATGTACATCAAAACATACACATTTTCATTGTACATTCAAGAAATGTACATCAAAACATACACATTTTCATTGTACATTCTAGAAATATAAATCAAAACATACACATTTTCATTGTATATACAAGAAATGTACATCAAAACATACACATTTTCATTGTACACTCAAGAAATGTACATCAAAACATACACATTTTCAGTGCACATTCAAGAAATGTATATCAAATCATACACATTTTCATTTTACGTTCCAGAAATGTACATCAAAACATACACATTTTCATTGTACATTCAAGAAATGTACATCAAAACATACACATTTTCATTGAACATTCAAGAAATATACATCAAAACATACACATTTTCATTGTACATTCATGAAATGTACATCAAAACATACACATTTTCATTGTACAATCAAGAAATGTACATCAAAACATACACATTTTCAGTGTACATTCATGAAATGTACATCAAAACATACACATTTTCATTGTACATTCAAGAAATGTACATCAAAACATACACATTTTCATTGTTCATTCTAGAAATATAAATCAAAACATACACATTTTCATTGTATATACAAGAAATGTACATCAAAACATACACATTTTCAGTGTACATTCAAGAAATGTATATCAAAACATACACATTTACAGTGTACATTCAAGAAATGTACATCAAAGCATACACATTTTCAGAATACATTCAAGAAGTGTACATCAAAACATACACATTTTCAGTGCACATTCAAGAAATGTATATCAAATCATACACATTTTCATTTTACGTTCCAGAAATGTACATCAAAAATTACACATTTTCATTGTACATTCAAGAATTGTACATCAAAACATACACATTTTCATTGTACATTCAAGAAATATACATCAAAACATACACATTTTCATTGTACATTCAAGAAATGTACATCAAAACATACACATTTTCATTGTACATTCTAGAAATATAAATCAAAACATACACATTTTCATTGTATATACAAGAAATGTACATCAAAACATATACATTTTCATTGTACATTCAAGAAATGTATATCAAAACATACACATTTTCAGTGTACATTCAAAAAAAGTACATCAAAACATACACATTTTCATTGTACATTCAAGAAATGTACATCAAAACATACACATTTTCATTGTACATTCAAGAAATGTACATCAAAACATACACATTTTCATTGTACATTCTAAGAATGTACATCAAAACATACACATTTTCAGTGTACATTCAAGAAATGTACATCAAAACATACAAATTTTCATTGTATATACAAGAAATGTACATCAAAACATACACATTTTCATTGTACATTAAAGAAATGTACATCAAAACCTACACATTTTCAGTGTACATTCAAGAAATGTACATCAAAACATACACATTTTCATTGTATGAAGAAGTGTACATCACTCAAGAAGTGTACATCAAAACACACACATTTTCAGTGTACATTCAAGAAATGTACATCAAAACATACACATTTTCATTGTATATACCAGAAATGTACATCAAAACATACACATTTTCATTGTATATACAAGAAATGTACATCAAAACATACACATTTTCAGTGTACATTCAAGAAATGTACATCAAAACATATACATTTTCATTGTATATACAAGAAATGTACATCAAAACATACACTTTTTCAGTGTACATTCAAGAAATGTACATGAAAACATATACATTTTCATTGTATATACAAGAAATGTACATCAAAACATACACATTTTCAGTGTACATTCAAGAAATGTATATCAAAACATACACATTTACAGTGTACATTCAAGAAATGTACATCAAAACATACACATTTTCAGTATACATTCAAGAAATGTACATCAAAACATACACATTTTCATTGTACATTCAAGAAATGTATATCAAAACATACACATTTTCAGTGTACATTCAAGAAATGTACATCAAAACATACACATTTTCAGATTAAATTCAAGAAATGTACATCAAAACATACACATTTTCATTGTATATACAAGAAATGTACATCAAAACATATACATTTTCATTGTATATACAAGAAATGTACATCAAAACATACACATTTTCAGTGTACATTCAAGAAATGTATATCAAAACATACACATTTACAGTGTACATTCAAGAAATGTACATCAAAACATACACATTTTCAGTATACATTCAAGAAATGTACATCAAAACATACACATTTTCATTGTACATTCAAGAAATGTATATCAAAACATACACATTTTCAGTGTACATTCAAGAAATGTACATCAAAACATACACATTTTCATTGTATATACAAGAAATGTACATCAAAACATACACATTTTCATTGTATATACAAGAAATGTAAATCAAAACATACACATTTTCAGTGTACACTAAAGAAATGTACATCAAAATATACACATTTTCATTGTACATACAAGAAATGTAGATCAAAACATACACATTTTCTTTGTACATTCAAGAAATGTACATCAAAACATACACATTTTCATTGTACACTCAAGAAATGTACATCAAAACATACACATTTTCATTGTACACTCAAAAAATGTACATCAAAACATACACTTTTTCATTGTACATTCAAGAAATGTATATCAAAACATACACATTTTCATTGTACATTCAAGAAATGTACATCAAAACATACACATTTTCATTGTACATTCAAGATATGTACATTAAAACATACACATTTTGATTGTACATTCAAGAAATGTACATCAAAACATACACATTTTCATTGTACACTCAAGAAATGTACATCAAAACATACACTTTTTCAGTGTACACTAAAGAAATGTACATCAAAACATACACATTTTCATTGTACATTCAAGAAATGCACATCAAAACATACACATTTTCATTGTACATTCAAGAAATGTACATCAAAACATACACATTCTCATTGTACATTCAAGAAATGTATATCAAAACATACACATTTTCATTGTACATTCCAGAAATGTACATCAAAACATACACATTTTCATTGTACATTCAAGAAATGTACATTAAAACATACACATTTTCATTGTACATTCAAGAAATGTACATCAAAACATACACATTTTCATTGTACACTCAAGAAATGTACATCAAAACATACACATTTTCATTGTTCATTCTAGAAATATAAATCAAAACATACACATTTTCATTGTATATACAAGAAATGTACATCAAAACATACACATTTTCATTGTACACTCAAGAAATGTACATCAAAACACACACATTTTCAGTGCACATTCAAGAAATGTATATCAAATCATACACAGTTTCATTTTACCTTTCAGAAATGTACATCAAAACATACACATTTTCAGGGTACATTCAAGAAATGTATATCAAAACATACACAGTTTCATTTTACCTTTCAGAAATGCACATCAAAACATACACATTTTCAGTGTACATTCAAGAAATGTACATCAAAACATACAAATTTTCATTGTATATACAAGAAATGTACACCAAAACATACACATTTTCATTGTACATTAAAGAAATGTACATCAACACCTACACATTTTCAGTGTACATTCAACAAATGTACATCAAAACATACACATTTTCATTGTACACTCAAGAAGTGTACATCAAAACATACACATTTTCAGTGTACATTCAAGAAATGTACATCAAAACATACACATTTTCATTGTATATACCAGAAATGTACATCAAAACATACACATTTTCATTGTATGTACAAGAAATGTACATCAAAACATACACATTTTCAGTGTACACTAAAGAAATGTACATCAAAACATACACATTTTCATTGTACACTCAAGAAATGTACATCAAAACATACACATTTTCATTGTACACTCAAAAAATGTACATCAAAACATACACTTTTTCATTGTACATTCAAGAAATGTATATCAAAACATACACATTTTCATTGTACATTCCAGAAATGTACATCAAAACATACACATTTTCATTGTACATTCAAGAAATGTACATTAAAACATACACATTTTCATTGTACATTCAAGAAATGTACATCAAAACATACACATTTTCATTGTACACTCAAGAAATGTACATCAAAACATACACATTTTCATTGTTCATTCCAGAAATATAAATCAAAACATACACATTTTCATTGTATATACAAGAAATGTACATCAAAACATACACATTTTCATTGTACACTCAAGAAATGTACATCAAAACATACACTTTTTCAGTGTACACTAAAGAAATGTACATCAAAACATACACATTTTCATTGTACATTCAAGAAATGCACATCAAAACATACACATTTTCATTGTACATTCAAGAAATGTACATCAAAACATACACATTCTCATTGTACATTCAAGAAATGTATATCAAAACATACACATTTTCATTGTACATTCCAGAAATGTACATCAAAACATACACATTTTCATTGTACATTCAAGAAATGTACATTAAAACATACACATTTTCATTGTACATTCAAGAAATGTACATCAAAACATACACATTTTCATTGTACACTCAAGAAATGTACATCAAAACATACACATTTTCATTGTTCATTCTAGAAATATAAATCAAAACATACACATTTTCATTGTATATACAAGAAATGTACATCAAAACATACACATTTTCATTGTACACTCAAGAAATGTACATCAAAACACACACATTTTCAGTGCACATTCAAGAAATGTATATCAAATCATACACAGTTTCATTTTACCTTTCAGAAATGTACATCAAAACATACACATTTTCATTGTATATACCAGAAATGTACATCAAAACATGCACATTTTCATTGTATATACAAGAAATGTACATCAAAACATACACATTATCAGTGTACATTCAAGAAATGTACATCAAAACATATACATTTTCATTGTATATACAAGAAATGTACATCAAAACATACACATTTTCAGTGTACATTCAAGAAATGTACATGAAAACATATACATTTTCATTGTACATTCAAGAAATGTATATCAAAACATACACATTTTCAGATTACATTCAAGAAATGTACATCAAAACATACACATTTTCATTGTATATACAAGAAATGTACATCAAAACATATACATTTTCATTGTATATACAAGAAATGTACATCAAAACATACACATTTTCAGTGTACATTCAAGAAATGTACATCAAAACATACACAGTTTCATTGTACACTCAAGAAATGTACATCAAAACATACACATTTTCAGTGTACATTCAAGAAATGTACATCAAAACATACACATTTTCATTGTACATTCAAGAAATGCACATCAAAACATACACATTTTCATTGTTCATTCTAGAAATATAAATCAAAACATACACATTTTCATTGTACACTAAGGAAATGTACATCAAAACATACACGTTTTCATTGTATATTCAAGAAATGTACATCAAAAAATACACATTTTCAGTGCACATTCAAGAAATGTATATCAAATCATACACATTTTCATTTTACGTTCCAGAAATGTACATCAAAACATACACATTTTCAGTGTACATTCAAGAAATGTACATCAAAAAATACACATTTTCAGTGTACATTCAAGAAATGTACATCAAAGCAAACACATTTTCATTGTACACTAAGGAAATGTACATCAAAACATACACGTTTTCATTGTATATTCAAGAAATGCACATCAAAACATACACATTTTCATTGTACATTCAAGAAATATACATCAAAACATACACATTTTCATTGTACATTCAAGAAATGTACATCAAAACATACACATTCTCATTGTACATTCAAGAAATGTACATCAAAACATACACATTTTGATTGTACACTCAAGAAACGTACATAAAAACATACACATTTTCATTGTACATTCAAGAAATGTACATCAAAACATACACATTTTCATTGTACATTCAAGAAATGTATATCAAAACATATACATTTTCATTGTACATTCAAGAAATGTACATCAAAACATACACATTTTCATTGTACATTCAAGAAATGTACATCAAAACATACAAATTTTCATTGTATATACAAGAAATGTACATCAAAACATACACATTTTCATTGTACATTAAAGAAATGTACATCAAAACCTACACATTTTCAGTGTACATTCAAGCAATGTACATCAAGACATACACATTTTCATTGTACATTCAAGAAGTGTACATCAAAACATACACATTTTCAGTATACATTCAAGAAATGTACATGAAAACATATATATTTTCATTGTACATTCAAGAAATGTATATCAAAACATACACATTTTCAGTGTACATTCAAGAAATGTACATCAAAACATACACATTTTCATTGTACATTCAAGAAATGTAGATCAAAACATATACATTTTCATTGTATATACAAGAAATGTACATCAAAACATACACATTTTCAGTGTACATTCAAGAAATGTACATCAAAACATATACATTTTCATTGTACATTCAAGAAATGTATATCAAAACATACACATTTTCAGATTATATTCAAGAAATGTACATCAAAACATACACATTTTCATTGTATATACAAGAAATGTACATCAAAACATATACATTTTCATTGTATATACAAGAAATGTACATCAAAACATACCCATTTTCAGTGTACATTCAAGAAATGTATATCAAAACATACACATTTACAGTGTACATTCAAGTAATGTACATCAAAACATACACATTTTCAATATACATTCAAGAAATGTACATCAAAACATACACATTTTCATTGTACATTCAAGAAATGTATATCAAAACATACACATTTTCAGTGTACATTCAAGAAATGTACATCAAAACATACACATTTTCATTGTACACTCAAGAAGTGTACATCAAAACATACACATTTTCAGTATACATTCAAGAAATGTACATCAAAACACACACACTTTCATTGTATATACCAGAATATACATCAAAACATACACATTTTCATGGTATATACAAGAAATGTACATCAAAACATACACATTATCAGTGTACATTCAAGAAATGTACATCAAAACATATACATTTTCATTGTATATACATGAAATGTACATCAAAACATACACATTTTTAGTTTACATTCAAGAAATGTACATGAATACATATACATTTTCATTGTACATTCAAGAAATGTATATCAAAACATACACATTTTCAGATTACATTCAAGAAATGTACATCAAAACATACACATTTTCATTGTATATACAAGAAATGTACATCAAAACATATACATTTTCATTGTATATACAAGAAATGTACATCAAAACATACACATTTTCAGTGTACATTCAAGAAATGTATATCAAAACATACACATTTACAGTGTACATTCAAGAAATGTACATCAAAACATACACATTTTCATTGTACATTCAAGAAATGTATATCAAAACATACACATTTTCAGTGTACATTCAAGAAATGTACATCAAAACATACACATTTTCATTGTATATACAAGAAATATACATCAAAACATACACATTTTCATTGTATATACAAGAAATGTACATCAAAACATACACATTTTCAGTGTACACTAAAGAAATGTACATCAAAACATACACATTTTCATTGTACACTCAAGAAATGTACATCAAAACATACACATTTTCATTGTACACTCAAAAAATGTACATCAAAACATACACTTTTTCATTGTACATTCAAGAAATGTATATCAAAACATACACATTTTCATTGTACATTCCAGAAATGTACATCAAAACATACACATTTTCATTGTACATTCAAGAAATGTACATTAAAACATACACATTTTCATTGTACATTCAAGAAATGTACATCAAAACATACACATTTTCATTGTACACTCAAGAAATGTACATCAAAACATACACATTTTCATTGTTCATTCTAGAAATATAAATCAAAACATACACATTTTCATTGTATATACAAGAAATGTACATCAAAACATACACATTTTCATTGTACACTCAAGAAATGTACATCAAAACACACACATTTTCAGTGCACATTCAAGAAATGTATATCAAATCATACACAGTTTCATTTTACCTTTCAGAAATGTACATCAAAACATACACATTTTCAGGGTAAATTCAAGAAGTGTATATCAAAACATACACAGTTTCATTTTACCTTTCAGAAATGCACATCAAAACATACACATTTTCAGTGTACATTCAAGAAATGTACATCAAAACATACAAATTTTCATTGTATATACAAGAAATGTACACCAAAACATACACATTTTCATTGTACATTAAAGAAATGTACATCAACACCTACACATTTTCAGTGTACATTCAACAAATGTACATCAAAACATACACATTTTCATTGTACACTCAAGAAGTGTACATCAAAACATACACATTTTCAGTGTACATTCAAGAAATGTACATCAAAACATACACATTTTCATTGTATATACCAGAAATGTACATCAAAACATACACATTTTCATTGTATGTACAAGAAATGTACATCAAAACATACACATTATCAGTGTACATTCAAGAAATGTACATCAAAACATATACATTTTCATTGTATATACAAGAAATGTACATCAAAACATACACATTTTCAGTGTACATTCAAGAAATGTACATCAAAACATACACATTTTCATTGTACATTCAAGAATGTACATTAAAACATACACATTTTCATTGTACATTCAAGAAATGTACATCAAAACATACACATTTTCATTGTACACTCAAGAAATGTACATCAAAACATACACATTTTCATTGTTCATTCTAGAAATATAAATCAAAACATACACATTTTCATTGTATATACAAGAAATGTACATCAAAACATACACATTTTCATTGTACACTCAAGAAATGTACATCAAAACACACACATTTTCAGTGCACATTCAAGAAATGTATATCAAATCATACACAGTTTCATTTTACCTTTCAGAAATGTACATCAAAACATACACATTTTCAGGGTACATTCAAGAAATGTATATCAAAACATACACAGTTTCATTTTACCTTTCAGAAATGCACATCAAAACATACACATTTTCAGTGTACATTCAAGAAATGTACATCAAAACATACAAATTTTCATTGTATATACAAGAAATGTACACCAAAACATACACATTTTCATTGTACATTAAAGAAATGTACATCAACACCTACACATTTTCAGTGTACATTCAACAAATGTACATCAAAACATACACATTTTCATTGTACACTCAAGAAGTGTACATCAAAACATACACATTTTCAGTGTACATTCAAGAAATGTACATCAAAACATACACATTTTCATTGTATATACCAGAAATGTACATCAAAACATACACATTTTCATTGTATGTACAAGAAATGTACATCAAAACATACACATTTTCAGTGTACACTAAAGAAATGTACATCAAAACATACACATTTTCATTGTACACTCAAGAAATGTACATCAAAACATACACATTTTCATTGTACACTCAAAAAATGTACATCAAAACATACACTTTTTCATTGTACATTCAAGAAATGTATATCAAAACATACACATTTTCATTGTACATTCCAGAAATGTACATCAAAACATACACATTTTCATTGTACATTCAAGAAATGTACATTAAAACATACACATTTTCATTGTACATTCAAGAAATGTACATCAAAACATACACATTTTCATTGTACACTCAAGAAATGTACATCAAAACATACACATTTTCATTGTTCATTCTAGAAATATAAATCAAAACATACACATTTTCATTGTATATACAAGAAATGTACATCAAAACATACACATTTTCATTGTACACTCAAGAAATGTACATCAAAACATACACTTTTTCAGTGTACACTAAAGAAATGTACATCAAAACATACACATTTTCATTGTACATTCAAGAAATGCACATCAAAACATACACATTTTCATTGTACATTCAAGAAATGTACATCAAAACATACACATTCTCATTGTACATTCAAGAAATGTATATCAAAACATACACACTTTCATTGTACATTCCAGAAATGTACATCAAAACATACACATTTTCATTGTACATTCAAGAAATGTACATTAAAACATACACATTTTCATTGTACATTCAAGAAATGTACATCAAAACATACACATTTTCATTGTACACTCAAGAAATGTACATCAAAACATACACATTTTCATTGTTCATTCTAGAAATATAAATCAAAACATACACATTTTCATTGTATATACAAGAAATGTACATCAAAACATACACATTTTCATTGTACACTCAAGAAATGTACATCAAAACACACACATTTTCAGTGCACATTCAAGAAATGTATATCAAATCATACACAGTTTCATTTTACCTTTCAGAAATGTACATCAAAACATACACATTTTCATTGTATATACCAGAAATGTACATCAAAACATGCACATTTTCATTGTATATACAAGAAATGTACATCAAAACATACACATTATCAGTGTACATTCAAGAAATGTACATCAAAACATATACATTTTCATTGTATATACAAGAAATGTACATCAAAACATACACATTTTCAGTGTACATTCAAGAAATGTACATGAAAACATATACATTTTCATTGTACATTCAAGAAATGTATATCAAAACATACACATTTTCAGATTACATTCAAGAAATGTACATCAAAACATACACATTTTCATTGTATATACAAGAAATGTACATCAAAACATATACATTTTCATTGTATATACAAGAAATGTACATCAAAACATACACATTTTCAGTGTACATTCAAGAAATGTACATCAAAACATACACAGTTTCATTGTACACTCAAGAAATGTACATCAAAACATACACATTTTCAGTGTACATTCAAGAAATGTACATCAAAACATACACATTTTCATTGTACATTCAAGAAATGCACATCAAAACATACACATTTTCATTGTTCATTCTAGAAATATAAATCAAAACATACACATTTTCATTGTACACTAAGGAAATGTACATCAAAACATACACGTTTTCATTGTATATTCAAGAAATGTACATCAAAAAATACACATTTTCAGTGCACATTCAAGAAATGTATATCAAATCATACACATTTTCATTTTACGTTCCAGAAATGTACATCAAAACATACACATTTTCAGTGTACATTCAAGAAATGTACATCAAAAAATACACATTTTCAGTGTACATTCAAGAAATGTACATCAAAGCAAACACATTTTCATTGTACACTAAGGAAATGTACATCAAAACATACACGTTTTCATTGTATATTCAAGAAATGCACATCAAAACATACACATTTTCATTGTACATTCAAGAAATATACATCAAAACATACACATTTTCATTGTACATTCAAGAAATGTACATCAAAACATACACATTCTCATTGTACATTCAAGAAATGTACATCAAAACATACACATTTTGATTGTACACTCAAGAAACGTACATAAAAACATACACATTTTCATTGTACATTCAAGAAATGTACATCAAAACATACACATTTTCATTGTACATTCAAGAAATGTATATCAAAACATATACATTTTCATTGTACATTCAAGAAATGTACATCAAAACATACACAATTTCATTGTACATTCAAGAAATGTACATCAAAACATACAAATTTTCATTGTATATACAAGAAATGTACATCAAAACATACACATTTTCATTGTACATTAAAGAAATGTACATCAAAACCTACACATTTTCAGTGTACATTCAAGCAATGTACATCAAGACATACACATTTTCATTGTACATTCAAGAAGTGTACATCAAAACATACACATTTTCAGTATACATTCAAGAAATGTACATGAAAACATATACATTTTCATTGTACATTCAAGAAATGTATATCAAAACATACACATTTTCAGTGTACATTCAAGAAATGTACATCAAAACATACACATTTTCATTGTACATTCAAGAAATGTAGATCAAAACATATACATTTTCATTGTATATACAAGAAATGTACATCAAAACATACACATTTTCAGTGTACATTCAAGAAATGTACATCAAAACATATACATTTTCATTGTACATTCAAGAAATGTATATCAAAACATACACATTTTCAGATTACATTCAAGAAATGTACATCAAAACATACACATTTTCATTGTATATACAAGAAATGTACATCAAAACATATACATTTTCATTGTATATACAAGAAATGTACATCAAAACATACCCATTTTCAGTGTACATTCAAGAAATGTATATCAAAACATACACATTTACAGTGTACATTCAAGTAATGTACATCAAAACATACACATTTTCAATATACATTCAAGAAATGTACATCAAAACATACACATTTTCATTGTACATTCAAGAAATGTATATCAAAACATATACATTTTCATTGTATATACAAGAAATGTACATCAAAACATACACATTTTCAGTGTACATTCAAGAAATGTACATGAAAACATATACATTTTCATTGTATATACAAGAAATGTACATCAAAACATACACATTTTCAGTGTACATTCAAGAAATGTATATCAAAACATACACATTTACAGTGTACATTCAAGAAATGTACATCAAAACATACACATTTTCAGTATACATTCAAGAAATGTACATCAAAACATACACATTTTCATTGTACATTCAAGAAATGTATATCAAAACATACACATTTTCAGTGTACATTCAAGAAATGTACATCAAAACATACACATTTTCAGATTAAATTCAAGAAATGTACATCAAAACATACACATTTTCATTGTATATACAAGAAATGTACATCAAAACATATACATTTTCATTGTATATACAAGAAATGTACATCAAAACATACACATTTTCAGTGTACATTCAAGAAATGTATATCAAAACATACACATTTACAGTGTACATTCAAGAAATGTACATCAAAACATACACATTTTCATTGTACATTCAAGAAATGTATATCAAAACATACACATTTTCAGTGTACATTCAAGAAATGTACATCAAAACATACACATTTTCATTGTATATACAAGAAATATACATCAAAACATACACATTTTCATTGTATATACAAGAAATGTACATCAAAACATACACATTTTCAGTGTACACTAAAGAAATGTACATCAAAACATACACATTTTCATTGTACACTCAAGAAATGTACATCAAAACATACACATTTTCATTGTACACTCAAAAAATGTACATCAAAACATACACTTTTTCATTGTACATTCAAGAAATGTATATCAAAACATACACATTTTCATTGTACATTCCAGAAATGTACATCAAAACATACACATTTTCATTGTACATTCAAGAAATGTACATTAAAACATACACATTTTCATTGTACATTCAAGAAATGTACATCAAAACATACACATTTTCATTGTACACTCAAGAAATGTACATCAAAACATACACATTTTCATTGTTCATTCTAGAAATATAAATCAAAACATACACATTTTCATTGTATATACAAGAAATGTACATCAAAACATACACATTTTCATTGTACACTCAAGAAATGTACATCAAAACACACACATTTTCAGTGCACATTCAAGAAATGTATATCAAATCATACACAGTTTCATTTTACCTTTCAGAAATGTACATCAAAACATACACATTTTCAGGGTACATTCAAGAAATGTATATCAAAACATACACAGTTTCATTTTACCTTTCAGAAATGCACATCAAAACATACACATTTTCAGTGTACATTCAAGAAATGTACATCAAAACATACAAATTTTCATTGTATATACAAGAAATGTACACCAAAACATACACATTTTCATTGTACATTAAAGAAATGTACATCAACACCTACACATTTTCAGTGTACATTCAACAAATGTACATCAAAACATACACATTTTCATTGTACACTCAAGAAGTGTACATCAAAACATACACATTTTCAGTGTACATTCAAGAAATGTACATCAAAACATACACATTTTCATTGTATATACCAGAAATGTAGATCAAAACATACACATTTTCATTGTATGTACAAGAAATGTACATCAAAACATACACATTATCAGTGTACATTCAAGAAATGTACATCAAAACATATACATTTTCATTGTATATACAAGAAATGTACATCAAAACATACACATTTTCAGTGTACATTCAAGAAATGTACATCAAAACATACACATTTTCATTGTACATTCAAGAAATGTACATCAAAACATACACATTTTCATTGTACATTCTAGAAATATAAATCAAAACATACACATTTTCATTGTATATAGAAGAAATGTACATCAAAACATACACATTTTCATTGTACACTCAAGAAATGTACATCAAAACATACACATTTTCAGTGCACATTCAAGAAATGTATATCAAATCATACACATTTTCATTTTACGTTCCAGAAATGTACATCAAAACATACACATTTTCATTGTACATTCAAGAAATGTACATCAAAACATACACATTTTCATTGTACATTCAAGAAATATACATCAAAACATACACATTTTCATTGTACATTCATGAAATGTACATCAAAACATACACATTTTCATTGTACAATCAAGAAATGTACATCAAAACATACACATTTTCAGTGTACATTCATGAAATGTACATCAAAACATACACATTTTCATTGTACATTCAAGAAATGTACATCAAAACATACACATTTTCATTGTTCATTCTAGAAATATAAATCAAAACATACACATTTTCATTGTATATACAAGAAATGTACATCAAAACATACACATTTTCAGTGTACATTCAAGAAATGTATATCAAAACATACACATTTACAGTGTACATTCAAGAAATGTACATCAAAGCATACACATTTTCAGTATACATTCAAGAAGTGTACATCAAAACATACACATTTTCAGTGCACATTCAAGAAATGTATATCAAATCATACACATTTTCATTTTACGTTCCAGAAATGTACATCAGAAATTACACATTTTCATTGTACATTCAAGAATTGTACATCAAAACATACACATTTTCATTGTACATTCAAGAAATATACATCAAAACATACACATTTTCATTGTACATTCAAGAAATGTACATCAAAACATACACATTTTCATTGTACATTCTAGAAATATAAATCAAAACATACACATTTTCATTGTATATACAAGAAATGTACATCAAAACATATACATTTTCATTGTACATTCAAGAAACGTATATCAAAACATACACATTTTCAGTGTACATTCAAGAAATGTACATCAAAACATACACATTTTCATTGTACATTCAAGAAATGTACATCAAAACATACACATTTTCATTGTACATTCAAGAAATGTACATCAAAACATACACATTTTCATTGTACATTCTAAGAATGTACATCAAAACATACACATTTTCAGTGTACATTCAAGAAATGTACATCAAAACATACAAATTTTAATTGTATATACAAGAAATGTACATCAAAACATACACATTTTCATTGTACATTAAAGAAATGTACATCAAAACCTACACATTTTCAGTGTACATTCAAGAAATGTACATCAAAACATACACATTTTCATTGTATGAAGAAGTGTACATCACTCAAGAAGTGTACATCAAAACACACACATTTTCAGTGTACATTCAAGAAATGTACATCAAAACATACACATTTTCATTGTATATACCAGAAATGTACATCAAAACATACACATTTTCATTGTATATACAAGAAATGTACATCAAAACATACACATTTTCAGTGTACATTCAAGAAATGTACATCAAAACATATACATTTTCATTGTATATACAAGAAATGTACATAAAAACATACACATTTTCAGTGTACATTCAAGAAATGTACATGAAAACATATACATTTTCATTGTATATACAAGAAATGTACATCAAAACATACACATTTTCAGTGTACATTCAAGAAATGTATATCAAAACATACACATTTACAGTGTACATTCAAGAAATGTACATCAAAACATACACATTTTCAGTATACATTCACGAAATGTACATCAAAACATACACATTTTCATTGTACATTCAAGAAATGTATATCAAAACATACACATTTTCAGTGTACATTCAAGAAATGTACATCAAAACATACACATTTTCAGATTAAATTCAAGAAATGTACATCAAAACATACACATTTTCATTGTATATACAAGAAATGTACATCAAAACATATACATTTTCATTGTATATACAAGAAATGTACATCAAAACATACACATTTTCAGTGTACATTCAAGAAATGTATATCAAAACATACACATTTACAGTGTACATTCAAGAAATGTACATCAAAACATACACATTTTCAGTATACATTCAAGAAATGTACATCAAAACATACACATTTTCATTGTACATTCAAGAAATGTATATCAAAACATACACATTTTCAGTGTACATTCAAGAAATGTACATCAAAACATACACATTTTCATTGTATATACAAGAAATGTACATCAAAACATACACATTTTCATTGTATATACAAGAAATGTAAATCAAAACATACACATTTTCAGTGTACACTAAAGAAATGTACATCAAAATATACACATTTTCATTGTACATTCAAGAAATGTAGATCAAAACATACACATTTTCTTTGTACATTCAAGAAATGTACATCAAAACATACACATTTTCATTGTACACTCAAGAAATGTACATCAAAACATACACATTTTCATTCTACACTCAAAAAATGTACATCAAAACATACACTTTTTCATTGTACATTCAAGAAATGTATATCAAAACATACACATTTTCATTGTACATTCAAGAAATGTACATCAAAACATACACATTTTCATTGTACATTCAAGATATGTACATTAAAACATACACATTTTGATTGTACATTCAAGAAATGTACATCAAAACATACACATTTTCATTGTACACTCAAGAAATGTACATCAAAACATACACTTTTTCAGTGTACACTAAAGAAATGTACATCAAAACATACACATTTTCATTGTACATTCAAGAAATGCACATCAAAACATACACATTTTCATTGTACATTCAAGAAATGTACATCAAAACATACACATTCTCATTGTACATTCAAGAAATGTACATCAAAACATACACATTCTCATTGTACATTCAAGAAATGTACATCAAAGCATACACATTTTCATTGTACACTCAAGAAATGTACATCAAAACATACACATTTTCGTTGTAAATTCAAGAAATGTATATCAAAACATACACATTTTCATTGTTCATTCAAGAAATGTACATCAAAACATACACATTTTCATTGTACATTCAAGAAATGTACATCAAAACATACACATTTTCATTGTACATTCAAAGAATGTACATCAAAACGTACACATTTTCATTGTACATTCAAGAAATGTACATCAAAACACACACATTTTCATTGTACACTCAAGAAATGTACATCAAAACATACACATTTTCAGTGTACAATCAAGAAATGTACATAAAAACATACACACTTTCATTGTATATACCAGAAATGTACATCAAAACATACACATTTTCATTGTATATACAAGAAATGTACATCAGAACATACACATTTTCAGTGTACATTAAAGAAATGTATATCAAAACCTACACATTTGCAGTGTACATTCAAGAAATGTACATCAAAACATACACATTTTCATTGTACACTCAAGAAATGTACATCAAAACATACACATTTTCAGTGTACATTCAAGAAATGTACATCAAAACATACACATTTTCATTGTATATACAAGAAATGTACATCAAAACATACACATTTTCAGTGTAAATTCAAGAAATGTACATGAAAACATATACATTTTCATTGTACATTCAAGAAATGTATATCAAAACATACACATTTTCAGATTACATTCAAGAAATGTACATCAAAACATACACATTTTCATTGTATATACAAGATATGTACATCAAAACATACACATTTTCAGTGTACATTCAAGAAATGTACATCAAAACATATACATTTTCATTGTATATACAAGAAATGTACATCAAAACATACACATTTTCAGTATACATTCAAGAAATGTACATGAAAACATATACATTTTCATTGTACAATCAAGAAATGTATATCAAAACATACACATTTTAAGTGTACATTCAAGAAATGTACATCAAAACATACACATTTTCATTGTATATACAAGAAATGTACATCAAAACATACACATTTTCATTGTACACTAAAGAAATGTACATCAAAACATACACATTTTCAGTGTACATTCAAGAAATGTACATCAAAACATACACATTTTCATTGTACATTCAAGAAATGTAGATCAAAACATACACATTTTCATTGTACATTCAAGAAATGTACATCAAAACATACACATTTTCATTGTACACTCAAGAAAGGTACATCAAAACATACACATTTTCATTGTACACTCAAGAAATGTACATCAAAACATACACTTTTTCATTGTACATTCAAGAAATGTACATCAAAACATACACATTTTCAGGGTACATTCAAGAAATGTATAACAAAAAATACAAATTTTCAGTGTACATTCAAGAAATGTACATCAAAACAAACACATTTTCATTGTAGACTAAAGAAATGTACATCAAAACATACACATTTTCATTGTACATTCTAGAAATATAAATCAAAACATACACATTTTCATTGTATATACAAGAAATGTACATCAAAACATACACATTTTCATTGTACACTCAAGAAATGTACATCAAGACATACACATTTTCAGTGTACATATCAAGAAATGTACATCAAAACATACACATTTTCATTGTATATACAAGAAATGTACATCAAAACATACACATTTTCATTGTACACTAAAGAAATGTACATCAAAACATACACATTTTCAGTGTACATTCAAGAAATGTACATCAAAACATACACATTTTCATTGTACATTCAAGAAATGTAGATCAAAACATACACATTTTCATTGTACATTCAAGAAATGTACATCAAAACATACACATTTTCATTGTACACTCAAGAAATGTACATCAAAACATACACATTTTCATTGTACACTCAAGAAATGTACATCAAAACATACACTTTTTCATTGTACGTTCAAGAAATGTATATCAAAACATACACATTTTGACTGCTCATTCTAGAAATATACATCAAAACATACACATTTTCATTTTAAGTACCAGAAATGCACATCAAAACATACACATTTTCATTGTACATTCCAGAACTGTACATCAAAACATACACATTTTCAGTGTACATTCAAGAAATGTACATCAAAACATACACATTTTCAGTGTACATTCAAGAAATGTACATCAAAACATACACATTTTCATTGTATATACAAGAAATGTACATCAAAACATACACATTTTCATTGTATATACAAGAAATGTACATCAAAACATCCACATTGTCAGTGTACATTCAAGAAATGTACATCAAGACATACCCATTTTCATTGTACATTCAAGAAATATACATCAAAACATACATATTTTCATTGTACACTCAAGAAATGTACATCAAAACATACACATTTTCAGTGTACATTCAAGAAATGTATATCAAAACATACACATTTTCAGATTACATTCAAGAAATGTACATCAAATCATACACATTTTCATTGTATATACAAGAAATGTACATCAAAACATATACATTTTCATTGTATATACAAGAAATGTACATCAAAACATACACATTTTCAGTGTACATTCAAGAAATGTATATCAAAAAATACACATTTACAGTGTACATTCAAGAAATGTACATCAAAGCATACACATTTTCAGTATACATTCAAGAAGTGTACATCAAAACATACACATTTTCAGTGCACATTCAAGAAATGTATATCAAATCATACACATTTTCATTTTACGTTCCAGAAATGTACATCAAAAATTACACATTTTCATTGTACATTCAAGAATTGTACATTAAACATACACATTTTCATTGTACACTCAAGAAATATACATCAAAACATACACATTTTCATTGTACATTCAAGAAATGTACATCAAAACATACACATTTTCATTGTAAATTCTAGAAATATAAATCAAAACATACACATTTTCATTGTATATACAAGAAATGTACATCAAAACATATACATTTTCATTGTACATTCAAGAAATGTATATCAAAACATACACATTTTCAGTGTACATTCAAGAAATGTACATCAAAACATACACATTTTCATTGTACATTCAAGAAATGTACATCAAAACATACACATTTTCATTGTACATTCAAGAAATGTACATCAAAACATACACATTTTCATTGTACATTCTAAGAATGTACATCAAAACATACACATTTTCAGTGTACATTCAAGAAATGTACATCAAAACATACAAATTTTCATTGTACATTCAAGAAATGTATATCAAAACATACACATTTTCAGTGTACATTCAAGAAATGTACATCAAAGCATACACATTTTCATTGTATATACAAGAAATGTACATCAAAACATACACATTTTCATTGTATATACAAGAAATGTAAATCAAAACATACACATTTTCAGTGTACACTAAAGAAATGTACATCAAAATATACACATTTTCATTGTACATTCAAGAAATGTAGATCAAAACATACACATTTTCTTTGTACATTCAAGAAATGTACATCAAAACATACACATTTTCATTGTACACTCAAGAAATGTATATCAAAACATACACATTTTCAGTGTACATTCAAGAAATGTACATCAAAGCATACACATTTTCATTGTATATACAAGAAATGTACATCAAAACATACACATTTTCATTGTATATACAAGAAATGTAAATCAAAACATACACATTTTCAGTGTACACTAAAGAAATGTACATCAAAATATACACATTTTCATTGTATATACAAGAAATGTACATCAAAACATACACATCTTCAGTGTACATTCAAGAAATGTACATGAAAACATATACATTTTCATTGTACATTCAAGAAATGTATATCAAAACATACACATTTTCAGATTACATTCAAGAAATGTACATCAAAACATACACATTTTCATTGTATATACAAGATATGTACATCAAAACATACACATTTTCAGTGTACATTCAAGAAATGTACATCAAAGCATACACATTTTCATTGTATATACAAGAAATGTACATCAAAACATACACATTTTCATTGTATATACAAGAAATGTAAATCAAAACATACACATTTTCAGTGTACACTAAAGAATTGTACATCAAAACATACACATTTTCAGTGTACATTCAAGAAATGTACATCAAAGCATACACATTTTCATTGTATATACAAGAAATGTACATCAAAACATACACATTTTCAGTGTACATTCAAGAAATGTATATCAAAACATACACATTTACAGTGTACATTCAAGAAATGTACATCAAAGCATACACATTTTCAGTATACATTCAAGAAGTGTACATCAAAACATACACATTTTCAGTGCACATTCAAGAAATGTATATCAAATCATACACATTTTCATTTTACGTTCCAGAAATGTACATCAGAAATTACACATTTTCATTGTACATTCAAGAATTGTACATCAAAACATACACATTTTCATTGTACATTCAAGAAATATACATCAAAACATACACATTTTCATTGTACATTCAAGAAATGTACATCAAAACATACACATTTTCATTGTACATTCTAGAAACATAAATCAAAACATACACATTTTCATTGTATATACAAGAAATGTACATCAAAACATATACATTTTCATTGTACATTCAAGAAACGTATATCAAAACATACACATTTTCAGTGTACATTCAAGAAATGTACATCAAAACATACACATTTTCATTGTACATTCAAGAAATGTACATCAAAACATACACATTTTCATTGTACATTCAAGAAATGTACATCAAAACATACACATTTTCATTGTACATTCTAAGAATGTACATCAAAACATACACATTTTCAGTGTACATTCAAGAAATGTACATCAAAACATACAAATTTTAATTGTATATACAAGAAATGTACATCAAAACATACACATTTTCATTGTACATTAAAGAAATGTACATCAAAACCTACACATTTTCAGTGTACATTCAAGAAATGTACATCAAAACATACACATTTTCATTGTATGAAGAAGTGTACATCACTCAAGAAGTGTACATCAAAACACACACATTTTCAGTGTACATTCAAGAAATGTACATCAAAACATACACATTTTCATTGTATATACCAGAAATGTACATCAAAACATACACATTTTCATTGTATATACAAGAAATGTACATCAAAACATACACATTTTCAGTGTACATTCAAGAAATGTACATCAAAACATATACATTTTCATTGTATATACAAGAAATGTACATCAAAACATACACATTTTCAGTGTACATTCAAGAAATGTACATGAAAACATATACATTTTCATTGTATATACAAGAAATGTACATCAAAACATACACATTTTCAGTGTACATTCAAGAAATGTATATCAAAACATACACATTTACAGTGTACATTCAAGAAATATACATCAAAACATACACATTTTCAGTATACATTCAAGAAATGTACATCAAAACATACACATTTTCATTGTACATTCAAGAAATGTATATCAAAACATACACATTTTCAGTGTACATTCAAGAAATGTACATCAAAACATACACATTTTCAGATTAAATTCAAGAAATGTACATCAAAACATACACATTTTCATTGTATGTACAAGAAATGTACATCAAAACATATACATTTTCATTGTATATACAAGAAATGTACATCAAAACATACACATTTTCAGTGTACATTCAAGAAATGTATATCAAAACATACACATTTACAGTGTACATTCAAGAAATGTACATCAAAACATACACATTTTCAGTATACATTCAAGAAATGTACATCAAAACATACACATTTTCATTGTACATTCAAGAAATGTATATCAAAACATACACATTTTCAGTGTACATTCAAGAAATGTACATCAAAACATACACATTTTCATTGTATATACAAGAAATGTACATCAAAACATACACATTTTCATTGTATATACAAGAAATGTAAATCAAAACATACACATTTTCAGTGTACACTAAAGAAATGTACATCAAAATATACACATTTTCATTGTACATTCAAGAAATGTAGATCAAAACATACACATTTTCTTTGTACATTCAAGAAATGTACATCAAAACATACACATTTTCATTGTACACTCAAGAAATGTACATCAAAACATACACATTTTCATTGTACACTCAAAAAATGTACATCAAAACATACACTTTTTCATTGTACATTCAAGAAATGTATATCAAAACATACACATTTTCATTGTACATTCAAGAAATGTACATCAAAACATACACATTTTCATTGTACATTCAAGATATGTACATTAAAACATACACATTTTGATTGTACATTCAAGAAATGTACATCAAAACATACACATTTTCATTGTACACTCAAGAAATGTACATCAAAACATACACTTTTTCAGTGTACACTAAAGAAATGTACATCAAAACATACACATTTTCATTGTACATTCAAGAAATGCACATCAAAACATACACATTTTCATTGTACATTCAAGAAATGTACATCAAAACATACACATTCTCATTGTACATTCAAGAAATGTACATCAAAACATACACATTTTCATTGTTCATTCAAGAAATGTACATCAAAACATACACATTTTCATTGTACATTCAAGAAATGTACATCAAAACATACACATTTTCATTGTACATTCAAAGAATGTACATCAAAACGTACACATTTTCATTGTACATTCAAGAAATGTACATCAAAACACACACATTTTCATTGTACACTCAAGAAATGTACATCAAAACATACACATTTTCAGTGTACAATCAAGAAATGTACATAAAAACATACACACTTTCATTGTATATACCAGAAATGTACATCAAAACATACACATTTTCATTGTATATACAAGAAATGTACATCAGAACATACACATTTTCAGTGTACATTAAAGAAATGTATATCAAAACCTACACATTTGCAGTGTACATTCAAGAAATGTACATCAAAACATACACATTTTCATTGTACACTCAAGAAATGTACATCAAAACATACACATTTTCAGTGTACATTCAAGAAATGTACATCAAAACATACACATTTTCATTGTATATACAAGAAATGTACATCAAAACATACACATTTTCAGTGTAAATTCAAGAAATGTACATGAAAACATATACATTTTCATTGTACATTCAAGAAATGTATATCAAAACATACACATTTTCAGATTACATTCAAGAAATGTACATCAAAACATACACATTTTCATTGTATATACAAGATATGTACATCAAAACATACACATTTTCAGTGTACATTCAAGAAATGTACATCAAAACATATACATTTTCATTGTATATACAAGAAATGTACATCAAAACATACACATTTTCAGTATACATTCAAGAAATGTACATGAAAACATATACATTTTCATTGTACAATCAAGAAATGTATATCAAAACATACACATTTTAAGTGTACATTCAAGAAATGTACATCAAAACATACACATTTTCATTGTATATACAAGAAATGTACATCAAAACATACACATTTTCATTGTACACTAAAGAAATGTACATCAAAACATACACATTTTCAGTGTACATTCAAGAAATGTACATCAAAACATACACATTTTCATTGTACATTCAAGAAATGTAGATCAAAACATACACATTTTCATTGTACATTCAAGAAATGTACATCAAAACATACACATTTTCATTGTACACTCAAGAAAGGTACATCAAAACATACACATTTTCATTGTACACTCAAGAAATGTACATCAAAACATACACTTTTTCATTGTACATTCAAGAAATGTACATCAAAACATACACATTTTCAGGGTACATTCAAGAAATGTATAACAAAAAATACACATTTTCAGTGTACATTCAAGAAATGTACATCAAAACAAACACATTTTCATTGTAGACTAAAGAAATGTACATCAAAACATACACATTTTCATTGTACATTCTAGAAATATAAATCAAAACATACACATTTTCATTGTATATACAAGAAATGTACATCAAAACATACACATTTTCATTGTACACTCAAGAAATGTACATCAAGACATACACATTTTCAGTGTACATATCAAGAAATGTACATCAAAACATACACATTTTCATTGTATATACAAGAAATGTACATCAAAACATACACATTTTCATTGTACACTAAAGAAATGTACATCAAAACATACACATTTTCAGTGTACATTCAAGAAATGTACATCAAAACATACACATTTTCATTGTACATTCAAGAAATGTAGATCAAAACATACACATTTTCATTGTACATTCAAGAAATGTACATCAAAACATACACATTTTCATTGTACACTCAAGAAATGTACATCAAAACATACACATTTTCATTGTACACTCAAGAAATGTACATCAAAACATACACTTTTTCATTGTACGTTCAAGAAATGTATATCAAAACATACACATTTTGACTGCTCATTCTAGAAATATACATCAAAACATACACATTTTCATTTTAAGTACCAGAAATGCACATCAAAACATACACATTTTCATTGTACATTCAAGAACTGTACATCAAAACATACACATTTTCAGTGTACATTCAAGAAATGTACATCAAAACATACACATTTTCAGTGTACATTCAAGAAATGTACATCAAAACATACACATTTTCATTGTATATACAAGAAATGTACATCAAAACATACACATTTTCATTGTATATACAAGAAATGTACATCAAAACATCCACATTGTCAGTGTACATTCAAGAAATGTACATCAAGACATACCCATTTTCATTGTACATTCAAGAAATATACATCAAAACATACATATTTTCATTGTACACTCAAGAAATGTACATCAAAACATACACATATTCAGTGTACATTCAAGAAATGTATATCAAAACATACACATTTTCAGATTACATTCAAGAAATGTACATCAAATCATACACATTTTCATTGTATATACAAGAAATGTACATCAAAACATATACATTTTCATTGTATATACAAGAAATGTACATCAAAACATACACATTTTCAGTGTACATTCAAGAAATGTATATCAAAAAATACACATTTACAGTGTACATTCAAGAAATGTACATCAAAGCATACACATTTTCAGTATACATTCAAGAAGTGTACATCAAAACATACACATTTTCAGTGCACATTCAAGAAATGTATATCAAATCATACACATTTTCATTTTACGTTCCAGAAATGTACATCAAAAATTACACATTTTCATTGTACATTCAAGAATTGTACATCAAAACATACACATTTTCATTGTACACTCAAGAAATATACATCAAAACATACACATTTTCATTGTACATTCAAGAAATGTACATCAAAACATACACATTTTCATTGTAAATTCTAGAAATATAAATCAAAACATACACATTTTCATTGTATATACAAGAAATGTACATCAAAACATATACATTTTCATTGTACATTCAAGAAATGTATATCAAAACATACACATTTTCAGTGTACATTCAAGAAATGTACATCAAAACATACACATTTTCATTGTACATTCAAGAAATGTACATCAAAACATACACATTTTCATTGTACACTCAAGAAAGGTACATCAAAACATACACATTTTCATTGTACACTCAAGAAATGTACATCAAAACATACACTTTTTCATTGTACATTCAAGAAATGTACATCAAAACATACACATTTTCAGGGTACATTCAAGAAATGTATAACAAAAAATACACATTTTCAGTGTACATTCAAGAAATGTACATCAAAACAAACACATTTTCATTGTAGACTAAAGAAATGTACATCAAAACATACACATTTTCATTGTACATTCTAGAAATATAAATCAAAACATACACATTTTCATTGTATATACAAGAAATGTACATCAAAACATACACATTTTCATTGTACACTCAAGAAATGTACATCAAGACATACACATTTTCAGTGTACATATCAAGAAATGTACATCAAAACATACACATTTTCATTGTATATACAAGAAATGTACATCAAAACATACACATTTTCATTGTACACTAAAGAAATGTACATCAAAACATACACATTTTCAGTGTACATTCAAGAAATGTACATCAAAACATACACATTTTCATTGTACATTCAAGAAATGTAGATCAAAACATACACATTTTCATTGTACATTCAAGAAATGTACATCAAAACATACACATTTTCATTGTACACTCAAGAAATGTACATCAAAACATACACATTTTCATTGTACACTCAAGAAATGTACATCAAAACATACACTTTTTCATTGTACGTTCAAGAAATGTATATCAAAACATACACATTTTGACTGCTCATTCTAGAAATATACATCAAAACATACACATTTTCATTTTAAGTACCAGAAATGCACATCAAAACATACACATTTTCATTGTACATTCAAGAACTGTACATCAAAACATACACATTTTCAGTGTACATTCAAGAAATGTACATCAAAACATACACATTTTCAGTGTACATTCAAGAAATGTACATCAAAACATACACATTTTCATTGTATATACAAGAAATGTACATCAAAACATACACATTTTCATTGTATATACAAGAAATGTACATCAAAACATCCACATTGTCAGTGTACATTCAAGAAATGTACATCAAGACATACCCATTTTCATTGTACATTCAAGAAATATACATCAAAACATACATATTTTCATTGTACACTCAAGAAATGTACATCAAAACATACACATTTTCAGTGTACATTCAAGAAATGTATATCAAAACATACACATTTTCAGATTACATTCAAGAAATGTACATCAAATCATACACATTTTCATTGTATATACAAGAAATGTACATCAAAACATATACATTTTCATTGTATATACAAGAAATGTACATCAAAACATACACATTTTCAGTGTACATTCAAGAAATGTATATCAAAAAATACACATTTACAGTGTACATTCAAGAAATGTACATCAAAGCATACACATTTTCAGTATACATTCAAGAAGTGTACATCAAAACATACACATTTTCAGTGCACATTCAAGAAATGTATATCAAATCATACACATTTTCATTTTACGTTCCAGAAATGTACATCAAAAATTACACATTTTCATTGTACATTCAAGAATTGTACATCAAAACATACACATTTTCATTGTACACTCAAGAAATATACATCAAAACATACACATTTTCATTGTACATTCAAGAAATGTACATCAAAACATACACATTTTCATTGTAAATTCTAGAAATATAAATCAAAACATACACATTTTCATTGTATATACAAGAAATGTACATCAAAACATATACATTTTCATTGTACATTCAAGAAATGTATATCAAAACATACACATTTTCAGTGTACATTCAAGAAATGTACATCAAAACATACACATTTTCATTGTACATTCAAGAAATGTACATCAAAACATACACATTTTCATTGTACATTCAAGAAATGTACATCAAAACATACACATTTTCATTGTACATTCTAAGAATGTACATCAAAACATACACATTTTCAGTGTACATTCAAGAAATGTACATCAAAACATACAAATTTTCATTGTACATTCAAGAAATGTATATCAAAACATACACATTTTCAGTGTACATTCAAGAAATGTACATCAAAGCATACACATTTTCATTGTATATACAAGAAATGTACATCAAAACATACACATTTTCATTGTATATACAAGAAATGTAAATCAAAACATACACATTTTCAGTGTACACTAAAGAAATGTACATCAAAATATACACATTTTCATTGTACATTCAAGAAATGTAGATCAAAACATACACATTTTCTTTGTACATTCAAGAAATGTACATCAAAACATACACATTTTCATTGTACACTCAAGAAATGTATATCAAAACATACACATTTTCAGTGTACATTCAAGAAATGTACATCAAAGCATACACATTTTCATTGTATATACAAGAAATGTACATCAAAACATACACATTTTCATTGTATATACAAGAAATGTAAATCAAAACATACACATTTTCAGTGTACACTAAAGAAATGTACATCAAAATATACACATTTTCATTGTATATACAAGAAATGTACATCAAAACATACACCTCTTCAGTGTACATTCAAGAAATGTACATGAAAACATATACATTTTCATTGTACATTCAAGAAATGTATATCAAAACATACACATTTTCAGATTACATTCAAGAAATGTACATCAAAACATACACATTTTCATTGTATATACAAGATATGTACATCAAAACATACACATTTTCAGTGTACATTCAAGAAATGTACATCAAAACATATACATTTTCATTGTATATACAAGAAATGTACATCAAAACATACACATTTTCAGTATACATTCAAGAAATGTACATGAAAACATATACATTTTCATTGTACAATCAAGAAATATATATCAAAACATACACATTTTAAGTGTACATTCAAGAAATGTACATCAAAACATACACATTTTCATTGTATATACAAGAAATGTACATCAAAACATACACATTTTCATTGTACACTAAAGAAATGTACATCAAAACATACACATTTTCAGTGTACATTCAAGAAATGTACATCAAGACATACACATTTTCATTGTACATTCAAGAAATGTAGATCAAAACATACACATTTTCATTGTACATTCAAGAAATGTACATCAAAACATACACATTTTCATTGTACACTCAAGAAAGGTACATCAAAACATACACATTTTCATTGTACACTCAAGAAATGTACATCAAAACATACACTTTTTCATTGTACATTCAAGAAATGTACATCAAAACATACACATTTTCAGTGTACATTCAAGAAATGTACATCAAAACATACACATTTTCATTGTATATACAAGAAATGTACATCAAAACATACACATTTTCAGTGTACATTCAAGAAATGTACATGAAAACATATACATCTTCATTGTACATTCAAGAAATGTATATCAAAACATCCACATTTTCAGATTACATTCCAGAAATGTACATCAAAACATACACATTTTCATTGTACATTCAAGAAATGTAGATCAAAACATACACATTTTCATTGTACATTCAAGAAATGTACATCAAAACATACACATTTTCATTGTACACTCAAGAAAGGTACATCAAAACATACACATTTTCATTGTACACTCAAGAAATGTACATCAAAACATACACTTTTTCATTGTACATTCAAGAAATGTACATCAAAACATACACATTTTCAGTGTACATTCAAGAAATGTACATCAAAGCATACACATTTTCATTGTATATACAAGAAATGTACATCAAAACATACACATTTTCATTGTATATACAAGAAATGTAAATCAAAACATACACATTTTCAGTGTACACTAAAGAAATGTACATCAAAATATACACATTTTCATTGTATATACAAGAAATGTACATCAAAACATACACATTTTCAGTGTACATTCAAGAAATGTACATGAAAACATATACATTTTCATTGTACACTCAAGAAAGGTACATCAAAACATACACATTTTCATTGTACACTCAAGAAATGTACATCAAAACATACACATTTTCATTGTACACTCAAGAAATGTACATCAAAACATACACATTTTCAGTGTACATTCAAGAAATGTACATCAAAACATACACATTTTCATTGTATATACAAGAAATGTACATCAAAACATACACATTTTCAGTGTACATTCAAGAAATGTACATGAAAACATATACATTTTCATTGTACATTCAAGAAATGTATATCAAAACATACACATTTTCAGATTACATTCAAGAAATGTACATCAAAACATACACATTTTCATTGTATATACAAGATATGTACATCAAAACATACACATTTTCAGTGTACATTCAAGAAATGTACATCAAAACATATACATTTTCATTGTATATACAAGAAATGTACATCAAAACTTACACATTTTCAGTATACATTCAAGAAATGTACATGAAAACATATACATTTTCATTGTACAATCAAGAAATATATATCAAAACATACACATTTTAAGTGTACATTCAAGAAATGTACATCAAAACATACACATTTTCATTGTATATACAAGAAATGTACATCAAAACATACACATTTTCATTGTACACTAAAGAAATGTACATCAAAACATACACATTTTCAGTGTACATTCAAGAAATGTACATCAAAACATACACATTTTCATTGTACATTCAAGAAATGTAGATCAAAACATACACATTTTCATTGTACATTCAAGAAATGTACATCAAAACATACACATTTTCATTGTACACTCAAGAAAGGTACATCAAAACATACACATTTTCATTGTACACTCAAGAAATGTACATCAAAACATACACTTTTTCATTGTACACTCAAGAAATGTACATCAAAACATACACATTTTCAGGGTACATTCAAGAAATGTATAACAAAAAATACACATTTTCAGTGTACATTCAAGAAATGTACATCAAAACAAACACATTTTCATTGTAGACTAAAGAAATGTACATCAAAACATACACATTTTCATTGTACATTCTAGAAATATAAATCAAAACATACACATTTTCATTGTATATACAAGAAATGTACATCAAAACATACACATTTTCATTGTACACTCAAGAAATGTACATCAAGACATACACATTTTCAGTGTACATATCAAGAAATGTACATCAAAACATACACATTTTCATTGTATATACAAGAAATGTACATCAAAACATACACATTTTCATTGTACACTAAAGAAATGTACATCAAAACATACACATTTTCAGTGTACATTCAAGAAATGTACATCAAAACATACACATTTTCATTGTACATTCAAGAAATGTAGATCAAAACATACACATTTTCATTGTACATTCAAGAAATGTACATCAAAACATACACATTTTCATTGTACACTCAAGAAATGTACATCAAAACATACACATTTTCATTGTACACTCAAGAAATGTACATCAAAACATACACTTTTTCATTGTACATTCAAGAAATGTATATCAAAACATACACATTTTGACTGCTCATTCTAGAAATATACATCAAAACATACACATTTTCATTTTAAGTACCAGAAATGCACATCAAAACATACACATTTTCATTGTACATTCAAGAACTGTACATCAAAACATACACATTTTCAGTGTACATTCAAGAAATGTACATCAAAACATACACATTTTCAGTGTACATTCAAGAAATGTACATCAAAACATACACATTTTCATTATATATACAAGAAATGTACATCAAAACATACACATTTTCATTGTATATACAAGAAATGTACATCAAAACATCCACATTGTCAGTGTACATTCAAGAAATGTACATCAAGACATACCCATTTTCATTGTACATTCAAGAAATATACATCAAAACATACATATTTTCATTGTACACTCAAGAAATGTACATCAAAACATACACATTTTCAGTGTACATTCAAGAAATGTATATCAAAACATACACATTTTCAGATTACATTCAAGAAATGTACATCAAATCATACACATTTTCATTGTATATACAAGAAATGTACATCAAAACATATACATTTTCATTGTATATACAAGAAATGTACATCAAAACATACACATTTTCAGTGTACATTCAAGAAATGTATATCAAAAAATACACATTTACAGTGTACATTCAAGAAATGTACATCAAAACATACACATTTTCAGTATACATTCAAGAAATGTACATCAAAACATACACATTTTCATTGTACATTCAAGAAATGTATATCAAAACATACACATTTTCAGTGTACATTCAAGAAATGTACATCAAAACATACACATTTTCATTGTATATACAAGAAATGTACATCAAAACATACACATTTTCATTGTATATACAAGAAATGTAAATCAAAACATACACATTTTCAGTGTACACTAAAGAAATGTACATCAAAACATACACATTTTCATTGTACATTCAAGAAATGTAGATCAAAACATACACATTTTCATTGTACATTCAAGAAATGTACATCAAAACATACACATTTTCATTGTACACTCAAGAAATGTACATCAAAACATACACATTTTCATTGTACACTCAAAAAATGTACATCAAAACATACACTTTTTCATTGTACATTCAAGAAATGTATATCAAAACATACACATTTTCATTGTACATTCAAGAAATGTACATCAAAACATACACATTTTCATTGTACATTCAAGATATGTACATTAAAACATACACATTTTCATTGTACATTCAAGAAATGTACATCAAAACATACACATTTTCATTGTACACTCAAGAAATGTACATCAAAACATACACTTTTTCAGTGTACACTAAAGAAATGTACATCAAAACATACACATTTTCATTGTACATTCAAGAAATGCACATCAAAACATACACATTTTCATTGTACACTAAAGAAATGTACATCAAAACATACACATTTTCAGTGTACATTCAAGAAATGCACATCAAAACATACACATTTTCATTGTACATTCAAGAAATGTAGATCAAAACATACACATTTTCATTGTACACTCAAGAAATGTACATCAAAACATACACATTTTCGTTGTAAATTCAAGAAATGTATATCAAAACATACACATTTTCATTGTTCATTCAAGAAATGTACATCAAAACATACACATTTTCATTGTACATTCAAGAAATGTACATCAAAACATACACATTTTCATTGTACATTCAAAGAATGTACATCAAAACATACACATTTTCATTGTACATTCAAGAAATGTACATCAAAACACACACATTTTCATTGTACACTCAAGAAATGTACATCAAAACATACATATTTTCAGTGTACAATCAAGAAATGTACATAAAAACATACACACTTTCATTGTATATACAAGAAATGTACATCAAAACATACACATTTTCAGTGTACATTCAAGAAATGTACATGAAAACATATACATTTTCATTGTACATTCAAGAAATGTATATCAAAACATACACATTTTCAGATTACATTCAAGAAATGTACATCAAAACATACACATTTTCATTGTATATACAAGAAATGTACATCAAAACATACACATTTTCAGTGTACATTCAAGAAATGTACATCAAAACATATACATTTTCATTGTATATACAAGAAATGTACATCAAAACATACACATTTTCAGTATACATTCAAGAAATGTACATGAAAACATATACATTTTCATTGTACAATCAAGAAATGTATATCAAAACATACACATTTTAAGTGTACATTCAAGAAATGTACATCAAAACATACACATTTTCATTGTATATACAAGAAATGTACATCAAAACATACACATTTTCATTGTACACTAAAGAAATGTACATCAAAACATACACATTTTCAGTGTACATTCAAGAAATGTACATCAAAACATACACATTTTCATTGTACATTCAAGAAATGTAGATCAAAACATACACATTTTCATTGTACATTCAAGAAATGTACATCAAAACATACACATTTTCATTGTACACTCAAGAAAGGTACATCAAAACATACACATTTTCATTGTACACTCAAGAAATGTACATCAAAACATACACTTTTTCATTGTACATTCAAGAAATGTACATCAAAACATACACATTTTCAGGGTACATTCAAGAAATGTATAACAAAAAATACACATTTTCAGCGTACATTCAAGAAATGTACATCAAAACAAACACATTTTCATTGTAGACTAAAGAAATGTACATCAAAACATACACATTTTCATTGTACATTCTAGAAATATAAATCAAAACATACACATTTTCATTGTATATACAAGAAATGTACATCAAAACATACACATTTTCATTGTACACTCAAGAAATGTACATCAAGACATACACATTTTCAGTGTACATATCAAGAAATGTACATCAAAACATACACATTTTCATTGTATATACAAGAAATGTACATCAAAACATACACATTTTCATTGTACACTAAAGAAATGTACATCAAAACATACACATTTTCAGTGTACATTCAAGAAATGTACATCAAAACATACACATTTTCATTGTACATTCAAGAAATGTAGATCAAAACATACACATTTTCATTGTACACTCAAGAAATGTACATCAAAACATACACATTTTCGTTGTAAATTCAAGAAATGTATATCAAAACATACACATTTTCATTGTATATACAAGAAATGTACATCAAAACATACACATTTTCATTGTACACTAAAGAAATGTACATCAAAACATACACATTTTCAGTGTACATTCAAGAAATGTACATCAAAACATACACATTTTCATTGTACATTCAAGAAATGTAGATCAAAACATACACATTTTCATTGTACATTCAAGAAATGTACATCAAAACATACACATTTTCATTGTACACTCAAGAAAGGTACATCAAAACATACACATTTTCATTGTACACTCAAGAAATGTACATCAAAACATACACTTTTTCATTGTACATTCAAGAAATGTACATCAAAACATACACATTTTCAGGGTACATTCAGGAAATGTATAACAAAAAATACACATTTTCAGTGTACATTCAAGAAATGTACATCAAAACAAACACATTTTCATTGTAGACTAAAGAAATGTACATCAAAACATACACATTTTCATTGTACATTCTAGAAATATAAATCAAAACATACACATTTTCATTGTATATACAAGAAATGTACATCAAAACATACACATTTTCATTGTACACTCAAGAAATGTACATCAAGACATACACATTTTCAGTGTACATATCAAGAAATGTACATGAAAACATACACATTTTCATTGTATATACAAGAAATGTACATCAAAACATACACATTTTCATTGTACACTAAAAAATGTACATCAAAACATACACATTTTCAGTGTACATTCAAGAAATGTACATCAAAACATACACATTTTCATTGTACATTCAAGAAATGTAGATCAAAACATACACATTTTCATTGTACACTCAAGAAATGTACATCAAAACATACACATTTTCGTTGTACATTCAAGAAATGTACATCAAAACATACACATTTTCATTGTATATACAAGAAATGTACATCAAAACATACACATTTTCATTGTACACTAAAGAAATGTACATCAAAACATACACATTTTCAGTGTACATTCAAGAAATGTACATCAAAACATACACATTTTCATTGTACATTCAAGAAATGTAGATCAAAACATACACATTTTCATTGTACATTCAAGAAATGTACATCAAAACATACACATTTTCATTGTACATTCAAGAAATGTAGATCAAAACATACACATTTTCATTGTACATTCAAGAAATGTACATCAAAACATACACATTTTCGTTGTAAATTCAAGAAATGTATATCAAAACATATACATTTTCATTGTATATAGAAGAAATGTACATCAAAACATACACATTTTCATTGTACACTAAAGAAATGTACATCAAAACATACACATTTTCAGTGTACATTCAAGAAATGTACATCAAAACATACACATTTTCATTGTACATTCAAGAAATGTAGATCAAAACATACACATTTTCATTGTACATTCAAGAAATGTACATCAAAACATACACATTTTCATTGTACACTCAAGAAAGGTACATCAAAACATACACATTTTCATTGTACACTCAAGAAATGTACATCAAAACATACACTTTTTCATTGTACATTCAAGAAATGTACATCAAAACATACACATTTTCAGGGTACATTCAAGTAATGTATAACAAAAAATACACATTTTCAGTGTACATTCAAGAAATGTACATCAAAACAAACACATTTTCATTGTAGACTAAAGAAATGTACATCAAAACATACACATTTTCATTGTACATTCTAGAAATATAAATCAAAACATACACATTTTCATTGTATATACAAGAAATGTACATCAAAACATACACATTTTCATTGTACACTCAAGAAATGTACATCAAGACATACACATTTTCAGTGTACATATCAAGAAATGTACATCAAAACATACACATTTTCATTGTATATACAAGAAATGTACATCAAAACATACACATTTTCATTGTACACTAAAGAAATGTACATCAAAACATACACATTTTCAGTGTACATTCAAGAAATGTACATCAAAACATACACATTTTCATTGTACATTCAAGAAATGTAGATCAAAACATACACATTTTCATTGTACACTCAAGAAATGTACATCAAAACATACACATTTTCGTTGTACATTCAAGAAATGTACATCAAAACATACACATTTTCATTGTATATACAAGAAATGTACATCAAAACATACACATTTTCATTGTACACTAAAGAAATGTACATCAAAACATACACATTTTCAGTGTACATTCAAGAAATGTACATCAAAACATACACATTTTCATTGTACACTCAAGAAATGTAGATCAAAACATACACATTTTCATTGTACATTCAAGAAATGTACATCAAAACATACACATTTTCATTGTACACTCAAGAAAGGTACATCAAAACATACACATTTTCATTGTACACTCAAGAAATGTACATCAAAACATACACTTTTTCATTGTACATTCAAGAAATGTACATCAAAACATACACATTTTCAGGGTACATTCAAGAAATGTATAACAAAAAATACACATTTTCAGTGTACATTCAAGAAATGTACATCAAAACAAACACATTTTCATTGTAGACTAAAGAAATGTACATCAAAACATACACATTTTCATTGTACATTCTAGAAATATAAATCAAAACATACACATTTTCATTGTATATACAAGAAATGTACATCAAAACATACACATTTTCATTGTACACTCAAGAAATGTACATCAAGACATACACATTTTCAGTGTACATATCAAGAAATGTACATCAAAACATACACATTTTCATTGTATATAAATGAAATGTACATCAAAACATACACATTTTCATTGTACACTAAAGAAATGTACATCAAAACATACACATTTTCAGTGTACATTCAAGAAATGTACATCAAAACATACACATTTTCATTGTACATTCAAGAAATGTAGATCAAAACATACACATTTTCATTGTACACTCAAGAAATGTACATCAAAACATACACATTTTCGTTGTAAATTCAAGAAATGTATATCAAAACATACACATTTTCATTGTTCATTCAAGAAATGTACATCAAAACATACACATTTTCATTGTACATTCAAGAAATGTACATCAAAACATACACATTTTCATTGTACATTCAAAGAATGTACATCAAAACATACACATTTTCATTGTACATTCAAGAAATGTACATCAAAACACACACATTTTCATTGTACACTCAAGAAATGTACATCAAAACATACACATTTTCAGTGTACAATCAAGAAATGTACATAAAAACATACACACTTTCATTGTATATACCAGAAATGTACATCAAAACATACACATTTTCATTGTATATACAAGAAATGTACATCAGAACATACACATTTTCAGTGTACATTAAAGAAATGTATATCAAAACCTACACATTTGCAGTGTACATTCAAGAAATGTAGATCAAAACATACACATTTTCATTGTACATTAAAGAAATGTACATCAAAACATACACATTTTCATTGTACACTCAAGAAAGGTACATCAAAACATACACATTTTCATTGTACACTCAAGAAATGTACATCAAAACATACACTTTTTCATTGTACATTCAAGAAATGTACATCAAAACATACACATTTTCAGGGTACATTCAAGAAATGTATAACAAAAAATACACATTTTCAGTGTACATTCAAGAAATGTACATCAAAACAAACACATTTTCATTGTAGACTAAAGAAATGTACATCAAAACATACACATTTTCATTGTACATTCTAGAAATATAAATCAAAACATACACATTTTCATTGTATATACAAGAAATGTACATCAAAACATACACATTTTCATTGTACACTCAAGAAATGTACATCAAGACATACACATTTTCAGTGTACATATCAAGAAATGTACATCAAAACATACACATTTTCATTGTATATACAAGAAATGTACATCAAAACATACACATTTTCATTGTACACTAAAGAAATGTACATCAAAACATACACATTTTCAGTGTACATTCAAGAAATGTACATCAAAACATACACATTTTCATTGTACATTCAAGAAATGTAGATCAAAACATACACATTTTCATTGTACACTCAAGAAATGTACATCAAAACATACACATTTTCGTTGTAAATTCAAGAAATGTATATCAAAACATACACATTTTCATTGTATATACAAGAAATGTACATCAAAACATACACATTTTCATTGTACACTAAAGAAATGTACATCAAAACATACACATTTTCAGTGTACATTCAAGAAATGTACATCAAAACATACACATTTTCATTGTACATTCAAGAAATGTAGATCAAAACATACACATTTTCATTGTACATTCAAGAAATGTACATCAAAACATACACATTTTCATTGTACACTCAAGAAAGGTACATCAAAACATACACATTTTCATTGTACACTCAAGAAATGTACATCAAAACATACACTTTTTCATTGTACATTCAAGAAATGTACATCAAAACATACACATTTTCAGGGTACATTCAAGAAATGTATAACAAAAAATACACATTTTCAGTGTACATTCAAGAAATGTACATCAAAACAAACACATTTTCATTGTAGACTAAAGAAATGTACATCAAAACATACACATTTTCATTGTACATTCTAGAAATATAAATCAAAACATACACATTTTCATTGTATATACAAGAAATGTACATCAAAACATACACATTTTCATTATACACTCAAGAAATGTACATCAAGACATACACATTTTCAGTGTACATTCAAGAAATGTACTTCAAAACATACACATTTTCATTGTACATTCAAGAAATGTACATCAAAACATACACATTTTCTATGTACATTCAAAAAATATACATCAAAACATACACATTTTCATTGCATATTCAAGAAATGTACATCAAAACATACACATTTTCATTGTACACTCAAGAAATGTACATCAAAACATACACATTTTCAGTGTACATTCAAGAACTGTACATCAAAACATACACATTTTCATTGTACATTCAAGAAATGTACATCAAAACATACACATTTTCATTGTACATTCTAGAAATATAAATCAAAACATACACATTTTCATTGTATATACAAGAAATGTACATCAAAACATACACATTTTCATTGTACACTCAAGAAATGTACATCAAAACATACACATTTTCAGTGCACATTCAAGAAATTTATATCAAATCATACACATTTTCATTTTACGTTCCAGAAATGTACATCAAAACATACACATTTTCAGTGTACATTCAAGAAGTGTATATCAAAAAATACACATTTTCAGTGTACATTCAAGAAATGTACATCAAAGCAAACAAATTCTCATTGTACACTAAAGAAATGTACATCACAACATACACATTTTCATTGTACATTCAAGAACTGCACTCAAAACATACACATTTTCATTGTACATTCAAGAAATATACATCAAAACATACACATTTTCATTGTACATTCAAGAAATGTACATCAAAACATACACATTCTCATTGTACATTCAAGAAATGTACATCAAAACATACACATTTTGATTGTACACTCAAGAAATGTACATCAAATCATACACATTTTCATTGTACACTCAAGATATGTACATCAAAACATACACATTTTCAATGTACATTCAAAGAATGTACATCAAAGCATACACATTTTCAGTGTACATTCAAGAAATGTACATCAAAACATACACATTTTCAATGTACATTCAAGAAATGTACATCAAAACATACACATTTTCATTGTACATTCTAGAAATATAAATCAAAACATACACATTTTCATTGTATATACAAGAAATGTACATCAAAACATACACATTTTCATTGTACACTCAAGAAATGTACATCAAAACATACACATTTTCAGTGCACATTCAAGAAATGTATATCAAATCATACACATTTTCATTCTACGTTCCAGAAATGTACATCAAAACATACACATTTTCATTGTACATTCAAGAAATGTACATCAAAACATACACATTTTCAATGTACATTCAAGAAATATACATCAAAACATACACATTTTCATTGTACATTCAAGAAATGTACATCAAAACATACACATTTTCATTGTACAATCAAGAAATGTACATCAAAACATACACATTTTCAGTGTACATTCATGAAATGTGCATCAAAACATACACATTTTCATTGTACATTCAAGAAATGCACATCAAAACATACACATTTTCATTGTACATTCTAGAAATATAAATCAAAACATACACATTTTCATTGTATATACAAGAAATGTACATAAAAACTTACACATTTTCATTTTACGTTCCAGAAATGTACATCAAAAATTACACATTTTCATTGTACATTCAAGAATTTTACATCAAAACATACACATTTTCATTGTACATTCAAGAAATATACATCAAAACATACACATTTTCATTGTACATCCAAGAAATGTACATCAAAACATACACATTTTCATTGCACATTCTAGAAATATAAATCAAAACATACACATTTTCATTGTATATACAAGAAATGTACATCAAAACATATACATTTTCATTGTACATTCAAGAAATGTATATCAAAACATACACATTTTCAGTGTACATAAAAGAAATGTACATCAAAACATACACATTTTCATTGTATATACAAGAAATGTACATCAAAACATACACATTTTCATTGTACACTAAAGAAATGTACATCAAAACATACACATTTTCAGTGTACATTCAAGAAACGTACATCAAAACGTACACATTTTCATTGTACATTCTAGAAATATAAATCAAAACATACACATTTTCATTGTATATACAAGAAATGTACATCAAAACTTACACATTTTCAGTGTACATTCAAGAAATGTATATCAAAACATACACATTTACAGTGTACATTCAAGAAATGTACATCAAAACATACACATTTTCAGTATACATTCAAGAAATGTACATCAAAACATATACATTTTCAGTGCACATTCAAGAAATGTATATCAAATCATACACATTTTCATTTTACGTTCCAGAAATGTACATCAAAAATTACACATTTTCATTGTACATTCAAGAATTGTACATCAAAACATACACATTTTCATTGTACATTCAAGAAATATACATCAAAACATACACATTTTCACTGTACATTCAAGAAATGTACATCAAAACATACACATTTTCATTGCACATTCTAGAAATATAAATCAAAACATACACATTTTCATTGTATATACAAGAAATGTACATCAAAACATATACATTTTCATTGTACATTCAAGAAATGTATATCAAAACATACACATTTTCAGTGTACATTCAAGAAATGTACATCAAAACATACACATTTTCATTGTATATACAAGAAATGTACATCAAAACATACACATTTTCATTGTACACTAAAGAAATGTACATCAAAACATACACATTTTCAGTGTACATTCAAGAAATGTACATCAAAACATACACATTTCATTGTACATTCAAGAAATGTAGATCAAAACATACACATTTTCATTGTACATTCAAGAAATGTACATCAAAACATACACATTTTCATTGTACACTCAAGAAATGTACATCAAAACATACACATTTTCATTGTATATACAAGAAATGTACATCAAAACATACACATTTTCAGTGTACATTCAAGAAATGTATATCAAAACATACACATTTACAGTGTACATTCAAGAAATGTACATCAAAACATACACATTTTCAGTATACATTCAAGAAATGTACATTAAATCATATACATTTTCATTGTACATTCAAGAAATGTATATCAAAACATACACATTTTCATTGTATATACAAGAAATGTACATCAAAACATACACATTTTCATTGTATATACAAGAACTGTACATCAAAACATACACATTTTCAGTGTACATTCAAGAAATGTACATCAAGACATACACATTTTCATTGTACATTCAAGAAATGTACATCAAAACATACACATTTTCATTGTACACTCAAGAAATGTACATCAAAACATACACATTTTCAGTGTACATTCAAGAAATGTATATCAAAACATACACATTTTCATTGTTAATTCAAGAAATGTACATAAAAACATACACATTTTCATTGTACATTCAAGAAATGTACATCAAAACATACACATTTTCATTGTACATTCAAGAAATATACATCAAAACATACACATTTTCATTGTACATTCAAGAAATGTACATCAAAACATACACATTTTCATTGTACACTCAAGAAATGTACATCAAAACATACACATCTTCATTGTACACTCAAGAAATGTACATCAAAACATACACATTTTCAGTGCACATTCAAGAAATGTATTTCAAATCATACACATTTTCATTTTACGTTCCAGAAATGTACATCAAAACATACACATTTTCAGTGTACATTCAAGAAATGTATATCAAAAAATACACATTTTCAGTGTACATTCAAGAAATGTACATTAAAGCAAACACATTTTCATTGTACACTAAGGAAATGTACATCAAAACATACACATTTTCATTGTACATTCAAGAAATGCACATCAAGACATACACATTTTCAATGTACATTCAAGAAATATACATCAAAGCATACACATTTTCATTGTACATTCAACAAATGTACATCAAAACATACACATTCTCATTGTACATTCAAGAAATGTACATCAAAACATACACATTTTAATTGTACACTCAAGAAATGTACATAAAAACATACACATTTTCATTGTACATTCAAGAAATGTACATCAAAACATACACATTTTCATTGTACATTCAAGAAATGTATATCAAAACATACACATTTTCATTGTACATTCAAGAAATGTACATCAAAACATACACATTTTCATTGTACATTCAAGAAATGTACATCAAAACATACACATTTTCATTGTACATTCTAAGAATGTACATCAAAACATACACATTTTCAGTGTACATTCAAGAAATGTACATCAAAACATACCAATTTTCATTGTATATACAAGAAATGTACATCAAAACATACACATTTTCTTTGTACATTAAAGAAATGTACATCAAAACCTACACACTTTCAGTGTACATTCAAGGAATGTACATCAAAACATACACATTTTCATTGTACACTCAAGAAGTGTACATCAAAACATACACATTTTCAGTGTACATTCAAGAAATGTACATCAAAACATACACATTTTCATTGTATATACCAGAAATGTACATCAAAACATACATATTTTCATTGTATATACAAGAAATGTACATCAAAACATACACATTTTCAGTGTACATTCAAGAAATGTACATCAAAACATATACATTTTCATTGTATATACAAGAAATGTACATCAAAACATACACATTTTCAGTGTACATTCAAGAAATGTACATGAAAACATATACATTTTCATTGTACATTCAAGAAATGTATATCAAAACACACATTTTCAGATTACATTCAAGAAATGTACATAAAAACATATACATTTTCATTGTATATACAAGAAATGTACATCAAAACATACACATTTTCAGTGTACATTCAAGAAATGTATATCAAAACATACACATTTACAGTGTACATTCAAGAAATGTACATCAAAACATACACATTTTCAGTATACATTCAAGAAATGTACATCAAAACATACACATTTTCATTGTACATTCAAGAAATGTATATCAAAACATTCACATTTTCAGTGTACATTCAAGAAATGTACATCAAAACATACACATTTTCATTGTATATACAAGAAATGTACATCAAAACATACACATTTTCATTGTATATACAAGAAATGTACATCAAAGCATAAACATTTTCAGTGTACACTAAAGAAATGTACATCAAAACATACAAATTTTCATTGTACATTCAAGAAATGTAGATCAAAACATACACATTTTCATTGTACATTCAAGAAATGTACATCAAGAGATACACATTTTCGTTGTACACTCAAGAAATGTACATCAAAACATACACATTTTCATTGTACACTGAAAAAATGTACATCAAAACATACACTTTTTCATTGTACATTTAAGAAATGTATATCAAAACATACACATTTTCATTGTACATTCAAGGAATGTACATCAAAACATACACATTTTCATTGTACATTCAAGAAATGTACATTAAAACATACACATTTTCATTGTACATTCAAGAAATGTACATCAAAACATACACATTTTCATTGTACACTCAAGAAATGTACATCAAAACATACACATTTTCAGTGTCCACTAAAGAAATGTACATCAAAACATACACATTTTCATTGTACATTCAAGAAATGCACATCAAAACATACACATTTTCATTGTACATTCAAGAAATGTACATCAAAACATACACATTTTCATTGTACAATCAAGAAATGTACATCAAAACATACACATTCTCATTGTACATTCAAGAAATGTACATCAAAACATACACATTTTCATTGTACACTCAAGAAATGTACATCAAAACATACACATTTTCATTGTAAATTCAGGAAATGTATATCAAAACATACACATTTTCATTGTTCATTCAAGAAATGTACATCAAAACATACACATTTTCATTGTACATTCAAGAAATGTACATCAAAACATACACATTTTCATTGTACATTCAAAGAATGTACATCAAAACATACACATTTTCATTGTACATTCAAGAAATGTACATCGAAACACACACTTTTTCATTGTACATTCAAGAAATGTACATCAAGACATACCCATTTTCAGTGTACATTCAAGAAATGTACATCAAAACATACACATTTTCATAGTATATACAAGAAATGTACATCAAAACATACACATTTTCATTGTATATACAAGATATGTACATCAAAACATCCACATTGTCAGTGTACATTCAAAAAATGTACATCAAGACATACCCATTTTCATTGTACATTCAAGAAATATACATCAAAACATACATATTTTCATTGTACACTCAAGAAATGTACATCAAAACATACACATTTTCAGTGTACATTCAAGAATTGTATATCAAAACTTACACATTTTCATTGTACATTCAAGAAATGTACATCAAAACATACACATTTTCATTGTACATTCAAGAAATGTACATCAAAACATACACATTTTCATTGTACATTCAAGAAATATACATCAAAACATACACATTTTCATTGCATATTCAAGAAATGTACATCAAAACATACACATTTTCATTGTACACTCAAGAAATGTACATCAAAACATACACATTTTCAGTGTACATTCAAGAAATGTACATCAAAACATACACATTTTCATTGTACATTCAAGAAATGTACATCAAAACATACACATTTTCATTGTACATTCTAGAAATATAAATCAAAACATACACATTTTCATTGTATATACAAGAAATGTACATCAAAACATACACATTTTGTTTGTACACTCAAGAAATGTACATCAAAACACACATTTTCAGTGCACATTCAAGAAATTTATATCAAATCATACACATTTTCATTTTACGTTCCAGAAATGTACATCAAAACATACACACTTTCAGTGTACATTCAAGAAATGTATATCAAAAAATACACATTTTCAGTGTACATTCAAGAAATGTACATCAAAGCAAACACATTCTCATTGTACACTAAAGAAATGTACATCACAACATACACATTTTCATTGTACATTCAAGAAATGCACTCAAAACATACACATTTTCATTGTACATTCAAGAAATATACATCAAAACATACACATTTTCATTGTACATTCAAGAAATGTACATCAAAACATACACATTCTCATTGTACATTCAAGAAATGTACATCAAAACATACACATTTTGATTGTACACTCAAGAAATGTACATCAAATCATACACATTTTCATTGTACACTCAAGATATGTACATCAAAACATACACATTTTCATTGTACATTCAAAGAATATACATCAAAGCATACACATTTTCAGTGTACATTCAAGAAATGTACATCAAAACATACACATTTTCTTTGTACATTCAAGAAATGTACATCAAAACATACACATTTTCATTGTACATTCTAGAAATATAAATCAAAACATACACATTTTTATTGTATATACAAGAAATGTACATCAAAACATACACATTTTCATTGTACACTCAAGAAATGTACATCAAAACATACACACTTTCAGTGCACATTCAAGAAATGTATATCAAATCATACACATTTTCCTTTTACGTTCCAGAAATGTACATCAAAACATACACATTTTCATTGTACATTCAAGAAATGTACATCAAAACATACACATTTTCATTGTACATTCAAGAAATATACATCAAAACATACACATTTTCATTGTACATTCAAGAAATGTACATCAAAACATACACATTTTCATTGTACAATCAAGAAATGTACATCAAAACATACACATTTCCAGTGTACATTCATGAAATGTGCATCAAAACATACACATTTTCATTGTACATTCAAGAAATGTACATCAAAACATACACATTTTCATTGTACATTCTAGAAATATAAATCAAAACATACACATTTTCATTGTATATACAAGAAATGTACATCAAAACTTACACATTTTCAGTGTACATTCAAGAAATGTATATCAAAACCTACACATTTACAGTGTACATTCAAGAAATGTACATCAAAACATACACATTTTCAGTATACATTCAAGAAATGTACATCAAAACATATACATTTTCAGTGCACATTCAAGAAATGTATATCAAATCATACACATTTTCATTTTACGTTCCAGAAATGTACATCAAAAATTACACATTTTCATTGTACATTCAAGAATTGTACATCAAAACATACACATTTTCATTCTACATTCAAGAAATATACATCAAAACATACACATTTTCATTGTACATTCAAGAAATGTACATCAAAACATACACATTTTCATTGCACATTCTAGAAATATAAATCAAAACATACACATTTTCATTGTATATACAAGAAATGTACATCAAAACATATACATTTTCATTGTACATTCAAGAAATGTATATCAAAACATACACATTTTCAGTGTACATTCAAGAAATGTACATCAAAACATACACATTTTCATTGTATATACAAGAAATGTACATCAAAACATACACATTTTCATTGTACACTAAAGAAATGTACATCAAAACATACACATTTTCATTGTACATTCAAGAAATGTAGATCAAAACATACACATTTTCATTGTACATTCAAGAAATGTACATCAAAACATACACATTTTCATTGTACACTCAAGAAATGTACATCAAAACATACACATTTTCATTGTATATACAAGAAATGTACAACAAAACATACACATTTTCAGTGTACATTCAAGAAATGTATATCAACACATACACATTTACAGTGTACATTCAAGAAATGTACATCAAAACATACACATTTTCAGTATACATTCAAGAAATGTACATCAAAACATACACATTTTCATTGTATATACAAGAAATGTACATCAAAACATATACATTTTCATTGTATATACAAGAAATGTACATCAAAACATACACATTTTCAGTGTACATTCAAGAAATGTATATCAAAACATACACATTTACAGTGTACATTCAAGAAATGTACATCAAAACATACACATTTTCAGTATACATTCAAGAAATGTACATCAAAACATACACATTTTCATTGTACATTCAAGAAATGTATATCAAAACATTCACATTTTCAGTGTACATTCAAGAAATGTACATCAAAACATACACATTTTCATTGTATATACAAGAAATGTACATCAAAACATACACATTTTCATTGTATATACAAGAAATGTACATCAAAGCATAAACATTTTCAGTGTACACTAAAGAAATGTACATCAAAACATACAAATTTTCATTGTACATTCAAGAAATGTAGATAAAAACATACACATTTTCATTGTACATTCAAGAAATGTACATCAAGACATACACATTTTCGTTGTACACTCAAGAAATGTACATCAAAACATACACATTTTCATTGTACACTCAAAAAATGTACATCAAAACATACACTTTTTCATTGTACATTTAAGAAATGTATATCAAAACATACACATTTTCATTGTACATTCAAGGAATGTACATCAAAACATACACATTTTCATTGTACATTCAAGAAATGTACATTAAAACATACACATTTTCATTGTACATTCAAGAAATATACATCAAAACATACACATTTTCATTGTACATTCAAGAAATGTACATCAAAACATACACATTCTCATTGTACATTCAAGAAATGTACATCAAAACATACACATTTTGATTGTACACTCAAGAAATGTACATTAAATCATACACATTTTCATTGTACACTCAAGATATGTACATCAAAACATACACATTTTCATTGTACATTCAAAGAATATACATCAAAGCATACACATTTTCAGTGTACATTCAAGAAATGTACATCAAAACATACACATTTTCTTTGTACATTCAAGAAATGTACATCAAAACATACACATTTTCATTGTACATTCTAGAAATATAAATCAAAACATACACATTTTCATTGTATATACAAGAAATGTACATCAAAACATACACATTTTCATTGTACACTCAAGAAATGTACATCAAAACATACACACTTTCAGTGCACATTCAAGAAATGTATAACAAATCATACACATTTTCCTTTTACGTTCCAGAAATGTACATCAAAACATACACATTTTCATTGTACATTCAAGAAATGTACATCAAAACATACACATTTTCATTGTACATTCAAGAAATATACATCAAAACATACACATTTTCATTGTACATTCAAGAAATGTACATCAAAACATACACATTTTCATTGTACAATCAAGAAATGTACATCAAAACATACACATTTCCAGTATACATTCATGAAATGTGCATCAAAACATACACATTTTCATTGTACATTCAAGAAATGTACATCAAAACATACACATTTTCATTGTACATTCTAGAAATATAAATCAAAACATACACATTTTCATTGTATATACAAGAAATGTACATCAAAACTTACACATTTTCAGTGTACATTCAAGAAATGTATATCAAAACCTACACATTTACAGTGTACATTCAAGAAATGTACATCAAAACATACACATTTTCAGTATACATTCAAGAAATGTACATCAAAACATATACATTTTCAGTGCACATTCAAGAAATGTATATCAAATCATACACATTTTCATTTTACGTTCCAGAAATGTACATCAAAAATTACACATTTTCATTGTACATTCAAGAATTGTACATCAAAACATACACATTTTCATTGTACATTCAAGAAATATACATCAAAACATACACATTTTCATTGTACATTCAAGAAATGTACATCAAAACATACACATTTTCATTGCACATTCTAGAAATATAAATCAAAACATACACATTTTCATTGTATATACAAGAAATGTACATCAAAACATATACATTTTCATTGTACATTCAAGAAATGTATATCAAAACATACACATTTTCAGTGTACATTTAAGAAATGTACATCAAAACATACACATTTTCATTGTATATACAAGAAATGTACATCAAAACATACACATTTTCATTGTACACTAAAGAAATGTACATCAAAACATACACATTTTCAGTGTACATTCAAGAAATGTACATCAAAACATACACATTTTCATTGTACATTCAAGAAATGTAGATCAAAACATACACATTTTCATTGTACATTCAAGAAATGTACATCAAAACATACACATTTTCATTGTACACTCAAGAAATGTACATCAAAACATACACATTTTCATTGTATATACAAGAAATGTACAACAAAACATACACATTTTCAGTGTACATTCAAGAAATGTATATCAACACATACACATTTACAGTGTACATTCAAGAAATGTACATCAAAACATACACATTTTCAGTATACATTCAAGAAATGTACATCAAAACATATACATTTTCAGTGCACATTCAAGAAATGTATATCAAATCATACACATTTTCATTTTACGTTCCAGAAATGTACATCAAAAATTACACATTTTCATTGTACATTCAAGAATTGTACATCAAAACATACACATTTTCATTCTACATTCAAGAAATATACATCAAAACATACACATTTTCATTGTACATTCAAGAAATGTACATCAAAACATACACATTTTCATTGCACATTCTAGAAATATAAATCAAAACATACACATTTTCATTGTATATACAAGAAATGTACATCAAAACATATACATTTTCATTGTACATTCAAGAAATGTATATCAAAACATACACATTTTCAGTGTACATTCAAGAAATGTACATAAAAACATACACATTTTCATTGTATATACAAGAAATGTACATCAAAACATACACATTTTCATTGTACACTAAAGAAATGTACATCAAAACATACACATTTTCAGTGTACATTCAAGAAATGTACATCAAAACATACACATTTTCATTGTACATTCAAGAAATGTAGATCAAAACATACACATTTTCATTGTACATTCAAGAAATGTACATCAAAACATACACATTTTCATTGTACACTCAAGAAATGTACATCAAAACATACACATTTTCATTGTATATACAAGAAATGTACAACAAAACATACACATTTTCAGTGTACATTCAAGAAATGTATATCAACACATACACATTTACAGTGTACATTCAAGAAATGTACATCAAAACATACACATTTTCAGTATACATTCAAGAAATGTACATCAAAACATACACATTTTCATTGTATATACAAGAAATGTACATCAAAACATATACATTTTCATTGTATATACAAGAAATGTACATCAAAACATACACATTTTCAGTGTACATTCAAGAAATGTATATCAAAACATACACATTTACAGTGTACATTCAAGAAATGTACATCAAAACATACACATTTTCAGTATACATTCAAGAAATGTACATCAAAACATACACATTTTCATTGTACATTCAAGAAATGTATATCAAAACATTCACATTTTCAGTGTACATTCAAGAAATGTACATCAAAACATACACATTTTCATTGTATATACAAGAAATGTACATCAAAACATACACATTTTCATTGTATATACAAGAAATGTACATCAAAGCATAAACATTTTCAGTGTACACTAAAGAAATGTACATCAAAACATACAAATTTTCATTGTACATTCAAGAAATGTAGATCAAAACATACACATTTTCATTGTACATTCAAGAAATGTACATCAAGACATACACATTTTCGTTGTACACTCAAGAAATGTACATCAAAACATACACATTTTCATTGTACACTCAAAAAATGTACATCAAAACATACACTTTTTCATTGTACATTTAAGAAATGTATATCAAAACATACACATTTTCATTGTACATTCAAGGAATGTACATCAAAACATACACATTTTCATTGTACATTCAAGAAATGTACATTAAAACATACACATTTTCATTGTACATTCAAGAAATATACATCAAAACATACACATTTTCATTGTACATTCAAGAAATGTACATCAAAACATACACATTCTCATTGTACATTCAAGAAATGTACATCAAAACATACACATTTTGATTGTACACTCAAGAAATGTACATTAAATCATACACATTTTCATTGTACACTCAAGATATGTACATCAAAACATACACATTTTCATTGTACATTCAAAGAATATACATCAAAGCATACACATTTTCAGTGTACATTCAAGAAATGTACATCAAAACATACACATTTTCTTTGTACATTCAAGAAATGTACATCAAAACATACACATTTTCATTGTACATTCTAGAAATATAAATCAAAACATACACATTTTCATTGTATATACAAGAAATGTACATCAAAACATACACATTTTCATTGTACACTCAAGAAATGTACATCAAAACATACACACTTTCAGTGCACATTCAAGAAATGTATAACAAATCATACACATTTTCCTTTTACGTTCCAGAAATGTACATCAAAACATACACATTTTCATTGTACATTCAAGAAATGTACATCAAAACATACACATTTTCATTGTACATTCAAGAAATATACATCAAAACATACACATTTTCATTGTACATTCAAGAAATGTACATCAAAACATACACATTTTCATTGTACAATCAAGAAATGTACATCAAAACATACACATTTCCAGTATACATTCATGAAATGTGCATCAAAACATACAAATTTTCATTGTACATTCAAGAAATGTAGATCAAAACATACACATTTTCATTGTACATTCAAGAAATGTACATCAAGACATACACATTTTCGTTGTACACTCAAGAAATGTACATCAAAACATACACATTTTCATTGTACACTCAAAAAATGTACATCAAAACATACACTTTTTCATTGTACATTTAAGAAATGTATATCAAAACATACACATTTTCATTGTACATTCAAGGAATGTACATCAAAACATACACATTTTCATTGTACATTCAAGAAATGTACATTAAAACATACACATTTTCATTGTACATTCAAGAAATATACATCAAAACATACACATTTTCATTGTACATTCAAGAAATGTACATCAAAACATACACATTCTCATTGTACATTCAAGAAATGTACATCAAAACATACACATTTTGATTGTACACTCAAGAAATGTACATTAAATCATACACATTTTCATTGTACACTCAAGATATGTACATCAAAACATACACATTTTCATTGTACATTCAAAGAATATACATCAAAGCATACACATTTTCAGTGTACATTCAAGAAATGTACATCAAAACATACACATTTTCTTTGTACATTCAAGAAATGTACATCAAAACATACACATTTTCATTGTACATTCTAGAAATATAAATCAAAACATACACATTTTCATTGTATATACAAGAAATGTACATCAAAACATACACATTTTCATTGTACACTCAAGAAATGTACATCAAAACATACACACTTTCAGTGCACATTCAAGAAATGTATAACAAATCATACACATTTTCCTTTTACGTTCCAGAAATGTACATCAAAACATACACATTTTCATTGTACATTCAAGAAATGTACATCAAAACATACACATTTTCATTGTACATTCAAGAAATATACATCAAAACATACACATTTTCATTGTACATTCAAGAAATGTACATCAAAACATACACATTTTCATTGTACAATCAAGAAATGTACATCAAAACATACACATTTCCAGTATACATTCATGAAATGTGCATCAAAACATACACATTTTCATTGTACATTCAAGAAATGTACATCAAAACATACACATTTTCATTGTACATTCTAGAAATATAAATCAAAACATACACATTTTCATTGTATATACAAGAAATGTACATCAAAACTTACACATTTTCAGTGTACATTCAAGAAATGTATATCAAAACCTACACATTTACAGTGTACATTCAAGAAATGTACATCAAAACATACACATTTTCAGTATACATTCAAGAAATGTACATCAAAACATATACATTTTCAGTGCACATTCAAGAAATGTATATCAAATCATACACATTTTCATTTTACGTTCCAGAAATGTACATCAAAAATTACACATTTTCATTGTACATTCAAGAATTGTACATCAAAACATACACATTTTCATTGTACATTCAAGAAATATACATCAAAACATACACATTTTCATTGTACATTCAAGAAATGTACATCAAAACATACACATTTTCATTGCACATTCTAGAAATATAAATCAAAACATACACATTTTCATTGTATATACAAGAAATGTACATCAAAACATATACATTTTCATTGTATATACAAGAAATGTACATCAAAACATACACATTTTCAGTGTACATTCAAGAAATGTATATCAAAACATACACATTTACAGTGTACATTCAAGAAATGTACATCAAAACATACACATTTTCAGTATACATTCAAGAAATGTACATCAAAACATACACATTTTCATTGTACATTCAAGAAATGTATATCAAAACATTCACATTTTCAGTGTACATTCAAGAAATGTACATCAAAACATACACATTTTCATTGTATATACAAGAAATGTACATCAAAACATACACATTTTCATTGTATATACAAGAAATGTACATCAAAGCATAAACATTTTCAGTGTACACTAAAGAAATGTACATCAAAACATACAAATTTTCATTGTACATTCAAGAAATGTAGATCAAAACATACACATTTTCATTGTACATTCAAGAAATGTACATCAAGACATACACATTTTCGTTGTACACTCAAGAAATGTACATCAAAACATACACATTTTCATTGTACACTCAAAAAATGTACATCAAAACATACACTTTTTCATTGTACATTTAAGAAATGTATATCAAAACATACACATTTTCATTGTACATTCAAGGAATGTACATCAAAACATACACATTTTCATTGTACATTCAAGAAATGTACATTAAAACATACACATTTTCATTGTACATTCAAGAAATATACATCAAAACATACACATTTTCATTGTACATTCAAGAAATGTACATCAAAACATACACATTCTCATTGTACATTCAAGAAATGTACATCAAAACATACACATTTTGATTGTACACTCAAGAAATGTACATTAAATCATACACATTTTCATTGTACACTCAAGATATGTACATCAAAACATACACATTTTCATTGTACATTCAAAGAATATACATCAAAGCATACACATTTTCAGTGTACATTCAAGAAATGTACATCAAAACATACACATTTTCTTTGTACATTCAAGAAATGTACATCAAAACATACACATTTTCATTGTACATTCTAGAAATATAAATCAAAACATACACATTTTCATTGTATATACAAGAAATGTACATCAAAACATACACATTTTCATTGTACACTCAAGAAATGTACATCAAAACATACACACTTTCAGTGCACATTCAAGAAATGTATAACAAATCATACACATTTTCCTTTTACGTTCCAGAAATGTACATCAAAACATACACATTTTCATTGTACATTCAAGAAATGTACATCAAAACATACACATTTTCATTGTACATTCAAGAAATATACATCAAAACATACACATTTTCATTGTACATTCAAGAAATGTACATCAAAACATACACATTTTCATTGTACAATCAAGAAATGTACATCAAAACATACACATTTCCAGTATACATTCATGAAATGTGCATCAAAACATACACATTTTCATTGTACATTCAAGAAATGTACATCAAAACATACACATTTTCATTGTACATTCTAGAAATATAAATCAAAACATACACATTTTCATTGTATATACAAGAAATGTACATCAAAACTTACACATTTTCAGTGTACATTCAAGAAATGTATATCAAAACCTACACATTTACAGTGTACATTCAAGAAATGTACATCAAAACATACACATTTTCAGTATACATTCAAGAAATGTACATCAAAACATATACATTTTCAGTGCACATTCAAGAAATGTATATCAAATCATACACATTTTCATTTTACGTTCCAGAAATGTACATCAAAAATTACACATTTTCATTGTACATTCAAGAATTGTACATCAAAACATACACATTTTCATTGTACATTCAAGAAATATACATCAAAACATACACATTTTCATTGTACATTCAAGAAATGTACATCAAAACATACACATTTTCATTGCACATTCTAGAAATATAAATCAAAACATACACATTTTCATTGTATATACAAGAAATGTACATCAAAACATATACATTTTCATTGTACATTCAAGAAATGTATATCAAAACATACACATTTTCAGTGTACATTTAAGAAATGTACATCAAAACATACACATTTTCATTGTATATACAAGAAATGTACATCAAAACATACACATTTTCATTGTACACTAAAGAAATGTACATCAAAACATACACATTTTCAGTGTACATTCAAGAAATGTACATCAAAACATACACATTTTCATTGTACATTCAAGAAATGTAGATCAAAACATACACATTTTCATTGTACATTCAAGAAATGTACATCAAAACATACACATTTTCATTGTACACTCAAGAAATGTACATCAAAACATACACATTTTCATTGTATATACAAGAAATGTACAACAAAACATACACATTTTCAGTGTACATTCAAGAAATGTATATCAACACATACACATTTACAGTGTACATTCAAGAAATGTACATCAAAACATACACATTTTCAGTATACATTCAAGAAATGTACATCAAAACATATACATTTTCAGTGCACATTCAAGAAATGTATATCAAATCATACACATTTTCATTTTACGTTCCAGAAATGTACATCAAAAATTACACATTTTCATTGTACATTCAAGAATTGTACATCAAAACATACACATTTTCATTCTACATTCAAGAAATATACATCAAAACATACACATTTTCATTGTACATTCAAGAAATGTACATCAAAACATACACATTTTCATTGCACATTCTAGAAATATAAATCAAAACATACACATTTTCATTGTATATACAAGAAATGTACATCAAAACATATACATTTTCATTGTACATTCAAGAAATGTATATCAAAACATACACATTTTCAGTGTACATTCAAGAAATGTACATAAAAACATACACATTTTCATTGTATATACAAGAAATGTACATCAAAACATACACATTTTCATTGTACACTAAAGAAATGTACATCAAAACATACACATTTTCAGTGTACATTCAAGAAATGTACATCAAAACATACACATTTTCATTGTACATTCAAGAAATGTAGATCAAAACATACACATTTTCATTGTACATTCAAGAAATGTACATCAAAACATACACATTTTCATTGTACACTCAAGAAATGTACATCAAAACATACACATTTTCATTGTATATACAAGAAATGTACAACAAAACATACACATTTTCAGTGTACATTCAAGAAATGTATATCAACACATACACATTTACAGTGTACATTCAAGAAATGTACATCAAAACATACACATTTTCAGTATACATTCAAGAAATGTACATCAAAACATACACATTTTCATTGTATATACAAGAAATGTACATCAAAACATATACATTTTCATTGTATATACAAGAAATGTACATCAAAACATACACATTTTCAGTGTACATTCAAGAAATGTATATCAAAACATACACATTTACAGTGTACATTCAAGAAATGTACATCAAAACATACACATTTTCAGTATACATTCAAGAAATGTACATCAAAACATACACATTTTCATTGTACATTCAAGAAATGTATATCAAAACATTCACATTTTCAGTGTACATTCAAGAAATGTACATCAAAACATACACATTTTCATTGTATATACAAGAAATGTACATCAAAACATACACATTTTCATTGTATATACAAGAAATGTACATCAAAGCATAAACATTTTCAGTGTACACTAAAGAAATGTACATCAAAACATACAAATTTTCATTGTACATTCAAGAAATGTAGATCAAAACATACACATTTTCATTGTACATTCAAGAAATGTACATCAAGACATACACATTTTCGTTGTACACTCAAGAAATGTACATCAAAACATACACATTTTCATTGTACACTCAAAAAATGTACATCAAAACATACACTTTTTCATTGTACATTTAAGAAATGTATATCAAAACATACACATTTTCATTGTACATTCAAGGAATGTACATCAAAACATACACATTTTCATTGTACATTCAAGAAATGTACATTAAAACATACACATTTTCATTGTACATTCAAGAAATATACATCAAAACATACACATTTTCATTGTACATTCAAGAAATGTACATCAAAACATACACATTCTCATTGTACATTCAAGAAATGTACATCAAAACATACACATTTTGATTGTACACTCAAGAAATGTACATTAAATCATACACATTTTCATTGTACACTCAAGATATGTACATCAAAACATACACATTTTCATTGTACATTCAAAGAATATACATCAAAGCATACACATTTTCAGTGTACATTCAAGAAATGTACATCAAAACATACACATTTTCTTTGTACATTCAAGAAATGTACATCAAAACATACACATTTTCATTGTACATTCTAGAAATATAAATCAAAACATACACATTTTCATTGTATATACAAGAAATGTACATCAAAACATACACATTTTCATTGTACACTCAAGAAATGTACATCAAAACATACACACTTTCAGTGCACATTCAAGAAATGTATAACAAATCATACACATTTTACTTTTACGTTCCAGAAATAAACATCAAAACATACACATTTTCATTGTACATTCAAGAAATGTACATCAAAACATACACATTTTCATTGTACATTCAAGAAATATACATCAAAACATACACATTTTCATTGTACATTCAAGAAATGTACATCAAAACATACACATTTTCATTGTACAATCAAGAAATGTACATCAAAACATACACATTTCCAGTATACATTCATGAAATGTGCATCAAAACATACACATTTTCATTGTACATTCAAGAAATGTACATCAAAACATACACATTTTCATTGTACATTCTAGAAATATAAATCAAAACATACACATTTTCATTGTATATACAAGAAATGTACATCAAAACTTACACATTTTCAGTGTACATTCAAGAAATGTATATCAAAACCTACACATTTACAGTGTACATTCAAGAAATGTACATCAAAACATACACATTTTCAGTATACATTCAAGAAATGTACATCAAAACATATACATTTTCAGTGCACATTCAAGAAATGTATATCAAATCATACACATTTTCATTTTACGTTCCAGAAATGTACATCAAAAATTACACATTTTCATTGTACATTCAAGAATTGTACATCAAAACATACACATTTTCATTGTACATTCAAGAAATGTACATCAAAACATACACATTTTCATTGTACACTCAAGAAATGTACATCAAAACATACACATTTTCATTGTATATACAAGAAATGTACAACAAAACATACACATTTTCAGTGTACATTCAAGAAATGTATATCAACACATACACATTTACAGTGTACATTCAAGAAATGTACATCAAAACATACACATTTTCAGTATACATTCAAGAAATGTACATCAAAACATATACATTTTCAGTGCACATTCAAGAAATGTATATCAAATCATACACATTTTCATTTTACGTTCCAGAAATGTACATCAAAAATTACACATTTTCATTGTACATTCAAGAATTGTACATCAAAACATACACATTTTCATTCTACATTCAAGAAATATACATCAAAACATACACATTTTCATTGTACATTCAAGAAATGTACATCAAAACATACACATTTTCATTGCACATTCTAGAAATATAAATCAAAACATACACATTTTCATTGTATATACAAGAAATGTACATCAAAACATATACATTTTCATTGTACATTCAAGAAATGTATATCAAAACATACACATTTTCAGTGTACATTCAAGAAATGTACATAAAAACATACACATTTTCATTGTATATACAAGAAATGTACATCAAAACATACACATTTTCATTGTACACTAAAGAAATGTACATCAAAACATACACATTTTCAGTGTACATTCAAGAAATGTACATCAAAACATACACATTTTCATTGTACATTCAAGAAATGTAGATCAAAACATACACATTTTCATTGTACATTCAAGAAATGTACATCAAAACATACACATTTTCATTGTACACTCAAGAAATGTACATCAAAACATACACATTTTCATTGTATATACAAGAAATGTACAACAAAACATACACATTTTCAGTGTACATTCAAGAAATGTATATCAACACATACACATTTACAGTGTACATTCAAGAAATGTACATCAAAACATACACATTTTCAGTATACATTCAAGAAATGTACATCAAAACATACACATTTTCATTGTATATACAAGAAATGTACATCAAAACATATACATTTTCATTGTATATACAAGAAATGTACATCAAAACATACACATTTTCAGTGTACATTCAAGAAATGTATATCAAAACATACACATTTACAGTGTACATTCAAGAAATGTACATCAAAACATACACATTTTCAGTATACATTCAAGAAATGTACATCAAAACATACACATTTTCATTGTACATTCAAGAAATGTATATCAAAACATTCACATTTTCAGTGTACATTCAAGAAATGTACATCAAAACATACACATTTTCATTGTATATACAAGAAATGTACATCAAAACATACACATTTTCATTGTATATACAAGAAATGTACATCAAAGCATAAACATTTTCAGTGTACACTAAAGAAATGTACATCAAAACATACAAATTTTCATTGTACATTCAAGAAATGTAGATCAAAACATACACATTTTCATTGTACATTCAAGAAATGTACATCAAGACATACACATTTTCGTTGTACACTCAAGAAATGTACATCAAAACATACACATTTTCATTGTACACTCAAAAAATGTACATCAAAACATACACTTTTTCATTGTACATTTAAGAAATGTATATCAAAACATACACATTTTCATTGTACATTCAAGGAATGTACATCAAAACATACACATTTTCATTGTACATTCAAGAAATGTACATTAAAACATACACATTTTCATTGTACATTCAAGAAATATACATCAAAACATACACATTTTCATTGTACATTCAAGAAATGTACATCAAAACATACACATTCTCATTGTACATTCAAGAAATGTACATCAAAACATACACATTTTGATTGTACACTCAAGAAATGTACATTAAATCATACACATTTTCATTGTACACTCAAGATATGTACATCAAAACATACACATTTTCATTGTACATTCAAAGAATATACATCAAAGCATACACATTTTCAGTGTACATTCAAGAAATGTACATCAAAACATACACATTTTCTTTGTACATTCAAGAAATGTACATCAAAACATACACATTTTCATTGTACATTCTAGAAATATAAATCAAAACATACACATTTTCATTGTATATACAAGAAATGTACATCAAAACATACACATTTTCATTGTACACTCAAGAAATGTACATCAAAACATACACACTTTCAGTGCACATTCAAGAAATGTATAACAAATCATACACATTTTACTTTTACGTTCCAGAAATAAACATCAAAACATACACATTTTCATTGTACATTCAAGAAATGTACATCAAAACATACACATTTTCATTGTACATTCAAGAAATATACATCAAAACATACACATTTTCATTGTACATTCAAGAAATGTACATCAAAACATACACATTTTCATTGTACAATCAAGAAATGTACATCAAAACATACACATTTCCAGTATACATTCATGAAATGTGCATCAAAACATACACATTTTCATTGTACATTCAAGAAATGTACATCAAAACATACACATTTTCATTGTACATTCTAGAAATATAAATCAAAACATACACATTTTCATTGTATATACAAGAAATGTACATCAAAACTTACACATTTTCAGTGTACATTCAAGAAATGTATATCAAAACCTACACATTTACAGTGTACATTCAAGAAATGTACATCAAAACATACACATTTTCAGTATACATTCAAGAAATGTACATCAAAACATATACATTTTCAGTGCACATTCAAGAAATGTATATCAAATCATACACATTTTCATTTTACGTTCCAGAAATGTACATCAAAAATTACACATTTTCATTGTACATTCAAGAATTGTACATCAAAACATACACATTTTCATTGTACATTCAAGAAATATACATCAAAACATACACATTTTCATTGTACATTCAAGAAATGTACATCAAAACATACACATTTTCATTGCACATTCTAGAAATATAAATCAAAACATACACATTTTCATTGTATATACAAGAAATGTACATCAAAACATATACATTTTCATTGTACATTCAAGAAATGTATATCAAAACATACACATTTTCAGTGTACATTTAAGAAATGTACATCAAAACATACACATTTTCATTGTATATACAAGAAATGTACATCAAAACATACACATTTTCATTGTACACTAAAGAAATGTACATCAAAACATACACATTTTCAGTGTACATTCAAGAAATGTACATCAAAACATACACATTTTCATTGTACATTCAAGAAATGTAGATCAAAACATACACATTTTCATTGTACATTCAAGAAATGTACATCAAAACATACACATTTTCATTGTACACTCAAGAAATGTACATCAAAACATACACATTTTCATTGTATATACAAGAAATGTACAACAAAACATACACATTTTCAGTGTACATTCAAGAAATGTATATCAACACATACACATTTACAGTGTACATTCAAGAAATGTACATCAAAACATACACATTTTCAGTATACATTCAAGAAATGTACATCAAAACATACACATTTTCATTGTATATACAAGAAATGTACATCAAAACATATACATTTTCATTGTATATACAAGAAATGTACATCAAAACATACACATTTTCAGTGTACATTCAAGAAATGTATATCAAAACATACACATTTACAGTGTACATTCAAGAAATGTACATCAAAACATACACATTTTCAGTATACATTCATGAAATGTACATCAAAACATACACATTTTCATTGTACATTCAAGAAATGTATATCAAAACATTCACATTTTCAGTGTACATTCAAGAAATGTACATTAAAACATACACATTTTCATTGTATATACAAGAAGTGTACATCAAAACATACACATTTTCATTGTATATACAAGAAATGTACATCAAAGCATAAACATTTTCAGTGTACACTAAAGAAATGTACATCAAAACATACAAATTTTCATTGTACATTCAAGAAATGTAGATCAAAACATACACATTTTCATTGTACATTCAAGAAATGTACATCAAAACATACACATTCTCATTGTACATTCAAGAAATGTACATCAAAACATACACATTTTCATTGTATATACAAGAAATGTACATCAAAACTTACACATTTTCAGTGTACATTCAAGAAATGTATATCAAAACCTACACATTTACAGTGTACATTCAAGAAATGTACATCAAAACATACACATTTTCAGTATACATTCAAGAAATGTACATCAAAACATATACATTTTCAGTGCACATTCAAGAAATGTATATCAAATCATACACATTTTCATTTTACGTTCCAGAAATGTACATCAAAAATTACACATTTTCATTGTACATTCAAGAATTGTACATCAAAACATACACATTTTCATTGTACATTCAAGAAATATACATCAAAACATACACATTTTCATTGTACATTCAAGAAATGTACATCAAAACATACACATTTTCAGTGTACACTAAAGAAATGTACATCAAAACATACAAATTTTCATTGTATATACAAGAAATGTACATCAAAACATATACATTTTCATTGTACATTCAAGAAATGTATATCAAAACATACACATTATCAGTGTACATTCAAGAAATGTACATCAAAACATACACATTTTCATTGTATATACAAGAAATGTACATCAAAACATACACATTTTCATTGTACACTAAAGAAATGTACATCAAAACATACACATTTTCAGTGTACATTCAAGAAATGTACATCAAAACATACACATTTTCATTGTACATTCAAGAAATGTAGATCAAAACATACACATTTTCATTGTACATTCAAGAAATGTACATCAAAACATACACATTTTCATTGTACACTCAAGAAATGTACATCAAAACATACACATTTTCATTGTATATACAAGAAATGTACAACAAAACATACACATTTTCAGTGTACATTCAAGAAATGTATATCAAAACCTACACATTTACAGTGTACATTCAAGAAATGTACATCAAAACATACACATTTTCAGTATACATTCAAGAAATGTACATCAAAACATATACATTTTCAGTGCACATTCAAGAAATGTATATCAAATCATACACATTTTCATTTTACGTTCCAGAAATGTACATCAAAAATTACACATTTTCATTGTACATTCAAGAATTGTACATCAAAACATACACATTTTCATTGTACATTCAAGAAATATACATCAAAACATACACATTTTCATTGTACATTCAAGAAATGTACATCAAAACATACACATTTTCATTGCACATTCTAGAAATATAAATCAAAACATACACATTTTCATTGTATATACAAGAAATGTACATCAAAACATATACATTTTCATTGTACATTCAAGAAATGTATATCAAAACATACACATTTTCAGTGTACATTCAAGAAATGTACATCAAAACATACACATTTTCATTGTATATACAAGAAATGTACATCAAAACATACACATTTTCATTGTACACTAAAGAAATGTACATCAAAACATACACATTTTCAGTGTACATTCAAGAAATGTACATCAAAACATACACATTTTCATTGTACATTCAAGAAATGTAGATCAAAACATACACATTTTCATTGTACATTCAAGAAATGTACTTCAAAACATACACATTTTCATTGTACACTCAAGAAATGTACATCAAAACATACACATTTTCATTGTATATACAAGAAATGTACAACAAAACATACACATTTTCAGTGTACATTCAAGAAATGTATATCAACACATACACATTTACAGTGTACATTCAAGAAATGTACATCAAAACATACACATTTTCAGTATACATTCAAGAAATGTACATCAAAACATACACATTTTCATTGTATATACAAGAAATGTACATCAAAACATATACATTTTCATTGTATATACAAGAAATGTACATCAAAACATACACATTTTCAGTGTACATTCAAGAAATGTATATCAAAACATACACATTTACAGTGTACATTCAAGAAATGTACATCAAAACATACACATTTTCAGTATACATTCATGAAATGTACATCAAAACATACACATTTTCATTGTACATTCAAGAAATGTATATCAAAACATTCACATTTTCAGTGTACATTCAAGAAATGTACATCAAAACATACACATTTTCATTGTATATACAAGAAGTGTACATCAAAACATACACATTTTCATTGTATATACAAGAAATGTACATCAAAGCATAAACATTTTCAGTGTACACTAAAGAAATGTACATCAAAACATACAAATTTTCATTGTACATTCAAGAAATGTAGATCAAAACATACACATTTTCATTGTACATTCAAGAAATGTACATCAAGACATACACATTTTCGTTGTACACTCAAGAAATGTACATCAAAACATACACATTTTCATTGTACACTCAAAAAATGTACATCAAAACATACACTTTTTCATTGTACATTTAAGAAATGTATATCAAAACATACACATTTTCATTGTACATTCAAGGAATGTACATCAAAACATACACATTTTCATTGTACATTCAAGAAATTTACATTAAAACATACACATTTTCATTGTACATTCAAGAAATGTACATCAAAACATACACATTTTCATTGTACACTCAAGAAATGTACATCAAAACATACACATTTTCAGTGTCCACTAAAGAAATGTACATCAAAACATACACATTTTCATTGTACATTCAAGAAATGCACATCAAAACATACACATTTTCATTGTACATTCAAGAAATGTACATCAAAACATACACATTTTCATTGTACATTCAAGAAATGTACATCAAAACATACACATTCTCATTGTACATTCAAGAAATGTACATCAAAACATACACATTTTCATTGTACACTCAAGAAATGTACATCAAAACATACACATTTTCATTGTAAATTCAAGAAATGTATATCAAAACATACACATTTTCATTGTTCATTCAAGAAATGTACATCAAAACATACACATTTTCATTGTACATTCAAGAAATGTAAATCAAAACATACACATTTTCATTGTACATTCAAAGAATGTACATCAAAACATACACATTTTCATTGTACATTCAAGAAATGTACATCGAAACACACACTTTTTCATTGTACATTCAAGAAATGTATATCAAAACATACACATTTTGACTGCTCATTCTAGAAATATACATCAAAACATACACATTTTCATTGTATATACAAGAAATGTACATCAAAACATCCACATTGTCAGTGTACATTCAAGAAATGTACATCAAGACATACCCATTTTCAGTGTACATTCAAGAAATGTACATCAAAACATACACATTTTCATTGTATATACAAGAAATGTACATCAAAACATACACATTTTCATTGTATATACAAGAAATGTACATCAAAACATCCACATTGTCAGTGTACATTCAAGAAATGTACATCAAGACATACCCATTTTCATTGTACATTCAAGAAATATACATCAAAACATACATATTTTCATTGTACACTCAAGAAATGTACATCAAAACATACACATTTTCAGTGTACATTCAAGAATTGTATATCAAAACTTACACATTTTCATTGTACATTCAAGAAATGTACATCAAAACATACACATTTTCATTGTACATTCAAGAAATGTACATCAAAACATACACATTTTCATTGTACATTCAAGAAATATACATCAAAACATACACATTTTCATTGCATATTCAAGAAATGTACATCAAAACATACACATTTTCATTGTACACTCAAGAAATATACATCAAAACATACACATTTTCAGTGTACATTCAAGAAATGTACATCAAAACATACACATTTTCATTGTACATTCAAGAAATGTACATCAAAACATACACATTTTCATTGTACATTCTAGAAATATAAATCAAAACATACACATTTTCATTGTATATACAAGAAATGTACATCAAAACATACACATTTTGATTGTACACTCAAGAAATGTACATCAAAACACACATTTTCAGTGCACATTCAAGAAATTTATATCAAATCATACACATTTTCATTTTACGTTCCAGAAATGTACATCAAAACATACACATTTTCAGTGTACATTCAAGAAATGTATATCAAAAAATACACATTTTCAGTGTACATTCAAGAAATGTACATCAAAGCAAACACATTCTCATTGTACACTAAAGAAATGTACATCACAACATACACATTTTCATTGTACATTCAAGAAATGCACTCAAAACATACACATTTTCATTGTACATTCAAGAAATATACATCAAAACATCCACATTTTCATTGTACATTCAAGAAATGTACATCAAAACATACACATTCTCATTGTACATTCAAGAAATGTACATCAAAACATACACATTTTGATTGTACACTCAAGAAATGTACATCAAATCATACACATTTTCATTGTACACTCAAGATATGTACATCAAAACATACACATTTTCATTGTACATTCAAAGAATGTACATCAAAGCATACACATTTTCAGTGTACATATAAGAAATGTACATCAAAACATACACATTTTCTTTGTACATTCAAGAAATGTACATCAAAACATACACATTTTCATTGTACATTCTAGAAATATAAATCAAAACATACACATTTTCATTGTATATACAAGAAATGTACATCAAAACATACACATTTTCATTGTACACTCAAGAAATGTACATCAAAACATACACACTTTCAGTGCACATTCAAGAAATGTATATCAAATCATACACATTTTCCTTTTACGTTCCAGAAATGTACATCAAAACATACACATTGTCATTGTACATTCAAGAAATGTACATCAAAACATACACATTTTCATTGTACATTCAAGAAATATACATCAAAACATACACATTTTCATTGTACATTCAAGAAATGTACATCAAAACATACACATTTTCATTCTACAATCAAGAAATGTACATCAAAACATACACATTTCCAGTGTACATTCATGAAATGTGCATCAAAACATACACATTTTCATTGTACATTCAAGAAATGTACATCAAAACATACACATTTTCATTGTACATTCTAGAAATATAAATCAAAACATACACATTTTCATGGTATATACAAGAAATGTACATCAAAACTTACACATTTTCAGTGTACATTCAAGAAATGTATATCAAAACATACACATTTACAGTGTACATTCAAGAAATGTAAATCAAAACATACACATTTTCATTGTACATTCAAAGAATGTACATCAAAACATACACATTTTCATTGTACATTCAAGAAATGTACATCGAAACACACACTTTTTCATTGTACATTCAAGAAATGTATATCAAAACATACACATTTTGACTGCTCATTCTAGAAATATACATCAAAACATACACATTTTCATTGTATATACAAGAAATGTACATCAAAACATCCACATTGTCAGTGTACATTCAAGAAATGTACATCAAGACATACCCATTTTCAGTGTACATTCAAGAAATGTACATCAAAACATACACATTTTCATTGTATATACAAGAAATGTACATCAAAACATACACATTTTCATTGTATATACAAGAAATGTACATCAAAACATCCACATTGTCAGTGTACATTCAAGAAATGTACATCAAGACATACCCATTTTCATTGTACATTCAAGAAATATACATCAAAACATACATATTTTCATTGTACACTCAAGAAATGTACATCAAAACATACACATTTTCAGTGTACATTCAAGAATTGTATATCAAAACTTACACATTTTCATTGTACATTCAAGAAATGTACATCAAAACATACACATTTTCATTGTACATTCAAGAAATGTACATCAAAACATACACATTTTCATTGTACATTCAAGAAATATACATCAAAACATACACATTTTCATTGCATATTCAAGAAATGTACATCAAAACATACACATTTTCATTGTACACTCAAGAAATATACATCAAAACATACACATTTTCAGTGTACATTCAAGAAATGTACATCAAAACATACACATTTTCATTGTACATTCAAGAAATGTACATCAAAACATACACATTTTCATTGTACATTCTAGAAATATAAATCAAAACATACACATTTTCATTGTATATACAAGAAATGTACATCAAAACATACACATTTTGATTGTACACTCAAGAAATGTACATCAAAACACACATTTTCAGTGCACATTCAAGAAATTTATATCAAATCATACACATTTTCATTTTACGTTCCAGAAATGTACATCAAAACATACACATTTTCAGTGTACATTCAAGAAATGTATATCAAAAAATACACATTTTCAGTGTACATTCAAGAAATGTACATCAAAGCAAACACATTCTCATTGTACACTAAAGAAATGTACATCACAACATACACATTTTCATTGTACATTCAAGAAATGCACTCAAAACATACACATTTTCATTGTACATTCAAGAAATATACATCAAAACATCCACATTTTCATTGTACATTCAAGAAATGTACATCAAAACATACACATTCTCATTGTACATTCAAGAAATGTACATCAAAACATACACATTTTGATTGTACACTCAAGAAATGTACATCAAATCATACACATTTTCATTGTACACTCAAGATATGTACATCAAAACATACACATTTTCATTGTACATTCAAAGAATGTACATCAAAGCATACACATTTTCAGTGTACATTCAAGAAATGTACATCAAAACATACACATTTTCTTTGTACATTCAAGAAATGTACATCAAAACATACACATTTTCATTGTACATTCTAGAAATATAAATCAAAACATACACATTTTCATTGTATATACAAGAAATGTACATCAAAACATACACATTTTCATTGTACACTCAAGAAATGTACATCAAAACATACACACTTTCAGTGCACATTCAAGAAATGTATATCAAATCATACACATTTTCCTTTTACGTTCCAGAAATGTACATCAAAACATACACATTGTCATTGTACATTCAAGAAATGTACATCAAAACATACACATTTTCATTGTACATTCAAGAAATATACATCAAAACATACACATTTTCATTGTACATTCAAGAAATGTACATCAAAACATACACATTTTCATTCTACAATCAAGAAATGTACATCAAAACATACACATTTCCAGTGTACATTCATGAAATGTGCATCAAAACATACACATTTTCATTGTACATTCAAGAAATGTACATCAAAACATACACATTTTCATTGTACATTCTAGAAATATAAATCAAAACATACACATTTTCATGGTATATACAAGAAATGTACATCAAAACTTACACATTTTCAGTGTACATTCAAGAAATGTATATCAAAACATACACATTTACAGTGTACATTCAAGAAATGTACATCAAAACATACACATTTTCAGTATACATTCAAGAAATGTACATCAAAACATATACATTTTCAGTGCACATTCAAGAAATGTATATCAAATCATACACATTTTCATTTTACGTTCCAGAAATGTACATCAAAAATTACACATTTTCATTGTACATTCAAGAATTGTACATCAAAACATACACATTTTCATTGTACATTCAAGAAATATACATCAAAACATACACATTTTCATTGTACATTCAAGAAATGTACATCAAAACATACACATTTTCATTGCACATTCTAGAAATATAAATCAAAACATACACATTTTCATTGTATATACAAGAAATGTAAATCAAAACATACATTTTCATTGTACATTCAAGAAATGTATATCAAAACATACACATTTTCAGTGTACATTCAAGAAATGTACATCAAAACATACACATTTTCATTGTATATACAAGAAATGTACATCAAAACATACACATTTTCATTGTACACTAAAGAAATGTACATCAAAACATACACATTTTCAGTGTACATTCAAGAAATGTACATCAAAACATACACATTTTCATTGTACATTCAAGAAATGTAGATCAAAACATACACATTTTCATTGTACATTCAAGAAATGTACATCAAAACATACACATTTTCATTGTACACTCAAGAAATGTACATCAAAACATACACATTTTCATTGTATATACAAGAAATGTACAACAAAACATACACACTTTCAGTGTACATTCAAGAAATGTATATCAACACATACACATTTACAGTGTACATTCAAGAAATGTACATCAAAACATACACATTTTCAGTATACATTCAAGAAATGTACATCAAAACATACACATTTTCAATGTATATACAAGAAATGTACATCAAAACATATACATTTTCATTGTATATACAAGAAATGTACATCAAAACATACACATTTTCAGTGTACATTCAAGAAATGTATATCAAAACATACACATTTACAGTGTACATTCAAGAAATGTACATCAAAACATACACATTTTCGGTATACATTCAAGAAATGTACATCCAAACATACACATTTTCATTGTACATTCAAGAAATGTATATCAAAACATACACATTTTCAGTGTACATTCAAGAAATGCACATCAAAACATACACATTTTCATTGTATATACAAGAAATGTACATCAAAACATACACATTTTCATTGTATATACAAGAAATGTACATCAAAACATACACGTTTTCAATGTACACTAAAGAAATGTACATCAAAACATACAAATTTTCATTGTACATTCAAGAAATGTAGATCAAAACATACACATTTTCATTGTACATTCAAGAAATGTACATCAAGACATACACATTTTCATTGTACACTCAAGAAATGTACATCAAAACATACACATTTTCATTGTACACTCAAAAAATGTACATCAAAACATACACTTTTTCATTGTACATTCAAGAAATGTATATCAAAACATACACATTTTCATTGTACATTCAAGGAATGTACATCAAAACATACACATTTTCATTGTACATTCAAGAAATGTACATTAAAACATACACATTTTCATTGTACATTCAAGAAATGTACATCAAAACATACACATTTTCATTGTACATTCAAGAATTGCACATCAAAACATACACATTTTCATTGTACATTCAAGAAATGTACATCAAAACATACACATTTTCATTGTACATTCAAGAAATGTACATCAAAACATACACATTCTCATTGTACATTCAAGAAATGTACATCAAAACATACACATTTTCATTGTACACTCAAGAAATGTACATCAAAACATACACATTTTCATTGTAAATTCAAGAAATGTATATCAAAACATACACATTTTCATTGTTCATTCAAGAAATGTACATCAAAACATACACATTTTCATTGTACATTCAAGAAATGTACATCAAAACATACACATTTTCATTGTACATTCAAAGAATGTACATCAAAACATACACATTTTCATTGTACATTCAAGAAATGTACATCGAAACACACTTTTTCATTGTACATTCAAGAAATGTATATCAAAACATACACATTTTGACTGCTCATTCTAGAAATATACATCAAAACATACACATTTTCATTTTATATACCAGAAATGCACATCAAAACATACACATTTTCATTGTACATTCAAGAACTGTACATCAAAACATACACATTTTCAGTGTACATTCAAGAAATGTACATCAAAACATACACATTTTCAGTGTACATTCAAGAAATGTACATCAAAACATACACATTTTCATTGTATATACAAGAAATGTACATCAAAACATACACATTTTCATTGTATATACAAGAAATGTACATCAAAACATCCACATTGTCAGTGTACATTCAAGAAATGTACATCAAGACATACCCATTTTCATTGTACATTCAAGAAATATACATCAAAACATACATATTTTCATTGTACACTCAAGAAATGTACATCAAAACATACACATTTTCAGTGTACGTTCAAGAATTGTATATCAAAACTTACACATTTTCATTGTACATTCAAGAAATGTACATCAAAACATACACATTTTCATTGTACATTCAAGAAATGTACATCAAAACATACACATTTTCATTGTACATTCAAGAAATATACATCAAAACATACACATTTTCATTGCATATTCAAGAAATGTACATCAAAACATACACATTTTCAGTGTACATTCAAGAAATGTACATCAAAACATACACATTTTCATTGTACATTCAAGAAATGTACATCAAAACATACACATTTTCATTGTACATTCTAGAAATATAAATCAAAACATACACATTTTCATTGTATATACAAGAAATGTACATCAAAACATACACATTTTCATTGTACACTCAAGAAATGTACATCAAAACACACATTTTCAGTGCACATTCAAGAAATTTATATCAAATCATACACATTTTCATTTTACGTTCCAGAAATGTACATCAAAACATACACATTTTCAGTGTACATTCAAGAAATGTATATCAAAAAATACACATTTTCAGTGTACATTCAAGAAATGTACATCAAAGCAAACACATTCTCATTGTACACTAAAGAAATGTACATCACAACATACACATTTTCATTGTACATTCAAGAAATGCACTCAAAACATACACATTTTCATTGTACATTCAAGAAATATACATCAAAACATACACATTTTCATTGTACATTCAAGAAATGTACATCAAAACATACACATTCTCATTGTACATTCAAGAAATGTACATCAAAACATACACATTTTGATTGTACACTCAAGAAATGTACATCAAATCATACAGATTTTCATTGTACACTCAAGATATGTACATCAAAACATACACATTTTCATTGTACATTCAAAGAATGTAGATCAAAGCATACACATTTTCAGTGTACATTCAAGAAATGTACATCAAAACATACACATTCTCATTGTACATTCAAGAAATGTACATCAAAACATACACATTTTCATTGTACATTCTAGAAATATAAATCAAAACATACACATTTTCATTGTATATACAAGAAAAGTACATCAAAACATACACATTTTCATTGTACACTCAAGAAATGTACATCAAAACATACACATTTTCAGTGCACATTCAAGAAATGTATATCAAATCATACACATTTTCATTTTACGTTCCAGAAATGTACATCAAAACATACACATTTTCATTGTACATTCAAGAAACGTACATCAAAACATACACATTTTCATTGTATATTCAAGAAATATACATCAAAACATACACATTTTCATTGTACATTCAAGAAATGTACATCAAAACATACACATTTTCATTGTACAATCAAGAAATGTACATCAAAACATACACATTTCCAGTGTACATTCATGAAATGTGCATCAAAACATACACATTTTCATTGTACATTCAAGAAATGTACATCAAAACATACACATTTTCATTGTACATTCTAGAAATATAAATCAAAACATACACATTTTCATGGTATATACAAGAAATGTACATCAAAACTTACACATTTTCAGTGTACATTCAAGAAATGTATATCAAAACATACACATTTACAGTGTACATTCAAGAAATGTACATCAAAACATACACATTTTCAGTATACATTCAAGAAATGTACATCAAAACATATACATTTTCAGTGCACATTCAAGAAATGTATATCAAATCATACACATTTTCATTTTACGTTCCAGAAATGTACATCAAAAATTACACATTTTCATTGTACATTCAAGAATTGTACATCAAAACATACACATTTTCATTGTACATTCAAGAAATATACATCAAAACATACACATTTTCATTGTACATTCAAGAAATGTACATCAAAACATACACATTTTCATTGCACATTCTAGAAATATAAATCAAAACATACACATTTTCATTGTATATACAAGAAATGTAAATCAAAACATACATTTTCATTGTACATTCAAGAAATGTATATCAAAACATACACATTTTCAGTGTACATTCAAGAAATGTACATCAAAACATACACATTTTCATTGTATATACAAGAAATGTACATCAAAACATACACATTTTCATTGTACACTAAAGAAATGTACATCAAAACATACACATTTTCAGTGTACATTCAAGAAATGTACATCAAAACATACACATTTTCATTGTACATTCAAGAAATGTAGATCAAAACATACACATTTTCATTGTACATTCAAGAAATGTACATCAAAACATACACATTTTCATTGTACACTCAAGAAATGTACATCAAAACATACACATTTTCATTGTATATACAAGAAATGTACAACAAAACATACACACTTTCAGTGTACATTCAAGAAATGTATATCAACACATACACATTTACAGTGTACATTCAAGAAATGTACATCAAAACATACACATTTTCAGTATACATTCAAGAAATGTACATCAAAACATACACATTTTCAATGTATATACAAGAAATGTACATCAAAACATATACATTTTCATTGTATATACAAGAAATGTACATCAAAACATACACATTTTCAGTGTACATTCAAGAAATGTATATCAAAACATACACATTTACAGTGTACATTCAAGAAATGTACATCAAAACATACACATTTTCGGTATACATTCAAGAAATGTACATCCAAACATACACATTTTCATTGTACATTCAAGAAATGTATATCAAAACATACACATTTTCAGTGTACATTCAAGAAATGCACATCAAAACATACACATTTTCATTGTATATACAAGAAATGTACATCAAAACATACACATTTTCATTGTATATACAAGAAATGTACATCAAAACATACACATTTTCAATGTACACTAAAGAAATGTACATCAAAACATACAAATTTTCATTGTACATTCAAGAAATGTAGATCAAAACATACACATTTTCATTGTACATTCAAGAAATGTACATCAAGACATACACATTTTCATTGTACACTCAAGAAATGTACATCAAAACATACACATTTTCATTGTACACTCAAAAAATGTACATCAAAACATACACTTTTTCATTGTACATTCAAGAAATGTATATCAAAACATACACATTTTCATTGTACATTCAAGGAATGTACATCAAAACATACACATTTTCATTGTACATTCAAGAAATGTACATTAAAACATACACATTTTCATTGTACATTCAAGAAATGTACATCAAAACATACACATTTTCATTGTACATTCAAGAATTGCACATCAAAACATACACATTTTCATTGTACATTCAAGAAATGTACATCAAAACATACACATTTTCATTGTACATTCAAGAAATGTACATCAAAACATACACATTCTCATTGTACATTCAAGAAATGTACATCAAAACATACACATTTTCATTGTACACTCAAGAAATGTACATCAAAACATACACATTTTCATTGTAAATTCAAGAAATGTATATCAAAACATACACATTTTCATTGTTCATTCAAGAAATGTACATCAAAACATACACATTTTCATTGTACATTCAAGAAATGTACATCAAAACATACACATTTTCATTGTACATTCAAAGAATGTACATCAAAACATACACATTTTCATTGTACATTCAAGAAATGTACATCGAAACACACTTTTTCATTGTACATTCAAGAAATGTATATCAAAACATACACATTTTGACTGCTCATTCTAGAAATATACATCAAAACATACACATTTTCATTTTATATACCAGAAATGCACATCAAAACATACACATTTTCATTGTACATTCAAGAACTGTACATCAAAACATACACATTTTCAGTGTACATTCAAGAAATGTACATCAAAACATACACATTTTCAGTGTACATTCAAGAAATGTACATCAAAACATACACATTTTCATTGTATATACAAGAAATGTACATCAAAACATACACATTTTCATTGTATATACAAGAAATGTACATCAAAACATCCACATTGTCAGTGTACATTCAAGAAATGTACATCAAGACATACCCATTTTCATTGTACATTCAAGAAATATACATCAAAACATACATATTTTCATTGTACACTCAAGAAATGTACATCAAAACATACACATTTTCAGTGTACGTTCAAGAATTGTATATCAAAACTTACACATTTTCATTGTACATTCAAGAAATGTACATCAAAACATACACATTTTCATTGTACATTCAAGAAATGTACATCAAAACATACACATTTTCATTGTACATTCAAGAAATATACATCAAAACATACACATTTTCATTGCATATTCAAGAAATGTACATCAAAACATACACATTTTCAGTGTACATTCAAGAAATGTACATCAAAACATACACATTTTCATTGTACATTCAAGAAATGTACATCAAAACATACACATTTTCATTGTACATTCTAGAAATATAAATCAAAACATACACATTTTCATTGTATATACAAGAAATGTACATCAAAACATACACATTTTCATTGTACACTCAAGAAATGTACATCAAAACACACATTTTCAGTGCACATTCAAGAAATTTATATCAAATCATACACATTTTCATTTTACGTTCCAGAAATGTACATCAAAACATACACATTTTCAGTGTACATTCAAGAAATGTATATCAAAAAATACACATTTTCAGTGTACATTCAAGAAATGTACATCAAAGCAAACACATTCTCATTGTACACTAAAGAAATGTACATCACAACATACACATTTTCATTGTACATTCAAGAAATGCACTCAAAACATACACATTTTCATTGTACATTCAAGAAATATACATCAAAACATACACATTTTCATTGTACATTCAAGAAATGTACATCAAAACATACACATTCTCATTGTACATTCAAGAAATGTACATCAAAACATACACATTTTGATTGTACACTCAAGAAATGTACATCAAATCATACAGATTTTCATTGTACACTCAAGATATGTACATCAAAACATACACATTTTCATTGTACATTCAAAGAATGTAGATCAAAGCATACACATTTTCAGTGTACATTCAAGAAATGTACATCAAAACATACACATTCTCATTGTACATTCAAGAAATGTACATCAAAACATACACATTTTCATTGTACATTCTAGAAATATAAATCAAAACATACACATTTTCATTGTATATACAAGAAAAGTACATCAAAACATACACATTTTCATTGTACACTCAAGAAATGTACATCAAAACATACACATTTTCAGTGCACATTCAAGAAATGTATATCAAATCATACACATTTTCATTTTACGTTCCAGAAATGTACATCAAAACATACACATTTTCATTGTACATTCAAGAAACGTACATCAAAACATACACATTTTCATTGTATATTCAAGAAATATACATCAAAACATACACATTTTCATTGTACATTCAAGAAATGTACATCAAAACATACACATTTTCATTGTACAATCAAGAAATGTACATCAAAACATACACATTTCCAGTGTACATTCATGAAATGTGCATCAAAACATACACATTTTCATTGTACATTCAAGAAATGTACATCAAAACATACACATTTTCATTGTACATTCTAGAAATATAAATCAAAACATACACATTTTCATTGTATATACAAGAAATGTACATCAAAACTTACACATTTTCAGTGTACATTCAAGAAATGTATATCAAAACATACACATTTACAGTGTACATTCAAGAAATGTACATCAAAACATACACATTTTCAGTATACATTCAAGAAATGTACATCAAAACATATACATTTTCAGTGCACATTCAAGAAATGTATATCAAATCATACACATTTTCATTTTACGTTCCAGAAATGTACATCAAAAATTACACATTTTCATATTACATTCAAGAATTGTACATCAAAACATACACATTTTCATTGTACATTCAAGAAATATACATCAAAACATACACATTTTCATTGTACATTCAAGAAATGTACATCAAAACGTACACATTTTCATTGCACATTCTAGAAATATAAATCAAAACATACACATTTTCATTGTATATACAAGAAATGTACATCAAAACATATACATTTTCATTGTACATTCAAGAAATGTATATCAAAACATACACATTTTCAGTGTACATTCAAGAAATGTACATCAAAACATACACATTTTCATTGTATATACAAGAAATGTACATCAAAACATACACATTTTCATTGTACACTAAAGAAATGTACATCAAAACATACACATTTTCAGTGTACATTCAAGAAATGTACATCAAAACATACACATTTTCATTGTACATTCAAGAAATGTAGATCAAAACATACACATTTTCATTGTACATTCAAGAAATGTACATCAAAACATACACATTTTCATTGTACACTCAAGAAATGTACATCAAAACATACACATTTTCATTGTATATACAAGAAATGTACAACAAAACATACACATTTTCAGTGTACATTCAAGAAATGTATATCAAAACATACACATTTACAGTGTACATTCAAGAAATGTACATCAAAACATACACATTTTCAGTATACATTCAAGAAATGTACATGAAAACATATACATTTTCATTGTACATTCAAGAAATGTATATCAGAACATACACATTTTCATTGTATATACAAGAAATGTACATCAAAACATACACATTTTCATTGTATATACAAGAACTGTACATCACAACATACACATTTTCAGTGTACATTCGAGAAATGTACATCAAGACATACACATTTTCATTGTACATTCAAGAATTGTACATCAAAACATACACATTTTCATTGTACACTCAAGAAATGTACATCAAAACATACACATTTTCAGTGTACATTCAAGAAATGTATATCAAAACATACACATTTTCATTGTACATTCAAGAAATGTACATCAAAACATACACATTTTCATTGTACATTCAAGAAATGTACATCAAAACATACACATTTTCATTGTACATTCAAGAAATATACATCAAAACATACACATCTTCATTGTACATTCAAGAAATGTACATCAAAACATACACATTTTCATTGTACACTCAAGAAATGTACATCAAAACATACACATTTTCATTGTACATTCAAGAAATGTACATCAAAACATACACATTTTCATTGTACATTCAAGAAATGTATATCAAAACATACACATTTTCATTGTACATTCAAGAAATGTACATCAAAACATACACATTTTCAGTGCACATTCAAGAAATGTATATCAAAGCATACACATTTTCATTTTACGTTCCAGAAATGTACATCAAAACATACACATTTTCAGTGTACATTCAAGAAATGTATATCAAAAAATACACATTTTCAGTGTACATTCAAGAAATGTACATTAAAGCAAACACATTTTCATTGTACACTAAGGAAATGTACATCAAAGCATACACATTTTCATTGTACATTCAAGAAATGCACATCAAAACATACACATTTTCATTGTACATTCAAGAAATATACATCAAAGCATACACATTTTCATTGTACATTCAACAAATGTACATCAAAACATACACATTCTCATTGTACATTCAAGAAATGTACATCAAAACATACACATTTTAATTGTACACTCAAGAAATGTACATAAAAACATACACATTTTCATTGTACATTCAAGAAATGTACATCAAAACATACACATTTTCATTGTACATTCAAGAAATGTATATCAAAACATACACATTTTCATTGTACATTCAAGAAATGTACATCAAAACATACACATTTTCATTGTACATTCAAGAAATGTACATCAAAACATACACATTTTCATTGTACATTCTAAGAATGTACATCAAAACATACACATTTTCAGTGTACATTCAAGAAATGTACATCAAAATATACCAATTTTCATTGTATATACAAGAAATGTACATCAAAACATACACATTTTCATTGTACATTAAAGAAATGTACATCAAAACCTACACATTTTCAGTGTACATTCAAGAAATGTACATCAAAACATACACATTTTCATTGTACACTAAAGAAGTGTACATCAAAACATACACATTTTCAGTGTACATTCAAGAAATGTACATCAAAACATATACATTTTCATTGTATATACAAGAAATGTACATCAAAACATACACATTTTCAGTGTACATTCAAGAAATGTACATGAAAACACACACATTTTCATTGTACATTCAAGAAATGTATATCAAAACATACACATTTTCAGATTACACTCAAGAAATGTACATCAAAACATACACATTTTCATTGTATATACAAGAAATGTACATCAAAACATATACATTTTCACTGTATATACAAGAAATGTACATCAAAACATACACATTTTCAGTGTACATTCAAGAAATGTATATCAAAACATACACATTTACAGTGTACATTCAAGAAATGTACATCAAAACATACACATTTTCAGTATACATTCAAGAAATGTACATCAAAACATACACATTTTCATTGTACATTCAAGAAATGTATATCAAAACATACACATTTTCAGTGTACATTCAAGAAATGTACATCAAAACATACACATTTTCATTGTATATACAAGAAATGTACATCAAAACATACACATTTTCATTGTATATACAAGAAATGTACATCAAAACATACACATTTTCAGTGTACACTAAAGAAATGTACATCAAAACATACAAATTTTCATTGTACATTCAAGAAATGTAGATCAAAACATACACATTTTCATTGTACATTCAAGAAATGTACATCAAAACATACACATTCTCATTGTACATTCAAGAAATGTACATCAAAACATACACATTTTCATTGTACACTCAAGAAATGTACATCAAAACATACACATTTTCATTGTAAATTCAAGAAATGTATATCAAAACATACACATTTTCATTGTTCATTCAAGAAATGTACATCAAAACATACACATTTTCATTGTACATTCAAGAAATGTACATCAAAACATACACATTTTCATTGTACATTCAAAGAATGTACATCAAAACATACACATTTTCATTGTACATTCAAGAAATGTACATCGAAACACACTTTTTCATTGTACATTCAAGAAATGTATATCAAAACATACACATTTTGACTGCTCATTCTAGAAATATACATCAAAACATACACATTTTCATTTTATATACCAGAAATGCACATCAAAACATACACATTTTCATTGTACATTCAAGAACTGTACATCAAAACATACACATTTTCAGTGTACATTCAAGAAATGTACATCAAAACATACACATTTTCAGTGTACATTCAAGAAATGTACATCAAAACATACACATTTTCATTGTATATACAAGAAATGTACATCAAAACATACACATTTTCATTGTATATACAAGAAATGTACATCAAAACATCCACATTGTCAGTGTACATTCAAGAAATGTACATCAAGACATACCCATTTTCATTGTACATTCAAGAAATATACATCAAAACATACATATTTTCATTGTACACTCAAGAAATGTACATCAAAACATACACATTTTCAGTGTACGTTCAAGAATTGTATATCAAAACTTACACATTTTCATTGTACATTCAAGAAATGTACATCAAAACATACACATTTTCATTGTACATTCAAGAAATGTACATCAAAACATACACATTTTCATTGTACATTCAAGAAATATACATCAAAACATACACATTTTCATTGCATATTCAAGAAATGTACATCAAAACATACACATTTTCATTGTACACTCAAGAAATGTACATCAAAACATACACATTTTCAGTGTACATTCAAGAAATGTACATCAAAACATACACATTTTCATTGTACATTCAAGAAATGTACATCAAAACATACACATTTTCATTGTACATTCTAGAAATATAAATCAAAACATACACATTTTCATTGTACACTCAAGAAATGTACATCAAAACACACATTTTCAGTGCACATTCAAGAAATTTATATCAAATCATACACATTTTCATTTTACGTTCCAGAAATGTACATCAAAACATACACATTTTCAGTGTACATTCAAGAAATGTATATCAAAAAATACACATTTGCAGTGTACATTCAAGAAATGTACATCAAAGCAAACACATTCTCATTGTACACTAAAGAAATGTACATCACAACATACACATTTTCATTGTACATTCAAGAAATGCACTCAAAACATACACATTTTCATTGTACATTCAAGAAATATACATCAAAACATACACATTTTCATTGTACATTCAAGAAATGTACATCAAAACATACACATTCTCATTGTACATTCAAGAAATGTACATCAAAACATACACATTTTGATTGTACACTCAAGAAATGTACATCAAATCATACACATTTTCATTGTACACTCAAGATATGTACATCAAAACATACACATTTTCATTGTACATTCAAAGAATGTACATCAAAGCATACACATTTTCAGTGTACATTCAAGAAATGTACATCAAAACATACACATTCTCATTGTACATTCAAGAAATGTACATCAAAACATACACATTTTCATTGTACATTCTAGAAATATAAATCAAAACACACACATTTTCATTGTATATACAAGAAAAGTACATCAAAACATACACATTTTCATTGTACACTCAAGAAATGTACATCAAAACATACACATTTTCAGTGCACATTCAAGAAATGTATATCAAATCATACACATTTTCATTTTACGTTCCAGAAATGTACATCAAAACATACACATTTTCATTGTTCATTCAAGAAATGTACATCAAAACATACACATTTTCATTGTACATTCAAGAAATATACATCAAAACATACACATTTTCATTGTACATTCAAGAAATGTACATCAAAACATACACATTTTCATTGTACAATCAAGAAATGTACATCAAAACATACACATTTCCAGTGTACATTCATGAAATGTGCATCAAAACATACACATTTTCATTGTACATTCAAGAAATGTACATCAAAACATACACATTTTCATTGTACATTCTAGAAATATAAATCAAAACATACACATTTTCATTGTATATACAAGAAATGTACATCAAAACTTACACATTTTCAGTGTACATTCAAGAAATGTATATCAAAACATACACATTTACAGTGTACATTCAAGAAATGTACATCAAAACATACACATTTTCAGTATACATTCAAGAAATGTACATCAAAACATATACATTTTCAGTGCACATTCAAGAAATGTATATCAAATCATACACATTTTCATTTTACGTTCCAGAAATGTACATCAAAAATTACACATTTTCATTGTACATTCAAGAATTGTACATCAAAACATACACATTTTCATTGTACATTCAAGAAATATACATCAAAACATACACATTTTCATTGTACATTCAAGAAATGTACATCAAAACATACACATTTTCATTGCACATTCTAGAAATATAAATCAAAACATACACATTTTCATTGTATATACAAGAAATGTACATCAAAACATATACATTTTCATTGTACATTCAAGAAATGTATATCAAAACATACACATTTTCAGTGTACATTCAAGAAATGTACATCAAAACGTACACATTTTCATTGTATATACAAGAAATGTACATCACAACATACACATTTTCATTGTACACTAAAGAAATGTACATCAAAACATACACATTTTCAGTGTACATTCAAGAAATGTACATCAAAACATACACATTTTCATTGTACATTCAAGAAATGTAGATCAAAACATACACATTTTCATTGTACATTCAAGAAATGTACATCAAAACATACACATTTTCATTGTATATACAAGAAATGTACAACAAAACATACACATTTTCAGTGTACATTCAAGAAATGTATATCAAAACATACACATTTACAGTGTACATTCAAGAAATGTACATCAAAACATACACATTTTCAGTATACATTCAAGAAATGTACATGAAAACATATACATTTTCATTGTACATTCAAGAAATGTATATCAAAACATACACATTTTCATTGTATATACAAGAAATGTACATCAAAACATACACATTTTCATTGTATATACAAGAACTGTACATCACAACATACACATTTTCAGTGTACATTCGAGAAATGTACATCAAGACATACACATTTTCATTGTACATTCAAGAAATGTACATCAAAACATACACATTTTCATTGTACACTCAAGAAATGTACATCAAAACATACACATTTTCAGTGTACATTCAAGAAATGTATATCAAAACATACACATTTTCATTGTACATTCAAGAAATGTACATCAAAACATACACATTTTCATTGTACATTCAAGAAATGTACATCAAAACATACACATTTTCATTGTACATTCAAGAAATATACATCAAAACATACACATTTTCATTGTACATTCAAGAAATGTACATCAAAACATACACATTTTCATTGTACACTCAAGAAATGTACATCAAAACATACACATTTTCATTGTACACTCAAGAAATGTACATCAAAACATACACATTTTCAGTGCACATTCAAGAAATGTATATCAAATCATACACATTTTCATTTTACGTTCCAGAAATGTACATCAAAACATACACATTTTCAGTGTACATTCAAGAAATGTATATCAAAAAATACACATTTTCAGTGTACATTCAAGAAATGTACATTAAAGCAAACACATTTTCATTGTACACTAAGGAAATGTACATCAAAGCATACACATTTTCATTGTACATTCAAGAAATGCACATCAAAACATACACATTTTCATTGTACATTCAAGAAATATACATCAAAGCATACACATTTTCATTGTACATTCAACAAATGTACATCAAAACATACACATTCTCATTGTACATTCAAGAAATGTACATCAAAACATACACATTTTAATTGTACACTCAAGAAATGTACATAAAAACATACACATTTTCATTGTACATTCAAGAAATGTACATCAAAACATACACATTTTCATTGTACATTCAAGAAATGTATATCAAAACATACACATTTTGATTGTACATTCAAGAAATGTACATCAAAACATACACATTTTCATTGTACATTCAAGAAATGTACATCAAAACATACACATTTTCATTGTACATTCTAAGAATGTACATCAAAACATACACATTTTCAGTGTACATTCAAGAAATGTACATCAAAATATACCAATTTTCATTGTATATACAAGAAATGTACATCAAAACATACACATTTTCATTGTACATTAAAGAAATGTACATCAAAACCTACACATTTTCAGTGTACATTCAAGAAATGTACATCAAAACATACACATTTTCATTGTACACTCAAGAAGTGTACATCAAAACATACACATTTTCAGTGTACATTCAAGAAATGTACATCAAAACATATACATTTTCATTGTATATACAAGAAATGTACATCAAAACATACACATTTTCAGTGTACATTCAAGAAATGTACATGCAAACACACACATTTTCATTGTACATTCAAGAAATGTATATCAAAACATACACATTTTCAGATTACATTCAAGAAATGTACATCAAAACATACACATTTTCATTGTATATACAAGAAATGTACATCAAAACATATACATTTTCACTGTATATACAAGAAATGTACATCAAAACATACACATTTTCAGTGTACATTCAAGAAATGTATATCAAAACATACACATTTACAGTGTACATTCAAGAAATGTACATCAAAACATACACATTTTCAGTATACATTCAAGAAATGTACATCAAAACATACACATTTTCATTGTACATTCAAGAAATGTATATCAAAACATACACATTTTCAGTGTACATTCAAGAAATGTACATCAAAACATACACATTTTCATTGTATATACAAGAAATGTACATCAAAACATACACATTTTCATTGTATATACAAGAAATGTACATCAAAACATACACATTTTCAGTGTACACTAAAGAAATGTACATCAAAACATACAAATTTTCATTGTACATTCAAGAAATGTAGATCAAAACATACACATTTTCATTGTACATTCAAGAAATGTACATCAAAACATACACATTTTCATTGTACACTTAAAAAATGTACATCAAAACATACACTTTTTCATTGTACATTCAAGAAATGTATATCAAAACATACACATTTTCATTGTACATTCAAGGAATGTACATCAAAACATACACATTTTCATTATACATTCAAGAAATGTACATTAAAACATACGCATTTTCATTGTACATTCAAGAAATGTACATCAAAACATACACATTTTCATTGTACACTCAAGAAATGTACATCAAAACATACACATTTTCAGTGTACACTAAAGAAATGTACATCAAAACATACACATTTTCATTGTACATTCAAGAAATGCACATCAAAACATACACATTTTCATTGTACATTCAAGAAATGTACATCAAAACATACACATTCTCATTGTACATTCAAGAAATGTACATCAAAACATACACATTCTCATTGTACATTCAAGAAATGTACATCAAAACATACACATTTTCATTGTACACTCAAGAAATGTACATCAAAACATACGCATTTTCATTGTAAATTCAAGAAATGTATATCAAAACATACACATTTTCATTGTTCATTCAAGAAATGTACATCAAAACATACACATTTTCATTGTACATTCAAGAAATGTACATCAAAGCATACACATTTTCATTGTACATTCAAAGAATGTACATCAAAACATACACATTTTCATTGTACATTCAAGAAATGTACATCGAAACCCACACATTTTCAGTGTACATTCAAGAAATGTATATCAAAACATACACATTTTCAGTGTACATTCAAGAAATGTGCATCAAAACATACAAATTTTCATTGTATATACAAGAAATGTACATCAAAACATACACATTTTCATTGTACATTAAAGAAATGTACATCAAAACCTACACATTTTCAGTGTACATTCAAAATATGTACATCAAAACATACACATTTTCATTGTACACTCAAGAAATGTACATCAAAACATACACATTTTGATTGTACATTCAAGAAATGTATATCAAAACATACACATTTCCATTGTAGACTCAAGAAATGTACATCAAAACATACACATTTTCAGTGAACATTCAAGAAATGTATATCAAATCATACACATTTTCATTTTACGTTCCAGAAATGTACATCAAAAATTACACATTTTCATTGTACATTCAAGAATTGTACATCAAAACATACACATTTTCATTGTACATTCAAGAAATATACATCAAAACATACACATTTTCATTGTACATTCAAGAAATGTACATCAAAACATACACATTTTCATTGCACATTCTAGAAATATAAATCAAAACATACACATTTTCATTGTATATACAAGAAATGTACATCAAAACATATACATTTTCATTGTACATTCAAGAAATGTATATCAAAACATACACATTTTCAGTGTACATTCAAGAAATGTACATCAAAACATACACATTTTCATTGTATATACAAGAAATGTACATCAAAACATACACATTTTCATTGTACACTAAAGAAATGTACATCAAAACATACACATTTTCAGTGTACATTCAAGAAATGTACATCAAAACATACACATTTTCATTGTACATTCTAGAAATATAAATCAAAACATACACATTTTCATTGTACATTCAAGAAATGTACATCAAAACATACACATTTTCATTGTACACTCAAGAAATGTACATCAAAACATACACATTTTCATTGTATATACAAGAAATGTACAACAAAACATACACATTTTGAGTGTACATTCAAGAAATGTATATCAAAACATACACATTTACAGTGTACATTCAAGAAATGTACATCAAAACATACCCCTTTTTGAGTAAACATTCAAGAAATGTACATGAAAACATATACATTTTCATTGTACATTCAAGAAATGTATATCAAAACATACACATTTTCATTGTATATACAAGAAATGTACATCAAAACATACACATTTTCATTGTATATACAAGAACTGTACATCACAACATACACATTTTCAGTGTACATTCGAGAAATGTACATCAAGACATACACATTTTCATTGTACATTCAAGAAATGTACATCAAAACATACACATTTTCATTGTACACTCAAGAAATGTACATCAAAACATACACATTTTCAGTGTACATTCAAGAAATGTATATCAAAACATACACATTTTCATTGTACATTCAAGAAATGTACATCAAAACATACACATTTTCATTGTACATTCAAGAAATGTACATCAAAACATACACATTTTCATTGTACATTCAAGAAATATACATCAAAACATACACATTTTCATTGTAAATTCAAGAAATGTACATCAAAACATACACATTTTCATTGTACACTCAAGAAATGTACATCAAAACATACACATTTTCATTGTACACTCAAGAAATGTACATCAAAACATACACATTTTCAGTGCACATTCAAGAAATGTATATCAAATCATACACATTTTCATTTTACGTTCCAGAAATGTACATCAAAACATACACATTTTCAGTGTACATTCAAGAAATGTATATCAAAAAATACACATTTTCAGTGTACATTCAAGAAATGTACATTAAAGCAAACACATTTTCATTGTACACTAAGGAAATGTACATCAAAGCATACACATTTTCATTGTACATTCAAGAAATGCACATCAAAACATACACATTTTCATTGTACATTCAAGAAATATACATCAAAGCATACACATTTTCATTGTACATTCAACAAATGTACATCAAAACATACACATTCTCATTGTACATTCAAGAAATGTACATCAAAACATACACATTTTAATTGTACACTCAAGAAATGTACATAAAAACATACACATTTTCATTGTACATTCAAGAAATGTACATCAAAAAATACACATTTTGATGTACATTCAAGAAATGTATATCAAAACATACACATTTTCATTGTACATTCAAGAAATGTACATCAAAACATACACATTTTCATTGTACATTCAAGAAATGTACATCAAAACATACACATTTTCATTGTACATTCTAAGAATGTACATCAAAACATACACATTTTCAGTGTACATTCAAGAAATGTACATCAAAATATACCAATTTTCATTGTATATACAAGAAATGTACATCAAAACATACACATTTTCATTGTACATTAAAGAAATGTACATCAAAACCTACACATTTTCAGTGTACATTCAAGAAATGTACATCAAAACATACACATTTTCATTGTACACTCAAGAAGTGTACATCAAAACATACACATTTTCAGTGTACATTCAAGAAATGTACATCAAAACATATACATTTTCATTGTATATACAAGAAATGTACATCAAAGCATACACATTTTCAGTGTACATTCAAGAAATGTACATGAAAACACACACATTTTCATTGTACATTCAAGAAATGTATATCAAAACATACACATTTTCAGATTACATTCAAGAAATGTACATCAAAACATACACGTTTTCATTGTATATACAAGAAATGTACATCAAAACATATACATTTTCACTGTATATACAAGAAATGTACATCAAAACATACACATTTTCAGTGTACATTCAAGAAATGTATATCAAAACATACACATTTACAGTGTACATTCAAGAAATGTACATCAAAACATACACATTTTCAGTATACATTCAAGAAATGTACATCAAAACATACACATTTTCATTGTACATTCAAGAAATGTATATCAAAACATACACATTTTCATTGTATATACAAGAAATGTACATCAAAACATACACATTTTCATTGTATATACAAGAAATGTACATCAAAACATACACATTTTCAGTGTACACTAAAGAAATGTACATCAAAACATACAAATTTTCATTGTACATTCAAGAAATGTAGATCAAAACATACACATTTTCATTGTACATTCAAGAAATGTACATCAAAACACACACATTTTCATTGTACACTCAAAAAATGTACATCAAAACATACACTTTTTCATTGTACATTCAAGAAATGTATATCAAAACATACACATTTTCATTGTACATTCAAGGAATGTACATCAAAACATACACATTTTCATTGTACACTCAAGAAATGTACATCAAAACATACACATTTTCAGTGTACACTAAAGAAATGTACATCAAAACATACACATTTTCATTGTACATTCAAGAAATGTACATCAAAACATACACATTCTCATTGTACATTCAAGAAATGTACATCAAAACATACACATTCTCATTGTACATTCAAGAAATGTACATCAAAACATACACATTTTCATTGTACCATCAAGAAATGTACATCAAAACATACACATTTTCATTGTAAATTCAAGAAATGTATATCAAAACATACACATTTTCATTGTTCATTCAAGAAATGTACATCAAAACATACACATTTTCATTGTACATTCAAGAAATGTACATCAAAGCATACACATTTTCATTGTACATTCAAAGAATGTACATCAAAACATACACATTTTCATTGTACATTCAAGAAATGTACATCATTTTCAGTGTACACTAAAGAAATGTACATCAAAACATACAAATTTTCATTGTACATTCAAGAAATGTAGATCAAAACATACACATTTTCATTGTACATTCAAGAAATGTACATCAAAACATACACATTTTCATTGTACATTCAAGGAATGTACATCAAAACATACACATTTTCATTGTACACTCAAGAAATGTACATCAAAACATACACATTTTCAGTGTACACTAAAGAAATGTACATCAAAACATACACATTTTCATTGTACATTCAAGAAATGCACACCAAAACATACACATTTTCATTGTACATTCAAGAAATGTACATCAAAACATACACATTCTCATTGTACATTCAAGAAATGTACATCAAAACATACACATTCTCATTGTACATTCAAGAAATGTACATCAAAACATACACATTTTCATTGTACACTCAAGAAATGTACATCAAAACATACACATTTTCATTGTAAATTCAAGAAATGTATATCAAAACATACACATTTTCATTGTTCATTCAAGAAATGTACATCAAAACATACACATTTTCATTGTACATTCAAGAAATGTACATCAAAGCATACACATTTTCATTGTACATTCAAAGAAAATACATCAAAACATACACATTTTCATTGTACATTCAAGAAATGTACATCGAAACCCACACATTTTCAGTGTACATTCAAGAAATGTATATAAAAACATACACATTTTCAGTGTACATTCAAGAAATGTGCATCAAAACATACAAATTTTCATTGTATATACAAGAAATGTACATCAAAACATACACATTTTCATTGTACATTAAAGAAATGTACATCAAAACCTACACATTTTCAGTGTACATTCAAAATATGTACATCAAAACATACACATTTTCATTGTACACTCAAGAAATGTATATCAAAACATACACATTTTCATTGTAGACTCAAGAAATGTACATCAAAACATACACATTTTCAGTGAACATTCAAGAAATGTATATCAAATCATACACATTTTCATTTTACGTTCCAGAAATGTACATCAAAACATACACATTTTCAGTGTACATTCAAGAAATGTATATAAAAAATACACATTTTCAGTGTACATTCAAGAAATGTACATCAAAGCAAAAACATTTTCATTGTACACTAAAGAAATGTACATCAAAACATACACATTTTCATTGTACATTCAAGAAATTCACATCAAAACATACACATTTTCATTGTACATTCAAGAAATATACATCAAAACATACACATTTTCATTGTACATTCAAGAAATGCACATCAAAACATACACATTTTCATTGTACATTCAAGGAGTGTACATCAAAACATACACATTTTCATTGTACATTCAAGAAATGTACATCAAAACACACACATTTTCAGTGTACATTCAAGAAATGTATATCAAAACATACACATTTTCAGTGTACATTCAAGAAATGTACATAAAAAAAAAACAAATTTTCATTGTATATACAAGAAATGTACATCAAAACATACACATTTTCATTGTACATTAAAGAAATGTACATCAAAACCTACACATTTTCAGTGTACATTCAAGAAATGTACATCAAAACATACACATTTTCATTGTACACTCAAGAAATGTACATCAAAACATACACATTTTCAGTGTACATTCAAGAAATGTTCATCAAAACATACACATTTTCATTGTATATACAAGAAATGTACAACAAAACATACACATTTTCAGTGTACATTCAAGAAATGTACATCAAAACCTATACATTTTCATTGTATATACAAGAAATGTACATCAAAACATACACATTTTCAGTGTACATTCAAGAAATGTACATGAAAACATATACATTTTCATTGTACATTCAAGAAATGTATATCAAAACATACACATTTTCAGATTACATTCAAGAAATGTACATCAAAACATACACATTTTCATTGTATATACAAGAAATGTACATCAAAACATACACATTTTCAGTGTACGTTCAAGAAATGTACATCAAAACATATACATTTTCATTGTATATACAAGAAATGTACATCAAAACATACACATTTTCAGGGTACATTCAAGAAATGTATATCAAATCATACACATTTTTATTTTACGTTCCAGAAATGTACATAAAAAATTACACATTTTCATTGTACATTCAAGAATTGTACATTAAAACATACACATTTTCATTGTACATTCAAGAAATATACATCAAAACATACACATTTTCAGGGTACATTCAAGAAATGTATATCAAATCATACACATTTTCATTTTACGTTCCAGAAATGTACATCAAAAATTAAACATTTTCAGTGTACATTCAAGAAGTGTACATCAAAACATACACATTTTCATTGTACATTCAAGAAATGTAGATCAAAACATACACATTTTCATTGTACATTCAAGAAATGTATATCAAAACATACACATTTTCATTGTATATACAAGAAATGTACATCAAAACATACACATTTTCAGTGTACATTCAAGAAATGTACATCAAGACATACACATTTTCATTGTACATTCAAGAAATGTACATCAAAACATACACATTTTCATTGTACACTCAAGAAATGTACATCAAAACATACACATTTTCAGTCTACATTCAAGAAATGTATATCAAAACATACACATTTTCATTGTACATTCAAGAAATGTACATCAAAACATACACATTTTCATTGTACATTCAAGAAATGTACATCAAAACATACACATTTTCATTGTACATTCAAGAAATATACATCAAAACATACACATTTTCATTGTACATTCAAGAAATGTACATCAAAACATACACATTTTCATTGTACACTCAAGAAATGTACATCAAAACATACACATTTTCAGTGTACATTCAAGAAATGTACATCAAAACATACACATTTTCATTGTACATTCAAGAAATGTACATCAAAACATACACATTTTCATTGTTCATTCTAGAAATATAAATCAAAACATACACATTTTGATTGTACATTCAAGAAATGTATATCAAAACATACACATTTTCATTGTAGACTCAAGAAATGTACATCAAAACATACACATTTTCAGTGAACATTCAAGAAATGTATATCAAATCATACACATTTTCATTTTACGTTCCAGAAATGTACATCAAAACATACACATTTTCAGTGTACATTCAAGAAATGTATATAAAAAAATACACATTTTCAGTGTACATTCAAGAAATGTACATCAAAGCAAAAACATTTTCATTGTACACTAAAGAAATGTACATCAAAACATACACATTTTCATTGTACATTCAAGAAATTCACATCAAAACATACACATTTTCATTTTACATTCAAGAAATATACATCAAAACATACACATTTTCATTGTACATTCAAGAAATGTACATCAAAACATACACATTTTCATTGTACATTCAAGGAGTGTACATCAAAACATACACATTTTCATTGTACATTCAAGAAATGTACATCAAAACACACACATTGTCAGTGTACATTCAAGAAATGTATATCAAAACATACACGTTTTCAGTGTACATTCAAGAAATGTACATCAAAACATATACATTTTCATTGTATATATAAGAAATGTACATCAAATCATACACATTTTCATTGTCCATTAAAGAAATGTACATCAAAACCTACACATTTTCAGTGTACATTCAAGAAATGTACACCAAAACATACACATTTTCATTGTACACTCAAGAAATGTACATCAAAACATACACATTTTCAGTGTACATTCAAGAAATGTTCATCAAAACATACACATTTTCATTGTATATACAAGAAATGTACAACAAAACATACACATTTTCAGTGTACATTCAAGATATGTACATCAAAACATATACATTTTCATTGTATATACAAGAAATGTACATCAAAACATACACATTTTCAGTGTACATTCAAGAAATGTACATGAAAACATATACATTTTCATTGTACATTCAAGAAATGTATATCAAAACATACACATTTTCAGATTACATTCAAGAAATGTACATCAAAACATACACATTTTCATTGTATATACAAGAAATGTACATCAAAACATACACATTTTCAGTGTACGTTCAAGAAATGTACATCAAAACATATACATTTTCATTGTATATACAAGAAATGTACATCAAAACATACACATTTTCAGGGTACATTCAAGAAATGTATATCAAATCATACACATTTTTATTTTACGTTTCAGAAATGTACATAAAAAATTACACATTTTCATTGTACATTCAAGAATTGTACATCAAAACATACACATTTTCATTGTATATACAAGAAATGTACATCAAAACATACACATTTTCAGTGTACATTCAAGAAATGTACATCAAAACATATACATTTTCATTGTATATACAAGAAATGTACATCAAAACATACACATTTTCAGTGTACATTCAAGAAATGTACATGAAAACATATACATTTTCATTGTACATTCAAGAAATGTATATCAAAACATACACATTTTCAGATTACATTCAAGAAATGTACATCAAAACATACACATTTTCATTGTATATACAAGAAATGTACATCAAAACATATACATTTTCATTGTATATACAAGAAATGTACATCAAAACATACAAATTTTCAGTGTACACTAAAGAAATGTACATCAAAACATACAAATTTTCATTGTACATTCAAGAAATGTAGATCAAATTATACACATTTTCATTGTACATTCAAGAAATGTACATCAAGACATACACATTTTCATTGTACACTCAAGAAATGTACATCAAAACATACACATTTTCATTGTACACTCAAAAAATGTACATCAAAACATACACTTTTTCATTGTACATTCAAGAAATGTATATCAAAACATACACATTTTCATTGTACATTCAAGGAATGTACATCAAAACATACACATTTTCATTGTACATTCAAGAAATTCACATCAAAACAAACACATTTTCATTGTACATTCAAGAAATGTACATCAAAACATACACATTTTCATCTTACACTCAAGAAATGTACATCAAAACATACACATTTTCAGTGTACACTAAAGAAATGTACATCAAAACATACACATTTTCATTGTACATTCAAGAAATGCACATCAAAACATACACATTTTCATTGTACATTCAAGAAATGTACATCAAAACATACACATTCTAATTGTACATTCAAGAAATGTACATCAAAACATACACATTCTCATTGTACATTCAAGAAATGTACATCAAAACATACACATTTTCATTGTACACTCAAGAAATGTACATCAAAACATACACATTTTCATTGTAAATTCAAGAAATGTATATCAAAACATACACATTTTCATTGTTCATTCAAGAAATGTACATCAAAACATACACATTTTCATTTTGCATTCAAGAAATGTACATCAAAACATACACATTTTCATTGTACATTCAAAGAATGTACATCAAAGATACACATTTTCATTGTACATTCAAGAAATGTACATCGAAACACACACATTTTCAGTGTACATTCAAGAAATGTATATCAAAACATACACATTTTCAGTGTACATTCAAGAAATGTACATCAAAACATACAAATTTTCATTGTATATACAAGAAATGTACATCAAAACATACACATTTTCATTGTACATTAAAGAAATGTACATCAAAACCTACACATTTTCAGTGTACATTCAAAAAATGTACATCAAAGCATACACATTTTCATTGTACACTCAAGAAATGTACATCAAAACATACACATTTTGATTGTACATTCAAGAAATGTATATCAAAACATACACATTTTCATTGTAGACTCAAGAAATGTACATCAAAACATACACATTTTCAGTGAACATTCAAGAAATGTATATCAAATCATACACATTTTCATTTTACGTTCCAGAAATGTACATCAAAACATACACATTTTCAGTGTACATTCAAGAAATGTATATAAAAAAATACACATTTTCAGTGTTTATTCAAGAAATGTACATCAAAGCAAAAACATTTTTCATTGTACACTAAAGAAATGTACATCAAAACATACACATTTTCATTGTACATTCAAGAAATTCACATCAAAACATACACATTTTCATTGTACATTCAGAAATATACATCAAAACATACACATTTTCATTGTACATTCAAGAAATGTACATCAAAACATACACATTTTCATTGTACATTCAAGGAATGTACATCAAAACATACACATTTTCATTGTACATTCAAGAAATGTACATCAAAACACACACATTTTCAGTGTACATTCAAGAAATGTATATCAAACATACACATTTTCAGTGTACATTCAAGAAATGTACATAAAAAAAAACAAATTTTCATTGTATATACAAGAAATGTACATCAAAACATACACATTTTCATTGTACATTAAAGAAATGTACATCAAAACCTACACATTTCAGTGTACATTCAAGAAATGTACATCAAAACATACACATTTTCATTGTACACTCAAGAAATGTACATCAAAACATACACATTTTCAGTGTACATTCAAGAAATGTTCATCAAAACATACACATTTTCATTGTATATACAAGAAATGTACAACAAAACATACACATTTTCAGTGTACATTCAAGAAATGTACATCAAAACATACATTTTCATTGTATATACAAGAAATGTACATCAAAACATACACATTTTCAGTGTACATTCAAGAAATGTACATGAAAAACATATACATTTTCATTGTACATTCAAGAAATGTATATCAAAACATACACATTTTCAGATTACATTCAAGAAATGTACATCAAAACATACACATTTTCATTGTATATACAAGAAATGTACATCAAAACATACACATTTTCAGAGTACGTTCAGGAAATGTACATCAAAACATATACATTTTCATTGTATATACCAGAAATGTACATCAAAACATACACATTTTCAGGGTACATTCAAGAAATGTATATCAAATCATACACATTTTTATTTTACGTTCCAGAAATGTACATAAAAAATTACACATTTTCATTGTACATTCAAGAATTGTACATCAAAACATACACATTTTCATTGTACATTCAAGAAATATACATCAAAACATACACATTTTCAGGGTACATTCAAGAAATGTATATCAAATCATTCACATTTTCATTTTACGTTCCAGAAATGTACATCAAAAATTACACATTTTCATTGTACATTCAAGAATTGTACATCAAAACATACACATTTTCATTGTACATTCAAGAAATGTACATCAAAACATACACATTTTCATTGTACATTCTAGAAATATAAATCAAAACATACACATTTTCATTGCATATACAAGAAATGTACATCAAAACATATACATTTTCATTGTACATTCAAGAAATGTATATCAAAACATACACATTTTCAGTGTACATTCTAGAAATGTACATCAAAACATACACATTGTCATTGTATATACAAGAAATGTACATCAAAACACACACATTTTCATTGTACACTAAAGAAATGTACATCAAAACATACACATTTTCAGTGTACATTCAAGAAATGTACATCAAAACATACACATTTTCATTGTACATTCAAGAAATGTAGATCAAAACATACACATTTTCATTGTACATTCAAGAAATGTACATCAAAACATACACATTTTCATTGTACACTCAAGAAATGTACATCAAAACATACACATTTTCAGTATACATTCAAGAAATGTACATGAAAACATATACATTTTCATTGTACATTCAAGAAATGTATATCAAAACATACACATTTTCATTGTATATACAAGAAATGTACATCAAAACATACACATTTTCAGTGTACATTCAAGAAATGTACATCAAGACATACACATTTTCATTGTACATTCAAGAAATGTACATCAAAACATACACATTTTCATTGTACACTCAAGAAATGTACATCAAAACATACACATTTTCATTGTACACTCAAGAAATGTTCATCAAAACATACACATTTTCATTGTACATTCAAGAAATGTACATCAAAACATGCACATTTTCATTGTACATTCAAGAAATGTACATCAAAACATACACATTTTCATTGTACATTCAAGAAATATACATCAAAACATACACATTTTCATTGTACATTCAAGAAATGTACATCAAAACATACACATTTTCATTGTACACTCAAGAAATGTACATCAAAACATACACATTTTCAGTGTACATTCAAGAAATGTACATCAAAACATACACATTTTCATTGTACATTCAAGAAATGTACATCAAAGCATACACACTTTCATTGTTCATTCTAGAAATATAAATCAAAACATAAACATTTTCATTGTATATACAAGAAATGTACATCAAAACATACACATTTTCATTGTACAGTCAAGAAATGTACATCAAAACATACACATTTTCAGTGCACATTCAAGAAATGTATATCAAATCATACACATTTTCATTTTGCGTTCCAGAAATGTACATCAAAACATACACATTTTCAGTGTACATTCAAGAAATGTATATAAAAAAATACACATTTTCAGTGTACATTCAAGAAATGTACATCAAAGCAAACACATTTACATTGTACACTAAGGAAATGTACATCAAAACATACACATTTTCATTGTACATTCAAGAAATGCACATCAAAACATACACATTTTCATTGTACATTCAAGAAATATACATCAAAACATACACATTTTCATTGTACATTCAAGAAATGTACATCAAAACATACACATTCTAATTGTACATTCAAGAAATGTACAACAAAACATACACATTTTAATTGTACACTCAAGAAATGTACATAAAAACATACACATTTTCATTGTACATTCAAGCAATGTACATCAAAACATACACATTTTCATTGTACATTCAAGAAATCTATATCAAAACATACACATTTTCATTGTACATTCAAGAAATGTACATCAAAACATACACATTTTCATTGTACATTCAAGAAATGTACATCAAAACATACACATTTTCATTGTACATTCTAAGAATGTACATCAAAACATACACATTTTCAGTGTACATTCAAGAAATGTACATCAAAACATACTAATTTTCATTGTATATACAAGAAATGTACATCAAAACATACACATTTTCATTGTACATTAAAGAAATGTACATCAAAACCTACACATTTTCAGTGTACATTCAAGAAATGTACATCAAAACATACACATTTTCATTGTACACTCAAGAAATGTACATCAAAACATACACATTTTCAGTGTACATTCAAGAAATGTACATCAAAGCATATACATTTTCATTGTATATACAAGAAATGTACATCAAAACATACACATTTTCAGTGTACATTCAAGAAATGTACATGAAAACATATACATTTTCATTGTACATTCAAGAAATGTATATCAAAACATACACATTTTCAGATTACATTCAAGAAATGTACATCAAAACATACACATTTTCATTGTATATACAAGAAATGTACATCAAAACATATACATTTTCATTGTATATATAAGAAATGTACATCAAAACATACACATTTTCATTGTACATTAAAGAAATGTACATCAAAACCTACAAATTTTCAATGTACATTCAAGAAATGTAAACCAAAACATACACATTTTCATTGTACACTCAAGAAATGTACATCAAAACATACACATTTTCAGTGTACATTCAAGAAATGTTCATCAAAAACATACACATTTTCATTGTATATACAAGAAATGTACAACAAAACATACACATTTTCAGTGTACATTCAAGAAATGTACATCAAAACATATACATTTTCATTGTATATACAAGAAATGTACATCAAAACATACACATTTTCAGTGTACATTCAAGAAATGTACATGAAAACATATACATTTTCATTGTACATTCAAGAAATGTATATCAAAACATACACATTTTCAGATTACATTCAAGAAATGTACATCAAAACATACACATTTTCATTGTATATACAAGAAATGTACATCAAAACATACACATTTTCAGTGTACGTTCAAGAAATGTACATCAAAACATATACATTTTCATTGTATATACAAGAAATGTACATCAAAACATACACATTTTCAGGGTACATTCAAGAAATGTATATCAAATCATACACATTTTTATTTTACGTTTCAGAAATGTACATAAAAAATTACACATTTTCATTGTACATTCAAGAATTGTACATCAAAACATACACATTTTCATTGTACATTCAAGAAATATACATCAAAACATACACATTTTCAGGGTACATTCAAGAAATGTATATCAAATCATACACATTTTCATTTTACGTTCCAGAAATGTACATCAAAAATTAAACATTTTCATTGTACATTCAAGAATTGTACATCAAAACATACACATTTTCATTGTACATTCAAGAAATGTACATCAAAACATACACATTTTCATTGTACATTCAAGGAATTCACATCAAAACATACACATTTTCATTGTACATTCAAGAAATATACATCAAAACATACACATTTTCATTGTACATTCAAGAAATGTACATCAAAACATACACATTTTCATTGTACATTCAAGAAATGTACATAAAAACATACACATTTTCATTGTACATTCAAGAAATGTACATCAAAACATACACATTTTCATTGTACATTCTAAGAATGTACATCAAAACATACACATTTTCATTGTACATTCAAGAAATGTACATCAAAACATACCAATTTTCATTGTATATACAAGAAATGTACATCAAAACATACACATTTTCATTGTACATTAAAGAAATGTACATCAAAACCTACACATTTTCAGTGTACATTCAAGAAATGTAGATCAAAACATACACATTTTCATTGTACACTCAAGAAGTGTACATCAAAACATACACATTTTCAGTGTACATTCAAGAAATGTACATCAAAACATACACATTTTCATTGTATATACCAGAAATGTACATCAAAACATACACATTTTCATTGTATATACAAGAAATGTACATCAAAACATACACATTTTCAGTGTACATTCAAGAAATGTACATCAAAACATACACATTTTCCGTGTACATTCAAGAAATGTACATGAAAACATATACATTTTCATTGTACATTCAAGAAATGTATATCAAAACATACACATTTTCAGATTACATTCAAGAAATGTACATCAAAACATACACATTTTCATTGTATATACAAGAAATGTACATCAAAACATATACATTTTCATTGTATATACAAGAAATGTACATCAAAACATACACATTTTCAGTGTACATTCAAGAAATGTATATCAAAACATACACATTTACAGTGTACATTCAAGAAATGTACATCAAAACATACACATTTTCAGTATACATTCAAGAAATGTACATCAAAACATACACATTTTCATTGTACATTCAAGAAATGTATATCAAAACATACACATTTTCATTGTACACTCAAGAAATGTACATCAAAACATACACATTTTCAGTGTACATTCAAGAAATGTTCATCAAAATATACACATTTTCATTGTATATACAAGAAATGTACAACAAAACATACACATTTTCAGTGTACATTCAAGAAATGTACATCAAAACATATACATTTTCATTGTATATACAAGAAATGTACATCAAAACATACACATTTTCAGTGTACATTCAAGAAATGTACATGAAAACATATACATTTTCATTGTACATTCAAGAAATGTATATCAAAACATACACATTTTCAGATTTCATTCAAGAAATGTACATCAAAACATACACATTTTCATTGTATATACAAGAAATGTACATCAAAACATACACATTTTCAGTGTACGTTCAAGAAATGTACATCAAAACATATACATTTTCATTGTATAGACAAGAAATGTACATCAAAACATACACATTTTCAGGGTACATTCAAGAAATGTATATCAAATCATACACATTTTTATTTTACGTTCCAGAAATGTACATAAAAAATTACACATTTTCATTGTACATTCAAGAATTGTACATCAAAACATACACATTTTCATTGTACATTCAAGAAATATACATCAAAACATACACATTTTCAGGGTACATTCAAGAAATGTATATCAAATCATACACATTTTCATTTTACGTTCCAGAAATGTACATCAAAAATTACACATTTTCATTGTACATTCAAGAATTGTACATCAAAACATACACATTTTCATTGTACATTCAAGAAATGTACATCAAAACATACACATTTTCAGTGTACATTCTAGAAATATAAATCAAAACATACACATTTTCATTGCATATACAAGAAATGTACATCAAAACATATACATTTTCATTGTACATTCAAGAAATGTATTTCAAAACATACACATTTTCAGTGTACATTCAAGAAATGTACATCAAAACATACACATTCTCATTGTATATACAAGAAATGTACATCAAAACATACACATTTTCATTGTACACTAAAGAAATGTACATCAAAACATACACATTTTCAGTGTACATTCAAGAAATGTACATCAAAACATACACATTTTCATTGTACATTCAAGAAATGTAGATCAAAACATACACATTTTCATTGTACATTCAAGAAATGTACATCAAAACATACACATTTTCATTGTACACTCAAGAAATGTACATTAAAACATACACATTTTCATTGTATATACAAGAAATGTACATCAAAACATACACATTTTCAGTGTACATTCAAGAAATGTATATCAAAACATACACATTTACAGTGTACATTCAAGAAATGTACATCAAAACATACACATTTTCAGTATACATTCAAGAAATGTACATGAAAACATATACATTTTCATTGTACATTCAAGAAATGTATATCAAAACATACACATTTTCATTGTATATACAAGAAATGTACATCAAAACATACACATTTTCATTGTATATACAAGAAATGTACATCAAAACATACACATTTTCAGTGTACATTCAAGAAATGTACATCAAGACATACACATTTTCATTGTACATTCAAGAAATGTACATCAAAACATACACATTTTCATTGTACACTCAAGAAATGTACATCAAAACATACACATTTTCAGTCTACATTCAAGAAATGTATATCAAAACATACACATTTTCATTGTACATTCTAGAAATGTACATCAAAACATACACATTTTCATTGTACATTCAAGAAATGTACATCTAAACATACACATTTTCATTGTACACTCAAGAAATGTACATCAAAACATACACATTTTCAGTGTACATTCAAGAAATGTACATCAAAGCAAACACATTTTCATTGTACACTAAGGAAATGTGCATCAAAACATACACATTTTCAATGTACATTCAAGAAATGCACATCAAAACATACACATTTTCATTGTACATTCAAGAAATATACATCAAAACATACACATTTTCATTGTACATTCAAGAAATGTACATCAAAACATACACATTCTCATTGTACATTCAAGAAATGTACATCAAAACATACACATTTTAATTGTACACTCAAGAAATGTACATAAAAACATACACATTTTCATTGTACATTCAAGAAATGTACATCAAAACATACACATTTTCATTGTACATTCAAGAAATCTATATCAAAACATACACATTTTCATTGTACATTCAAGAAATGTACATCAAAACATACACATTTTCATTGTACATTCAAGAAATGTACATCAAAACATACACATTTTCATTGTACATTCTAAGAATGTACATCAAAACATACACATTTTCAGTGTACATTCAAGAAATGTACATCAAAACATACCAATTTTCATTGTATATACAAGAAATGTACATCAAAACATACACATTTTCATTGTACATTAAAGAAATGTACATCAAAACCTACACATTTTCAGTGTACATTCAAGAAATGTACATCAAAACATACACATTTTCATTGCACACTCAAGAAGTGTACATCAAAACATACACATTTTCAGTGTACATTCAAGAAATGTACATCAAAACATACACATTTTCATTGTATATACCAGAAATGTACATCAAAACATACACATTTTCATTGTATATACAAGAAATGTACATCAAAACATACACATTTTCAGTGTACATTCAAGAAATGTACATCAAAACATATACATTTTCATTGTATATACAAGAAATGTACATCAAAACATACACATTTTCAGTGTACATTCAAGAAATGTACATGAAAACATATACATTTTCATTGTACATTCAAGAAATGTATATCAAAACATACACATTTTCAGATTACATTCAAGAAATGTACATCAAAACATACACATTTTCATTGTATATACAAGAAATGTACATCAAAACATATACATTTTCATTGTATATATAAGAAATGTACATCAAAACATACACATTTTCATTGTACATTAAAGAAATGTACATCAAAACCTACAAATTTTCAATGTACATTCAAGAAATGTACACCAAAACATACACATTTTCATTGTACACTCAAGAAATGTACATCAAAACATACACATTTTCAGTGTACATTCAAGAAATGTTCATCAAAACATACACATTTTCATTGTATATACAAGAAATGTACAACAAAACATACACATTTTCAGTGTACATTCAAGAAATGTACATCAAAACATATACATTTTCATTGTATATACAAGAAATGTACATCAAAACATACACATTTTCAGTGTACATTCAAGAAATGTACATGAAAACATATACATTTTCATTGTACATTCAAGAAATGTATATCAAAACATACACATTTTCAGATTACATTCAAGAAATGTACATCAAAACATACACATTTTCATTGTATATACAAGAAATGTACATCAAAACATACACATTTTCAGTGTACGTTCAAGAAATGTACATCAAAACATATACATTTTCATTGTATATACAAGAAATGTACATCAAAACATACACATTTTCAGGGTACATTCAAGAAATGTATATCAAATCATACACATTTTTATTTTACGTTTCAGAAATGTACATAAAAAATTACACATTTTCATTGTACATTCAAGAATTGTACATCAAAACATACACATTTTCATTGTACATTCAAGAAATATACATCAAAACATACACATTTTCAGGGTACATTCAAGAAATGTATATCAAATCATACACATTTTCATTTTACGTTTCAGAAATGTACATCAAAAATTAAACATTTTCATTGTACATTCAAGAATTGTACATCAAAACATACACATTTTCATTGTACATTCAAGAAATGTACATCAAAACATACACATTTTCATTGTACATTCAAGGAATTCACATCAAAACATACACATTTTCATTGTACATTCAAGAAATATACATCAAAACATACACATTTTCATTGTACATTCAAGAAATGTACATCAAAACATACACATTTTCATTGTACATTCAAGAAATGTACATAAAAACATACACATTTTCATTGTACATTCAAGAAATGTACATCAAAACATACACATTTTCATTGTACATTCTAAGAATGTACATCAAAACATACACATTTTCATTGTACATTCAAGAAATGTACATCAAAAAATACCAATTTTCATTGTATATACAAGAAATGTACATCAAAACATACACATTTTCATTGTACATTAAAGAAATGTACATCAAAACCTACACATTTTCAGTGTACATTCAAGAAATGTAGATCAAAACATACACATTTTCATTGTACACTCAAGAAGTGTACATCAAAACATACACATTTTCAGTGTACATTCAAGAAATGTACATCAAAACATACACATTTTCATTGTATATACCAGAAATGTACATCAAAACATACACATTTTCATTGTATATACAAGAAGTGTACATCAAAACATACACATTTTCAGTGTACATTCAAGAAATGTACATCAAAACATACACATTTTCAGTGTACATTCAAGAAATGTACATGAAAACATATACATTTTCATTGTACATTCAAGAAATGTATATCAAAACATACACATTTTCAGATTACATTCAAGAAATGTACATCAAAACATACACATTTTCATTGTATATACAAGAAATGTACATCAAAACATATACATTTTCATTGTATATACAAGAAATGTAATCAAAACATACACATTTTCAGTGTACATTCAAGAAATGTATATCAAAACATACACATTTACAGTGTACATTCAAGAAATGTACATCAAAACATACACATTTTCAGTATACATTCAAGAAATGTACATCAAAACATACACATTTTCATTGTACATTCAAGAAATGTATATCAAAACATACACATTTTCATTGTACACTCAAGAAATGTACATCAAAACATACACATTTTCAGTGTACATTCAAGAAATGTTCATCAAAATATACACATTTTCATTGTATATACAAGAAATGTACAACAAAACATACACATTTTCAGTGTACATTCAAGAAATGTACATCAAAACATATACATTTTCATTGTATATACAAGAAATGTACATCAAAACATACACATTTTCAGTGTACAATCAAGAAATGTACATGAAAACATATACATTTTCATTGTACATTCAAGAAATGTATATCAAAACATACACATTTTCAGATTTCATTCAAGAAATGTACATCAAAACATACACATTTTCATTGTATATACAAGAAATGTACATCAAAACATACACATTTTCAGTGTACGTTCAAGAAATGTACATCAAAACATATACATTTTCATTGTATAGACAAGAAATGTACATCAAAACATACACATTTTCAGGGTACATTCAAGAAATGTATATCAAATCATACACATTTTCATTTTACGTTCCAGAAATGTACATCAAAAATTACACATTTTCATTGTACATTCAAGAATTGTACATCAAAACATACACATTTTCATTGTACATTCAAGAAATGTACATCAAAACATATACATTTTCATTGTATATACAAGAAATGTACATCAAAACATACACATTTTCAGTGTACATTCAAGAAATGTACATGAAAACATATACATTTTCATTGTACATTCAAGAAATGTATATCAAAACATACACATTTTCAGATTACATTCAAGAAATGTACATCAAAACATACACATTTTCATTGTATATACAAGAAATGTACATCAAAACATATACATTTTCATTGTATATATAAGAAATGTACATCAAAACATACACATTTTCATTGTACATTAAAGAAATGTACATCAAAACCTACAAATTTTCAATGTACATTCAAGAAATGTACACCAAAACATACACATTTTCATTGTACACTCAAGAAATGTACATCAAAACATACACATTTTCAGTGTACATTCAAGAAATGTTCATCAAAACATACACATTTTCATTGTATATACAAGAAATGTACAACAAAACATACACATTTTCAGTGTACATTCAAGAAATGTACATCAAAACATATACATTTTCATTGTATATACAAGAAATGTACATCAAAACATACACATTTTCAGTGTACATTCAAGAAATGTACATGAAAACATATACATTTTCATTGTACATTCAAGAAATGTATATCAAAACATACACATTTTCAGATTACATTCAAGAAATGTACATCAAAACATACACATTTTCATTGTATATACAAGAAATGTACATCAAAACATACACATTTTCAGTGTACGTTCAAGAAATGTACATCAAAACATATACATTTTCATTGTATATACAAGAAATGTACATCAAAACATACACATTTTCAGGGTACATTCAAGAAATGTATATCAAATCATACACATTTTTATTTTACGTTTCAGAAATGTACATAAAAAATTACACATTTTCATTGTACATTCAAGAATTGTACATCAAAACATACACATTTTCATTGTACATTCAAGAAATATACATCAAAACATACACATTTTCAGGGTACATTCAAGAAATGTATATCAAATCATACACATTTTCATTTTACGTTTCAGAATGTACATCAAAAATTAAACATTTTCATTGTACATTCAAGAATTGTACATCAAAACATACACATTTTCATTGTACATTCAAGAAATGTACATCAAAACATACACATTTTCATTGTACATTCAAGGAATTCACATCAAAACATACACATTTTCATTGTACATTCAAGAAATATACATCAAAACATACACATTTTCATTGTACATTCAAGAAATGTACATCAAAACATACACATTTTCATTGTACATTCAAGAAATGTACATAAAAACATACACATTTTCATTGTACATTCAAGAAATGTACATCAAAACATACACATTTTCATTGTACATTCTAAGAATGTACATCAAAACATACACATTTTCATTGTACATTCAAGAAATGTACATCAAAAAATACCAATTTTCATTGTATATACAAGAAATGTACATCAAAACATACACATTTTCATTGTACATTAAAGAAATGTACATCAAAACCTACACATTTTCAGTGTACATTCAAGAAATGTAGATCAAAACATACACATTTTCATTGTACACTCAAGAAGTGTACATCAAAACATACACATTTTCAGTGTACATTCAAGAAATGTACATCAAAACATACACATTTTCATTGTATATACCAGAAATGTACATCAAAACATACACATTTTCATTGTATATACAAGAAGTGTACATCAAAACATACACATTTTCAGTGTACATTCAAGAAATGTACATCAAAACATACACATTTTCAGTGTACATTCAAGAAATGTACATGAAAACATATACATTTTCATTGTACATTCAAGAAATGTATATCAAAACATACACATTTTCAGATTACATTCAAGAAATGTACATCAAAACATACACATTTTCATTGTATATACAAGAAATGTACATCAAAACATATACATTTTCATTGTATATACAAGAAATGTAATCAAAACATACACATTTTCAGTGTACATTCAAGAAATGTATATCAAAACATACACATTTACAGTGTACATTCAAGAAATGTACATCAAAACATACACATTTTCAGTATACATTCAAGAAATGTACATCAAAACATACACATTTTCATTGTACATTCAAGAAATGTATATCAAAACATACACATTTTCATTGTACACTCAAGAAATGTACATCAAAACATACACATTTTCAGTGTACATTCAAGAAATGTTCATCAAAATATACACATTTTCATTGTATATACAAGAAATGTACAACAAAACATACACATTTTCAGTGTACATTCAAGAAATGTACATCAAAACATATACATTTTCATTGTATATACAAGAAATGTACATCAAAACATACACATTTTCAGTGTACAATCAAGAAATGTACATGAAAACATATACATTTTCATTGTACATTCAAGAAATGTATATCAAAACATACACATTTTCAGATTTCATTCAAGAAATGTACATCAAAACATACACATTTTCATTGTATATACAAGAAATGTACATCAAAACATACACATTTTCAGTGTACGTTCAAGAAATGTACATCAAAACATATACATTTTCATTGTATAGACAAGAAATGTACATCAAAACATACACATTTTCAGGGTACATTCAAGAAATGTATATCAAATCATACACATTTTCATTTTACGTTCCAGAAATGTACATCAAAAATTACACATTTTCATTGTACATTCAAGAATTGTACATCAAAACATACACATTTTCATTGTACATTCAAGAAATGTACATCAAAACATACACATTTTCATTGTACATTCTAGAAATATAAATCAAAACATACACATTTTCATTGCATATACAAGAAATGTACATCAAAACATATACATTTTCATTGTACATTCAAGAAATGTATTTCAAAACATACACATTTTCAATGTACATTCAAGAAATGTACATCAAAACATACACATTCTCATTGTATATACAAGAAATGTACATCAAAACATACACATTTTCATTGTACACTAAAGAAATGTACATCAAAACATACACATTTTCAGATTACATTCAAGAAATGTACATCAAAACATACACATTTTCATTGTATATACAAGAAATGTACATCAAAACATATACATTTTCATTGTATATATAAGAAATGTACATCAAAACATACACATTTTCATTGTACATTAAAGAAATGTACATCAAAACCTACAAATTTTCAATGTACATTCCAGAAATGTACACCAAAACATACACATTTTCATTGTACACTCAAGAAATGTACATCAAAACATACACATTTTCAGTGTACATTCAAGAAATGTTCATCAAAACATATACATTTTCATTGTATAGACAAGAAATGTACATCAAAACATACACATTTTCAGGGTACATTCAAGAAATGTATATCAAATCATACACATTTTCATTTTACGTTCCAGAAATGTACATCAAAAATTACACATTTTCATTGTACATTCAAGAATTGTACATCAAAACATACACATTTTCATTGTACATTCAAGAAATGTACATCAAAACATATACATTTTCATTGTATATACAAGAAATGTACATCAAAACATACACATTTTCAGTGTACATTCAAGAAATGTACATGAAAACATATACATTTTCATTGTACATTCAAGAAATGTATATCAAAACATACACATTTTCAGATTACATTCAAGAAATGTACATCAAAACATACACATTTTCATTGTATATACAAGAAATGTACATCAAAACATATACATTTTCATTGTATATATAAGAAATGTACATCAAAACATACACATTTTCATTGTACATTAAAGAAATGTACATCAAAACCTACAAATTTTCAATGTACATTCAAGAAATGTACACCAAAACATACACATTTTCATTGTACACTCAAGAAATGTACATCAAAACATACACATTTTCAGTGTACATTCAAGAAATGTTCATCAAAACATACACATTTTCATTGTATATACAAGAAATGTACAACAAAACATACACATTTTCAGTGTACATTCAAGAAATGTAAATCAAAACATATACATTTTCATTGTATATACAAGAAATGTACATCAAAACATACACATTTTCAGTGTACATTCAAGAAATGTACATGAAAACATATACATTTTCATTGTACATTCAAGAAATGTATATCAAAACATACACATTTTCAGATTACATTCAAGAAATGTACATCAAAACATACACATTTTCATTGTATATACAAGAAATGTACATCAAAACATACACATTTTCAGTGTACGTTCAAGAAATGTACATCAAAACATATACATTTTCATTGTATATACAAGAAATGTACATCAAAACATACACATTTTCAGGGTACATTCAAGAAATGTATATCAAATCATACACATTTTTATTTTACGTTTCAGAAATGTACATAAAAAATTACACATTTTCATTGTACATTCAAGAATTGTACATCAAAACATACACATTTTCATTGTACATTCAAGAAATATACATCAAAACATACACATTTTCAGGGTACATTCAAGAAATGTATATCAAATCATACACATTTTCATTTTACGTTTCAGAAATGTACATCAAAAATTAAACATTTTCATTGTACATTCAAGAATTGTACATCAAAACATACACATTTTCATTGTACATTCAAGAAATGTACATCAAAACATACACATTTTCATTGTACATTCAAGGAATTCACATCAAAACATACACATTTTCATTGTACATTCAAGAAATATACATCAAAACATACACATTTTCATTGTACATTCAAGAAATGTACATCAAAACATACACATTTTCATTGTACATTCAAGAAATGTACATAAAAACATACACATTTTCATTGTACATTCAAGAAATGTACATCAAAACATACACATTTTCATTGTACATTCTAAGAATGTACATCAAAACATACACATTTTCATTGTACATTCAAGAAATGTACATCAAAAAATACCAATTTTCATTGTATATACAAGAAATGTACATCAAAACATACACATTTTCATTGTACATTAAAGAAATGTACATCAAAACCTACACATTTTCAGTGTACATTCAAGAAATGTAGATCAAAACATACACATTTTCATTGTACACTCAAGAAGTGTACATCAAAACATACACATTTTCAGTGTACATTCAAGAAATGTACATCAAAACATACACATTTTCATTGTATATACCAGAAATGTACATCAAAACATACACATTTTCATTGTATATACAAGAAGTGTACATCAAAACATACACATTTTCAGTGTACATTCAAGAAATGTACATCAAAACATACACATTTTCAGTGTACATTCAAGAAATGTACATGAAAACATATACATTTTCATTGTACATTCAAGAAATGTATATCAAAACATACACATTTTCAGATTACATTCAAGAAATGTACATCAAAACATACACATTTTCATTGTATATACAAGAAATGTACATCAAAACATATACATTTTCATTGTATATACAAGAAATGTAATCAAAACATACACATTTTCAGTGTACATTCAAGAAATGTATATCAAAACATACACATTTACAGTGTACATTCAAGAAATGTACATCAAAACATACACATTTTCAGTATACATTCAAGAAATGTACATCAAAACATACACATTTTCATTGTACATTCAAGAAATGTATATCAAAACATACACATTTTCATTGTACACTCAAGAAATGTACATCAAAACATACACATTTTCAGTGTACATTCAAGAAATGTTCATCAAAATATACACATTTTCATTGTATATACAAGAAATGTACAACAAAACATACACATTTTCAGTGTACATTCAAGAAATGTACATCAAAACATATACATTTTCATTGTATATACAAGAAATGTACATCAAAACATACACATTTTCAGTGTACAATCAAGAAATGTACATGAAAACATATACATTTTCATTGTACATTCAAGAAATGTATATCAAAACATACACATTTTCAGATTTCATTCAAGAAATGTACATCAAAACATACACATTTTCATTGTATATACAAGAAATGTACATCAAAACATACACATTTTCAGTGTACGTTCAAGAAATGTACATCAAAACATATACATTTTCATTGTATAGACAAGAAATGTACATCAAAACATACACATTTTCAGGGTACATTCAAGAAATGTATATCAAATCATACACATTTTCATTTTACGTTCCAGAAATGTACATCAAAAATTACACATTTTCATTGTACATTCAAGAATTGTACATCAAAACATACACATTTTCATTGTACATTCAAGAAATGTACATCAAAACATATACATTTTCATTGTATATACAAGAAATGTACATCAAAACATACACATTTTCAGTGTACATTCAAGAAATGTACATGAAAACATATACATTTTCATTGTACATTCAAGAAATGTATATCAAAACATACACATTTTCAGATTACATTCAAGAAATGTACATCAAAACATACACATTTTCATTGTATATACAAGAAATGTACATCAAAACATATACATTTTCATTGTATATATAAGAAATGTACATCAAAACATACACATTTTCATTGTACATTAAAGAAATGTACATCAAAACCTACAAATTTTCAATGTACATTCAAGAAATGTACACCAAAACATACACATTTTCATTGTACACTCAAGAAATGTACATCAAAACATACACATTTTCAGTGTACATTCAAGAAATGTTCATCAAAACATACACATTTTCATTGTATATACAAGAAATGTACAACAAAACATACACATTTTCAGTGTACATTCAAGAAATGTACATCAAAACATATACATTTTCATTGTATATACAAGAAATGTACATCAAAACATACACATTTTCAGTGTACATTCAAGAAATGTACATGAAAACATATACATTTTCATTGTACATTCAAGAAATGTATATCAAAACATACACATTTTCAGATTACATTCAAGAAATGTACATCAAAACATACACATTTTCATTGTATATACAAGAAATGTACATCAAAACATACACATTTTCAGTGTACGTTCAAGAAATGTACATCAAAACATATACATTTTCATTGTATATACAAGAAATGTACATCAAAACATACACATTTTCAGGGTACATTCAAGAAATGTATATCAAATCATACACATTTTTATTTTACGTTTCAGAAATGTACATAAAAAATTACACATTTTCATTGTACATTCAAGAATTGTACATCAAAACATACACATTTTCATTGTACATTCAAGAAATATACATCAAAACATACACATTTTCAGGGTACATTCAAGAAATGTATATCAAATCATACACATTTTCATTTTACGTTTCAGAAATGTACATCAAAAATTAAACATTTTCATTGTACATTCAAGAATTGTACATCAAAACATACACATTTTCATTGTACATTCAAGAAATGTACATCAAAACATACACATTTTCATTGTACATTCAAGGAATTCACATCAAAACATACACATTTTCATTGTACATTCAAGAAATATACATCAAAACATACACATTTTCATTGTACATTCAAGAAATGTACATCAAAACATACACATTTTCATTGTACATTCAAGAAATGTACATAAAAACATACACATTTTCATTGTACATTCAAGAAATGTACATCAAAACATACACATTTTCATTGTACATTCTAAGAATGTACATCAAAACATACACATTTTCATTGTACATTCAAGAAATGTACATCAAAAAATACCAATTTTCATTGTATATACAAGAAATGTACATCAAAACATACACATTTTCATTGTACATTAAAGAAATGTACATCAAAACCTACACATTTTCAGTGTACATTCAAGAAATGTAGATCAAAACATACACATTTTCATTGTACACTCAAGAAGTGTACATCAAAACATACACATTTTCAGTGTACATTCAAGAAATGTACATCAAAACATACACATTTTCATTGTATATACCAGAAATGTACATCAAAACATACACATTTTCATTGTATATACAAGAAGTGTACATCAAAACATACACATTTTCAGTGTACATTCAAGAAATGTACATCAAAACATACACATTTTCAGTGTACATTCAAGAAATGTACATGAAAACATATACATTTTCATTGTACATTCAAGAAATGTATATCAAAACATACACATTTTCAGATTACATTCAAGAAATGTACATCAAAACATACACATTTTCATTGTATATACAAGAAATGTACATCAAAACATATACATTTTCATTGTATATACAAGAAATGTAATCAAAACATACACATTTTCAGTGTACATTCAAGAAATGTATATCAAAACATACACATTTACAGTGTACATTCAAGAAATGTACATCAAAACATACACATTTTCAGTATACATTCAAGAAATGTACATCAAAACATACACATTTTCATTGTACATTCAAGAAATGTATATCAAAACATACACATTTTCATTGTACACTCAAGAAATGTACATCAAAACATACACATTTTCAGTGTACATTCAAGAAATGTTCATCAAAATATACACATTTTCATTGTATATACAAGAAATGTACAACAAAACATACACATTTTCAGTGTACATTCAAGAAATGTACATCAAAACATATACATTTTCATTGTATATACAAGAAATGTACATCAAAACATACACATTTTCAGTGTACAATCAAGAAATGTACATGAAAACATATACATTTTCATTGTACATTCAAGAAATGTATATCAAAACATACACATTTTCAGATTTCATTCAAGAAATGTACATCAAAACATACACATTTTCATTGTATATACAAGAAATGTACATCAAAACATACACATTTTCAGTGTACGTTCAAGAAATGTACATCAAAACATATACATTTTCATTGTATAGACAAGAAATGTACATCAAAACATACACATTTTCAGGGTACATTCAAGAAATGTATATCAAATCATACACATTTTCATTTTACGTTCCAGAAATGTACATCAAAAATTACACATTTTCATTGTACATTCAAGAATTGTACATCAAAACATACACATTTTCATTGTACATTCAAGAAATGTACATCAAAACATATACATTTTCATTGTATATACAAGAAATGTACATCAAAACATACACATTTTCAGTGTACATTCAAGAAATGTACATGAAAACATATACATTTTCATTGTACATTCAAGAAATGTATATCAAAACATACACATTTTCAGATTACATTCAAGAAATGTACATCAAAACATACACATTTTCATTGTATATACAAGAAATGTACATCAAAACATATACATTTTCATTGTATATATAAGAAATGTACATCAAAACATACACATTTTCATTGTACATTAAAGAAATGTACATCAAAACCTACAAATTTTCAATGTACATTCAAGAAATGTACACCAAAACATACACATTTTCATTGTACACTCAAGAAATGTACATCAAAACATACACATTTTCAGTGTACATTCAAGAAATGTTCATCAAAACATACACATTTTCATTGTATATACAAGAAATGTACAACAAAACATACACATTTTCAGTGTACATTCAAGAAATGTACATCAAAACATATACATTTTCATTGTATATACAAGAAATGTACATCAAAACATACACATTTTCAGTGTACATTCAAGAAATGTACATGAAAACATATACATTTTCATTGTACATTCAAGAAATGTATATCAAAACATACACATTTTCAGATTACATTCAAGAAATGTACATCAAAACATACACATTTTCATTGTATATACAAGAAATGTACATCAAAACATACACATTTTCAGTGTACGTTCAAGAAATGTACATCAAAACATATACATTTTCATTGTATATACAAGAAATGTACATCAAAACATACACATTTTCAGGGTACATTCAAGAAATGTATATCAAATCATACACATTTTTATTTTACGTTTCAGAAATGTACATAAAAAATTACACATTTTCATTGTACATTCAAGAATTGTACATCAAAACATACACATTTTCATTGTACATTCAAGAAATATACATCAAAACATACACATTTTCAGGGTACATTCAAGAAATGTATATCAAATCATACACATTTTCATTTTACGTTTCAGAAATGTACATCAAAAATTAAACATTTTCATTGTACATTCAAGAATTGTACATCAAAACATACACATTTTCATTGTACATTCAAGAAATGTACATCAAAACATACACATTTTCATTGTACATTCAAGGAATTCACATCAAAACATACACATTTTCATTGTACATTCAAGAAATATACATCAAAACATACACATTTTCATTGTACATTCAAGAAATGTACATCAAAACATACACATTTTCATTGTACATTCAAGAAATGTACATAAAAACATACACATTTTCATTGTACATTCAAGAAATGTACATCAAAACATACACATTTTCATTGTACATTCTAAGAATGTACATCAAAACATACACATTTTCATTGTACATTCAAGAAATGTACATCAAAAAATACCAATTTTCATTGTATATACAAGAAATGTACATCAAAACATACACATTTTCATTGTACATTAAAGAAATGTACATCAAAACCTACACATTTTCAGTGTACATTCAAGAAATGTAGATCAAAACATACACATTTTCATTGTACACTCAAGAAGTGTACATCAAAACATACACATTTTCAGTGTACATTCAAGAAATGTACATCAAAACATACACATTTTCATTGTATATACCAGAAATGTACATCAAAACATACACATTTTCATTGTATATACAAGAAGTGTACATCAAAACATACACATTTTCAGTGTACATTCAAGAAATGTACATCAAAACATACACATTTTCAGTGTACATTCAAGAAATGTACATGAAAACATATACATTTTCATTGTACATTCAAGAAATGTATATCAAAACATACACATTTTCAGATTACATTCAAGAAATGTACATCAAAACATACACATTTTCATTGTATATACAAGAAATGTACATCAAAACATATACATTTTCATTGTATATACAAGAAATGTAATCAAAACATACACATTTTCAGTGTACATTCAAGAAATGTATATCAAAACATACACATTTACAGTGTACATTCAAGAAATGTACATCAAAACATACACATTTTCAGTATACATTCAAGAAATGTACATCAAAACATACACATTTTCATTGTACATTCAAGAAATGTATATCAAAACATACACATTTTCATTGTACACTCAAGAAATGTACATCAAAACATACACATTTTCAGTGTACATTCAAGAAATGTTCATCAAAATATACACATTTTCATTGTATATACAAGAAATGTACAACAAAACATACACATTTTCAGTGTACATTCAAGAAATGTACATCAAAACATATACATTTTCATTGTATATACAAGAAATGTACATCAAAACATACACATTTTCAGTGTACAATCAAGAAATGTACATGAAAACATATACATTTTCATTGTACATTCAAGAAATGTATATCAAAACATACACATTTTCAGATTTCATTCAAGAAATGTACATCAAAACATACACATTTTCATTGTATATACAAGAAATGTACATCAAAACATACACATTTTCAGTGTACGTTCAAGAAATGTACATCAAAACATATACATTTTCATTGTATAGACAAGAAATGTACATCAAAACATACACATTTTCAGGGTACATTCAAGAAATGTATATCAAATCATACACATTTTCATTTTACGTTCCAGAAATGTACATCAAAAATTACACATTTTCATTGTACATTCAAGAATTGTACATCAAAACATACACATTTTCATTGTACATTCAAGAAATGTACATCAAAACATACACATTTTCATTGTACATTCTAGAAATATAAATCAAAACATACACATTTTCATTGCATATACAAGAAATGTACATCAAAACATATACATTTTCATTGTACATTCAAGAAATGTATTTCAAAACATACACATTTTCAGTGTACATTCAAGAAATGTACATCAAAACATACACATTCTCATTGTATATACAAGAAATGTACATCAAAACATACACATTTTCATTGTACACTAAAGAAATGTACATCAAAACATACACATTTTCAGATTACATTCAAGAAATGTACATCAAAACATACACATTTTCATTGTATATACAAGAAATGTACATCAAAACATATACATTTTCATTGTATATATAAGAAATGTACATCAAAACATACACATTTTCATTGTACATTAAAGAAATGTACATCAAAACCTACAAATTTTCAATGTACATTCCAGAAATGTACACCAAAACATACACATTTTCATTGTACACTCAAGAAATGTACATCAAAACATACACATTTTCAGTGTACATTCAAGAAATGTTCATCAAAACATACACATTTTCATTGTATATACAAGAAATGTACAACAAAACATACACATTTTCAGTGTACATTCAAGAAATGTACATCAAAACATATACATTTTCATTGTATATACAAGAAATGTACATCAAAACATACACATTTTCAGTGTACATTCAAGAAATGTACATGAAAACATATACATTTTCATTGTACATTCAAGAAATGTATATCAAAACATACACATTTTCAGATTACATTCAAGAAATGTACATCAAAACATACACATTTTCATTGTATATACAAGAAATGTACATCAAAACATACACATTTTCAGTGTACGTTCAAGAAATGTACATCAAAACATATACATTTTCATTGTATATACAAGAAATGTACATCAAAACATACACATTTTCAGGGTACATTCAAGAAATGTATATCAAATCATACACATTTTTATTTTACGTTTCAGAAATGTACATAAAAAATTACACATTTTCATTGTACATTCAAGAATTGTACATCAAAACATACACATTTTCATTGTACATTCAAGAAATATACATCAAAACATACACATTTTCAGGGTACATTCAAGAAATGTATATCAAATCATACACATTTTCATTTTACGTTCCAGAAATGTACATCAAAAATTAAACATTTTCATTGTACATTCAAGAATTGTACATCAAAACATACACATTTTCATTGTACATTCAAGAAATGTACATCAAAACATACACATTTTCATTGTACATTCAAGGAATTCACATCAAAACATACACATTTTCATTGTACATTCAAGAAATATACATCAAAACATACACATTTTCATTGTACATTCAAGAAATGTACATCAAAACATACACATTTTCATTGTACATTCAAGAAATGTACATAAAAACATACACATTTTCATTGTACATTCAAGAAATGTACATCAAAACATACACATTTTCATTGTACATTCTAAGAATGTACATCAAAACATACACATTTTCATTGTACATTCAAGAAATGTACATCAAAAAATACCAATTTTCATTGTATATACAAGAAATGTACATCAAAACATACACATTTTCATTGTACATTAAAGAAATGTACATCAAAACCTACACATTTTCAGTGTACATTCAAGAAATGTAGATCAAAACATACACATTTTCATTGTACACTCAAGAAGTGTACATCAAAACATACACATTTTCAGTGTACATTCAAGAAATGTACATCAAAACATACACATTTTCATTGTATATACCAGAAATGTACATCAAAACATACACATTTTCATTGTATATACAAGAAATGTACATCAAAACATACACATTTTCAGTGTACATTCAAGAAATGTACATCAAAACATACACATTTTCAGTGTACATTCAAGAAATGTACATGAAAACATATACATTTTCATTGTACATTCAAGAAATGTATATCAAAACATACACATTTTCAGATTACATTCAAGAAATGTACATCAAAACATACACATTTTCATTGTATATACAAGAAATGTACATCAAAACATATACATTTTCATTGTATATACAAGAAATGTAATCAAAACATACACATTTTCAGTGTACATTCAAGAAATGTATATCAAAACATACACATTTACAGTGTACATTCAAGAAATGTACATCAAAACATACACATTTTCAGTATACATTCAAGAAATGTACATCAAAACATACACATTTTCATTGTACATTCAAGAAATGTATATCAAAACATACACATTTTCATTGTACACTCAAGAAATGTACATCAAAACATACACATTTTCAGTGTACATTCAAGAAATGTTCATCAAAATATACACATTTTCATTGTATATACAAGAAATGTACAACAAAACATACACATTTTCAGTGTACATTCAAGAAATGTACATCAAAACATATACATTTTCATTGTATATACAAGAAATGTACATCAAAACATACACATTTTCAGTGTACAATCAAGAAATGTACATGAAAACATATACATTTTCATTGTACATTCAAGAAATGTATATCAAAACATACACATTTTCAGATTTCATTCAAGAAATGTACATCAAAACATACACATTTTCATTGTATATACAAGAAATGTACATCAAAACATACACATTTTCAGTGTACGTTCAAGAAATGTACATCAAAACATATACATTTTCATTGTATAGACAAGAAATGTATATCAAATCATACACATTTTCATTTTACGTTCCAGAAATGTACATCAAAAATTACACATTTTCATTGTACATTCAAGAATTGTACATCAAAACATACACATTTTCATTGTACATTCAAGAAATGTACATCAAAACATACACATTTTCATTGTACATTCTAGAAATATAAATCAAAACATACACATTTTCATTGCATATACAAGAAATGTACATCAAAACATATACATTTTCATTGTACATTCAAGAAATGTATTTCAAAACATACACATTTTCAGTGTACATTCAAGAAATGTACATCAAAACATACACATTCTCATTGTATATACAAGAAATGTACATCAAAACATACACATTTTCATTGTACACTAAAGAAATGTACATCAAAACATACACATTTTCAGTGTACATTCAAGAAATGTACATCAAAACATACACATTTTCATTGTACATTCAAGAAATGTAGATCAAAACATACACATTTTCATTGTACATTCAAGAAATGTACATCAAAACATACACATTTTCATTGTACACTCAAGAAATGTACATTAAAACATACACATTTTCATTGTATATACAAGAAATGTACATCAAAACATACACATTTTCAGTGTACATTCAAGAAATGTATATCAAAACATACACATTTACAGTGTACATTCAAGAAATGTACATCAAAACATACACATTTTCAGTATACATTCAAGAAATGTACATGAAAACATATACATTTTCATTGTACATTCAAGAAATGTATATCAAAACATACACATTTTCATTGTATATACAAGAAATGTACATCAAAACATACACATTTTCATTGTATATACAAGAAATGTACATCAAAACATACACATTTTCAGTGTACATTCAAGAAATGTACATCAAGACATACACATTTTCATTGTACATTCAAGAAATGTACATCAAAACATACACATTTTCATTGTACACTCAAGAAATGTACATCAAAACATACACATTTTCAGTCTACATTCAAGAAATGTATATCAAAACATACACATTTTCATTGTACATTCAAGAAATGTACATCTAAACATACACATTTTCATTGTACACTCAAGAAATGTACATCAAAACATACACATTTTCAGTCTACATTCAAGAAATGTATATCAAAACATACACATTTTCATTGTACATTCTAGAAATGTACATCAAAACATACACATTTTCATTGTACATTCAAGAAATGTACATCTAAACATACACATTTTCATTGTACACTCAAGAAATGTACATCAAAACATACACATTTTCAGTGTACATTCAAGAAATGTACATCAAAGCAAACACATTTTCATTGTACACTAAGGAAATGTGCATCAAAACATACACATTTTCAATGTACATTCAAGAAATGCACATCAAAACATACACATTTTCATTGTACATTCAAGAAATATACATCAAAACATACACATTTTCATTGTACATTCAAGAAATGTACATCAAAACATACACATTCTCATTGTACATTCAAGAAATGTACATCAAAACATACACATTTTAATTGTACACTCAAGAAATGTACATAAAAACATACACATTTTCATTGTACATTCAAGAAATGTACATCAAAACATACACATTTTCATTGTACATTCAAGAAATCTATATCAAAACATACACATTTTCATTGTACATTCAAGAAATGTACATCAAAACATACACATTTTCATTGTACATTCAAGAAATGTACATCAAAACATACACATTTTCATTGTACATTCTAAGAATGTACATCAAAACATACACATTTTCAGTGTACATTCAAGAAATGTACATCAAAACATACCAATTTTCATTGTATATACAAGAAATGTACATCAAAACATACACATTTTCATTGTACATTAAAGAAATGTACATCAAAACCTACACATTTTCAGTGTACATTCAAGAAATGTACATCAAAACATACACATTTTCATTGCACACTCAAGAAGTGTACATCAAAACATACACATTTTCAGTGTACATTCAAGAAATGTACATCAAAACATACACATTTTCATTGTATATTCCAGAAATGTACATCAAAACATACACATTTTCATTGTATATACAAGAAATGTACATCAAAACATACACATTTTCAGTGTACATTCAAGAAATGTACATCAAAACATATACATTTTCATTGTATATACAAGAAATGTACATCAAAACATACACATTTTCAGTGTACATTCAAGAAATGTACATGAAAACATATACATTTTCATTGTACATTCAAGAAATGTATATCAAAACATACACATTTTCAGATTACATTCAAGAAATGTACAGCAAAACATACACATTTTCATTGTATATACAAGAAATGTACATCAAAACATATACATTTTCATTGTATATACAAGAAATGTACATCAAAACATACAAATTTTCAGTGTACACTAAAGAAATGTACATCAAAACATACAAATTTTCATTGTACATTCAAGAAATGTAGATCAAAACATACACATTTTCATTGTACATTCAAGAAATGTACATCAAGACATACACATTTTCATTGTACACTCAAGAAATGTACATCAAAACATACACATTTTCATTGTACACTCAAAAAATGTACATCAAAACATACACTTTTTCATTGTACATTCAAGAAATGTATATCAAAACATACACATTTTCATTGTACATTCAAGGAATGTACATCAAAACATACACATTTTCATTGTACATTCAAGAAATTCACATCAAAACAAACACATTTTCATTGTACATTCAAGAAATGTACATCAAAACATACACATTTTCATCTTACACTCAAGAAATGTACATCAAAACATACACATTTTCAGTGTACACTAAAGAAATGTACATCAAAACATACACATTTTCATTGTACATTCAAGAAATGCACATCAAAACATACACATTTTCATTGTACATTCAAGAAATGTACATCAAAACATACACATTCTAATTGTACATTCAAGAAATGTACATCAAAACATACACATTCTCATTGTACATTCAAGAAATGTACATCAAAACATACACATTTTCATTGTACACTCAAGAAATGTACATCAAAACATACACATTTTCATTGTAAATTCAAGAAATGTATATCAAAACATACACATTTTCATTGTTCATTCAAGAAATGTACATCAAAACATACACATTTTCATTTTGCATTCAAGAAATGTACATCAAAACATACACATTTTCATTGTACATTCAAAGAATGTACATCAAAGATACACATTTTCATTGTACATTCAAGAAATGTACATCGAAACACACACATTTTCAATGTACATTCAAGAAATGTATATCAAAACATACACATTTTCAGTGTACATTCAAGAAATGTACATCAAAACATACAAATTTTCATTGTATATACAAGAAATGTACATCAAAACATACACATTTTCATTGTACATTAAAGAAATGTACATCAAAACCTACACATTTTCAGTGTACATTCAAAAAATGTACATCAAAACATACACATTTTCATTGTACATTCAAGAAATGTATATCAAAACATACACATTTTCATTGTAGACTCAAGAAATGTACATCAAAACATACACATTTTCAGTGAACATTCAAGAAATGTATATCAAATCATACACATTTTCACTTTACGTTCCAGAAATGTACATCAAAACATACACATTTTCAGTGTACATTCAAGAAATGTATATAAAAAAATACACATTTTCAGTGTACATTCAAGAAATGTACATCAAAGCAAAAACAATTTCATTGTACACTAAAGAAATGTACATCAAAACATACACATTTTCATTGTACATTCAAGAAATTCACATCAAAACATACACATTTTCATTGTACATTCAAGAAATATACATCAAAACATACACATTTTCATTGTACATTCAAGAAATGTACATCAAAACATACACATTTTCATTGTACATTCAAGGAATGTACATCAAAACATACACTTTTTCATTGTACATTCAAGAAATGTACATCAAAACACACACATTTTCAGTGTACATTCAAGAAATGTATATCAAAACATACACATTTTCAGTGTACATTCAAGAAATGTACATAAAAAAAAACAAATTTTCATTGTATATACAAGAAATGTACATCAAAACATACACATTTTCATTGTACATTAAAGAAATGTACATCAAAACCTACACATTTTCAGTGTACATTCAAGAAATGTACATCAAAACATACACATTTTCATTGTACACTCAAGAAATGTACATCAAAACATACACATTTTCAGTGTACATTCAAGAAATGTTCATCAAAACATACACATTTTCATTGTATATACAAGAAATGTACAACAAAACATACACATTTTCAGTGTACATTCAAGAAATGTACATCAAAACATATACATTTTCATTGTATATACAAGAAATGTACATCAAAACATACACATTTTCAGTGTACATTCAGGAAATGTACATGAAAACATATACATTTTCATTATACATTCAAGAAATGTATATCAAAACATACACATTTTCAGATTACATTCAAGAAATGTACATCAAAACATACACATTTTCATTGTATATACAAGAAATGTACATCAAAACATACACATTTTCAGAGTACGTTCAGGAAATGTACATCAAAACATATACATTTTCATTGTATATACCAGAAATGTACATCAAAACATACACATTTTCAGGGTACATTCAAGAAATGTATATCAAATCATACACATTTTTATTTTACGTTCCAGAAATGTACATAAAAAATTACACATTTTCATTGTACATTCAAGAATTGTACATCAAAACATACACATTTTCATTGTACATTCAAGAAATATACATCAAAACATACAGTTTTTCAGGGTACATTCAAGAAATGTATATCAAATCATACACATTTTCATTTTACGTTCCAGAAATGTACATCAAAAATTACACATTTTCATTGTACATTCAAGAATTGTACATCAAAACAGACACATTTTCATTGTACATTCAAGAAATGTACATCAAAACATACACATTTTCATTGTACATTCTAGAAATATAAATCAAAACATACACATTTTCATTGCATATACAAGAAATGTACATCAAAACATATACATTTTCATTGTACATTCAAGAAATGTATATCAAAACATACACATTTTCAGTGTACATTCAAGAAATGTACATCAAAACATACACATTGTCATTGTATATACAAGAAATGTACATCAAAACATACACATTTTCATTGTTCACTAAAGAAATGTACATCAAAACATACACATTTTCAGTGTACATTCAAGAAACGTACATCAAAACATACACATTTTCATTGTACATTCAAGAAATGTAGATCAAAACATACACATTTTCATTGTACATTCAAGAAATGTACATCAAAACATACACATTTTCATTGTACACTCAAGAAATGTACATCAAAACATACACATTTTCAGTATACATTCAAGAAATGTACATGAAAACATATACATTTTCATTGTACATTCAAGAAATGTATATCAAAACATACACATTTTCATTGTATATACAAGAAATGTACATCAAAACATACACATTTTCAGTGTACATTCAAGAAATGTACATCAAGACATACACATTTTCATTGTACATTCAAGAAATGTACATCAAAACATACACATTTTCATTATACACTCAAGAAATGTACATCAAAACATACACATTTTCATTGTACACTCAAGAAATGTTCATCAAAACATACACATTTTCATTGTACATTCAAGAAATGTACATCAAAACATACACATTTTCATTGTACATTCAAGAAATGTACATCAAAACATACACATTTTCATTGTACATTCAAGAAATATACATCAAAACATACACATTTTCATTGTACATTCAAGAAATGTACATCAAAACATACACATTTTCATTGTACACTCAAGAAATGTACATCAAAACATACACATTTTCAGTGTACATTCAAGAAATGTACATCAAAACATACACATTTTCATTGTACATTCAAGAAATGTACATCAAAACATACACACTTTCATTGTTCATTCTAGAAATATAAATCAAAACATACACATTTTCTTTGTATATACAAGAAATGTACATCAAAACATACACATTTTCATTGTACACTCAAGAAATGTACATCAAAACATACACATTTTCAGTGCACATTCAAGAAATGTATATCAAATCATACACATTTTCATTTTGCGTTCCAGAAATGTACATCAAAACATACACATTTTCAGTGTACATTCAAGAAATGTATATAAAAAAATACACATTTTCAGTGTACATTCAAGAAATGTACATCAAAGCAAACACATTTTCATTGTACACTATGGAAATGTACATCAAAACATACACATTTTCATTGTACATTCAAGAAATGCACATCAAAACATACACATTTTCATTGTACATTCAAGAAATATACATCAAAACATACACATTTTCATTGTACATTCAAGAAATGTACATAAAAACATACACATTCTCATTGTACATTCAAGAAATGTACAACAAAACATACACATTTTAATTGTACACTCAAGAAATGTACATAAAAACATACACATTTTCATTGTACATTCAAGAAATGTACATCAAAACATACACATTTTCATTGTACATTGAAGAAATCTATATCAAAACATACACATTTTCATTGTACATTCAAGAAATGTACATCAAAACATACACATTTTCATTGTACATTCAAGAAATGTACATCAAAACATACACATTTTCATTGTACATTCTAAGAATGTACATCAAAACATACACATTTTCAGTGTACATTCAAGAAATATACATCAAAACATACCAATTTTCATTGTATATACAAGAAATGTACATCAAAACATACACATTTTCATTGTACATTCTAGAAATATAAATCAAAACATACACATTTTCATTGCATATACAAGAAATGTACATCAAAACATATACATTTTCATTGTACATTCAAGAAATGTATTTCAAAACATACACATTTTCAGTGTGCATTCAAGAAATGTACATCAAAACATACACATTCTCATTGTATATACAAGAAATGTACATCAAAACATACACATTTTCATTGTACACTAAAGAAATGTACATCAAAACATACACATTTTCAGTGTACATTCAAGAAATGTACATCAAAACATACACATTTTCACTGTACATTCAAGAAATGTAGATCAAAACATACACATTTTCATTGTACATTCAAGAAATGTACATCAAAACATACACATTTTCATTGTACACTCAAGAAATGTACATCAAAACATACACATTTTCATTGTATATACAAGAAATGTACATCAAAACATACACATTTTCAGTGTACATTCAAGAAATGTATATCAAAACATACACATTTACAGTGTACATTCAAGAAATGTACATCAAAACATACACATTTTCAGTATACATTCAAGAAATGTACATGAAAACATATACATTTTCATTGTACATTCAAGAAATGTATATCAAAACATACACATTTTCATTGTATATACAAGAAATGTACATCAAAACATACACATTTTCATTGTATATACAAGAAATGTACATCAAAACATACACATTTTCAGTGTACATTCAAGAAATGTACATCAAGACATACACATTTTCATTGTACATTCAAGAAATGTACATCAAAACATACACATTTTCATTGTACACTCAAGAAATGTACATCAAAGCATACACATTTTCAGTCTACATTCAAGAAATGTATATCAAAACATACACATTTTCATTGTACATTCAAGAAATGTACATCTAAACATACACATTTTCATTATACACTCAAGAAATGTACATCAAAACATACACATTTTCAGTCTACATTCAAGAAATGTATATCAAAACATACACATTTTCATTGTACATTCAAGAAATGTACATCAAAACATACACATTTTCATTGTACATTCAAGAAATGTACATCAAAACATACACATTTTCATTGTACACTCAAGAAATGTACATCAAAACATACACATTTTCAGTGTACATTCAAGAAATGTACATAAAAGCAAACACATTTTCATTGTACACTAAGGAAATGTGCATCAAAACATACACATTTTCAATGTACATTCAAGAAATGCACATCAAAACATACACATTTTCATTGTACATTCAAGAAATATACATCAAAACATACACATTTTCATTGTACATTCAAGAAATGTACATCAAAACATACACATTCTCATTGTACATTCAAGAAATGTACATCAAAACATACACATTTTAATTGTACACTCAAGAAATGTACATAAAAACATACACATTTTCATTGTACATTCAAGAAATGTACATCAAAACATACACATTTTCATTGTACATTCAAGAAATCTATATCAAAACATACACATTTTCATTGTACATTCAAGAAATGTACATCAAAACATACCAATTTTCATTGTATATACAAGAAATGTACATCAAAACATACACATTTTCATTGTACATTAAAGAAATGTACATCAAAACCTACACATTTTCAGTGTACATTCAAGAAATGTACATCAAAACATACACATTTTCATTGTACACTCAAGAAGTGTACATCAAAACATTCACATTTTCAGTGTACATTCAAGAAATGTACATCAAAACATACACATTTTCATTGTATATACCAGAAATGTACATCAAAACATACACATTTTCATTGTATATACAAGAAATGTACATCAAAACATACACATTTTCAGTGTACATTCAAGAAATGTACATCAAAACATATACATTTTCATTGTATATACAAGAAATGTACATCAAAACATACACATTTTCAGTGTACATTCAAGAAATGTACATGAAAACATATACATTTTCATTGTACATTCAAGAAATGTATATCAAAACATACACATTTTCAGATTACATTCAAGAAATGTACATCAAAACATACACATTTTCATTGTATATACAAGAAATGTACATCAAAACATATACATTTTCATTGTATATACAAGAAATGTACATCAAAACATACAAATTTTCAGTGTACACTAAAGAAATGTACATCAAAACATACAAATTTTCATTGTACATTCAAGAAATGTAGATCAAAACATACACATTTTCATTGTACATTCAAGAAATGTACATCAAGACATACACATTTTCATTGTACACTCAAAAAATGTACATCAAAACATACACTTTTTCATTGTACATTCAAGAAATGTATATCAAAACATACACATTTTCATTGTACATTCAAGGAATGTACATCAAAACATACACATTTTCATTGTACATTCAAGAAATTCACATCAAAACAAACCCATTTTCATTGTACATTCAAGAAATGTACATCAAAACATACACATTTTCATCTTACACTCAAGAAATGTACATCAAAACATACACATTTTCAGTGTACACTAAAGAAATGTACATCAAAACATACACATTTTCATTGTACATTCAAGAAATGCACATCAAAACATACACATTTTCATTGTACATTCAAGAAATGTACATCAAAACATACACATTCTAATTGTACATTCAAGAAATGTACATCAAAACATACACATTCTCATTGTACATTCAAGAAATGTACATCAAAACATACACATTTTCATTGTACACTCAAGAAATGTACATCAAAACATACACATTTTCATTGTAAATTCAAGAAATGTATATCAAAACATACACATTTTCATTGTTCATTCAAGAAATGTACATCAAAACATACACATTTTCATTTTGCATTCAAGAAATGTACATCAAAACATACACATTTTCATTGTACATTCAAAGAATGTACATCAAAGATACACATTTTCATTGTACATTCAAGAAATGTACATCGAAACACACACATTTTCAGTGTACATTCAAGAAATGTATATCAAAACATACACATTTTCAGTGTACATTCAAGAAATGTACATCAAAACATACAAATTTTCATTGTATATACAAGAAATGTACATCAAAACATACACATTTTCATTGTACATTAAAGAAATGTACATCAAAACCTACACATTTTCAGTGTACATTCAAAAAATGTACATCAAAACATACACATTTTCATTGTAGACTCAAGAAATGTACATCAAAACATACACATTTTCAGTGAACATTCAAGAAATGTATATCAAATCATACACATTTTCACTTTACGTTCCAGAAATGTACATCAAAACATACACATTTTCAGTGTACATTCAAGAAATGTATATAAAGAATACACATTTTCAGTGTACATTCAAGAAATGTACATCAAAGCAAAAACATTTTCATTGTACACTAAAGAAATGTACATCAAAACATACACATTTTCATTGTACATTCAAGAAATTCACATCAAAACATACACATTTTCATTGTACATTCAAGAAATATACATCAAAACATACACATTTTCATTGTACATTCAAGAAATGTACATCAAAACATACACATTTTCATTGTACATTCAAGGAATGTACATCAAAACATACACATTTTCATTGTACATACAAGAAATGTACATCAAAACACACACATTTTCAGTGTACATTCAAGAAATGTATATCAAAACATACACATTTTCAGTGTACATTCAAGAAATGTACATAAAAAAAAACAAATTTTCATTGTATATACAAGAAATGTACATCAAAACATACACATTTTCATTGTACATTAAAGAAATGTACATCAAAACCTACACATTTTCAGTGTACATTCAAGAAATGTACATCAAAACATACACATTTTCATTGTACACTCAAGAAATGTACATCAAAACATACACATTTTCAGTGTACATTCAAGAAATGTTCATCAAAACATACACATTTTCATTGTATATACAAGAAATGTACAACAAAACATACACATTTTCAGTGTACATTCAAGAAATGTACATCAAAACATATACATTTTCATTGTATATACAAGAAATGTACATCAAAACATACACATTTTCAGTGTACATTCAAGAAATGTACATGAAAACATATATATTTTCATTATACATTCAAGAAATGTATATCAAAACATACACATTTTCAGATTACATTCAAGAAATGTACATCAAAACATACACATTTTCATTGTATATACAAGAAATGTACATCAAAACATACACATTTTCAGAGTACGTTCAGGAAATGTACATCAAAACATATACATTTTCATTGTATATACCAGAAATGTACATCAAAACATACACATTTTCAGGGTACATTCAAGAAATGTATATCAAATCATACACATTTTTATTTTACGTTCCAGAAATGTACATAAAAAATTACACATTTTCATTGTACATTCAAGAATTGTACATCAAAACATACACATTTTCATTGTACATTCAAGAAATATACATCAAAACATACACATTTTCAGGGTACATTCAAGAAATGTATATCATATCATACACATTTTCATTTTACGTTCCAGAAATGTACATCAAAAATTACACATTTTCATTGTACATTCAAGAATTGTACATCAAAACAGACACATTTTCATTGTACATTCAAGAAATGTACATCAAAACATACACATTTTCATTGTACATTCTAGAAATATAAATCAAAACATACACATTTTCATTGCATATACAAGAAATGTACATCAAAACATATACATTTTCATTGTACATTCAAGAAATGTATATCAAAACATACACATTTTCAGTGTACATTCAAGAAATGTACATCAAAACATACACATTGTCATTGTATATACAAGAAATGTACATCAAAACATACACATTTTCATTGTACACTAAAGAAATGTACATCAAAACATACACATTTTCATTGTACATTCAAGAAATGTAGATCAAAACATACAAATTTTCATTGTACATTCAAGAAATGTACATCAAAACATACACATTTTCATTGTACACTCAAGAAATGTACATCAAAACATACACATTTTCAGTATACATTCAAGAAATGTACATGAAAACATATACATTTTCATTGTACATTCAAGAAATGTATATCAAAACATACACATTTTCATTGTACATTCAAGAAATGTACATCAAAACATACCAATTTTCATTGTATATACAAGAAATGTACATCAAAACATACACATTTTCATTGTACATTAAAGAAATGTACATCAAAACCTACACATTTTCAGTGTACATTCAAGAAATGTACATCAAAACATACACATTTTCATTGTACACTCAAGAAGTGTACATCAAAACATTCACATTTTCAGTGTACATTCAAGAAATGTACATCAAAACATACACATTTTCATTGTATATACCAGAAATGTACATCAAAACATACACATTTTCATTGTATATACAAGAAATGTACATCAAAACATACACATTTTCAGTGTACATTCAAGAAATGTACATCAAAACATATACATTTTCATTGTATATACAAGAAATGTACATCAAAACATACACATTTTCAGTGTACATTCAAGAAATGTACATGAAAACATATACATTTTCATTGTACATTCAAGAAATGTATATCAAAACATACACATTTTCAGATTACATTCAAGAAATGTACATCAAAACATACACATTTTCATTGTATATACAAGAAATGTACATCAAAACATATACATTTTCATTGTATATACAAGAAATGTACATCAAAACATACAAATTTTCAGTGTACACTAAAGAAATGTACATCAAAACATACAAATTTTCATTGTACATTCAAGAAATGTAGATCAAAACATACACATTTTCATTGTACATTCAAGAAATGTACATCAAGACATACACATTTTCATTGTACACTCAAAAAATGTACATCAAAACATACACTTTTTCATTGTACATTCAAGAAATGTATATCAAAACATACACATTTTCATTGTACATTCAAGGAATGTACATCAAAACATACACATTTTCATTGTACATTCAAGAAATTCACATCAAAACAAACCCATTTTCATTGTACATTCAAGAAATGTACATCAAAACATACACATTTTCATCTTACACTCAAGAAATGTACATCAAAACATACACATTTTCAGTGTACACTAAAGAAATGTACATCAAAACATACACATTTTCATTGTACATTCAAGAAATGCACATCAAAACATACACATTTTCATTGTACATTCAAGAAATGTACATCAAAACATACACATTCTAATTGTACATTCAAGAAATGTACATCAAAACATACACATTCTCATTGTACATTCAAGAAATGTACATCAAAACATACACATTTTCATTGTACACTCAAGAAATGTACATCAAAACATACACATTTTCATTGTAAATTCAAGAAATGTATATCAAAACATACACATTTTCATTGTTCATTCAAGAAATGTACATCAAAACATACACATTTTCATTTTGCATTCAAGAAATGTACATCAAAACATACACATTTTCATTGTACATTCAAAGAATGTACATCAAAGATACACATTTTCATTGTACATTCAAGAAATGTACATCGAAACACACACATTTTCAGTGTACATTCAAGAAATGTATATCAAAACATACACATTTTCAGTGTACATTCAAGAAATGTACATCAAAACATACAAATTTTCATTGTATATACAAGAAATGTACATCAAAACATACACATTTTCATTGTACATTAAAGAAATGTACATCAAAACCTACACATTTTCAGTGTACATTCAAAAAATGTACATCAAAACATACACATTTTCATTGTACACTCAAGAAATGTACATCAAAACATACACATTTTGATTGTACATTCAAGAAATGTATATCAAAACATACACATTTTCATTGTAGACTCAAGAAATGTACATCAAAACATACACATTTTCAGTGAACATTCAAGAAATGTATATCAAATCATACACATTTTCACTTTACGTTCCAGAAATGTACATCAAAACATACACATTTTCAGTGTACATTCAAGAAATGTATATAAAAAAATACACATTTTCAGTGTACATTCAAGAAATGTACATCAAAGCAAAAACATTTTCATTGTACACTAAAGAAATGTACATCAAAACATACACATTTTCATTGTACATTCAAGAAATTCACATCAAAACATACACATTTTCATTGTACATTCAAGAAATATACATCAAAACATACACATTTTCATTGTACATTCAAGAAATGTACATCAAAACATACACATTTTCATTGTACATTCAAGGAATGTACATCAAAACATACACATTTTCATTGTACATACAAGAAATGTACATCAAAACACACACATTTTCAGTGTACATTCAAGAAATGTATATCAAAACATACACATTTTCAGTGTACATTCAAGAAATGTACATAAAAAAAAACAAATTTTCATTGTATATACAAGAAATGTACATCAAAACATACACATTTTCATTGTACATTAAAGAAATGTACATCAAAACCTACACATTTTCAGTGTACATTCAAGAAATGTACATCAAAACATACACATTTTCATTGTACACTCAAGAAATGTACATCAAAACATACACATTTTCAGTGTACATTCAAGAAATGTTCATCAAAACATACACATTTTCATTGTATATACAAGAAATGTACAACAAAACATACACATTTTCAGTGTACATTCAAGAAATGTACATCAAAACATATACATTTTCATTGTATATACAAGAAATGTACATCAAAACATACACATTTTCAGTGTACATTCAAGAAATGTACATGAAAACATATATATTTTCATTATACATTCAAGAAATGTATATCAAAACTTACACATTTTCAGATTACATTCAAGAAATGTACATCAAAACATACACATTTTCATTGTATATACAAGAAATGTACATCAAAACATACACATTTTCAGAGTACGTTCAGGAAATGTACATCAAAACATATACATTTTCATTGTATATACCAGAAATGTACATCAAAACATACACATTTTCAGGGTACATTCAAGAAATGTATATCAAATCATACACATTTTTATTTTACGTTCCAGAAATGTACATAAAAAATTACACATTTTCATTGTAAATTCAAGAATTGTACATCAAAACATACACATTTTCATTGTACATTCAAGAAATATACATCAAAACATACACATTTTCAGGGTACATTCAAGAAATGTATATCATATCATACACATTTTCATTTTACGTTCCAGAAATGTACATCAAAAATTACACATTTTCATTGTACATTCAAGAATTGTACATCAAAACAGACACATTTTCATTGTACATTCAAGAAATGTACATCAAAACATACACATTTTCATTGTACATTCTAGAAATATAAATCAAAACATACACATTTTCATTGCATATACAAGAAATGTACATCAAAACATATACATTTTCATTGTACATTCAAGAAATGTATATCAAAACATACACATTTTCAGTGTACATTCAAGAAATGTACATCAAAACATACACATTGTCATTGTATATACAAGAAATGTACATCAAAACATACACATTTTCATTGTACACTAAAGAAATGTACATCAAAACATACACATTTTCATTGTACATTCAAGAAATGTAGATCAAAACATACAAATTTTCATTGTACATTCAAGAAATGTACATCAAAACATACACATTTTCATTGTACACTCAAGAAATGTACATCAAAACATACACATTTTCAGTATACATTCAAGAAATGTACATGAAAACATATACATTTTCATTGTACATTCAAGAAATGTATATCAAAACATACACATTTTCATTGTATATACAAGAAATGTACATCAAAACATACACATTTTCAGTGTACATTCAAGAAATGTACATCAAGACATACACATTTTCATTGTACATTCAAGAAATGTACATCAAAACATACACATTTTCATTGTACACTCAAGAAATGTACATCAAAACATACACATTTTCATTGTACACTCAAGAAATGTTCATCAAAACATACACATTTTCATTGTACATTCAAGAAATGTACATCAAAACATACACATTTTCATTGTACATTCAAGAAATGTACATCAAAACATACACATTTTCATTGTACATTCAAGAAATATACATCAAAACATACACATTTTCATTGTACATTCAAGAAATGTACATCAAAACATACACATTTTCATTGTACACTCAAGAAATGTACATCAAAACATACACATTTTCAGTGTACATTCAAGAAATGTACATCAAAACATACACATTTTCATTGTACATTCAAGAAATGTACATCAAAACATACACACTTTCATTGTTCATTCTAGAAATATAAATCAAAACATACACATTTTCTTTATATATACAAGAAATGTACATCAAAACATACACATTTTCATTGTACACTCAAGAAATGTACATCAAAACATACACATTTTCAGTGCACATTCAAGAAATGTATATCAAATCATACACATTTTCATTTTGCGTTCCAGAAATGTACATCAAAACATACACATTTTCAGTGTACATTCAAGAAATGTATATAAAAAAATACACATTTTCAGTGTACATTCAAGAAATGTACATCAAAGCAAACACATTTTCATTGTACACTAAGGAAATGTACATCAAAACATACACATTTTCATTGTACATTCAAGAAATGCACATCAAAACATACACATTTTCATTGTACATTCAAGAAATATACATCAAAACATACACATTTTCATTGTACATTCAAGAAATGTACATCAAAACATACACATTCTCATTGTACATTCAAGAAATGTACAACAAAACATACACATTTTAATTGTACACTCAAGAAATGTACATAAAAACATACACATTTTCATTGTACATTCAAGAAATGTACATCAAAACATACACATTTTCATTGTACATTCAAGAAATCTATATCAAAACATACACATTTTCATTGTACATTCAAGAAATGTACATCAAAACATACACATTTTCATTGTACATTCAAGAAATGTACATCAAAACATACACATTTTCATTGTACATTCTAAGAATGTACATCAAAACATACACATTTTCAGTGTACATTCAAGAAATGTACATCAAAACATACCAATTTTCATTGTATATACAAGAAATGTACATCAAAACATACACATTTTCATTGTACATTAAAGAAATGTACATCAAAACCTACACATTTTCAGTGTACATTCAAGAAATGTACATCAAAACATACACATTTTCATTGTACACTCAAGAAGTGTACATCAAAACATACACATTTTCAGTGTACATTCAAGTAATGTACATAAAAACATACACATTTTCATTCTATATACCAGAAATGTACATCAAAACATACACATTTTCATTGTGTATACAAGAAATTTACATCAAAACATACACATTTTCAGTGTACATTCAAGAAATGTACATCAAAACATATACATTTTCATTGTATATACAAGAAATGTACATCAAAACATACACATTTTCAGTGTACATTCAAGAAATGTACATGAAAACATATACATTTTCATTGTACATTCAAGAAATGTATATCAAAACATACAAATTTTCAGATTACATTCAAGAAATGTACATCAAAACATACACATTTTCATTGTATATACAAGAAATGTACATCAAAACATATACATTTTCATTGTATATACAAGAAATGTACATCAAAACATACACTTTTTCAGTGTACATTCAAGAAATGTATATCAAAACATACACATTTACAGTGTACATTCATGAAATGTACATCAAAACATACACATTTTCAGTAAACATTCAAGAAATGTACATCAAAACATACACATTTTCATTGTACATTCAAGAAATGTATATCAAAAGATACACATTTTCAGTGTACATTCAAGAAATGTACATCAAAACATACACATTTTCATTGTATATACAAGAAATGTACATCAAAACATACACATTTTCATTGTATATACAAGAAATGTACATCAAAACATACACATTTTCAGTGTACACTAAAGAAATGTACATCAAAACATACAAATTTTCATTGTACATTCAAGAAATGTAGATCAAAACATACACATTTTCATTGTACATTCAAGAAATGTACATCAAGACATACACATTTTCATTGTACGCTCAAGAAATGTACATCAAAACATACACATTTTCATTGTATACTCAAAAAATGTACATCAAAACATACACTTTTTCATTGTACATTCAAGAAATGTATATCAAAACATACACATTTTCATTGTACATTCAAGGAATGTACATCAAAACATACACATTTTCATTGTACATTCAAGAAATGTACATTAAACCATACACATTTTCATTGTACATTCAAGAAATGTACATCAAAACATACACATTTTCATTGTACACTCAAGAAATGTACATCAAAACATACACATTTTCAGTGTACACTAAAGAAATGTACATCAAAACATACACATTTTCATTGTACATTCAAGAAATGCACATCAAAACATACACATTTTCATTGTACATTCAAGAAATGTACATCAAAACATACACATTCTCATTGTACATTCAAGAAATGTACATCAAAACATACACATTCTCATTGTACATTCAAGAAATGTACATCAAAACATACACATTTTCATTGTACACTCAAGAAATGTACATCAAAACATACACATTTTCATTGTAAATTCAAGAAATGTATATCAAAACATACACATTTTCATTGTTCATTCAAGAAATGTACATCAAAACATACACATTTTCATTGTACATTCAAGAAATGTACATCAAAACATACACATTTTCATTGTACATTCAAAGAATGTACATCAAAACATACACATTTTCATTGTACATTCAAGAAATGTACATCGAAACACACACATTTTCAGTGTACATTCAAGAAATGTATATCAAAACATACACATTTTCAGTGTACATTCAAGAAATGTACATCAAAACATACAAATTTTCATTGTATATACAAGAAATGTACATCAAAACATACACATTTTCATTGCACATTAAAGAAATGTACATCAAAACCTACACATTTTCAGTGTACATTCAAAACATGTACATCAAAACATACACATTTTCATTGTACACTCAAGAAATGTACATCAAAACATACACATTTTCAGTGTACAATCAAGAAATGTACATAAAAACATACACACTTTCATTGAATATACCAGAAATGTACATCAAAGCATACACATTTTCATTGTATATACAAGAAATGTACATCAAAACATACACATTTTCAGTGTACATTCAAGAAATGAACATCAAAACATATACATTTTCATTGTATATACAAGAAATGTACATCAAAACATACACATTTTCAGCGTACATTCAAGAAATGTACATGAAAACATATACATTTTCATTGTACATTCAAGAAATGTATATCAAAACATACACATTTTCAGATTACATTCAAGAAATGTACATCAAAACATACACATTTTCATTGTACATTCAAGAAATGTACATCAAAACATACACATTTTCATTGTACATTCAAGAAATGTACATCAAAACATACACATTTTCATTGTACATTCAAGGAATGTACATCAAAACATACACATTTTCATTGTACATTCAAGAAATGTAGATCAAAACACACACATTTTCAGTGTACATTCAAGAAATGTATATCAAAACATACACATTTTCAGTGTACATTCAAGAAATGTACATGAAAACATATACATTTTCATTGTACAATCAAGAAATGTATATCAAAACATACACATTTTCAGTGTACATTCAAAAAATGTACATCAAAACATACACATTTTCATTTTATATACAAGAAATGTACATCAAAACATACACATTTTCATTGTACACTAAGGAAATGTACATCAAAACATACACATTTTCAGTGTACATTCAAGAAATGTACATCAAAACATACGCTTTTTCATTGTACACTCAAGAAATGTACATCAAAACATACACATTTTCAGTGTACATTCAAGAAATGTACATCAAAACATACACATTTTAATTGTATATACAAGAAATGTACATCAAAACATACACATTTTCAGTGTACATTCAAGAAATGTACATCAAAACATATACATTTTCATTGTATATACAAGAAATGTACATCAAAACATACACATTTTCAGTGTACATTCAAGAAATGTACATGAAAACATATACATATTCATTGTACATTCAAGAAATGTATATCAAAACATACACATTTTCAAATTACATTCAAGAAATGTACATCAAAACATACACATTTTCATTGTATATACAAGAAATGTACATCAAAACATACACATATTCAGTGTACATTCAAGAAATGTACATCAAATTATATACATTTTCATTGTATATACAAGAAATGTACATCAAAACATACACATTTTCAGGGAACATTCAAGAAATGTATATCAAAACATACACATTTACAGTGTACATTAAAGAAATGTACATCAAAACATACACATTTTCAGTATATATTCAAGAAATGTACATGAAAACATATACATTTTCATTGTACAATCAAGAAATGTATATCAAAACATACACATTTTCAGTGTACATTCAAGAAATGTACATCAAAACATACACATTTTCATTGTATATACAAGAAATGTACATCAAAACATACACATTTTCATTGTACACTAAAGAAATGTACATCAAAACATATACATTTTCAGTGTACATTCAAGAAATGTACATCAAAACATACGCTTTTTCATTGTACATTCAAGAAATGTAGATCTAAACAGACACATTTTCATTGTACATTCAAGAAATGTACATCAAAACATACACATTTTCATTGTACACTCAAGAAATGTACATCAAGACATACACATCTTCATTGTACACTCAAGAAATGTACATCAAAACATACACTTTTTCATTGTACATTCAAGAAATGTATATCAAAACATACACATTTTCATTGTACATTCAAGAAATGTACATCAAAACATACACATTTTCAGGGTACCTGCAAGAAATGTATAACAAAAAATACACATTTTCAGTGTACATTCAAGAAATGTACATCAAAACAAACACATTTTCATTGTACACTAAAGAAATGTACATCAAAACATACACATTTTCATTGTACATTCAAGAAATATACATCAAAACATACACATTTTCATTGTACATTCAAGAAATGTACATCAAAACATACACATTTTCATTGTACACTCAAGAAATGTACATCAAAACATACACATTTTCATTGTACATTCAAGAAATGTACATCAAAACATACACATTTTCATTGTACACTCAAGAAATGTTCATCAAAACATACACATTTTCATTGTACATTCAAGAAATGTACATCAAAACATACACATTTTCATTGTACACTCAAGAAATGTACTTCAAAACATACACATTTTCAGTGTACATTCAAGAAGTGTATATCAAAACATACACATTTTCATTGTACATTCAAGAAATGTACATCAAAACATACACATTTTCATTGTACATTCAAGAAATATACATCAAAACATACACATTTTCATTGTACATTCAAGCAATGTACATCAAAACATACACATTTTCATTGTACATTCAAGAAATGTACATCAAAACATACACATTTTCATTGTACATTCAAGGAATGTACATCAAAAGATACACATTTTCATTGTACATTCAAGAAATGTACATCAAAACACACACATTTTCAGTGTACATTCAAGAAATGTATATCAAAACATACACATTTTCAGTGTACATTCAAGAAATGTACATCAAAACATACAAATTTTCATTGTATATACAAGAAATGTACATCAAAACATACACATTTTCATTGTACATTAAAGAAATGTACATCAAAACCTACACATTTTCAGTGTACATTCTAGAAATGTACATCAAAACATACACATTTTCATTGTACACTCAAGAAATGTACATCAAAACATACACATTTTCAGTGTACATTCAAGAAATGTACATCAAAACATACACATTTTCATTGTATATACCAGAAATGTAAATCAAACCATACACATTTTGTTTGTATATAAAGGAAATGTACATCAAAACATACAAATTTTCAGTGTACATTCAAGAAATGTACATCAAAACATATACATCTTCATTGTACATACAAGAAATGTACATCAAAACATACACATTTTCAGTGTACATTCAAGAAATGTACATGAAAACATATACATTTTCATTGTACATTCAAGAAATGTATATCAAAACATACACATTTTCAGATTACATTGAAGAAATGTACATCAAAACATACACATTTTCATTGTATATACAAGAAATGTACATCAGAACATACACATTTTCAGTGTACATTCAAGAAATGTCTATCAAAACATACACATTTACAGTGTACATTCAAGAAATGTACATCAAATCATACACATTTTCTGTATACATTCAAGAAATGTACATGAAAACATATACATTTTCATTGTACATTCAAGAAATGTATATCAAAACATACACATTTTCAGTGTACATTCAAGAAATGTATATCAAAACATACACATTTTCATTGTATATACAAGAAATGTACATCAAAACATACACATTTTCATTGTACACTAAAGAAATGCACATCAAAACATACACATTTTCATTGTACATTCAAGAAATGTACATCAAAACATACACATTCTCATTGTACATTCAAGAAATGTACATCAAAACATACACATTCTCATTGTACATTCAAGAAATGTACATCAAAACATACACATTTTCATTGTACACTCAAGAAATGTACATCAAAACATACACATTTTCATTGTAAATTCAAGAAATGTATATCAAAACATACACATTTTCATTGTTCATTCAAGAAATGTACATCAAAACATACACATTTTCATTGTACATTCAAGAAATGTACATCAAAACATACACATTTTCATTGTACATTCAAAGAATGTACATCAAAACATACACATTTTCATTGTACATTCAAGAAATGTACATCGAAACACACACATTTTCAGTGTACATTCAAGAAATGTATATCAAAACATACACATTTTCAGTGTACATTCAAGAAATGTACATCAAAACATACAAATTTTCATTGTATATACAAGAAATGTACATCAAAACATACACATTTTCATTGCACATTAAAGAAATGTACATCAAAACCTACACATTTTCAGTGTACATTCAAAAAATGTACATCAAAACATACACATTTTCATTGTACACTCAAGAAATGTACATCAAAACATACACATTTTCAGTGTACAATCAAGAAATGTACATAAAAACATACACACTTTCATTGAATATACCAGAAATGTACATCAAAGCATACACATTTTCATTGTATATACAAGAAATGTACATCAAAACATACACATTTTCAGTGTACATTCAAGAAATGTACATCAAAACATATACATTTTCATTGTATATACAAGAAATGTACATCAAAACATACACATTTTCAGTGTACATTCAAGAAATGTACATGAAAACATATACATTTTCATTGTACATTCAAGAAATGTATATCAAAACATACACATTTTCAGATTACATTCAAGAAATGTACATCAAAACATACACATTTTCATTGTACATTCAAGAAATGTACATCAAAACATACACATTTTCATTGTACATTCAAGAAATGTACATCAAAACATACACATTTTCATTGTACATTCAAGGAATGTACATCAAAACATACACATTTTCATTGTACATTCAAGAAATGTACATCAAAACACACACATTTTCAGTGTACATTCAAGAAATGTATATCAAAACATACACATTTTCAGTGTACATTCAAGAAATGTGCATGAAAACATATACATTTTCATTGTACAATCAAGAAATGTATATCAAAACATACACATTTTCAGTGTACATTCAAGAAATGTACATCAAAACATACACATTTTCATTTTATATACAAGAAATGCACATCAAAACATACACATTTTCATTGTACACTAAAGAAATGTACATCAAAACATACACATTTTCAGTGTACATTCAAGAAATGTACATCAAAACATACGCTTTTTCATTGTACACTCAAGATATGTACATCAAAACATACACATTTTCAGTGTACATTCAAGAAATGTACATCAAAACATACACATTTTCATTGTATATACAAGAAATGTACATCAAAACATACACATTTTCAGTGTACATTCAAGAAATGTACATCAAAACATATACATTTTCATTGTATATACAAGAAATGTACATCAAAACATACACATTTTCAGTGTACATTCAAGAAATGTACATGAAAACATATACATTTTCATTGTACATTCAAGAAATGTATATCAAAACATACACATTTTCAAATTACATTCAAGAAATGTACATCAAAACATACACATTTTCATTGTATATACAAGAAATGTACATCAAAACATACACATATTCAGTGTACATTCAAGAAATGTACATCAAAACATATACATTTTCATTGTATATACAAGAAATGTACATCAAAACATACACATTTTCAGGGAACATTCAAGAAATGTATATCAAAACATACACATTTACAGTGTACATTAAAGAAATGTACATCAAAACATACACATTTTCAGTATATATTCAAGAAATGTACATGAAAACATATACATTTTCATTGTACAATCAAGAAATGTATATCAAAACATACACATTTTCAGTGTACATTCAAGAAATGTACATCAAAACATACACATTTTCATTGTATATACAAGAAATGTACATCAAAACATACACATTTTCATTGTACACTAAAGAAATGTACATCAAAACATATACATTTTCAGTGTACATTCAAGAAATGTACATCAAAACATACGCTTTTTCATTGTACATTCAAGAAATGTAGATCTAAACAGACACATTTTCATTGTACATTCAAGAAATGTACATCAAAACATACTATTTTCATTGTACACTCAAGAAATGTACATCAAGACATACACATCTTCATTGTACACTCAAGAAATGTACATCAAAACATACACTTTTTCATTGTACATTCAAGAAATGTATATCAAAACATACACATTTTCATTGTACATTCAAGAAATGTACATCAAAACATACACATTTTCATTGTACATTAAACAAATGTACATCAAAACATACACATTTTCATTGTACATTCAAGAAATGTACATCAAAACATACACATTTTCATTGTACACTCAAGAAATGTACATCAAAACATACACATTTTCATTGTACACTCAAGAAATGTACTTCAAAACATACACATTTTCAGTGTACATTCAAGAAGTGTATATCAAAACATACACATTTTCATTGTACATTCAAGAAATGTACATCAAAACATACACATTTTCATTGTACATTCAAGAAATATACATCAAAACATACACATTTTCATTGTACATTCAAGAAATGTACATCAAAACATACACATTTTCATTGTACACTCAAGAAATGTACATCAAAACATACACATTTTCATTGTACATTCAAGAAATGTACATCAAAACATACACATTTTCATTGTACACTCAAGAAATGTTCATCAAAACATACACATTTTCATTGTACATTCAAGAAATGTACATCAAAACATACACATTTTCATTGTACACTCAAGAAATGTACATCAAAACATACACATTTTCAGTGTACATTCAAGAAATGTACTTCAAAACATACACATTTTCAGTGTACATTCAAGAAGTGTATATCAAAACATACACATTTTCATTGTACACTAAAGAAATGTACATCAAAACATACACATTTTCATTGTACATTCAAGAAATATACATCAAAACATACACATTTTCATTGTACATTCAAGAAATGTACATCAAAACATACACATTTTCATTGTACACTCAAGAAATGTACATCAAAACATACACATTTTCATTGTACATTCAAGAAATGTACATCAAAACATACACATTTTCATTGTACACCCAAGAAATGTTCATCAAAACATACACATTTTCATTGTACATTCAAGAAATGTACATCAAAACATACACATTTTCATTGAACACTCAAGAAATGTACTTCAAAACATACACATTTTCAGTGTACATTCAAGAAGTGTATATCAAGACATACACATTTTCATTGTACATTCAAGAAATGTACATCAAAACATACACATTTTCATTGTACATTCAAGAAATATACATCAAAACATACACATTTTCATTGTACATTCAAGAAATGTACATCAAAACATACACATTTTCATTGTACATTCAAGAAATGTACATCAAAACATACACATTTTCATTGTACATTCAAGGAATGTACATCAAAAGATACACATTTTCATTGTACATTCAAGAAATGTACATCAAAACACACACATTTTCAGTGTACATTCAAGAAATGTATATCAAAACATACACATTTTCAGTGTACATTCAAGAAATGTACATCAAAACATACAAATTTTCATTGTATATACAAGAAATGTACATCAAAACATACACATTTTCATTGTACATTAAAGAAATGTACATCAAAACCTACACATTTTCATTGTACATTCTAGAAATGTACATCAAAACATACACATTTTCATTGTACACTCAAGAAATGTACATCAAAACATACACATTTTCAGTGTACATTCAAGAAATGTACATCAAAACATACACATTTTCATTGTATATACCAGAAATGTACATCAAAACATACACATTTTCTTTGTATATAAAGGAAATGTACATCAAAACATACACATTTTCAGTGTACATTCAAGAAATGTAGATCAAAACATATACATCTTCATTGTACATACAAGAAATGTACATCAAAACATACACATTTTCAGTGTACATTCAAGAAATGTACATGAAAACATATACATTTTCATTGTACATTCAAGAAATGTATATCAAAACATACACATTTTCAGATTACATTGAAGAAATGTACATCAAAACATACACACTTTCATTGTATATACAAGAAATGTACATCAGAACATACACATTTTCAGTGTACATTCAAGAAATGTCTATCAAAACATACACATTTACAGTGTACATTCAAGAAATGTACATCAAAACATATACATTTTCATTGTATATACAAGAAATGTACATCAAAACATACACATTTTCAGTGTACATTCAAGAAATGTACATGAAAACATATACATTTTCATTGTACATTCAAGAAATGTATATCAAAACATACACATTTTCAGATTACATTCAAGAAATGTACATCAAAACATACACATTTTCATTGTACATTCAAGAAATGTACAACAAAACATACACATTTTCATTGTACATTCAAGAAATGTACATCAAAACATACACATTTTCATTGTACATTCAAGGAATGTACATCAAAACATACACATTTTCATTGTACATTCAAGAAATGTACATCAAAACACACACATTTTCAGTGTACATTCAAGAAATGTATATCAAAACATACACATTTTCAGTGTACATTCAAGAAATGTGCTTGAAAACATATACATTTTCATTGTACAATCAAGAAATGTATATCAAAACATACACATTTTCAGTGTACATTCAAGAAATGTACATCAAAACATACACATTTTCATTTTATATACAAGAAATGTACATCAAAACATACACATTTTCATTGTACACTAAAGAAATGTACATCAAAACATACACATTTTCAGTGTACATTCAAGAAATGTACATCAAAACATACGCTTTTTCATTGTACACTCAAGAAATGTACATCAAAACATACACATTTTCAGTGTACATTCAAGAAATGTACATCAAAACATACACATTTTCATTGTATATACAAGAAATGTACATCAAAACATACACATTTTCAGTGTACATTCAAGAAATGTACATCAAAACATATACATTTTCATTGTATATACAAGAAATGTACATCAAAACATACACATTTTCAGTGGGCATTCAAGAAATGTACATGAAAACATATACATTTTCATTGTACATTCAAGAAATGTATATCAAAACATACACATTTTCAAATTACATTCAAGAAATGTACATCAAAACATACACATTTTCATTGTATATACAAGAAATGTACATCAAAACATACACATATTCAGTGTACATTCAAGAAATGTACATCAAAACATATACATTTTCATTGTATGTACAAGAAATGTACATCAAAACATACACATTTTCAGGGAACATTCAAGAAATGTATATCAAAACATACACATTTACAGTGTACATTAAAGAAATGTACATCAAAACATACACATTTTCAGTATATATTCAAGAAATGTACATGAAAACATATACATTTTCATTGTACAATCAAGAAATGTATATCAAAACATACACATTTTCAGTGTACATTCAAGAAATGTACATCAAAACATACACATTTTCATTGTATATACAAGAAATGTACATCAAAACATACACATTTTCATTGTACACTAAAGAAATGTACATCAAAACATATACATTTTCAGTGTACATTCAAGAAATGTACATCAAAACATACGCTTTTTCATTGTACATTCAAGAAATGTAGATCTAAACAGACACATTTTCATTGTACATTCAAGAAATGTACATCAAAACATACACATTTTCATTGTACACTCAAGAAATGTACATCAAGACATACACATCTTCATTGTACACTCAAGAAATGTACATCAAAACATACACTTTTTCATTGTACATTCAAGAAATGTATATCAAAACATACACATTTTCATTGTACATTCAAGAAATGTACATCAAAACATACACATTTTCAGGGTACCTGCAAGAAATGTATAACAAAAAATACACATTTTCAGTGTACATTCAAGAAATGTACATCAAAACAAACACATTTTCATTGTACACTAAAGAAATGTACATCAAAACATACACATTTTCATTGTACATTCAAGAAATATACATCAAAACATACACATTTTCATTGTACATTCAAGAAATGTACATCAAAACATACACATTTTCATTGTACACTCAAGAAATGTACATCAAAACATACACATTTTCATTGTACATTCAAGAAATGTACATCAAAACATACACATTTTCATTGTACACTCAAGAAATGTTCATCAAAACATACACATTTTCATTGTACATTCAAGAAATGTACATCAAAACATACACATTTTCATTGTACACTCAAGAAATGTACTTCAAAACATACACATTTTCAGTGTACATTCAAGAAGTGTATATATAAACATACACATTTTCATTGTACATTCAAGAAATGTACATCAAAACATACACATTTTCATTGTACATTCAAGAAATATACATCAAAACATACACATTTTCATTGTACATTCAAGAAATGTACATCAAAACATACACATTTACATTGTACATTCAAGAAATGTACATCAAAACATACACATTTTCATTGTACATTCAAGGAATGTACATCAAAAGATACACATTTTCCTTGTACATTCAAGAAATGTACATCAAAACACACACATTTTCAGTGTACATTCAAGAAATGTATATCAAAACATACACATTTTCAGTGTACATTCAAGAAATGTACATCAAAACATACAAATTTTCATTGTATATACAAGAAATGTACATCAAAACATACACATTTTCATTGTACATTAAAGAAATGTACATCAAAACCTACACATTTTCATTGTACATTCTAGAAATGTACATCAAAACATACACATTTTCATTGTACACTCAAGAAATGTACATCAAAACATACACATTTTCAGTGTACATTCAAGAAATGTACATCAAAACATACACATTTTCATTGTATATACCAGAAATGTACATCAAAACATACACATTTTCTTTGTATATAAAGGAAATGTACATCAAAACATACATATTTTCAGTGTACATTCAAGAAATGTACATCAAAACATATACATCTTCATTGTACATACAAGAAATGTACATCAAAACATACACATTTTCAGTGTACATTCAAGAAATGTACATGAAAACATATACATTTTCATTGTACATTCAAGAAATGTATATCAAAACATACACATTTTCAGATTACATTGAAGAAATGTACATCAAAACATACACATTTTCATTGTATATACAAGAAATGTACATCAGAACATACACATTTTCAGTGTACATTCAAGAAATATCTATCAAAACATACACATTTACAGTGTACATTCAAGAAATGTACATCAAATCATACACATTTTCTGTATACATTCAAGAAATGTACATGAAAACATATACATTTTCATTGTACATTCAAGAAATGTATATCAAAACATACACATTTTCAGTGTACATTCAAGAAATGTATATCAAAACATACACATTTTCATTGTATATACAAGAAATGTACATCAAAACATACACATTTTCATTGTACACTAAAGAAATGTACATCAAAACATACACATTTTCAGTGTACATTCAAGAAATGTACATCAAAACATACACATTTTCATTGCACATTCAAGAAATGTAGATCAAAGCATACACATTTTCATTGTACATTCAAGAAATGTACATCAAAACATACACATTTTCATTGAACACTCAAGAAATGTACATCAAAACATACACATTTTCAGTGCACATTCGAGAAATGTATATCAAATCATACACATTTTCATTTGACGTTCCAGAAATGTACATCAAAACATACACATTTTCAGTGTACATTCAACAAATGTATATCAAAAAATACACACTTTCAGTGTACATTCAAGAAATGTACATCAAAGCAAACACATTTTCATTGTACACTAAAGAAATGTACATCAAAACATACACATTTTCATTGTACATTCAAGAAATGCACATCAAAACATACACATTTTCATTGTACATTCAAGAAATATACATCAAAACATACACATTTTCATTGTACATTCAGGAAATGTACATCAAAACATACACATTTTCATTGTCCATTCAAGAAATGTACATCAAAACATACACATTTTCATTGTACATTCTAAGAATGTACATCAAAACATACACATTTTCAGTGTACATTCAAGAAATGTACATCAAAGCATACCAATTTTCATTGTATATACAAGAAATGTACATCAAAACATACACATTTTCATTGTACATTAAAGAAATGTACATCAAAACCTAACAATTTCCAGTGTACATTCAAGAAATGTACATCAAAACATACACATTTTCATTGTACACTCAAGAAGTGTACATCAAAACATACACATTTTCAGTGTACATTCAAGAAATGTACATCAAAACATACACATTTTCATTGTATATACCAGAAATGTACATCAAAACATACACATTTTCATTGTATATACAAGAAATGTACATCAAAACATACACATTTTCAGTGTACATTCAAGAAATGTACATCAAAACATATACATTTTCATTGTATATACAAGAAATGTACATCAAAACATACACATTTTCAGTGTACATTCAAGAAATGTACATGAAAACATATACATTTTCATTGTACATTCAAGAAATGTATATCAAAACATACACATTTTCAGATTACATTCAAGAAATGTACATCAAAACATACACATTTTCATTGTATATACAAGAAATGTACATCAAAACATATACATTTTCATTGTATATACAAGAAATGTACATCAAAACATACACATTTTCAGTGTACATTCAAGAAATGTATATCAAAACATACACATTTACAGTGTACATTCATGAAATGTACATCAAAACATACACATTTTCAGTATACATTCAAGAAATGTACATCAAAACATACACATTTTCATTGTACATTCAAGAAATGTATATCAAAACATACACATTTTCAGTGTACATTCAAGAAATGTACATCAAAACATACACATTTTCATTGTATATACAAGAAATGTACATCAAAACATACACATTTTCATTGTATATACAAGAAATGTACATCAAAACATACACATTTTCAGTGTACACTAAAGAAATGTACATCAAAACATACAAATTTTCATTGTACATTCAGGAAATGTAGATCAAAACATACACATTTTCATTGTACATTCAAGAAGTGTACATCAAGGCATACACATTTTCATTGTACACTCAAGAAATGTACATCAAAACATACACATTTTCATTGTATACTCAAAAAATGTACATCAAAACATACACTTTTTCATTGTACATTCAAGAAATGTATATCAAAACATACACATTTTCATTGTACATTCAAGGAATGTACATCAAAACATACACATTTTCATTGTACATTCAAGAAATGTACATTAAAACATACACATTTTCATTGTACATTCAAGAAATGTACATCAAAACATACACATTTTCATTGTACACTCAAGAAATGTACATCAAAACATACACATTTTCAGTGTACACTAAAGAAATGTACATCAAAACATACACATTTTCATTGTACATTCAAGAAATGCACATCAAAACATACACATTTTCATTGTACATTCAAGAAATGTACATCAAAACATACACATTCTCATTGTACATTCAAGAAATGAACATCAAAACATACACATTCTCATTGTACATTCAAGAAATGTACATCAAAACATACACATTTTCATTGTACACTCAAGAAATGTACATCAAAACATACACATTTTCATTGTAAATTCAAGAAATGTATATCAAAACATACACATTTTCATTGTTCATTCAAGAAATGTACATCAAAACATACACATTTTCATTGTACATTCAAGAAATGTACATCAAAACATACACATTTTCATTGTACATTCAAAGAATGTACATCAAAACATACACATTTTCATTGTACATTCAAGAAATGTACATCGAAACACACACATTTTCAGTGTACATTCAAGAAATGTATATCAAAACATACACATTTTCAGTGTACATTCAAGAAATGTACATCAAAACATACAAATTTTCATTGTATATACAAGAAGTGTACATCAAAACATACACATTTTCATTGCACATTAAAGAAATGTACATCAAAACCTACACATTTTCAGTGTACATTCAAAAAATGTACATCAAAACATACACATTTTCATTGTACACTCAAGAAATGTACATCAAAACATACACATTTTCAGTGTAAAATCAAGAAATGTACATAAAAACATACACACTTTCATTGTATATACCAGAAATGTACATCAAAACATACACATTTTCATTGTATATACAATAAATGTATATCAAAACATACACATTTTCAGAGTACATTCAAGAAATGTACATCAAAACATATACATTTTCATTGTATATACAAGAAATGTACATCAAAACATACACATTTTCAGTGTACATTCAAGAAATGTACATGAAAACATATACATTTTCATTGTACATTCAAGAAATGTATATCAAAACATACACATCTTCAGATTACATTCAAGAAATGTACATCAAAACATACACATTTTCACTGTACATTCAAGAACTGTACATCAAAACATACACATTTTCATTGTACATTCAAGAAATGTACATCAAAACATACACATTTTCATTGTACATTCAAGGAATGTACATCAAAACATACACATCTTCATTGTACATTCAAGAAATGTATATCAAAACATACACATTGTCAGTGTACATTCAAGAAATGTACATCAAAACATACAAATTTTCATTGTATATACAAGAAATGTACATCAAAACATACACATTTTCATTGTACATTAAAGAAATGTACATCAAAACCTACACATTTTCAGTGTACATTCAAGAAATGTACATCAAAACATACACATTTTCATTGTCCACTCAAGAAATGTACATCAAAACATACACATTTTCAATGTACATTCAAGAAATGTACATCAAAACATACACATTTTCATTGTATATACAAGAAATGTACATCAAAACATACACATTTTCAGTGTACATTCAAGAAATGTACATCAAAACATATACATTTTCATTGTATATACAAGAAATGTACATCAAAACATACACATTTTCAGTGTACATTCAAGAACTGTACATGAATACATATACATTTTCATTGTACATTCAAGAAATGTATATCAAAACATACACATTTTCAGATTACATTCAAGAAATGTACATCAAAACATACACATTTTCATTGTATATACAAGAAATGTACATCAAAACATACACATTTTCAGTGTACATTCAAGAAATGTACATCAAAACATATACATTTTCATTGTATATACAAGAAATGTACATCAAAACATACACATTTTCAGGGTACATTCAAGAAATGTATATCAAAACATACACATTTACGGTGTACATTAAAGAAATGTACATCAAAACATACACATTTTCAGTATACATTCAAGAAATGTACATGAAAACATACATTTTCATTGTACAATCAAGAAATGTATATCAAAACATACACATTTTCATTGTACACTAAAGAAATGTACATCAAAACATACACATTCTCAGTGTACATTCAAGAAATGTACATCAAAACATACGCTTTTTCATTGTACATTCAAGAAATGTAGATCAAAACATACACATTTTCATTGTACATTCAAGAAATGTACATCAAAATATACACATTTTCATTGTACACTCAAGAAATGTACATCAAAACATACACATTTTCATTGTACACTCAAGAAATGTACATCAAAACATACACTTTTTCATTGTACATTCAAGAAATGTATATCAAAACATACACATTTTCATTGTACATTCAAGAAATGTACATCAAAACATTCACATTTTCAGGGTAAATTCAAGAAATGAATAACAAAAAATACACATTTTCAGTGTACATTCAAGTAATGTACATCAAAACAAACACATTTTCATTGTACACTAAAGAAATGTACATCAAAACATACACATTTTCATTGTACATTCAAGAAATATACATCAAAACATACACATTTTCATTGTACATTCAAGAAATGTACATCAAAACATACACATTTTCATTGTACACTCAAGAAATGTACATCAAAACATACACATTTTCATTGTCCATACAAGAAATGTACATCAAAACATACACATTTTCATTGTACACTCAAGAAATGTTCATCAAAACATACACATTTTCATTGTACATTCAAGAAATGTACATCAAAACATACACATTTTCATTGTACACTCAAGAAATGTACTTCAAAACATACACATTTTCAGTGTACATTCAAGAAGTGTATATCAAAACATACACATTTTCATTGTACATTCAAGAAATGTACATCAAAACATACACATTTTCATTGTATATACAAGAAATGTACATCAAAACATACACATATTCAGTGTACATTCAAGAAATGTACATCAAAACATATACATTTTCATTGTATATACAAGAAATGTACATCAAAACATACACATTTTCAGGGAACATTCAAGAAATGTATATCAAAACATACACACTTACAGTGTACATTAAAGAAATGTACATCAAAACATACACATTTTCAGTATATATTCAAGAAATGTACATGAAAACATATACATTTTCATTGTACAATCAAGAAATGTATATCAAAACATACACATTTTCAGTGTACATTCAAGAAATGTACATCAAAACATACACATTTTCATTGTATATACAAGAAATGTACATCAAAACATACACATTTTCATTGTACACTAAAGAAATGTACATCAAAACATATACATTTTCAGTGTACATTCAAGAAATGTACATCAAAACATACGCTTTTTCATTGTACATTCAAGAAATGTAGATCTAAACAGACACATTTTCATTGTACATTCAAGAAATGTACATCAAAACATACACATTTTCATTGTACACTCAAGAAATGTACATCAAGACATACACATCTTCATTGTACACTCAAGAAATGTACATCAAAACATACACTTTTTCATTGTACATTCAAGAAATGTATATCAAAACATACACATTTTCATTGTACATTCAAGAAATGTACATCAAAACATACACATTTTCAGGGTACCTGCAAGAAATGTATAACAAAAAATACACATTTTCAGTGTACATTCAAGAAATGTACATCAAAACAAACACATTTTCATTGTACACTAAAGAAATGTACATCAAAACATACACATTTTCATGTACATTCAAGAAATATACATCAAAACATACACATTTTCATTGTACATTCAAGAAATGTACATCAAAACATACACATTTTCATTGTACACTCAAGAAATGTACATCAAAACATACACATTTTCATTGTACATTCAAGAAATGTACATCAAAACATACACATTTTCATTGTACACTCAAGAAATGTTCATCAAAACATACACATTTTCATTGTACATTCAAGAAATGTACATCAAAACATACACATTTTCATTGTACACTCAAGAAATGTACTTCAAAACATACACATTTTCAGTGTACATTCAAGAAGTGTATATCAAAACATACACATTTTCATTGTACATTCAAGAAATGTACATCAAAACATACACATTTTCATTGTACATTCAAGAAATATACATCAAAACATACACATTTTCATTGTACATTCAAGAAATGTACATCAAAACATACACATTTTCATTGTACATTCAAGAAATGTACATCAAAACATACACATTTTCATTGTACATTCAAGGAATGTACATCAAAAGATACACATTTTCCTTGTACATTCAAGAAATGTACATCAAAACACACACATTTTCAGTGTACATTCAAGAAATGTATATCAAAACATACACATTTTCAGTGTACATTCAAGAAATGTACATCAAAACATACAAATTTTCATTGTATATACAAGAAATGTACATCAAAACATACACATTTTCATTGTACATTAAAGAAATGTACATCAAAACCTACACATTTTCATTGTACATTCTAGAAATGTACATCAAAACATACACATTTTCATTGTACACTCAAGAAATGTACATCAAAACATACACATTTTCAGTGTACATTCAAGAAATGTACATCAAAACATACACATTTTCATTGTATATACCAGAAATGTACATCAAAACATACACATTTTCTTTGTATATAAAGGAAATGTACATCAAAACATACACATTTTCAGTGTACATTCAAGAAATGTACATCAAAACATATACATCTTCATTGTACATACAAGAAATGTACATCAAAACATACACATTTTCAGTGTACATTCAAGAAATGTACATGAAAACATATACATTTTCATTGTACATTCAAGAAATGTATATCAAAACATACACATTTTCAGATTACATTGAAGAAATGTACATCAAAACATACACATTTTCATTGTATATACAAGAAATGTACATCAGAACATACACATTTTCAGTGTACATTCAAGAAATGTCTATCAAAACATACACATTTACAGTGTACATTCAAGAAATGTACATCAAATCATACACATTTTCTGTATACATTCAAGAAATGTACATGAAAACATATACATTTTCATTGTACATTCAAGAAATGTATATCAAAACATACACATTTTCAGTGTACATTCAAGAAATGTATATCAAAACATACACATTTTCATTGTATATACAAGAAATGTACATCAAAACATACACATTTTCATTGTACACTAAAGAAATGTACATCAAAACATACACATTTTCAGTGTACATTCAAGAAATGTACATCAAAACATACACATTTTCATTGCACATTCAAGAAATGTAGATCAAAGCATACACATTTTCATTGTACATTCAAGAAATGTACATCAAAACATACACATTTTCATTGAACACTCAAGAAATGTACATCAAAACATACACATTTTCAGTGCACATTCGAGAAATGTATATCAAATCATACACATTTTCATTTGACGTTCCAGAAATGTACATCAAAACATACACATTTTCAGTGTACATTCAAGAAATGTATATCAAAAAATACACACTTTCAGTGTACATTCAAGAAATGTACATCAAAGCAAACACATTTTCATTGTACACTAAAGAAATGTACATCAAAACATACACATTTTCATTGTACATTCAAGAAATGCACATCAAAACATACACATTTTCATTGTACATTCAAGAAATATACATCAAAACATACACATTTTCATTGTACATTCAGGAAATGTACATCAAAACATACACATTTTCATTGTCCATTCAAGAAGTGTACATCAAAACATACACATTTTCATTGTACATTCTAAGAATGTACATCAAAACATACACATTTTCAGTGTACATTCAAGAAATGTACATCAAAGCATACCAATTTTCATTGTATATACAAGAAATGTACATCAAAACATACACATTTTCATTGTACATTAAAGAAATGTACATCAAAACCTAACAATTTCCAGTGTACATTCAAGAAATGTACATCAAAACATACACATTTTCATTGTACACTCAAGAAGTGTACATCAAAACATACACATTTTCAGTGTACATTCAAGAAATGTACATCAAAACATACACATTTTCATTGTATATACCAGAAATGTACATCAAAACATACACATTTTCATTGTATATACAAGAAATGTACATCAAAACATACACATTTTCAGTGTACATTCAAGAAATGTACATCAAAACATATACATTTTCATTGTATATACAAGAAATGTACATCAAAACATACACATTTTCAGTGTACATTCAAGAAATGTACATGAAAACATATACATTTTCATTGTACATTCAAGAAATGTATATCAAAACATACACATTTTCAGATTACATTCAAGAAATGTACATCAAAACATACACATTTTCATTGTATATACAAGAAATGTACATCAAAACATATACATTTTCATTGTATATACAAGAAATGTACATCAAAACATACACATTTTCAGTGTACATTCAAGAAATGTATATCAAAACATACACATTTACAGTGTACATTCATGAAATGTACATCAAAACATACACATTTTCAGTATACATTCAAGAAATGTACATCAAAACATACACATTTTCATTGTACATTCAAGAAATGTATATCAAAACATACACATTTTCAGTGTACATTCAAGAAATGTACATCAAAACATACACATTTTCATTGTTCATTCAAGAAATGTACATCAAAACATACACATTTTCATTGTACATTCAAGAAATGTACATCAAAACATGCACATTTTCATTGTACATTCAAAGAATGTACATCAAAACATACACATTTTCATTGTACATTCAAGAAATGTACATCGAAACACACACATTTTCAGTGTACATTCAAGAAATGTATATCAAAACATACACATTTTCAGTGTACATTCAAGAAATGTACATCAAAACATACAAATTTTCATTGTATATACAAGAAGTGTACATCAAAACATACACATTTTCATTGCACATTAAAGAAATGTACATCAAAACCTACACATTTTCAGTGTACATTCAAAAAATGTACATCAAAACATACACATTTTCATTGTACACTCAAGAAATGTACATCAAAACATACACATTTTCATTGTATACTCAAAAAATGTACATCAAAACATACACTTTTTCATTGTACATTCAAGAAATGTATATCAAAACATACACATTTTCATTGTACATTCAAGGAATGTACATCAAAACATACACATTTTCATTGTATATACAAGAAATGTACATCAAAACATACACATTTTCAGTGTACACTAAAGAAATGTACATCAAAACATACAAATTTTCATTGTACATTCAGGAAATGTAGATCAAAACATACACATTTTCATTGTACATTCAAGAAGTGTACATCAAGGCATACACATTTTCATTGTACACTCAAGAAATGTACATCAAAACATACACATTTTCATTGTATACTCAAAAAATGTACATCAAAACATACACTTTTTCATTGTACATTCAAGAAATGTATATCAAAACATACACATTTTCATTGTACATTCAAGGAATGTACATCAAAACATACACATTTTCATTGTACATTCAAGAAATGTACATTAAAACATACACATTTTCATTGTACATTCAAGAAATGTACATCAAAACATACACATTTTCATTGTACACTCAAGAAATGTACATCAAAACATACACATTTTCAGTGTACACTAAAGAAATGTACATCAAAACATACACATTTTCATTGTACATTCAAGAAATGCACATCAAAACATACACATTTTCATTGTACATTCAAGAAATGTACATCAAAACATACACATTCTCATTGTACATTCAAGAAATGAACATCAAAACATACACATTCTCATTGTACATTCAAGAAATGTACATCAAAACATACACATTTTCATTGTACACTCAAGAAATGTACATCAAAACATACACATTTTCATTGTAAATTCAAGAAATGTATATCAAAACATACACATTTTCATTGTTCATTCAAGAAATGTACATCAAAACATACACATTTTCATTGTACATTCAAGAAATGTACATCAAAACATACACATTTTCATTGTACATTCAAAGAATGTACATCAAAACATACACATTTTCATTGTACATTCAAGAAATGTACATCGAAACACACACATTTTCAGTGTACATTCAAGAAATGTATATCAAAACATACACATTTTCAGTGTACATTCAAGAAATGTACATCAAAACATACAAATTTTCATTGTATATACAAGAAGTGTACATCAAAACATACACATTTTCATTGCACATTAAAGAAATGTACATCAAAACCTACACATTTTCAGTGTACATTCAAAAAATGTACATCAAAACATACACATTTTCATTGTACACTCAAGAAATGTACATCAAAACATACACATTTTCAGTGTAAAATCAAGAAATGTACATAAAAACATACACACTTTCATTGTATATACCAGAAATGTACATCAAAACATACACATTTTCATTGTATATACAAGAAATGTATATCAAAACATACACATTTTCAGAGTACATTCAAGAAATGTACATCAAAACATATACATTTTCATTGTATATACAAGAAATGTACATCAAAACATACACATTTTCAGTGTACATTCAAGAAATGTACATGAAAACATATACATTTTCATTGTACATTCAAGAAATGTATATCATAGCATACACATCTTCAGATTACATTCAAGAAATGTACATCAAAACATACACATTTTCACTGTACATTCAAGAACTGTACATCAAAACATACACATTTTCATTGTACATTCAAGAAATGTACATCAAAACATACACATTTTCATTGTACATTCAAGGAATGTACATCAAAACATACACATTTTCATTGTACATTCAAGAAATGTATATCAAAACATACACATTGTCAGTGTACAGTCAAGAAATGTACATCAAAACATACAAATTTTCATTGTATATACAAGAAATGTACATCAAAACATACACATTTTCATTGTACATTAAAGAAATGTACATCAAAACCTACACATTTTCAGTGTACATTCAAGAAATGTACATCAAAACATACACATTTTCATTGTCCACTCAAGAAATGTACATCAAAACATACACATTTTCAATGTACATTCAAGAAATGTACATCAAAACATACACATTTTCATTGTATATACAAGAAATGTACATCAAAACATACACATTTTCAGTGTACATTCAAGAAATGTACATCAAAACATATACATTTTCATTGTATATACAAGAAATGTACATCAAAACATACACATTTTCAGTGTACATTCAAGAACTGTACATGAATACATATACATTTTCATTGTACATTCAAGAAATGTATATCAAAACATACACATTTTCAGATTACATTCAAGAAATGTACATCAAAACATACACATTTTCATTGTATATACAAGAAATGTACATCAAAACATACACATTTTCAGTGTACATTCAAGAAATGTACATCAAAACATATACATTTTCATTGTATATACAAGAAATGTACATCAAAACATACACATTTTCAGGGTACATTCAAGAAATGTATATCAAAACATACACATTTACGGTGTACATTAAAGAAATGTACATCAAAACATACACATTTTCAGTATACATTCAAGAAATGTACATGAAAACATACATTTTCATTGTACAATCAAGAAATGTATATCAAAACATACACATTTTCATTGTACACTAAAGAAATGTACATCAAAACATACACATTCTCAGTGTACATTCAAGAAATGTACATCAAAACATACGGTTTTTCATTGTACATTCAAGAAATGTAGATCAAAACATACACATTTTCATTGTACATTCAAGAAATGTACATCAAAATATACACATTTTCATTGTACACTCAAGAAATGTACATCAAAACATACACATTTTCATTGTACACTCAAGAAATGTACATCAAAACATACACTTTTTCATTGTACATTCAAGAAATGTATATCAAAACATACACATTTTCATTGTACATTCAAGAAATGTACATCAAAACATACACATTTTCAGGGTAAATTCAAGAAATGAATAACAAAAAATACACATTTTCAGTGTACATTCAAGTAATGTACATCAAAACAAGCACATTTTCATTGTACACTAAAGAAATGTACATCAAAACATACACATTTTCATTGTACATTCAAGAAATATACATCAAAACATACACATTTTCATTGTACATTCAAGAAATGTACATCAAAACATACACATTTTCATTGTACACTCAAGAAATGTACATCAAAACATACACATTTTCATTGTCCATACAAGAAATGTACATCAAAACATACACATTTTCATTGTACACTCAAGAAATGTACTTCAAAACATACACATTTTCAGTGTACATTCAAGAAGTGTATATCAAAACATACACATTTTCATTGTACATTCAAGAAATGTACATCAAAACATACACATTTTCATTGTCCATTCAAGAAATATACATCAAAACATACACATTTTCATTGTACATTCAAGAAATGTACATCAAAACATACACATTTTCATTGTACATTCAAGGAATGTACATCAAAAGATACACATTTTCATTGTACATTAAAGAAATGTACATCAAAACACACACATTTTCAGTGTACATTCAAGAAATGTATATCAAAACATACACATTTTCAGTGTACAGTCAAGAAATGTACATCAAAACATACAAATTTTCATTGTATATACAAGACATGTACATCAAAACATACACATTTTCATTGTACATTAAAGAAATGTACATCAAAACCTACACATTTTCAGTCTACATTCAAGAAATGTACATCAAAACATACACATTTTCATTGTACACTCAAGAAATGTACATCAAAACATACACATCTTCAGTGTACATTCAAGAAATGTACATCAAAGCATACACATTTTCATTGAATATACCAGAAATGTACATCAAAAGATACACATTTTCTTTGTATATAAAGGAAATGTACATCAAAACATACACATTTTCAGTGTACATTCAAGAAATGTACATCAAAACATATACATTTTCATTGTATATACAAGAAATGTACATCAAAACATACACATTTTCAGTGTACATTCAAGAAGTTGATACCGAAATTTAGATTTCCGATTGAATGGGCTTTTGAAAAAGATACGTTTTAATTTAATTGCCGGATATGAGATTTGCGATAAATATTGAGTAATAACATAAATAGATAATAGAGTAGCAAGTGTGTAAGGTGAGCAAGATATGAGTAAATGATAGTCGTTAAATTTGTAGTATAAACGCATTATTGGTTTGAAATTAACGAGTCATGACGTCATACCACATAGTTTAAAATACACGTTCGAAAGTCAGTTCTACCAACCTTAAAAGTCGCGCGATATATTTAATAAAATATAAAGTAAACATCGTTTAATCCTAAAAAGGTAATTATATATTCAAAATTCATAAAAGAACATGTTATAATAGAAAGGGACATTTCTAAATTGCGGGAAAAGGAAATAACATTTTGGATACGAGGCTTTCTTGGATGACGTCATGACATTCAAATTGGAAGCGAACGGTCTTCTTGGCGTGGGTAAGAGAGAAGCGTCTAGTCAGTACTCAACCAGAGAGCAGTACGGGAGTTCGTGCAGTTCGTGCTGCGCCGATGTGATTGAGATGCTTCTACAGATACACATATAGAATCGGCATAACTCCCGAAAACATTTAAAGATGCAATAAAGGATCTGCAAAGTTGTTCTTGGGTTGTCCTTTACACTCACGCAAACCCGAGATAAAGAGATAATGCTCAGCTAGCCGGAGACAACACACCGAACCACATCATCAACGACTTCAGCTTCAAATGGCGAGGTAATAACTAGGAAGCAATATTACAGCTTCAAATTGGCTTCCCAACGTGTGGCTTCGAAAGAATGGACCAAACCCCAAGACGACCGAGCCAGCATCGAACCAGCAGACAAGAAGGTGCCCAGCGCGTCAACATCTGTGAAACGTGTAGTGAACAAGTTTAAGTGCAGTTAAAGTGAAATAGTGAAAATATTGAAAATTTTGGTGAGTAGAAAAACACATATAAATAGCTTAGAAATGGAAGACAGTGATAGTGAGTTTAGAGGTTTTGATAGTCAGGAAATTCAGGAAAGTATAAGTAGGATGGAAGAATTTAATCGGAATGTAATTGGTAGCAGAATATACCAAGAATTAGAAGATCAGAACGTTAGAGAAACACCTAGAGGTAGTACAGAAATGTTTAGTAGTAATTCAGAAAGGCCAGCATTTATGTCAGAAATAGAGAATATGTTTCAAACGATAATGAAAAAGATGAGTACAGATTTAAGTCAAAAGATAGATGAAAATAGTAAAGAGTTAAGTCAAAAGATGAGTACAGATTTAAGTCAAAAGATAGATGAAAATAGTAAAGAGTTAAGTCAAAAGATGAGTACAGAGTTAAGTCAAAAGATAGATGAAAATAGTAAAGAGTTAAGTCAAAAGATAGATGAAAATAGTAAAGAGTTAGGACAGAAAGTAGAGAAGGGACAACAGGAATTGGGAATGCAATTGGAAAATCAGAAGAGAGCTTTCGAAACCTTTAGGGAAGAAGTTAGGGAGGAAATTAATAAAGTTAGTAGTGAAGTAAAAGAAAATAGAGAACAGGTAGAACAGGTTAAGGGAGAATTAGAGACAATAAGGCAAGAAGTAAAGAATTCTGAAAAGAAATTAGGTCAACAAGTGAGTGAAAAATTAGATAAAGAAAGGGAAGAAATTAGAGAAGAGTTACAGGGGTGTAAAGTTAGAATAGAAAGATCTGATGTAGAAAATGAAAGGCAGGCTAGAAATTTGGAGGATGTTACAGACCAAATAAAAGGAGTAGTGACAGAAATTACTCAGGTAAAAGAGGCCTTAGAAAATTTGAAATTAAATGAAAATGCATGTAATCACAACAATCTTAGTAATGAAGTTGCAAGAAACGAGGCAATACCAGGTGTATCAGCTGACATTTCGATGTAAAATAGGGGTAACAGTAATTCCCATTCTGATCTCGGAAATAGCTCAGGGATAAATGACAATTCAAATTTACATTGGCCTAACCATGTCTTAAATGAAATGACACCTCCAGTTTTTGAAAATGAAGATTCAGATGATCCTAAAGCCTTTTTAGAAGGGTTACAAGAGTACTTCACGGTGAAACGTATACCAGAGGAGTACAAAATGGTGATAGTAAGAAAATGCCTAAAGGGTAATGCTGCTAATTGGCTAGGCCTTTCTATGGGTAACAATAATGACTACAGGACCTTTAGGAACATCTTTTTAACCAGATATTGGGGAGCTAGTAGGCAGGCTAATATAAGAGTTGAATTAAGCAATGGAAAATTTAATCCTAGATCGGAGGAATCCATGGTAAACTATTTTATGAGAATAGCGAGAAAATCGAAGATGTTGGACCCTCCCTTGGATGAAAAAGATCTAATAAATATAGTTACTCCACATTTTCCGGAAACACTTCAACATTACCTAATCATAGCCCGACCCGATAGCATTGCAGCTATGATAGAATTATTATCAGCCTTAGAAGTCAATAAGCCAAAACACGCATTTGGAAATACATATGAAGGAAAAGAAACTGTCAATTCTTTCGGGCAAGGGGCACAGTATTATCAGAATAGAAGTGAGGTTAGGGAAAGATATAAAGGACCAGTACCAAGGATGGAATCATTCCGGTGGGAAAATCAAGGTAGATATAACCAGGAAGGGCATCACCAAAATAGAAATGGTAATCTAAGGGGAAGAAATATAAGGGTGAATTATATGAATACAAATAGATTTGATCGAGGTAGACGGGGACGTTATTTTGGACATAGTAGAAATTCAAATGATGGGTATTGGACAAATGGAGATAACGAGTTTAGACCGAGGTCACCAAGACAGGAAGAAAGGTATTCTAATGGACGAAATTCCCCCGAAAATGCGGAAATGGTCGAGGCCATTAACACGGTCAAAAACATGGTAGGAAGTAACCCCGATTTAATGCAGGAAAACAGAAGTAACAATTCGGGAAATAGTACAGGAGCAATACATAAAAATCAGGGAAACGCCAGACCCGGTCAAACGCGCCTTCAGTGAGAACTGGGTATCATAGTAATGATTGTGATAAGTACTCGGAAATAAATAGTCCTGGAAGGCAAATGATGATACAAAAGAAAAGAGAATGGAAAAATAGAATTGACGAAAACGAAACAGTAGGAGATCCACCTAAAATCAAAATTGGAGTAAATGGAAAACAATACAATGCAATTATAGATACGGGATCAAATAGCACAGTATGCTCACAAAATTTTTATGATAATTTACAAAGTAGTGGCTTTAAAGTAATGTCTTTACCAGTTAATGGGATATATTGCTCGCTAGCTGTGGGAAAACGAAAAGAGAGAGTAAAATTTCAAGCAATGATAAATATTGAAATAAATGGGAGAATACTTGGAATTTTATTTCTGATTGTAGGAAGACTTGTGACAGATATTATAATAGGTTGTGATTGTCTTTATGCCTGGGAAGCTGTGGTGAATTTTAAAAACATGAGTCTAGAAATGAAAGTTGAAGATGAGACCATTATAGTGCCTTTTGTGGAAGATAGTAGTTCAGAAACTATTGTAAGAGAAAAAGAGGAAGAAGAAATCCAAGGGGATACATTCTTAGTAGAATATGTTAAAGTAGGAGCTATGGAATTAACTGAAGTAAATGTCAAAGATCACAGAGTCGATAATAAAGAAAACGTAGAATGGGATAAAAATGATTTCATAGACGATTTGAAGGTTTCTGATGCAACTAGGTACTATGATAGGGAGAGTAGTGAAGACTTAGAAGAATTGTTGAGGAAAAAAGTAACTCAGGCTGATCAACTAAATGAACAACAGAGGGATAAACTGTTTGAAATATTAATCCGAAATAAAGAAGTATTCTCTGAGAAACCTGGTAAATGTAATATCTATACTCATTCGTTTGAGATGATACCCATCAAACCTTTTACACATAAAGCGAGAGCTATCCCTAGTACAATAAGAGAAGAGGTAGATGCAGTTATAAAGTCAATGTTAGAAGATGAGGTTATTGAGATTTCGAATTCAGAATTTGTGAATCCCCTATGTATTGTAAATAAGGCCAATGGAAAGATTAGGGTGACATTAGACGCGAGAAAACTAAATCAACATTGTAAACCTGATAGATTTAGACCAGAAAGTGTAGAGGTAATATTGAACAAATTGCAGAAGGGCAAAATTTTTTCTACTCTAGATCTTACAGCATCTTTTTGGCAGATCCCACTTAGAGAAGATTTAAGAAAATATACAGCGTTTTTACATTCAGGAATATTATATCAGTTTCGAGTTTGCGCCTTTGGCATGAATACCAGTGGTAGTGCACTATTAAGAGCTTTGTATGAAATTTTTGGAGAAACCATAAAGAAATTTGTAGCTCAGTATGTGGATGATTTTGTGATTTTTTCAGAAAATATAGAGGATCATTTAAATCATATCAATTATGTGCTTAGTCAGTTAAAGAAAGCAAACATGACAATAAAGCCAAGTAAAACTGCATTCTTTGTGAAACAGACAGAATTTTTAGGTTATGTTATTTCAAATGAGGGAATCAGGCCTAATCCCGACAGAATTGAAAGCATAAATAAAATACCAGCTCCTAAAAATATAAAGCAATTGAGAAGATTTCTTGGTATTCTAAATTATCAGTCAAGATTTATCCTGGAATATGCAACCGTAGTAGCCCCATTAAGACAACTATTGAGAAAAGATGTAAAATGGCAATGGTCATCAGTAGAACAAGAATCTTTTGAAAAGGTAAAAACATTGTTTGCAGCGTCAATTTTATTGGAAAAACCTAGGGAAGATCTCCCCTACATAATTTATACAGATGCTTCAGGACTAGGTTATGGTAGTGTCATATTACAAAAAGATGAGGAAGGAAAAGATCACCTCATTGCTGTAGCTTCAAGGGGGCTTTCAAGGACTGAATCACAGGCTTGCACTACAGAAAAAGAAATAGCAGCTATTTACTTTGCACTTGTAAAATTTAAGCAATATGTATATAACAACCCAGTAATAGTTTACACAGATCATGTTAGTTTGGCATTTATGAACTCTTGCAAACTCACAAGCACACGTATTTCTAGATATATCCATGAGATCACATCCCATAACATAGAAATCAGACACATAGCAGGAAGTCAAAATATTTTTAGTGATTTGTTATCAAGGATGAAAACCAATTATACAATACCAGATACAATTAGTGACAACAAACATGATGTAACCATACTATATTTGAAAACCTTAGAAGGGACACAATTAGCTAAAGAATTTCGAAATTTGGAACAATTACAGACAGAGGACGATGAACTTAGAAAATTGAAAGAAAAGGCACAACCAATCACAGAAAATCTAAAAGATAATATAGGTATTTATGAGGGAAAAATCTATAAATTTCATGGAAGAATTGAACCTAAATGGAAAATAATGGTACCAAAAGCTTTACAAGAGAAACTTATACTTGCTTATCACAAAACACTAGCTCATACAGGTAGTGAAAAGCTAATCATGGTAATTAGTGATCATTTTTATATAAAACATTTGGCAAAGAAAGTGAGAAAAATATGTTCAAGCTGTGATTTATGTCAAAGGGCCAAACCATTTAATATCAAATTTGATATAGAACCTCAGACAATTATAAGAGAAGGGAAAAATGTACTAGTTACTGCTGATGCACATGGGGAGCTACCAGTAGGACAATTTGGATGTAGATATATGTTTGTTCTTCATGATGTTTTTAGTAAATTTATTAAAATTTATCCTGTCAGGAATATCAGCAGCAAAACATGTGTAGGAAAGATAATAAAAGATTATGTGCCTAAATATGGCAAGATTCAGGCAATCTTAACAGATAATGCTACAGTTCATCGGAGCAAAATCTTTAAAGAAACCCTAGAAAATCATGAGATAAAGTTATATCATTGTTCCTCATACTTTCCATCAGGGAATCCAACAGAACGTGTCCTCCGAGATATAGGAATTTATTTACGTGTACTTACACATCATAATCACAAGGATTGGGTAAAATATTGTCCATTGATAGAAAAGATTATCAATCACACCATTAATGTAACTACTGGGTTTGCACCAATAAAATTAATGTTAGGAATTGAACCAGAACCAATATTGATAGGGGTACCAAAAACACTGAAAATTAATGACATTCAGTTAAGTGAAGAAGAAAGAGCGAAAATTGCTTTTGAACGAATCAAGAAAAAGGCAGAGAAGCGAAAATTAAAGAAAAAGAGTAGAAAACATAAATGGGAACCTAAGATAGGCGATTGGGTACTAGTTAAAGACCATAAGTTATCAAGTGCCTTGAGAGGTAGGAACAAAAGGATGGAATTGTTATATAAAGGTCCTGCAGAAATTATATCCAAATTTGGTTATCATACCTATGAATTAAAAGATGTTAAAAATGAAAAATGTCTGGGAAGATGGCATAAACAACTCCTTCGACCATACAAGAAACCGTGTGGTGCCTTGGAACCTTGATTTAATGTAAAAGAAAAATTGGAAGTGTCATTTGTCTATTGGCGCCCAATCAGCTTTGAGATAAAATGTAAATGTTAGCTTACTTGAAAATCATATATTGGTCAGGTACTTACATATTCATGAAAAATGCAGAATGTGAATTGCTATCTACCACCAAGAGCTTAAAAATATATTGTATAGAGCTCACAAAAAAAAAAAAAAAAAAAAAAAAAAAAAACAGCTTCAGAAAGATTGTTAAAATGTTCATCTCCGCATAGAGAGAAAACAGAATATTTACTTTGTAAAACATTTGTTAAAATATTTAGATGTATAGATAGTTATCACAGAAAGACAAAGAAAGAACTTGTCTAAAGAGTGCAATGGATTTATATAAAAATATATGTACATTTTAGTGCTTAAAGGATCTAGTACAGATATGTGTTACAATAACAAAAGTGAAAAATCACAGTGCAAGTGATAGTGAGAGCGAAGTGAGCAAACATGAACTAAAAGAAGGAAGTATAAAGAAAGACTCTTGAGATTTAACCTTTATATAGAAGCTTCATAGAAGAAACCATAACATATTGTAATTAGTATTTAAGGATTAATGTTTAGTCAAGTGTACAATTGTTTGTCATGTTAAATAGATTAATGAGAAAATGTGTTAATAACCAATTTCAAAAACAGTGTAATTGAAAATTGTATACAAGGGGAGTGTTGCCGATTATTCAAAATACAGGAGTAATTTTAGTTTTTTCTTTCGGGCAAGACATTTACATTATTTTATTCTGAAATAATAAAATAACATAAATGGGGGCATTTGATACCGAAATTTAGATTTCCGATTGAATGGGCTTTTGAAAAAGATACGTTTTAATTTAATTGCCGGATATGAGATTTGCGATAAATATTGAGTAATAACATAAATAGATAATAGAGTAGCAAGTGTGTAAGGTGAGCAAGATATGAGTAAATGATAGTCGTTAAATTTGTAGTATAAACGCATTATTGGTTTGAAATTAACGAGTCATGACGTCATACCACATAGTTTAAAATACACGTTCGAAAGTCAGTTCTACCAACCTTAAAAGTCGCGCGATATATTTAATAAAATATAAAGTAAACATCGTTTAATCCTAAAAAGGTAATTATATATTCAAAATTCATAAAAGAACATGTTATAATAGAAAGGGACATTTCTAAATTGCGGGAAAAGGAAATAACATTTTGGATACGAGGCTTTCTTGGATGACGTCATGACATTCAAATTGGAAGCGAACGGTCTTCTTGGCGTGGGTAAGAGAGAAGCGTCTAGTCAGTACTCAACCAGAGAGCAGTACGGGAGTTCGTGCAGTTCGTGCTGCGCCGATGTGATTGAGATGCTTCTACAGATACACATATAGAATCGGCATAACTCCCGAAAACATTTAAAGATGCAATAAAGGATCTGCAAAGTTGTTCTTGGGTTGTCCTTTACACTCACGCAAACCCGAGATAAAGAGATAATGCTCAGCTAGCCGGAGACAACACACCGAACCACATCATCAACGACTTCAGCTTCAAATGGCGAGGTAATAACTAGGAAGCAATATTACAGCTTCAAAGTGTACATGAAAACATATACATTTTCATTGTACATTCAAGAAATGTATATCAAAACATACACATTTTCAGATTACATTGAAGAAATGTACATCAAAACATACACATTTTCATTGTATATACAAGAAATGTACATCAGAAGAGACACATTTTCAGTGTACATTCAAGAAATGTCTATCAAAACATACACATTTACAGTGTACATTCAAGAAATGTACATCAAAACATACACATTTTCTGTATACATTCAAGCAATGTACATGAAAACATATACATTTTCATTGTACATTCAAGAAATGTATATCAAAACATACACATTTTCAGTGTACATTCAAGAAATGTACATCAAAACATACACATTTTCATTGTATATACAAGAAATGTACATCAAAACATACACATTTTCATTGTACACAAAAGAAATGAACATCAAAATATACACATTTTCAGTGTACATTCAAGAAATGTACATCAAAACATACACATTTTCATTGCACATTCAAGAAATATAGATCAAAACATACACATTTTCATTGTACATTCAAGAAATGTACATCAAAGCATACACATTTTCATTGAACACTCAAGGAATGTACATCAAAACATACACATTTCCAGTGCACATTCGAGAAATGTATATCAAATCATACACATTTTCATTTTACGTTCCAGAAATGTACATCAAAACATACCCATTTTCAGTGTACATTCAAGAAATGTATATCAAAAAATACACACTTTCAGTGTACATTCAAGAAATGTACATCAAAGCAAACACATTTTCATTGTACACTAAAGAAATGTACATCAAAACATACACATTTTCATTGTACATTCAAGAAATGCACATCAAAACATACACATTTTCATTGTACATTCAAGAAATATACATCAAAACATACACATTTTCATTGTACATTCAAGAAATGTACATCAAAACATACACATTCTCATTGTACATTCAAGAAATGTACATCAAAACATACACATTTTGATTGTACACTCAAGAAATGTACATCAAAACATCCACATTCTCATTGTACATTCAAGAAATGTACATCAAAACATACACATTTTGATTGTACACTCAAGAAATGTACATCAAAACATACACATTTTCATTGTACACTCAAGAAATGTACATCAAAACATACACATTTTGATTGTACATTCAAGAAATGTATATCAAAACATACCCATTTTCATTGTACACTCAAGAAATGTACATCAAAACATACACATTTTCAGTGCACATTCAAGAAACGTATATCAAATCATACACATTTTCATTTTACGTTCCAGAAATGAACATCAAAACATACACATTTTCAGTGTACATTCAAGAAATGTATATAAAAAAATACACATTTTCAGTGTACATTCAAGAAATGTACATCAAAGCAAACACATTTTCATTGTACACTAAAGAAATGTACATCAAAACATACACATTTTCATTGTACATTCAAGAAAATCACATCAAAACATACACATTTTCATTGTACATTCAAGAAATATACATCAAAACATACACATTTTCATTGTACATTCAAGAAATCTACATCAAAACATACACATTCTCATTGTACATTCAAGAAATGTACATCAAAACATACACATTTTGATTGTACACTCAAGAAATGTACATCAAAACATACACATTTTCATTGTACACTCAAGAAAAATACATCAAAACATACACATTTTCATTGTACATTCAAGAAATGTATATCAAAACATACACGTTTTCATTGTACATTCAAGAAAGTACATCAAAACATACACATTTTCATTGTACATTCAAGAAATGTACATCAAAACATACACATTTTCATTGTACATTCAAAGAATGTACATCAAAATATACACATTTTCATTGTACATTCAAGAAATGTACATCAAAACACACACATTTTCAGTGTACATTCAAGAAATGTATATCAAAACATACACATTTTCAGTGTACATTCAAGAAATGTACATCAAAACATACAAATTTTCATTGTATATACTAGAAATGTACATCAAAACATACACATTTTCATTGTATATACAAGAAATGTACATCAAAACATACACATTTTCAGTGTACATTCAAGAAATGTACATCAAGACATACACATTTTCATTGTACATTCAAGAAATGTACATGAAAACATACACATTTTCATTGTACACTCAAGAAATGTACATCAAAACATACACATTTTCAGTGTATATTCAAGAAATGTATATCAAAACATACACATTTTCACTGTACATTCAAGAAATGTACATCAAAACATACACATTTTCATTGTACATTCAAGAAATATACATCAAAACATACACATTTTGATTGTACATTCAAGAAATGTACATCAAAACATACACATTTTCATTGTACACTCAAGAAATGTACATCAAAACATACACATTTTCAGTGTACATTCAAGAAATGTACATCAAAACATACACATTTTCATTGTACATTCAAGAAATGTACATCAAAACATACACATTTTCATTGTACATTCTAGAAATATAATTCAAAACATACACATTTTCATTGTATATACAAGAAATGTACATCAAAACATACACATTTTCAATGTACACTCAAGAAATGTACATCAAAACATACACATTTTCAGTGCACATTCAAGAAATGTATATCAAATCATACACATTTTCATTTTACGTTCCAGAAATGTACATCAAAACATACACATTTTCGTTGTACATTCAAGAAATGTACATCAAAACATACACATTTTCATTGTACATTCAAGAAATATACATCAAAACATACACATTTTCATTCTACATTCAAGAAATGTACATCAAAACATACACATTTTCATTGTACACTCAAGAAATGTACATCAAAAGATACACATTTTCAGTGTACATTCAAGAAATGTACATCAAAACATACACATTTTCATTGTACATTCAAGAAATGTACATCAAAACATACACATTTTCATTGTACATTCTAGAAATATAAATCAAAACATACACATTTTCATTGTATATACAAGAAATGTACATCAAAACATACACATTTTCAGTGTACATTCAAGAAATGTATATCAAAACATACACATTTACAGTGTACATTCAAGAAATGTACATCAAAACATACACATTTTCAGTATACATTCAAGAAATGTACATGAAAACATATACATTTTCATTGTACATTCAGGAAATGTATATCAAAACATACACATTTTCAGTGTACATTCAAGAAATGTACATCAAAACATACACATTTTCATTGTATATACAAGAAATGTACATCAAAACATACACATTTTCATTGTACACTAAAGAAATGTACATCAAAACATACACATTTTCAGTGTACATTCAAGAAATGTACATCAAAACATACACATTTTCATTGTACATTCAAGAAATGTAGATCAAAACATACACATTTTCATTGTACATTCAACAAATGTACATCAAACCATACACATTTTCATTGTACACTCAAGAAATGTACATCAAAACATACACATTTTCAGTGTACATTAAAGAAATGTATATCAAAACATACACATTTACAGTGTACATTCAAGAAATGTACATCAAAACATACACATTTTCAGTATACATTCAAGAAATGTACATGAAAACATATACATTTTCATTGTACATTCAAGAAATGTATATCAAAACATACACATTTTCATTGTATATACAAGAAATGTGCATCAAAGCATACACATTTTCATTGTATATACAAGAAATGTACATCAAAACATACACATTTTCAGTGTACATTCAAGTAATGTACATCAAGACATACACATTTTCATTGTACATTCAAGAAATGTACATCAAAACATACACATTCTCATTGTACATTCAAGAAATGTACATCAAAACATACACATTTTGATTGTACACTCAAGAAATGTACATCAAAACATACACATTCTCATTGTACATTCAAGAAATGTACATCAAAACATACACATTTTGATTGTACACTCAAGAAATGTACATCAAAACATACACATTTTCATTGTACATTCAAGAAATGTATATCAAAACATACACATTTTCATTGTACACTCAAGAAATGTACATCAAAACATACACATTTTCAGTGCACATTCAAGAAATGTATATCAAATCATACACATTTTCATTTTACGTTCCAGAAATGTACATCAAAACATACACATTTTCAGTGTACATTGAAGAAATGTATATCAAAACATACACATTTACAGTGTACATTCAAGAAATGTACATCAAAACATACACATTTTCAGTATACATTCAAGAAATGTACATGAAAACATATACATTTTCATTGTACATTCAAGAAATGTATATCAAAACATACACATTTTCATTGTATATACAAGAAATGTGCATCAAAGCATACACATTTTCATTGTATATACAAGAAATGTACATCAAAACATACACATTTTCAGTGTACATTCAAGTAATGTACATCAAGACATACACATTTTCATTGTACATTCAAGAAATGTACATCAAAACATACACATTCTCATTGTACATTCAAGAAATGTACATCAAAACATACACATTTTGATTGTACACTCAAGAAATGTACATCAAAACATACACATTCTCATTGTACATTCAAGAAATGTACATCAAAACATACACATTTTGATTGTACACTCAAGAAATGTACATCAAAACATACACATTTTCATTGTACACTCAAGAAATGTACATCAAAACATACACATTTTGATTGTACATTCAAGAAATGTATATCAAAACATACACATTTTCATTGTACACTCAAGAAATGTACATCAAAACATACACATTTTCAGTGCACATTCAAGAAATGTATATCAAATCAAACACATTTTCTTTTTACGTTCCAGAAATGTACATCAAAACATACACATTTTCAGTGTACATTCAAGAAATGTATATAAAAAAATACACATTTTCAGTGTACATTCAAGAAATGTACATCAAAGCAAACACATTTTCATTGTACACTAAAGAAATGTACATCAAAACATACACATTTTCATTGTACATTCAAGAAATTCACATCAAAACATAGACATTTTCATTGTACATTCAAGAAATATACATCAAAACATACACATTTTCATTGTACATTCAAGAAATGTACATCAAAACATACACATTCTCATTGTACATTCAAGAAATGTACATCAAAACATACAGATTTTGATTGTACACTCAAGAAATGTACATCAAAACATACACATTTTCATTGTACACTCAAGAAAAATACATCAAAACATACACATTTTCATTGTACATTCAAGAAATGTATATCAAAACATACACATTTTCATTGTACATTCAAGAAAGTACATCAAAACATACACATTTTCATTGTACATTCAAAGAATGTACATCAAAACATACACATTTTCATTGTACATTCAAGAAATGTACATCAAAACATACACATTTTCAGTGTACATTCAAGAAATGTATATAAAAAAATACACATTTTCAGTGTACATTCAAGAAATGTACATCAAAGCAAACACATTTTCATTGTACACTAAAGAAATGTACATCAAAACATACACATTTTCATTGTACATTCAAGAAAATCACATCAAAACATACACATTTTCATTGTATATACAAGAAATGTACATCAAAACATACACATTTTCATTGTACACAAAAGAAATGAACATCAAAATATACACATTTTCAGTGTACATTCAAGAAATGTACATCAAAACATACACATTTTCATTGCACATTCAAGAAATATAGATCAAAACATACACATTTTCATTGTACATTCAAGAAATGTACATCAAAGCATACACATTTTCATTGTACATTCAAGAAATGTACATCAAAACATACACATTTTCTGTATACATTCAAGCAATGTACATGAAAACATATACATTTTCATTGTACATTCAAGAAATGTATATCAAAACATACACATTTTCAGTGTACATTCAAGAAATGTACATCAAAACATACACATTTTCATTGTATATACAAGAAATGTACATCAAAACATACACATTTTCATTGTACACAAAAGAAATGAACATCAAAATATACACATTTTCAGTGTACATTCAAGAAATGTACATCAAAACATACACATTTTCATTGCACATTCAAGAAATATAGATCAAAACATACACATTTTCATTGTACATTCAAGAAATGTACATCAAAGCATACACATTTTCATTGAACACTCAAGGAATGTACATCAAAACATACACATTTCCAGTGCACATTCGAGAAATGTATATCAAATCATACACATTTTCATTTTACGTTCCAGAAATGTACATCAAAACATACCCATTTTCAGTGTACATTCAAGAAATGTATATCAAAAAATACACACTTTCAGTGTACATTCAAGAAATGTACATCAAAGCAAACACATTTTCATTGTACACTAAAGAAATGTACATCAAAACATACACATTTTCATTGTACATTCAAGAAATGCACATCAAAACATACACATTTTCATTGTACATTCAAGAAATATACATCAAAACATACACATTTTCATTGTACATTCAAGAAATGTACATCAAAACATACACATTCTCATTGTACATTCAAGAAATGTACATCAAAACATACACATTTTGATTGTACACTCAAGAAATGTACATCAAAACATCCACATTCTCATTGTACATTCAAGAAATGTACATCAAAACATACACATTTTGATTGTACACTCAAGAAATGTACATCAAAACATACACATTTTCATTGTACACTCAAGAAATGTACATCAAAACATACACATTTTGATTGTACATTCAAGAAATGTATATCAAAACATACCCATTTTCATTGTACACTCAAGAAATGTACATCAAAACATACACATTTTCAGTGCACATTCAAGAAACGTATATCAAATCATACACATTTTCATTTTACGTTCCAGAAATGAACATCAAAACATACACATTTTCAGTGTACATTCAAGAAATGTATATAAAAAAATACACATTTTCAGTGTACATTCAAGAAATGTACATCAAAGCAAACACATTTTCATTGTACACTAAAGAAATGTACATCAAAACATACACATTTTCATTGTACATTCAAGAAAATCACATCAAAACATACACATTTTCATTGTACATTCAAGAAATATACATCAAAACATACACATTTTCATTGTACATTCAAGAAATCTACATCAAAACATACACATTCTCATTGTACATTCAAGAAATGTACATCAAAACATACACATTTTGATTGTACACTCAAGAAATGTACATCAAAACATACACATTTTCATTGTACACTCAAGAAAAATACATCAAAACATACACATTTTCATTGTACATTCAAGAAATGTATATCAAAACATACACGTTTTCATTGTACATTCAAGAAAGTACATCAAAACATACACATTTTCATTGTACATTCAAGAAATGTACATCAAAACATACACATTTTCATTGTACATTCAAAGAATGTACATCAAAATATACACATTTTCATTGTACATTCAAGAAATGTACATCAAAACACACACATTTTCAGTGTACATTCAAGAAATGTATATCAAAACATACACATTTTCAGTGTACATTCAAGAAATGTACATCAAAACATACAAATTTTCATTGTATATACTAGAAATGTACATCAAAACATACACATTTTCATTGTATATACAAGAAATGTACATCAAAACATACACATTTTCAGTGTACATTCAAGAAATGTACATCAAGACATACACATTTTCATTGTACATTCAAGAAATGTACATGAAAACATACACATTTTCATTGTACACTCAAGAAATGTACATCAAAACATACACATTTTCAGTGTATATTCAAGAAATGTATATCAAAACATACACATTTTCATTGTACATTCAAGAAATGTACATCAAAACATACACATTTTCATTGTACATTCAAGAAATATACATCAAAACATACACATTTTGATTGTACATTCAAGAAATGTACATCAAAACATACACATTTTCATTGTACACTCAAGAAATGTACATCAAAACATACACATTTTCAGTGTACATTCAAGAAATGTACATCAAAACATACACATTTTCATTGTACATTCAAGAAATGTACATCAAAACATACACATTTTCATTGTACATTCTAGAAATATAATTCAAAACATACACATTTTCATTGTATATACAAGAAATGTACATCAAAACATACACATTTTCAATGTACACTCAAGAAATGTACATCAAAACATACACATTTTCAGTGCACATTCAAGAAATGTATATCAAATCATACACATTTTCATTTTACGTTCCAGAAATGTACATCAAAACATACACATTTTCGTTGTACATTCAAGAAATGTACATCAAAACATACACATTTTCATTGTACATTCAAGAAATATACATCAAAACATACACATTTTCATTCTACATTCAAGAAATGTACATCAAAACATACACATTTTCATTGTACACTCAAGAAATGTACATCAAAAGATACACATTTTCAGTGTACATTCAAGAAATGTACATCAAAACATACACATTTTCATTGTACATTCAAGAAATGTACATCAAAACATACACATTTTCATTGTACATTCTAGAAATATAAATCAAAACATACACATTTTCATTGTATATACAAGAAATGTACATCAAAACATACACATTTTCAGTGTACATTCAAGAAATGTATATCAAAACATACACATTTACAGTGTACATTCAAGAAATGTACATCAAAACATACACATTTTCAGTATACATTCAAGAAATGTACATGAAAACATATACATTTTCATTGTACATTCAGGAAATGTATATCAAAACATACACATTTTCAGTGTACATTCAAGAAATGTACATCAAAACATACACATTTTCATTGTATATACAAGAAATGTACATCAAAACATACACATTTTCATTGTACACTAAAGAAATGTACATCAAAACATACACATTTTCAGTGTACATTCAAGAAATGTACATCAAAACATACACATTTTCATTGTACATTCAAGAAATGTAGATCAAAACATACACATTTTCATTGTACATTCAACAAATGTACATCAAACCATACACATTTTCATTGTACACTCAAGAAATGTACATCAAAACATACACATTTTCAGTGTACATTAAAGAAATGTATATCAAAACATACACATTTACAGTGTACATTCAAGAAATGTACATCAAAACATACACATTTTCAGTATACATTCAAGAAATGTACATGAAAACATATACATTTTCATTGTACATTCAAGAAATGTATATCAAAACATACACATTTTCATTGTATATACAAGAAATGTGCATCAAAGCATACACATTTTCATTGTATATACAAGAAATGTACATCAAAACATACACATTTTCAGTGTACATTCAAGTAATGTACATCAAGACATACACATTTTCATTGTACATTCAAGAAATGTACATCAAAACATACACATTCTCATTGTACATTCAAGAAATGTACATCAAAACATACACATTTTGATTGTACACTCAAGAAATGTACATCAAAACATACACATTCTCATTGTACATTCAAGAAATGTACATCAAAACATACACATTTTGATTGTACACTCAAGAAATGTACATCAAAACATACACATTTTCATTGTACATTCAAGAAATGTATATCAAAACATACACATTTTCATTGTACACTCAAGAAATGTACATCAAAACATACACATTTTCAGTGCACATTCAAGAAATGTATATCAAATCATACACATTTTCATTTTACGTTCCAGAAATGTACATCAAAACATACACATTTTCAGTGTACATTGAAGAAATGTATATCAAAACATACACATTTACAGTGTACATTCAAGAAATGTACATCAAAACATACACATTTTCAGTATACATTCAAGAAATGTACATGAAAACATATACATTTTCATTGTACATTCAAGAAATGTATATCAAAACATACACATTTTCATTGTATATACAAGAAATGTGCATCAAAGCATACACATTTTCATTGTATATACAAGAAATGTACATCAAAACATACACATTTTCAGTGTACATTCAAGTAATGTACATCAAGACATACACATTTTCATTGTACATTCAAGAAATGTACATCAAAACATACACATTCTCATTGTACATTCAAGAAATGTACATCAAAACATACACATTTTGATTGTACACTCAAGAAATGTACATCAAAACATACACATTCTCATTGTACATTCAAGAAATGTACATCAAAACATACACATTTTGATTGTACACTCAAGAAATGTACATCAAAACATACACATTTTCATTGTACACTCAAGAAATGTACATCAAAACATACACATTTTGATTGTACATTCAAGAAATGTATATCAAAACATACACATTTTCATTGTACACTCAAGAAATGTACATCAAAACATACACATTTTCAGTGCACATTCAAGAAATGTATATCAAATCAAACACATTTTCTTTTTACGTTCCAGAAATGTACATCAAAACATACACATTTTCAGTGTACATTCAAGAAATGTATATAAAAAAATACACATTTTCAGTGTACATTCAAGAAATGTACATCAAAGCAAACACATTTTCATTGTACACTAAAGAAATGTACATCAAAACATACACATTTTCATTGTACATTCAAGAAATTCACATCAAAACATAGACATTTTCATTGTACATTCAAGAAATATACATCAAAACATACACATTTTCATTGTACATTCAAGAAATGTACATCAAAACATACACATTCTCATTGTACATTCAAGAAATGTACATCAAAACATACAGATTTTGATTGTACACTCAAGAAATGTACATCAAAACATACACATTTTCATTGTACACTCAAGAAAAATACATCAAAACATACACATTTTCATTGTACATTCAAGAAATGTATATCAAAACATACACATTTTCATTGTACATTCAAGAAAGTACATCAAAACATACACATTTTCATTGTACATTCAAAGAATGTACATCAAAACATACACATTTTCATTGTACATTCAAGAAATGTACATCAAAACATACACATTTTCAGTGTACATTCAAGAAATGTATATAAAAAAATACACATTTTCAGTGTACATTCAAGAAATGTACATCAAAGCAAACACATTTTCATTGTACACTAAAGAAATGTACATCAAAACATACACATTTTCATTGTACATTCAAGAAAATCACATCAAAACATACACATTTTCATTGTACATTCAAGAAATCTACATCAAAACATACACATTTTCATTGTACATTCAAGAAATCTACATCAAAACATACACATTCTCATTGTACATTCAAGAAATGTACATCAAAACATACACATTTTGATTGTACACTCAAGATATGTACATTAAAACATACACATTTTCATTGTACACTCAAGAAAAATACATCAAAACATACACATTTTCATTGTACATTCAAGAAATGTATATCAAAACATACACGTTTTCATTGTACATTCAAGAAAGTACATCAAAACATACACATTTTCATTGTACATTCAAGAAATGTACATCAAAACATACACATTTTCATTGTACATTCAAAGAATGTACATCAAAATATACCCATTTTCATTGTACATTCAAGAAATGTACATCAAAACACACACATTTTCAGTGTACATTCAAGAAATGTATATCAAAACATACACATTTTCAGTGTACATTCAAGAAATGTACATCAAAACATACAAATTTTCATTGTATATACTAGAAATGTACATCAAAACATACACATTTTCATTGTATATACAAGAAATGTACATCAAAACATACACATTTTCAGTGTACATTCAAGAACTGTACATGAAAACATATACATTTTCATTGTACATTCAAGAAATGAATATCAAAACATACACATTTTCAGATTACATTCAAGAAATGTACATCAAAACATACACATTTTCATTGTATATACAAGAAATGTACATCAAAACATACACATTTTCAGTGTACATTCAAGAAATGTACATCAAAACATATACATTTTCATTGTATATACAAGAAATGTACATCAAAACATACACATTTTCAGGGTACATTCAAGAAATCTATATCAAAACATACACATTTACAGTGTACATTAAAGAAATGTACAACAAAACATACACATTTTCAGTATACATTCAAGAAATGTACATGAAAACATATACATTTTCATTGTACAATCAAGAAATGTATATCAAAAGATACACATTTTCAGTGTACATTCAAGAAATGTACATCAAAACATACACATTTTCATTGTATATACAAGAAATGTACATCAAAACATACACATTTTCATTGTACACTAAAGAAATGTACATCAAAACATACACATTCTCAGTGTACATTCAAGAAATGTACATCAAAACATACGCTTTTTCATTGTACATTCAAGAAATGTAGATCAAACCATACACATTTTCATTGTACATTCAAGAAATGTACATCAAAACATACACATTTTCATTGTACACTCAAGAAATGTACATCAAAACATACACATTTTCGTTGTACACTCAAGAAATGTACATCAAAACATACACTTTTTCATTGTACATTCAAGAAATGTATATCAAAACATACACATTTTCATTGTACATTCAAGAAATGTACATTAAAACATACACATTTTCAGGGTACATTCAAGAAATGTATAACAAAAAATACACATTTTCAGTGTACATTCAAGAAATGTACATCAAAACAAACACATTTTCATTGTACACTAAAGAAATGTACATCAAAACATACACATTTTCATTGTACATTCAAGAAATATACATCAAAACATACACATTTTCATTGTACATTCAAGAAATGTACATCAAAACATACACATTTTCATTGTACACTCAAGAAATGTACATCAAAACATACACATTTTCATTGTCCATTCAAGAAATGTACATCAAAACATACACATTTTCATTGTACACTCAAGAAATGTTCATCAAAACATACACATTTTCATTGTACATTCAAGAAATGTACATCAAAACATACACATTTTCATTGTACACTCAAGAAATGTACTTCAAAACATACACATTTTCAGTGTACATTCAAGAAGTGTATATCACAACATATACATTTTCATTGTACATTCAAGAAATGTACATCAAAACATACACATTTTCATTGTCCATTCAAGAAATATACATCAAAACATACACATTTTCATTGTACATTCAAGAAATGTACATCAAAACATACACATTTTCATTGTACATTCAAGGAATGTACATCAAAAGATACACATTTTCATTGTACATTCAAGAAATGTACATAAAAACACACATTTTCAGTGTACATTCAAGAAATGTATATCAAAACATACACATTTTCAGTGTACATTCAAGAAATGTACATCAAAACATACAAATTTTCATTGTATATACAAGAAATGTACATCAAAACATACACATTTTCATTGTACATTAAAGAAATGTACATCAAAACCTACACATTTTCAGTGTACATTCAAGAAATGTACATCAAAACATACACATTTTCATTGTACACTCAAGAAATGTACATCAAAACATACACATCTTCAGTGTACATTCAAGAAATGTACATCAAAACATACACATTTTCATTGTATATACCAGAAATGTACATCAAAAGATACACATTTTCTTTGTATATAAAGGAAATGTACATCAAAACATACACATTTTCAGTGTACATTCAAGAAATGTACATCAAGACATACACATTTTCATTGTACATTCAAGAAATGTACATCAAAACATACACATTTTGATTGTACACTCAAGAAATGTACATCAAAACATACACATTCTCATTGTACATTCAAGAAATGTACATCAAAACATACACATTTTGATTGTACACTCAAGAATTGTACATCAAAACATACACATTTTCATTGTACACTCAAGAAATGTACATCAAAACATACACATTTTGATTGTACATTCAAGAAATGTATATCAAAACATACACATTTTCATTGTACACTCAAGAAATGTACATCAAAACATACACATTTTCAGTGCACATTCAAGAAATGTATATCAAAAAATACACATTTTCATTTTACGTTCCAGAAATGTACATCAAAACATACACATTTTCAGTGTACATTCAAGAAATGTATATAAAAAAATACACATTTTCAGTGTACATTCAAGAAATGTACATCAAAGCAAACACATTTTCATTGTACACTAAAGAAATGTACATCAAAACATACACATTTTCATTGTACATTCAAGAAAATCACATCAAAACATACACATTTTCATTGTACATTCAAGAAATATACATCAAAACATACACTTTTTCATTGTACATTCAAGAAATCTACATCAAAACATACACATTCTCATTGTAAATTCAAGAAATGTACATCAAAACATACACATTTTGATTGTACACTCAAGAAATGTACATCAAAACATACACATTTTCATTGTACACTCAAGAAAAATACATCAAAACATACACATTTTCATTGTACATTCAAGAAATGTATATCAAAACATACACGTTTTCATTGTACATTCAAGAAAGTACATCAAAACATACACATTTTCATTGTACATTCAAGAAATGTACATCAAAACATACACATTTTCATTGTACATTCAAAGAATGTACATCAAAATATACACATTTTCATTGTACATTCAAGAAATGTACATCAAAACATACACATTTTCAGTGTACATTCAAGAAATGTATATCAAAACATACACATTTTCAGTGTACATTCAAGAAATGTACATCAAAACATACAAATTTTCATTGTATATACTAGAAATGTACATCAAAACATACACATTTTCATTGTATATACAAGAAATGTACATCAAAACATACACATTTTCAGTGTACATTCAAGAACTGTACATGAAAACATATACATTTTCATTGTACATTCAAGAAATGTATATCAAAACATACACATTTTCAGATTACATTCAAAAAATGTACATCAAAACATACACATTTTCATTGTATATACAAGAAATGTACATCAAAACATACACATTTTCAGTGTACATTCAAGAAATGTACATCAAAACATATACATTTTCATTGTATATACAAGAAATGTACATCAAAACATACACATTTTCAGGGTACATTCAAGAAATGTATATCAAAACATACACATTTACAGTGTACATTAAAGAAATGTACATCAAAACAGACACATTTTCAGTATACATTCAAGAAATGTACATGAAAACATACACATTTTCATTGTATATACAAGAAATGTACATCAAAACATACACAATTCATTGTACACTAAACAAATGTACATCAAAACATACACATTCTCAGTGTACATTCAAGAAATGTACATCAAAACATACGCTTTTTCATTGTACATTCAAGAAATGTAGATCAAAACATACACATTTTCATTGTACATTCAAGAAATGTACATCAAAACATACACATTTTCATTGTACACTCAAGAAATGTACATCAAAACATACACATTTTCATTGTACACTCAAGAAATGTACATCAAACATACACTTTTTCATTGTACATTCAAGAAATGTATATCAAAACATACACATTTTCATTGTACATTCAAGAAATGTACATTAAAACATACACATTTTCAGGGTACATTCAAGAAATGTATAACAAAAAATACACATTTTCAGTGTACATTCAAGAAATGTACATCAAAACAAACACATTTTCATTGTACACTAAAGAAATGTACATCAAAACATACACATTTTCATTGTACATTCAAGAAATATACATCAAAACATACACATTTTCATTGTACATTCAAGAAATGTACATCAAAACATACACATTTTCATTGTACACTCAAGAAATGTACATCAAAACATACACATTTTCATTGTCCATTCAAGAAATGTACATCAAAACATACACATTTTCATTGTACATTCAAGAAATATACATCAAAACATACACATTTTCATTGTACATTCAAGAAATGTACATCAAAACATACACATTTTCATTGTACACTCAAGAAATGTACATCAAAACATACACATTTTCATTGTCCATTCAAGAAATGTACATCAAAACATACACATTTTCATTGTACACTCAAGACATGTTCATCAAAACATACACATTTTCATTGTACATTCAAGAAATGTACATCAGAACATACACATTTTCATTGTATATACAAGAAATGTCAATCAAAACATACACAATTCATTGTACACTAAACAAATGTACATCAAAACATACACATTCTCATTGTCCATTCAAGAAATGTACATCAAAACATACACATTTTCATTGTACAATCAAGAAATGTATATCAAAAGATACACATTTTCAGTGTACATTCAAGAAATGTACATCAAAACATACACATTTTCATTGTATATACAAGAAATGTACATCAAAACATACACAATTCATTGTACACTAAACAAATGCACATCAAAACATACACATTCTCAGTGTCCATTCAAGAAATGTACATCAAAACATACGCTTTTTCATTGTACATTCAAGAAATGTAGATCAAAACATACACATTTTCATTGTACATTCAAGAAATGTACATCAAAACATACACATTTTCATTGTACACTCAAGAAATGTACATCAAAACATACACATTTTCATTGTACACTCAAGAAATGTACATCAAAACATACACTTTTTCATTGTACATTCAAGAAATGTATATCAAAACATACACATTTTCATTGTACATTCAAGAAATGTACATTAAAACATACACATTTTCAGGGTACATTCAAGAAATGTATAACAAAAAATACACATTTTCAGTGTACATTCAAGAAATGTACATCAAAACAAACACATTTTCATTGTACACTAAAGAAATGTACATCAAAACATACACATTTTCATTGTACATTCAAGAAATATACATCAAAACATACACATTTTCATTGTACATTCAAGAAATGTACATCAAAACATACACATTTTCATTGTACACTCAAGAAATGTACATCAAAACATACACATTTTCATTGTCCATTCAAGAAATGTACATCAAAACATACATATTTTCATTGTACACTCAAGACATGTTCATCAAAACATACACATTTTCATTGTACATTCAAGAAATGTACATCAAAACATATACATTTTCATTGTACACTCAAGAAATGTACTTCAAAACATACACATTTTCAGTGTACATTCAAGAAGTGTATATCAAAACATACACATTTTCATTGTACATTCAAGAAATGTACATCAAAACATACACATTTTCATTGTCCATTCAAGAAATATACATCAAAACATACACATTTTCATTGTACATTCAAGAAATGTACATCAAAACATACACATTTTCATTGTACATTCAAGGAATGTACATCAAAAGATACACATTTTCATTGTACATTCAAGAAATGTACATCAAAACACACACATTTTCAGTGTACATTCAAGAAATGTATATCAAAACATACACATTTTCAGTGTACATTCAAGAAATGTACATCAAAACATACAAATTTTCATTGTATATACTAGAAATGTACATCAAAACATACACATTTTCATTGTATATACAAGAAATGTACATCAAAACATACACATTTTCAGTGTACATTCAAGAACTGTACATGAAAACATATACATTTTCATTGTACATTCAAGAAATGTATATCAAAACATACACATTTTCAGATTACATACAAGAAATGTACATCAAAACATACACATTTTCATTGTATATACAAGAAATGTACATCAAAACATACACATTTTCAGTGTACATTCAAGAAATGTACATCAAAACATATACATTTTCATTGTATATACAAGAAATGTACATCAAAACATACACATTTTCAGGGTACATTCAAGAAATGTATATCAAAACATACACATTTACAGTGTACATTAAAGAAATGTACATCAAAAAATACACATTTTCAGTATACATTCAAGAAATGTACATGAAAACATACACATTTTCATTGTATATACAAGAAATGTACATCAAAACATACACAATTCATTGTACACTAAACAAATGTACATCAAAACATACACATTCTCAGTGTACATTCAAGAAATGTACATCAAAACATACGCTTTTTCATTGTACATTCAAGAAATGTAGATCAAAACATACACATTTTCATTGTACTTTCAAGAAATGTACATCAAAACATACACATTTTCATTGTACACTCAAGAAATGTACATCAAAACATACACATTTTCATTGTACACTCAAGAAATGTACATCAAAACATACACTTTTTCATTGTACATTCAAGAAATGTATATCAAAACATACACATTTTCATTGTACATTCAAGAAATGTACATTAAAACATACACATTTTCAGGGTACATTCAAGAAATGTATAACAAAAAATACACATTTTCAGTGTACATTCAAGAAATGTACATCAAAACAAACACATTTTCATTGTACACTAAAGAAGTGTACATCAAAACATACACATTTTCATTGTACATTCAAGAAATATACATCAAAACATACACATTTTCATTGTACATTCAAGAAATGTACATCAAAACATACACATTTTCATTGTACACTCAAGAAATGTACATCAAAACATACACATTTTCATTGTCCATTCAAGAAATGTACATCAAAACATACACATTTTCATTGTACATTCAAGAAATATACATCAAAACATACACATTTTCATTGTACATTCAAGAAATGTACATCAAAACATACACATTTTCATTGTACACTCAAGAAATGTACATCAAAACATACACATTTTCATTGTCCATTCAAGAAATGTACATCAAAACATACACATTTTCATTGTACACTCAAGACATGTTCATCAAAACATACACATTTTCATTGTACATTCAAGAAATGTACATCAAAACATACACATTTTCATTGTATATACAAGAAATGTCAATCAAAACATACACAATTCATTGTACACTAAACAAATGTACATCAAAACATACACATTCTCATTGTCCATTCAAGAAATGTACATCAAAACATACACATTTTCATTGTACAATCAAGAAATGTATATCAAAAGATACACATTTTCAGTGTACATTCAAGAAATGTACATCAAAACATACACATTTTCATTGTATATACAAGAAATGTACATCAAAACATACACAATTCATTGTACACTAAACAAATGTACATCAAAACATACACATTCTCAGTGTACATTCAAGAAATGTACATCAAAACATACGCTTTTTCATTGTACATTCAAGAAATGTAGATCAAAACATACACATTTTCATTGTACATTCAAGAAATGTACATCAAAACATACACATTTTCATTGTACACTCAAGAAATGTACATCAAAACATACACATTTTCATTGTACACTCAAGAAATGTACATCAAAACATACACTTTTTCATTGTACATTCAAGAAATGTATATCAAAACATAGACATTTTCATTGTACATTCAAGAAATGTACATTAAAACATACACATTTTCAGGGTACATTCAAGAAATGTATAACAAAAAATACACATTTTCAGTGTACATTCAAGAAATGTACATCAAAACAAACACATTTTCATTGTACACTAAAGAAATGTACATCAAAACATACACATTTTCATTGTACATTCAAGAAATATACATCAAAACATACACATTTTCATTGTACATTCAAGAAATGTACATCAAAACATACACATTTTCATTGTACACTCAAGAAATGTACATCAAAACATACACATTTTCATTGTCCATTCAAGAAATGTACATCAAAACATACACATTTTCATTGTACACTCAAGACATGTTCATCAAAACATACACATTTTCATTGTACATTCAAGAAATGTACATCAAAGCATATACATTTTCATTGTACACTCAAGAAATGTACTTCAAAACATACACATTTTCAGTGTACATTCAAGAAGTGTATATCAAAACATACACATTTTCATTGTACATTCAAGAAATGTACATCAAAACATACACATTTTCATTGTCCATTCAAGAAATATACATCAAAACATACACATTTTCATTGTACATTCAAGAAATGTACATCAAAACATACACATTTTCATTGTACATTCAAGGAATGTACATCAAAAGATACACATTTTCATTGTACATTCAAGAAATGTACATCAAAACACACACATTTTCAGTGTACATTCAAGAAATGTATATCAAAACATACACATTTTCAGTGTACATTCAAGAAATGTACATCAAAACATACAAATTTTCATTGTATATACAAGAAATGTACATCAAAACATACACATTTTCATTGTACATTAAAGAAATGTACATCAAAACCTACACATTTTCAGTGTACATTCAAGAAATGTACATCAAAACATACACATTTTCATTGTACACTCAAGAAATGTACATCAAAACATACACATCTTCAGTGTACATTCAAGAAATGTACATCAAAACATACACATTTTCATTGTATATACCAGAAATGTACATCAAAAGATACACATTTTCTTTGTATATAAAGGAAATGTACATCAAAACATACACATTTTCAGTGTACATTCAAGAAATGTACATCAAGACATACACATTTTCATTGTACATTCAAGAAATGTACATCAAAACATACACATTCTCATTGTACATTCAAGAAATGTACATCAAAACATACACATTTTGATTGTACACTCAAGAAATGTACATCAAAACATACACATTCTCATTGTACATTCAAGAAATGTACATCAAAACATACACATTTTGATTGTACACTCAAGAAATGTACATCAAAACATACACATTTTCATTGTACACTCAAGAAATGTACATCAAAACATACACATTTTGATTGTACATTCAAGAAATGTATATCAAAACATACACATTTTCATTGTACACTCAAGAAATGTACATCAAAACATACACATTTTCAGTGCACATTCAAGAAATGTATATCAAATCATACACATTTTCATTTTACGTTCCAGAAATGTACATCAAAACATACACATTTTCAGTGTACATTCAAGAAATGTATATAAAAAAATACACATTTTCAGTGTACATTCAAGAAATGTACATCAAAGCAAACACATTTTCATTGTACACTAAAGAAATGTACATCAAAACATACACATTTTCATTGTACATTCAAGAAATTCACATCAAAACATAGACATTTTCATTGTACATTCAAGAAATATACATCAAAACATACACATTTTCATTGTACATTCAAGAAATGTACATCAAAACATACACATTCTCATTGTACATTCAAGAAATGTACATCAAAACATACACATTTTGATTGTACACTCAAGAAATGTACATCAAAACATACACATTTTCATTGTACACTCAAGAAAAATACATCAAAACATACACATTTTCATTGTACATTCAAGAAATGTATATCAAAACATACACATTTTCATTGTACATTCAAGAAAGTACATCAAAACATACACATTTTCATTGTACATTCAAGAAATGTACATCAAAACATACACATTTTCATTGTACATTCAAAGAATGTACATCAAAAAATACACACTTTCATTGTACATTCAAGAAATGTACATCAAAACATACACATTTTCAGTGTACATTCAAGAAATGTATATAAAAAAATACACATTTTCAGTGTACATTCAAGAAATGTACATCAAAGCAAACACATTTTCATTGTACACTAAAGAAATGTACATCAAAGCATACACATTTTCATTGTACATTCAAGAAAATCACATCAAAACATACACATTTTCATTGTACATTCAAGAAATATACATCAAAACATACACATTTTCATTGTACATTCAAGAAATCTACATCAAAACATACACATTCTCATTGTACATTCAAGAAATGTACATCAAAACATACACATTTTGATTGTACACTCAAGAAATGTACATCAAAACATACACATTTTCATTGTACACTCAAGAAAAATACATCAAAACATACACATTTTCATTGTACATTCAAGAAATGTATATCAAAACATACACGTTTTCATTGTACATTCAAGAAAGTACATCAAAACATACACATTTTCATTGTACATTCAAGAAATGTACATCAAAACATACACATTTTCATTGTACATTCAAAGAATGTACATCAAAATATACACATTTTCATTGTACATTCAAGAAATGTACATCAAAACACACACATTTTCAGTGTACATTCAAGAAATGTATATCAAAACATACACATTTTCAGTGTACATTCAAGAAATGTACATCAAAACATACAAATCTTCATTGTATATACTAGAAATGTACATCAAAACATACACATTTTCATTGTATATACAAGAAATGTACATCAAAACATACACATTTTCAGTGTACATTCAAGAACTGTAGATGAAAACATATACATTTTCATTGTACATTCAAGAAATGTATATCACAACATACACATTTTCAGATTACATTCAAGAAATGTACATCAAAACATACACATTTTCATTGTATATACAAGAAATGTACATCAAAACATACACATTTTCAGTGTACATTCAAGAAATGTACATCAAAACATATACATTTTCATTGTATATACAAGAAATGTACATCAAAACATACACATTTTCAGGGTACATTCAAGAAATGTATATCAAAACATACACATTTTCATTGTATATACAAGAAATGTACATCAAAACATACACATTTTCAGTGTACATTCAAGAAATGTACATCAAAACATATACATTTTCATTGTATATACAAGAAATGTACATCAAAACATACACATTTTCAGGGTACATTCAAGAAATGTATATCAAAACATACACATTTACAGTGTACATTAAAGAAATGTACATCAAAACATACACATTTTCAGTATACATTCAAGAAATGTACATGAAAACATACACATTTTCATTGTATATACAAGAAATGTACATCAAAACATACACAATTCATTGTACACTAAACAAATGTACATCAAAACATACACATTCTCAGTGTACATTCAAGAAATGTACATCAAAACATACGCTTTTTCATTGTACATTCAAGAAATGTAGATCAAAACATACACATTTTCATTGTACATTCAAGAAATGTACATCAAAACATACACATTTTCATTGTACACTCAAGAAATGTACATCAAAACATACACATTTTCATTGTACACTCAAGAAATGTACATCAAACATACACTTTTTCATTGTACATTCAAGAAATGTATATCAAAACATACACATTTTCATTGTACATTCAAGAAATGTACATTAAAACATACACATTTTCAGGGTACATTCAAGAAATGTATAACAAAAAATACACATTTTCAGTGTACATTCAAGAAATGTACATCAAAACAAACACATTTTCATTGTACACTAAAGAAATGTACATCAAAACATACACATTTTCATTGTACATTCAAGAAATATACATCAAAACATACACATTTTCATTGTACATTCAAGAAATGTACATCAAAACATACACATTTTCATTGTACACTCAAGAAATGTACATCAAAACATACACATTTTCATTGTCCATTCAAGAAATGTACATCAAAACATACACATTTTCATTGTACATTCAAGAAATATACATCAAAACATACACATTTTCATTGTACATTCAAGAAATGTACATCAAAACATACACATTTTCATTGTACACTCAAGAAATGTACATCAAAACATACACATTTTCATTGTCCATTCAAGAAATGTACATCAAAACATACACATTTTCATTGTACACTCAAGACATGTTCATCAAAACATACACATTTTCATTGTACATTCAAGAAATGTACATCAGAACATACACATTTTCATTGTATATACAAGAAATGTCAATCAAAACATACACAATTCATTGTACACTAAACAAATGTACATCAAAACATACACATTCTCATTGTCCATTCAAGAAATGTACATCAAAACATACACATTTTCATTGTACAATCAAGAAATGTATATCAAAAGATACACATTTTCAGTGTACATTCAAGAAATGTACATCAAAACATACACATTTTCATTGTATATACAAGAAATGTACATCAAAACATACACAATTCATTGTACACTAAACAAATGCACATCAAAACATACACATTCTCAGTGTCCATTCAAGAAATGTACATCAAAACATACGCTTTTTCATTGTACATTCAAGAAATGTAGATCAAAACATACACATTTTCATTGTACATTCAAGAAATGTACATCAAAACATACACATTTTCATTGTACACTCAAGAAATGTACATCAAAACATACACATTTTCATTGTACACTCAAGAAATGTACATCAAAACATACACTTTTTCATTGTACATTCAAGAAATGTATATCAAAACATACACATTTTCATTGTACATTCAAGAAATGTACATTAAAACATACACATTTTCAGGGTACATTCAAGAAATGTATAACAAAAAATACACATTTTCAGTGTACATTCAAGAAATGTACATCAAAACAAACACATTTTCATTGTACACTAAAGAAATGTACATCAAAACATACACATTTTCATTGTACATTCAAGAAATATACATCAAAACATACACATTTTCATTGTACATTCAAGAAATGTAAATCAAAACATACACATTTTCATTGTACACTCAAGAAATGTACATCAAAACATACACATTTTCATTGTCCATTCAAGAAATGTACATCAAAACATACATATTTTCATTGTACACTCAAGACATGTTCATCAAAACATACACATTTTCATTGTACATTCAAGAAATGTACATCAAAACATATACATTTTCATTGTACACTCAAGAAATGTACTTCAAAACATACACATTTTCAGTGTACATTCAAGAAGTGTATATCAAAACATACACATTTTCATTGTACATTCAAGAAATGTACATCAAAACATACACATTTTCATTGTCCATTCAAGAAATATACATCAAAACATACACATTTTCATTGTACATTCAAGAAATGTACATCAAAACATACACATTTTCATTGTACATTCAAGGAATGTACATCAAGAGATACACATTTTCATTGTACATTCAAGAAATGTACATCAAAACACACACATTTTCAGTGTACATTCAAGAAATGTATATCAAAACATACACATTTTCAGTGTACATTCAAGAAATGTACATCAAAACATACAAATTTTCATTGTATATACTAGAAATGTACATCAAAACATACACATTTTCATTGTATATACAAGAAATGTACATCAAAACATACACATTTTCAGTGTACATTCAAGAACTGTACATGAAAACATATACATTTTCATTGTACATTCAAGAAATGTATATCAAAACATACACATTTTCAGATTACATACAAGAAATGTACATCAAAACATACACATTTTCATTGTATATACAAGAAATGTACATCAAAACATACACATTTTCAGTGTACATTCAAGAAATGTACATCAAAACATATACATTTTCATTGTATATACAAGAAATGTACATCAAAACATACACATTTTCAGGGTACATTCAAGAAATGTATATCAAAACATACACATTTACAGTGTACATTAAAGAAATGTACATCAAAAAATACACATTTTCAGTATACATTCAAGAAATGTACATGAAAACATACACATTTTCATTGTATATACAAGAAATGTACATCAAAACATACACAATTCATTGTACACTAAACAAATGTACATCAAAACATACACATTCTCAGTGTACATTCAAGAAATGTACATCAAAACATACGCTTTTTCATTGTACATTCAAGAAATGTAGATCAAAACATACACATTTTCATTGTACTTTCAAGAAATGTACATCAAAACATACACATTTTCATTGTACACTCAAGAAATGTACATCAAAACATACACATTTTCATTGTACACTCAAGAAATGTACATCAAAACATACACTTTTTCATTGTACATTCAAGAAATGTATATCAAAACATACACATTTTCATTGTACATTCAAGAAATGTACATTAAAACATACACATTTTCAGGGTACATTCAAGAAATGTATAACAAAAAATACACATTTTCAGTGTACATTCAAGAAATGTACATCAAAACAAACACATTTTCATTGTACACTAAAGAAGTGTACATCAAAACATACACATTTTCATTGTACATTCAAGAAATATACATCAAAACATACACATTTTCATTGTACATTCAAGAAATGTACATCAAAACATACACATTTTCATTGTACACTCAAGAAATGTACATCAAAACATACACATTTTCATTGTCCATTCAAGAAATGTACATCAAAACATACACATTTTCATTGTACATTCAAGAAATATACATCAAAACATACACATTTTCATTGTACATTCAAGAAATGTACATCAAAACATACACATTTTCATTGTACACTCAAGAAATGTACATCAAAACATACACATTTTCATTGTCCATTCAAGAAATGTACATCAAAACATACACATTTTCATTGTACACTCAAGACATGTTCATCAAAACATACACATTTTCATTGTACATTCAAGAAATGTACATCAAAACATACACATTTTCATTGTATATACAAGAAATGTCAATCAAAACATACACAATTCATTGTACACTAAACAAATGTACATCAAAACATACACATTCTCATTGTCCATTCAAGAAATGTACATCAAAACATACACATTTTCATTGTACAATCAAGAAATGTATATCAAAAGATACACATTTTCAGTGTACATTCAAGAAATGTACATCAAAACATACACATTTTCATTGTATATACAAGAAATGTACATCAAAACATACACAATTCATTGTACACTAAACAAATGTACATCAAAACATACACATTCTCAGTGTACATTCAAGAAATGTACATCAAAACATACGCTTTTTCATTGTACATTCAAGAAATGTAGATCAAAACATACACATTTTCATTGTACATTCAAGAAATGTACATCAAAACATACACATTTTCATTGTACACTCAAGAAATGTACATCAAAACATACACATTTTCATTGTACACTCAAGAAATGTACATCAAAACATACACTTTTTCATTGTACATTCAAGAAATGTATATCAAAACATAGACATTTTCATTGTACATTCAAGAAATGTACATTAAAACATACACATTTTCAGGGTACATTCAAGAAATGTATAACAAAAAATACACATTTTCAGTGTACATTCAAGAAATGTACATCAAAACAAACACATTTTCATTGTACACTAAAGAAATGTACATCAAAACATACACATTTTCATTGTACATTCAAGAAATATACATCAAAACATACACATTTTCATTGTACATTCAAGAAATGTACATCAAAACATACACATTTTCATTGTACACTCAAGAAATGTACATCAAAACATACACATTTTCATTGTCCATTCAAGAAATGTACATCAAAACATACACATTTTCATTGTACACTCAAGACATGTTCATCAAAACATACACATTTTCATTGTACATTCAAGAAATGTACATCAAAGCATATACATTTTCATTGTACACTCAAGAAATGTACTTCAAAACATACACATTTTCAGTGTACATTCAAGAAGTGTATATCAAAACATACACATTTTCATTGTACATTCAAGAAATGTACATCAAAACATACACATTTTCATTGTCCATTCAAGAAATATACATCAAAACATACACATTTTCATTGTACATTCAAGAAATGTACATCAAAACATACACATTTTCATTGTACATTCAAGGAATGTACATCAAAAGATACACATTTTCATTGTACATTCAAGAAATGTACATCAAAACACACACATTTTCAGTGTACATTCAAGAAATGTATATCAAAACATACACATTTTCAGTGTACATTCAAGAAATGTACATCAAAACATACAAATTTTCATTGTATATACAAGAAATGTACATCAAAACATACACATTTTCATTGTACATTAAAGAAATGTACATCAAAACCTACACATTTTCAGTGTACATTCAAGAAATGTACATCAAAACATACACATTTTCATTGTACACTCAAGAAATGTACATCAAAACATACACATCTTCAGTGTACATTCAAGAAATGTACATCAAAACATACACATTTTCATTGTATATACCAGAAATGTACATCAAAAGATACACATTTTCTTTGTATATAAAGGAAATGTACATCAAAACATACACATTTTCAGTGTACATTCAAGAAATGTACATCAAGACATACACATTTTCATTGTACATTCAAGAAATGTACATCAAAACATACACATTCTCATTGTACATTCAAGAAATGTACATCAAAACATACACATTTTGATTGTACACTCAAGAAATGTACATCAAAACATACACATTCTCATTGTACATTCAAGAAATGTACATCAAAACATACACATTTTGATTGTACACTCAAGAAATGTACATCAAAACATACACATTTTCATTGTACACTCAAGAAATGTACATCAAAACATACACATTTTGATTGTACATTCAAGAAATGTATATCAAAACATACACATTTTCATTGTACACTCAAGAAATGTACATCAAAACATACACATTTTCAGTGCACATTCAAGAAATGTATATCAAATCATACACATTTTCATTTTACGTTCCAGAAATGTACATCAAAACATACACATTTTCAGTGTACATTCAAGAAATGTATATAAAAAAATACACATTTTCAGTGTACATTCAAGAAATGTACATCAAAGCAAACACATTTTCATTGTACACTAAAGAAATGTACATCAAAACATACACATTTTCATTGTACATTCAAGAAATTCACATCAAAACATAGACATTTTCATTGTACATTCAAGAAATATACATCAAAACATACACATTTTCATTGTACATTCAAGAAATGTACATCAAAACATACACATTCTCATTGTACATTCAAGAAATGTACATCAAAACATACACATTTTGATTGTACACTCAAGAAATGTACATCAAAACATACACATTTTCATTGTACACTCAAGAAAAATACATCAAAACATACACATTTTCATTGTACATTCAAGAAATGTATATCAAAACATACACATTTTCATTGTACATTCAAGAAAGTACATCAAAACATACACATTTTCATTGTACATTCAAGAAATGTACATCAAAACATACACATTTTCATTGTACATTCAAAGAATGTACATCAAAAAATACACACTTTCATTGTACATTCAAGAAATGTACATCAAAACATACACATTTTCAGTGTACATTCAAGAAATGTATATAAAAAAATACACATTTTCAGTGTACATTCAAGAAATGTACATCAAAGCAAACACATTTTCATTGTACACTAAAGAAATGTACATCAAAGCATACACATTTTCATTGTACATTCAAGAAAATCACATCAAAACATACACATTTTCATTGTACATTCAAGAAATATACATCAAAACATACACATTTTCATTGTACATTCAAGAAATCTACATCAAAACATACACATTCTCATTGTACATTCAAGAAATGTACATCAAAACATACACATTTTGATTGTACACTCAAGAAATGTACATCAAAACATACACATTTTCATTGTACACTCAAGAAAAATACATCAAAACATACACATTTTCATTGTACATTCAAGAAATGTATATCAAAACATACACGTTTTCATTGTACATTCAAGAAAGTACATCAAAACATACACATTTTCATTGTACATTCAAGAAATGTACATCAAAACATACACATTTTCATTGTACATTCAAAGAATGTACATCAAAATATACACATTTTCATTGTACATTCAAGAAATGTACATCAAAACACACACATTTTCAGTGTACATTCAAGAAATGTATATCAAAACATACACATTTTCAGTGTACATTCAAGAAATGTACATCAAAACATACAAATCTTCATTGTATATACTAGAAATGTACATCAAAACATACACATTTTCATTGTATATACAAGAAATGTACATCAAAACATACACATTTTCAGTGTACATTCAAGAACTGTAGATGAAAACATATACATTTTCATTGTACATTCAAGAAATGTATATCACAACATACACATTTTCAGATTACATTCAAGAAATGTACATCAAAACATACACATTTTCATTGTATATACAAGAAATGTACATCAAAACATACACATTTTCAGTGTACATTCAAGAAATGTACATCAAAACATATACATTTTCATTGTATATACAAGAAATGTACATCAAAACATACACATTTTCAGGGTACATTCAAGAAATGTATATCAAAACATACACATTTTCATTGTGCACTCAAGAAATGTACATCAAAACATACACATTTTCATTGTCCATTCAAGAAATGTACATCAAAACATACACATTTTCATTGTACACTCAAGACATGTTCATCAAAACATACACATTTTCATTGTACATTCAAGAAATGTACATCAAAACATACACATTTTCATTGTATATACAAGAAATGTACATCAAAACATACACAATTCATTGTACACTAAACAAATGTACATCAAAACATACACATTCTCATTGTCCATTCAAGAAATGTACATCAAAACATACACATTTTCATTGTACAATCAAGAAATGTATATCAAAAGATAGACATTTTCAGTGTACATTCAAGAAATGTACATCAAAACATACACATTTTCATTGTATATACAAGAAATGTACATCAAAACATACACAATTCATTGTACACTAAACAAATGTACATCAAAACATACACATTCTCAGTGTACATTCAAGAAATGTACATCAAAACATACGCTTTTTCATTGTACATTCAAGAAATGTAGATCAAAACATACACATTTTCATTGTACATTCAAGAAATGTACATCAAAACATACACATTTTCATTGTACACTCAAGAAATGTACATCAAAACATACACATTTTCATTGTACACTCAAGAAATGTACATCAAAACATACACTTTTTCATTGTACATTCAAGAAATGTATATCAAAACATATACATTTTCATTGTACATTCAAGAAATGTACATTAAAACATACACATTTTCAGGGTACATTCAAGAAATGTATAACAAAAAATACACATTTTCAGTGTACATTCAAGAAATGTACATCAAAACAAACACATTTTCATTGTACACTAAAGAAATGTACATCAAAACATACACATTTTCATTGTACCTTCAAGAAATATACATCAAAACATACACATTTTCATTGTACATTCAAGAAATGTACATCAAAACATACACATTTTCATTGTACACTCAAGAAATGTACATCAAAACATACACATTTTCATTGTCCATTCAAGAAATGTACATCAAAACATACACATTTTCATTGTACACTCAAGACATGTTCATCAAAACATACACATTTTCATTGTACATTCAAGAAATGTACATCAAAACATACACATTTTCATTGTACACTCAAGAAATGTACTTCAAAACATACACATTTTCAGTGTACATTCAAGAAGTGTATATCAAAACATACACATTTTCATTGTACATTCAAGAAATGTACATCAAAACATACACATTTTCATTGTCCATTCAAGAAATATACATCAAAACATACACATTTTCATTGTACATTCAAGAAATGTACATCAAAACATACACATTTTCATTGTACATTCAAGGAATGTACATCAAAAGATACACATTTTCATTGTACATTCAAGAAATGTACATCAAAACACACACATTTTCAGTGTACATTCAAGAAATGTATATCAAAACATACATATTTTCAGTGTACATTCAAGAAATGTACATCAAAACATACAAATTTTCATTGTATATACAAGAAATGTACATCAAAACATACACATTTTCATTGTACATTAAAGAAATGTACATCAAAACCTACACATTTTCAGTGTACATTCAAGAAATGTACATCAAAACATACACATTTTCATTGTACACTCAAGAAATGTACCTCAAAACATACACATCTTCAGTGTACATTCAAGAAATGTACATCAAAACATACACATTTTCATTGTATATACCAGAAATGTACATCAAAAGATACACATTTTCTTTGTATATAAAGGAAATGTACATCAAAACATACACATTTTCAGTGTACATTCAAGAAATGTACATCAAGACATACACATTTTCATTGTACATTCAAGAAATGTACATCAAAACATACACATTCTCATTGTACATTCAAGAAATGTACATCAAAACATACACATTTTGATTGTACACTCAAGAAATGTACATCAAAACATACACATTCACATTGTACATTCAAGAAATGTACATCAAAACATACACATTTTGATTGTACACTCAAGATGTGTACATCAAAACATACACATTTTTATTGTACACTCAAGAAATGTACATCAAAACATACACATTTTGATTGTACATTCAAGAAATGTATATCAAAACATACACATTTTCATTGTACACTCAAGAAATGTACATCAAAACATACACATTTTCAGTGCACATTCAAGAAATGTATATCAAATCATACACATTTTCATTTTACGTTCCAGAAATGTACATCAAAACATACACATTTTCAGTGTACATTCAAGAAATGTATATAAAAAAATACACATTTTCAGTGTACATTCAAGAAATGTACATCAAAGCAAACACATTTTCATTGTACACTAAAGAAATGTACATCAAAACATACACATTTTCATTGTACATTCAAGAAATTCACATCAAAACATAGACATTTTCATTGTACATTCAAGAAATATACATCAAAACATACACATTTTCACTGTACATTCAAGAAATGTACATCAAAACATACTTATTCTCATTGTACATTCAAGAAATGTACATCAAAACATACACATTTTGATTGTACACTCAAGAAATGTACATCAAAACATACACATTTTCATTGTACACTCAAGAAAAATACATCAAAACATACACATTTTCATTGTACATTCAAGAAATGTATATCAAAACATACACATTTTCATTGTACATTCAAGAAAGTACATCAAAACATACACATTTTCATTGTACATTCAAGAAATGTACATCAAAACATACACATTTTCATTGTACATTCAAAGAATGTACATCAAAAAATACACACTTTCATTGTATATCAAGAAATGTACATCAAAACATACACATTTTCAGTGTACATTCAAGAAATGTATATAAAAAAATACACATTTTCAGTGTACATTCAAGAAATGTACATCAAAGCAAACACATTTTCATTGTACACTAAAGAAATGTACATCAAAACATACACATTTTCATTGTACATTCAAGAAAATCACATCAAAACATACACATTTTCATTGTACATTCAAGAAATATACATCAAAACATACACATTTTCATTGTACATTCAAGAAATCTACATCAAAACATACACATTCTCATTGTACATTCAAGAAATGTACATCAAAACATACACATTTTGATTGTACACTCAAGAAATGTACATCAAAACATACACATTTTCATTGTACACTCAAGAAAAATACATCAAAACATACACATTTTCATTGTACATTCAAGAAATGTATATCAAAACATACACGTTTTCATTGTACATTCAAGAAAGTACATCAAAACATACACATTTTCATTGTACATTCAAGAAATGCACATCAAAACATACACATTTTCATTGCACATTCAAAGAATGTTCATCAAAATATACACATTTTCATTGTACATTCAAGAAATGTACATCAAAACACACACATTTTCAGTGTACATTCAAGAAATGTATATCAAAACATACACATTTTCAGTGTACATTCAAGAAATGTACATCAAAACATACAAATCTTCATTGTATATACTAGAAATGTACATCAAAACATACACATTTTCATTGTATATACAAGAAATGTACATCAAAACATACACATTTTCAGTGTACATTCAAGAACTGTACATGAAAACATATACATTTTCATTGTACATTCAAGAAATGTATATCACAACATACAAATTTTCAGATTACATTCAAGAAATGTACATCAAAACATACACATTTTCATTGTATATACAAGAAATGTACATCAAAACATACACATTTTCAGTGTACATTCAAGAAATGTACATCAAAACATATACACTTTCATTGTATATACAAGAAATGTACATCAAAACATACACATTTTCAGGGTACATTCAAGAAATGTATATCAAAACATACACATTTTCATTGTACACTCAAGAAATGTACATCAAAACATACACATTTTCATTGTCCATTCAAGAAATGTACATCAAAACATACACATTTTCATTGTACACTCAAGACATGTTCATCAAAACATACACATTTTCATTGTACATTCAAGAAATGTACATCAAAACATACACATTTTCATTGTATATACAAGAAATGTACATCAAAACATACACAATTCATTGTACACTAAACAAATGTACATCAAAACATACACATTCTCATTGTCCATTCAAGAAATGTACATCAAAACATACACATTTTCAGTGTACATTCAAGAAATGTACATCAAAACATACAAATTTTCATTGTATATACTAGAAATGTACATCAAAACATACACATTTTCATTGTATATACAAGAAATGTACATCAAAACATACACATTTTCAGTGTACATTCAAGAACTGTACATGAAAACATATACATTTTCATTGTACATTCAAGAAATGTATATCAAAACATACACATTTTCAGATTACATACAAGAAATGTACATCAAAACATACACATTTTCATTGTATATACAAGAAATGTACATCAAAACATACACATTTTCAGTGTACATTCAAGAAATGTACATCAAAACATATACATTTTCATTGTATATACAAGAAATGTACATCAAAACATACACATTTTCAGGGTACATTCAAGAAATGTATATCAAAACATACACATTTACAGTGTACATTAAAGAAATGTACATCAAAAAATACACATTTTCAGTATACATTCAAGAAATGTACATGAAAACATACACATTTTCATTGTATATACAAGAAATGTACATCAAAACATACACAATTCATTGTACACTAAACAAATGTACATCAAAACATACACATTCTCAGTGTACATTCAAGAAATGTACATCAAAACATACGCTTTTTCATTGTACATTCAAGAAATGTAGATCAAAACATACACATTTTCATTGTACTTTCAAGAAATGTACATCAAAACATACACATTTTCATTGTACACTCAAGAAATGTACATCAAAACATACACATTTTCATTGTACACTCAAGAAATGTACATCAAAACATACACTTTTTCATTGTACATTCAAGAAATGTATATCAAAACATACACATTTTCATTGTACATTCAAGAAATGTACATTAAAACATACACATTTTCAGGGTACATTCAAGAAATGTATAACAAAAAATACACATTTTCAGTGTACATTCAAGAAATGTACATCAAAACAAACACATTTTCATTGTACACTAAAGAAGTGTACATCAAAACATACACATTTTCATTGTACATTCAAGAAATATACATCAAAACATACACATTTTCATTGTACATTCAAGAAATGTACATCAAAACATACACATTTTCATTGTACACTCAAGAAATGTACATCAAAACATACACATTTTCATTGTCCATTCAAGAAATGTACATCAAAACATACACATTTTCATTGTACATTCAAGAAATATACATCAAAACATACACATTTTCATTGTACATTCAAGAAATGTACATCAAAACATACACATTTTCATTGTACACTCAAGAAATGTACATCAAAACATACACATTTTCATTGTCCATTCAAGAAATGTACATCAAAACATACACATTTTCATTGTACACTCAAGACATGTTCATCAAAACATACACATTTTCATTGTACATTCAAGAAATGTACATCAAAACATACACATTTTCATTGTATATACAAGAAATGTCAATCAAAACATACACAATTCATTGTACACTAAACAAATGTACATCAAAACATACACATTCTCATTGTCCATTCAAGAAATGTACATCAAAACATACACATTTTCATTGTACAATCAAGAAATGTATATCAAAAGATACACATTTTCAGTGTACATTCAAGAAATGTACATCAAAACATACACATTTTCATTGTATATACAAGAAATGTACATCAAAACATACACAATTCATTGTACACTAAACAAATGTACATCAAAACATACACATTCTCAGTGTACATTCAAGAAATGTACATCAAAACATACGCTTTTTCATTGTACATTCAAGAAATGTAGATCAAAACATACACATTTTCATTGTACATTCAAGAAATGTACATCAAAACATACACATTTTCATTGTACACTCAAGAAATGTACATCAAAACATACACATTTTCATTGTACACTCAAGAAATGTACATCAAAACATACACTTTTTCATTGTACATTCAAGAAATGTATATCAAAACATAGACATTTTCATTGTACATTCAAGAAATGTACATTAAAACATACACATTTTCAGGGTACATTCAAGAAATGTATAACAAAAAATACACATTTTCAGTGTACATTCAAGAAATGTACATCAAAACAAACACATTTTCATTGTACACTAAAGAAATGTACATCAAAACATACACATTTTCATTGTACATTCAAGAAATATACATCAAAACATACACATTTTCATTGTACATTCAAGAAATGTACATCAAAACATACACATTTTCATTGTACACTCAAGAAATGTACATCAAAACATACACATTTTCATTGTCCATTCAAGAAATGTACATCAAAACATACACATTTTCATTGTACACTCAAGACATGTTCATCAAAACATACACATTTTCATTGTACATTCAAGAAATGTACATCAAAGCATATACATTTTCATTGTACACTCAAGAAATGTACTTCAAAACATACACATTTTCAGTGTACATTCAAGAAGTGTATATCAAAACATACACATTTTCATTGTACATTCAAGAAATGTACATCAAAACATACACATTTTCATTGTCCATTCAAGAAATATACATCAAAACATACACATTTTCATTGTACATTCAAGAAATGTACATCAAAACATACACATTTTCATTGTACATTCAAGGAATGTACATCAAAAGATACACATTTTCATTGTACATTCAAGAAATGTACATCAAAACACACACATTTTCAGTGTACATTCAAGAAATGTATATCAAAACATACACATTTTCAGTGTACATTCAAGAAATGTACATCAAAACATACAAATTTTCATTGTATATACAAGAAATGTACATCAAAACATACACATTTTCATTGTACATTAAAGAAATGTACATCAAAACCTACACATTTTCAGTGTACATTCAAGAAATGTACATCAAAACATACACATTTTCATTGTACACTCAAGAAATGTACATCAAAACATACACATCTTCAGTGTACATTCAAGAAATGTACATCAAAACATACACATTTTCATTGTATATACCAGAAATGTACATCAAAAGATACACATTTTCTTTGTATATAAAGGAAATGTACATCAAAACATACACATTTTCAGTGTACATTCAAGAAATGTACATCAAGACATACACATTTTCATTGTACATTCAAGAAATGTACATCAAAACATACACATTCTCATTGTACATTCAAGAAATGTACATCAAAACATACACATTTTGATTGTACACTCAAGAAATGTACATCAAAACATACACATTCTCATTGTACATTCAAGAAATGTACATCAAAACATACACATTTTGATTGTACACTCAAGAAATGTACATCAAAACATACACATTTTCATTGTACACTCAAGAAATGTACATCAAAACATACACATTTTGATTGTACATTCAAGAAATGTATATCAAAACATACACATTTTCATTGTACACTCAAGAAATGTACATCAAAACATACACATTTTCAGTGCACATTCAAGAAATGTATATCAAATCATACACATTTTCATTTTACGTTCCAGAAATGTACATCAAAACATACACATTTTCAGTGTACATTCAAGAAATGTATATAAAAAAATACACATTTTCAGTGTACATTCAAGAAATGTACATCAAAGCAAACACATTTTCATTGTACACTAAAGAAATGTACATCAAAACATACACATTTTCATTGTACATTCAAGAAATTCACATCAAAACATAGACATTTTCATTGTACATTCAAGAAATATACATCAAAACATACACATTTTCATTGTACATTCAAGAAATGTACATCAAAACATACACATTCTCATTGTACATTCAAGAAATGTACATCAAAACATACACATTTTGATTGTACACTCAAGAAATGTACATCAAAACATACACATTTTCATTGTACACTCAAGAAAAATACATCAAAACATACACATTTTCATTGTACATTCAAGAAATGTATATCAAAACATACACATTTTCATTGTACATTCAAGAAAGTACATCAAAACATACACAGTTTCATTGTACATTCAAGAAATGTACATCAAAACATACACATTTTCATTGTACATTCAAAGAATGTACATCAAAAAATACACACTTTCATTGTACATTCAAGAAATGTACATCAAAACATACACATTTTCAGTGTACATTCAAGAAATGTATAAAAAAAAATACACATTTTCAGTGTACATTCAAGAAATGTACATCAAAGCAAACACATTTTCATTGTACACTAAAGAAATGTACATCAAAGCATACACATTTTCATTGTACATTCAAGAAAATCACATCAAAACATACACATTTTCATTGTACATTCAAGAAATATACATCAAAACATACACATTTTCATTGTACATTCAAGAAATCTACATCAAAACATACACATTCTCATTGTACATTCAAGAAATGTACATCAAAACATACACATTTTGATTGTACACTCAAGAAATGTACATCAAAACATACACATTTTCATTGTACACTCAAGAAAAATACATCAAAACATACACATTTTCATTGTACATTCAAGAAATGTATATCAAAACATACACGTTTTCATTGTACATTCAAGAAAGTACATCAAAACATACACATTTTCATTGTACATTCAAGAAATGTACATCAAAACATACACATTTTCATTGTACATTCAAAGAATGTACATCAAAATATACACATTTTCATTGTACATTCAAGAAATGTACATCAAAACACACACATTTTCAGTGTACATTCAAGAAATGTATATCAAAACATACACATTTTCAGTGTACATTCAAGAAATGTACATCAAAACATACAAATCTTCATTGTATATACTAGAAATGTACATCAAAACATACACATTTTCATTGTATATACAAGAAATGTACATCAAAACATACACATTTTCAGTGTACATTCAAGAACTGTAGATGAAAACATATACATTTTCATTGTACATTCAAGAAATGTATATCACAACATACACATTTTCAGATTACATTCAAGAAATGTACATCAAAACATACACATTTTCATTGTATATACAAGAAATGTACATCAAAACATACACATTTTCAGTGTACATTCAAGAAATGTACATCAAAACATATACATTTTCATTGTATATACAAGAAATGTACATCAAAACATACACATTTTCAGGGTACATTCAAGAAATGTATATCAAAACATACACATTTTCATTGTGCACTCAAGAAATGTACATCAAAACATACACATTTTCATTGTCCATTCAAGAAATGTACATCAAAACATACACATTTTCATTGTACACTCAAGACATGTTCATCAAAACATACACATTTTCATTGTACATTCAAGAAATGTACATCAAAACATACACATTTTCATTGTATATACAAGAAATGTACATCAAAACATACACAATTCATTGTACACTAAACAAATGTACATCAAAACATACACATTCTCATTGTCCATTCAAGAAATGTACATCAAAACATACACATTTTCATTGTACAATCAAGAAATGTATATCAAAAGATAGACATTTTCAGTGTACATTCAAGAAATGTACATCAAAACATACACATTTTCATTGTATATACAAGAAATGTACATCAAAACATACACAATTCATTGTACACTAAACAAATGTACATCAAAACATACACATTCTCAGTGTACATTCAAGAAATGTACATCAAAACATACGCTTTTTCATTGTACATTCAAGAAATGTAGATCAAAACATACACATTTTCATTGTACATTCAAGAAATGTACATCAAAACATACACATTTTCATTGTACACTCAAGAAATGTACATCAAAACATACACATTTTCATTGTACACTCAAGAAATGTACATCAAAACATACACTTTTTCATTGTACATTCAAGAAATGTATATCAAAACATATACATTTTCATTGTACATTCAAGAAATGTACATTAAAACATACACATTTTCAGGGTACATTCAAGAAATGTATAACAAAAAATACACATTTTCAGTGTACATTCAAGAAATGTACATCAAAACAAACACATTTTCATTGTACACTAAAGAAATGTACATCAAAACATACACATTTTCATTGTACCTTCAAGAAATATACATCAAAACATACACATTTTCATTGTACATTCAAGAAATGTACATCAAAACATACACATTTTCATTGTACACTCAAGAAATGTACATCAAAACATACACATTTTCATTGTCCATTCAAGAAATGTACATCAAAACATACACATTTTCATTGTACACTCAAGACATGTTCATCAAAACATACACATTTTCATTGTACATTCAAGAAATGTACATCAAAACATACACATTTTCATTGTACACTCAAGAAATGTACTTCAAAACATACACATTTTCAGTGTACATTCAAGAAGTGTATATCAAAACATACACATTTTCATTGTACATTCAAGAAATGTACATCAAAACATACACATTTTCATTGTCCATTCAAGAAATATACATCAAAACATACACATTTTCATTGTACATTCAAGAAATGTACATCAAAACATACACATTTTCATTGTACATTCAAGGAATGTACATCAAAAGATACACATTTTCATTGTACATTCAAGAAATGTACATCAAAACACACACATTTTCAGTGTACATTCAAGAAATGTATATCAAAACATACATATTTTCAGTGTACATTCAAGAAATGTACATCAAAACATACAAATTTTCATTGTATATACAAGAAATGTACATCAAAACATACACATTTTCATTGTACATTAAAGAAATGTACATCAAAACCTACACATTTTCAGTGTACATTCAAGAAATGTACATCAAAACATACACATTTTCATTGTACACTCAAGAAATGTACCTCAAAACATACACATCTTCAGTGTACATTCAAGAAATGTACATCAAAACATACACATTTTCATTGTATATACCAGAAATGTACATCAAAAGATACACATTTTCTTTGTATATAAAGGAAATGTACATCAAAACATACACATTTTCAGTGTACATTCAAGAAATGTACATCAAGACATACACATTTTCATTGTACATTCAAGAAATGTACATCAAAACATACACATTCTCATTGTACATTCAAGAAATGTACATCAAAACATACACATTTTGATTGTACACTCAAGAAATGTACATCAAAACATACACATTCACATTGTACATTCAAGAAATGTACATCAAAACATACACATTTTGATTGTACACTCAAGATGTGTACATCAAAACATACACATTTTTATTGTACACTCAAGAAATGTACATCAAAACATACACATTTTGATTGTACATTCAAGAAATGTATATCAAAACATACACATTTTCATTGTACACTCAAGAAATGTACATCAAAACATACACATTTTCAGTGCACATTCAAGAAATGTATATCAAATCATACACATTTTCATTTTACGTTCCAGAAATGTACATCAAAACATACACATTTTCAGTGTACATTCAAGAAATGTATATAAAAAAATACACATTTTCAGTGTACATTCAAGAAATGTACATCAAAGCAAACACATTTTCATTGTACACTAAAGAAATGTACATCAAAACATACACATTTTCATTGTACATTCAAGAAATTCACATCAAAACATAGACATTTTCATTGTACATTCAAGAAATATACATCAAAACATACACATTTTCACTGTACATTCAAGAAATGTACATCAAAACATACTTATTCTCATTGTACATTCAAGAAATGTACATCAAAACATACACATTTTGATTGTACACTCAAGAAATGTACATCAAAACATACACATTTTCATTGTACACTCAAGAAAAATACATCAAAACATACACATTTTCATTGTACATTCAAGAAATGTATATCAAAACATACACATTTTCATTGTACATTCAAGAAAGTACATCAAAACATACACATTTTCATTGTACATTCAAGAAATGTACATCAAAACATACACATTTTCATTGTACATTCAAAGAATGTACATCAAAAAATACACACTTTCATTGTATATCAAGAAATGTACATCAAAACATACACATTTTCAGTGTACATTCAAGAAATGTATATAAAAAAATACACATTTTCAGTGTACATTCAAGAAATGTACATCAAAGCAAACACATTTTCATTGTACACTAAAGAAATGTACATCAAAACATACACATTTTCATTGTACATTCAAGAAAATCACATCAAAACATACACATTTTCATTGTACATTCAAGAAATATACATCAAAACATACACATTTTCATTGTACATTCAAGAAATCTACATCAAAACATACACATTCTCATTGTACATTCAAGAAATGTACATCAAAACATACACATTTTGATTGTACACTCAAGAAATGTACATCAAAACATACACATTTTCATTGTACACTCAAGAAAAATACATCAAAACATACACATTTTCATTGTACATTCAAGAAATGTATATCAAAACATACACGTTTTCATTGTACATTCAAGAAAGTACATCAAAACATACACATTTTCATTGTACATTCAAGAAATGCACATCAAAACATACACATTTTCATTGCACATTCAAAGAATGTACATCAAAATATACACATTTTCATTGTACATTCAAGAAATGTACATCAAAACACACACATTTTCAGTGTACATTCAAGAAATGTATATCAAAACATACACATTTTCAGTGTACATTCAAGAAATGTACATCAAAACATACAAATCTTCATTGTATATACTAGAAATGTACATCAAAACATACACATTTTCATTGTATATACAAGAAATGTACATCAAAACATACACATTTTCAGTGTACATTCAAGAACTGTACATGAAAACATATACATTTTCATTGTACATTCAAGAAATGTATATCACAACATACAAATTTTCAGATTACATTCAAGAAATGTACATCAAAACATACACATTTTCATTGTATATACAAGAAATGTACATCAAAACATACACATTTTCAGTGTACATTCAAGAAATGTACATCAAAACATATACACTTTCATTGTATATACAAGAAATGTACATCAAAACATACACATTTTCAGGGTACATTCAAGAAATGTATATCAAAACATACACATTTTCATTGTACACTCAAGAAATGTACATCAAAACATACACATTTTCATTGTCCATTCAAGAAATGTACATCAAAACATACACATTTTCATTGTACACTCAAGACATGTTCATCAAAACATACACATTTTCATTGTACATTCAAGAAATGTACATCAAAACATACACATTTTCATTGTATATACAAGAAATGTACATCAAAACATACACAATTCATTGTACACTAAACAAATGTACATCAAAACATACACATTCTCATTGTCCATTCAAGAAATGTACATCAAAACATACACATTTTCATTGTACAATCAAGAAATGTATATCAAAAGATAGACATTTTCAGTGTACATTCAAGAAATGTACATCAAAACATACACATTTTCATTGTATATACAAGAAATGTACATCAAAACATACACAATTCATTGTACACTAAACAAATGTACATCAAAACATACACATTCTCAGTGTACATTCAAGAAATGTACATCAAAACATACGCTTTTTCATTGTACATTCAAGAAATGTAGATCAAAACATACACATTTTCATTGTACATTCAAGAAATGTACATCAAAACATACACATTTTCATTGTACACTCAAGAAATGTACATCAAAACATACACATTTTCATTGTACAGTCAAGAAATGTACATCAAAACATACACTTTTTCATTGTACATTCAAGAAATGTATATCAAAACATACACATTTTCATTGTACATTCAAGAAATGTACATTAAAACATACACATTTTCAGGGTACATTCAAGAAATGTATAACAAAAAATACACATTTTCAGTGTACATTCAAGAAATGTACATCAAAACAAACACATTTTCATTGTACACTAAAGAAATGTACATCAAAACATACACATTTTCATTGTACCTTCAAGAAATATACATCAAAACATACACATTTTCATTGTACATTCAAGAAATGTACATCAAAACATACACAATTCATTGTACACTAAACAAATGTACATCAAAACATACACATTCTCAGTGTACATTCAAGAAATGTACATCAAAACATACGCTTTTTCATTGTACATTCAAGAAATGTAGATCAAAACATACACATTTTCATTGTACATTCAAGAAATGTACATCAAAACATACACATTTTCATTGTACACTCAAGAAATGTACATCAAAACATACACATTTTCATTGTACACTCAAGAAATGTACATCAAAACATACACTTTTTCATTGTACATTCAAGAAATGTATATCAAAACATACACATTTTCATTGTACATTCAAGAAATGTACATTAAAACATACACATTTTCAGGGTACATTCAAGAAATGTATAACAAAAAATACACATTTTCAGTGTACATTCAAGAAATGTACATCAAAACAAACACATTTTCATTGTACACTAAAGAAATGTACATCAAAACATACACATTTTCATTGTACCTTCAAGAAATATACATCAAAACATACACATTTTCATTGTACATTCAAGAAATGTACATCAAAACATACACATTTTCATTGTACACTCAAGAAATGTACATCAAAACATACACATTTTCATTGTCCATTCAAGAAATGTACATCAAAACATACACATTTTCATTGTACACTCAAGACATGTTCATCAAAACATACACATTTTCATTGTACATTCAAGAAATGTACATCAAAACATACACATTTTCATTGTACACTCAAGAAATGTACTTCAAAACATACACATTTTCAGTGTACATTCAAGAAGTGTATATCAAAACATACACATTTTCATTGTACATTCAAGAAATGTACATCAAAACATACACATTTTCATTGTCCATTCAAGAAATATACATCAAAACATACACATTTTCATTGTACATTCAAGAAATGTACATCAAAACATACACATTTTCATTGTACATTCAAGGAATGTACATCAAAAGATACACATTTTCATTGTACATTCAAGAAATGTACATCAAAACACACACATTTTCAGTGTACATTCAAGAAATGTATATCAAAACATACATATTTTCAGTGTACATTCAAGAAATGTACATCAAAACATACAAATTTTCATTGTATATACAAGAAATGTACATCAAAACATACACATTTTCATTGTACATTAAAGAAATGTACATCAAAACCTACACATTTTCAGTGTACATTCAAGAAATGTACATCAAAACATACACATTTTCATTGTACACTCAAGAAATGTACCTCAAAACATACACATCTTCAGTGTACATTCAAGAAATGTACATCAAAACATACACATTTTCATTGTATATACCAGAAATGTACATCAAAAGATACACATTTTCTTTGTATATAAAGGAAATGTACATCAAAACATACACATTTTCAGTGTACATTCAAGAAATGTACATCAAGACATACACATTTTCATTGTACATTCAAGAAATGTACATCAAAACATACACATTCTCATTGTACATTCAAGAAATGTACATCAAAACATACACATTTTGATTGTACACTCAAGAAATGTACATCAAAACATACACATTCACATTGTACATTCAAGAAATGTACATCAAAACATACACATTTTGATTGGACACTCAAGATGTGTACATCAAAACATACACATTTTTATTGTACACTCAAGAAATGTACATCAAAACATACACATTTTGATTGTACATTCAAGAAATGTATATCAAAACATACACATTTTCATTGTACACTCAAGAAATGTACATCAAAACATACACATTTTCAGTGCACATTCAAGAAATGTATATCAAATCATACACATTTTCATTTTACGTTCCAGAAATGTACATCAAAACATACACATTTTCAGTGTACATTCAAGAAATGTATATAAAAAAATACACATTTTCAGTGTACATTCAAGAATTGTACATCAAAGCAAACACATTTTCATTGTACACTAAAGAAATGTACATCAAAACATACACATTTTCATTGTACATTCAAGAAATTCACATCAAAACATAGACATTTTCATTGTACATTCAAGAAATATACATCAAAACATACACATTTTCACTGTACATTCAAGAAATGTACATCAAAACATACTTATTCTCATTGTACATTCAAGAAATGTACATCAAAACATACACATTTTGATTGTACACTCAAGAAATGTACATCAAAACATACACATTTTCATTGTACACTCAAGAAAAATACATCAAAACATACACATTTTCATTGTACATTCAAGAAATGTATATCAAAACATACACATTTTCATTGTACATTCAAGAAAGTACATCAAAACATACACATTTTCATTGTACATTCAAGAAATGTACATCAAAACATACACATTTTCATTGTACATTCAAAGAATGTACATCAAAAAATACACACTTTCATTGTATATCAAGAAATGTACATCAAAACATACACATTTTCAGTGTACATTCAAGAAATGTATATAAAAAAATACACATTTTCAGTGTACATTCAAGAAATGTACATCAAAGCAAACACATTTTCATTGTACACTAAAGAAATGTACATCAAAACATACACATTTTCATTGTACATTCAAGAAAATCACATCAAAACATACACATTTTCATTGTACATTCAAGAAATATACATCAAAACATACACATTTTCATTGTACATTCAAGAAATCTACATCAAAACATACACATTCTCATTGTACATTCAAGAAATGTACATCAAAACATACACATTTTGATTGTACACTCAAGAAATGTACATCAAAACATACACATTTTCATTGTACACTCAAGAAAAATACATCAAAACATACACATTTTCATTGTACATTCAAGAAATGTATATCAAAACATACACGTTTTCATTGTACATTCAAGAAAGTACATCAAAACATACACATTTTCATTGTACATTCAAGAAATGTACATCAAAACATACACATTTTCATTGCACATTCAAAGAATGTACATCAAAATATACACATTTTCATTGTACATTCAAGAAATGTACATCAAAACACACACATTTTCAGTGTACATTCAAGAAATGTATATCAAAACATACACATTTTCAGTGTACATTCAAGAAATGTACATCAAAACATACAAATCTTCATTGTATATACTAGAAATGTACATCAAAACATACACATTTTCATTGTATATACAAGAAATGTACATCAAAACATACACATTTTCAGTGTACATTCAAGAACTGTACATGAAAACATATACATTTTCATTGTACATTCAAGAAATGTATATCACAACATACAAATTTTCAGATTACATTCAAGAAATGTACATCAAAACATACACATTTTCATTGTATATACAAGAAATGTACATCAAAACATACACATTTTCAGTGTACATTCAAGAAATGTACATCAAAACATATACACTTTCATTGTATATACAAGAAATGTACATCAAAACATACACATTTTCAGGGTACATTCAAGAAATGTATATCAAAACATACACATTTTCATTGTACACTCAAGAAATGTACATCAAAACATACACATTTTCATTGTCCATTCAAGAAATGTACATCAAAACATACACATTTTCATTGTACACTCAAGACATGTTCATCAAAACATACACATTTTCATTGTACATTCAAGAAATGTACATCAAAACATACACATTTTCATTGTATATACAAGAAATGTACATCAAAACATACACAATTCATTGTACACTAAACAAATGTACATCAAAACATACACATTCTCATTGTCCATTCAAGAAATGTACATCAAAACATACACATTTTCATTGTACAATCAAGAAATGTATATCAAAAGATAGACATTTTCAGTGTACATTCAAGAAATGTACATCAAAACATACACATTTTCATTGTATATACAAGAAATGTACATCAAAACATACACAATTCATTGTACACTAAACAAATGTACATCAAAACATACACATTCTCAGTGTACATTCAAGAAATGTACATCAAAACATACGCTTTTTCATTGTACATTCAAGAAATGTAGATCAAAACATACACATTTTCATTGTACATTCAAGAAATGTACATCAAAACATACACATTTTCATTGTACACTCAAGAAATGTACATCAAAACATACACATTTTCATTGTACAGTCAAGAAATGTACATCAAAACATACACTTTTTCATTGTACATTCAAGAAATGTATATCAAAACATACACATTTTCATTGTACATTCAAGAAATGTACATTAAAACATACACATTTTCAGGGTACATTCAAGAAATGTATAACAAAAAATACACATTTTCAGTGTACATTCAAGAAATGTACATCAAAACAAACACATTTTCATTGTACACTAAAGAAATGTACATCAAAACATACACATTTTCATTGTACCTTCAAGAAATATACATCAAAACATACACATTTTCATTGTACATTCAAGAAATGTACATCAAAACATACACAATTCATTGTACACTAAACAAATGTACATCAAAACATACACATTCTCAGTGTACATTCAAGAAATGTACATCAAAACATACGCTTTTTCATTGTACATTCAAGAAATGTAGATCAAAACATACACATTTTCATTGTACATTCAAGAAATGTACATCAAAACATACACATTTTCATTGTACACTCAAGAAATGTACATCAAAACATACACTTTTTCATTGTACATTCAAGAAATGTATATCAAAACATACACATTTTCATTGTACATTCAAGAAATGTACATTAAAACATACACATTTTCAGGGTACATTCAAGAAATGTATAACAAAAAATACACATTTTCAGTGTACATTCAAGAAATGTACATCAAAACAAACACATTTTCATTGTACACTAAAGAAATGTACATCAAAACATACACATTTTCATTGTACCTTCAAGAAATATACATCAAAACATACACATTTTCATTGTACATTCAAGAAATGTACATCAAAACATACACATTTTCATTGTACACTCAAGAAATGTACATCAAAACATACACATTTTCATTGTCCATTCAAGAAATGTACATCAAAACATACACATTTTCATTGTACACTCAAGACATGTTCATCAAAACATACACATTTTCATTGTACATTCAAGAAATGTACATCAAAACATACACATTTTCATTGTACACTCAAGAAATGTACTTCAAAACATACACATTTTCAGTGTACATTCAAGAAGTGTATATCAAAACATACACATTTTCATTGTACATTCAAGAAATGTACATCAAAACATACACATTTTCATTGTCCATTCAAGAAATATACATCAAAACATACACATTTTCATTGTACATTCAAGAAATGTACATCAAAACATACACATTTTCATTGTACATTCAAGGAATGTACATCAAAAGATACACATTTTCATTGTACATTCAAGAAATGTACATCAAAACACACACATTTTCAGTGTACATTCAAGAAATGTATATCAAAACATACATATTTTCAGTGTACATTCAAGAAATGTACATCAAAACATACAAATTTTCATTGTATATACAAGAAATGTACATCAAAACATACACATTTTCATTGTACATTAAAGAAATGTACATCAAAACCTACACATTTTCAGTGTACATTCAAGAAATGTACATCAAAACATACACATTTTCATTGTACACTCAAGAAATGTACCTCAAAACATACACATCTTCAGTGTACATTCAAGAAATGTACATCAAAACATACACATTTTCATTGTATATACCAGAAATGTACATCAAAAGATACACATTTTCTTTGTATATAAAGGAAATGTACATCAAAACATACACATTTTCAGTGTACATTCAAGAAATGTACATCAAGACATACACATTTTCATTGTACATTCAAGAAATGTACATCAAAACATACACATTCTCATTGTACATTCAAGAAATGTACATCAAAACATACACATTTTGATTGTACACTCAAGAAATGTACATCAAAACATACACATTCACATTGTACATTCAAGAAATGTACATCAAAACATACACATTTTGATTGTACACTCAAGATGTGTACATCAAAACATACACATTTTTATTGTACACTCAAGAACTGTACATCAAAACATACACATTTTGATTGTACATTCAAGAAATGTATATCAAAACATACACATTTTCATTGTACACTCAAGAAATGTACATCAAAACATACACATTTTCAGTGCACATTCAAGAAATGTATATCAAATCATACACATTTTCATTTTACGTTCCAGAAATGTACATCAAAACATACACATTTTCAGTGTACATTCAAGAAATGTATATAAAAAAATACACATTTTCAGTGTACATTCAAGAAATGTACATCAAAGCAAACACATTTTCATTGTACACTAAAGAAATGTACATCAAAACATACACATTTTCATTGTACATTCAAGAAATTCACATCAAAACATAGACATTTTCATTGTACATTCAAGAAATATACATCAAAACATACACATTTTCACTGTACATTCAAGAAATGTACATCAAAACATACTTATTCTCATTGTACATTCAAGAAATGTACATCAAAACATACACATTTTCATTGTATATACAAGAAATGTACATCAAAACATACACAATTCATTGTACACTAAACAAATGTACATCAAAACATACACATTCTCATTGTCCATTCAAGAAATGTACATCAAAACATACACATTTTCATTGTACAATCAAGAAATGTATATCAAAAGATAGACATTTTCAGTGTACATTCAAGAAATGTACATCAAAACATACACATTTTCATTGTATATACAAGAAATGTACATCAAAACATACACAATTCATTGTACACTAAACAAATGTACATCAAAACATACACATTCTCAGTGTACATTCAAGAAATGTACATCAAAACATACGCTTTTTCATTGTACATTCAAGAAATGTAGATCAAAACATACACATTTTCATTGTACATTCAAGAAATGTACATCAAAACATACACATTTTCATTGTACACTCAAGAAATGTACATCAAAACATACACATTTTCATTGTACAGTCAAGAAATGTACATCAAAACATACACTTTTTCATTGTACATTCAAGAAATGTATATCAAAACATACACATTTTCATTGTACACTCAAGAAATGTACATCAAAACATACACATTTTCAGTGCACATTCAAGAAATGTATATCAAATCATACACATTTTCATTTTACGTTCCAGAAATGTACATCAAAACATACACATTTTCAGTGTACATTCAAGAAATGTATATAAAAAAATACACATTTTCAGTGTACATTCAAGAATTGTACATCAAAGCAAACACATTTTCATTGTACACTAAAGAAATGTACATCAAAACATACACATTTTCATTGTACATTCAAGAAATTCACATCAAAACATAGACATTTTCATTGTACATTCAAGAAATATACATCAAAACATACACATTTTCACTGTACATTCAAGAAATGTACATCAAAACATACTTATTCTCATTGTACATTCAAGAAATGTACATCAAAACATACACATTTTGATTGTACACTCAAGAAATGTACATCAAAACATACACATTTTCATTGTACACTCAAGAAAAATACATCAAAACATACACATTTTCATTGTACATTCAAGAAATGTATATCAAAACATACACATTTTCATTGTACATTCAAGAAAGTACATCAAAACATACACATTTTCATTGTACATTCAAGAAATGTACATCAAAACATACACATTTTCATTGTACATTCAAAGAATGTACATCAAAAAATACACACTTTCATTGTATATCAAGAAATGTACATCAAAACATACACATTTTCAGTGTACATTCAAGAAATGTATATAAAAAAATACACATTTTCAGTGTACATTCAAGAAATGTACATCAAAGCAAACACATTTTCATTGTACACTAAAGAAATGTACATCAAAACATACACATTTTCATTGTACATTCAAGAAAATCACATCAAAACATACACATTTTCATTGTACATTCAAGAAATATACATCAAAACATACACATTTTCATTGTACATTCAAGAAATCTACATCAAAACATACACATTCTCATTGTACATTCAAGAAATGTACATCAAAACATACACATTTTGATTGTACACTCAAGAAATGTACATCAAAACATACACATTTTCATTGTACACTCAAGAAAAATACATCAAAACATACACATTTTCATTGTACATTCAAGAAATGTATATCAAAACATACACGTTTTCATTGTACATTCAAGAAAGTACATCAAAACATACACATTTTCATTGTACATTCAAGAAATGTACATCAAAACATACACATTTTCATTGCACATTCAAAGAATGTACATCAAAATATACACATTTTCATTGTACATTCAAGAAATGTACATCAAAACACACACATTTTCAGTGTACATTCAAGAAATGTATATCAAAACATACACATTTTCAGTGTACATTCAAGAAATGTACATCAAAACATACAAATCTTCATTGTATATACTAGAAATGTACATCAAAACATACACATTTTCATTGTATATACAAGAAATGTACATCAAAACATACACATTTTCAGTGTACATTCAAGAACTGTACATGAAAACATATACATTTTCATTGTACATTCAAGAAATGTATATCACAACATACAAATTTTCAGATTACATTCAAGAAATGTACATCAAAACATACACATTTTCATTGTATATACAAGAAATGTACATCAAAACATACACATTTTCAGTGTACATTCAAGAAATGTACATCAAAACATATACACTTTCATTGTATATACAAGAAATGTACATCAAAACATACACATTTTCAGGGTACATTCAAGAAATGTATATCAAAACATACACATTTTCATTGTACACTCAAGAAATGTACATCAAAACATACACATTTTCATTGTCCATTCAAGAAATGTACATCAAAACATACACATTTTCATTGTACACTCAAGACATGTTCATCAAAACATACACATTTTCATTGTACATTCAAGAAATGTACATCAAAACATACACATTTTCATTGTATATACAAGAAATGTACATCAAAACATACACAATTCATTGTACACTAAACAAATGTACATCAAAACATACACATTCTCATTGTCCATTCAAGAAATGTACATCAAAACATACACATTTTCATTGTACAATCAAGAAATGTATATCAAAAGATAGACATTTTCAGTGTACATTCAAGAAATGTACATCAAAACATACACATTTTCATTGTATATACAAGAAATGTACATCAAAACATACACAATTCATTGTACACTAAACAAATGTACATCAAAACATACACATTCTCAGTGTACATTCAAGAAATGTACATCAAAACATACGCTTTTTCATTGTACATTCAAGAAATGTAGATCAAAACATACACATTTTCATTGTACATTCAAGAAATGTACATCAAAACATACACATTTTCATTGTACACTCAAGAAATGTACATCAAAACATACACATTTTCATTGTACAGTCAAGAAATGTACATCAAAACATACACTTTTTCATTGTACATTCAAGAAATGTATATCAAAACATACACATTTTCATTGTACATTCAAGAAATGTACATTAAAACATACACATTTTCAGGGTACATTCAAGAAATGTATAACAAAAAATACACATTTTCAGTGTACATTCAAGAAATGTACATCAAAACAAACACATTTTCATTGTACACTAAAGAAATGTACATCAAAACATACACATTTTCATTGTACCTTCAAGAAATATACATCAAAACATACACATTTTCATTGTACATTCAAGAAATGTACATCAAAACATACACAATTCATTGTACACTAAACAAATGTACATCAAAACATACACATTCTCAGTGTACATTCAAGAAATGTACATCAAAACATACGCTTTTTCATTGTACATTCAAGAAATGTAGATCAAAACATACACATTTTCATTGTACATTCAAGAAATGTACATCAAAACATACACATTTTCATTGTACACTCAAGAAATGTACATCAAAACATACACTTTTTCATTGTACATTCAAGAAATGTATATCAAAACATACACATTTTCATTGTACATTCAAGAAATGTACATTAAAACATACACATTTTCAGGGTACATTCAAGAAATGTATAACAAAAAATACACATTTTCAGTGTACATTCAAGAAATGTACATCAAAACAAACACATTTTCATTGTACACTAAAGAAATGTACATCAAAACATACACATTTTCATTGTACCTTCAAGAAATATACATCAAAACATACACATTTTCATTGTACATTCAAGAAATGTACATCAAAACATACACATTTTCATTGTACACTCAAGAAATGTACATCAAAACATACACATTTTCATTGTCCATTCAAGAAATGTACATCAAAACATACACATTTTCATTGTACACTCAAGACATGTTCATCAAAACATACACATTTTCATTGTACATTCAAGAAATGTACATCAAAACATACACATTTTCATTGTACACTCAAGAAATGTACTTCAAAACATACACATTTTCAGTGTACATTCAAGAAGTGTATATCAAAACATACACATTTTCATTGTACATTCAAGAAATGTACATCAAAACATACACATTTTCATTGTCCATTCAAGAAATATACATCAAAACATACACATTTTCATTGTACATTCAAGAAATGTACATCAAAACATACACATTTTCATTGTACATTCAAGGAATGTACATCAAAAGATACACATTTTCATTGTACATTCAAGAAATGTACATCAAAACACACACATTTTCAGTGTACATTCAAGAAATGTATATCAAAACATACATATTTTCAGTGTACATTCAAGAAATGTACATCAAAACATACAAATTTTCATTGTATATACAAGAAATGTACATCAAAACATACACATTTTCATTGTACATTAAAGAAATGTACATCAAAACCTACACATTTTCAGTGTACATTCAAGAAATGTACATCAAAACATACACATTTTCATTGTACACTCAAGAAATGTACCTCAAAACATACACATCTTCAGTGTACATTCAAGAAATGTACATCAAAACATACACATTTTCATTGTATATACCAGAAATGTACATCAAAAGATACACATTTTCTTTGTATATAAAGGAAATGTACATCAAAACATACACATTTTCAGTGTACATTCAAGAAATGTACATCAAGACATACACATTTTCATTGTACATTCAAGAAATGTACATCAAAACATACACATTCTCATTGTACATTCAAGAAATGTACATCAAAACATACACATTTTGATTGTACACTCAAGAAATGTACATCAAAACATACACATTCACATTGTACATTCAAGAAATGTACATCAAAACATACACATTTTGATTGTACACTCAAGATGTGTACATCAAAACATACACATTTTTATTGTACACTCAAGAACTGTACATCAAAACATACACATTTTGATTGTACATTCAAGAAATGTATATCAAAACATACACATTTTCATTGTACACTCAAGAAATGTACATCAAAACATACACATTTTCAGTGCACATTCAAGAAATGTATATCAAATCATACACATTTTCATTTTACGTTCCAGAAATGTACATCAAAACATACACATTTTCAGTGTACATTCAAGAAATGTATATAAAAAAATACACATTTTCAGTGTACATTCAAGAAATGTACATCAAAGCAAACACATTTTCATTGTACACTAAAGAAATGTACATCAAAACATACACATTTTCATTGTACATTCAAGAAATTCACATCAAAACATAGACATTTTCATTGTACATTCAAGAAATATACATCAAAACATACACATTTTCACTGTACATTCAAGAAATGTACATCAAAACATACTTATTCTCATTGTACATTCAAGAAATGTACATCAAAACATACACATTTTCATTGTATATACAAGAAATGTACATCAAAACATACACAATTCATTGTACACTAAACAAATGTACATCAAAACATACACATTCTCATTGTCCATTCAAGAAATGTACATCAAAACATACACATTTTCATTGTACAATCAAGAAATGTATATCAAAAGATAGACATTTTCAGTGTACATTCAAGAAATGTACATCAAAACATACACATTTTCATTGTATATACAAGAAATGTACATCAAAACATACACAATTCATTGTACACTAAACAAATGTACATCAAAACATACACATTCTCAGTGTACATTCAAGAAATGTACATCAAAACATACGCTTTTTCATTGTACATTCAAGAAATGTAGATCAAAACATACACATTTTCATTGTACATTCAAGAAATGTACATCAAAACATACACATTTTCATTGTACACTCAAGAAATGTACATCAAAACATACACATTTTCATTGTACAGTCAAGAAATGTACATCAAAACATACACTTTTTCATTGTACATTCAAGAAATGTATATCAAAACATACACATTTTCATTGTACATTCAAGAAATGTACATTAAAACATACACATTTTCAGGGTACATTCAAGAAATGTATAACAAAAAATACACATTTTCAGTGTACATTCAAGAAATGTACATCAAAACAAACACATTTTCATTGTACACTAAAGAAATGTACATCAAAACATACACATTTTCATTGTACCTTCAAGAAATATACATCAAAACATACACATTTTCATTGTACATTCAAGAAATGTACATCAAAACATACACAATTCATTGTACACTAAACAAATGTACATCAAAACATACACATTCTCAGTGTACATTCAAGAAATGTACATCAAAACATACGCTTTTTCATTGTACATTCAAGAAATGTAGATCAAAACATACACATTTTCATTGTACATTCAAGAAATGTACATCAAAACATACACATTTTCATTGTACACTCAAGAAATGTACATCAAAACATACACATTTTCATTGTACAGTCAAGAAATGTACATCAAAACATACACTTTTTCATTGTACATTCAAGAAATGTATATCAAAACATACACATTTTCATTGTACATTCAAGAAATGTACATTAAAACATACACATTTTCAGGGTACATTCAAGAAATGTATAACAAAAAATACACATTTTCAGTGTACATTCAAGAAATGTACATCAAAACAAACACATTTTCATTGTACACTAAAGAAATGTACATCAAAACATACACATTTTCATTGTACCTTCAAGAAATATACATCAAAACATACACATTTTCATTGTACATTCAAGAAATGTACATCAAAACATACACATTTTCATTGTACACTCAAGAAATGTACATCAAAACATACACATTTTCATTGTCCATTCAAGAAATGTACATCAAAACATACACATTTTCATTGTACACTCAAGACATGTTCATCAAAACATACACATTTTCATTGTACATTCAAGAAATGTACATCAAAACATACACATTTTCATTGTACACTCAAGAAATGTACTTCAAAACATACACATTTTCAGTGTACATTCAAGAAGTGTATATCAAAACATACACATTTTCATTGTACATTCAAGAAATGTACATCAAAACATACACATTTTCATTGTCCATTCAAGAAATATACATCAAAACATACACATTTTCATTGTACATTCAAGAAATGTACATCAAAACATACACATTTTCATTGTACATTCAAGGAATGTACATCAAAAGATACACATTTTCATTGTACATTCAAGAAATGTACATCAAAACACACACATTTTCAGTGTACATTCAAGAAATGTATATCAAAACATACATATTTTCAGTGTACATTCAAGAAATGTACATCAAAACATACAAATTTTCATTGTATATACAAGAAATGTACATCAAAACATACACATTTTCATTGTACATTAAAGAAATGTACATCAAAACCTACACATTTTCAGTGTACATTCAAGAAATGTACATCAAAACATACACATTTTCATTGTACACTCAAGAAATGTACCTCAAAACATACACATCTTCAGTGTACATTCAAGAAATGTACATCAAAACATACACATTTTCATTGTATATACCAGAAATGTACATCAAAAGATACACATTTTCTTTGTATATAAAGGAAATGTACATCAAAACATACACATTTTCAGTGTACATTCAAGAAATGTACATCAAGACATACACATTTTCATTGTACATTCAAGAAATGTACATCAAAACATACACATTCTCATTGTACATTCAAGAAATGTACATCAAAACATACACATTTTGATTGTACACTCAAGAAATGTACATCAAAACATACACATTCACATTGTACATTCAAGAAATGTACATCAAAACATACACATTTTGATTGGACACTCAAGATGTGTACATCAAAACATACACATTTTTATTGTACACTCAAGAAATGTACATCAAAACATACACATTTTGATTGTACATTCAAGAAATGTATATCAAAACATACACATTTTCATTGTACACTCAAGAAATGTACATCAAAACATACACATTTTCAGTGCACATTCAAGAAATGTATATCAAATCATACACATTTTCATTTTACGTTCCAGAAATGTACATCAAAACATACACATTTTCAGTGTACATTCAAGAAATGTATATAAAAAAATACACATTTTCAGTGTACATTCAAGAATTGTACATCAAAGCAAACACATTTTCATTGTACACTAAAGAAATGTACATCAAAACATACACATTTTCATTGTACATTCAAGAAATTCACATCAAAACATAGACATTTTCATTGTACATTCAAGAAATATACATCAAAACATACACATTTTCACTGTACATTCAAGAAATGTACATCAAAACATACTTATTCTCATTGTACATTCAAGAAATGTACATCAAAACATACACATTTTGATTGTACACTCAAGAAATGTACATCAAAACATACACATTTTCATTGTACACTCAAGAAAAATACATCAAAACATACACATTTTCATTGTACATTCAAGAAATGTATATCAAAACATACACATTTTCATTGTACATTCAAGAAAGTACATCAAAACATACACATTTTCATTGTACATTCAAGAAATGTACATCAAAACATACACATTTTCATTGTACATTCAAAGAATGTACATCAAAAAATACACACTTTCATTGTATATCAAGAAATGTACATCAAAACATACACATTTTCAGTGTACATTCAAGAAATGTATATAAAAAAATACACATTTTCAGTGTACATTCAAGAAATGTACATCAAAGCAAACACATTTTCATTGTACACTAAAGAAATGTACATCAAAACATACACATTTTCATTGTACATTCAAGAAAATCACATCAAAACATACACATTTTCATTGTACATTCAAGAAATATACATCAAAACATACACATTTTCATTGTACATTCAAGAAATCTACATCAAAACATACACATTCTCATTGTACATTCAAGAAATGTACATCAAAACATACACATTTTGATTGTACACTCAAGAAATGTACATCAAAACATACACATTTTCATTGTACACTCAAGAAAAATACATCAAAACATACACATTTTCATTGTACATTCAAGAAATGTATATCAAAACATACACGTTTTCATTGTACATTCAAGAAAGTACATCAAAACATACACATTTTCATTGTACATTCAAGAAATGTACATCAAAACATACACATTTTCATTGCACATTCAAAGAATGTACATCAAAATATACACATTTTCATTGTACATTCAAGAAATGTACATCAAAACACACACATTTTCAGTGTACATTCAAGAAATGTATATCAAAACATACACATTTTCAGTGTACATTCAAGAAATGTACATCAAAACATACAAATCTTCATTGTATATACTAGAAATGTACATCAAAACATACACATTTTCATTGTATATACAAGAAATCTACATCAAAACATACACATTTTCAGTGTACATTCAAGAACTGTACATGAAAACATATACATTTTCATTGTACATTCAAGAAATGTATATCACAACATACAAATTTTCAGATTACATTCAAGAAATGTACATCAAAACATACACATTTTCATTGTATATACAAGAAATGTACATCAAAACATACACATTTTCAGTGTACATTCAAGAAATGTACATCAAAACATATACACTTTCATTGTATATACAAGAAATGTACATCAAAACATACACATTTTCAGGGTACATTCAAGAAATGTATATCAAAACATACACATTTTCATTGTACACTCAAGAAATGTACATCAAAACATACACATTTTCATTGTCCATTCAAGAAATGTACATCAAAACATACACATTTTCATTGTACACTCAAGACATGTTCATCAAAACATACACATTTTCATTGTACATTCAAGAAATGTACATCAAAACATACACATTTTCATTGTATATACAAGAAATGTACATCAAAACATACACAATTCATTGTACACTAAACAAATGTACATCAAAACATACACATTCTCATTGTCCATTCAAGAAATGTACATCAAAACATACACATTTTCATTGTACAATCAAGAAATGTATATCAAAAGATAGACATTTTCAGTGTACATTCAAGAAATGTACATCAAAACATACACATTTTCATTGTATATACAAGAAATGTACATCAAAACATACACAATTCATTGTACACTAAACAAATGTACATCAAAACATACACATTCTCAGTGTACATTCAAGAAATGTACATCAAAACATACGCTTTTTCATTGTACATTCAAGAAATGTAGATCAAAACATACACATTTTCATTGTACATTCAAGAAATGTACATCAAAACATACACATTTTCATTGTACACTCAAGAAATGTACATCAAAACATACACATTTTCATTGTACAGTCAAGAAATGTACATCAAAACATACACTTTTTCATTGTACATTCAAGAAATGTATATCAAAACATACACATTTTCATTGTACATTCAAGAAATGTACATTAAAACATACACATTTTCAGGGTACATTCAAGAAATGTATAACAAAAAATACACATTTTCAGTGTACATTCAAGAAATGTACATCAAAACAAACACATTTTCATTGTACACTAAAGAAATGTACATCAAAACATACACATTTTCATTGTACCTTCAAGAAATATACATCAAAACATACACATTTTCATTGTACATTCAAGAAATGTACATCAAAACATACACAATTCATTGTACACTAAACAAATGTACATCAAAACATACACATTCTCAGTGTACATTCAAGAAATGTACATCAAAACATACGCTTTTTCATTGTACATTCAAGAAATGTAGATCAAAACATACACATTTTCATTGTACATTCAAGAAATGTACATCAAAACATACACATTTTCATTGTACACTCAAGAAATGTACATCAAAACATACACTTTTTCATTGTACATTCAAGAAATGTATATCAAAACATACACATTTTCATTGTACATTCAAGAAATGTACATTAAAACATACACATTTTCAGGGTACATTCAAGAAATGTATAACAAAAAATACACATTTTCAGTGTACATTCAAGAAATGTACATCAAAACAAACACATTTTCATTGTACACTAAAGAAATGTACATCAAAACATACACATTTTCATTGTACCTTCAAGAAATATACATCAAAACATACACATTTTCATTGTACATTCAAGAAATGTACATCAAAACATACACATTTTCATTGTACACTCAAGAAATGTACATCAAAACATACACATTTTCATTGTCCATTCAAGAAATGTACATCAAAACATACACATTTTCATTGTACACTCAAGACATGTTCATCAAAACATACACATTTTCATTGTACATTCAAGAAATGTACATCAAAACATACACATTTTCATTGTACACTCAAGAAATGTACTTCAAAACATACACATTTTCAGTGTACATTCAAGAAGTGTATATCAAAACATACACATTTTCATTGTACATTCAAGAAATGTACATCAAAACATACACATTTTCATTGTCCATTCAAGAAATATACATCAAAACATACACATTTTCATTGTACATTCAAGAAATGTACATCAAAACATACACATTTTCATTGTACATTCAAGGAATGTACATCAAAAGATACACATTTTCATTGTACATTCAAGAAATGTACATCAAAACACACACATTTTCAGTGTACATTCAAGAAATGTATATCAAAACATACATATTTTCAGTGTACATTCAAGAAATGTACATCAAAACATACAAATTTTCATTGTATATACAAGAAATGTACATCAAAACATACACATTTTCATTGTACATTAAAGAAATGTACATCAAAACCTACACATTTTCAGTGTACATTCAAGAAATGTACATCAAAACATACACATTTTCATTGTACACTCAAGAAATGTACCTCAAAACATACACATCTTCAGTGTACATTCAAGAAATGTACATCAAAACATACACATTTTCATTGTATATACCAGAAATGTACATCAAAAGATACACATTTTCTTTGTATATAAAGGAAATGTACATCAAAACATACACATTTTCAGTGTACATTCAAGAAATGTACATCAAGACATACACATTTTCATTGTACATTCAAGAAATGTACATCAAAACATACACATTCTCATTGTACATTCAAGAAATGTACATCAAAACATACACATTTTGATTGTACACTCAAGAAATGTACATCAAAACATACACATTCACATTGTACATTCAAGAAATGTACATCAAAACATACACATTTTGATTGTACACTCAAGATGTGTACATCAAAACATACACATTTTTATTGTACACTCAAGAACTGTACATCAAAACATACACATTTTGATTGTACATTCAAGAAATGTATATCAAAACATACACATTTTCATTGTACACTCAAGAAATGTACATCAAAACATACACATTTTCAGTGCACATTCAAGAAATGTATATCAAATCATACACATTTTCATTTTACGTTCCAGAAATGTACATCAAAACATACACATTTTCAGTGTACATTCAAGAAATGTATATAAAAAAATACACATTTTCAGTGTACATTCAAGAAATGTACATCAAAGCAAACACATTTTCATTGTACACTAAAGAAATGTACATCAAAACATACACATTTTCATTGTACATTCAAGAAATTCACATCAAAACATAGACATTTTCATTGTACATTCAAGAAATATACATCAAAACATACACATTTTCACTGTACATTCAAGAAATGTACATCAAAACATACTTATTCTCATTGTACATTCAAGAAATGTACATCAAAACATACACATTTTGATTGTACACTCAAGAAATGTACATCAAAACATACACATTTTCATTGTACACTCAAGAAAAATACATCAAAACATACACATTTTCATTGTACATTCAAGAAATGTATATCAAAACATACACATTTTCATTGTACATTCAAGAAAGTACATCAAAACATACACATTTTCATTGTACATTCAAGAAATGTACATCAAAACATACACATTTTCATTGTACATTCAAAGAATGTACATCAAAAAATACACACTTTCATTGTATATCAAGAAATGTACATCAAAACATACACATTTTCAGTGTACATTCAAGAAATGTATATAAAAAAATACACATTTTCAGTGTACATTCAAGAAATGTACATCAAAGCAAACACATTTTCATTGTACACTAAAGAAATGTACATCAAAACATACACATTTTCATTGTACATTCAAGAAAATCACATCAAAACATACACATTTTCATTGTACATTCAAGAAATATACATCAAAACATACACATTTTCATTGTACATTCAAGAAATCTACATCAAAACATACACATTCTCATTGTACATTCAAGAAATGTACATCAAAACATACACATTTTGATTGTACACTCAAGAAATGTACATCAAAACATACACATTTTCATTGTACACTCAAGAAAAATACATCAAAACATACACATTTTCATTGTACATTCAAGAAATGTATATCAAAACATACACGTTTTCATTGTACATTCAAGAAAGTACATCAAAACATACACATTTTCATTGTACATTCAAGAAATGTACATCAAAACATACACATTTTCATTGCACATTCAAAGAATGTACATCAAAATATACACATTTTCATTGTACATTCAAGAAATGTACATCAAAACACACACATTTTCAGTGTACATTCAAGAAATGTATATCAAAACATACACATTTTCAGTGTACATTCAAGAAATGTACATCAAAACATACAAATCTTCATTGTATATACTAGAAATGTACATCAAAACATACACATTTTCATTGTATATACAAGAAATGTACATCAAAACATACACATTTTCAGTGTACATTCAAGAACTGTACATGAAAACATATACATTTTCATTGTACATTCAAGAAATGTATATCACAACATACAAATTTTCAGATTACATTCAAGAAATGTACATCAAAACATACACATTTTCATTGTATATACAAGAAATGTACATCAAAACATACACATTTTCAGTGTACATTCAAGAAATGTACATCAAAACATATACACTTTCATTGTATATACAAGAAATGTACATCAAAACATACACATTTTCAGGGTACATTCAAGAAATGTATATCAAAACATACACATTTTCATTGTACACTCAAGAAATGTACATCAAAACATACACATTTTCATTGTCCATTCAAGAAATGTACATCAAAACATACACATTTTCATTGTACACTCAAGACATGTTCATCAAAACATACACATTTTCATTGTACATTCAAGAAATGTACATCAAAACATACACATTTTCATTGTATATACAAGAAATGTACATCAAAACATACACAATTCATTGTACACTAAACAAATGTACATCAAAACATACACATTCTCATTGTCCATTCAAGAAATGTACATCAAAACATACACATTTTCATTGTACAATCAAGAAATGTATATCAAAAGATAGACATTTTCAGTGTACATTCAAGAAATGTACATCAAAACATACACATTTTCATTGTATATACAAGAAATGTACATCAAAACATACACAATTCATTGTACACTAAACAAATGTACATCAAAACATACACATTCTCAGTGTACATTCAAGAAATGTACATCAAAACATACGCTTTTTCATTGTACATTCAAGAAATGTAGATCAAAACATACACATTTTCATTGTACATTCAAGAAATGTACATCAAAACATACACATTTTCATTGTACACTCAAGAAATGTACATCAAAACATACACATTTTCATTGTACAGTCAAGAAATGTACATCAAAACATACACTTTTTCATTGTACATTCAAGAAATGTATATCAAAACATACACATTTTCATTGTACATTCAAGAAATGTACATTAAAACATACACATTTTCAGGGTACATTCAAGAAATGTATAACAAAAAATACACATTTTCAGTGTACATTCAAGAAATGTACATCAAAACAAACACATTTTCATTGTACACTAAAGAAATGTACATCAAAACATACACATTTTCATTGTACCTTCAAGAAATATACATCAAAACATACACATTTTCATTGTACATTCAAGAAATGTACATCAAAACATACACATTTTCATTGTACACTCAAGAAATGTACATCAAAACATACACATTTTCATTGTCCATTCAAGAAATGTACATCAAAACATACACATTTTCATTGTACACTCAAGACATGTTCATCAAAACATACACATTTTCATTGTACATTCAAGAAATGTACATCAAAACATACACATTTTCATTGTACACTCAAGAAATGTACTTCAAAACATACACATTTTCAGTGTACATTCAAGAAGTGTATATCAAAACATACACATTTTCATTGTACATTCAAGAAATGTACATCAAAACATACACATTTTCATTGTCCATTCAAGAAATATACATCAAAACATACACATTTTCATTGTACATTCAAGAAATGTACATCAAAACATACACATTTTCATTGTACATTCAAGGAATGTACATCAAAAGATACACATTTTCATTGTACATTCAAGAAATATACATCAAAACACACACATTTTCAGTGTACATTCAAGAAATGTATATCAAAACATACACATTTTCAGTGTACATTCAAGAAATGTACATCAAAACATACAAATTTTCATTGTATATACAAGAAATGTACATCAAAACATACACATTTTCATTGTACATTAAAGAAATGTACATCAAAACCCACACATTTTCAGTGTACATTCAAGAAATGTACATCAAAACATACACATTTTCATTGTACACTCAAGAAATGTACATCAAAACATACACGTCTTCAGTGTACATTCAAGAAATGTACATCAAAACATACACATTTTCATTGTATATACCAGAAATGTACATCAAAAGATACACATTTTCTTTGTATATAAAGGAAATGTACATCAAAACATACACATTTTCAGTGTACATTCAAGAAATGTACATCAAGACATACACATTTTCATTGTACATTCAAGAAATGTACATCAAAACATACACATTCTCATTGTACATTCAAGAAATGTACATCAAAACATACACATTTTGATTGTACACTCAAGAAATGTACATCAAAACATACACATTCTCATTGTACATTCAAGAAATGTACATCAAAACATACACATTTTGATTGTACACTCAAGAAATGTACATCAAAACATACACATTTTCATTGTACACTCAAGAAATGTACATCAAAACATACACATTTTGATTGTACATTCAAGAAATGTATATCAAAACATACACATTTTCATTGTACACTCAAGAAATGTACATCAAAACATACACATTTTCAGTGCACATTCAAGAAATGTATATCAAATCATACACATTTTCATTTTACGTTCCAGAAATGTACATCAAAACATACACATTTTCAGTGTACATTCAAGAAATGTATATAAAAAAATACACATTTTCAGTGTACATTCAAGAAATGTACATCAAAGCAAACACATTTTCATTGTACACTAAAGAAATGTACATCAAAACATACACATTTTCATTGTACATTCAAGAAATTCACATCAAAACATAGACATTTTCATTGTACATTCAAGAAATATACATCAAAACATACACATTTTCATTGTACATTCAAGAAATGTACATCAAAACATACACATTCTCATTGTACATTCAAGAAATGTACATCAAAACATACACATTTTGATTGTACACTCAAGAAATGTACATCAAAACATACACATTTTCATTGTACACTCAAGAAAAATACATCAAAACATACACATTTTCATTGTACATTCAAGAAATGTATATCAAAACATACACATTTTCATTGTACACTAAAGAAATGTACATCAAAACATACACATTTTCATTGTACATTCAAGAAATATACATCAAAACATACACATTCTCATTGTACATTCAAGAAATGTACATCAAAACATACACATTTTCATTGTACATTCAAAGAATGTACATCAAAAAATACACACTTTCATTGTACATTCAAGAAATGTACATCAAAACATACACATTTTCAGTGTACATTCAAGAAATGTATATAAAAAAATACACATTTTCAGTGTACATTCAAGAAATGTACATCAAAGCAAACACATTTTCATTGTACACTAAAGAAATGTACATCAAAACATACACATTTTCATTGTACATTCAAGAAAATCACATCAAAACAGACACATTTTCATTGTACATTCAAGAAATATACATCAAAACATACACATTTTCATTGTACATTCAAGAAATCTACATCAAAACATACACATTCTCATTGTACATTCAAGAAATGTACATCAAAACATACACATTTTGATTGTACACTCAAGAAATGTACATCAAAACATACACATTTTCATTGTACACTCAAGAAAAATACATCAAAACATACACATTTTCATTGTACATTCAAGAAATGTATATCAAAACATACACGTTTTCATTGTACATTCAAGAAAGTACATCAAAACATACACATTTTCATTGTACATTCAAGAAATGTACATCAAAACATACACATTTTCATTGTACATTCAAAGAATGTACATCAAAATATACACATTTTCATTGTACATTCAAGAAATGTACATCAAAACACACACATTTTCAGTGTACATTCAAGAAATGTATATCAAAACATACACATTTTCAGTGTACATTCAAGAAATGTACATCAAAACATACAAATCTTCATTGTATATACTAGAAATGTACATCAAAACATACACATTTTCATTGTATATACAAGAAATGTACATCAAAACATACACATTTTCAGTGTACATTCAAGAACTGTACATGAAAACATATACATTTTCATTGTACATTCAAGAAATGTATATCACAACATACACATTTTCAGATTACATTCAAGAAATGTACATCAAAACATACACATTTTCATTGTATATACAAGAAATGTACATCAAAACATACACATTTTCAGTGTACATTCAAGAAATGTACATCAAAACATATACATTTTCATTGTATATACAAGAAATGTACATCAAAACATACACATTTTCAGGGTACATTCAAGATATGTATATCAAAACATACACATTTACAGTGTACATTAAAGAAATGTACATCAAAACATACACATTTTCAGTATACATTCAAGAAATGTACATGAAAACATACATTTTCATTGTACAATTAAGAAATGTATATCAAAAGATACACATTTTCAGTGTACATTCAAGAAATGTACATCAAAACATACACATTTTCATTGAATATACAAGAAATGTACATCAAAACATACACATTTTCATTGTACACTAAAGAAATGTACATCAAAACATACACATTCTCAGTGTACATTCAAGAAATGTACATCAAAACATACGCTTTTTCATTGTACATTCAAGAAATGTAGATCAAAACATACACATTTTCATTGTACATTCAAGAAATGTACATCAAAACATACACATTTTCATTGTACACTCAAGAAATGTACATCAAATCATACACATTTTCATTGTACACTCAAGAAATGTACATCAAAACATACACTTTTTCATTGTACATTCAAGAAATGTATATCAAAACATACACATTTTCATTGTACATTCCAGAAATGTACATCAAAACATACACATTTTCAGGGTACATTCAAGAAATGTATAACAAAAAATACACATTTTCAGTGTACATTCAAGAAATGTACATCAAAACAAACACATTTTCATTGTACACTAAAGAAATGTACATCAAAACATACACATTTTCATTGTACATTCAAGAAATATACATCAAAACATACACATTCTCATTGTACATTCAAGAAATGTACATCAAAACATACACATTTTCATTGTACACTCAAGAAATGTACATCAAAACATACACATTTTCATTGTCCATTCAAGAAATGTACATCAAAACATACAAATTTTCATTGTACACTCAAGAAATGTTCATCAAAACATACACATTTTCATTGTACATTCAAGAAATGTACATCAAAACATACAAATTTTCATTGTACACTCAAGAAATGTACTTCAAAACATACACATTTTCAGTGTACATTCAAGAAGTGTATATCAAAACATACACATTTTCATTGTACATTCAAGAAATGTACATCAAAACATACACATTTTCATTGTCCATTGAAGAAATATACATCAAAACATACACATTTTCATTGTACATTCAAGAAATGTACATCAAAACATACACATTTTCATTGTACATTCAAGGAATGTACATCAAAAGATACACATTTTCATTGTACATTCAAGAAATGTACATCAAAACACACACATTTTCAGTGTACATTCAACAAATGTATATCAAAACATACACATTTTCAGTGTACATTCAAGAAATGTACATCAAAACATACAAATTTTCATTGTATATACAAGAAATGTACATCAAAACATACACATTTTCATTGTACATTAAAGAAATGTACATCAAAACCTACACATTTTCGGTGTACATTCAAGAAATGTACATCAAAACATATACATTTTCATTGTATATACAAGAAATGTACATCAAAACATACACATTTTCAGTGTACATTCAAGAAGTGTACATGAAAACATATACATCTTCATTGTACATTCAAGAAATGTATATCAAAACATAAACATTTTCAGATTACATTGAAGAAATGTACATCAAAACATACACATTTTCATTGTATATACAAGAAATGTACATCAGAAGATACACATTTTCAGTGTACATTCAAGAAATGTCTATCAAAACATACACATTTACAGTGTACATTCAAGAAATGTACATCAAAACATACACATTTTCATTGTATATACAAGAAATGTACATCAAAACATACACATTTTCATTGTGCACTAAAGAAATGTACATCAAAACATACACATTTTCAGTGTACATTCAAGAAATGTACATCAAAACATACACATTTTCATTGCACATTCAAGAAATATAGATCAAAACATACACATTTTCATTGTACATTCAAGAAATGTACATCAAAGCATACACATTTTCATTGAACACTCAAGAAATGTACATCAAAACATACACATTTTCAGTGCACATTCGAGAAATGTATATCAAATCATACACATTTTCATTTTACGTTCCAGAAATGTACATCAAAACATACCCATTTTCAGTGTACATTCAAGAAATGTACATCAAAAAATACACACTTTCAGTGTACATTCAAGAAATGTATATCAAAGCAAACACATTTTCATTGTACACTAAAGAAATGTACATCAAAACATACACATTTTCATTGTACATTCAAGAAATGCACATCAAAACATACACATTTTCATTGTACATTCAAGAAATATACATCAAAACATACACATTTTCATTGTACATTCAAGAACTGTACATGAAAACATATACATTTTCATTGTACATTCAAGAAATGTACATCAAAACAAACACATTTTCATTGTACACTAAAGAAATGTACATCAAAACATACACATTTTCATTGTACATTCAAGAAATATACATCAAAACATACACATTTTCATTGTACATTCAAGAAATGTAGATCAAAACATGCACATTCTCATTGTACACTCAAGAAATGTACATCAAAACATACACATTTTCATTGTCCATTCAAGAAATGTACATCAAAACATACACATTTTCATTGTACACTCAAGAAATGTTCATCAAAACATACACATTTTCATTGTACATTCAAGAAATGTACATCAAAACATACATATTTCATTGTACACTCAAGAAATGTACTTCAAAACATATACATTTTCAGTGTACATTCAAGAAGTGTATATCAAAACATACACATTTTCATTGTACATTCAAGAAATGTACATCAAAACATACACATTTTCATTGTCCATTCAAGAAATATACATCAAAACATACACATTTTCATTGTACATTCAAGAAATGTACATCAAAACATACACATTTTCATTGTACATTCAAGGAATGTACATCAAAAGATACACATTTTCATTGTACATTCAAGAAATGTACATCAAAACACACACATTTTCAGTGTACATTCAAGAAATGTATATCAAAACATACACATTTTCAGTGTACATTCAAGAAATGTACATCAAAACATACAAATTTTCATTGTATATACAAGAAATGTACATCAAAACATACACATTTTCATTGTACATTAAAGAAATGTACATCAAAACCTACACATTTTCAGTGTACATTCAAGAAATGTACATCAAAACATACACATTTTCATTGTACACTCAAGAAATGTACATCAAAACATACACATCTTCAGTGTACATTCAAGAAATGTACATCAAAACATACACATTTTCATTGTATATACCAGAAATGTACATCAAAAGATACACATTTTCTTTGTATATAAAGGAAATGTACATCAAAACATACACATTTTCAGTGTACATTCAAGAAATGTACATCAAGACATACACATTTTCATTGTACATTCAAGAAATGTACATCAAAACATAAAAATTCTCATTGTACATTCAAGAAATGTACATCAAAACATACACATTTTGATTGTACACTCAAGAAATGTACATCAAAACATACACATTCTCATTGTACATTCAAGAAATGTACATCAAAACATACACATTTTGATTGTACACTCAAGAAATGTACATCAAAACATACACATTTTCATTGTACACTCAAGAAATGTACATCAAAACATACACATTTTGATTGTACATTCAAGAAATGTATATCAAAACATACACATTTTCATTGTACACTCAAGAAATGTACATCAAAACATACACATTTTCAGTGCACATTCAAGAAATGTATATCAAATCATACACATTTTCATTTTACGTTCCAGAAATGTACATCAAAACATACACATTTTCAGTGTACATTCAAGGAATGTATATAAAAAAATACACATTTTCAGTGTACATTCAAGAAATGTACATCAAAGCAAACACATTTTCATTGTACACTAAAGAAATGTACATCAAAACATACACATTTTCATTGTACATTCAAGAAATTCACATCAAAACATAGACATTTTCATTGTACATTCAAGAAATATACATCAAAACATACACATTTTCATTGTACATTCAAGAAATGTACATCAAAACATACACATTCTCATTGTACATTCAAGAAATGTACATCAAAACATACACATTTTGATTGTACACTCAAGAAATGTACATCAAAACATACACATTTTCATTGTACACTCAAGAAAAATACATCAAAACATACACATTTTCATTGTACATTCAAGAAATGTATATCAAAACATACACATTTTCATTGTACATTCAAGAAAGTACATCAAAACATACACATTTTCATTGTACATTCAAGAAATGTACATCAAAACATACACATTTTCATTGTACATTCAAAGAATGTACATCAAAAAATACACATTTTCATTGTACATTCAAGAAATGTACATCAAAACATACACATTTTCAGTGTACATTCAAGAAATGTATATAAAAAAATACACATTTTCAGTGTACATTCAAGAAATGTACATCAAAGCAAACACATTTTCATTGTACACTAAAGAAATGTACATCAAAACATACACATTTTCATTGTACATTCAAGAAAATCACATCAAAACATACACATTTTCATTGTACATTCAAGTAATATACATCAAAACATACACATTTTCATTGTACATTCAAGAAATCTACATCAAAACATACACATTCTCATTGTACATTCAAGAAATGTACATCAAAACATACACATTTTGATTGTACACTCAAGAAATGTACATCAAAACATACACATTTTCATTGTACACTCAAGAAAAATACATCAAAACATACACATTTTCATTGTACATTCAAGAAATGTATATCAAAACATACACGTTTTCATTGTACATTCAAGAAAGTACATCAAAACATACACATTTTCATTGTACATTCAAGAAATGTACATCAAAACATACACATTTTCATTGTACATTCAAAGAATGTACATCAAAATATACACATTTTCATTGTACATTCAAGAAATGTACATCAAAACACACACATTTTCAGTGTACATTCAAGAAATGTATATCAAAACATACACATTTTCAGTGTACATTCAAGAAATGTACATCAAAACATACACATTTTCATTGTATATACAAGAAATGTACATCAAAACATACACATTTTCAGTGTACATTCAAGAAATGTACATCAAAACATATACATTTTCATTGTATATACAAGAAATGTACATCAAAACATACACATTTTCAGGGTACATTCAAGAAATGTATATCAAAACATACACATTTACAGTGTACATTAAAGAAATGTACATCAAAACATACACATTTTCAGTATACATTCAAGAAATGTACATGAAAACATACATTTTCATTGTACAATCAAGAAATGTATATCAAAAGATACACATTTTCAGTGTACATTCAAGAAATGTACATCAAAACATTCACATTTTCATTGAATATACAAGAAATGTACATCAAAACATACACATTTTCATTGTACACTAAAGAAATGTACATCAAAACATACACATTCTCAGTGTACATTCAAGAAATGTACATCAAAACATACGCTTTTTCGTTGTACATTCAAGAAATGTAGATCAAAACATACACACTTTCATTGTACATTCAAGAAATGTACATCAAAACATACACATTTTCATTGTACACTCAAGAAATGTACATCAAAACATACACATTTTCATTGTACACTCAAGAAATGTACATCAAAACATACACTTTTTCATTGTACATTCAAGAAATGTATATCAAAACATACACATTTTCATTGTACATTCCAGAAATGTACATCAAAACATACACATTTTCAGGGTACATTCAAGAAATGTATAACAAAAAATACACATTTTCAGTGTACATTCAAGAAATGTACATCAAAACAAACACATTTTCATTGTACACTCAAGAAATGTACTTCAAAACATACACATTTTCAGTGTACATTCAAGAAGTGTATATCAAAACAGTACACATTTTCATTGTACATTCAAGAAATGTACATCAAAACATACACATTTTCATTGTACATTCAAGAAATTCACATCAAAACATAGACATTTTCATTGTACATTCAAGAAATATACATCAAAACATACACATTTTCATTGTACATTCAAGAAATGTACATCAAAACATACACATTCTCATTGTACATTCAAGAAATGTACATCAAAACATACACATTTTGATTGTACACTCAAGAAATGTACATCAAAACATACACATTTTCATTGTACACTCAAGAAAAATACATCAAAACATACACATTTTCATTGTACATTCAAGAAATGTATATCAAAACATACACATTTTCATTGTACATTCAAGAAAGTACATCAAAACATACACATTTTCATTGTACATTCAAGAAATGTACATCAAAACATACACATTTTCATTGTACATTCAAAGAATGTACATCAAAAAATACACATTTTCATTGTACATTCAAGAAATGTACATCAAAACATACACATTTTCAGTGTACATTCAAGAAATGTATATAAAAAAATACACATTTTCAGTGTACATTCAAGAAATGTACATCAAAGCAAACACATTTTCATTGTACACTAAAGAAATGTACATCAAAACATACACATTTTCATTGTACATTCAAGAAAATCACATCAAAACATACACATTTTCATTGTACATTCAAGTAATATACATCAAAACATACACATTTTCATTGTACATTCAAGAAATCTACATCAAAACATACACATTCTCATTGTACATTCAAGAAATGTACATCAAAACATACACATTTTGATTGTACACTCAAGAAATGTACATCAAAACATACACATTTTCATTGTACACTCAAGAAAAATACATCAAAACATACACATTTTCATTGTACATTCAAGAAATGTATATCAAAACATACACGTTTTCATTGTACATTCAAGAAAGTACATCAAAACATACACATTTTCATTGTACATTCAAGAAATGTACATCAAAACATACACATTTTCATTGTACATTCAAAGAATGTACATCAAAATATACACATTTTCATTGTACATTCAAGAAATGTACATCAAAACACACACATTTTCAGTGTACATTCAAGAAATGTATATCAAAACATACACATTTTCAGTGTACATTCAAGAAATGTACATCAAAACATACACATTTTCATTGTATATACAAGAAATGTACATCAAAACATACACATTTTCAGTGTACATTCAAGAAATGTACATCAAAACATATACATTTTCATTGTATATACAAGAAATGTACATCAAAACATACACATTTTCAGGGTACATTCAAGAAATGTATATCAAAACATACACATTTACAGTGTACATTAAAGAAATGTACATCAAAACATACACATTTTCAGTATACATTCAAGAAATGTACATGAAAACATACATTTTCATTGTACAATCAAGAAATGTATATCAAAAGATACACATTTTCAGTGTACATTCAAGAAATGTACATCAAAACATTCACATTTTCATTGAATATACAAGAAATGTACATCAAAACATACACATTTTCATTGTACACTAAAGAAATGTACATCAAAACATACACATTCTCAGTGTACATTCAAGAAATGTACATCAAAACATACGCTTTTTCGTTGTACATTCAAGAAATGTAGATCAAAACATACACACTTTCATTGTACATTCAAGAAATGTACATCAAAACATACACATTTTCATTGTACACTCAAGAAATGTACATCAAAACATACACATTTTCATTGTACACTCAAGAAATGTACATCAAAACATACACTTTTTCATTGTACATTCAAGAAATGTATATCAAAACATACACATTTTCATTGTACATTCCAGAAATGTACATCAAAACATACACATTTTCAGGGTACATTCAAGAAATGTATAACAAAAAATACACATTTTCAGTGTACATTCAAGAAATGTACATCAAAACAAACACATTTTCATTGTACACTCAAGAAATGTACTTCAAAACATACACATTTTCAGTGTACATTCAAGAAGTGTATATCAAAACAGTACACATTTTCATTGTACATTCAAGAAATGTACATCAAAACATACACATTTTCATTGTCCATTCAAGAAATATACATCAAAATATACACATTTTCATTGTACATTCAAGAAATGTACATGAAAACATATACATTTTCATTGTACATTCAAGAAATGTATATCACAACATACACATTCTCAGATTACATTCAAGAAATGTACATCAAAACATACACATTTTCATTGTTAATACAAGAAATGTACATCAAAACATACACATTTTCAGTGTACATTCAAGAAATGTACATCAAAACATATACATTTTTATTGTATATACAAGAAATGTACATCAAAACATACACATTTTCAGGGTACATTCAAGAAATGTATATCAAAACATACACATTTGCAGTGTACATTAAAGAAATGTACATCAAAACATACACATTTTCAGTATACATTCAAGAAATGTACATGAAAACATACATTTTCATTGTACAATCAAGAAATGTATATCAAAAGATACACATTTTCAGTGTACATTCAAGAAATGTACATCAAAACATACACATTTTCATTGAATATACAAGAAATGTACATCAAAACATACACATTTTCATTGTACACTAAAGAAATGTACATCAAAACATACACATTCTCAGTGTACATTCAAGAAATGTACATCAAAACATACGCTTTTTCGTTGTACATTCAAGAAATGTAGATCAAAACATACACATTTTCATTGTACATTCAAGAAATGTACATCAAAACATACACATTTTCATTGTACACTCAAGAAATGTACATCAAAACATACACATTTTCATTGTACACTCAAGAAATGTACATCAAAACATACACTTTTTCATTGTACATTCAAGAAATGTATATCAAAACATACACATTTTCATTGTACATTCCAGAAATGTACATCAAAACATACACATTTTCAGGGTACATTCAAGAAATGTATAACAAAAAATACACATTTTCAGTGTACATTCAGGAAATGTACATCAAAACAAACACATTTTCATTGTACACTCAAGAAGTGTACTTCAAAACATACACATTTTCAGTGTACATTCAAGAAGTGTATATCAAAACATACACATCTTCATTGTACATTCAAGAAATGTACATCAAAACATACACATTTTCATTGTCCATTCAAGAAGTATACATCAAAACATACACATTTTCATTGTACATTCAAGAAATGTACATCAAAACATACACATTTTCATTGTACATTCAAGGAATGTACATCAAAAGATACACATTTTCATTGTACATTCAAGAAATGTACATCAAAACACACACATCTTCAGTGTACATTCAAGAAATGTATATCAAAACATACACATTTTCAGTGTACATTCAAGAAATGTACATCAAAACATACAAATTTACATTGTATATACAAGAAATGTACATCAAAACATACACATTTTCATTGTACATTAAAGAAATGTACATCAAAACCTACACATTTTCAGTGTACATTCAAGAAATGTACATCAAAACATACACATTTTCATTGTACACTCAAGAAATGTACATCAAAACATACACATCTTCAGTGTACATTCAAGAAATGTACATCAAAACATACACATTTTCATTGTATATACCAGAAATGTACATCAAAAGATACACATTTTCTTTGTATATAAAGGAAATGTACATCAAAACATATACATTTTCGGTGTACATTCAAGAAATGTACATCAAAACATATACATTTTCATTGTATATACAAGAAATGTACATCAAAACATACACATTTTCAGTGTACATTCAAGAAGTGTACATGAAAACATATACATTTTCATTGTACATTCAAGAAATGTATATCAAAACATAAACATTTTCAGATTACATTGAAGAAATGTACATCAAAACATACACATTTTCATTGGATATACAAGAAATGTACATCAGAAGATACACATTTTCAGTGTACATTCAAGAAATGTCTATCAAAACATACACATTTACAGTGTACATTCAAGAAATGTACATCAAAACATACACATTTTCTGTATACATTCAAGAAATGTACATGAAAACATATACATTTTCATTGTACATTCAAGAAATGTATATCAAAACATACACATTTTCAGTGTACATTCAAGAAATGTACATCAAAACATACACATTTTCATTGTATATACAAGAAATGTACATCAAAACATACACATTTTCATTGTGCACTAAAGAAATGTACATCAAAACATACACATTTTCAGTGTACATTCAAGAAATGTACATCAATACATACACATTTTCGTTGCACATTCTAGAAATATAGATCAAAACATACACATTTTCATTGTACATTCAAGAAATGTACATCAAAGCATACACATTTTCATTGAACACTCAAGAAATGTACATCAAAACATACACATTTTCAGTGCACATTCGAGAAATGTATATCAAATCATACACATTTTCATTTTACGTTCCAGAAATGTACATCAAAACATACCCATTTTCAGTGTACATTCAAGAAATGTATATCAAAAAATACACACTTTCAGTGTACATTCAAGAAATGTACATCAAAGCAAACACATTTTCATTGTACACTAAAGAAATGTACATCAAAACATACACATTTTCATTGTACATTCAAGAAATGCACATCAAAACATACACATTTTCATTGTACATTCAAGAAATATACATCAAAACATACACATTTTCATTGTACATTCAAGAAATGTACATCAAAACATACACATTCTCATTGTACATTCAAGAAATCTACATCAAAACATACACATTTTGATTGTACACTCAAGAAATGTACATCAAAACATACACATTCTCATTGTACATTCAAGAAATGTACATCAAAACATACACATTTTGATTGTACACTCAAGAAATGTACATCAAAACATACACATTTTCATTGTACACTCAAGAAATGTACATCAAAACATACACATTTTGATTGTACATTCAAGAAATGTATATCAAAACATACACATTTTCATTGTACACTCAAGAAATGTACATCAAAACATACACATTTTCAGTGCACATTCAAGAAACGTATATCAAATCATACACATTTTCATTTTACGTTCCAGAAATGTACATCAAAACATACACATTTTCAGTGTACATTCAAGAAATGTATATAAAAAAATACACATTTTCATTGTACATTCAAGAAATATACATCAAAACATACACATTTTCATTGTACATTCAAGAATTCTACATCAAAACATACACATTCTCATTGTACATTCAAGAAATGTACATCAAAACATACACATTTTGATTGTACACTCAAGAAATGTACATCAAAACATACACACTTTTCATTATACACTCAAGAAAAATACATCAAAACATACACATTTTCATTGTACGTTCAAGAAATGTATATCAAAACATACACGTTTTCATTGTACATTCAAGAAAGTACATCAAAACATACACATTTTCATTGTACATTCAAGAAATGTACATCAAAACATACACATTTTCATTGTACATTCAAAGAATGTACATCAAAATATACACATTTTCATTGTACATTCAAGAAATGTACATCAAAACATACAAATTTTCATTGTATATACTAGAAATGTACATCAAAACATACACATTTTCATTGTATATACAAGAAATGTACATCAAAACATACACATTTTCAGTGTACATTCAAGAAATGTATATCAAAACATACACATTTACAGTGTACATTCAAGAAATGTACATCAAAACATACACATATTCAGTATACATTCAAGAAATGTACATGAAAACATATACATTTTCATTGTACATTCAGGAAATGTATATCAAAACATACACATCTTCAGTGTACATTCAAGAAATGTACATCAAAACATACACATTTTCATTGTATATACAAGAAATGTACATCAAAACATACACATTTTCATTGTACACTAAAGAAATGTATATCAAAACATACACATTTTCATTGTACATTCAAGAAATGTACATCAAAACATACACATTTTCATTGTACATTCAAGAAATGTACATCAAAACATACACATTTTCATTGTACATTCAAGAAATATACATCAAAACATACACATTTTGATTGTACATTCAAGAAATGTACATCAAAACATACACATTTTCATTGTACACTCAAGAAATGTACATCAAAACATACACATTTTCAGTGTACATTCAAGAAATGTACATCAAAACATACACATTTTCATTGTACATTCAAGAAATGTACATCAAAACATACACATTTTCATTGTACATTCTAGAAATATAATTCAAAACATACACATTTTCATTGTATATACAAGAAATGTACATCAAAACATACACATTTTCATTGTACACTCAAGAAATGTACATCAAAACATACACATTTTCAGTGCACATTCAAGAAATGTATATCAAATCATACACATTTTCATTTTACGTTCCAGAAATGTACATCAAAACATACACATTTTCGTTGTACATTCAAGAAATGTACATCAAAACATACACATTTTCATTGTACATTCAAGAAATATACCTCAAAACATACACATTTTCATTGTACATTCAAGAAATGTACATCAAAACATACACACTTTCATTGTACACTCAAGAAATGTACATCAAAAGATACACATTTTCAGTGTACATTCAAGAAATGTACATCAAAACATACACATTTTCATTGTACATTCAAGAAATGTACATCAAAACATACACATTTTCATTGTACATTCTAGAAATATGAATCAAAACATACACATTTTCATTGTATATACAAGAAATGTACATCAAAACATACACATTTTCAGTGTACATTCAAGAAATGTATATCAAAACATACACATTTACAGTGTACATTCAAGAAATGTACATCAAAACATACACATTTTCAGTATACATTCAAGAAATGTACATGAAAACATATACATTTTCATTGTACATTCAGGAAATGTATATCAAAACATACACATGTTCAGTGTACATTCAAGAAATGTACATCAAAACATACACATTTTCATTGTACATACAAGAAATGTACATCAAAACATACACATTTTCATTGTACACTAAAGAAATGTACATCAAAACATACACATTTTCAGTGTACATTCAAGAAATGTACATCAAAACATACACATTTTCATTGTACATTCAAGAAATGTAGATCAAAACATACACATTTTCATTGTGCATTCAAGAAATGTACATCAAACCATACACATTTTCATTGTACACTCAAGAAATGTACATCAAAACATACACATTTTCATTGTATATACAAGAAATGTACATCAAAACATACACATTTTCAGTGTACATTGAAGAAATGTATATCAAAACATACACATTTACAGTGTACATTCAAGAAATGTACATCAAAACATACACATTTTCAGTATACATTCAAGAAATGTACATGAAAACATATACATTTTCATTGTACATTCAAGAAATGTATATCAAAACATACACATTTTCATTGTATATAAAGAAATGTACATCAAAGCATACACATTTTCATTGTATATACAAGAAATGTACATCAAAACATACACATTTTCAGTGTACATTCAAGTAATGTACATCAAGACATACACATTTTCATTGTACATTCAAGAAATGTACATCAAAACATACACATTCTCATTGTACATTCAAGAAATGTACATCAAAACATACACATTTTGATTGTACACTCAAGAAATGTACATCAAAACATACACATTCTCATTGTACATTCAAGAAATGTACATCAAAACATACACATTTTGATTGTACACTCAAGAAATGTACATCAAAACATACACATTTTCATTGTACACTCAAGAAATGTACATCAAAACATACACATTTTGATTGTACATTCAAGAAATGTATATCAAAACATACACATTTTCATTGTACACTCAAGAAATGTACATCAAAACATACACATTTTCAGTGCACATTCAAGAAATGTATATCAAATCATACACATTTTCATTTTACGTTCCAGAAATGTACATCAAAACATACACATTTTCAGTGTACATTCAAGAAATGTATATAAAAAAATACACATTTTCAGTGTACATTCAAGAAATGTACATCAAAGCAAACACATTTTCATTGTACACTAAAGAAATGTACATCAAAACATACACATTTTCATTGTACATTCAAGAAATTCACATCAAAACATAGACATTTTCATTGTACATTCAAGAAATATACATCAAAACATACACATTTTCATTGTACATTCAAGAAATGTACATCAAAACATACACATTCTAATTGTACATTCAAGAAATGTACATCAAAACATACACATTTTGATTGTACACTCAAGAAATGTACATCAAAACATACACATTTTCATTGTACACTCAAGAAAAATACATCAAAACATACACATTTTCATTGTACATTCAAGAAATGTATATCAAAACATACATATTTTCATTGTACATTCAAGAAAGTACATCAAAACATACACATTTTCATTGTACATTCAAGAAATGTACATCAAAACATACACATTTTCATTGTACATTCAAAGAATGTACATCAAAACATACACATTTTCATTGTACATTCAAGAAATGTACATCAAAACATACACATTTTCAGTGTACATTCAAGAAATGTATATAAAAAAATACACATTTTCAGTGTACATTCAAGAAATGTACATCAAAGCAAACACATTTTCATTGTATATACTAGAAATGTACATCAAAACATACACATTTTCATTGTATATACAAGAAATGTACATCAAAACATACACATTTTCAGTGTACATTCAAGAAATGTACATCAAAACATACACATTTTCATTGTACACTCAAGAAATGTACATCAAAACATACACATTTTCAGTGTATATTCAAGAAATGTATATCAAAACATACACATTTTCATTGTACATTCAAGAAATGTACATCAAAACATACACATTTTCATTGTACATTCAAGAAATGTACATCAAAACATACACATTTTCATTGTACATTCAAGAAATATACATCAAAACATACACATTTTGATTGTACATTCAAGAAATGTACATCAAAACATACACATTTTCATTGTACACTCAAGAAATGTACATCAAAACATACACATTTTCAGTGTACATTCAAGAAATGTACATCAAAACATACACATTTTCATTGTACATTCAAGAAATGTACATCAAAACATACACATTTTCATTGTACATTCTAGAAATATAATTCAAAACATACACATTTTCATTGTATATACAAGAAATGTACATCAAAACATACACATTTTCATTGTACACTCAAGAAATGTACATCAAAACATACACATTTTCAGTGCACATTCAAGAAATGTATATCAAATCATACACATTTTCATTTTACGTTCCAGAAATGTACATCAAAACATACACATTTTCGTTGTACATTCAAGAAATGTACATCAAAACATACACATTTTCATTGTACATTCAAGAAATATACATCAAAACATACACATTTTCATTGTACATTCAAGAAATGTACATCAAAACATACACATTTTCATTGTACACTCAAGAAGTGTACATCAAAAGAAACACATTTTCAGTGTACATTCAAGAAATGTACATCAAAACATACACATTTTCATTGTACATTCAAGAAATGTACATCAAAACATACACATTTTCATTGTACATTCTAGAAATATAAATCAAAACATACACATTTTCATTGTATATACAAGAAATGTACATCAAAACATACACATTTTCAGTGTACATTCAAGAAATGTATATCAAAACATACACATTTACAGTGTACATTCAAGAAATGTATATCAAAACATACACACTTTCAGTATACATTCAAGAAATGTAAATGAAAACATATACATTTTCATTGTACATTCAGGAAATATATATCAAAACATACACATTTTCAGTGTACATTCAAGAAATGTACATCAAAACATACACATTTTGATTGTACACTCAAGAAATGTACATCAAAACATACACATTTTCATTGTACACTAAAGAAATGTACATCAAAACATACACATTTTCAGTGTACATTCAAGAAATGTACATCAAAACATACACATTTTCATTGTACATTCAAGAAATGTAGATCAAAACATACACATTTTCATTGTACATTCAAGAAATGTACATCAAAACAATACACATTTTCATTGTACACTCAAGAAATGTACATCAAAACATACACATTTTCATTGTATATACAAGAAATGTACATCAAAACATACACATTTTCAGTGTACATTGAAGAAATGTATATCAAAACATACACATTTACAGTGTACATTCAAGAAATGTACATCAAAACATACACATTTTCAGTATACATTCAAGAAATGTACATGAAAACATATACATTTTCATTGTACATTCAAGAAATGTATATCAAAACATACACATTTTCATTGTATATACAAGAAATGTACATCAAAGCATACACATTTTCATTGTATATACAAGAAATGTACATCAAAACATACACATTTTCAGTGTACATTCAAGTAATGTACATCAAGACATACACATTTTCATAGTACATTCAAGAAATGTACATCAAAACATACACATTCTCATTGTACATTCAAGAAATGTACATCAAAACATACACATTTTGATTGTACACTCAAGAATTGTACATCAAAACATACACATTCTCATTGTACATTCAAGAAATGTACATCAAAACATACACATTTTGATTGTACACTCAAGAAATGTACATCAAAACATACACATTTTCATTGTACACTCAAGAAATGTACATCAAAACATACACATTCTGATTGTACATTCAAGAAATGTATATCAAAACATACACGTTTTCATTGTACACTCAAGAAATGTACATCAAAACATACACATTTTCAGTGCACATTCAAGAAATGTATATCAAATCATACACATTTTCATTTTACGTTCCAGAAATGTACATCAAAACATACACATTTTCAGTGTACATTCAAGAAATGTATATAAAAAAATACACATTTTCAGTGTACATTCAAGAAATGTACATCAAAGCAAACACATTTTCATTGTACACTAAAGAAATGTACATCAAAACATACACATTTTCATTGTACATTCAAGAAATTCACATCAAAACATAGACATTTTCATTGTACATTCAAGAAATATACATCAAAACATACACATTTTCATTGTACATTCAAGAAATGTACATCAAAACATACACATTCTAATTGTACATTCAAGAAATGTACATCAAAACATACACATTTTGATTGTACACTCAAGAAATGTACATCAAAACATACACATTTTCATTGTATATACAAGAAATGTACATCAAAACATACACATTTTCAGTGTACATTGAAGAAATGTATATCAAAACATACACATTTACAGTGTACATTCAAGAAATGTACATCAAAACATACACATTTTCAGTATACATTCAAGAAATGTACATGAAAACATATACATTTTCATTGTACATTCAAGAAATGTATATCAAAACATACACATTTTCATTGTATATAAAGAAATGTACATCAAAGCATACACATTTTCATTGTATATACAAGAAATGTACATCAAAACATACACATTTTCAGTGTACATTCAAGTAATGTACATCAAGACATACACATTTTCATTGTACATTCAAGAAATGTACATCAAAACATACACATTCTCATTGTACATTCAAGAAATGTACATCAAAACATACACATTTTGATTGTACACTCAAGAAATGTACATCAAAACATACACATTCTCATTGTACATTCAAGAAATGTACATCAAAACATACACATTTTGATTGTACACTCAAGAAATGTACATCAAAACATACACATTTTCATTGTACACTCAAGAAATGTACATCAAAACATACACATTTTGATTGTACATTCAAGAAATGTATATCAAAACATACACATTTTCATTGTACACTCAAGAAATGTACATCAAAACATACACATTTTCAGTGCACATTCAAGAAATGTATATCAAATCATACACATTTTCATTTTACGTTCCAGAAATGTACATCAAAACATACACATTTTCAGTGTACATTCAAGAAATGTATATAAAAAAATACACATTTTCAGTGTACATTCAAGAAATGTACATCAAAGCAAACACATTTTCATTGTACACTAAAGAAATGTACATCAAAACATACACATTTTCATTGTACATTCAAGAAATTCACATCAAAACATAGACATTTTCATTGTACATTCAAGAAATATACATCAAAACATACACATTTTCATTGTACATTCAAGAAATGTACATCAAAACATACACATTCTAATTGTACATTCAAGAAATGTACATCAAAACATACACATTTTGATTGTACACTCAAGAAATGTACATCAAAACATACACATTTTCATTGTACACTCAAGAAAAATACATCAAAACATACACATTTTCATTGTACATTCAAGAAATGTATATCAAAACATACATATTTTCATTGTACATTCAAGAAAGTACATCAAAACATACACATTTTCATTGTACATTCAAGAAATGTACATCAAAACATACACATTTTCATTGTACATTCAAAGAATGTACATCAAAACATACACATTTTCATTGTACATTCAAGAAATGTACATCAAAACATACACATTTTCAGTGTACATTCAAGAAATGTATATAAAAAAATACACATTTTCAGTGTACATTCAAGAAATGTACATCAAAGCAAACACATTTTCATTGTATATACTAGAAATGTACATCAAAACATACACATTTTCATTGTATATACAAGAAATGTACATCAAAACATACACATTTTCAGTGTACATTCAAGAAATGTACATCAAAACATACACATTTTCATTGTACACTCAAGAAATGTACATCAAAACATACACATTTTCAGTGTATATTCAAGAAATGTATATCAAAACATACACATTTTCATTGTACATTCAAGAAATGTACATCAAAACATACACATTTTCATTGTACATTCAAGAAATGTACATCAAAACATACACATTTTCATTGTACATTCAAGAAATATACATCAAAACATACACATTTTGATTGTACATTCAAGAAATGTACATCAAAACATACACATTTTCATTGTACACTCAAGAAATGTACATCAAAACATACACATTTTCAGTGTACATTCAAGAAATGTACATCAAAACATACACATTTTCATTGTACATTCAAGAAATGTACATCAAAACATACACATTTTCATTGTACATTCTAGAAATATAATTCAAAACATACACATTTTCATTGTATATACAAGAAATGTACATCAAAACATACACATTTTCATTGTACACTCAAGAAATGTACATCAAAACATACACATTTTCAGTGCACATTCAAGAAATGTATATCAAATCATACACATTTTCATTTTACGTTCCAGAAATGTACATCAAAACATACACATTTTCGTTGTACATTCAAGAAATGTACATCAAAACATACACATTTTCATTGTACATTCAAGAAATATACATCAAAACATACACATTTTCATTGTACATTCAAGAAATGTACATCAAAACATACACATTTTCATTGTACACTCAAGAAGTGTACATCAAAAGAAACACATTTTCAGTGTACATTCAAGAAATGTACATCAAAACATACACATTTTCATTGTACATTCAAGAAATGTACATCAAAACATACACATTTTCATTGTACATTCTAGAAATATAAATCAAAACATACACATTTTCATTGTATATACAAGAAATGTACATCAAAACATACACATTTTCAGTGTACATTCAAGAAATGTATATCAAAACATACACATTTACAGTGTACATTCAAGAAATGTATATCAAAACATACACACTTTCAGTATACATTCAAGAAATGTAAATGAAAACATATACATTTTCATTGTACATTCAGGAAATATATATCAAAACATACACATTTTCAGTGTACATTCAAGAAATGTACATCAAAACATACACATTTTGATTGTACACTCAAGAAATGTACATCAAAACATACACATTTTCATTGTACACTAAAGAAATGTACATCAAAACATACACATTTTCAGTGTACATTCAAGAAATGTACATCAAAACATACACATTTTCATTGTACATTCAAGAAATGTAGATCAAAACATACACATTTTCATTGTACATTCAAGAAATGTACATCAAAACAATACACATTTTCATTGTACACTCAAGAAATGTACATCAAAACATACACATTTTCATTGTATATACAAGAAATGTACATCAAAACATACACATTTTCAGTGTACATTGAAGAAATGTATATCAAAACATACACATTTACAGTGTACATTCAAGAAATGTACATCAAAACATACACATTTTCAGTATACATTCAAGAAATGTACATGAAAACATATACATTTTCATTGTACATTCAAGAAATGTATATCAAAACATACACATTTTCATTGTATATACAAGAAATGTACATCAAAGCATACACATTTTCATTGTATATACAAGAAATGTACATCAAAACATACACATTTTCAGTGTACATTCAAGTAATGTACATCAAGACATACACATTTTCATAGTACATTCAAGAAATGTACATCAAAACATACACATTCTCATTGTACATTCAAGAAATGTACATCAAAACATACACATTTTGATTGTACACTCAAGAATTGTACATCAAAACATACACATTCTCATTGTACATTCAAGAAATGTACATCAAAACATACACATTTTGATTGTACACTCAAGAAATGTACATCAAAACATACACATTTTCATTGTACACTCAAGAAATGTACATCAAAACATACACATTCTGATTGTACATTCAAGAAATGTATATCAAAACATACACGTTTTCATTGTACACTCAAGAAATGTACATCAAAACATACACATTTTCAGTGCACATTCAAGAAATGTATATCAAATCATACACATTTTCATTTTACGTTCCAGAAATGTACATCAAAACATACACATTTTCAGTGTACATTCAAGAAATGTATATAAAAAAATACACATTTTCAGTGTACATTCAAGAAATGTACATCAAAGCAAACACATTTTCATTGTACACTAAAGAAATGTACATCAAAACATACACATTTTCATTGTACATTCAAGAAATTCACATCAAAACATAGACATTTTCATTGTACATTCAAGAAATATACATCAAAACATACACATTTTCATTGTACATTCAAGAAATGTACATCAAAACATACACATTCTAATTGTACATTCAAGAAATGTACATCAAAACATACACATTTTGATTGTACACTCAAGAAATGTACATCAAAACATACACATTTTCATTGTACACTCAAGAAAAATACATCAAAACATACACATTTTCATTGTACATTCAAGAAATGTATATCAAAACATACATATTTTCATTGTACATTCAAGAAAGTACATCAAAACATACACATTTTCATTGTACATTCAAGAAATGTACATCAAAACATACACATTTTCATTGTACATTCAAAGAATGTACATCAAGACATACACATTTTCATTGTACATTCAAGAAATGTACATCAAAACATACACATTTTCAGTGTACATTCAAGAAATGTATATAAAAAAATACACATTTTCAGTGTACATTCAAGAAATGTACATCAAAGCAAACACATTTTCATTGTACACTAAAGAAATGTACATCAAAACATACACATTTTCATTGTACATTCAAGAAAATCACATCAAAACATACACATTTTCATTGTACATTCAAGAATTATACATCAAAACATACACATTTTCATTGTACATTCAAAAAATCTACATCAAAACATACACATTCTCATTGTACATTCAAGAAATGTACATCAAAACATACACATTTTGATTGTACACTCAAGAAATGTACATCAAAACATACACATTTTCATTGTACACTCAAGAAAAATACATCAAAACATACACATTTTCATTGTACATTCAAGAAATGTATATCAAAACATACACGTTTTCATTGTACATTCAAAAAAGTACATCAAAACATACACATTTTCATTGTACATTCAAGAAATGTACATCAAAACATACACATTTTCATTGTACATTCAAAGAATGTACATCAAAATATACATATTTTCATTGTACATTCAAGAAATGTACATCAAAACACACACATTTTAAGTGTACATTCAAGAAATGTATATCAAAACATACACATTTTCAGTGTACATTCAAGAAATGTACATCAAAACATACAAATTTTCATTGTATATACTAGAAATGTACATCAAAACATACACATTTTCAGTGTACATTCAAGAAATGTACATCAAAACATACACATTTTCATTGTACATTCAAGAAATGTACATGAAAACATACACATTTTCATTGTACACTCAAGAAATGTACATCAAAACATACACATTTTCAGTGTATATTCAAGAAATGTATATCAAAACATACACATTTTCATTGTACATTCAAGAAATGTACATCAAAACATACACATTTTCATTGTACATTCAAGAAATGTACATCAAAACATACACATTTTCATTGTACATTCAAGAAATATACATCAAAACATACACATTTTGATTGTACATTCAAGAAATGTACATCAAAACATACACATTTTCATTTTACACTCAAGAAATGTACATCAAAACATACACATTTTCAGTGTACATTCAAGAAATGTACATCAAAACATACACATTTTCATTGTACATTCAAGAAATGTACATCAAAACATACACATTTTCATTGTACATTCTAGAAATATAATTCAAAACATACACATTTTCATTGTATATACAAGAAATGTACATCAAAACATACACATTTTCATTGTACACTCAAGAAATGTACATCAAAACATACACATTTTCAGTGCACATTCAAGAAATGTATATCAAATCATACACATTTTCATTTTACGTTCCAGAAATGTACATCAAAACATACACATTTTCGTTGTACATTCAAGAAATGTACATCAAAACATACACATTTTCATTGTACATTCAAGAAATATACATCAAAACATACACATTTTCATTGTACATTCAAGAAATGTACATCAAAACATACACATTTTCATTGTACACTCAAGAAGTGTACATCAAAAGAAACACATTTTCAGTGTACATTCAAGAAATGTACATCAAAACATACACATTTTCATTGTACATTCAAGAAATGTACATCAAAACATACACATTTTCATTGTACATTCTAGAAATATAAATCAAAACATACACATTTTCATTGTATATACAAGAAATGTACATCAAAACATACACATTTTCAGTGTACATTCAAGAAATGTATATCAAAACATACACATTTACAGTGTACATTCAAGAAATGTACATCAAAACATACACACTTTCAGTATACATTCAAGAAATGTACATGAAAACATATACATTTTCATTGTACATTCAGGAAATATATATCAAAACATACACATTTTCAGTGTACATTCAAGAAATGTACATCAAAACATACACATTTTCATTGTATATACAAGAAATGTACATCAAAACATACACATTTTCATTGTACACTAAAGAAATGTACATCAAAACATACACATTTTCAGTGTACATTCAAGAAATGTACATCAAAACATACACATTTTCATTGTACATTCAAGAAATGTAGATCAAAACATACACATTTTCATTGTACATTCAAGAAATGTACATCAAAACAATACACATTTTCATTGTACACTCAAGAAATGTACATCAAAACATACACATTTTCATTGTATATACAAGAAATGTACATCAAAACATACACATTTTCAGTGTACATTGAAGAAATGTATATCAAAACATACACATTTACAGTGTACATTCAAGAAATGTACATCAAAACATACACATTTTCAGTATACATTCAAGAAATGTACATGAAAACATATACATTTTCATTGTACATTCAAGAAATGTATATCAAAACATACACATTTTCATTGTATATACAAGAAATGTACATCAAAGCATACACATTTTCATTGTATATACAAGAAATGTACATCAAAACATACACATTTTCAGTGTACATTCAAGTAATGTACATCAAGACATACACATTTTCATAGTACATTCAAGAAATGTACATCAAAACATACACATTCTCATTGTACATTCAAGAAATGTACATCAAAACATACACATTTTGATTGTACACTCAAGAAATGTACATCAAAACATACACATTCTCATTGTACATTCAAGAAATGTACATCAAAACATACACATTTTGATTGTACACTCAAGAAATGTACATCAAAACATACACATTTTCATTGTACACTCAAGAAATGTACATCAAAACATACACATTCTGATTGTACATTCAAGAAATGTATATCAAAACATACACGTTTTCATTGTACACTCAAGAAATGTACATCAAAACATACACATTTTCAGTGCACATTCAAGAAATGTATATCAAATCATACACATTTTCATTTTACGTTCCAGAAATGTACATAAAAACATACACATTTTCAGTGTACATTCAAGAAATGTATATAAAAAAATACACATTTTCAGTGTACATTTCTAGAAATGTACATCAAAGCAAACACATTTTCATTGTACACTAAAGAAATGTACATCAAAACATACACATTTTCATTGTACATTCAAGAAATTCACATCAAAACATAGACATTTTCATTGTACATTCCAGAAATATACATCAAAACATACACATTTTCATTGTACATTCAAGAAATGTACATCAAAACATACACATTCTCATTGTACATTCAAGAAATGTACATCAAAACATACACATTTTGATTGTACACTCAAGAAATGTACATCAAAACATACACATTTTCATTGTACACTCAAGAAAAATACATCAAAACATACACATTTTCATTGTACATTCAAGAAATGTATATCAAAACATACACATTTTCATTGTACATTCAAGAAAGTACATCAAAACATACACATTTTCATTGTACATTGAAGAAATGTACATCAAAACATACACATTTTCATTGTACATTCAAAGAATGTACATCAAAACATACACATTTTCATTGTACATTCAAGAAATGTACATCAAAACATACACATTTTCAGTGTACATTCAAGAAATGTATATCAAAACATACACATTTTCATTGTACATTCAAGAAATGTACATCAAAACATACACATTTTCATTGTACATTCAAGAAATGCACATCAAAACATACACATTTTCATTGTACATTCAAGAAATATACATCAAAACATACACATTTTGATTGTACATTCAAGAAATGTACATCAAAACATACACATTTTCATTGTACACTCAAGAAATGTACATCAAAACATACACATTTTCAGTGTACATTCAAGAAATGTACATCAAAACATACACATTTTCATTGTACATTAAAGAAATGTACATCAAAACATACACATTTTCATTGTACATTCTAGAAATGTAAATCAAAACATACACATTTTCATTGTATATACAAGAAATGTACATCAAAACATACACATTTTCATTGTACACTCAAGAAATCTACATCAAAACATACACATTTTCAGTGCACATTCAAGAAATGTATATCAAATAATACACATTTTCATTTTACGTTCCAGAAATGTACATCAAAACATACACATTTTCGTTGTACATTCAAGAAATGTACATCAAAACATACACATTTTCATTGTACATTCAAGAAATATACATCAAAACATACACATTTTCATTGTACATTCAAGAAATGTACATCAAAACATACAGATTTTCATTGTACACTCAAGAAATGTACATCAAAAGATACACATTTTCAGTGTACATTCAAGAAATGTACATCAAAACATACACATTTTCATTGTACATTCAAGAAACGTAAATCAAAGCATACACATTTTCATTGTACATTCTAGAAATATAAATCAAAACATACACATTTTCATTGTATATACAAGAAATGTACATCAAAACATACACATTTTCAGTGTACATTCAAGAAATGTATATCAAAACATACACATTTACAGTGTACATTCAAGAAATGTACATCAAAACATACACATTTTCAATATACATTCAAGAAATGTACATGAAAACATATACATTTTCATTGTACATTCAGGAAATGTATATCAAAACATACACATTTTCAGTGTACATTCAAGAAATGTACATCAAAACATACACATTTTCATTGTATATATAAGAAATATACATCAAAACATACACATTTTCATTGTACACTAAAGAAATGTACATCAAAACATACACATTTTCAGTGTACATTCAAGAAATGCACATCAAAACATACACATTTTCATTGTACATTCAAGAAATGTAGATCAAAACACACACATTTTCATTTTACATTCAAGAAATGTACATCAAAACATACACATTTTCATTGTACACTCAAGAAATGTACATCAAAACATACACATTTTCATTGTATATACAAGAAATGTACATCAAAACATACACATTTTCAGTGTACATTGAAGAAATGTATATCAAAACATACACATTTACAGTGTACATTCAAGAAATGTACATCAAAACATACACATTTTCAGTATACATTGAAGAAATGTACATGAAAACATATACATTTTCATTGTACATTCAAGAAATGTATATCAAAACATACACATTTTCATTGTATATACAAGAAATGTACATCAAAACATACACATTTTCATTGTATATACAAGAAATGTACATCAAAACATACACATTTTCAGTGTACATTCAAGTAATGTACATCAAGACATACACATTTTCATTGTACATTCAAGAAATGTACATCAAAACATACACATTCTCATTGTACATTCAAGAAATGTACATCAAAACATACACATTTTGATTGTACACTCAAGAAATGTACATCAAAACATACACATTCTCATGTTACATTCAAGAAATGTACATCAAAACATACACATTTTGATTGTACACTCAAGAAATGTACATCAAAACATACACATTTTCATTGTACACTCAAGAAATGTACATCAAAACATACACATTTTGATTGTACATTCAAGAAATGTATATCAAAACATACACATTTTCATTGTACTTTCAAGAAATGTACATCAAAACATACACATTTTCAGTGCACATTCAAGAAATGTATATCAAATCATACACATTTTCATTTTACGATCCAGAAATGTACATCAAAACATACACATTTTCAGAGTACATTCAAGAAATGTATATAAAAAAATACAAATTTTCAGTGTACATTCAAGAAATGTACATCAAAGCAAACACATTTTCATTGTACACTAAAGAAATGTACATCAAAACATACACATTTTCATTGTACATTCAAGAAATTCACATCAAAACATACACATTTTCATTGTACATTCAAGAAATATACATCAAAACATACACATTTTCATTGTACATTCAAGAAATGTACATCAAAACATACACATTCTCATTGTACATTCAAGAAATGTACATCAAAACATACACATTTTCATTGTACACTCAAGAAATGTACATCAAAACATACACATTTTCATTGTACACTCAAGAAAAATACATCAAAACATACACATTTTCATTGTACATTCAAGAAATGTATATCAAAACATACACATTTTCATTGTACATTCAAGAAAGTACATCAAAACATACACATTTTCATTGTACATTCAAGAAATGTACATCAAAACATACACATTTTCATTGTACATTCAAAGAATGTACATCAAAACATACACATTTTCATTGTACATTCAAGAAATGTACATCAAAACACACACATTTTCAGTCTACATTCAAGAAATGTATATCAAAACATACACATTTTCAGTGTACATTCAAGAAATGTACATCAAAACATACAAATTTTCATTGTATATACAAGAAATGTACATCAAAACATACACATTTTCATTGTATATACAAGAAATGTACATCAAAACATACACATTTTCAGTGTACATTCAAGAAATGTACATCAAGACCTACACATTTTCATTGTACATTCAAGAAATGTACATGAAAACATACACATTTTCATTGTACACTCAAGAAATGTACATCAAAACATACACATTTTCAGTGTACATTCAAGAAATGTATATCAAAACATACACATTTTCATTGTACATTCAAGAAATGTGCATCAAAACATACACATTTTCATTGTACATTCAAGAAATATACATCAAAACATACATATTTTCATTGTACATTCAAGAAATGTACATCAAAACATACACATTTTCATTGTACACTCAAGAAATGTACATCAAAACATACACATTTTCAGTGTACATTCAAGAAATGTACATCAAAGCATACACATTTTCATTGTACATTCAAGAAATGTACATCAAAACATACACATTTTCATTGTACATTCTAGAAATATAAATCAAAACATACACATTTTCATTGTATATACAAGAAATGTACATCAAAACATACACATTTTCATTGTACACTCAAGAAATGTACATCAAAACATACACATTTTCAGTGCACATTCAAGAAATGTATATCAAATCATACACATTTTCATTTTACGTTCCAGAAATGTACATCAAAACATACACATTTTCGTTGTACATTCAAGAAATGTACATCAAAACATACACATTTTCATTGTACATTCAAAAAATATACATCAAAACATACACATTTTCATTGTACATTCAAGAAATGTACATCAAAACATACACATTTTCATTGTACACTCAAGAAATGTACATCAAAAGATACACATTTTCAGTGTACATTCAAGAAATGTAAATCAAAACATACACATTTTCATTGTACATTCAAGAAATGTACATCAAAACATACACATTTTCATTGTACATTCTAGAAATATAAATCAAAACATACACATTTTCATTGTATATACAAGAAATGTACATCAAAACATACACATTTTCAGTGTACATTCAAGAAATGTATATCAAAACATACACATTTACAGTGTACACTCAAGAAATGTACATCAAAACATACACATTTTGATTGTACATTCAAGAAATGTAGATCAAAACATACACATTTTCATTGTACATTCAAGAAATGTACATCAAAACATACACATTTTCATTGTACACGCAAGAAATGTACATCAAAACATACACATTTTCATTGTATATACAAGAAATGTACATCAAAACATACACATTTTCAGTGTACATTGAAGAAATGTATATCAAAACATACACATTTACAGTGTACATTCAAGAAATGTACATCAAAACATAGACATTTTCAGTATACATTCAAGAAATGTACATGAAAACATATACATTTTCATTAGACATTCAAGAAATGTATATCAAAACATACACATTTTCATTGTATATACAAGAAATGTACATCAAAACATACACATTTTCATTGTATATACAAGAAATGTACATCAAAACATACACATTTTCAGTGTACATTCAAGAAATGTACATCAAGACATACACATTTTCATTGTACACTCAAGAAATGTACATCAAAACATACACATCTTCATTGTACATTCAAGAAGTGCACATCAAAACATACACATTTTCATTGTACATACAAGAAATATACATCAAAACATACACATTTTCATTGTACATTCAAGAAATGTACATCAAAACATACACATTTTGATTGTACACTAAAGAAATGTACATCAAAACATACACATTTTCATTGTACACTCAAGAAATGTACATCAAGACATACACATTTTCATTGTACATTCAAGAAATGTATATCAAAACATACACATTTTCATTGTAAATTCAAGAAATTTACATCAAAACATACACATTTTCATTGTACATTCTAAGAATGTACATCAAAACATACACATTTTCAGTGTACATTCAAGAAATGTACATCAAAACATACAAATTTTCATTGTATATACAAGAAATGTACATCAAAACATACACATTTTCATTGTACATTAAAGAAATGTACATCAAAACCTACACATTTTCAGTGTACATTCAAGAAATGTACATCAAAACATACACATTTTCATTGTACACTCAAGAAATGTACATCAAGACATACACATTTTCAGTGTACATTCAAGAAATGTACATCAAACCATACACATTTTCATTGTATATACCAGAAATGTACATCAAAACATACACATTTTCATTGTATATACAAGAAATGTACATCAAAACATACACATTTTCAGTGTACATTCAAGAAATGTACATCATAACATATACATTTTCATTGTATATAAAAGAAATGTACATCAAAACATACACATTTTCATTGTACATTCAAGAAATATACATCAAAACATACACATTTTCATTGTACATTCAAGAAATGTACATCAAACATACACATTCTCATTGTACATTCAAGAAATGTACATCAAAACATACACATTTTGATTGTACACTCAAGAAATGTACATCAAAACATACACATTTTCAATGTACACTCAAGAAATGTACATCAAAACATACACATTTTCATTGTACATTCAAGAAATGTATATCAAAACATACACATTTTCAGTGTACATTCAAGAAATGTACATGAAAACATATACATTGTCATTGTACATTCAAGAAATATATATCAAAACATACACATTTTCAGATTACATTCAAGAAATGTACATCAAAACATACACATTTTCATAGTATATACAAGAAATGTACATCAAAACATACACATTTTCATTGTATATACAAGAAATGTAGATCAAAACATACACATTTTCAGTGTACATTCAAGAAATGTATATCAAAACATACACATTTACAGTGTACATTCAAGAAATGTACATCAAAACATACACATTTTCATTGTACATTCAAGAAATGTAGATCAAAACATACACATTTTCATTGTACATTCAAGAAATGTACATCAAAACATACACATTTTCATTGTACACTCAAGAAATGTACATCAAAACATACACATTTTCATTGTATATACAAGAAATGTACATCAAAACATACACATTTTCAGTGTACATTGAAGAAATGTATATCAAAACATACACATTTACAGTGTACATTCAAGAAATGTACATCAAAACATACACATTTTCAGTATACATTCAAGAAATGTACATGAAAACATATACATTTTCATTGTACATTCAAGAAATGTATATCAAAACATACACTTTTTCATTGTATATACAAGAAATGTACATCAAAACATACACATTTTCATTGTATATACAAGAAATGTACATCAAAACATACACATTTTCAGAGTACATTCAAGAAATGTACATCAAGACGTACACATTTTCATTGTACATTCAAGAAATGTACATCAAAACATACACATTTTCAGTGTACATTCAATAAATGTACATCAAAACATACACATTTTCATTGTACATTCAAGAAATGTACATCAAAACATACACATTTTCATTGTACATTCTAGAAATATAAATCAAAACATACACATTTTCATTGTATATACAAGAAATGTACATCAAAATATACACATTTTCATTGTACACTCAAGAAATCTACATCAAAACATACACATTTTCAGTGCACATTCAAGAAATGTATATCAAATAATACACATTTTCATTTTACGTTCCAGAAATGTACATCAAAACATACACATTTTCGTTGTACATTCAAGAAATGTACATCAAAACATACACATTTTCATTGTACATTCAAGAAATATACATCAAAACATACACATTTTCATTGTACATTCAAGAAATGTACATCAAAACATACACATTTTCATTGTACACTCAAGAAATGTACATCAAAAGATACACATTTTCAGTGTACATTCAAGAAATGTACATCAAAACATACACATTTTCATTGTACATTCAAGAAATGTAAATCAAAGCGTACACATTTTCATTGTACATTCTAGAAATATAAATCAAAACATACACATTTTCATTGTATATACTAGAAATGTACATCAAAACATACACATTTTCGTTGTACATTCAAGAAATGTACATCAAAACATACACATTTTCATTGTACATTCAAGAAATATACATCAAAACATACACATTTTCATTGTACATTCAAGAAATGTACATCAAAACATACACATTTTCATTGTACACTCAAGAAATGTACATCAAAAGATACACATTTTCAGTGTACATTCAAGAAATGTACATCAAAACATACACATTTTCATTGTACATTCAAGAAATGTAAATCAAAGCATACACATTTTCATTGTACACTAAAGAAATGTACATCAAAACATACACATTTTCAGTGTACATTCAAGAAATGCACATCAAAACATACACATTTTCATTGTACATTCAAGAAATGTAGCTCAAAACACACACATTTTCATTTTACATTCAAGAAATGTACATCAAAACATACACATTTTCATTGTACACTCAAGAAATGTACATCAAAACATACACATTTTCATTGTATATACAAGAAATGTACATCAAAACATACACATTTTCAGTGTACATTGAAGAAATGTATATCAAAACATACACATTTACAGTGTACATTCAAGAAATGTACATCAAAACATACACATTTTCAGTATACATTCAAGAAATGTACATGAAAACATATACATTTTCATTGTACATTCAAGAAATGTATATCAAAACATACACATTTTCATTGTATATACAAGAAATGTACATCAAAACATACACATTTTCATTGTATATACAAGAAATGTACATCAAAACATACATATTTTCAGTGTACATTCAAGTAATGTACATCAAGACATACACATTTTCATTGTACATTCAAGAAATGTACATCAAAACATACACATTCTCATTGTACATTCAAGAAATGTACATCAAAACATACACATTTTGATTGTACACTCAAGAAATGTACATCAAAACATACACATTCTCATTGTACATTCAAGAAATGTACATCAAAACATACACATTTTGATTGTACACTCAAGAAATGTACATCAAAACATACACATTTTCATTGTACACTCAAGAAATGTACATCAAAACATACACATTTTGATTGTACATTCAAGAAATGTATATCAAAACATACACATTTTCATTGTACACTCAAGAAATGTACATCAAAACATACACATTTTCAGTGCACATTCAAGAAATGTATATCAAATCATACACATTTTCATTTTACGATCCAGAAATGTACATCAAAACATACACATTTTCAGAGTACATTCAAGAAATGTATATAAAAAAATACAAATTTTCAGTGTACATTCAAGAAATGTACATCAAAGCAAACACATTTTCATTGTACACTAAAGAAATGTACATCAAAACATACACATTTTCATTGTACATTCAAGAAATTCACATCAAAACATACACATTTTCATTGTACATTCAAGAAATATACATCAAAACATACACATTTTCATTGTACATTCAAGAAATGTACATCAAAACATACACATTCTCATTGTACATTCAAGAAATGTACATCAAAACATACACATTTTCATTGTACACTCAAGAAATGTACATCAAAACATACACATTTTCATTGTACACTCAAGAAAAATACATCAAAACATACACATTTTCATTGTACATTCAAGAAATGTATATCAAAACATACACATTTTCATTGTACATTCAAGAAAGTACATCAAAACATACACATTTTCAGTGTACATTCAAGAAATGTACATCAAAACATACACATTTTCATTGTACATTCAAAGAATGTACATCAAAACATACACATTTTCATTGTACATTCAAGAAATGTACATCAAAACACACACATTTTCAGTGTACATTCAAGAAATGTATATCAAAACATACACATTTTCAGTGTACATTCAAGAAATGTACATCAAAACATACAAATTTTCATTGTATATACAAGAAATGTACATCAAAACATACACATTTTCATTGTATATACAAGAAATGTACATCAAAACATACACATTTTCAGTGTACATTCAAGAAATGTACATCACGACATACACATTTTCATTGTACATTCAAGAAATGTACATGAAAACATACACATTTTCATTGTACATTCAAGAAATGTGCACCAAACATACACATTTTCATTGTACATTCAAGAAATATACATCAAAACATACATATTTTCATTGTACATTCAAGAAATGTACATCAAAACATACACATTTTCATTGTACACTCAAGAAATGTACATCAAAACATACACATTTTCAGTGTACATTCAAGAAATGTACATCAAAGCATACACATTTTCATTGTACATTCAAGAAATGTACATCAAAACATACACATTTTCATTGTACATTCTAGAAATATAAATCAAAACATATACATTTTCATTGTATATACAAGAAATGTACATCAAAACATACACATGTTCACTGTACACTCAAGAAATGTACATCAAAACATACACATTTTCAGTGCACATTCAAGAAATGTATATCAAATCATACACATTTTCATTTTACGTTCCAGAAATGTACATCAAAACATTCACATTTTCGTTGTACATTCAAGAAATGTACATCAAAACATACACATTTTCATTGTACATTCAAGAAATATACATCAAAACATACACATTTTCATTGTACATTCAAGAAATGTACATCAAAACATACACATTTTCATTGTACACTCAAGAAATGTACACCAAAAGATACACATTTTCAGTGTACATTCAAGAAATGTACATCAAAACATACACATTTTCATTGTACATTCAAGAAATGTACATCAAAACATACACATTTTCATTGTACATTCTAGAAATATAAATCAAAACATACACATTTTCATTGTATATACAAGAAATGTACATCAAAACATACACATTTTCAGTGTACATTCAAGAAATGTATATCAAAACATACACATTTTCAGTGTACATTCAAGAAATGTACTTGAAAACATATACATTGTCATTGTACATTCAAGAAATATATATCAAAACATACACATTTTCAGATTACATTCAAGAAATGTACATCAAAACATACACATTTTCATAGTATATACAAGAAATGTACATCAAAACATACACATTTTCATTGTATATACAAGAAATGTAGATCAAAACATACACATTTTCAGTGTACATTCAAGAAATGTATATCAAAACATACACATTTACAGTGTACATTCAAGAAATGTACATCAAAACATACACATTTTCATTGTACATTCAAGAAATGTAGATCAAAACATACACATTTTCATTGTACATTCAAGAAATGTACATCAAAACATACACATTTTCATTGTACACTCAAGAAATGTACATCAAAACATACACATTTTCATTGTATATACAAGAAATGTACATCAAAACATACACATTTTCAAAGTACATTAAAGAAATGTATATCAAAACATACACATTTACAGTGTACATTCCAGAAATGTACATCAAAACATACACATTTTCAGTATACATTCAAGAAATGTACATGAAAACATATACATTTTCATTGTACATTCAAGAAATGTATATCAAAACATACACTTTTTCATTGTATATACAAGAAATGTACATCAAAACATACACATTTTCATTGTATATACAAGAAATGTACATCAAAACATACACATTTTCAGAGTACATTCAAGAAATGTACATCAAGACGTACACATTTTCATTGTACATTCAAGAAATGTACATCAAAACATACACATTTTCAGTGTACATTCAAGAAATGTACATCAAAACATACACATTTTCATTGTACATTCTAGAAATATAAATCAAAACATACACATTTTCATTGTATATACAAGAAATGTACATCAAAATATACACATTTTCATTGTACACTCAAGAAATCTACATCAAAACATACACATTTTCAGTGCACATTCAAGAAATGTATATCAAATAATACACATTTTCATTTTACGTTCCAGAAATGTACATCAAAACATACACATTTTCGTTGTACATTCAAGAAATGTACATCAAAACATACACATTTTCATTGTACATTCAAGAAATATACATCAAAACATACACATTTTCATTGTACATTCAAGAAATGTACATCAAAACCTACACATTTTCATTGTACACTTAAGAAATGTACATCAAAAGATACACATTTTCAGTGTACATTCAAGAAATGTACATCAAAACATACACATTTTCATTGTACATTCAAGAAATGTAAATCAAAGCATACACATTTTCATTGTACATTCTAGAAATATAAATCAAAACATACACATTTTCATTGTATATACTAGAAATGTACATCAAAACATACACATTTTCGTTGTACATTCAAGAAATGTACATCAAAACATACACATTTTCATTGTACATTCAAGAAATCTACATCAAAACATACACATTTTCATTGTACATTCAAGAAATGTACATCAAAACATACACATTTTCATTGTACACTCAAGAAATGTACATCAAAAGATACACATTTTCAGTGTACATTCTAGAAATGTACATCAAAACATACACATTTTCATTGTACATTCAAGAAATGTAAATCAAAGCATACACATTTTCATTGTACACTAAAGAAATGTACATCAAAACATACACATTTTCAGTGTACATTCAAGAAATGCACATCAAAACATACACATTTTCATTGTACATTCAAGAAATGTAGATCAAAACACACACATTTTCATTTTACATTCAAGAAATGTACATCAAAACATACACATTTTCATTGTACACTCAAGAAATGTACATCAAAACATACACATTTTCATTGTATATACAAGAAATGTACATCAAAACATACACATTTTCAGTGTACATTGAAGAAATGTATATCAAAACATACACATTTACAGTGTACATTCAAGAAATGTACATCAAAACATACACTTTTTCAGTATACATTCAAGAAATGTACATGAAAACATATACATTTTCATTGTACATTCAAGAAATGTATATCAAAACATACACATTTTCATTGTATATACAAGAAATGTACATCAAAACATACACATTTTCATTGTATATACAAGAAATGTACATCAAAACATACACATTTTCAGTGTACATTCAAGTAATGTACATCAAGACATACACATTTTCATTGTACATTCAAGAAATGTACATCAAAACATACACATTCTCATTGTACATTCAAGAAATGTACATCAAAACATACACATTTTGATTGTACACTCAAGAAATGTACATCAAAACATACACATTCTCATTGTACATTCAAGAAATGTACATCAAAACATACACATTTTGATTGTACACTCAAGAAATGTACATCAAAACATACGCATTTTCATTGTACATTCAAGAAATGTATATCAAAACATACACATTTTCATTGTACACTCAAGAAATGTACATCAAAACATACACATTTTCAGTGCACATTCAAGAAATGTATATCAAATCATACACATTTTCATTTTACGATCCAGAAATGTACATCAAAACATACACATTTTCAGAGTACATTCAAGAAATGTATATAAAAAAATACAAATTTTCAGTGTACATTCAAGAAATGTACATCAAAGCAAACACATTTTCATTGTACACTAAAGAAATGTACATCAAAACATACACATTTTCATTGTACATTCAAGAAATTCACATCAAAACATACACATTTTCATTGTACATTCAAGAAATATACATCAAAACATACACATTTTCATTGTACATTCAAGAAATGTACATCAAAACATACACATTCTCATTGTACATTCAAGAAATGTACATCAAAACATACACATTTTCATTGTACACTCAAGAAATGTACATCAAAACATACACATTTTCATTGTACACTCAAGAAAAATACATCAAAACATACACATTTTCATTGTACATTCAAGAAATGTATATCAAAACATACACATTTTCATTGTACATTCAAGAAAGTACATCAAAACATACACATTTTCAGTGTACATTCAAGAAATGTACATCAAAACATACACATTTTCATTGTACATTCAAAGAATGTACATCAAAACATACACATTTTCATTGTACATTCAAGAAATGTACATCAAAACACACACATTTTCAGTGTACATTCAAGAAATGTATATCAAAACATACACATTTTCAGTGTACATTCAAGAAATGTACATCAAAACATACAAATTTTCATTGTATATACAAGAAATGTACATCAAAACATACACATTTTCATTGTATATACAAGAAATGTACATCAAAACATACACATTTTCAGTGTACATTCAAGAAATGTACATCAAGACATACACATTTTCATTGTACATTCAAGAAATGTACATGAAAACATACACATTTTCATTGTACACTCAAGAAATGTACATCAAAACATACACATTTTCAGTGTACATTCAAGAAATGTATATCAAAACATACACATTTTCATTGTACATTCAAGAAATGTGCACCAAACATACACATTTTCATTGTACATTCAAGAAATATACATCAAAACATACATATTTTCATTGTACATTCAAGAAATGTACATCAAAACATACACATTTTCATTGTACACTCAAGAAATGTACATCAAAACATACACATTTTCAGTGTACATTCAAGAAATGTACATCAAAGCATACACATTTTCATTGTACATTCAAGAAATGTACATCAAAACATACACATTTTCATTGTACATTCTAGAAATATAAATCAAAACATACACATTTTCATTGTATATACAAGAAATGTACATCAAAACATACACATGTTCACTGTACACTCAAGAAATGTACATCAAAACATACACATTTTCAGTGCACATTCAAGAAATGTATATCAAATCATACACATTTTCATTTTACGTTCCAGAAATGTACATCAAAACATACACATTTTCGTTGTACACTCAAGAAATGTACATCAAAACATACACATTTTCATTGTACATTCAAGAAATATACATCAAAACATACACATTTTCATTGTACATTCAAGAAATGTACATCAAAACATACACATTTTCATTGTACACTCAAGAAATGTACATCAAAAGATACACATTTTCAGTGTACATTCAAGAAATGTACATCAAAACATACACATTTTCATTGTACATTCAAGAAATGTACATCAAAACATACACATTTTCATTGTACATTCTAGAAATATAAATCAAAACATACACATTTTCATTGTATATACAAGAAATGTACATCAAAACATACACATTTTCAGTGTACATTCAAGAAATGTATATCAAAACATACACATTTTCAGTGTACATTCAAGAAATGTACTTGAAAACATATACATTGTCATTGTACATTCAAGAAATATATATCAAAACATACACATTTTCAGATTACATTCAAGAAATGTACATCAAAACATACACATTTTCATAGTATATACAAGAAATGTACATCAAAACATACACATTTTCATTGTATATACAAGAAATGTAGATCAAAACATACACATTTTCAGTGTACATTCAAGAAATGTATATCAAAACATACACATTTACAGTGTACATTCAAGAAATGTACATCAAAACATACACATTTTCATTGTACATTCAAGAAATGTAGATCAAAACATACACATTTTCATTGTACATTCAAGAAATGTACATCAAAACATACACATTTTCATTGTACACTCAAGAAATGTACATCAAAACATACACATTTTCATTGTATATACAAGAAATGTACATCAAAACATACACATTTTCAGTGTACATTAAAGAAATGTATATCAAAACATACACATTTACAGTGTACATTCAAGAAATGTACATCAAAACATACACATTTTCAGTATACATTCAAGAAATGTACATGAAAACATATACATTTTCATTGTACATTCAAGAAATGTATATCAAAACATACACTTTTTCATTGTATATACAAGAAATGTACATCAAAACATACACATTTTCATTGTATATACAAGAAATGTACATCAAAACATACACGTTTTCAGAGTACACTCAAGAAATGTACATCAAGACGTACACATTTTCATTGTACATTCAAGAAATGTACATCAAAACATACACATTTTCAGTGTACATTCAAGAAATGTACATCAAAACATACACATTTTCATTGTACATTCTAGAAATATAAATCAAAACATACACATTTTCATTGTATATACAAGAAATGTACATCAAAATATACACATTTTCATTGTACACTCAAGAAATCTACATCAAAACATACACATTTTCAGTGCACATTCAAGAAATGTATATCAAATAATACACATTTTCATTTTACGTTCCAGAAATGTACATCAAAACATACACATTTTCGTTGTACATTCAAGAAATGTACATCAAAACATACACATTTTCATTGTACATTCAAGAAATATACATCAAAACATACACATTTTCATTGTACATTCAAGAAATGTACATCAAAACCTACACATTTTCATTGTACACTTAAGAAATGTACATCAAAAGATACACATTTTCAGTGTACATTCAAGAAATGTACATCAAAACATACACATTTTCATTGTACATTCAAGAAATGTAAATCAAAGCATACACATTTTCATTGTACATTCTAGAAATATAAATCAAAACATACACATTTTCATTGTATATACTAGAAATGTACATCAAAACATACACATTTTCGTTGTACATTCAAGAAATGTACATCAAAACATACACATTTTCATTGTACATTCAAGAAATCTACATCAAAACATACACATTTTCATTGTACATTCAAGAAATGTACATCAAAACATACACATTTTCATTGTACACTCAAGAAATGTACATCAACAGATACACATTTTCAGTGTACATTCAAGAAATGTACATCAAAACATACACATTTTCATTGTACATTCAAGAAATGTAAATCAAAGCATACACATTTTCATTGTACACTAAAGAAATGTACATCAAAACATACACATTTTCAGTGTACATTCAAGAAATGCACATCAAAACATACACATTTTCATTGTACATTCAAGAAATGTAGATCAAAACACACACATTTTCATTTTACATTCAAGAAATGTACATCAAAACATACACATTTTCATTGTACACTCAAGAAATGTACATCAAAACATATACATTTTCATTGTATATACAAGAAATGTACATCAAAACATACACATTTTCAGTGTACATTGAAGAAATGTATATCAAAACATACACATTTACAGTGTACATTCAAGAAATGTACATCAAAACATACACTTTTTCAGTATACATTCAAGAAATGTACATGAAAACATATACATTTTCATTGTACATTCAAGAAATGTATATCAAAACATACACATTTTCATTGTATATACAAGAAATGTACATCAAAACATACACATTTTCATTGTATATACAAGAAATGTACATCAAAACATACACATTTTCAGTGTACATTCAAGTAATGTACATCAAGACATACACATTTTCATTGTACATTCAAGAAATGTACATCAAAACATACACATTCTCATTGTACATTCAAGAAATGTACATCAAAACATACACATTTTGATTGTACACTCAAGAAATGTACATCAAAACATACACATTCTCATTGTACATTCAAGAAATGTACATCAAAACATACACATTTTGATTGTACACTCAAGAAATGTACATCAAAACATACGCATTTTCATTGTACATTCAAGAAATGTATATCAAAACATACACATTTTCATTGTACACTCAAGAAATGTACATCAAAACATACACATTTTCAGTGCACATTCAAGAAATGTATATCAAATCATACACATTTTCATTTTACGATCCAGAAATGTACATCAAAACATACACATTTTCAGAGTACATTCAAGAAATGTATATAAAAAAATACAAATTTTCAGTGTACATTCAAGAAATGTACATCAAAGCAAACACATTTTCATTGTACACTAAAGAAATGTACATCAAAACATACACATTTTCATTGTACATTCAAGAAATTCACATCAAAACATACACATTTTCATTGTACATTCAAGAAATATACATCAAAACATACACATTTTCATTGTACATTCAAGAAATGTACATCAAAACATACACATTCTCATTGTACATTCAAGAAATGTACATCAAAACATACACATTTTCATTGTACACTCAAGAAATGTACATCAAAACATACACATTTTCATTGTACACTCAAGAAAAATACATCAAAACATACACATTTTCATTGTACATTCAAGAAATGTATATCAAAACATACACATTTTCATTGTACATTCAAGAAAGTACATCAAAACATACACATTTTCAGTGTACATTCAAGAAATGTACATCAAAACATACACATTTTCATTGTACATTCAAAGAATGTACATCAAAACATACACATTTTCATTGTACATTCAAGAAATGTACATCAAAACACACACATTTTCAGTGTACATTCAAGAAATGTATATCAAAACATACACATTTTCAGTGTACATTCAAGAAATGTACATCAAAACATACAAATTTTCATTGTATATACAAGAAATGTACATCAAAACATACACATTTTCATTGTATATACAAGAAATGTACATCAAAACATACACATTTTCAGTGTACATTCAAGAAATGTACATCAAGACATACACATTTTCATTGTACATTCAAGAAATGTACATGAAAACATACACATTTTCATTGTACACTCAAGAAATGTACATCAAAACATACACATTTTCAGTGTACATTCAAGAAATGTATATCAAAACATACACATTTTCATTGTACATTCAAGAAATGTGCACCAAACATACACATTTTCATTGTACATTCAAGAAATATACATCAAAACATACATATTTTCATTGTACATTCAAGAAATGTACATCAAAACATACACATTTTCATTGTACACTCAAGAAATGTACATCAAAACATACACATTTTCAGTGTACATTCAAGAAATGTACATCAAAGCATACACATTTTCATTGTACATTCAAGAAATGTACATCAAAACATACACATTTTCATTGTACATTCTAGAAATATAAATCAAAACATACACATTTTCATTGTATATACAAGAAATGTACATCAAAACATACACATGTTCACTGTACACTCAAGAAATGTACATCAAAACATACACATTTTCAGTGCACATTCAAGAAATGTATATCAAATCATACACATTTTCATTTTACGTTCCAGAAATGTACATCAAAACATACACATTTTCGTTGTACATTCAAGAAATGTACATCAAAACATACACATTTTCATTGTACATTCAAGAAATATACATCAAAACATACACATTTTCATTGTACATTCAAGAAATGTACATCAAAACATACACATTTTCATTGTACACTCAAGAAATGTACATCAAAAGATACACATTTTCAGTGTACATTCAAGAAATGTACATCAAAACATACACATTTTCATTGTACATTCAAGAAATGTACATCAAAACATACACATTTTCATTGTACATTCTAGAAATATAAATCAAAACATACACATTTTCATTGTATATACAAGAAATGTACATCAAAACATACACATTTTCAGTGTACATTCAAGAAATGTATATCAAAACATACACATTTACAGTGTACATTCAAGAAATGTACATCAAAACATACACATTTTCATTGTACATTCAAGAAATGTAGATCAAAACATACACATTTTCATTGTACATTCAAGAAATGTACATCAAAACATACACATTTTCATTGTACACTCAAGAAATGTACATCAAAACATACACATTTTCATTGTATATACAAGAAATGTACATCAAAACATACACATTTTCAGTGTACATTGAAGAAATGTATATCAAAACATACACATTTACAGTGTACATTCAAGAAATGTACATCAAAACATAGACATTTTCAGTATACATTCAAGAAATGTACATGAAAACATATACATTTTCATTGTACATTCAAGAAATGTATATCAAAACATACCCATTTTCATTGTATATACAAGAAATGTACATCAAAACATACACATTTTCAGTGTACATTCAAGAAATGTACATCAAGACATACACATTTTCATTGTACATTCAAGAAATGTACATTAAAACATACACATTTTCATTGTACACTCAAGAAATGTACATCAAAACATACACATCTTCATTGTACATTCAAGAAGTGCACATCAAAACATACACATTTTCATTGTACATACAAGAAATATACATCAAAACATACACATTTTCATTGTACATTCAAGAAATGTACATCAAAACATACACATTTTGATTGTACACTAAAGAAATGTACATCAAAACATACACATTTTCATTGTACACTCAAGAAATGTACATCAAGACATACACATTTTCATTGTACATTCAAGAAATGTATATCAAAACATACACATTTTCATTGTAGATTCAAGAAATGTACATCAAAACATACACATTTTCATTGTACATTCTAGAAATATAAATCAAAACATACACATTTTCATTGTATATACAAGAAATGTACATCAAAATATACACATTTTCATTGTACACTCAAGAAATCTACATCAAAACATACACATTTTCAGTGCACATTCAAGAAATGTATATCAACTAATACACATTTTCATTTTACGTTCCAGAAATGTACATCAAAACATACACATTTTCGTTGTACATTCAAGAAATGTACATCAAAACATACACATTTTCATTGTACATTCAAGAAATATACATCAAAACATACACATTTTCATTGTACATTCAAGAAATGTACATCAAAACCTACACATTTTCATTGTACACTTAAGAAATGTACATCAAAAGATACACATTTTCAGTGTACATTCAAGAAATGTACATCAAAACATACACATTTTCATTGTACATTCAAGAAATGTAAATCAAAGCATACACATTTTCATTGTACATTCTAGAAATATAAATCAAAACATACACATTTTCATTGTATATACTAGAAATGTACATCAAAACATACACATTTTCGTTGTACATTCAAGAAATGTACATCAAAACATACACATTTTCATTGTACATTCAAGAAATCTACATCAAAACATACACATTTTCATTGTACATTCAAGAAATGTACATCAAAACATACACATTTTCATTGTACACTCAAGAAATGTACATCAAAAGATACACATTTTCAGTGTACATTCAAGAAATGTACATCAAAACATACACATTTTCATTGTACATTCAAGAAATGTAAATCAAAGCATACACATTTTCATTGTACACTAAAGAAATGTACATCAAAACATACACATTTTCAGTGTACATTCAAGAAATGCACATCAAAACATACACATTTTCATTGTACATTCAAGAAATGTAGATCAAAACACACACATTTTCATTTTACATTCAAGAAATGTACATCAAAACATACACATTTTCATTGTACACTCAAGAAATGTACATCAAAACATACACATTTTCATTGTATATACAAGAAATGTACATCAAAACATACACATTTTCAGTGTACATTGAAGAAATGTATATCAAAACATACACATTTACAGTGTACATTCAAGAAATGTACATCAAAACATACACTTTTTCAGTATACATTCAAGAAATGTACATGAAAACATATACATTTTCATTGTACATTCAAGAAATGTATATCAAAACATACACATTTTCATTGTATATACAAGAAATGTACATCAAAACATACACATTTTCATTGTATATACAAGAAATGTACATCAAAACATACACATTTTCAGTGTACATTCAAGTAATGTACATCAAGACATACACATTTTCATTGTACATTCAAGAAATGTACATCAAAACATACACATTCTCATTGTACATTCAAGAAATGTACATCAAAACATACACATTTTGATTGTACACTCAAGAAATGTACATCAAAACATACACATTCTCATTGTACATTCAAGAAATGTACATCAAAACATACACATTTTGATTGTACACTCAAGAAATGTACATCAAAACATACGCATTTTCATTGTACATTCAAGAAATGTATATCAAAACATACACATTTTCATTGTACACTCAAGAAATGTACATCAAAACATACACATTTTCAGTGCACATTCAAGAAATGTATATCAAATCATACACATTTTCATTTTACGATCCAGAAATGTACATCAAAACATACACATTTTCAGAGTACATTCAAGAAATGTATATAAAAAAATACAAATTTTCAGTGTACATTCAAGAAATGTACATCAAAGCAAACACATTTTCATTGTACACTAAAGAAATGTACATCAAAACATACACATTTTCATTGTACATTCAAGAAATTCACATCAAAACATACACATTTTCATTGTACATTCAAGAAATATACATCAAAACATACACATTTTCATTGTACATTCAAGAAATGTACATCAAAACATACACATTCTCATTGTACATTCAAGAAATGTACATCAAAACATACACATTTTCATTGTACACTCAAGAAATGTACATCAAAACATACACATTTTCATTGTACACTCAAGAAAAATACATCAAAACATACACATTTTCATTGTACATTCAAGAAATGTATATCAAAACATACACATTTTCATTGTACATTCAAGAAAGTACATCAAAACATACACATTTTCAGTGTACATTCAAGAAATGTACATCAAAACATACACATTTTCATTGTACATTCAAAGAATGTACATCAAAACATACACATTTTCATTGTACATTCAAGAAATGTACATCAAAACACACACATTTTCAGTGTACATTCAAGAAATGTATATCAAAACATACACATTTTCAGTGTACATTCAAGAAATGTACATCAAAACATACAAATTTTCATTGTATATACAAGAAATGTACATCAAAACATACACATTTTCATTGTATATACAAGAAATGTACATCAAAACATACACATTTTCAGTGTACATTCAAGAAATGTACATCAAGACATACACATTTTCATTGTACATTCAAGAAATGTACATGAAAACATACACATTTTCATTGTACACTCAAGAAATGTACATCAAAACATACACATTTTCAGTGTACATTCAAGAAATGTATATCAAAACATACACATTTTCATTGTACATTCAAGAAATGTGCACCAAACATACACATTTTCATTGTACATTCAAGAAATATACATCAAAACATACATATTTTCATTGTACATTCAAGAAATGTACATCAAAACATACACATTTTCATTGTACACTCAAGAAATGTACATCAAAACATACACATTTTCAGTGTACATTCAAGAAATGTACATCAAAGCATACACATTTTCATTGTACATTCAAGAAATGTACATCAAAACATACACATTTTCATTGTACATTCTAGAAATATAAATCAAAACATACACATTTTCATTGTATATACAAGAAATGTACATCAAAACATACACATGTTCACTGTACACTCAAGAAATGTACATCAAAACATACACATTTTCAGTGCACATTCAAGAAATGTATATCAAATCATACACATTTTCATTTTACGTTCCAGAAATGTACATCAAAACATACACATTTTCGTTGTACACTCAAGAAATGTACATCAAAACATACACATTTTCATTGTACATTCAAGAAATATACATCAAAACATACACATTTTCATTGTACATTCAAGAAATGTACATCAAAACATACACATTTTCATTGTACACTCAAGAAATGTACATCAAAAGATACACATTTTCAGTGTACATTCAAGAAATGTACATCAAAACATACACATTTTCATTGTACATTCAAGAAATGTACATCAAAACATACACATTTTCATTGTACATTCTAGAAATATAAATCAAAACATACACATTTTCATTGTATATACAAGAAATGTACATCAAAACATACACATTTTCAGTGTACATTCAAGAAATGTATATCAAAACATACACATTTTCAGTGTACATTCAAGAAATGTACTTGAAAACATATACATTGTCATTGTACATTCAAGAAATATATATCAAAACATACACATTTTCAGATTACATTCAAGAAATGTACATCAAAACATACACATTTTCATAGTATATACAAGAAATGTACATCAAAACATACACATTTTCATTGTATATACAAGAAATGTAGATCAAAACATACACATTTTCAGTGTACATTCAAGAAATGTATATCAAAACATACACATTTACAGTGTACATTCAAGAAATGTACATCAAAACATACACATTTTCATTGTACATTCAAGAAATGTAGATCAAAACATACACATTTTCATTGTACATTCAAGAAATGTACATCAAAACATACACATTTTCATTGTACACTCAAGAAATGTACATCAAAACATACACATTTTCATTGTATATACAAGAAATGTACATCAAAACATACACATTTTCAGTGTACATTAAAGAAATGTATATCAAAACATACACATTTACAGTGTACATTCAAGAAATGTACATCAAAACATACACATTTTCAGTATACATTCAAGAAATGTACATGAAAACATATACATTTTCATTGTACATTCAAGAAATGTATATCAAAACATACACTTTTTCATTGTATATACAAGAAATGTACATCAAAACATACACATTTTCATTGTATATACAAGAAATGTACATCAAAACATACACATTTTCAGAGTACACTCAAGAAATGTACATCAAGACGTACACATTTTCATTGTACATTCAAGAAATGTACATCAAAACATACACATTTTCAGTGTACATTCAAGAAATGTACATCAAAACATACACATTTTCATTGTACATTCTAGAAATATAAATCAAAACATACACATTTTCATTGTATATACAAGAAATGTACATCAAAATATACACATTTTCATTGTACACTCAAGAAATCTACATCAAAACATACACATTTTCAGTGCACATTCAAGAAATGTATATCAAATAATACACATTTTCATTTTACGTTCCAGAAATGTACATCAAAACATACACATTTTCGTTGTACATTCAAGAAATGTACATCAAAACATACACATTTTCATTGTACATTCAAGAAATATACATCAAAACATACACATTTTCATTGTACATTCAAGAAATGTACATCAAAACCTACACATTTTCATTGTACACTTAAGAAATGTACATCAAAAGATACACATTTTCAGTGTACATTCAAGAAATGTACATCAAAACATACACATTTTCATTGTACATTCAAGAAATGTAAATCAAAGCATACACATTTTCATTGTACATTCTAGAAATATAAATCAAAACATACACATTTTCATTGTATATACTAGAAATGTACATCAAAACATACACATTTTCGTTGTACATTCAAGAAATGTACATCAAAACATACACATTTTCATTGTACATTCAAGAAATCTACATCAAAACATACACATTTTCATTGTACATTCAAGAAATGTACATCAAAACATACACATTTTCATTGTACACTCAAGAAATGTACATCAAAAGATACACATTTTCAGTGTACATTCAAGAAATGTACATCAAAACATACACATTTTCATTGTACATTCAAGAAATGTAAATCAAAGCATACACATTTTCATTGTACACTAAAGAAATGTACATCAAAACATACACATTTTCAGTGTACATTCAAGAAATGCACATCAAAACATACACATTTTCATTGTACATTCAAGAAATGTAGATCAAAACACACACATTTTCATTTTACATTCAAGAAATGTACATCAAAACATACACATTTTCATTGTACACTCAAGAAATGTACATCAAAACATATACATTTTCATTGTATATACAAGAAATGTACATCAAAACATACACATTTTCAGTGTACATTGAAGAAATGTATATCAAAACATACACATTTACAGTGTACATTCAAGAAATGTACATCAAAACATACACTTTTTCAGTATACATTCAAGAAATGTACATGAAAACATATACATTTTCATTGTACATTCAAGAAATGTATATCAAAACATACACATTTTCATTGTATATACAAGAAATGTACATCAAAACATACACATTTTCATTGTATATACAAGAAATGTACATCAAAACATACACATTTTCAGTGTACATTCAAGTAATGTACATCAAGACATACACATTTTCATTGTACATTCAAGAAATGTACATCAAAACATACACATTCTCATTGTACATTCAAGAAATGTACATCAAAACATACACATTTTGATTGTACACTCAAGAAATGTACATCAAAACATACACATTCTCATTGTACATTCAAGAAATGTACATCAAAACATACACATTTTGATTGTACACTCAAGAAATGTACATCAAAACATACGCATTTTCATTGTACATTCAAGAAATGTATATCAAAACATACACATTTTCATTGTACACTCAAGAAATGTACATCAAAACATACACATTTTCAGTGCACATTCAAGAAATGTATATCAAATCATACACATTTTCATTTTACGATCCAGAAATGTACATCAAAACATACACATTTTCAGAGTACATTCAAGAAATGTATATAAAAAAATACAAATTTTCAGTGTACATTCAAGAAATGTACATCAAAGCAAACACATTTTCATTGTACACTAAAGAAATGTACATCAAAACATACACATTTTCATTGTACATTCAAGAAATTCACATCAAAACATACACATTTTCATTGTACATTCAAGAAATATACATCAAAACATACACATTTTCATTGTACATTCAAGAAATGTACATCAAAACATACACATTCTCATTGTACATTCAAGAAATGTACATCAAAACATACACATTTTCATTGTACACTCAAGAAATGTACATCAAAACATACACATTTTCATTGTACACTCAAGAAAAATACATCAAAACATACACATTTTCATTGTACATTCAAGAAATGTATATCAAAACATACACATTTTCATTGTACATTCAAGAAAGTACATCAAAACATACACATTTTCAGTGTACATTCAAGAAATGTACATCAAAACATACACATTTTCATTGTACATTCAAAGAATGTACATCAAAACATACACATTTTCATTGTACATTCAAGAAATGTACATCAAAACACACACATTTTCAGTGTACATTCAAGAAATGTATATCAAAACATACACATTTTCAGTGTACATTCAAGAAATGTACATCAAAACATACAAATTTTCATTGTATATACAAGAAATGTACATCAAAACATACACATTTTCATTGTATATACAAGAAATGTACATCAAAACATACACATTTTCAGTGTACATTCAAGAAATGTACATCAAGACATACACATTTTCATTGTACATTCAAGAAATGTACATGAAAACATACACATTTTCATTGTACACTCAAGAAATGTACATCAAAACATACACATTTTCAGTGTACATTCAAGAAATGTATATCAAAACATACACATTTTCATTGTACATTCAAGAAATGTGCACCAAACATACACATTTTCATTGTACATTCAAGAAATATACATCAAAACATACATATTTTCATTGTACATTCAAGAAATGTACATCAAAACATACACATTTTCATTGTACACTCAAGAAATGTACATCAAAACATACACATTTTCAGTGTACATTCAAGAAATGTACATCAAAGCATACACATTTTCATTGTACGTTCAAGAAATGTACATCAAAACATACACATTTTCATTGTACATTCTAGAAATATAAATCAAAACATACACATTTTCATTGTATATACAAGAAATGTACATCAAAACATACACATGTTCACTGTACACTCAAGAAATGTACATCAAAACATACACATTTTCAGTGCACATTCAAGAAATGTATATCAAATCATACACATTTTCATTTTACGTTCCAGAAATGTACATCAAAACATACACATTTTCGTTGTACATTCAAGAAATGTACATCAAAACATACACATTTTCATTGTACATTCAAGAAATATACATCAAAACATACACATTTTCATTGTACATTCAAGAAATGTACATCAAAACATACACATTTTCATTGTACACTCAAGAAATGTACATCAAAAGATACACATTTTCAGTGTACATTCAAGAAATGTACATCAAAACATACACATTTTCATTGTACATTCAAGAAATGTACATCAAAACATACACATTTTCATTGTACATTCTAGAAATATAAATCAAAACATACACATTTTCATTGTATATACAAGAAATGTACATCAAAACATACACATTTTCAGTGTACATTCAAGAAATGTATATCAAAACATACACATTTACAGTGTACATTCAAGAAATGTACATCAAAACATACACATTTTCATTGTACATTCAAGAAATGTAGATCAAGACATACACATTTTCATTGTACATTCAAGAAATGTACATCAAAACATACACATTTTCATTGTACACTCAAGAAATGTACATCAAAACATACACATTTTCATTGTATATACAAGAAATGTACATCAAAACATACACATTTTCAGTGTACATTGAAGAAATGTATATCAAAACATACACATTTACAGTGTACATTCAAGAAATGTACATCAAAACATAGACATTTTCAGTATACATTCAAGAAATGTACATGAAAACATATACATTTTCATTGTACATTCAAGAAATGTATATCAAAACATACCCATTTTCATTGTATATACAAGAAATGTACATCAAAACATACACATTTTCAGTGTACATTCAAGAAATGTACATCAAGACATACACATTTTCATTGTACATTCAAGAAATGTACATTAAAACATACACATTTTCATTGTACACTCAAGAAATGTACATCAAAACATACACATCTTCATTGTACATTCAAGAAGTGCACATCAAAACATACACATTTTCATTGTACATACAAGAAATATACATCAAAACATACACATTTTCATTGTACATTCAAGAAATGTACATCAAAACATACACATTTTGATTGTACACTAAAGAAATGTACATCAAAACATACACATTTTCATTGTACACTCAAGAAATGTACATCAAGACATACACATTTTCATTGTACATTCAAGAAATGTATATCAAAACATACACATTTTCATTGTAGATTCAAGAAATGTACATCAAAACATACACATTTTCATTGTACATTCTAAGAATGTACATCAAAACATACACATTTTCAGTGTACATTCAAGAAATGTACATCAAAACATACAAATTTTCATTGTATATACAAGAAATGTACATCAAAACATACACATTTTCATTGTACATTAAAGAAATGTACACCAAACCTACACATTTTCAGTGTACATTCAAGAAATGTACATCAAAACATACACATTTTCATTGTACACTCAAGAAATGTACATCAAAACATACACATTTACAGTGTACATTCAAGAAATGTACATCAAAACATACACATTTTCATTGTATATACCAGAAATGTACATCAAAACATACACATTTTCATTGTATATACAAGAAATGTACATCAAAACATACACATTTTCAGTGTACATTCAAGAAATGTACATCATAACATATACATTTTCATTGTATATAAAAGAAATGTACATCAAAACATACACATTTTCATTGTACATTCAAGAAATATACATCAAAACATACACATTTTCATTGTACATTCAAGAAATGCACATCAAAACATACACATTCTCATTGTACATTCAAGAAATGTACATCAAAACATACACATTTTGATTGTACACTCAAGAAATGTACATCAAAACATACACATTTTCATTGTACGCTCAAGAAATGTACATCAAAACATACACATTTTCATTGTACGTTCAAGAAATGTATATCAAAACATACACATTTTCAGTGTACATTCAAGAAATGAACATGAAAACATATACATTGTCATTGTACATTCAACAAATATATATCAAAACATACACATTTTCAGATTACATTCAAGAAATGTACATCAAAACATACAAATTTTCATTGTATATACAAGAAATGTACATCAAAACATACACATTTTCATTGTACATTAAAGAAATGTACATCAAAACCTACACATTTTCAGTGTACATTCAAGAAATGTACATCAAAACATACACATTTTCATTGTACACTCAAGAAATGTACATCAAAACATACACATTTTCAGTGTACATTCAAGAAATGTACATCAAAACATACACATTTTCATTGTATATACCAGAAATGTACATCAAAACATACACATTTTCATTGTATATACAAGAAATGTACATCAAAACATACACATTTTCAGTGTACATTCAAGAAATGTACATCATAACCTATACATTTTCATTGTATATAAAAGAAATGTACATCAAAACATACACATTTTCAGTGTACATTCAAGAAATGCACATCAAAACATACACATTTTCATTGTACATTCAAGAAATGTAGATCAAAACACACACATTTTCATTTTACATTCAAGAAATGTACATCAAAACATACACATTTTCATTGTACACTCAAGAAATGTACATCAAAGCATACACATTTTCATTGTATATACAAGAAATGTACATCAAAACATACACATTTTCAGTGTACATTGAAGAAATGTATATCAAAACATACACATTTACAGTGTACATTCAAGAAATGTACATCAAAACATACACATTTTCAGTATACATTCAAGAAATGTACATGAAAACATATACATTTTCATTGTACATTCAAGAAATGTATATCAAAACATACACATTTTCATTTTATATACAAGAAATGTACATCAAAACATACACATTTTCATTGTATATACAAGAAATGTACATCAAAACATACACATTTTCAGTGTACATTCAAGTAATGTACATCAAGACATACACATTTTCATTGTACATTCAAGAAATGTACATCAAAACATACACATTCTCATTGTACATTCAAGAAATGTACATCAAAACATACACATTTTGATTGTACACTCAAGAAATGTACATCAAAACATACACATTCTCATTGTACATTCAAGAAATGTACATCAAAACATACACATTTTGATTGTACACTCAAGAAATGTACATCAAAACATACACATTTTCATTGTACACTCAAGAAATGTACATCAAAACATACACATTTTGATTGTACATTCAAGAAATGTATATCAAAACATACACATTTTCATTGTACACTCAAGAAATGTACATCAAAACATACACATTTTCAGTGCACATTCAAGAAATGTATATCAAATCATACACATTTTCATTTTACGATCCAGAAATGTACATCAAAACATACACATTTTCAGAGTACATTCAAGAAATGTATATAAAAAAATACAAATTTTCAGTGTACATTCAAGAAATGTACATCAAAGCAAACACATTTTCATTGTACACTAAGGAAATGTACATCAAAACATACACATTTTCATTGTACATTCAAGAAATTCACATCAAAACATACACATTTTCATTGTACATTCAAGAAATATACATCAAAACATACACATTTTCATTGTACATTCAAGAAATGTACATCATAACATACACATTCTCATTGTACATTCAAGAAATGTACATCAAAACATACACATTTTCATTGTACACTCAAGAAATGTACATCAAAACATACACATTTACATTGTACACTCAAGAAAAATACATCAAAACATACACATTTTCATTGTACATTCAAGAAATGTATATCAAAACATACACATTTTCATTGTACATTCAAGAAAGTACATCAAAACATACACATTTTCATTGTACATTCAAGAAATGTACATCAAAACATACACATTTTCATTGTACATTCAAAGAATGTACATCAAAACATACACATTTTCATTGTACATTCAAGAAATGTACATCAAAGCACACACATTTTCAGCGTACATTCAAGAAATGTATATCAAAACATACACATTTTCAGTGTACATTCAAGAAATGTACATCAAAACATACAAATTTTCATTGTATATACAAGAAATGTACATTAAAACATACACATTTTCATTGTATATACAAGAAATGTACATCAAAACATACACATTTTCACTGTACATTCAAGAAATATACATCAAGACATACACATTTTCATTGTACATTCAAGAAATGTACATGAAAACATACACATTTTGATTGTACACTCAAGAAATGTACATCAAAACATACACATTTTCAGTGTACATTCAAGAAATGTATATCAAAACATACACATTTTCATTGTACATTCAAGAAATGTGCATCAAAACATACACATTTTCATTGTACATTCAAGAAATATACATCAAAACATACATATTTTCATTGTACATTCAAGAAATGTACATCAAAACATACACATTTTCATTGTACACTCAAGAAATGTACATCAAAACATACACATTTTCAGTGTACATTCAAGAAATGTACATCAAAGCATACACATTTTCATTGTACATTCAAGAAATGTACATCAAAACATACACATTTTCATTGTACATTCTAGAAATATAAATCAAAACATACACATTTTCATTGTATATACAAGAAATGTACATCAAAACATACACATGTTCATTGTACACTCAAGAAATGTACATCAAAACATACACATTTTCAGTGCACATTCAAGAAATGTATATCAAATCATACACATTTTCATTTTACGTTCCAGAAATGTACATCAAAACATACACATTTTCGTTGTACATTCAAGAAATGTACATCAAAACATACACATTTTCATTGTACATTCAAGAAATATACATCAAAACATACACATTTTCATTGTACATTCAAGAAATGTACATCAAAACATACACATTTTCATTGTACACTCAAGAAATGTACATCAAAAGATACACATTTTCAGTGTACATTCAAGAAATGTACATCAAAACATACACATTTTCATTGTACATTCAAGAAATGTACATCAAAACATACACATTTTCATTGTACATTCTAGAAATATAAATCAAAACATACACATTTTCATTGTATATACAAGAAATGTACATCAAAACATACACATTTTCAGTGTACATTCAAGAAATGTATATCAAAACATACACATTTACAGTGTACATTCAAGAAATGTACATCAAAACATACACATTTTCATTGTACATTAAAGAAATGTACATCAAAACCTACACATTTTCAGTGTACATTCAAGAAATGTACATCAAAACATACACATTTTCATTGTACACTCAAGAAATGTACATCAAAACATACACATTTTCAGTGTACATTCAAGAAATGTACATCAAAACATACACATTTTCATTGTATATACCAGAAATGTACATCAAAACATACACATTTTCATTGTATATACAAGAAATGTACATCAAAACATACACATTTTCAGTGTACATTCAAGAAATGTACATCATAACATATACATTTTCATTTTATATAAAAGAAATGTACATCAAAACATACACATTTTCAGTGTACATTCAAGAAATGCACATCAAAACATACACATTTTCATTGTACATTCAAGAAATGTAGATCAAAACACACACATTTTCATTTTACATTCAAGAAATGTACATCAAAACATACACATTTTCATTGTACACTCAAGAAATGTACATCAAAGCATACACATTTTCATTGTATATACAAGAAATGTACATCAAAACATACACATTTTCAGTGTACATTGAAGAAATGTATATCAAAACATACACATTTACAGTGTACATTCAAGAAATGTACATCAAAACATACACATTTTCAGTATACATTCAAGAAATGTACATGAAAACATATACATTTTCATTGTACATTCAAGAAATGTATATCAAAACATACACATTTTCATTTTATATACAAGAAATGTACATCAAAACATACACATTTTCATTGTATATACAAGAAATGTACATCAAAACATACACATTTTCAGTGTACATTCAAGTAATGTACATCAAGACATACACATTTTCATTGTACATTCAAGAAATGTACATCAAAACATACACATTCTCATTGTACATTCAAGAAATGTACATCAAAACATACACATTTTGATTGTACACTCAAGAAATGTACATCAAAACATACACATTCTCATTGTACATTCAAGAAATGTACATCAAAACATACACATTTTGATTGTACACTCAAGAAATGTACATCAAAACATACACATTTTCATTGTACACTCAAGAAATGTACATCAAAACATACACATTTTGATTGTACATTCAAGAAATGTATATCAAAACATACACATTTTCATTGTACACTCAAGAAATGTACATCAAAACATACACATTTTCAGTGCACATTCAAGAAATGTATATCAAATCATACACATTTTCATTTTACGATCCAGAAATGTACATCAAAACATACACATTTTCAGAGTACATTCAAGAAATGTATATAAAAAAATACAAATTTTCAGTGTACATTCAAGAAATGTACATCAAAGCAAACACATTTTCATTGTACACTAAGGAAATGTACATCAAAACATACACATTTTCATTGTACATTCAAGAAATTCACATCAAAACATACACATTTTCATTGTACATTCAAGAAATATACATCAAAACATACACATTTTCATTGTACATTCAAGAAATGTACATCAAAACATAGACATTCTCATTGTACATTCAAGAAGTGTACATCAAAACATACACATTTTCATTGTACACTCAAGAAATGTACATCAAAACATACACATTTACATTGTACACTCAAGAAAAATACATCAAAACATACACATTTTCATTGTACATTCAAGAAATGTATATCAAAACATACACATTTTCATTGTACATTCAAGAAAGTACATCAAAACATACACATTTTCATTGTACATTCAAGAAATGTACATCAAAACATACACATTTTCATTGTACATTCAAAGAATGTACATCAAAACATACACATTTTCATTGTACATTCAAGAAATGTACATCAAAACACACACTTTTTCAGTGTAAATTCAAGAAATGTATATCAAAACATACACATTTTCAGTGTACATTCAAGAAATGTACATCAAAACATACAAATTTTCATTGTATATACAAGAAATGTACATTAAAACATACACATTTTCATTGTATATACAAGAAATGTACATCAAAACATACACATTTTCAGTGTACATTCAAGAAATATACATCAAGACATACACATTTTCATTGTACATTCAAGAAATGTACATGAAAACATACACATTTTGATTGTACACTCAAGAAATGTACATCAAAACATACACATTTTCAGTGTACATTCAAGAAATGTATATCAAAACATACACATTTTCATTGTACATTCAAGAAATGTGCATCAAAACATACACATTTTCATTGTACATTCAAGAAATATACATCAAAACATACATATTTTCATTGTACATTCAAGAAATGTACATCAAAACATACACATTTTCATTGTACACTCAAGAAATGTACATCAAAACATACACATTTTCAGTGTACATTCAAGAAATGTACATCAAAGCATACACATTTTCATTGTACATTCAAGAAATGTACATCAAAACATACACATTTTCATTGTACATTCTAGAAATATAAATCAAAACATACACATGTTCATTGTACACTCAAGAAATGTACATCAAAACATACACATTTTCAGTGCACATTCAAGAAATGTATATCAAATCATACACATTTTCATTTTACGTTCCAGAAATGTACATCAAAACATACACATTTTCGTTGTACATTCAAGAAATGTACATCAAAACATACACATTTTCATTGTACATTCAAGAAATATACATCAAAACATACACATTTTCATTGTACATTCAAGAAATGTACATCAAAACATACACATTTTCATTGTACACTCAAGAAATGTACATCAAAAGATACACATTTTCAGTGTACATTCAAGAAATGTACATCAAAACATACACATTTTCATTGTACATTCAAGAAATGTACATCAAAACATACACATTTTCATTGTACATTCTAGAAATATAAATCAAAACATACACATTTTCATTGTATATACAAGAAATGTACATCAAAACATACACATTTTCAGTGTACATTCAAGAAATGTATATCAAAACATACACATTTACAGTGTACATTCAAGAAATGTACATCAAAACATACACATTTTCATTGTACATTCAAGAAATGTAGATCAAAACATACACATTTTCATTGTACATTCAAGAAATGTACATCAAAACATACACATTTTCATTGTACACTCAAGAAATGTACATCAAAACATAGACATTTTCAGTATACATTCAAGAAATGTACATGAAAACATATACATTTTCATTGTACATTCAAGAAATGTATATCAAAACATACACATTTTCATTGTATATACAAGAAATGTACATCAAAACTTACCCATTTTCATTGTATATACAAGAAATGTACATCAAAAAATACACATTTTCAGTGTACATTCAAGAAATATATATCAAAACATACACATTTACAGTGTACATTCAAGAAATGTACATCAAAACATACACATTTTCATTGTATATACAAGAAATGTATATCAAAACATACACATTTTCAGTGTACATTGAAGAAATGTATATCAAAACATACACATTTACAGTGTACATTCAAGAAATGTACATCAAAACATAGACATTTTCAGTATACATTCAAGAAATGTACATGAAAACATATACATTTTCATTGTACATTCAAGAAATGTATATCAAAACATACACATTTTCATTGTATATACAAGAAATGTACATCAAAACATACCCATTTTCATTGTATATACAAGAAATGTACATCAAAACATACACATTTTCAGTGTACATTCAAGAAATGTACATCAAGACAGACACATTTGCATTGTAGATTCAAGAAATGTACATTAAAACATACACATTTTCATTGTACACTCAAGAAATGTACATCAAAACATACACATCTTCATTGTACATTCAAGAAGTGCACATCAAAACATACACATTTTCATTGTACATACAAGAAGTATACATCAAAACATACACATTTTCATTGTACATTCAAGAAATGTACATCAAAACATACACATTTTGATTGTACACTAAAGAAATGTACATCAAAACATACACATTTTCATTGTACACTCAAGAAATGTACATCAAGACATACACATTTTCATTGTACATTCAAGAAATGTATATCAAAACATACACATTTTCATTGTAGATTCAAGAAATGTACATCAAAACATACACATTTTCATTGTACATTCTAAGAATGTACATCAAAACATACACATTTTCAGTGTACATTCAAGAAATGTACATCAAAACATACAAATTTTCATTGTATATACAAGAAATGTACATCAAAACATACACATTATCATTGTACATTAAAGAAATGTAGATGAAAACCTACACATTTTCAGTGTACATTCAAGAAATGTACATCAAAACATACACATTTTCATTGTACACTCAAGAAATGTACATCAAAACATACACATTTTCAGTGTACATTCAAGAAATGTACATCAAAACATACACATTTTCATTGTATATACCAGAAATGTACATCAAAACATACACATTTTCATTGTATATACAAGAAATGTACATCAAAACATACACATTTTCAGTGTACATTCAAGAAATGTACATCATAACATATACATTTTCATTGTATATAAAAGAAATGTACATCAAAACATACACATTTTCATTGTACATTCAAGAAATATACATCAAAACATACACATTTTCATTGTACATTCAAGAAATGTACATCAAAACATACACATTCTCATTGTACATTCAAGAAATGTACATCAAAACATACACATTTTGATTGTACACTCAAGAAATGTACATCAAAACATACACATTTTCATTGTACGCTCAAGAAATGTACATCAAAACATACACATTTTCATTGTACGTTCAAGAAATGTATATCAAAACATACACATTTTCAGTGTACATTCAAGAAATGAACATGAAAACATATACATTGTCATTGTACATTCAAGAAATATATATCAAAACATACACATTTTCAGATTACATTCAAGAAATGTACATCAAAACATACACATTTTCATAGTATATACAAGAAATGTACATCAAAACATACACATTTTCATTGTATATACAAGAAATGTAGATCAAAACATATCCATTTTCAGTGTACATTCAAGAAATGTATATCAAAACATACACATTTACAGTGTACATTCAAGAAATGTACATCAAAACATACACATTTTCATTGTACATTCAAGAAATGTAGATCAAAACATACACATTTTCATTGTACATTCAAGAAATGTACATCAAAACATACACATTTTCATTGTACACTCAAGAAATGTACATCAAAATATACACATTTTCATTGTATATACAAGAAATGTACATCAAAACATACACATTTTCAGTGTACATTGAAGAAATGTATATCAAAACATACACATTTACAGTGTACATTCAAGAAATGTACATCAAAACATACACATTTTCAGTATACATTCAAGAAATGTACATGAAAACATATACATTTTCATTGTACATTCAAGAAATGTATATCAAAACATACACTTTTTCATTGTATATACAAGAAATGTACATCAAAACATACACATTTTCATTGTATATACAAGAAATGTACATCAAAACATACACATTTTCAGAGTACATTCAAGAAATGTACATCAAGACGTAATCATTTTCAATGTACATTCAAGAAATGTACATCAAAACATACACATTTTCATTGTACACTCAAGAAATGTACATCAAAACATACACATTTTCATTGTACATTCAAGAAATGCACATCAAAACATACACATTTTCATTGTACATTCAAGAAATATACATCAAAACATACACATTTTCATTGTACATTCAAGAAATGTACATCAAAACATACACATTCTCATTGTACATTCAAGAAATGTACGTCAAAACATACACATTTTGATTGTACACTCAAAAAATGTACATCAAAACATACACATTTTCATTGTACACTCAAGAAATGTACATCAAAACATACACATTTTCATTGTACATTCAAGAAATGTATATCAAAACATACACATTTTCATTGTAGATTCAAGAAATGTACATCAAAACATACACATTTTCATTGTACATTCTAAGAATGTACATCAAAACATACACATTTTCAGTGTACATTCAAGAAATGTACATCAAAACATACAAATTTTCATTGTATATACAAGAAATGTACATCAAAACATACACATTATCATTGTACATTAAAGAAATGTAGATGAAAACCTACACATTTTCAGTGTACATTCAAGAAATGTACATCAAAACATACACATTTTCATTGTACACTCAAGAAATGTACATCAAAACATACACATTTTCAGTGTACATTCAAGAAATGTACATCAAAACATACACATTTTCATTGTATATACCAGAAATGTACATCAAAACATACACATTTTCATTGTATATACAAGAAATGTACATCAAAACATACACATTTTCAGTGTACATTCAAGAAATGTACATCATAACATATACATTTTCATTGTATATAAAAGAAATGTACATCAAAACATACACATTTTCATTGTACATTCAAGAAATATACATCAAAACATACACATTTTCATTGTACATTCAAGAAATGTACATCAAAACATACACATTCTCATTGTACATTCAAGAAATGTACATCAAAACATACACATTTTGATTGTACACTCAAGAAATGTACATCAAAACATACACATTTTCATTGTACGCTCAAGAAATGTACATCAAAACATACACATTTTCATTGTACGTTCAAGAAATGTATATCAAAACATACACATTTTCAGTGTACATTCAAGAAATGAACATGAAAACATATACATTGTCATTCAAGAAATATATATCAAAACATACACATTTTCAGATTACATTCAAGAAATGTACATCAAAACATACACATTTTCATAGTATATACAAGAAATGTACATCAAAACATACACATTTTCATTGTATATACAAGAAATGTAGATCAAAACATATCCATTTTCAGTGTACATTCAAGAAATGTATATCAAAACATACACATTTACAGTGTACATTCAAGAAATGTACATCAAAACATACACATTTTCATTGTACATTCAAGAAATGTAGATCAAAACATACACATTTTCATTGTACATTCAAGAAATGTACATCAAAACATACACATTTTCATTGTACACTCAAGAAATGTACATCAAAATATACACATTTTCATTGTATATACAAGAAATGTACATCAAAACATACACATTTTCAGTGTACATTGAAGAAATGTATATCAAAACATACACATTTACAGTGTACATTCAAGAAATGTACATCAAAACATACACATTTTCAGTATACATTCAAGAAATGTACATGAAAACATATACATTTTCATTGTACATTCAAGAAATGTATATCAAAACATACACTTTTTCATTGTATATACAAGAAATGTACATCAAAACATACACATTTTCATTGTATATACAAGAAATGTACATCAAAACATACACATTTTCAGAGTACATTCAAGAAATGTACATCAAGACGTAATCATTTTCAATGTACATTCAAGAAATGTACATCAAAACATACACATTTTCATTGTACACTCAAGAAATGTACATCAAAACATACACATTTTCATTGTACATTCAAGAAATGCACATCAAAACATACACATTTTCATTGTACATTCAAGAAATATACATCAAAACATACACATTTTCATTCTACATTCAAGAAATGTACATCAAAACATACACATTCTCATTGTACATTCAAGAAATGTACGTCAAAACATACACATTTTGATTGTACACTCAAAAAATGTACATCAAAACATACACATTTTCATTGTACACTCAAGAAATGTACATCAAAACATACACATTTTCATTGTACATTCAAGAAATGTATATCAAAACATACACATTTTCATTGTAGATTCAAGAAATGTACATCAAAACATACACATTTTCATTGTACATTCTAAGAATGTACATCAAAACATACACATTTTCAGTGTACATTCAAGAAATGTACATCAAAACATACAAATTTTCATTGTATATACAAGAAATGTACATCAAAACATACACATTATCATTGTACATTAAAGAAATGTAGATGAAAACCTACACATTTTCAGTGTACATTCAAGAAATGTACATCAAAACATACACATTTTCATTGTACACTCAAGAAATGTACATCAAAACATACACATTTTCAGTGTACATTCAAGAAATGTACATCAAAACATACACATTTTCATTGTATATACCAGAAATGTACATCAAAACATACACATTTTCATTGTATATACAAGAAATGTACATCAAAACATACACATTTTCAGTGTACATTCAAGAAATGTACATCATAACATATACATTTTCATTGTATATAAAAGAAATGTACATCAAAACATACACATTTTCATTGTACATTCAAGAAATATACATCAAAACATACACATTTTCATTGTACATTCAAGAAATGTACATCAAAACATACACATTTTGATTGTACACTCAAGAAATGTACATCAAAACATACACATTTTCATTGTACGCTCAAGAAATGTACATCAAAACATACACATTTTCATTGTACGTTCAAGAAATGTATATCAAAACATACACATTTTCAGTGTACATTCAAGAAATGAACATGAAAACATATACATTGTCATTGTACATTCAAGAAATATATATCAAAACATACACATTTTCAGATTACATTCAAGAAATGTACATCAAAACATACACATTTTCATAGTATATACAAGAAATGTACATCAAAACATACACATTTTCATTGTACATTCAAGAAATGTATATCAAAACATACACATTTTCATTGTACATTCAAGAAATGTACATCAAAACATACACATTTTCATTGTAAATTCAAGAAATGTACATCAAAACATACACATTTTCATTGTACATTCTAAGAATGTACATCAAAACATACACATTTTCAGTGTACATTCAAGAAATGTACATCAAAACATACACATTTTCATTGTATATACAAGAAATGTACATCAAAACATACACATTTTCATTGTACATTAAAGAAATGTACATCAAAACCTACACATTTTCATTGTACATTCAAGAAATGTACATCAAAACATACACATTTTCATTGTACACTCAAGAAATGTACATCAAAACATACACATTTTCAGTGTACATTCAAGAAATGTACATCAAAACATACACATTTTCATTGTATATACCGGAAATGTACATCAAAACATACACATTTTCATTGTATATACAAGAAATGTACATCAAAACATACACATTTTCAGTGTACATTCAAGAAATGTACATCAAAACATATACATTTTCATTGTATATACAAGAAATGTACGTCAAAACATACACATTTTCAGTGTACATTCAAGAAATGTACATGAAAACATATACATTGTCATTGTACATTCAAGAAATGTATATCAAAACATACACATTTTCAGATTACATTCAAGAAATGTACATCAAAACATACACATTTTCATAGTATATACAAGAAATGTACATCAAAACATATACATTTTCATTGTATATACAAGAAATGTACATCAAAACATACACATTTTCAGTGTACATTCAAGAAATGTATATCAAAACATACACATTTACAGTGTACATTCAAGAAATGTACATCAAAACATACACATTTTCAGTATACATTCAAGAAATGTACATCAAAACATACACATTTTCATTGTACATTCAAGAAATGTATATCAAAACATACACATTTTCAGGGTACATTCAAGAAATGTACATGAAAACATATACATTGTCATTGTACATTCAAGAAATATATATCAAAACATACACATTTTCAGATTACATTCAAGAAATGTACATCAAAACATACACATTTTCATAGTATATACAAGAAATGTACATCAAAACATACACATTTTCATTGTATATACAAGAAATGTAGATCAAAACATACACATTTTCAGTGTACATTCAAGAAATGTATATCAGAACATACACATTTACAGTGTACATTCAAGAAATGTACATCAAAACATACACATTTTCATTGGACATTCAAGAAATGTAGATCAAAACATACACATTTTCATTGTACATTCAAGAAATGTACATCAAAACATACACATTTTCATTGTACATTCAAGAAATGTATATCAAAACATACACTTTTTCATTGTATATACAAGAAATGTACATCAAAACATACACATTTTCATTGTATATACAAGAAATGTACATCAAAACATACACATTTTCAGAGTACATTCAAGAAATGTACATCAAGACGTACACATTTTCATTGTACATTCAAGAAATGTACATCAAAACATACACATTTTCATTGTACACTCAAGAAATGTACATCAAAACATACACATTTTCATTGTACATTCAAGAAATGCACATCAAAACATACACATTTTCATTGTACATTCAAGAAATATACATCAAAACATACACATTTTCATTGTACATTCAAGAAATGTACATCAAAACATACACATTCTCATTGTACATTCAAGAAATGTACGTCAAAACATACACATTTTGATTGTACACTCAAGAAATGTACATCAAAACATACACATTTTCATTGTACACTCAAGAAATGTACATCAAAACATACACATTTTCATTGTACATTCAAGAAATGTATATCAAAACATACACATTTTCATTGTACATTCAAGAAATGTACATCAAAACATACACATTTTCATTGTAAATTCAAGAAATGTACATCAAAACATACACATTTTCATTGTACATTCTAAGAATGTACATCAAAACATACACATTTTCAGTGTACATTCAAGAAATGTACATCAAAACATACACATTTTCATTGTATATACAAGAAATGAACATGAAAACATACACATTTTCATTGTACATTAAAGAAATGTACATCAAAACCTACACATTTTCATTGTACATTCAAGAAATGTACATCAAAACATACACATTTTCATTGTACACTCAAGGAATGTACATCAAAACATACACATTTTCAGTGTACATTCAAGAAATGTACATCAAAACATACACATTTTCATTGTATATACCGGAAATGTACATCAAAACATACACATTTTCATTGTATATACAAGAAATGTACATCAAAACATACACATTTTCAGTGAACATTCAAGAAATGTACATCAAAACATATACATTTTCATTGTATATACAAGAAATGTACGTCAAAACATACACATTTTCAGTGTACATTCAAGAAATGTACATGAAAACATATACATTGTCATTGTACATTCAAGAAATGTATATCAAAACATACACATTTTCAGATTACATTCAAGAAATGTACATCAAAACATACACATTTTCATAGTATATACAAGAAATGTACATCAAAACATATACATTTTCATTGTATATACAAGAAATGTACATCAAAACATACACATTTTCAGTGTACATTCAAGAAATGTATATCAAAACATACACATTTACAGTGTACATTCAAGAAATGTACATCAAAACATACACATTTTCAGTATACATTCAAGAAATGTACATCAAAACATACTCATTTTCATTGTACATTCAAGAAATGTATATCAAAACATACACATTTTCAGTGTACATTCAAGAAATGTACATCAAAACATACACATTTTCATTGTATATACAAGAAATGTACATCAAAACATACACATTTTCTATTCTCTCAAGCTTCCACGGCCATCGTTTAAAATATCTTGGCTATCCGGTTGTTGCCGCGTCAAATTATAAAATGCCGACGTTTCGACCATCTTGTCGTGGTCGTTATCACAGGCAAACTGCAACGCTATGTAGCAGCTAGTCAACTTATATACTGGCAAACAGATGAAAGGTGGGTAAATGGTGAGCCCTGATAGGCTGGGTAGTCTCTGCATTGCGGCAGTCCTACGTCACTGCCATAGAATCATTACACTGCGGCACTGCCATAGAATCACCACTTGACAAACCCGGTGTTTATGAAATACCGTGTAACTGTGGCAAATCATATATTGGTGAGACTGGTCGAACTGTGAAAGAACGATTACAAGAGCACATACGTCAGTGCAAACAAAATGATATTGAAAAATCGGCGGTCGCGTTACATGCTTACGAAACCAAACACACAATACTGTTTGATCAGACCAAGATAGTAACCAGTGAAAACAGATGGCGACCCAGAAAAATTAAAGAGGCCTTAGAAATTTCCCGTTGTCCTAAGAATTTTAATAATAATGGTGGCATGCACATTAACAAACTTTGGTTTACGGCCATGGGTAGAACAAAACACAAGAACACCACGTCATTTGTGCCGCAGTGTAATGATTCTATGGCAGTGCCGCAGTGTAATGATTCTATGGCAGTGACGTAGGACTGCCGCAATGCAGAGACTACCCAGCCTATCAGGGCTCACCATTTACCCACCTTTCATCTGTTTGCCAGTATATAAGTTGACTAGCTGCTACATAGCGTTGCAGTTTGCCTGTGATAACGACCACGACAAGATGGTCGAAACGTCGGCATTTTATAATTTGACGCGGCAACAACCGGATAGCCAAGATATTTTATACACATTTTCATTGTATATACAAGAAATGTACATCAAAACATACACATTTTCAGTGTACACTAAAGAAATGTACATCAAAACATACACATTTTCATTGTACATTCAAGAAATGTATATCAAAACATACACATTTTCATTGTACATTCAAGAAATGTACATCAAAACATACACATTTTCATTGTACACTCAAGAAATGTACATCAAAACATACACATTTTCATTGTACACTCAAGAAATGTACATCAAAACATACACATTTTGATTGTACATTCAAGAAATGTATATCAAAACATACACATTTTCATTGTACATTCAAGAAATGTACATCAAAACATACACATTTTCATTGTACATTCAAGAAATGTACATTAAAACATACACATTTTCATTGTACATTCAAGAAATGTACATCAAAACATACACATTTTCATTGTACACTCAAGAAATGTACATCAAAACATACACATTTTCAGTGTACACTAAAGAAATGTACATCAAAACATACACATTATCATTGTACATTCAAGAAATGCACATCAAAACATACACATTTTCATTGTACATTCAAGAAATGTACATCAAAACATACACATTCTCATTGTACATTCAAGAAATGTACATCAAAGCATACACATTCTCATTGTACATTCAAGAAATGTACATCAAAACATACACATTTTCATTCTACACTCAAGAAATGTACATCAAAACATACACATTTTCATTGTAAATTCAAGAAATGTATATCAAAACATACACATTTTCATTGTTCATTCAAGAAATGTACATCAAAACATACACATTTTCATTGTACATTCAAGAAATGTACATCAAAACATACACATTTTCATTGTACATTCAAAGAATGTACATCAAAACATACACATTTTCATTGTACATTCTAGAAATGTACATCAAAACACACACATTTTCAGTGTACATTCAAGAAATGTATATCAAAGCATACACATTTTCATTGTACATACAAGAAATGTACATCAAAACATACACATTCTCATTGTACATTCAAGAAATGTACATCAAAACATACACATTTTGATTGTACACTCAAGAAATGTACATCAAAACATACACATTCTCATTGTACATTCAAGAAATGTACATCAAAACATACACATTTTGATTGTACACTCAAGAAATGTAAATCAAAACATACACATTTTCATTGTACACTCAAGAAATGTACATCAAAACATACACATTTTGATTGTACATTCAAGAAATGTATATCAAAACATCCACATTTTCATTGTACACTCAAGAAATGTACATCAAAACATACACATTTTCAGTGCACATTGAAGAAATGTATATCAAATCATACACATTTTCATTTTTCGTTCCAGAAATGTACATCAAAACATACACATTTTCAGTGTACATTCAAGAAATGTATATAAAAAAATACACATTTTCAGTGTACATTCAAGAAATGTACATCAAAGCAAACACATTTTCATTGTACACTAAAGAAATGTACATCAAAACATACACATTTTCATTGTACATTCAAGAAATTCACATCAAAACATACACATTTTCATTGTACATTCAAGAAATATACATCAAAACATACACATTTTCATTGTACATTCAAGAAATGTACATCAAAACATACACATTCTCATTGTACATTCAAGAAATGTACATCAAAACATACACATTTTGAGTGTACACTCAAGAAATGTACATCAAAACATACACATTTTCATTGTGCACTCAAGAAAAATACATCAAAACATACACATTTTCATTGTACATTCAAGAAATGTATATCAAAACATACACATTTTCATTGTACATTCAAGAAAGTACATCAAAACATACACATTTTCATTGTACATTCAAGAAATGTACATCAAAACATACACATTTTCATTGTACATTTAAGGAATGTACATCAAAACATACACATTTTCATTGTACATTCAAGAAGTGTACATCAAAACACACACATTTTCAGTGTACATTCAAGAAATGTATATCAAAATATACACATTTTCAGTGTACATTCAAGAAATGTACATCAAAACATATACATTTTCATTGTATATACAAGAAATGTACATCAAAACATACACATTTTCAGGGTACATTCAAGAAATGTATATCAAAACATACACATTTACAGTGCACATTAAAGAAATGTACATCAAAACATACACATTTTCAGTATACATTCAAGAAATGTACATGAAAACATATACATTTTCATTGTACAATCAAGAAATGTATATCAAAACATACACATTTTCAGTGTACATTCAAGAAATGTACATCAAAACATACACATTTTCATTGTATATACAAGAAATGCACATCAAAACATACACATTTTCATTGTACATTCAAGAAATGTACATCAAAACATACACATTCTCATTGTACATTCAAGAAATGTACATCAAAGCATACACATTCTCATTGTACATTCAAGAAATGTACATCAAAACATACACATTTTCATTCTACACTCAAGAAATGTACATCAAAACATACACATTTTCAGTGTACATTCAAGAAATGTATATCAAAACATACACATTTTCATTGTACATTCAAGAAATGTAGATCAAAACATACACATTTTCATTGTACATTCAAGAAATGTACATCAAAACATACACATTTTCATTGAACACTCAAGAAATGTACATCAAAACATACACATTTTCATTGTATATACAAGAAATGTACATCAAAACATACACATTTTCAGTGTACATTCAAGAAATGTACATCAAAACAAACACATTTTCATTGTACACTAAAGAAATGTACATCAAAACATACACATTTTCATTGTAGATTCAAGAAATATACATCAAAACATACACATTTTCATTGTACATTCAAGAAATGTACATCAAAACATACACATTTTCATTGTACACTCAAGAAATGTACATCAAAACTTACACATTTTCATTGTACATTCAAGAAATGTACATCAAAACATACACATTTTCATTGTACACTCAAGAAATGTTCATCAAAACATACACATTTTCATTGTACATTCAAGAAATGTACATCAAAACATACACATTTTCATAGTACACTCAAGAAATGTACTTCAAAACATACACATTTTCAGTGTACATTCAAGAAGTGTATATCAAAACATACACATTTTATTGTACATTCAAGAAATGTACATCAAAACATACACATTTTCATTGTACACTCAAGAAATGTACATCAAAACATACACATTTTCAGTGTACATTCAAGAAATGTACATTTAAACATACACATTTTCATTGTACATTCAAGAAATGTACATCAAAACATACACATTTTCATTGTACATTCAAGAAATGTACATCAAAACATACACATTTTCATTGCACATTCAAGGAATGTACATCAAAAGATACACATTTTCATTGTACATTCAAGAAATGTACATCAAAACACACAGATTTTCAGTGTACATTCAAGAAATGTATATCAAAACATACACATTTTCATTGTATATACCAGAAATGTACATCAAAACATACACATTTTCTTTGTATATACAAGAAATGTACATCAAAACATACACATTTTCATTCTACACTCAAGAAATGTACATCAAAACATACACATTTTCATTGTAAATTCAAGAAATGTATATCAAAACATACACATTTTCATTGTTCATCCAAGAAATGTATATCAAAACATACACATTTTCAGTGTACATTCAAGAAATGTACATCAAAACATATACATTTTCATTGTATATACAAGAAATGTACATCAAAACATACACATTTTCAGGGTACATTCAAGAAATGTATATCAAAACATACACATTTACAGTGTACATTAAAGAAATGTACATCAAAACATACACATTTTCAGTATACATTCAAGAAATGTACATGAAAACATATACATTTTCATTGTACAATCAAGAAATGTATATCAAAACATACACATTTTCAGTGTACATTCAAGAAATGTACATCAAAACATACACATTTTCATTGTATATACAAGAAATGTACATCAAAACATACACATTTTCATTGTACACTAAAGAAATGTACATCAAAACATACACATTTTCAGTGTACATTCAAGAAATGTACATCAAAACATACACATTTTCATTGTACATTCAAGAAATGTAGATCAAAACATACACATTTTCATTGTACATTCAAGAAATGTACATCAAAACATACACATTTTCATTGTACACTCAAGAAATGTACATCAAAACATACACATTTTCATTGTACACTCAAGAAATGTACATCAAAACATACACTTTTTCATTGTACATTCAAGAAATGTATATCAAAACATACACATTTTCATTGCACATTCAAGAAATGTATATCAAAACATACACATTTTCAGGGTACATTCAAGAAATGTATAACAAAAAATACACATTTTCAGTGTACATTCAAGAAATGTACATCAAAACAAACACATTTTCATTGTACACTAAAGAAATGTACATCAAAACATACACATTTTCATTGTACATTCAAGAAATATACATCAAAACATACACATTTTCATTGTACATTCAAGAAATGTACATCAAAACATACACATTTTCATTGTACACTCAAGAAATGTACATCAAAACATACACATTTTCATTGTACATTCAAGAAATGTACATCAAAACATACACATTTTCATTGTACACTCAAGAAATGTTCATCACATCATACACATTTTCATTGTACATTCTAGAAATGTACATCAAAACATACACATTTTCATAGTACACTCAAGAAATGTACTTCAAAACACACACATTTTCAGTGTACATTCAAGAAGTGTATATCAAAACATACACATTTTCATTGTACATTCAAGAAATGTACATCAAAACATACACATTTTCATTGTACACTCAAGAAATGTACAAAAAACATACACATTTTCAGTGTACATTCAAGAAATGTACATTTAAACATACACATTTTCATTGTACATTCAAGAAATGTACATCAAAACATACACATTTTCATTGTACATTCAAGAAATGTACATCAAAACATACACATTTTCATTGCACATTCAAGGAATGTACATCAAAAGATACACATTTTCATTGTACATTCAAGAAATGTACATCAAAACACACAGGTTTTCAGTGTACATTCAAGAAATGTATATCAAAACATACACATTTTCAGTGTACATTCAAGAAATGTACATCAAAACATACAAATTTTCATTGTATATACAAGAAATGTACATCAAAACATACACATTTTCATTGTACATTAAAGAAATGTACATCAAAACCTACACATTTTCAGTGTACATTCAAGAAATGTACATCAAAACATACACATTTTCATTGTACACTCAAGAAATGTACATCAAAACATACACATTTTCAGTGTACATTCAAGAAATGTACATCAAAACATACACATTTTCATTGTATATACCAGAAATGTACATCAAAACATACACATTTTCTTTGTATATACAAGAAATGTACATCAAAACATACACATTTTCAGTGTACATTCAAGAAATGTACATCAAAACATATACATTTTCATTGTATATACAAGAAATGTACATCAAAACATACACATTTTCAGTGTACATTCAAGAAATGTACATGAAAACATATACATTTTCATTGTACATTCAAGAAATGTATATCAAAACATACACATTTTCAGATTACATTGAAGAAATGTACATCAAAACATACACATTTTCATTGTATATACAAGAAATGTACATCAGAACATACACATTTTCAGATTACATTGAAGAAATGTACATCAAAACATACACATTTTCAGTGTACATTCAAGAAATGTACATGAAAACATATACATTTTCATTGTATATTCAAGAAATGTATATCAAAACATACACATTTTCAGATTACATTGAAGAAATGTACATCAAAACATACACATTTTCAGTGTACATTCAAGAAATGTATATCAAAACATACACATTTACAGTGTGCATTCAAGAAATGTACATCAAAACATACACATTTTCTGTATACATTCAAGAAATGTACATGAAAACATATACATTTTCATTGTATATACAAGAAATGTACATCAAAACATACACATTTTCATTGTACATTAAAGAAATGTACATCAAAACCTACACATTTTCAGTGTACATTCAAGAAATGTACATCAAAACATACACATTTTCAGTGTACATTCAAGAAATGTACATCAAAACATACACATTTTCATTGTATATACCAGAAATGTACATCAAAACATACACATTTTCTTTGTATATACAAGAAATGTACATCAAAACATACACATTTTCAGTGTACATTCAAGAAATGTGCATCAAAACATACACATTTACAGTGTGCATTCAAGAAATGTATATCAAAACATACACATTTACAGTGTGCATTCAAGAAATGTACATCAAAACATACACATTTTCTGTATACATTCAAGAAATGTACATGAAAACATATACATTTTCATTGTACATTCAAGAAATGTATATCAAAACATACACATTTTCAGATTACATTGTAGAAATGTACATCAAAACATACACATTTTCAGTGTACATTCAAGAAATGTACATGAAAACATACATTTTCATTGTATATTCAAGAAATGTATATCAAAACATACACATTTTCAGATTACATTGAAGAAATGTACATCAAAACATACACATTTTCAGTGTACATTCAAGAAATGTATATCAAAACATACACATTTACAGTGTGCATTCAAGAAATGTACATATAAACATACACATTTTCTGTATACATTCAAGAAATGTACATGAAAACATATACATTTTCATTGTACATTCAAGAAATGTATATCAAAACATACACATTTTCAGTGTACATTGAAGAAATGTACATCAAAACATACACATTTTCATTGTATATACAAGAAATGTACATCAAAACATACACATTTTCATTGTACACTAAAGAAATGTACATCAAAACATACACATTTTCAGTGTACATTCAAGAAATGTACATCAAAACATACACATTTTCATTGTACATTCAAGAAATGTAGATCAAAACATACACATTTTCATTGTACATTCAAGAAATGTACATCAAAACATACACATTTTCATTGAACACTCAAGAAATGTACATCAAAACATACACATTTTCAGTATACATTCAAGAAATGTACATGAAAACATATACATTTTCATTGTACAATCAAGAAATGTATATCAAAACATACACATTTTCAGTGTACATTCAAGAAATGTACATCAAAACATACACATTTTCATTGTATATACAAGAAATGTACATCAAAACATACACATTTTCATTGTACACTAAAGAAATGTACATCAAAACATACACATTTTCAGTGTACATTCAAGAAATGTACATCAAAACATACACATTTTCATTGTACATTCAAGAAATGTAGATCAAAACATACACATTTTCATTGTACATTCAAGAAATGTACATCAAAACAAACACATTTTCAGGTTACATTCAAGAAATGTATAACAAAAAATACACATTTTCAGTGTACATTCAAGAAATGTACATCAAAACAAACACATTTTCATTGTACACTAAAGAAATGTACATCAAAACATACACGTTTTCATTGTACATTCAAGAAATATACATCAAAACATACACATTTTCATAGTACATTCAAGAAATGTACGTCAAAACATACACATTTTCATTGTACACTCAAGAAATGTACATCAAAACTTACACATTTTCATTGTACATTCAAGAAATGTACATCAAAACATACACATTTTCATTGTACACTCAAGAAATGTTCATCAAAACATACACATTTTCATTGTACATTCAAGAAATGTACATCAAAACATACACATTTTCATAGTACACTCAAGAAATGTACTTCAAAACATACACATTTTCAGTGTACATTCAAGAAGTGTATATCAAAACATACACATTTTATTGTACATTCAAGAAATGTACATCAAAACATACACATTTTCATTGTACACTCAAGAAATGTACATCAAAACATACACATTTTGAGTGTACATTCAAGAAATGTACATTTAAACATACACATTTTCATTGTACATTCAAGAAATGTACATCAAAACATACACATTTTCATTGTACATTCAAGAAATGTACATCAAAACATACACATTTTCATTGCACATTCAAGGAATGTACATCAAAAGATACACATTTTCATTGTACATTCAAGAAATGTACATCAAAACACACAGATTTTCAGTGTACATTCAAGAAATGTATATCAAAACATACACATTTTCAGTGTACATTCAAGAAATGTACATCAAAACATACAAATTTTCATTGTATATACAAGAAATGTACATCAAAACATACACATTTTCATTGTACATTAAAGAAGTGTACATCAAAACCTACACATTTTCAGTGTACATTCAAGAAATGTACATCAAAACATACACATTTTCATTGTACACTCAAGAAATGTACATCAAAACATACACATTTTCAGTGTACATTCAAGAAATGTACATCAAAACATACACATTTTCATTGTATATACCAGAAATGTACATCAAAACATACACATTTTCTTTGTATATACAAGAAATGTACATCAAACATACACATTTTCGTTCTACACTCAAGAAATGTACATCAAAACCTACACATTTTCATTGTAAATTCAAGAAATGTATATCAAAACATACACATTTTCATTGTTCATTCAAGAAATGTACATCAAAACATACACATTTTCATTGTACATTCAAGAAATGTACATCAAAGCATACACATTTTCATTGTACATTCAAAGAATGTACATCAAAACATACACATTTTCATTTACATTCAAGAAATGTACATCAAAACACACACATTTTCAGTGTACATTCAAGAAATGTATATCAAGACATACACATTTTCATTGTACATTCAAGAAATGTACATCAAAACATACACATTCTCATTGTACATTCAAGAAATGTACATCAAAACATACACATTTTGATTGTACACTCAAGAAATGTACATCAAAACATACACATTCTCATTGTACATTCAAGAAATGTACATCAAAATATACACATTTTGATTGTACACTCAAGAAATGTACATCAAAACATACACATTTTCATTGTACACTCAAGAAATGTACATCAAAACATACACATTTTGATTGTACATTCAAGAAATGTATATCAAAACATACACATTTTCATTGTACACTCAAGAAATGTACATCAAAACATACACATTTTCAGTGCACATTCAAGAAATGTATATCAAATCATACACATTTTCATTTTTCGTTCCAGAAATGTACATCAAAACATACACATTTTCAGTGTACATTCAAGAAATGTATATAAAAAAATACACATTTTCAGTGTACATTCAAGAAATGTACATCAAAGCAAACACATTTTCATTGTACACTAAAGAAATGTACATCAAAACATACACATTTTCATTGTACATTCAAGAAATTCACATCAAAACATACACATTTTCATTGTACATTCAAGAAATATACATCAAAACATACACATTTTCATTGTACATTCATGAAATGTACATCAAACCATACACATTCTCATTGTACATTCAGGAAATGTACATCAAAACATACACATTTTGATTGTACACTCAAGAAATGTACATCAAAACATACACATTTTCATTGTGCACTCAAGAAAAATACATCAAAACATACACATTTTCATTGTACATTCAAGAAATGTATATCAAAACATACACATTTTCATTGTACATTCAAGAAATGTACATCAAAACATACACATTTTCATTGTACATTCAAGAAATGTACATCAAAACATACACATTTTCATTGTACATTTAAAGAATGTACATCAAAACATACACATTTTCATTGTACATTCAAGAAGTGTACATCAAAACACACACATTTTCAGCGTACATTCAGGAAATGTATATCAAAACATACACATTTTCAGTGTACATTCAAGAAATGTACATCAAAACATATAAATTTTCATTGTATATACAAGAAATGTACATCAAAACATACACATTTTCAGGGTACATTCAAGAAATGTATATCAAAACATACACATTTACAGTGTACATTAAAGAAATGTACATCAAAACATACACATTTTCAGTATACATTCAAGAAATGTACATGAAAACATATACATTTTCATTGTACAATCAAGAAATGTATATCAAAACATACACATTTTCAGTGTACATTCAAGAAATGTACATCAAAACATACACATTTTCATTGTATATACAAGAAATGTACATCAAAACATACACATTTTCATTGTACACTAAAGAAATGTACATCAAAACATACACATTTTCAGTGTACATTCAAGAAATGTACATCAAAACATACACATTTTCATTGTACATTCAAGAATTGTAGATCAAAACATACACATTTTCATTGTACATTCAAGAAATGTACATCAAAACATACACATTTTCATTGTACACTCAAGAAATGTACATCAAAACATACACATTTTCATTGTACACTCAAGAAATGTACTTCAAAACATACACTTTTTCATTGTACATTCAAGAAATGTATATCAAAACATACACATTTTCATTGCACATTCAAGAAATGTATATCAAAACATACACATTTTCAGGGTACATTCAAGAAATGTATAACAAAAAATACACATTTTCAGTGTACATTCAAGAAATGTACATCAAAACAAACACATTTTCATTGTACACTAAAGAAATGTACATCAAAACATACACATTTTCATTGTACATTCAAGAAATATACATCAAAACATACACATTTTCATTGTACATTCAAGAAATGTACATCAAAACATACACATTTTCATTGTACACTCAAGAAATGTACATCAAAACATACACATTTTCATTGTACATTCAAGAAATGTACATCAAAACATACACATTTTCATTGTACACTCAAGAAATGTTCATCAAATCATACACATTTTCATTGTACATTCAAGAAATGTACATCAAAACATACACATTTTCATAGTACACTCAAGAAATGTACTTCAAAACATACACATTTTCAGTGTACATTCAAGAAGTGTATATCAAAACATACACATTTTCATTGTACATTCAAGAAATGTACATCAAAACATACACATTTTCATTGTACACTCAAGAAATGTACAAAAAACATACACATTTTCAGTGTACATTCAAGAAATGTACATTTAAACATACACATTTTCATTGTACATTCAAGAAATGTACATCAAAACATACACATTTTCATTGTACATTCAAGAAATGTACATCAAAACATACACATTTTCATTGCACATTCAAGGAATGTACATCAAAAGATACACATTTTCATTGTACATTCAAGAAATGTATATCAAAACATACACATTTTCAGTGTACATTCAAGAAATGTACATCAAAACATACAAATTTTCATTGTATATACAAGAAATGTACATCAAAACATACACATTTTCATTGTACATTAAAGAAATGTACATCAAAACCTACACATTTTCAGTGTACATTCAAGAAATGTACATCAAAACATACACATTTTCATTGTACACTCAAGAAATGTACATCAAAACATACACATTTTCAGTGTACATTCAAGAAATGTACATCAAAACATACACATTTTCGTTGTATATACCAGAAATGTACATCAAAACATACACATTTTCTTTGTATATACAAGAAATGTACATCAAAACATACACATTTTCAGTGTACATTCAAGAAATGTACATCAAAACATATACATTTTCATTGTATATACAAGAAATGTACATCAAAACACACACATTTTCAGTGTACATTCAGGAAATGTACATGAAAACATATACATTTTCATTGTACATTCAAGAAATGTATATCAAAACATACACATTTTCAGATTACATTGAAGAAATGTACATCAAAACATACACATTTTCATTGTATATACAAGAAATGTACATCAGAACATACACATTTTCAGTGTACATTCAAGAAATGTACATCAAAACATACACATTTTCAGTGCACATTCAAGAAATGTATATCAAATCATACACATTTTCATTTTACGTTCCAGAAATGTACATCAAAACATACACATTTTCAGTGTACATTCAAGAAATGTCTATAAAAAAATACACATTTTCAGTGTACATTCAAGAAATGTACATCAAAGCAAACACATTTTCATTGTACACTAAAGAAATGTACATCAAAACATACACATTTTCATTGTACATTCAAGAAATTCACATCAAAACATCCACATTTTCATTGTACATTCAAGAAATATACATCAAAACATACACATTTTCATTGTACATTCAAGAAATGTACATCAAAACATACACATTCTCATTGTACATTCAAGAAATGTACATCAAAACATGCACATTTTCATTGTACACTCAAGAAAAATACATCAAAACATACACATTTTCATTGTACACTCAAGAAATGTACATCAAAACATACACATTTTCAGTGTACTTTCAAGAAATGTATATCAAAACATACACATTTTCATTGTACATTCAAGAAATGTACATCAAAGCATACACATTTTCATTGTACATTCAAGAAATGTACATCAAAACATACACATTTTCATTGTACATTCAAGAAATATACATCAAAACATACACATTTTCATTGTACATTCAAGAAATGTACATCAAAACATACACATTTTCATTGTACACTCAAGAAATGTACATCAAAACATACACATTTTCAGTGTACATTCAAGAAATGTACATCAAAACATACACATTTTCATAGTACACTCAAGAAATGTACTTCAAAACATACACATTTTCAGTGTACATTCAAGAAGTGTATATCAAAACATACACATTTTCATTGTACATTCAAGAAATGTACATCAAAACATACACATTTTCATTGTACACTCAAGAAATGTACAAAAAACATACACATTTTCAGTGTACATTCAAGAAATGTACATTTAAACATACACATTTTCATTGTACATTCAAGAAATGTACATCAAAACATACACATTTTCATTGTACATTCAAGAAATGTACATCAAAACATACACATTTTCATTGCACATTCAAGGAATGTACATCAAAAGATACACATTTTCATTGTACATTCAAGAAATGTATATCAAAACATACACATTTTCAGTGTACATTCAAGAAATGTACATCAAAACATACAAATTTTCATTGTATATACAAGAAATGTACATCAAAACATACACATTTTCATTGTACATTAAAGAAATGTACATCAAAACCTACACATTTTCAGTGTACATTCAAGAAATGTACATCAAAACATACACATTTTCATTGTACACTCAAGAAATGTACATCAAAACATACACATTTTCAGTGTACATTCAAGAAATGTACATCAAAACATACACATTTTCATTGTACACTCAAGAAATGTACATCAAAACATACACATTTTCAGTGTACTTTCAAGAAATGTATATCAAAACATACACATTTTCATTGTACATTCAAGAAATGTACATCAAAGCATACACATTTTCATTGTACATTCAAGAAATGTACATCAAAACATACACATTTTCATTGTACATTCAAGAAATATACATCAAAACATACACATTTTCATTGTACATTCAAGAAATGTACATCAAAACATACACATTTTCATTGTACACTCAAGAAATGTACATCAAAACATACACATTTTCAGTGTACATTCAAGAAATGTACATCAAAACATACACATTTTCATAGTACACTCAAGAAATGTACTTCAAAACATACACATTTTCAGTGTACATTCAAGAAGTGTATATCAAAACATACACATTTTCATTGTACATTCAAGAAATGTACATCAAAACATACACATTTTCATTGTACACTCAAGAAATGTACAAAAAACATACACATTTTCAGTGTACATTCAAGAAATGTACATTTAAACATACACATTTTCATTGTACATTCAAGAAATGTACATCAAAACATACACATTTTCATTGTACATTCAAGAAATGTACATCAAAACATACACATTTTCATTGCACATTCAAGGAATGTACATCAAAAGATACACATTTTCATTGTACATTCAAGAAATGTATATCAAAACATACACATTTTCAGTGTACATTCAAGAAATGTACATCAAAACATACAAATTTTCATTGTATATACAAGAAATGTACATCAAAACATACACATTTTCATTGTACATTAAAGAAATGTACATCAAAACCTACACATTTTCAGTGTACATTCAAGAAATGTACATCAAAACATACACATTTTCATTGTACACTCAAGAAATGTACATCAAAACATACACATTTTCAGTGTACATTCAAGAAATGTACATCAAAACATACACATTTTCATTGTATGTACCAGAAATGTACATCAAAACATACACATTTTCTTTGTATATACAAGAAATGTACATCAAAACATACACATTTTCAGTGTACATTCAAGAAATGTACATCAAAACATATACATTTTCATTGTATATACAAGAAATGTACATCAAAACATACACATTTTCAGTGTACATTCAAGAAATGTACATGAAAACATATACATTTTCATTGTACATTCAAGAAATGTATATCAAAACATACACATTTTCAGATTACATTGAAGAAATGTACATCAAAACAGACACATTTTCATTGTATATACAAGAAATGTACATCAGAACATACACATTTTCAGTGTACATTCAAGAAATGTACATCAAAACATACACATTTTCAGTGCACATTCAAGAAATGTATATCAAATCATACACATTTTCATTTTACGTTCCAGAAATGTACATCAAAACATACACATTTTCAGTGTACATTCAAGAAATGTCTATAAAAAAATACACATTTTCAGTGTACATTCAAGAAATGTACATCAAAGCAAACACATTTTCATTGTACACTAAAGAAATGTACATCAAAACATACACATTTTCATTGTACATTCAAGAAATTCACATCAAAACATACACATTTTCATTGTACATTCAAGAAATATACATCAAAACATACACATTTTCATTGTACATTCAAGAAATGTACATCAAAACATACACATTCTCATTGTACATTCAAGAAATGTACATCAATACATGCACATTTTGATTGTACACTCAAGAAATGTACATCAAAACATACACATTTTCATTGTACACTCAAGAAAAATACATCAAAACATACACATTTTCATTGTACACTCAAGAAATGTACATCAAAACATACACATTTTCAGTGTACTTTCAAGAAATGTATATCAAAGCATACACATTTTCATTGTACATTCAAGAAATGTACATCAAAACATACACATTTTCATTGTACATTCAAGAAATATACATCAAAGCATACACATTTTCATTGTACATTCAAGAAATGTACATCAAAACATACACATTTTCATTGTACACTCAAGAAATGTACATCAAAACATACACATTTTCAGTGTACATTCAAGAAATGTACATCAAAACATACACATTTTCATTGTACATTCAAGAAATGTACATCAAAACATACACATTTTCATTGTACATTCTAGAAATATAAATCAAAACATACACATTTTCATTGTATATACAAGAAATGTACATCAAAACATACACATTTTCATTGTACACTCAAGAAATGTACATCAAAACATACACATTTTCAGTGCACATTCAAGAAATGTATATCAAATCATACACATTTTCATTTTACGTTCCAGAAATGTACATCAAAACATACACATTTTCGTTGTACATTCAAGAAATGTACATCAAAACATACACATTTTCATTGTACATTCAAGAAATATACATCAAAACATACACATTTTCATTGTACATTCAAGAAATGTACATCAAAACATACACATTTTCATTGTACACTCAAGAAATGTACATCAAAACATACACATTTTCAGTGTACATTCAAGAAATCTACATCAAAACATACACATTTTCATTGTACATTCAAGAAATGTACATCAAAACATACACATTTTCATTGTACATTCTAGAAATATAAATCAAAACATACACATTTTCATTGTATATACAAGAAATGTACATCAAAACATACACATTTTCAGTGTACATTCAAGAAATGTATATCAAAACATACACATTTACAGTGTACATTCAAGAAATGTACATCAAAACATACTCATTTTCAGTATACATTCAAGAAATGTACATGAAAACATATACATTTTCATTGTACATTCAGGAAATGTATATCAAAACATACACATTTTCAGTGTACATTCAAGAAATGTACATCAAAACATACACATTTTCATTGTATATACAAGAAATGTACATCAAAACATACACATTTTCATTGTACACTAAAGAAATGTACATCAAAACATACACATTTTCAGTGTACATTCAAGAAATGTACATCAAAACATACACATTTTCATTGTACATTCAAGAAATGTAGATCAAAACATACACATTTTCATTGTACATTCAAAAAATGTACATCAAAACATACACATTTTCATTGTACACTCAAGAAATGTACATCAAAACATACACATTTCATTGTATATACAAGAAATGTACATCAAAACATACAAATTTTCAGTGTACATTGAAGAAATGTATATCAAAACATACACATTTACAGTGTACATTCAAGAAATGTACATCAAAATATACACATTTTCAGTATACATTCAAGAAATGTACATGAAAACATATACATTTTCATTGTACATTCAAGAAATGTATATCAAAACATACACGTTTTCACTGTATATACAAGAAATGTACATCAAAACATACACATTTTCATTGTATATACAAGAAATGTACATCAAAACATACACATTTTCAGTGTACATTCAAGAAATGTACATCAAGACATACACATTTTCATTGGACATTCAAGAAATGTACATCAAAGCATACACATTTTCTTTGTACATTCAAGAAATGCACATCAAAACATACACATTTTCATTGTACATTCAAGAAATATACATCAAAACATACACATTTTCATTGTACATTCAAGAAATGTACATCAAAACATACACATTCTCATTGTACATTCAAGAAATGTACATCAAAACATGCACATTTTGATTGTACACTCAAGAAATGTACATCAAAACATACACATTTTCATTGTACACTCAAGAAAAATACATCAAAACATACACATTTTCATTGTACATTCAAGAAATGTATACCAAAACATACACATTTTCATTGTACATTCAAAGAATGTACATCAAAACATACACATTTTCATTGTACATTCAAGAAATGTACATCAAAACACACACATTTTCAGTGTACATTCAAGAAATGAATTTCAAAACATACACTTCTTCAGTGTACATTCAAGAAATGTACATTAAAACATACAAATTTTCATTGTATATACAAGAAATGTACATCAAAACATACACATTTTCATTGTATATACAAGAAATGTACATCAAAACATACACATTTTCAGTGTACATTCAAGAAATGTACATCAAGACATACACATTTTCATTGTACATTCAAGAAATGTACATCAAAACATACACATTTTCATTGTATATACCAGAAATGTACATCAAAACATACACATTTTCTTTGTATATACAAGAAATGTACATCAAAACATACACATTTTCAGTGTACATTCAAGAAATGTACATCAAAACATATACATTTTCATTGTATATACAAGAAATGTACATCAAAACATACACATTTTCAGTGTACATTCAAGAAATGTACATGAAAACATATACATTTTCATTGTACATTCAAGAAATGTATATCAAAACATACACATTTTCAGATTACATTGAAGAAATGTACATCAAAACATACACATTTTCATTGTATATACAAGAAATGTACATCAGAACATACACATTTTCAGTGTACATTCAAGAAATGTACATCAAAACATACACATTTTCAGTGCATATTCAAGAAATGTATATCAAATCATACACATTTTCATTTTACGTTCCAGAAATGTACATCAAAACATACACATTTTCAGTGTACATTCAAGAAATGTCTATAAAAAAATACACATTTTCAGTGTACATTCAAGAAATGTACATCAAAGCAAACACATTTTCATTGTACACTAAAGAAATGTACATCAAAACATACACATTTTCATTGTACATTCAAGAAATTCACATCAAAACATACACATTTTCATTGTACATTCAAGAAATATACATCAAAACATACACATTTTCATTGTACATTCAAGAAATGTACATCAAAACATACACATTCTCATTGTACATTCAAGAAATGTACATCAAAACATGCACATTTTGATTGTACACTCAAGAAATGTACATCAAAACATACACATTTTCATTGTAAACTCAAGAAAAATACATCAAAACATACACATTTTCATTGTACACTCAAGAAATGTACATCAAAACATACACATTTTCAGTGTACTTTCAAGAAATGTATATCAAAACATACACATTTTCATTGTACATTCAAGAAATGTACATCAAAGCATACACATTTTCATTGTACATTCAAGAAATGTACATCAAAACATACACATTTTCATTGTACATTCAAGAAATATACATCAAAACATACACATTTTCATTGTACATTCAAGAAATGTACATCAAAACATACACATTTTCATTGTACACTCAAGAAATGTACATCAAAACATACACATTTTCAGTGTACATTCAAGAAATGTACATCAAAACATACACATTTTCATTGTACATTCAAGAAATGTACATCAAAACATACACATTTTCATTGTACATTCTAGAAATATAAATCAAAACATACACATTTTCATTGTATATACAAGAAATGTACATCAAATCATACACATTTTCATTGTACACTCAAGAAATGTACATCAAAACATACACATTTTCAGTGCACATTCAAGAAATGTATATCAAATCATACACATTTTCATTTTACGTTCCAGAAATGTACATCAAAACATACACATTTTCGTTGTACATTCAAGAAATGTACATCAAAACATACACATTTTCATTGTACATTCAAGAAATATACATCAAAACATACACATTTTCATTGTACATTCAAGAAATGTACATCAAAACATACACATTTTCATTGTACACTCAAGAAATGTACATCAAAACATACACATTTTCAGTGTACATTTAAGAAATCAACATCAAAACATACACATTTTCATTGTACATTCAAGAAATGTACATCAAAACATACACATTTTCATTGTACATGCTAGAAATATAAATCAAAACATACACATTTTCATTGTATATACAAGAAATGTACATCAAAACATACACATTTTCATTGTACATTCAAGAAATGTATATCAAAACATACACATTTACAGTGTACATTCAAGAAATGTACATCAAAACATACTCATTTTCAGTATACATTCAAGAAATGTACATGAAAACATATACATTTTCATTGTACATTCAGGAAATGTATATCAAAACATACACATTTTCAGTGTACATTCAAGAAATGTACATCAAAACATACACATTTTCATTGTATATACAAGAAATGTACATCAAAACATACACATTTTCATTGTACACTAAAGAAATGTACATCAAAACATACACATTTTCAGTGTACATTCAAGAAATGTACATCAAAACATACACATTTTCATTGTACATTCAAGAAATGTAGATCAAAACATACACATTTTCATTGTACATTCAAAAAATGTACATCAAAACATACACATTTTCATTGTACACTCAAGAAATGTACATCAAAACATACACATTTTCATTGTATATACAAGAAATGTACATCAAAACATACAAATTTTCAGTGTACATTGAAGAAATGTATATCAAAACATACATATTTACAGTGTACATTCAAGAAATGTACATCAAAACATACACATTTTCAGTATACATTCAAGAAATGTACATGAAAACATATACATTTTCATTGTACATTCAAGAAATGTATATCAAAACATACACGTTTTCACTGTATATACAAGAAATGTACATCAAAACATACACATTTTCATTGTATATACAAGAAATGTACATCAAAACATACACATTTTCAGTGTACATTCAAGAAATGTACATCAAGACATACACATTTTCATTGGACATTCAAGAAATGTACATCAAAGCATACACATTTTCATTGTACACTCAAGAAATGTACATCAAAACATACACATTTTCATTGTACATTCAAGAAATGCACATCAAAACATACACATTTTCATTGTACATTCAAGAAATATACATCAAAACATACACACTTTCATTGTACATTCAAGAAATGTACATCAAAACATACACATTCTCATTGTACATTCAAGAAATGTACATCAAAACATGCACATTTTGATTGTACACTCAAGAAATGTACATCAAAACATACACATTTTCATTGTACACTCAAGAAAAATACATCAAAACATACACATTTTCATTGTACATTCAAGAAATGTATACCAAAACATACACATTTTCATTGTACATTCAAAGAATGTACATCAAAACATACACATTTTCATTGTACATTCAAGAAATGTACATCAAAACACACACATTTTCAGTGTACATTCAAGAAATGTATATCAAAACACACATCTTCAGTGTACATTCAAGAAATGTACATCAAAACATACAAATTTTCATTGTATATACAAGAAATGTACATCAAAACATACACATTTTCATTGTATATACAAGAAATGTACATCAAAACATACACATTTTCAGTGTACATTCAAGAAATGTACATCAAGACATACACATTTTCATTGTACATTCAAGAAATGTACATCAAAACATACACATTTTCATTGTATATACCAGAAATGTACATCAAAACATACACATTTTCTTTGTATATACAAGAAATGTACATCAAAACATACACATTTTCAGTGTACATTCAAGAAATGTACATCAAAACATATACATTTTCATTGTATATACAAGAAATGTACATCAAAACATACACATTTTCAGTGTACATTCAAGAAATGTACATGAAAGCATATACATTTTCATTGTACATTCAAGAAATGTATATCAAAACATACACATTTTCAGATTACATTGAAGAAATGTACATCAAAACATACACATTTTCATTGTATATACAAGAAATGTACATCAGAACATACACATTTTCAGTGTACATTCAAGAAATGTACATCAAAACATACACATTTTCAGTGCACATTCAAGAAATGTATATCAAATCATACACATTTTCATTTTACGTTCCAGAAATGTACATCAAAACATACGCATTTTCAGTGTACATTCAAGAAATGTCTATAAAAAAATACACATTTTCAGTGTACATTCAAGAAATGTACATCAAAGCAAACACATTTTCATTGTACACTAAAGAAATGTACATCAAAACATACACATTTTCATTGTACATTCAAGAAATTCACATCAAAACATACACATTTTCATTGTACATTCAAGAAATATACATCAAAACATACACATTTTCATTGTACATTCAAGAAATGTACATCAAAACATACACATTCTCATTGTACATTCAAGAAATGTACATCAAAACATGCACATTTTGATTGTACACTCAAGAAATGTACATCAAAACATACACATTTTCATTGTACACTCAAGAAAAATACATCAAAACACACATTTTCATTGTACACTCAAGAAATGTACATCAAAACATACACATTTTCAGTGTACTTTCAAGAAATGTATATCAAAACATACACATTTTCATTGTACATTCAAGAAATGTACATCAAAGCATACACATTTTCATTGTACATTCAGGAAATGTATATCAAAACATACACGTTTTCACTGTATATACAAGAAATGTACATCAAAACATACACATTTTCATTGTATATACAAGAAATGTACATCAAAACATACACATTTTCAGTGTACATTCAAGAAATGTACATCAAGACATACACATTTTCATTGTACATTCAAGAAATGTACATCAAAACATACACATTTTCATTGTACACTCAAGAAATGTACATCAAAACATACACATTTTCATTGTACATTCAAGAAATGCACATCAAAACATACACATTTTCATTGTACATTCAAGAAATATACATCAAAACATACACATTTTCATTGTACATTCAAGAAATGTACATCAAAACATACACATTTTCATTGTACATTCAAGAAATGTACATCAAAACATACACATTTTCATTGTACATTCAAGAAAAGTACATCAAAACATACACATTTTCATTGTATATACAAGAAATGTACATCAAAACATACACATTTTCCGTGTACATTCAAGAAATGTACATCAAAACATACAAATTTTCATTGTATATACAAGAAATGTACATCAAAACATACACATTTTCATTGTACATTAAAGAAATGTACATCAAAACATGCACATTTTGATTGTACACTCAAGAAATGTATATCAAAATACACACATTTTCATTGTACACTCAAGAAATGTACATCAAAACATACACATTTTCAGTGCACATTCAAGAAATGTACATCAAAACATACACATTTTGATTGTACATTCAAGAAATGTATATCAAAACACACACATTTTCATTGTACACTCAAGACATGTACATCAAAACATACACATTTTCAGTGCACATTCAAGAAATGTATATCAAATCATACACATTTTCATTTTACGTTCCAGAAATGTACATCAAAACATACACATTTTCAGTGTACATTCAAGAAATGTCTATAAAAAAATACACATTTTCAGTGTACATTCAAGAAATGTACATCAAAGCAAACACATTTTCATTGTACACTAAAGAAATGTACATCAAAACATACACATTTTCATTGTACATTCAAGAAATTCACATCAAAACATACACATTTTCATTGTACATTCAAGAAATATACATCAAAACATACACATTTTCATTGTACATTCAAGAAATGTACATCAAAACATACACATTTTCATTGTACATTCAAAGAATGTACATCAAAACATACACATTTTCATTGTACATTCAAGAAATGTACATGAAAACATACACATTTTCATTGTACACTCAAGAAATGTACATCAAAACATACACATTTTGAGTGTACTTTCAAGAAATGTATATCAAAACATACACATTTTCATTGTACATTCAAGAAATGTACATTAAAGCATACACATTTTCATTGTACATTCAAGAAATATACATCAAAACATACACATTTTCATTGTACATTCAAGAAATATACATCAAAACATACACATTTTCATTGTACATTCAAGAAATGTACATCAAAACATGCACATTTTCATTGTACACTCAAGAAATGTACATCAAAACATACACATTTTCAGTGTACATTCAAGAAATGTACATCAAAACATACACATTTTCATTGTACATTCAAGAAATGTACATCAAAACATACACATTTTCATTGTACATTCTAGAAATATCAATCAAAACATACACATTTTCATTGTATATACAAGAAATGTACATCAAAACATACACATTTTCATTGTACACTCAAGAAATGTACATCAAAACATACACATTTTCAGTGCACATTCAAGAAATGTATATCAAATCATACACATTTTCATTTTACGTTCCAGAAATGTACATCAAAACATACACATTTTCGTTGTACATTCAAGAAATGTACATCAAAACATACACATTTTCATTGTACATTCAAGAAATATACATCAAAACATACACATTTTCATTGTACATTCAAGAAATGTACATCAAAACATACACATTTTCATTGTACACTCAAGAAATGTACATCAAAACATACACATTTTCAGTGTACATTCAAGAAATCTACATCAAAACATACACATTTTCATTGTACATTCAAGAAATGTACATCAAAACATACACATTTTCATTGTACATTCTAGAAATATAAATCAAAACATACACATTTTCATTGTATATACAAGAAATGTACATCAAAACATACACATTTTCAGTGTACATTCAAGAAATGTATATCAAAACATACACATTTACAGTGTACATTCAAGACATGTACATCAAAACATACACATTTTCAGTATACATTCAAGAAATGTACATGAAAACATATACATTTTCATTGTACATTCAGGAAATGTATATCAAAACATTCACATTTTCAGTGTACATTCAAGAAATGTACATCAAAACATACACATTTTCATTGTATATACAAGAAATGTACATCAAAACATACACATTTTCATTGTACACTAAAGAAATGTACATCAAAACATACACATTTTCAGTGTACATTCAAGAAATGTACATCAAAACATACACATTTTCATTGTACATTCAAGAAATGTAGATCAAAACATACACATTTTCATTGTACATTCAAAAAATGTACATCAAAACATACACATTTTCATTGTACACTCAAGAAATGTACATCAAAACATACACATTTTCATTGTATATACAAGAAATGTACATCAAAACATACACATTTTCAGTGTACATTGAAGAAATGTATATCAAAACATACACATTTACAGTGTACATTCAAGAAATGTACATCAAAACATACACATTTTCAGTATACATTCAAGAAATGTACATGAAAACATATACATTTTCATTGTACATTCAAGAAATGTATATCAAAACATACACGTTTTCACTGTATATACAAGAAATGTACATCAAAACATACACATTTTCATTGTACACTCAAGAAATGTACATCAAAACATACACATTTTCATTGTACATTCAAGAAATGCACATCAAAACATACACATTTTCATTGTACATTCAAGAAATATACATCAAAACATACACATTTTCATTGTACATTCAAGAAATGTACATCAAAACATACACATTCTCATTGTACATTCAAGGAATGTACATCAAAACATGCACATTTTGATTGGACACTCAAGAAATGTACATCAAAACATACACATTTTCATTGTACACTCAAGAAAAATACATCAAAACATACACATTTTCATTGTACATTCAAGAAATGTATACCAAAACATACACATTTTCATTGTACATTGAAGAAAGTACATCAAAACATACACATTTTCATTGTACATTCAAGAAATGTACATCAAAACATACACATTTTCATTGTACATTCAAAGAATGTACATCAAAACATACACATTTTCATTGTACATTCAAGAAATGTACATCAAAACACACACATTTTCAGTGTGCTTTCAAGAAATGTATATCAAAACATACACATTTTCAGTGTACATTCAAGAAATGTACATCAAAACATACAAATTTTCATTGTATATACAAGAAATGTACATCAAAACATACACATTTTCATTGTATATACAAGAAATGTACATCAAAACATACACATTTTCAGTGTACATTCAAGAAATGTACATCAAGACATACACATTTTCATTGTACATTCAAGAAATGTACATGAAAACATACACATTTTCATTGTACACTCAAGAAATGTACATCAAAACATACACATTTTCAGTGTACTTTCAAGAAATGTATATCAAAACATACACATTTTCATTGTACATTCAAGAAATGTACATCAAAGCATACACATTTTCATTGTACATTCAAGAAATGTACATCAAAACATACACATTTTCATTGTACATTCAAGAAATATACATCAAAACATACACATTTTCATTGTACATTCAAGAAATGTACATCAAAACATACACATTTTCATTGTACACTCAAGAAATGTACATCAAAACATACACATTTTCAGTGTACATTCAAGAAATGTACATCAAAACATACACATTTTCATTGTACATTCAAGAAATGTACATCAAAACATACACATTTTCATTGTACATTCTAGAAATATAAATCAACACATACACATTTTCATTGTATATACAAGAAATGTAGATCAAAACATACACATTTTCATTGTACACTCAAGAAATGTACATCAAAACATACACATTTTCAGCGCACATTCAAGAAATATATATCAAATCATACACATTTTCATTTTACGTTCCAGAAATGTACATCAAAACATACACATTCTCGTTGTACATTCAAGAAATGTACATCAAAACATACACATTTTCATTGTACATTCAAGAAATATACATCAAAACATACACATTTTCATTGTACATTCAAGAAATGTACATCAAAACATACACATTTTCATTGTACACTCAAGAAATGTACATCAAAACATACACATTTTCAGTGTACATTCAAGAAATCTACATCAAAACATACACATTTTCATTGTACATTCAAGAAATGTACATCAAAACATACACATTTTCATTGTACATTCTAGAAATATAAATCAAAACATACACATTTTCATTGTATATACAAGAAATGTACATCAAAACGTACACATTTTCAGTGTACATTCAAGAAATGTATATCAAAACATACACATTTACAGTGTACATTCAAGAAATGTACATCAAAACATACACATTTTCAGTATACATTCAAGAAATGTACATGAAAACATATACATTTTCATTGTACATTCAGGAAATGTATATCAAAACATACACATTTTCAGTGTACATTCAAGAAATGTACATCAAAACATACACATTTTCATTGTATATACAAGAAATGTACATCAAAACATACACATTTTCATTGTACACTAAAGAAATGTACATCAAAACATACACATTTTCAGTGTACATTCAAGAAATGTACATCAAAACATACACATTTTCATTGTACATTCAAGAAATGTACATCAAAACATACACATTTTCATTGTACACTCAAGAAATGTACATCAAAACATACACATTTTCATTGTATATACAAGAAATGTACATCAAAACATACACATTTTCAGTGTACATTGAAGAAATGTATATCAAAACATACACCTTTACAGTGTACATTCAAGAAATGTACATCAAAACATACACATTTTCAGTATACATTCAAGAAACGTACATGAAAACATATACATTTTCATTGTACATTCAAGAAATGTATATCAAAACATACACGTTTTCACTGTATATACAAGAAATGTACATCAAAACATACACATTTTCATTGTATATACAAGAAATGTACATCAAAACATACACATTTTCAGTGTACATTCAAGAAATGTACATCAAGACATACACATTTTCATTGTACATTCAAGAAATGTACATCAAAACATACACATTTTCATTGTACACTCAAGAAATGTACATCAAAACATACACATTTTCATTGTACATTCAAGAAATGCACATCAAAACATACACATTTTCATTGTACATTCAAGAAATATACATCAAAACATACACATTTTCATTGTACATTCAAGAAATGTACATCAAAACATACACATTCTCATTGTACATTCAAGAAATGTACATCAAAACATACACATTTTGATTGTACACTCAAGAAATGTACATCAAAACATACACATTTTCAGTGTACACTCAAGAAATGTACATCAAAACATACACATTTTCATTGTACATTCAAGATATGTATATCAAAACATACACATTTTCATTGTACATTCAAGAAATGTACATCAAAACATACACATTTTCATTGTACATTCAAGAAAAGTACATCAAAACATACACATTTTCATTGTATATACAAGAAATGTACATCAAAACATACACATTTTCAGTGTACATTCAAGAAATGTACATCAAAACATACAAATTTTCATTGTATATACAAGAAATGTACATCAAAACATACACATTTTCATTGTACATTAAAGAAATGTACATCAGAACCTACACATTTTCAGTGTACATTCAAGAAATGTACATCAAAACATACACATTTTCAGTGTACATTCAAGAAATGTATATAAAAAAATACACATTTTCAGTGTACATTCAAGAAATGTACATCAAAGCAAACACATTTTCATTGTACACTAAAGAAATGTACATCAAAACATACACATTTCATTGTATATACAAGAAATGTACATCAAAACATACACATTTTCAGTGTACATTCAAGAAATGTACATCAAAACATATACATTTTCATTGTATATACAAGAAATGTACATCAAAACATACACATTTTCAGTGTACATTCAAGAAATGTACATGAAAACATATACATTTTCATTGTACATTCAAGAAATGTATATCAAAACATACACATTTTCAGATTACATTCAAGAAATGTACATCAAAACATACACATTTTCATAGTATATACAAGAAATGTACATCAAAACATACACATTTTCAGTGTACATTCAAGAAATGTATATCAAAACATACACATTTACAGTGTACATTCAAGAAATGTACATCAAAACATACACATTTTCAGTATACATTCAAGAAATGTACATCAAAACATACACATTCTCATTGTGCATTCAAGAAATGTATATCAAAACATACACATTTTCAGTGTACATTCAAGAAATGTACATCAAAACATACACATTTTCATTTTATATACAAGAAATGTACATCAAAACATACACATTTTCATTGTACATACAAGAAATTTACATCAAAACACACACATTTTCAGTGTACAATAAAGAAATGTACATCAAAACATACACATTTTCATTGTACATTCAAGAAATGTAGATCAAAACATACACATTTTCATTGTACATTCAAGAAATGTACATCAAAACATACACATTTTCAATGTACACTCAAGAAATGTACATCAAAACATACACATTTTCATTGTACACTCAAGAAATGTACATCAAAACATACACATTTTCATTGTACATTCAAGAAATGTACATCAAAACATACACATTTTCATTGTACACTCAAGAAATGTACATCAAAACATACACATTTTCAGTGTACACTAAAGAAATGTACATCAAAACATACACACTTTCATTGTACATTCAAGAAATGCACATCAAAACATACACATTTTCATTGTACATTCAAGAAATGTACATCAAAACATACACATTCTCATTGTACATTCAAGAAATGTACATCAAAACATACACATTCTCATTGTACATTCAAGAAATGTACATCAAAACATACACATTTTCATTGTACACTCAAGAAATGTACATCAAAACATACACATTTTCATTGTAAATTCAAGAAATGTATATCAAAACATACACATTTTCATTGTTCATTCAAGAAATGTACATCAAAACATACACATTTTCATTGTACATTCAAGAAATGTACATCAAAACATACACATTTTCATTGTACATTCAAAGAATGTACATCAAAACATACACATTTTCATTGTACATTCAAGAAATGTACATCAAAACACACACATTTTCAGTGTACATTCAAGAAATGTATATCAAAACATACACATTTTCAGTGTACATTCAAGAAATGTACATCAAAACATACAAATTTTCATTGTATATACAAGAAATGTACATAAAAACAGACACATTTTCATTGTACATTAAAGAAAGGTACATCAAAACCTACACATTTTCAGTGTACATTCAAAAAATGTACATCAAAACATACACATTTTCATTGTACACTCAAGAAATGTACATCAAAACATACACATTTTCAGTGTACAATCAAGAAATGTACATAAAAACATACACACTTTCATTGTATATACCAGAAATGTACATCAAAACATACACATTTTCATTGTATATACAAGAAATGTACATCAAAACATACACATTTTCAGTGTACATTCAAGAAGTGTACATCAAAACATATACATTTTCATTGTATATACAAGAAATGTACATCAAAACATACACATTTTCAGTGTACATTTAAGAAATGTAAATGAAAACATACATTTTCATTGTACATTCAAGAAATGTATATCAAAACATACACATTTTCAGATTACATTCAAGAAATGTACATCAAAACATACAAATTTTCATTGTACATTCAAGAAATGTACATCAAAACATATACATTTTCATTGTACATTCAAGAAGTGTACATCAAAACATACACATTTTCATTGTACATTCAAGGAATGTACATCAAAACATACACATTTTTATTGTACATTCAAGAAATGTACATCAAAACACACACATTTTCAGTGTACATTCAAGAAATGTATATCAAAACATACACATTTTCAGTGTACATTCAAGAAATGTACATCAAAACATACAAATTTTCATTGTATATACAAGAAATGTACATCAAAACATACACATTTTCATTGTACATTAAAGAAATGTACATCAAAACCTACAGATTTTCAGTGTACATTCAAGAAATGTACATCAAAACATACACATTTTCATTGTACACTCAAGAAATGTACATCAAAACATACACATTTTCAGTGTACATTCAAGAAATGTACATCAAAACATACACATTTTCATTGTATATACCAGATATGTACATCAAAACATACACATTTTCATTGTATATACAAGAAATGTACATCAAAACATACACATTTTCAGTGTACATTCAAGAAATGTACATCAAAACATATACATTTTCATTGTATATACAAGAAATGTACATCAAAACATACACATTTTCAGGGTACATTCAAGAAATGTATATCAAAACATACACATTTACAGTGTAAATTAAAGAAATGTACATCAAAACATACACATTTTTAGTATACATTCAAGAAATGTACATGAAAACATATACATTTTCATTGTACAATCAAGAAATGTATATCAAAACATACACATTTTCAGTGTACATTCAAGAAATGTACATCAAAACATACACATTTTCATTGTATATACAAGAAATGTACATCAAAACATACACATTTTCATTGTACACTAAAGAAATGTACATCAAAACATACACATTTTCAGTGAACATTCAAGAAATGTACATCAAAACATACACATTTTCATTGTACATTCAAGAAATGTGTTTCAAAACATACACATTTCCATTGTACATTCAAGAAATGTACATCAAAACATACACATTTTCATTGTACACTCAAGAAATGTACATCAAAACATACACATTTACATTGTACACTCAAGAAATGTACATCAAAACATACACTTTTTCATTGTACATTCAAGAAATGTATATCAAAACATACACATTTTCATTGTACATTCAAGAAATGTACATCAAAACATACACATTTTCAGGGTACATTCAAGAAATGTATAACAAAAAATACACATTTTCAGTGTACATTCAAGAAATGTACATCAAAACAAACACATTTTCATTGTACACTAAAGAAATATACATCAAAACATACACATTTTCATTGTACATTCAAGAAATATACATCAAAACATACACATTTTCATTGTACATTCAAGAAAAGTACATCAAAACATACACATTTTCATTGTATATACAAGAAATGTACATCAAAACATACACATTTTCAGTGTACATTCAAGAAATGTACATCAAAACATACAAATTTTCATTGTATATACAAGAAATGTACATCAAAACATACACATTTTCATTGTACATTAAAGAAATGTACATCAGAACCTACACATTTTCAGTGTACATTCAAGAAATGTACATCAAAACATACACATTTTCAGTGTACATTCAAGAAATGTATATAAAAAAATACACATTTTCAGTGTACATTCAAGAAATGTACATCAAAGCAAACACATTTTCATTGTACACTAAAGAAATGTACATCAAAACATACACATTTCATTGTATATACAAGAAATGTACATCAAAACATACACATTTTCAGTGTACATTCAAGAAATGTACATCAAAACATATACATTTTCATTGTATATACAAGAAATGTACATCAAAACATACACATTTTCAGTGTACATTCAAGAAATGTACATGAAAACATATACATTTTCATTGTACATTCAAGAAATGTATATCAAAACATACACATTTTCAGATTACATTCAAGAAATGTACATCAAAACATACACATTTTCATAGTATATACAAGAAATGTACATCAAAACATACACATTTTCAGTGTACATTCAAGAAATGTATATCAAAACATACACATTTACAGTGTACATTCAAGAAATGTACATCAAAACATACACATTTTCAGTATACATTCAAGAAATGTACATCAAAACATACACATTCTCATTGTGCATTCAAGAAATGTATATCAAAACATACACATTTTCAGTGTACATTCAAGAAATGTACATCAAAACATACACATTTTCATTTTATATACAAGAAATGTACATCAAAACATACACATTTTCATTGTACATACAAGAAATTTACATCAAAACACACACATTTTCAGTGTACAATAAAGAAATGTACATCAAAACATACACATTTTCATTGTACATTCAAGAAATGTAGATCAAAACATACACATTTTCATTGTACATTCAAGAAATGTACATCAAAACATACACATTTTCAATGTACACTCAAGAAATGTACATCAAAACATACACATTTTCATTGTACACTCAAGAAATGTACATCAAAACATACACATTTTCATTGTACATTCAAGAAATGTACATCAAAACATACACATTTTCATTGTACACTCAAGAAATGTACATCAAAACATACACATTTTCAGTGTACACTAAAGAAATGTACATCAAAACATACACACTTTCATTGTACATTCAAGAAATGCACATCAAAACATACACATTTTCATTGTACATTCAAGAAATGTACATCAAAACATACACATTCTCATTGTACATTCAAGAAATGTACATCAAAACATACACATTCTCATTGTACATTCAAGAAATGTACATCAAAACATACACATTTTCATTGTACACTCAAGAAATGTACATCAAAACATACACATTTTCATTGTAAATTCAAGAAATGTATATCAAAACATACACATTTTCATTGTTCATTCAAGAAATGTACATCAAAACATACACATTTTCATTGTACATTCAAGAAATGTACATCAAAACATACACATTTTCATTGTACATTCAAAGAATGTACATCAAAACATACACATTTTCATTGTACATTCAAGAAATGTACATCAAAACACACACATTTTCAGTGTACATTCAAGAAATGTATATCAAAACATACACATTTTCAGTGTACATTCAAGAAATGTACATCAAAACATACAAATTTTCATTGTATATACAAGAAATGTACATAAAAACAGACACATTTTCATTGTACATTAAAGAAAGGTACATCAAAACCTACACATTTTCAGTGTACATTCAAAAAATGTACATCAAAACATACACATTTTCATTGTACACTCAAGAAATGTACATCAAAACATACACATTTTCAGTGTACAATCAAGAAATGTACATAAAAACATACACACTTTCATTGTATATACCAGAAATGTACATCAAAACATACACATTTTCATTGTATATACAAGAAATGTACATCAAAACATACACATTTTCAGTGTACATTCAAGAAGTGTACATCAAAACATATACATTTTCATTGTATATACAAGAAATGTACATCAAAACATACACATTTTCAGTGTACATTTAAGAAATGTAAATGAAAACATACATTTTCATTGTACATTCAAGAAATGTATATCAAAACATACACATTTTCAGATTACATTCAAGAAATGTACATCAAAACATACAAATTTTCATTGTACATTCAAGAAATGTACATCAAAACATATACATTTTCATTGTACATTCAAGAAGTGTACATCAAAACATACACATTTTCATTGTACATTCAAGGAATGTACATCATAACATACACATTTTTATTGTACATTCAAGAAATGTACATCAAAACACACACATTTTCAGTGTACATTCAAGAAATGTATATCAAAACATACACATTTTCAGTGTACATTCAAGAAATGTACATCAAAACATACAAATTTTCATTGTATATACAAGAAATGTACATCAAAACATACACATTTTCATTGTACATTAAAGAAATGTACATCAAAACCTACAGATTTTCAGTGTACATTCAAGAAATGTACATCAAAACATACACATTTTCATTGTACACTCAAGAAATGTACATCAAAACATACACATTTTCAGTGTACATTCAAGAAATGTACATCAAAACATACACATTTTCATTGTATATACCAGATATGTACATCAAAACATACACATTTTCATTGTATATACAAGAAATGTACATCAAAACATACACATTTTCAGTGTACATTCAAGAAATGTACATCAAAACATATACATTTTCATTGTATATACAAGAAATGTACATCAAAACATACACATTTTCAGGGTACATTCAAGAAATGTATATCAAAACATACACATTTACAGTGTAAATTAAAGAAATGTACATCAAAACATACACATTTTTAGTATACATTCAAGAAATGTACATGAAAACATATACATTTTCATTGTACAATCAAGAAATGTATATCAAAACATACACATTTTCAGTGTACATTCAAGAAATGTACATCAAAACATACACATTTTCATTGTATATACAAGAAATGTACATTAAAACATACACATTTTCATTGTACACTAAAGAAATGTACATCAAAACATACACATTTTCAGTGAACATTCAAGAAATGTACATCAAAACATACACATTTTCATTGTACATTCAAGAAATGTGTTTCAAAACATACACATTTCCATTGTACATTCAAGAAATGTACATCAAAACATACACATTTTCATTGTACACTCAAGAAATGTACATCAAAACATACACATTTACATTGTACACTCAAGAAATGTACATCAAAACATACACTTTTTCATTGTACATTCAAGAAATGTATATCAAAACATACACATTTTCATTGTACATTCAAGAAATGTACATCAAAACATACACAATTTCAGGGTACATTCAAGAAATGTATAACAAAAAATACACATTTTCAGTGTACATTCAAGAAATGTACATCAAAACAAACACATTTTCATTGTACACTAAAGAAATATACATCAAAACATACACATTTTCATTGTACATTCAAGAAATATACATCAAAACATACACATTTTCATTGTACATTCAAGAAATGTACATCAAAACATACACATTTTCATTGTACACTCAAGAAATGTACATCAAAACATACACATTTTCATTGTACATTCAAGAAATGTACATCAAAACATACACATTTTCAGTGTACACTTAAGAAATGTTCATCAAAACATACACATTTTCATTGTGCATTCAAGAAATGTACATCAAAACATACACATTTTCATTGTACACTCAAGAAATGTACTTCAAAACATACACATTTTCAGTGTACATTCAAGAAGTGTATATCAAAACATACACATTTACATTGTACATTCAAGAAATGTACATCAAAACATACACATTTTCATTGTACATTCAAGAAATATACATCAAAACATACACATTTTCATTGTACATTCAAGAAATGTACATCAAAACATACACATTTTCATTGCACATTCAAGGACTGTACATCAAAAGATACACATTTTCATTGTACATTCAAGAAATGTACATTTAAACATACACATTTTCATTGTACATTCAAGAAATGTACATCAAAACATACACATTTTCATTGTACATTCAAGAAATGTACATCAAAACATACACATTTTCATTGTACATTCAAGGAATGTACATCAAAAGATACACATTTTCATTGTACATTCAAGAAATGTACATCAAAACACACACATTTTCAGTGTACATTCAAGAAATGTATATCAAAACATACACATTTTCAGTGTACATTCAAGAAATGTTCATCAAAACATACAAATTTTCATTGTATATACAAGAAATGTACATCAAAACATAAACATTTTCATTGTACATTAAAGAAATGTACATCAAAACCTACAAATTTTCAGTGTACATTCAAGAAATGTACATCAAAACATACACATTTTCATTTTATATACAAGAAATGTACATCAAAACATACACATTTTCATTGTACACTAAAGAAATGTACATCAAAACATACACATTTTCAGTGTACATTCAAGAAATGTACATCAAAACATACACATTTTCATTGTACATTAAAGAAATGTAGATCAAAACATACACATTTTCATTGTACATTCAAAAAATGTACATCAAAACATACACATTTTCATTGTACACTCAAGAAATGTACATCAAAACATACACATTTTCATTGTATATACAAGAAATGTACATCAAAACATACACATTTTCAGTGTACATTGAAGAAATGTATATCAAAACATACACATTTACAGTGTACATTCAAGAAATGTACATCAAAACATACACATTTTCAGTATATATCAAGAAACGTACATGAAAACATATACATTTTCATTGTACATTCAAGAAATGTATATCAAAACATACACGTTTTCACTGTATATACAAGAAATGTACATCAAAACATACACCTTTTCATTGTATATACAAGAAATGTACATCAAAACATACACATTTTCAGTGTACATTCAAGAAATGTACATCAAGACATACACATTTTCATTGTACATTCAAGAAATGTACATCAAAACATACACATTTTCATTGTACACTCAAGAAATGTACATCAAAACATACACATTTTCATTGTACATTCAAGAAATGCACATAAAAAACATACACATTTTCATTGTACATTCAAGAAATATACATCAAAACATACACATTTTCATTGTACATTCAAGAAATGTACATCAAAACATACACATTCTCATTGTACATTCAAGAAGTGTACATCAAAACATACACATTTTGATTGTACACTCAAGAAATGTACATCAAAACATACACATTTTCAGTGTACACTCAAGAAATGTACATCAAAACATACACATTTTCATTGTACATTCAAGATATGTATATCAAAACATACACATTTTCATTGTACATTCAAGAAATGTACATCAAAACAAACACATTTTCATTGTACATTCAAGAAAAGTACATCAAAACATACACATTTTCATTGTATATACAAGAAATGTACATCAAAACATACACATTTTCAGTGTACACTAAAGAAATGTACATCAAAACATACACACTTTCATTGTACATTCAAGAAATGCACATCAAAACATACACATTTTCATTGTACATTCAAGAAATGTACATCAAAACATACACATTCTCATTGTACATTCAAGAAATGTACATCAAAACATACACATTCTCATTGTACATTCAAGAAATGTACATCAAAACATACACATTTTCATTGTACACTCAAGAAATGTACATCAAAACATACACATTTTCATTGTAAATTCAAGAAATGTATATCAAAACATACACATTTTCATTGTTCATTCAAGAAATGTACATCAAAACATACACATTTTCATTGTACATTCAAGAAATGTACATCAAAACATACACATTTTCATTGTACATTCAAAAAATGTACTTCAAAACATACACATTTTCATTGTACACTCAAGAAATGTACATCAAAACATACACATTTTCAGTGTACAATCAAGAAATGTACATAAAAACATACACACTTTCATTGTATATACCAGAAATGTACATCAAAACATACACATTTTCATTGTATATACAAGAAATGTACATCAAAACATACACATTTTCAGTGTACATTCAAGAAGTGTACATCAAAACATATACATTTTCATTGTATATACAAGAAATGTACATCAAAACATACACATTTTCAGTGTACATTTAAGAAATGTAAATGAAAACATACATTTTCATTGTACATTCAAGAAATGTATATCAAAACATACACATTTTCAGATTACATTCAAGAAATGTACATCAAAACATACAAATTTTCATTGTACATTCAAGAAATGTACATCAAAACATATACATTTTCATTGTACATTCAAGAAGTGTACATCAAAACATACACATTTTCATTGTACATTAAAGAAATGTACATCAAAACCTACAGATTTTCAGTGTACATTCAAGAAATGTACATCAAAACATACACATTTTCATTGTACACTCAAGAAATGTACATCAAAACATACACATTTTCAGTGTACATTCAAGAAATGTACATCAAAACATACACATTTTCATTGTATATACCAGATATGTACATCAAAACATACACATTTTCATTGTATATACAAGAAATGTACATCAAAACATACACATTTTCAGTGTACATTCAAGAAATGTACATCAAAACATATACATTTTCATTGTATATACAAGAAATGTACATCAAAACATACACATTTTCAGGGTACATTCAAGAAATGTATATCAAAACATACACATTTACAGTGTAAATTAAAGAAATGTACATCAAAACATACACATTTTTAGTATACATTCAAGAAATGTACATGAAAACATATACATTTTCATTGTACAATCAAGAAATGTATATCAAAACATACACATTTTCAGTGTACATTCAAGAAATGTACATCAAAACATACACATTTTCATTGTATATACAAGAAATGTACATCAAAACATACACATTTTCATTGTACACTAAAGAAATGTACATCAAAACATACACATTTTCAGTGAACATTCAAGAAATGTACATCAAAACATACACATTTTCATTGTACATTCAAGAAATGTGTTTCAAAACATACACATTTCCATTGTACATTCAAGAAATGTACATCAAAACATACACATTTTCATTGTACACTCAAGAAATGTACATCAAAACATACATATTTACATTGTACACTCAAGAAATGTACATCAAAACATACACTTTTTCATTGTACATTCAAGAAATGTATATCAAAACATACACATTTTCATTGTACATTCAAGAAATGTACATCAAAACATACACATTTTCAGGGTACATTCAAGAAATGTATAACAAAAAATACACATTTTCAGTGTACATTCAAGAAATGTACATCAAAACAAACACATTTTCATTGTACACTAAAGAAATATACATCAAAACATACACATTTTCATTGTACATTCAAGAAATATACATCAAAACATACACATTTTCATTGTACATTCAAGAAATGTACATCAAAACATACACATTTTCATTGTACACTCAAGAAATGTACATCAAAACATACACATTTTCATTGTACATTCAAGAAATGTACATCAAAACATACACATTTTCATTGTACACTTAAGAAATGTTCATCAAAACATACACATTTTCATTGTGCATTCAAGAAATGTACATCAAAACATACACATTTTCATTGTACACTCAAGAAATGTACTTCAAAACATACACATTTTCAGTGTACATTCAAGAAGTGTATATCAAAACATACACATTTACATTGTACATTCAAGAAATGTACATCAAAACATACACATTTTCATTGTACATTCAAGAAATATACATCAAAACATACACATTTTCATTGTACATTCAAGAAATGTACATCAAAACATACACATTTTCATTGCACATTCAAGGACTGTACATCAAAAGATACACATTTTCATTGTACATTCAAGAAATGTACATTTAAACATACACATTTTCATTGTACATTCAAGAAATGTACATCAAAACATACACATTTTCATTGTACATTCAAGAAATGTACATCAAAACATACACATTTTCATTGTACATTCAAGGAATGTACATCAAAAGATACACATTTTCATTGTACATTCAAGAAATGTACATCAAAACACACACATTTTCAGTGTACATTCAAGAAATGTATATCAAAACATACACATTTTCAGTGTACATTCAAGAAATGTTCATCAAAACATACAAATTTTCATTGTATATACAAGAAATGTACATCAAAACATAAACATTTTCATTGTACATTAAAGAAATGTACATCAAAACCTACAAATTTTCAGTGTACATTCAAGAAATGTACATCAAAACATACACATTTTCATTTTATATACAAGAAATGTACATCAAAACATACACATTTTCATTGTACACTAAAGAAATGTACATCAAAACATACACATTTTCAGTGTACATTCAAGAAATGTACATCAAAACATACACATTTTCATTGTACATTAAAGAAATGTAGATCAAAACATACACATTTTCATTGTACATTCAAAAAATGTACATCAAAACATACACATTTTCATTGTACACTCAAGAAATGTACATCAAAACATACACATTTTCATTGTATATACAAGAAATGTACATCAAAACATACACATTTTCAGTGTACATTGAAGAAATGTATATCAAAACATACACATTTACAGTGTACATTCAAGAAATGTACATCAAAACATACACATTTTCAGTATATATCAAGAAACGTACATGAAAACATATACATTTTCATTGTACATTCAAGAAATGTATATCAAAACATACAGGTTTTCACTGTATATACAAGAAATGTACATCAAAACATACACCTTTTCATTGTATATACAAGAAATGTACATCAAAAAATACACATTTTCAGTGTACATTCAAGAAATGTACATCAAGACATACACATTTTCATTGTACATTCAAGAAATGTACATCAAAACATACACATTTTCATTGTACACTCAAGAAATGTACATCAAAACATACACATTTTCATTGTACATTCAAGAAATGCACATAAAAACATACACATTTTCATTGTACATTCAAGAAATATACATCAAAACATACACATTTTCATTGTACATTCAAGAAATGTACATCAAAACATACACATTCTCATTGTACATTCAAGAAGTGTACATCAAAACATACACATTTTGATTGTACACTCAAGAAATGTACATCAAAACATACACATTTTCAGTGTACACTCAAGAAATGTACATCAAAACATACACATTTTCATTGTACATTCAAGATATGTATATCAAAACATACACATTTTCATTGTACATTCAAGAAATGTACATCAAAACAAACACATTTTCATTGTACATTCAAGAAAAGTACATCAAAACATACACATTTTCATTGTATATACAAGAAATGTACATCAAAACATACACATTTTCAGTGTACATTCAAGAAATGTACATCAAAACATACAAATTTTCATTGTATATACAAGAAATGTACATCAAAACATACACATTTTCATTGTACATTAAAGAAATGTACATCAGAACCTACACATTTTCAGTGTACATTCAAGAAATGTACATCAAAACATACACATTTTCATTGTACACTCAAGAAATGTACATCAAAACATACACATATTCAGTGTACATTCAAGAAATGTACATCAAAACATACACATTTTCATTGTATATACCAGAAATGTACATCAAAACATACACATTTCATTGTATATACAAGAAATGTACATCAAAACATACACATTTTCAGTGTACATTCAAGAAATGTACATCAAAACATATACATTTTCATTGTATATACAAGAAATGTACATCAAAACATACACATTTTCAGTGTACATTCAAGAAATGTACATGAAAACATATACATTTTCATTGTACATTCAAGAAATGTATATCAAAACATACACATTTTCAGATTACATTCAAGAAATGTACATCAAAACATACACATTTTCATAGTATATACAAGAAATGTACATCAAAACATATACATTTTCATTGTATATACAAGAAATGTACATCAAAACATACACATTTTCAGTGTACATTCAAGAAATGTATATCAAAACATACACATTTACAGTGTACATTCAAGAAATGTACATCAAAACATACACATTTTCAGTATACATTCAAGAAATGTACATCAAAACATACACATTCTCATTGTGCATTCAAGAAATGTATATCAAAACATACACATTTTCAGTGTACATTCAAGAAATGTACATCAAAACATACAATTTTCATTTTATATACAAGAAATGTACATCAAAACATACACATTTTCATTGTATATACAAGAAATGTACATCAAAACACACACATTTTCAGTGTACACTAAAGAAATGTACATCAAAACATACACATTTTCATTGTACATTCAAGAAATGTAGATCAAAACATACACATTTTCATTGTACATTCAAGAAATGTACATCAAAACATACACATTTTCAATGTACACTCAAGAAATGTACATCAAAACATACACATTTTCATTGTACACTCAAGAAATGTACATCAAAACATACACTTTTTCATTGTACATTCAGGAAATGTATATTAAAACATTAACATTTTCATTGTACATTCAAGAAATGTACATCAAAACATACACATTTTCATTGTACATTCAAGAAATGTACATCAAAACATACACATTCTCATTGTACATTCAAGAAATGTACATCAAAACATACACATTTTCATTGTACACTCAAGAAATGTACATCAAAACATACACATTTTCATTGTAAATTCAAGAAATGTATATCAAAACATACACATTTTCATTGTTCATTCAAGAAATGTACATCAAAACATACACATTTTCATTGTACATTCAAGAAATGTACATCAAAACATACACATTTTCATTGTACATTCAAGAAATGTACATCAAAACACACACATTTTCAGTGTACATTCAAGAAATGTATATCAAAACATACACATTTTCAGTGTACATTCAAGAAATGTACATCAAAACATACAAATTTTCATTGTATATACAAGAAATGTACATAAAACATACACATTTTCATTGTACATTAAAGAAATGTACATCAAAACCTACACATTTTCAGTGTACATTCAAAGAATGTACATCAAAACATACACACTTTCATTGTACACTCAGGAAATGTACATCAAAACATACACATTTTCAGTGTACAATCAAGAAACGTATATCAAAACATACACGTTTTCACTGTATATACAAGAAATGTACATCAAAACATACACATTTTCATTGTATATACAAGAAATGTACATCAAAACATACACATTTTCAGTGTACATTCAAGAAATGTACATCAAGACATACACATTTTCATTGTACATTCAAGAAATGTACATCAAAACATACACATTTTCATTGTACACTCAAGAAATGTACATCAAAACATACACATTTTCATTGTACATTCAAGAAATGCACATCAAAACATACACATTTTCATTGTACATTCAAGAAATATACATCAAAACATACACATTTTCATTGTACATTCAAGAAATGTACATCAAAACATACACATTCTCATTGTACATTCAAGAAATGTACATCAAAACATACACATTTTGATTGTACACTCAAGAAATGTACATCAAAACATACACATTTTCAGTGTACACTCAAGAAATGTACATCAAAACATACACATTTTCATTGTACATTCAAGATATGTATATCAAAACATACACATTTTCATTGTACATTCAAGAAATGTACATCAAAACATACACATTTTCATTGTACATTCAAGAAAAGTACATCAAAACATACACATTTTCATTGTATATACAAGAAATGTACATCAAAACATACACATTTTCAGTGTACATTCAAGAAATGTACATCAAAACATACAAATTTTCATTGTATATACAAGAAATGTACATCAAAACATACACATTTTCATTGTACATTAAAGAAATGTACATCAGAACCTACACATTTTCAGTGTACATTCAAGAAATGTACATCAAAACATACACATTTTCAGTGTACATTCAAGAAATGTATATAAAAAAATACACATTTTCAGTGTACATTCAAGAAATGTACATCAAAGCAAACACATTTTCATTGTACACTAAAGAAATGTACATCAAAACATACACATTTCATTGTATATACAAGAAATGTACATCAAAACATACACATTTTCAGTGTACATTCAAGAAATGTACATCAAAACATATACATTTTCATTGTATATACAAGAAATGTACATCAAAACATACACATTTTCAGTGTACATTCAAGAAATGTACATGAAAACATATACATTTTCATTGTACATTCAAGAAATGTATATCAAAACATACACATTTTCAGATTACATTCAAGAAATGTACATCAAAACATACACATTTTCATAGTATATACAAGAAATGTACATCAAAACATATACATTTTCATTGTATATACAAGAAATGTACATCAAAACATACACATTTTCAGTGTACATTCAAGAAATGTATATCAAAACATACACATTTACAGTGTACATTCAAGAAATGTACATCAAAACATACACATTTTCAGTATACATTCAAGAAATGTACATCAAAACATACACATTCTCATTGTGCATTCAAGAAATGTATATCAAAACATACACATTTTCAGTGTACATTCAAGAAATGTACATCAAAACATACACATTTTCATTTTATATACAAGAAATGTACATCAAAACATACACATTTTCATTGTACATACAAGAAATTTACATCAAAACACACACATTTTCAGTGTACAATAAAGAAATGTACATCAAAACATACACATTTTCATTGTACATTCAAGAAATGTAGATCAAAACATACACATTTTCATTGTACATTCAAGAAATGTACATCAAAACATACACATTTTCAATGTACACTCAAGAAATGTACATCAAAACATACACATTTTCATTGTACACTCAAGAAATGTACATCAAAACATACACATTTTCATTGTACATTCAAGAAATGTACATCAAAACATACACATTTTCATTGTACACTCAAGAAATGTACATCAAAACATACACATTTTCAGTGTACACTAAAGAAATGTACATCAAAACATACACACTTTCATTGTACATTCAAGAAATGCACATCAAAACATACACATTTTCATTGTACATTCAAGAAATGTACATCAAAACATACACATTCTCATTGTACATTCAAGAAATGTACATCAAAACATACACATTCTCATTGTACATTCAAGAAATGTACATCAAAACATACACATTTTCATTGTACACTCAAGAAATGTACATCAAAACATACACATTTTCATTGTAAATTCAAGAAATGTATATCAAAACATACACATTTTCATTGTTCATTCAAGAAATGTACATCAAAACATACACATTTTCATTGTACATTCAAGAAATGTACATCAAAACATACACATTTTCATTGTACATTCAAAGAATGTACATCAAAACATACACATTTTCATTGTACATTCAAGAAATGTACATCAAAACACACACATTTTCAGTGTACATTCAAGAAATGTATATCAAAACATACACATTTTCAGTGTACATTCAAGAAATGTACATCAAAACATACAAATTTTCATTGTATATACAAGAAATGTACATAAAAACAGACACATTTTCATTGTACATTAAAGAAAGGTACATCAAAACCTACACATTTTCAGTGTACATTCAAAAAATGTACATCAAAACATACACATTTTCATTGTACACTCAAGAAATGTACATCAAAACATACACATTTTCAGTGTACAATCAAGAAATGTACATAAAAACATACACACTTTCATTGTATATACCAGAAATGTACATCAAAACATACACATTTTCATTGTATATACAAGAAATGTACATCAAAACATACACATTTTCAGTGTACATTCAAGAAGTGTACATCAAAACATATACATTTTCATTGTATATACAAGAAATGTACATCAAAACACACACATTTTCAGTGTACATTTAAGAAATGTAAATGAAAACATACATTTTCATTGTACATTCAAGAAATGTATATCAAAACATACACATTTTCAGATTACATTCAAGAAATGTACATCAAAACATACAAATTTTCATTGTACATTCAAGAAATGTACATCAAAACATATACATTTTCATTGTACATTCAAGAAGTGTACATCAAAACATACACATTTTCATTGTACATTCAAGGAATGTACATCAAAACATACACATTTTTATTGTACATTCAAGAAATGTACATCAAAACACACACATTTTCAGTGTACATTCAAGAAATGTATATCAAAACATACACATTTTCAGTGTACATTCAAGAAATGTACATCAAAACATACAAATTTTCATTGTATATACAAGAAATGTACATCAAAACATACACATTTTCATTGTACATTAAAGAAATGTACATCAAAACCTACAGATTTTCAGTGTACATTCAAGAAATGTACATCAAAACATACACATTTTCATTGTACACTCAAGAAATGTACATCAAAACATACACATTTTCAGTGTACATTCAAGAAATGTACATCAAAACATACACATTTTCATTGTATATACCAGATATGTACATCAAAACATACACATTTTCATTGTATATACAAGAAATGTACATCAAAACATACACATTTTCAGTGTACATTCAAGAAATGTACATCAAAACATATACATTTTCATTGTATATACAAGAAATGTACATCAAAACATACAAATTTTCAGGGTACATTCAAGAAATGTATATCAAAACATACACATTTACAGTGTAAATTAAAGAAATGTACATCAAAACATACACATTTTTAGTATACATTCAAGAAATGTACATGAAAACATATACATTTTCATTGTACAATCAAGAAATGTATATCAAAACATACACATTTTCAGTGTACATTCAAGAAATGTACATCAAAACATACACATTTTCATTGTATATACAAGAAATGTACATCAAAACATACACATTTTCATTGTACACTAAAGAAATGTACATCAAAACATACACATTTTCAGTGAACATTCAAGAAATGTACATCAAAACATACACATTTTCATTGTACATTCAAGAAATGTGTTTCAAAACATACACATTTCCATTGTACATTCAAGAAATGTACATCAAAACATACACATTTTCATTGTACACTGAAGAAATGTACATCAAAACATACACATTTACATTGTACACTCAAGAAATGTACATCAAAACATACACTTTTTCATTGTACATTCAAGAAATGTATATCAAAACATACACATTTTCATTGTACATTCAAGAAATGTACATCAAAACATACACATTTTCAGGGTACATTCAAGAAATGTATAACAAAAAATACACATTTTCAGTGTACATTCAAGAAATGTACATCAAAACAAACACATTTTCATTGTACACTAAAGAAATGTACATCAAAACATACACATTTTCATTGTACATTCAAGAAATGTAGATCAAAACATACACATTTTCATTGTACATTCAAGAAATGTACATCAAAACATACACATTTTCAATGTACACTCAAGAAATGTACATCAAAACATACACATTTTCATTGTACACTCAAGAAATGTACATCAAAACATACACTTTTTCATTGTACATTCAGGAAATGTATATTAAAACATTAACATTTTCATTGTACATTCAAGAAATGTACATCAAAACATACACATTTTCATTGTACACTCAAGAAATGTACATCAAAACATACACATTTTCATTGTAAATTCAAGAAATGTATATCAAAACATACACATTTTCATTGTTCATTCAAGAAATGTACATCAAAACATACACATTTTCATTGTACATTCAAGAAATGTACATCAAAACATACACATTTTCATTGTACATTCAAGAAATGTACATCAAAACACACACATTTTCAGTGTACATTCAAGAAATGTATATCAAAACATACACATTTTCAGTGTACATTCAAGAAATGTACATCAAAACATACAAATTTTCATTGTATATACAAGAAATGTACATAAAACATACACATTTTCATTGTACATTAAAGAAATGTACATCAAAACCTACACATTTTCAGTGTACATTCAAAGAATGTACATCAAAACATACACATTTTCATTGTACACTCAGGAAATGTACATCAAAACATACACATTTTCAGTGTACAATCAAGAAATGTATATCAAAACATACACGTTTTCACTGTATATACAAGAAATGTACATCAAAACATACACATTTTCATTGTATATACAAGAAATGTACATCAAAACATACACATTTTCAATGTACATTCAAGAAATGTACATCAAGACATACACATTTTCATTGTACATTCAAGAAATGTACATCAAAACATACACATTTTCATTGTACACTCAAGAAATGTACATCAAAACATACACATTTTCATTGTACATTCAAGAAATGCACATCAAAACATACACATTTTCATTGTACATTCAAGAAATATACATCAAAACATACACATTTTCATTGTACATTCAAGAAATGTACATCAAAACATACACATTCTCATTGTACATTCAAGAAATGTACATCAAAACATACACATTTTGATTGTACACTCAAGAAATGTACATCAAAACATACACATTTTCAGTGTACACTCAAGAAATGTACATCAAAACATACACATTTTCATTGTACATTCAAGATATGTATATCAAAACATACACATTTTCATTGTACATTCAAGAAATGTACATCAAAACATACACATTTTCATTGTACATTCAAGAAAAGTACATCAAAACATACACATTTTCATTGTATATACAAGAAATGTACATCAAAACATACACATTTTCAGTGTACATTCAAGAAATGTACATCAAAACATACAAATTTTCATTGTATATACAAGAAATGTACATCAAAACATACACATTTTCATTGTACATTAAAGAAATGTACATCAGAACCTACACATTTTCAGTGTACATTCAAGAAATGTACATCAAAACATACACATTTTCAGTGTACATTCAAGAAATGTATATAAAAAAATACACATTTTCAGTGTACATTCAAGAAATGTACATCAAAGCAAACACATTTTCATTGTACACTAAAGAAATGTACATCAAAACATACACATTTCATTGTATATACAAGAAATGTACATCAAAACATACACATTTTCAGTGTACATTCAAGAAATGTACATCAAAACATATACATTTTCATTGTATATACAAGAAATGTACATCAAAACATACACATTTTCAGTGTACATTCAAGAAATGTACATGAAAACATATACATTTTCATTGTACATTCAAGAAATGTATATCAAAACATACACATTTTCAGATTACATTCAAGAAATGTACATCAAAACATACACATTTTCATAGTATATACAAGAAATGTACATCAAAACATATACATTTTCATTGTATATACAAGAAATGTACATCAAAACATACACATTTTCAGTGTACATTCAAGAAATGTATATCAAAACATACACATTTACAGTGTACATTCAAGAAATGTACATCAAAACATACACATTTTCAGTATACATTCAAGAAATGTACATCAAAACATACACATTCTCATTGTGCATTCAAGAAATGTATATCAAAACATACACATTTTCAGTGTACATTCAAGAAATGTACATCAAAACATACACATTTTCATTTTATATACAAGAAATGTACATCAAAACATACACATTTTCATTGTACATACAAGAAATTTACATCAAAACACACACATTTTCAGTGTACAATAAAGAAATGTACATCAAAACATACACATTTTCATTGTACATTCAAGAAATGTAGATCAAAACATACACATTTTCATTGTACATTCAAGAAATGTACATCAAAACATACACATTTTCAATGTACACTCAAGAAATGTACATCAAAACATACACATTTTCATTGTACACTCAAGAAATGTACATCAAAACATACACATTTTCATTGTACATTCAAGAAATGTACATCAAAACATACACATTTTCATTGTACACTCAAGAAATGTACATCAAAACATACACATTTTCAGTGTACACTAAAGAAATGTACATCAAAACATACACACTTTCATTGTACATTCAAGAAATGCACATCAAAACATACACATTTTCATTGTACATTCAAGAAATGTACATCAAAACATACACATTCTCATTGTACATTCAAGAAATGTACATCAAAACATACACATTCTCATTGTACATTCAAGAAATGTACATCAAAACATACACATTTTCATTGTACACTCAAGAAATGTACATCAAAACATACACATTTTCATTGTAAATTCAAGAAATGTATATCAAAACATACACATTTTCATTGTTCATTCAAGAAATGTACATCAAAACATACACATTTTCATTGTACATTCAAGAAATGTACATCAAAACATACACATTTTCATTGTACATTCAAAGAATGTACATCAAAACATACACATTTTCATTGTACATTCAAGAAATGTACATCAAAACACACACATTTTCAGTGTACATTCAAGAAATGTATATCAAAACATACACATTTTCAGTGTACATTCAAGAAATGTACATCAAAACATACAAATTTTCATTGTATATACAAGAAATGTACATAAAAACAGACACATTTTCATTGTACATTAAAGAAAGGTACATCAAAACCTACACATTTTCAGTGTACATTCAAAAAATGTACATCAAAACATACACATTTTCATTGTACACTCAAGAAATGTACATCAAAACATACACATTTTCAGTGTACAATCAAGAAATGTACATAAAAACATACACACTTTCATTGTATATACCAGAAATGTACATCAAAACATACACATTTTCATTGTATATACAAGAAATGTACATCAAAACATACACATTTTCAGTGTACATTCAAGAAGTGTACATCAAAACATATACATTTTCATTGTATATACAAGAAATGTACATCAAAACACACACATTTTCAGTGTACATTTAAGAAATGTAAATGAAAACATACATTTTCATTGTACATTCAAGAAATGTATATCAAAACATACACATTTTCAGATTACATTCAAGAAATGTACATCAAAACATACAAATTTTCATTGTACATTCAAGAAATGTACATCAAAACATATACATTTTCATTGTACATTCAAGAAGTGTACATCAAAACATACACATTTTCATTGTACATTCAAGGAATGTACATCAAAACATACACATTTTTATTGTACATTCAAGAAATGTACATCAAAACACACACATTTTCAGTGTACATTCAAGAAATGTATATCAAAACATACACATTTTCAGTGTACATTCAAGAAATGTACATCAAAACATACAAATTTTCATTGTATATACAAGAAATGTACATCAAAACATACACATTTTCATTGTACATTAAAGAAATGTACATCAAAACCTACAGATTTTCAGTGTACATTCAAGAAATGTACATCAAAACATACACATTTTCATTGTACACTCAAGAAATGTACATCAAAACATACACATTTTCAGTGTACATTCAAGAAATGTACATCAAAACATACACATTTTCATTGTATATACCAGATATGTACATCAAAACATACACATTTTCATTGTATATACAAGAAATGTACATCAAAACATACACATTTTCAGTGTACATTCAAGAAATGTACATCAAAACATATACATTTTCATTGTATATACAAGAAATGTACATCAAAACATACACATTTTCAGGGTACATTCAAGAAATGTATATCAAAACATACACATTTACAGTGTAAATTAAAGAAATGTACATCAAAACATACACATTTTTAGTATACATTCAAGAAATGTACATGAAAACATATACATTTTCATTGTACAATCAAGAAATGTATATCAAAACATACACATTTTCAGTGTACATTCAAGAAATGTACATCAAAACATACACATTTTCATTGTATATACAAGAAATGTACATCAAAACATACACATTTTCATTGTACACTAAAGAAATGTACATCAAAACATACACATTTTCAGTGAACATTCAAGAAATGTACATCAAAACATACACATTTTCATTGTACATTCAAGAAATGTGTTTCAAAACATACACATTTCCATTGTACATTCAAGAAATGTACATCAAAACATACACATTTTCATTGTACACTCAAGAAATGTACATCAAAACATTCACATTTACATTGTACACTCAAGAAATGTACATCAAAACATACACTTTTTCATTGTACATTCAAGAAATGTATATCAAAACATACACATTTTCAGGGTACATTCAAGAAATGTATAACAAAAAATACACATTTTCAGTGTACATTCAAGAAATGTACATCAAAACAAACACATTTTCATTGTACACTAAAGAAATATACATCAAAACATACACATTTTCATTGTACATTCAAGAAATATACATCAAAACATACACATTTTCATTGTACATTCAAGAAATGTACATCAAAACATACACATTTTCATTGTACACTCAAGAAATGTACATCAAAACATACACATTTTCATTGTACATTCAAGAAATGTACATCAAAACATACACATTTTCATTGTACACTTAAGAAATGTTCATCAAAACATACACATTTTCATTGTGCATTCAAGAAATGTACATCAAAACATACACATTTTCATTGTACACTCAAGAAATGTACTTCAAAACATACACATTTTCAGTGTACATTCAAGAAGTGTATATCAAAACATACACATTTACATTGTACATTCAAGAAATGTACATCAAAACATACACATTTTCATTGTACATTCAAGAAATATACATCAAAACATACACATTTTCATTGTACATTCAAGAAATGTACATCAAAACATACACATTTTCATTGCACATTCAAGGACTGTACATCAAAAGATACACATTTTCATTGTACATTCAAGAAATGTACATTTAAACATACACATTTTCATTGTACATTCAAGAAATGTACATCAAAACATACACATTTTCATTGTACATTCAAGAAATGTACATCAAAACATACACATTTTCATTGTACATTCAAGGAATGTACATCAAAAGATACACATTTTCATTGTACATTCAAGAAATGTACATCAAAACACACACATTTTCAGTGTACATTCAAGAAATGTATATCAAAACATACACATTTTCAGTGTACATTCAAGAAATGTTCATCAAAACATACAAATTTTCATTGTATATACAAGAAATGTACATCAAAACATAAACATTTTCATTGTACATTAAAGAAATGTACATCAAAACCTACAAATTTTCAGTGTACATTCAAGAAATGTACATCAAAACATACACATTTTCATTTTATATACAAGAAATGTACATCAAAACATACACATTTTCATTGTACACTAAAGAAATGTACATCAAAACATACACATTTTCAGTGTACATTCAAGAAATGTACATCAAAACATACACATTTTCATTGTACATTAAAGAAATGTAGATCAAAACATACACATTTTCATTGTACATTCAAAAAATGTACATCAAAACATACACATTTTCATTGTACACTCAAGAAATGTACATCAAAACATACACATTTTCATTGTATATACAAGAAATGTACATCAAAACATACACATTTTCAGTGTACATTGAAGAAATGTATATCAAAACATACACATTTACAGTGTACATTCAAGAAATGTACATCAAAACATACACATTTTCAGTATATATCAAGAAACGTACATGAAAACATATACATTTTCATTGTACATTCAAGAAATGTATATCAAAACATACACGTTTTCACTGTATATACAAGAAATGTACATCAAAACATACACCTTTTCATTGTATATACAAGAAATGTACATCAAAACATACACATTTTCAGTGTACATTCAAGAAATGTACATCAAGACATACACATTTTCATTGTACATTCAAGAAATGTACATCAAAACATACACATTTTCATTGTACACTCAAGAAATGTACATCAAAACATACACATTTTCATTGTACATTCAAGAAATGCACATAAAAACATACACATTTTCATTGTACATTCAAGAAATATACATCAAAACATACACATTTTCATTGTACATTCAAGAAATGTACATCAAAACATACACATTCTCATTGTACATTCAAGAAGTGTACATCAAAACATACACATTTTGATTGTACACTCAAGAAATGTACATCAAAACATACACATTTTCAGTGTACACTCAAGAAATGTACATCAAAACATACACATTTTCATTGTACATTCAAGATATGTATATCAAAACATACACATTTTCATTGTACATTCAAGAAATGTACATCAAAACAAACACATTTTCATTGTACATTCAAGAAAAGTACATCAAAACATACACATTTTCATTGTATATACAAGAAATGTACATCAAAACATACACATTTTCAGTGTACATTCAAGAAATGTACATCAAAACATACAAATTTTCATTGTATATACAAGAAATGTACATCAAAACATACACATTTTCATTGTACATTAAAGAAATGTACATCAGAACCTACACATTTTCAGTGTACATTCAAGAAATGTACATCAAAACATACACATTTTCATTGTACACTCAAGAAATGTACATCAAAACATACACATATTCAGTGTACATTCAAGAAATGTACATCAAAACATACACATTTTCATTGTATATACCAGAAATGTACATCAAAACATACACATTTCATTGTATATACAAGAAATGTACATCAAAACATACACATTTTCAGTGTACATTCAAGAAATGTACATCAAAACATATACATTTTCATTGTATATACAAGAAATGTACATCAAAACATACACATTTTCAGTGTACATTCAAGAAATGTACATGAAAACATATACATTTTCATTGTACATTCAAGAAATGTATATCAAAACATACACATTTTCAGATTACATTCAAGAAATGTACATCAAAACATACACATTTTCATAGTATATACAAGAAATGTACATCAAAACATATACATTTTCATTGTATATACAAGAAATGTACATCAAAACATACACATTTTCAGTGTACATTCAAGAAATGTATTTCAAAACATACACATTTACAGTGTACATTCAAGAAATGTACATCAAAACATACACATTTTCAGTATACATTCAAGAAATGTACATCAAAACATACACATTCTCATTGTGCATTCAAGAAATGTATATCAAAACATACACATTTTCAGTGTACATTCAAGAAATGTACATCAAAACATACAATTTTCATTTTATATACAAGAAATGTACATCAAAACATACACATTTTCATTGTATATACAAGAAATGTACATCAAAACACACACATTTTCAGTGTACACTAAAGAAATGTACATCAAAATATACACATTTTCATTGTACATTCAAGAAATGTAGATCAAAACATACACATTTTCATTGTACATTCAAGAAATGTACATCAAAACATACACATTTTCAATGTACACTCAAGAAATGTACATCAAAACATACACATTTTCATTGTACACTCAAGAAATGTACATCAAAACATACACTTTTTCATTGTACATTCAGGAAATGTATATTAAAACATTAACATTTTCATTGTACATTCAAGAAATGTACATCAAATCATACACATTTTCATTGTACATTCAAGAAATGTACATCAAAACATACACATTCTCATTGTACATTCAAGAAATGTACATCAAAACATACACATTTTCATTGTACACTCAAGAAATGTACATCAAAACATACACATTTTCATTGTAAATTCAAGAAATGTATATCAAAACATACACATTTTCATTGTTCATTCAAGAAATGTACATCAAAACATACACATTTTCATTGTACATTCAAGAAATGTACATCAAAACATACACATTTTCATTGTACATTCAAGAAATGTACATCAAAACACACACATTTTCAGTGTACATTCAAGAAATGTATATCAAAACATACACATTTTCAGTGTACATTCAAGAAATGTACATCAAAACATACAAATTTTCATTGTATATACAAGAAATGTACATAAAACATACACATTTTCATTGTACATTAAAGAAATGTACATCAAAACCTACACATTTTCAGTGTACATTCAAAGAATGTACATCAAAACATACACATTTTCATTGTACACTCAGGAAATGTACATCAAAACATACACATTTTCAGTGTACAATCAAGAAATGTACATAAAAACATACGCACTTTCATTGTATATACCAGAAATGTACATCAAAACATACACATTTTCATTGTATATACAAGAAATGTACATCAAAACATACACATTTTCAGTGTACATTCAAGTAATGTACATCAAAACATATACATTTTCATTGTATATACAAGAAATGTACATCAAAATATACACATTTTCAGTGTACATTCAAGAAATGTACATGAAAACATACATTTTCATTGTACATTCAAGAAATGTATATCAAAACATACACATTTTCAGATTACATTCAAGAAATGTACATCAAAACATACACATTTTCATTGTACATTCAAGAAATGTACATCAAAACATATACATTTTCATTGTACATTCAAGAAATGTACATCAAAACATACACATTTTCATTGTACATTCAAGGAATGTACATCAAAACATACACATTCTTATTGTACATTCAAGAAATGTACATCAAAACACACACATTTTCAGTGTACATTCAATAAATGTATATCAAAACATACACATTTTCAGTGTACATTCAAAAAATGTACATCAAAACATACAAATTTTCATTGTATATACAAGAAATGTACATCAAAACATACACATTTTCATTGTACATTAAAGAAATGTACATCAAAACCTACACATTTTCAGTGTACATTCAAGAAATATACATCAAAACATACACATTTTCATTGTACACTCAAGAAATGTACATCAAAGCATACACATTTTCAGTGTACATTCAAGAAATGTACATCAAAACATATACATTTTCATTGTATATACAAGAAATGTACATCAAAACATACACATTTTCAGGGTACATTCAAGAAATGTATATCAAAACATACACATTTTCATTTTTCGTTCCAGAAATGTACATCAAAACATACACATTTTCAGTGTACATTCAAGAAATGTATATAAAAAAATACACATTTTCAGTGTACACTCAAGAAATGTACATCAAAGCAAACACATTTTCATTGTACACTAAAGAAATGTACATCAAAACATACACATTTTCATTGTACATTCAAGAAATTCACATCAAAACATACACATTTTCATTGTACATTCAAGAAATATACATCAAAACATACACATTTTCATTGTACATTCAAGAAATGTACATCAAAACATACACATTCTCATTGTACATTCAAGAAATGTACATCAAAACATACACATTTTGATTGTACACTCAAGAAATGTACATCAAAACATACACATTTTCATTGTGCACTCAAGAAAAATACATCAAAACATACACATTTTCATTGTACATTCAAGAAATGTATATCAAAACATACACATTTTCATTGTACATTCAAGAAAGTACATCAAAACATACACATTTTCATTGTACATTCAAGAAATGTACATCAAAACATACACATTTTCATTGTACATTTAAAGAATGTACATCAAAACATACACATTTTCATTGTACATTCAAGAAGTGTACATCAAAACACACACATTTTCAGTGTACATTCAAGAAATGTATATCAAAACATACACATTTTCAGTGTACATTCAAGAAATGGACATCAAAACATATACATTTTCATTGTATATACAAGAAATGTACATCAAAACATACACATTTTCAGGGTACATTCAAGAAATGTATATCAAAACATACACATTTACAGTGTACATTAAAGAAATGTACATGAAAACATACACATTTTCAGTATACATTCAAGAAATGTACATGAAAACATATACATTTTCATTGTACAATCAAGAAATGTATATCAAAACATACACATTTTCAGTGTACATTCAAGAAATGTACATCAAAACATACACATTTTCATTGTATATACAAGAAATGTACATCAAAACATACACATTTTCATTGTACACTAAAGAAATGTACATCAAAACATACACATTTTCAGTGTACATTCAAGAAATGTACATCAAAACATACACATTTTCATTGTACATTCAAGAAATGTAGATCAAAACATACACATTTTCATTGTACATTCAAGAAATGTACATCAAAACATACACATTTTCATTGTACACTCAAGAAATGTACATCAAAACATACACATTTTCATTGTACACTCAAGAAATGTACATCAAAACATACACTTTTTCATTGTACATTCAAGAAATGTATATCAAAACATACACATTTTCATTGCACATTCAAGAAATGTATATCAAAACATACACATTTTCAGGGTACATTCAAGAAATGTATAACAAAAAATACACATTTTCAGTGTACATTCAAGAAATGTACATCAAAACAAACACATTTTCATTGTACACTAAAGAAATGTACATCAAAACATACACATTTTCATTGTACATTCAAGAAATATACATCAAAACATACACATTTTCATTGTACATTCAAGAAATGTACATCAAAACATACACATTTTCATTGTACACTCAAGAAATGTACATCAAAACATACACATTTTCATTGTACATTCAAGAAATGTACATCAAAACATACACATTTTCATTGTACACTCAAGAAATGTTCATCAAATCATACACATTTTCATTGTACATTCAAGAAATGTACATCAAAACATACACATTTTCATAGTACACTCAAGAAATGTACTTCAAAACATACACATTTTCAGTGTACATTCAAGAAGTGTATATCAAAACATACACATTTTCATTGTACATTCAAGAAATGTACATCAAAACATACACATTTTCATTGTACACTCAAGAAATGTACAAAAAACATACACATTTTCAGTGTACATTCAAGAAATGTACATTTAAACATACACATTTTCATTGTACATTCAAGAAATGTACATCAAAACATACACATTTTCATTGTACATTCAAGAAATGTACATCAAAACATACACATTTTCATTGCACATTCAAGGAATGTACATCAAAAGATACACATTTTCATTGTACATTCAAGAAATGTACATCAAAACACACAGATTTTCAGTGTACATTCAAGAAATGTATATCAAAACATACACATTTTCAGTGTACATTCAAGAAATGTACATCAAAACATACAAATTTTCATTGTATATACAAGAAATGTACATCAAAACATACACATTTTCATTGTACATTAAAGAAATGTACATCAAAACCTACACATTTTCAGTGTACATTCAAGAAATGTACATCAAAACATACACATTTTCATTGTACACTCAAGAAATGTACATCAAAACATACACATTTTCAGTGTACATTCAAGAAATGTACATCAAAACATACACATTTTCATTGTATATACCAGAAATGTACATCAAAACATTCACATTTTCTTTGTATATACAAGAAATGTACATCAAAACATACACATTTTCAGTGTACATTCAAGAAATGTACATCAAAACATATACATTTTCATTGTATATACAAGAAATGTACATCAAAACATACACATTTTCAGTGTACATTCAAGAAATGTACATGAAAACATATACATTTTCATTGTACATTCAAGAAATGTATATCAAAACATACACATTTTCAGATTACATTGAAGAAATGTACATCAAAACATACACATTTTCATTGTATATACAAGAAATGTACATCAGAACATACACATTTTCAGTGTACATTCAAGAAATGTATATCAAAACATACACATTTACAGTGTGCATTCAAGAAATGTACATCAAAACATACACATTTTCTGTATACATTCAAGAAATGTACATGAAAACATATACATTTTCATTGTACATTCAAGAAATGTATATCAAACAAACACATTTTCAGTGTACATTGAAGAAATGTACATGAAAACATACACATTTTCATTGTATATACAAGAAATGTACATCAAAACATACACATTTTCATTGTACACTAAAGAAATGTACATCAAAACATACACATTTTCAGTGTACATTCAAGAAATGTAGATCAAAACATACACATTTTCATTGTACATTCAAGAAATGTAGATCAAAACATACACATTTTCATTGTACATTCAAGAAATGTACATCAAAACATACACATTTTCATTGAACACTCAAGAAATGTACATCAAAACATACACATTTTCAGTGCACATTCGAGAAATGTATATCAAATCATACACATTTTCATTTTACGTTCCAGAAATGTCCATCAAAACATACACATTTTCAGTGTACATTCAAGAAATGTACATCAAAGCAAACACATTTTCATTGTACACTAAAGAAATGTACATCAAAACATACACATTTTCATTGTACATTCAAGAAATTCACATCAAAACATACACATTTTCATTGTACATTCAAGAAATATACATCAAAACATACACATTTTCATTGTACATTCAAGAAATGCACATCAAAACATACACATTCTCATTGTACATTCAAGAAATGTACATCAAAACATGCACATTTTGATTGTACACTCAAGAAATGTACATCAAAACATACACATTTTCATTGTACACTCAAGAAAAATACATCAAAACATACACATTTTCATTGTACATTCAAGAAATGTATACCAAAACATACACATTTTCATTGTACATTGAAGAAAGTACATCAAAACATACACATTTTCATTGTACATTCAAGAAATGTACATCAAAACATACACATTTTCATTGTACATTCAAAGAATGTACATCAAAACATACACATTTTCATTGTACATTCAGGAAATGTACATCAAAACACACACATTTTCAGTGTACATTCAAGAAATGTATATCAAAACATACACATTTTCAGTGTACATTCAAGAAATGTACATCAAAACATACAAATTTTCATTGTATATACAAGAAATGTACATCAAAACATAATCATTTTCATTGAATATACAAGAAATGTACATCAAAACATACACATTTTCAGTGTACATTCAAGAAATGTACATCAAGACATACACATTTTCATACTACATTCAAGAAATGTACATCAAAACATACACATTTTCATTGTACACTCAAGAAATGTACATCAAAACATACACATTTTCAGTGTACTTTCAAGAAATGTATATCAAAACATACACATTCTCATTGTACATTCAAGAAATGTACATCAAAGCATACACATTTTCATTGTACATTCAAGAAATGTACATCAAAACATACACATTTTCATTGTACATTCAAGAAATATACATCAAAACATACACATTTTCATTGTACATTCAAGAAATGTACATCAAAACATACACATTTTCATTGTACACTCAAGAAATGTACATCAAAACATACACATTTTCAGTGTACATTCAAGAAATGTACATCAAAACATACACATTTTCATTGTACATTCAAGAAATGTACATCAAAACATACACATTTTCATTGTACATTCTAGAAATATAAATCAAAACATACACATTTTCATTGTATATACAAGAAATGTACATCAAAACATACACATTTTCATTGTACACTCAAGAAATGTACATCAAAACATACACATTTTCAGTGCACATTCAAGAAATGTATATCAAATCATACACATTTTCATTTTACGTTCCAGAAATGTACATCAAAACATACACATTTTCGTTGTACATTCAAGAAATGTACATCAAAACATACACATTTTCATTGTACATTCAAGAAATATACATCAAAACATACACATTTTCATTGTACATTCAAGAAATGTACATCAAAACATACACATTTTCATTGTACACTCAAGAAATGTACATCAAAACATACACATTTTCAGTGTACATTCAAGAAATCTACATCAAAACATACACATTTTCATTGTACATTCAAGAAATGTACATCAAAACATACACATTTTCATTGTACATTCTAGAAATATAAATCAAAACATACACATTTTCATTGTATATACAAGAAATGTACATCAAAACATACACATTTTCAGTGTACATTCAAGAAATGTATATCAAAACATACACATTTACAGTGTACACTCAAGAAATGTACATCAAAACATACTCATTTTCAGTATAGATTCAAGAAATGTACATGAAAACATACACATTTTCATTGTACATTCAAGAAATGCACATCAAAACATACACATTTTCATTGTACATTCAAGAAATATACATCAAAACATACACATTTTCAGTGTACATTCAAGAAATGGACATCAAAACATATACATTTTCATTGTATATACAAGAAATGTACATCAAAACATACACATTTTCAGGGTACATTCAAGAAATGTATATCAAAACATACACATTTACAGTGTACATTAAAGAAATGTACATCAAAACATACACATTTTCAGTATACATTCAAGAAATGTACATGAAAACATATACATTTTCATTGTACAATCAAGAAATGTATATCAAAACATACACATTTTCAGTGTACATTCAAGAAATGTACATCAAAACATACACATTTTCATTGTATATACAAGAAATGTACATCAAAACATACACATTTTCATTGTACACTAAAGAAATGTACATCAAAACATACACATTTTCAGTGTACATTCAAGAAATGTACATCAAAACATACACATTTTCATTGTACATTCAAGAAATGTAGATCAAAACATACACATTTTCATTGTACATTCAAGAAATGTACATCAAAACATACACATTTTCATTGTACACTCAAGAAATGTACATCAAAACATACACATTTTCATTGTACACTCAAGAAATGTACATCAAAACATACACTTTTTCATTGTACATTCAAGAAATGTATATCAAAACATACACATTTTCATTGCACATTCAAGAAATGTATATCAAAACATACACATTTTCAGGGTACATTCAAGAAATGTATAACAAAAAATACACATTTTCAGTGTACATTCAAGAAACGTACATCAAAACAAACACATTTTCATTGTACACTAAAGAAATGTACATCAAAACATACACATTTTCATTGTACATTCAAGAAATATACATCAAAACATACACATTTTCATTGTACATTCAAGAAATGTACATCAAAACATACACATTTTCATTGTACACTCAAGAAATGTACATCAAAACATACACATTTTCATTGTACATTCAAGAAATGTACATCAAAACATACACATTTTCATTGTACACTCAAGAAATGTTCATCAAATCATACACATTTTCATTGTACATTCAAGAAATGTACATCAAAACATACACATTTTCATAATACACTCAAGAAATGTACTTCAAAACATACACATTTTCAGTGTACATTCAAGAAGTGTATATCAAAACATACACATTTTCATTGTACATTCAAGAAATGTACATCAAAACATACACATTTTCATTGTACACTCAAGAAATGTACAAAAAACATACACATTTTCAGTGTACATTCAAGAAATGTACATTTAAACATACACATTTTCATTGTACATTCAAGAAATGTACATCAAAACATACACATTTTCATTGTACATTCAAGAAATGTACATCAAAACATACACATTTTCATTGCACATTCAAGGAATGTACATCAAAAGATACACATGTTCATTGTACATTCAAGAAATGTACATCAAAACACACAGATTTTCAGTGTATATTCAAGAAATGTACATCAAAACATACACATTTTCATTGTACACTCAAGAAATGTACATCAAAGCAAACACATTTTCATTATACACTAAAGAAATGTACATCAAAACATACACATTTTCATTGTCCATTCAAGAAATGCACATCAAAACATACACATTTTCATTGTACATTCAAGAAATATACATCAAAACATACACATTTTCAGTGTACATTCAAGAAATGGACATCAAAACATACACATTTTCATAGTACACTCAAGAAATGTACTTCAAAACATACACATTTTCAGTGTACATTCAAGAAGTGTATATCAAAACATACACATTTTCATTGTACATTCAAGAAATGTACATCAAAACATACACATTTTCATTGTACACTCAAGAAATGTACAAAAAACATACACATTTTCAGTGTACATTCAAGAAATGTACATTTAAACATACACATTTTCATTGTACATTCAAGAAATGTACATCAAAACATACACATTTTCATTGTACATTCAAGAAATGTACATCAAAACATACACATTTTCATTGCACATTCAAGGAATGTACATCAAAACATACACATTTTCATTGTACATTCAAGAAATGTACATCAAAACACACAGATTTTCAGTGTACATTCAAGAAATGTATATCAAAACATACACATTTTCAGTGTACATTCAAGAAATGTACATCAAAACATACAAATTTTCATTGTATATACAAGAAATGTACATCAAAACATACACATTTTCATTGTACATTAAAGAAATGTACATCAAAGCCTACACATTTTCAGTGTACATTCAAGAAATGTACATCAAAACATACACATTTTCATTGTACACTCAAGAAATGTACATCAAAACACACACATTTTCAGTGTACATTCAAGAAATGTACATCAAAACATACACATTTTCATTGTATATACCAGAAATGTACATCAAAACATACACATTTTCTTTGTATATACAAGAAATGTACATCAAAACATACACATTTTCAGTGTACATTCAAGAAATGTACATCAAAACATATACATTTTCATTGTATATACAAGAAATGTACATCAAAACATACACATTTTCAGTGTACATTCAAGAAATGTACATGAAAACATATACATTTTCATTGTACATTCAAGAAATGTACATCAAAACATACACATTTTCATTGTACACTAAAGAAATGTACATCAAAACATACACATTTTCAGGGTACATTCAAGAAATGTATAACAAAAAATACACATTTTCAGTGTACATTCAAGAAATGTACATCAAAACAAACACATTTTCATTGTACACTAAAGAAATGTAGATCAAAACATACACATTTTCATTGTACATTCAAGAAATGTAGATCAAAACATACACATTTTCATTGTACATTCAAGAAATGTAGATCAAAACATACACATTTTCATTGTACATTCAAGAAATGTACATCAAAACATACACATTTTCATTGTACACTCAAGAAATGTACATCAAAACATACACATTTTCATTGTACACTCAAGAAATGTACATCAAAACATACACTTTTTCATTGTACATTCAAGAAATGTATATCAAAACATACACATTTTCATTGCACATTCAAGAAATGTATATCAAAACATACACATTTTCAGGGTACATTCAAGAAATGTATAACAAAAAATACACATTTTCAGTGTACATTCAAGAAATGTACATCAAAACAAACACATTTTCATTGTACACTAAAGAAATGTACATCAAAACATACACATTTTCATTGTACATTCAAGAAATATACATCAAAACATACACATTTTCATTGTACATTCAAGAAATGTACATCAAAACATACACATTTTCATTGTACACTCAAGAAATGTACATCAAAACATACACATTTTCATTGTACATTCAAGAAATGTACATCAAAACATACACATTTTCATTGTACACTCAAGAAATGTTCATCAAATCATACACATTTTCATTGTACATTCAAGAAATGTACATCAAAACATACACATTTTCATAGTACACTCAAGAAATGTACTTCAAAACATACACATTTTCAGTGTACATTCAAGAAGTGTATATCAAAACATACACATTTTCATTGTACATTCAAGAAATGTACATCAAAACATACACATTTTCATTGTACACTCAAGAAATGTACAAAAAACATACACATTTTCAGTGTACATTCAAGAAATGTACATTTAAACATACACATTTTCATTGTACATTCAAGAAATGTACATCAAAACATACACATTTTCATTGTACATTCAAGAAATGTACATCAAAACATACACATTTTCATTGCACATTCAAGGAATGTACATCAAAAGATACACATTTTCATTGTACATTCAAGAAATGTACATCAAAACACACAGATTTTCAGTGTACATTCAAGAAATGTATATCAAAACATACACATTTTCAGTGTACATTCAAGAAATGTACATCAAAACATACAAATTTTCATTGTATATACAAGAAATGTACATCAAAACATACACATTTTCATTGTACATTAAAGAAATGTACATCAAAACCTACACATTTTCAGTGTACATTCAAGAAATGTACATCAAAACATACACATTTTCATTGTACACTCAAGAAATGTACATCAAAACATACACATTTTCAGTGTACATTCAAGAAATGTACATCAAAACATACACATTTTCATTGTATATACCAGAAATGTACATCAAAACATTCACATTTTCTTTGTATATACAAGAAATGTACATCAAAACATACACATTTTCAGTGTACATTCAAGAAATGTACATCAAAACATATACATTTTCATTGTATATACAAGAAATGTACATCAAAACATACACATTTTCAGTGTACATTCAAGAAATGTACATGAAAACATATACATTTTCATTGTACATTCAAGAAATGTATATCAAAACATACACATTTTCAGATTACATTGAAGAAATGTACATCAAAACATACACATTTTCATTGTATATACAAGAAATGTACATCAGAACATACACATTTTCAGTGTACATTCAAGAAATGTATATCAAAACATACACATTTACAGTGTGCATTCAAGAAATGTACATCAAAACATACACATTTTCTGTATACATTCAAGAAATGTACATGAAAACATATACATTTTCATTGTACATTCAAGAAATGTATATCAAACAAACACATTTTCAGTGTACATTGAAGAAATGTACATCAAAACATACACATTTTCATTGTATATACAAGAAATGTACATCAAAACATACACATTTTCATTGTACACTAAAGAAATGTACATCAAAACATACACATTTTCAGTGTACATTCAAGAAATGTAGATCAAAACATACACATTTTCATTGTACATTCAAGAAATGTAGATCAAAACATACACATTTTCATTGTACATTCAAGAAATGTACATCAAAACATACACATTTTCATTGAACACTCAAGAAATGTACATCAAAACATACACATTTTCAGTGCACATTCGAGAAATGTATATCAAATCATACACATTTTCATTTTACGTTCCAGAAATGTCCATCAAAACATACACATTTTCAGTGTACATTCAAGAAATGTACATCAAAGCAAACACATTTTCATTGTACACTAAAGAAATGTACATCAAAACATACACATTTTCATTGTACATTCAAGAAATTCACATCAAAACATACACATTTTCATTGTACATTCAAGAAATATACATCAAAACATACACATTTTCATTGTACATTCAAGAAATGCACATCAAAACATACACATTCTCATTGTACATTCAAGAAATGTACATCAAAACATGCACATTTTGATTGTACACTCAAGAAATGTACATCAAAACATACACATTTTCATTGTACACTCAAGAAAAATACATCAAAACATACACATTTTCATTGTACATTCAAGAAATGTATACCAAAACATACACATTTTCATTGTACATTGAGGAAAGTACATCAAAACATACACATTTTCATTGTACATTCAAGAAATGTACATCAAAACATACACATTTTCATTGTACATTCAAAGAATGTACATCAAAACATACACATTTTCATTGTACATTCAGGAAATGTACATCAAAACACACACATTTTCAGTGTACATTCAAGAAATGTATATCAAAACATACACATTTTCAGTGTACATTCAAGAAATGTACATCAAAACATACAAATTTTCATTGTATATACAAGAAATGTACATCAAAACATAATCATTTTCATTGAATATACAAGAAATGTACATCAAAACATACACATTTTCAGTGTACATTCAAGAAATGTACATCAAGACATACACATTTTCATACTACATTCAAGAAATGTACATCAAAACATACACATTTTCATTGTACACTCAAGAAATGTACATCAAAACATACACATTTTCAGTGTACTTTCAAGAAATGTATATCAAAACATACACATTCTCATTGTACATTCAAGAAATGTACATCAAAGCATACACATTTTCATTGTACATTCAAGAAATGTACATCAAAACATACACATTTTCATTGTACATTCAAGAAATATACATCAAAACATACACATTTTCATTGTACATTCAAGAAATGTACATCAAAACATACACATTTTCATTGTACACTCAAGAAATGTACATCAAAACATACACATTTTCAGTGTACATTCAAGAAATGTACATCAAAACATACACATTTTCATTGTACATTCAAGAAATGTACATCAAAACATACACATTTTCATTGTACATTCTAGAAATATAAATCAAAACATACACATTTTCATTGTATATACAAGAAATGTACATCAAAACATACACATTTTCATTGTACACTCAAGAAATGTACATCAAAACATACACATTTTCAGTGCACATTCAAGAAATGTATATCAAATCATACACATTTTCATTTTACGTTCCAGAAATGTACATCAAAACATACACATTTTCGTTGTACATTCAAGAAATGTACATCAAAACATACACATTTTCATTGTACATTCAAGAAATATACATCAAAACATACACATTTTCATTGTACATTCAAGAAATGTACATCAAAACATACACATTTTCATTGTACACTCAAGAAATGTACATCAAAACATACACATTTTCAGTGTACATTCAAGAAATCTACATCAAAACATACACATTTTCATTGTACATTCAAGAAATGTACATCAAAACATACACATTTTCATTGTACATTCTAGAAATATAAATCAAAACATACACATTTTCATTGTATATACAAGAAATGTACATCAAAACATACACATTTTCAGTGTACATTCAAGAAATGTATATCAAAACATACACATTTACAGTGTACATTCAAGAAATGTACATCAAAACATACTCATTTTCAGTATAGATTCAAGAAATGTACATGAAAACATACACATTTTCATTGTACATTCAAGAAATGCACATCAAAACATACACATTTTCATTGTACATTCAAGAAATATACATCAAAACATACACATTTTCAGTGTACATTCAAGAAATGGACATCAAAACATATACATTTTCATTGTATATACAAGAAATGTACATCAAAACATACACATTTTCAGGGTACACTCAAGAAATGTATATCAAAACATACACATTTACAGTGTACATTAAAGAAATGTACATCAAAACATACACATTTTCAGTATACATTCAAGAAATGTACATGAAAACATATACATTTTCATTGTACAATCAAGAAATGTATATCAAAACATACACATTTTCAGTGTACATTCAAGAAATGTACATCAAAACATACACATTTTCATTGTATATACAAGAAATGTACATCAAAACATACACATTTTCATTGTACACTAAAGAAATGTACATCAAAACATACACATTTTCAGTGTACATTCAAGAAATGTACATCAAAACATACACATTTTCATTGTACATTCAAGAAATGTAGATCAAAACATACACATTTTCATTGTACGTTCAAGAAATGTACATCAAAACATACACATTTTCATTGTACACTCAAGAAATGTACATCAAAACATACACATTTTCATTGTACACTCAAGAAATGTACATCAAAACATACACTTTTTCATTGTACATTCAAGAAATGTATATCAAAACATACACATTTTCATTGCACATTCAAGAAATGTATATCAAAACATACACATTTTCAGGGTACATTCAAGAAATGTATAACAAAAAATACACATTTTCAGTGTACATTCAAGAAACGTACATCAAAACAAACACATTTTCATTGTACACTAAAGAAATGTACATCAAAACATACACATTTTCATTGTACATTCAAGAAATATACATCAAAACATACACATTTTCATTGTACATTCAAGAAATGTACATCAAAACATACACATTTTCATTGTACACTCAAGAAATGTACATCAAAACATACACATTTTCATTGTACATTCAAGAAATGTACATCAAAACATACACATTTTCATTGTACACTCAAGAAATGTTCATCAAATCATACACATTTTCATTGTACATTCAAGAAATGTACATCAAAACATACACATTTTCATAATACACTCAAGAAATGTACTTCAAAACATACACATTTTCAGTGTACATTCAAGAAGTGTATATCAAAACATACACATTTTCATTGTACATTCAAGAAATGTACATCAAAACATACACATTTTCATTGTACACTCAAGAAATGTACAAAAAACATACACATTTTCAGTGTACATTCAAGAAATGTACATTTAAACATACACATTTTCATTGTACATTCAAGAAATGTACATCAAAACATACACATTTTCATTGTACATTCAAGAAATGTACATCAAAACATACACATTTTCATTGCACATTCAAGGAATGTACATCAAAAGATACACATGTTCATTGTACATTCAAGAAATGTACATCAAAACACACAGATTTTCAGTGTATATTCAAGAAATGTACATCAAAACATACACATTTTCATTGTACACTCAAGAAATGTACATCAAAGCAAACACATTTTCATTATACACTAAAGAAATGTACATCAAAACATACACATTTTCATTGTCCATTCAAGAAATGCACATCAAAACATACACATTTTCATTGTACATTCAAGAAATATACATCAAAACATACACATTTTCAGTGTACATTCAAGAAATGGACATCAAAACATACACATTTTCATAGTACACTCAAGAAATGTACTTCAAAACATACACATTTTCAGTGTACATTCAAGAAGTGTATATCAAAACATACACATTTTCATTGTACATTCAAGAAATGTACATCAAAACATACACATTTTCATTGTACACTCAAGAAATGTACAAAAAACATACACATTTTCAGTGTACATTCAAGAAATGTACATTTAAACATACACATTTTCATTGTACATTCAAGAAATGTACATCAAAACATACACATTTTCATTGTACATTCAAGAAATGTACATCAAAACATACACATTTTCATTGCACATTCAAGGAATGTACATCAAAAGATACACATTTTCATTGTACATTCAAGAAATGTACATCAAAACACACAGATTTTCAGTGTACATTCAAGAAATGTATATCAAAACATACACATTTTCAGTGTACATTCAAGAAATGTACATCAAAACATACAAATTTTCATTGTATATACAAGAAATGTACATCAAAACATACACATTTTCATTGTACATTAAAGAAATGTACATCAAAGCCTACACATTTTCAGTGTACATTCAAGAAATGTACATCAAAACATACACATTTTCATTGTACACTCAAGAAATGTACATCAAAACACACACATTTTCAGTGTACATTCAAGAAATGTACATCAAAACATACACATTTTCATTGTATATACCAGAAATGTACATCAAAACATACACATTTTCTTTGTATATACAAGAAATGTACATCAAAACATACACATTTTCAGTGTACATTCAAGAAATGTACATCAAAACATATACATTTTCATTGTATATACAAGAAATGTACATCAAAACATACACATTTTCAGTGTACATTCAAGAAATGTACATGAAAACATATACATTTTCATTGTACATTCAAGAAATGTATATCAAAACATACACATTTTCAGATTACATTGAAGAAATGTACATCAAAACATACACATTTTCATTGTATATACAAGAAATGTACATCAGAACATACACATTTTCAGTGTACATTCAAGAAATGTATATCAAAACATACACATTTACAGTGTGCATTCAAGAAATGTACATCAAAACATACACATTTTCTGTATACATTCAAGAAATGTACATGAAAACATATACATTTTCATTGTACATTCAAGAAATGTATATCAAAACATACACATTTTCAGTGTACATTGAAGAAATGTACATCAAAACATACACATTTTCATTGTATATACAAGAAATGTACATCAAAACATACACATTTTCATTGTACACTAAAGAAATGTACATCAAAACATACACATTTTCAGTGTACATTCAAGAAATGTAGATCAAAACATACACATTTTCATTGTACATTCAAGAAATGTAGATCAAAACATACACATTTTCATTGTACATTCAAGAAATGTACATCAAAACATACACATTTTCATTGAACACTCAAGAAATGTACATCAAAACATACACATTTTCAGTGCACATTCGAGAAATGTATATCAAATCATACACATTTTCATTTTACGTTCCAGAAATGTCCATCAAAACATACACATTTTCAGTGTACATTCAAGAAATGTACATCAAAGCAAACACATTTTCATTGTACACTAAAGAAATGTACATCAAAACATACACATTTTCATTGTACATTCAAGAAATTCACATCAAAACATACACATTTTCATTGTACATTCAAGAAATATACATCAAAACATACACATTTTCATTGTACATTCAAGAAATGTACATCAAAACATACACATTCTCATTGTACATTCAAGAAATGTACATCAAAACATGCACATTTTGATTGTACACTCAAGAAATGTACATCAAAACATACACATTTTCATTGTACACTCAAGAAAAATACATCAAAACATACACATTTTCATTGTACATTCAAGAAATGTATACCAAAACATACACATTTTCATTGTACATTGAAGAAAGTACATCAAAACATACACATTTTCATTGTACATTCAAGAAATGTACATCAAAACATACACATTTTCATTGTATATTCAAAGAATGTACATCAAAACATACACATTTTCATTGTACATTCAGGAAATGTACATCAAAACACACACATTTTCAGTGTACATTCAAGAAATGTATATCAAAACATACACATTTTCAGTGTACATTCAAGAAATGTACATCAAAACATACAAATTTTCATTGTATATACAAGAAATGTACATCAAAACATACACATTTTCATTGTATATACAAGAAATGTACATCAAAACATACACATTTTCAGTGTACATTCAAGAAATGTACATCAAGACATACACATTTTCATTGTACATTCAAGAAATGTACATGAAAACATACACATTTTCATTGTACACTCAAGAAATGTACACCAAAACATACACATTTTCAGTGTACTTTCAAGAAATGTACATCAAAACATACGCATTTTCATTGTACATTCAAGAAATATACATCAAAACATACACATTTTCATTGTACATTCAAGAAATGTACATCAAAACATACACATTTTCATTGTACACTCAAGAAATGTACATCAAAACATACACATTTTCAGTGTACATTCAAGAAATGTACATCAAAACATACACATTTTCATTGTACATTCAAGAAATGTACATCAAAACATACACATTTTAATTGTACATTCTAGAAATATAAATCAAAACATACACATTTTCAATGTATATACAAGAAATGTACATCAAAACATACACATTTTCATTGTACACTCAAGAAATGTACATCAAAACATACACATTTTCAGTGCACATTCAAGAAATGTATATCAAATCATACACATTTTCATTTTACGTTCCAGAAATGTACATCAAAACATACACATTTTCGTTGTACATTCAAGAAATGTACATCAAAACATACACATTTTCATTGTACATTCAAGAAATATACATCAAAACATACACATTTTCATTGTACATTCAAGAAATGTACATCAAAACATACACATTTTCATTGTACACTCAAGAAATGTACATCAAAACATACACATTTTCAGTGTACATTCAAGAAATCTACATCAAAACATACACATTTTCATTGTACATTCAAGAAATGTACATCAAAACATACACATTTTCATTGTACATTCTAGAAATATAAATCAAAACATACACATTTTCATTGTATATACAAGAAATGTACATCAAAACATACACATTTTCAGTGTACATTCAAGAAATGTATATCAAAACATACACATTTACAGTGTACATTCAAGAAATGTACATCAAAACATACTCATTTTCAGTATAGATTCAAGAAATGTACATGAAAACATACACATTTTCATTGTACATTCAAGAAATGCACATCAAAACATACACATTTTCATTGTACATTCAAGAAATATACATCAAAACATACACATTTTCAGTGTACATTCAAGAAATGGACATCAAAACATATACATTTTCATTGTATATACAAGAAATGTACATCAAAACATACACATTTTCAGGGTACATTCAAGAAATGTATATCAAAACATACACATTTACAGTGTACATTAAAGAAATGTACATCAAAACATACACATTTTCAGTATACATTCAAGAAATGTACATGAAAACATATACATTTTCATTGTACAATCAAGAAATGTATATCAAAACATACACATTTTCAGTGTACATTCAAGAAATGTACATCAAAACATACACATTTTCATTGTATATACAAGAAATGTACATCAAAACATACACATTTTCATTGTATATACAAGAAATGTACATCAAAACATACACATTTTCAGTGTACATTCAAGAAATGTACATCAAGACATACACATTTTCATTGTACATTCAAGAAATGTACATCAAAACATACACATTTTCATTGTACACTCAAGAAATGTACATCAAAACATACACATTTTCAGTGTACTTTCAAGAAATGTATATCAAAACATACACATTTTCATTGTACATTCAAGAAATGTACATCAAAGCATACACATTTTCATTGTACATTCAAGAAATGTACATCAAAACATACGCATTTTCATTGTACATTCAAGAAATATACATCAAAACATACACATTTTCATTGTACATTCAAGAAATGTACATCAAAACATACACATTTTCATTGTACACTCAAGAAATGTACATCAAAACATACACATTTTCAGTGTACATTCAAGAAATGTACATCAAAACATACACATTTTCATTGTACATTCAAGAAATGTACATCAAAACATACACATTTTCATTGTACATTCTAGAAATATAAATCAAAACATACACATTTTCAATGTATATACAAGAAATGTACATCAAAACATACACATTTTCATTGTACACTCAAGAAATGTACATCAAAACATACACATTTTCAGTGCACATTCAAGAAATGTATATCAAATCATACACATTTTCATTTTACGTTCCAGAAATGTACATCAAAACATACACATTTTCGTTGTACATTCAAGAAATGTACATCAAAACATACACATTTTCATTGTACATTCAAGAAATATACATCAAAACATACACATTTTCATTGTACATTCAAGAAATGTACATCAAAACATACACATTTTCATTGTACACTCAAGAAATGTACATCAAAACATACACATTTTCAGTGTACATTCAAGAAATCTACATCAAAACATACACATTTTCATTGTACATTCAAGAAATGTACATCAAAACATACACATTTTCATTGTACATTCTAGAAATATAAATCAAAACATACACATTTTCATTGTATATACAAGAAATGTACATCAAAACATACACATTTTCAGTGTACATTCAAGAAATGTATATCAAAACATACACATTTACAGTGTACATTCAAGAAATGTACATCAAAACATACTCATTTTCAGTATAGATTCAAGAAATGTACATGAAAACATACACATTTTCATTGTACATTCAAGAAATGCACATCAAAACATACACATTTTCATTGTACATTCAAGAAATATACATCAAAACATACACATTTTCAGTGTACATTCAAGAAATGGACATCAAAACATATACATTTTCATTGTATATACAAGAAATGTACATCAAAACATACACATTTTCAGGGTACATTCAAGAAATGTATATCAAAACATACACATTTACAGTGTACATTAAAGAAATGTACATCAAAACATACACATTTTCAGTATACATTCAAGAAATGTACATGAAAACATATACATTTTCATTGTACAATCAAGAAATGTATATCAAAACATACACATTTTCAGTGTACATTCAAGAAATGTACATCAAAACATACACATTTTCATTGTATATACAAGAAATGTACATCAAAACATACACATTTTCATTGTACACTAAAGAAATGTACATCAAAACATACACATTTTCAGTGTACATTCAAGAAATGTACATCAAAACATACACATTTTCATTGTACATTCAAGAAATGTAGATCAAAACATACACATTTTCATTGTACATTCAAGAAATGTACATCAAAACATACACATTTTCATTGTACACTCAAGAAATGTACATCAAAACATACACATTTTCATTGTACACTCAAGAAATGTACATCAAAACATACACTTTTTCATTGTACATTCAAGAAATGTATATCAAAACATACACATTTTCATTGCACATTCAAGAAATGTATATCAAAACATACACATTTTCAGGGTACATTCAAGAAATGTATAACAAAAAATACACATTTTCAGTGTACATTCAAGAAATGTACATCAAAACAAACACATTTTCATTGTACACTAAAGAAATGTACATCAAAACATACACATTTTCATTGTACATTCAAGAAATATACATCAAAACATACACATTTTCATTGTACATTCAAGAAATGTACATCAAAACATACACATTTTCATTGTACACTCAAGAAATGTACATCAAAACATACACATTTTCATTGTACATTCAAGAAATGTACATCAAAACATACACATTTTCATTGTACACTCAAGAAATGTTCATCCAATCATACACATTTTCATTGTACATTCAAGAAATGTACATAAAAACATACACATTTTCATAGTACACTCAAGAAATGTACTTCAAAACATACACATTTTCAGTGTACATTCAAGAAGTGTATATCAAAACATACACATTTTCATTGTACATTCAAGAAATGTACATCAAAACATACACATTTTCATTGTACACTCAAGAAATGTACAAAAAACATACACATTTTCAGTGTACATTCAAGAAATGTACATTTAAACATACACATTTTCATTGTACATTCAAGAAATGTACATCAAAACATACACATTTTCATTGTACATTCAAGAAATGTACATCAAAACATACACATTTTCATTGCACATTCAAGGAATGTACATCAAAAGATACACATTTTCATTGTACATTCAAGAAATGTACATCAAAACACACAGATTTTCAGTGTATATTCAAGAAATGTACATCAAAACATACACATTTTCATTGTACACTCAAGAAATGTACATCAAAGCAAACACATTTTCATTATACACTAAAGAAATGTACATCAAAACATACACATTTTCATTGTCCATTCAAGAAATGCACATCAAAACATACACATTTTCATTGTACATTCAAGAAATATACATCAAAACATACACATTTTCAGTGTACATTCAAGAAATGGACATCAAAACATATACATTTTCATTGTATATACAAGAAATGTACATCAAAACATACACATTTTCAGGGTACATTCAAGAAATGTATATCAAAACATACACATTTACAGTGTACATTAAAGAAATGTACATCAAAACATACACATTTTCAGTATACATTCAAGAAATGTACATGAAAACATATACATTTTCATTGTACAATCAAGAAATGTATATCAAAACATACACATTTTCAGTGTACATTCAGGAAATGTACATCAAAACATACACATTTTCATTGTATATACAAGAAATGTACATCAAAACATACACATTTTCATTGTACACTAAAGAAATGTACATCAAAACATACACATTTTCATTGTACACTCAAGAAATGTACATCAAAACATACACATTTTCAGTGTACATTCAAGAAATCTACATCAAAACATACACATTTTCATTGTACATTCAAGAAATGTACATCAAAACATACACATTTTCATTGTACATTCTAGAAATATAAATCAAAACATACACATTTTCATTGTATATACAAGAAATGTACATCAAAACATACACATTTTCAGTGTACATTCAAGAAATGTATATCAAAACATACACATTTACAGTGTACATTCAAGAAATGTACATCAAAACATACTCATTTTCAGTATAGATTCAAGAAATGTACATGAAAACATACACATTTTCATTGTACATTCAAGAAATGCACATCAAAACATACACATTTTCATTGTACATTCAAGAAATATACATCAAAACATACACATTTTCAGTGTACATTCAAGAAATGGACATCAAAACATATACATTTTCATTGTATATACAAGAAATGTACATCAAAACATACACATTTTCAGGGTACATTCAAGAAATGTATATCAAAACATACACATTTACAGTGTACATTAAAGAAATGTACATCAAAACATACACATTTTCAGTATACATTCAAGAAATGTACATGAAAACATATACATTTTCATTGTACAATCAAGAAATGTATATCAAAACATACACATTTTCAGTGTACATTCAAGAAATGTACATCAAAACATACACATTTTCATTGTATATACAAGAAATGTACATCAAAACATACACATTTTCATTGTACACTAAAGAAATGTACATCAAAACATACACATTTTCAGTGTACATTCAAGAAATGTACATCAAAACATACACATTTTCATTGTACATTCAAGAAATGTAGATCAAAACATACACATTTTCATTGTACATTCAAGAAATGTACATCAAAACATACACATTTTCATTGTACACTCAAGAAATGTACATCAAAACATACACATTTTCATTGTACACTCAAGAAATGTACATCAAAACATACACTTTTTCATTGTACATTCAAGAAATGTATATCAAAACATACACATTTTCATTGCACATTCAAGAAATGTATATCAAAACATGAACATTTTCAGGGTACATTCAAGAAATGTATAACAAAAAATACACATTTTCAGTGTACATTCAAGAAATGTACATCAAAACAAACACATTTCCATTGTACACTAAAGAAATGTACATCAAAACATACACATTTTCATTGTACATTCAAGAAATATACATCAAAACATACACATTTTCATTGTACATTCAAGAAATGTACATCAAAACATACACATTTTCATTGTACACTCAAGAAATGTACATCAAAACATACACATTTTCATTGTACATTCAAGAAATGTACATCAAAACATACACATTTTCATTGTACACTCAAGAAATGTTCATCAAATCATACACATTTTCATTGTACATTCAAGAAATGTACATAAAAACATACACATTTTCATAGTACACTCAAGAAATGTACTTCAAAACATACACATTTTCAGTGTACATTCAAGAAGTGTATATCAAAACATACACATTTTCATTGTACATTCAAGAAATGTACATCAAAACATACACATTTTCATTGTACACTCAAGAAATGTACAAAAAACATACACATTTTCAGTGTACATTCAAGAAATGTACATTTAAACATACACATTTTCATTGTACATTCAAGAAATGTACATCAAAACATACACATTTTCATTGTACATTCAAGAAATGTACATCAAAACATACACATTTTCATTGCACATTCAAGGAATGTACATCAAAAGATACACATTTTCATTGTACATTCAAGAAATGTACATCAAAACACACAGATTTTCAGTGTATATTCAAGAAATGTACATCAAAACATACACATTTTCATTGTACACTCAAGAAATGTACATCAAAGCAAACACATTTTCATTATACACTAAAGAAATGTACATCAAAACATACACATTTTCATTGTCCATTCAAGAAATGCACATCAAAACATACACATTTTCATTGTACATTCAAGAAATATACATCAAAACATACACATTTTCAGTGTACATTCAAGAAATGGACATCAAAACATATACATTTTCATTGTATATACAAGAAATGTACATCAAAACATACACATTTTCAGGGTACATTCAAGAAATGTATATCAAAACATACACATTTACAGTGTACATTAAAGAAATGTACATCAAAACATACACATTTTCAGTATACATTCAAGAAATGTACATGAAAACATATACATTTTCATTGTACAATCAAGAAATGTATATCAAAACATACACATTTTCAGTGTACATTCAGGAAATGTACATCAAAACATACACATTTTCATTGTATATACAAGAAATGTACATCAAAACATACACATTTTCATTGTACACTAAAGAAATGTACATCAAAACATACACATTTTCAGTGTACATTCAAGAAATGTACATCAAAACATACACATTTTCATTGTACATTCAAGAAATGTAGATCAAAACATACACATTTTCATTGTACATTCAAGAAATGTACATCAAAACATACACATTTTCATTGTACACTCAAGAAATGTACATCAAAACATACACATTTGCATTGTACACTCAAGAAATGTACATCAAAACATACACTTTTTCATTGTACATTCAAGAAATGTATATCAAAACATACACATTTTCATTGCACATTCAAGAAATGTATATCAAAACATACACATTTTCAGGGTACATTCAAGAAATGTATAACAAAAAATACACATTTTCAGTGTACATTCAAGAAATGTACATCAAAACAAACACATTTTCATTGTACACTAAAGAAATGTACATCAAAACATACACATTTTCATTGTACATTCAAGAAATATACATCAAAACATACACATTTTCATTGTACATTCAAGAAATGTACATCAAAACATACACATTTTCATTGTACACTCAAGAAATGTACATCAAAACATACACATTTTCATTGTACATTCAAGAAATGTACATCAAAACATACACATTTTCATTGTACACTCAAGAAATGTTCATCAAATCATACACATTTTCATTGTACATTCAAGAAATGTACATCAAAACATACACATTTTCATAGTACACTCAAGAAATGTACTTCAAAACATACACATTTTCAGTGTACATTCAAGAAGTGTAAATCAAAACATACACATTTTCATTGTACATTCAAGAAATGTACATCAAAACATACACATTTTCATTGTACACTCAATAAATGTACAAAAAACATACACATTTTCAGTGTACATTCAAGAAATGTACATTTAAACATACAATTTTCATTGTACATTCAAGAAATGTACATCAAAACATACACATTTTCATTGTACATTCAAGAAATGTACATCAAAACATACACATTTTCATTGCACATTCAAGGAATGTACATCAAAAGATACACATTTTCATTGTACATTCAAGAAATGTACATCAAAACACACAGATTTTCAGTGTACATTCAAGAAATGTATATCAAAACATACACATTTTCAGTGTACATTCAAGAAATGTACATCAAAACATACAAATTTTCATTGTATATACAAGAAATGTACATCAAAACATACACATTTTCATTGTACATTAAAGAAATGTACATCAAAACCTACACATTTTCAGTGTACATTCAAGAAATGTTCATCAAAACATACACATTTTCATTGTACACTCAAGGAATGTACATCAAAACATACACATTTTCAGTGTACATTCAAGAAATGTACATCAAAACATACACATTTTCATTGTATATACCAGAAATGTACATCAAAACATACACATTTTCTTTGTATATACAAGAAATGTACATCAAAACATACACATTTTCTTTGTATATACAAGAAATGTACATCAAAACATACACATTTTCAGTGTACATTCAAGAAATGTACATCAAAACATACACATTTTCATTGTATATACCAGAAATGTACATCAAAACATACACATTTTCTTTGTATATACAAGAAATGTACATCAAAACATACACATTTTCAGTGTACATTCAAGAAATGTACATCAAAACATACACATTTTCATTGTATATACAAGAAATGTACATCAAAACATACACATTTTCAGTGTACATTCAAGAAATGTACATGAAAACATATACATTTTCATTGTACATTCAAGAAATGTATATCAAAACATACACATTTTCAGATTACATTGAAGAAATGTACATCAAAACATACACATTTTCATTGTATATACAAGAAATGTACATCAGAACATACACATTTTCAGTGTACATTCAAGAAATGTATATCAAAACATACACATTTACAGTGTGCATTCAAGAAATGTACATCAAAACATACACATTTTCTGTATACATTCAAGAAATGTACATGAAAACATATACATTTTCATTGTACATTCAAGAAATGTATATCAAAACATACACATTTTCAGTGTACATTGAAGAAATGTACATCAAAACATACACATTTTCATTGTATATACAAGAAATGTACATCAAAACATACACATTTTCATTGTACACTAAAGAAATGTACATCAAAACATACACATTTTCAGTGTACATTCAAGAAATGTAGATCAAAACATACACATTTTCATTGTACATTCAAGAAATGTAGATCAAAACATACACATTTTCATTGTACATTCAAGAAATGTACATCAAAACATACACATTTTCATTGAACACTCAAGAAATGTACATCAAAACATACACATTTTCAGTGCACATTCGAGAAATGTATATCAAATCATACACATTTTCATTTTACGTTCCAGAAATGTCCATCAAAACATACACATTTTCAGTGTACATTCAAGAAATGTATATCAAAAAATACACATTTTCAGTGCACATTCAAGAAATGTACATCAAAGCAAACACATTTTCATTATACACTAAAGAAATGTACATCAAAACATACAGATTTTCATTGTACATTCAAGAAATGCACATCAAAACATACACATTTTCATTGTACATTCAAGAAATATACATCAAAACATACACATTTTCATTGTACGTTCAAGAAATGTACATCAAAACATACACATTCTCATTGTACATTCAAGAAATGTACATCAAAACATACACATTTTGATTGTACACTCAAGAAATGTACATCAAAACATACACATTCTCATTGTACATTCAAGAAATGTACATCAAGACATACACATTTTGATTGTACACTCAAGAAATGTACATCAAAACATACACATTTTCATTGTACACTCAAGAAATGTACATCAAAACATACACATTTTGATTGTACATTCAAGAAATGTATATCAAAACACACACTTTCATTGTACACTCAAGAAATGTACATGAAAACATACACATTTTCAGTGCACATTCAAGAAATGTATATCAAATCATACACATTTTCATTTTACGTTCCAGAAATGTACATCAAAACATACACATTTTCAGTGTACATTCAAGAAATGTCTATAAAAAAATACACATTTTCAGTGTACATTCAAGAAATGTACATCAAAGCAAACACATTTTCATTGTACACTAAAGAAATGTACATCAAAACATACACATTTTCATTGTACATTCAAGAAATTCACATCAAAACATACACATTTTCATTGTACATTCAAGAAATATACATCAAAACATACACATTTTCATTGTACATTCAAGAAATGTACATCAAAACATACACATTCTCATTGTACATTCAAGAAATGTACATCAAAACATGCACATTTTGATTGTACACTCAAGAAATGTACATCAAAACATACACATTTTCATTGTACACTCAAGAAAAATACATCAAAACATACACATTTTCATTGTACATTCAAGAAATGTATACCAAAACATACACATTTTCATTGTACATTGAAGAAAGTACATCAAAACATACACATTTTCATTGTACATTCAAGAAATGTACATCAAAACATACACATTTTCATTGTACATTCAAAGAATGTACATCAACACATACACATTTTCATTGTACATTCAGGAAATGTACATCAAAACACACACATTTTCAGTGTACATTCAAGAAATGTATATCAAAACATACACATTTTCAGTGTACATTCAAGAAATGTACATCAAAACATACAAATTTTCATTGTATATACAAGAAATGTACATCAAAACATACACATTTTCATTGTATATACAAGAAATGTACATCAAAACATACACATTTTCAGTGTACATTCAAGAAATGTACATCAAGACATACACATTTTCATTGTACATTCAAGAAATGTACATGAAAACATACACATTTTCATTGTACACTCAAGAAATGTACATCAAAACATACACATTTTCAGTGTACTTTCAAGAAATGTATATCAAAACATACACATTTTCATTGTACATTCAAGAAATGTACATCAAAGCATACACATTTTCATTGTACATTCAAGAAATGTACATCAAAACATACACATTTTCATTGTACATTCAAGAAATATACATCAAAACATACACATTTTCATTGTACATTCAAGAAATGTACATCAAAACATACACATTTTCATTGTACACTCAAGAAATGTACATCAAAACATACACATTTTCAGTGTACATTCAAGAAATGTACATCAAAACATACACATTTTCATTGTACATTCAAGAAATGTACATCAAAACATACACATTTTCATTGTACATTCTAGAAATATAAATCAAAACATACACATTTTCATTGTATATACAAGAAATGTACATCAAAACATACACATTTTCATTGTACACTCAAGAAATGTACATCAAAACATACACATTTTCAGTGCACATTCAAGAAATGTATATCAAATCATACACATTTTCATTTTACGTTCCAGAAATGTACATCAAAACATACACATTTTCGTTGTACATTCAAGAAATGTACATCAAAACATACACATTTTCATTGTACATTCAAGAAATATACATCAAAACATACACATTTTCATTGTACATTCAAGAAATGTACATCAAAACATACACATTTTCATTGTACATTCAAGAAATGTACATCAAAACATACACATTTTCAGTGTACATTCAAGAAATCTACATCAAAACATACACATTTTCATTGTACATTCAAGAAATGTACATCAAAACATACACATTTTCATTGTACATTCTAGAAATATAAATCAAAACATACACATTTTCATTGTATATACAAGAAATGTACATCAAAACATACACATTTTCAGTGTACATTCAAGAAATGTATATCAAAACATACACATTTACAGTGTACATTCAAGAAATGTACATCAAAACATACTCATTTTCAGTATACATTCAAGAAATGTACATGAAAACATATACATTTTCATTGTACATTCAGGAAATGTATATCAAAACATACACATTTTCAGTGTACATTCAAGAAATGTACATCAAAACATACACATTTTCATTGTATATACAAGAAATGTACATCAAAACATACACATTTTCATTGTACACTAAAGAAATGTACATCAAAACAAACACATTTTCAGTGTACATTCAAGAAATGTACATCAAAACATACACATTTTCATTGTACATTCAAGAAATGTAGATCAAAACATAAACATTTTCATTGTACATTCAAAAAATGTACATCAAAACATACACATTTTCATTGTACACTCAAGAAATGTACATCAAAACATACACATTTTCATTGTATATACAAGAAATGTACATCAAAACATACAAATTTTCAGTGTACATTGAAGAAATGTATATCAAAACATACACATTTACAGTGTACATTCAAGAAATGTACATCAAAACATACACATTTTCAGTATACATTCAAGAAATGTACATGAAAACATATACATTTTCATTGTACATTCAAGAAATGTATATCAAAACATACACGTTTTCACTGTATATACAAGAAATGTACATCAAAACATACACATTTTCATTGTATATACAAGAAATGTACATCAAAACATACACATTTTCAGTGTACATTCAAGAAATGTACATCAAGACATACACATTTTCATTGGACATTCAAGAAATGTACATCAAAACATACAAATTTTCATTGTACACTCAAGAAATGTACATCAAAACATACACATTTTCATTGTACATTCAAGAAATGCACATCAAAACATACACATTTTCATTGTACATTCAAGAAATATACATCAAAACATACACATTTTCATTGTACATTCAAGAAATGTACATCAAAACATACACATTCTCATTGTACATTCAAGAAATGTACATCAAAACATGCACATTTTGATTGTACACTCAAGAAATGTACATCAAAACATACACATTTTCATTGTACACTCAAGAAAAATACATCAAAACATACACATTTTCATTGTACATTCAAGAAATGTATACCAAAACATACACATTTTCATTGTACATTCAAAGAATGTACATCAAAACATACACATTTTCATTGTACATTCAAGAAATGTACATCAAAACACACACATTTTCAGTGTACATTCAAGAAATGTATATCAAAACATACACATTTTCAGTGTACATTAAAGAAATGTACATCAAAACATACAAATTTTCATTGTATATACAAGAAATGTACATCAAAACATACACATTTTCATTGTATATACAAGAAATGTACATCAAAACATACACATTTTCAGTGTACATTCAAGAAATGTACATCAAGACATACACATTTTCATTGTACATTCAAGAAATGTACATGAAAACATACACATTTTCATTGTACACTCAAGAAATGTACATCAAAACATACACATTTTCAGTGTACTTTCAAAAATGTATATCAAAACATACACATTTTCATTGTACATTCAAGAAATGTACATCAAAGCATACACATTTTCATTGTACATTCAAGAAATGTACATCAAAACATACACATTTTCATTGTACATTCAAGAAATATACATCAAAACATACACATTTTCATTGTACATTCAAGAAATGTACATCAAAACATACACATTTTCATTGTACACTCAAGAAATGTACATCAAAACATACACATTTTCAGTGTACATTCAAGAAATGTACATCAAAACATACACATTTTCATTGTACATTCAAGAAATGTACATCAAAACATACACATTTTCATTGTATATACAAGAAATGTACATCAAAACATACACATTTTCATTGTACACTCAAGAAATGTACATCAAAACATACACATTTTCAGTGCACATTCAAGAAATGTATATAAAATCATACACATTTTCATTTTACGTTCCAGAAATGTACATCAAAACATACACATTTTCGTTTTACATTCAAGAAATGTACATCAAAACATACACATTTTCATTGTACATTCAAGAAATATACATCAAAACATACACATTTTCATTGTACATTCAAGAAATGTACATCAAAACATACACATTTTCATTGTACACTCAAGAAATGTACATCAAAACATACACATTTTCAGTGTACATTCAAGAAATCTTCATCAAAACATACACATTTTCATTGTACATTCTAGAAATATAAATCAAAACATACACATTTTCATTGTATATACAAGAAATGTACATCAAAGCATACACATTTTCAGTGTACATTCAAGAAATGTATATCAAAACATACACATTTACAGTGTACATTCAAGAAATGTACATCAAAACATACACATTTTCAGTATACATTCAAGAAATGTACATGAAAACATATACATTTTCATTGTACATTCAGGAAATGTATATCAAAACATACACATTTTCAGTGTACATTCAAGAAATGTACATCAAAACATACACATTTTCATTGTATATACAAGAAATGTACATCACAACATACACATTTTCATTGTACACTAAAGAAATGTACATCAAAACATACACATTTTCAGTGTACATTCAAGAAATGTACATCAAAACATACACATTTTCATTGTACATTCAAGAAATGTAGATCAAAACATACACATTTTCATTGTACAATCAAAAAATGTACATCAAAACATACACATTTTCATTGTACACTCAAGAAATGTACATCAAAACATACACATTTTCATTGTATATACAAGAAATGTACATCAAAACATACACACTTTCAGTGTACATTGAAGAAATGTATATCAAAACATACACATTTACAGTGTACATTCAAGAAATGTACATCAAAACATACACATTTTCAGTATACATTTAAGAAATGTACATGAAAACATATACATTTTCATTGTACATTCAAGAAATGTATATCAAAACATACACGTTTTCACTGTATATACAAGAAATGTACATCAAGACATACACATTTTCATTGTATATACAAGAAATGTACATCAAAACATACACATTTTCAGTGTACATTCAAGAAATGTACATCAAGACATACACATTTTCATTGTACATTCAAGAAATGTACATCAAAACATACACATTTTCATTGTACACTCAAGAAATGTACATCAAAACATACACATTTTCATTGTACATTCAAGAAATGCACATCAAAACATACACATTTTCATTGTACATTCAAGAAATATACATCAAAACATACACATTTTCATTGTACATTCAAGAAATGTACATCAAAACATACACATTTTCATTGTACATTCAAGAAATGTACATCAAAACATACACATTTTCATTGTACATTCAAGAAAAGTACATCAAAACATACACATTTTCATTGTATATACAAGAAATGTACATCAAAACATACACATTTTCCGCGTACATTCAAGAAATGTACATCAAAACATACAAATTTTCATTGTATATACAAGAAATGTACATCAAAACATACACATTTTCATTGTACATTAAAGAAATGTACATCAAAACATGCACATTTTGATTGTACACTCAAGAAATGTATATCAAAACACACACATTTTCATTGTACACTCAGGAAATGTACATCAAAACATACACATTTTCAGTGCACATTCAAGAAATGTACATCAAAACATACACATTTTGATTGTACATTCAAGAAATGTATATCAAAACACACACATTTTCATTGTACACTCAAGAAATGTACATCAAAACATACACATTTTCAGTGCACATTCAAGAAATGTATATCAAATCATACACATTTTCATTTTACGTTCCAGAAATGTACATCAAAACATACACATTTTCAGTGTACATTCAAGAAATGTCTATAAAAAAATACACATTTTCAGTGTACATTCAAGAAATGTATATCAAAACATACACATTTTCATTGTACATTCAAGAAATGTACATTAAAGCATACACATTTTCATTGTACATTCAAGACATACATCATTGTACATCAAAACATACACATTTTCATTGTATATACAAGAAATGTACATCAAAACATACACATTTTCAGTGTACATTCAAGAAATGTACATCAAGACATACACATTTTCATTGTACATTCAAGAAATGTACATCAAAACATACACATTTTCATTGTACACTCAAGAAATGTACATCAAAACATACACATTTTCATTGTACATTCAAGAAATGCACATCAAAACATACACATTTTCATTGTACATTCAAGAAATATACATCAAAACATACACATTTTCTTTGTACATTCAAGAAATGTACATCAAAACATACACATTCTCATTGTACATTCAAGAAATGTACATCAAAACATGCACATTTTGATTGGACACTCAAGAAATGTACATCAAAACATACACATTTTCATTGTACACTCAAGAAAAATACATCAAAACATACACATTTTCATTGTACATTCAAGAAATGTATACCAAAACATACACATTTTCATAGTACATTGAAGAAAGTACATCAAAACATACACATTTTCATTGTACATTCAAGAAATGTACATCAAAACATACACATTTTCATTGTACATTCAAAGAATGTACATCAAAACATACACATTTTCATTGTACATTCAAGAAATGTACATCAAAACACACACATTTTCAGTGTACATTCAAGAAATGTATATCAAAACATACACATTTTCAGTGTACATTCAAGAAATGTACATCAAAACATACAAATTTTCATTGTATATACAAGAAATGTACATCAAAACATACACATTTTCATTGTATATACAAGAAATGTACATCAAAATATACACATTTTCAGTGTACATTCAAGAAATGTACATCAAGACATACACATTTTCATTGTACATTCAAGAAATGTACATGAAAACATACACATTTTCATTGTACACTCAAGAAATGTACATCAAAACATACACATTTTCAGTGTACTTTCAAGAAATGTATATCAAAACATACACATTTTCATTGTACATTCAAGAAATATACATCAAAACATACACATTTTCATTGTACATTCAAGAAATGTACATCAAAACATACACATTTTCATTGTACATTCAAAAAATGTACATCAAAACATACACATTTTCATTGTACACTCAAGAAATGTACATCAAAACATACACATTTTCATTGTATATACAAGAAATGTACATCAAAACATACACATTTTCAGTGTACATTGAAGAAATGTATATCAAAACATACACATTTACAGTGTACATTCAAGAAATGTACATCAAAACATACACATTTTCAGTATACACTCAAGAAATGTACATGAAAACATATACATTTTCATTGTACATTCAAGAAATGTATATCAAAACATACACGTTTTCACTGTATATACAAGAAATGTACATCAAAACATACACATTTTCATTGTATATACAAGAAATGTACATCAAAACATACACATTTTCAGTGTACATTCAAGAAATGTACATCAAGACATACACATTTTCATTGTACATTCAAGAAATGTACATCAAAACATACACATTTTCATTGTACACTCAAGAAATGTACATCAAAACATACACATTTTCATTGTACATTCAAGAAATGCACATCAAAACATACACATTTTCATTGTACATTCAAGAAATATACATCAAAACATACACATTTTCTTTGTACATTCAAGAAATGTACATCAAAACATACACATTCTCATTGTACATTCAAGAAATGTACATCAAAACATGCACATTTTGATTGGACACTCAAGAAATGTACATCAAAACATACACATTTTCATTGTACACTCAAGAAAAATACATCAAAACATACACATTTTCATTGTACATTCAAGAAATGTATACCAAAACATACACATTTTCATAGTACATTGAAGAAAGTACATCAAAACATACACATTTTCATTGTACATTCAAGAAATGTACATCAAAACATACACATTTTCATTGTACATTCAAAGAATGTACATCAAAACATACACATTTTCATTGTACATTCAAGAAATGTACATCAAAACACACACATTTTCAGTGTACATTCAAGAAATGTATATCAAAACATACACATTTTCAGTGTACATTCAAGAAATGTACATCAAAACATACAAATTTTCATTGTATATACAAGAAATGTACATCAAAACATACACATTTTCATTGTATATACAAGAAATGTACATCAAAATATACACATTTTCAGTGTACATTCAAGAAATGTACATCAAGACATACACATTTTCATTGTACATTCAAGAAATGTACATGAAAACATACACATTTTCATTGTACACTAAAAAATGTACATCAAAACATACACATTTTCAGTGTACATTCAAGAAATGTACATCAAGACATACACATTTTCATTGTACATTCAAGAAATATACATCAAAACATACACATTTTCATTGTACATTCAAGAAATGTACATCAAAACATACACATTTTCATTGTACACTCAAGAAATGTACATCAAAACATACACATTTTCAGTGTACATTCAAGAAATGTACATCAAAACATACACATTTTCATTGTACATTCAACAAATGTACATCAAAACATACACATTTTCATTGTACATTCTAGAAATATAAATCAAAACATACACATTTTCATTGTATATACAAGAAATGTACATCAAAACATACACATTTTCATTGTACACTCAAGAAATGTACATCAAAACATACACATTTTCAGCGCACATTCAAGAAATGTATATCAAATCATACACATTTTCATTTTACGTTCCAGAAATGTACATCAAAACATACAGATTTTCGTTCTACATTCAAGAAATGTACATCAAAACATACACATTTTCATTGTACATTCAAGAAATATACATCAAAACATACACATTTTCATTGTACATTCAAGAAATGTACATCAAAACATACACATTTTCATTGTACACTCAAGAAATGTACATCAAAACATACACATTTTCAGTGTACATTCAAGAAATCTACATCAAAACATACACATTTTCATTGTACATTCAAGAAATGTACATCAAAACATACACATTTTCATTGTACATTCTAGAAATATAAATCAAAACATACACATTTTCATTGTATATACAAGAAATGTACATCAAAACATACACATTTTCAGTGTACATTCAAGAAATGTATATCAAAACATACACATTTACAGTGTACATTCAAGAAATGTACATCAAAACATACACATTTTCAGTATACATTCAAGAAATGTACATGAAAACATATACATTTTCATTGTACATTCAGGAAATGTATATCAAAACATACACATTTTCAGTGTACATTCAAGAAATGTACATCAAAACATACACATTTTCATTGTATATACAAGAAATGTACATCAAAACATACACAGTTTCATTGTACACTAAAGAAATGTACATCAAAACATACACATTTTCAGTGTACATTCAAGAAATGTACATCAAAACATACACATTTTCATTGTACATTCAAGAAATGTACATCAAAACATACACATTTTCATTGTACACTCAAGAAATGTACATCAAAACATACACATTTTCATTGTATATACAAGAAATGTACATCAAAACATACACATTTTCAGTGTACATTGAAGAAATGTATATCAAAACATACACATTTACAGTGTACATTCAAGAAATGTACATCAAAACATACACATTTTCAGTATACATTCAAGAAATGTACATGAAAACATATACATTTTCATTGTACATTCAAGAAATGTATATCAAAACATACACGTTTTCACTGTATATACAAGAAATGTACATCAAAACATACACATTTTCATTGTATATACAAGAAATGTACATCAAAACATACACATTTTCAGTGTACATTCAAGAAATGTACATCAAGACATACACACTTTCATTGTACATTCAAGAAATGTACATCAAAACATACACATTTTCATTGTACACTCAAGAAATGCACATCAAAACATACACATTTTCATTGTACATTCAAGAAATGCACATCAAAACATACACATTTTCATTGTACATTCAAGAAATATACATCAAAACATACACATTTTCATTGTACATTCAAGAAATGTACATCAAAACATACACATTCTCATTGTACATTCAAGAAATGTACATCAAAACATACACATTTTGATTGTACACTCAAGAAATGTACATCAAAACATACACATTTTCAGTGTACACTCAAGAAATGTACATCAAAACATACACATTTTCATTGTACATTCAAGATATGTATATCAAGACATACACATTTTCATTGTACATTCAAGAAATGTACATCAAAACATACACATTTTCATTGTACATTCAAGAAAAGTACATCAAAACATACACATTTTCATTCTATATACAAGAAATGTACATCAAAACATACACATTTTCAGTGTACATTCAAGAAATGTACATCAAGACATACAAATTTTCATTGTATATACAAGAAATGTACATCAAAACATACACATTTTCATTGTACATTAAAGAAATGTACATCAGAACCTACACATTTTCAGTGTACATTCAAGAAATGTACATCAAAACATACACATTTTCATTGTACACTCAAGAAATGTACATCAAAACATACACATTTTCAGTGTACATTCAAGAAATGTACATCAAAACATACACATTTTCATTGCATATACCAGAAATGTACATCAAAACATACACATTTCATTGTATATACAAGAAACGTACATCAAAACATACACATTTTCAGTGTACATTCAAGAAATGTACATCAAAACATATACATTTTCATTGTATATACAAGAAATGTACATCAAAACATACACATTTTCAGTGTACATTCAAGAAATGTACATGAAAACATATACATTTTCATTGTACATTCAAGAAATGTATAGCAAAACATACACATTTTCAGATTACATTCAAGAAATGTACATCAAAACATACACATTTTCATAGTATATACAAGAAATGTACATCAAAACATATACATTTTCATTGTATATACAAGAAATGTACATCAAAACATACACATTTTCAGTGTACATTCAAGAAATGTATATCAAAACATACACATTTACAGTGTACATTCAAGAAATGTACATCAAAACATACACATTTTCAGTATACATTCAAGAAATGTACATCAAAACATACACATTCTCATTGTGCATTCAAGAAATGTATATCAAAACATACACATTTTCAGTGTACATTCAAGAAATGTACATCAAAACATACACATTTTCATTTTATATACAAGAAATGTACATCAAAACATACACATTTTCATTGTACATACAAGAAATTTACATCAAAACACACACATTTTCAGTGTACAATAAAGAAATGTACATCAAAACATACACATTTTCATTGTACATTCAAGAAATGTAGATCAAAACATACACATTTTCATTGTACATTCAAGAAATGTACATCAAAACATACACATTTTCAATGTACACTCAAGAAATGTACATCAAAACATACACATTTTCATTGTACACTCAAGAAATGTACATCAAAACATACACATTTTCATTGTACATTCAAGAAATGTACATCAAAACATACACATTTTCATTGTACACTCAAGAAATGTACATCAAAACATACACATTTTCAGTGTACACTAAAGAAATGTACATCAAAACATACACACTTTCATTGTACATTCAAGAAATGCACATCAAAACATACACATTTTCATTGTACATTCAAGAAATGTACATCAAAACATACACATTCTCATTGTACATTCAAGAAATGTACATCAAAACATACACATTCTCATTGTACATTCAAGAAATGTACATCAAAACATACACATTTTCATTGTACACTCAAGAAATGTACATCAAAACATACACATTTTCATTGTAAATTCAAGAAATGTATTTCAAAACATACACATTTTCATTGTTCATTCAAGAAATGTACATCAAAGCATACACATTTACATTGTACATTCAAGAAATGTACATCAAAACATACACATTTTCATTGTACATTCAAAGAATGTACATCAAAACATACACATTTTCATTGTACATTCAAGAAATGTACATCAAAACACACACATTTTCAGTGTACATTCAAGAAATGTATATCAAAACATACACATTTTCAGTGTACATTCAAGAAATGTACATCAAAACATACAAATTTTCATTGTATATACAAGAAATGTACATAAAAACATACACATTTTCATTGTACATTAAAGAAAGGTACATCAAAACCTACACATTTTCAGTGTACATTCAAAAAATGTACATCAAAACATACACATTTTCATTGTACACTCAAGAAATGTACATCAAAACATACACATTTTCAGTGTACAATCAAGAAATGTACATAAAAACATACACACTTTCATTGTATATACCAGAAATGTACATCAAAACATACACATTTTCATTGTATATACCAGAAATGTACATCAAAACATACACATTTTCAGTGTACATTCAAGAAGTGTACATCAAAACATATACATTTTCATTGTATATACAAGAAATGTACATCAAAACATACACATTTTCAGTGTACATTTAAGAAATGTACATGAAAACATACATTTTCATTGTACATTCAAGAAATGTATATCAAAACATACACATTTTCAGATTACATTCAAGAAATGTACATCAAAACATACACATTTTCATTGTACATTCTAGAAATGTACATCAAAACATATACATTTTCATTGTACATTCAAGAAGTGTACATCAAAACATACACATTTTCATTGTACATTCAAGGAATGTACATCAAAACACACACATTTTCAGTGTACATTCAAGAAATGTATATCAAAACATACACATTTTCAGTGTACATTCAAGAAATGTACATCAAAACATACAAATTTTCATTGTATATACAAGAAATGTACATCAAAACATACACATTTTCATTGTACATTAAAGAAATGTACATCAAAACCTACAGATTTTCAGTGTACATTCAAGAAATGTACATCAAAACATACACATTTTCATTGTACACTCAAGAAATGTACATCAAAACATACACATTTTCAGTGTACATTCAAGAAATGTACATCAAAACATACACATTTTCATTGTATATACCAGATATGTACATCAAAACATACACATTTTCATTGTATATACAAGAAATGTACATCAAAACATACACATTTTCAGTGTACATTCAAGAAATGTACATCAAAACATACACGTTTTCACTGTATATACAAGAAATGTACATCAAAACATACACATTTTCATTGTATATACAAGAAATGTACATCAAAACATACACATTTTCAGTGTACATTCAAGAAATGTACATCAAGACATACACATTTTCATTGTACATTCAAGAAATGTACATCAAAACATACACATTTTCATTGTATACTCAAGAAATGTACATCAAAACATACACATTTTCATTGTACATTCAAGAAATGCACATCAAAACATACACATTTTCATTGTACATTCAAGAAATATACATCAAAACATACACATTTTCTTTGTACATTCAAGAAATGTACATCAAAACATACACATTCTCATTGTACATTCAAGAAATGTACATCAAAACATGCACATTTTGATTGGACACTCAAGAAATGTACATCAAAACATACACATTTTCATTGTACACTCAAGAAAAATACATCAAAACATACACATTTTCATTGTACATTCAAGAAATGTATACCAAAACATACACATTTTCATAGTACATTGAAGAAAGTACATCAAAACATACACATTTTCATTGTACATTCAAGAAATGTACATCAAAACATACACATTTTCATTGTACATTCAAAGAATGTACATCAAAACATACACATTTTCATTGTACATTCAAGAAATGTACATCAAAACACACACATTTTCAGTGTACATTCAAGAAATGTATATCAAAACATACACATTTTCAGTGTACATTCAAGAAATGTACATCAAAACATACAAATTTTCATTGTATATACAAGAAATGTACATCAAAACATACACATTTTCATTGTATATACAAGAAATGTACATCAAAATATACACATTTTCAGTGTACATTCAAGAAATGTACATCAAGACATACACATTTTCATTGTACATTCAAGAAATGTACATGAAAACATACACATTTTCATTGTACACTCAAGAAATGTACATCAAAACATACACATTTTCAGTGTACTTTCAAGAAATGTATATCAAAACATACACATTTTCATTGTACATTCAAGAAATATACATCAAAACATACACATTTTCATTGTACATTCAAGAAATGTACATCAAAACATACACATTTTCATTGTACACTCAAGAAATGTACATCAAAACATACACATTTTCAGTGTACATTCAAGAAATGTACATCAAAACATACACATTTTCATTGTACATTCAACAAATGTACATCAAAACATACACATTTTCATTGTACATTCTAGAAATATAAATCAAAACATACACATTTTCATTGTATATACAAGAAATGTACATCAAAACATACACATTTTCATTGTACACTCAAGAAATGTACATCAAAACATACACATTTTCAGCGCACATTCAAGAAATGTATATCAAATCATACACATTTTCATTTTACGTTCCACAAATGTACATCAAAACATACAGATTTTCGTTCTACATTCAAGAAATGTATATCAAAACATACACATTTTCAGATTACATTCAAGAAATGTACATCAAAACATACACATTTTCATAGTATATACAAGAAATGTACATCAAAACATATACATTTTCATTGTATATACAAGAAATGTACATCAAAACATACACATTTTCAGTGTACATTCAAGAAATGTATATCAAAACATACACATTTACAGTGTACATTCAAGAAATGTACATCAAAACATACACATTTTCAGTATACATTCAAGAAATGTACATCAAAACATACACATTCTCATTGTGCATTCAAGAAATGTATATCAAAACATACACATTTTCAGTGTACATTCAAGAAATGTACATCAAAAGATACACATTTTCATTTTATATACAAGAAATGTACATCAAAACATACACATTTTCATTGTACATACAAGAAATTTACATCAAAACACACACATTTTCAGTGTACAATAAAGAAATGTACATCAAAACATACACATTTTCATTGTACATTCAAGAAATGTAGATCAAAACATACACATTTTCATTGTACATTCAAGAAATGTACATCAAAACATACACATTTTCAATGTCCACTCAAGAAATGTACATCAAAACATACACATTTTCATTGTACACTCAAGAAATGTACATCAAAACATACACATTTTCATTGTACATTCAAGAAATGTACATCAAAACATACACATTTTCATTGTACACTCAAGAAATGTACATCAAAACATAGACATTTTCAGTGTACACTAAAGAAATGTACATAAAAACATACACACTTTCATTGTACATTCAAGAAATGCACATCAAAACATACACATTTTCATTGTACATTCAAGAAATGTACATCAAAACATACACATTCTCATTGTACATTCAAGAAATGTACATCAAAACATACACTATCTCATTGTACATTCAAGAAATGTACATCAAAACATACACATTTTCATTGTACACTCAAGAAATGTACATCAAAACATACACATTTTCATTGTAAATTCAAGAAATGTATTTCAAAACATACACATTTTCATTGTTCATTCAAGAAATGTACATCAAAGCATACACATTTACATTGTACATTCAAGAAATGTACATCAAAACATACACATTTTCATTGTACATTCAAAGAATGTACATCAAAACATACACATTTTCATTGTACATTCAAGAAATGTACATCAAAACACACACATTTTCAGTGTACATTCAAGAAATGTATATCAAAACATACACATTTTCATTGTACATTCAAGAAATGTACATCAAAACATACAAATTTTCATTGTATATACAAGAAATGTACATAAAAACATACACATTTTCATTGTACATTAAAGAAAGGTACATCAAAACCTACACATTTTCAGTGTACATTCAAAAAATGTACATCAAAACATACACATTTTCATTGTACACTCAAGAAATGTACATCAAAACATACACATTTTCAGTGTACAATCAAGAAATGTACATAAAAACATACACACTTTCATTGTATATACCAGAAATGTACATCAAAACATACACATTTTCATTGTATATACCAGAAATGTACATCAAAACATACACATTTTCAGTGTACATTCAAGAAGTGTACATCAAAACATATACATTTTCATTGTATATACAAGAAATGTACATCAAAACATACACATTTTCAGTGTACATTTAAGAAATGTACATGAAAACATACATTTTCATTGTACATTCAAGAAATGTATATCAAAACATACACATTTTCAGATTACATTCAAGAAATGTACATCAAAACATACACATTTTCATTGTACATTCTAGAAATGTACATCAAAACATATACATTTTCATTGTACATTCAAGAAGTGTACATCAAAACATACACATTTTCATTGTACATTCAAGGAATGTACATCAAAACATACACATTTTTATTGTACATTCAAGAAATGTACATCAAAACACACACATTTTCAGTGTACATTCAAGAAATGTATATCAAAACATACACATTTTCAGTGTACATTCAAGAAATGTACATCAAAACATACAAATTTTCATTGTATATACAAGAAATGTACATCAAAACATACACATTTTCATTGTAAATTAAAGAAATGTACATCAAAACCTACAGATTTTCAGTGTACATTCAAGAAATGTACATCAAAACATACACATTTTCATTGTACACTCAAGAAATGTACATCAAAACATACACATTTTCAGTGTACATTCAAGAAATGTACATCAAAACATACACATTTTCATTGTATATACCAGATATGTACATCAAAACATACACATTTTCATTGTATATACAAGAAATGTACATCAAAACATACACATTTTCAGTGTACATTCAAGAAATGTACATCAAAACATACACGTTTTCACTGTATATACAAGAAATGTACATCAAAACATACACATTTTCATTGTATATACAAGAAATGTACATCAAAACATACACATTTTCAGTGTACATTCAAGAAATGTACATCAAGACATACACATTTTCATTGTACATTCAAGAAATGTACATCAAAACATACACATTTTCATTGTACACTCAAGAAATGTACATCAAAACATACACATTTTCATTGTACATTCAAGAAATGCACATCAAAACATACACATTTTCATTGTACATTCAAGAAATATACATCAAAACATACACATTTTCTTTGTACATTCAAGAAATGTACATCAAAACATACACATTCTCATTGTACATTCAAGAAATGTACATCAAAACATGCACATTTTGATTGGACACTCAAGAAATGTACATCAAAACATACACATTTTCATTGTACACTCAAGAAAAATACATCAAAACATACACATTTTCATTGTACATTCAAGAAATGTATACCAAAACATACACATTTTCATAGTACATTGAAGAAAGTACATCAAAACATACACATTTTCATTGTACATTCAAGAAATGTACATCAAAACATACACATTTTCATTGTACATTCAAAGAATGTACATCAAAACATACACATTTTCATTGTACATTCAAGAAATGTACCTCAAAACACACACATTTTCAGTGTACATTCAAGAAATGTATATCAAAACATACACATTTTCAGTGTACATTCAAGAAATGTACATCAAAACATACAAATTTTCATTGTATATACAAGAAATGTACATCAAAACATACACATTTTCATTGTACATTCAAGAAATGTACATCAAAACACACACATTTTCAGTGTACATTCAAGAAATGTATATCAAAACATACACATTTTCAGTGTACATTCAAGAAATGTACATCAAAACATACAAATTTTCATTGTATATACAAGAAATGTACATCAAAACATACACATTTTCATTGTATTTACAAGAAATGTACATCAAAATATACACATTTTCAGTGTACATTCAAGAAATGTACATCAAGACATACACATTTTCATTGTACATTCAAGAAATGTACATGAAAACATACACATTTTCATTGTACACTCAAGAAATGTACATCAAAACATACACATTTTCAGTGTACTTTCAAGAAATGTATATCAAAACATACACATTTTCATTGTACATTCAAGAAATATACATCAAAACATACACATTTTCATTGTACATTCAAGAAATGTACATCAAAACATACACATTTTCATTGTACATTCAAAAAATGTACATCAAAACATACACATTTTCATTGTACACTCAAGAAATGTACATCAAAACATACACATTTTCATTGTATATACAAGAAATGTACATCAAAACATACACATTTTCAGTGTACATTGAAGAAATGTATATCAAAACATACACATTTACAGTGTACATTCAAGAAATGTACATCAAAACATACACATTTTCAGTATACACTCAAGAAATGTACATGAAAACATATACATTTTCATTGTACATTCAAGAAATGTATATCAAAACATACACGTTTTCACTGTATATACAAGAAATGTACATCAAAACATACACATTTTCATTGTATATACAAGAAATGTACATCAAAACATACACATTTTCAGTGTACATTCAAGAAATGTACATCAAGACATACACATTTTCATTGTACATTCAAGAAATGTACATCAAAACATACACATTTTCATTGTACACTCAAGAAATGTACATCAAAACATACACATTTTCATTGTACATTCAAGAAATGCACATCAAAACATACACATTTTCATTGTACATTCAAGAAATATACATCAAAACATACACATTTTCTTTGTACATTCAAGAAATGTACATCAAAACATACACATTCTCATTGTACATTCAAGAAATGTACATCAAAACATGCACATTTTGATTGGACACTCAAGAAATGTACATCAAAACATACACATTTTCATTGTACACTCAAGAAAAATACATCAAAACATACACATTTTCATTGTACATTCAAGAAATGTATACCAAAACATACACATTTTCATAGTACATTGAAGAAAGTACATCAAAACATACACATTTTCATTGTACATTCAAGAAATGTACATCAAAACATACACATTTTCATTGTACATTCAAAGAATGTACATCAAAACATACACATTTTCATTGTACATTCAAGAAATGTACATCAAAACACACACATTTTCAGTGTACATTCAAGAAATGTATATCAAAACATACACATTTTCAGTGTACATTCAAGAAATGTACATCAAAACATACAAATTTTCATTGTATATACAAGAAATGTACATCAAAACATACACATTTTCATTGTATATACAAGAAATGTACATCAAAATATACACATTTTCAGTGTACATTCAAGAAATGTACATCAAGACATACACATTTTCATTGTACATTCAAGAAATGTACATGAAAACATACACATTTTCATTGTACACTCAAGAAATGTACATCAAAACATACACATTTTCAGTGTACTTTCAAGAAATGTATATCAAAACATACACATTTTCATTGTACATTCAAGAAATATACATCAAAACATACACATTTTCATTGTACATTCAAGAAATGTACATCAAAACATACACATTTTCATTGTACACTCAAGAAATGTACATCAAAACATACACATTTTCAGTGTACATTCAAGAAATGTACATCAAAACATACACATTTTCATTGTACATTCAACAAATGTACATCAAAACATACACATTTTCATTGTACATTCTAGAAATATAAATCAAAACATACACATTTTCATTGTATATACAAGAAATGTACATCAAAACATACACATTTTCATTGTACACTCAAGAAATGTACATCAAAACATACACATTTTCAGCGCACATTCAAGAAATGTATATCAAATCATACACATTTTCATTTTACGTTCCAGAAATGTACATCAAAACATACAGATTTTCGTTCTACATTCAAGAAATGTACATCAAAACATACACATTTTCATTGTACATTCAAGAAATATACATCAAAACATACACATTTTCATTGTACATTCAAGAAATGTACATCAAAACATACACATTTTCATTGTACACTCAAGAAATGTACATCAAAACATACACATTTTCAGTGTACATTCAAGAAATCTACATCAAAACATACACATTTTCATTGTACATTCAAGAAATGTACATCATAACATACACATTTTCATTGTACATTCTAGAAATATAAATCAAAACATACACATTTTCATTGTATATACAAGAAATGTACATCAAAACATACACATTTTCAGTGTACATTCAAGAAATGTATATCAAAACATACACATTTACAGTGTACATTCAAGAAATGTACATCAAAACATACACATTTTCAGTATACATTCAAGAAATGTACATGAAAACATATACATTTTCATTGTACATTCAGGAAATGTATATCAAAACATACACATTTTCAGTGTACATTCAAGAAATGTACATCAAAACATACACATTTTCATTGTATATACAAGAAATGTACATCAAAACATACACAGTTTCATTGTACACTAAAGAAATGTACATCAAAACATACACATTTTCAGTGTACATTCAAGAAATGTACATCAAAACATACACATTTTCATTGTACATTCAAGAAATGTACATCAAAACATACACATTTTCATTGTACACTCAAGAAATGTACATCAAAACATACACATTTTCATTGTATATACAAGAAATGTACATCAAAACATACACATTTTCAGTGTACATTGAAGAAATGTATATCAAAACATACACATTTACAGTGTACATTCAAGAAATGTACATCAAAACATACACATTTTCAGTATACATTCAAGAAATGTACATGAAAACATATACATTTTCATTGTACATTCAAGAAATGTATATCAAAACATACACGTTTTCACTGTATATACAAGAAATGTACATCAAAACATACACATTTTCATTGTATATACAAGAAATGTACATAAAAACATACACATTTTCAGTGTACATTCAAGAAATGTACATCAAGACATACACACTTTCATTGTACATTCAAGAAATGTACATCAAAACATACACATTTTCATTGTACACTCAAGAAATGCACATCAAAACATACACATTTTCATTGTACATTCAAGAAATGCACATCAAAACATACACATTTTCATTGTACATTCAAGAAATATACATCAAAACATACACATTTTCATTGTACATTCAAGAAATGTACATCAAAACATACACATTCTCATTGTACATTCAAGAAATGTACATCAAAACATACACATTTTGATTGTACACTCAAGAAATGTACATCAAAACATACACATTTTCAGTGTACACTCAAGAAATGTACATCAAAACATACACATTTTCATTGTACATTCAAGATATGTATATCAAGACATACACATTTTCATTGTACATTCAAGAAATGTACATCAAAACATACACATTTTCATTGTACATTCAAGAAAAGTACATCAAAACATACACATTTTCATTCTATATACAAGAAATGTACATCAAAACATACACATTTTCAGTGTACATTCAAGAAATGTACATCAAGACATACAAATTTTCATTGTATATACAAGAAATGTACATCAAAACATACACATTTTCATTGTACATTAAAGAAATGTACATCAGAACCTACACATTTTCAGTGTACATTCAAGAAATGTACATCAAAACATACACATTTTCATTGTACACTCAAGAAATGTACATCAAAACATACACATTTTCAGTGTACATTCAAGAAATGTACATCAAAACATACACATTTTCATTGCATATACCAGAAATGTACATCAAAACATACACATTTCATTGTATATACAAGAAACGTACATCAAAACATACACATTTTCAGTGTACATTCAAGAAATGTACATCAAAACATATACATTTTCATTGTATATACAAGAAATGTACATCAAAACATACACATTTTCAGTGTACATTCAAGAAATGTACATGAAAACATATACATTTTCATTGTACATTCAAGAAATGTATATCAAAACATACACATTTTCAGATTACATTCAAGAAATGTACATCAAAACATACACATTTTCATAGTATATACAAGAAATGTACATCAAAACATATACATTTTCATTGTATATACAAGAAATGTACATCAAAACATACACATTTTCAGTGTACATTCAAGAAATGTATATCAAAACATACACATTTACAGTGTACATTCAAGAAATGTACATCAAAACATACACATTTTCAGTATACATTCAAGAAATGTACATCAAAACATACACATTCTCATTGTGCATTCAAGAAATGTATATCAAAACATACACATTTTCAGTGTACATTCAAGAAATGTACATCAAAACATACACATTTTCATTTTATATACAAGAAATGTACATCAAAACATACACATTTTCATTGTACATACAAGAAATTTACATCAAAACACACACATTTTCAGTGTACAATAAAGAAATGTACATCAAAACATACACATTTTCATTGTACATTCAAGAAATGTAGATCAAAACATACACATTTTCATTGTACATTCAAGAAATGTACATCAAAACATACACATTTTCAATGTACACTCAAGAAATGTACATCAAAACATACACATTTTCATTGTACACTCAAGAAATGTACATCAAAACATACACATTTTCATTGTACATTCAAGAAATGTACATCAAAACATACACATTTTCATTGTACACTCAAGAAATGTACATCAAAACATACACATTTTCAGTGTACACTAAAGAAATGTACATCAAAACATACACACTTTCATTGTACATTCAAGAAATGCACATCAAAACATACACATTTTCATTGTACATTCAAGAAATGTACATCAAAACATACACATTCTCATTGTACATTCAAGAAATGTACATCAAAACATACACATTCTCATTGTACATTCAAGAAATGTACATCAAAACATACACATTTTCATTGTACACTCAAGAAATGTACATCAAAACATACACATTTTCATTGTAAATTCAAGAAATGTATTTCAAAACATACACATTTTCATTGTTCATTCAAGAAATGTACATCAAAGCATACACATTTACATTGTACATTCAAGAAATGTACATCAAAACATACACATTTTCATTGTACATTCAAAGAATGTACATCAAAACATACACATTTTCATTGTACATTCAAGAAATGTACATCAAAACACACACATTCTCAGTGTACATTCAAGAAATGTATATCAAAACATACACATTTTCAGTGTACATTCAAGAAATGTACATCAAAACATACAAATTTTCATTGTATATACAAGAAATGTACATAAAAACATACACATTTTCATTGTACATTAAAGAAAGGTACATCAAAACCTACACATTTTCAGTGTACATTCAAAAAATGTACATCAAAACATACACATTTTCATTGTACACTCAAGAAATGTACATCAAAACATACACATTTTCAGTGTACAATCAAGAAATGTACATAAAAACATACACACTTTCATTGTATATACCAGAAATGTACATCAAAACATACACATTTTCATTGTATATACCAGAAATGTACATCAAAACATACACATTTTCAGTGTACATTCAAGAAGTGTACATCAAAACATATACATTTTCATTGTATATACAAGAAATGTACATCAAAACATACACATTTTCAGTGTACATTTAAGAAATGTACATGAAAACATACATTTTCATTGTACATTCAAGAAATGTATATCAAAACATACACATTTTCAGATTACATTCAAGAAATGTACATCAAAACATACACATTTTCATTGTACATTCTAGAAATGTACATCAAAACATATACATTTTCATTGTACATTCAAGAAGTGTACATCAAAACATACACATTTTCATTGTACATTCAAGGAATGTACATCAAAACATACACATTTTTATTGTACATTCAAGAAATGTACATCAAAACACACACATTTTCAGTGTACATTCAAGAAATGTATATCAAAACATACACATTTTCAGTGTACATTCAAGAAATGTACATCAAAACATACAAATTTTCATTGTATATACAAGAAATGTACATCAAAACATACACATTTTCATTGTACATTAAAGAAATGTACATCAAAACCTACAGATTTTCAGTGTACATTCAAGAAATGTACATCAAAACATACACATTTTCATTGTACACTCAAGAAATGTACATAAAAACATACACATTTTCAGTGTACATTCAAGAAATGTACATCAAAACATACACATTTTCATTGTATATACCAGATATGTACATCAAAACATACACATTTTCAGTGTACATTCAAGAAATGTACATCAAAACATACACGTTTTCACTGTATATACAAGAAATGTACATCAAAACATACACATTTTCATTGTATATACAAGAAATGTACATCAAAACATACACATTTTCAGTGTACATTCAAGAAATGTACATCAAGACATACACATTTTCATTGTACATTCAAGAAATGTACATCAAAACATACACATTTTCATTGTACACTCAAGAAATGTACATCAAAACATACACATTTTCATTGTACATTCAAGAAATGCACATCAAAACATACACATTTTCATTGTACATTCAAGAAATATACATCAAAACATACACATTTTCTTTGTACATTCAAGAAATGTACATCAAAACATACACATTCTCATTGTACATTCAAGAAATGTACATCAAAACATGCACATTTTGATTGGACACTCAAGAAATGTACATCAAAACATACACATTTTCATTGTACACTCAAGAAAAATACATCAAAACATACACATTTTCATTGTACATTCAAGAAATGTATACCAAAACATACACATTTTCATAGTACATTGAAGAAAGTACATCAAAACATACACATTTTCATTGTACATTCAAGAAATGTACATCAAAACATACACATTTTCATTGTACATTCAAAGAATGTACATCAAAACATACACATTTTCACTGTACATTCAAGAAATGTACATCAAAACACACACATTTTCAGTGTACATTCAAGAAATGTATATCAAAACATACACATTTTCAGTGTACATTCAAGAAATGTACATCAAAACATACAAATTTTCATTGTATATACAAGAAATGTACATCAAAACATACACATTTTCATTGTATATACAAGAAATGTACATCAAAATATACACATTTTCAGTGTACATTCAAGAAATGTACATCAAGACATACACATTTTCATTGTACATTCAAGAAATGTACATGAAAACATACACATTTTCATTGTACACTCAAGAAATGTACATCAAAACATACACATTTTCAGTGTACTTTCAAGAAATGTATATCAAAACATACACATTTTCATTGTACATTCAAGAAATATACATCAAAACATACACATTTTCATTGTACATTCAAGAAATGTACATCAAAACATACACATTTTCATTGTACACTCAAGAAATGTACATCAAAACATACACATTTTCAGTGTACATTCAAGAAATGTACATCAAAACATACACATTTTCATTGTACATTCAACAAATGTACATCAAAACATACACATTTTCATTGTACATTCTAGAAATATAAATCAAAACATACACATTTTCATTGTATATACAAGAAATGTACATCAAAACATACACATTTTCATTGTACACTCAAGAAATGTACATCAAAACATACATATTTTCAGCGCACATTCAAGAAATGTATATCAAATCATACACATTTTCATTTTACGTTCCAGAAATGTACATCAAAACATACAGATTTTCGTTCTACATTCAAGAAATGTATATCAAAACATACACATTTTCAGATTACATTCAAGAAATGTACATCAAAACATACACATTTTCATAGTATATACAAGAAATGTACATCAAAACATATACATTTTCATTGTATATACAAGAAATGTACATCAAAACATACACATTTTCAGTGTACATTCAAGAAATGTATATCAAAACATACACATTTACAGTGTACATTCAAGAAATGTACATCAAAACATACACATTTTCAGTATACATTCAAGAAATGTACATCAAAACATACACATTCTCATTGTGCATTCAAGAAATGTATATCAAAACATACACATTTTCAGTGTACATTCAAGAAATGTACATCAAAAGATACACATTTTCATTTTATATACAAGAAATGTACATCAAAACATACACATTTTCATTGTACATACAAGAAATTTACATCAAAACACACACATTTTCAGTGTACAATAAAGAAATGTACATCAAAACATACACATTTTCATTGTACATTCAAGAAATGTAGATCAAAACATACACATTTTCATTGTACATTCAAGAAATGTACATCAAAACATACACATTTTCAATGTACACTCAAGAAATGTACATCAAAACATACACATTTTCATTGTACACTCAAGAAATGTACATCAAAACATACACATTTTCATTGTACATTCAAGAAATGTACATCAAAACATACACATTTTCATTGTACACTCAAGAAATGTACATCAAAACATACACATTTTCAGTGTACACTAAAGAAATGTACATAAAAACATACACACTTTCATTGTACATTCAAGAAATGCACATCAAAACATACACATTTTCATTGTACATTCAAGAAATGTACATCAAAACATACACATTCTCATTGTACATTCAAGAAATGTACATCAAAACATACACATTCTCATTGTACATTCAAGAAATGTACATCAAAACATACACATTTTCATTGTACACTCAAGAAATGTACATCAAAACATACACATTTTCATTGTAAATTCAAGAAATGTATTTCAAAACATACACATTTTCATTGTTCATTCAAGAAATGTACATCAAAGCATACACATTTACATTGTACATTCAAGAAATGTACATCAAAACATACACATTTTCATTGTACATTCAAAGAATGTACATCAAAACATACACATTTTCATTGTACATTCAAGAAATGTACATCAAAACACACACATTTTCAGTGTACATTCAAGAAATGTATATCAAAACATACACATTTTCAGTGTACATTCAAGAAATGTACATCAAAACATACAAATTTTCATTGTATATACAAGAAATGTACATAAAAACATACACATTTTCATTGTACATTAAAGAAAGGTACATCAAAACCTACACATTTTCAGTGTACATTCAAAAAATGTACATCAAAACATACACATTTTCATTGTACACTCAAGAAATGTACATCAAAACATACACATTTTCAGTGTACAATCAAGAAATGTACATAAAAACATACACACTTTCATTGTATATACCAGAAATGTACATCAAAACATACACATTTTCATTGTATATACCAGAAATGTACATCAAAACATACACATTTTCAGTGTACATTCAAGAAGTGTACATCAAAACATATACATTTTCATTGTATATACAAGAAATGTACATCAAAACATACACATTTTCAGTGTACATTTAAGAAATGTACATGAAAACATACATTTTCATTGTACATTCAAGAAATGTATATCAAAACATACACATTTTCAGATTACATTCAAGAAATGTACATCAAAACATACACATTTTCATTGTACATTCTAGAAATGTACATCAAAACATATACATTTTCATTGTACATTCAAGAAGTGTACATCAAAACATACACATTTTCATTGTACATTCAAGGAATGTACATCAAAACATACACATTTTTATTGTACATTCAAGAAATGTACATCAAAACACACACATTTTCAGTGTACATTCAAGAAATGTATATCAAAACATACACATTTTCAGTGTACATTCAAAAAATGTACATCAAAACATACACATTTTCATTGTACACTCAAGAAATGTACATCAAAACATACACATTTTCAGTGTACAATCAAGAAATGTACATAAAAACATACACACTTTCATTGTATATACCAGAAATGTACATCAAAACATACACATTTTCATTGTATATACCAGAAATGTACATCAAAACATACACATTTTCAGTGTACATTCAAGAAGTGTACATCAAAACATATACATTTTCATTGTATATACAAGAAATGTACATCAAAACATACACATTTTCATTGTACACTCAAGAAATGTACATCAAAACATACACATTTTCAGCGCACATTCAAGAAATGTATATCAAATCATACACATTTTCATTTTACGTTCCAGAAATGTACATCAAAACATACAGATTTTCGTTCTACATTCAAGAAATGTACATCAAAACATACACATTTTCATTGTACATTCAAGAAATATACATCAAAACATACACATTTTCATTGTACATTCAAGAAATGTACATCAAAACATACACATTTTCATTGTACACTCAAGAAATGTACATCAGAACATACACATTTTCAGTGTACATTCAAGAAATCTACATCAAAACATACACATTTTCATTGTACATTCAAGAAATGTACATCAAAACATACACATTTTCATTGTACATTCTAGAAATATAAATCAAAACATACACATTTTCATTGTATATACAAGAAATGTACATCAAAACATACACATTTTCAGTGTACATTCAAGAAATGTATATCAAAACATACACATTTACAGTGTACATTCAAGAAATGTACATCAAAACATACACATTTTCAGTATACATTCAAGAAATGTACATGAAAACATATACATTTTCATTGTACATTCAGGAAATGTATATCAAAACATACACATTTTCAGTGTACATTCAAGAAATGTACATCAAAACATACACATTTTCATTGTATATACAAGAAATGTACATCAAAACATACACATTTTTATTGTACACTAAAGAAATGTACATCAAAACATACACATTTTCAGTGTACATTCAAGAAATGTACATCAAAACATACACATTTTCATTGTACATTCAAGAAATGTACATCAAAACATACACATTTTCATTGTACACTCAAGAAATGTACATCAAAACATACACATTTTCATTGTATATACAAGAAATGTACATCAAAACATACACATTTTCAGTGTACATTGAAGAAATGTATATCAAAACATACACATTTACAGTGTACATTCAAGAAATGTACATCAAAACATACACATTTTCAGTATACATTCAAGAAATGTACATGAAAACATATACATTTTCATTGTACATTCAAGAAATGTATATCAAAACATACACGTTTTCACTGTATATACAAGAAATGTACATCAAAACATACACATTTTCATTGTATATACAAGAAATGTACATCAAAACATACACATTTTCAGTGTACATTCAAGAAATGTACATCAAGACATACACACTTTCATTGTACATTCAAGAAATGTACATCAAAACATACACATTTTCATTGTACACTCAAGAAATGCACATCAAAACATACACATTTTCATTGTACATTCAAGAAATGCACATCAAAACATACACATTTTCATTGTACATTCAAGAAATATACATCAAAACATACACATTTTCATTGTACATTCAAGAAATGTACATCAAAACATACACATTCTCATTGTACATTCAAGAAATGTACATCAAAACATACACATTTTGATTGTACACTCAAGAAATGTACATCAAAACATACACATTTTCAGTGTACACTCAAGAAATGTACATCAAAACATACACATTTTCATTGTACATTCAAGATATGTATATCAAGACATACATATTTTCATTGTACATTCAAGAAATGTACGTCAAAACATACACATTTTCATTGTACATTCAAGAAAAGTACATCAAAACATACAAATTTTCATTCTATATACAAGAAATGTACATCAAAACATACACATTTTCAGTGTACATTCAAGAAATGTACATCAAGACATACAAATTTTCATTGTATATACAAGAAATGTACATCAAAACATACACATTTTCATTGTACATTAAAGAAATGTACATCAGAACCTACACATTTTCAGTGTACATTCAAGAAATGTACATCAAAACATACACATTTTCATTGTACACTCAAGAAATGTACATCAAAACATACACATTTTCAGTGTACATTCAAGAAATGTACATCAAAACATACACATTTTCATTGCATATACCAGAAATGTACATCAAAACATACACATTTCATTGTATATACAAGAAACGTACATCAAAACATACACATTTTCAGTGTACATTCAAGAAATGTACATCAAAACATATACATTTTCATTGTATATACAAGAAATGTACATCAAAACATACACATTTTCAGTGTACATTCAAGAAATGTACATGAAAACATATACATTTTCATTGTACATTCAAGAAATGTATATCAAAACATACACATTTTCAGATTACATTCAAGAAATGTACATCAAAACATACACATTTTCATAGTATATACAAGAAATGTACATCAAAACATATACATTTTCATTGTATATACAAGAAATGTACATCAAAACATACACATTTTCAGTGTACATTCAAGAAATGTATATCAAAACATACACATTTACAGTGTACATTCAAGAAATGTACATCAAAACATACACATTTTCAGTATACATTCAAGAAATGTACATCAAAACATACACATTCTCATTGTGCATTTAAGAAATGTATATCAAAACATACACATTTTCAGTGTACATTCAAGAAATGTACATCAAAACATACACATTTTCATTTTATATACAAGAAATGTACATCAAAACATACACATTTTCATTGTACATACAAGAAATTTACATCAAAACACACACATTTTCAGTGTACAATAAAGAAATGTACATCAAAACATACACATTTTCATTGTACATTCAAGAAATGTAGATCAAAACATACACATTTTCATTGTACATTCAAGAAATGTACATCAAAACATACACATTTTCAATGTACACTCAAGAAATGTACATCAAAACATACACATTTTCATTGTACACTCAAGAAATGTACATCAAAACATACACATTTTCATTGTACATTCAAGAAATGTACATCAAAACATACACATTTTCATTGTACACTCAAGAAATGTACATCAAAACATACACATTTTCAGTGTACACTAAAGAAATGTACATCAAAACATACACACTTTCATTGTACATTCAAGAAATGCACATCAAAACATACACATTTTCATTGTACATTCAAGAAATGTACATCAAAACATACACATTCTCATTGTACATTCAAGAAATGTACATCAAAACATACACATTCTCATTGTACATTCAAGAAATGTACATCAAAACATACACATTTTCATTGTACACTCAAGAAATGTACATCAAAACATACACATTTTCATTGTAAATTCAAGAAATGTATTTCAAAACATACACATTTTCATTGTTCATTCAAGAAATGTACATCAAAGCATACACATTTACATTGTACATTCAAGAAATGTACATCAAAACATACACATTTTCATTGTACATTCAAAGAATGTACATCAAAACATACACATTTTCATTGTACATTCAAGAAATGTACATCAAAACACACACATTTTCAGTGTACATTCAAGAAATGTATATCAAAACATACACATTTTCAGTGTACATTCAAGAAATGTACATCAAAACATACAAATTTTCATTGTATATACAAGAAATGTACATAAAAACATACACATGTTCATTGTACATTAAAGAAAGGTACATCAAAACCTACACATTTTCAGTGTACATTCAAAAAATGTACATCAAAACATACACATTTTCATTGTACACTCAAGAAATGTACATCAAAACATACACATTTTCAGTGTACAATCAAGAAATGTACATAAAAACATACACACTTTCATTGTATATACCAGAAATGTACATCAAAACATACACATTTTCATTGTATATACCAGAAATGTACATCAAAACATACACATTTTCAGTGTACATTCAAGAAGTGTACATCAAAACATATACATTTTCATTGTATATACAAGAAATGTACATCAAAACATACACATTTTCAGTGTACATTTAAGAAATGTACATGAAAACATACATTTTCATTGTACATTCAAGAAATGTATATCAAAACATACACATTTTCAGATTACATTCAAGAAATGTACATCAAAACATACACATTTTCATTGTACATTCAAGAAATGTACATCAAAACATATACATTTTCATTGTACATTCAAGAAGTGTACATCAAAACATACACATTTTCATTGTACATTCAAGGAATGTACATCAAAACATACACATTTTTATTGTACATTCAAGAAATGTACATCAAAACACACACATTTTCAGTGTACATTCAAGAAATGTATATCAAAACATACACATTTTCAGTGTACATTCAAGAAATGTACATCAAAACATACAAATTTTCATTGTATATACAAGAAATGTACATCAAAACATACACATTTTCATTGTACATTAAAGAAATGTACATCAAAACCTACAGATTTTCAGTGTACATTCAAGAAATGTACATCAAAACATACACATTTTCATTGTACACTCAAGAAATGTACATCAAAACATACACATTTTCAGTGTACATTCAAGAAATGTACATCAAAACATACACATTTTCATTGTATATACCAGATATGTACATCAAAACATACACATTTTCATTGTATATACAAGAAATGTACATCAAAACATACACATTTTCAGTGTACATTCAAGAAATGTACATCAAAACATACATTTTCATTGTATATACAAGAAATGTACATCAAAACATACACATTTTCAGGGTACATTCAAGAAATGTATATCAAAACATACACATTTACAGTGTAAATTAAAGAAATGTACATCAAAACATACACATTTTTAGTATACATTCAAGAAATGTACATGAAAACATATACATTTTCATTGTACAATCAAGAAATGTACATCAAAACATACACATTCTCATTGTACATTCAAGAAATGTACATCAAAACATGCACATTTTGATTGGACACTCAAGAAATGTACATCAAAACATACACATTTTCATTGTACACTCAAGAAAAATACATCAAAACATACACATTTTCATTGTACATTCAAGAAATGTATACCAAAACATACACATTTTCATTGTACATTGAAGAAAGTACATCAAAACATACACATTTTCATTGTACATTCAAGAAATGTACATCAAAACATACACATTTTCATTGTACATTCAAAGAATGTACATCAAAACATACACATTTTCATTGTACATTCAAGAAATGTACATCAAAACACACACATTTTCAGTGTACATTCAAGAAATGTACATCAAAACATACACATTTTCAGTGTACTTTCAAGAAATGTATATCAAAACATACACATTTTCATTGTACATTCAAGAAATGTACATCAAAGCATACACATTTTCATTGTACATTCAAGAAATGTACATCAAAACATACACATTTTCATTGTACATTCAAGAAATATACATCAAAACATACACATTTTCATTGTACATTCAAGAAATGTACATCAAAACATACACATTTTCATTGTACACTCAAGAAATGTACATCAAAACATACACATTTTCAGTGTACATTCAAGAAATGTACATCAAAACATACACATTTTCATTGTACATTCAACAAATGTACATCAAAACATACACATTTTCATTGTACATTCTAGAAATATAAATCAAAACATACACATTTTCATTGTATATACAAGAAATGTACATCAAAACATACACATTTTCATTGTACACTCAAGAAATGTACATCAAAACATACACATTTTCAGCGCACATTCAAGAAATGTATATCAAATCATACACATTTTCATTTTACGTTCCAGAAATGTACATCAAAACATACAGATTTTCGTTCTACATTCAAGAAATGTACATCAAAACATACACATTTTCATTGTACATTCAAGAAATATACATCAAAACATACACATTTTCATTGTACATTCAAGAAATGTACATCAAAACATACACATTTTCATTGTACACTCAAGAAATGTACATCAAAACATACACATTTTCAGTGTACATTCAAGAAATCTACATCAAAACATACACATTTTCATTGTACATTCAAGAAATGTACATCAAAACATACACATTTTCATTGTACATTCTAGAAATATAAATCAAAACATACACATTTTCATTGTATATACAAGAAATGTACATCAAAACATACACATTTTCAGTGTACATTCAAGAAATGTATATCAAAACATACACATTTACAGTGTACATTCAAGAAATGTACATCAAAACATACACATTTTCAGTATACATTCAAGAAATGTACATGAAAACATATACATTTTCATTGTACATTCAGGAAATGTATATCAAAACATACACATTTTCAGTGTACATTCAAGAAATGTACATCAAAACATACACATTTTCATTGTATATACAAGAAATGTACATCAAAACATACACATTTTCATTGTACACTAAAGAAATGTACATCAAAACATACACATTTTCAGTGTACATTCAAGAAATGTACATCAAAACATACACATTTTCATTGTACATTCAAGAAATGTACATCAAAACATACACATTTTCATTGTACACTCAAGAAATGTACATCAAAACATACACATTTTCATTGTATATACAAGAAATGTACATCAAAACATACACATTTTCAGTGTACATTGAAGAAATGTATATCAAAACATACACATTTACAGTGTACATTCAAGAAATGTACATCAAAACATACACATTTTCAGTATACATTCAAGAAATGTACATGAAAACATATACATTTTCATTGTACATTCAAGAAATGTATATCAAAACATACACGTTTTCACTGTATATACAAGAAATGTACATCAAAACATACACATTTTCATTGTATATACAAGAAATGTACATCAAAACATACACATTTTCAGTGTACATTCAAGAAATGTACATCAAGACATACACACTTTCATTGTACATTCAAGAAATGTACATCAAAACATACACATTTTCATTGTACACTCAAGAAATGCACATCAAAACATACACATTTTCATTGTACATTCAAGAAATGCACATCAAAACATACACATTTTCATTGTACATTCAAGAAATATACATCAAAACATACACATTTTCATTGTACATTCAAGAAATGTACATCAAAACATACACATTCTCATTGTACATTCAAGAAATGTACATCAAAACATACACATTGTGATTGTACACTCAAGAAATGTACATCAAAACATACACATTTTCAGTGTACACTCAAGAAATGTACATCAAAACATACACATTTTCATTGTACATTCAAGATATGTATATCAAGACATACACATTTTCATTGTACATTCAAGAAATGTACATCAAAACATACACATTTTCATTGTACATTCAAGAAAAGTACATCAAAACATACACATTTTCATTGTATATACAAGAAATGTACATCAAAACATACACATTTTCAGTGTACATTCAAGAAATGTACATCAAGACATACAAATTTTCATTGTATATACAAGAAATGTACATCAAAACATACACATTTTCATTGTACATTAAAGAAATGTACATCAGAACCTACACATTTTCAGTGTACATTCAAGAAATGTACATCAAAACATACACATTTTCATTGTACACTCAAGAAATGTACATCAAAACATACACATTTTCAGTGTACATTCAAGAAATATACATCAAAACATACACATTTTCATTGCATATACCAGAAATGTAAATCAAAACATACACATTTCATTGTATATACAAGAAACGTACATCAAAACATACACATTTTCAGTGTACATTCAAGAAATGTACATCAAAACATATACACTTTCATTGTGTATACAAGAAATGTACATCAAAACATACACATTTTCAGTGTACATTCAAGAAATGTACATGAAAACATATACATTTTCATTGTACATTCAAGAAATGTATATCAAAACATACACATTTTCAGATTACATTCAAGAAATGTACATCAAAACATACACATTTTCATAGTATATACAAGAAATGTACATCAAAACATATACATTTTCATTGTATATACAAGAAATGTACATCAAAACATACACATTTTCAGTGTACATTCAAGAAATGTATATCAAAACATACACATTTGCAGTGTACATTCAAGAAATGTACATCAAAACATACACATTTTCAGTATACATTCAAGAAATGTACATCAAAACATACACATTCTCATTGTGCATTCAAGAAATGTATATCAAAACATACACATTTTCAGTGTACATTCAAGAAATGTACATCAAAACATACACATTTTCATTTTATATACAAGAAATGTACATCAAAACATACACATTTTCATTGTACATACAAGAAATTTACATCAAAACACACACATTTTCAGTGTACAATAAAGAAATGTACATCAAAACATACACATTTTCATTGTACATTCAAGAAATGTAGATCAAAACATACACATTTTCATTGTACATTCAAGAAATGTACATCAAAACATACACATTTTCAATGTACACTCAGGAAATGTACATCAAAACATACACATTTTCATTGTACACTCAAGAAATGTACATCAAAACATACACATTTTCGTTGTACATTCAAGAAATGTACATCAAAACATACACATTTTCATTGTACACTCAAGAAATGTACATCAAAACATACACATTTTCAGTGTACACTAAAGAAATGTACATCAAAACATACACACTTTCATTGTACATTCAAGAAATGCACATCAAAACATACACATTTTCATTGTACATTCAAGAAATGTACATCAAAACATACACATTCTCATTGTACATTCAAGAAATGTACATCAAAACATACACATTCTCATTGTACATTCAAGAAATGTACATCAAAACACACATTTTCATTGTACACTCAAGAAATGTACATCAAAACATACACATTTTCATTGTAAATTCAAGAAATGTATTTCAAAACATACACATTTTCATTGTTCATTCAAGAAATGTACATCAAAGCATACACATTTTCATTGTACATTCAAGAAATGTACATCAAAACATACACATTTTCATTGTACATTCAAAGAATGTACATCAAAACATACACATTTTCATTGTACATTCAAGAAATGTACATCAAAACACACACATTTTCAGTGTACATTCAAGAAATGTATATCAAAACATACACATTTTCAGTGTACATTCAAGAAATGTACATCAAAACATACAAATTTTCATTGTATATACAAGAAATGTACATAAAAACATACACATTTTCATTGTACATTAAAGAAAGGTACATCAAAACCTACACATTTTCAGTGTACATTCAAAAAATGTACATCAAAACATACACATTTTCATTGTACACTCAAGAAATGTACATCAAAACATACACATTTTCAGTGTACAATCAAGAAATGTACATAAAAACATACACACTTTCATTGTATATACCAGAAATGTACATCAAAACATACACATTTTCATTGTATATACCAGAAATGTACATCAAAACATACACACTTTCAGTGTACATTCAAGAAGTGTACATCAAAACATATACATTTTCATTGTATATACAAGAAATGTACATCAAAACATACACATTTTCAGTGTACATTTAAGAAATGTACATGAAAACATACATTTTCATTGTACATTCAAGAAATGTATATCAAAACATACACATTTTCAGATTACATTCAAGAAATGTACATCAAAACATACATATTTTCATTGTACATTCAAGAAATGTACATCAAAACATATACATTTTCATTGTACATTCAAGAAGTGTACTTCAAAACATACACATTTTCATTGTACATTCAAGGAATGTACATCAAAACATACACATTTTTATTGTACATTCAAGAAATGTACATCAAAACACACACATTTTCAGTGTACATTCAAGAAATGTATATCAAAACATACACATTTTCAGTGTACATTCAAGAAATGTACATCAAAACATACAAATTTTCATTGTATATACAAGAAATGTACATCAAAACATACACATTTTCATTGTACATTAAAGAAATGTACATCAAAACCTACAGATTTTCAGTGTACATTCAAGAAATGTACATCAAAACATACACATTTTCATTGTACACTCAAGAAATGTACATCAAAACGTACACATTTTCAGTGTACATTCAAGAAATGTACATCAAAACATACACATTTTCATTGTATATACCAGATATGTACATCAAAACATACACATTTTCATTGTATATACAAGAAATGTACATCAAAACATACACATTTTCAGTGTACATTCAAGAAATGTACATCAAAACATACATTTTCATTGTATATACAAGAAATGTACATCAAAACATACACATTTTCAGGGTACATTCAAGAAATGTATATCAAAACATACACATTTACAGTGTAAATTAAAGAAATGTACATCAAAACATACACATTTTTAGTATACATTCAAGAAATGTACATGAAAACATATACATTTTCATTGTACAATCAAGAAATGTATATCAAAACATACACATTTTCAGTGTACATTCAAGAAATGTACATCAAAACATACACATTTTCATTGTATATACAAGAAATGTACATCAAAACATACACATTTTCATTGTACACTAAAGAAATGTACATCAAAACATACACATTTTCAGTGAACATTCAAGAAATGTACATCAAAACATACACATTTTCAGTGTACATTCAAGAAATGTAGATCAAAACATACACATTTCCATTGTACATTCAAGAAATGTACATCAAAACATACACATTTTCATTGTACACTCAAGAAATGTACATCAAAACATACACATTTACATTGTACACTCAAGAAATGTACATCAAAACATACACTTTTTCATTGTACATTCAAGAAATGTATATCAAAACATACACATTTTCATTGTACATTCAAGAAATGTACATCAAAACATACACATTTTCAGGGTACATTCAAGAAATGTATAACAAAAAATACACATTTTCAGTGTACATTCAAGCTATGTACATCAAAACAAACACATTTTCATTGTACACTAAAGAAATATACATCAAAACATACACATTTTCATTGTACATTCAAGAAATATACATCAAAACATACACATTTTCATTGTACATTCAAGAAATGTACATCAAAACATACACATTTTCATTGCACATTCAAGGACTGTACATCAAAAGATACACATTTTCATTGTACATTCAAGAAATGTACATTTAAACATTCACATTTTCATTGTACATTCAAGAAATGTACATCAAAACATACACATTTTCATTGTACATTCAAGAAATGTACATCAAAACATACACATTTTCATTGTACATTCAAGGAATGTACATCAAAAGATACACATTTTCATTGTACATTCAAGAAATGTACATCAAAACACACACATTTTCAGTGTACATTCTAGAAATGTATATCAAAACATACACATTTTCAGTGTACATTCAAGAAATGTTCATCAAAACATACAAATTTTCATTGTATATACAAGAAATGTAAATCAAAACATAAACATTGTCATTGTACATTAAAGAAATGTACATCAAAACCTACAAATTTTCAGTGTACATTCAAGAAATGTACATCAAAACATACACATTTTCATTGTATATACAAGAAATGTACATCAAAACATACACATTTTCATTGTACACTAAAGAAATGTACATCAAAACATACACATTTTCAGTGTACATTCAAGAAATGTACATCAAAACATACACATTTTCATTGTAAATTCAAGAAATGTAGATCAAAACATACACATTTTCAGTGTACATTCAAAAAATGTACATCAAAACATACACATTTTCATTGTACATTCAAGAAATGTATATCAAAACATACACATTTTCAGATTACATTCAAGAAATGTACATCAAAACATACACATTTTCATAGTATATACAAGAAATGTACATCAAAACATATACATTTTCATTGTATATACAAGAAATGTACATCAAAACATACACATTTTCATTGCATATACCAGAAATGTAAATCAAAACATACACATTTCATTGTATATACAAGAAACGTACATCAAAACATACACATTTTCAGTGTACATTCAAGAAATGTACATCAAAACATATACATTTTCATTGTATATACAAGAAATGTACATCAAAACATACACATTTTCAGTGTACATTCAAGAAATGTACATGAAAACATATACATTTTCATTGTACATTCAAGAAATGTATATCAAAACATACACATTTTCAGATTACATTCAAGAAATGTACATCAAAACATACACATTTTCATAGTATATACAAGAAATGTACATCAAAACATATACATTTTCATTGTATATACAAGAAATGTACATCAAAACATACACATTTTCAGTGTACATTCAAGAAATGTATATCAAAACATACACATTTACAGTGTACATTCAAGAAATGTACATCAAAACATACACATTTTCAGTATACATTCAAGAAATGTACATCAAAACATACACATTCTCATTGTGCATTCAAGAAATGTATATCAAAACATACACATTTTCAGTGTACATTCAAGAAATGTACATCAAAACATACACATTTTCATTTTATATACAAGAAATGTACATCAAAACATACACATTTTCATTGTACATACAAGAAATTTACATCAAAACACACACATTTTCAGTGTACAATAAAGAAATGTACATCAAAACATACACATTTTCATTGTACATTCAAGAAATGTAGATCAAAACATACACATTTTCATTGTACATTCAAGAAATGTACATCAAAACATACACATTTTCAATGTACACTCAAGAAATGTACATCAAAACATACACATTTTCATTGTACACTCAAGAAATGTACATCAAAACATACACATTTTCATTGTACATTCAAGAAATGTACATCAAAACATACACATTTTCATTGTACACTCAAGAAATGTACATCAAAACATACACATTTTCAGTGTACACTAAAGAAATGTACATCAAAACATACACACTTTCATTGTACATTCAAGAAATGCACATCAAAACATACACATTTTCATTGTACATTCAAGAAATGTACATCAAAACATACACATTCTCATTGTACATTCAAGAAATGTACATCAAAACATACACATTCTCATTGTACATTCAAGAAATGTACATCAAAACATACACATTTTCATTGTACACTCAAGAAATGTACATCAAAACATACACATTTTCATTGTAAATTCAAGAAATGTATTTCAAAACATACACATTTTCATTGTTCATTCAAGAAATGTACATCAAAGCATACACATTTTCATTGTACATTCAAGAAATGTACATCAAAACATACACATTTTCATTGTACATTCAAAGAATGTACATCAAAAAATACACATTTTCATTGTACATTCAAGAAATGTACATCAAAACACACACATTTTCAGTGTACATTCAAGAAATGTATATCAAAACATACACATTTTCAGTGTACATTCAAGAAATGTACATCAAAACATACAAATTTTCATTGTATATACAAGAAATGTACATAAAAACATACACATTTTCATTGTACATTAAAGAAAGGTACATCAAAACCTACACATTTTCAGTGTACATTCAAAAAATGTACATCAAAACATACACATTTTCATTGTACACTCAAGAAATGTACATCAAAACATACACATTTTCAGTGTACAATCAAGAAATGTACATAAAAACATACACACTTTCATTGTATATACCGCCTGGGGTGTACGCTTGCATCAATTTTGGGTGACGACCCTGTGTCTGCCTGTAAGGCGCTGCGGTTCGTTGCACAAATTGGGTTCGCAAAGCAAGTATAACGTGTTTTTAGTGTGTGAATTTTTTTAGCGTTTTAACATAAGTTTTTGTGTTTTGCGTTTTAGTGTTTTAAGTGGTTAGTTTTAATATGTTTTAGCTTCGATCTTTTATACATTTTAATGAATGGTTTTACCAAGTTTTAACTTAGCGCACTCATGTGCCGTTTGGTGTTTTTATCTGTCTGCGTTTTTAGTTGCCATTTTAAACTTCACATTTTAGGCAGCTTTTAGGCGAGTTTTAGATTTTTTATTTTCTGACCTAGGGCCCAAATGACCTAGTTGTCGACGGGCCCCTAAACTCCATTCATCCATCCATCCATCCATCCATTGTATATACCAGAAATGTACATCAAAACATACACATTTTCATTGTATATACCAGAAATGTACATCAAAACATACACATTTTCAGTGTACATTCAAGAAGTGTACATCAAAACATATACATTTTCATTGTATATACAAGAAATGTACATCAAAACATACACATTTTCAGTGTACATTTAAGAAATGTACATGAAAACATACATTTTCATTGTACATTCAAGAAATGTATATCAAAACATACACATTTTCAGATTACATTCAAGAAATGTACATCAAAACATACACATTTTCATTGTACATTCAAGAAATGTACATCAAAACATATACATTTTCATTGTACATTCAAGAAGTGTACATCAAAACATACACATTTTCATTGTACATTCAAGGAATGTACATCAAAACATACACATTTTTATTGTACATTCAAGAAATGTACATCAAAACACACACATTTTCAGTGTACATTCAAGAAATGTATATCAAAACATACACATTTTCAGTGTACATTCAAGAAATGTACATCAAAACATACAAATTTTCATTGTATATACAAGAAATGTACATCAAAACATACACATTTTCATTGTACATTAAAGAAATGTACATCAAAACCTACAGATTTTCAGTGTACATTCAAGAAATGTACATCAAAACATACACATTTTCATTGTACACTCAAGAAATGTACATCAAAACATACACATTTTCAGTGTACATTCAAGAAATGTACATCAAAACATACACATTTTCATTGTATATACCAGATATGTACATCAAAACATACACATTTTCATTGTATATACAAGAAATGTACATCAAAACATACACATTTTCAGTGTACATTCAAGAAATGTACATCAAAACATACATTTTCATTGTATATACAAGAAATGTACATCAAAACATACACATTTTCAGGGTACATTCAAGAAATGTATATCAAAACATACACATTTACAGTGTAAATTAAAGAAATGTACATCAAAACATACACATTTTTAGTATACATTCAAGAAATGTACATGAAAACATATACATTTTCATTGTACAATCAAGAAATGTATATCAAAACATACACATTTTCACTGTACATTCAAGAAATGTACATCAAAACATACATATTTTCATTGTATATACAAGAAATGTACATCAAAACATACACATTTTCATTGTACACTAAAGAAATGTACATCAAAACATACACATTTTCAGTGAACATTCAAGAAATGTACATCAAAACATACACATTTTCAGTGTACATTCAAGAAATGTAGATCAAAACATACACATTTCCATTGTACATTCAAGAAATGTACATCAAAACAGACACATTTTCATTGTACACTCAAGAAATGTACATCAAAACATACACATTTACATTGTACACTCAAGAAATGTACATCAAAACATACACTTTTTCATTGTACATTCAAGAAATGTATATCAAAACATACACATTTTCATTGTGCATTCAAGAAATGTACATCAAAACATACACATTTTCAGGGTACATTCAAGAAATGTATAACAAAAAATACACATTTTCAGTGTACATTCAAGCTATGTACATCAAAACAAACACATTTTCATTGTACACTAAAGAAATATACATCAAAACATACACATTTTCATTGTACATTCAAGAAATATACATCAAAACATACACATTTTCATTGTACATTCAAGAAATGTACATCAAAACATACACATTTTCATTGTACACTCAAGAAATGTACATCAAAACATACACATTTTCATTGTACATTCAAGAAATGTACATCAAAACATACACATTTTCATTGTACACTTAAGAAATGTTCATCAAAACATACACATTTTCATTGTGCATTCAAGAAATGTACATCAAAACATACACATTTTCATTGTACACTCAAGAAATGTACTTCAAAACATACACATTTTCAGTGTACATTCAAGAAGTGTATATCAAAACATACACATTTACATTGTACATTCAAGAAATGTACATCAAAACATACACATTTTCATTGTACATTCAAGAAATATACATCAAAACATACACATTTTCATTGTACATTCAAGAAATGTACATCAAAACATACACATTTTCATTGCACATTCAAGGACTGTAAATCAAAAGATACACATTTTCATTGTACATTCAAGAAATGTACATTTAAACATACACATTTTCATTGTACATTCAAGAAATGTACATCAAAACATACACATTTTCATTGTACATTCAAGAAATGTACATCAAAACATACACATTTTCATTGTACATTCAAGGAATGTACATCAAAAGATACACATTTTCATTGTACATTCAAGAAATGTACATCAAAACACACACATTTTCAGTGTACATTCTAGAAATGTATATCAAAACATACACATTTTCAGTGTACATTCAAGAAATGTTCATCAAAACATACAAATTTTCATTGTATATACAAGAAATGTAAATCAAAACATAAACATTTTCATTGTACATTAAAGAAATGTACATCAAAACCTACAAATTTTCAGTGTACATTCAAGAAATGTACATCAAAACATACACATTTTCATTGTATATACAAGAAATGTACATCAAAACATACACATTTTCATTGTACACTAAAGAAATGTACATCAAAACATACACATTTTCAGTGTACATTCAAGAAATGTACATCAAAACATACACATTTTCATTGTACATTCAAGAAATGTAGATCAAAACATACACATTTTCAGTGTACATTCAAAAAATGTACATCAAAACATACACATTTTCATTGTACACTCAAGAAATGTACATCAAAACATACACATTTTCATTGTATATACAAGAAATGTACATCAAAACATACACATTTTCAGTGTACATTGAAGAAATGTATATCAAAACATACACATTTAGAGTGTACATTCAAGAAATGTACATCAAAACATACACATTTTCAGTATATATCAAGAAATGTACATGAAAACATATACATTTTCATTGTACATTCATGAAATGTATATCAAAACATACACGTTTTCACTGTATATACAAGAAATGTACATCAAAACATACACATTTTCATTGTATATACAAGAAATGTACATCAAAACATACACATTTTCAGTGTACATTCAAGAAATGTACATCAAGACATACACATTTTCATTGTACATTCAAGAAATGTACATCAAAACATACACATTTTCATTGTACACTCAAGAAATGTACATCAAAACATACACATTTTCATTGTACATTCAAGAAACGCACATAAAAACATACACATTTTCATTGTACATTCAAGAAATATACATCAAAACATACACATTTTCATTGTACATTCAAGAAATGTACATCAAAACATACACATTCTCATTGTACATTCAAGAAATGTACATCAAAACATACACATTTTGATTGTACACTCAAGAAATGTCCATCAAAACATACACATTTTCAGTGTACACTCAAGAAATGTATATCAAAACATACACATTTTCATTGTACATTCAAGAAATGTACATCAAAACATACACATTTTCATTGTACATTCAAGAAAAGTACATCAAAACATACACATTTTCATTGTATATACAAGAAATGTACATCAAAACATACACATTTTCAGTGTACATTCAAGAAATCTACATCAAAACATACAAATTTTCATTGTATATACAAGAAATGTACATCAAAACATACACATTTTCATTGTACATTAAAGAAATGTACATCAGAACCTACACATTTTCAGTGTACATTCAAGAAATGTACATCAAAACATACACATTTTCATTGTACACTCAAGAAATGTACATCAAAACATACACATATTCAGTGTACATTCAAGAAATGTACATCAAAACATACACATTTTCATTGTATATACCAGAAATGTACATCAAAGCATACACATTTCATTGTATATACAAGAAATGTACATCAAAACATACACATTTTCAGTGTACATTCAAGAAATGTACATCAAAACATATACATTTTCATTGTATATACAAGAAATGTACATCAAAACATACACATTTTCAGTGTACATTCAAGAAATGTACATGAAAACATATACATTTTCATTGTACGTTCAAGAAATGTATATCAAAACATTCACATTTTCAGATTACATTCAAGAAATGTACATCAAAACATACACATTTTCATAGTATATACAAGAAATGTACATCAAAACATATACATTTTCATTGTATATACAAGAAATGTACATCAAAACATACACATTTTCAGTGTACATTCAAGAAATGTATATCAAAACATACACATTTACAGTGTACATTCAAGAAATGTACATCAAAACATACACATTTTCAGTATACATTCAAGAAATGTACATCAAAACATACACATTCTCATTGTGCATTCAAGAAATGTATATCAAAACACACACATTTTCAGTGTACATTCAAGAAATGTACATCAAAACATACACATTTTCATTTTATATACAAGAAATGTACATCAAAACATACACATTTTCATTGTATATACAAGAAATGTACATCAAAACACACACATTTTCAGTGTACACTAAAGAAATGTACATCAAAACATACACATTTTCATTGTACATTCAAGAAATGTAGATCAAAACATACACATTTTCATTGTACATTCAAGAAATGTACATCAAAACATACACATTTTCAATGTACACTCAAGAAATGTACATCAAGACATACACATTTTCATTGTACACTCAAGAAATGTACATCAAAACATACACTTTTTCTTTGTACATTCAAGAAATGTATATCAAAACATACACATTTTCATTGTACATTCAAGAAATGTACATCAAAACATACACATTTTCATTGTACATTCAAGAAATGTACATCAAAACATACACATTCTCATTGTACATTCAAGAAATGTACATCAAAACATACACATTTTCATTGTACACTCAAGAAATGTACATCAAAACATACACATTTTCATTGTAAATTCAAGAAATGTATATCAAAACATACACATTTTCATTTTTCATTCAAGAAATGTACATCAAAACATACACATTTTCATTGTACATTCAAGAAATGTACATCAAAACATACACATTTTCATTGTACATTCAAGAAATGTACATCAAAACACACACATTTTCAGTGTACATTCAAGAAATGTATATCAAAACATACACATTTTCAGTGTACATTCAAGAAATGTACATCAAAATATACAAATTTTCATTGTATATACAAGAAATGTACATAAAAACATACACATTTTCATTGTGCATTAAAGAAATGTACATCAAAACCTACACATTTTCAGTGTACATTCAAAGAATGTACATCAAAACATACACATTTTCATTGTACACTCAAGAAATGTACATCAAAACATACACATTTTCAGTGTACAATCAAGAAATGTACATAAAAACATACGCACTTTCATTGTATATACCAGAAATGTACATCAAAACATACACATTTTCATTGTATATACAAGAAATGTACATCAAAACATACACATTTTCAGTGTACATTCAAGTAATGTACATCAAAACATATACATTTTCATTGTATATACAAGAAATGTACATCAAAACATACACATTTTCAGTGTACATTCAAGAAATGTACATGAAAACATACATTTTCATTGTACATTCAAGAAATGTATATCAAAACATACACATTTTCAGATTACATTCAAGAAATGTACATCAAAACATACACATTTTCATTGTACATTCAAGAAATGTACATCAAAACATATACATTTTCTTTGTACATTCAAGAAATGTACATCAAAACATACACATTTTCATTGTACATTCAAGGAATGTACATCAAAACATACACATTCTTATTGTACATTCAAGAAATGTACATCAAAACACACACATTTTCAGTGTACATTCAAGAAATGTATATCAAAACATACACATTTTCAGTGTACATTCAAGAAATGTACATCAAAACATACAAATTTTCATTGTATATACAAGAAATGTACATCAAAACATACACATTTTCATTGTACATTAAAGAAATGTACATCAAAACCTACACATTTTCAGTGTACATTCAAGAAATGTACATCAAAACATACACATTTTCATTGTATATACCAGATATGTACATCAAAACATACACATTTTCATTGTATATACAAGAAATGTACATCAAAGCATACACATTTTCAGTGTACATTCAAGAAATGTACATCAAAACATATACATTTTCATTGTATATACAAGAAATGTACATCAAAACATACACATTTTCAGGGTACATTCAAGAAATGTATATCAAAACATACACATTTACAGTGTAAATTAAAGAAATGTACATCAAAACATACACATTTTTAGTATACATTCAAGAAATGTACATGAAAACATATACATTTTCATTGTACAATCAAGAAATTTATATCAAAACATACACATTTTCAGTGTACATTCAAGAAACGTACATCAAAACATACACATTTTCATTGTATATACAAGAAATGTACATCAAAACATACACATTTTCATTGTACACTAAAGAAATGTACATCAAAACATACACATTTTCAGTGAACATTCAAGAAATGTACATCAAAACATACACATTTTCATTGTACATTCAAGAAATGTAGATCAAAACATACACATTTTCATTGTACATTCAAGAAATGTACATCAAAACATACACATTTTCATTGTACACTCAAGAAATGTACATCAAAACATTCACATTTTCATTGTACACTCAAGAAATGTACATCAAAACATACACTTTTTCATTGTACATTCAAGAAATGTATATCAAAACATACACATTTTCATTGTACATTCAAGAAATGTACATCAAAACATACACATTTTCAGGGTACATTCAAGAAATGTATAACAAAAAATACACATTTTCAGTGTACATTCAAGAAATATACATCAAAACAAACACATTTTCATTGTACACTAAAGAAATATACATCAAAACATACACATTTTCATTGTACATTCAAGAAAAATACATCAAAACATACACATTTTCATTGTACATTCAAGAAATATACATCAAAACATTCACATTTTCATTGTACACTCAAGAAATGTACATCAAAACATACACATTTTCATTGTACATTCAAGAAATGTACATCAAAACATACACATTTTCATTGTACACTTAAGAAATGTTCATCAAAACATACACATTTTCATTGTACATTCAAGAAATGTACATCAAAACATACACATTTTCATTGTACACTCAAGAAATGTACTTCAAAACATACACATTTTCAGTGTACATTCAAGAAATATACATCAAAACATACACATTTTCATTGTACATTCAAGAAATGTACATCAAAACATACACATTTTCATTGCACATTCAAGGAATGTACATCAAAAGATACACATTTTCATTGTACATTCAAGAAATGTACATTTAAACATACACATTTTCATTGTACATTCAAGAAATGTACATCAAAACATACACATTTACAGTGTACATTCAAGAAATGTACATCAAAACATACACATTTTCAGTATACATTCAAGAAATGTACATCAAAACATACACATTCTCATTGTGCATTCAAGAAATGTATATCAAAACATACACATTTTCAGTGTACATTCAAGAAATGTACATCAAAACATACACATTTTCATTTTATATACAAGAAATGTACATCAAAACATACACATTTTCATTGTATATACAAGAAATGTACATCAAAACACACACATTTTCAGTGTACACTAAAGAAATGTACATCAAAACATACACATTTTCATTGTACATTCAAGAAATGTAGATCAAAACATACACATTTTCATTGTACATTCAAGAAATGTACATCAAAACATACACATTTTCAATGTACACTCAAGAAATGTACATCAAGACATACACATTTTCATTGTACACTCAAGAAATGTACATCAAAACATACACTTTTTCATTGTACATTCAAGAAATGTATATCAAAACATACACATTTTCATTGTACATTCAAGAAATGTACATCAAAACATACACATTTTCATTGTACATTCAAGAAATGTACATCAAAACATACACATTCTCATTGTACATTCAAGAAATGTACATCAAAACATACACATTTTCATTGTACACTCAAGAAATGTACATCAAAACATACACATTTTCATTGTAAATTCAAGAAATGTATATCAAAACATACACATTTTCATTGTTCATTCAAGAAATGTACATCAAAACATACACATTTTCATTGTACATTCAAGAAATGTACATCAAAACATACACATTTTCATTGTACATTCAAGAAATGTACATCAAAACACACACATTTTCAGTGTACATTCAAGAAATGTATATCAAAACATACACATTTTCAGTGTACATTCAAGAAATGTACATCAAAACATACAAATTTTCATTGTATATACAAGAAATGTACATAAAAACATACACATTTTCATTGTACATTAAAGAAATGTACATCAAAACCTACACATTTTCAGTGTACATTCAAAGAATGTACATCAAAACATACACATTTTCAGTGTACAATCAAGAAATGTACATAAAAACATACGCACTTTCATTGTATATACCAGAAATGTACATCAAAACATACACATTTTCATTGTATATACAAGAAATGTACATCAAAACATACACATTTTCAGTGTACATTCAAGTAATGTACATCAAAACATATACATTTTCATTGTATATACAAGAAATGTACATCAAAACATACACATTTTCAGTGTACATTCAAGAAATGTACATGAAAACATACATTTTCATTGTACATTCAAGAAATGTATATCAAAACATACACATTTTTCAGATTACATTCAAGAAATGTACATCAAAACATACACATTTTCATTGTACATTCAAGAAATGTACATCAAAACATATACATTTTCATTGTACATTCAAGAAATGTACATCAAAACATACACATTTTCATTGTACATTCAAGGAATGTACATCAAAACATACACATTCTTATTGTACATTCAAGAAATGTACATCAAAACACACACATTTTCAGTGTACATTCAAGAAATGTATATCAAAACATACACATTTTCAGTGTACATTCAAGAAATGTACATCAAAACATACAAATTTTCATTGTATATACAAGAAATGTACATCAAAACATACACATTTTCATTGTACATTAAAGAAATGTACATCAAAACCTACACATTTTCAGTGTACATTCAAGAAATGTACATCAAAACATACACATTTTCATTGTACACTCAAGAAATGTACATCAAAACATACACATTTTCAGTGTACATTCAAGAAATGTACATCAAAACATACACATTTTCATTGTATATACCAGATATGTACATCAAAACATACACATTTTCATTGTATATACAAGAAATGTACATCAAAGCATACACATTTTCAGTGTACATTCAAGAAATGTACATCAAAACATATACATTTTCATTGTATATACAAGAAATGTACATCAAAACATACACATTTTCAGGGTACATTCAAGAAATGTATATCAAAAGATACACATTTACAGTGTAAATTAAAGAAATGTACATCAAAACATACACATTTTTAGTATACATTCAAGAAATGTACATGAAAACATATACATTTTCATTGTACAATCAAGAAATTTATATCAAAACATACACATTTTCAGTGTACATTCAAGAAACGTACATCAAAACATACACATTTTCATTGTATATACAAGAAATGTACATCAAAACATACACATTTTCATTGTACACTAAAGAAATGTACATCAAAACATACACATTTTCAGTGAACATTCAAGAAATGTACATCAAAACATACACATTTTCATTGTACATTCAAGAAATGTAGATCAAAACATACACATTTTCATTGTACATTCAAGAAATGTACATCAAAACATACACATTTTCATTGTACACTCAAGAAATGTACATCAAAACATACACATTTTCATTGTACACTCAAGAAATGTACATCAAAACATACACTTTTTCATTGTACATTCAAGAAATGTATATCAAAACATACACATTTTCATTGTACATTCAAGAAATGTACATCAAAACATACACATTTTCAGGGTACATTCAAGAAATGTATAACAAAAAATACACATTTTCAGTGTACATTCAAGAAATATACATCAAAACAAACACATTTTCATTGTACACTAAAGAAATATACATCAAAACATACACATTTTCATTGTACATTCAAGAAAAATACATCAAAACATACACATTTTCATTGTACATTCAAGAAATGTACATCAAAACATACACATTTTCATTGTACACTCAAGAAATGTACATCAAAACATACACATTTTCATTGTACATTCAAGAAATGTACATCAAAACATACACATTTTCATTGTACACTTAAGAAATGTTCATCAAAACATACACATTTTCATTGTACATTCAAGAAATGTACATCAAAACATACACATTTTCATTGTACACTCAAGAAATGTACTTCAAAACATACACATTTTCAGTGTACATTCAAGAAATGTACATCAAAACATACACATTTTCATTGTACATTCAAGAAATATACATCAAAACATACACATTTTCATTGTACATTCAAGAAATGTACATCAAAACATACACATTTTTATTGCACATTCAAGGAATGTACATCAAAAGATACACATTTTCATTGTACATTCAAGAAATGTACATTTAAACATACACATTTTCATTGTACATTCAAGAAATGTACATCAAAACATACACATTTTCATTGTACATTCAAGAAATGTCCATCAAAACATACACATTTTCATTGTACATTCAAGGAATGTACATCAAAAGATACACATTTTCATTGTACATTCAAGAAATGTACATCAAAACACACACATTTTCAGTGTACATTCAGCAAATGTATATCAAAACATACACATTTTCAGTGTACATTCAAGAAATGTACATCAAAACATACAAATTTTCATTGTATATACAAGAAATGTACATCAAAACATAAACATTTTCATTGTACATTAAAGAAATGTACATCAAAACCTACAAATTTTCAGTGTACATTCAAGAAATGTACATCAAAACATACACATTTTCATTGTACACTCAAGAAATGTACATCAAAACATTCACATTTTCAGTGTACATTCAAGAAATGTACATCAAAACATACACATTTTCATTGTATATACCAGAAATGTACATCAAAACATACACATTTTCTTTGTATATACAAGAAATGTACATCAAAACATACACATTTTCAGTGTACATTCAAGAAATGTACATGGAAACATATACATTTTCATTGTACATTCAAGAAATGTATATCAAAACATACACATTTTCAGATTACATTGAAGAAATGTACATCAAAACATACACATTTTCATTGTATATATAAGAAATGTACATCAGAACATACACATTTTCAGTGTACATTCAAGAAATGTATATCAAAACATACACATTTACAGTGTACATTCAAGAAATGTACATCAAAACATACACATTTTCTGTATACATTCAAGAAATGTACATGAAAACATATACATTTTCATTGTACATTCAAGAAATGTATATCAAAACATACACATTTTCAGTGTACATTCAAGAAATGTACATCAAAACATACACATTTTCATTGTATATACAAGAAATGTACATCAAAACATACACATTTTCATTGTACACCAAAGAAATGTACATCAAAACATACACATTTTCAGTGTACATTCAAGAAATGTACATCAAAACATACACATTTTCATTGTACATTCAAGAAATGTAGATCAAAACATATACATTTTCATTGTACATTCAAGAAATGTACATCAAAACATACACATTTTCATTGAACACTCAAGAAATGTACATCAAAACATACACATTTTCAGTGCACATTCGAGAAATGTATATCAAATCATACACATTTTCATTTTACGTTCCAGAAATGTACATCAAAACATAAACATTTTCAGTGTACATTCAAGAAATGTATATCAAAACATACACATTTTCAGTGTACATTCAAGAAATGTACATCAAAACATACAAATTTTCATTGTATAGACAAGAAATGTACATAAAAACATACACATTTTCATTGTACATTAAAGAAATGTACATCAAAACCTACACATTTTCAGTGTACATTCTAAAATGTACAACAAAACATACACATTTTCATTGTACACTCAAGAAATGTACATCAAAACATACACATTTTCAGTGTACAATCAAGAAATGTACATAAAAACATACGCACTTTCATTGTATATACCAGAAATGTACATCAAAACATACACATTTTCATTGTATATACAAGAAATGTACATCAAAACATACACATTTTCAGTGTACATTCAAGAAATGTACATCAAAACATATACATTTTCATTGTATATACAAGAAATGTACATCAAAACATACACATTTTCAGTGTACATTCAAGAAATGTACATGAAAACATACATTTTCATTGTACATTTAAGAAATGTATATCAAAACATACACATTTTCAGATTACATTCAAGAAATGTACATCAAAACATACACATTTTCATTGTACATTCAAGAAATGTACATCAAAACATATACATTTTCATTGTACATTCAAGAAATGTACATCAAAACATACACATTATCATTGTACATTCAAGGAATGTACATCAAAACATACACCTTTTTATTGTACATTCAAGAAATGTACATCAAAACACACACATTTTCAGTGTACATTAAAGAAATGTACATCAAAACCTACACATTTTCAGTGTACATTCAAGAAATGTACATCAAACCATTCACATTTTCATTGTACACTCAAGAAATGTACATCAAAACATACACATTTTCAGTGTACATTCAAGAAATGTACATCAAAACCTACACATTTTCAGTGTACATTCAAGAAATGTACATCAAAACATACACATTTAATTGTACACTCAAGAAATGTACATCAAAACATACACATTTTCAGTGTACATTCAAGAAATGTACATCAAAACATACACATTTTCATTGTATATACCAGATATGTACATCAAAACATACACATTTTCATTGTATATACAAGAAATGTACATCAAAACATACACATTTTCAGTGTACATTCAAGAAATGTACATCAAAACATATACATTTTCATTGTATATACAAGAAATGTACATCAAAACATACACATTTTCAGGGTACATTCAAGAAATGTATATCAAAACATACACATTTACAGTGTAAATTAAAGAAATGTACATCAAAACATACACATTTTTAGTATACATTCAAGAAATGTACATGGAAACATATACATTTTCATTGTACATTCAAGAAATGTATATCAAAACATACACATTTTCAGATTACATTGAAGAAATGTACATCAAAACATACACATTTTCATTGTATATATAAGAAATGTACATCAGAACATACACATTTTCAGTGTACATTCAAGAAATGCACATCAAAACATACACATTTTCATTGTATATACAAGAAATGTACATCAAAACATACACAATTTCATTGTACACTAAAGAAATGTACATCAAAACATACACATTTTCAGTGAATATTCAAGAAATGTACATCAAAACATACACATTTTCATTGTACATTCAAGAAATATAGATCAAAACATACACATTTTCATTGTACATTCAAGAAATGTACATCAAAACATACACATTTTCATTGTACACTCAAGAAATGTACATCAAAACATACACATTTTCATTGTACACTCAAGAAATGTACATCAAAACATACACATTTTCAGGGTACATTCAAGAAATGTATAACAAAAAATACACATTTTCAGTGTACATTCAAGAAATGTACATCAAAACAAACACATTTTCATTGTACACTAAAGAAATATACATCAAAACATACACATTTTCATTGTACATTCAAGAAATATACATCAAAAGATACACATTTTCATTGTACATTCAAGAAATGTACATCAAAACACACACATTTTCAGTGTACATTCAAGAAATGTATATCAAAACATACACATTTTCAGTGTACATTCAAGAAATGTACATCAAAACATACAAATTTTCATTGTATATACAAGAAATGTACATCAAAACATAAACATTTTCATTGTACATTAAAGAAATGTACATCAAAACCTACAAATTTTCAGTGTACATTCAAGAAATGTACATCAAAACATACACATTTTCATTGTACACTCAAGAAATGTACATCAAAACATTCACATTTTCAGTGTACATTCAAGAAATGTACATCAAAACATACACATTTTCATTGTATATACCAGAAATGTACATCAAAACATACACATTTTCTTTGTATATACAAGAAATGTACATCAAAACATACACATTTTCAGTGTACATTCAAGAAATGTACATCAAAACATATACATTTTCATTGTATATACAAGAAATGTACATCAAAGCATACACATTTTCAGTGTACATTCAAGAAATGTACATGGAAACATATACATTTTCATTGTACATTCAAGAAATGTATATCAAAACATACACATTTTCAGATTACATTGAAGAAATGTACATCAAACCATACACATTTTCATTGTATATACAAGAAATGTACATCAGAACATACACATTTTCAGTGTACATTCAAGAAATGTATATCAAAACATACACATTTACAGTGTACATTCAAGAAATGTACATCAAAACATACACATTTTCTGTATACATTCAAGAAATGTACATGAAAACATATACATTTTCATTGTACATTCAAGAAATGTATATCAAAACATACACATTTTCATTGTATATACAAGAAATGTACATCAAAACATACACATTTTCATTGTACACTAAAGAAATGTACATCAAAACATACACATTTTCAGTGTACATTCAAGAAATGTACATCAAAACATACACATTTTCATTGTACATTCAAGAAATGTAGATCAAAACATATACATTTTCATTGTACATTCAAGAAATGTACATCAAAACATACACATTTTCATTGAACACTCAAGAAATGTACATCAAAACATACACATTTTCAGTGCACATTCGAGAAATGTATATCAAATCATACACATTTTCATTTTACGTTCCAGAAATGTACATCAAAACATACACATTTTCAGTGTACATTCAAGAAATGTATATCAAAAAATACACATTTTCATTGTACATTCAAGAAATGTACATCAAAGCAAACACATTTTCATTGTACACTAAAGAACTGTACATCAAAACATACACATTTTCATTGTACATTCAAGAAATGCACATCAAAACATACACATTTTCGTTGTACATTCAAGAAATATACATCAAAACATACACATTTTCATTGTACATTCAAGAAATGTACATCAAAACATACACATTCTCATTGTACATTCAAGAAATGTACATCAAAACATACACATTTTGATTGTACACTCAAGAAATGTACATCAAAACATACACATTCTCATTGTACATTCAAGAAATGTACATCAAAACATACACATTTTGATTGTACACTCAAGAAATGTACATCAAAACATACACATTTTCATTGTACACTCAAGAAATGTACATCAAAACATACACATTTTGATTGTACATTCAAGAAATGTATATCAAAACATACACATTTTCATTGTACACTCAAGAAATGTACATCAAAACATACACATTTTCAGTGTACATTCCAGAAATGTATATCAAATCATACAAATTTTCATTTTACGTTCCAGAAATGTACATCAAAACATACACATTTACAGTGTACATTCAAGAAATGTATATAAAAAAATACACATTTTCAGTGTACATTCAAGAAATGTACATCAAAGCAAACACATTTTCATTGTACACTAAAGAAATGTACATCAAAACATACACATTTTCATTGTACATTCAAGAAATTCACATCAAAACATACACATTTTGATTGTACATTCAAGAAATATACATCAAAACATACACATTTTCATTGTACATTCAAGAAATGTACATCAAAACATACACATTCTCATTGTACATTCAAGAAATGTACATCAAAACATACACATTTTGATAGTACATTCAAGAAATGTATATCAAAACATACACATTTTCATTGTACATTCAAGAAAGTACATCAAAACATACACATTTTCATTGTACACTCAAGAAATGTACATCAAAACATACACATTTTCAGGGTACATTCAAGAAATGTATAACAAAAAATACACATTTTCAGTGTACATTCAAGAAATGTACATCAAAACAAACACATTTTCAATGTACACTAAAGAAATATACATCAAAACATACACATTTTCATTGTACATTCAAGAAATATACATCAAAAGATACACATTTTCATTGTACATTCAAGAAATGTACATAAAAACACACACATTTTGAGTGTACATTCAGGAAATGTATATCAAAACATACACATTTTCAGTGTACATTCAAGAAATGTACATCAAAACATACAAATTTTCATTGTATATACAAGAAATGTACATCAAAACATAAACATTTTCATTGTACATTAAAGAAATGTACATCAAAACCTACAAATTTTCAGTGTACATTCAAGAAATGTACATCAAAACATACACATTTTCATTGTACACTCAAGAAATGTACATCAAAACATTCACATTTTCAGTGTACATTCAAGAAATGTACATCAAAACATACACATTTTCATTGTATATACCAGAAATGTACATCAAAACATACACATTTTCTTTGTATATACAAGAAATGTACATCAAAACATACACATTTTCAGTGTACATTCAAGAAATGTACATCAAAACATATACATTTTCATTGTATATACAAGAAATGTACATCAAAACATACACATTTTCAGTGTACATTCAAGAAATGTACATGGAAACATATACATTTTCATTGTACATTCAAGAAATGTATATCAAAACATACACATTTTCAGATTACATTGAAGAAATGTACATCAAAACATACACATTTTCATTGTATATACAAGAAATGTACATCAGAACATACAGATTTTCAGTGTACATTCAAGAAATGTATATCAAAACATACACATTTACAGTGTACATTCAAGAAATGTACATCAAAACATACACATTTTCTGTATACATTCAAGAAATGTACATGAAAACATATACATTTTCATTGTACATTCAAGAAATGTATATCAAAACATACACATTTTCAGTGTACATTCAAGAAATGTACATCAAAACATACACATTTTCATTGTATATACAAGAAATGTACATCAAAACATACACATTTTCATTGTACACTAAAGAAATGTACATCAAAACATACACATTTTCAGTGTACATTCAAGAAATGTACATGGAAACATATACATTTTCATTGTACATTCAAGAAATGTATATCAAAACATACACATTTTCAGTGTACATTCAAGAAATGTACATCAAAACATACACATTTTCATTGTATATACAAGAAATGTACATCAAAACATACACATTTTCATTGTACACCAAAGAAATGTACATCAAAACATACACATTTTCAGTGTACATTCAAGAAATGTACATCAAAACATATACATTTTCATTGTACATTCAAGAAATGTAGATCAAAACATATACATTTTCATTGTACATTCAAGAAATGTACATCAAAACATACACATTTTCATTGAACACTCAAGAAATGTACATCAAAACATACACATTTTCAGTGCACATTCGAGAAATGTATATCAAATCATACACACTTTCATTTTACGTTCCAGAAATGTACATCAAAACATACACATTTTCAGTGTACATTCAAGAAATGTATATAAAAAAATACACATTTTCAGTGTACATTCAAGAAATGTACATCAAAGCAAACACATTTTCATTGTACACTAAAGAAATGTACATCAAAACATACACATTTTCATTGTACATTCAAGAAATTCACATCAAAACATACACATTTTCATTGTACATTCAAGAAATATACATCAAAACATACACATTTTCAGGGTACATTCAAGAAATGTATAACAAAAAGTACACATTTTCAGTGTACATTCAAGAAATGTACATCAAAACAAACACATTTTCATTGTACACTAAAGAAATATACATCAAAACATACACATTTTCATTGTACATTCAAGAAATATACATCAAAAGATACACATTTTCATTGTACATTCAAGAAATGTACATCAAAACACACACATTTTCAGTGTACATTCAAGAAATGTATATCAAAACATACACATTTTCAGTGTACATTCAAGAAATGTACATCAAAGCATACAAATTTTCATTGTATATACAAGAAATGTACATCAAAACATAAACATTTTCATTGTACATTAAAGAAATGTACATCAAAACCTACAAATTTTCAGTGTACATTCAAGAAATGTACATCAAAACATACACATTTTCATTGTACACTCAAGATATGTACATCAAAACATTCACATTTTCAGTGTACATTCAAGAAATGTACATCAAAACATACACATTTTCATTGTATATACCAGAAATGTACATCAAAACATACACATTTTCTTTGTATATACAAGAAATGTACATCAAAACATACACATTTTCAGTGTACATTCAAGAAATGTACATCAAAGCATATACATTTTCATTGTATATACAAGAAATGTACATCAAAACATACACATTTTCAGTGTACATTCAAGAAATGTACATGGAAACATATACATTTTCATTGTACATTCAAGAAATGTATATCAAAACATACACATTTTCAGATTACATTGAAGAAATGTACATCAAAACATACACATTTTCATTGTATATCCCTTTCTTGACCACTACTAGAATTAAGTCTTTTTTGGTATATATTTTTTTTAATTTGACATTGGTATGGAGTAGTTTAAATATAGTATATGATATTTTGTTGAAAAAATTAATACTTAATAAAAAAAAATTACCGGGACTTGAAAGTCCCGTTGGGCAATAAAGATGCCTTGGTTTCACCATACAAACATTTGCATAGCATTTCTGGCCGAACAAAAAGCTACTACAAAGCCATTATACATACTACAGTATTTGAATACCAAGAGAACATCTAAGATTTAAAGAAATAAAGTCACCAGACTACCATCTTATTTCTTTATTGGCTAATGTTCAAAAAAAAATAATCCTCTACACAAATTTTATACACTGGACACTTTTTTGTCTTCGAAGTGTCAACATCATGATACATTATAAAACAGTTTTTCTTCTCATTACAGCATAGATGAACGTTACACATCATGCAAATAGAATAAGGCCGAGATTCTATCTTTTGTAAGCTGCAAACCTGACACCTTCCACGACTTTGTGTAAAAACTGGCCAGTGACGACCCCTATTCCCCAATCTTACATCAGCTGGTACAGAGTAGGCACCCTTTCCTCTTTTAGGCTGTGACTCTTTGGGACTTGTGGATTGTGGGCAGGATCTTTTCCTTGGCAGTTTTGTTTTAGAAATCAGTCCTTGAGCAACAGCTCTTCTGAATTCTAACACAGTCATTTTTTCAAATAATTGATTATTGATAATGTATGCATTCACAAAGGCAATATCAATTATCCCCCAAAACAATCTGTGCCACCACTTCTTCGATTTCCTATTCACACAGTAAAGGGCACACAATTGATCAGCTTTATCAACTCCCCCCATATTTGCAGTATAGTCTTTCACAATAGTTGGACATTTTACTTCAATTTTAGTGCCATCAGGTTTCTTTCTGTGTACTATAGTTTCTTCTGTGCCATGATAGTTGGATGCTAGCAATATAGACTTATTGTCTATCCACTTGAAGAAACTTATACCAATGTTTGATATCCGATAATCATAATCACCCCTTGACAAAGAGTTGTCAGGCACGCAGACAGGTAGCCCTTTACGATTGGCACGAATTGTACCACAGGCCAAGACATTCTCTATTTTGAGTCGTTCAAGCAAAGCAATGGATGTGAAATAATTATCAAAATACAGAATGAATCCTTTTCCCCACAATGGTTTAGAAAGTTGTAAAATAACTCGTTCTCCCAGACCATATTCAGCTAACCCTTCACCAACTAACTCATCCTTGCCCTGATATACTGAGAATTTTGAAATAAACTCCTTTTGGACTGCTAAACATAACAATTTGTACCCTCGTTTGATGGGCTTCATAGGATTATACTGTTTGAGAGTACTGCGCCCTTTGAATAAAATCATTGATTTGTCAATGCTTAGGGACCTAGTTACATTGTAGGTTGAAGCATACTGTTCATTAGTAATATCAATGAGACGACAAATTTTGTATAATTTATCTTTGCAGTCCTTTGGTCTAGCTAAGTTATCATTTACATGTAAATTACTGAGAAATTCCTCAAACCGTCTCCTTGTCATTGCATTGACAAAAGCGTGCTACACGAAATGCTTGCAAAGCATACGCTAGTCTGCTATGAGGTACTGCCAATGTAACCAATGTCCACAGTACACTAAACGCCATCGGGACTTCTAAGTCCCACGCAGAAATTTGCATATTGTTCTTTTATAGGATTCATAACATTGCGTAATTATATAAATACATGTTCAAAAATATGTGATCTTGAAGCCACATGTCATAAAAATAAATTATATCTTCACAGAATTCAAAGAAAACCAAATGAATTGGTAGCATTTTTGTTCATGTCCATCTATGAACCAGGTGAAAAGGAACTGAACTTTACTGACATCTGTCGCCTGACAGCAAAACTACAATAGATTTGAACGAAGTGCAGAAGTTGGACGCACAAGTCCCGATAGTCAGATGCTAACAAAATGCTGCCAATGTGTTGTTAGCGAGCTTTTTTATAGACGGGACTGGAAAGTCCCAATGGTCAAGAAAGGGATATACAAGAAATGTACATCAGAACATACACATTTTCAGTGTACATTCAAGAAATGTATATCAAAACATACACATTTACAGTGTACATTCAAGAAATGTACATCAAAACATACACATTTTCTGTATACATTCAAGAAATGTACATGAAAACATATACATTTTCATTGTACATTCAAGAAATGTGTATCAAAACATACACATTTTCAGTGTACATTCAAGAAATGTACATCAAAACATACACATTTTCATTGTATATACAAGAAATGTACATCAAAACATACACATTTTCATTGTACACTAAAGAAATGTACATCAAAACATACACATTTTCAGTGTACATTCAAGAAATGTACATCAAAACATACACATTTTCATTGTACATTCAAGAAATGTAGATCAAAACATATACATTTTCATTGTACATTCAAGAAATGTACATCAAAACATACACATTTTCATTGAACACTCAAGAAATGTACATCAAAACATACACATTTTCAGTGCACATTCGAGAAATGTATATCAAATCATACACATTTTCATTTTACGTTCCAGAAATGTACATCAAAACATACACATTTTCAGTGTACATTCAAGAAATGTATATCAAAAAATACACATTTTCATTGTACATTCCAGAAATGTACATCAAAGCAAACACATTTTCATTGTACACTAAAGAACTGTACATCAAAACATACACATTTTCATTGTACATTCAAGAAATGCACATCAAAACATACACATTTTCGTTGTACATTCAAGAAATATACATCAAAACATACACATTTTCATTGTACATTCAAGAAATGTACATCAAAACATACACATTCTCATTGTACATTCAAGAAATGTACATCAAAACATACACATTTTGATTGTACACTCAAGAAATGTACATCAAAACATACACATTCTCATTGTACATTCAAGAAATGTACATCAAAACATACACATTTTGATTGTACACTCAAGAAATGTACATCAAAACATACACATTTTCATTGTACACTCAAGAAATGTACATCAAAACATACACATTTTGATTGTACATTCAAGAAATGTATATCAAAACATACACATTTTCATTGTACACTCAAGAAATGTACATCAAAACATACACATTTTCAGTGTACATTCCAGAAATGTATATCAAATCATACAAATTTTCATTTTACGTTCCAGAAATGTACATCAAAACATACAAATTTTCATTGTATCTACAAGAAATGTACATCAAAACATACACATTTTCATTGTATATACAAGAAATGTACATCAAAACATACACATTTTCAGTGTACATTCAAGAAATGTACATCAAAACATACACATTTTGATTGTACATTCAAGAAATGTATATCAAAACATACACATTTTCATTGTACACTCAAGAAATGTACATCAAAACATACACATTTTCAGTGTACATTCCAGAAATGTATATCAAATCACACAAATTTTCATTTTACGTTCCAGAAATGTACATCAAAACATACAAATTTTCATTGTATCTACAAGAAATGTACATCAAAACATACACATTTTCATTGTATATACAAGAAATGTACATCAAAACATACACATTTTCAGTGTACATTCAAGAAATGTACATCAAAGCAAACACATTTTCATTGTACACTAAAGAAATGTACATCAAAACATACACATTTTCATTGTACATTCAAGAAATTCACATCAAAACATACACATTTTCATTGTACATTCAAGAAATATACATCAAAACATACACATTTTCATGGTACATTCAAGAAATGTACATCAAAACATACACATTCTCATTGTACATTCAAGAAATGTACATCAAAACATACACATTTTGATAGTACATTCAAGAAATGTATATCAAAACATACACATTTTCATTGTACATTCAAGAAAGTACATCAAAACATACACATTTTCACTGTAAATTCAAGAAATGTACATCAAAACATACACATTTTCATTGTACATTCAAAGAATGTACATCAAAACATACACATTTTCATTGTACATTCAAGAAATGTACATCAAAACACACACATTTTCAGTGTACATTCAAGAAATGTATATCAAAGCATACACATTTTCAGTGTACATTCGAGAAATGTACATCAAAACATACAAATTTTCATTGTATCTACGAGAAATGTACATCAAAACATACACATTTTCATTGTATATACAAGAAATGTACACCAAAACATACGCATTTTCAGTGTACATTCAAGAAATGTACATCAAAACATACACATTTTCATTGTACATTCAAGAAATATACATCAAAACATACACATTTTCATTGTACATTTAAGAAATGTACATCAAAACATACACATTTTCATTGTACACTCAAGAAATGTACATCAAAACGTACACATTTTCAGTGTACATTCAAGAAATGTACATCAAAACATACACATTTTCATTGTACATTCAAGAAATGTACATCAAAACATACACGTTTTCATTGTACATTCTAGAAATATAAATCAAAACATACACATTTTCATTGTATATACAAGAAATGTACATCAAAACATACACATTTTCATTGTACACTCAAGAAATGTACATCAAAACATACACATTTTCAGTGCACATTCAAGAAATGTATATCAAATCATACACATTTTCATTTTACGTTCCAGAAATGTACATCAAAACATACACATTTTCGTTGTACATTCAAGAAATGTACATAAAAAAATACACATTTTCTTTGTACATTCCAGAAATATACATCAAAACATACACATTTTCATTGTACATTCAAGAAATGTACATCAAAACATACACATTTTCATTGTACACTCAAGAAATGTACATCAAAATATACACGTTTTCAGTGTACATTCAAGAAATGTACATCAAAACATACACATTTTCATTGTACATTCAAGAAATGTACATCAAAACATACACATTTTCATTGTACATTCTAGAAATATAAATCAAAACATACACATTTTCATTGTATATACAAGAAATGTACATCAAAACATACACATTTTCAGTGTACATTCAAGAAATGTATATCAAAACATACACATTTACAGTGTACATTCAAGAAATGTACATCAAAACATACACATTTTCAGTATACATTCAAGAAATGTACATGAAAACATATACATTTTCATTGTACATTCAGGAAATGTATATCAAAACATACACATTTTCAGTGTACATTCGAGAAAAGTACATCAAAACATACACATTTTCATTGTATATACAAGAAATGTACATCAAAACATACACATTTTCATTGTACACTAAAGAAATGTACATCAAAGCATACACATTTTCAGTGCACATTCAAGAAATGTATATCAAATCATACACATTTTCATTTTACGTTCCAGAAATGTACATCAAAACATACACATTTTCGTTGTACATTCAAGAAATGTACATCAAAAAATACACATTTTCTTTGTACATTCCAGAAATATACATCAAAACATACACATTTTCATTGTACATTCAAGAAATGTACATCAAAACATACACATTTTCATTGTACACTCAAGAAATGTACATCAAAATATACACGTTTTCAGTGTACATTCAAGAAATGTACATCAAAACATACACATTTTCATTGTACATTCAAGAAATGTACATCAAAACATACACATTTCCATTGTACATTCTAGAAATATAAATCAAGACATACACATTTTCATTGTATATAGAAGAAATGTACATCAAAGCATACACATTTTCAGTGTACATTCAAGAAATGTATATCAAAACATACACATTTACAGTGTACATTCAAGAAATGTACATCAAAACATACACATTTTCAGCATACATTCAAGAAATGTACATGAAAACATATACATTTTCATTGTACATTCAGGAAATGTATATCAAAACATACACATTTTCAGTGTACATTCGAGAAAAGTACATCAAAACATACACATTTTCATTGTATATACAAGAAATGTACATAAAAAAAAAACACATTTTCATTGTACACTAAAGAAATGTACATCAAAACATACACATTTTCAGTGTACATTCAAGAAATGTACATCAAAACATACACATTTTCATTGTACATTCAAGAAATGTAGATCAAAACATACACATTTTCATTGTACATTTAAGAAATGTACATCAAAACATACACATTTTCATTGTACACTCAAGAAATGTACATCAAAACATACACATTTTCATTGTATATACAAGAAATGTACATCAAAACATACACATTTTCAGTGTACATTGAAGAAATGTATATCAAAACATACACATGTACAGAGTACATTCAAGAAATGTACATCAAAACATACACATTTTCAGTATACATTCAAGAAATGTACATGAAAACATATACATATTCATTGTACATTCAAGAAATGTATATCAAAACATACACATTTTCATTGTATATACAAGAAATGTACATCAAAACATACACATTTTCAGTGTACATTCAAGAAATGTACATCAAGACATACACATTTTCTTTGTATATACAAGAAATGTACATCAAGACATACACATTTTCAGTGTACATCCAAGAAATGTACATCAACACATACACATTTTCATTGTATATACAAGAAATGTACATCAAAACATACACATTTTCATTGTACACTAAAGAAATGTACATCAAAACATACACATTTTCAGTGTACATTCAAGAAATGTACATCAAAACATACACATTTTCATTGTACATTCAAGGAATGTAGATCAAAACATACACATTTTCATTGTACATTCAAGAAATGTACATCAAAACATACACATTTTCATTGTACACTCAAGAAATGTACATCAAAACATACACATTTTCATTGCATATACAAGAAATGTACATCAAAACATACACATTTTCAGTGTACATTCAAGAAATGTTTATCAAAACATACACATTTACAGTGTACATTCAAGAAATGTACATCAAAACATACACATTTTGATTGTACACTCAAGAAATGTACATCAAAACATACACATTTTCATTGTACACTCAAGAAATGTACATCAAAACATACACATTTTGATTGTACATTCAAGAAATGTATATCAAAACATACACATTTTCATTGTACACTCAAGAAATGTACATCAAAACATACACATTTTCAGTGTACATTCCAGAAATGTATATCAAATCATACAAATTTTCATTTTACGTTCCAGAAATGTACATCAAAACATACACATTTACAGTGTACATTCAAGAAATGTGTATAAAAAAATACACATTTTCAGTGTACATTCAAGAAATGTACATCAAAGCAAACACATTTTCATTGTACACTAAAGAAATGTACATCAAAACATACACATTTTCATTGTACATTCAAGAAATTCACATCAAAACATACACATTTTCATTGTACATTCAAGAAATATACATCAAAACATACACATTTTCATTGTACATTCAAGAATTGTACATCAAAACATACACATTCTCATTGTACATTCAAGAAATGTACATCAAAACATACACATTTTGATAGTACATTCAAGAAATGTATATCAAAACATACACATTTTCATTGTACATTCAAGAAAGTACATCAAAACATACACATTTTCACTGTACATTCAAGAAATGTACATCAACACATACACATTTTCAATGTATATACAAGAAATGTACATCAAAACATACACATTTTCATTGTACACTAAAGAAATGTACATCAAAACATACACATTTTCATTGTACATTCAAGGAATGTAGATCAAAACATACACATTTTCATTGTACATTCAAGAAATGTACATCAAAACATACACATTTTCATTGTACACTCAAGAAACGTACATCAAAACATACACATTTTCATTGTATATACAAGAAATGTACATCAAAACATACACATTTTCAGTGTACATTCAAGAAATGTTTATCAAAACATACACATTTACAGTGTACATTCAAGAAATGTACATCAAAACATACACATTTTCAGTATACATTCAAGAAATGTACATGAAAACATATACATTTTCATTGTAATTTCAAGAAATGTATATCAAAACACACACATTTTCATTGTATATACAAGAAATGTACATCAAAACATACACATTTTCATTGTATATACAAGAAATGTACATCAAAACATACACATTTTCAGTGTACATTCAAGAAATGTACATCAAGACATACACATTTTCATTGTACATTCAAGAAATGTACATAAAAACATACACATTTTCATTGTACACTCAAGAAATGTACATCAAAACATACACATTTTCACTGTACATTCAAGAAATGTATATCAAAACATACACATTTTCATTGTACATTCAAGAAATGTACATCAAAACATACACATTTTCATTGTACTTTCAAGAAATGTACATCAAAACATACACATTTTCATTGTACATTCATGAAATATACATCAAAACATACACATTTTCATTGTACATTCAAGAAACGTACATCAAAATATACACATTTTCATTGTACATTCTAGAAATATAAATCAAAACATACACATTTTCATTGTATATACAAGAAATGTACATCAACACATACACATTTTCATTGTACACTCAAGAAATGTACATCAAAACATACACATTTTCAGTGCACATTCAAGAAATGTATATCAAATCATACACATTTTCTTTTTACGTTCCAGAAATGTACATCAAAACATACACATTTCCAGTGTACATTCAAGAAATGTACATCAAAACATACACATTTTCATTGTACACTCAAGAAATGTACATCAAAACATACACATTTTCAGTGTACATTCAAGAAATGTACATCAAAGCAAACACATTTTCATTGTACACTAAAGAAGTGTACATCAAAACTTACACATTTTCATTGTACATTCAAAAAATGCACATCAAAACATACACATTTTCATTGTACATTCAAGAAATATACATCAAAACACACATTTTCATTGTACATTCAAGAAATGTACATCAAAATATACACATTCTCATTGTACATTCAAGAAATGTACATCAAAACATACACATTTTCATTGTACACTCAAGAAATGTACATCAAAACATACACATTTTCATTGTACATTCAAGAAATGTTAATCAAAACATACACATTTACATTGCACATTCAAGAAATGTACATCAAAACATACACATTTTCATTGTACATTCAAGAAATGTACATCAAAACATACACATTTTCATTGTACATTCAAAGAATGTACATCAAAACATACACATTTTCAGTGTACATTCAAGAAATGTACATCAAAACGTACAAATTTTCATTGTATATACAAGAAATGTACATCAAAACATACACATTTTCATTGTACATTAAAGAAATGTACATCAAAACCTACACATTTTCAGTGTACATTCAAGAAATGTACATCAAAACATACACATTTTCATTGTACACTCAAGAAATGTACATTAAAACATACACATTTTCAGTGTACATTCAAGAAATGTACATCAAAACATACACATTTTCATTGTATATACCAGAAATGTACATCAAAACATACACATTTTCATTGTATATACAAGAAATGTACATCAAAACATACACATCTTCAGTGTACATTCAAGAAATTTACATCAAAACATATACATTTTCATTGTATATACAAGAAATGTACATCAAAACATACACATTTTCAGTGTACATTCAAGAAATGTACATGAAAACATATACATTTTCATTGTACATTCAAGAAATGTATATCAAAACATACACATTTTCAGATTACATTCAAGAAATGTACATCAAAACATACACATTTTCATTGTATATACAAGAAATGTACATCAAAACATATACATTTTCATTGTATATACAAGAAATGTACATCAAAACATACACATTTTCAGTGTACATTCAAGAAATGTATATCAAAACATACACATTTACAGTGTACATTCAAGAAATGTACATCAAAACATACACATTTTCAGTATACATTCAAGAAATGTACATCAAAACATACACATTTTCATTGTACATTCAAGAAATGTATATCAAAACATACACATTTTCAGTGTACATTCAAGAAATGTACATCAAAACATACACATTTTCATTGTATATACAAGAAATGTACATCAAAACATACACATTTTCATTGTATATACAAGAAATGTACATCAAAACATACACATTTTCAGTGTACACTAAAGAAATGTACATCAAAACATACACACTTTCATTGTACATTCAAGAAATGTAGATCAAAACATACACATTTTCATTGTAAATTCAAGAAATGTACATCAAAACATACACATTTTCATTGTACACTCAAGAAATGTACATCAAAACATACACATTTTCATTGTACACTCAAGAAATGTACATCAAAACATACACTTTTTCATTGTACATTCAAGAAATGTATATCAAAACATACACATTTTGACTGCACATTCTAGTAATGTACATCAAAACATACACATTTTGACTGCACATTCTAGAAATATACATCAAAACATACACATTTTCATTGCATATACCAGAAATGCACATCAAAACATACACATTTTCATTGTCCATTCAAGAACTGTACATCAAAACATACACATTTTCAGTGTACATTCAAGAAATGTACATCAAAATATACACATTTTCAGTGTACAGTCAAGAAATGTACATCAAAACATACACATTTTCAGTGTGCATTCAAGAAATGTACATCAAAATATACACATTTTCATTGTACATTCAAGAAATGTACATCAAAACATACACATTTTCATTGTACATTCAAGACATGTACATCAAAACATACACATTTTCATTGTACATTCAAGAAATGTACATCAAAAGATACACATTTTCATTGTACACTCAAGAAATGAACATCAAAACATACACATTTTCAGTGTACATTCAAGAAATGTACATCAAAACATACACATTTTCATTGTACATTCAAGAAATGTACATCAAAACATACACATTTTCATTGTACATTCTAGAAATATAAATCAAAACATACACATTTTCATTGTATATACAAGAAATGTACACCAAACATACACACTTTCATTGTACACTCAAGAAATGTACATCAAAACATACACATTTTCAGTGCACATTCAAGAAATGTATATCAAATCATACACATTTTCATTTTACGTTCCAGAAATGTACATCAAAACATACACATTTTCAGTGTATATTCAAGAAATGTATATCAAAAAATACACATTTTCAGTGTACATTCAAGAAATGTACATCAAAGCAAACACATTTTCATTGTACACTAAAGAAATGTACATCAAAACATACACATTTTCATTGTACATTCAAGAAATGCACATCAAAACATACACATTTTCATTGTACATTCAAGTAATATACATCAAAACATACACATTTTAATTGTACACTCAAGAAATGTACATCAAAACATACACATTTTCATTGTACACTCAAGAAATGTACATCAAAACATACACATTTTCATTGTACATTCAAGAAATGTATATCAAAACATACACATTTACATTGTACATTCAAGAAATGTACATCAAAACATACACATTTTCATTGTACATTCAAGAAATGTACATCAAAACATACACATTTTCATTGTACATTCAAGGAATGTACATCAAAACATACACACTTTCATTGTACATTCAAGAAATGTACATCAAAACACACACATTTTCAGTGTACATTCAAGAAATGTATAACAAAACATACACATTTTCAGTGTACATTCAAGAAATGTACATCAAAACATACAAATTTTCATTGTATATTCAAGAAATGTACATCAAAACATACACATTTTCATTGTACATTAAAGAAATGTACATCAAAACCTACACATTTTCAGTGTACATTCAAGAAATGTACATCAAAACATACACATTTTCATTTTACACTCAAGAAATGTACATCAAAACACAGATTTTCAGTGTACATTCAAGAAATGTACATCAAAACATACACATTTTCATTGTATATACCAGAAATGTACATCAAAACATACACATTTTCATTGTATATACAAGAAATGTACATCAAAACATATACATTTTCATTGTATATACAAGAAATGTACATCAAAACATACACATTTTCAGTGTACATTCAAGAAATGTACATGAAAACATATACATTTTCATTGTACATTCAAGAAATGTATATCAAAACATACACATTTTCAGATTACATTCATGAAATGTACATCAAAACATACACATTTTCATTGTATATACAAGAAATGTACATCAAAACATACACATTTTCAGTGTACATTCAAGAAATGTATATCAAAACATACACATTTACAGTGTACATTCAAGAAATGTACATCAAAACATACACATTTTCAGTATACATTCAAGAAATGTACATGAAAACATATACATTTTCATTGTACATTCAAGAAATGTATATCAAAACACACATTTTCAGTGTACATTCAAGAAATGTACATCAAAACATACACATTTTCAGTGTACATTCAAGAAATGTATATCAAAAAATACACATTTTAAGTGTACATTCAAGAAATGTACATCAAAGCAAACACATTTTCATTGTACACTAAAGAAATGTACATCAAAACATACACATTTTCATTGTACATTCAAGAAATGCACATCAAAACATACACATTTTCATTGTACATTCAAGAAATATACATCAGAACATCCACATTTTCATTGTACATTCAAGAAATGTACATCAAAACATACACATTCTCATTGTACATTCAAGAAATGTACATCAAAACATACACATTTTCATTGTACACTCAAGAAATGTACATCAAAACATACACATTTTCATAGTACACTGAAGAAATGTACATCAAAACATACACATTTTCATTGTACATTAAAGAAATGTATATCAAAACATACACATTTTCATTGTACATTCAAGAAATGTACATCAAAACATACACATTTTCATTGTACATTCAAGAAATGTACATCAAAACATACACATTTTCATTGTACATTCAAGGAATGTACATCAAAACATACATATTTTCATTGTACATTAAAGAAATGTACATCAAAACCTACATATTTTCAGAGCACATTCAAGAAATGTACATCAAAGCATACACAATTTTCATTGTACACTCAAGAAATGTACATCAAAACATACACATTTTCAGTGTACATTCAAAAAATGTACATCAAAACATACGCATTTTCATTGTATATACAAGAAATATACATCAAAACATACAGATTTTCATTGTACACTCAAGAAATGTACATCAAAACATACACATTTTCATAGTACACTGAAGAAATGTACATCAAAACATACACATTTTCATTGTACATTAAAGAAATGTATATCAAAACACACACATTTTCAGTGTACATTCAAGAAATGTATATCAAAACATACACATTTTCAGTGTACATTCAAGAAATGTACATCAAAACATACAAATTTTCATTGTATATACAAGAAATGTACATCAAAACATATACATTTTCATTGTACATTAAAGAAATGTACATCAAAACCTACATATTTTCAGAGCACATTCAAGAAATGTACATCAAAGCATACACAATTTTCATTGTACACTCAAGAAATGTACATCAAAACATACACATTTTCAGTGTACATTCAAAAAATGTACATCAAAACATACGCATTTTCATTGTATATACAAGAAATATACATCAAAACATACAGATTTTCAGCGTACATTCAAGAAATGTACATCAAAACATATACATTTTCATTTTATATACAAGATATGTACATCAAAACATACACATTTTCAGTGTACATTCAAGAAATGTACATGAAAACATATACATTTTCATTGTACATTCAAGAAATGTATATCAAAACATACACATTTTCAGATTACATTCAAGAAATGTACATCAAAACATACACATTTTCATTGTACATTAAAGAAATGTACATCAAAACCAACACATTTTCATTGTACATTCAAGAAATGTACATCAAAACATACACATTTTCATTGTACATTCAAGGAATGTATATCAAAACATACACATTATCATTGTACATTCAAGAAATGACATCAAAACACACACATTTTCAGTGTACATTCAAGAAATGTTTATCAAAACATACACATTTTCAGTGTACATTCAAGAAATGTACATCAAAACATACAAATTTTCATTGTATATACAAGAAATGTACATCAAAAATACACATTTTCATTGTACGTTAAAGAAATGTACATCAAAACCTACACATTTTCAGTGTACATTCAAGAAATGTACATCAAAACATACACATTTTCATTGTACATTCTAGAAATGTACATCAAAACATACACATTTTCATTGTACATTCAAGAAATATACATCAAAACATACACATTTTCATTGTACATTCAAGAAATGTACATCAAAACATACACATTTTCATTGTACATTCAGGAAATGTATATCAAAACATACACATTTTCATTGTACATTCAAAGAATGTACATCAAAACATACACATTTTCATTGTACATTCAAGAAATGTACATCAACACACACACATTTTCAGTGTACATTCAAGAAATATACATCAAAACATACACATTTTCATTGTACATTCAGGAAATGTATATCAAAACATACACATTTTCATTGTACATTCAAAGAATGTACATCAAAACATACACATTTTCATTGTACATTCAAGAAATGTACATCAACACACACACATTTTCAGTGTACATTCAAGAAATATACATCAAAACATACACATTTTCATTGTACATTCAAGAAATGTAGATCAAAACATACACATTTTCATTGTACATTCAAGAAATGTACATCAAAGCAAACACATTTTCATTGTACACTAAAGAAATGTACATCAAAACATACTCATTTTCGTTGTACATTCAAGAAATGTACATCAAAACATATACATTTTCATTGTATATACAAGAAATGTACATCAAAACCTACACATTTTCAGTGTACATTCAAGAAATGTACATGAAAACATAAACATTTTCATTGTACATTCAAGAAATGTATATCAAAACACACATTTTCAGTGTACATTCAAGAAATGTACATCAAAACATACACATTTTCAGTGTACATTCAAGAAATGTATATCAAAAAATACACATGTTAAGTGTACATTCAAGAAGTGTACATCAAAGCAAACACATTTTCATTGTACACTAAAGAATTGTACATCAAAACATACACATTTTCATTGTACATTCAAGAAATGCACATCAAAACATACACATTTTCATTGTACATTCAAGAAATATACATCAAAACATACACATTTACATTGTACATTCAAGAAATGTACATCAAAACATACACATTCTCATTGTACATTCAAGAAATGTACATCAAAACACACACATTTTCAGTGTACATTCAAGAAATGTATATCAAAACATACACATTTTCAGTGTACATTCAAGAAATGTAAATCAAAACATACAAATTTTCATTGTATATACGAGAAATGTACATCAAAACATACACATTTTCATTGTACATTAAAGAAATGTACATCAAAACCTACATATTTTCAGTGTACATTCAAGAAATGCACATCAAAACATACACATTTTCATTGTACACTCAAGAAATATACATCAAAACATACACATTTTCAGTGTACATTCAAAAAATGTACATCAAAACATACACATTTTCATTGTATATACCAGAAATGTACATCAAAACATACACATTTTCATTGTATATACAAGAAATATACATCAAAACATACAGACCTTCAGTGTACATTCAAGAAATGTACATCAAAACATATACATTTTCATTGTATATACAAGAAATGTACATCAAATTATACACATTTTCAGTGTACATTCAAGAAATGTACATGAAAACATACATTTTCAGATTACATTCAAGAAATGTACATCAAAACATACACATTTTCATTGTACAATCAAGAAATGTACATCAAAACATACACATTTTCATTGTACATTCAAGAAATGTACATCAAAACATAAACATTTTCATTGTACATTCAAGGAATCTACATCAAAACATACACATTTTCATTGTACATTCAAGAAATTCGATCAAAACCTACACATTTTCAGTGTACATTCAAGAAATGTACATTAAAACATACACATTTTCATTGTACATTCAAGGAATGTACATCAAAACATACACATTTTCATTGTACATTCAAGAAATGTACATCAAAACACACACATTTGCAGTGTACATTCAAGAAATGTTTTTCAAAACATACAAATTTTCAGTGTACATTCAAGAAATGTACATCAAAACATACAAATTTTCATTGTATATACCAGAAATGTACATCAAAACATACACATTTTCATTGTACATTAAAGAAATGTACATCAAAACCTACACATTTTCAGTGTACATTCAAGAAATGTACATCAAAACATACACATTTTCATTGTACATTCAAGAAATGTACATCAAAACATACACATTTTCATTGTACATTCAAGAAATATACATAAAAACATACACATTTTGATTGTACATTCAAGAAATGTACATCAAAACATACACATTTTCAGTGTACATACAAGAAATGTACATCAAAACATACATTTTCATTGTATATACAAGAAATGTACATCAAAACATACACATTTTCAGTGTACATTCAAGAAATGTACATGAAAACATATACATTTTCATTGTACATTCAAGAAATGTATATCAAAACATACACATTTTCAGATTACATTCATGAAATGTACATCAAAACATACACATTTTCATTGTATATACAAGAAATGTACATCAAAACATACACATTTTCAGTGTACATTCAAGAAATGTACATCAAAACATATACATTTTCATTGTATATACAAGAAATGTACATCAAAACATACACATTTTCAGTGTACATTCAAGAAATGTATATCAAAACATACACATTTACAGTGTACATTCAAGAAATGTACATCAAAACATACACATTTTCATTGTACATTCTAGAAATATAAATCAAAACATACAGATTTTCATTGTATATACAAGAAATGTACATCAAAACATACACATTTTCAGTGTACATTCAAGAAATGTATATCAAAACATACACATTTACAGTGTACATTCAAGAAATGTACATCAAAAGATACACATTTTCAGTATACATTCAAGAAATGTACATGAAAACATATACATTTTCAGTGTACATTCAGGAAATGTATATCAAAACATACACATTTTCAGTGTACATTCGAGAAATGTACATCAAAACATACACATTTTCATTGTATATACAAGAAATGTACATCAAAACATACACATTTTCATTGTACACTAAAGAAATGTACACCAAAACATACACATTTTCAGTGTACATTCAAGAAATGTACATCAAAACATACACATTTTCATTGTACATGCAAGAAATGTAGATCAAAACATACACATTTTCATTGTACATTCAAGAAATGTACATCAAAACATACACATTTTCATAGTACACTCAAGAAATGTACATCAAAACATACACATTTTCATTGTATATACAAGAAATGTACATCAAAACATACACATTTTCAGTGTACATTGAAGAAATGTATATCAAAACATACACATTTACAGAGTACATTCAAGAAATGTACATCAAAACATACACATTTTCAGTTTACATTCAAGAAATGTACATGAAAACATATACATTTTCATTGTACATTCAAGAAATGTATATCAAAACATACACATTTTCATTGTATATACAAGAAATGTACATCAAAACATACACATTTTCATTGTATATACAAGAAATGTACATCAAAACATACACATTTTCAGTGTACATTCAAGAAATGAACATCAAGACATACACATTTTCTTTGTATATACAAGAAATGTACATCAAGACATACACATTTTCAGTGCACATTCAAGAAATGTACATCAACACATACACATTTTCATTGTATATACAAGAAATGTACATCAAAACATACACATTTTCATTGTACACTAAAGAAATGTACATCAAAACATACACATTTTCAGTGTACATTCAAGAAATGTACATCAAAACATACACATTTTCATTGTACATTCAAGGAATGTAGATCAAAACATACACATTTTCATTGTACATTCAAGAAATGTACATCAAAACATACACATTTTCATTGTACACTCAAGAAACGTACATCAAAACATACACATTTTCATTGTATATACAAGAAATGTACATCAAAACATACACATTTTCAGTGTACATTCAAGAAATGTTTATCAAAACATACACATTTACAGTGTACATTCAAGAAATGTACATCAAAACATACACATTTTCAGTATACATTCAAGAAATGTACATGAAAACATATACATTTTCATTGTAATTTCAAGAAATGTATATCAAAACACACACATTTTCATTGTATATACAAGAAATGTACATCAAAACATACACATTTTCATTGTATATACAAGAAATGTACATCAAAACATACACATTTTCAGTGTACATTCAAGAAATGTACATCAAGACATACACATTTTCATTGTACATTCAAGAAATGTACATCAAAACATACACATTTTCATTGTACACTCAAGAAATGTACATCAAAACATACACATTTTCAGTGTACATTCAAGAAATGTATATCAAAACATACACATTTTCATTGTACATTCAAGAAATGTACATCAAAACATACACATTTTCATTGTACTTTCAAGAAATGTACATCAAAGCATACACATTTTCATTGTACATTCAAGAAATATACATCAAAACATACACATTTTCATTGTACATTCAAGAAATGTACATCAAAATATACACATTTTCATTGTACATTCTAGAAATATAAATCAAAACATACACATTTTCATTGTATATACAAGAAATGTACATCAAAACATACACATTTTCATTGTACACTCAAGAAATGTACATCAAAACATACACATTTTCAGTGCACATTCAAGAAATGTATATCAAATCATACACATTTTCTTTTTACGTTCCAGAAATGTACATCAAAACATACACATTTTCAGTGTACATTCAAGAAATGTACATCAAAACATACACATTTTCATTGTACACTCAAGAAATGTACATCAAAACATACACATTTTCAGAGTACATTCAAGAAATGTACATCAAAGCAAACACATTTTCATTGTACACTAAAGAAGTGTACATCAAAACATACACATTTTCATTGTACATTCAAGAAATGCACATCAAAACATACACATTTTCATTGTACATTCAAGATATATACATCAAAACACACATTTTCATTGTACATTCAAGAAATGTACATCAAAATATACACATTCTCATTGTACATTTAAGAAATGTACATCAAAACATACACATTTTCATTGTACACTCAAGAAATGTACATCAAAACATACACATTTTCATTGTATATACCAGAAATGTACATTAAAACATACACATTTTCATTGTATATACAAGAAATGTACATCAAAACATACACATTTTCAGTGTACATTCAAGAAATGTACATCAAAACATATACATTTTCATTGTATATACAAGAAATGTACATCAAAACATACACATTTTCAGTGTACATTCAAGAAATGTACATGAAAACATATACATTTTCATTGTACATTCAAGAAATGTATATCAAAACATACACATTTTCAGATTACATTCAAGAAATGTACATCAAAACATACACATTTTCATTGTATATACAAGAAATGTACATCAAAACATATACATTTTCATTGTATATACAAGAAATGTACATCAAAACATACACATTTTCTGTGTACATTCAAGAAATGTATATCAAAACATACACATTTACAGTGTACATTCAAGAAATGTACATCAAAACATACACATTTTCATTGTATATACAAGAAATGTACATCAAAACATACACGTTTTCATTGTATATACAAGAAATGTACATCAAAACATACACATTTTCAGTGTACACTAAAGAAATGTACATCAAAACATACACATTTTCATTGTACATTCAAGAAATGTATATCAAAACATACACATTTTCATTGTAAATTCAAGAAATGTACATCAAAACATACACATTTTCATTGTACACTCAAGAAATGTACATCAAAACATACACATTTTCATTGTACACTCAAGAAATGTACATCAAAACATACACTTTTTCATTGTACATTCAAGAAATGTATATCAAAACATACACATTTTGACTGCACATTCTAGTAATGTACATCAAAACATACACATTTTGACTGCACATTCTAGAAATATACATCAAAACATACACATTTTCATTGCATATACCAGAAATGCACATCAAAACATACACATTTTCATTGTCCATTCAAGAACTGTACATCAAAACATACAAATTTTCAGTGTACATTCAAGAAATGTACATCAAAATATACACATTTTCAGTGTACAGTCAAGAAATGTACATCAAAACATACACATTTTCAGTGTACATTCAAGAAATGTACATCAAAATATACACATTTTCATTGTACATTCAAGAAATGTACATCAAAACATACACATTTTCATTGTACATTCAAGAAATGTACATCAAAACATACACATTTTCATTGTACATTCAAGAAATGTACATCAAAAGATACACATTTTCATTGTACACTCAAGAAATGAACATCAAAACATACACATTTTCAGTGTACATTCAAGAAATGTACATCAAAACATACACATTTTCATTGTACATTCAAGAAATGTACATCAAAACATACACATTTTCATTGTACATTCTAGAAATATAAATCAAAACATACACATTTTCATTGTATATACAAGAAATGTACACCAAACATACACACTTTCATTGTACACTCAAGAAATGTACATCAAAACATACACATTTTCAGTGCACATTCAAGAAATGTATATCAAATCATACACATTTTCATTTTACGTTCCAGAAATGTACATCAAAACATACGCATTTTCAGTGTATATTCAAGAAATGTATATCAAAAAATACACATTTTCATTGTACATTCAAGTAATATACATCAAAACATACACATTTTCATTGTATATACAAGAAATGTACATCAAAACATACACATTTTCAGTGTACATTCAAGAAATGTACATCAAGACATACACATTTTCATTGTACATTCAAGAAATGTACATCAAAACATACACATTTTCATTGTACACTCAAGAAATGTACATCAAAACATACACATTTTCAGTGTACATTCAAGAAATGTACATCAAGACATACACATTTTCATTGTACATTCAAGAAATGTACATCAAAACATACACATTTTCATTGTACACTCAAGAAATGTACATCAAAACATACACATTTTCAGTGTACATTCAAGAAATGTATATCAAAACATACACATTTTCATTGTACATTCAAGAAATGTACATATAAACATACACATTTTCATTGTACTTTCAAGAAATGTACATCAAAGCATACACATTTTCATTGTACATTCAAGAAATATACATCAAAACATACACATTTTCATTGTACATTCAAGAAATGTACATCAAAATATACACATTTTCATTGTACATTCTAGAAATATAAATCAAAACATACACATTTTCATTGTATATACAAGAAATGTACATCAAAACATACACATTTTCATTGTACACTCAAGAAATGTACATCAAAACATACACATTTTCAGTGCACATTCAAGAAATGTATATCAAATCATACACATTTTCTTTTTACGTTCCAGAAATGTACATCAAAACATACACATTTTCAGTGTACATTCAAGAAATGTACATCAAAACATACACATTTTCATTGTACACTCAAGAAATGTACATCAAAACATACACATTTTCAGAGTACATTCAAGAAATGTACATCAAAGCAAACACATTTTCATTGTACACTAAAGAAGTGTACATCAAAACATACACATTTTCATTGTACATTCAAGAAATGCACATCAAAACATACACATTTTCATTGTACATTCAAGAAATATACATCAAAACACACATTTTCATTGTACATTCAAGAAATGTACATCAAAATATACACATTCTCATTGTACATTTAAGAAATGTACATCAAAACATACACATTTTCATTGTACACTCAAGAAATGTACATCAAAACATACACATTTTCATTGTACATTCAAGAAATGTTAATCAAAACATACACATTTACATTGTACATTCAAGAAATGTACATCAAAACATACACATTTTCATTGTACATTCAAGAAATGTACATCAAAACATACACATTTTCATTGTACATTCAAAGAATGTACATCAAAACATACACATTTTCAGTGTACATTCAAGAAATGTACATCAAAACGTACAAATTTTCATTGTATATACAAGAAATGTACATCAAAATATACACATTTTCATTGTGCATTAAAGAAATGTACATCAAAACCTACACATTTTCAGTGTACATTCAAGAAATGTACATCAAAACATACACATTTTCATTGTACACTCAAGAAATGTACATTAAAACATACACATTTTCAGTGTACATTCAAGAAATGTACATCAAAACATACACATTTTCATTGTATATACCAGAAATGTACATCAAAACATACACATTTTCATTGTATATACAAGAAATGTACATCAAAACATACACATTTTCAGTGTACATTCAAGAAATGTACATCAAAACATATACATTTTCATTGTATATACAAGAAATGTACATCAAAACATACACATTTTCAGTGTACATTCAAGAAATGTACATGAAAACATATACATTTTCATTGTACATTAAAGAAATGTATATCAAAACATACACATTTTCAGATTACATTCAAGAAATGTACATCAAAACATACACATTTTCATTGTATATACAAGAAATGTACATCAAAACATATACATTTTCATTGTATATACAAGAAATGTACATCAAAACATACACATTTTCTGTGTACATTCAAGAAATGTATATCAAAACATACACATTTACAGTGTACATTCAAGAAATGTACATCAAAACATACACATTTTCATTGTATATACAAGAAATGTACATCAAAACATACACATTTTCATTGTATATACAAGAAATGTACATCAAAACATACACATTTTCAGTGTACACTAAAGAAATGTACATCAAAACATACACATTTTCATTGTACATTCAAGAAATGTATATCAAAACATACACATTTTCATTGTAAATTCAAGAAATGTACATCAAAACATACACATTTTCATTGTACACTCAAGAAATGTACATCAAAACATACACATTTTCATTGTACACTCAAGAAATGTACATCAAAACATACACTTTTTCATTGTACATTCAAGAAATGTATATCAAAACATACACATTTTGACTGCACATTCTAGTAATGTACATCAAAACATACACATTTTGACTGCACATTCTAGAAATATACATCAAAACATACACATTTTCATTGCATATACCAGAAATGCACATCAAAACATACACATTTTCATTGTCCATTCAAGAACTGTACATCAAAACATACACATTTTCAGTGTACATTCAAGAAATGTACATCAAAATATACACATTTTCAGTGTACAGTCAAGAAATGTACATCAAAACATACACATTTTCAGTGTACATTCAAGAAATGTACATCAAAATATACACATTTTCATTGTACATTCAAGAAATGTACATCAAAACATACACATTTTCATTGTACTTTCAAGAAATGTACATCAAAACATACACATTTTCATTGTACATTCAAGAAATGTACATCAAAAGATACACATTTTCATTGTACACTCAAGAAATGAACATCAAAACATACACATTTTCAGTGTACATTCAAGGAATGTACATCAAAACATACACATTTTCATTGTACATTCAAGAAATGTACATCAAAACATACACATTTTCATTGTACATTCTAGAAATATAAATCAAAACATACACATTTTCATTGTATATACAAGAAATGTACACCAAACATACACACTTTCATTGTACACTCAAGAAATGTACATCAAAACATACACATTTTCAGTGCACATTCAAGAAATGTATATCAAATCATACACATTTTCATTTTACGTTCCAGAAATGTACATCAAAACATACGCATTTTCAGTGTATATTCAAGAAATGTATATCAAAAAATACACATTTTCAGTGTACATTCAAGAAATGTACATCAAAGCAAACACATTTTCATTGTACACTAAAGAAATGTACATCAAAACATACACATTTTCATTGTACATTCAAGAAATGCACATCAAAACATACACATTTTCATTGTACATTCAAGTAATATACATCAAAACATACACATTTTAATTGTACACTCAAGAAATGTACATCAAAACATACACATTTTCATTGTACACTCAAGAAATGTACATCAAAACATACACATTTTCATTGTACATTCAAGAAATGTATATCAAAACATACACATTTACATTGTACATTCAAGAAATGTACATCAAAACATACACATTTTCATTGTACATTCAAGAAATGTACATCAAAACATACACATTTTCATTGTACATTCAAGGAATGTACATCAAAACATACACACTTTCATTGTACATTCAAGAAATGTACATCAAAACACACACATTTTCAGTGTACATTCAAGAAATGTATAACAAAACAAACACATTTTCAGTGTACATTCAAGAAATGTACATCAAAACATACAAATTTTCATTGTTTATACAAGAAATGTACATCAAAACATACACATTTTCATTGTACATTAAAGAAATGTACATCAAAACCTACACATTTTCAGTGTACATTCAAGAAATGTACATCAAAACATACACATTTTCATTTTACACTCAAGAAATGTACATCAAAACACAGATTTTCAGTGTACATTCAAGAAATGTACATCAAAACATACACATTTTCATTGTATATACCAGAAATGTACATCAAAACATAGACATTTTCATTGTATATACAAGAAATGTACATCAAAACATATACATTTTCATTGTATATACAAGAAATGTACATCAAAACATACACATTTTCAGTGTACATTCAAGAAATGTACATGTAAACATATACATTTTCATTGTACATTCAAGAAATGTATATCAAAACATACACATTTTCAGATTACATTCATGAAATGTACATCAAAACATACACATCTTCATTGTATATACAAGAAATGTACATCAATACATACACATTTTCAGTGTACATTCAAGAAATGTATATCAAAACATACACATTTACAGTGTACATTCAAGAAATGTACATCAAAACATACACATTTTCAGTATACATTCAAGAAATGTACATGAAAACATATACATTTTCATTGTACATTCAAGAAATGTATATCAAAACACACATTTTCAGTGTACATTCAAGAAATGTACATCAAAACATACACATTTTCAGTGTACATTCAAGAAATGTATATCAAAAGATACACATTTTAAGTGTACATTCAAGAAATGTACATCAAAGCAAACACATTTTCATTGTACACTAAAGAAATGTACATCAAAACATACACATTTTCATTGTACATTCAACAAATGCACATCAAAACATACACATTTTCATTGTACATTCAAGAAACATACATCAGAACATCCACATTTTCATTGTACATTCAAGAAATGTACATCAAAACATACACATTCTCATTGTACATTCAAGAAATGTACATCAAAACATACACATTTTCATTGTACACTCAAGAAATGTACATCAAAACATACACATTTTCATAGTACACTGAAGAAATGTACATCAAAACATACACATTTTCATTGTACATTAAAGAAATGTATATCAAAACATACACATTTTCATTGTACATTCAAGAAATGTACATCAAAACATACACATTTTCATTGTACATTCAAGAAATGTACATCAAAACATACACATTTTCATTGTACATTCAAGGAATGTACATCAAAACACACACATTTTCAGTGTACATTCAAGAAATGTATATCAAAACATACACATTTTCAGTGTACATTCAAGAAATGTACATCAAAACATACAAATTTCATTGTATATACAAGAAATGTACATCAAAACATATACATTTTCATTGTACATTAAAGAAATGTACATCAAAACCTACATATTTTCAGAGCACATTCAAGAAATGTACATCAAGACATACACAATTTTCATTGTACACTCAAGAAATGTACATCAAAACATACACATTTTCAGTGTACATTCAAAAAATGTACATCAAAACATACACATTTTCATTGTATATACCAGAAATGTACATCAAAACATACACATTTTCATTGTATATACAAGAAATATACATCAAAACATACAGATTTTCAGCGTACATTCAAGAAATGTACATCAAAACATATACATTTTCATTTTATATACAAGATATGTACATCAAAACATACACATTTTCAGTGTACATTCAAGAAATGTACATGAAAACATATACATTTTCATTGTACATTCAAGAAATGTATATCAAAACATACACATTTTCAGATTACATTCAAGAAATGTACATCAAAACATACACATTTTCATTGTACACTCAAGAAATGTACATCAAAACATAAACATTTTCATTGTTTATTCAAGGAATGTACATCAAAACATACACATTTTCATTGTACATTCAAGAAATGTACATCAAAACACACACATTTTCAGTGTACATTCAAGAAATGTTTATCAAAACATACACATTTTCAGTGTACATTCAAGAAATGTACATCAAAACATACAAATTTTCATTGTATATACAAGAAATGTACATCAAAACATACACATTTTCATTGTACATTAAAGAAATGTACATCAAAACATACACATTTTCATTGTACATTCAAGGAATGTATATCAAAACATACACATTATCATTGTACATTCAAGAAATGACATCAAAACACACACATTTTCAGTGTACATTCAAGAAATGTTTATCAAAACATACACATTTTCAGTGTACATTCAAGAAATGTACATCAAAACATACAAATTTTCATTGTATATACAAGAAATGTACGTCAAAAATACACATTTTCATTGTACATTAAAGAAATGTACATCAAAACCTACACATTTTCAGTGTACATTCAAGAAATGTACATCAAAACATACACATTTTCATTGTACATTTTAGAAATGTACATCAAAACATACACATTTTCATTGTACATTCAAGAAATATACATCAAAACATACACATTTTCATTGTACATTCCAGAAATGTACATCAAAACATACACATTTTCATTGTACATTCAGGAAATGTATATCAAAACATACACATTTTCATTGTACATTCAGGAAATGTACATCAAAACATACACATTTTCATTGTACATTCAAGAAATGTACATCAAAGCATACACATTTTCATTGTACATTCAAAGAATGTACATCAAAACATACACATTTTCATTGTACATTCAAGAAATGTACATCAACACACACACATTTTCAGTGTACATTCAAGAAATGTATATCAAAACATACACATTTTCAGTGTACATTCAAGAAATGTACATCAAAACATACACATTTTCATTGTACATTCAAGAAATGTAGATCAAAACATACACATTTTCATTGTACATTCAAGAAATGTACATCAAAGCAAACACATTTTCATTGTACACTAAAGAAATATACATCAAAACATACACATTTTCGTTGTACACACAAGAAATGTACATCAAAACATATACATTTTCATTGTATATACAAGAAATGTACATCAAAACCTACACATTTTCAGTGTACATTCAAGAAATGTACATGAAAACATAAACATTTTCATTGTACATTCAAGAAATGTATATCAAAACACACATTTTCAGTGTACATTCAAGAAATGTACATCAAAACATACACATTTTCAGTGTACATTCAAGAAATGTATATCAAAAAATACACATGTTAAGTGTACATTCAAGAAATGTACATCAAAGCAAACACATTTTCATTGTACACTAAAGAAATGTACATCAAAACATACACATTTTCATTGTACATTCAAGAAATGCACATCAAAACATACACATTTTCATTGTACATTCAAGAAATATACATCAAAACATACACATTTTCATTGTACATTCAAGAAATGTACATCAAAACATACACATTCTCATTGTACATTCAAGAAATGTACATCAAAACATACACATTTTCATTGTACACTCAAGAAATGTACATCAAAACATACACATTTTCATTGTACACTCAAGAAATGTACATCAAAACATACACATGTTCATTGTACATTCAAGAAATGTATATCAAAACATACACATTTTCATTGTACATTCAAGTAATGTACATCAAAACATACACATTTTCATTGTACATTCAAGAAATATACATCAAAAGATACACATTTTCATTGTACATTCAAGGAATGTACATCAAAACATACACATTTTCATTGTACATTCAAGAAATGTACATCAAAACACACACATTTTCAGTGTACATTCAAGAAATGTATATCAAAACATACACATTTTCAGTGTACATTCAAGAAATGTAAATCAAAAAATACAAATTTTCATTGTATATACGAGAAATGTACATCAAAACATACACATTTTCATTGTACATTAAAGAAATGTACATCAAAACCTACATATTTTCAGTGTACATTCAAGAAATGCACATCAAAACATACACATTTTCATTGTACACTCAAGAAATGTACATCAAAACATACACATTTTCAGTGTACATTCAAAAAATGTACATCAAAACATACACATTTTCATTGTATATACCAGAAATGTACATCAAAACATACACATTTTCATTGTATATACAAGAAATATACATCAAAACATACAGACCTTCAGTGTACATTCAAGAAATGTACATCAAAACATATACATTTTCATTGTATATACAAGAAATGTACATCAAATTATACACATTTTCAGTGTACATTCAAGAAATGTACATGAAAACATACATTTTCAGATTACATTCAAGAAATGTACATAAAAACATACACATTTTCATTCTACAATCAAGAAATGTACATCAAAACATACACATTTTCATTGTACATTCAAGAAATGTACATCAAAACATAAACATTTTCATTGTACATTCAAGGAATCTACATCAAAACATACACATTTTCATTGTACATTCAAGAAATTCGATCAAAACCTACACATTTTCAGTGTACATTCAAGAAATGTACATTAAAACATACACATTTTCATTGTACATTCAAGGAATGTACATCAAAACATACACATTTTCATTGTACATTCAAGAAATGTACATCAAAACACACACATTTGCAGTGTACATTCAAGAAATGTTTTTCAAAACATACAAATTCTCAGTGTACATTCAAGAAATGTACATCAAAACATACAAATTTTCATTGTATATACCAGAAATGTACATCAAAACATACACATTTTAATTGTACATTAAAGAAATGTACATCAAAACCTACACATTTTCAGTGTACATTCAAGAAATGTACATCAAAACATACACATTTTCATTGTACATTCAAGAAATGTACATCAAAACATACACATTTTCATTGTACATTCAAGAAATATACATAAAAACATACACATTTTGATTGTACATTCAAGAAATGTACATCAAAACATACACATTTTCAGTGTACATACAAGAAATGTACATCAAAACATATACATTTTCATTGTATATACAAGAAATGTACATCAAAACATACACATTTTCAGTGTACATTCAAGAAATGTACATGAAAACATATACATTTTCATTGTACATTCAAGAAATGTATATCAAAACATACACATTTTCAGATTACATTCATGAAATGTACATCAAAACATACACATTTTCATTGTATATACAAGAAATGTACATCAAAACATACACATTTTCAGTGTACATTCAAGAAATGTACATCAAAACATATACATTTTCATTGTATATACAAGAAATGTACATCAAAACATACACATTTTCAGTGTACATTCAAGAAATGTATATCAAAACATATACATTTTCATTGTACATTCAAGAAATGTATATAAAAACACACATTTTCAGTGTACATTCAAGAAATGTACATCAAAACATACACATTTTCAGTGTACATTCAAGAAATGTATATCAAAAAATACGCATTTTAAGTGTACATTCAAGAAATGTACATCAAAACATACACATTTTCAGTGTACATTCAAGAAATGTATATCAAAAAATACACATTTTAAGTGTACATTCAAGAAATGTACATCAAAGCAAACACATTTTCATTGTACACTCAAGAAATGTACATCAAAACATACACTTTTTCATTGTACATTCAAGAAATGTATATCAAAACATACACATTTTGACTGCACATTCTAGTAATGTACATCAAAGCATACACATTTTGACTGCACATTCTAGAAATATACATCAAAACATACACATTTTCATTGCATATACCAGAAATGCACATCAAAACATACACATTTTCATTGTCCATTCAAGAACTGTACATCAAAACATACACATTTTCAGTGTACATTCAAGAAATGTACATCAAAATATACACATTTTCAGTGTACAGTCAAGAAATGTACATCAAAACATACACATTTTCAGTGTACATTCAAGAAATGTACATCAAAATATACACATTTTCATTGTACATTCAAGAAATGTACATCAAAACATACACATTTTCATTGTACTTTCAAGAAATGTACATCAAAACATACACATTTTCATTGTACATTCAAGAAATGTACATCAAAAGATACACATTTTCATTGTACACTCAAGAAATGAACATCAAAACATACACATTTTCAGTGTACATTCAAGAAATGTACATCAAAACATACACATTTTCATTGTACATTCAAGAAATGTACATCAAAACATACACATTTTCATTGTACATTCTAGAAATATAAATCAAAACATACACATTTTCATTGTATATACAAGAAATGTACACCAAACATACACACTTTCATTGTACACTCAAGAAATGTACATCAAAACATACACATTTTCAGTGCACATTCAAGAAATGTATATCAAATCATACACATTTTCATTTTACGTTCCAGAAATGTACATCAAAACATACGCATTTTCAGTGTATATTCAAGAAATGTATATCAAAAAATACACATTTTCAGTGTACATTCAAGAAATGTACATCAAAGCAAACACATTTTCATTGTACACTAAAGAAATGTACATCAAAACATACACATTTTCATTGTACATTCAAGAAATGCACATCAAAACATACACATTTTCATTGTACATTCAAGTAATATACATCAAAACATACACATTTTAATTGTACACTCAAGAAATGTACATCAAAACATACACATTTTCATTGTACACTCAAGAAATGTACATCAAAACATACACATTTTCATTGTACATTCAAGAAATGTATATCAAAACATACACATTTACATTGTACATTCAAGAAATGTACATCAAAACATACACATTTTCATTGTACATTCAAGAAATGTACATCAAAACATACACATTTTCATTGTACATTCAAGGAATGTACATCAAAACATACACACTTTCATTGTACATTCAAGAAATGTACATCAAAACACACACATTTTCAGTGTACATTCAAGAAATGTATAACAAAACAAACACATTTTCAGTGTACATTCAAGAAATGTACATCAAAACATACAAATTTTCATTGTTTATACAAGAAATGTACATCAAAACATACACATTTTCATTGTACATTAAAGAAATGTACTTCAAAACCTACACATTTTCAGTGTACATTCAAGAAATGTACATCAAAACATACACATTTTCATTTTACACTCAAGAAATGTACATCAAAACACAGATTTTCAGTGTACATTCAAGAAATGTACATCAAAACATACACATTTTCATTGTATATACCAGAAATGTACATCAAAACATAGACATTTTCATTGTATATACAAGAAATGTACATCAAAACATATACATTTTCATTGTATATACAAGAAATGTACATCAAAACATACACATTTTCAGTGTACATTCAAGAAATGTACATGTAAACATATACATTTTCATTGTACATTCAAGAAATGTATATCAAAACATACACATTTTCAGATTACATTCATGAAATGTACATCAAAACATACACATCTTCATTGTATATACAAGAAATGTACATCAATACATACACATTTTCAGTGTACATTCAAGAAATGTATATCAAAACATACACATTTACAGTGTACATTCAAGAAATGTACATCAAAACATACACATTTTCAGTATACATTCAAGAAATGTACATGAAAACATATACATTTTCATTGTACATTCAAGAAATGTATATCAAAACACACATTTTCAGTGTACATTCAAGAAATGTACATCAAAACATACACATTTTCAGTGTACATTCAAGAAATGTATATCAAAAGATACACATTTTAAGTGTACATTCAAGAAATGTACATCAAAGCAAACACATTTTCATTGTACACTAAAGAAATGTACATCAAAACATACACATTTTCATTGTACATTCAACAAATGCACATCAAAACATACACATTTTCATTGTACATTCAAGAAACATACATCAGAACATCCACATTTTCATTGTACATTCAAGAAATGTACATCAAAACATACACATTCTCATTGTACATTCAAGAAATGTACATCAAAACATACACATTTTCATTGTACACTCAAGAAATGTACATCAAAACATACACATTTTCATAGTACACTGAAGAAATGTACATCAAAACATACACATTTTCATTGTACATTAAAGAAATGTATATCAAAACATACACATTTTCATTGTACATTCAAGAAATGTACATCAAAACATACACATTTTCATTGTACATTCAAGAAATGTACATCAAAACATACACATTTTCATTGTACATTCAAGGAATGTACATCAAAACACACACATTTTCAGTGTACATTCAAGAAATGTATATCAAAACATACACATTTTCAGTGTACATTCAAGAAATGTACATCAAAACATACAAATTTCATTGTATATACAAGAAATGTACATCAAAACATATACATTTTCATTGTACATTAAAGAAATGTACATCAAAACCTACATATTTTCAGAGCACATTCAAGAAATGTACATCAAGACATACACAATTTTCATTGTACACTCAAGAAATGTACATCAAAACATACACATTTTCAGTGTACATTCAAAAAATGTACATCAAAACATACACATTTTCATTGTATATACCAGAAATGTACATCAAAACATACACATTTTCATTGTATATACAAGAAATATACATCAAAACATACAGATTTTCAGCGTACATTCAAGAAATGTACATCAAAACATATACATTTTCATTTTATATACAAGATATGTACATCAAAACATACACATTTTCAGTGTACATTCAAGAAATGTACATGAAAACAAATACATTTTCATTGTACATTCAAGAAATGTATATCAAAACATACACATTTTCAGATTACATTCAAGAAATGTACATCAAAACATACACATTTTCATTGTACACTCAAGAAATGTACATCAAAACATAAACATTTTCATTGTTTATTCAAGGAATGTACATCAAAACATACACATTTTCATTGTACATTCAAGAAATGTACATCAAAACACACACATTTTCAGTGTACATTCAAGAAATGTTTATCAAAACATACACATTTTCAGTGTACATTCAAGAAATGTACATCAAAACATACAAATTTTCATTGTATATACAAGAAATGTACATCAAAACATACACATTTTCATTGTACATTAAAGAAATGTACATCAAAACATACACATTTTCATTGTACATTCAAGGAATGTATATCAAAACATACACATTATCATTGTACATTCAAGAAATGACATCAAAACACACACATTTTCAGTGTACATTCAAGAAATGTTTATCAAAACATACACATTTTCAGTGTACATTCAAGAAATGTACATCAAAACATACAAATTTTCATTGTATATACAAGAAATGTACGTCAAAAATACACATTTTCATTGTACATTAAAGAAATGTACATCAAAACCTACACATTTTCAGTGTACATTCAAGAAATGTACATCAAAACATACACATTTTCATTGTACATTTTAGAAATGTACATCAAAACATACACATTTTCATTGTACATTCAAGAAATATACATCAAAACATACACATTTTCATTGTACATTCCAGAAATGTACATCAAAACATACACATTTTCATTGTACATTCAGGAAATGTATATCAAAACATACACATTTTCATTGTACATTCAGGAAATGTACATCAAAACATACACATTTTCATTGTACATTCAAGAAATGTACATCAAAGCATACACATTTTCATTGTACATTCAAAGAATGTACATCAAAACATACACATTTTCATTGTACATTCAAGAAATGTACATCAACACACACACATTTTCAGTGTACATTCAAGAAATGTATATCAAAACATACACATTTTCAGTGTACATTCAAGAAATGTACATCAAAACATACACATTTTCATTGTACATTCAAGAAATGTAGATCAAAACATACACATTTTCATTGTACATTCAAGAAATGTACATCAAAGCAAACACATTTTCATTGTACACTAAAGAAATGTACATCAAAACATACACATTTTCGTTGTACACACAAGAAATGTACATCAAAACATATACATTTTCATTGTATATACAAGAAATGTACATCAAAACCTACACATTTTCAGTGTACATTCAAGAAATGTACATGAAAACATAAACATTTTCATTGTACATTCAAGAAATGTATATCAAAACACACATTTTCAGTGTACATTCAAGAAATGTACATCAAAACATACACATTTTCAGTGTACATTCAAGAAATGTATATCAAAAAATACACATGTTAAGTGTACATTCAAGAAATGTACATCAAAGCAAACACATTTTCATTGTACACTAAAGAAATGTACATCAAAACATACACATTTTCATTGTACATTCAAGAAATGCACATCAAAACATACACATTTTCATTGTACATTCAAGAAATATACATCACAACATACACATTTTCATTGTACATTCAAGAAATGTACATCAAAACATACACATTCTCATTGTACATTCAAGAAATGTACATCAAAACATACACATTTTCATTGTACACTCAAGAAATGTACATCAAAACATACACATTTTCATTGTACACTCAAGAAATGTACATCAAAACATACACATGTTCATTGTACATTCAAGAAATGTATATCAAAACATACACATTTTCATTGTACATTCAAGTAATGTACATCAAAACATACACATTTTCATTGTACATTCAAGAAATATACATCAAAAGATACACATTTTCATTGTACATTCAAGGAATGTACATCAAAACATACACATTTTCATTGTACATTCAAGAAATGTACATCAAAACACACACATTTTCAGTGTACATTCAAGAAATGTATTTCAAAACATACACATTTTCAGTGTACATTCAAGAAATGTAAATCAAAAAATACAAATTTTCATTGTATATACGAGAAATGTACATCAAAACATACACATTTTCATTGTACATTAAAGAAATGTACATCAAAACCTACATATTTTCAGTGTACATTCAAGAAATGCACATCAAAACATACACATTTTCATTGTACACTCAAGAAATGTACATCAAAACATACACATTTTCAGTGTACATTCAAAAAATGTACATCAAAACATACACATTTTCATTGTATATACCAGAAATGTACATCAAAACATACACATTTTCATTGTATATACAAGAAATATACATCAAAACATACAGACCTTCAGTGTACATTCAAGAAATGTACATCAAAACATATACATTTTCATTGTATATACAAGAAATGTACATCAAATTATACACATTTTCAGTGTACATTCAAGAAATGTACATGAAAACATACATTTTCAGATTACATTCAAGAAATGTACATAAAAACATACACATTTTCATTCTACAATCAAGAAATGTACATCAAAACATACACATTTTCATTGTACATTCAAGAAATGTACATCAAAACATAAACATTTTCATTGTACATTCAAGGAATCTACATCAAAACATTCACATTTTCATTGTACATTCAAGAAATTCGATCAAAACCTACACATTTTCAGTGTACATTCAAGAAATGTACATTAAAACATACACATTTTCATTGTACATTCAAGGAATGTACATCAAAACATACACATTTTCATTGTACATTCAAGAAATGTACATCAAAACACACACATTTGCAGTGTACATTCAAGAAATGTTTTTCAAAACATACAAATTCTCAGTGTACATTCAAGAAATGTACATCAAAACATACAAATTTTCATTGTATATACCAGAAATGTACATCAAAACATACACATTTTAATTGTACATTAAAGAAATGTACATCAAAACCTACACATTTTCAGTGTACATTCAAGAAATGTACATCAAAACATACACATTTTCATTGTACATTCAAGAAATGTACATCAAAACATACACATTTTCATTGTACATTCAAGAAATATACATAAAAACATACACATTTTGATTGTACATTCAAGAAATGTACATCAAAACATACACATTTTCAGTGTACATACAAGAAATGTACATCAAAACATACATTTTCATTGTATATACAAGAAATGTACATCAAAACATACACATTTTCAGTGTACATTCAAGAAATGTACATGAAAACATATACATTTTCATTGTACATTCAAGAAATGTATATCAAAACATACACATTTTCAGATTACATTCATGAAATGTACATCAAAACATACACATTTTCATTGTATATACAAGAAATGTACATCAAAACATACACATTTTCAGTGTACATTCAAGAAATGTACATCAAAACATATACATTTTCATTGTATATACAAGAAATGTACATCAAAACATACACATTTTCAGTGTACATTCAAGAAATGTATATCAAAACATATACATTTTCATTGTACATTCAAGAAATGTATATAAAAACACACATTTTCAGTGTACATTCAAGAAATGTACATCAAAACATACACATTTTCAGTGTACATTCAAGAAATGTATATCAAAAAATACACATTTTAAGTGTACATTCAAGAAATGTACATCAAAACATACACATTTTCAGTGTACATTCAAGAAATGTATATCAAAAAATACACATTTTAAGTGTACATTCAAGAAATGTACATCAAAGCAAACACATTTTCATTGTACACTAAAGAAATGTACATCAAACCATACACATTTTCATTGTACATTCAAGAAATGCACATCAAAACATACACATTTTCATTGTACATTCAAGAAATATACATCTGAACATCCACATTTTCATTGTACATTCAAGAAATGTACATCAAAACATACACATTCTCATTGTACATTCAAGAAATGTACATCACAACATACACATTTTCATTGTACACTCAAGAAATGTACATCAAAACATACCCATTTTCATTGTACACTCAAGAAATGTACATCAAAACATACACATTTTCATTGTGCATTCAAGAAATGTATATCAAAACATACACATTTTCATTGTACATTCAAGAAATGTACATCAAAACATACACATTTTCATTGTACATCCAAGAAATGTACATCAAAACATACACATTTTCATTGTACATTCAAGGAATGTACATCAAAACATACACATTTTCATTGTACATTCAAGAAATGTACATCAAAACACACACATTTTCAGTGTACATTCAAGAAATGTATATCAAAACATACACATTTTCAGTGTACATTCAAGAAATGTACATCAAAACATACATATTTTCATGGTATATACTAGAAATGTACATCAAAACTTACACATATTCATTGTACATTAAAGAAATGTACATCAAAACATACACATTTTCAGAGTACATTCAAGAAATGTACATCAAAACATACACATTTTCATTGTACACTCAAGAAATGTACATCAAAACATACACATTTTCAGTGTACATTCAAAAAATGTACATCAAAACATACACATTTTCATTGTATATACCAGAAATGTACTTCAAAACATACACATTTTCATTGTATATACAAGAAATATACATCAAAACATACAGATTTTCAGTGTACATTCAAGAAATGTACATCAAAACATATACATTTTCATTGTATATACAAGAAATGTACATCAAAACATACACATTTTCAGTGTACATTCAAGAAATGTACATGAAAACATATACATTTTCATTGTACATTCAAGAAATGTATATCAAAACATACACATTTTCAGATTACATTCAAGAAATGCACATCAAAACATACACATTTTCATTGTACATTCAAGAAATGTACATCAAAACATACACATTTTCATTGTACATTCAAGAAATGTACATCAAAACATAAACATTTTCATTGTACATTCAAGGAATGTACATCAAACCATATACATTTTCATTGTACATTCAAGAAATGTACATCAAAACACACACATTTTCAGTGTACATTCAAGAAATGTTTATCAAAACATACACATTTTCAGTGTACATTCAAGAAATGTACATCAAAACATACAAATTTTCATTGTATATACAGGAAATGTACATCAAAACATACACATTTTCATTGTACATTAAAGAAATGTACATCAAAACCTACACATTTTCATTGTACATTCAAGAAATGTACATCAAAACATACACATTTTCATTGTACATTCAAGGAATGTACATCAAAACATACACATTATCATTGTACATTCAAGAAATGACATCAAAACACACACATTTTCAGTGTACATTCAAGAAATGTTTATCAAAACATACACATTTTCAGTGTACATTCAAGAAATGTACATCAAAACATACAAATTTTCATTGTATATACAAGAAATGTACATCAAAACCTACTCATTTTCAGTGTACATTCAAGAAATGTACATCAAAACATACACATTTTCATTATACATTCTAGAAATGTACATCAAAACATACACATTTTCATTGTACATTCAAGAAATATACAACAAAACATACACATTTTCATTGTACATTCAAGAAATGTACATCAAAACATACACATTTTCATTGTACATTCTAGAAATATAAATCAAAACATACACATTTTCATTGTATATAAAAGAAATGTACATCAAAACATATACATTTTCATTGTACATTCAAGAAATGTATATCAAAACATACACATTTTCTGTGTACATTCAAGAAATGTACATCAAAACATACACATTTTCATTGTATATACAAGAAATGTACATCAAAACATACACATTTTCATTGTACACTGAAGAAATGTACATCAAAACATACACATTTTCATTGTACATTCAAGAAATGCACATCAAAACAGACACATTTTCATTGTACATTCAAGAAATATACATCAGAACATCCACATTTTCATTGTACATTCAAGAAATGTACATCAAAACATACACATTCTCATTGTACATTCAAGAAATGTACATCAAAACATACACATTTTCATTGTACACTCAAGAAATGTACATCAAAACATACACATTTTCATTGTACACTCAAGAAATGTACATCAAAACATACACATTTTCATTGTACATTCAAGAAATGTATATCAAAACATACACATTTTCATTGCACATTCAAGAAATGTACATAAAAACATACACATTTTCATTGTACATTCAAGAAATGTACATCAAAACATACACATTTTCATTGTACATTCAAGGAATGTACATCAAAACATACACATTTTCATTGTACATTCAAGAAATGTACATCAAAATACACACATTTTCAGTGTACATTCAAGAAATGTATATCAAAACATACACATTTTCAGTGTACATTCAAGAAATGTACATCAAAACATACAAATTTTCATTGTATATACAAGAAATGTACATCAAAACATACACATTTTCATTGTAAATTAAAGAAATGTACATCAAAACCTACACATTTTCAGAGTACATTCAAGAAATGTACATCAAAACATACACATTTTCATTGTACACTCAAGAAATGTACATCAAAACATACACATTTTCGGTGTACATTCAAAAAATGTACATCAAAACATGCACATTTTCATTGTATATACCAGAAATGTACATCAAAACATACACATTTTCATTGTATATACAAGAAATATACATCAAAACATACAGATTGTGAGTGTACATTCAAGAAATGTACATCAAAACATATACATTTTCATTGTATATACAAGAAATGTACATCAAAACATACACATTTTCAGTGTACATTCAAGAAATGTACATGAAAACATACACATTTTCATTGTACATTCAAGAAATGTACATCAAGACATACACATTTTCATTGTACATTCAAGAAATGTACATCAAAACATACACCTTTTCATTGTACATTCAAGAAATGTACATCAAAACACACACATTTTCAGTGTACATTCAAGAAATGTTTATCAAAACATACACATTTTCAGTGTACATTCAAGAAATGTACATCAAAACATACAAATTTTCATTGTATATACAAGAAATGTACATCAAAACATACACATTTTCATTGTATATACAAGAAATGTACATCAAAACATACACATTTTCATTGTATATACAAGAAATGTACATCAAAACATACACATTTTCAGTGTACACTAAAGAAATGTACATCAAAACATACACATTTTCATTGTACATTCAAGAAATGTAGATCAAAACATACACATTTTCATTGTAAATTCAAAAAATGTACATCAAAACATACACATTTTCATTGTACACTCAAGAAATGTACATCAAAACATACACATTTTCATTGTACACTCAAGAAATGTACATCAAAACATACACTTTTTCATTGTACATTCAAGAAATGTATATCAAAACATACACATTTTGACTGCACATTCTAGTAATGTACATCAAAACATACACATTTTGACTGCACATTCTAGAAATATACATCAAAACATACACATTTTCATTGCATATACCAGAAATGCACATCAAAACATACACATTTTCATTGTCCATTCAAGAACTGTACATCAAAACATACACATTTTCAGTGTACATTCAAGAAATGTACATCAAAATATACACATTTTCAGTGTACAGTCAAGAAATGTATATCAAAACATACACATTTTCAGTGTACATTAAAGAAATGTACATCAAAATATACACATTTTCATTGTACATTCAAGAAATGTACATCAAAACATACACATTTTCATTGTACATTCAAGAAATGTACATCAAAAGATACACATTTTCATTGTACACTCAAGAAATGAACATCAAAACATACACATTTTCAGTGTACATTCAAGAAATGTACATCAAAACATACACATTTTCATTGTACATTCAAGAAATGTACATCAAAACATACACATTTTCATTGTACATTCTAGAAATATAAATCAAAACATACACATTTTCATTGTATATACAAGAAATGTACATCAAAACATACACACTTTCATTGTACACTCAAGAAATGTACATCAAAACATACACATTTTCAGTGCACATTCAAGAAATGTATATCAAATCATACACATTTTCATTTTACGTTCCAGAAATGTACATCAAAACATACACATTTTCAGTGTATATTCAAGAAATGTATATCAAAAAATACACTTTTTCAGTGTACATTCAAGTAATGTACATCAAAGCAAACACATTTTCATTGTACACTAAAGAAATGTACATCAAAACATACACATTTTCATTGTACATTCAAGAAATGCACATCAAAACATACACATTTTCATTGTACATTCAAGTAATATACATCAAAACATACACATTTTAATTGTACACTCAAGAAATGTACATCAAAACATACACATTTTCATTGTACACTCAAGAAATGTACATCAAAACATACACATTTTCATTGTACATTCAAGAAATGTATATCAAAACATACACATTTACATTGTACATTCAAGAAATGTACATCAAAACATACACATTTTCATTGTACATTCAAGAAATGCACATCAAAACATACACATTTTCATTGTACATTCAAGAGATATACATCAGAACATCCACATTTTCATTGTACATTCAAGAAATGTACATCAAAACATACACATTTTCATTGTACACTCAAGAAATGTACATCAAAACATACACATTTTCATAGTACACTGAAGAAATGTACATCAAAACATACACATTTTCATTGTACATTAAAGAAATGTATATCAAAACATACACATTTTCATTGTACATTCAAGAAATGTACATCAAAACATACACATTTTCATTGTACATTCAAGAAATGTACATCAAAACATACACATTTTCATTGTACATTAAAGAAATGTACATCAAAACCTACATATTTTCAGAGCAAATTCAAGAAATGTACATCAAAACATACACAATTTTCATTGTACACTCAAGAAATGTACATCAAAACATACACATTTTCAGTGTACATTCAAAAAATGTACATCAAAACATACACATTTTCATTGTATATACCAGAAATGTACATCAAAACATACACATTTTCAGTGTACATTCAAGAAATGTACATGAAAACATATACATTTTTATTGTACATTCAAGAAATGTATATCAAAACATACACATTTTCAGATTACATTCAAGAAATGTACATCAAAACATACACATTTTCATTGTACACTCAAGAAATGTACATCAAAACATACACATTTTCATTGTACATTCAAGAAATGTACATCAAAACATAAACATTTTCATTGTACATTCAAGGAATGTACATCAAAACATACACATTTTCATTGTACATTCAAGAAATGTACATCAAAACACACACATTTTCAGTGTACATTCAAGAAATGTTTATCAAAACATACACATTTTCAGTGTACATTCAAGAAATGTACATCAAAACATACAAATTTTCATAGTATATACAAGAAATGTACATCAAAACATACACATTTTCATTGTACATTAAAGAAATGTACATCAAAACCAACACATTTTCATTGTACATTCAAGAAATGTACATCAAAACATACACATTTTCATTGTACATTCAAGGAATGTATATCAAAACATACACATTATCATTGTACATTCAAGAAATGACATCAAAACACACACATTTTCAGTGTACATTCAAGAAATGTTTATCAAAACATACACATTTTCAGTGTACATTCAAGAAATGTACATCAAAACATACAAATTTTCATTGTATATACAAGAAATGTACATCAAAAATACACATTTTCATTGTACATTAAAGAAATGTACATCAAAACCTACACATTTTCAGTGTACATTCAAGAAATATTTATCAAAACATACACATTTTCAGTGTACATTCAAGAAATGTACATCAAAACATACAAATTTTAATTGTATATACAAGAAATGTACATCAAAACCTACACATTTTCATTGTCCATTCAAGAACTGTACATCAAAACATACACATTTTCAGTGTACATTCAAGAAATGTACATCAAAATATACACATTTTCAGTGTACAGTCAAGAAATGTATATCAAAACATACACATTTTCAGTGTACATTAAAGAAATGTACATCAAAACATACACATTTTCATTGTACATTCAAGAAATGTACATCAAAATACACACATTTTCAGTGTACATTCAAGAAATGTATATCAAAACATACACATTTTCAGTGTACATTCAAGAAATGTACATCAAAACATACAAATTTTCATTGTATATACAAGAAATGTACATCAAAACATACACATTTTCATTGTAAATTAAAGAAATGTACATCAAAACCTACACATTTTCAGAGTACATTCAAGAAATGTACATCAAAACATACACATTTTCATTGTACACTCAAGAAATGTACATCAAAACATACACATTTTCGGTGTACATTCAAAAAATGTACATCAAAACATGCACATTTTCATTGTATATACCAGAAATGTACATCAAAACATACACATTTTCATTGTATATACAAGAAATATACATCAAAACATACAGATTGTGAGTGTACATTCAAGAAATGTACATCAAAACATATACATTTTCATTGTATATACAAGAAATGTACATCAAAACATACACATTTTCAGTGTACATTCAAGAAATGTACATGAAAACATACACATTTTCATTGTACATTCAAGAAATGTACATCAAAACATACACATTTTCATTGTACATTCAAGAAATGTACATCAAAACATACACCTTTTCATTGTACATTCAAGAAATGTACATCAAAACACACACATTTTCAGTGTACATTCAAGAAATGTTTATCAAAACATACACATTTTCAGTGTACATTCAAGAAATGTACATCAAAACATACAAATTTTCATTGTATATACAAGAAATGTACATCAAAACATACACATTTTCATTGTATATACAAGAAATGTACATCAAAACATACACATTTTCATTGTATATACAAGAAATGTACATCAAAACATACACATTTTCAGTGTACACTAAAGAAATGTACATCAAAACATACACATTTTCATTGTACATTCAAGAAATGTAGATCAAAACATACACATTTTCATTGTAAATTCAAAAAATGTACATCAAAACATACACATTTTCATTGTACACTCAAGAAATGTACATCAAAACATACACATTTTCATTGTACACTCAAGAAATGTACATCAAAACATACACTTTTTCATTGTACATTCAAGAAATGTATATCAAAACATACACATTTTGACTGCACATTCTAGTAATGTACATCAAAACATACACATTTTGACTGCACATTCTAGAAATATACATCAAAACATACACATTTTCATTGCATATACCAGAAATGCACATCAAAACATACACATTTTCATTGTCCATTCAAGAACTGTACATCAAAACATACACATTTTCAGTGTACATTCAAGAAATGTACATCAAAATATACACATTTTCAGTGTACAGTCAAGAAATGTATATCAAAACATACACATTTTCAGTGTACATTAAAGAAATGTACATCAAAATATACACATTTTCATTGTACATTCAAGAAATGTACATCAAAACATACACATTTTCATTGTACATTCAAGAAATGTACATCAAAAGATACACATTTTCATTGTACACTCAAGAAATGAACATCAAAACATACACATTTTCAGTGTACATTCAAGAAATGTACATCAAAACATACACATTTTCATTGTACATTCAAGAAATGTACATCAAAACATACACATTTTCATTGTACATTCTAGAAATATAAATCAAAACATACACATTTTCATTGTATATACAAGAAATGTACATCAAAACATACACACTTTCATTGTACACTCAAGAAATGTACATCAAAACATACACATTTTCAGTGCACATTCAAGAAATGTATATCAAATCATACACATTTTCATTTTACGTTCCAGAAATGTACATCAAAACATACACATTTTCAGTGTATATTCAAGAAATGTATATCAAAAAATACACTTTTTCAGTGTACATTCAAGTAATGTACATCAAAGCAAACACATTTTCATTGTACACTAAAGAAATGTACATCAAAACATACACATTTTCATTGTACATTCAAGAAATGCACATCAAAACATACACATTTTCATTGTACATTCAAGTAATATACATCAAAACATACACATTTTAATTGTACACTCAAGAAATGTACATCAAAACATACACATTTTCATTGTACACTCAAGAAATGTACATCAAAACATACACATTTTCATTGTACATTCAAGAAATGTATATCAAAACATACACATTTACATTGTACATTCAAGAAATGTACATCAAAACATACACATTTTCATTGTACATTCAAGAAATGCACATCAAAACATACACATTTTCATTGTACATTCAAGAGATATACATCAGAACATCCACATTTTCATTGTACATTCAAGAAATGTACATCAAAACATACACATTTTCATTGTACACTCAAGAAATGTACATCAAAACATACACATTTTCATAGTACACTGAAGAAATGTACATCAAAACATTAACATTTTCATTGTACATTAAAGAAATGTATATCAAAACATACACATTTTCATTGTACATTCAAGAAATGTACATCAAAACATACACATTTTCATTGTACATTCAAGAAATGTACATCAAAACATACACATTTTCATTGTACATTAAAGAAATGTACATCAAAACCTACATATTTTCAGAGCAAATTCAAGAAATGTACATCAAAACATACACAATTTTCATTGTACACTCAAGAAATGTACATCAAAACATACACATTTTCAGTGTACATTCAAAAAATGTACATCAAAACATACACATTTTCATTGTATATACCAGAAATGTACATCAAAACATACACATTTTCAGTGTACATTCAAGAAATGTACATGAAAACATATACATTTTTATTGTACATTCAAGAAATGTATATCAAAACATACACATTTTCAGATTACATTCAAGAAATGTACATCAAAACATACACATTTTCATTGTACACTCAAGAAATGTACATCAAAACATACACATTTTCATTGTACATTCAAGAAATGTACATCAAAACATAAACATTTTCATTGTACATTCAAGGAATGTACATCAAAACATACACATTTTCATTGTACATTCAAGAAATGTACATCAAAACACACACATTTTCAGTGTACATTCAAGAAATGTTTATCAAAACATACACATTTTCAGTGTACATTCAAGAAATGTACATCAAAACATACAAATTTTCATAGTATATACAAGAAATGTACATCAAAACATACACATTTTCATTGTACATTAAAGAAATGTACATCAAAACCAACACATTTTCATTGTACATTCAAGAAATGTACATCAAAACATACACATTTTCATTGTACATTCAAGGAATGTATATCAAAACATACACATTATCATTGTACATTCAAGAAATGACATCAAAACACACACATTTTCAGTGTACATTCAAGAAATGTTTATCAAAACATACACATTTTCAGTGTACATTCAAGAAATGTACATCAAAACATACAAATTTTCATTGTATATACAAGAAATGTACATCAAAAATACACATTTTCATTGTACATTAAAGAAATGTACATCAAAACCTACACATTTTCAGTGTACATTCAAGAAATATTTATCAAAACATACACATTTTCAGTGTACATTCAAGAAATGTACATCAAAACATACAAATTTTAATTGTATATACAAGAAATGTACATCAAAACCTACACATTTTCAGTGTACATTTAAGAAATTTACATCAAAACATACACATTTTCATTATACATTCTAGAAATGTACATCAAAACATACACATTTTCATTGTACATTCAAGAAATATACAACAAAACATACACATTTTCATTGTACATTCAAGAAATGTACATCAAAACATACACATTTTCATTGTACATTCTAGAAATATAAATCAAAACATACACATTTTCATTGTATATAAAAGAAATGTACATCAAAACATATACATTTTCATTGTACATTCAAGAAATGTATATCAAAACATACACATTTTCTGTGTACATTCAAGAAATGTACATCAAAACATACACATTTTCATTGTATATACAAGAAATGTACATCAAAACATACACATTTTCATTGTACACTGAAGAAATGTACATCAAAACACACACATTTTCATTGTACATTCAAGAAATGCACATCAAAACATACACATTTTCATTGTACATTCAAGAAATATACATCAGAACATCCACATTTTCATTGTACATTCAAGAAATGTACATCAAAACATACACATTCTCATTGTACATTCAAGAAATGTACATCAAAACATACACATTTTCATTGTACACTCAAGAAATGTACATCAAAACATACACATTTTCATTGTACACTCAAGAAATGTACATCAAAACATACACATTTTCATTGTACATTCAAGAAATGTATATCAAAACATACACATTTTCATTGCACATTCAAGAAATGTACATAAAAACATACACATTTTCATTGTACATTCAAGAAATGTACATCAAAACATACACATTTTCATTGTACATTCAAGGAATGTACATCAAAACATACACATTTTCATTGTACATTCAAGAAATGTACATCAAAATACACACATTTTCAGTGTACATTCAAGAAATGTATATCAAAACATACACATTTTCAGTGTACATTCAAGAAATGTACATCAAAACATACAAATTTTCATTGTATATACAAGAAATGTACATCAAAACATACACATTTTCATTGTAAATTAAAGAAATGTACATCAAAACCTACACATTTTCAGAGTACATTCAAGAAATGTACATCAAAACATACACATTTTCATTGTACACTCAAGAAATGTACATCAAAACATACACATTTTCGGTGTACATTCAAAAAATGTACATCAAAACATGCACATTTTCATTGTATATACCAGAAATGTACATCAAAACATACACATTTTCATTGTATATACAAGAAATATACATCAAAACATACAGATTGTGAGTGTACATTCAAGAAATGTACATCAAAACATATACATTTTCATTGTATATACAAGAAATGTACATCAAAACATACACATTTTCAGTGTACATTCAAGAAATGTACATGAAAACATACACATTTTCATTGTACATTCAAGAAATGTACATCAAAACATACACATTTTCATTGTACATTCAAGAAATGTACATCAAAACATACACCTTTTCATTGTACGTTCAAGAAATGTACATCAAAACACACACATTTTCGGTGTACATTCAAGAAATGTTTATCAAAACATACACATTTTCAGTGTACATTCAAGAAATGTACATCAAAACATACAAATTTTCATTGTATATACAAGAAATGTACATCAAAACATACACATTTTCATTGTATATACAAGAAATGTACATCAAAACATACACATTTTCATTGTATATACAAGAAATGTACATCAAAACATACACATTTTCAGTGTACACTAAAGAAATGTACATCAAAACATACACATTTTCATTGTACATTCAAGAAATGTAGATCAAAACATACACATTTTCATTGTAAATTCAAGAAATGTACATCAAAACATACACATTTTCATTGTACACTCAAGAAATGTACATCAAAACATACACATTTTCATTGTACACTCAAGAAATGTACATCAAAACATACACTTTTTCATTGTACATTCAAGAAATGTATATCAAAACATACACATTTTGACTGCACATTCTAGTAATGTACATCAAAACATACACATTTTGACTGCACATTCTAGAAATATACATCAAAACATACACATTTTCATTGCATATACCAGAAATGCACATCAAAACATACACATTTTCATTGTCCATTCAAGAACTGTACATCAAAACATACACATTTTCAGTGTACATTCAAGAAATGTACATCAAAATATACACATTTTCAGTGTACAGTCAAGAAATGTATATCAAAACATACACATTTTCAGTGTACATTAAAGAAATGTACATCAAAATATACACATTTTCATTGTACATTCTAGAAATATAAATCAAAACATACACATTTTCATTGTATATACAAGAAATGTACATCAAAACATACACACTTTCATTGTACACTCAAGAAATGTACATCAAAACATACACATTTTCAGTGCACATTCAAGAAATGTATATCAAATCATACACATTTTCATTTTACGTTCCAGAAATGTACATCAAAACATACACATTTTCAGTGTATATTCAAGAAATGTATATCAAAAAATACACTTTTTCAGTGTACATTCAAGTAATGTACATCAAAGCAAACACATTTTCATTGTACACTAAAGAAATGTACATCAAAACATACACATTTTCATTGTACATTCAAGAAATGCACATCAAAACATACACATTTTCATTGTACATTCAAGTAATATACATCAAAACATACACATTTTAATTGTACACTCAAGAAATGTACATCAAAACATACACATTTTCATTGTACACTCAAGAAATGTACATCAAAACATACACATTTTCATTGTACATTCAAGAAGTGTATATCAAAACATACACATTTACATTGTACATTCAAGAAATGTACATCAAAACATACACATTTTCATTGTACATTCAAGAAATGTACATCAAAACATACACATTTTCATTGTACATTCAAGGAGTGTACATTAAAACATACATACTTTCATTGTACATTCAGGAAATGTACATCAAAACACACACATTTTCAGAGTACATTCAAGAAATGTATATCAAAACATACACATTTTCAGTGTACATTCAGGAAATGTACATCAAAACATACAAATTTTCATTGTATATACAAGAAATGTACATCAAAACATACACATTTTCATTGTACATTAAAGAAATGTACATCAAAACCTACACATTTTCAGTGTACATTCAAGAAATGTACATCAAAACATACACATTTTCATTGTACACTCAAGAAATGTACATCAAAACACACATTTTCAGTGTACATTCAAGAAATGTACATCAAAACATACACATTTTCATTGTATATACCAGAAATGTACATCAAAACATACACATTTTCATTGTATACACAAGAAATGTACATCAAAACATATACATTTTCATTGTATATACAAGAAATGTACATCAAGACATACACATTTTCAGTGTACATTCAAGAAATGTACATGAAAACATATACATTTTCATTGTACATTCAAGAAATGTATATCAAAACATACACATTTTCAGATTACATTCATGAAATGTACATCAAAACATACACATTTTCATTGTATATACAAGAAATGTACATCAAAACATACACATTTTCAGTGTACATTCAAGAAATGTACATCAAAACATATACATTTTCATTGTATATACAAGAAATGTACATCAAAACATACACATTTTCAGTGTACATTCAAGAAATGTATATCAAAACATACACATTTACAGTGTACATTAAAGAAATGTACATCAAAACATACACATTTTCAGTATACATTCAAGAAATGTACATGAAAACATATACATTTTCATTGTACATTCAAGAAATGTATATCAAAACACACATTTTCAGTGTACATTCAAGAAATGAACATCAAAACATACACATTTTCAGTGTACATTCAAGAAATGTATATGAAAATATACACATTTTAAGTGTACATTCAAGAAATGTACATCAAAGCAAACAAATTTTCATTGTACACTAAAGAAATGTACATCAAAACATACACATTTTCATTGTACATTCAAGAGATATACATCAGAACATCCACATTTTCATTGTACATTCAAGAAATGTACATCAAAACATACACATTTTCATTGTACACTCAAGAAATGTACATCAAAACATACACATTTTCATAGTACACTGAAGAAATGTACATCAAAACATACACATTTTCATTGTACATTAAAGAAATGTATATCAAAACATACACATTTTCATTGTACATTCAAGAAATGTACATCAAAACATACACATTTTCATTGTACATTCAAGAAATGTACATCAAAACATACACATTTTCATTGTACATTCAAGGAACGTACATCAAAACGTACACATTTTCATTGTACATTCAAGAAATGTACATCAAAACACACACATTTTCAGTGTACATTCAAGAAATGTATATCAAAACATACACATTTTCAGTGTACATTCAAGAAATGTACATCAAAGCATACAAATTTTCATTGTATATACAAGAAAGGTACATCAAAACATATACATTTTCATTGTACATTAAAGAAATGTACATCAAAACCTACATATTTTCAGAGCAAATTCAAGAAATGTACATCAAAACATACACAATTTTCATTGTACACTCAAGAAATGTACATCAAAACATACACATTTTCAGTGTACATTCAAAAAATGTACATCAAAACATACACATTTTCATTGTATATACCAGAAATGTACATCAAAACATACACATTTTCAGTGTACATTCAAGAAATGTACATGAAAACATATACATTTTTATTGTACATTCAAGAAATGTATATCAAAACATACACATTTTCAGATTACATTCAAGAAATGTACATCAAAACATACACATTTTCATTGTACATTCAAGGAATGTACATCAAAACATACACATTTTCATTGTACATTCAAGAAATGTACATCAAAACACACACATTTTCAGTGTACATTCAAGAAATGTACATGAAAACATATACATTTTCATTGTACATTCAAGAAATGTATATCAAAACACACATTTTCAGTGTACATTCAAGAAATGTACATGAAAACATATACATTTTCATTGTACATTCAAGAAATGTACATCAAAACATACACATTTTCATTGTACATTCAAGGAATGTACATCAAAACATACACATTTTCATTGTACATTCAAGAAATGTACATCAAAACATACACATTTTCAGTATACATTCAAGAAATGTACATGAAAACATATACATTTTCATTGTACATTCAAGAAATGTATATCAAAACACACATTTTCAGTGTACATTCAAGAAATGAACATCAAAACATACACATTTTCAGTGTACATTCAAGAAATGTATATGAAAATATACACATTTTAAGTGTACATTCAAGAAATGTACATCAAAGCAAACACATTTTCATTGTACATTCAAGAAATGCACATCAAAACATACACATTTTCATTGTACATTCAAGAGATATACATCAGAACATCCACATTTTCATTGTACATTCAAGAAATGTACATCAAAACATACACATTTTCATTGTACACTCAAGAAATGTACATCAAAAGATACACATTTTCATAGTACACTGAAGAAATGTACATCAAAACATACACATTTTCATTGTACATTAAAGAAATGTATATCAAAACATACACATTTTCATTGTACATTCAAGAAATGTACATCAAAACATACACATTTTCATTGTACATTCAAGAAATGTACATCAAAACATACACATTTTCATTGTACATTCAAGGAACGTACATCAAAACGTACACATTTTCATTGTACATTCAAGAAATGTACATCAAAACACACACATTTTCAGTGTACATTCAAGAAATGTATATCAAAACATACACATTTTCAGTGTACATTCAAGAAATGTACATCAAAGCATACAAATTTTCATTGTATATACAAGAAAGGTACATCAAAACATATACATTTTCATTGTACATTAAAGAAATGTACATCAAAACCTACATATTTTCAGAGCAAATTCAAGAAATGTACATCAAAACATACACAATTTTCATTGTACACTCAAGAAATGTACATCAAAACATACACATTTTCAGTGTACATTCAAAAAATGTACATCAAAACATACACATTTTCATTGTATATACCAGAAATGTACATCAAAACATACACATTTTCAGTGTACATTCAAGAAATGTACATGAAAACATATACATTTTTATTGTACATTCAAGAAATGTATATCAAAACATACACATTTTCAGATTACATTCAAGAAATGTACATCAAAACATACACATTTTCATTGTACATTCAAGGAATGTACATCAAAACATACACATTTTCATTGTACATTCAAGAAATGTACATCAAAACACACACATTTTCAGTGTACATTCAAGAAATGTTTATCAAAACATACACATTTTCAGTGTACATTCAAGAAATGTACATCAAAACATACAAATTTTCATTGTATATACAAGAAATGTACATCAAAACATACACATTTTCATTGTACATTAAAGAAATGTACATCAAAACCAACACGTTTTCATTGTACATTCAAGAAATGTACATCAAAACATACACATTTTCATTGTACATTCAAGGAATGTATATCAAAACATACACATTATCATTGTACATTCAAGAAATGACATCAAAACACACACATTTTCAGTGTACATTCAAGAAATGTTTATCAAAACATACACATTTTCAGTGTACATTCAAGAAATGTACATCAAAACATACAAATTTTCATTGTATATACAAGAAATGTACATCAAAAATACACATTTTCATTGTACATTAAAGAAATGTACATCAAAACCTACACATTTTCAGTGTACATTCAAGAAATGTACATCAAAACATACACATTTTCATTGTAAATTAAAGAAATGTACATCAAAACCTACACATTTTCAGAGTACATTCAAGAAATGTACATCAAAACATACACATTTTCATTGTATATACAAGAAATGTACATCAAAACATACACATTTTCAGTGTACACTAAAGAAATGTACATCAAAACATACACATTTTCATTGTACATTCAAGAAATGTAGATCAAAACATACACATTTTCATTGTAAATTCAAGAAATGTACATCAAAACATACACATTTTCATTGTACACTCAAGAAATGTACATCAAAACATACACATTTTCATTGTACACTCAAGAAATGTACATCAAAACATACACTTTTTCATTGTACATTCAAGAAATGTATATCAAAACATACACATTTTGACTGCACATTCTAGTAATGTACATCAAAACATACACATTTTGACTGCACATTCTAGAAATATACATCAAAACATACACATTTTCATTGCATATACCAGAAATGCACATCAAAACATACACATTTTCATTGTCCATTCAAGAACTGTACATCAAAACATACACATTTTCAGTGTACATTCAAGAAATGTACATCAAAATATACACATTTTCAGTGTACAGTCAAGAAATGTATATCAAAACATACACATTTTCAGTGTACATTAAAGAAATGTACATCAAAATATACACATTTTCATTGTACATTCAAGAAATGTACATCAAAACATACACATTTTCATTGTACATTCAAGAAATGTACATCAAAAGATACACATTTTCATTGTACACTCAAGAAATGAACATCAAAACATACACATTTTCAGTGTACATTCAAGAAATGTACATCAAAACATACACATTTTCATTGTACATTCAAGAAATGTACATCAAAACATACACATTTTCATTGTACATTCTAGAAATATAAATCAAAACATACACATTTTCATTGTATATACAAGAAATGTACATCAAAACATACACACTTTCATTGTACACTCAAGAAATGTACATCAAAACATACACATTTTCAGTGCACATTCAAGAAATGTATATCAAATCATACACATTTTCATTTTACGTTCCAGAAATGTACATCAAAACATACACATTTTCAGTGTATATTCAAGAAATGTATATCAAAAAATACACTTTTTCAGTGTACATTCAAGTAATGTACATCAAAGCAAACACATTTTCATTGTACACTAAAGAAATGTACATCAAAACATACACATTTTCATTGTACATTCAAGAAATGCACATCAAAACATACACATTTTCATTGTACATTCAAGTAATATACATCAAAACATACACATTTTAATTGTACACTCAAGAAATGTACATCAAAACATACACATTTTCATTGTACACTCAAGAAATGTACATCAAAACATACACATTTTCATTGTACATTCAAGAAATGTATATCAAAACATACACATTTACATTGTACATTCAAGAAATGTACATCAAAACATACACATTTTCATTGTACATTCAAGAAATGTACATCAAAACATACACATTTTCATTGTACATTCAAGGAGTGTACATTAAAACATACATACTTTCATTGTACATTCAGGAAATGTACATCAAAACACACACATTTTCAGAGTACATTCAAGAAATGTATATCAAAACATACACATTTTCAGTGTACATTCAGGAAATGTACATCAAAACATACAAATTTTCATTGTATATACAAGAAATGTACATCAAAACATACACATTTTCATTGTACATTAAAGAAATGTACATCAAAACCTACACATTTTCAGTGTACATTCAAGAAATGTACATCAAAACATACACATTTTCATTGTACACTCAAGAAATGTACATCAAAACACACATTTTCAGTGTACATTCAAGAAATGTACATCAAAACATACACATTTTCATTGTATATACCAGAAATGTACATCAAAACATACACATTTTCATTGTATACACAAGAAATGTACATCAAAACATATACATTTTCATTGTATATACAAGAAATGTACATCAAGACATACACATTTTCAGTGTACATTCAAGAAATGTACATGAAAACATATACATTTTCATTGTACATTCAAGAAATGTATATCAAAACATACACATTTTCAGATTACATTCATGAAATGTACATCAAAACATACACATTTTCATTGTATATACAAGAAATGTACATCAAAACATACACATTTTCAGTGTACATTCAAGAAATGTACATCAAAACATATACATTTTCATTGTATATACAAGAAATGTACATCAAAACATACACATTTTCAGTGTACATTCAAGAAATGTATATCAAAACATACACATTTACAGTGTACATTAAAGAAATGTACATCAAAACATACACATTTTCAGTATACATTCAAGAAATGTACATGAAAACATATACATTTTCATTGTACATTCAAGAAATGTATATCAAAACACACATTTTCAGTGTACATTCAAGAAATGAACATCAAAACATACACATTTTCAGTGTACATTCAAGAAATGTATATGAAAATATACACATTTTAAGTGTACATTCAAGAAATGTACATCAAAGCAAACACATTTTCATTGTACACTAAAGAAATGTACATCAAAACATACACATTTTCATTGTACATTCAAGAAATGCACATCAAAACATACACATTTTCATTGTACATTCAAGAGATATACATCAGAACATCCACATTTTCATTGTACATTCAAGAAATGTACATCAAAACATACACATTTTCATTGTACACTCAAGAAATGTACATCAAAACATACAAATTTTCATAGTACACTGAAGAAATGTACATCAAAACATACACATTTTCATTGTACATTAAAGAAATGTATATCAAAACATACACATTTTCATTGTACATTCAAGAAATGTACATCAAAACATACACATTTTCAGTGTACATTCAAGAAATGTACATCAAAACATACACATTTTCATTGTACATTCAAGGAATGTACATCAAAACGTACACATTTTCATTGTACATTCAAGAAATGTACATCAAAACACACACATTTTCAGTGTACATTCAAGAAATGTATATCAAAACATACACATTTTCAGTGTACATTCAAGAAATGTACATCAAAGCATACAAATTTTCATTGTATATACAAGAAAGGTACATCAAAACATATACATTTTCATTGTACATTAAAGAAATGTACATCAAAACCTACATATTTTCAGAGCAAATTCAAGAAATGTACATCAAAACATACACAATTTTCATTGTACACTCAAGAAATGTACATCAAAACATACACATTTTCAGTGTACATTCAAAAAATGTACATCAAAACATACACATTTTCATTGTATATACCAGAAATGTACATCAAAACATACACATTTTCAGTGTACATTCAAGAAATGTACATGAAAACATATACATTTTTATTGTACATTCAAGAAATGTATATCAAAACATACACATTTTCAGATAACATTCAAGAAATGTACATCAAAACATACACATTTTCATTGTACACTCAAGAAATGTACATCAAAACATACACATTTTCATTGTACATTCAAGAAATGTACATCAAAACATAAACATTTTCATTGTACATTCAAGGAATGTACATCAAAACATACACATTTTCATTGTACATTCAAGAAATGTACATCAAAACACACACATTTTCAGTGTACATTCAAGAAATGTTTATCAAAACATACACATTTTCAGTGTACATTCAAGAAATGTACATCAAAACATACAAATTTTCATTGTATATACAAGAAATGTACATCAAAACATACACATTTTCATTGTACATTAAAGAAATGTACATCAAAACCAACACATTTTCATTGTACATTCAAGAAATGTACATCAAAACATACACATTTTCATTGTACATTCAAGGAATGTATATCAAAACATACACATTATCATTGTACATTCAAGAAATGACATCAAAACACACACATTTTTAGTGTACATTCAAGAAATGTTTATCAAAACATACACATTTTCAGTGTACATTCAAGAAATGTACATCAAAACATACAAATTTTCATTGTATATACAAGAAATGTACATCAAAAATACACATTTTCATTGTACATTAAAGAAATGTACATCAAAACCTACACATTTTCAGTGTACATTCAAGAAATGTACATCAAAACATACACATTTTCATTGTACATTCTAGAAATGTACATCAAAACATACACATTTTCATTGTACATTCAAGAAATATACATCAAAACATACACATTTTCATTGTACATTCAAGAAATGTACATCAAAACATACACATTTTCATTGTACATTCTAGAAATATAAATCAAAACATACACATTTTCATTGTATATACAAGAAATGTACATCAAAACATATACATTTTCATTGTACATTCAAGAAATGTATATCAAAACATACACATTTTCAGTGTACATTCAAGAAATGTACATCAAAACATACACATTTTCATTGAATATACAAGAAATGTACATCAAAACATGCACATTTGCATTGTACACTGAAGAAATGTACATCAAAACATACACATTTTCAGTGTACATTCAAGAAATGTACATCAAAACATACACATTTTCATTGTACATTCAAGAAATGTAGATCAAAACATAGACATTTTCATTGTACATTCAAGAAATGTACATCAAAGCAAACACATTTTCATTGTACACTAAAGAAATGTACATCAAAACATACACATTTTCGTTGTAAATTCAAGAAATGTACATCAAAACATACACATTTTGATTGTACACTCAAGAAATGTACATCAAAACATACACATTTTCATTGTACACTCAAGAAATGTACATCAAAACATACACATTTTCATTGTACATTCAGGAAATGTATATCAAAACATACACATCTTCATTGTACATTCAGGAAATGTACATCAAAACATACACATTTTCATTGTACATTCAAGAAATGTAGATCAAAACATACACATTTTCATTGTACATTCAAAGAATGTACATCAAAACATACACATTTTCATTGTACATTCAAGAAATGTACATCAACACACACACATTTTCAGTGTACATTCAAGAAATGTATATCAAAACATACACATTTTCAGTGTACATTCAAGAAATGTACATCAAAACATACACATTTTCATTGTACATTCAAGAAATGTACATCAAAACATACACATTTTCATTGTACATTCAAGGAATGTACATCAAAACGTACACATTTTCATTGTACATTAAAGAAATGTGCATCAAAACCTACACATTTTCAGTGTACATTCAAGAAATGTACATCAAAAGATACACATTTTCATTGTACACTCAAGAAATGTACATCAAAACATACACATTTTCAGTGTACATTCAAGAAATGTACATCAAAACATACACATTTTCATTGTATATACCAGAAATGTACATCAAAACATACACATTTTCATTGTACATTCAAGAAATATACATAAAAACATACACATTTTGATTGTACATTCAAGAAATGTACATCAAAACATACACATTTTCAGTGTACATACAAGAAATGTACATCAAAACATATACATTTTCATTGTATATACAAGAAATGTACATCAAAACATACACATTTTCAGTGTACATTCAAGAAATGTACATGAAAACATATACATTTTCATTGTACATTCAAGAAATGTATATCAAAACATACACATTTTCAGATTACATTCATGAAATGTACATCAAAACATACACATTTTCATTGTATATACAAGAAATGTACATCAAAACATACACATTTTCAGTGTACATTCAAGAAATGTACATCAAAACATATACATTTTCATTGTATATACAAGAAATGTACATCAAAACATACACATTTTCAGTGTACATTCAAGAAATGTATATCAAAACATACACATTTACAGTGTACATTCAAGAAATGTACATCAAAACATACACATTTTCAGAATACATTCAAGAAATGTACATGAAGACATATACATTTTCATTGTACATTCAAGAAATGTATATCAAAACACACATTTTCAGTGTACATTCAAGAAATGTACATCAAAACGTACACATTTTCAGTGTACATTCAATAAATGTATATCAAAAAATACACATTTTAAGTGTACATTCAAGAAATGTACATCAAAGCAAACACATTTTCATTGTACACTAAAGAAATGTACATCAAACCATACACATTTTCATTGTACATTCAAGAAATGCACATCAAAACATACACATTTTCATTGTACATTCAAGAAATATACATCTGAACATCCACATTTTCATTGTACATTCAAGAAATGTACATCAAAACATACACATTCTCATTGTACATTCAAGAAATGTACATCACAACATACACATTTTCATTGTACACTCAAGAAATGTACATCAAAACATGCACATTTTCATTGTACACTCAAGAAATGTACATCAAAACATACACATTTTCATTGTGCATTCAAGAAATGTATATCAAAATATACACATTTTCATTGTACATTCAAGAAATGTACATCAAAACATACACATTTTCATTGTACATTCAAGAAATGTACATCAAAACATACACATTTTCATTGTACAATCAAGGAATGTACATCAAAACATACACATTTTCATTGTACATTCAAGAAATGTACATCAAAACACACACATTTTCAGTGTACATTCAAGAAATGTATATCAAAACATACACATTTTCAGTGTACATTCAAGAAATGTACATCAAAACAAACAAATTTTCATTGTATATACAAGAAATGTACATCAAAACATACACACTTTCATTGTACATTAAAGAAATGTACATCAAAACATACACATTTTCAGAGTACATTCAAGAAATGTACATCAAAACATACACATTTTCATTGTACACTCAAGAAATGTACATCAAAACATACACATTTTCAGTGTACATTCAAAAAATGTACATCAAAACATACACATTTTCATTGTATATACCAGAAATGTACATCAAAACATACACATTTTCATTGTATATACAAGAAATATACATCAAAACATACAGATTTTCAGTGTACATTCAAGAAATGTACATCAAAACATATACATTTTCATTGTATAAACAAGAAATGTACATCAAAACATACACATTTTCAGTGTACATTCAAGAAATGTACATGAAAACATATACATTTTCATTGTACATTCAAGAAATGTATATCAAAACATACACATTTTCAGATTACATTCAAGAAATGTACATCAAAACATACACATTTTCATTGTACATTCAAGAAATGTACATCAAAACATACACATTTTCACAGTACATTCAAGAAATGTACATCAAAACATAAACATTTTCATTGTACATTCAAGGAATGTACATCAAAACATATACATTTTCATTGTACATTCAAGAAATGTACATCAAAACACACACATTTTCAGTGTACATTCAAGAAATGTTTATCAAAACATACACATTTTCAGTGTACATTCAAGAAATGTACATCAAAACATACAAATTTTCATTGTATATACAGGAAATGTACATCAAAACATACACATTTTCATTGTACATTAAAGAAATGTACATCAAAACCTACACATTTTCATTGTACATTCAAGAAATGTACATCAAAACATACACATTTTCATTGTACATTCAAGGAATGTACATCAAAACATACACATTATCATTGTACATTCAAGAAATGACATCAAAACACACACATTTTCAGTGTACATTCAAGAAATGTTTATCAAAACATACACATTTTCAGTGTACATTCAAGAAATGTACATCAAAGCATACAAATTTTCATTGTATATACAAGAAATGTACATCAAAACATACACATTTTCATTGTACATTAAAGAAATGTACATCAAAACCTACACATTTTCAGTGTACATTCAAGAAATGTACATCAAAACATACACATTTTCATTATACATTCTCGAAATGTACATTAAAACATACACATTTTCATTGTACATTCAAGAAATATACATCAAAACATACACATTTTCATTGTACATTCAAGAAATGTACATCAAAACATACACATTTTCATTGTACATTCTAGAAATATAAATCAAAACATACACATTTTCATTGTATATAAAAGAAATGGACATCAAAACATATACATTTTCATTGTACATTCAAGAAATGTACATCAAAACATACACATTTTCATTGTACACTCAAGAAATGTACATCAAAACATACACATTTTCATTGTACATTCAAGAAATATACATAAAAACATACACATTTTGATTGTACATTCAAGAAATGTACATCAAAACATACACATTTTCAGTGTACATACAAGAAATGTACATCAAAACATATACATTTTCATTGTATATACAAGAAATGTACATCAAAACATACACATTTTCAGTGTACATTCAAGAAATGTACATGAAAACATATACATTTTCATTGTACATTCAAGAAATGTATATCAAAACATACACATTTTCAGATTACATTCATGAAATGTACATCAAAACATACACATTTTCATTGTATATACAAGAAATGTACATCAAAACATACACATTTTCAGTGTACATTCAAGAAATGTACATCAAAACATATACATTTTCATTGTATATACAAGAAATGTACATCAAAACATACACATTTTCAGTGTACATTCAAGAAATGTATATCAAAACATACACATTTACAGTGTACATTCAAGAAATGTACATCAAAACATACACATTTTCAGTATACATTCAAGAAATGTACATGAAAACATATACATTTTCATTGTACATTCAAGAAATGTATATCAAAACACACATTTTCATTGTACACTCAAGAAATGTACATCAAAACATACACATTTTCATTGTACACTCAAGAAATGTACATCAAAACATACACATTTTCATTGCGCATTCAAGAAATGTATATCAAAACATACACATTTTCATTGTACATTCAAGAAATGTACATCAAAACATACACATTTTCATTGTACATTCAAGAAATGTACATCAAAACATACACATTTTCATTGTACAATCAAGGAATGTACATCAAAACATACACATTTTCATTGTACATTCAAGAAATGTACATCAAAACACACACATTTTCAGTGTACATTCAAGAAATGTATATCAAAACATACACATTTTCAGTGTACATTCAAGAAATGTACATCAAAACATACAAATTTTCATTGTATATACAAGAAATGTACATCAAAACATACACATTTTCATTGTACATTAAAGAAATGTACATCAAAACATACACATTTTCAGAGTACATTCAAGAAATGTACATCAAAACATACACATTTTCATTGTACACTCAAGAAATGTACATCAAAACATACACATTTTCAGTGTACATTCAAAAAATGTACATCAAAACATACACATTTTCATTGTATATACCAGAAATGTACATCAAAACATACACATTTTCATTGTATATACAAGAAATATACATCAAAACATACAGATTTTCAGTGTACATTCAAGAAATGTGCATCAAAACATACACATTTTCAGTGTACATTCAATAAATGTATATCAAAAAATACACATTTTCAGTGTACATTCAAGAAATGTACATCAAAGCAAACACATTTTCATTGTACACTAAAGAAATGTACATCAAACCATACACATTTTCATTGTACATTCAAGAAATGCACATCAAAACATACACATTTTCATTGTACATTCAAGAAATATACATCTGAACATCCACATTTTCATTGTACATTCAAGAAATGTACATCAAAACATACACATTCTCATTGTACATTCAAGAAATGTACATCACAACATACACATTTTCATTGTACACTCAAGAAATGTACATCAAAACATGCACATTTTCATTGTACACTCAAGAAATGTACATCAAAACATACACATCTTCATTGTGCATTCAAGAAATGTATATCAAAACATACACATTTTCATTGTACATTCAAGAAATGTACATCAAAACATACACATTTTCATTGTACATTCAAGAAATGCACATCAAAACATACACATTTTCATTGTACATTCAAGAAATATACATCAGAACATCCACAATTTCATTGTACATTCAAGAAATGTACATCAAAACATACACATTCTCATTGTACATTCAAGAAATGTACATCAAAACATACACATTTTCATTGTACACTCAAGAAATGTACATCAAAACATACACATTTTCATTGTACACTCAAGAAATGTACATCAAAACATACACATTTTCATTGTACATTCAAGAAATGTATATCAAAACATACACATTTTCATTGTACATTCAAGAAATGTACATCAAAACATACACATTTTCATTGTACATTCAAGAAATGTACATCAAAACATACACATTTTCATTGTACATTCAAGGAATGTACATCAAAACATACACATTTTCATTGTACATTCAAGAAATGTACATCTAAACACACACATTTTCAGTGTACATTCAAGAAATGTATATCAAAACATACACATTTTCAGTGTACATTCAAGAAATGTACATAAAAACATACAAATTTTCATTGTATATACAAGAAATGTACATCAAAACATACACATTTTCATTGTAAATTAAAGAAATGTACATCAAAACCTACACATTTTCAGAGTACATTCAAGAAATGTACATCAAAACATACACATTTTCATTGTACACTCAAGAAATGTACATCAAAACATACACATTTTCAGTGTACATTCAAAAAATGTACATATAAACATGCACATTTTCATTGTATATACCAGAAATGTACATCAAAACATACACATTTTCATTGTATATACAAGAAATATACATCAAAACATACAGATTTTCAGTGTACATTCAAGAAATGTACATCAAAACATATACATTTTCATTGTATATACAAGAAATGTACATCAAAACATACACATTTTCAGTGTACATTCAAGAAATGTACATGAAAACATATACATTTTCATTGTACATTCAAGAAATGTATATCAAAACATACACATTTTCAGATTACATTCAAGAAATGTACATCAAAACATACACATTTTCATTGTACATTCAAGAAATGTACATCAAAACATAAACATTTTCATTGTACATTCAAGGAATCTACATCAAAACATACACATTTTCATTGTACATTCAAGAAATTCCATCAAAACCTACACATTTTCAGTGTACATTCAAGAAATGTACATCAAAACATACACATTTTCATTGTACATTCAAGGAATGTACATCAAAACATACACATTTTCATTGTACATTCAAGAAATGTACATCAAAACACACACATTTGCAGTGTACATTCAAGAAATGTTTATCAAAACATACAAATTTTCAGTGTACATTCAAGAAATGTACATCAAAACATACAAATTTTCATTGTATATACATGAAATGTACATCAAAACATACACATTTTCATTGTACATTAAAGAAATGTACATCAAAACCTACACATTTTCAGTGTACATTCAAGAAATGTACATCAAAACATACACATTTTCATTGTACATTCAAGAAATGTACATCAAAACATACACATTTTCATTGTACATTCAAGAAATATACATAAAAACATACACATTTTGATTGTACATTCAAGAAATGTACATCAAAACATACACATTTTCAGTGTACATACAAGAAATGTACATCAAAACATACATTTTCATTGTATATACAAGAAATGTACATCAAAACATACACATTTTCAGTGTACATTCAAGAAATGTACATGAAAACATATACATTTTCATTGTACATTCAAGAAATGTATATCAAAACATACACATTTTCAGATTACATTCATGAAATGTACATCAAAACATACACATTTTCATTGTATATACAAGAAATGTACATCAAAACATACACATTTTCAGTGTACATTCAAGAGATGTACATCAAAACATATACATTTTCATTGTATATACAAGAAATGTACATCAAAACATACACATTTTCAGTGTACATTCAAGAAATGTATATCAAAACATACACATTTTCAGTGTACATTCAAGAGATGTACATCAAAACATATACATTTTCATTGTATATACAAGAAATGTACATCAAAACGTACACATTTTCAGTGTACATTCAATAAATGTATATCAAAAATACACATTTTAAGTGTACATTCAAGAAATGTACATCAAAGCAAACACATTTTCATTGTACACTAAAGAAATGTACATCAAACCATACACATTTTCATTGTACATTCAAGAAATGCACATCAAAACATACACATTTTCATTGTACATTCAAGAAATATACATCTGAACATCCACATTTTCATTGTACATTCAAGAAATGTACATCAAAACATACACATTCTCATTGTACATTCAAGAAATGTACATCACAACATACACATTTTCATTGTACACTCAAGAAATGTACATCAAAACATGCACATTTTCATTGTACACTCAAGAAATGTACATCAAAACATACACATTTTCATTGTGCATTCAAGAAATGTATATCAAAACATACACATTTTCATTGTACATTCAAGAAATGTACATCAAAACATACACATTTTCATTGTACATTCAAGAAATGTACATCAAAACATACACATTTTCATTGTACATTCAAGAAATGTACATCAAAACACACACATTTTCAGTGTACATTCAAGAAATGTATATCAAAACATACACATTTTCAGTGTACATTCAAGAAATGTACATCAAAACATACAAATTTTCATTGTATATACAAGAAATGTACATCAAAACATACACATTTTCATTGTACATTAAAGAAATGTACATCAAAACATACACATTTTCAGAGTACATTCAAGAAATGTACATCAAAACATACACATTTTCATTGTACACTCAAGAAATGTACATCAAAACATACACATTTTCAGTGTACATTCAAAAAATGTACATCAAAACATACACATTTTCATTGTATATACCAGAAATGTACATCAAAACATACACATTTTCATTGTATATACAAGAAATATACATCAAAACATACAGATTTTCACTGTACATTCAAGAAATGTACATCAAAACATATACATTTTCATTGTATAAACAAGAAATGTACATCAAAACATACACATTTTCAGTGTACATTCAAGAAATGTACATGAAAACATATACATTTTCATTGTACATTCAAGAAATGTATATCAAAACATACACATTTTCAGATTACATTCAAGAAATGTACATCAAAACATACACATTTTCATTGTACATTCAAGAAATGTACATCAAAACATACACATTTTCACAGTACATTCAAGAAATGTACATCAAAACATAAACATTTTCATTGTACATTCAAGGAATGTACATCAAAACATATACATTTTCATTGTACATTCAAGAAATGTACATCAAAACACACACATTTTCAGTGTACATTCAAGAAATGTTTATCAAAACATACACATTTTCAGTGTACATTCAAGAAATGTACATCAAAACATACAAATTTTCATTGTATATACAGGAAATGTACATCAAAACATACACATTTTCATTGTACATTAAAGAAATGTACATCAAAACCTACACATTTTCATTGTACATTCAAGAAATGTACACCAAAACATACACATTTTCATTGTACATTCAAGGAATGTACATCAAAACATACACATTATCATTGTACATTCAAGAAATGACATCAAAACACACACATTTTCAGTGTACATTCAAGAAATGTTTATCAAAAGATACACATTTTCAGTGTACATTCAAGAAATGTACATCAAAGCATACAAATTTTCATTGTATATACAAGAAATGTACATCAAAACATACACATTTTCATTGTACATTAAAGAAATGTACATCAAAACCTACACATTTTCAGTGTACATTCAAGAAATGTACATCAAAACATACACATTTTCATTATACATTCTCGAAATGTACATTAAAACATACACATTTTCATTGTACATTCAAGAAATATACCTCAAAACATACACATTTTCATTGTACATTCAAGAAATGTACATCACAACATACACATTTTCATTGTACATTCTAGAAATATAAATCAAAACATACACATTTTCATTGTATATAAAAGAAATGTACATCAAAACATATACATTTTCATTGTACATTCAAGAAATGTATATCAAAACATACACATTTTCAGTGTACATTCAAGAAATGTACATCAAAACATACACATTTTCATTGTATATACAAGAAATGTACATCAAAACATACACATTTTCATTGTACACTGAAGAAATGTACATCAAAACATACACATTTTCATTGTACATTCAAGAAATGCACATCAAAACATACACATTTTCATTGTACATTCAAGAAATATACATCAGAACATCCACATTTTCATTGTACATTCAAGAAATGTACATCAAAACATACACATTCTCATTGTACATTCAAGAAATGTACATCAAAACATACACATTTTCATTGTACACTCAAGAAATGTACATCAAAACATACACATTTTCATTGTACACTCAAGAAATGTACATCAAAACATACACATTTTCATTGTACATTCAAGAAATGTATATCAAAACTTACACATTTTCAATGTACATTCAAGAAATGTACATCAAAACATACACATTTTCATTGTACATTCAAGAAATGTACATCAAAACATACACATTTTCATTGTACATTCAAGGAATGTACATCAAAACATACACATTTTCATTGTACATTCAAGAAATGTACATCTAAACACACACATTTTCAGTGTACATTCAAGAAATGTATATCAAAACATACACATTTTCAGTGTACATTCAAGAAATGTACATCAAAACATACAAATTTTCATTGTATATACAAGAAATGTACATCAAAACATACACATTTTCATTGTAAATTAAAGAAATGTACATGAAAACATATACATTTTCATTGTACATTCAAGAAATGTATATCAAAACATACACATTTTCAGATTACATTCAAGAAATGTACATCAAAACATACACATTTTCATTGTACATTCAAGAAATGTACATCAAAACATACACATTTTCATTGTACATTCAAGGAATGTACATCAAAACATACACATTATCATTGTACATTCAAGAAATGACATCAAAACACACACATTTTCAGTGTACATTCAAGAAATGTTTATCAAAACATACACATTTTCAGTGTACATTCAAGAAATGTACATCAAAACATACAAATTTTCATTGTATATACAAGAAATGTACATCAAAACCTACACATTTTCAGTGTACATTCAAGAAATGTACATCAAAACATACACATTTTCATTATACATTCTAGAAATGTACATCAAAACATACACATTTTCATTGTACATTCAAGAAATATACAACAAAACATTCACATTTTCATTGTACATTCAAGGAATGTACATCAAAACATACACATTTTCATTGTACATTCTAGAAATATAAATCAAAACATACACATTTTCATTGTATATAAAAGAAATGTACATCAAAACATACATTTTCATTGTACATTCAAGAAATGTATATCAAAACATACACATTTTCAGTGTACATTCAAGAAATGTACATCAAAACATACACATTTTCATTGTACACTCAAGAAATGTACATCAAAACATACACATTTTCAGTGTACATTCAAAAAATGTACATCAAAACATGCACATTTTCATTGTATATACCAGAAATGTACATCAAAACATACACATTTTCATTGTATATAAAAGAAATGTACATCAAAACATACATTTTCATTGTACATTCAAGAAATGTATATCAAAACTTACACATTTTCATTGTACATTCAAGAAATGTACATCAAAACATACACATTTTCATTGTACACTCAAGAAATGTACATCAAAACATACACATTTTCAGTGTACATTCAAAAAATGTACATCAAAACATGCACATTTTCATTGTATATACCAGAAATGTACATCAAAACATACACATTTTCATTGTATATACAAGAAATATACATCAAAACATACAGATTTTCAGTGTACATTCAAGAAATGTACATCAAAACATATACATTTTCATTGTACATACAAGAAATGTACATCAAAACATACACATTTTCAGTGTACATTCAAGAAATGTACATGAAAACATATACATTTTCATTGTACATTCAAGAAATGTATATCAAAACATACACATTTTCAGATTACATTCAAGAAATGTACATCAAAACATACACATTTTCATTGTACATTCAAGAAATGTACATCAAAACATACACATTTTCATTGTACATTCAAGGAATGTACATCAAAACATACACATTATCATTGTACATTCAAGAAATGACATCAAAACACACACATTTTCATTATACATTCTAGAAATGTACATCAAAACATACACATTTTCATTGTACATTCAAGAAATATACAACAAAACATTCACATTTTCATTGTACATTCAAGGAATGTACATCAAAACATACACATTTTCATTGTACATTCTAGAAATATAAATCAAAACATACACATTTTCATTGTATATAAAAGAAATGTACATCAAAACATACATTTTCATTGTACATTCAAGAAATGTATATCAAAACATACACATTTTCAGTGTACATTCAAGAAATGTACATCAAAACATACACATTTTCATTGTATATACAAGAAATGTATACCAAAACATACACATTTTCATTGTACACTGAAGAAATGTACATCAAAACATACACATTTTCATTGTACATTCAAGAAATGCACATCAAAACATACACATTTTCATTGTACATTCTAGAAATATACATCAGAACATCCACATTTTCATTGTACATTCAAGAAATGTACATCAAAACATACACATTCTCATTGTACATTCAAGAAATATACATCAAAACATACAGATTTTCAGTGTACATTCAAGAAATGTACATCAAAACATACACATTATCATTGTACATTCAAGAAATGACATCAAAACACACACATTTTCAGTGTACATTCAAGAAATGTTTATCAAAACATACACATTTTCAGTGTACATGCAAGAAATGTACATCAAAACATACAAATTTTCATTGTATATACAAGAAATGTACATCAAAACATACACATTTTCATTGTACATTAAAGAAATGTACATCAAAACCTACACATTTTCAGTGTACATTCAAGAAATGTACATCAAAACATACACATTTTCATTATACATTCTCGAAATGTACATTAAAACACACACATTTTCAGTGTACATTCAAGAAATGTTTATCAAAACATACACATTTTCAGTGTACATTCAAGAAATGTACATCAAAACATACAAATTTTCATTGTATATACAAGAAATGTACATCAAAACATACACATTTTCATTGTATATAAAAGAAATGTACATCAAAACATATACATTTTCATTGTACATTCAAGAAATGTATATCAAAACATACACATTTTCAGTGTACATTCTAGTAATGTACATCAAAACATACACATTTTGACTGCACATTCTAGAAATATACATCAAAACATACACATTTTCATTGCATATACCAGAAATGCACATCAAAACATACACATTTTCATTGTCCATTCAAGAACTGTACATCAAAACATACACATTTTCAGTGTACATTCAAGAAATGTATATCAAAACATACACATTTTCAGTGTACATTCAAGAAATGTACATCAAAATATACACATTTTCATTATACATTCAAGAAATATACATCAAAACATACACATTTTCATTGTACATTCAAGAAATGTACATCAAAAGATACACATTTTCATTGTACACTCAAGAAATGAACATCAAAACATACACATTTTCAGTGTACATTCAAGAAATGTACATCAAAACATACACATTTTCATTGTACATTCACGAAATGTACATCAAAACATACACATTTTCATTGTACATTCTAGAAATATAAATCAAAACATACACATTTTCATTGTATATACAAGAAATGTACATCAAAACATACACACTTTCATTGTACACTCAAGAAATGTACATCAAAACATACACATTTTCAGTGCACATTCAAGAAATGTATATCAAATCATACACATTTTCATTTTACGTTCCAGAAATGTACATCAAAACATACACATTTTCAGTGTATATTCAAGAAATGTATACCAAAAAATACACATTTTCAGTGTACATTCAAGTAATGTACATCAAAGCAAACACATTTTCATTGAACACTAAAGAAATGTACATCAAAACATACACATTTTCATTGTACCTTCAAGAAATGCACATCAAAACATACACATTTTCATTGTACATTCAAGTAATATACATCAAAACATACACATTTTAATTGTACACTCAAGAAATGTACATCAAAACATACACATTTTCATTGTACACTCAAGAAATGTACATCAAAACATACACATTTTCATTGTACATTCAAGAAATGTATATCAAAACATACACATTTACATTGTACATTCAAGAAATGTACATCAAAACATACACATTTTCATTGTACATTCAAGAAATGTACATCAAAACATACACATTTTCAGTGTACATTCAAGGAGTGTACATCAAAACATACACACTTTCATTGTACATTCAAGAAATGTACATCAAAACACACACATTTTCAGTGTACATTCAAGAAATGTATATCAAAACATACACATTTTCAGTGTACATTCAAGAAATGTACATCAAAACATACACATTTTCATTGTACATTCAAGAAATATACATCAGAACATCCACAATTTCATTGTACATTCAAGAAATGTACATCAAAACATACACATTCTCATTGTACATTCAAGAAATGTACATCAAAACATACACATTTTCATTGTACACTCAAGAAATGTACATCAAAACACACATTTTCAGTGTACATTCAAGAAATGTACATCAAAACATACACATTTTCATTGTATATACCAGAACTGTACATCAAAACATACACATTTTCATTGTATATACAAGAAATGTACATCAAAACATATACATTTTCATTGTATATACAAGAAATGTACATCAAAACATACACATTTTCAGTGTACATTCAAGAAATGTACATGAAAACATATACATTTTCATTGTACATTCAAGAAATGTATATCAAAACATACACATTTTCAGATTACATTCATGAAATGTACATCAAAACATACACATTTTCATTGTATATACAAGAAATGTACATCAAAACATACACATTTTCAGTGTACATTCAAGAAATGTATATCAAAACATATACATTTTCATTGTATATACAAGAAATGTACATCAAAACATACATATTTTCAGTGTACATTCAAGAAATGTATATCAAAACATACACATTTACAGTGTACATTCAAGAAATGTACATCAAAACATACACATTTTCAGCATACATTCAAGAAATGTACATGAAAACATATACATTTTCATTGTACATTCAAGAAATGTATATCAAAAAATACACATTTTAAGTGTACATTCAAGAAATGTACATCAAAGCAAACACATTTTCATTGTACACTAAAGAAATGTACATCAAAACATACACATTTTCATTGTACATTCAAGAAATGCACATCAAAACATACACATTTTCATTGTACATTCAAGAAATATACATCAGAACATCCACATTTTCATTGTACATTCAAGAAATGTACATCAAAACATACACATTCTCATTGTACATTCAAGAAATGTACATCAAAACATACACATTTTCATTGTACACTCAAGAAATGTACATCAAAACATACACATTTTCATAGTACACTGAAGAAATGTACATCAAAACATACACATTTTCATTGTACATTAAAGAAATGTATATCAAAACATACACATTTTCATTGTACATTCAAGAAATGTACATCAAAACATACACATTTTCATTGTACATTCAAGAAATGTACATCAAAACATACACATTTTCATTGTACATTCAAGGAATGTACATCAAAACATACACATTTTCAGTGTACATTCAAGAAATGTATATCAAAACATACACATTTTCAGTGTACATTCAAGAAATGTACATCAAAGCATACAAATTTTCATTGTATATACAAGAAAGGTACATCAAAACATATACATTTTCATTGTACATTAAAGAAATGTACATCAAAACCTACATATTTTCAGAGCACATTCAAGAAATGTACATCAAAACATACACAATTTTCATTGTACACTCAAGAAATGTACATTCAAACATACACATTTTCAGTGTACATTCAAAAAATGTACATCAAAACATACACATTTTCAGTGTACATTCAAGAAATGCACATGAAAACATATACATTTTCATTGTACATTCAAGAAATGTATATCAAAACATACACATTTTCAGATTACATTCAACAAATGTACATCAAAACATACACATTTTCATTGTACACTCAAGAAATGTACATCAAAACATACACATATTGTCATTGTACATTCAAGAAATGTACATCAAAACATAAACATTTTCATTGTACATTCAAGGAATGTACATCAAAACATACACATTTTCATTGTACATTCAAGAAATGTACATCAAAACACACACATTTTCAGTGTACATTCAAGAAATGTTTATCAAAACATACACATTTTCAGTGTACATTCAAGAAATGTACATCAAAACATACAAATTTTCATTGTATATACAAGAAATGTACATCAAAACATACACATTTTCATTGTACATTAAAGAAATGTACATCAAAACCAACACATTTTCATTGTACATTCAAGAAATGTACATCAAAACATACACATTTTCATTGTACATTCAAGGAATGTATATCAAAACATACACATTATCATTGTACATTCAAGAAATGACATCAAAACACACACATTTTCAGTGTACGTTCAAGAAATGTTTATCAAAACATACACATTTTCAGTGTACATTCAAGAAATGTACATCAAAACATACAAATTTTCATTGTATATACAAGAAATGTACATCAAAAATACACATTTTCATTGTACATTAAAGAAATGTACATCAAAACCTACACATTTTCAGTGTACATTCAAGAAACGTACATCAAAACATACACATTTTCATTGTACATTCTACAAATGTACATCAAAACATACACATTTTCATTGTACATTCAAGAAATATACATCAAAACATACACATTTTCATTGTACATTCAAGAAATGTACCTCAAAACATACACATTTTCATTGTACATTCTAGAAATATAAATCAAAACATACACATTTTCATTGTATATACAAGAAATGTACATCAAAACATATACATTTTCATTGTACATTCAAGAAATGTATATCAAAACATACACATTTTCAGTGTACATTCAAGAAATGTACATCAAAACATACACATTTTCATTGTATATACAAGAAATGTACATCAAAACATACACATTTTCATTGTACACTGAAGAAATGTACATCAAAACATACACATTTTCAGTGTACATTCAAGAAATGTAGATCAAAACATACACATTTTCATTGTACATTCAAGAAACGTAGATCAAAACATACACATTTTCATTGTACATTCAAGAAATGTACATCAAACCAAACACATTTTCATTGTACACTAAAGAAATGTACATCAAAACATACACATTTTCGTTGTACATTCAAGAAATGTACATCAAAACATACACATTTTGATTGTACACTCAAGAAATGTACATCAAAACATACACATTTTCATTGTACACTCAAGAAATGTACATCAAAACATACACATTTTCATTGTACATTCAGGAAATGTATATCAAAACATACACATTTTCATTGTACATTCAGGAAATGTACATCAAAACATACACATTTTCATTGTACATTCAAGAAATGTACATCAAAACATACACATTTTCATTGTACATTCAAAGAATGTACATCAAAACATACACATTTTCATTGTACATTCAAGAAATGTACTTCAACACACACACATTTTCAGTGTACATTCAAGAAATGTATATCAAAACATACACATTTTCAGTGTACATTCAAGAAATGTACATCAAAACATACAAATTTTCATTGTATATACAAGAAATGTACATCAAAACATACACATTTTCATTGTACATTAAAGAAATGTGCATCAAAACCTACACATTTTCAGTGTACATTCAAGAAATGTACATCAAAAGATACACATTTTCATTGTACACTCAAGAAATGTACATCAAAACATACACATTTTCAGTGTACATTCAAGAAATGTACATCAAAACATACACATTTTCATTGTATATACCAGAAATGTACATCAAAACATACACATTTTCATTGTATATACAAGAAATGTACATCAAAACATACACATTTTCAGTGTACATTCAAGAAATGTACATCAAAACATATACATTTGCATTGTATATACAAGAAATGTACATCAAAACATACACATTTTCAGTGTACATTCAAGAAATGTACATGAAAACATATACATTTTCATTGTACATTCAAGAAATGAATATCAAAACATACACATTTTCAGATTACATTCAAGAAATGTACATCAAAACATACACATTTTCATTGTATATACAAGAAATGTACATCAAAACATACACATTTTCAGTGTACATTCAAGAAATGTACATCAAAACATATACATTTTCATTGTATATACAAGAAATGTACATCAAAACATACACATTTTCAGTGTACATTCAAGAAATGTATATCAAAACATACACATTTGCAGTGTACATTCAAGAAATGTACATCAAAACATATACATTTTCAGTATACATTCAAGAAATGTACATGAAAACATAAACATTTTCATTGTACATTCAAGAAATGTATATCAAAACACACATTTTCAGTGTACATTCAAGAAATGTACATCAAAACATACACATTTTCAGTGTACATTCAAGAAATGTATATCAAAAAATACACATGTTAAGTGTACATTCAAGAAATGTACATCAAAGCAAACACATTTTCATTGTACACTAAAGAAATGTACATCAAAACATACACATTTTCATTGTACATTCAAGAAATGCACATCAAAACATACACATTTTCATTGTACATTCAAGAAATATACATCAAAACATACACATTTTCATTGTACATTCAAGAAATGTACATCAAAACATACACATTCTCATTGTACATTCAAGAAATGTACATCAAAACATACACATTTTCATTGTACACTCAAGAAATGTACATCAAAACATACACATGTTCATTGTACATTCAAGAAATGTATATCAAAACATACACATTTTCATTGTACATTCAAGAAATGTACATCAAAACATACACATTTTCATTGTACATTCAAGAAATATACATCAAAACATACACATTTTCATTGTACATTCAAGAAATGTACATCAAAACACACACATTTTCAGTGTACATTCAAGAAATGTATTACAAAATATACACATTTTCAGTGTACATTCAAGAAATGTAAATCAAAACATACAAATTTTCATTGTATATACGAGAAATGTACATCAAAACATACACATTTTCATTGTACATTAAAGAAATGTACATCAAAACCTACATATTTTCAGTGTACATTCAAGAAATGTACATCAAAACATACACATTTTCATTGTACACTCAAGAAATGTACATCAAAACATACACATTTTCAGTGTACATTCAAAAAATGTACATCAAAACATACACATTTTCATTGTATATACCAGAAATGTACATCAAAACATACACATTTTCATTGTATATACAAGAAATATACATCAAAACATACAGACCTTCAGTGTACATTCAAGAAATGTACATCAAATCATATACATTTTCATTGTATATACAAGAAATGTAGATCAAATTACACACATTTTCAGTGTACATTCAAGAAATGTACATGAAAACATACATTTTCAGATTACATTCAAGAAATGTACATCAAAACATACACATTTTCATTGTACAATCAAGAAATGTACATCAAAACATACACATTTTCATTGTACATTCAAGAAATGTACATCAAAACATAAACATTTTCATTGTACATTCAAGGAATCTACATCAAAACATACACATTTTCATTGTACATTCAAGAAATTCCATCAAAACCTACACATTTTCAGTGTACATTCAAGAAATGTACATCAAAACATACACATTTTCATTGTACATTCAAGGAATGTACATCAAAACATACACATTTTCATTGTACATTCAAGAAATGTACATCAAAACACACACATTTGCAGTGTACATTCAAGAAATGTTTATCAAAACATACAAATTTTCAGTGTACATTCAAGAAATGTACATCAAAACATACAAATTTTCATTGTATATACAAGAAATGTACATCAAAACATACACATTTTCATTGTACATTAAAGAAATGTACATCAAAACCTACACATTTTCAGTGTACATTCAAGAAATGTACATCAAAACATACACATTTTCATTGTACATTCAAGAAATGTACATCAAAACATACACATTTTCATTGTACATTCAAGAAATATACATAAAAACATACACATTTTGATTGTACATTCAAGAAATGTACATCAAAACATACACATTTTCAGTGTACATACAAGAAATGTACATCAAAACATATACATTTTCATTGTATATACAAGAAATGTACATCAAAACATACACATTTTCAGTGTACATTCAAGAAATGTACATGAAAACATATACATTTTCATTGTACATTCAAGAAATGTATATCAAAACATACACATTTTCAGATTACATTCATGAAATGTACATCAAAACATACACATTGTCATTGTATATACAAGAAATGTACATCAAAACATACACATTTTCAGTGTACATTCAAGAAATGTACATCAAAACATATACATTTTCATTGTATATACAAGAAATGTACATCAAAACATACACATTTTCAGTGTACATTCAAGAAATGTATATCAAAACATACACATTTACAGTGTACATTCAAGAAATGTATATCAAAACATACACATTTTCAGATTACATTCATGAAATGTACATCAAAACATACACATTTTCATTGTATATACAAGAAATGTACATGAAAACATACACATTTTCAGTGTACATTCAAGAAATGTACATCAAAACATATACATTTTCATTGTATATACAAGAAATGTACATCAAAACATACACATTTTCATTGTACACTAAAGAAATGTACATCAAACCATACACATTTTCATTGTACATTCAAGAAATGCACATCAAAACATACACATTTTCATTGTACGTTCAAGAAATATACATCTGAACATCCACATTTTCATTGTACATTCAAGAAATGTACATCAAAACATACACATTCTCATTGTACATTCAAGAAATGTACATCACAACATACACATTTTCATTGTACACTCAAGAAATGTACATCAAAACATACACATTTTCATTGTACACTCAAGAAATGTACATCAAAACATACACATTTTCATTGTGCATTCAAGAAATGTATATCAAAACATACACATTTTCATTGTACATTCAAGCAATGTACATCAAAACATACACATTTTCATTGTACATTCAAGAAATGTACATCAAAACATACACACTTTCATTGTACATTCAAGGAATTTACATCAAAACATACACATTTTCATTGTATATACAAGAAATGTACATCAAAACACACACATTTTCATTGTACATTAAAGAAATGTACATCAAAACATACACATTTTCAGAGTACATTCAAGAAATGTACATCAAAACATACACATTTTCATTGTACACTCAAGAAATGTACATCAAAACATACACATTTTCAGTGTACATTCAAAAAATGTACATCAAAACATACACATTTTCATTGTATATACCAGAAATGTACATCAAAACATACACATTTTCATTGTATATACAAGAAATATACATCAAAACATACAGATTTTCAGTGTACATTCAAGAAATGTACATCAAAACATATACATTTTCATTGTATATACAAGAAATGTACATCAAAACATACACATTTTGAGTGTACATTCAAGAAATGTACATGAAAACATATACATTTTCATTGTACATTCAAGAAATGTATATCAAAACATACACATTTTCAGATTACATTCATGAAATGTACATCAAAACATACACATTGTCATTGTATATACAAGAAATGTACATCAAAACATACACATTTTCAGTGTACATTCAAGAAATGTACATCAAAACATATACATTTTCATTGTATATACAAGAAATGTACATCAAAACATACACATTTTCAGTGTACATTCAAGAAATGTATATCAAAACATACACATTTACAGTGTACATTCAAGAAATGTATATCAAAACATACACATTTTCAGATTACATTCATGAAATGTACATCAAAACATACACATTTTCATTGTATATACAAGAAATGTACATCAAAACATACACATTTTCAGTGTACATTCAAGAAATGTACATCAAAACATATACATTTTCATTGTATATACAAGAAATGTACATCAAAACATACACATTTTCATTGTACACTAAAGAAATGTACATCAAACCATACACATTTTCATTGTACATTCAAGAAATGCACATCAAAACATACACATTTTCATTGTACATTCAAGAAATATACATCTGAAGATCCACATTTTCATTGTACATTCAAGAAATGTACATCAAAACATACACATTCTCATTGTACATTCAAGAAATGTACATCACAACATACACATTTTCATTGTACACTCAAGAAATGTACATCAAAACATACACATTTTCATTGTACACTCAAGAAATGTACATCAAAACATACACATTTTCATTGTGCATTCAAGAAATGTATATCAAAACATACACATTTTCATTGTACATTCAAGCAATGTACATCAAAACATACACATTTTCATTGTACATTCAAGAAATGTACATCAAAACATACACACTTTCATTGTACATTCAAGGAATTTACATCAAAACATACACATTTTCATTGTATATACAAGAAATGTACATCAAAACACACACATTTTCATTGTACATTAAAGAAATGTACATCAAAACATATACATTTTCAGAGTACATTCAAGAAATGTACATCAAAACATACACATTTTCATTGTACACTCAAGAAATGTACATCAAAACATACACATTTTCAGTGTACATTCAAAAAATGTACAACAAAACATACACATTTTCATTGTATATACCAGAAATGTACATCAAAACATACACATTTTCATTGTATATACAAGAAATATACATCAAAACATACAGATTTTCAGTGTACATTCAAGAAATGTACATCAAAACATGTACATTTTCATTGTATATACAAGAAATGTACATCAAAACATACACACTTTGAGTGTACATTCAAGAAATGTACATGAAAACATATACATTTTCATTGTACATTCAAGAAATGTATATCAAAACATACACATTTTCAGATTACATTCAAGAAATGTACATCAAAACATACACATTTTCATTGTACATTCAAGAAATGTACATCAAAACACACACATTTTCACAGTACATTCAAGAAATGTACATCAAAACATAAACATTTTCATTGTACATTCAAGGAATGTACATCAAAACATATACATTTTCATTGTACATTCAAGAAATGTACATCAAAACACACACACTTTCAGTCTACATTCAAGAAATGTTTATCAAAACATACACATTTTCAGTGTACATTCAAGAAATGTACATCAAAACATACAAATTTTCATTGTATATACGGGAAATGTACATCAAAACATACACATTTTCATTGTACATTAAAGAAATGTACATCAAAACCTACACATTTTCATTGTACATTCAAGAAATGTACATCAAAGCATACACATTTTCATTGTACATTCAAGGAATGTACATCAAAACATACACATTATCATTGTACATTCAAGAAATGACATCAAAACACACACATTTTCAGTGTACATTCAAGAAATGTTTATCAAAACATACACATTTTCAGTGTACATTCAAGAAATGTACATCAAAACATACAAATTTTCATTGTATATACAAGAAATGTACATCAAAACATACACATTTTCATTGTACATTAAAGAAATGTACATCAAAACCTACACATTTTCAGTGTACATTCAAGAAATGTACATCAAAACATACACATTTTCATTATACATTCTAGAAATGTACATTAAAACATACACATTTTCATTGTACATTCAAGAAATATACATCAAAACATACACATTTTCATTGTACATTCAAGAAATGTACATCAAAACATACACATTTTCATTGTACATTCTAGAAATATAAATCAAAACATACACATTTTCATTGTATATAAAAGAAATGTACATCAGAACATATACATTTTCATTGTACATTCAAGAAATGTATATCAAAACATACACATTTTCAGTGTACATTCAAGAAATGTACATCAAAACATACACATTTTCATTGTATATACAAGAAATGTACATCAAAACATACACATTTTCATTGTACACTAAAGAAATGTACATCAAAACATACACATTTTCATTGTACATTCAAGAAATGCACATCAAAACATACACATTTTCATTGTACATTCAAGAAATATACATCAGAACATCCACATTTTCATTGTACATAAAAGAAATGTACATCAAAACATACACATTCTCATTGTACATTCAAGAAATGTACATCAAAACATACACATTTTCATTGTACACTCAAGAAATGTACATCAAAACATACACATTTTCATTGTACACTCAAGAAATGTACATCAAAACATACACATTTTCATTGTACATTCAAAAAATGTATATCAAAACATACACATTTTCATTGTACATTCAAGAAATGTACATCAAAACATACACATTTTCATTGTACATTCAAGAAATGTACATCAAAACATACACATTTTCATTGTACATTCAAGGAATGTACATCAAAACATACACATTTTCATTGTACATTCAAGAAATGTACATCAAAACACACACATTTTCAGTGTACATTCAAGAAATGTATATCAAAACATACACATTTTCAGTGTACATTCAAGAAATGTACATCAAGACATACAAATTTTCATTGTATATACAAGAAATGTACATCAAAACATACACATTTTCATTGTAAATTAAAGAAATGTACATCAAAACCTACACATTTTCAGAGTACATTCAAGAAATGTACATCAAAACATACACATTTTCATTGTACACTCAAGAAATGTACATCAAAACATACACATTTTCAGTGTACATTCAAAAAATGTACATCAAAACATGCACATTTTCATTGTATATACCAGAAATGTACATCAAAACATACACATTTTCATTGTATATACAAGAAATATACATCAAAACATACAGATTTTCAGTGTACATTCAAGAGATGTACATCAAAACATATACATTTTCATTGTATATACAAGAAATGTACATCAAAACATACACATTTTCAGTGTACATTCAAGAATTGTACATGAAAACATATACATTTTCATTGTACCTTCAAGAAATGTATATCAAAACATACACATTTTCAGATTACATTCAACAAATGTACATCAAAACATACACATTTTCATTGTACATTCAAGAAATGTACATCAAAACATACACATTTTCATTGTACATTCAAGAAATGTACATCAAAGCATACACATTTTCATTGTACATTCAAGAAATGTACATCAAAACACACACATTTTCAGTGTACATTCAAGAAATGTTTATCAAAACATACACATTTTCAGTGTACATTCAAGAAATGTACATCAAAACATACAAATTTTCATTGTATATACAAGAAATGTACATCAAAACATACACATTTTCATTGTACATTAAATAAATGTACATCAAAACCTACACATTTTCATTGTACATTCAAGAAATGTACATCAAAACATACACATTTTCATTGTACATTCAAGGAATGTACATCAAAACATACACATTATCATTGTACATTCAAGAAATGACATCAAAACACACACATTTTCAGTGTACATTCAAGAAATGTTTATCAAAACATACACATTTTCAGTCTACATTCAAGAAATGTACATCAAAACATACAAATTTTCATTGTATATACAAGAAATGTACATCAAAACATACACATTTTCATTGTACATTAAAGAAATGTACATCAAAACCTACACATTTTCAGTGTACATTCAAGAAATGTACATCAAAACATACACATTTTCATTGTACATTCTAGAAATGTAAATCAAAACATACACATTTTCATTGTACATTCAAGGAATATAGATCAAAACATGCACATTTTCATTGTACATTCAAGAAATGTACATCAAAACATACACATTTTCATTGTACATTCTAGAAATATAAATCAAAACATACACATTTTCATTGTATATACAAGAAATGTACATCAAAACATATACATTTTCATTGTTACTTTCAAGAAATGTATATCAAAACATACACATTTTCAGTGTACATTCAAGAAATGTACATCAAAACATACACATTTTCATTGTATATACAAGAAATGTACATCAAAACATACACATTTTCATTGTACACTGAAGAAATGTACATCAAAACATACACATTTTCAGTGTACATTCAAGAAATGTACATCAAAACATACACATTTTCATTGTACATTCAAGAAGTGTAGATCAAAACATACACATTTTCATTGTACATTCAAGAAATACATCAAAGCAAACACATTTTCATTGTACACTAAAGAAATGTACATCAAAACATACACATTTTCGTTGTATATTCAAGTAATGTACATCAAAACATACACATTTTGATTGTACACTCAAGAAATGTACATCAAAACATACACATTTTCATTGTACACTCAAGAAATGTACATCAAAACATACACATTTTCATTGTACACTCAAGAAATGTACATCAAAACATACACATTTTCAGTGTACATTCAAGAAATGTACATCAAAACATACACATTTTCATTGTATATACCAGAAATGTACTTCAAAACATACACATTTTCATTGTATATACAAGAAATGTACATCAAAACATACACATTTTCAGTGTACATTCAAGAAATGTACATCAAAACATACATTTGCATTGTATATACAAGAAATGTACATCAAAACATACACATTTTCAGTGTACATTCAAGAAATGTACATGAAAACATATACATTTTCATTGTACATTCAAGAAATGTAAATCAAAACATACACATTTTCAGATTAAATTCAAGAAATGTACATCAAAACATACACATTTTCATTGTATATACAAGAAATGTACATTAAAACATACACATTTCATTGTACATTAAAGAAATGTACATCAAAACCTACACATTTTCAGTGTACATTCAAGAAATGTACATCAAAACATACACATTTTCATTGTACATTCCAGAAATGTATATCAAAACATACACATTTTCATTGTATATACAAGAAATATACATCAAAACATACAGATTTTCAGTGTACATTCAAGAAATGTACATCAAAACATATACATTTTCATTGTATATACAAGAAATGTACATCAAAACATACACATTTTGAGTGTACATTCAAGAAATGTACATGAAAACATATACATTTTCATTGTACATTCAAGAAATGTATATCAAAACATACACATTTTCAGATTACATTCAAGAAATGTACATCAAAACATACACATTTTCATTGTACATTCAAGAAATGTACATCAAAACACACACATTTTCACAGTACATTCAAGAAATGTACATCAAAACATAAACATTTTCATTGTACATTCAAGGAATGTACATCAAAACATATACATTTTCATTGTACATTCAAGAAATGTACATCAAAACACACACATTTTCAGTCTACATTCAAGAAATGTTTATCAAAACATACACATTTTCAGTGTACATTCAAGAAATGTACATCAAAACATACAAATTTTCATTGTATATACGGGAAATGTACATCAAAACATACACATTTTCATTGTACATTAAAGAAATGTACATCAAAACCTACACATTTTCATTGTACATTCAAGAAATGTACATCAAAACATACACATTTTCATTGTACATTCAAGGAATGTACATCAAAACATACACATTATCATTGTACATTCAAGAAATGACATCAAAACACACACATTTTCAGTGTACATTCAAGAAATGTTTATCAAAACATACACATTTTCAGTGTACATTCAAGAAATGTACATCAAAACATACAAATTTTCATTGTATATACAAGAAATGTACATCAAAACATACACATTTTCATTGTACATTAAAGAAATGTACATCAAAACCTACACATTTTCAGTGTACATTCAAGAAATGAACATCAAAACATACACATTTTCATTATACATTCTAGAAATGTACATTAAAACATACACATTTTCATTGTACATTCAAGAAATATACATCAAAACATACACATTTTCATTGTACATTCAAGAAATGTACATCAAAACATACACATTTTCATTGTACATTCTAGAAATATAAATCAAAACATACACATTTTCATTGTATATAAAAGAAATGTACATCAAAACATATACATTTTCATTGTACATTCAAGAAATGTATATCAAAACATACACATTTTCAGTGTACATTCAAGAAATGTACATCAAAACATACACATTTTCATTGTATATACAAGAAATGTACATCAAAACATACACATTTTCATTGTACACTGAAGAAATGTACATCAAAACATACACATTTTCATTGTACATTCAAGAAATGCACATCAAAACATACACATTTTCATTGTACATTCAAGAAATATACATCAGAACATCCACATTTTCATTGTACATATAAGAAATGTACATCAAAAAATACACATTCTCATTGTACATTCAAGAAATGTACATCAAAACATACACATTTTCATTGTACACTCAAGAAATGTACATCAAAACATACACATTTTCATTGTACACTCAAGAAATGTACATCAAAACATACACATTTTCATTGTACATTCAAAAAATGTATATCAAAACATACACATTTTCATTGTACATTCAAGAAATGTACATCAAAACATACACATTTTCATTGTACATTCAAGAAATGTACATCAAAACATACACATTTTCATTGTACATTCAAGGAATGTACATCAAAACATACACATTTTCATTGTACATTCAAGAAATGTACATCAAAACACACACATTTTCAGTGTACATTCAAGAAATGTATATCAAAACATACACATTTTCAGTGTACATTCAAGAAATGTACATCAAAACATACAAATTTTCATTGTATATACAAGAAATGTACATCAAAACATACACATTTTCATTGTAAATTAAAGAAATGTACATCAAAACCTACACATTTTCAGAGTACATTCAAGAAATGTACATCAAAACATACACATTTTCATTGTACACTCAAGAAATGTACATCAAAACATACACATTTTCAGTGTACATTCAAAAAATGTACATCAAAACATGCACATTTTCATTGTATATACCAGAAATGTACATCAAAACATACACATTTTCATGGTATATACAAGAAATATACATCAAAACATACAGATTTTCAGTGTACATTCAAGAAATGTACATCAAAACATATACATTTTCATTGTATATACAAGAAATGTACATCAAAACATACACATTTTCAGTGTACATTCAAGAATTGTACATGAAAACATATACATTTTCATTGTACATTCAAGAAATGTATATCAAAACATACACATTTTCAGATTACATTCAAGAAATGTACATCAAAACATACACATTTTCATTGTACATTCAAGAAATGTACATCAAAACATACACATTTTCATTGTACATTCAAGAAATGTACATCAAAACATACACATTTTCATTGTACATTCAAGAAATGTACATCAAAACACACACATTTTCAGTGTACATTCAAGAAATGTTTATCAAAACATACACATTTTCAGTGTACATTCAAGAAATGTACATCAAAACATACAAATTTTCATTGTATATACAAGAAATGTACATCAAAACATACACATTTTCATTGTACATTAAATAAATGTACATCAAAACCTACACATTTTCATTGTACATTCAAGAAATGTACATCAAAACATACACATTTTCATTGTACATTCAAGGAATGTACATCAAAACATACACATTATCATTGTACATTCAAGAAATGACATCAAAACACACACATTTTCAGTGTACATTCAAGAAATGTTTATCAAAACATACACATTTTCAGTGTACATTCAAGAAATGTACATCAAAACATACAAATTTTCATTGTATATACAAGAAATGTACATAAAAACATACACATTTTCATTGTACATTAAAGAAATGTACATCAAAACCTACACATTTTCAGTGTACATTCAAGAAATGTACATCAAAACATACACATTTTCATTGTACATTCTAGAAATGTAAATCAAAACATACACATTTTCATTGTACATTCAAGAAATATACATCAAAACATGCACATTTTCAATGTACATTCAAGAAATGTACATCAAAACATACACATTTTCATTGTACATTCTAGAAATATAAATCAAAACATACACATTTTCATTGTATATACAAGAAATGTACATCAAAACATATACATTTTCATTGTACTTTCAAGAAATGTATATCAAAACATACACATTTTCAGTGTACATTCAAGAAATGTACATCAAAACATACACATTTTCATTGTATATACAAGAAATGTACATCAAAACATACACATTTTAATTGTACACTGAAGAAATGTACATCAAAAGATACACATTTTCATTGTACATTCAAGAAGTGTAGATCAAAACATACACATTTTCATTGTACATTCAAGAAATACATCAAAGCAAACACATTTTCATTGTACACTAAAGAAATGTACATCAAAACATACACATTTTCGTTGTACATTCAAGTAATGTACATCAAAACATACACATTTTGATTGTACACTCATGAAATGTACATCAAAACATACACACTTTCATTGTACACTCAAGAAATGTACATCAAAACATACACATTTTCATTGTACACTCAAGAAATGTACATAAAAACATACACATTTTCAGTGTACATTCAAGAAATGTACATCAAAACATACACATTTTCATTGTATATACCAGAAATGTACATCAAAACATACACATTTTCATTGTATATACAAGAAATGTACATCAAAACATACACATTTTCTGTGTACATTCAAGAAATGTACATCAAAACATACATTTGCATTGTATATACAAGAAATGTACATCAAAACATACACATTTTCAGTGTACATTCAAGAAATGTACATGAAAACATATACATTTTCATTGTACATTCAAGAAATGTAAATCAAAACATACACATTTTCAGATTAAATTCAAGAAATGTACATCAAAACATACACATTTTCATTGTATATACAAGAAATGTACATTAAAACATACACATTTCATTGTACATTAAAGAAATGTACATCAAAACCTACACATTTTCAGTGTACATTCAAGAAATGTACATCAAAACATACACATTTTCATTGTACATTCAAGAAATGTACATCAAAACATACACATTTTCATTGTACATTCAAGAAATATACATAAAAACATACACATTTTGATTGTACATTCAAGAAATGTACATCAAAACATACACATTTTCAGTATACATACAAGAAATGTACATCAAAACATATACATTTTCATTGTATATAGAAGAAATGTACATCAAAACATACACATTTTCAGTGTACATTCAAGAAATGTACATGAAAACATATACATTTTCATTGTACATTCAAGAAATGTATATCAAAACATACACATTTTCAGATTACATTCATGAAATGTACATCAAAACATACACATTTTCATTGTATATACAAGAAATGTACATCAAAACATACACATTTTCAGTGTACATTCAAGAAATGTACATCAAAACATATACATTTTCATTGTATATACAAGAAATGTACATCAAAACATACACATTTTCAGTGTACATTCAAGAAATGTATATCAAAACATACACATTTACAGTGTACATTCAAGAAATGTACATCAAAACATACACATTTTCAGTATACATTCAAGAAATGTACATGAAAACATATACATTTTCATTGTACATTCAAGAAATGTATATCAAAACACACATTTTCAGTGTACATTCAAGAAATGTACATCAAAACATACACATTTTCAGTGTACATTCAAGAAATGTATATAAAAAAATACACATTTTAAGTGTACATTCAAGAAATGTACATCAAAGCAAACACATTTTCATTGTACACTAAGGAAATGTACATCAAACTATACACATTTTCATTGTACATTCAAGAAATGCACATCAAAACATACACATTTTCATTGTACATTCAAGAAATATACATCAGAACATCCACATTTTCATTGTACATTCAAGAAATGTACATCAAAACATACACATTCTCATTGTACATTCAAGAAATGTACATCAAAACATACACATTTTCATTGTACACTCAAGAAATGTACATCAAAACATACACATTTTCATTGTACACTCAAGAAATGTACTTCAAAACATACACATTTTCATTGTACATTCAAGAAATGTATATCAAAACATACACATTTTCACTGTACATTCAAGAAATGTACATCAAAACATACACATTTTCATTGTACATTCAAGAATTGTACATCAAAACATACACATTTTCATTGTACATTCAAGGAATGTACATCAAAACACACACATTTTCAGTGTACATTCAAGAAATGTATATCAAAACATACACATTTTCAGTGTACATTCAAGAAATGTACATCAAAACATACAAATTTTCATTGTATATACAAGAAATGTACATCAAAACATACACATTTTCATTGTAAATTAAAGAAATGTACATCAAAACCTACACATTTTCAGAGTACATTCAAGAAATGTACATCAAAACATACACATTTTCATTGCACACTCAAGAAATGTACATCAAAACATACACATTTTCAGTGTACATTCAAAAAATGTACATCAAAACATGCACATTTTCATTGTATATACCAGAAATGTACATCAAAACATACACATTTTCATTGTATATACAAGAAATATACATCAAAACATACAGATTTTCAGTGTACATTCAAGAAATGTACATCAAAACATATACATTTTCATTGTATATACAAGAAATGTAGATCAAAACATACACATTTTCAGTGTACATTCAAGAAATGTACATGAAAACATATACATTTTCATTGTACATTCAAGAAATGTATATCAAAACATACACATTTTCAGATTACATTCAAGAAATGTACATCAAAACATACACATTTTTATTGTACATTCAAGAAATGTACATCAAAACATACACATTTTCATTGTACATTCAAGAAATGTACATCAAAACACACACATTTTCAGTGTACATTCAAGAAATGTTTATCAAAACATACACATTTTCAGTGTACATTCAAGAAATGTACATCAAAACATACAAATTTTCATTGTATATACAAGAAATGTACATCAAAACATACACATTTTCATTGTACATTAAAGAAATGTACATCAAAACCTACACATTTTCATTGTACATTCAAGAAATGTACATCAAAACATACACATTTTCATTGTACATTCAAGGAATGTACATCAAAACATACACATTATCATTGTACATTCAAGAAATGACATCAAAACACACATTTTCAGTGTACATTCAAGAAATGTTTATCAAAACATACACATTTTCAGTGTACATTCAAGAAATGTACATCAAAACATACAAATTTTCATTGTATATACAAGATATGTACATCAAAACATACACATTTTCATTGTACATTAAAGAAATGTACATCAAAACCTACACATTTTCAGTGTACATTCAAGAAATGTACATCAAAACATACACATTTTCATTGTACATTCTAGAAATGTAAATCAAAACATACACATTTTCATTGTACATTCAAGAAATATACATCAAAACATGCACATTTTCATTGTACATTCAAGAAATGTACATCAAAACATACACATTTTCATTGTACATTCTAGAAATATAAATCAAAACATACACATTTTCATTGTATATACAAGAAATGTACATCAAAACATATACATTTTCATTGTATTTTCAAGAAATGTATATCAAAACATACACATTTTCATTGTACACTCAAGAAATGTACATCAAAACATACACATTTTCAGTGTACATTCAAGAAATGTACATCAAAACATACACATTTTCATTGTATATACCAGAAATGTACATCAAAACATACACATTTTCATTGTATATACAAGAAATGTACATCAAAACATACACATTTTCAGTGTACATTCAAGAAATGTACATCAAAACATACATTTGCATTGTATATACAAGAAATGTACATCAAAACATACACATTTTCAGTGTACATTCAAGAAATGTACATGAAAACATATACATTTTCATTGTACATTCAAGAAATGTAAATCAAAACATACACATTTTCAGATTAAATTCAAGAAATGTACATCAAAACATACACATTTTCATTGTATATACAAGAAATGTACATTAAAACATACACATTTCATTGTACATTAAAGAAATGTACATCAAAACCTACACATTTTCAGTGTACATTCAAGAAATGTACATCAAAACATACACATTTTCATTGTACATTCCAGAAATGTACATCAAAACATACACATTTTCATTGTATATACAAGAAATATACATCAAAACATACAGATTTTCAGTGTACATTCAAGAAATGTACATCAAAACATATACATTTTCATTGTATATACAAGAAATGTACATCAAAACATACACATTTTGAGTGTACATTCAAGAAATGTACATGAAAACATATACATTTTCATTGTACATTCAAGAAATGTATATCAAAACATACACATTTTCAGATTACATTCAAGAAATGTACATCAAAACATACACATTTTCATTGTACATTCAAGAAATGTACATCAAAACACACACATTTTCACAGTACATTCAAGAAATGTACATCAAAACATACACATTTTCATTGTACATTCAAGGAATGTACATCAAAACATACACATTATCATTGTACATTCAAGAAATGACATCAAAACACACACATTTTCAGTGTACATTCAAGAAATGTTTATCAAAACATACACATTTTCAGTGTACATTCAAGAAATGTACATCAAAACATACAAATTTTCATTGTATATACAAGAAATGTACATCAAAACATACACATTTTCATTGTACATTAAAGAAATGTACATCAAAACCTACACATTTTCAGTGTACATTCAAGAAATGTACATCAAAACATACACATTTTCATTATACATTCTAGAAATGTACATTAAAACATACACATTTTCATTGTACATTCAAGAAATATACATCAAAACATACACATTTTCATTGTACATTCAAGAAATGTACATCAAAACATACACATTTTCATTGTACATTCTAGAAATATAAATCAAAACATACACATTTTCATTGTATATAAAAGAAATGTACATCAAAACATATACATTTTCATTGTACATTCAAGAAATGTATATCAAAACATACACATTTTCAGTGTACATTCAAGAAATGTACATCAAAACATACACATTTTCATTGTATATACAAGAAATGTACATCAAAACATACACATTTTCATTGTACACTGAAGAAATGTACATCAAAACATACACATTTTCATTGTACATTCAAGAAATGCACATCAAAACATACACATTTTCATTGTACATTCAAGAAATATACATCAGAACATCCACATTTTCATTGTACATATAAGAAATGTACATCAAAACATACACATTCTCATTGTACATTCAAGAAATGTACATCAAAACATACACATTTTCATTGTACACTCAAGAAATGTACATCAAAACATACACATTTTCATTGTACACTCAAGAAATGTACATCAAAACATACACATTTTCATTGTACATTCAAGAAATGTATATCAAAACATACACATTTTCATTGTACATTCAAGAAATGTACATCAAAACATACACATTTTCATTGTACATTCAAGAAATGTACATCAAAACATACACATTTTCATTGTACATTCAAGAAATGTACATCAAAACACACACATTTTCAGTGTACATTCAAGAAATGTTTATTAAAACATACACATTTTCAGTGTACATTCAAGAAATGTACATCAAAACATACAAATTTTCAGTGTACATTCAAGAAATGTTTATCAAAACATACACATTTTCAGTGTACATTCAAGAAATGTTTACCAAAACATACACATTTTCAGTGTACATTCAAGAAATGTACATCAAAACATACAAATTTTCATTGTATATACAAGATATGTACATCAAAACATACACATTTTCATTGTACATTAAAGAAATGTACATCAAAACCTACACATTTTCAGTGTACATTCAAGAAATGTACATCAAAACATACACATTTTCATTGTACATTCTAGAAATGTAAATCAAAACATACACATTTTCATTGTACATTCAAGAAATATACATCAAAACATGCACATTTTCATTGTACATTCAAGAAATGTACATCAAAACATACACATTTTCATTGTACATTCTAGAAATATAAATCAAAACATACACATTTTCATTGTATATACAAGAAATGTACATCAAAACATATACATTTTCATTGTATTTTCAAGAAATGTATATCAAAACATACACATTTTCATTGTACACACAAGAAATGTACATCAAAACATACACATTTTCAGTGTACATTCATGAAATGTACATCAAAACATACACATTTTCATTGTATATACCAGAAATGTACATCAAAACATACACATTTTCATTGTATATACAAGAAATGTACATCAAAACATACACATTTTCAGTGTACATTCAAGAAATGTACATCAAAACATACATTTGCATTGTATATACAAGAAATGTACATCAAAACATACACATTTTCAGTGTACATTCAAGAAATGTACATGAAAACATATACATTTTCATTGTACATTCAAGAAATGTAAATCAAAACATACACATTTTCAGATTAAATTCAAGAAATGTACATCAAAACATACACATTTTCATTGTATATACAAGAAATGTACATTAAAACATACACATTTCATTGTACATTAAAGAAATGTACATCAAAACCTACACATTTTCAGTGTACATTCAAGAAATGTACATCAAAACATACACATTTTCATTGTACATTCCAGAAATGTACATCAAAACATACACATTTTCATTGTATATACAAGAAATATACATCAAAACATACAGATTTTCAGTGTACATTCAAGAAATGTACATCAAAACATATACATTTTCATTGTATATACAAGAAATGTACATCAAAACATACACATTTTGAGTGTACATTCAAGAAATGTACATGAAAACATATACATTTTCATTGTACATTCAAGAAATGTATATCAAAACATACACATTTTCAGATTACATTCAAGAAATGTACATCAAAACATACACATTTTCATTGTACATTCAAGAAATGTACATCAAAACACACACATTTTCACAGTACATTCAAGAAATGTACATCAAAACATAAACATTTTCATTGTACATTCAAGGAATGTACATCAAAACATATACATTTTCATTGTACATTCAAGAAATGTACATCAAAACACACACATTTTCAGTCTACATTCAAGAAATGTTTATCAAAACATACACATTTTCAGTGTACATTCAAGAAATGTACATCAAAACATACAAATTTTCATTGTATATACGGGAAATGTACATCAAAACATACACATTTTCATTGTACATTAAAGAAATGTACATCAAAACCTACACATTTTCATTGTACATTCAAGAAATGTACATCAAAACATACACATTTTCATTGTACATTCAAGGAATGTACATCAAAACATACACATTATCATTGTACATTCAAGAAATGACATCAAAACACACACATTTTCAGTGTACATTCAAGAAATGTTTATCAAAACATACACATTTTCAGTGTACATTCAAGAACTGTACATCAAAACATACAAATTTACATTGTATATACAAGAAATGTACATCAAAACATACACATTTTCATTGTACATTAAAGAAATGTACATCAAAACCTACACATTTTCAGTGTACATTCAAGAAATGTACATCAAAACATACACATTTTCATTATACATTCTAGAAATGTACATTAAAACATACACATTTTCATTGTACATTCAAGAAATATACATCAAAACATACACATTTTCATTGTACATTCAAGAAATGTACATCAAAACATACACATTTTCATTGTACATTCTAGAAATATAAATCAAAACATACACATTTTCATTGTATATAAAAGAAATGTACATCAAAACATATACATTTTCATTGTACATTCAAGAAATGTATATCAAAACATACACATTTTCAGTGTACATTCAAGAAATGTACATCAAAACATACACATTTTCATTGTATATACAAGAAATGTACATCAAAACATACACATTTTCATTGTACACTGAAGAAATGTACATCAAAACATACACATTTTCATTGTACATTCAAGAAATGCACATCAAAACATACACATTTTCATTGTACATTCAAGAAATATACATCAGAACATCCACATTTTCATTGTACATATAAGAAATGTACAACAAAACATACACATTCTCATTGTACATTCAAGAAATGTACATCAAAACATACACATTTTCATTGTACACTCAAGAAATGTACATCAAAACATACACATTTTCATTGTACACTCAAGAAATGTACATCAAAACATACACATTTTCATTGTACATTCAAGAAATGTATATCAAAACATACACATTTTCATTGTACATTCAAGAAATGTACATCAAAACATACACATTTTCATTGTACATTCAAGAAATGTACATCAAAACATACACATTTTCATTGTACATTCAAGGAATGTACATCAAAACATACACATTTTCATTGTACATTCAAGAAATGTACATCAAAACACACACATTTTCAGTGTACATTCAAGAAATGTATATCAAAACATACACATTTTCAGTGTACATTCAAGAAATGTACATCAAAACATACAAATTTTCATTGTATATACAAGAAATGTACATCAAAACATACACATCTTCATTGTAAATTAAAGAAATGTACATCAAAACCTACACATTTTCAGAGTACATTCAAGAAATGTACATCAAAACATACACATTTTCATTGTACACTCAAGAAATGTACATCAAAACATACACATTTTCAGTGTACATTCAAAAAATGTACATCAAAACATGCACATTTTCATTGTATATACCAGAAATGTACATCAAAACATACACATTTTCATTGTATATACAAGAAATATACATCAAAACATACAGATTTTCAGTGTACATTCAAGAAATGTACATCAAAACATATACATTTTCATTGTATATACAAGAAATGTACATCAAAACATACACATTTTCAGTGTACATTCAAGAATTGTACATGAAAACATATACATTTTCATTGTACATTCAAGAAATGTAAAGCAAAACATACACATTTTCAGATTACATTCAAGAAATGTACATCAAAACATACACATTTTCATTGTACATTCAAGAAATGTACATCAAAACATACACATTTTCATTGTACATTCAAGAAATGTACATCAAAACATACACATTTTCATTGTACATTCAAGAAATGTACATCAAAACACACACATTTTCAGTGTACATTCAAGAAATGTTTATCAAAACATACACATTTTCAGTGTACATTCAAGAAATGTACATCAAAACATACAAATTTTCATTGTATATACAAGAAATGTACATCAAAACATACACATTTTCATTGTACATTAAATAAATGTACATCAAAACCTACACATTTTCATTGTACATTCAAGAAATGTACATCAAAACATACACATTTTCATTGTACATTCAAGGAATGTACATCAAAACATACACATTATCATTGTACATTCAAGAAATGACATCAAAACACACACATTTTCAGTGTACATTCAAGAAATGTTTATCAAAACATACACATTTTCAGTGTACATTCAAGAAATGTACATCAAAACATACAAATTTTCATTGTATATACAAGAAATGTACATCAAAACATACACATTTTTATTGTACATTAAAGAAATGTACATCAAAACCTACACATTTTCAGTGTACATTCAAGAAATGTACATCAAAACATACACATTTTCATTGTACATTCTAGAAATGTAAATCAAAACATACACATTTTCATTGCACATTCAAGAAATATACATCAAAACATGCACATTTTCATTGTACATTCAAGAAATGTACATCAAAACATACACATTTTCATTGTACATTCTAGAAATATAAATCAAAACATACACATTTTCATTGTATATACAAGAAATGTACATCAAAACATATACATTTTCATTGTACTTTCAAGAAATGTATATCAAAACATACACATTTTCAGTGTACATTCAAGAAATGTACATCAAAACATACACATTTTCATTGTATATACAAGAAATGTACATCAAAACATACACATTTTCATTGTACACTGAAGAAATGTACATCAAAACATACACATTTTCAGTGTACATTCAAGAAATGTACATCAAAACATACACATTTTCATTGTACATTCAAGAAGTGTAGATCAAAACATACACATTTTCATTGTACATTCAAGAAATACATCAAAGCAAACACATTTTCATTGTACACTAAAGAAATGTACATCAAAACATACACATTTTCGTTGTACATTCAAGTAATGTACATCAAAACATACACATTTTGATTGTACACTCATGAAATGTACATCAAAACATACACATTTTCATTGTACACTCAAGAAATGTACATCAAAACATACACATTTTCATTGTACACTCAAGAAATGTACATAAAAACATACACATTTTCAGTGTACATTCAAGAAATGTACATCAAAACATACACATTTTCATTGTATATACCAGAAATGTACATCAAAACATACACATTTTCATTGTATATACAAGAAATGTACATCAAAACATACACATTTTCAGTGTACATTCAAGAAATGTACATCAAAACATACATTTGCATTGTATATACAAGAAATGTACATCAAAACATACACATTTTCAGTGTACATTCAAGAAATGTACATGAAAACATATACATTTTCATTGTACATTCAAGAAATGTAAATCAAAACATACACATTTTCAGATTAAATTCAAGAAATGTACATCAAAACATACACATTTTCATTGTATATACAAGAAATGTACATTAAAACATACACATTTCATTGTACATTAAAGAAATGTACATCAAAACCTACACATTTTCAGTGTACATTCAAGAAATGTACATCAAAACATACACATTTTGATTGTACATTCAAGAAATGTACATCAAAACATACACATTTTCAGTATACATACAAGAAATGTACATCAAAACATATACATTTTCATTGTATATAGAAGAAATGTACATCAAAACATACACATTTTCAGTGTACATTCAAGAAATGTACATGAAAACATATACATTTTCATTGTACATTCAAGAAATGTATATCAAAACATACACATTTTCAGATTACATTCATGAAATGTACATCAAAACATACACATTTTCATTGTATATACAAGAAATGTACATCAAATCATACACATTTTCAGTGTACATTCAAGAAATGTACATCAAAACATATACATTTTCATTGTATATACAAGAAATGTACATCAAAACATACACATTTTCAGTGTACATTCAAGAAATGTATATCAAAACATACACATTTACAGTGTACATTCAAGAAATGTACATCAAAACATACACATTTTCAGTATACATTCAAGAAATGTACATGAAAACATATACATTTTCATTGTACATTCAAGAAATGTATATCAAAACACACATTTTCAGTGTACATTCAAGAAATGTACATCAAAACATACACATTTTCAGTGTACATTCAAGAAATGTATATAAAAAAATACACATTTTAAGTGTACATTCAAGAAATGTACATCAAAGCAAACACATTTTCATTGTACACTAAGGAAATGTACATCAAACTATACACATTTTCATTGTACATTCAAGAAATGCACATCAAAACATACACATTTTCATTGTACATTCAAGAAATATACATCAGAACATCCACATTTTCATTGTACATTCAAGAAATGTACATCAAAACATACACATTCTCATTGTACATTCAAGAAATGTACATCAAAACATACACATTTTCATTGTACACTCAAGAAATGTACATCAAAACATACACATTTTCATTGTACACTCAAGAAATGTACTTCAAAACATACACATTTTCATTGTACATTCAAGAAATGTATATCAAAACATACACATTTTCATTGTACATTCAAGAAATGTACATCAAAACATACACATTTTCATTGTACATTCAAGAATTGTACATCAAAACATACACATTTTCATTGTACATTCAAGGAATGTACATCAAAACATACACATTTTCATTGTACATTCAAGAAATGTACATCAAAACACACACATTTTCAGTGTACATTCAAGAAATGTATATCAAAACATACACATTTTCAGTGTACATTCAAGAAATGTACATCAAAACATACAAATTTTCATTGTATATACAAGAAATGTACATCAAAACATACACATTTTCATTGTAAATTAAAGAAATGTACATCAAAACCTACACATTTTCAGAGTACATTCAAGAAATGTACATCAAAACATACACATTTTCATTGCACACTCAAGAAATGTACATCAAAACATACACACTTTCAGTGTACATTCAAAAAATGTACATCAAAACATACACATTTTCATTGTACATTCAAGAAATGTACATCAAAACACACACATTTTCAGTATACATTCAAGAAATGTTTATCAAAACATACACATTTTCAGTGTACATTCAAGAAATGTACATCAAAACATACAAATTTTCATTGTATATACAAGAAATGTACATCAAAACATACACATTTTCAGTGTACATTCAAGAAATGTACATGAAAACATATACATTTTCATTGTACATTCAAGAAATGTATATCAAAACATACACATTTTCAGATTACATTCAAGAAATGTACATCAAAACATACACATTTTTATTGTACATTCAAGAAATGTACATCAAAACATACACATTTTCATTGTACATTCAAGAAATGTACATCAAAACACACACATTTTCAGTATACATTCAAGAAATGTTTATCAAAACATACACATTTTCAGTGTACATTCAAGAAATGTACATCAAAACATACAAATTTTCATTGTATATACAAGAAATGTACATCAAAACATACACATTTTCATTGTACATTAAAGAAATGTACATCAAAACCTACACATTTTCATTGTACATTCAAGAAATGTACATCAAAACATACACATTTTCATTGTACATTCAAGGAATGTACATCAAAACATACACATTATCATTGTACATTCAAGAAATGACATCAAAACACACACATTTTCAGTGTACATTCAAGAAATGTTTATCAAAACATACACATTTTCAGTGTACATTCAAGAAATGTACATCAAAACATACAAATTTTCATTGTATATACAAGAAATGTACATCAAAACATACACATTTTCATTGTACATTAAAGAAATGTACATCAAAACCTACACATTTTCAGTGTACATTCAAGAAATGTACATCAAAACATACACATTTTCATTGTACATTCTAGAAATGTAAATCAAAACATACACATTTTCATTGTACATTCAAGAAATATACATCAAAACATGCACATTTTCATTGTACATTCAAGAAATGTACATCAAAACATACACATTTTCATTGTACATTCTAGAAATATAAATCAAAACATACACATTTTCATTGTATATACAAGAAATGTACATCAAAACATATACATTTTCATTGTACTTTCAAGAAATGTATATCAAAACATACACATTTTCAGTGTACATTCAAGAAATGTACATCAAAACATACACATTTTCATTGTATATACAAGAAATGTACATCAAAACATACACATTTTCATTGTACACTGAAGAAATGTACATCAAAACATACACATTTTCAGTGTAAATTCAAGAAATGTACATCAAAACATACACATTTTCATTGTACATTCAAGAAATGTAGATCAAAACATACACATTTTCATTGTACATTCAAGAAATACATCAAAGCAAACACATTTTCATTGTACACTAAAGAAATGTACATCAAAACATACACATTTTCGTTGTACATTCAAGTAATGTACATCAAAACATACACATTTTGATTGTACACTCAAGAAATGTACATCAAAACATACACATTTTCATTGTACACTCAAGAAATGTACATCAAAACATACACATTTTCATTGTACACTCAAGAAATGTACATCAAAACATACACATTTTCAGTGTACATACAAGAAATGTACATCAAAACATACACATTTTCATTTTATATACCAGAAATGTACATCAAAACATACACATTTTCATTGTATATACAAGAAATGTACATCAAAACATACACATTTTCAGTGTACATTCAAGAAATGTACATCAAAACATTTATTTGCATTGTATATACAAGAAATGTACATCAAAACATACACATTTTCAGTGTACATTCAAGAAATGTACATGAAAACATATACATTTTCATTGTACATTCAAGAAATGTAAATCAAAACATACACATTTTCAGATTAAATTCAAGAAATGTACATCAAAACATATACATTTTCATTGCACATTCAAGAAATGTATATCAAAACATACACATTTTCAGATTACATTCATGAAATGTACATCAAAACATACACATTTTCATTGTATATACAAGAAATGTACATCAAAACATACACATTTTCAGTGTACATTCAAGAAATGTACATCAAAACATATACATTTTCATTGTATATACAAGAAATGTACATCAAAACATACACATTTTCAGTGTACATTCAAGAAATGTACATCAAAACATACACATTTTCAGTGTACATTCAACAAATGTACATGAAAACATATACATTTTCATTGTACATTCAAGAAATGTATATCAAAACACACATTTTCAGTGTACATTCAAGAAATGTACATCAAAACATACACATTTTCAGTGTACATTCAAGAAATGTATATCAAAAAATACTCATTTTAAGTGTACATTCAAGAAATGTACATCAGAGCAAACACATTTTCATTGTACACTAAAGAAATGTACATCAAACCATACACATTTTCATTGTACATTCAAGAAATGCACATCATAACATACACATTTTCATTGTACATTCAAGAAATATACATCAGAACATCCACATTTTCATTGTACATTCAAGAAATGTACATCAAAACATACACATTCTCATTGTACATTCAAGAAATGTACATCAAAACATACACATTTTCATTGTACACTCAAGAAATGTACATCAAAACATACACATTTTCATTGTACACTCAAGAAATGTACTTCAAAACATACACATTTTCATTGTACATTCAAGAAATGTATATCAAAACATACACATTTTCATTGTACATTCAAGAAATGTTCATCAAAACATACACATTTTCATTGTACATTCAAGAATTGTACATCAAAACATACACATTTTCATTGTACATTCAAGGAATGTACATCAAAACATACACATTTTCATTGTACATTCAAGAAATGTACATCAAAACACACACATTTTCAGTGTACATTCAAGAAATGTATATCAAAACATACACATTTTCAGTGTACATTCAAGAAATGTACATCAAAACATACAAATTTTCATTGTATATACAAGAAATGTACATCAAAACATACACATTTTCATTGTACCTTAAAGAAATGTACATCAAAACATACACATTTTCAGAGTACATTCAAGAAATGTACATCAAAACATACACATTTTTATTGTACACTCAAGAAATGTACATCAAAACATACACATTTTCAGTGTACATTCAAAAAATGTACATCAAAACATACACATTTTCATTGTATATACCAGAAATGTACATCAAAACATACACATTTTCATTGTATATACAAGAAATATACATCAAAACATACAGATTTTCAGTGTACATTCAAGAAATGTACATCAAAACATATACATTTTCATTGTATATACAAGAAATGTACATCAAAACATACATATTTTCAGTGTACATTCAAGAAATGTACATGAAAACATATACATTTTCATTGTACATTCAAGAAAAATTATATCAAAACATACACATTTTCAGATTACATTCAAGAAATGTACATCAAAACATACACATTTTCATTGTACATTCAAGAAATGTACATCAAAACATACACATTTTCATTGTACATTCAAGAAATGTACATCAAAACATAAACATTTTCATTGTACATTCAAGGAATGTACATCAAAACATACACATTTTCATTGTACATTCAAGAAATGTACATCAAAACACACACATTTTCAGTGTACATTCAAGAAATGTTTATCAAAACATACACATTTTCAGTGTACATTTGAGAAATGTACATCAAAACATACAAATTTTCATTGTATATACAAGAAATGTACATCAAAACATACATATTTTCATTGTACATTAAAGAAATGTACATCAAAACCTACACATTTTCATTGTACATTCAAGAAATGTACATCAAAACATACACATTTTCATTGTACATTCAAGGAATGTACATCAAAACATACACATTTTCATTGTACATTCAAGAAATGTACATCAAAACACACACATTTTCAGTGTACATTCAAGAAATGTTTATCAAAACATACACATTTTCAGTGTACATTTGAGAAATGTACATCAAAACATACAAATTTTCATTGTATATACAAGAAATGTACATCAAAACATACATATTTTCATTGTACATTAAAGTAATGTACATCAAAACATACACATTCTCATTGTACATTCAAGAAATGTACATCAAAACATACACATTTTCATTGTACCCTCAAGAAATGTACATCAAAACATACACATTTTCATTGTACACTCAAGAAATGTACTTCAAAACATACACATTTTCATTGTACATTCAAGAAATGTATATCAAAACATACACATTTTCATTGTACATTCAAGAAATGTACATCAAAACATACACATTTTCATTGTACATTCAAGAATTGTACATATAAACATACACATTTTCATTGTACATTCAAGGAATGTACATCAAAACATACACATTTTCATTGTACATTCAAGAAATGTACATCAAAACACACACATTTTCAGTGTACATTCAAGAAATGTACATCAAAACATACACATTTTCATTGTACACTCAAGAAATGTACATCAAAACATACACATTTTCATTGTACATTCAAGGAATGTACATCAAAACATACACATTTTCATTGTACATTCAAGAAATGTACATCAAAACACACACATTTTCAGTGTACATTCAAGAAATGTATATCAAAACATACACATTTTCAGTGTACATTCAAGAAATGTACATCAAAACATACAAATTTTCATTGTATATACAAGAAATGTACATCAAAACATACACATTTTCATTGTAAATTAAAGAAATGTACATCAAAACCTACACATTTTCAGAGTACATTCAAGAAATGTACATCAAAACATACACATTTTCATTGCACACTCAAGAAATGTACATCAAAACATGCACATTTTCATTGTATATACCAGAAATGTACATCAAAACATACACATTTTCATTGTATATACAAGAAATATACATCAAAACATACAGATTTTCAGTGTACATTCAAGAAATGTACATCAAAACATATACATTTTCATTGTATATACAAGAAATGTAGATCAAAACATACACATTTTCAGTGTACATTCAAGAAATGTACATGAAAACATATACATTTTCATTGTACATTCAAGAAATGTATATCAAAACATACACATTTTCAGATTACATTCAAGAAATGTACATCAAAACATACACATTTTTATTGTACATTCAAGAAATGTACATCAAAACATACACATTTTCATTGTACATTCAAGAAATGTACATCAAAACACACACATTTTCAGTATACATTCAAGAAATGTTTATCAAAACATACACATTTTCAGTGTACATTCAAGAAATGTACATCAAAACATACAAATTTTCATTGTATATACAAGAAATGTACATCAAAACATACACATTTTCATTGTACATTAAAGAAATGTACATCAAAACCTACACATTTTCATTGTACATTCAAGAAATGTACATCAAAACATACACATTTTCATTGTACATTCAAGGAATGTACATCAAAACATACACATTATCATTGTACATTCAAGAAATGACATCAAAACACACACATTTTCAGTGTACATTCAAGAAATGTTTATCAAAACATACACATTTTCAGTGTACATTCAAGAAATGTTTATCAAAACATACACATTTTCAGTGTACATTTGAGAAATGTACATCAAAACATACAAATTTTCATTGTATATACAAGAAATGTACATCAAAACATACATATTTTCATTGTACATTAAAGTAATGTACATCAAAACATACACATTCTCATTGTACATTCAAGAAATGTACATCAAAACATACACATTTTCATTGTACACTCAAGAAATGTACATCAAAACATACACATTTTCATTGTACACTCAAGAAATGTACTTCAAAACATACACATTTTCATTGTACATTCAAGAAATGTATATCAAAACATACACATTTTCATTGTACATTCAAGAAATGTACATCAAAACATACACATTTTCATTGTACATTCAAGAATTGTACATATAAACATACACATTTTCATTGTACATTCAAGGAATGTACATCAAAACATACACATTTTCATTGTACATTCAAGAAATGTACATCAAAACACACACATTTTCAGTGTACATTCAAGAAATGTACATCAAAACATACACATTTTCATTGTACACTCAAGAAATGTACATCAAAACATACACATTTTCATTGTACATTCAAGGAATGTACATCAAAACATACACATTTTCATTGTACATTCAAGAAATGTACATCAAAACACACACATTTTCAGTGTACATTCAAGAAATGTATATCAAAACATACACATTTTCAGTGTACATTCAAGAAATGTACATCAAAACATACAAATTTTCATTGTATATACAAGAAATGTACATCAAAACATACACATTTTCATTGTAAATTAAAGAAATGTACATCAAAACCTACACATTTTCAGAGTACATTCAAGAAATGTACATCAAAACATACACATTTTCATTGCACACTCAAGAAATGTACATCAAAACATGCACATTTTCATTGTATATACCAGAAATGTACATCAAAACATACACATTTTCATTGTATATACAAGAAATATACATCAAAACATACAGATTTTCAGTGTACATTCAAGAAATGTACATCAAAACATATACATTTTCATTGTATATACAAGAAATGTAGATCAAAACATACACATTTTCAGTGTACATTCAAGAAATGTACATGAAAACATATACATTTTCATTGTACATTCAAGAAATGTATATCAAAACATACACATTTTCAGATTACATTCAAGAAATGTACATCAAAACATACACATTTTTATTGTACATTCAAGAAATGTACATCAAAACATACACATTTTCATTGTACATTCAAGAAATGTACATCAAAACACACACATTTTCAGTATACATTCAAGAAATGTTTATCAAAACATACACATTTTCAGTGTACATTCAAGAAATGTACATCAAAACATACAAATTTTCATTGTATATACAAGAAATGTACATCAAAACATACACATTTTCATTGTACATTAAAGAAATGTACATCAAAACCTACACATTTTCATTGTACATTCAAGAAATGTACATCAAAACATACACATTTTCATTGTACATTCAAGGAATGTACATCAAAACATACACATTATCATTGTACATTCAAGAAATGACATCAAAACACACACATTTTCAGTGTACATTCAAGAAATGTTTATCAAAACATACACATTTTCAGTGTACATTCAAGAAATGTACATCAAAACATACAAATTTTCATTGTATATACAAGAAATGTACATCAAAACATACACATTTTCATTGTACATTAAAGAAATGTACATCAAAACCTACACATTTTCAGTGTACATTCAAGAAATGTACATCAAAACATACACATTTTCATTGTACATTCTAGAAATGTAAATCAAAACATACACATTTTCATTGTACATTCAAGAAATATACATCAAAACATGCACATTTTCATTGTACATTCAAGAAATGTACATCAAAACATACACATTTTCATTGTACATTCTAGAAATATAAATCAAAACATACACATTTTCATTGTATATACAAGAAATGTACATCAAAACATATACATTTTCATTGTACTTTCAAGAAATGTATATCAAAACATACACATTTTCAGTGTACATTCAAGAAATGTACATCAAAACATACACATTTTCATTGTATATACAAGAAATGTACATCAAAACATACACATTTTCATTGTACACTGAAGAAATGTACATCAAAACATACACATTTTCAGTGTAAATTCAAGAAATGTACATCAAAACATACACATTTTCATTGTACATTCAAGAAATGTAGATCAAAACATACACATTTTCATTGTACATTCAAGAAATACATCAAAGCAAACACATTTTCATTGTACACTAAAGAAATGTACATCAAAACATACACATTTTCGTTGTACATTCAAGTAATGTACATCAAAACATACACATTTTGATTGTACACTCAAGAAATGTACATCAAAACATACACATTTTCATTGTACACTCAAGAAATGTACATCAAAACATACACATTTTCATTGTACACTCAAGAAATGTACATCAAAACATACACATTTTCAGTGTACATTCAAGAAATGTACATCAAAACATACACATTTTCATTTTATATACCAGAAATGTACATCAAAAGATACACATTTTCATTGTATATACAAGAAATGTACATCAAAACATACACATTTTCAGTGTACATTCAAGAAATGTACATCAAAACATTTATTTGCATTGTATATACAAGAAATGTACATCAAAACATACACATTTTCAGTGTACATTCAAGAAATGTACATGAAAACATATACATTTTCATTGTACATTCAAGAAATGTAAATCAAAACATACACATTTTCAGATTAAATTCAAGAAATGTACATCAAAACATATACATTTTCATTGCACATTCAAGAAATGTATATCAAAACATACACATTTTCAGATTACATTCATGAAATGTACATCAAAACATACACATTTTCATTGTATATACAAGAAACGTACATCAAAACATACACATTTTCAGTGTACATTCAAGAAATGTACATCAAAACATATACATTTTCATTGTATATACAAGAAATGTACATCAAAACATACACATTTTCAGTGTACATTCAAGAAATGTACATCAAAACATACACATTTTCAGTGTACATTCAAGAAATGTACATGAAAACATATACATTTTCATTGTACATTCAAGAAATGTATATCAAAACACACATTTTCAGTGTACATTCAAGAAATGTACATCAAAACATACACATTTTCAGTGTACATTCAAGAAATGTATATCAAAAAATACTCATTTTAAGTGTACATTCAAGAAATGTACATCAAAGCAAACACATTTTCATTGTACACTAAAGAAATGTACATCAAACCATACACATTTTCATTGTACATTCAAGAAATGCACATCAAAACATACACATTTTCATTGTACATTCAAGAAATATACATCAGAACATCCACATTTTCATTGTACATTCAAGAAATGTACATCAAAACATACACATTCTCATTGTACATTCAAGAAATGTACATCAAAACATACACATTTTCATTGTACACTCAAGAAATGTACATCAAAACATACACATTTTCATTGTACACTCAAGAAATGTACTTCAAAACATACACATTTTCATTGTACATTCAAGAAATGTATATCAAAACATACACATTTTCATTGTACATTCAAGAAATGTTCATCAAAACATACACATTTTCATTGTACATTCAAGAATTGTACATCAAAACATACACATTTTCATTGTACATTCAAGGAATGTACATCAAAACATACACATTTTCATTGTACATTCAAGAAATGTACATCAAAACACACACATTTTCAGTGTACATTCAAGAAATGTACATCAAAACATACACATTTTCAGTGTACATTCAAGAAATGTACATGAAAACATATACATTTTCATTGTACATTCAAGAAATGTATATCAAAACACACATTTTCAGTGTACATTGAAGAAATGTACATCAAAACATACACATTTTCAGTGTACATTCAAGAAATGTATATCAAAAAATACTCATTTTAAGTGTACATTCAAGAAATGTACATCAAAGCAAACACATTTTCATTGTACACTAAAGAAATGTACATCAAACCATACACATTTTCATTGTACATTCAAGAAATGCACATCAAAACATACACATTTTCATTGTACATTCAAGAAATATACATCAGAACATCCACATTTTCATTGTACATTCAAGAAATGTACATCAAAACATACACATTCTCATTGTACATTCAAGAAATGTACATCAAAACATACACATTTTCATTGTACACTCAAGAAATGTACATCAAAACATACACATTTTCATTGTACACTCAAGAAATGTACTTCAAAACATACACATTTTCATTGTACATTCAAGAAATGTATATTAAAACATACACATTTTCATTGTACATTCAAGAAATGTTCATCAAAACATACACATTTTCATTGTACATTCAAGAATTGTACATCAAAACATACACATTTTCATTGTACATTCAAGGAATGTACATCAAAACATACACATTTTCATTGTACATTCAAGAAATGTACATCAAAACACACACATTTTCAGTGTACATTCAAGAAATGTATATCAAAACATACACATTTTCAGTGTACATTCAAGAAATGTACATCAAAACATACAAATTTTCATTGTATATACAAGAAATGTACATCAAAACATACACATTTTCATTGTACCTTAAAGAAATGTACATCAAAACATACACATTTTCAGAGTACATTCAAGAAATGTACATCAAAACATACACATTTTTATTGTACACTCAAGAAATGTACATCAAAACATACACATTTTCAGTGTACATTCAAAAAATGTACATCAAAACATACACATTTTCATTGTATATACCAGAAATGTACATCAAAACATACACATTTTCATTGTATATACAAGAAATATACATCAAAACATACAGATTTTCAGTGTACATTCAAGAAATGTACATCAAAACATATACATTTTCATTGTATATACAAGAAATGTACATCAAAACATACATATTTTCAGTGTACATTCAAGAAATGTACATGAAAACATATACATTTTCATTGTACATTCAAGAAAAATTATATCAAAACATACACATTTTCAGATTACATTCAAGAAATGTACATCAAAACATACACATTTTCATTGTACATTCAAGAAATGTACATCAAAACATACACATTTTCATTGTACATTCAAGAAATGTACATCAAAACATAAACATTTTCATTGTACATTCAAGGAATGTACATCAAAACATACACATTTTCATTGTACATTCAAGAAATGTACATCAAAACACACACATTTTCAGTGTACATTCAAGAAATGTTTATCAAAACATACACATTTTCAGTGTACATTTGAGAAATGTACATCAAAACATACAAATTTTCATTGTATATACAAGAAATGTACATCAAAACATACATATTTTCATTGTACATTAAAGAAATGTACATCAAAACCTACACATTTTCATTGTACATTCAAGAAATGTACATCAAAACATACACATTTTCATTGTACATTCAAGGAATGTACATCAAAACATACACATTTTCATTGTACATTCAAGAAATGTACATCAAAACACACACATTTTCAGTGTACATTCAAGAAATGTTTATCAAAACATACACATTTTCAGTGTACATTTGAGAAATGTACATCAAAACATACAAATTTTCATTGTATATACAAGAAATGTACATCAAAACATACATATTTTCATTGTACATTAAAGTAATGTACATCAAAACATACACATTCTCATTGTACATTCAAGAAATGTACATCAAAACATACACATTTTCATTGTACACTCAAGAAATGTACATCAAAACATACACATTTTCATTGTACACTCAAGAAATGTACTTGAAAACATACACATTTTCATTGTACATTCAAGAAATGTATATCAAAACATACACATTTTCATTGTACATTCAAGAAATGTACATCAAAACATACACATTTTCATTGTACATTCAAGAATTGTACATATAAACATACACATTTTCATTGTACATTCAAGGAATGTACATCAAAACATACACATTTTCATTGTACATTCAAGAAATGTACATCAAAACACACACATTTTCAGTGTACATTCAAGAAATGTACATCAAAACATACACATTTTCATTGTACACTCAAGAAATGTACATCAAAACATACACATTTTCAGTGTACATTCAAAAAATGTACATCAAAACACACACATTTTCATTGTATATACCAGAAATGTACATCAAAACATACGCATTTTCATTGTATATACAAGAAATATACATCAAAACATACAGATTTTCAGTGTACATTCAAGAAATGTACATCAAAACATATACATTTTCATTGTATATACAAGAAATGTACATCAAAACATACATATTTTCAGTGTACATTCAAGAAGTGTACATGAAAACATATACATTTTCATTGTACATTCAATAAAAATTATATCAAAACATACACATTTTCAGATTACATTCAAGAAATGTACATCAAAACATACACATTTTCATTGTACATTCAAGAAATGTACATCAAAACATACACATTTTCATTGTACATTCAAGAAATGTACATCAAAACATAAACATTTTCATTGTACATTCAAGGAATGTACATCAAAACATACACATTTTCATTGTACATTCAAGAAATGTCCATCAAAACACACACATTTTCAGTGTACATTCAAGAAATCTTTATCAAAACATACACATTTTCAGTGTACATTTGAGAAATGTACATCAAAACATACAAATTTTCATTGTATATACAAGAAATGTACATCAAAACATACATATTTTCATTGTACATTAAAGAAATGTACATCAAAACCTACACATTTTCATTGTACATTCAAGAAATGTACATCAAAACATACACATTTTCATTGTACATTCAAAGAATGTCCATCAAAACACACACATTTTCAGTGTACATTCAAGAAATGTGTATCAAAACATACACATTTTCAGTGTACATTCAAGAAATGTACATCAAAACATACAAATTTTCATAGTATATACAAGAAATGTACATCAAAACATACACATTTTCATTGTACATTAAAGAAATGTACATCAAAACCTACACATTTTCAGTGTACATTCGAGAAATGTACATCAAAACATAAACATTTTCGTTGTACATTCTAGAAATGTACATCAAAACATACACATTTTCATTGTACATTCAAGAAATATACATCAAAACACACATTTTCATTGTACATTCAAGAAATGTACATCAAAACATACACATTTTCATTGTACATTCTAGAAATATAAATCAAAACATACACATTTTCATTGTATATACAAGAAATGTACATCAAAACATATACATTTTCATTGTACATTCAAGAAATGTATATCAAAACATACACATTTTCAGTGTACATTCAAGAAATGTACATCAAAACATACACATTTTCATTGTATATACAAGAAATGTACATCAAAACATACACATTTTCATTGTACACTGAAGAAATGTACATCAAAACATACACATTTTAAGTGTACATTCAAGAAATGTACATCAAAACATACACATTTTCATTGTACATTCAAGAAATGTAGATCAAAACATACACATTTTCATTGTACATTCAAGAAATGTACATCAAAGCAAACACATTTTCATTGTACACTAAAGAAATGTACATCAAAACATACACATTTTCGTTGTACATTCAAGAAATGTACATCAAAATATACACATTTTGATTGTACACTCAAGAAATGTACATCAAAACATACACATTTTCATTGTACACTCAAGAAATGTACATCAAAACATACACAATTTCATTGTACATTCAAAAAATGTATATCAAAACATACACATTTTCATTGTACATTCAAGAAATGTACATCAAAACATACACATTTTCATTGTACATTCAAGAAATGTACATCAAAACATACACATTTTCATTGTACATTCAAAGAATGTACATCAAAACATACACATTTTCATTGTACATTCAAGAAATGTACATCAACACACACACATTTTCAGTGTACATTCAAGAAATGTATATCAAAACATACACATTTTCAGTGTACATTCAAGAAATGTACATCAAAACATACAAATTTTCATAGTATATACAAGAATTGTACATCAAAACATACACATTTTCATTGTACACTCAAGAAATGTACATCAAAACATACACATTTTCAGTGTACATTCCAGAAATGTACATCAAAACATACACATTTTCATTGTATATACCAGAAATGTACATCAAAACATACACATTTTCAGTGTACATTCAAGAAATGTACATCAAAACATACACATTTTCAGTATACATTAAAGAAATGTACATGAAAACATATACATTTTCATTGTACATTCAAGAAATGTATATCAAAACACACATTTTGAGTGTACATTCAAGAAATGTACATCAAAACATACACATTTTCAGTGTACATTCAAGAAATGTATATAAAAAAAACACATTTTAAGTGTACATTCAAGAGATGTACATCAAAGCAAACACATTTTCATTGTACACTAAAGAAATGTACATCAAACCATACACATTTTCATTGTACATTCAAGAAATGCACATCAAAACATACACATTTTCATTGTACATTCAAGAAATATACATCAGAACATCCACATTTTCATTGTACATTCAAGAAATGTACATCAAAACATACACATTTTCATTTTACACTCAAGAAATGTACATCAAAACATACACATTTTCATTGTACACTCAAGAAATGTACATCAAAACATACACATTTTCATTGTACATTCAAGAAATGTACATCAAAACATACACATTTTCATTGTACATTCAAAGAATGTCCATCAAAACACACACATTTTCAGTGTACATTCAAGAAATGTTTATCAAAACATACACATTTTCAGTGTATATTCAAGAAATGTACATCAAAACATACAAATTTTCATTGTATATACAAGAAATGTACATCAAAACATACACATTTTCATTGTACATTAAAGAAATGTACATCAAAACCTACACATTTTCATTGTACATTCAAGAAATATACATCAAAACATACACATTTTCATTGTACATTCAAGGAATGTACATCAAAACATACACATTATCATTGTACATTCAAGAAATGACATCAAAACACACACATTTTCAGTGTACATTCAAGAAATGTGTATCAAAACATACACATTTTCAGTGTACATTCAAGAAATGTACATCAAAACATACAAATTTTCATAGTATATACAAGAAATGTACATCAAAACATACACATTTTCATTGTACATTAAAGAAATGTACATCAAAACCTACACATTTTCAGTGTACATTCGAGAAATGTACATCAAAACATAAACATTTTCGTTGTACATTCTAGAAATGTACATCAAAACATACACATTTTCATTGTACATTCAAGAAATATACATCAAAACACACATTTTCATTGTACATTCAAGAAATGTACATCAAAACATACACATTTTCATTGTACATTCTAGAAATATAAATCAAAACATACACATTTTCATTGTATATACAAGAAATGTACATCAAAACATATACATTTTCATTGTACATTCAAGAAATGTATATCAAAGCATACACATTTTCAGTGTACATTCAAGAAATGTACATCAAAACATACACATTTTCATTGTATATACAAGAAATGTACATCAAAACATACACATTTTCATTGTACACTGAAGAAATGTACATCAAAACATACACATTTTAAGTGTACATTCAAGAAATGTACATCAAAACATACACATTTTCATTGTACATTCAAGAAATGTAGATCAAAACATACACATTTTCATTGTACATTCAAGAAATGTACATCAAAGCAAACACATTTTCATTGTACACTAAAGAAATGTACATCAAAACATACACATTTTCGTTGTACATTCAAGAAATGTACATCAAAATATACACATTTTGATTGTACACTCAAGAAATGTACATCAAAACATACACATTTTCATTGTACACTCAAGAAATGTACATCAAAACATACACAATTTCATTGTACATTCAAGAAATGTACATCAAAACATACACATTTTCATTGTACATTCAAGAAATGTACATCAAAACATACACATTTTCATTGTACATTCAAAGAATGTACATCAAAACATACACATTTTCATTGTACATTCAAGAAATGTACATCAACACACACACATTTTCAGTGTACACTCAAGAAATGTATATCAAAACATACACATTTTCATTGTATATACAAGAAATATACATCAAAACATACAGATTTTCAGTGTACATTCAAGAAATGTACATCAAAACATATACATTTTCATTGTATATACAAGAAATGTAGATCAAAACATACACATTTTCAGTGTACATTCAAGAAATGTACATGAAAACATATACATTTTCATTGTACATTCAAGAAATGTATATCAAAACATACACATTTTCAGATTACATTCAAGAAATGTACATCAAAACATACACATTTTTATTGTACATTCAAGAAATGTACATCAAAACATACACATTTTCATTGTACATTCAAGAAATGTACATCAAAACACACACATTTTCAGTATACATTCAAGAAATGTTTATCAAAACATACACATTTTCAGTGTACATTCAAGAAATGTACATCAAAACATACAAATTTTCATTGTATATACAAGAAATGTACATCAAAACATACACATTTTCATTGTACATTAAAGAAATGTACATCAAAACCTACACATTTTCATTGTACATTCAAGAAATGTACATCAAAACATACACATTTTCATTGTACATTCAAGGAATGTACATCAAAACATACACATTATCATTGTACATTCAAGAAATGACATCAAAACACACACATTTTCAGTGTACATTCAAGAAATGTTTATCAAAACATACACATTTTCAGTGTACATTCAAGAAATGTACATCAAAACATACAAATTTTCATTGTATATACAAGAAATGTACATCAAAACATACACATTTTCATTGTACATTAAAGAAATGTACATCAAAACCTACACATTTTCAGTGTACATTCAAGAAATGTACATCAAAACATACACATTTTCATTGTACATTCTAGAAATGTAAATCAAAACATACACATTTTCATTGTACATTCAAGAAATATACATCAAAACATGCACATTTTCATTGTACATTCAAGAAATGTACATCAAAACATACACATTTTCATTGTACATTCTAGAAATATAAATCAAAACATACACATTTTCATTGTATATACAAGAAATGTACATCAAAACATATACATTTTCATTGTACTTTCAAGAAATGTATATCAAAACATACACATTTTCAGTGTACATTCAAGAAATGTACATCAAAACATACACATTTTCATTGTATATACAAGAAATGTACATCAAAACATACACATTTTCATTGTACACTGAAGAAATGTACATCAAAACATACACATTTTCAGTGTAAATTCAAGAAATGTACATCAAAACATACACATTTTCATTGTACATTCAAGAAATGTAGATCAAAACATACACATTTTCATTGTACATTCAAGAAATACATCAAAGCAAACACATTTTCATTGTACACTAAAGAAATGTACATCAAAACATACACATTTTCGTTGTACATTCAAGTAATGTACATCAAAACATACACATTTTGATTGTACACTCAAGAAATGTACATCAAAACATACACATTTTCATTGTACACTCAAGAAATGTACATCAAAACATACACATTTTCATTGTACACTCAAGAAATGTACATCAAAACATACACATTTTCAGTGTACATTCAAGAAATGTACATCAAAACATACACATTTTCATTTTATATACCAGAAATGTACATCAAAACATACACATTTTCATTGTATATACAAGAAATGTACATCAAAACATACACATTTTCAGTGTACATTCAAGAAATGTACATCAAAACATTTATTTGCATTGTATATACAAGAAATGTACATCAAAACATACACATTTTCAGTATACATTCAAGAAATGTACATGAAAACATATACATTTTCATTGTACATTCAAGAAATGTAAATCAAAACATACACATTTTCAGATTAAATTCAAGAAATGTACATCAAAACATATACATTTTCATTGCACATTCAAGAAATGTATATCAAAACATACACATTTTCAGATTACATTCATGAAATGTACATCAAAACATACACATTTTCATTGTATATACAAGAAATGTACATCAAAACATACACATTTTCAGTGTACATTCAAGAAATGTACATCAAAACCTATACATTTTCATTGTATATACAAGAAATGTACATCAAAACATACACATTTTCAGTGTACATTCAAGAAATGTACATCAAAACATACACATTTTCAGTGTACATTCAAGAAATGTACATGAAAACATATACATTTTCATTGTACATTCAAGAAATGTATATCAAAACACACATTTTCAGTGTACATTCAAGAAATGTACATCAAAACATACACATTTTCATTGTACATTCAAGGAATGTACATCAAAACATACACATTATCATTGTACATTCAAGAAATGACATCAAAACACACACATTTTCAGGGTACATTCAAGAAATGTTTATCAAAACATACACATTTTCAGTGTACATTCAAGAAATGTACATCAAAACATACAAATTTTCATTGTATATACAAGAAATGTACATCAAAACATACACATTTTCATTGTACATTAAAGAAATGTACATCAAAACCTACACATTTTCAGTGTACATTCAAGAAATGTATATCAAAAAATACTCATTTTAAGTGTACATTCAAGAAATGTACATCAAAGCAAACACATTTTCATTGTACACTAAAGAAATGTACATCAAACCATACACATTTTCATTGTACATTCAAGAAATGCACATCAAAACATACACATTTTCATTGTACATTCAAGAAATATACATCAGAACATCCACATTTTCATTGTACATTCAAGAAATGTACATCAAAACATACACATTCTCATTGTACATTCAAGAAATGTACATCAAAACATACACATTTTCATTGTACACTCAAGAAATGTACATCAAAACATACACATTTTCATTGTACACTCAAGAAATGTACTTCAAAACATACACATTTTCATTGTACATTCAAGAAATGTATATCAAAACATACACATTTTCATTGTACATTCAAGAAATGTTCATCAAAACATACACATTTTCATTGTACATTCAAGAATTGTACATCAAAACATACACATTTTCATTGTACATTCAAGGAATGTACATCAAAACATACACATTTTCATTGTACATTCAAGAAATGTACATCAAAACACACACATTTTCAGTGTACATTCAAGAAATGTACATCAAAACATACACATTTTCAGTGTACATTCAAGAAATGTACATGAAAACATATACATTTTCATTGTACATTCAAGAAATGTATATCAAAACACACATTTTCAGTGTACATTCAAGAAATGTACATCAAAACATACACATTTTCAGTGTACATTCAAGAAATGTATATCAAAAAATACTCATTTTAAGTGTACATTCAAGAAATGTACATCAAAGCAAACACATTTTCATTGTACACTAAAGAAATGTACATCAAACCATACACATTTTCATTGTACATTCAAGAAATGCACATCAAAACATACACATTTTCATTGTACATTCAAGAAATATACATCAGAACATCCACATTTTCATTGTACATTCAAGAAATGTACATCAAAACATACACATTCTCATTGTACATTCAAGAAATGTACATCAAAACATACACATTTTCATTGTACACTCAAGAAATGTACATCAAAACATACACATTTTCATTGTACACTCAAGAAATGTACTTCAAAACATACACATTTTCATTGTACATTCAAGAAATGTATATCAAAACATACACATTTTCATTGTACATTCAAGAAATGTTCATCAAAACATACACATTTTCATTGTACATTCAAGAATTGTACATCAAAACATACACATTTTCATTGTACATTCAAGGAATGTACATCAAAACATACACATTTTCATTGTACATTCAAGAAATGTACATCAAAACACACACATTTTCAGTGTACATTCAAGAAATGTATATCAAAACATACACATTTTCAGTGTACATTCAAGAAATGTACATCAAAACATACAAATTTTCATTGTATATACAAGAAATGTACATCAAAACATACACATTTTCATTGTACCTTAAAGAAATGTACATCAAAACATACACATTTTCAGAGTACATTCAAGAAATGTACATCAAAACATACACATTTTTATTGTACACTCAAGAAATGTACATCAAAACATACACATTTTCAGTGTACATTCAAAAAATGTACATCAAAACATACACATTTTCATTGTATATACCAGAAATGTACATCAAAACATACACATTTTCATTGTATATACAAGAAATATACATCAAAACATACAGATTTTCAGTGTACATTCAAGAAATGTACATCAAAACATATACATTTTCATTGTATATACAAGAAATGTACATCAAAACATACATATTTTCAGTGTACATTCAAGAAATGTACATGAAAACATATACATTTTCATTGTACATTCAAGAAAAATTATATCAAAACATACACATTTTCAGATTACATTCAAGAAATGTACATCAAAACATATACATTTTCATTGTATATACAAGAAATGTACATCAAAACATACACATTTTCATTGTACATTCAAGAAATGTACATCAAAACATACACATTTTCATTGTACATTCAAGAAATGTACATCAAAACATAAACATTTTCATTGTACATTCAAGGAATGTACATCAAAACATACACATTTTCATTGTACATTCAAGAAATGTACATCAAAACACACACATTTTCAGTGTACATTCAAGAAATGTTTATCAAAACATACACATTTTCAGTGTACATTTGAGAAATGTACATCAAAACATACAAATTTTCATTGTATATACAAGAAATGTACATCAAAACATACATATTTTCATTGTACATTAAAGAAATGTACATCAAAACCTACACATTTTCATTGTACATTCAAGAAATGTACATCAAAACATACACATTTTCATTGTACATTCAAGGAATGTACATCAAAACATACACATTTTCATTGTACATTCAAGAAATGTACATCAAAACACACACATTTTCAGTGTACATTCAAGAAATGTTTATCAAAACATACACATTTTCAGTGTACATTTGAGAAATGTACATCAAAACATACAAATTTTCATTGTATATACAAGAAATGTACATCAAAACATACATATTTTCATTGTACATTAAAGTAATGTACATCAAAACATACACATTCTCATTGTACATTCAAGAAATGTACATCAAAACATACACATTTTCATTGTACACTCAAGAAATGTACATCAAAACATACACATTTTCATTGTACACTCAAGAAATGTACTTCAAAACATACACATTTTCATTGTACATTCAAGAAATGTACATCAAAACACACACATTTTCAGTGTACATTCAAGAAATGTACATCAAAACATACACATTTTCATTGTACACTCAAGAAATGTACATCAAAACATACACATTTTCATTGTACATTCAAGGAATGTACATCAAAACATACACATTTTCATTGTACATTCAAGAAATGTACATCAAAACACACACATTTTCAGTGTACATTCAAGAAATGTATATCAAAACATACACATTTTCAGTGTACATTCAAGAAATGTACATCAAAACATACAAATTTTCATTGTATATACAAGAAATGTACATCAAAACATACACATTTTCATTGTAAATTAAAGAAATGTACATCAAAACCTACACATTTTCAGAGTACATTCAAGAAATGTACATCAAAACATACACATTTTCATTGCACACTCAAGAAATGTACATCAAAACATACACATTTTCAGTGTACATTCAAAAAATGTACATCAAAACATGCACATTTTCATTGTATATACCAGAAATGTACATCAAAACATACACATTTTCATTGTATATACAAGAAATATACATCAAAACATACAGATTTTCAGTGTACATTCAAGAAATGTACATCAAAACATATACATTTTCATTGTATATACAAGAAATGTAGATCAAAACATACACATTTTCAGTGTACATTCAAGAAATGTACATGAAAACATATACATTTTCATTGTACATTCAAGAAATGTATATCAAAACATACACATTTTCAGATTACATTCAAGAAATGTACATCAAAACATACACATTTTTATTGTACATTCAAGAAATGTACATCAAAACATACACATTTTCATTGTACATTCAAGAAATGTACATCAAAACACACACATTTTCAGTATACATTCAAGAAATGTTTATCAAAACATACACATTTTCAGTGTACATTCAAGAAATGTACATCAAAACATACAAATTTTCATTGTATATACAAGAAATGTACATCAAAACATACACATTTTCATTGTACATTAAAGAAATGTACATCAAAACCTACACATTTTCATTGTACATTCAAGAAATGTACATCAAAACATACACATTTTCATTGTACATTCAAGGAATGTACATCAAAACATACACATTATCATTGTACATTCAAGAAATGACATCAAAACACACACATTTTCAGTGTACATTCAAGAAATGTTTATCAAAACATACACATTTTCAGTGTACATTCAAGAAATGTACATCAAAACATACAAATTTTCATTGTATATACAAGAAATGTACATCAAAACATACACATTTTCATTGTACATTAAAGAAATGTACATCAAAACCTACACATTTTCAGTGTACATTCAAGAAATGTACATCAAAACATACACATTTTCATTGTACATTCTAGAAATGTAAATCAAAACATACACATTTTCATTGTACATTCAAGAAATATACATCAAAACATGCACATTTTCATTGTACATTCAAGAAATGTACATCAAAACATACACATTTTCATTGTACATTCTAGAAATATAAATCAAAACATACACATTTTCATTGTATATACAAGAAATGTACATCAAAACATATACATTTTCATTGTACTTTCAAGAAATGTATATCAAAACATACACATTTTCAGTGTACATTCAAGAAATGTACATCAAAACATACACATTTTCATTGTATATACAAGAAATGTACATCAAAACATACACATTTTCATTGTACACTGAAGAAATGTACATCAAAACATACACATTTTCAGTGTAAATTCAAGAAATGTACATCAAAACATACACATTTTCATTGTACATTCAAGAAATGTAGATCAAAACATACACATTTTCATTGTACATTCAAGAAATACATCAAAGCAAACACATTTTCATTGTACACTAAAGAAATGTACATCAAAACATACACATTTTCGTTGTACATTCAAGTAATGTACATCAAAACATACACATTTTGATTGTACACTCAAGAAATGTACATCAAAACATACACATTTTCATTGTACACTCAAGAAATGTACATCAAAACATACACATTTTCATTGTACACTCAAGAAATGTACATCAAAACATACACATTTTCAGTGTACATTCAAGAAATGTACATCAAAACATACACATTTTCATTTTATATACCAGAAATGTACATCAAAACATACACATTTTCATTGTATATACAAGAAATGTACATCAAAACATACACATTTTCAGTGTACATTCAAGAAATGTACATCAAAACATTTATTTGCATTGTATATACAAGAAATGTACATCAAAACATACACATTTTCAGTGTACATTCAAGAAATGTACATGAAAACATATACATTTTCATTGTACATTCAAGAAATGTAAATCAAAACATACACATTTTCAGATTAAATTCAAGAAATGTACATCAAAACATATACATTTTCATTGCACATTCAAGAAATGTATATCAAAACATACACATTTTCAGATTACATTCATGAAATGTACATCAAAACATACACATTTTCATTGTATATACAAGAAATGTACATCAAAACATACACATTTTCAGTGTACATTCAAGAAATGTACATCAAAACATATACATTTTCATTGTATATACAAGAAATGTACATCAAAACATACACATTTTCAGTGTACATTCAAGAAATGTACATCAAAACATACACATTTTCAGTGTACATTCAAGAAATGTACATGAAAACATATACATTTTCATTGTACATTCAAGAAATGTATATCAAAACACACATTTTCAGTGTACATTCAAGAAATGTACATCAAAACATACACATTTTCAGTGTACATTCAAGAAATGTATATCAAAAAATACTCATTTTAAGTGTACATTCAAGAAATGTACATCAAAGCAAACACATTTTCATTGTACACTAAAGAAATGTACATCAAACCATACACATTTTCATTGTACATTCAAGAAATGCACATCAAAACATACACATTTTCATTGTACATTCAAGAAATATACATCAGAACATCCACATTTTCATTGTACATTCAAGAAATGTACATCAAAACATACACATTCTCATTGTACATTCAAGAAATGTACATCAAAACATACACATTTTCATTGTACACTCAAGAAATGTACATCAAAACATACACATTTTCATTGTACACTCAAGAAATGTACTTCAAAACATACACATTTTCATTCTACATTCAAGAAATGTATATCAAAACATACACATTTTCATTGTACATTCAAGAAATGTTCATCAAAACATACACATTTTCATTGTACATTCAAGAATTGTACATCAAAACATACACATTTTCATTGTACATTCAAGGAATGTACATCAAAACATACACATTTTCATTGTACATTCAAGAAATGTACATCAAAACACACACATTTTCAGTGTACATTCAAGAAATGTACATCAAAACATACACATTTTCAGTGTTCATTCAAGAAATGTACATGAAAACATATACATTTTCATTGTACATTCAAGAAATGTATATCAAAACACACGTTTTCAGTGTACATTCAAGAAATGTACATCAAAACATACACATTTTCAGTGTACATTCAAGAAATGTATATCAAAAAATACTCATTTTAAGTGTACATTCAAGAAATGTACATCAAAGCAAACACATTTTCATTGTACACTAAAGAAATGTACATCAAACCATACACATTTTCATTGTACATTCAAGAAATGCACATCAAAACATACACATTTTCATTGTACATTCAAGAAATATACATCAGAACATCCACATTTTCATTGTACATTCAAGAAATGTACATCAAAACATACACATTCTCATTGTACATTCAAGAAATGTACATCAAAACATACACATTTTCATTGTACACTCAAGAAATGTACATCAAAACATACACATTTTCATTGTACACTCAAGAAATGTACTTCAAAACATACACATTTTCATTGTACATTCAAGAAATGTATATCAAAACATACACATTTTCATTGTACATTCAAGAAATGTTCATCAAAACATACACATTTTCATTGTACATTCAAGAATTGTACATCAAAACATACACATTTTCATTGTACATTCAAGGAATGTACATCAAAACATACACATTTTCATTGTACATTCAAGAAATGTACATCAAAACACACACATTTTCAGTGTACATTCAAGAAATGTATATCAAAACATACACATTTTCAGTGTACATTCAAGAAATGTACATCAAAACATACAAATTTTCATTGTATATACAAGAAATGTACATCAAAACATACACATTTTCATTGTACCTTAAAGAAATGTACATCAAAACATACACATTTTCAGAGTACATTCAAGAAATGTACATCAAAACATACACATTTTTATTGTACACTCAAGAAATGTACATCAAAACATACACATTTTCAGTGTACATTCAAAAAATGTACATCAAAACATACACATTTTCATTGTATATACCAGAAATGTACATCAAAACATACACATTTTCATTGTATATACAAGAAATATACATCAAAACATACAGATTTTCAGTGTACATTCAAGAAATGTACATCAAAACATATACATTTTCATTGTATATACAAGAAATGTACATCAAAACATACATATTTTCAGTGTATATTCAAGAAATGTACATGAAAACATATACATTTTCATTGTACATTCAAGAAAAATTATATCAAAACATACACATTTTCAGATTACATTCAAGAAATGTACATCAAAACATACACATTTTCATTGTACATTCAAGAAATGTACATCAAAACATACACATTTTCATTGTACATTCAAGAAATGTACATCAAAACATAAACATTTTCATTGTACATTCAAGGAATGTACATCAAAACATACACATTTTCATTGTACATTCAAGAAATGTACATCAAAACACACACATTTTCAGTGTACATTCAAGAAATGTTTATCAAAACATACACATTTTCAGTGTACATTTGAGAAATGTACATCAAAACATACAAATTTTCATTGTATATACAAGAAATGTACATCAAAACATACATATTTTCATTGTACATTAAAGAAATGTACATCAAAACCTACACATTTTCATTGTACATTCAAGAAATGTACATCAAAACATACACATTTTCATTGTACATTCAAGGAATGTACATCAAAACATACACATTTTCATTGTACATTCAAGAAATGTACATCAAAACACACACATTTTCAGTGTACATTCAAGAAATGTTTATCAAAACATACACATTTTCAGTGTACATTTGAGAAATGTACATCAAAACATACAAATTTTCATTGTATATACAAGAAATGTACATCAAAACATACATATTTTCATTGTACATTAAAGTAATGTACATCAAAACATACACATTCTCATTGTACATTCAAGAAATGTACATCAAAACATACACATTTTCATTGTACACTCAAGAAATGTACATCAAAACATACACATTTTCATTGTACACTCAAGAAATGTACTTCAAAACATACACATTTTCATTGTACATTCAAGAAATGTATATCAAAACATACACATTTTCATTGTACATTCAAGAAATGTACATCAAAACATACACATTTTCATTGAACATTCAAGAATTGTACATATAAACATACACATTTTCATTGTACATTCAAGGAATGTACATCAAAACATACACATTTTCATTGTACATTCAAGAAATGTACATCAAAACACACACATTTTCAGTGTACATTCAAGAAATGTACATCAAAACATACACATTTTCATTGTACACTCAAGAAATGTACATCAAAACATACACATTTTCAGTGTACATTCAAAAAATGTACATCAAAACACACACATTTTCATTGTATATACCAGAAATGTACATCAAAACATACGCATTTTCATTGTATATACAAGAAATATACATCAAAACATACAGATTTTCAGTGTACATTCAAGAAATGTACATCAAAACATATACATTTTCATTGTATATACAAGAAATGTACATCAAAACATACATATTTTCAGTGTACATTCAAGAAGTGTACATGAAAACATATACATTTTCATTGTACATTCAATAAAAATTATATCAAAACATACACATTTTCAGATTACATTCAAGAAATGTACATCAAAACATACACATTTTCATTGTACATTCAAGAAATGTACATCAAAACATACACATTTTCATTGTACATTCAAGAAATGTACATCAAAACATAAACATTTTCATTGTACATTCAAGGAATGTACATCAAAACATACACATTTTCATTGTACATTCAAGAAATGTCCATCAAAACACACACATTTTCAGTGTACATTCAAGAAATGTTTATCAAAACATACACATTTTCAGTGTACATTTGAGAAATGTACATCAAAACATACAAACTTTCATTGTATACACAAGAAATGTACATCAAAACATACATATTTTCATTGTACATTAAAGAAATGTACATCAAAACCTACACATTTTCATTGTACATTCAAGAAATGTACATCAAAACATACACATTTTCATTGTACATTCAAAGAATGTCCATCAAAACACACACATTTTCAGTGTACATTCAAGAAATGTTTATCAAAACATACACATTTTCAGTGTATATTCAAGAAATGTACATCAAAACATACAAATTTTCATTGTATATACAAGAAATGTACATCAAAACATACACATTTTCATTGTACATTAAAGAAATGTACATCAAAACCTACACATTTTCATTGTACATTCAAGAAATATACATCAAAACATACACATTTTCATTGTACATTCAAGGAATGTACATCAAAACATACACATTATCATTGTACATTCAAGAAATGACATCAAAACACACACATTTTCAGTGTACATTCAAGAAATGTGTATCAAAACATACACATTTTCAGTGTACATTCAAGAAATGTACATCAAAACATACAAATTTTCATAGTATATACAAGAAATGTACATCAAAACATACACATTTTCATTGTACATTAAAGAAATGTACATCAAAACCTACACATTTTCAGTGTACATTCGAGAAATGTACATCAAAACATAAACATTTTCGTTGTACATTCTAGAAATGTACATCAAAACATACACATTTTCATTGTACATTCAAGAAATATACATCAAAACACACATTTTCATTGTACATTCAAGAAATGTACATCAAAACATACACATTTTCATTGTACATTCTAGAAATATAAATCAAAACATACACATTTTCATTGTATATACAAGAAATGTACATCAAAACATATACATTTTCATTGTACATTCAAGAAATGTATATCAAAACATACACATTTTCAGTGTACATTCAAGAAATGTACATCAAAACATACACATTTTCATTGTATATACAAGAAATGTACATCAAAACATACACATTTTCATTGTACACTGAAGAAATGTACATCAAAACATACACATTTTAAGTGTACATTCAAGAAATGTACATCAAAACATACACATTTTCATTGTACATTCAAGAAATGTAGATCAAAACATACACATTTTCATTGTACATTCAAGAAATGTACATCAAAGCAAACACATTTTCATTGTACACTAAAGAAATGTACATCAAAACATACACATTTTCGTTGTACATTCAAGAAATGTACATCAAAATATACACATTTTGATTGTACACTCAAGAAATGTACATCAAAACATACACATTTTCATTGTACACTCAAGAAATGTACATCAAAACATACACAATTTCATTGTACATTCAAAAAATGTATATCAAAACATACACATTTTCATTGTACATTCAAGAAATGTACACCAAAACATACACATTTTCATTGTACATTCAAGAAATGTACATCAAAACATACACATTTTCATTGTACATTCAAAGAATGTACATCAAAACATACACATTTTCATTGTACATGCAAGAAATGTACATCAACACACACACATTTTCAGTGTACATTCAAGAAATGTATATCAAAACATACACATTTTCAGTGTACATTCAAGAAATGTACATCAAAACATACACATTTTCAGTGTACATTCCAGAAATGTACATCAAAACATACACATTTTCATTGTATATACCAGAAATGTACATCAAAACATACACATTTTCAGTGTACATTCAAGAAATGTACATCAAAACATATACATTTGCATTGTATATACAAGAAATGTACATCAAAACATACACATTTTCAGTGTACATTCAAGAAATGTACATGAAAACATATACATTTTCATTGTACATTCAAGAAATGTATATCAAAACATACACATTTTCAGATTAAATTCAAGAAATGTACATCAAAACATACACATTTTCATTGTATATACAAGAAATGTACATCAAAACATACACATTTTCATTGTACATTAAAGAAATGTACATCAAAACCTACACATTTTCAGTGTACATTCAAGAAATGTACATCAAAACATACACATTTTCATTGTACATTCAAGAAATGTACATCAAAACATACACATTTTCATTGTACATTCAAGAAATATACATAAAAACATACACATTTTGATTGTACATTCAAGAAATGTACATCAAAACATACACATTTTCAGTGTACATACAAGAAATGTACATCAAAACATATACATTTTCATTGTATATACAAGAAATGTACATCAAAACATACACATTTTCAGTGTAGATTCAAGAAATGTACATGAAAACATATACATTTTCATTGTACATTCAAGAAATGTATATCAAAACATACACATTTTCAGATTACATTCATGAAATGTACATCAAAACATACACATTTTCATTGTATATACAAGAAATGTACATCAAAACATACACATTTTCAGTGTACATTCAAGAAATGTACATCAAAACATATACAATTTCATTGTATATACAAGAAATGTACATCAAAACATACACATTTTCAGTGTACATTCAAGAAATGTATATCAAAACATACACATTTACAGTGTACATTCAAGAAATGTACATCAAAACATACACATTTTCAGTATACATTCAAGAAATGTACATGAAAACATATACATTTTCATTGTACATTCAAGAAATGTATATCAAAACACACATTTTGAGTGTACATTCAAGAAATGTACATCAAAACATACACATTTTCAGTGTACATTCAAGAAATGTATATAAAAAAAACACATTTTAAGTGTACATTCAAGAGATGTACATCAAAGCAAACACATTTTCATTGTACACTAAAGAAATGTACATCAAACCATACACATTTTCATTGTACATTCAAGAAATGCACATCAAAACATACACATTTTCATTGTACATTCAAGAAATATACATCAGAACATCCACATTTTCATTGTACATTCAAGAAATGTACATCAAAACATACACATTCTCATTGTACATTCAAGAAATGTACATCAAAACATACACATTTTCATTTTACACTCAAGAAATGTACATCAAAACATACACATTTTCATTGTACACTCAAGAAATGTACATCAAAACATACACATTTTCATTGTACATTCAAGAAATGTACATCAAAACATACACATTTTCATTGTACATTCAAAGAATGTCCATCAAAACACACACATTTTCAGTGTACATTCAAGAAATGTTTATCAAAACATACACATTTTCAGTGTATATTCAAGAAATGTACATCAAAACATACAAATTTTCATTGTATATACAAGAAATGTACATCAAAACATACACATTTTCATTGTACATTAAAGAAATGTACATCAAAACCTACACATTTTCATTGTACATTCAAGAAATATACATCAAAACATACACATTTTCATTGTACATTCAAGGAATGTACATCAAAACATACACATTATCATTGTACATTCAAGAAATGACATCAAAACACACACATTTTCAGTGTACATTCAAGAAATGTGTATCAAAACATACACATTTTCAGTGTACATTCAAGAAATGTACATCAAAACATACAAATTTTCATAGTATATACAAGAAATGTACATCAAAACATACACATTTTCATTGTACATTAAAGAAATGTACATCAAAACCTACACATTTTCAGTGTACATTCGAGAAATGTACATCAAAACATAAACATTTTCGTTGTACATTCTAGAAATGTACATCAAAACATACACATTTTCATTGTACATTCAAGAAATATACAACAAAACACACATTTTCATTGTACATTCAAGAAATGTACATCAAAACATACACATTTTCATTGTACATTCTAGAAATATAAATCAAAACATACACATTTTCATTGTATATACAAGAAATGTACATCAAAACATATACATTTTCATTGTACATTCAAGAAATGTATATCAAAACATACACATTTTCAGTGTACATTCAAGAAATGTACATCAAAACATACACATTTTCATTGTATATACAAGAAATGTACATCAAAACATACACATTTTCATTGTACACTGAAGAAATGTACATCAAAACATACACATTTTAAGTGTACATTCAAGAAATGTACATCAAAACATACACATTTTCATTGTACATTCAAGAAATGTAGATCAAAACATACACATTTTCATTGTACATTCAAGAAATGTACATCAAAGCAAACACATTTTCATTGTACACTAAAGAAATGTACATCAAAACATACACATTTTCGTTGTACATTCAAGAAATGTACATCAAAATATACACATTTTGATTGTACACTCAAGAAATGTACATCAAAACATACACATTTTCATTGTACACTCAAGAAATGTACATCAAAACATACACAATTTCATTGTACATTCAAGAAATGTACATCAAAACATACACATTTTCATTGTACATTCAAGAAATGTACATCAAAACATACACATTTTCATTGTACATTCAAAGAATGTACATCAAAACATACACATTTTCATTGTACATTCAAGAAATGTACATCAACACACACACATTTTCAGTGTACACTCAAGAAATGTATATCAAAACATACACATTTTCAGTGTACATTCAATAAATGTACATCAAAACATACAAATTTTCATAGTATATACAAGAATTGTACATCAAAACATACACATTTTCATTGTACACTCAAGAAATGTACATCAAAACATACACATTTTCAGTGTACATTCCAGAAATGTACATCAAAACATACACATTTTCATTGTATATACCAGAAATGTACATCAAAACATACACATTTTCAGTGTACATTCAAGAAATGTACATCAAAACATATACATTTGCATTGTATATACAAGAAATGTACATCAAAACATACACATTTTCAGTGTACATTCAAGAAATGTACATGAAAACATATACATTTTCATTGTACATTCAAGAAATGTATATCAAAACATACACATTTTCAGATTAAATTCAAGAAATGTACATCAAAACATACACATTTTCATTGTATATACAAGAAATGTACATCAAAACATACACATTTTCATTGTACATTAAAGAAATGTACATCAAAACCTACACATTTTCAGTGTACATTCAAGAAATGTACATCAAAACATACACATTTTCATTGTACATTCAAGAAATGTACATCAAAACATACACATTTTCATTGTACATTCAAGAAATATACATAAAAACATACACATTTTGATTGTACATTCAAGAAATGTACATCAAAACATACACATTTTCAGTGTACATACAAGAAATGTACATCAAAACATATACATTTTCATTGTATATACAAGAAATGTACATCAAAACATACACATTTTCAGTGTAGATTCAAGAAATGTACATGAAAACATATACATTTTCATTGTACATTCAAGAAATGTATATCAAAACATACACATTTTCAGATTACATTCATGAAATGTACATCAAAACATACACATTTTCATTGTATATACAAGAAATGTACATCAAAACATACACATTTTCAGTGTACATTCAAGAAATGTACATCAAAACATATACAATTTCATTGTATATACAAGAAATGTACATCAAAACATACACATTTTCAGTGTACATTCAAGAAATGTATATCAAAACATACACATTTACAGTGTACATTCAAGAAATGTACATCAAAACATACACATTTTCAGTATACATTCAAGAAATGTACATGAAAACATATACATTTTCATTGTACATTCAAGAAATGTATATCAAAACACACATTTTGAGTGTACATTCAAGAAATGTACATCAAAACATACACATTTTCAGTGTACATTCAAGAAATGTATATAAAAAAAACACATTTTAAGTGTACATTCAAGAGATGTACATCAAAGCAAACACATTTTCATTGTACACTAAAGAAATGTACATCAAACCATACACATTTTCATTGTACATTCAAGAAATGCACATCAAAACATACACATTTTCATTGTACATTCAAGAAATATACATCAGAACATCCACATTTTCATTGTACATTCAAGAAATGTACATCAAAACATACACATTCTCATTGTACATTCAAGAAATGTACATCAAAACATACACATTTTCATTTTACACTCAAGAAATGTACATCAAAACATACACATTTTCATTGTACACTCAAGAAATGTACATCAAAACATACACATTTTCATTGTACATTCAAGAAATGTATATCAAAACATACACATTTTCATTGTACATTCAAGAAATGTACATCAAAACATACACATTTTCATTGTACATTCAAGAAATGTACCTCAAAACATACACATTTTCATTGTACATTCAAGGAATGTACATCAAAACATACACATTTTCATTGAACATTCAAGAAATGTACATCAAAACACACACATTTTCAGTGTACATTCAAGAAATGTACATCAAAACATACAAATTTTCATTGTATATACAAGAAATGTACATCAAAACATACACATTTTCATTGTACATTAAAGAAATGTACATCAAAACATACACATTTTCAGAGTACATTCAAGAAATGTACATCAAAACATACACATTTTCATTGTACACTCAAGAAATGTACATCAAAACATACACATTTTCCGTGTACATTCAAAAAATGTACATCAAAACATACACATTTTCATTGTATATACCAGAAATGTACATCAAAACATACACATTTTCATTGTATATACAAGAAATATACATCAAAACATACAGATTTTCAGTGTACATTCAAGAAATGTACATCAAAACATATACATTTTCATTGTATATACAAGAAATGTACATCAAAACATACACATTTTCAGTGTACATTCAAGAAATGTACATGAAAACATATACATTTTCATTGTACATTCAAGAAATGTATATCAAAACATACACATTTTCAGATTACATTCAAGGAATGTACATCAAAACATACATATTTTCATTATACATTCAAGAAATGTACATCAAAACATACACATTTTCATTGTACATTCAAGAAATGTACATCAAAACATAAACATTTTCATTTTACATTCAAGGAATGTACATCAAAACATACACATTTTCATTGTACATTCAAGAAATGTACATCAAAACACACACATTTTCAGTGTACATTCAAGAAATGTTTATCAAAACATACACATTTTCAGTGTACATTCAAGAAATGTACATCAAAACATACAAATTTTCATTGTATATACAAGAAATGTACATCAAAACATACACATTTTCATTGTACATTAAAGAAATGTACATCAAAACCTACACATTTTCATTGTACATTCAAGAAATGTACATCAAAACATACACATTTTCATTGTACATTCAAGGAATGTACATCAAAACATACACATTATCATTGTACATTCAAGAAATGACATCAAAACACACACATTTTCAGTGTACATTCAAGAAATGTTTATCAAAACATACACATTTTCAGTGTATATTCAAGAAATGTACATCAAAACATACAAATTTTCATTGTATATACAAGAAATGTACATCAAAACATACACATTTTCATTGTACATTAAAGAAATGTACATCAAAACCTACAAATTTTCAGTGTACATTCAAGAAATGTACATCAAAACATACACATTTTCATTGTTCATTCTAGAAATGTACATCAAAACATACACATTTTCATTGTACATTCAAGAAATATACATCAAAACATACACATTTTCATTGTACATTCAAGAAATGTACATCAAAACATACACATTTTCATTGTACATTCTAGAAATATAAATCAAAACATACACATTTTCATTGTATATACAAGAAATGTACATCAAAACATACACATTTTCATTGTACACTGAAGAAATGTACATCAAAACATACACATTTTCATTGTACATTCAAGAAATGCACATCAAAACATACACATTTTCATTGTACATTCAAGAAATATACATCAGAACATCCACATTTTCATTGTACATTCAAGAAATGTACATCAAAACATACACATTCTCATTGTACATTCAAGAAATGTACATCAAAACATACACATTTTCATTGTATATACAAGAAATGTACATCAAAACATACACATTTTCAGTGTACATTCAAGAAATGTACATCAAAACATTTATTTGCATTGTATATACAAGAAATGTACATCAAAACATACACATTTTCAGTGTACATTCAAGAAATGTACATGAAAACATATACATTTTCATTGTACATTCAAGAAATGTAAATCAAAACATACACATTTTCAGATTAAATTCAAGAAATGTACATCAAAACATATACATTTTCATTGTACATTCAAGAAATGTATATCAAAACATACACATTTTCAGATTACATTCATGAAATGTACATCAAAACATACACATTTTCATTGTATATACAAGAAATGTACATCAAAACATACACATTTTCAGTGTACATTCAAGAAATGTACATCAAAACATATACATTTTCATTGTATATACAAGAAATGTACATCAAAACATACACATTTTCAGTGTACATTCAAGAAATGTACATCAAAACATACACATTTTCAGTATACATTCAAGAAATGTACATGAAAACATATACATTTTCATTGTACATTCAAGAAATGTATATCAAAACACACATTTTCAGTGTACATTCAAGAAATGTATATCAAAAAATACACATTTTAAGTGTACATTCAAGAAATGTACATCAAAGCAAACACATTTTCATTGTACACTAAAGAAATGTACATCAAACCATACACATTTTCATTGTACATTCAAGAAATGCACATCAAAACATACACATTTTCATTGTACATTCAAGAAATATACATCAGAACATCCACATTTTCATTGTACATTCATGAAATGTACATCAAAACATACACATTCTCATTGTACATTCAAGAAATGTACATCAAAACATACACATTTTCATTGTACACTCAAGAAATGTACATCAAAACATACACATTTTCATTGTACACTCAAGAAATGTACTTCAAAACATACACATTTTCATTGTACATTCAAGAAATGTATATCAAAACATACACATTTTCATTGTACATTCAAGAAATGTTCATCAAAACATACACATTTTCATTGTACATTCAAGAATTGTACATCAAAACATACACATTTTCATTGTACATTCAAGGAATGTACATCAAAACATACACATTTTCATTGTACATTCAAGAAATGTACATCAAAACACACACATTTTCAGTGTACATTCAAGAAATGTATATCAAAACATACACATTTTCAGTGTACATTCAAGAAATGTACATCAAAACATACAAATTTTCATTGTATATACAAGAAATGTACATCAAAACATACACATTTTCATTGTACCTTAAAGAAATGTACATCAAAACATACACATTTTCAGAGTACATTCAAGAAATGTACATCAAAACATACACATTTTTATTGTACACTCAAGAAATGTACATCAAAACATACACATTTTCAGTGTACATTCAAAAAATGTACATCAAAACATACACATTTTCATTGTATATACCAGAAATGTACATCAAAACATACACATTTTCATTGTATATACAAGAAATATACATCAAAACATACAGATTTTCAGTGTACATTCAAGAAATGTACATCAAAACATATACATTTTCATTGTATATACAAGAAATGTACATCAAAACATACATATTTTCAGTGTACATTCAAGAAATGTACATGAAAACATATACATTTTCATTGTACATTCAAGAAAAATTATATCAAAACATACACATTTTCAGATTACATTCAAGAAATGTACATCAAAACATACACATTTTCATTGTACATTCAAGAAATGTACATCAAAACATACACATTTTCATTGTACATTCAAGAAATGTACATCAAAACATAAACATTTTCATTGTACATTCAGGGAATGTACATCAAAACATACACATTTTCATTGTACATTCAAGAAATGTACATCAAAACACACACATTTTCAGTGTATATTCAAGAAATGTACATCAAAACATACAAATTTTCATTGTACATTAAAGAAATGTACATCAAAACCTACACATTTTCATTGTACATTCAAGAAATGTACATCAAAACATACACATTTTCATTGTACATTCAAAGAATGTACATCAAAACATACACATTATCATTGTACATTCAAGAAATGACATCAAAACACACACATTTTCAGTGTACATTCAAGAAATGTTTATCAAAACATACACATTTTCAGTGTATATTCAAGAAATGTACATCAAAACATACAAATTTTCATTGTATATACAAGAAATGTACATCAAAACATACACATTTTCATTGTACATTAAAGAAATGTACATCAAAACCTACACATTTTCATTGTACATTCAAGAAATATACATCAAAACATACACATTTTCATTGTACATTCAAGGAATGTACATCAAAACATACACATTATCATTGTACATTCAAGAAATGACATCAAAACACACACATTTTCAGTGTACATTCAAGTAATGTTTATCAAAACATACACATTTTCAGTGTACATTCAAGAAATGTACATCAAAACATACAAATTTTCATAGTATATACAAGAAATGTACATCAAAACATACACATTTTCATTGTACATTAAAGAAATGTACATCAAAACCTACACATTTTCAGTGTACATTCGAGAAATGTACATCAAAACATAAACATTTTCGTTGTACATTCTAGAAATGTACATCAAAACATACACATTTTCATTGTACATTCAAGAAATATACATCAAAACACACATTTTCATTGTACATTCAAGAAATGTACATCAAAACATTCACATTTTCATTGTACATTCTAGAAATATAAATCAAAACATACACATTTTCATTGTATATACAAGAAATGTACATCAAAACATACACATTTTCATTGTACACTGAAGAAATGTACATCAAAACATACACATTTTGAGTGTACATTCAAGAAATGTACATCAAAACATACACATTTTCATTGTACATTCAAGAAATGTAGATCAAAACATACACATTTTCATTGTACATTCAAGAAATGTACATCAAAGCAAACACATTTTCATTGTACACTAAAGAAATGTACATCAAAACATACACATTTTCGTTGTACATTCAAGAAATGTACATCAAAATATACACATTTTGATTGTACACTCAAGAAATGTACATCAAAACATACACATTTTCATTGTACACTCAAGAAATGTACATCAAAACATACACAATTTCATTGTACATTCAAGAAATGTATATCAAAACATACACATTTTCATTGTACATTCAAGAAATGTACATCAAAACATACACATTTTCATTGTACATTCAAGAAATGTACATCAAAACATACACATTTTCATTGTACATTCAAAGAATGTACATCAAAACATACACATTTTCATTGTACATTCAAGAAATGTACATCAACACACACACATTTTCAGTGTACATTCAAGAAATGTATATCAAAACATACACATTTTCAGTGTACATTCAAGAAATGTACATCAAAACATACAAATTTTCATAGTATATACAAGAATTGTACATCAAAACATACACATTTTCATTGTACACTCAAGAAGTGTACATCAAAACGTACACATTTTCAGTGTACATTCCAGAAATGTACATAAAAAAATACACATTTTCATTGTATATACCAGAAATGTACATCAAAACATACACATTTTCAGTGTACATTCAAGAAATGTACATGAAAACATATACATTTTCATTGTACATTCAAGAAATGTATATCAAAACATACACATTTTCAGATTAAATTAAAGAAATGTACATCAAAACATACACATTTTCATTGTATATACAAGAAATGTACATCAAAACATACACATTTTCATTGTACATTAAAGAAATGTACATCAAAACCTACACATTTTCAGTGTACATTCAAGAAATGTACATCAAAACATACACATTTTCATTGTACATTCAAGAAATGTACATCAAAACATACACATTTTCATTGTACATTCAAGAAATATACATAAAAACATACACATTTTGATTGTACATTCAAGAAATGTACATCAAAACATACACATTTTCAGTGTACATACAAGAAATGTACATCAAAACATATACATTTTCATTGTATATACAAGAAATGTACATCAAAACATACACATTTTCAGTGTAGATTCAAGAAATGTACATGAAAACATATACATTTTCATTGTACATTCAAGAAATGTATATCAAAACATACACATTTTCAGATTACATTCATGAAATGTACATCAAAACATACACATTTTCATTGTATATACAAGAAATGTACATCAAAACATACACATTTTCAGTGTACATTCAAGAAATGTACATCAAAACATATACAATTTCATTGTATATACAAGAAATGTACATCAAAACATACACATTTTCAGTGTACATTCAAGAAATGTATATCAAAACATACACATTTACAGTGTACATTCAAGAAATGTACATCAAAACATACACATTTTCAGTATACATTCAAGAAATGTACATGAAAACATATACATTTTCATTGTACATTCAAGAAATGTATATCAAAACACACATTTTGAGTGTACATTCAAGAAATGTACATCAAAACATACACATTTTCAGTGTACATTCAAGAAATGTATATAAAAAAAACACATTTTAAGTGTACATTCAAGAAATGTACATCAAAGCAAACACATTTTCATTGTACACTAAAGAAATGTACATCAAACCATACACATTTTCATTGTACATTCAAGAAATGCACATCAAAACATACACATTTTCATTGTACATTCAAGAAATATACATCAGAACATCCACATTTTCATTGTACATTCAAGAAATGTACATCAAAACATACACATTCTCATTGTACATTCAAGAAATGTACATCAAAACATACACATTTTCATTTTACACTCAAGAAATGTACATCAAAACATACACATTTTCATTGTACACTCAAGAAATGTACATCAAAACATACACATTTTCATTGTACATTCAAGAAATGTATATCAAAACATACACATTTTCATTGTACATTCAAGAAATGTACATCAAAACATACACATTTTCATTGTACATTCAAGGAATGTACATCAAAACATACACATTTTCATTGAACATTCAAGAAATGTACATCAAAACACACACATTTTCAGTGTACATTCAAGAAATGTACATCAAAACATACAAATTTTCATTGTATATACAAGAAATGTACATCAAAACATACACATTTTCATTGTACATTAAAGAAATGTACATCAAAACATACACATTTTCAGAGTACATTCAAGAAATGTACATCAAAACATACACATTTTCATTGTACACTCCAGAAATGTACATCAAAACATACACATTTTCCGTGTACATTCAAAAAATGTACAACAAAACATACACATTTTCATTGTATATACCAGAAATGTACATCAAAACATACACACTTTCATTGTATATACAAGAAATATACATCAAAACATACAGATTTTCAGTGTACATTCAAGAAATGTACATCAAAACATATACATTTTCATTGTATATACAAGAAATGTACATCAAAACATACACATTTTCAGTGTACATTCAAGAAATGTACATGAAAACATATACATTTTCATTGTACATTCAAGAAATGTATATCAAAACATACACATTTTCAGATTACATTCAAGGAATGTACATCAAAACATACATATTTTCATTATACATTCAAGAAATGTACATCAAAACATACACATTTTCATTGTACATTCAAGAAATGTACATCAAAACATAAACATTTTCATTTTACATTCAAGGAATGTACATCAAAACATACACATTTTCATTGTACATTCAAGAAATGTACATCAAAACACACACATTTTCAGTGTACATTCAAGAAATGTTTATCAAAACATACACATTTTCAGTGTACATTCAAGAAATGTACATCAAAACATACAAATTTTCATTGTATATACAAGAAATGTACATCAAAACATACACATTTTCATTGTACATTAAAGAAATGTACATCAAAACCTACACATTTTCATTGTACATTCAAGAAATGTACATCAAAACATACACATTTTCATTGTACATTCAAGGAATGTACATCAAAACATACACATTATCATTGTACATTCAAGAAATGACATCAAAACACACACATTTTCAGTGTACATTCAAGAAATGTTTATCAAAACATACACATTTTCAGTGTATATTCAAGAAATGTACATCAAAACATACAAATTTTCATTGTATATACAAGAAATGTACATCAAAACATACACATTTTCATTGTACATTAAAGAAATGTACATCAAAACCTACACATTTTCAGTGTACATTCAAGAAATGTACATCAAAACATACACATTTTCATTGTTCATTCTAGAAATGTACATCAAAACATACACATTTTCATTGTACATTCAAGAAATATACATCAAAACATACACATTTTCATTGTACATTCAAGAAATGTACATCAAAACATACACATTTTCATTGTACATTCTAGAAATATAAATCAAAACATACACATTTTCATTGTATATACAAGAAATGTACATCAAAACATACACATTTTCATTGTACACTGAAGAAATGTACATCAAAACATACACATTTTCATTGTACATTCAAGAAATGCACATCAAAACATACACATTTTCATTGTACATTCAAGAAATATACATCAGAACATCCACATTTTCATTGTACATTCAAGAAATGTACATCAAAACATACACATTCTCATTGTACATTCAAGAAATGTACATCAAAACATACACATTTTCATTGTACACTCAAGAAATGTACACCAAACATACACATTTTCATTGTACACTCAAGAAATGTACATCAAAACATACACATTTTCATTGTACATTCAAGAAATGTATATCAAAACATACACATTTTCATTGTACATTCAAGAAATGTACATCAAAACATACACATTTTCATTGTACGTTCAAGAAATGTACATCAAAACATACACATTTTCATTGTACATTCAAGGAATGTACATCAAAACATACATATTTTCATTGTAAATTCAAGAAATGTACATCAAAACACACACATTTTCAGTGTACATTCAAGAAATGTATATCAAAACATAAAACATTTTCAGTGTACATTCAAGAAATGTACATCAAAACATACAAATTTTCATTGTATATACAAGAAATGTACATCAAAACATACCCTTTTCATTGTACATTAAAGAAATGTACATCAAAACCTACACATTTTCAGAGTACATTCAAGAAATGTACATCAAAACATACACATTTTCATTGTACACTCAAGAAATGACCATCAAAACATACACATTTTCAGTGTACATCATAACATACACATTTTCATTGTATATACCAGAAATGTACATCAAAACATACACATTTTCATTGTATATACAAGAAATATACATCAAAACATACAGATTTTCATTGTACATTCAAGAAATGTACATCAAAACATATACATTTTCATTGTATATACAAGAAACGTACATCAAAACATACACATTTTCAGTGTACATTCAAGAAATGTACATGAAAACATATACATTTTCATTGTACATTCAAGAAATGTATATCAAAACATACACATTTTCAGATTACATTCAAGAAATGTACATCAAAACATACACATTTTCATTGTACATTCAAGAAATGTACATCAAAACATACACATTTTCATTGTACATTCAAGAAATGTACATCAAAACATACACATTTTCATTGTACATTCAAGAAATGTACATCAAAACACACACATTTTCAGTGTACATTCAAGAAATCTTTATCAAAACATACACATTTTCAGTGTACATTCAAGAAATGTACATCAAAACATACAAATTTTCATTGTATATACAAGAAATGTAGATCAAAACATACACATTTTCATTGTACATTCAAGAAATGTACATCAAAACATACAAATTTTCATTGTATATACAAGAAATGTACATCAAAACATACACATTTTCATTGTACATTAAAGAAATGTACATCAAAACCTACACATTTTCATTGTACATTCAAGAAATGTACATCAAAACATACACATTTTCATTGTACATTCAAGGAATGTACATCAAAACATACACATTATCATTGTACATTCAAGAAATGACATCAAAACACACACATTTTCAGTGTACATTCAAGAAATGTTTATCAAAACATACACATTTTCAGTGTATATTCAAGAAATGTACATCAAAACATACAAATTTTCATTGTATATACAAGAAATGTACATCAAAACATACACATTTTCATTGTACATTAAAGAAATGTACATCAAAACCTACACATTTTCAGTGTACATTCAAGAAATGTACATCAAAACATACACATTTTCATTGTTCATTCTAGAAATGTACATCAAAACATACACATTTTCATTGTACATTCAAGAAATATACATCAAAACATACACATTTTCATTGTACATTCAAGAAATGTACATCAAAACATACACATTTTCATTGTACATTCTAGAAATATAAATCAAAACATACACATTTTCATTGTATATACAAGAAATGTACATCAAAACATACACATTTTCATTGTACACTGAAGAAATGTACATCAAAACATACACATTTTCATTGTACATTCAAGAAATGCACATCAAAACATACACATTTTCATTGTACATTCAAGAAATATACATCAGAACATCCACATTTTCATTGTACATTCAAGAAATGTACATCAAAACATACACATTCTCATTGTACATTCAAGAAATGTACATCAAAACATACACATTTTCATTGTACACTCAAGAAATGTACATCAAAACATACACATTTTCATTGTACACTCAAGAAATGTACATCAAAACATACACATTTTCATTGTACATTCAAGAAATGTATATCAAAACATACACATTTTCATTGTACATTCAAGAAATGTACATCAAAACATACACATTTTCATTGTACGTTCAAGAAATGTACATCAAAACATACACATTTTCATTGTACATTCAAGGAATGTACATCAAAACATACATATTTTCATTGTACATTCAAGAAATGTACATCAAAACACACACATTTTCAGTGTACATTCAAGAAATGTATATCAAAACATACACATTTTCAGTGTACATTCAAGAAATGTACATCAAAACATACAAATTTTCATTGTATATACAAGAAATGTACATCAAAACATACACATTTTCATTGTACATTAAAGAAATGTACATCAAAACCTACACATTTTCAGAGTACATTCAAGAAATGTACATCAAAACATACACATTTTCATTGTACACTCAAGAAATGACCATCAAAACATACACATTTTCAGTGTACATCATAACATACACATTTTCATTGCATATACCAGAAATGTACATCAAAACATACACATTTTCATTGTATATAGAAGAAATATACATCAAAACATACAGATTTTCAGTGTACATTCAAGAAATGTACATCAAAACATATACATTTTCATTGTATATACAAGAAACGTACATCAAAACATACACATTTTCAGTGTACATTCAAGAAATGTACATGAAAACATATACATTTTCATTGTACATTCAAGAAATGTATATCAAAACATACACATTTTCAGATTACATTCAAGAAATGTACATCAAAACATACACATTTTCATTGTACATTCAAGAAATGTACATCAAAACATACACATTTTCATTGTACATTCAAGAAATGTACATCAAAACATACACATTTTCATTGTACATTCAAGAAATGTACATCAAAACACACACATTTTCAGTGTACATTCAAGAAATCTTTATCAAAACATACACATTTTCAGTGTACATTCAAGAAATGTACATCAAAACATACACATTTTCATTGTATATACAAGAAATGTACATCAAAACATACACATTTTCATTGTACATTAAAGAAATGTACATCAAAACCTACACATTTTCATTGTACATTCAAGAAATGTACATCAAAACATACACATTTTCATTGTACATTCAAGGAATGTACATCAAAACATACACATTATCATTGTACATTCAAGAAATGACATCAAAACACACATTTTCAGTGTACATTCAAGAAATGTTTATCAAAACTTACACATTTTCAGTGTACATTCAAGAAATGTACATCAAAACATACAAATTTTCATTGTATATACAAGAAATGTACATCAAAACATACACATTTTCAGTATACATTCAAGAAATGTACATGAAAACATACATTTTCATTTACATTCAAGAAATGTATATCAAAACATACACATTTTCATTGTATATACAAGAAACGCACATCAAAACATACACATTTTCATTCAATATACAAGAAATGTACATCAAAACATACACATTTTCATTGTACATTCAAGAAATATACATCAAAACATACACATTTTCATTGTACATTCAAGAAATGTACATCAAAACATACACATTTTCATTGTACATTCAAGAAATGTACATCAAAACATACACATTTTCATTGTATATACAAGAAATGTACATCAAAACATATACATTTTCATTGTACATTCAAGAAATGTATATCAAAACATACACATTTTCAGTGTACATTCAAGAAATGTACATCAAAGCATACACATTTTCATTGTATATACAAGAAATGTACATCAAAACATACACATTTTCATTGTACACTGAAGAAATGTACATCAAAACATACGCATTCTCATTGTGCGTTCAAGAAATGTACATCAAAACATACACATTTTCATTGTACACTCAAGAAATGTACATCAAAACATACACATTTTCATTGTACACTCAAGGAATGTACATCAAAACATACACATTTTCATTGTACATTCAAGAAATGTATATCAAAACATACACATTTTCATTGTACATTCAAGAAATGTACATCAAAACATACACATTTTCATTGTACATTCAAGAAATGTACATCAAAACATACACATTTTCATTGTACATTCAAGGAATGTACATCAAAACATACACATTTTCATTGTACATTCAAGAAATGTACATCAAAACACACACATTTTCAGTGTACATTCAAGAAATGTATATCAAAACATACACATTTTCAGTGTACATTCAAGAAATGTACATCAAAACATACAAATTCTCATTGTATATACAAGAAATGTACATCAAAACATACACATTTTCATTGTACATTAAAGAAATGTACATCTAGCCTACAAATTTTCAGAGTACATTCAAGAAATGTACATCAAAACATACACATCTTCATTGTACACTCAAGAAATGTACATCAAAACATACACATTTTCAGTGTACATTCAAAAAATGTACATCAAAACATACACATTTTCATTGTATATACCAGAAATGTACATCAAAACATACACATTTTCATTGTATATACAAGAAATATACATCAAAACATACAGATTTTCAGTGTACATTCAAGAAATGTACATCAAAACATATACATTTTCATTGTATATACAAGAAATGTACATCAAAACATACACATTTTCAGTGTACATTCAAGAAATGTACATGAAAACATATACATTTTCATTGTACATTCAAGAAATGTATATCAAAACATACACATTTTCAGATTACATTCAAGAAATGTACATCAAAACATACACATTTTCATTGTACATTCAAGAAATGTACATCAAAACATACACATTTTCATTGTATATTCAAGAAATGTACATCAAAACATACACATTTTCATTGTACATTCAAGAAATGTACATCAAAACACACACATTTTCAGTGTACATTCAAGAAATCTTTATCAAAACATACATATTTTCAGTGTACATTCAAGAAATGTACATCAAAACATACAAATTTTCATTGTATATACAAGAAATGTACATCAAAACATACACATTTTCATTGTACATTCAAGAAATGTACATCAAAACATACACATTTTCATTGTACATTCAAGAAATGTACATCAAAACATACACATTTTCATTGTACATTCAAGAAATGTACATCAAAACACACACATTTTCAGTGTACATTCAAGAAATCTTTATCAAAACATACACATTTTCAGTGTACATTCAAGAAATGTACATCAAAACATACAAATTTTCATTGTATATACAAGAAATGTAGATCAAAACATACACATTTTCATTGTACATTCAAGAAATGTACATCAAAACATACAAATTTTCATTGTATATACAAGAAATGTACATCAAAACATACACATTTTCATTGTACATTAAAGAAATGTACATCAAAACCTACACATTTTCATTGTACATTCAAGAAATGTACATCAAAACATACACATTTTCATTGTACATTCAAGGAATGTACATCAAAACATACACATTATCATTGTACATTCAAGAAATGACATCAAAACACACACATTTTCAGTGTACATTCAAGAAATGTTTATCAAAACATACACATTTTCAGTGTATATTCAAGAAATGTACATCAAAACATACAAATTTTCATTGTATATACAAGAAATGTACATCAAAACATACACATTTTCATTGTACATTAAAGAAATGTACATCAAAACCTACACATTTTCAGTGTACATTCAAGAAATGTACATCAAAACATACACATTTTCATTGTTCATTCTAGAAATGTACATCAAAACATACACATTTTCATTGTACATTCAAGAAATATACATCAAAACATACACATTTTCATTGTACATTCAAGAAATGTACATCAAAACATACACATTTTCATTGTACATTCTAGAAATATAAATCAAAACATACACATTTTCATTGTATATACAAGAAATGTACATCAAAACATACACATTTTCATTGTACACTGAAGAAATGTACATCAAAACATACACATTTTCATTGTACATTCAAGAAATGCACATCAAAACATACACATTTTCATTGTACATTCAAGAAATATACATCAGAACATCCACATTTTCATTGTACATTCAAGAAATGTACATCAAAACATACACATTCTCATTGTACATTCAAGAAATGTACATCAAAACATACACATTTTCATTGTACACTCAAGAAATGTACATCAAAACATACACATTTTCATTGTACACTCAAGAAATGTACATCAAAACATACACATTTTCATTGTACATTCAAGAAATGTATATCAAAACATACACATTTTCATTGTACATTCAAGAAATGTACATCAAAACATACACATTTTCATTGTACGTTCAAGAAATGTACATCAAAACATACACATTTTCATTGTACATTCAAGGAATGTACATCAAAACATACATATTTTCATTGTACATTCAAGAAATGTACATCAAAACACACACATTTTCAGTGTACATTCAAGAAATGTATATCAAAACATACACATTTTCAGTGTACATTCAAGAAATGTACATCAAAACATACAAATTTTCATTGTATATACAAGAAATGTACATCAAAACATACACATTTTCATTGTACATTAAAGAAATGTACATCAAAACCTACACATTTTCAGAGTACATTCAAGAAATGTACATCAAAACATACACATTTTCATTGTACACTCAAGAAATGACCATCAAAACATACACATTTTCAGTGTACATCATAACATACACATTTTCATTGCATATACCAGAAATGTACATCAAAACATACACATTTTCATTGTATATAGAAGAAATATACATCAAAACATACAGATTTTCAGTGTACATTCAAGAAATGTACATCAAAACATATACATTTTCATTGTATATACAAGAAACGTACATCAAAACATACACATTTTCAGTGTACATTCAAGAAATGTACATGAAAACATATACATTTTCATTGTACATTCAAGAAATGTATATCAAAACATACACATTTTCAGATTACATTCAAGAAATGTACATCAAAACATACACATTTTCATTGTACATTCAAGAAATGTACATCAAAACATACACATTTTCATTGTACATTCAAGAAATGTACATCAAAACATACACATTTTCATTGTACATTCAAGAAATGTACATCAAAACACACACATTTTCAGTGTACATTCAAGAAATCTTTATCAAAACATACACATTTTCAGTGTACATTCAAGAAATGTACATCAAAACATACACATTTTCATTGTATATACAAGAAATGTACATCAAAACATACACATTTTCATTGTACATTAAAGAAATGTACATCAAAACCTACACATTTTCATTGTACATTCAAGAAATGTACATCAAAACATACACATTTTCATTGTACATTCAAGGAATGTACATCAAAACATACACATTATCATTGTACATTCAAGAAATGACATCAAAACACACATTTTCAGTGTACATTCAAGAAATGTTTATCAAAACTTACACATTTTCAGTGTACATTCAAGAAATGTACATCAAAACATACAAATTTTCATTGTATATACAAGAAATGTACATCAAAACATACACATTTTCAGTATACATTCAAGAAATGTACATGAAAACATACATTTTCATTTACATTCAAGAAATGTATATCAAAACATACACATTTTCATTGTATATACAAGAAACGCACATCAAAACATACACATTTTCATTCAATATACAAGAAATGTACATCAAAACATACACATTTTCATTGTACATTCAAGAAATATACATCAAAACATACACATTTTCATTGTACATTCAAGAAATGTACATCAAAACATACACATTTTCATTGTACATTCAAGAAATGTACATCAAAACATACACATTTTCATTGTATATACAAGAAATGTACATCAAAACATATACATTTTCATTGTACATTCAAGAAATGTATATCAAAACATACACATTTTCAGTGTACATTCAAGAAATGTACATCAAAGCATACACATTTTCATTGTATATACAAGAAATGTACATCAAAACATACACATTTTTATTGTACACTGAAGAAATGTACATCAAAACATACGCATTCTCATTGTGCGTTCAAGAAATGTACATCAAAACATACACATTTTCATTGTACACTCAAGAAATGTACATCAAAACATACACATTTTCATTGTACACTCAAGGAATGTACATCAAAACATACACATTTTCATTGTACATTCAAGAAATGTATATCAAAACATACACATTTTCATTGTACATTCAAGAAATGTACATCAAAACATACACATTTTCATTGTACATTCAAGAAATGTACATCAAAACATACACATTTTCATTGTACATTCAAGGAATGTACATCAAAACATACACATTTTCATTGTACATTCAAGAAATGTACATCAAAACACACACATTTTCAGTGTACATTCAAGAAATGTATATCAAAACATACACATTTTCAGTGTACATTCAAGAAATGTACATCAAAACATACAAATTCTCATTGTATATACAAGAAATGTACATCAAAACATACACATTTTCATTGTACATTAAAGAAATGTACATCTAGCCTACAAATTTTCAGAGTACATTCAAGAAATGTACATCAAAACATACACATCTTCATTGTACACTCAAGAAATGTACATCAAAACATACACATTTTCAGTGTACATTCAAAAAATGTACATCAAAACATACACATTTTCATTGTATATACCAGAAATGTACATCAAAACATACACATTTTCATTGTATATACAAGAAATATACATCAAAACATACAGATTTTCAGTGTACATTCAAGAAATGTACATCAAAACATATACATTTTCATTGTATATACAAGAAATGTACATCAAAACATACACATTTTCAGTGTACATTCAAGAAATGTACATGAAAACATATACATTTTCATTGTACATTCAAGAAATGTATATCAAAACATACACATTTTCAGATTACATTCAAGAAATGTACATCAAAACATACACATTTTCATTGTACATTCAAGAAATGTACATCAAAACATACACATTTTCATTGTACATTCAAGAAATGTACATCAAAACATACACATTTTCATTGTACATTCAAGAAATGTACATCAAAACACACACATTTTCAGTGTACATTCAAGAAATCTTTATCAAAACATACATATTTTCAGTGTACATTCAAGAAATGTACATCAAAACATACAAATTTTCATTGTATATACAAGAAATGTACATCAAAACATACACATTTTCATTGTACATTAAAGAAATGTACATCAAAACCTACACATTTTCATTGTACATTCAAGAAATGTACATCAAAACATACACATTTTCATTGTATATACAAGAAATGTACATCAAAACATACACATTTTCAGTGTACATTCAAGAAATGTACCTCAAAACATATACATTTTCATTTTATATACAAGAAATGTACATCAAAACATACACATTTTCAGTGTACATTCAAGAAATGTATATCAAAACATACACATTTACAGTGTACATTCAAGAAATGTACATCAAAACATACACATTTTCAGTATACATTCAAGAAATGTACATGAAAACATATACATTTTCATTGTACACTCAAGAAATGTATATCAAAACATACATTTTCAGTGTACATTCAAGAAATGTACATCAAAACATACACATTTTCAGTGTACATTCAAGAAATGTATATCAAAAAATACACATGTTAAGTGTACATTCAAGAAATGTACATCAAAGCAAACACATTTTCATTGTACACTAAAGAAATGTACATCAAAACATACACATTTTCATTGTACATTCAAGAAATGCACATCAAAACATACACATTTTCATTGTACATTCAAGTAATATACATCAAAACATACACATTTTCATTGTACATTCAAGAAATGTACATCAAAACATACACATTCTCATTGTACATTCAAGAAATGTACATGAAAACATACACATTTTCATTGTACACTCAAGAAATGTACATCAAAACATACACATTTTCATTGTACACTCAAGAAATGTACATCAAAACATACACATTTTCATTGTACATTCAAGAAATGTATATCAAAACATACACATTTTCATTGTACATTCAAGAAATGTACATCAAAACATACCCATTTTCATTGTACATTAAAGAAATGTACATCAAAACCTAAATATTTTCAGTGTACATTCAAGAAATGTACATCAAAACATACACATTTTCATTGTACACTCAAGAAATGTACATCAAAACATACACATTTCAGTGTACATTCAATAAATGTAAATCAAAACCTACACATTTTCATTGTATATACCAGAAATGTACATCAAAACATACAGATTTTCATTGTATATACAAGAAATATATATCAAAACATACAGATTTTCAGTGTGCATTCAAGAAATGTACATCAAAACATATACATTTTCATTGTATATACAAGAAATGTACATCAAATTATACACATTTTCAGTGTACATTCAAGAAATGTACATGAAAACATACATTTTCATTGTACATTCAAGAAATGTATATAAAAACATACACATTTTCAGATTACATTCAAGAAATGTACATCAAAACATACACATTTTCATTGTACATTCAAGAAATGTACATCAAAACATACACATTTTCATTGTACATTCAAGAAATTCCATCAAAACACACACATTTTCAGTGTACATTCAAGAAATGTACATCAAAACATACAAATTTTCATTGTATATACAAGAAATGTACATCAAAACATACACATTTTCATTGTACATTAAAGAAATGTACATCAAAACCTACACATTTTCAGTGTACATTCAAGAAATGTACATCAAAACATACACATTTTCATTGTACATTCAAGAAATGTACATCAAAACACACACATTTTCAGTGTACATTCAAGAAATGTTTATCAAAACATATAAATTTTCAGTGTACATTCAAGAAATGTACATCAAAACATACAAATTTTCATTGTATATACAAGAAATGTACTTCAAAACATACACATTTTCATTGTACATTAAAGAAATGTACATCAAAACCTACACATTTTCAGTGTACATTCAAGAAATATACATCAAAATATACACATTTTCATTGTACATTCAAGAAATGTACATCAAAACATACACATTTTCATTGTACATTCAAGAAATATACATAAAAACATACACATTTTGATTGTACATTCAAGAAATGTACATCAAAACATACACATTTTCAGTGTACGTTCTAGAAATATAAATCAAGACATACACATTTTCATTGTATATACAAGAAATGTACATCAAAACATATACATTTTCATTGTACATTCAAGAAATGTATATCAAAACATACACATTTTCAGTGTACATTCAAGAAATGCACATCAAAACATACACATTTTCATTGTATATACAAGAAATGTACATCAAAACATACACATTTTCATTGTACACTGAAGAAATGTACATCAAAACATACACATTTTCAGTGTACATTCAAGAAATGTACATCAAAACACACATTTTCATTGTACATTCAAGAAATGTAGATCAAAACATACACATTTTCATTGTACATTCAAGAAATGTACATCAAAACATACACATTTTCATTGTACACTCAAGAAATGTACATCAAAACATACACATTTTCATTGTATATACAAGAAATGTACATCAAAACATACACATTTTCAGTGTACATTCAAGAAATGTATATCAAAACATACACATTTACAGTGTACATTCAAGAAATGTACATCAAAACGTACACATTTTCAGTATACATTCAACAAATGTACATGAAAACATATACATTTTCATTGTACATTCAAGAAATGTATATCAAAACATACACATTTTCATTGTATATACAAGAAATGCACATCAAAACATACACATTTTCATTCAATATACAAGAAATGTACATCAAAACATACACATTTTCAGTGTACATTCAAGAAATGTACATCAAGACATACACATTTTCATTGTACATTCAAGAAATGTACATCAAAACATACACATTTTCATTGTACACTCAAGAAATGTACATCAAAACATACACATTTTCAGTGTACATTCAAGAAATGTATATCAAAACATACACATTTTCATTGTACATTCAAGAAATGTACATCAAAACATACACATTTTCATTGTACATTCAAGAAATGTACATCAAAACATACACATTTTCATTGTACATTCAAGAAATATACATCAAAACATACACATTTTCAGTGTACATTCAAGAAATGTACATCAAGACATACACATTTTCATTGTACATTCAAGAAATGTACATCAAAACATACACATTTTCATTGTACACTCAAGAAATGTACATCAAAACATACACATTTTCAGTGTACATTCAAGAAATATACATCAAAACATACACATTTTCATTGTACATTCAAGAAATGTACATCAAAACATACACATTTTCATTGTACATGCTAGAAATATAAATCAAAACATACACATTTTCATTGTATATACAAGAAATGTACATCAAAACATACACATTTTCATTGTGCACTCAAGAAATGTACATCAAAACATACACATTCTCAGTGCACATTCAAGAAATGTATATCAATTCATACACATTTTCATTTTACGTTCCAGAAATGTACATCAAAACATACACATTTTCAGTGTACATTCAAGAAATGTATATCAAAAAATACACATTTTCAGTGTACATTCAAGAAATGTACATCAAAACATACACATTTTCATTGTACATTCAAGAAATGTACATCAAAACATACACATTTTCATTGTATATTCAAGAAATATACATCAAAACATACACATTTTCATTGTACATTCAAGAAATATACATCAAAGCATACACATTTTCATTGTACATTCAAGAAATGTACATCAAAACATACACATTCTCATTGTACATTCAAGAAATGTACATCAAAACATACACATTATATTGTACACTCAAGAAATGTACATCAAAACATACACATTTTCATTGTACACTCAAGAAATGTACATCAAAACATACACATATTCATTGTACATTCAAGAAATGTATATCAAAACATACACATTTTCATTGTACATTCAAGAAATATACATCAAAACATACACATTTTCATTGTACATTCAAGAAATGTACATCAAAACTTACACATTTTCATTGTACATTCAAAGAATGTACATCAAAACATACACATTTTCATTGTACATTCAAGAAATGTACACCAAAACACACACATTTTCAGTGTACATTCAAGAAATGTATATCAAAACATACACATTTTCAGTGTACATTCAAGAAATGTACATCAAAACATACAAATTTTCATTGTATATACAAGAAATGTACATCAAAACATACACATTTTCATTGTACATTAAAGAAATGTACATCAAAACCTACACATTTTCAGTGTACATCCAAGAAATGTACATCAAAGCATACACATTTTCATTGTACACTCAAGAAATGTACATCAAAACATACACATTTTCAGTGTACATTCAAGAAATGTACATCAAAACATACACATTATCATTGTATATACCAGAAATGTACATCAAAACATACACATTTTCATTGTATATACAAGAAATGTACATCAAAACATACACATTTTCAGTGTACATTCAAGAAATGTACATCAAAACATATACATTTTCATTGTATATACAAGAAATGTACATCAAAACATACACATTTTCAGTGTACATTCAGGAAATGTACATGAAAACATACATTTTCATTGTACATTCAAGAAATGTATATCAAAACATACACATTTTCAGATTACATTCAAGAAATGTACATCAAAACATACACACTTTCATTGTATATACAAAAAGGTACATCAAAACATATACATTTTTATTGTATATACAAGAAATGTACATCAAAACATACACATTTTCAGTGTACATTCAAGAAATGTATATCAAAACATACACATTTACAGTGTGCATTCAAGAAATGTACATCAAAACATACACATTTTCAGTATACATTCAAGAAATGTACATCAAAACATACACATTTTCATTGTACATTCAAGAAATGTATATCAAAACATACACAATTTGAGTGTACATTCAAGAAATGTACATCAAAACATACATATTTTCATTGTATATACAAGAAATGTACATCAAAACATACACATTTTCATTGTATATACAAGAAATGTACATCAAAACATACACATTTTCAGTGTACACTAAAGAAATGTACATCAAAACATACACATTTTCATTGTACATTCAAGAAATGTAGATCAAAACATACACATTTTCATTGTACATTCAAGAGATGTACATCAAAACATACACATTTTCATTGTACACTCAAGAAATGTACATCAAAACATACACATTTTCATTGTACACTCAAGAAATGTACATCAAAACATACACTTTTTCATTGTACATTCAAGAAATGTATATCAAAACATACACATTTTGACTGCACATTCTAGGAATATACATCAAAACATACACATTTTGACTGCACATTCTAGAAATATACATCAAAATATACACATTTTCATTGCATATACCAGAAATGCACATCAAAACATACACATTTTAATTGCACATTCAAGAACTCTACATCAAAACATACACATTTTCAGTGTACATTCAAGAAATGTACATCAAAACATACACATTTTCAGTGTACATTCAAGAAATGTATCTCACAACATACACATTTTCATTGTATATACAAGAAATGTATATCAAAACATACACATTTTCATTGTATATACAAGAAATGTACATCAAAACATATACATTTTCAGTGTACATTCAAGAAATGTACATCAAGACATACACATTTTCATTGTACATTCAAGAAATGTACATCAAAACATACACATTTTCATTGTACACTCAAGAAATGTACATCAAAACATACACATTTTCAGTGTACATTCAAGAAATGTATATCAAAACATACACATTTTCATTGTACATTCAAGAAATGTACATCAAAACATACACATTTTCATTGTACATTCAAGAAATGTACATCAAAACATACACATTTTCATTGTACACTCAAGAAATGTACATCAAAACATACACATTTTCAGTGTACATTCAAGAAATGTACATCAAAACATACACATTTTCATTGTACATTCAAGAAATGTACATCAAAACATACACATTTTCATTTAACATTCTAGAAATATAAATCAAAACATACACACTTTCATTGTATATACAAGAAATGTACATCAAAACATACACATTTTCATTGTACACTAAAGAAATGTACATCAAAACATACACATTTTCATTGTACATTCACGAAATGCACATCAAAACATACACATTTTCATTGTACATTCAAGAAATATACATCAAAACATACACATTTTCATTGTACATTCAAGAAATGTACATCAAAACATACACATTTTAATTGTACACTCAAGAAATGTACATCAAAACATACACATTTTCATTGTACACTCAAGAAATGTACATCAAAACATACACATTTTCAGTGCACATTCAAGAATTGTATATCAAAAAATACACATTTTCAGTGTACATTCAAGAAATGTACATCAAAGCAAACACATTTTCATTGTACACTAAAGAAATGTACATCAAAACATACACATTTTCATTGTACATTCACGAAATGCACATCAAAACATACACATTTTCATTGTACATTCAAGAAATATACATCAAAACATACACATTTTCATTGTACATTCAAGAAATGTACATCAAAACATACACATTTTGATTGTACACTCAAGAAATGTACATCAAAACATACACATTTTCATTGTACACTCAAGAAATGTACATTAAAACATACACATTTTCATAGTACATTCAAGAAATGTATATCAAAACATACACATTTTCATTGTACATTCAAGAAATGTACATCAAAACATACACATTTTCATTGTACATTCAAAGAATGTACATCAAAACATACACACTTTCATTGTACATTCAAGAAATGTAGATCAAAACACACACATTTTCAGTGTACATTGAAGAAATGTATATCAAAACATACACATTTTCAGTGTACATTCAAGAAATGTACATCAAAACATACAAATTTTCATTGTATATACAAGAAATGTACATCAAAACATACACATTTTCATTGTACATTAAAGAAATGTACATCAAAACCTACACATTTTCAGTGTACATTCAAGAAATGTACATCAAAACATACACATTTTCATTGTACACTCAAGAAATGTACATCAAAACATACACATTTTCAGTGTACATTCAAGAAATGTACATCAAAATATACACATTTTCATTGTATATACCAGAAATGTACATCAAAACATACACATTTTCATTGTATATACAAGAAATGTACATCAAAACATACACATTTTCAGTGTACGTTCAAGAAATGTACATGAAAACATATACATTTTCATTGTACAGTCAAGAAATGTATATCAAAACATACACATTTTCATTGTATATACAAGAAACGTACATAAAAACATACACATTTTCATTGTATATACAAGAAACGTACATCAAAACATACACATCTTCAGTGTACATTCAAGAAATGTACATCAAAACATATACATTTTCATTGTATATATAAGAAATGTACATCAAAACATACACATTTTCAGTGTACATTCAAGAAATGTATATCAAAACATACACATTTACAGTGTACATTCAAGAAATGTACATGAAAACATATACATTTTCATTGTACATTTAAGAAATGTATATCAAAACATACACATTTTCAGTGTACATTCCAGAAAAGTACATCAAAACATACACATTTTCAGTGTATATATAAGAAATGTACATCAAAACATACACATTTTCAGTATACATTCAAGAATAGTACATGAAAACATATACATTTTCATTGTACATTTAAGAAATGTATATCAAAACATACACATTTTCAGTGTACATTCCAGAAAAGTACATCAAAACATACACATTTTCAGTGTACATTCAAGAAATGTACATCAAAACATACACATTTTCATTGTTCATTCTAGAAATGTACATCAAAACATACAAATTTTCATTGTATATACAAGAAATGTACATCAAAACATACACATTTTCATTGTACATTAAAGAAATGTACATCAAAACCTACACATTTTCAGTGTACATTCAAGAAATGTACATCAAAACATACACATTTTCATTGTTCATTCTAGAAATGTACATCAAAACATACACATTTTCATTGTACATTCAAGAAATATACATCAAAACATACACATTTTCATTGTACATTCAAGAAATGTACATCAAAACATACACATTTTCATTGTACATTCTAGAAATATAAATCAAAACATACACATTTTCATTGTATATACAAGAAATGTACACCAAAACATACACATTTTCATTGTACACTGAAGAAATGTACATCAAAACATACACATTTTCATTGTACATTCAAGAAATGCACATCAAAACATACACATTTTCATTGTACATTCAAGAAATATACATCAGAACATCCACATTTTCATTGTACATTCAAGAAATGTACATCAAAACATACACATTCTCATTGTACATTCAAGAAATGTACATCAAAACATACACATTTTCATTGTACACTCAAGAAATGTACATCAAAACATACACATTTTCATTGTACACTCAAGAAATGTACATCAAAACATACACATTTTCATTGTACATTCAAGAAATGTACATCAAAACATACACATTTTCATTGTACATTCAAGAAATGTACATCAAAACATACACATTTTCATTGTACGTTCAAGAAATGTACATCAAAACATACACATTTTCATTGTACATTCAAGGAATGTACATCAAAACATACATATTTTCATTGTACATTCAAGAAATGTACATCAAAACACACACATTTTCAGTGTACATTCAAGAAATGTATATCAAAACATACACATTTTCAGTGTACATTCAAGAAATGTACATCAAAACATACAAATTTTCATTGTATATACAAGAAATGTACATCAAAACATACACATTTTCATTGTACATTAAAGAAATGTACATCAAAACCTACACATTTTCAGAGTACATTCAAGAAATGTACATCAAAACATACACATTTTCATTGTACACTCAAGAAATGACCATCAAAACATACACATTTTCAGTGTACATCATAACATACACATTTTCATTGCATATACCAGAAATGTACATCAAAACATACACATTTTCATTGTATATAGAAGAAATATACATCAAAACATACAGATTTTCAGTGTACATTCAAGAAATGTACATCAAAACATATACATTTTCATTGTATATACAAGAAACGTACATCAAAACATACACATTTTCAGTGTACATTCAAGAAATGTACATGAAAACATATACATTTTCATTGTACATTCAAGAAATGTATATCAAAACATACACATTTTCAGATTACATTCAAGAAATGTACATCAAAACATACACATTTTCATTGTACATTCAAGAAATGTACATCAAAACATACAGATTTTCATTGTACATTCAAGAAATGTACATCAAAACATACACATTTTCATTGTACATTCAAGAAATGTACATCAAAACACACACATTTTCAGTGTACATTCAAGAAATCTTTATCAAAACATACACATTTTCAGTGTACATTCAAGAAATGTACATAAAAACATACAAATTTTCATTGTATATACAAGAAATGTACATCAAAACATACACATTTTCATTGTACATTAAAGAAATGTACATCAAAACCTACACATTTTCATTGTACATTCAAGAAATGTACATCAAAACATACACATTTTCATTGTACATTCAAGGAATGTACATCAAAACATACACATTATCATTGTACATTCAAGAAATGACATCAAAACACACATTTTCAGTGTACATTCAAGAAATGTTTATCAAAACTTACACATTTTCAGTGTACATTCAAGAAATGTACATCAAAACATACAAATTTTCATTGTATATACAAGAAATGTACATCAAAACATACACATTTTCAGTATACATTCAAGAAATGTACATGAAAACATACATTTTCATTTACATTCAAGAAATGTATATCAAAACATACACATTTTCATTGTATATACAAGAAACGCACATCAAAACATACACATTTTCATTCAATATACAAGAAATGTACATCAAAACATACACATTTTCATTGTACATTCAAGAAATATACATCAAAACATACACATTTTCATTGTACATTCAAGAAATGTACATCAAAACATACACATTTTCATTGTACATTCAAGAAATGTACATCAAAACATACACATTTTCATTGTATATACAAGAAATGTACATCAAAACATATACATTTTCATTGTACATTCAAGAAATGTATATCAAAACATACACATTTTCAGTGTACATTCAAGAAATGTACATCAAAGCATACACATTTTCATTGTATATACAAGAAATGTACATCAAAACATACACATTTTCATTGTACACTGAAGAAATGTACATCAAAACATACGCATTCTCATTGTGCGTTCAAGAAATGTACATCAAAACATACACATTTTCATTGTACACTCAAGAAATGTACATCAAAACATACACATTTTCATTGTACACTCAAGGAATGTACATCAAAACATACACATTTTCATTGTACATTCAAGAAATGTATATCAAAACATACACATTTTCATTGTACATTCAAGAAATGTACATCAAAACATACACATTTTCATTGTACATTCAAGAAATGTACATCAAAACATACACATTTTCATTGTACATTCAAGGAATGTACTTCAAAACATACACATTTTCATTGTACATTCAAGAAATGTACATCAAAACACACACATTTTCAGTGTACATTCAAGAAATGTATATCAAAACATACACATTTTCAGTGTACATTCAAGAAATGTACATCAAAACATACAAATTCTCATTGTATATACAAGAAATGTACATCAAAACATACACATTTTCATTGTACATTAAAGAAATGTACATCTAGGCCTACAAATTTTCAGAGTACATTCAAGAAATGTACATCAAAACATACACATCTTCATTGTACACTCAAGAAATGTACATCAAAACATACACATTTTCAGTGTACATTCAAAAAATGTACATCAAAACATACACATTTTCATTGTATATACCAGAAATGTACATCAAAACATACACATTTTCATTGTATATACAAGAAATATACATCAAAACATACAGATTTTCAGTGTACATTCAAGAAATGTACATCAAAACATATACATTTTCATTGTATATACAAGAAATGTACATCAAAACATACACATTTTCAGTGTACATTCAAGAAATGTACATGAAAACATATACATTTTCATTGTACATTCAAGAAATGTATATCAAAACATACACATTTTCAGATTACATTCAAGAAATGTACATCAAAACATACACATTTTCATTGTACATTCAAGAAATGTACATCAAAACATACACATTTTCATTGTACATTCAAGAAATGTACATCAAAACATACACATTTTCATTGTACATTCAAGAAATGTACATCAAAACACACACATTTTCAGTGTACATTCAAGAAATCTTTATCAAAACATACATATTTTCAGTGTACATTCAAGAAATGTACATCAAAACATACAAATTTTCATTGTATATACAAGAAATGTACATCAAAACATACACATTTTCATTGTACATTAAAGAAATGTACATCAAAACCTACACATTTTCATTGTACATTCAAGAAATGTACATCAAAACATACACATTTTCATTGTACATTCAAGAAATGTACATCAAAACATACACATTTTCATTGTACATTCAAGAAATGTACATCAAAACACACACATTTTCAGTGTACATTCAAGAAATCTTTATCAAAACATACACATTTTCAGTGTACATTCAAGAAATGTACAACAAAACATACAAATTTTCATTGTATATACAAGAAATGTAGATCAAAACATACACATTTTCATTGTACATTCAAGAAATGTACATCAAAACATACAAATTTTCATTGTATATACAAGAAATGTACATCAAAACATACACATTTTCATTGTACATTAAAGAAATGTACATCAAAACCTACACATTTTCATTGTACATTCAAGAAATGTACATCAAAACATACACATTTTCATTGTACATTCAAGGAATGTACATCAAAACATACACATTATCATTGTACATTCAAGAAATGACATCAAAACACACACATTTTCAGTGTACATTCAAGAAATGTTTATCAAAACATACACATTTTCAGTGTATATTCAAGAAATGTACATCAAAACATACAAATTTTCATTGTATATACAAGAAATGTACATCAAAACATACACATTTTCATTGTACATTAAAGAAATGTACATCAAAACCTACACATTTTCAGTGTACATTCAAGAAATGTACATCAAAACATACACATTTTCATTGTTCATTCTAGAAATGTACATCAAAACATACACATTTTCATTGTACATTCAAGAAATATACATCAAAACATACACATTTTCATTGTACATTCAAGAAATGTACATCAAAACATACACATTTTCATTGTACATTCTAGAAATATAAATCAAAACATACACATTTTCATTGTATATACAAGAAATGTACATCAAAACATACACATTTTCATTGTACACTGAAGAAATGAACATCAAAACATACACATTTTCATTGTACATTCAAGAAATGCACATCAAAACATACACATTTTCATTGTACATTCAAGAAATATACATCAGAACATCCACATTTTCATTGTACATTCAAGAAATGTACATCAAAACATACACATTCTCATTGTACATTCAAGAAATGTACATCAAAACATACACATTTTCATTGTACACTCAAGAAATGTACATCAAAACATACACATTTTCATTGTACACTCAAGAAATGTACATCAAAACATACACATTTTCATTGTACATTCAAGAAATGTATATCAAAACATACACATTTTCATTGTACATTCAAGAAATGTACATCAAAACATACACATTTTCATTGTACGTTCAAGAAATGTACATCAAAACATACACATTTTCATTGTACATTCAAGGAATGTACATCAAAACATACATATTTTCATTGTACATTCAAGAAATGTACATCAAAACACACACATTTTCAGTGTACATTCAAGAAATGTATATCAAAACATACACATTTTCAGTGTACATTCAAGAAATGTACATCAAAACATACAAATTTTCATTGTATATACAAGAAATGTACATCAAAACATACACATTTTCATTGTACATTAAAGAAATGTACATCAAAACCTACACATTTTCAGAGTACATTCAAGAAATCTACATCAAAACATACACATTTTCATTGTACACTCAAGAAATGACCATCAAAACATACACATTTTCAGTGTACATCATAACATACACATTTTCATTGCATATACCAGAAATGTACATCAAAACATACACATTTTCATTGTATATAGAAGAAATATACATCAAAACATACAGATTTTCAGTGTACATTCAAGAAATGTACATCAAAACATATACATTTGCATTGTATATACAAGAAATGTACATCAAAACATACACATTTTCAGTGTACATTCAAGAAATGTACATGAAAACATATACATTTTCATTGTACATTCAAGAAATGTATATCAAAACATACACATTTTCAGATTAAATTCAAGAAATGTACATCAAAACATACACATTTTCATTGTATATACAAGAAATGTACATCAAAACATACACATTTTCAGTGTACATTCAAGAAATGTACCTCAAAACATATACATTTTCATTTTATATACAAGAAATGTACATCAAAACATACACATTTTCAGTGTACATTCAAGAAATGTATATCAAAACATATACATTTACAGTGTACATTCAAGAAATGTACATCAAAACATACACATTTTCAGTATACATTCAAGAAATGTACATGAAAACATATACATTTTCATTGTACACTCAAGAAATGTATATCAAAACATACATTTTCAGTGTACATTCAAGAAATGTACATCAAAACATACACATTTTCAGTGTACATTCAAGAAATGTATATCAAAAAATACACATGTTAAGTGTACATTCAAGAAATGTACATCAAAGCAAACACATTTTCATTGTACACTAAAGAAATGTACATCAAAACATACACATTTTCATTGTACATTCAAGAAATGCACATCAAAACATACACATTTTCATTGTACATTCAAGAAATATACATCAAAACATACACATTTTCATTGTACATTCAAGAAATGTACATCAAAACATACACATTCTCATTGTACATTCAAGAAATGTACATGAAAACATACACATTTTCATTGTACACTCAAGAAATGTACATCAAAACATACACATTTTCATTGTACACTCAAGAAATGTACATCAAAACATACACATTTTCATTGTACATTCAAGAAATGTATATTAAAACATACACATTTTCATTGTACATTCAAGAAATGTACATCAAAACATACCCATTTTCATTGTACATTAAAGAAATGTACATCAAAACCTAAATATTTTCAGTGTACATTCAAGAAATGTACATCAAAACATACACATTTTCATTGTACACTCAAGAAATGTACATCAAAACATACACATTTCAGTGTACATTCAATAAATGTAAATCAAAACCTACACATTTTCATTGTATATACCAGAAATGTACATCAAAACATACAGATTTTCATTGTATATACAAGAAATATATATCAAAACATACAGATTTTCAGTGTGCATTCAAGAAATGTACATCAAAACATATACATTTTCATTGTATATACAAGAAATGTACATCAAATTATACACATTTTCAGTGTACATTCAAGAAATGAACATGAAAACATACATTTTCATTGTACATTCAAGAAATGTATATAAAAACATACACATTTTCAGATTACATTCAAGAAATGTACATCAAAACATACACATTTTCATTGTACATTCAAGAAATGTACATCAAAACATACACATTTTCATTGTACATTCAAGAAATTCCATCAAAACACACACATTTTCAGTGTACATTCAAGAAATGTACATCAAAACATACAAATTTTCATTGTATATACAAGAAATGTACATCAAAACATACACATTTTCATTGTACATTAAAGAAATGTACATCAAAACCTACACATTTTCAGTGTACATTCAAGAAATGTACATCAAAACATACACATTTTCATTGTACATTCAAGAAATGTACATCAAAACACACACATTTTCAGTGTACATTCAAGAAATGTTTATCAAAACATATAAATTTTCAGTGTACATTCAAGAAATGTACATCAAAACATACAAATTTTCATTGTATATACAAGAAATGTACTTCAAAACATACACATTTTCATTGTACATTAAAGAAATGTACATCAAAACCTACACATTTTCAGTGTACATTCAAGAAATGTACATCAAAATATACACATTTTCATTGTACATTCAAGAAATGTACATCAAAACATACACATTTTCATTGTACATTCAATTGTTGTTGTTGTTGTAGTGTTTAACACCCGCTTTTACTACTACGGCACCGCAGGCGGTGACACTGATGATACATGGAATGAAGATGGAGCACCGGTGGAATGAGATGGCGGGGGAAACCGGAGCACCCGGAGAAAACCCGCCCTGACGCCGCTTCGTCCACCACGAATACCACATGCGGGTCCCTTGTACATTCAAGAAATATACATAAAAACATACACATTTTGATTGTACATTCAAGAAATGTACATCAAAACATACACATTTTCAGTGTACGTTCTAGAAATATAAATCAAGACATACACATTTTCATTGTATATACAAGAAATGTACATCAAAACATATACATTTTCATTGTACATTCAAGAAATGTATATCAAAACATACACATTTTCAGTGTACATTCAAGAAATGCACATCAAAACATACACATTTTCATTGTATATACAAGAAATGTACATCAAAACATACACATTTTCATTGTACACTGAAGAAATGTACATCAAAACATACACATTTTCAGTGTACATTCAAGAAATGTACATCAAAACACACATTTTCATTGTACATTCAAGAAATGTAGATCAAAACATACACATTTTCATTGTACATTCAAGAAATGTACATCAAAACATACACATTTTCATTGTACACTCAAGAAATGTACATCAAAACATACACATTTTCATTGTATATACAAGAAATGTACATCAAAACATACACATTTTCAGTGTACATTCAAGAAATGTATATCAAAACATACACATTTACAGTGTACATTCAAGAAATGTACATCAAAACGTACACATTTTCAGTATACATTCAACAAATGTACATGAAAACATATACATTTTCATTGTACATTCAAGAAATGTATATCAAAACATACACATTTTCATTGTATATACAAGAAATGCACATCAAAACATACACATTTTCATTCAATATACAAGAAATGTACATCAAAACATACTCATTTTCAGTGTACATTCAAGAAATGTACATCAAGACATACACATTTTCATTGTACATTCAAGAAATGTACATCAAAACATACACATTTTCATTGTACACTCAAGAAATGTACATCAAAACATACACATTTTCAGTGTACATTCAAGAAATGTATATCAAAACATACACATTTTCATTGTACATTCAAGAAATGTACATCAAAACATACACATTTTCATTGTACATTCAAGAAATGTACATCAAAACATACACATTTTCATTGTACATTCAAGAAATATACATCAAAACATACACATTTTCAGTGTACATTCAAGAAATGTACATCAAGACATACACATTTTCATTGTACATTCAAGAAATGTACATCAAAACATACACATTTTCATTGTACACTCAAGAAATGTACATCAAAACATACACATTTTCAGTGTACATTCAAGAAATATACATCAAAACATACACATTTTCATTGTACATTCAAGAAATGTACATCAAAACATACACATTTTCATTGTTTATTCTAGAAATATAAATCAAAACATACACATTTTCATTGTATATACAAGAAATGTACATCAAAACATACACATTTTCATTGTGCACTCAAGAAATGTACATCAAAACATACACATTTTCAGTACACATTCAAGAAATGTATATCAATTCATACACATTTTCATTTTACGTTCCAGAAATGTACATCAAAACATACACATTTTCAGTGTACATTCGAGAAATGTATATCAAAAAATACACATTTTCAGTGTACATTCAAGAAATGTACATCAAAACATACACATTTTCATTGTACATTCAAGAAATGTACATCAAAACATACACATTTTCATTGTATATTCAAGAAATATACATCAAAACATACACATTTTCATTGTACATTCAAGAAATATACATCAAAGCATACACATTTTCATTGTACATTCAAGAAATGTACATCAAAACATACACATTCTCATTGTACATTCAAGAAATGTACATCAAAACATACACATTTTGACTGTACACTCAAGAAATGTACATCAAAACATACACATTTTCATTGTACACTCAAGAAATGTACATCAAAACATACACATATTCATTGTACATTCAAGAAATGTATATCAAAACATACACATTTTCATTGTACAATCAAGAAATATACATCAAAACATACACATTTTCATTGTACATTCAAGAAATGTACATCAAAACTTACACATTTTCATTGTACATTCAAAGAATGTACATCAAAACGTACACATTTTCATTGTACATTCAAGAAATGTACACCAAAACACACACATTTTCAGTGTACATTCAAGAAATGTATATCAAAACATACACATTTTCAGTGTACATTCAAGAAATGTACATCAAAACATACAAATTTTCATTGTATATACAAGAAATGTACATCAAAACATACACATTTTCATTGTACATTAAAGAAATGTACATCAAAACCTACACATTTTCAGTGTACATCCAAGAAATGTACATCAAAACATACACATTTTCATTGTACACTCAAGAAATGTACATCAAAACATACACATTTTCATTGTATATACAAGAAATGTACATCAAAACATACACATTTTCAGTGTACATTCAAGAAATGTATATCAAAACATACACATTTACAGTGTACATTCAAGAAATGTACATCAAAACGTACACATTTTCAGTATACATTCAACAAATGTACATGAAAACATATACATTTTCATTGTACATTCAAGAAATGTATATCAAAACATACACATTTTCATTGTATATACAAGAAATGCACATCAAAACATACACATTTTCATTCAATATACAAGAAATGTACATCAAAACATACACATTTTCAGTGTACATTCAAGAAATGTACATCAAGACATACACATTTTCATTGTACATTCAAGAAATGTACATCAAAACATACACATTTTCATTGTACACTCAAGAAATGTACATCAAAACATACACATTTTCAGTGTACATTCAAGAAATGTATATCAAAACATACACATTTTCATTGTACATTCAAGAAATGTACATCAAAACATACACATTTTCATTGTACATTCAAGAAATGTACATCAAAACATACACATTTTTATTGTACATTCAAGAAATATACATCAAAACATACACATTTTCAGTGTACATTCAAGAAATGTACATCAAGACATACACATTTTCATTGTACATTCAAGAAATGTACATCAAAACATACACATTTTCATTGTACACTCAAGAAATGTACATCAAAACATACACATTTTCAGTGTACATTCAAGAAATATACATCAAAACATACACATTTTCATTGTACATTCAAGAAATGTACATCAAAACATACACATTTTCATTGTACATTCTAGAAATATAAATCAAAACATACACATTTTCATTGTATATACAAGAAATGTACATCAAAACATACACATTTTCATTGTGCACTCAAGAAATGTACATCAAAACATACACATTTTCAGTGCACATTCAAGAAATGTATATCAATTCATACACATTTTCATTTTACGTTCCAGAAATGTACATCAAAACATACACATTTTCAGTGTACATTCAAGAAATGTATATCAAAAAATACACATTTTCAGTGTACATTCAAGAAATGTACATCAAAACATACACATTTTCATTGTACATTCAAGAAATGTACATCAAAACATACACATTTTCATTGTATATTCAAGAAATATACATCAAAACATACACATTTTCATTGTACATTCAAGAAATATACATCAAAGCATACACATTTTCATTGTACATTCAAGAAATGTACATCAAAACATACACATTCTCATTGTACATTCAAGAAATGTACATCAAAACATACACATTTTGATTGTACACTCAAGAAATGTACATCAAAACATACACATTTTCATTGTACACTCAAGAAATGTACATCAAAACATACACATATTCATTGTACATTCAAGAAATGTATATCAAAACATACACATTTTCATTGTACATTCAAGAAATATACATCAAAACATACACATTTTCATTGTACATTCAAGAAATGTACATCAAAACTTACACATTTTCATTGTACATTCAAAGAATGTACATCAAAACGTACACATTTTCATTGTACATTCAAGAAATGTACACCAAAACACACACATTTTCAGTGTACATTCAAGAAATGTATATCAAAACATACACATTTTGAGTGTACATTCAAGAAATGTACATCAAAACATACAAATTTTCATTGTATATACAAGAAATGTACATCAAAACATACACATTTTCATTGTACATTAAAGAAATGTACATCAAAACCTACACATTTTCAGTGTACATCCAAGAAATGTACATCAAAACATACACATTTTCATTGTACACTCAAGAAATGTACATCAAAACATACACATTTTCAGTGTACATTCAAGAAATGTACATCAAAACATACACATTATCATTGTATATACCAGAAATGTACATCAAAACATACACATTTTCATTGTATATACAAGAAATGTACATCAAAACATACACATTTTCAGTGTACATTGAAGAAATGTACATCAAAACATATACATTTTCATTGTATATACAAGAAATGTACATCAAAACATACACATTTTCAGTGTACATTCAGGAAATGTACATGAAAACATACATTTTCATTGTACATTCAAGAAATGTATATCAAAACATACACATTTTCAGATTACATTCAAGAAATGTACATCAAAACATACACACTTTCATTGTATATACAAAAAGGTACATCAAAACATATACATTTTTATTGTATATACAAGAAATGTACATCAAAACATACACATTTTCAGTGTACATTCAAGAAATGTATATCAAAACATACACATTTACAGTGTACATTCAAGAAATGTACATCAAAACATACACATTTTCAGTATACATTCAAGAAATGTACATCAAAACATACACATTTTCATTGTACATTCAAGAAATGTATATCAAAACATACACAATTTGAGTGTACATTCAAGAAATGTACATCAAAACATACACATTTTCATTGTATATACAAGAAATGTACATCAAAACATACACATTTTCATTGTATATACAAGAAATGTACATCAAAACATACACATTTTCAGTGTACACTAAAGAAATGTACATCAAAACATACACATTTTCATTGTACATTCAAGAAATGTAGATCAAAACATACACATTTTCATTGTACATTCAAGAAATGTACATCAAAACATACACATTTTCATTGTACACTCAAGAAATGTACATCAAAACATACACATTTTCATTGTACACTCAAGAAATGTACATCAAAACATACACTTTTTCATTGTACATTCAAGAAATGTATATCAAAACATACACATTTTGACTGCACATTCTAGGAATATACATCAAAACATACACATTTTGACTGCACATTCTAGAAATATACATCAAAATATACACATTTTCATTGCATATACCAGAAATGCACATCAAAACATACACATTTTAATTGCACATTCAAGAACTCTACATCAAAACATACACATTTTCAGTGTACATTCAAGAAATGTACATCAAATCATACACATTTTCAGTGTACATTCAAGAAATGTATCTCACAACATACACATTTTCATTGTATATACAAGAAATGTATATCAAAACATACACATTTTCATTGTATATACAAGAAATGTACATCAAAACATATACATTTTCAGTGTACATTCAAGAAATGTACATCAAGACATACACATTTTCATTGTACATTCAAGAAATGTACATCAAAACATACACATTTTCATTGTACACTCAAGAAATGTACATCAAAACATACACATTTTCAGTGTACATTCAAGAAATGTATATCAAAACATACACATTTTCATTGTACATTCAAGAAATGTACATCAAAACATACACATTTTCATTGTACATTCAAGAAATGTACATCAAAACATACACATTTTCATTGTACACTCAAGAAATGTACATCAAAACATACACATTTTCAGTGTACATTCAAGAAATGTACATCAAAACATACACATTTTCATTGTACATTCAAGAAATGTACATCAAAACATACACATTTTCATTTAACATTCTAGAAATATAAATCAAAACATACACACTTTCATTGTATATACAAGAAATGTACATCAAAACATACACATTTTCATTGTACACTCAAGAAATATACATCAAAACATACACATTTTCAGTGCACATTCAAGAATTGTATATCAAAAAATACACATTTTCAGTGTACATTCAAGAAATGTACATCAAAGCAAACACATTTTCATTGTACACTAAAGAAATGTACATCAAAACATACACATTTTCATTGTACATTCACGAAATGCACATCAAAACATACACATTTTCATTGTACATTCAAGAAATATACATCAAAACATACACATTTTCATTGTACATTAAAGAAATGTACATCAAAATATACACATTTTCATTGTATATACCAGAAATGTACATCAAAACATACACATTTTCATTGTATATACAAGAAATGTACATCAAAACATACACATTTTCAGTGTACGTTCAAGAAATGTACATGAAAACCTATACATTTTCATTGTACATTCAAGAAATGTATATCAAAACATACACATTTTCATTGTATATACAAGAAACGTACATAAAAACATACACATTTTCATTGTATATACAAGAAACGTACATCAAAACATACACATCTTCAGTGTACATTCAAGAAATGTACATCAAAACATATACATTTTCATTGTATATATAAGAAATGTACATCAAAACATACACATTTTCAGTGTACATTCAAGAAATGTATATCAAAACATACACATTTACAGTGTACATTCAAGAAATGTACATCAAAACATACACATTTTCAGTATACATTCAAGAAATGTACATGAAAACATATACATTTTCATTGTACATTTAAGAAATGTATATCAAAACATACACATTTTCAGTGTACATTCCAGAAAAGTACATCAAAACATACACATTTTCAGTGTACATTCAAGAAATGTAAATCAAAAAATACACATTTTCAGTGCACATTCAAGAAATGTACTTCAAAGCAAACACATTTTCATTGTACACTAAAGAAATGTACATCCAAACATACACATTTTCATTGTACATTCAAGAAATGCACATCAAAACATACACATTTTCATTGTACATTCAAGAAATATACATCAAAACATACACATTTTCATTGTACATTCAAGAAATGTACATCAAAACATACACATTCTCATTGTACATTCAAGAAATGTACATCAAAACATACACATTTTCATTGTACACTCAAGAAATGTACATCAAAACATACACATTTTCATTGTACACTCAAGAAATGTACATCAAAACATACACATTTTCATTGTACATTCAAGAAATGTATATCAAAACATAAAAATTTTCATTGTACATTCAAGAAATGTACATCAAAACATATACATTTTCATTGTACATTCAAGAAATGTACATCAAAACATACACATTTTCATTGTACACTCAAGAAATGTACATCAAATTACACACATTTTCAGTGTACATTCAAGAAATGTATATCAAAACATACACATTTTCAATGTACATTCAAGAAATGTACATCAAAACATACAAATTTTCATTGTATATACCAGAAATGTACATCAAAACATACACATTTTCATTGTACTTTAAACTAATGTACATCAAAACCTACACATTTTAAGTGTACATTCAAGAAATGTAAATCAAAACATACACATTTTCATTGTACACTCAAGAAATGTACATCAAAACGTACACATTTTCAGCGTACATTCAAAAAATGTACATCAAAACATACACATTTTCATTGTATATACCAGAAATGTACATCAAAACATACACATTTGCATTGTATATACAAGAAATATACATCAAAACATACACATTTTCAGTGTACATTCAAGAAATGTACATCAAAACATATACATTTTCATTGTATATAATGGAAATGTACATCAAAACATACACATTTTCAGTGTACATTCAAGAAATGTACATGAAAACATATACATTTTCATTGTACATTCAAGTAATGTATATCAAAACATACACATTTTCAGATTACATTCAAGAAATGCACATCAAAACATACACATTTTCATTGTACATTCAAGAAATGTACATCAAAACATACACATTTTCATTGTACATTCAAGAAATGTACATCAAAACATAAACATTTTCATTGTACATTCAAGAATTGTATATCAAAACATACACATTTTCAGATTACATTCAAGAAATGCACATCAAAACATACACATTTTCATTGTACATTCAAGAAATGTAGATCAAAACATACACATTTTCATTGTACATTCAAGAAATGTACATCAAAACATACACATTTTCATTGTACACTCAAGAAATGTACATCAAAACATACACATTTTCATTGTACACTCAAGAAATGTACATCAAAACATACACTTTTTCATTGTACATTCAAGAAATGTATATCATAACATACACATTTTGACTGCACATTCTAGGAATATACATCAAAACATACACATTTTGACTGCACATTCTAGAAATATACATCAAAATATACACATTTTCATTGCATATACCAGAAATGCACATCAAAACATACACATTTTAATTGCACATTCAAGAACTGTACATCAAAACATACACATTTTCAGTGTACATTCAAGAAATGTACATCAAAACATACACATTTTCAGTGTACATTCAAGAAATGTACATCACAACATACACATTTTCATTGTATATACAAGAAATGTATATCAAAACATACACATTTTCATTGTATATACAAGAAATGTACATCAAAACATATACATTTTCAGTGTACATTCAAGAAATGTACATCAAGACATACACATTTTCATTGTACATTCAAGAAATGTACATCAAAACATACACATTTTCATTGTACACTCAAGAAATGTACATCAAAACATACACATTTTCAGTGTACATTCAAGAAATGTATATCAAAACATACACATTTTCATTGTACATTCAAGAAATGTACATCAAAACATACACATTTTCATTGTACATTCAAGAAATGTACATCAAAACATACACATTTTCATTGTACATTCAAGAAACGTACATCAAAACATACACATTTTCATTGTACATTCAAGAAATGTACATCAAAACATACACATTTTCATTGTACACTCAAGAAATGTACATCAAAACATACACATTTTCAGTGTACATTCAAGAAATGTACAACAAAACATACACATTTTCATTGTACATTCAAGAAATGTACATCAAAACATACACATTTTCATTTAACATTCTAGAAATATAAATCAAAACATACACACTTTCATTGTATATACAAGAAATGTACATCAAAACATACACATTTTCATTGTACACTCAAGAAATATACATCAAAACATACACATTTTCAGTGCACATTCAAGAAATGTATATCAAAAAATACACATTTTCAGTGTACATTCAAGAAATGTACATCAAAGCAAACACATTTTCATTGTACACTAAAGAAATGTACATCAAAACATACACATTTTCATTGTACATTCAAGAAATGCACATCAAAACATACACATTTTCATTGTACATTCAAGAAATATACATCAAAACATACACATTTTCATTGTACATTCAAGAAATGTACATCAAAACATACACATTTTGATTGTACACTCAAGAAATGTACATCAAAACATACACATTTTCATTGTACACTCAAGAAATGTACATTAAAACATACACATTTTCATAGTACATTCAAGAAATGTATATCAAAACATACACATTTTCATTGTACATTCAAGAAATGTACATCAAAACATACACATTTTCATTGTACATTCAAGAAATGTACATCAAAACATACACATTTTCATTGTACATTCAAAGAATGTACATCAAAACATACACACTTTCATTGTACATTCAAGAAATGTAGATCAAAACACACACATTTTCAGTGTACATTCAAGAAATTTATATCAAAACATATACATTTTCAGTGTACATTCAAGAAATGTACATCAAAACATACAAATTTTCATTGTATATACAAGAAATGTACATCAAAACATACACATTTTCATTGTACTTTAAACTAATGTACATCAAAACCTACACATTTTAAGTGTACATTCAAGAAATGTAAATCAAAACATACACATTTTCATTGTACACTCAAGAAATGTACATCAAAACGTACACATTTTCAGCGTACATTCAAAAAATGTACATCAAAACATACACATTTTCATTGTATATACCAGAAATGTACATCAAAACATACACATTTGCATTGTATATACAAGAAATATACATCAAAACATACACATTTTCAGTGTACATTCAAGAAATGTACATCAAAACATACACATTTTCATTGTACACTCAAGAAATGTACATCAAAACATACACATTTTCAGTGTACATTCAAGAAATGTATATCAAAACATACACATTTTCATTGTACATTCAAGAAATGTACATCAAAACATACACATTTTCATTGTACATTCAAGAAATGTACATCAAAACATACACATTTTCATTGTACATTCAAGAAATGTACATCAAAACATACACATTTTCATTGTACACTCAAGAAATGTACATCAAAACATACACATTTTCAGTGTACATTCAAGAAATGTACAACAAAACATACACATTTTCATTGTACATTCAAGAAATGTACATCAAAACATACACATTTTCATTTAACATTCTAGAAATATAAATCAAAACATACACACTTTCATTGTATATACAAGAAATGTACATCAAAACATACACATTTTCATTGTACACTCAAGAAATATACATCAAAACATACACATTTTCAGTGCACATTCAAGAAATGTATATCAAAAAATACACATTTTCAGTGTACATTCAAGAAATGTACATCAAAGCAAACACATTTTCATTGTACACTAAAGAAATGTACATCAAAACATACACATTTTCATTGTACATTCAAGAAATGCACATCAAAACATACACATTTTCATTGTACATTCAAGAAATATACATCAAAACATACACATTTTCATTGTACATTCAAGAAATGTACATCAAAACATACACATTTTGATTGTACACTCAAGAAATGTACATCAAAACATACACATTTACATTGTACACTCAAGAAATGTACATTAAAACATACACATTTTCATAGTACATTCAAGAAATGTATATCAAAACATACACATTTTCATTGTACATTCAAGAAATGTACATCAAAACATACACATTTTCATTGTACATTCAAGAAATGTACATCAAAACATACACATTTTCATTGTACATTCAAAGAATGTACATCAAAACATACACACTTTCATTGTACATTCAAGAAATGTAGATCAAAACACACACATTTTCAGTGTACATTCAAGAAATGTATATCAAAACATACACATTTTCAGTGTACATTCAAGAAATGTACATCAAAACATACAAATTTTCATTGTATATACAAGAAATGTACATCAAAACATACACATTTTCATTGTACATTAAAGAAATGTACATCAAAAACTACACATTTTCAGTGTACATTCAAGAAATGTACATCAAAACATACACATTTTCATTGTACACTCAAGAAATGTACATCAAAACATACACATTTTCAGTGTACATTCAAGAAATGTACATCAAAATATACACATTTTCATTGTATATACCAGAAATGTACATCAAAACATACACATTTTCATTGTATATACAAGAAATGTACATTAAAACATACACATTTTCAGTGTACATTCAAGAAATGTACATCAAAACATATACATTTTCATTGTATATACAAGAAATGTACATCAAAACATACACATTTTCAGTGTACATTCAAGAAATGTACATGAAAACATATACATTTTCATTGTACATTCAAGAAATGTATATCAAAACATACACATTTTCATTGTATATACAAGAAACGTACATAAAAACATACACATTTTCATTGTATATACAAGAAACGTACATCAAAACATACACATTTTCAGTGTACATTCAAGAAATGTACATCAAAACATATACATTTTCATTGTATATATAAGAAATGTACATCAAAACATACACATTTTCAGTGTACATTCAAGAAATGTAGATCAAAACATACACATTTACAGTGTACATTCAAGAAATGTACATCAAAACATACACATTTTCAGTATACATTCAAGAAATGTACATGAAAACATATACATTTTCATTGTACATTTAAGAAATGTATATCAAAACATACACATTTTGAGTGTACATTCCAGAAAAGTACATCAAAACATACACATTTTCAGTGTACATTCAAGAAATGTAAATCAAAAAATACACATTTTCAGTGCACATTCAAGAAATGTACATCAAAGCAAACACATTTTCATTGTACACTAAAGAAATGTACATCAAAACATACACATTTTCATCGTACATTCAAGAAATGCACATCAAAACATACACATTTTCATTGTACATTCAAGAAATATACATCAAAACATACACATTTTCATTGTACATTCAAGAAAAGTACATCAAAACATACACATTCTCATTGTATATTCAAGAAATGTACATCAAAACATACACATTTTCATTGTACACTCAAGAAATGTACATCAAAACATACACATTTTCATTGTACACTCAAGAAATGTACATCAAAACATACACATTTTCATTGTACATTCAAGAAATGTATATCAAAACATAAATATTTTCATTGTACATTCAAGAAATGTACATCAAAACATATACATTTTCATTGTACATTCAAGAAATGTACATCAAAACATACACATTTTCATTGTACATTCAAGAAATGTACATCAAATTACACACATTTTCAGTGTACATTCAAGAAATGTATATCAAAACATACACATTTTTACTGTACATTCAAGAAATGTACATCAAAACATACAAATTTTCATTGTATATACAAGAAATGTACATCAAAACATACACATTTTCATTGTACATTAAATTAATGTACATCAAAACCTACACATTTTAAGTGTACATTCAAGAAATGTAAATCAAAACATACACATTTTCGTTGTACACTCAAGAAATGTACATCAAAACGTACACATTTTCAGCGTACATTCAAAAAATGTACATCAAAACATATACATTTTCATTGTATATACAGGAAATGTACATCAAAACATACACATTTTCAGTGTACATTCAAGAAATGTACATGAAAACATATACATTTTCATTGTACATTCAAGAAATGTATATCAAAACATACACATTTTCAGATTACATTCAAGAAATGCACATCAAAACATACACATTTTCATTGTACATTCAAGAAATGTACATCAAAACATACACATTTTCATTGTACATTCAAGAAATGTACATCAAAACATAAACATTTTCATTGTACATTCAAGGAATGTACATCAAAACATACACATTTTCATTGTACATTCAAGAAATGTACATCAAAACACACACATTTTCAGTGTACATTCAAGAAATGTATATCAAAACATACACATTTTCAGTGTACATGCAAGTAATGTACATCAAAACATACAAATTTTCATTGTATATACAAGAAATGTACATCAAAACATACACATTTTCATTGTACATTAAAGAAATGTACATCAAAACCTACACATTTTCAGTGTACATTCAAGAAATGTACATCAAAACATACACATTTTCATTGTACACTCAAGAAATGTACATCAAAACATACACATTTTCAGTGTACATTCAAGAAATGTACATCAAAACATACACATTTTCATTGTATATACAAGAAATGTACATCAAACCATACACATTTTCAGTGTACATTGAAGAAATGTACATTAAACATATACATTTTCATTCTATATACAAGAAATGTACATCAAAACATACACATTTTCAGTGTACATTCAAGAAATGTACATCAAAACATACACACTTTCATTGTACATTCAAGAAATGTAGATCAAAACACACACATTTTCAGTGTACATTCAAGAAATGTATATCAAAACATACACATTTTCAGTGTACATTCAAGAAATGTACATCAAAACATACAAATTTTCATTGTATATACAAGAAATGTACATCAAAACATACACATTTTCATTGTACATTTAAGAAATGTACATCAAAAACTACACATTTTCAGTGTACATTCAAGAAATGTACATCAAAACATACACATTTTCATTGTACACTCAAGAAATGTACATCAAAACATACACATTTCAGTGTACATTCAAGAAATGTACATCAAAATATACACATTTTCATTGTATATACCAGAAATGTACATCAAAACATACACATTTTCACTGTATATACAAGAAATGTACATTAAAACATACACATTTTCAGTGTACATTCAAGAAATGTACATCAAAACATATACATTTTCATTGTATATACAAGAAATGTACATCAAAACATACACATTTTCAGTGTACATTCAAGAAATGTACATGAAAACATATACATTTTCATTGTACATTCAAGAAATGTATATCAAAACATACACATTTTCATTGTATATACAAGAAACGTACATAAAAACATACACATTTTCATTGTATATACAAGAAACGTACATCAAAACATACACATTTTCAGTGTACATTCAAGAAATGTACATCAAAACATATACATTTTCATTGTATATATAAGAAATGTACATCAAAACATACACATTTTCAGTGTACATTCAAGAAATGTAGATCAAAACATACACATTTACAGTGTACATTCAAGAAATGTACATCAAAACATACACATTTTCAGTATACATTCAAGAAATGTACATGAAAACATATACATTTTCATTGTACATTTAAGAAATGTATATCAAAACATACACATTTTGAGTGTACATTCCAGAAAAGTACATCAAAACATACACATTTTCAGTGTACATTCAAGAAATGTAAATCAAAAAATACACATTTTCAGTGCACATTCAAGAAATGTACATCAAAGCAAACACATTTTCATTGTACACTAAAGAAATGTACATCAAAACATACACATTTTCATCGTACATTCAAGAAATGCACATCAAAACATACACATTTTCATTGTACATTCAAGAAATATACATCAAAACATACACATTTTCATTGTACATTCAAGAAATGTACATCAAAACATACACATTCTCATTGTATATTCAAGAAATGTACATCAAAACATACACATTTTCATTGTACACTCAAGAAATGTACATCAAAACATACACATTTTCATTGTACACTCAAGAAATGTACATCAAAACATACACATTTTCATTGTACATTCAAGAAATGTATATCAAAACATAAATATTTTCATTGTACATTCAAGAAATGTACATCAAAACATATACATTTTCATTGTACATTCAAGAAATGTACATCAAAACATACACATTTTCATTGTACATTCAAGAAATGTACATCAAATTACACACATTTTCAGTGTACATTCAAGAAATGTATATCAAAACATACACATTTTTACTGTACATTCAAGAAATGTACATCAAAACATACAAATTTTCATTGTATATACAAGAAATGTACATCAAAACATACACATTTTCATTGTACATTAAATTAATGTACATCAAAACCTACACATTTTAAGTGTACATTCAAGAAATGTAAATCAAAACATACACATTTTCATTGTACACTCAAGAAATGTACATCAAAACGTACACATTTTCAGCGTACATTCAAAAAATGTACATCAAAACATATACATTTTCATTGTATATACAGGAAATGTACATCAAAACATACACATTTTCAGTGTACATTCAAGAAATGTACATGAAAACATATACATTTTCATTGTACATTCAAGAAATGTATATCAAAACATACACATTTTCAGATTACATTCAAGAAATGCACATCAAAACATACACATTTTCATTGTACATTCAAGAAATGTACATCAAAACATACACATTTTCATTGTACATTCAAGAAATGTACATCAAAACATAAACATTTTCATTGTACATTCAAGGAATGTACATCAAAACATACACATTTTCATTGTACATTCAAGAAATGTACATCAAAACACACACATTTTCAGTGTACATTCAAGAAATGTATATCAAAACATACACATTTTCAGTGTACATGCAAGTAATGTACATCAAAACATACAAAATTTCATTGTATATACAAGAAATGTACATCAAAACATACACATTTTCATTGTACATTAAAGAAATGTACATCAAAACCTACACATTTTCAGTGTACATTCAAGAAATGTACATCAAAACATACACATTTTCATTGTACACTCAAGAAATGTACATCAAAACATACACATTTTCAGTGTACATTCAAGAAATGTACATCAAAACATACACATTTTCATTGTATATACAAGAAATGTACATCAAACCATACACATTTTCAGTGTACATTCAAGAAATGTACATTAAACATATACATTTTCATTCTATATACAAGAAATGTACATCAAAACATACACATTTTCAGTGTACATTCAAGAAATGTACATGAAAACATATACAATTTCATTGTACATTCAAGAAATGTACATCAAAACATACACATTTTCATTGTATATACAAGAAATGTACATCAAAAGATACACATCTTCATTGTACACTAAAGAAATGTACATCAAAACATACACACTTTCAGTGTACATTCAAGAAATGTACATCAAAAAATACACATTTTCATTGTACATTCAAGAAATGTACATCAAAACATACACATTTTCATTGTAAATTCAAGAAATGTACGTCAAAACATACACTTTTTCATTGTACACTCAAGAAATGTACATCAAAACATACACATTTTCATTGTACACTCAAGAAATGTATATCAAAACATACACATTTTCAATGTACATTCAAGAAATGTATATCAAAACATACACATTTTCATTGTACATTCAAGAAATGTACATCAAAACATACACATTTTCATTGTACATTAAAGAAATGTACATCAAAACATACACATTTTCATTGTACATTCAAGGAATGTACATCCAAACATACACATTTTCATTGTACATTCAAGAAATGTACATCAAAACACACACGTTTTCATTGTACACTCAAGAATTGTACATCAAAACATACACATTTTGAGTGTACATTCAAGAGATATACATCAAAACATGCACATTTTCATTGTATATACCAGAAATGTACATCAAAACATACACATTTTCATTGTATATACAAGAAATATATATAAAAACATACACATTTTCAGTGTACATTCAAGAAATGTACATCAAAAACTACACATTTTCATTGTATATTCAAGAAATGTACATCAAAACTTACACATTTTCATTATATATACCAGAAATGTACCTCAAAACATACACATTTTCATTGTACATTCAAGAAATGTAAATCAAAACATACACATTCTCATTGTATATACCAGAAATGTACATCAAAACATACACATTTTCATTGTACATTCAAGAAATGTACATCAAAACATACACATTTTCATTGTATATACCAGAAATGTACATCAAAACATACACATTTTCATTGTACATTCAAGAAATGTACATCAAAACATACACATTTTCATTGTATATACCAGAAATGTACATCAAAACATACACATTTTCATTGTACATTCAAGAAATGTACATCAAAACATACACATTTTGACTGCACATTGTAGAAATATACCTCAAAACATACACATTTTCATTGCATATACCAGAAATGCACATCAAAACATACACATTTTCATTGTACATTCAAGAACTGTACATCAAAACATACACATTTTCAGTGTACATTCAAGAAATGTATATCAAAACATACACATTTTGACTGCACATTCTAGAAATATACATCAAAACATACACATTTTGACTGCACATTCTAGAAATATACAACAAAACATACACATTTTCATTGCATATACCAGAAATGCACATCAAAACATACACATTTTCATTTTACATTCAAGAACTGTACATCAAAACATACACATTTTCAGTGTACATTCAAGAAATGTACATCAAAACATACACATTTTCAGTGTACATTCAAGAAATGTACATCAAAACATACACATTTTCATTGTATAAACAAGAAATGTACATCAAAACATACACATTTTCATTGTATATACAAGAAATGTACATCAAAACATACACATTTTCAGTGTACATTCAAGAAATGTACATCAAGACATACACATTTTCATTGTACATTCAACAAATGTACATCAAAACATACACATTTTCATTGTACACTCAAGAAATGTACATCAAAACATACACATTTTCAGTGTACATTCAAGAAATGTATATCAAAACATACACATTTTCATTGTACATTCAAGATATGTACATCAAAACATACACATTTTCATTGTACATTCAAGAAATGTACATCAAAACATACACATTTTCATTGTACATTCAATAAATGTACATCAAAACATACACATTTTCATTGTACATTCAAGAAATGTACATCAAAACATACACATTTTCATTGTACACTCAAGAAATGTACATCAAAACATACACATTTTCAGTGTACATTCAAGAAATGAACATCAAAACATACACATTTTCATTGTACATTCAAGAAATGTACATCAAAGCATACACAGTTTCATTGTACATTCTAGAAATATAAATCAAAACATACACTTTTTCATTGTATATACAAGAAATGTACATCAAAACATACACATTTTCATTGTACACTCAAGAAATGTACATCAAAACATACACATTTTCATTGTACATTCAAGAAATGCACATCTAAACATACACATTTTCATTGTACATTCAAGAAATATACACCAAAACATACACATTTTCATTGTACATTCAAGAAATGTACATCAAAACATACACATTTTGATTGTACACTCAAGAAATATACATCAAAACATACACATTTTCATTGTACACTCAAGAAATGTACATCAAAACATACACATTTTCATTGTACATTCAAGAAATTTATATCAAAACATACACATTTTCATTGTACATTCAAGAAATGTACATCAAAACATACACATTGTCATTGTACATTCAAGAAATGTACATCAAAACATACACATTTTCATTGAACATTCAAAGAATGTACATCAAAACATACACACTTTCATTGTACATTCAACAAATGTACATCAAAACACACACATTTTCAGTGTACATTCAAGAAATGTATATCAAAACATACACACTTTCAGTGTACATTCAAGAAATGTACGTCAAAACATACAAATTTTCATTGTATATACAAGAAATGTACATCAAAACATACACATTTTCATTGTACATTAAAGAAATGTACATCAAAACCTACACATTTTCAGTGTACATTCAAGAAGTGTACATCAAAACATACACATTTTCATTGTACACTCAAGAAATGTAAATCAAAACATACACATTTTCAGTGTACATTCAAGAAATTTACATCAAAATATACACATTTTCATTGTATATACTAGAAATGTACATCAAAACATACACATTTTCATTGTATATACAAGAAATGTACATCAAAACATACACATTTTCAGTGTACATTCAAGAAATGTACATCAAAACATATACATTTTCATTGTATATACAAGAAATGTACATCAAAACATACACATTTTCAGTGGACATTCAAGAAATGTACATGAAAACATATACATTTTCATTGTACATTCAAGAAATGTATATCAAAACATACACATTTTCAGATTACATTCAAGAAATGTACATCAAAACATACACATTTTCATTGTATATACAAGAAATGTACATCAAAACATACACATTTTCAGTGTACATTCAAGAAATGTACATCAAAACATATACATTTTCATTGTATATACAAGAAATGTACATGAAAACATACACATTTTCAGTGTACATTCAAGAAACGTATATCAAAACATACACATTTACAGTGTACATTCAAGAAATGTACATCAAAACATACAAATTTTCAGTGTACATTCAAGAAATGTATATAAAAAAAAAAACACATTTTCAGTGTACATTCAAGAAATGTACATCAAAGCAAACACATTTTCATTGTACACTAAAGAAATGTACATTAAACATACACATTTTCATTGTACATACAAGAAATGCACATCAAAACATACACATTTTCATTGTACATTCAAGAAATATACATCAAGACATACACATTTTCATTGTACATTCAAGAAATGTACATCAAAACATACACATTCTCATTGTACATTCAAGAAATATACATCAAAACATACACATTTTCATTGTACACTCAAGAAATGTACATCAAAACATACACATTTTCAGCGTACATTCAAAAATGTACATCAAAACATATACATTTTCATTGTATATACAGGAAATGTACATCAAAACATACACATTTTCAGTGTACATTCAAGAAATGTACATGAAAACATATACATTTTCATTGTACATTCAAGAAATGTATATCAAAACATACACATTTTCAGATTACATTCAAGAAATGCACATCAAAACATACACATTTTCATTGTACATTCAAGAAATGTACATCAAAACATACACATTTTCATTGTACATTCAAGAAATGTACATCAAAACATAAACATTTTCATTGTACATTCAAGGAATGTACATCAAAACATACACATTTTCATTGTACATTCAAGAAATGTACATCAAAACACACACATTTTCAGTGTACATTCAAGAAATGTATATCAAAACATACACATTTTCAGTGTACATGCAAGTAATGTACATCAAAACATACAAATTTTCATTGTATATACAAGAAATGTACATCAAAACATACACATTTTCATTGTACATTAAAGAAATGTACATCAAAACCTACACATTTTCATTGTACACTCAAGAAATGTACATCAAAACATACACATTTTCAGTGTACATTCAAGAAATGTACATCAAAACATGCACATTTTCATTGTATATACCAGAAATGTACATCAAAACATACACATTTTCATTGTATATACAAGAAATGTACATCAAACCATACACATTTTCAGTGTACATTCAAGAAATGTACATTAAACATATACATTTTCATTCTATATACAAGAAATGTACATCAAAACATACACATTTTCAGTGTACATTCAAGAAATGTACATGAAAACATATACAATTTCATTGTACATTCAAGAAATGTACATCAAAACATACACATTTTCATTGTATATACAAGAAATGTACATCAAAAGATACACATCTTCATTGTACACTAAAGAAATGTACATCAAAACATACACACTTTCAGTGTACATTCAAGAAATGTACATCAAAAAATACACATTTTCATTGTACATTCAAGAAATGTACATCAAAACATACACATTTTCATTGTAAATTCAAGAAATGTACGTCAAAACATACACTTTTTCATTGTACACTCAAGAAATGTACATCAAAACATACACATTTTCATTGTACACTCAAGAAATGTATATCAAAATCATACACATTTTCAATGTACATTCAAGAAATGTATATCAAAACATACACATTTTCATTGTACATTCAAGAAATGTACATCAAAACATACACATTTTCATTGTACATTAAAGAAATGTACATCAAAACATACACATTTTCATTGTACATTCAAGGAATGTACATCCAAACATACACATTTTCATTGTACATTCAAGAAATGTACATCAAAACACACACGTTTTCATTGTACACTCAAGAATTGTACATCAAAACATACACATTTTGAGTGTACATTCAAGAGATATACATCAAAACATGCACATTTTCATTGTATATACCAGAAATGTACATCAAAACATACACATTTTCATTGTATATACAAGAAATATATATAAAAACATACACATTTTCAGTGTACATTCAAGAAATGTACATCAAAAACTACACATTTTCATTGTATATTCAAGAAATGTACATCAAAACTTACACCTTTTCATTATATATACCAGAAATGTACCTCAAAACATACACATTTTCATTGTACATTCAAGAAATGTAAATCAAAACATACACATTCTCATTGTATATACCAGAAATGTACATCAAAACATACACATTTTCATTGTACATTCAAGAAATGTACATCAAAACATACACATTTTCATTGTATATACCAGAAATGTACATCAAAACATACACATTTTCATTGTACATTCAAGAAATGTACATCAAAACATACACATTTTGACTGCACATTGTAGAAATATACCTCAAAACATACACATTTTCATTGCATATACCAGAAATGCACATCAAAACATACACATTTTCATTGTACATTCAAGAACTGTACATCAAAACATACACATTTTCAGTGTACATTCAAGAAATGTATATCAAAACATACACATTTTGACTGCACATTCTAGAAATATACATCAAAACATACACATTTTGACTGCACATTCTAGAAATATACAACAAAACATACACATTTTCATTGCATATACCAGAAATGCACATCAAAACATACACATTTTCATTTTACATTCAAGAACTGTACATCAAAACATACACATTTTCAGTGTACATTCAAGAAATGTACATCAAAACATACACATTTTCAGTGTACATTCAAGAAATGTACATCAAAACATACACATTTTCATTGTATATACAAGAAATGTACATCAAAACATACACATTTTCATTGTATATACAAGAAATGTACATCAAAACATACACATTTTCAGTGTACATTCAAGAAATGTACATCAAGACATACACATTTTCATTGTACATTCAACAAATGTACATCAAAACATACACATTTTCATTGTACACTCAAGAAATGTACATCAAAACATACACATTTTCAGTGTACATTCAAGAAATGTATATCAAAACATACACATTTTCATTGTACATTCAAGATATGTACATCAAAACATACACATTTTCATTGTACATTCAAGAAATGTACATCAAAACATACACATTTTCATTGTACATTCAAGAAATGTACATCAAAACATACACATTTTCATTGTACATTCAAGAAATGTACATCAAAACATACACATTTTCATTGTACACTCAAGAAATGTACATCAAAACATACACATTTTCAGTGTACATTCAAGAAATGAACATCAAAACATACACATTTTCATTGTACATTCAAGAAATGTACATCAAAGCATACACAGTTTCATTGTACATTCTAGAAATATAAATCAAAACATACACATTTTCATTGTATATACAAGAAATGTACATCAAAACATACACATTTTCATTGTACACTCAAGAAATGTACATCAAAACATACACATTTTCATTGTACATTCAAGAAATGCACATCAAAACATACACATTTTCATTGTACATTCAAGAAATATACACCAAAACATACACATTTTCATTGTACATTCAAGAAATGTACATCAAAACATACACATTTTGATTGTACACTCAAGAAATGTACATCAAAACATACACATTTTCATTGTACATTCAAGAAATTTATATCAAAACATACACATTTTCATTGTACATTCAAGAAATGTACATCAAAACATACACATTGTCATTGTACATTCAAGAAATGTACATCAAAACATACACATTTTCATTGAACATTCAAAGAATGTACATCAAAACATACACACTTTCATTGTACATTCAACAAATGTACATCAAAACACACACATTTTCAGTGTACATTCAAGAAATGTATATCAAAACATACACACTTTCAGTGTACATTCAAGAAATGTACGTCAAAACATACAAATTTTCATTGTATATACAAGAAATGTACATCAAAACATACACATTTTCATTGTACATTAAAGAAATGTACATCAAAACCTACACATTTTCAGTGTACATTCAAGAAATGTACATCAAAACATACACATTTTCATTGTACACTCAAGAAATGTAAATCAAAACATACACATTTTCAGTGTACATTCAAGAAATGTACATCAAAATATACACATTTTCATTGTATATACTAGAAATGTACATCAAAACATACACATTTTCATTGTATATACAAGAAATGTACATCAAAACATACACATTTTCAGTGTACATTCAAGAAATGTACATCAAAACATATACATTTTCATTGTATATACAAGAAATGTACATCAAAACATACACATTTTCAGTGGACATTCAAGAAATGTACATGAAAACATATACATTTTCATTGTACATTCAAGAAATGTATATCAAAACATACACATTTTCAGATTACATTCAAGAAATGTACATCAAAACATACACATTTTCATTGTATATACAAGAAATGTACATCAAAACATACACATTTTCAGTGTACATTCAAGAAATGTACATCAAAACATATACATTTTCATTGTATATACAAGAAATGTACATGAAAACATACACATTTTCAGTGTACATTCAAGAAATGTATATCAAAACATACACATTTACAGTGTACATTCAAGAAATGTACATCAAAACATACAAACTTTCAGTGTACATTCAAGAAATGTATATAAAAAAAAACACATTTTCAGTGTACATTCAAGAAATGTACATCAAAGCAAACACATTTTCATTGTACACTAAAGAAATGTACATTAAACATACACATTTTCATTGTACATACAAGAAATGCACATCAAAACATACACATTTTCATTGTACATTCAAGAAATATACATCAAGACATACACATTTTCATTGTACATTCAAGAAATGTACATCAAAACATACACATTCTCATTGTACATTCAAGAAATATACATCAAAACATACACATTTTCATTGTACACTCAAGAAATGTACATCAAAACATACACATTTTCATTGTACATTCAAGAAATGTATATCAAAACATACACATTTTCATTGTACATTCAAGAAATGTACATCAAAACATACACATTTTCATTGTACATTCAAGAAATGTACATCAAAACATACACATTTTCATTGTACATTCAAGGAATGTACATCAAAACATACACATTTTCATTGTACATTCAAGAAATGTTCATCAAAACACACACATTTTCAGTGTACATTCAAGAAATGTATATCAAAACATACACATTTTCAGTGTACATTCAAGAAATGTACATCAAAACATACAAATTTTCATTGTATATACAAGAAATGTACATCAAAACATACACATTTTCATTGTACATTAAAGAAATGTATATCAAAACCTACACATTTTCAGTGTACATTCAAGAAATGTACATCAAAACATACACATTTTCATTGTACACTCAAGAAATGTACATCAAAACATACACATTTTCAGTGCACATTCAAGAAATGTATATCAAATCATACACATTTTCATTTTACGTTCCAGAAATGTACATCAAAACATACACATTTTCAGTGTACATTCAAGAAATGTATATCAAAAAATACACATTTTCAGTGTACATTCAAGAAATGTGCATCAAAGCAAACACATTTTCATTGTACACTAAAGAAATGTACATCAAAACATACACATTTGCATTGTACATTCAAGAAATGCTCATCAAAACATACACATTTTCATTGTACATTCAAGAAATATACATCAAAATATACACATTTTCATTGTACATTCAAGAAATGTACATCAAAAAATACACATTTTGATTGTACACTCAAGAAATGTACATCAAAACATACACATTTTCATTGTACACTCAAGAAATGTACATCAAAACATACACATTTTCATTGTACATTCAACAAATTTATATCAAAACATACACATTTTCATTGTACATTCAAGAAATGTACATCAAAACATACACATTTTCATTGTACATTCCAGAAATGTACATCAAAACATACACATTTTCATTGTACATTCAAAGAATGTACATCAAAACATACACACTTTCATTGTACATTCAAGAAATGTACATCAAAACGCACACATTTTCAGTGTACATTCAAGAAATGTATATCAAAACATACACATTTTCAGTGTACATTCAAGAAATGTACATCAAAACATACAAATTTTCATTGTACATACAAGAAATGTACATCAAAACATACACATTTTCATTGTACATTAAAGAAATGTACATCAAAACCTACACATTTTCAGTGTACATTCAATAAATGTACATCAAAACATACACATTTTCATTGTACACTCAAGAAATGTACATCAAAACATACACATTTTCAGTGTACATTCAAGAAATGTACATCAAAATATACACACTTTCATTGTATATACCAGAAATGTACATCAAAACATACACATTTTCATTGTATATACAAGAAATGCACATCAAAACATACACATTTTCAGTGTACATTCAAGAAATGTACATCAAAACATATACATTTTCATTGTATATACCAGAAATGTACATCAAAACATACACATTTTCAGTGGACATTCAAGAAATGTACATGAAAACATATACATTTTCAATGTACATTCAAGAAATGTATATCAAAACATACACATTCTCAGATTACATTCAAGAAATGTACATCAAAACATACACATTTTCATTGTATATACAAGAAATGTACATCAAAACATACACATTTTTAGTGTACATTCAAGAAATGTACATCAAAACATATACATTTTCATTGTATATACAAGAAATGTACATCAAAACATACACATTTTCAGTGTACATTCAAGAAATGTATATCAAAACATACACATTTACAGTGTACATTCAAGAAATGTACATCAAAACATACACATTTTCAGTATACATTCAAGAAATGTACATGAAAACATATACATTTTCATTGTACATTCAAGAAATGTATATCAAAACATACATATTTTCAGTGTACATTCCAGTAATGTACATCAAAACATACACATTTTCAGTGTACATTCAAGAAATGTATATAAAAAAAACACATTTTCAGTGTACATTCAAGAAATGTACATCAAAGCAAACACATTTTCATTGTACACTACAGAAATGTACATCAAAACATACACATTTTCATTGTACATTCAAGAAATATACATCAAGACATACACATTTTCATTGTACATTCAAGAAATGTACATCAAAACATACACATTCTCATTGTACATTAAAGAAATATACATCAAAACATACACATTTTCATTGTACACTCAAGAAATGTACATCAAAACATACACATTTTCATTGTACATTCAAGAAATGTATATCAAAACATACACATTTTCATTGTACATTCAAGAAATGTACATCAAAACATACACATTTTCATTGTACATTCAAGAAATGTACATCAAAACATACACATTTTCATTGTACATTCAAGGAATGTACATCAAAACATACACATTTTCATTGTACATTCAAGAAATGTTCATCAAAACACACACATTTTCAGTGTACATTCAAGAAATGTATATCAAAACATACACATTTTCAGTGTACATTCAAGAAATGTACATCAAAACATACAAATTTTCATTGTATATACAAGAAATGTACATCAAAACATACACATTTTCATTGTACATTAAAGAAATGTATATCAAAACCTACACATTTTCAGTGTACATTCAAGAAATGTACATCAAAACATACACATTTTCATTGTACACTCAAGAAATGTACATCAAAACATACACATTTTCAGTGCACATTCAAGAAATGTATATCAAATCATACACATTTTCATTTTACGTTCCAGAAATGTACATCAAAACATACACATTTTCAGTGTACATTCAAGAAATGTATATCAAAAAATACACATTTTCAGTGTACATTCAAGAAATGTGCATCAAAGCAAACACATTTTCATTGTACACTAAAGAAATGTACATCAAAACATACACATTTGCATTGTACATTCAAGAAATGCTCATCAAAACATACACATTTTCATTGTACATTCAAGAAATATACATCAAAATATACACATTTTCATTGTACATTCAAGAAATGTACATCAAAAAATACACATTTTGATTGTACACTCAAGAAATGTACATCAAAACATACACATTTTCATTGTACACTCAAGAAATGTACATCAAAACATACACATTTTCATTGTACATTCAACAAATTTATATCAAAACATACACATTTTCATTGTACATTCAAGAAATGTACATCAAAACATACACATTTTCATTGTACATTCCAGAAATGTACATCAAAACATACACATTTTCATTGTACATTCAAAGAATGTACATCAAAACATACACACTTTCATTGTACATTCAAGAAATGTACATCAAAACGCACACATTTTCAGTGTACATTCAAGAAATGTATATCAAAACATACACATTTTCAGTGTACATTCAAGAAATGTACATCAAAACATACAAATTTTCATTGTACATACAAGAAATGTACATCAAAACATACACATTTTCATTGTACATTAAAGAAATGTACATCAAAACCTACACATTTTCAGTGTACATTCAAGAAATGTACATCAAAACATACACATTTTCATTGTACACTCAAGAAATGTACATCAAAACATACACATTTTCAGTGTACATTCAAGAAATGTACATCAAAATATACACACTTTCATTGTATATACCAGAAATGTACATCAAAACATACACATTTTCATTGTATATACAAGAAATGCACATCAAAACATACACATTTTCAGTGTACATTCAAGAAATGTACATCAAAACATATACATTTTCATTGTATATACCAGAAATGTACATCAAAACATACACATTTTCAGTGGACATTCAAGAAATGTACATGAAAACATATACATTTTCAATGTACATTCAAGAAATGTATATCAAAACATACACATTCTCAGATTACATTCAAGAAATGTACATCAAAACATACACATTTTCATTGTATATACAAGAAATGTACATCAAAACATACACATTTTTAGTGTACATTCAAGAAATGTACATCAAAACATATACATTTTCATTGTATATACAAGAAATGTACATCAAAACATACACATTTTCAGTGTACATTCAAGAAATGTATATCAAAACATACACATTTACAGTGTACATTCAAGAAATGTACATCAAAACATACACATTTTCAGTATACATTCAAGAAATGTACATGAAAACATATACATTTTCATTGTACATTCAAGAAATGTATATCAAAACATACATATTTTCAGTGTACATTCCAGTAATGTACATCAAAACATACACATTTTCAGTGTACATTCAAGAAATGTATATAAAAAAAACACATTTTCAGTGTACATTCAAGAAATGTACATCAAAGCAAACACATTTTCATTGTACACTACAGAAATGTACATCAAAACATACACATTTTCATTGTACATTCAAGAAATCCACATCAAAACATACACATTTTCATTGTACATTCAAGAAATATACATCAAGACATACACAATTTCATTGTCCATTCAAGAAATGTACATCAAAACATACACATTCTCATTGTACATTCAAGAAATATACATCAAAACATACACATTTTCATTGTACACTCAAGAAATGTACATCAAACCTTACACATTTTCATTGTACACTCAAGAAATGTACATCAAAACATACACATTTTCATTGTACATTCAAGAAATGTATATCAAAACATACACATTTTCATTGTACATTCAAGAAATGTACATCAAAACATACACATTTTCATTGTACATTCAAGAAATGTACATCAAAACATACACATTTTCATTGTACATTCAAGGAATGTACATCAAAACATACACATTTTCATTGTACATTCAAGAAATGTACATCAAAACACATTTTCAGTGTACTTTCAAGAAATGTATATCAAAACATACACATTTTCAGTGTACATTCAAGAAATGTACATCAAAACATACAAATTTTCATTGTACACTAAAGAAATGTACATCAAAACATACACATTTTCAGTGTACATTCAAGAAATGTACATCAAAACATATACATTTTCATTGTATATACAAGAAATGTACATCAAAACATACACATTTTCAGTGTACATTCAGGAAATGTACATGAAAACATATACATTTTATTTGTACATTCAAGAAATCTATATCAAAACATACACACTTTCAGATTACATTCAAGAAATGTACATCAAAACATACACATTTTCATTGTATATACAAGAAATGTACATCAAAACATATACATTTTCATTGTATATACAAGAAATGTACATCAAAACATACACATTTTCAGTGTACATTCAAGAAATGTATATCAAAACATACACATTTACAGTGTACATTCAAGAAATGTACATCAAAAACTACACATTTTCAGTATACATTCAAGAAATGTACATCAAAACATACACATTTTCATTGTACATTCAAGAAATGTATATCAAAACATACACATTTTCAGTGTACATTCAAGAAATGTACATCAAAACATACACATTTTCATTGTATATACAACAAATGTACATCAAAACATACACATTTTCATTGTATATACAAGAAATGTACATCAAAACATACACATTTTCAGTGTACACTAAAGAAATATACATCAAAACATACACATTTTCATTGTACATTCAAGAAATGTAGATCAAAACATTCACATTTTCATTGTACATGCAAGAAATATACATCAAAACATACACATTTTCATTGTACATTCAAGAAATGTATATCAAAACATACACATTTTCAGATTACATTGAAGAAATGTACATCAAAACATACACATTTTCATTGTATATACAAGAAATCTACATCAAAACATACACATTTTCAGTGTACAGTCAAGAAATGTACATCAAAGCATATACATTTTCATTGTATATACAAGAAATGTACATGAAAACATACACATTTTCAGTGTACATTCAAGTAATGTATATCAAAACATACACATTTACAGTGTACATTCAAGAAATGTACATCAAAACATACACATTTTCAGTATACATTCAAGAAATGTACATGAAAACATATACATTTTCATTGTACATTCAAGAAATGTATATCAAAACATACATATTTTCAGTGTACATTCCAATAATGTACATCAAAACATACACATTTTCAGTATACATTCAAGAAATGTATATAAAAAAACACATTTGCAGTGTACATTCAAGAAATGTACATCAAAGCAAACACATTTTCATTGTACACTAAAGAAATGTACATTAAACATACACATTTTCATTGTACATTCAAGAAATGAACATCAAAACATACACATTTTCATTGTACATTCAAGAAATATACATCAAGACATACACATTTTCATTGTACATTCAAGAAATGTACATCAAAACATACACATTCTCATTGTACATTCAAGAAATATACATCAAAACATACACATTTTCATTGTACACTCAAGAAATGTACATCAAAACATACACATTTTCATTGTACACTCCAGAAATGTACATCAAAACATACACATTTTCATTGTACATTCAAGAAATGTATATCAAAACATACACATTTTCATTGTACATTCAAGAAATGTACATCAAAACATACACATTTTCATTGTACATTCAAGAAATGTACATCAAAACATACACAACTTCATTGTACATTCAAGGAATGTACATCAAAACATACACATTTTCATTGTACATTCAAGAAATGTACATCAAAACACACACATTTTCAGTGTACATTCAAGAAATGTATATCAAAACATACACATTTTCAGTGTACATTCAAGAAATGTACATCAAAACATACAAATTTTCATTGTATATACAAGAAATGTACATCAAAACATACACATCTTCATTGTACATTAAAGAAATGTATATCAAAACCTACACATTTTCAGTGTACATTCAAGAAATGTACATCAAAACATACACATTTTCATTGTACACTCAAGAAATGTACATCAAAACATACACATTTTCAGTGCACATTCAAGAAATGTATATCAAATCATACACATTTTCATTTTACGTTCCAGAAATGTACATCAAAGCATACACATTTTCAGTGTACATTCAAGAAATGTATATCAAAAAATACACATTTTCAGTGTACATTCAAGAAATGTGCATCAAAGCAAACACATTTTCATTGTACACTAAAGAAATGTACATCAAAACATACACATTTTCATTGTACATTCAAGAAATGCTCATTAAAACATACACATTTTCATTGTACATTCAAGAAATATACATCAAAATATACACATTTTCATTGTACATTCAAGAAATGTACATCAAAAAATACACATTTTGATTGTACACTCAAGAAATGTACATCAAAACATACACATTTTCATTGTACACTCAAGAAATGTACATCAAAACATACACATTTTCATTGTACATTCAAGAAATTTATATCAAAACATACACATTTTCATTGTACATTCAAGAAATGTACATCAAAACATACACATTTTCATTGTACATTCCAGAAATGTACATCAAAACATACACATTTTCATTGTACATTCAAAGAATGTACATCAAAACATACACACTTTCATTGTACATTCAAGAAATGTACATCAAAACGCACACATTTTCAGTGTACATTCAAGAAATGTATATCAAAACATACACATTTTCAGTGTACATTCAAGAAATGTACATCAAAACATACAAATTTTCATTGTATATACAAGAAATGTACATCAACACATACACATTTTCATTGTACATTCAAGAAATGTACATCAAAACATACACATTTTCATTGTACATTCAAGGAATGTACATCAAAACATACACATTTTCATTGTACATTCAAGAAATGTACATCAAAACACATTTTCAGTGTACTTTCAAGAAATGTATATCAAAACATACACATTATCTGTGTACATTCAAGAAATGTACATCAAAACATACAAATTTTCATTGTATATACAAGAAATGTACATCAAAACATACACATTTTCATTGTACACTAAAGAAATGTACATCAAAACATACACATTTTCAGTGTACATTCAAGAAATGTACATCAAAACATATACATTTTCATTGTATATACAAGAAATGTACATCAAAACATACACATTTTCAGTGTACATTCAGGAAATGTACATGAAAACATATACATTTTATTTGTACATTCAAGAAATCTATATCAAAACATACACATTTTCAGATTACATTCAAGAAATGTACATCAAAACATACACATTTTCATTGTATATACAAGAAATGTACATCAAAACATATACATTTTCATTGTATATACAAGAAATGTACATCAAAACATACACATTTTCAGTGTACATTCAGGAAATGTACATGAAAACATATACATTTTATTTGTACATTCAAGAAATCTATATCAAAACATACACATTTTCAGATTACATTCAAGAAATGTACATCAAAACATACACATTTTCATTGTATATACAAGAAATGTACATCAAAACATATACATTTTCATTGTATATACAAGAAATGTACATCAAAACATACACATTTTCAGTGTACATTCAAGAAATGTATATCAAAACATACACATTTACAGTGTACATTCAAGAAATGTACATCAAAAACTACACATTTTCAGTATACATTCAAGAAATGTACATCAAAACATACACATTTTCATTGTACATTCAAGAAATGTATATCAAAACATACACATTTTCAGTGTACATTCAAGAAATGTACATCAAAACATACACATTTTCATTGTATATACAACAAATGTACATCAAAACATACACATTTTCATTGTATATACAAGAAATGTACATCAAAACATACACATTTTCAGTGTACACTAAAGAAATATACATCAAAACATACACATCTTCATTGTACATTCAAGAAATGTAGATCAAAACATTCACATTTTCATTGTACATGCAAGAAATATACATCAAAACATACACATTTTCATTGTACATTCAAGAAATGTATATCAAAACATACACATTTTCAGATTACATTCAAGAAATGTACATCAAAACATACACATTTTCATTGTATATACAAGAAATCTACATCAAAACATACACATTTTCAGTGTACATTCAAGAAATGTACATCAAAACATATACATTTTCATTGTATATACAAGAAATGTACATGAAAACATACACATTTTCAGTGTACATTCAAGTAATGTATATCAAAACATACACATTTACAGTGTACATTCAAGAAATGTACATCAAAACATACACATTTTCAGTATACATTCAAGAAATGTACATGAAAACATATACATTTTCATTGTACATTCAAGAAATGTATATCAAAACATACATATTTTCAGTGTACATTCCAATAATGTACATCAAAACATACACATTTTCAGTGTACATTCAAGAAATGTATATAAAAAAAACACATTTGCAGTGTACATTCAAGAAATGTACATCAAAGCAAACACATTTTCATTGTACACTAAAGAAATGTACATTAAACATACACATTTTCATTGTACATTCAAGAAATGCACATCAAAACATACACATTTTCATTGTACATTCAAGAAATATACATCAAGACATACACATTTTCATTGTACATTCAAGAAATGTACATCAAAACATACACATTCTCATTGTACATTCAAGAAATATACATCAAAACATACACATTTTCATTGTACACTCAAGAATTGTACATCAAAACATACACATTTTCATTGTACACTCCAGAAATGTACATCAAAACATACACATTTTCATTGTACATTCAAGAAATGTATATCAAAACATACACATTTTCATTGTACATTCAAGAAATGTACATCAAAACATACACATTTTCATTGTACATTCAAGAAATGTACATCAAAACATACACAACTTCATTGTACATTCAAGGAATGTACATCAAAACATACACATTTTCATTGTACATTCAAGAAATGTACATCAAAACACACACATTTTCAGTGTACATTCAAGAAATGTATATCAAAACATACACATTTTCAGTGTACATTCAAGTAATGTACATCAAAACATACAAATTTTCATTGTATATACAAGAAATGTACATCAAAACATACACATCTTCATTGTACATTAAAGAAATGTATATCAAAACCTACACATTTTCAGTGTACATTCAAGAAATGTACATCAAAACATACACATTTTCATTGTACACTCAAGAAATGTACATCAAAACATACACATTTTCAGTGCACATTCAAGAAATGTATATCAAATCATACACATTTTCATTTTACGTTCCAGAAATGTACATCAAAGCATACACATTTTCAGTGTACATTCAAGAAATGTATATCAAAAAATACACATTTTCAGTGTACATTCAAGAAATGTGCATCAAAGCAAACACATTTTCATTGTACACTAAAGAAATGTACATCAAAACATACACATTTTCATTGTACATTCAAGAAATGCTCATTAAAACATACACATTTTCATTGTACATTCAAGAAATATACATCAAAATATACACATTTTCATTGTACATTCAAGAAATGTACATCAAAAAATACACATTTTGATTGTACACTCAAGAAATGTACATCAAAACATACACATTTTCATTGTACACTCAAGAAATGTACATCAAAACATACACATTTTCATTGTACATTCAAGAAATTTATATCAAAACATACACATTTTCATTGTACATTCAAGAAATGTACATCAAAACATACGCATTTTCATTGTACATTCCAGAAATGTACATCAAAACATACACATTTTCATTGTACATTCAAAGAATGTACATCAAAACATACACACTTTCATTGTACATTCAAGAAATGTACATCAAAACGCACACATTTTCAGTGTACATTCAAGAAATGTATATCAAAACATACACATTTTCAGTGTACATTCAAGAAATGTACATCAAAACATACAAATTTTCATTGTATATACAAGAAATGTACATCAACACATACACATTTTCATTGTACATTCAAGAAATGTACATCAAAACATACACATTTTCATTGTACATTCAAGGAATGTACATCAAAACATACACATTTTCATTGTACATTCAAGAAATGTACATCAAAACACATTTTCAGTGTACTTTCAAGAAATGTATATCAAAACATACACATTATCTGTGTACATTCAAGAAATGTACATCAAAACATACAAATTTTCATTGTATATACAAGAAATGTACATCAAAACATACACATTTTCATTGTACACTAAAGAAATGTACATCAAAACATACACATTTTCAGTGTACATTCAAGAAATGTACATCAAAACATATACATTTTCATTGTATATACAAGAAATGTACATCAAAACATACACATTTTCAGTGTACATTCAGGAAATGTACATGAAAACATATACATTTTCATTGTACATTCAAGAAATGTATATCAAAACATACACATTTTCAGATTACATTCAAGAAATGTACATCAAAACATACACATTTTCATTGTATATACAAGAATTGTACATCAAAACATACACATTTTCAGTGTACATTCAAGAAATGTATATCAAAACATACACATTTACAGTGTACATTCAAGAAATGTACATCAAAAACTACACATTTTCAGTATACATTCAAGAAATGTACATCAAAACATACACATTTTCATTGTACATTCAAGAAATGTATATCAAAACATACACATTTTCAGTGTACATTCAAGAAATGTACATCAAAACATACACATTTTCATTGTATATACAACAAATGTACATCAAAACATACACATTTTCATTGTATATACAAGAAATGTACATCAAAACGTACACATTTTCAGTGTACACTAAAGAAATGTACATCAAAACATACACATTTTCATTGTACATTCAAGAAATGTAGATCAAAACATTCACATTTTCATTGTACATGCAAGAAATATACATCAAAACATACACATTTTCATTGTACATTCAAGAAATGTATATCAAAACATACACATTTTCAGATTACATTCAAGAAATGTACATCAAAACATACACATTTTCATTGTATATACAAGAAATGTACATCAAAACATACACATTTTCAGTGTACATTCAAGAAATGTACATCAAAACATATACATTTTCATTGTATATACAAGAAATGTACATGAAAACGTACACATTTTCAGTGTACATTCAAGTAATGTATATCAAAACATACACATTTACGGTGTACATACAAGAAGTGTACATCAAAACATACACATTTTCAGTATACATTCAAGAAATGTACATCAAAACATATACATTTTCATTGTACATTCAAGAAATGTATATCAAAACATACATATTTTCAGTGTACATTCCAATAATGTACATCAAAACATACACATTTTCAGTGTACATTCAAGAAATGTATATAAAAAAAACACATTTTCAGTGTACACTAAAGAAATGTACATCAAAACATACACATTTTCAGTGTACATTCAAGAAATGTACATCAAAACATATACATTTTCATTGTATATACAAGAAATGTACATCAAAACATACACATTTTCAGTGTACATTCAGGAAATGTACATGAAAACATATACATTTTATTTGTACATTCAAGAAATCTATATCAAAACATACACATTTTCAGATTACATTCAAGAAATGTACATCAAAACATACACATTTTCATTGTATATACAAGAAATGTACATCAAAACATATACATTTTCATTGTATATACAAGAAATGTACATCAAAACATACACATTTTCAGTGTACATTCAAGAAATGTATATCAAAACATACACATTTACAGTGTACATTCAAGAAATGTACATCAAAAACTACACATTTTCAGTATACATTCAAGAAATGTACATCAAAACATACACATTTTCATTGTACATTCAAGAAATGTATATCAAAACATACACATTTTCAGTGTACATTCAAGAAATGTACATCAAAACATACACATTTTCATTGTATATACAACAAATGTACATCAAAACATACACATTTTCATTGTATATACAAGAAATGTACATCAAAACATACACATTTTCAGTGTACACTAAAGAAATATACATCAAAACATACACATTTTCATTGTACATTCAAGAAATGTAGATCAAAACATTCACATTTTCATTGTACATGCAAGAAATATACATCAAAACATACACATTTTCATTGTACATTCAAGAAATGTATATCAAAACATACACATTTTCAGATTACATTCAAGAAATGTACATCAAAACATACACATTTTCATTGTATATACAAGAAATCTACATCAAAACATACACATTTTCAGTGTACATTCAAGAAATGTACATCAAAACATATACATTTTCATTGTATATACAAGAAATGTACATGAAAACATACACATTTTCAGTGTACATTCAAGTAATGTATATCAAAACATACACATTTACAGTGTACATTCAAGAAATGTACATCAAAACATACACATTTTCAGTATACATTCAAGAAATGTACATGAAAACATATACATTTTCATTGTACATTCAAGAAATGTATATCAAAACATACATATTTTCAGTGTACATTCCAATAATGTACATCAAAACATACACATTTTCAGTGTACATTCAAGAAATGTATATAAAAAAAACACATTTGCAGTGTACATTCAAGAAATGTACATCAAAGCAAACACATTTTCATTGTACACTAAAGAAATGTACATTAAACATACACATTTTCATTGTACATTCAAGAAATGTACATCAAAACACACACATTTTCAGTGTACATTCAAGAAATGTATATCAAAACATACACATTTTCAGTGTACATTCAAGTAATGTACATCAAAACATACAAATTTTCATTGTATATACAAGAAATGTACATCAAAACATACACATCTTCATTGTACATTAAAGAAATGTATATCAAAACCTACACATTTTCAGTGTACATTCAAGAAATGTACATCAAAACATACACATTTTCATTGTACACTCAAGAAATGTACATCAAAACATACACATTTTCAGTGCACATTCAAGAAATGTATATCAAATCATACACATTTTCATTTTACGTTCCAGAAATGTACATCAAAGCATACACATTTTCAGTGTACATTCAAGAAATGTATATCAAAAAATACACATTTTCAGTGTACATTCAAGAAATGTGCATCAAAGCAAACACATTTTCATTGTACACTAAAGAAATGTACATCAAAACATACACATTTTCATTGTACATTCGAGAAATGCTCATTAAAACATACACATTTTCATTGTACATTCAAGAAATATACATCAAAATATACACATTTTCATTGTACATTCAAGAAATGTACATCAAAAAATACACATTTTGATTGTACACTCAAGAAATGTACATCAAAACATACACATTTTCATTGTACACTCAAGAAATGTACATCAAAACATACACATTTTCATTGTACATTCAAGAAATTTATATCAAAACATACACATTTTCATTGTACATTCAAGAAATGTACATCAAAACATACGCATTTTCATTGTACATTCCAGAAATGTACATCAAAACATACACATTTTCATTGTACATTCAAAGAATGTACATCAAAACATACACACTTTCATTGTACATTCAAGAAATGTACATCAAAACGCACACATTTTCAGTGTACATTCAAGAAATGTATATCAAAACATACACATTTTCAGTGTACATTCAAGAAATGTACATCAAAACATACAAATTTTCATTGTATATACAAGAAATGTACATCAACACATACACATTTTCATTGTACATTCAAGAAATGTACATCAAAACATACACATTTTCATTGTACATTCAAGGAATGTACATCAAAACATACACATTTTCATTGTACATTCAAGAAATGTACATCAAAACACATTTTCAGTGTACTTTCAAGAAATGTATATCAAAACATACACATTATCTGTGTACATTCAAGAAATGTACATCAAAACATACAAATTTTCATTGTATATACAAGAAATGTACATCAAAACATACACATTTTCATTGTACACTAAAGAAATGTACATCAAAACATACACATTTTCAGTGTACATTCAAGAAATGTACATCAAAACATATACATTTTCATTGTATATACAAGAAATGTACATCAAAACATACACATTTTCAGTGTACATTCAGGAAATGTACATGAAAACATATACATTTTCATTGTACATTCAAGAAATGTATATCAAAACATACACATTTTCAGATTACATTCAAGAAATGTACATCAAAACATACACATTTTCATTGTATATACAAGAATTGTACATCAAAACATACACATTTTCAGTGTACATTCAAGAAATGTATATCAAAACATACACATTTACAGTGTACATTCAAGAAATGTACATCAAAAACTACACATTTTCAGTATACATTCAAGAAATGTACATCAAAACATACACATTTTCATTGTACATTCAAGAAATGTATATCAAAACATACACATTTTCAGTGTACATTCAAGAAATGTACATCAAAACATACACATTTTCATTGTATATACAACAAATGTACATCAAAACATACACATTTTCATTGTATATACAAGAAATGTACATCAAAACGTACACATTTTCAGTGTACACTAAAGAAATGTACATCAAAACATACACATTTTCATTGTACATTCAAGAAATGTAGATCAAAACATTCACATTTTCATTGTACATGCAAGAAATATACATCAAAACATACACATTTTCATTGTACATTCAAGAAATGTATATCAAAACATACACATTTTCAGATTACATTCAAGAAATGTACATCAAAACATACACATTTTCATTGTATATACAAGAAATGTACATCAAAACATACACATTTTCAGTGTACATTCAAGAAATGTACATCAAAACATATACATTTTCATTGTATATACAAGAAATGTACATGAAAACGTACACATTTTCAGTGTACATTCAAGTAATGTATATCAAAACATACACATTTACGGTGTACATACAAGAAATGTACATCAAAACATACACATTTTCAGTATACATTCAAGAAATGTACATCAAAACATATACATTTTCATTGTACATTCAAGAAATGTATATCAAAACATACATATTTTCAGTGTACATTCCAATAATGTACATCAAAACATACACATTTTCAGTGTACATTCAAGAAATGTATATAAAAAAAACACATTTTCAGTGTACACTAAAGAAATGTACATCAAAACATACACATTTTCAGTGTACATTCAAGAAATGTACATCAAAACATATACATTTTCATTGTATATACAAGAAATGTACATCAAAACATACACATTTTCAGTGTACATTCAGGAAATGTACATGAAAACATATACATTTTATTTGTACATTCAAGAAATCTATATCAAAACATACACATTTTCAGATTACATTCAAGAAATGTACATCAAAACATACACATTTTCATTGTATATACAAGAAATGTACATCAAAACATATACATTTTCATTGTATATACAAGAAATGTACATCAAAACATACACATTTTCAGTGTACATTCAAGAAATGTATATCAAAACATACACATTTACAGTGTACATTCAAGAAATGTACATCAAAAACTACACATTTTCAGTATACATTCAAGAAATGTACATCAAAACATACACATTTTCATTGTACATTCAAGAAATGTATATCAAAACATACACATTTTCAGTGTACATTCAAGAAATGTACATCAAAACATACACATTTTCATTGTATATACAACAAATGTACATCAAAACATACACATTTTCATTGTATATACAAGAAATGTACATCAAAACATACACATTTTCAGTGTACACTAAAGAAATATACATCAAAACATACACATTTTCATTGTACATTCAAGAAATGTAGATCAAAACATTCACATTTTCATTGTACATGCAAGAAATATACATCAAAACATACACATTTTCATTGTACATTCAAGAAATGTATATCAAAACATACACATTTTCAGATTACATTCAAGAAATGTACATCAAAACATACACATTTTCATTGTATATACAAGAAATCTACATCAAAACATACACATTTTCAGTGTACATTCAAGAAATGTACATCAAAACATATACATTTTCATTGTATATACAAGAAATGTACATGAAAACATACACATTTTCAGTGTACATTCAAGTAATGTATATCAAAACATACACATTTACAGTGTACATTCAAGAAATGTACATCAAAACATACACATTTTCAGTATACATTCAAGAAATGTACATGAAAACATATACATTTTCATTGTACATTCAAGAAATGTATATCAAAACATACATATTTTCAGTGTACATTCCAATAATGTACATCAAAACATACACATTTTCAGTGTACATTCAAGAAATGTATATAAAAAAAACACATTTGCAGTGTACATTCAAGAAATGTACATCAAAGCAAACACATTTTCATTGTACACTAAAGAAATGTACATTAAACATACACATTTTCATTGTACATTCAAGAAATGCACATCAAAACATACACATTTTCATTGTACATTCAAGAAATATACATCAAGACATACACATTTTCATTGTACATTCAAGAAATGTACATCAAAACATACACATTCTCATTGTACATTCAAGAAATATACATCAAAACATACACATTTTCATTGTACACTCAAGAAATGTACATCAAAACATACACATTTTCATTGTACACTCCAGAAATGTACATCAAAACATACACATTTTCATTGTACATTCAAGAAATGTATATCAAAACATACACATTTTCATTGTACATTCAAGAAATGTACATCAAAACATACACATTTTCATTGTACATTCAAGAAATGTACATCAAAACATACACAACTTCATTGTACATTCAAGGAATGTACATCAAAACATACACATTTTCATTGTACATTCAAGAAATGTACATCAAAACACACACATTTTCAGTGTACAGTCAAGAAATGTATATCAAAACATACACATTTTCAGTGTACATTCAAGAAATGTACATCAAAACATACAAATTTTCATTGTATATACAAGAAATGTACATCAAAACATACACATCTTCATTGTACATTAAAGAAATGTATATCAAAACCTACACATTTTCAGTGTACATTCAAGAAATGTACATCAAAACATACACATTTTCATTGTACACTCAAGAAATGTACATCAAAACATACACATTTTCAGTGCACATTCAAGAAATGTATATCAAATCATACACATTTTCATTTTACGTTCCAGAAATGTACATCAAAGCATACACATTTTCAGTGTACATTCAAGAAATGTATATCAAAAAATACACATTTTCAGTGTACATTCAAGAAATGTGCATCAAAGCAAACACATTTTCATTGTACACTAAAGAAATGTACATCAAAACATACACATTTTCATTGTACATTCAAGAAATGCTCATTAAAACATACACATTTTCATTGTACATTCAAGAAATATACATCAAAATATACACATTTTCATTGTACATTCAAGAAATGTACATCAAAAAATACACATTTTGATTGTACACTCAAGAAATGTACATCAAAACATACACATTTTCATTGTACACTCAAGAAATGTACATCAAAACATACACATTTTCATTGTACATTCAAGAAATTTATATCAAAACATACACATTTTCATTGTACATTCAAGAAATGTACATCAAAACATACGCATTTTCATTGTACATTCCAGAAATGTATATCAAAACATACACATTTTCATTGTACATTCAAAGAATGTACATCAAAACATACACACTTTCATTGTACATTCAAGAAATGTACATCAAAACGCACACATTTTCAGTGTACATTCAAGAAATGTATATCAAAACATACACATTTTCAGTGTACATTCAAGAAATGTACATCAAAACATACAAATTTTCATTGTATATACAAGAAATGTACATCAACACATACACATTTTCATTGTACATTCAAGAAATGTACATCAAAACATACACATTTTCATTGTACATTCAAGGAATGTACATCAAAACATACACATTTTCATTGTACATTCAAGAAATGTACATCAAAACACATTTTCAGTGTACTTTCAAGAAATGTATATCAAAACATACACATTATCTGTGTACATTCAAGAAATGTACATCAAAACATACAAATTTTCATTGTATATACAAGAAATGTACATCAAAACATACACATTTTCATTGTACACTAAAGAAATGTACATCAAAACATACACATTTTCAGTGTACATTCAAGAAATGTACATCAAAACATATACATTTTCATTGTATATACAAGAAATGTACATCAAAACATACACATTTTCAGTGTACATTCAGGAAATGTACATGAAAACATATACATTTTCATTGTACATTCAAGAAATGTATATCAAAACATACACATTTTCAGATTACATTCAAGAAATGTACATCAAAACATACACATTTTCATTGTATATACAAGAATTGTACATCAAAACATACACATTTTCAGTGTACATTCAAGAAATGTATATCAAAACATACACATTTACAGTGTACATTCAAGAAATGTACATCAAAAACTACACATTTTCAGTATACATTCAAGAAATGTACATCAAAACATACACATTTTCATTGTACATTCAAGAAATGTATATCAAAACATACACATTTTCAGTGTACATTCAAGAAATGTACATCAAAACATACACATTTTCATTGTATATACAACAAATGTACATCAAAACATACACATTTTCATTGTATATACAAGAAATGTACATCAAAACGTACACATTTTCAGTGTACACTAAAGAAATGTACATCAAAACATACACATTTTCATTGTACATTCAAGAAATGTAGATCAAAACATTCACATTTTCATTGTACATGCAAGAAATATACATCAAAACATACACATTTTCATTGTACATTCAAGAAATGTATATCAAAACATACACATTTTCAGATTACATTCAAGAAATGTACATCAAAACATACACATTTTCATTGTATATACAAGAAATGTACATCAAAACATACACATTTTCAGTGTACATTCAAGAAATGTACATCAAAACATATACATTTTCATTGTATATACAAGAAATGTACATGAAAACGTACACATTTTCAGTGTACATTCAAGTAATGTATATCAAAACATACACATTTACGGTGTACATACAAGAAATGTACATCAAAACATACACATTTTCAGTATACATTCAAGAAATGTACATCAAAACATATACATTTTCATTGTACATTCAAGAAATGTATATCAAAACATACATATTTTCAGTGTACATTCCAATAATGTACATCAAAACATACACATTTTCAGTGTACATTCAAGAAATGTATATAAAAAAAACACATTTTCAGTGTACACTAAAGAAATGTACATCAAAACATACACATTTTCAGTGTACATTCAAGAAATGTACATCAAAACATATACATTTTCATTGTATATACAAGAAATGTACATCAAAACATACACATTTTCAGTGTACATTCAGGAAATGTACATGAAAACATATACATTTTATTTGTACATTCAAGAAATCTATATCAAAACATACACATTTTCAGATTACATTCAAGAAATGTACATCAAAACATACACATTTTCATTGTATATACAAGAAATGTACATCAAAACATATACATTTTCATTGTATATACAAGAAATGTACATCAAAACATACACATTTTCAGTGTACATTCAAGAAATGTATATCAAAACATACACATTTACAGTGTACATTCAAGAAATGTACATCAAAAACTACACATTTTCAGTATACATTCAAGAAATGTACATCAAAACATACACATTTTCATTGTACATTCAAGAAATGTATATCAAAACATACACATTTTCAGTGTACATTCAAGAAATGTACATCAAAACATACACATTTTCATTGTATATACAACAAATGTACATCAAAACATACACATTTTCATTGTATATACAAGAAATGTACATCAAAACATACACATTTTCAGTGTACACTAAAGAAATATACATCAAAACATACACATTTTCATTGTACATTCAAGAAATGTAGATCAAAACATTCACATTTTCATTGTACATGCAAGAAATATACATCAAAACATACACATTTTCATTGTACATTCAAGAAATGTATATCAAAACATACACATTTTCAGATTACATTCAAGAAATGTACATCAAAACATACACATTTTCATTGTATATACAAGAAATCTACATCAAAACATACACATTTTCAGTGTACATTCAAGAAATGTACATCAAAACATATACATTTTCATTGTATATACAAGAAATGTACATGAAAACATACACATTTTCAGTGTACATTCAAGTAATGTATATCAAAACATACACATTTACAGTGTACATTCAAGAAATGTACATCAAAACATACACATTTTCAGTATACATTCAAGAAATGTACATGAAAACATATACATTTTCATTGTACATTCAAGAAATGTATATCAAAACATACATATTTTCAGTGTACATTCCAATAATGTACATCAAAACATACACATTTTCAGTGTACATTCAAGAAATGTATATAAAAAAAACACATTTGCAGTGTACATTCAAGAAATGTACATCAAAGCAAACACATTTTCATTGTACACTAAAGAAATGTACATTAAACATACACATTTTCATTGTACATTCAAGAAATGCACATCAAAACATACACATTTTCATTGTACATTCAAGAAATATACATCAAGACATACACATTTTCATTGTACATTCAAGAAATGTACATCAAAACATACACATTCTCATTGTACATTCAAGAAATATACATCAAAACATACACATTTTCATTGTACACTCAAGAAATGTACATCAAAACATACACATTTTCATTGTACACTCCAGAAATGTACATCAAAACATACACATTTTCATTGTACATTCAAGAAATGTATATCAAAACATACACATTTTCATTGTACATTCAAGAAATGTACATCAAAACATACACATTTTCATTGTACATTCAAGAAATGTACATCAAAACATACACAACTTCATTGTACATTCAAGGAATGTACATCAAAACATACACATTTTCATTGTACATTCAAGAAATGTACATCAAAACACACACATTTTCAGTGTACAGTCAAGAAATGTATATCAAAACATACACATTTTCAGTGTACATTCAAGAAATGTACATCAAAACATACAAATTTTCATTGTATATACAAGAAATGTACATCAAAACATACACATCTTCATTGTACATTAAAGAAATGTATATCAAAACCTACACATTTTCAGTGTACATTCAAGAAATGTACATCAAAACATACACATTTTCATTGTACACTCAAGAAATGTACATCAAAACATACACATTTTCAGTGCACATTCAAGAAATGTATATCAAATCATACACATTTTCATTTTACGTTCCAGAAATGTACATCAAAGCATACACATTTTCAGTGTACATTCAAGAAATGTATATCAAAAAATACACATTTTCAGTGTACATTCAAGAAATGTGCATCAAAGCAAACACATTTTCATTGTACACTAAAGAAATGTACATCAAAACATACACATTTTCATTGTACATTCAAGAAATGCTCATTAAAACATACACATTTTCATTGTACATTCAAGAAATATACATCAAAATATACACATTTTCATTGTACATTCAAGAAATGTACATCAAAAAATACACATTTTGATTGTACACTCAAGAAATGTACATCAAAACATACACATTTTCATTGTACACTCAAGAAATGTACATCAAAACATACACATTTTCATTGTACATTCAAGAAATTTATATCAAAACATACACATTTTCATTGTACATTCAAGAAATGTACATCAAAACATACACATTTTCATTGTACATTCCAGAAATGTACATCAAAACATACACATTTTCATTGTACATTCAAAGAATGTACATCAAAACATACACACTTTCATTGTACATTCAAGAAATGTACATCAAAACGCACACATTTTCAGTGTACATTCAAGAAATGTATATCAAAACATACACATTTTCAGTGTACATTCAAGAAATGTACATCAAAACATACAAATTTTCATTGTATATACAAGAAATGTACATCAACACATACACATTTTCATTGTACATTCAAGAAATGTACATCAAAACATACACATTTTCATTGTACATTCAAGGAATGTACATCAAAACATACACATTTTCATTGTACATTCAAGAAATGTACATCAAAACACATTTTCAGTGTACTTTCAAGAAATGTATATCAAAACATACACATTATCTGTGTACATTCAAGAAATGTACATCAAAACATACACAACTTCATTGTATATACAAGAAATGTACATCAAAACATACACATTTTCATTGTACACTAAAGAAATGTACATCAAAACATACACATTTTCAGTGTACATTCAAGAAATGTACATCAAAACATATACATTTTCATTGTATATACAAGAAATGTACATCAAAACATACACATTTTCAGTGTACATTCAGGAAATGTACATGAAAACATATACATTTTCATTGTACATTCAAGAAATGTATATCAAAACATACACATTTTCAGATTACATTCAAGAAATGTACATCAAAACATACACATTTTCATTGTATATACAAGAATTGTACATCAAAACATACACATTTTCAGTGTACATTCAAGAAATGTATATCAAAACATACACATTTACAGTGTACATTCAAGAAATGTACATCAAAAACTACACATTTTCAGTATACATTCAAGAAATGTACATCAAAACATACACATTTTCATTGTACATTCAAGAAATGTATATCAAAACATACACATTTTCAGTGTACATTCAAGAAATGTACATCAAAACATACACATTTTCATTGTATATACAACAAATGTACATCAAAACATACACATTTTCATTGTATATACAAGAAATGTACATCAAAACGTACACATTTTCAGTGTACACTAAAGAAATGTACATCAAAACATACACATTTTCATTGTACATTCAAGAAATGTAGATCAAAACATTCACATTTTCATTGTACATGCAAGAAATATACATCAAAACATACACATTTTCATTGTACATTCAAGAAATGTATATCAAAACATACACATTTTCAGATTACATTCAAGAAATGTACATCAAAACATACACATTTTCATTGTATATACAAGAAATGTACATCAAAACATACACATTTTCAGTGTACATTCAAGAAATGTACATCAAAACATATACATTTTCATTGTATATTCAAGAAATGTACATGAAAACATACACATTTTCAGTGTACATTCAAGTAATGTATATCAAAACATACACATTTACGGTGTACATACAAGAAATGTACATCAAAACATACACATTTTCAGTATACATTCAAGAAATGTACATCAAAACATATACATTTTCATTGTACATTCAAGAAATGTATATCAAAACATACATATTTTCAGTGTACATTCCAATAATGTACATCAAAACATACACATTTTCAGTGTACATTCAAGAAATGTATATAAAAAAAACACATTTTCAGTGTACACTCAAGAAATGTACATCAAAACACACATTTTCATTGTACATTCAAGAAATGTGTATCAAAACATACACATTTTCATTGTACATTCAAGAAATGTACATCAAAACATACACATTTTCATTGTACATTCAAGAAATGTACATCAAAACATACACATTTTCATTGTACATTCAATTAATGTACATCAAAACATACACATTTTCATTGTACATTCAAGAAATGTACATCAAAACATTCACATTTTCATTGTACATGCAAGAAATATACATCAAAACATACACATTTTCATTGTACATTCAAGAAATGTATATCAAAACATACACATTTTCAGATTACATTCAAGAAATGTACATCAAAACATACACATTTTCATTGTATATACAAGAAATGTACATCAAAACATACACATTTTCAGTGTACATTCAAGAAATGTACATCAAAACATATACACTTTCATTGTATATACAAGAAATGTACATGAAAACATACACATTTTCAGTGTACATTCAAGTAATGTATATCAAAACATACACATTTACAGTGTACATTCAAGAAATGTACATCAAAACATACACATTTTCAGTATACATTCAAGAAATGTACATGAAAACATATACATTTTCATTGTACATTCAAGAAATGTATATCAAAACATACATATTTTCAGTGTACATTCCAATAACGTACATCAAAACATACACATTTTCAGTGTACATTCAAGAAATGTATATAAAAAAAACACATTTGCGGTGTACATTCAAGAAATGTACATCAAAGCAAACACATTTTCATTGTACACTAAAGAAATGTACATTAAACATACACATTTTCATTGTACATTCAAGAAATGCACATCAAAACATACACATTTTCATTGTACATTCAAGAAATATACATCAAGACATACACATTTTCATTGTACATTCAAGAAATGTACATCAAAACATACACATTCTCATTGTACATTCAAGAAATATACATCAAAACATACACATTTTCATTGTACACTCAAGAAATGTACATCAAAACATACACATTTTCATTGTACATTCAAGAAATGTACATCAAAACATACACATTTTCATTGTACATTCAAGAAATGTACATCAAAACATACACATTTTCATTGTACATTCAAGGAATGTACATCAAAACATACACATTTTCATTGTACATTCAAGAAATATACATCAAAACACACACATTTTCAGTGTACATTCAAGAAACGTATATCAAAACATACACATTTTCAGTGTACATTCAAGAAATGTACATCAAAACATACAAATTTTCATTGTATATACAAGAAATGTACATCAAAACATACACATCTTCATTGTACATTAAAGAAATGTATATCAAAACCTACACATTTTCAGTGTACATTCAAGAAATGTACATCAAAACATACACATTTTCATTGTACACTCAAGAAATGTACATCAAAACATACACATTTTCAGTGCACATTCAAGAAATGTATATCAAATCATACACATTTTCATTTTACGTTCCAGAAATGTACATCAAAGCATACACATTTTCAGTGTACATTCAAGAAATGTATATCAAAAAATACACATTTTCAGTGTACATTCAAGAAATGTGCATCAAAGCAAACACATTTTCATTGTACACTAAAGAAATGTACATCAAAACATACACATTTTCATTGTACATTCAAGAAATGCTCATTAAAACATACACATTTTCATTGTACATTCAAGAAATATACATCAAAATATACACATTTTCATTGTACATTCAAGAAATGTACATCAAAAAATACACATTTTGATTGTACACTCAAGAAATGTACATCAAAACATACACATTTTCATTGTACACTCAAGAAATGTACATCAAAACATACACATTTTCATTGTACATTCAAGAAAGTTATATCAAAACATACACATTTTCATTGTACATTCAAGAAATGTACATCAAAACATACACATTTTCATTGTACATTCCAGAAATGTACATCAAAACATACACATTTTCATTGTACATTCAAAGAATGTACATCAAAACATACACACTTTCATTGTACATTCAAGAAATGTACTTCAAAACGCACACATTTTCAGTGTACATTCAAGAAATGTATATCAAAACATACACATTTTCAGTGTACATTCAAGAAATGTACATCAAAGCATACAAATTTTCATTGTATATACAAGAAATGTACATCAACACATACACATTTTCATTGTACATTCAAGAAATGTACATCAAAACATACACATTTTCATTGTACATTCAAGGATGTACATCAAAACATACACATTTTCATTGTACATTCAAGAAATGTACATCAAAACACATTTTCAGTGTACTTTCAAGAAATGTATATCAAAACATACACATTATCTGTGTACATTCAAGAAATGTACATCAAAACATACAAATTTTCATTGTATATACAAGAAATGTACATCAAAACATACACATTTTCATTGTACACTAAAGAAATGTACATCAAAACATACACATTTTCAGTGTACATTCAAGAAATGTACATCAAAACATATACATTTTCATTGTATATACAAGAAATGTACATCAAAACATACACATTTTCAGTGTACATTCAGGAAATGTACATGAAAACAAATACATTTTCATTGTACATTCAAGAAATGTATATCAAAACATACACATTTTCAGATTACATTCAAGAAATGTACATCAAAACATACACATTTTCATTGTATATACAAGAATTGTACATCAAAACATACACATTTTCAGTGTACATTCAAGAAATGTATATCAAAACATACACATTTACAGTGTACATTCAAGAAATGTACATCAAAAACTACACATTTTCAGCATACATTCAAGAAATGTACATCAAAACATACACATTTTCATTGTACATTCAAGAAATGTATATCAAAACATACACATTTTCAGTGTACATTCAAGAATTGTACATCAAACTATACACATTTTCATTGTATATACAACAAATGTACTTCAAAACATACACATTTTCATTGTATATACAAGAAATGTACATCAAAACATACACATTTTCAGTGTACATTCAAGAAATGTATATCAAAACATACACATTTACAGTGTACATTCAAGAAATGTACATCAAAAACTACACATTTTCAGTATACATTCAAGAAATGTACATCAAAACATACACATTTTCATTGTACATTCAAGAAATGTATATCAAAACATACACATTTTCAGTGTACATTCAAGAAATGTACATCAAAACATACACATTTTCATTGTATATACAACAAATGTACATCAAAACATACACATTTTCATTGTATATACAAGAAATGTACATCAAAACATACACATTTTCAGTGTACACTAAAGAAATATACATCAAAACATACACATTTTCATTGTACATTCAAGAAATGTAGATCAAAACATTCACATTTTCATTGTACATGCAAGAAATATACATCAAAACATACACATTTTCATTGTACATTCAAGAAATGTATATCAAAACATACACATTTTCAGATTACATTCAAGAAATGTACATCAAAACATACACATTTTCATTGTATATACAAGAAATCTACATCAAAACATACACATTTTCAGTGTACATTCAAGAAATGTACATCAAAACATATACATTTTCATTGTATATACAAGAAATGTACATGAAAACATACACATTTTCAGTGTACATTCAAGTAATGTATATCAAAACATACACATTTACAGTGTACATTCAAGAAATGTACATCAAAACATACACATTTTCAGTATACATTCAAGAAATGTACATGAAAACATATACATTTTCATTGTACATTCAAGAAATGTATATCAAAACATACATATTTTCAGTGTACATTCCAATAATGTACATCAAAACATACACATTTTCAGTGTACATTCAAGAAATGTATATAAAAAAAACACATTTGCAGTGTACATTCAAGAAATGTACATCAAAGCAAACACATTTTCATTGTACACTAAAGAAATGTACATTAAACATACACATTTTCATTGTACATTCAAGAAATGCACATCAAAACATACACATTTTCATTGTACATTCAAGAAATATACATCAAGACATACACATTTTCATTGTACATTCAAGAAATGTACATCAAAACATACACATTCTCATTGTACATTCAAGAAATATACATCAAAACATACACATTTTCATTGTACACTCAAGAAATGTACATCAAAACATACACATTTTCATTGTACACTCCAGAAATGTACATCAAAACATACACATTTTCATTGTACATTCAAGAAATGTATATCAAAACATACACATTTTCATTGTACATTCAAGAAATGTACATCAAAACATACACATTTTCATTGTACATTCCAGAAATGTACATCAAAACATACACATTTTCATTGTACATTCAAAGAATGTACATCAAAACATACACACTTTCATTGTACATTCAAGAAATGTACTTCAAAACGCACACATTTTCAGTGTACATTCAAGAAATGTATATCAAAACATACACATTTTCAGTGTACATTCAAGAAATGTACATCAAAGCATACAAATTTTCATTGTATATACAAGAAATGTACATCAACACATACACATTTTCATTGTACATTCAAGAAATGTACATCAAAACATACACATTTTCATTGTACATTCAAGGATGTACATCAAAACATACACATTTTCATTGTACATTCAAGAAATGTACATCAAAACACATTTTCAGTGTACTTTCAAGAAATGTATATCAAAACATACACATTATCTGTGTACATTCAAGAAATGTACATCAAAACATACAAATTTTCATTGTATATACAAGAAATGTACATCAAAACATACACATTTTCATTGTACACTAAAGAAATGTACATCAAAACATACACATTTTCAGTGTACATTCAAGAAATGTACATCAAAACATATACATTTTCATTGTATATACAAGAAATGTACATCAAAACATACACATTTTCAGTGTACATTCAGGAAATGTACATGAAAACAAATACATTTTCATTGTACATTCAAGAAATGTATATCAAAACATACACATTTTCAGATTACATTCAAGAAATGTACATCAAAACATACACATTTTCATTGTATATACAAGAATTGTACATCAAAACATACACATTTTCAGTGTACATTCAAGAAATGTATATCAAAACATACACATTTACAGTGTACATTCAAGAAATGTACATCAAAAACTACACATTTTCAGTATACATTCAAGAAATGTACATCAAAACATACACATTTTCATTGTACATTCAAGAAATGTATATCAAAACATACACATTTTCAGTGTACATTCAAGAATTGTACATCAAACTATACACATTTTCATTGTATATACAACAAATGTACTTCAAAACATACACATTTTCATTGTATATACAAGAAATGTACATCAAAACATACACATTTTCAGTGTACATTCAAGAAATGTATATCAAAACATACACATTTACAGTGTACATTCAAGAAATGTACATCAAAAACTACACATTTTCAGTATACATTCAAGAAATGTACATCAAAACATACACATTTTCATTGTACATTCAAGAAATGTATATCAAAACATACACATTTTCAGTGTACATTCAAGAAATGTACATCAAAACATACACATTTTCATTGTATATACAACAAATGTACATCAAAACATACACATTTTCATTGTATATACAAGAAATGTACATCAAAACATACACATTTTCAGTGTACACTAAAGAAATATACATCAAAACATACACATTTTCATTGTACATTCAAGAAATGTAGATCAAAACATTCACATTTTCATTGTACATGCAAGAAATATACATCAAAACATACACATTTTCATTGTACATTCAAGAAATGTATATCAAAACATACACATTTTCAGATTACATTCAAGAAATGTACATCAAAACATACACATTTTCATTGTATATACAAGAAATCTACATCAAAACATACACATTTTCAGTGTACATTCAAGAAATGTACATCAAAACATATACATTTTCATTGTATATACAAGAAATGTACATGAAAACATACACATTTTCAGTGTACATTCAAGTAATGTATATCAAAACATACACATTTACAGTGTACATTCAAGAAATGTACATCAAAACATACACATTTTCAGTATACATTCAAGAAATGTACATGAAAACATATACATTTTCATTGTACATTCAAGAAATGTATATCAAAACATACATATTTTCAGTGTACATTCCAATAATGTACATCAAAACATACACATTTTCAGTGTACATTCAAGAAATGTATATAAAAAAAACACATTTGCAGTGTACATTCAAGAAATGTACATCAAAGCAAACACATTTTCATTGTACACTAAAGAAATGTACATTAAACATACACATTTTCATTGTACATTCAAGAAATGCACATCAAAACATACACATTTTCATTGTACATTCAAGAAATATACATCAAGACATACACATTTTCATTGTACATTCAAGAAATGTACATCAAAACATACACATTCTCATTGTACATTCAAGAAATATACATCAAAACATACACATTTTCATTGTACACTCAAGAAATGTACATCAAAACATACACATTTTCATTGTACACTCCAGAAATGTACATCAAAACATACACATTTTCATTGTACATTCAAGAAATGTATATCAAAACATACACATTTTCATTGTACATTCAAGAAATGTACATCAAAACATACACATTTTCATTGTACATTCAAGAAATGTACATCAAAACATACACAACTTCATTGTACATTCAAGGAATGTACATCAAAACATACACATTTTCATTGTACATTCAAGAAATGTACATCAAAACACACACATTTTCAGTGTACATTCAAGAAATGTATATCAAAACATACACATTTTCAGTGTACATTCAAGAAATGTACATCAAAACATACAAATTTTCATTGTATATACAAGAAATGTACATCAAAACATACACATCTTCATTGTACATTAAAGAAATGTATATCAAAACCTACACATTTTCAGTGTACATTCAAGAAATGTACATCAAAGCATACACATTTTCATTGTACACTCAAGAAATGTACATCAAAACATACACATTTTCAGTGCACATTCAAGAAATGTATATCAAATCATACACATTTTCATTTTACGTTCCAGAAATGTACATCAAAGCATACACATTTTCAGTGTACATTCAAGAAATGTATATCAAAAAATACACATTTTCAGTGTACATTCAAGAAATGTGCATCAAAGCAAACACATTTTCATTGTACACTAAAGAAATGTACATCAAAACATACACATTTTCATTGTACATTCAAGAAATGCTCATTAAAACATACACATTTTCATTGTACATTCAAGAAATATACATCAAAATATACACATTTTCATTGTACATTCAAGAAATGTACATCAAAAAATACACATTTTGATTGTACACTCAAGAAATGTACATCAAAACATACACATTTTCATTGTACACTCAAGAAATGTACATCAAAACATACACATTTTCATTGTACATTCAAGAAATTTATATCAAAACATACACATTTTCATTGTACATTCAAGAAATGTACATCAAAACATACACATTTTCATTGTACATTCCAGAAATGTACATCAAAACATACACATTTTCATTGTACATTCAAAGAATGTACATCAAAACATACACACTTTCATTGTACATTCAAGAAATGTACATCAAAACGCACACATTTTCAGTGTACATTCAAGAAATGTATATCAAAACATACACATTTTCAGTGTACATTCAAGAAATGTACATCAAAACATACAAATTTTCATTGTATATACAAGAAATGTACATCAACACATACACATTTTCATTGTACATTCAAGAAATGTACATCAAAACATACACATTTTCATTGTACATTCAAGGAATGTACATCAAAACATACACATTTTCATTGTACATTCAAGAAATGTACATCAAAACACATTTTCAGTGTACTTTCAAGAAATGTATATCAAAACATACACATTATCTGTGTACATTCAAGAAATGTACATCAAAACATACAAATTTTCATTGTATATACAAGAAATGTACATCAAAACATACACATTTTCATTGTACACTAAAGAAATGTACATCAAAACATACACATTTTCAGTGTACATTCAAGAAATGTACATCAAAACATATACATTTTCATTGTATATACAAGAAATGTACATCAAAACATACACATTTTCAGTGTACATTCAGGAAATGTACATGAAAACATATACATTTTCATTGTACATTCAAGAAATGTATATCAAAGCATACACATTTTCAGATTACATTCAAGAAATGTACATCAAAACATACACATTTTCATTGTATATACAAGAATTGTACATCAAAACATACACATTTTCAGTGTACATTCAAGAAATGTATATCAAAACATACACATTTACAGTGTACATTCAAGAAATGTACATCAAAAACTACACATTTTCAGTATACATTCAAGAAATGTACATCAAAACATACACATTTTCATTGTACATTCAAGAAATGTATATCAAAACATACACATTTTCAGTGTACATTCAAGAAATGTACATCAAAACATACACATTTTCATTGTATATACAACAAATGTACATCAAAACATACACATTTTCATTGTATATACAAGAAATGTACATCAAAACGTACACATTTTCAGTGTACACTAAAGAAATGTACATCAAAACATACACATTTTCATTGTACATTCAAGAAATGTAGATCAAATCATTCACATTTTCATTGTACATGCAAGAAATATACATCAAAACATACACATTTTCATTGTACATTCAAGAAATGTATATCAAAACATACACATTTTCAGATTACATTCAAGAAATGTACATCAAAACATACACATTTTCATTGTATATACAAGAAATGTACATCAAAACATACACATTTTCAGTGTACATTCAAGAAATGTACATCAAAACATATACATTTTCATTGTATATACAAGAAATGTACATGAAAACATACACATTTTCAGTGTACATTCAAGTAATGTATATCAAAACATACACATTTACGGTGTACATACAAGAAATGTACATCAAAACATACACATTTTCAGTATACATTCAAGAAATGTACATCAAAACATATACATTTTCATTGTACATTCAAGAAATGTATATCAAAACATACATATTTTCAGTGTACATTCCAATAATGTACATCAAAACATACACATTTTCAGTGTACATTCAAGAAATGTATATAAAAAAAACACATTTTCAGTGTACACTCAAGAAATGTACATCAAAACACACATTTTCATTGTACATTCAAGAAATGTGTATCAAAACATACACATTTTCATTGTACATTCAAGAAATGTACATCAAAACATACACATTTTCATTGTACATTCAAGAAATGTACATCAAAACATACACATTTTCATTGTACATTCAATTAATGTACATCAAAACATACACATTTTCATTGTACATTCAAGAAATGTACATCAAAACATTCACATTTTCATTGTACATGCAAGAAATATACATCAAAACATACACATTTTCATTGTACATTCAAGAAATGTATATCAAAACATACACATTTTCAGATTACATTCAAGAAATGTACATCAAAACATACACATTTTCATTGTATATACAAGAAATGTACATCAAAACATACACATTTTCAGTGTACATTCAAGAAATGTACATCAAAACATATACATTTTCATTGTATATACAAGAAATGTACATGAAAACATACACATTTTCAGTGTACATTCAAGTAATGTATATCAAAACATACACATTTACAGTGTACATTCAAGAAATGTACATCAAAACATACACATTTTCAGTATACATTCAAGAAATGTACATGAAAACATATACATTTTCATTGTACATTCAAGAAATGTATATCAAAACATACATATTTTCAGTGTACATTCCAATAACGTACATCAAAACATACACATTTTCAGTGTACATTCAAGAAATGTATATAAAAAAAACACATTTGCGGTGTACATTCAAGAAATGTACATCAAAGCAAACACATTTTCATTGTACACTAAAGAAATGTACATCAAAACATACACATTTTCATTGTACATTCAAGAAATGCACATCAAAACATACACATTTTCATTGTACATTCAAGAAATATACATCAAGACATACACATTTTCATTGTACATTCAAGAAATGTACATCAAAACATACACATTCTCATTGTACATTCAAGAAATATACATCAAAACCTACACATTTTCATTGTACACTCAAGAAATGTACATCAAAACATACACATTTTCATTGTACATTCAAGAAATGTACATCAAAACATACACATTTTCATTGTACATTCAAGAAATGTACATCAAAACATACACATTTTCATTGTACATTCAAGGAATGTACATCAAAACATACACATTTTCATTGTACATTCAAGAAATATACATCAAAACACACACATTTTCAGTGTACATTCAAGAAATGTATATCAAAACATACACATTTTCAGTGTACATTCAAGAAATGTACATCAAAACATACAAATTTTCATTGTATATAATGAAATGTACATCAAAACATACACATCTTCATTGTACATTAAAAAAATGTATATCAAAACCTACACATTTTCAGTGTACATTCAAGAAATGTACATCAAAACATACACATTTTCATTGTACACTCAAGAAATGTACATCAAAACATACACATTTTCAGTGCACATTCAAGAAATGTATATCAAATCATACACATTTTCATTTTACGTTCCAGAAATGTACATCAAAGCATACACATTTTCAGTGTACATTCAAGAAATGTATATCAAAAAATACACATTTTCAGTGTACATTCAAGAAATGTGCATCAAAGCAAACACATTTTCATTGTACACTAAAGAAATGTACATCAAAACATACACATTTTCATTGTACATTCAAGAAATGCTCATTAAAACATACACATTTTCATTGTACATTCAAGAAATATACATCAAAATATACACATTTTCATTGTACATTCAAGAAATGTACATCAAAAAATACACATTTTGATTGTACACTCAAGAAATGTACATCAAAACATACACATTTTCATTGTACACTCAAGAAATGTACATCAAAACATACACATTTTCATTGTACATTCAAGAAAGTTATATCAAAACATACACATTTTCATTGTACATTCAAGAAATGTACATCAAAACATACACATTTTCATTGTACATTCCAGAAATGTACATCAAAACATACACATTTTCATTGTACATTCAAAGAATGTACATCAAAACATACACACTTTCATTGTACATTCAAGAAATGTACATCAAAACGCACACATTTTCAGTGTACATTCAAGAAATGTATATCAAAACATACACATTTTCAGTGTACATTCAAGAAATGTACATCAAAGCATACAAATTTTCATTGTATATACAAGAAATGTACATCAACACATACACATTTTCATTGTACATTCAAGAAATGTACATCAAAACATACACATTTTCATTGTACATTCAAGGATGTACATCAAAACATACACATTTTCATTGTACATTCAAGAAATGTACATCAAAACACATTTTCAGTGTACTTTCAAGAAATGTATATCAAAACATACACATTATCTGTGTACATTCAAGAAATGTACATCAAAACATACAAATTTTCATTGTATATACAAGAAATGTACATCAAAACATACACATTTTCATTGTACACTAAAGAAATGTACATCAAAACATACACATTTTCAGTGTACATTCAAGAAATGTACATCAAAACATATACATTTTCATTGTATATACAAGAAATGTACATCAAAACATACACATTTTCAGTGTACATTCAGGAAATGTACATGAAAACAAATACATTTTCATTGTACATTCAAGAAATGTATATCAAAACATACACATTTTCAGATTACATTCAAGAAATGTACATCAAAACATACACATTTTCATTGTATATACAAGAATTGTACATCAAAACATACACATTTTCAGTGTACATTCAAGAAATGTATATCAAAACATACACATTTACAGTGTACATTCAAGAAATGTACATCAAAAACTACACATTTTCAGTATACATTCAAGAAATGTACATCAAAACATACACATTTTCATTGTACATTCAAGAAATGTATATCAAAACATACACATTTTCAGTGTACATTCAAGAATTGTACATCAAACTATACACATTTTCATTGTATATACAACAAATGTACATCAAAACATACACATTTTCATTGTATATACAAGAAATGTACATCAAAACGTACACATTTTCAGTGTACACTAAAGAAATGTACATCAAAACATACACATTTTCATTGTACATTCAAGAAATGTACATCAAAACATTCACATTTTCATTGTACATGCAAGAAATATACATCAAAACATACACATTTTCATTGTACATTCAAGAAATGTATATCAAAACATACACATTTTCAGATTACATTCAAGAAATGTACATCAAAACATACACATTTTCATTGTATATACAAGAAATGTACATCAAAACATACATATTTTCAGTGTACATTCAAGAAATGTACATCAAAACATATACATTTTCATTGTATATACAAGAAATGTACATGAAAACATACACATTTTCAGTGTACATTCAAGTAATGTATATCAAAACATACACATTTACAGTGTACATACAAGAAATGTACATCAAAACATACACATTTTCAGTATACATTCAAGAAATGTACATGAAAACATATACATTTTCATTGTACATTCAAGAAATGTATATCAAAACATACATATTTTCAGTGTACATTCAAGAAATGTATATAAAAAAACACATTTTCAGTGAACATTCAAGAAATATACATCAAGACATACACATTTTCATTGTACATTCAAGAAATGTACATCAAAACATACACATTCTCATTGTACATTCAAGAAATATACATCAAAACATACACATTTTCATTGTACACTCAAGAGATGTACATCAAAACATACACATTTTCATTGTACACTCAAGAAATGTACATCAAAACATACACATTTTCATTGTACATTCAAGAAATGTGTATCAAAACATACACATTTTCATTGTACATTCAAGAAATGTACATCAAAACATACACATTTTCATTGTACATTCAAGAAATGTACATCAAAACATACACATTTTCATTGTACATTCAAGGAATGTACATCAAAACATACACATTTTCATTGTACATTCAAGAAATGTACATCAAAACACACACATTTTCAGTGTACATTCAAGAAATGTATATCAAAACATACACATTTTCAGTGTACATTCAAGAAATGTACATCAAAACATACAAATTTTCATTGTATATACAAGAAATGTACATCAAAACATACACATTTTCATTGTACATTAAAGAAATGTATATAAAAACCTACACATTTTCAGTGTACATTCAAGAAATGTACATCAAAACATACACATTTTCATTGTACACTCAAGAAATGTACATCAAAACATACACATTTTCAGTGCACATTCAAGAAATGTATATCAAATCATACAGATTTTCATTTTACGTTCCAGAAATGTACATCAAAACATACACATTTTCAGTGTACATTCAAGAAATGTATATCAAAAAATACACATTTTCAGTGTACATTCAAGAAATGTGCATCAAAGCAAACACATTTTCATTGTACACTAAAGAAATGTACATCAAAACATACACATTTTCATTGTACATTCAAGAAATGCTCATCAAAACATACACATTTTCATTGTACATTCAAGAAATATACATCAAAACATACACATTTTCATTGTACATTCAAGAAATATACATCAAAATATACACATTTTCATTGTACATTCAAGAAATGTATATCAAAACATACACATTTTCAGTGTACATTCAAGAATTGTACATCAAACTATACACATTTTCATTGTATATACAACAAATGTACATCAAAACATACACATTTTCATTGTATATACAAGAAATGTACATCAAAACATACACATTTTCAGTGTACATTCAAGAAATGTATATCAAAACATACACATTTACAGTGTACATTCAAGAAATGTACATCAAAAACTACACATTTTCAGTATACATTCAAGAAATGTACATCAAAACATACACATTTTCATTGTACATTCAAGAAATGTATATCAAAACATACACATTTTCAGTGTACATTCAAGAAATGTACATCAAAACATACACATTTTCATTGTATATACAACAAATGTACATCAAAACATACACATTTTCATTGTATATACAAGAAATGTACATCAAAACATACACATTTTCAGTGTACACTAAAGAAATATACATCAAAACATACACATTTTCATTGTACATTCAAGAAATGTAGATCAAAACATTCACATTTTCATTGTACATGCAAGAAATATACATCAAAACATACACATTTTCATTGTACATTCAAGAAATGTATATCAAAACATACACATTTTCAGATTACATTCAAGAAATGTACATCAAAACATACACATTTTCATTGTATATACAAGAAATCTACATCAAAACATACACATTTTCAGTGTACATTCAAGAAATGTACATCAAAACATATACATTTTCATTGTATATACAAGAAATGTACATGAAAACATACACATTTTCAGTGTACATTCAAGTAATGTATATCAAAACATACACATTTACAGTGTACATTCAAGAAATGTACATCAAAACATACACATTTTCAGTATACATTCAAGAAATGTACATGAAAACATATACATTTTCATTGTACATTCAAGAAATGTATATCAAAACATACATATTTTCAGTGTACATTCCAATAATGTACATCAAAACATACACATTTTCAGTGTACATTCAAGAAATGTATATAAAAAAAACACATTTGCAGTGTACATTCAAGAAATGTACATCAAAGCAAACACATTTTCATTGTACACTAAAGAAATGTACATTAAACATACACATTTTCATTGTACATTCAAGAAATGCACATCAAAACATACACATTTTCATTGTACATTCAAGAAATATACATCAAGACATACACATTTTCATTGTACATTCAAGAAATGTACATCAAAACATACACATTCTCATTGTACATTCAAGAAATATACATCAAAACATACACATTTTCATTGTACACTCAAGAAATGTACATCAAAACATACACATTTTCATTGTACACTCCAGAAATGTACATCAAAACATACACATTTTCATTGTACATTCAAGAAATGTATATCAAAACATACACATTTTCATTGTACATTCAAGAAATGTACATCAAAACATACACATTTTCATTGTACATTCAAGAAATGTACATCAAAACATACACAACTTCATTGTACATTCAAGGAATGTACATCAAAACATACACATTTTCATTGTACATTCAAGAAATGTACATCAAAACACACACATTTTCAGTGTACATTCAAGAAATGTATATCAAAACATACACATTTTCAGTGTACATTCAAGAAATGTACATCAAAACATACAAATTTTCATTGTATATACAAGAAATGTACATCAAAACATACACATCTTCATTGTACATTAAAGAAATGTATATCAAAACCTACACATTTTCAGTGTACATTCAAGAAATGTACATCAAAACATACACATTTTCATTGTACACTCAAGAAATGTACATCAAAACATACACATTTTCAGTGCACATTCAAGAAATGTATATCAAATCATACACATTTTCATTTTACGTTCCAGAAATGTACATCAAAGCATACACATTTTCAGTGTACATTCAAGAAATGTATATCAAAAAATACACATTTTCAGTGTACATTCAAGAAATGTGCATCAAAGCAAACACATTTTCATTGTACACTAAAGAAATGTACATCAAAACATACACATTTTCATTGTACATTCAAGAAATGCTCATTAAAACATACACATTTTCATTGTACATTCAAGAAATATACATCAAAATATACACATTTTCATTGTACATTCAAGAAATGTACATCAAAAAATACACATTTTGATTGTACACTCAAGAAATGTACATCAAAACATACACATTTTCATTGTACACTCAAGAAATGTACATCAAAACATACACATTTTCATTGTACATTCAAGAAATTTATATCAAAACATACACATTTTCATTGTACATTCAAGAAATGTACATCAAAACATACACATTTTCATTGTACATTCCAGAAATGTACATCAAAACATACACATTTTCATTGTACATTCAAAGAATGTACATCAAAACATACACACTTTCATTGTACATTCAAGAAATGTACATCAAAACGCACACATTTTCAGTGTACATTCAAGAAATGTATATCAAAACATACACATTTTCAGTGTACATTCAAGAAATGTACATCAAAACATACAAATTTTCATTGTATATACAAGAAATGTACATCAACACATACACATTTTCATTGTACATTCAAGAAATGTACATCAAAACATACACATTTTCATTGTACATTCAAGGAATGTACATCAAAACATACACATTTTCATTGTACATTCAAGAAATGTACATCAAAACACATTTTCAGTGTACTTTCAAGAAATGTATATCAAAACATACACATTATCTGTGTACATTCAAGAAATGTACATCAAAACATACAAATTTTCATTGTATATACAAGAAATGTACATCAAAACATACACATTTTCATTGTACACTAAAGAAATGTACATCAAAACATACACATTTTCAGTGTACATTCAAGAAATGTACATCAAAACATATACATTTTCATTGTATATACAAGAAATGTACATCAAAACATACACATTTTCAGTGTACATTCAGGAAATGTACATGAAAACATATACATTTTCATTGTACATTCAAGAAATGTATATCAAAACATACACATTTTCAGATTACATTCAAGAAATGTACATCAAAACATACACATTTTCATTGTATATACAAGAATTGTACATCAAAACATACACATTTTCAGTGTACATTCAAGAAATGTATATCAAAACATACACATTTACAGTGTACATTCAAGAAATGTACATCAAAAACTACACATTTTCAGTATACATTCAAGAAATGTACATCAAAACATACACATTTTCATTGTACATTCAAGAAATGTATATCAAAACATACACATTTTCAGTGTACATTCAAGAAATGTACATCAAAACATACACATTTTCATTGTATATACAACAAATGTACATCAAAACATACACATTTTCATTGTATATACAAGAAATGTACATCAAAACGTACACATTTTCAGTGTACACTAAAGAAATGTACATCAAAACATACACATTTTCATTGTACATTCAAGAAATGTAGATCAAAACATTCACATTTTCATTGTACATGCAAGAAATATACATCAAAACATACACATTTTCATTGTACATTCAAGAAATGTATATCAAAACATACACATTTTCAGATTACATTCAAGAAATGTACATCAAAACATACACATTTTCATTGTATATACAAGAAATGTACATCAAAACATACACATTTTCAGTGTACATTCAAGAAATGTACATCAAAACATATACATTTTCATTGTATATACAAGAAATGTACATGAAAACATACACATTTTCAGTGTACATTCAAGTAATGTATATCAAAACATACACATTTACGGTGTACATACAAGAAATGTACATCAAAACATACACATTTTCAGTATACATTCAAGAAATGTACATCAAAACATATACATTTTCATTGTACATTCAAGAAATGTATATCAAAACATACATATTTTCAGGGTACATTCCAATAATGTACATCAAAACATACACATTTTCAGTGTACATTCAAGAAATGTATATAAAAAAAACACATTTTCAGTGTACACTCAAGAAATGTACATCAAAACACACATTTTCATTGTACATTCACGAAATGTGTATCAAAACATACACATTTTCATTGTACATTCAAGAAATGTACATCAAAACATACACATTTTCATTGTACATTCAAGAAATGTACATCAAAACATACACATTTTCATTGTACATTCAATTAATGTACATCAAAACATACACATTTTCATTGTACATTCAAGAAATGTACATCAAAACATTCACATTTTCATTGTACATGCAAGAAATATACATCAAAACATACACATTTTCATTGTACATTCAAGAAATGTATATCAAAACATACACATTTTCAGATTACATTCAAGAAATGTACATCAAAACATACACATTTTCATTGTATATACAAGAAATGTACATCAAAACATACACATTTTCAGTGTACATTCAAGAAATGTACATCAAAACATATACATTTTCATTGTATATACAAGAAATGTACATGAAAACATACACATTTTCAGTGTACATTCAAGTAATGTATAACAAAACATACACATTTACAGTGTACATTCAAGAAATGTACATCAAAACATACACATTTTCAGTATACATTCAAGAAATGTACATGAAAACATATACATTTTCATTGTACATTCAAGAAATGTATATCAAAACATACATATTTTCAGTGTACATTCCAATAACGTACATCAAAACATACACATTTTCAGTGTACATTCAAGAAATGTATATAAAAAAAACACATTTGCGGTGTACATTCAAGAAATGTACATCAAAGCAAACACATTTTCATTGTACACTAAAGAAATGTACATTAAACATACACATTTTCATTGTACATTCAAGAAATGCACATCAAAACATACACATTTTCATTGTACATTCAAGAAATATACATCAAGACATACACATTTTCATTGTACATTCAAGAAATGTACATCAAAACATACACATTCTCATTGTACATTCAAGAAATATAGATCAAAACATACACATTTTCATTGTACACTCAAGAAATGTACATCAAAACATACACATTTTCATTGTACATTCAAGAAATGTACATCAAAACATACACATTTTCATTGTACATTCAAGAAATGTACATCAAAACATACACATTTTCATTGTACATTCAAGGAATGTACATCAAAACATACACATTTTCATTGTACATTCAAGAAATATACATCAAAACACACACATTTTCAGTGTACATTCAAGAAATGTATATCAAAACATACACATTTTCAGTGTACATTCAAGAAATGTACATCAAAACATACAAATTTTCATTGTATATACAAGAAATGTACATCAAAACATACACATCTTCATTGTACATTAAAGAAATGTATATCAAAACCTACACATTTTCAGTGTACATTCAAGAAATGTACATCAAAACATACACATTTTCATTGTACACTCAAGAAATGTACATCAAAACATACACATTTTCAGTGCACATTCAAGAAATGTATATCAAGTCATACACATTTTCATTTTACGTTCCAGAAATGTACATCAAAGCATACACATTTTCAGTGTACATTCAAGAAATGTATATCAAAAAATACACATTTTCAGTGTACATTCAAGAAATGTGCATCAAAGCAAACACATTTTCATTGTGCACTAAAGAAATGTACATCAAAACATACACATTTTCATTGTACATTCAAGAAATGCTCATTAAAACATACACATTTTCATTGTACATTCAAGAAATATACATCAAAATATACACATTTTCATTGTACATTCAAGAAATGTACATCAAAAAATACACATTTTGATTGTACACTCAAGAAATGTACATCAAAACATACACATTTTCATTGTACACTCAAGAAATGTACATCAAAACATACACATTTTCATTGTACATTCAAGAAAGTTATATCAAAACATACACATTTTCATTGTACATTCAAGAAATGTACATCAAAACATACACATTTTCATTGTACATTCCAGAAATGTACATCAAAACATACACATTTTCATTGTACATTCAAAGAATGTACATCAAAACATACACACTTTCATTGTACATTCAAGAAATGTACATCAAAACGCACACATTTTCAGTGTACATTCAAGAAATGTATATCAAAACATACACATTTTCAGTGTACATTCAAGAAATGTACATCAAAGCATACAAATTTTCATTGTATATACAAGAAATGTACATCAACACATACACATTTTCATTGTACATTCAAGAAATGTACATCAAAACATACACATTTTCATTGTACATTCAAGGATGTACATCAAAACATACACATTTTCATTGTACATTCAAGAAATGTACATCAAAACACATTTTCAGTGTACTTTCAAGAAATGTATATCAAAACATACACATTATCTGTGTACATTCAAGAAATGTACATCAAAACATACAAATTTTCATTGTATATACAAGAAATGTACATCAAAACATACACATTTTCATTGTACACTAAAGAAATGTACATCAAAACATACACATTTTCAGTGTACATTCAAGAAATGTACATCAAAACATATACATTTTCATTGTATATACAAGAAATGTACATCAAAACATACACATTTTCAGTGTACATTCAGGAAATGTACATGAAAACAAATACATTTTCATTGTACATTCAAGAAATGTATATCAAAACATACACATTTTCAGATTACATTCAAGAAATGTACATCAAAACATACACATTTTCATTGTATATACAAGAATTGTACATCAAAACATACACATTTTCAGTGTACATTCAAGAAATGTATATCAAAACATACACATTTACAGTGTACATTCAAGAAATGTACATCAAAAACTACACATTTTCAGTATACATTCAAGAAATGTACATCAAAACATACACATTTTCATTGTACATTCAAGAAATGTATATCAAAACATACACATTTTCAGTGTACATTCAAGAATTGTACATCAAACTATACACATTTTCATTGTATATACAACAAATGTACATCAAAACATACACATTTTCATTGTATATACAAGAAATGTACATCAAAACGTACACATTTTCAGTGTACACTAAAGAAATGTACATCAAAACATACACATTTTCATTGTACATTCAAGAAATGTAGATCAAAACATTCACATTTTCATTGTACATGCAAGAAATATACATCAAAACACACATTTTCATTGTACATTCAAGAAATGTATATCAAAACATACACATTTTCAGATTACATTCAAGAAATGTACATCAAAACATACACATTTTCATTGTATATACAAGAAATGTACATCAAAACATACATATTTTCAGTGTACATTCAAGAAATGTACATCAAAACATATACATTTTCATTGTATATACAAGAAATGTACATGAAAACATACACATTTTCAGTGTACATTCAAGTAATGTATATCAAAACATACACATTTACAGTGTACATACAAGAAATGTACATCAAAACATACACATTTTCAGTATACATTCAAGAAATGTACATGAAAACATATACATTTTCATTGTACATTCAAGAAATGTATATCAAAACATACATATTTTCAGTGTACATTCAAGAAATGTATATAAAAAAACACATTTTCAGTGAACATTCAAGAAATGTACATCAAAGCAAATACATTTTCATTGTACACTAAAGAAATGTACATTAAACATACACATTTTCATTGTACATTCAAGAAATGCACATCAAAACATACACATTTTCATTGTACATTCAAGAAATATACATCAAGACATACACATTTTCATTGTACATTCAAGAAATGTACATCAAAACATACACATTCTCATTGTACATTCAAGAAATATACATCAAAACATACACATTTTCATTGTACACTCAAGAGATGTACATCAAAACATACACATTTTCATTGTACACTCAAGAAATGTACATCAAAACATACACATTTTCATTGTACATTCAAGAAATGTGTATCAAAACATACACATTTTCATTGTACATTCAAGAAATGTACATCAAAACATACACATTTTCATTGTACATTCAAGAAATGTACATCAAAACATACACATTTTCATTGTACATTCAAGGAATGTACATCAAAACATACACATTTTCATTGTACATTCAAGAAATGTACATCAAAACACACACATTTTCAGTGTACATTCAAGAAATGTATATCAAAACATACACATTTTCAGTGTACATTCAAGAAATGTACATCAAAACATACAAATTTTCATTGTATATACAAGAAATGTACATCAAAACATACACATTTTCATTGTACATTAAAGAAATGTATATAAAAACCTACACATTTTCAGTGTACATTCAAGAAATGTACATCAAAACATACACATTTTCATTGTACACTCAAGAAATGTACATCAAAACATACACATTTTCAGTGCACATTCAAGAAATGTATATCAAATCATACAGATTTTTATTTTACGTTCCAGAAATGTACATCAAAACATACACATTTTCAGTGTACATTCAAGAAATGTATATCAAAAAATACACATTTTCAGTGTACATTCAAGAAATGTGCATCAAAGCAAACACATTTTCATTGTACACTAAAGAAATGTACATCAAAACATACACATTTTCATTGTACATTCAAGAAATGCTCATCAAAACATACACATTTTCATTGTACATTCAAGAAATATACATCAAAACATACACATTTTCATTGTACATTCAAGAAATATACATCAAAATATACACATTTTCATTGTACATTCAAGAAATGTACATCAAAAAATACACATTTTGATTGTACACTCAAGAAATGTACATCAAAACATACACATTTTCATTGTACACTCAAGAAATGTACATCAAAACATACACATTTTCATTGTACATTCAAGAAATTTATATCAAAACATTCACATTTTCATTGTACATGCAAGAAATATACATCAAAACATACACATTTTCATTGTACATTCAAGAAATGTATATCAAAACATACACATTTTCAGATTACATTCAAGAAATGTACATCAAAACATACACATTTTCATTGTATATACAAGAAATGTACATCAAAACATACATATTTTCAGTGTACATTCAAGAAATGTACATCAAAACATATACATTTTCATTGTATATACAAGAAATGTACATGAAAACATACACATTTTCAGTGTACATTCAAGTAATGTATATCAAAACATACACATTTACAGTGTACATACAAGAAATGTACATCAAAACATACACATTTTCAGTATACATTCAAGAAATGTACATGAAAACATATACATTTTCATTGTACATTCAAGAAATGTATATCAAAACATACATATTTTCAGTGTACATTCAAGAAATGTATATAAAAAAAAAACACATTTTCAGTGAACATTCAAGAAATGTACATCAAAGCAAATACATTTTCATTGTACACTAAAGAAATGTACATTAAACATACACATTTTCATTGTACATTCAAGAAATGCACATCAAAACATACACATTTTCATTGTACATTCAAGAAATATACATCAAGACATACACATTTTCATTGTACATTCAAGAAATGTACATCAAAACATACACATTCTCATTGTACATTCAAGAAATATACATCAAAACATACACATTTTCATTGTACACTCAAGAGATGTACATCAAAACATACACATTTTCATTGTACACTCAAGAAATGTACATCAAAACATACACATTTTCATTGTACATTCAAGAAATGTGTATCAAAACATACACATTTTCATTGTACATTCAAGAAATGTACATCAAAACATACACATTTTCATTGTACATTCAAGAAATGTACATCAAAACATACACATTTTCATTGTACATTCAAGGAATGTACATCAAAACATACACATTTTCATTGTACATTCAAGAAATGTACATCAAAACACACACATTTTCAGTGTACATTCAAGAAATGTATATCAAAACATACACATTTTCAGTGTACATTCAAGAAATGTACATCAAAACATACAAATTTTCATTGTATATACAAGAAATGTACATTAAAACATACACATTTTCATTGTACATTAAAGAAATGTATATAAAAACCTACACATTTTCAGTGTACATTCAAGAAATGTACATCAAAACATACACATTTTCATTGTACACTCAAGAAATGTACATCAAAACATACACATTTTCAGTGCACATTCAAGAAATGTATATCAAATCATACAGATTTTTATTTTACGTTCCAGAAATGTACATCAAAACATACACATTTTCAGTGTACATTCAAGAAATGTATATCAAAAAATACACATTTTCAGTGTACATTCAAGAAATGTGCATCAAAGCAAACACATTTTCATTGTACACTAAAGAAATGTACATCAAAACATACACATTTTCATTGTACATTCAAGAAATGCTCATCAAAACATACACATTTTCATTGTACATTCAAGAAATATACATCAAAACATACACATTTTCATTGTACATTCAAGAAATATACATCAAAATATACACATTTTCATTGTACATTCAAGAAATGTACATCAAAAAATACACATTTTGATTGTACACTCAAGAAATGTACATCAAAACATACACATTTTCATTGTACACTCAAGAAATGTACATCAAAACATACACATTTTCATTGTACATTCAAGAAATTTATATCAAAACATACACATTTTCATTGTACATTCAAGAAATGTACATCAAAACATACACATTTTCATTGTACATTCCAGAAATGTACATCAAAACATACACATTTTCATTGTACATTCAAAGAATGTACATCAAAACATACACACTTTCATTGTACATTCAAGAAAGTTACATCAAAACGCACACATTTTCAGTGTACATTCAAGAAATGTATATCAAAACATACACATTTTCAGTGTACATTCAAGAAATGTACATCAAAACATACAAATTTTCATTGTATATACAAGAAATGTACATCAACACATACACATTTTCATTGTACATTCAAGAAATGTACATCAAAACATACACATTTTCATTGTACATTCAAGGATGTACATCAAAACATACACATTTTCATTGTACATTCAAGAAATGTACATCAAAACACATTTTCAGTGTACTTTCAAGAAATGTATATCAAAACATACACATTATCTGTGTACATTCAAGAAATGTACATCAAAACATACAAATTTTCATTGTATATACAAGAAATGTACATCAAAACATACACATTTTCATTGTACACTAAAGAAATGTACATCAAAACATACACATTTTCAGTGTACATTCAAGAAATGTACATCAAAACATATACATTTTCATTGTATATACAAGAAATGTACATCAAAACATACACATTTTCAGTGTACATTCAGGAAATGTACATGAAAACATATACATTTTCATTGTACATTCAAGAAATGTATATCAAAACATACACATTTTCAGATTACATTCAAGAAATGTACATCAAAACATACACATTTTCATTGTATATACAAGAATTGTACATCAAAACATACACATTTTCAGTGTACATTCAAGAAATGTATATCAAAACATACACATTTACAGTGTACATTCAAGAAATGTACATCAAAAACTACACATTTTCAGTATACATTCAAGAAATGTACATCAAAACATACACACTTTCATTGTACATTCAAGAAATGTATATCAAAACATACACATTTTCAGTGTACATTCAAGAAATGTACATCAAAACATACACATTTTCATTGTATATACAACAAATGTACATCAAAACATACACATTTTCATTGTATATACAAGAAATGTACATCAAAACGTACACATTTTCAGTGTACACTAAAGAAATGTACATCAAAACATACACATTTTCATTGTACATTCAAGAAATGTAGATCAAAACATTCACATTTTCATTGTACATGCAAGAAATATACATCAAAACATACACATTTTCATTGTACATTCAAGAAATGTATATCAAAACATACACATTTTCAGATTACATTCAAGAAATGTACATCAAAACATACACATTTTCATTGTATATACAAGAAATGTACATCAAAACATACACATTTTCAGTGTACATTCAAGAAATGTACATCAAAACATATACATTTTCATTGTATATACAAGAAATGTACATGAAAACATACACATTTTCAGTGTACATTCAAGTAATGTATATCAAAACATACACATTTACAGTGTACATACAAGAAATGTACATCAAAACATACACATTTTCAGTATACATTCAAGAAATGTACATGAAAACATATACATTTTCATTGTACATTCAAGAAATGTATATCAAAACATACATATCTTCAGTGTACATTCAAGAAATCTATATAAAAAAAACACATTTTCAGTGTACATTCAAGAAATGTACATCAAAGCAAATACATTTTCATTGTACACTAAAGAAATGTACATTAAACATACACATTTTCATTGTACATTCAAGAAATGCACATCAAAACATACACATTTTCATTGTACATTCAAGAAATATACATCAAGACATACACATTTTCATTGTACATTCAAGAAATGTACATCAAAACATACACATTCTCATTGTACATTCAAGAAATATACATCAAAACATACACATTTTCATTGTACACGCAAGAAATGTACATCAAAACATACACATTTTCATTGTACACTCAAGAAATGTACATCAAAACATACACATTTTCATTGTACATTCAAGAAATGTGTATCAAAACATACACATTTTCATTGTACATTCAAGAAATGTACATCAAAACATACACATTTTCATTGTACATTCAAGAAATGTATAATAAAACATACACATTTTCATTGTACACTCAAGGAATGTACATCAAAACATACACATTTTCATTGTACATTCAAGAAATGTACATCAAAACACACACATTTTCAGTGTACATTCAAGAAATGTATATCAAAACATACACATTTTCAGTGTACATTCAAGAAATGTACATCAAAACATACAAATTTTCATTGTATATACAAGAAATGTACATCAAAACATACACGTTTTCATTGTACATTAAAGAAATGTATATAAAAACCTACACATTTTCAGTGTACATTCAAGAAAGGTACATCAAAACATACACATTTTCATTGTACACTCAAGAAATGTAGATCAAAAAATACACATTTTCAGTGTACATTCAAGAAATGTGCATCAAAGCAAACACATTTTCATTGTACACTAAAGAAATGTACATCAAAACATACACATTTTCATTGTACATTCAAGAAATGCTCATCAAAACATACACATTTTCATTGTACATTCAAGAAATATACATCAAAACATACACATTTTCATTGTACATTCAAGAAATATACATCAAAATATACACATTTTCATTGTACATTCAAGAAATGTATATCAAAACATACACATTTTCAGTGTACATTCAAGAAATGTACATCAAAGCATACACATTTTCATTGTATATACAAGAAATGTACATCAAAACATACACATTTTCAGTGTACATTCAAGAAATGTACATCAAAACATATACATTTTCATTGTATATACAAGAAATGTACATCAAAACATACACATTTCCATTGTACATTCAAGAAATATACATGAAAACATATACATTTTCATTGTACATTCAAGAAATGTATATCAAAACGTACATATTTTCAGTGTACATTCCAATAATGTACATCAAAACATACACATTTTCAGTGTACATTCAAGAAATGTATATAAAAAAAACACATTTTCAGTGTACATTCAAGAAATGTACATCAAAGCAAACACATTTTCATTGTACACTAAAGAAATGTACATTAAACATACACATTTTCATTGTACATTCAAGAAATGCACATCAAAACATACACATTTTCATTGTACATTCAAGAAATATACATCAAGACATACACATTTTCATTGTACATTCAAGAAATGTACATCAAAACATACACATTCTCATTGTACATTCAAGAAATATACATCAAAACATACACATTTTCATTGTACACTCAAGAAATGTACATCAAAACATACACATTTTCATTGTACACTCAAGAAATGTACATCAAAACATACACATTTTCATTGTATATACAAGAATTGTACATCAAAACATACACATTTTCAGTGTACATTCAAGAAATGTATATCAAAACATACACATTTACAGTGTACATTCAAGAAATGTACATCAAAAACTACACATTTTCAGTATACATTCAAGAAATGTACATCAAAACATACACATTTTCATTGTACATTCAAGAAATGTATATCAAAACATACACATTTTCAGTGTACATTCAAGAAATGTACATCAAAGCATACACATTTTCATTGTATATACAACAAATGTACATCAAAACATACACATTTTCATTGTATATACAAGAAATGTACATCAAAACGTACACATTTTCAGTGTACACTAAAGAAATGTACATCAAAACATACACATTTTCATTGTACATTCAAGAAATGTACATCAAAACATACACATTCTCACTGTACATTCAAGAAATATACATCAAAACATACACATTTTCATTGTACACTCAAGAAATGTACATCAAAACATACACATTTTCATTGTACACTCAAGAAATGTACATCAAAACATACACATTTTCATTGTACATTCAAGAAATGTATATCAAAACATACACATTTTCATTGTACATTCAAGAAATGTACATTAAAACATACACATTTTCATTGTACATTCAAGAAATGTACATCAAAACATACACATTTTCATTGTACATTCAAGGAATGTACATCAAAACATACACATTTTCATTGTACATTCAAGAAATGTACATCAAAACACACACATTTTCAGTGTACATTCAAGAAATGTATATCAAAACATACACATTTTCAGTGTACATTCAAGAAATGTACATCAAAACATACAAATTTTCATTGTATATACAAGAAATGTACATCAAAACATACACATTTTCATTGTACACTAAAGAAATGTACATCAAAACATACACATTTTCAGTGTACATTCAAGAAATGTACATCAAAACATATACATTTTCATTGTATATACAAGAAATGTACATCAAAACATACACATTTTCAGTGTACATTCAGGAAATGTACATGAAAACATATACATTTTCATTGTACATTCCAGAAATGTATATCAAAACATACACATTTTCAGATTACATTCAAGAAATGTACATCAAAACATACACATTTTCATTGTATATACAAGAAATGTACATCAAAACATATACATTTTCATTGTATATACAAGAAATGTACATCAAAACATACACATTTTCAGTGTACATTCAAGAAATGTATATCAAAACATACACATTTACAGTGTACATTCAAGAAATGTACATAAAAAACTACACATTTTCAGTATACATTCAAGAAATGTACATCAAAACATACACATTTTCATTGTACATTCAAGAAATGTATATCAAAACATAAACATTTTGAGTGTACATTCAAGAAATGTACATCAAAACATACACATTTTCATTGTATATACAAGAAATGTACATCAAAACATACACATTTTCATTGTACACTCAAGAAATGTACATCAAAACATACACATTTTCATTGTACATTCCAGAAATGTACATCAAAACATACACATTTTCATTGTACATTCAAAGAATGTACATCAAAACATACACACTTTCATTGTACATTCAAGAAATGTACATCAAAACGCACACATTTTCAGTGTACATTCAAGAAATGTATATCAAAACATACACATTTTCAGTGTACATTCAAGAAATGTACATCAAAACATACAACTTTTCATTGTATATACAAGAAATGTACATCAAAACATACACATTTTCATTGTACATTCAAGAAATGTACATCAAAACATACACATTTTCATTGTACATTCAAGGAATGTACATCAAAGCATACACATTTTCATTGTACATTCAAGAAATGTACATCAAAACACATTTTCAGTGTACTTTCAAGAAATGTATATCAAAACATACACATTATCTGTGTACATTCAAGAAATGTACATCAAAACATACAAATTTTCATTGTATATACAAGAAATGTACATCAAAACATACACATTTTCATTGTACACTAAAGAAATGTACATCAAAACATACACATTTTCAGTGTACATTCAAGAAATGTACATCAAAACATATACATTTTCATTGTATATACAAGAAATGTACATCAAAACATACACATTTTCAGTGTACATTCAGGCGATGTACATGAAAACATATACATTTTCATTGTACATTCAAGAAATGTATATCAAAACATACACATTTTCAGATTACATTCAAGAAATGTACATCAAAACATACACATTTTCATTGTATATACAAGAATTGTACATCAAAACATACACATTTTCAGTGTACATTCAAGAAATGTATATCAAAAGATACACATTTACAGTGTACATTCAAGAAATGTACATCAAAAACTACACATTTTCAGTATACATTCAAGAAACGTACATCAAAACATACACATTTTCATTGTACATTCAAGAAATGTATATCAAAACATACACATTTTCAGTGTACATTCAAGAAATGTACATCAAAACATACACATTTTCATTGTATATACAACAAATGTACATCAAAACATACACATTTTCATTGTATATACAAGAAATGTACATCAAAACGTACACATTTTCAGTGTACACTAAAGAAATGTACATCAAAACATACACATTTTCATTGTACATTCAAGAAATGTAGATCAAAACATTCGCATTTTCATTGTACATGCAGGAAATATACATCAAAACATACACATTTTCATTGTACATTCAAGAAATGTATATCAAAACATACACATTTTCAGATTACATTCAAGAAATGTACATCAAAACATACACATTTTCATTGTATATACAAGAAATGTACATCAAAACATACACATTTTCAGTGTACATTCAAGTAATGTATATCAAAACATACACATTTACAGTGTACATACAAGAAATGTACATCAAAACATACACATTTTCACTATACATTCAAGAAATGTACATGAAAACATATACATTTTCATTGTACATTCAAGAAATGTATATCAAAACATACATATTTTCAGTGTACATTCCAATAATGTACATCAAAAAATACACATTTTCAGTGTACATTCAAGAAATGTATATAAAAAAAAACACATTTTCATTGTACACTAAAGAAATGTACATTAAACATACACATTTTCATTGTACATTCCAGAAATGCACATCAAAACATACACATTTTCATTGTACATTCAAGAAATATACATCAAGACATACACATTTTCATTGTACATTCAAGAAATGTACATCAAAACATACACATTCTCATTTTACATTCAAGAAATATACATCAAAACATACACATTTTCATTGTACACTCAAGAAATGTACATCAAAACATACACATTTTCATTGTACACTCAAGAAATGTACATCAAAACATACACATTTTCATTGTACATTCAAGAAATGTGTATCAAAACATACACATTTTCATTGTACATTCAAGAAATGTACATCAAAACATACACATTTTCATTGTACATTCAAGAAATGTACATCAAAACATACACATTTTCATTGTACATTCAAGGAATGTACATCAAAACATACACATTTTCATTGTACATTCAAGAAACGTACATCAAAACACACACATTTTCAGTGTACATTCAAGAAATGTATATCAAAACATACACATTTTCAGTGTACATTCAAGAAATGTACATCAAAACATACAAATTTTCATTGTATATACAAGAAATGTACATCAAAACATACACATTTTCATTGTACATTAAAGAAATGTATATCAAAACCTACACATTTTCAGTGTACATTCAAGAAATGTACATCAAAACATACACATTTTCATTGTACACTCAAGAAATGTACATCAAAACATACACATTTTCACTGCACATTCAAGAAATGTACATCAAAACATACACATTTTCATTGTACACTCAAGAAATGTACATCAAAACATACACAATTTCATTGTACATTCAAAAATGCTCATCAAAACATACACATTTTCATTGTACATTCAAGAAATATACATCAAAATATACATATTTTCATTGTACATTCAAGAAATGTACATAAAAAAATACACATTTTGATTGTACACTCAAGAAATGTACATCAAAACATACACATTTTCATTGTACACTCAAGAAGTGTACATCAAAACATACACATTTTCATTGTACATTCCAGAAATGTACATCAAAACATACAAATTTTCATTGTATATACAAGAAATGTACATCAAAACATACACATTTTCATTGTACATTAAAGAAATGTACATCAAAACCAACACATTTTCAGTGTACATTCAAGAAATGTACATCAAAACATACACATTTTCATTGTACACTCAAGAAATGTACATCAAAACATACACATTTTCAGTGTACATTCAAGAAATGTACATCAAAATATACACATTTTCATTGTATATACCAGAAATGTACATCAAAACATACACATTTTCATTGTATATACAAGAAATGCACATCAAAACATACACATTTTCAGTGTACATTCAAGAAATGTACATCAAAACATATACATTTTCATTGTATATACAAGAAATGTACATCAAAACATACACATTTTCAGTGGACATTCAAGAAATGTACATGAAAACATATACATTTTCAATGTACATTCAAGAAATGTATATCAAAACATACACATTTTCAGATTACATTCAAGAAATGTACATCAAAACATACACATTTTCATTGTACATACAAGAAATGTACATCAAAACATACACATTTTCAGTGTACATTCAAGAAATGTACATCAAAACATATACATTTTCATTGTATATACAAGAAATGTACATCAAAACATACACATTTTCAGTGTACATTCAAGAAATGTATATCAAAACATACACATTTACAGTGTACATTCAAGAAATGTACATCAAAAAATACACATTTTCAGTATACATTCAAAGAATGTACATCAAAACATACACACTTTCATTGTACATTCAAGAAATGTACATCAAAACGCACACATTTTCAGTGTACATTCAAGAAATGTATATCAAAACATACACATTTTCAGTGTACATTCAAGAAATGTACATCAAAACATACAAATTTTCATTGTATATACAAGAAATGTACATCAAAACATACACATTTTCATTGTACATTCAAGAAATGTACATCAAAACATACACATTTTCATTGTACATTCAAGGAATGTACATCAAAACATACACATTTTCATTGTACATTCAAGAAATGAACATCAAAACCCATTTTCAGTGTACTTTCAAGAAATGTATATCAAAACATACACATTATCTGTGTACATTCAAGAAATGTACATCAAAACATACACATTTTCATTGTATATACAAGAAATGTACATCAAAACATACACATTTTCATTGTACACTAAAGAAATGTACATCAAAACATACACATTTTCAGTGTACATTCAAGAAATGTACATCAAAACATATACATTTTCATTGTATATACAAGAAATGTACATCAAAACATACACATTTTCAGTGTACATTCAGGAAATGTACATGAAAACATATACATTTTCATTGTACATTCAAGAAATGTATATCAAAACATACACATTTTCAGATTACATTCAAGTAATGTACATCAAAACATACACATTTTCATTGTATATACAAGAATTGTACATCAAAACATACACATTTTCAGTGTACATTCAAGAAATGTATATCAAAACATACACATTTACAGTGTACATTCAAGAAATGTACATCAAAAACTACACATTTTCAGTATACATTCAAGAAATGTACATCAAAACATACAAATTTTCATTGTATATACAACAAATGTACATCAAAACATACACATTTTCATTGTATATACAAGAAATGTACATCAAAACGTACACATTTTCAGTGTACACTAAAGAAATGTACATCAAAACATACACATTTTCATTGTACATTCAAGAAATGTAGATCAAAACATTCACATTTTCATTGTACATGCAAGAAATATACATCAAAACATACACATTTTCATTGTACATTCAAGAAATGTATATCAAAGCATACACATTTTCAGATTACATTCCAGAAATGTACATCAAAACATACACATTTTCATTGTATATACAAGAAATGTACATCAAAACATACACATTTTCAGTGTACATTCAAGAAATGTACATCAAAACATATACATTTTCATTGTATATACAAGAAATGTACATGAAAACATACACATTTTCAGTGTACATTCAAGTAATGTATATCAAAACATACACATTTACAGTGTACATACAGGAAATGTACATCAAAACATACACATTTTCAGTATACATTCAAGAAATGTACATGAAAACATATACATTTTCATTGTACATTCAAGAAATGTATATCAAAACATACATATTTTCAGTGTACATTCCAATAATGTACATCAAAACATACACATTTTCAGTGTACATTCAAGAAATGTATATAAAAAAAACACATTTTCAGTGTACATTCAAGAAATGTACATCAAAGCAAACACATTTTCATTGTACACTAAAGAAATGTACATTAAACATACACATTTTCATTGTACATTCAAGAAATGCACATCAAAACATACACATTTTCATTGAACATTCAAGAAATATACATCAAGACATACACATTTTCATTGTACATTCAAGAAATGTACATCAAAACATACACATTCTCATTGTACATTCAAGAAATATACATCAAAACATACACATTTTCATTGTACACTCAAGAAATGTACATCAAAACATACACATTTTCATTGTACACTCAAGAAATGCACATCAAAACATACACATTTTCATTGTACATTCAAGAAATGTGTATCAAAACATACACATTTTCATTGTACATTCAAGAAATGTACATCAAAACATACACATTTTCATTGTACATTCAAGAAATGTACATCAAAACATACACATTTTCATTGTACATTCAAGGAATGTAGATCAAAACATACACATTTTCATTGTACATTCAAGAAATGTACATCAAAACACACACATTTTCAGTGTACATTCAAGAAATGTATATCAAAACATACACATTTTCAGTGTACATTCAAGAAATGTACATCAAAACATACAAATTTTCATTGTATATACAAGAAATGTACATCAAAACATACACATTTTCATTGTACATTAAAGAAATGTATATCAAAACCTACACATTTTCAGTGTACATTCAAGAAATGTACATCAAAACATACACATTTTCATTGTACACTCAAGAAATGTACATCAAAACATACACATTTTCACTGCACATTCAAGAAATGTATATCAAATCATACACATTTTCATTTTACGTTCCAGAAATGTACATCAAAACATACACATTTTCAGTGTACATTCAAGAAATGTATATCAAAAAATACACATTTTCAGTGTACATTCAAGAAATGTGCATCAAAGCAAACACATTTTCATTGTACACTAAAGAAATGTACATCAAAACATACACATTTTCATTGTACATTCATGAAATGCTCATCAAAACATACACATTTTCATTGTACATTCAAGAAATATACATCAAAATATACACATTTTCATTGTACATTCAAGAAATGTACATCAAAAAATACACACTTTGTACACTCAAGAAATGTACATCAAAACATACACATTTTCATTGTACACTCAAGAAATGTACATCAAAACATACACATTTTCATTGTACATTCCAGAAATGTACATCAAAACATACAAATTTTCATTGTATATACAAGAAATGTACATCAAAACATACACATTTTCATTGTACATTAAAGAAATGTACATCAAAACCTACACATTTTCAGTGTACATTCAAGAAATGTACATCAAAATATACACATTTTCATTGTATATACCAGAAATGTACATCAAAACATACACATTTTCATTGTATATACAAGAAATGTACATCAAAACGTACACATTTTCAGTGTACACTAAAGAAATGTACATCAAAACATACACATTTTCATTGTACATTCAAGAAATGTAGATCAAAACATTCACATTTTCATTGTACATGCAAGAAATATACATCAAAACATACACATTTTCATTGTACATTCAAGAAATGTATATCAAAACATACACATTTTCAGATTACATTCAAGAAATGTACATCAAAACATACACATTTTCATTGTATATACAAGAAATGTACATCAAAACATACACATTTTCAGTGTACATTCAAGAAATGTACATCAAAACATATACATTTTCATTGTATATACAAGAAATGTACATGAAAACATACACATTTTCAGTATACATTCAAGAAATGTACATGAAAACATATACATTTTCATTGTACATTCAAGAAATGTATATCAAAACATACATATTTTCAGTGTACATTCCAATAATGTACATCAAAACATACACATTTTCAGTGTACATTCAAGAAATGTATATAAAAAAAACACATTTTCAGTGTACATTCAAGAAATGTACATCAAAGCAAACACATTTTCATTGTACACTAAAGAAATGTACATTAAACATACACATTTTCATTGTACATTCAAGAAATGCACATCAAAACATACACATTTTCATTGTACATTCAAGAAATATACATCAAGACATACACGTTTTCATTGTACATTCAAGAAATGTACATCAAAACATACACATTCTCATTGTACATTCAAGAAATATACATCAAAACATACACATTTTCATTGTACACTCAAGAAATGTACATCAAAACATACACATTTTCATTGTACACTCAAGAAATGTACATCAAAACATACACATTTTCATTGTACATTCAAGAAATGTGTATCAAAACATACACATTTTCATTGTACATTCAAGAAATGTACATCAAAACATACACATTTTCATTGTACATTCAAGAAATGTACATCAAAACATACACATTTTCATTGTACATTCAAGGAATGTAGATCAAAACATACACATTTTCATTGTACATTCAAGAAATGTACATCAAAACACACACATTTTCAGTGTACATTCAAGAAATGTATATCAAAACATACACATTTTCAGTGTACATTCAAGAAATGTACATCAAAACATACAAATTTTCATTGTATATACAAGAAACGTACATCAAAACATACACATTTTCATTGTACATTAAAGAAATGTATATCAAAACCTACACATTTTCAGTGTACATTCAAGAAATGTACATCAAAACATACACATTTTCATTGTACACTCAAGAAATGTACATCAAAACATACACATTTTCACTGCACATTCAAGAAATGTATATCAAATCATACACATTTTCATTTTACGTTCCAGAAATGTACATCAAAACATACACATTTTCAGTGTACATTCAAGAAATGTATATCAAAAAATACACATTTTCAGTGTACATTCAAGAAATGTGCATCAAAGCAAACACATTTTCATTGTACACTAAAGAAATGTACATCAAAACATACACAATTTCATTGTACATTCAAAAATGCTCATCAAAACATACACATTTTCATTGTACATTCAAGAAATATACATCAAAATATACACATTTTCATTGTACATTCAAGAAATGTACATAAAAAAATACACATTTTGATTGTACACTCAAGAGATGTACATCAAAACATACACATTTTCATTGTACACTCAAGAAATGTACATCAAAACATACACATTTTCATTGTACATTCCAGAAATGTACATCAAAACATACAAATTTTCATTGTATATACAAGAAATGTACATCAAAACATACACATTTTCATTGTACATTAAAGAAATGTACATCAAAACCAACACATTTTCAGTGTACATTCAAGAAATGTACATCAAAACATACACATTTTCATTGTACACTCAAGAAATGTACATCAAAACATACACATTTTCAGTGTACATTCAAGAAATGTACATCAAAATATACACATTTTCATTGTATATACCAGAAATGTACATCAAAACATACACATTTTCATTGTATATACAAGAAATGCACATCAAAACATACACATTTTCAGTGTACATTCAAGAAATGTACATCAAAACATATACATTTTCATTGTATATACAAGAAATGTACATCAAAACATACACATTTTCAGTGGACATTCAAGAAATGTACATGAAAACATATACATTTTCAATGTACATTCAAGAAATGTATATCAAAACATACACATTTTCAGATTACATTCAAGAAATGTACATCAAAACATACACATTTTCATTGTACATACAAGAAATGTACATCAAAACATACACATTTTCAGTGTACATTCAAGAAATGTACATCAAAACATATACATTTTCATTGTATATACAAGAAATGTACATCAAAACATACACATTTTCAGTGTACATTCAAGAAATGTATATCAAAACATACACATTTACAGTGTACATTCAAGAAATGTACATCAAAAAATACACATTTTCAGTATACATTCAAAGAATGTACATCAAAACATACACACTTTCATTGTACATTCAAGAAATGTACATCAAAATGCACACATTTTCAGTGTACATTCAAGAAATGTATATCAAAACATACACATTTTCAGTGTACATTCAAGAAATGTACATCAAAACATACAAATTTTCATTGTATATACAAGAAATGTACATCAAAACATACACATTTTCATTGTACATTCAAGAAATGTACATCAAAACATACACATTTTCATTGTACATTCAAGGAATGTACATCAAAACATACACATTTTCATTGTACATTCAAGAAATGAACATCAAAACCCATTTTCAGTGTACTTTCAAGAAATGTATATCAAAACATACACATTATCTGTGTACATTCAAGAAATGTACATCAAAACATACACATTTTCATTGTATATACAAGAAATGTACATCAAAACATACACATTTTCATTGTACACTAAAGAAATGTACATCAAAACATACACATTTTCAGTGTACATTCAAGAAATGTACATCAAAACATATACATTTTCATTGTATATACAAGAAATGTACATCAAAACATACACATTTTCATTGTATATACAAGAAATGTACATCAAAACATACACATTTTCATTGTATATACAAGAAACGTACATCAAAACTACACATTTTCATTGTACATTCAAGAAATGTGTATCAAAACATACACATTTTCATTGTACATTCAAGAAATGTACATCAAAACATACACATTTTCATTGTACATTCAAGAAATGTACATCAAAACATACACATTTTCATTGTACATTCAAGGAATGTAGATCAAAACATACACATTTTCATTGTACATTCAAGAAATGTACATCAAAACACACACATTTTCAGTGTACATTCAAGAAATGTATATCAAAACATACACATTTTCAGTGTACATTCAAGAAATGTACATCAAAACATACAAATTTTCATTGTATATACAAGAAATGTACATCAAAACATACACATTTTCATTGTACATTAAAGAAATGTATATCAAAACCTACACATTTTCAGTGTACATTCAAGAAATGTACATCAAAACATACACATTTTCATTGTACACTCAAGAAATGTACATCAAAACATACACATTTTCACTGCACATTCAAGAAATGTATATCAAATCATACACATTTTCATTTTACGTTCCAGAAATGTACATCAAAACATACACATTTTCAGTGTACATTCAAGAAATGTATATCAAAAAATACACATTTTCAGTGTACATTCAAGAAATGTGCATCAAAGCAAACACATTTTCATTGTACACTAAAGAAATGTACATCAAAACATACACATTTTCATTGTACATTCATGAAATGCTCATCAAAACATACACATTTTCATTGTACATTCAAGAAATATACATCAAAATATACACATTTTCATTGTACATTCAAGAAATGTACATCAAAAAATACACACTTTGATTGTACACTCAAGAAATGTACATCAAAACATACACATTTTCATTGTACACTCAAGAAATGTACATCAAAACATACACATTTTCATTGTACATTCCAGAAATGTACATCAAAACATACAAATTTTCATTGTATATACAAGAAATGTACATCAAAACATACACATTTTCATTGTACATTAAAGAAATGTACATCAAAACCTACACATTTTCAGTGTACATTCAAGAAATGTACATCAAAATATACACATTTTCATTGTATATACCAGAAATGTACATCAAAACATACACATTTTCATTGTATATACAAGAAATGTACATCAAAACGTACACATTTTCAGTGTACACTAAAGAAATGTACATCAAAACATACACATTTTCATTGTACATTCAAGAAATGTAGATCAAAACATTCACATTTTCATTGTACATGCAAGAAATATACATCAAAACATACACATTTTCATTGTACATTCAAGAAATGTATATCAAAACATACACATTTTCAGATTACATTCAAGAAATGTACATCAAAACATACACATTTTCATTGTATATACAAGAAATGTACATCAAAACATACACATTTTCAGTGTACATTCAAGAAATGTACATCAAAACATATACATTTTCATTGTATATACAAGAAATGTACATGAAAACATACACATTTTCAGTATACATTCAAGAAATGTACATGAAAACATATACATTTTCATTGTACATTCAAGAAATGTATATCAAAACATACATATTTTCAGTGTACATTCCAATAATGTACATCAAAACATACACATTTTCAGTGTACATTCAAGAAATGTATATAAAAAAAACACATTTTCAGTGTACATTCAAGAAATGTACATCAAAGCAAACACATTTTCATTGTACACTAAAGAAATGTACATTAAACATACACATTTTCATTGTACATTCAAGAAATGCACATCAAAACATACACATTTTCATTGTACATTCAAGAAATATACATCAAGACATACACGTTTTCATTGTACATTCAAGAAATGTACATCAAAACATACACCTTCTCATTGTACATTCAAGAAATATACATCAAAACATACACATTTTCATTGTACACTCAAGAAATGTACATCAAAACATACACATTTTCATTGTACACTCAAGAAATGTACATCAAAACATACACATTTTCATTGTACATTCAAGAAATGTGTATCAAAACATACACATTTTCATTGTACATTCAAGAAATGTACATCAAAACATACACATTTTCATTGTACATTCAAGAAATGTACATCAAAACATACACATTTTCATTGTACATTCAAGGAATGTAGATCAAAACATACACATTTTCATTGTACATTCAAGAAATGTACATCAAAACACACACATTTTCAGTGTACATTCAAGAAATGTATATCAAAACATACACATTTTCAGTGTACATTCAAGAAATGTACATCAAAACATACAAATTTTCATTGTATATACAAGAAACGTACATCAAAAGATACACATTTTCATTGTACATTAAAGAAATGTATATCAAAACCTACACATTTTCAGTGTACATTCAAGAAATGTACATCAAAACATACACATTTTCATTGTACACTCAAGAAATGTACATCAAAACATACACATTTTCACTGCACATTCAAGAAATGTATATCAAATCATACACATTTTCATTTTACGTTCCAGAAATGTACATCAAAACATACACATTTTCAGTGTACATTCAAGAAATGTATATCAAAAAATACACATTTTCAGTGTACATTCAAGAAATGTGCATCAAAGCAAACACATTTTCATTGTACACTAAAGAAATGTACATCAAAACATACACAATTTCATTGTACATTCAAAAATGCTCATCAAAACATACACATTTTCATTGTACATTCAAGAAATATACATCAAAATATACACATTTTCATTGTACATTCAAGAAATGTACATAAAAAAATACACATTTTGATTGTACACTCAAGAGATGTACATCAAAACATACACATTTTCATTGTACACTCAAGAAATGTACATCAAAACATACACATTTTCATTGTACATTCCAGAAATGTACATCAAAACATACAAATTTTCATTGTATATACAAGAAATGTACATCAAAACATACACATTTTCATTGTACATTAAAGAAATGTACATCAAAACCAACACATTCAAGAAATGTACATCAAAACATACACATTTTCATTGTACACTCAAGAAATGTACATCAAAACATACACATTTTCAGTGTACATTCAAGAAATGTACATCAAAATATACACATTTTCATTGTATATACCAGAAATGTACATCAAAACATACACATTTTCATTGTATATACAAGAAATGCACATCAAAACATACACATTTTCAGTGTACATTCAAGAAATGTACATCAAAACATATACATTTTCATTGTATATACAAGAAATGTACATCAAAACATACACATTTTCAGTGGACATTCAAGAAATGTACATGAAAACATATACATTTTCAATGTACATTCAAGAAATGTATATCAAAACAAATACATTTTCAGATTACATTCAAGAAATGTACATCAAAACATACACATTTTCATTGTACATACAAGAAATGTACATCAAAACATACACATTTTCAGTGTACATTCAAGAAATGTACATCAAAACATATACATTTTCATTGTATATACAAGAAATGTACATCAAAACATACACATTTTCAGTGTACATTCAAGAAATGTATATCAAAACATACACATTTACAGTGTACATTCAAGAAATGTACATCAAAAAATACACATTTTCAGTATACATTCAAAGAATGTACATCAAAACATACACACTTTCATTGTACATTCAAGAAATGTACATCAAAATGCACACATTTTCAGTGTACATTCAAGAAATGTATATCAAAACATACACATTTTCAGTGTACATTCAAGAAATGTACATCAAAACATACAAATTTTCATTGTATATACAAGAAATGTACATCAAAACATACACATTTTCATTGTACATTCAAGAAATGTACATCAAAACATACACATTTTCATTGTACATTCAAGGAATGTACATCAAAACATACACATTTTCATTGTACATTCAAGAAATGAACATCAAAACCCATTTTCAGTGTACTTTCAAGAAATGTATATCAAAACATACACATTATCTGTGTACATTCAAGAAATGTACATCAAAACATACACATTTTCATTGTATATACAAGAAATGTACATCAAAACATACACATTTTCATTGTACACTAAAGAAATGTACATCAAAACATACACATTTTCAGTGTACATTCAAGAAATGTACATCAAAACATATACATTTTCATTGTATATACAAGAAATGTACATCAAAACATACACATTTTCAGTGTACATTCAGGAAATGTACATGAAAACATATACATTTTCATTGTACATTCAAGAAATGTATATCAAAACATACACATTTTCAGATTACATTCAAGAAATGTACATCAAAACATACACATTTTCATTGTATATACAAGAATTGTACATCAAAACATACACATTTTCAGTGTACATTCAAGAAATGTATATCAAAACATACACATTTACAGTGTACATTCAAGAAATGTACATCAAAAACTACACATTTTCAGTATACATTCAAGAAATGTACATCAAAACATACAAATTTTCATTGTATATACAACAAATGTACATCAAAACATACACATTTTCATTGTATATACAAGAAATGTACATCAAAACGTACACATTTTCAGTGTACACTAAAGAAATGTACATCAAAACATACACATTTTCATTGTACATTCAAGAAATGTAGATCAAAACATTCACATTTTCATTGTACATGCAAGAAATATACATCAAAACATACACATTTTCATTGTACATTCAAGAAATGTATATCAAAACATACACATTTTCAGATTACATTCCAGAAATGTACATCAAAACATACACATTTTCATTGTATATACAAGAAATGTACATCAAAACATACACATTTTCAGTGTACATTCAAGAAATGTACATCAAAACATATACATTTTCATTGTATATACAAGAAATGTACATGAAAACATACACATTTTCAGTGTACATTCAAGTAATGTATATCAAAACATACACATTTACAGTGTACATACAAGAAATGTACATCAAAACATACACATTTTCAGTATACATTCAAGAAATGTACATGAAAACATATACATTTTCATTGTACATTCAAGAAATGTATATCAAAACATACATATTTTCAGTGTACATTCCAATAATGTACATCAAAACGTACACATTTTCAGTGTACATTCAAGAAATGTATATAAAAAAAACACATTTTCAGTGTACATTCAAGAAATGTACATCAAAGCAAACACATTTTCATTGTACACTAAAGAAATGTACATTAAACATACACATTTTCATTGTACATTCAAGAAATGCACATCAAAACATACACATTTTCATTGAACATTCAAGAAATATACATCAAGACATACACATTTTCATTGTACATTCAAGAAATGTACATCAAAACATACACATTCTCATTGTACATTCAAGAAATATACATCAAAACATACACATTTTCATTGTACACTCAAGAAATGTACATCAAAACATACACATTTTCATTGTACACTCAAGAAATGTACATCAAAACATACACATTTTCATTGTACATTCAAGAAATGTGTATCAAAACATACACATTTTCATTGTACATTCAAGAAATGTACATCAAAACATACACATTTTCATTGTACATTCAAGAAATGTACATCAAAACATACACATTTTCATTGTACATTCAAGGAATGTAGATCAAAACATACACATTTTCATTGTACATTCAAGAAATGTACATCAAAACACACACATTTTCAGTGTACATTCAAGAAATGTATATCAAAACATACACATTTTCAGTGTACATTCAAGAAATGTACATCAAAACATACAAATTTTCATTGTATATACAAGAAATGTACATCAAAACATACACATTTTAATTGTACATTAAAGAAATGTATATCAAAACCTACACATTTTCAGTGTACATTCAAGAAATGTACATCAAAACATACACATTTTCATTGTACACTCAAGAAATGTACATCAAAACATACACATTTTCACTGCACATTCAAGAAATGTATATCAAATCATACACATTTTCATTTTACGTTCCAGAAATGTACATCAAAACATACACATTTTCAGTGTACATTCAAGAAATGTATATAAAAAAATACACATTTTCAGTGTACATTCAAGAAATGTGCATCAAAGCAAACACATTTTCATTGTACACTAAAGAAATGTACATCAAAACATACACATTTTCATTGTACATTCATGAAATGCTCATCAAAACATACACATTTTCATTGTACATTCAAGAAATATACATCAAAATATACACATTTTCATTGTACATTCAAGAAATGTACATCAAAAAATACACACTTTGATTGTACACTCAAGAAATGTACATCAAAACATACACATTTTCATTGTACACTCAAGAAATGTACATCAAAACATACACATTTTCATTGTACATTCCAGAAATGTACATCAAAACATACAAATTTTCATTGTATATACAAGAAATGTACATCAAAACATACACATTTTCATTGTACATTAAAGAAATGTACATCAAAACCTACACATTTTCAGTGTACATTCAAGAAATGTACATCAAAATATACACATTTTCATTGTATATACCAGAAATGTACATCAAAACATACACATTTTCATTGTATATACAAGAAATGTACATCAAAACGTACACATTTTCAGTGTACACTAAAGAAATGTACATCAAAACATACACATTTTCATTGTACATTCAAGAAATGTAGATCAAAACATTCACATTTTCATTGTACATGCAAGAAATATACATCAAAACATACACATTTTCATTGTACATTCAAGAAATGTATATCAAAACATACACATTTTCAGATTACATTCAAGAAATGTACATCAAAACATACACATTTTCATTGTATATACAAGAAATGTACATCAAAACATACACATTTTCAGTGTACATTCAAGAAATGTACATCAAAACATATACATTTTCATTGTATATACAAGAAATGTACATGAAAACATACACATTTTCAGTATACATTCAAGAAATGTACATGAAAACATATACATTTTCATTGTACATTCAAGAAATGTATATCAAAACATACATATTTTCAGTGTACATTCCAATAATGTACATCAAAACATACACATTTTCAGTGTACATTCAAGAAATGTATATAAAAAAAACACATTTTCAGTGTACATTCAAGAAATGTACATCAAAGCAAACACATTTTCATTGTACACTAAAGAAATGTACATTAAACATACACATTTTCATTGTACATTCAAGAAATGCACATCAAAACATACACATTTTCATTGTACATTCAAGAAATATACATCAAGACATACACATTTTCATTGTACATTCAAGAAATGTACATCAAAACATACACATTCTCATTGTACATTCAAGAAATATACATCAAAACATACACATTTTCATTGTACACTCAAGAAATGTACATCAAAACATACACATTTTCATTGTACACTCAAGAAATGTACATCAAAACATACACATTTTCATTGTACATTCAAGAAATGTGTATCAAAACATACACATTTTCATTGTACATTCAAGAAATGTACATCAAAACATACACATTTTCATTGTACATTCAAGAAATGTACATCAAAACATACACATTTTCATTGTACATTCAAGGAATGTAGATCAAAACATACACATTTTCATTGTACATTCAAGAAATGTACATCAAAACACACACATTTTCAGTGTACATTCAAGAAATGTATATCAAAACATACACATTTTCAGTGTACATTCAAGAAATGTACATCAAAACATACAAATTTTCATTGTATATACAAGAAACGTACATCAAAACATACACATTTTAATTGTACATTAAAGAAATGTATATCAAAACCTACACATTTTCAGTGTACATTCAAGAAATGTACATCAAAACATACACATTTTCATTGTACACTCAAGAAATGTACATCAAAACATACACATTTTCACTGCACATTCAAGAAATGTATATCAAATCATACACATTTTCATTTTACGTTCCAGAAATGTACATCAAAACATACACATTTTCAGTGTACATTCAAGAAATGTATATAAAAAAATACACATTTTCAGTGTACATTCAAGAAATGTGCATCAAAGCAAACACATTTTCATTGTACACTAAAGAAATGTACATCAAAACATACACATTTTCATTGTACATTCATGAAATGCTCATCAAAACATACACATTTTCATTGTACATTCAAGAAATATACATCAAAATATACACATTTTCATTGTACATTCAAGAAATGTACATCAAAAAATACACACTTTGATTGTACACTCAAGAAATGTACATCAAAACATACACATTTTCATTGTACACTCAAGAAATGTACATCAAAACATACACATTTTCATTGTACATTCCAGAAATGTACATCAAAACATACAAATTTTCATTGTATATACAAGAAATGTACATCAAAACATACACATTTTCATTGTACATTAAAGAAATGTACATCAAAACCTACACATTTTCAGTGTACATTCAAGAAATGTACATCAAAATATACACATTTTCATTGTATATACCAGAAATGTACATCAAAACATACACATTTTCATTGTATATACAAGAAATGTACATCAAAACGTACACATTTTCAGTGTACACTAAAGAAATGTACATCAAAACATACACATTTTCATTGTACATTCAAGAAATGTAGATCAAAACATTCACATTTTCATTGTACATGCAAGAAATATACATCAAAACATACACATTTTCATTGTACATTCAAGAAATGTATATCAAAACATACACATTCTCAGATTACATTCAAGAAATGTACATCAAAACATACACATTTTCATTGTATATACAAGAAATGTACATCAAAACATACACATTTTCAGTGTACATTCAAGAAATGTACATCAAAACATATACATTTTCATTGTATATACAAGAAATGTACATGAAAACATACACATTTTCAGTATACATTCAAGAAATGTACATGAAAACATATACATTTTCATTGTACATTCAAGAAATGTATATCAAAACATACATATTTTCAGTGTACATTCCAATAATGTACATCAAAACATACACATTTTCAGTGTACATTCAAGAAATGTATATAAAAAAAACACATTTTCAGTGTACATTCAAGAAATGTACATCAAAGCAAACACATTTTCATTGTACACTAAAGAAATGTACATTAAACATACACATTTTCATTGTACATTCAAGAAATGCACATCAAAACATACACATTTTCATTGTACATTCAAGAAATATACATCAAGACATACACATTTTCATTGTACATTCAAGAAATGTACATCAAAACATACACATTCTCATTGTACATTCAAGAAATATACATCAAAACATACACATTTTCATTGTACACTCAAGAAATGTACATCAAAACATACACATTTTCATTGTACACTCAAGAAATGTACATCAAAACATACACATTTTCATTGTACATTCAAGAAATGTGTATCAAAACATACACATTTTCATTGTACATTCAAGAAATGTACATCAAAACATACACATTTTCATTGTACATTCAAGAAATGTACATCAAAACGTACACATTTTCATTGTACATTCAAGGAATGTAGATCAAAACATACACATTTTCATTGTACATTCAAGAAATGTACATCAAAACACACACATTTTCAGTGTACATTCAAGAAATGTATATCAAAACATACACATTTTCAGTGTACATTCAAGAAATGTACATCAAAACATACAAATTTTCATTGTATATACAAGAAACGTACATCAAAACATACACATTTTCATTGTACATTAAAGAAATGTATATCAAAACCTACACATTTTCAGTGTACATTCAAGAAATGTACATCAAAACATACACATTTTCATTGTACACTCAAGAAATGTACATCAAAACATACACATTTTCACTGCACATTCAAGAAATGTATATCAAATCATACACATTTTCATTTTACGTTCCAGAAATGTACATCAAAACATACACATTTTCAGTGTACATTCAAGAAATGTATATCAAAAAATACACATTTTCAGTGTACATTCAAGAAATGTGCATCAAAGCAAACACATTTTCATTGTACACTAAAGAAATGTACATCAAAACATACACATTTTCATTGTACATTCATGAAATGTTCATCAAAACATATACATTTTCATTGTACATTCAAGAAATATACATCAAAATATACACATTTTCATTGTACATTCAAGAAATGTACATCAAAAAATACACACTTTGATTGTACACTCAAGAAATGTACATCAAAACATACACATTTTCATTGTACACTCAAGAAATGTACATCAAAACATACACATTTTCATTGTACATTCCAGAAATGTACATCAAAACATACAAATTTTCATTGTATATACAAGAAATGTACATCAAAACATACACATTTTCATTGTACATTAAAGAAATGTACATCAAAACCTACACATTTTCAGTGTACATTCAAGAAATGTACATCAAAACATACACATTTTCATTGTACACTCAAGAAATGTACATCAAAACATACACATTTTCAGTGTACATTCAAGAAATGTACATCAAAATATACACATTTTCATTGTATATACCAGAAATGTACATCAAAACATACACATTTTCATTGTATATACAAGAAATGCACATCAAAACATACACATTTTCAGTGTACATTCAAGAAATGTACATCAAAACATATACATTTTCATTGTATATACAAGAAATGTACATCAAAACATACACATTTTCAGTGGACATTCAAGAAATGTACATGAAAACATATACATTTTCAATGTACATTCAAGAAATGTATATCAAAACATACACATTTTCAGATTACATTCAAGAAATGTACATCAAAACATACACATTTTCATTGTACATACAAGAAATGTACTTCAAAACATACACATTTTCAGTGTACATTCAAGAAATGTACATGAAAACATATACATTTTCATTGTATATACAAGAAATGTACATCAAAACATACACATTTTCAGTGTACATTCAAGAAATGTATATCAAAACATACACATTTACAGTGTACATTCAAGAAATGTACATCAAAACATACACATTTTCAGTATACATTCAAGAAATGTATATAAAAAAACACATTTTCAGTGTACATTCAAGAAATGTACATCAAAGCAAACACATTTTCATTGTACACTAAAGAAATGTACATCAAAACATACACATTTTCATTGTACATTCAAGAAATGCACATCAAAACATACACATTTTCATTGTACATTCAAGAAATATACATCAAGACATACACATTTTCATTGTACATTCAAGAAATGTACATCAAAACATACACATTCTCATTGTACATTCAAGAAATATACATCAAAACATACACATTTTCATTGTACACTCAAGAAATGTACATCAAAACATACACATTTTCATTGTACACTCAAGAAATGTACATCAAAACATACACATTTTCATTGTACATTCAAGAAATGTATATCAAAACACACATTTTCATTGTACATTCAAGAATTGTACATCAAAACATACACATTTTCATTGTACATTCAAGAAATGTACATCAAAACATACACATTTTCATTGTACATTCAAGGAATGTACATCAAAACATACACATTTTCATTGTACGTTCAAGAAATGTACATCAAAACACACACATTTTCAGTGTACATTCAAGAAATGTATATCAAAACATACACATTTTCAGTGTACATTCAAGAAATGTACATCAAAACATACAAATTTTCATTGTATATACAAGAAATGTACATCAAAACATACACATTTTCATTGTACACTAAAGAAATGTACATCAAAACATACACATTTTCAGTGTACATTCAAGAAATGTACATCAAAACATATACATTTTCATTGTATATACAAGAAATGTACATCAAAACATACACATTTTCAGTGTACATTCAGGAAATGTACATGAAAACATATACATTTTCATTGTACATTCAAGAAATGTATATCAAAACATACACATTTTCAGACTACATTCAAGAAATGTACATCAAAACATACACATTTTCATTGTATATACAAGACATGTACATCAAAACATATACATTTTCATTGTATATACAAGAAATGTACATCAAAACATACACATTTTCAGTGTACATTCAAGAAATGTATATCAAAACATACACATTTACAGTGTACATTCAAGAAATGTACATAAAAAACTACACATTTTCAGTATACATTCAAGAAATGTACATCAAAACATACACATTTTCATTGTACATTCAAGAAATGTATATCAAAACATAAACATTTTCAGTGTACATTCAAGAAATGTACATCAAAACATACACATTTTCATTGTATATACAAGAAATGTACATCAAAACATACATATTTTCATTGTATATACAAGAAATGTACATCAAAACATACACATTTTCAGTGTACACTAAAGAAATGTACATCAAAACATACACATTTTCATTGTACATTCAAGAAATGTAGATCAAAACATACACATTTTCATTGTACATTCAAGAAATATACATAAAAACATACACATTTTCATTGTACACTCAATAAATGTACATCAAAACATACACATTTTCATTGTACACTCAAGAAATGTACATCAAATAATACACTTTTTCATTGTACATTCAAGAAATGTATATCAAAACATACACATCTTGACTGCACATTCTAGGAATATGCATCAAAACATACACAATTAGACTGCACATTCTAGAAATATAGATCCAAACATACACATTTTCAGTGTACATTCAAGAAATGTACATCAAAACATACACATTTTCATTGTATATACCAGAAATGTACATCAAAACATACACATTTTCAGTGTACATTCAAGAAATGTACATCAAAACATACACATTTTCAGTGTACATTCAAGAAATGTACATTAAAACATACACATTTTCATTGTATATACAAGAAATGTACATCAAAACATACACATTTTCATTGTATATACAAGAAATGTACATCAAATTATACACATTTTCAGTGTACATTCAAGAAATGTACATCAAGACATACACATTTTCATTGTACATTCAAGAAATGTACATCAAAACATACACATTTTCATTGTACACTCCACATTTTCATTGTACATACAAGAAATGTACATCAAAACATACACATTTTCATTGTACACTCAAGAAATGTACATCAAAACATACACATTTTCATTGTACACTTAAGAAATGCACATCAAAACATACACATTTTCATTGCACATTCAAGAACTGTACATCAAAACATACACATTTTCAGTGCACATTCAAGAAATGTATATCAAAAAATACACATTTTCAGTGTACATTCAAGAAATGTACATCAAGGCAAACACATTTTCATTGTACACTAAAGAAATGTACATCAAACCATACACATTTTCATTGTACATTCAAGAAATGCACATCAAAACATACACATTTTCATTGTACATTCAAGAAATATACATCAAAACATACACATTTTCATTGTACATTCAAGAAATGTACATCAAAACATACACATTTTGATTGTACACTCAAGAAATGTACATCAAAACATACACATTTTCATTGTACACTCAAGAAATGTACATAAAAACATACACATTTTCATTGTACACTCAAGAAATGTACATCAAAACATACAAATTTTCATTGTACATTCAAGAAATGTATCTCAAAACATACACATTTTCATTGTACATTCAAGAAATGTACATCAAAACATACACATTTTCATTGTACATTCACTTAATGTACATCAAAACATACACATTTTCATTGTATATACCAGAAATGTACATCAAAACAAACACACTTTCATTGTACATTAGAGAAATGTACATCAAAACATACACATTTTGACTGCACATTCTAGAAGTATACATCAAAACATGCACATTTTCATTGCATATACCAGAAATGCACATCAAAACATACACATTTTCATTGTACATTCAAGAACTGTACATCAAAACATACACATTTTCAGTGTACATTCAAGAAATGTACATCAAAACATACACATTTTCAGTGTACATTCAAGAAATTTACATCAAAACATACACATTTTCATTGTACATACAAGAAATGTACATCAAAACATACACATTTTCATTGTATTTACAAGAAATGTACATCAAAACATACACATTTTCAGTGTACATTCAAGAAATGTACATCAAGACATACACATTTTCATTGTACATTCAAGAAATGTACATCAAAACATACACATTTTCATTGTACGCTCAAGAACTGTACATCAAAACATACACATTTTCAGTGTACATTCAAGAAATGTATATCAAAACATACACATTTTCATTGTACATTCAAGAAATGTACATCAAAACATACACATTTTCATTGTACATTCAAGAAATGTACATCAAAACATACACATTTTCATTGTACATTCAAGAAATATACATCAAAACATACACATTTTTATTGTACATTCAAGAAATGTACATCAAAACATACACATTTTCATTGTACACTCAAGAAATGTACATCAAAACATACACATTTTCAGTGTACATTCAAGAAATGTACATCAAAACATACACATTTTCATTGTACATTCAAGAAATGTACATCAAAACATACACATTTTCATTGTACATTCTAGAAATATAAATCAAAACATACACATTTTCATTGTATATACAAGAAATGTACATCAAAACATACACATTTTCATTGTACACTCAAGAAATGTACATCAAAACATACACATTTTCAGTGCACATTCAAGAAACGTATATCAAATCATACACATTTTGATTTTACGTTCCAGAAATGTACATCAAAACATACACATTTTCAGTGTACATTCAAGAAATGTATATCAAAAAATACACATTTTCAGTGTACATTCAAGATATGTACATCAAAACATACACATTTTCATTGTACATTCAAGAAATGCACCTCAAAACATACACATTTTCATTGTACATTCAAGAAATATACATCAAAACATACACATTTTCATTGTACATTCAAGAAATGTACATCAAAACATACACATTCTCATTGTACATTCAAGAAATGTACATCAAAACATACACATTTTGATTGTACACTCAAGAAATGTACATCAAAACATACACATTTTCATTGTACACTCAAGAAATGAACATCAAAACATACACATTTTCATTGTACATTCAAGAAATGTATATCAAAACATACACATTTTCATTGTACATTCAAGAAATGTACATCAAAACATACACATTTTCATTGTACATTCAAGAAATGTACATCAAAACATACACATTTTCATTGTACATTCAAAGAATGTACATCAAAACATACACATTTTCATTGTACATTCAAGAAATGTACATCAAAACACACACATTTTCAGTGTACATTCAAGAAATGTATATCAAAACATACACATTTTCAGTGTACATTCAAGAAATGTACTTCAAAACATACAAATTTTCATTGTATATACAAGAAATGTACATCAAAACATACACATTTTCATTGTACATTAAAGAGATGTACATCAAAACATACACATTTTGATTGTGCACTCAAGAAATGTACACCAAAACATACACATTTTCATTGTACACTCAAGAAATGTACATCAAAACATACACATATTCATTGTACATTCAAGAAATGTATATCAAAACATACAAATTTTCATTGTACATTCAAGAAATGTACATCAAAACATACACATTTTCATTGTACATTCAAGAAATGTACATCAAAACATACACATTTTCATTGTACATTCAAAGAATGTACATCAAAACATACACATTTTCATTGTACATTCAAGAAATGTACATCAAAACACACACATTTTCAGTGTACATTCAAGAAATGTATATCAAAACATACACATTTGCAGTGTACATTCAAGAAATGTACATCAAAACATACAAATTTTCATTGTATATACAAGAAATGTACATCAAAACATACACATTTTCATTGTACATTCAAGAAATGTACATCAATACCTACACATTTTCAGTGTACATTCAAGAAATGTACATCAAAACATACACATTTTCATTGTACACTCAAGAAATGTACATCAAAACATACACATTTTCAGTGTACATTCAAGAAATGTACATCAAAACATACACATTTTCATTGTATATACCAGAAATGTACATCAAAACATACACATTTTCATTGTATATACAAGAAATGTACATCAAAACATACACATTTTCAGTGTACATTAAAGAAATGTACATCAAAACATATACATTTTCATTGTATATACAAGAAATGTACATCAAAACATACACATTTTCAGTGTACATTCAGGAAATGTACATGAAAACACATACATTTTCATTGTACATTCAAGAAATGTATATCAAAACATACACATTTTCAGATTACATTCAAGAAATGTACATCAAAACATACACATTTTCATTGTATATACAAGAAATGTACATCAAAACATATACATTTTCATTGTATATACAAGAAATGTACATCAAAACATACACATTTTCAGTGTACATTCAAGAAATGTATATCAAAACATACACATTTTCAGTGTACCTTCAAGAAATGTACATCAAAACATACACATTTTCATTGTATATACAAGAAATGTACATCAAAACATACACATTTTCATTGTATATACAAGAAATGTACATCAAAACATACACATTTTCAGTGAACACTAAAGAAATGTACATCAAAACATACACATTTTCATTGTACTTTCAAGAAATGTAGATCAAAACATACACATTTTCATTGTACATTCAAGAAATATACATCAAAACATACACATTTTCATTGTACACTCAAGAAATGTACATCAAAACATACACATTTTCATTGTACACTCAAGAAATGTACATCAAAACATACACTTTTTCATTGTACATTCAAGAAATGTATATCAAAACATACACATTTTGACTGCACATTCTAGGAATATACATCAAAACATACACATTTTGACTGCACATTCTAGAAATATACATCAAAACATACACATTTTCAGTGTACATTCAAGAAATGTACATCAAAACATACACATTTTCATTGTATATACCAGAAATGTACATCAAAACATACACATTTTCAGTGTACATTCAAGAAATGTACATCAAAACATACACATTTTCAGTGTACATTCAAGAAATGTACATCAAAACATACACATTTTCATTGTATATACAAGAAATGTACATCAAAACATACACATTTTCATTGTATATACAAGAAATGTACATCAAAACATACACATTTTCAGTGTACATTCAAGAAATGTACATCAAGACATACACACTTTCATTGTACACTCAAGAAATGTACATCAAAACATACACATTTTCAGTGTACATTCAAGAAATGTATATCAAAACATACACATTTTCATTGTACATTCAAGAAATGTACATCAAAACATACACATTTTCAGTGTACATTCAAGAAATGTACATCAAAACATACACATTTTCATTGTACACTCAAGAAATGTACATCAAAACATACACATTTTCAGTGTACATTCAAGAAATGTATATCAAAACATACACATTTTCATTGTACATTCAAGAAATGTACATCAAAACATACACATTTTCTTTGTACACTCAAGAAATGCACATCAAAACATACACATTTTCATTGCACATTCAAGAACTGTACATCAAAACATACACATTTTCAGTGTACATTCAAAAAATGTACATCAAAACATATACATTTTCATTGTATATACAAGAAATGTACATCAAATTATACACATTTTCAGTGTACATTCAAGAAATGTACATGAAAACATACATTTTCATTGTACATTCAAGAAATGTATATAAAAACATACACATTTTCAGATTACATTCAAGAAATGTACAACAAAACATACACATTTTCATTGTACATTCAAGAAATGTACATCAAAACATACACATTTTCATTGTACATTCAAGAAATGTACATCAAAACATTAACATTTTCATTGTACATTCAAGGAATGTACATCAAAACATACACATTTTCATTGTACATTCAAGAAATTCCATCAAAACACACACATTTTATGTGTACATTCAAGAAATGTACATCAAAACATACAAATTTTCATTGTATATACAAGAAATGTACATCAAAACATACACATTTTCATTGTACATTAAAGAAATGTGCATCAAAACCTACACATTTTCAGTGTACATTCAAGGAATGTACATCAAAACATACACATTTTCATTGTACACTCAAGAAATGTACATCAAAACATACACATTTTCAGTGTACATTCAAGAAATGTACATCAAAACATACACATTTTCATTGTATATACCAGAAATGTACATCAAAACATACACATTTTCATTGTATATACAAGAAATGTACATCAAAACATACACATTTTCAGTGTACCTTCAAGAAATGTACATCAAAACATATACATTTGCATTGTATATACAAGAAATGTACATCAAAAGATACACATTTTCAGTGTACATTCAAGAAATGTACATGAAAACATACATTTTCATTGTACATTCAAGAAATGTATATCAAAACATACACATTTTCAGATTAAATTCAAGAAATGTACATCAAAACATACACATTTTCATTGTATATACAAGAAATGTACATCAAAACATACACATTTTCAGTGTACATTCAAGAAATGTACATCAAAACATACACATTTTCAGTGTACATTCAAGAAATGTACATCAAGACATACACATTTTCATTGTACATTCAAGAAATGTACATCAAAACATACACATTTTCATTGTACACTCAAGAAATGTACATCAAAACATACACATTTTCAGTGTACATTCAAGAAATGTAAATCAAAACATACACATTTTCATTGTACATTCAAGAAATGTACATTAAAACATACACATTTTCATTGTACATTCAAGAAATGTACATCAAAACATACACATTTTCATTGTACATTCAAGAAATATACATCAAAACATACACATTTTCATTGTACATTCAAGCAATGTACATCAAAACATACACATTTTCATTGTACATTCAAGGAATGTACATCAAAACATACACATTTTCAGTGTACATTCAAGAAATGTACATCAAAACATACACATTTTCATTGTACATTCAAGAAATGTACATCAAAACATACACATTTTCATTGTACATTCTAGAAATATAAATCAAAACATACACATTTTCATTGTATATACAAGAAATGTACATCAAAACATACACATTTTCATTGTACACTCAAGAAATGTACATCAAAACATACACATTTTCAGTGCACATTCAAGAAATGTATATCAAATCATACACATTTTGATTTTACGTTCCAGAAATGTACATCAAAACATACACATTTTCAGTGTACATTCAAGAAATGTATATCAAAAAATACACATTTTCAGTGTACATTCAAGAAATGTACATCAAAGCAAACACATTTTCATTGTACACTAAAGAAATGTACATCAAAACATACACATTTTCATTGTACATTCAAGAAATGCACCTCAAAACATACACATTTTCATTGTACATTCAAGAAATATACATCAAAACATACACATTTTCATTGTACATTCAAGAAATGTACATCAAAACATACACATTCTCATTGTACATTAAAGAAATGTACATCAAAACATACACATTTTGATTGTACACTCCAGAAATGTACATCAAAACATACACATTTTCATTGTACACTCAAGAAATGTACATCAAAACATACACATTTTCATTGTACATTCAAGAAATGTATATCAAAACATACACATTTTCATTGTACATTCAAGAAATGTACATCAAAACATACACATTTTGATTGTACACTCAAGAAATGTACACCGAAACATACACATTTTCATTGTACACTCAAGAAATGTACATCAAAACATACACATATTCATTGTACATTCAAGAAATGTATATAAAAACATACAAATTTTCATTGTACATTCAAGAAATGTACATCAAAACATACACATTTTCATTGTACATTCAAGAAATGTACATCAAAACATACACATTTGCATTGTACATTCAAAGAATGTACATCAAAACATACACATTTTCATTGTACATTCAAGAAATGTACATCAAAACACACACATTTTCAGTGTACATTCAAGAAATGTATATCAAAACATACACATTTTCAGTGTACATTCAAGAAATGTACATCAAAACATACAAATTTTCATTGTATATACAAGAAATGTACATCAAAACATACACATTTTCATTGTACATTAAAGAAATGTACATCAAAACCTACACATTTTCAGTGTACATTCAAGAAATGTACATCAAAACATACACATTTTCATTGTACACTCAAGAAATGTACATCAAAACCTACACATTTTCAGTGTACATTCAAGAAATGTACATCAAAACATACACATTTTCATTGTACACTCAAGAAATGTACATCAAAACATACACATTTTCAGTGTACATTCAAGAAATGTACATCAAAACATACACATTTTCATTGTATATACCAGAAATGTACATCAAAACATACACATTTTCATTGTATATACAAGAAATGTACATCAAAACATACACATTTTCAGTGTACATTAAAGAAATGTACATCAAAACATATACATTTTCATTGTATATACAAGAAATGTACATCAAAACATACACATTTTCAGTGTACATTCAGGAAATGTACATGAAAACATATACATTTTCATTGTACATTCAAGAAATGTATATCAAAACATACACATTTTCAGATTACATTCAAGAAATGTACATCAAAACATACACATTTTCATTGTATATACAAGAAATGTACATCAAAACAGATACATTTTCATTGTATATACAAGAAATGTACAACAAAACATACACATTTTCAGTGTACATTCAAGAAATGTATATCAAAACATACACATTTTCAGTGTACATTCAAGAAATGTACATCAAAACATACACATTTTCATTGTATATACAAGAAATGTTCATCAAAACATACACATTTTCATTGTATATACAAGAAATGTACATCAAAACATACACATTTTCAGTGTACACTAAAGAAATGTACATCAAAACATACACATTTTCATTGTACATTCAAGAAATGTAGATCAAAACATACACATTTTCATTGTACATTCAAGAAATATACATCAAAACATACACATTTTCATTGTACACTCAAGAAATGTACATCAAAACATACACATTTTCATTGTACACTCAAGAAATGTACATCAAAACATACACTTTTTCATTGTACATTCAAGAAATGTATATCAAAACATACACATTTTGACTGCACATTCTAGGAATATACATCAAAACATACACATTTTGACTGCACATTCTAGAAATATACATCAAAACATACACATTTTCAGTGTACATTCAAGAAATGTACATCAAAACATACACATTTTCATTGTATATACCAGAAATGTACATCAAAACATACACATTTTCAGTGTACATTCAAGAAAAGTACATCAAAACATACACATTTTCAGTGTACATTCAAGAAATGTACATCAAAACATACACATTTTCATTGTATACACAAGAAATGTACATCAAAACATACACATTTTCATTGTATATACAAGAAATGTACATCAAAACATACACATTTTCAGTGTACATTCAAGAAATGTACATCAAGACATACACACTTTCATTGTACACTCAAGAAATGTACATCAAAACATACACATTTTCAGTGTACATTCAAGAAATGTATATCAAAACATACACATTTTCATTGTACATTCAAGAAATGTACATCAAAACATACACATTTTCAGTGTACATTCAAGAAATGTACATCAAAACATACACATTTTCATTGTACACTCAAGAAATGTACATCAAAACATACACATTTTCAGTGTACATTCAAGAAATGTATATCAAAACATACACATTTTCATTGTACATTCAAGAAATGTACATCAAAACATACACATTTTCATTGTACACTCAAGAAATGCACATCAAAACATACACATTTTCATTGCACATTCAAGAACTGTACATCAAAACATACACATTTTCAGTGTACATTCAAAAAATGTACATCAAAACATACACATTTTCATTGTATATACCAGAAATGTACATCAAAACATACACATTTTCATTGTATATACAAGAAATATACATCAAAACATACAGATTTTCAGTGTACATTCAAGAAATGTACATCAAAACATATACATTTTCATTGTATATACAAGAAATGTACATCAAATTATACACATTTTCAGTGTACATTAAAGAAATGTACATGAAAACATACATTTTCATTGTACATTCAAGAAATGTATATAAAAACATACACATTTTCAGATTACATTCAAGAAATGTACATCAAAACATACACATTTTCATTGTACATTCAAGAAATGTACATCAAAACATACACATTTTCATTGTACATTCAAGAAATGTACATCAAAACATTAACATTTTCATTGTACATTCAAGGAATGTACATCAAAACATACACATTTTCATTGTACATTCAAGAAATTCCATCAAAACACACACATTTTATGTGTACATTCAAGAAATGTACATCAAAAAATACAAATTTTCATTGTATATACAAGAAATGTACATCAAAACATACACATTTTCATTGTACATTAAAGAAATGTGCATCAAAACCTACACATTTTCAGTAAACATTCAAGAAATGTACATCAAAACATACACATTTTCATTGTACACTCAAGAAATGTACATCAAAACATACACATTTTCAGTGTACATTCAAGAAATGTACATCAAAACATACACATTTTCATTGTATATACCAGAAATGTACATCAAAACATACACATTTTCATTGTATATACAAGAAATGTACATCAAAACATACACATTTTCAGTGTACATTCAAGAAATGTACATCAAAACATATACATTTGCATTGTATATACAAGAAATGTACATCAAAAGATACACATTTTCAGTGTACATTCAAGAAATGTACATGAAAACATATACATTTTCATTGCACATTCAAGAAATGTATATCAAAACATACACATTTTCAGATTAAATTCAAGAAATGTACATCAAAACATACACATTTTCATTGTATATACAAGAAATGTACACCAAACATACACATTTTCAGTGTACATTCAAGAAATGTACATCAAAACATACACATTTTCAGTGTACATTCAAGAAATGTACATCAAAACATACACATTTTCATTGTACATATAAGAAATGTACATCAAAACATACACATTTTCATTGTATATACAAGAAATGTACATCAAAACATACACATTTTCAGTGTACATTCAAGAAATGTACATCAAGACATACACATTTTCATTGTACATTCAAGAAATGTACATCAAAACATACACATTTTCATTGTACACTCAAGAAATGTACATCAAAACATACACATTTTCAGTGTACATTCAAGAAATGTATATCAAAACATACACATTTTCATTGTACATTCAAGAAATGTACATCAAAACATACACATTTTCATTGTACATTCAAGAAATGTACATCAAAACATACACATTTTCATTGTACATTCAAGAAATATACATCAAAACATACACATTTTCATTGTACATTCACGCAATGTACATCAAAACATACACATTTTCATTGTACGCTCAAGAAATGTACATCAAAACATACACATTTTCAGTGTACATTCAAGAAATGTACATCAAAACATACACATTTTCATTGTACATTCAAGAAATGTACATCAAAACATACACATTTTCATTGTACATTCTAGAAATATAAATCAAAACATACACATTTTCATTGTATATACAAGAAATGTACATCAAAACATACACATTTTCATTGTACACTCAAGAAAGGTACATCAAAACATACACATTTTCAGTGCACATTCAAGAAATGTATATCAAATCATACACATTTTGATTTTACGTTCCAGAAATGTACATCAAAACATACACATTTTCAGTGTACATACAAGAAATGTATATCAAAAAATACACATTTTCAGTGTACATTCAAGAAATGTACATCAAAGCAAACACATTTTCATTGTACACTAAAGAAATGTACATCAAAACATACACATTTTCATTGTACATTCAAGAAATGCACCTCAAAACATACACATTTTCATTGTACATTCAAGAAATATACATCAAAACATACAGATTTTCATAGTACATTCAAGAAATGTACATCAAAACATACACATTCTCATTGTACATTCAAGAAATGTACATCAAAACATACACATTTTGATTGTACACTCAAGAAATGTACATCAAAACATACACATTTTCATTGTACACTCAAGAAATGTACATCAAAGCATACACATTTTCATTGTACATTCAAGAAATGTATATCAAAACATACACATTTTCATTGTACATTCAAGAAATGTACATCAAAACATACACATTTTGATGGTACACTCAAGAAATGTACACCGAAACATACACATTTTCATTGTACACTCAAGAAATGTACATCAAAACATACACATATTCATTGTACATTCAAGAAATGTATATAAAAACATACAAATTTTCATTGTACATTCAAGAAATGTACATCAAAACATACACATTTTCATTGTACATTCAAGAAATGTACATCAAAACATACACATTTTCATTGTACATTCAAAGAATGTACATCAAAACATACACATTTTCATTGTACATTCAAGAAATGTACATCAAAACACACACATGTTCAGTGTACATTCAAGAAATGTATATCAAAACATACACATTTTCAGTGTACATTCAAGAAATGTACATCAAAACATACAAATTTTCATTGTATATACAAGAAATGTACATCAAAACATACACATTTTCATTGTACATTAAAGAAATGTACATCAAAACCTACACATTTTCAGTGTACATTCAAGAAATGTACATCAAAACATACACATTTTCATTGTACACTCAAGAAATGTACATCAAAACATACACATTTTCAGTGTACATTCAAGAAATGTACATCAAAACATACACATTTTCATTGTATATACCAGAAATGTACATCAAAACATACACATTTTCATTGTATATACAAGAAATGAACATCAAAACATACACATTTTCAGTGTACATTAAAGAAATGTACATCAAAACATATACATTTTCATTGTATATACAAGAAATGTACATCAAAACATACACATTTTCAGTGTACATTCAGGAAATGTACATGAAAACATATACATTTTCATTGTACATTCAAGAAATGTATATCAAAACATACACATTTTCAGATTACATTCAACAAATGTACATCAAAACATACACATTTTCATTGTATATACAAGAAATGTACATCAAAACATATACATTTTCATTGTATATACAAGAAATGTACATCAAAACATACACATTTTCAGTGTACATTCAAGAAATGTATATCAAAACATACACATTTTCAGTGTACATTCAAGAAATGTACATCAAAACATACACATTTTCATTGTATATACAAGAAATGTACATCAAAACATACACATTTTCATAGTATATGCAAGAAATGTACATCAAAACATACACATTTTCAGTGTACACTAAAGAAATGTACATCAAAACATACACATTTTCATTGTACATTCAAGAAATGTAGATCAAAACATACACATTTTCATTGTACATTCAAGAAATGTTAATCAAAACATACACATTTTCATTGTACATTCAAGAAAAGTACATCAAAACATACACATTTTCATTGTACACTCAAGAAATGTAGATCAAAACATACACATTTTCATTGTATATACAAGAAATGTACATCAAAACATACACATTTTCAGTGTACATTCAAGAAATGTATATCAAAACATACACATTTTGACTGCACATTCTAGAAATATACATCAAAACATACACATTTTCAGTGTACATTCAAGAAATGTACATCAAAACATACAGATTTTCATTGTATATACCAGAAATGTACATCAAAACATACACATTTTCAGGGTACATTCAAGAAATGTACATCAAAACATACACATTTTCAGTGTACATTCAAGAAATGAACATCAAAACATACACATTTTCACTGTATATACAAGAAATGTACATCAAAACATACACATTTTCATTGTATATACAAGAAATGTACATCAAAACATACACATTTTCAGTGTACATTCAAGAAATGTACATCAAGACATACACATTTTCATTGTACATTCAAGAAATGTACATCAAAACATACACATTTTCATTGTACACTCAAGAAATGTACATCAAAACATACACATTTTCAGTGTACATTCAAGAAATGTATATCAAAACATACACATTTTCATTGTACATTCAAGAAATGTACATCAAAACATACACATTTTCAGTGTACATTCAAGAAATGTACATCAAAACATACACATTTTCATTGTACACTCAAGAAATGTACATCAAAACATACACAATTTCAGTGTACATTCAAGAAATGTATATCAAAACATACACATTTTCATTGTACATTCAAGAAATGTACATCAAAACATACACATTTTCATTGTACACTCAAGAAATGCACATCAAAACATACACATTTTCATTGCACATTCAAGAACTGTACATCAAAACATACACATTTTCAGTGTACATTCAAAAAATGTACATCAAAACATACACATTTTCATTGTATATACCAGAAATGTACATCAAAACATACACATTTTCATTGTATATACAAGAAATATACATCAAAACATACAGATTTTCAGTGTACGTTCAAGAAATGTACATCAAAACATATACATTTTCATTGTATATACAAGAAATGTGCATCAAAACATACACATTTTCAGTGTACATTCAAGAAATGTACATCAAAACATATACATTTGCATTGTATATACAAGAAATGTACATCAAAACATACATTTTCATTGTACATTTATGAAATGTATATAAAAACATACACATTTTCAGATTACATTCAAGAAATGTACATCAAAACATACACATTTTCATTGTACATTCAAGAAATGTACATCAAAACATACACATTTTCATTGTAAATTCAAGAAATGTACATCAAAACATTAACATTTTCATTGTACATTCAAGGAATGTACATCAAAACATACACATTTTCATTGTACATTCAAGAAATTCCATCAAAACACACACATTTTATGTGGACATTCAAGAAATGTACATCAAAACATACAAATTTTCATTGTATATACAAGAAATGTACATCAAAACATACACATTTTCATTGTACATTAAACAAATGTGCATCAGAACCTACACATTTTCAGTGTACATTCAAGAAATGTACATCAAAACATACACATTTTCATTGTACACTTAAGAAATGTACATCAAAACATACACATTTTCAGTGTACATTCAAGAAATGTACATCAAAACATACACATTTTCATTGTATATACCAGAAATGTACATCAAAACATACACATTTTCATTGTATATACAAGAAATGTGCATCAAAACATACACATTTTCAGTGTACATTCAAGAAATGTACATCAAAACATATACATTTGCATTGTATATACAAGAAATGTACATCAAAACATACACATTTTCAGTGTACATTCAAGAAATGTACATGAAAACATATACATTTTCATTGTACATTCAAGAAATGTATATCAAAACATACACATTTTCAGATTAAATTCAAGAAATGTACATCAAAACATACACATTTTCAATGTATATACAAGAAATGTACATCAAAACATACACATTTTCAGTGTACATTCAAGAAATGTACATCAAAACATATACATTTTCATTGTATATACAAGAAATGTACATCAAAACATACACATTTTCAGTGTACATTCAAGAAATGTATATCAAAACATACACAATTACAGTGTACATACAAGAAATGTACATCAAAACATACACATTTTCAGTATACATTCAAGAAATGTACATGAAAACATATACATTTTCATTGTACATTCAAGAAATGTATATCAAAACACACATTTTCAGTGTACATTCAAGAAATGTACATCAAAACATACACATTTTCAGTGTACATTCAAGAAATGTATATCAAAAAATACACATGTTAAGTGTACATTCAAGAAATGTACATCAAAGCAAACACATTTTCATTGTACACTAAAGAAATGTACATCAAAACATACACATTTTCATTGTACATTCAAGAAATGCACATCAAAACATACACATTTTCATTGTACATTCAAGAAATATACATCAAAACATACACATTTTCATTGTACATTCAAGAAATGTACATCAAAACATACACATTCTCATTGTACATTCAAGAAATGTACATCAAAACATACACATTTTCATTGTACACTCAAGAAATGTACATCAAAACATACACATTCTCATTGTACACTCAAGAAATGTACATCAAAACATACACATTTTCATTGTATATACAAGAAATGTACATCAAAACATATACATTTTCATTGTACACTCAAGAAATGTACATCAAAACATACACATTATCATTGTATATACCAGAAATGTACATCAAAACATACACATTTTCATTGTATATACAAGAAATGTACATGAAAACATATACATTTTCATTGTACATTCAAGAAATGTATATCAAAACACACATTTTCAGTGTACATTCAAGAAATGTACATCAAAACATACACATTTTCAGTGTACATTCAAGAAATGTATATCAAAAAATACACATGTTAAGTGTACATTCAAGAAATGTACATCAAAGCAAACACATTTTCATTGTACACTAAAGAAATGTACATCAAAACATACACATTTTCATTGTACATTCAAGAAATGCACATCAAAACATACACATTTTCATTGTACATTCAAGAAATATACATCAAAACATACACATTTTCATTGTACATTCAAGAAATGTACATCAAAACATACACATTCTCATTGTACATTCAAGAAATGTACATCAAAACATACACATTTTCATTGTACACTCAAGAAATGTACATCAAACCATACACATTTTCATTGTACACTCAAGAAACGTACATCAAAACATACACATTTTCATTGTATATTCAAGAAATGTATATCAAAACATACACATTTTCATTGTACATTCAAGAAATGTACATCAAAACATACACATTTTCATTGTACATTCAAGAAATATACATCAAAACATACACATTTTCATTGTACATTCAAGGAATGTACATCAAAACATACACATTTTCATTGTACATTCAAGAAATGTACATCAAAACACACACATTTTCAGTGTACATTCAAGAAATGTATATCAAAACATACACATTTTCAGTCTACATTCAAGAAATGTAAATCAAAACATACAAATTTTCATTGTATATACGAGAAATGTACATCAAAACATACCCATTTTAATTGTACATTAAAGAAATGTACATCAAACCCTACATATTTTCAGTGTACATTCAAGAAATGTACATCAAAACATACACATTTTCATTGTACACTAAAGAAATGTACATCAAAACATACACATTTTCAGTGTACATTCAAGAAATGTACATCAAAACATACACATTTTCATTGTACATTCAAGGAATGTACATTAAAACATACACATTTTCATTGTACATTCAAAGAATGTACATCAAAACATACACATTTTCATTGTACATTCAAGAAATTCCATCAAAACACACACATTTTCAGTGTACATTCAAGAAATGTACATCAAAACATACAAATTTTCATTGTATATACAAGAAATGTACATCAAAACATACACATTTTCATTGTACATTAAAGAAATGTACATCAAAACCTACACATTTTCAGTGTACATTCAAGAAATGTACATCAAAACATACACATTTTCATTGTACATTCAAGGAATGTACATTAAAACATACACATTTTCATTGTACATTCAAGAAATGTACATCAAAACACACACATTTTCATTGTACATTCAAGAAATTCCATCAAAACACACACATTTTCAGTGTACATTCAAGAAATGTACATCAAAACATACATTTTCATTGTACATTCAAGAAATGGATATAAAAACATACACATTTTCAGATTACATTCAAGAAATGTACATCAAAACATACACATTTTCATTGTACACTCAAGAAATGTACATCAAAACATACACATTCTCATTGTACACTCAAGAAATGTACATCAAAACATACACATTTTCATTGTATATACAAGAAATGTACATCAAAACATATACATTTTCATTGTACACTCAAGAAATGTACATCAAAACATACACATTATCATTGTATATACCAGAAATGTACATCAAAACATACACATTTTCATTGTATATACAAGAAATGTACATGAAAACATATACATTTTCATTGTACATTCAAGAAATGTATATCAAAACACACATTTTCAGTGTACATTCAAGAAATGTACATCAAAACATACACATTTTCAGTGTACATTCAAGAAATGTATATCAAAAAATACACATGTTAAGTGTACATTCAAGAAATGTACATCAAAGCAAACACATTTTCATTGTACACTAAAGAAATGTACATCAAAACATACACATTTTCATTGTACATTAAAGAAATGTACATCAAAACCTACACATTTTCAGTGTACATTCAAGAAATGTACAACAAAACATACACATTTTCATTGTACATTCAAGGAATGTACATTAAAACATACACATTTTCATTGTACATTCAAGAAATGTACATCAAAACACACACATTTTCATTGTACATTCAAGAAATTCCATCAAAACACACACATTTTCAGTGTACATTCAAGAAATGTACATCAAAACATACATTTTCATTGTACATTCAAGAAATGGATATAAAAACATACACATTTTCAGATTACATTCAAGAAATGTACATCAAAACATACACATTTTCATTGTACATTCAAGAAATGTACATCAAAACATACACATTTTCATTGTACATTCAAGAAATGTACATCAAAACATAAACATTTTCATTGTACATTCAAGGAATGTACATCAAAACATACGCATTTTCATTGCACATTCAAGAAATTCCATCAAAACACACACATCTTCAGTGTACATTCAAGAAATGTACATCAAAACATACAAATTTTCATTGTATATACAAGAAATGTACATCAAAACATACACATTTTCATTGTACATTAAAGAAATGTACATCAAATCCTACACATTTTCAGTGTACATTCAAGAAATGTACATCAAAACATACACATTTTCATTGTACATTCAAGGACTGTACATTAAAACATACACATTTTCATTGTACATTCAAGAAATGTACATCAAAACACACACATTTTCAGTGTACATTCAAGAAATGTTTATCAAAACATACAAATTTTCAGTGTACATTCAAGAAATGTACATCAAAACATACAAATTTTCATTGTATATACAAGAAATGTACATCAAAACATACACATTTTCATTGTACATTAAAGAAATGTACATCAAAACCTACACATTTTCAGTGTACATTCAAGAAATGTACATCAAAACATACACAATTTCATTGTACATTCAAGAAATGTACATCAAAACATACACATTTTCATTGTACATTCAAGAAATATACATAAAAACATACACATTTTGATTGTACATTCAAGAAATGTACATCAAAACATACACATTTTCAGTGTACATTCTAGAAATATAAATCAAAACATACACATTTTCATTGTATATACAAGAAATGTAAAACAAAACATACACATTTTCAGTGTACATTCAAGAAATGTATATCAAAACATACACAATTACAGTGTACATACAAGAAATGTACATCAAAACATACATTTTTTCAGTGTACATTCAAGAAATGTACATCAAAACATACACATTTTCATTGTATATACCAGAAATGTACATCAAAACATACACATTTTCATTGTATATACAAGAAATGTACATCAAAACATACACATTTTCATTGTACACTGAAGAAATTTACATCAAAACATACACATTTTCAGTGTACATTCAAGAAATGTACATCAAAACATACACATTTTCATTGTACATTCAAGAAATGTTAATCAAAACATACACATTTTCATTGTACATTCAAGAAAAGTACATCAAAACATACACATTTTCATTGTACACTCAAGAAATGTACATCAAAACATACACATTTTCATTGTATATACAAGAAATGTACATCAAAACATACACATTTTCAGTGTACATTCAAGAAATGTATATCAAAACATACACATTTACAGTGTACATTCAAGAAATGTACATCAAAACATACACATTTTCATTGTACACTCAAGAAATGTACATCAAAACATACACATTTTCATTGTATATACAAGAAATGTACATCAAAACATACACATTTTCAGTGTACATTCAAGAAATGTATATCAAAACATACACATTTACAGTGTACATTCAAGAAATGTACATCAAAACATACACATTTTCAGTATACATTCAAGAAATGTACATGAAAACATATACATTTTCATTGTACATTCAAGAAATGTATATCAAAACATACACATTTTCATTGTATATACAAGAAATGCACATCAAAACATACACATTTTCATTCAATATACAAGAAATGTACATCAAAGCATACACATTTTCAGTGTACATTCAAGAAATGTACTTCAAGACATACACATTTTCATTGTACATTCAAGAAATGTACATCAAAACATACACATTTTCATTGTACACTCAAGAAATGTACGTCAAAACATACACATTTTCAGTGTACATTCAAGAAATGTATATCAAAACATACACATTTTCATTGTACATTCAAGAAATGTACATCAAAACATACACATTTTCATTGTACATTCAAGAAATGTACATCAAAACATACACATTTTCATTGTACATTCAAGAAATATACATCAAAACATACACATTTTCATTGTACATTCAAGAAATGTACATCAAAACATACACATTTTCATTGTACACTCAAGAAATGTACATCAAAACATACACATTTTCAGTGTATATTCAAGAAATGTACATCAAAACATACACATTTTCATTGTACATTCAAGAAATGTACATCAAAACATACACATTTTCATTGTACATTCTAGAAATATAAATCAAAACATACACATTTTCATTGAATATACAAGAAATGTACATCAAAACATACACATTCTCATTGTACATTCAAGAAATGTACATCAAAACATACACATTTTGATTGTACACTCAAGAAATGTACATCAAAACATACACATTTTCATTGTACACTCAAGAAATGTACATCAAAACATACACATATTCATTGTACATTCAAGAAATGTACATCAAAACATACACATTTTCATTGTACATTCAAGAAATGTACATCAAAACATACACATTTTCATTGTACATTCAAGAAATGTACATCAAAACATACACATTTTCATTGTACACTCAAGAAATGTACATCAAAACATACACATTTTCAGTGTACATTCAAGAAATGTACATCAAAACATACACATTTTCATTGTACATTCAAGAAATGTACATCAAAACATACACATTTTCAGTGTACATTCAAGAAATGTACATCAAAACATACAAATTTTCATTGTATATACAAGAAATGTACATCAAAACATTCACGTTTTCATTGTACATTAAAGAAATGTACATCAAAACCTACACATTTTCAGTGTACATTCAAGAAATGTACATCAAAACATACACATTTTCATTGTACACTCAAGAAATGTACATCAAAACATACACATTTTCAGTGTACATTCAAGAAATGTACATCAAAACATACACATTATCATTGTATATACCAGAAATGTACATCAAAACATACACATTTTCATTGTATATACAAGAAATGTACATCAAAACATACACTTTTTCAGTGTACATTCAAGAAATGTACATCAAAACATATACATTTTCATTGTATATACAACAAATGTACATCAAAACATACACATTTTCAGTGTACATTCAGGAAATGTACATGAAAACATATACATTTTCATTGTACATTCAAGAAATGTATATCAAAACATACACATTTTCAGATTACATTCAAGAAATGTACATCAAAACATACACATTTTCATTGTATATACAAGAAAGGTACATCAAAACATATACATTTTCATTGTATATACAAGAAATGTACATCAAAACATACACATTTTCAGTGTACATTCAAGAAATGTATATCAAAACATACACATTTACAGTGTACATTCAAGAAATGTACATCAAAGATACACATTTTCAGTATACATTCAAGAAATGTACATCAAAACATACACATTTTCATTGTACATTCAAGAAATGTATATCAAAACATACACATTTTGAGTGTACATTCTAGAAATGTACATCAAAACATACACATTTTCATTGTATATACAAGAAATGTACATCAAAACATACACATTTTCATTGTATATACAAGAAATGTACATCAAAACATACACATTTTCAGTGTACACTAAAGAAATGTACATCAAAACATACACATTTACAGTGTACATTCAAGAAATGTACATCAAAACATACACATTTTCAGTATACATTCAAGAAATGTACATGAAAACATATACATTTTCATTGTACATTCAAAAAATGTATATCAAAACACACATTTTCAGTGTACATTCAAGAAATGTACATCAAAACATACACATTTTCAGTGTACATTCAAGAAATGTATATCAAAAAATACACATGTTAAGTGTACATTCAAGAAATGTACATCAAAGCAAACACATTTTCATTGTACACTAAAGAAATGTACATCAAAACATACACATTTTCATTGTACATTCAAGAAATATACATCAAAACATACACATTTTCATTGTACATTCAAGAAATGTACATCAAAACATACACATTTTGATTGTACACTCAAGAAATGTACATCAAAACATACACATTTTCATTGTACACTCAAGAAATGTACATCAAAACATGCACATATTCATTGTCCATTCAAGAAATGTATATCAAAACATACACATTTTCATTGTATATACAAGAAATGTACATCAAAACATACACATTTTCATTGTACATTAAAGAAATGTACATCAAAACCTACACATTTTCAGTGTACATTCAAGAAATGTACATCAAAACATACACATTTTCATTGTACACTCAAGAAATGTACATCAAAACATACACATTTTCAGTGTACATTCAAGAAATGTACATCAAAACATACACATTATCATTTTATATACCAGAAATGTACATCAAAACATACACATTTTCATTGTATATACAAGAAATGTACATCAAAACATACACATTTTCAGTGTACATTCAAGAAATGTACATCAAAACATATACATTTTCATTGTATATACAAGAAATGTACATCAAAACATACACATTTTCAGTGTACATTCAGGAAATGTACATGAAAACATATACATTTTCATTGTACATTAAAGAAATGTATATCAAAACATACACATTTTCAGATTACATTCAAGAAATGTACATCAAAACATACACATTTTCATTGTATATACAAGAAAGGTACATCAAAACATATACATTTTCATTGTATATACAAGAAATGTACATCAAAACATACACATTTTCAGTGTACATTCAAGAAATGTATATCAAAACATACACATTTACAGTGTACATTCAAGAAATGTACATCAAAACATACACATTCTCAGTATACATTCAAGAAATGTACATCAAAACATACACATTTTCATTGTACATTCAAGAAATGTATATCAAACCATACACATTTTGAGTGTACATTCAAGAAATGTATATCAAAACATACACATTTTCATTGTACATACAAGAAATGTACATCAAAACATACACATTTTCATTGTATATACAAGAAATGTACATCAAAACATACACGTTTTCAGTGTACACTAAAGAAATGTACATCAAAACATACACGTTTTCAGTGTACACTAAAGAAATGTACATCAAAACATACACATTTACAGTGTACATTCAAGAAATGTACATCAAAACATACACATTTTCAGTATACATTCAAGAAATGTACATGAAAACATATACATTTTCATTGTACATTCAAGAAATGTATATCAAAACACACATTTTCAGTGTACATTCAAGAAATGTACATCAACACATACACATTTTCAGTGTACATTCAAGAAATGTATATCAAAAAATACACATGTTAAGTGTACATTCAAGAAATGTACATCAAAGCAAACACATTTTCATTGTACTCTAAAGAAATGTACATCAAAACATACACATTTTCATTGTACATTCAAGAAATGCACATCAAAACATACACATTTTCATTGTACATTCAAGAAATGTACATCAAAACATACACATTCTCATTGTACTTTCAAGAAATGTACATCAAAACATACACATTTTCATTGTACACTCAAGAAATGTACATCAAAACATACACATTTTCATTGTACATTCAAGAAATATACATCAAAACATACACATTTTCATTGTACATTCAAGAAATGTACATCAAAACATACACATTCTCATTGTACATTCAAGAAATGTACATCAAAACATACACATTTTCATTGTACACTCAAGAAATGTACATCAAAACATACACATTTTCATTGTACACTCAAGAAATGTACATCAAAACATACACATTTTCATTGTACATTCAAGAAATGTATATCAAAACATACACATTTTCATTGTACATTCAAGAAATGTACATCAAAACATACACATTTTCATTGTACATTCAAGAAATATACATCAAAACATACACATTTTCATTGTACATTCAAGGAATGTACATCAAAACATACACATTTTCATTGTACATTCAAGAAATGTACATCAAAACACACACATTTTCAGTGTACATTCAAGAAATGTATATCAGGACATACACATTTTCAGTGTACATTCAAGAAATGTAAATCAAAACATACTAATTTTCATTGTATATACGAGAAATGTACATCAAAACATACCCATTTTCATTGTACATTAAAGAAATGTACATCAAAACCTACATATTTTCAGTGTACATTCAAGAAATGTACATCAAAACATACACATTTACAGTGTACATTCAAGAAATGTACATCAAAACATACACATTTTCAGTATACATTCAAGAAATGTACATGAAAACATATACATTTTCATTGTACATTCAAAAAATGTATATCAAAACACACATTTTCAGTGTACATTCAAGAAATGTACATCAAAACATACACATTTTCAGTGTACATTCAAGAAATGTATATCAAAAAATACACATGTTAAGTGTACATTCAAGAAATGTACATCAAAGCAAACACATTTTCATTGTACACTAAAGAAATGCACACCAAAACATACACAATTTCATTGTACATTCAAGAAATGCACATCAAAACATACTCATTTTCATTGTACATTCAAGAAATATACATCAAAACATACACATTTTCATTGTACATTCAAGAAATGTACATCAAAACATACACATTCTCATTGTACATTCAAGAAATGTACATCAAAACATACACATTTTTATTGTACACTCAAGAAATGTACATCAAAACATACACATTTTCATTGTACACTCAAGAAATGTACATCAAAACATACACATATTCATTGTACATTCAAGAAATGTATATCAAAACATACACATTTTCATTGTACATTCAAGAAATGTACATCAAAACATACACATTTTCATTGTACAATCAAGAAATGTACATCAAAACATACACATTTTCACTGTACATTCAAAGAATGTACATCAAAACATACACATTTTCATTGTACATTCAAGAAATGTACATCAAAACACACACATTTTCAGTGTACATTCAAGAAATGTATATCAAAACATACACATTTTCAGTGTACAATCAAGAAATGTACATCAAAACATACAAATTTTCATTGTGTATACAAGAAATGTACATCAAAACATACACATTTTCATTGTACATTAAAGAAATGTACATCAAAACCTACACATTTTCAGTGTACATTCAAGAAATGTACATCAAAACATACACATTTTCATTGTACACTCAAGAAATGTACATCAAAACATACACATTTTCAGTGTACATTCAAGAAATGTACATCAAAACATACACATTATCATTTTATATACCAGAAATGTACATCAAAACATACACATTTTCATTGTATATACAAGAAATGTACATCAAAACATACACATTTTCAGTGTACATTCAAGAAATGTACATCAAAACATATACATTTTCATTGTATATACAAGAAATGTACATCAAAACATACACATTTTCAGTGTACATTCAGGAAATGTACATGAAAACATATACATTTTCATTGTACATTCAAGAAATGTATATCGAAACATACACATTTTCAGATTACATTCAAGAAATGTACATCAAAACATACACATTTTCATTGTATATACAAGAAAGGTACATCAAAACATATACATTTTCATTGTATATACAAGAAATGTACATCAAAACATACACATTTTCAGTGTACATTCAAGAAATGTATATCAAAACATACACATTTACAGTGTACATTCAAGAAATGTACATCAAGACATACACATTCTCAGTATACATTCAAGAAATGTACATCAAAACATACACATTTTCAGTGTACATTCAAGAAATGTACATCAAAACATACACATTTTCATTGTATATACAAGAAATGTACATCAAAACATACACATTTTCAGTGTACATTCAAGAAATGTATATCAAAAAATACACATGTTAAGTGTACATTCAAGAAATGTACATCAAAACATATACATTTTCATTGTATATACAAGAAATGTACATCAAAACATACACATTTTCAGTGTACATTCAGGAAATGTACATGAAAACATATACATTTTCATTGTACATTCAAGAAATGTATATCGAAACATACACATTTTCAGATTACATTCAAGAAATGTACATCAAAACATACACATTTTCATTGTATATACAAGAAAGGTACATCAAAACATATACATTTTCATTGTATATACAAGATATGTACATCAAAACATACACATTTTTAGTGTACATTCAAGAAATGTATATCAAAACATACACATTTACAGTGTACATTCAAGAAATGTACATCAAAACATACACATTCTCAGTATACATTCAAGAAATGTACATCAAAACATACACATTTTCAGTGTACATTCAAGAAATGTACATCAAAACATACACATTTTCATTGTATATACAAGAAATGTACATCAAAACATACACATTTTCATTGTATATACAAGAAATGTACATCAAAACATACACATTTTCAGTGTACACTAAAGAAATGTACATCAAAACATACACATTTACAGTGTACATTCAAGAAATGTACATCAAAACATACACATTTTCAGTATACATTCAAGAAATGTACATGAAAACATATACATTTTCATTGTACATTCAAGAAATGTATATCAAAACACACATTCTCAGTGTACATTCAAGAAATGTACATCAAAACATACACATTTTCAGTGTACATTCAAGAAATGTATATCAAAAAATACACATGTTAAGTGTACATTCAAGAAATGTACATCAAAGCAAACACATTTTCATTGTACTCTAAAGAAATGTACATCAAAACATACACATTTTCATTGTACATTCAAGAAATGCACATCAAAACATACACATTTTCATTGTACATTCAAGAAATGTACATCAAAACATACACATTCTCATTGTACATTCAAGAAATGTACATCAAAACATACACATTTTCATTGTACACTCAAGAAATGTACATCAAACATACACATTTTCATTGTACATTCAAGAAATATACATCAAAACATACACATTTTCATTGTACATTCAAGAAATGTACATCAAAACATACACATTCTCATTGTACATTCAAGAAATGTACATCAAAACATACACATTTTCATTGTACACTCAAGAAATGTACATCAAAACATACACATTTTCATTGTACACTCAAGAAATGTACATCAAAACATACACATTTTCATTGTACATTCAAGAAATGTATATCAAAACATACACATTTTCATTGTACATTCAAGAAATGTACATCAAAACATACACATTTTCATTGTACATTCAAGAAATATACATCAAAACATACACATTTTCATTGTACATTCAAGGAATGTACATCAAAACATATACATTTTCATTGTACATTCAAAAAATGTATATCAAAACACACATTTTCAGTGTACATTCAAGAAATGTACATCAAAACATACACATTTTCAGTGTACATTCAAGAAATGTATATCAAAAAATACACATGTTAAGTGTACATTCAAGAAATGTACATGAAAACATATACATTTTCATTGTACATTCAAGAAATGTATATCAAAACACACATTTTCAGTGTACATTCAAGGAATGTACATCAAAACATACACATTTTCATTGTACATTCAAGAAATGTACATCAAAACATACACATTTTCATTGTACATTCAAGAAATATACATCAAAACATACACATTTTCATTGTACATTCAAGAAATGTACATGAAAACATATACATTTTCATTGTACATTCAAAAAATGTATATCAAAACACACATTTTCAGTGTACATTCAAGAAATGTACATCAAAACATACACATTTTCAGTGTACATTCAAGAAATGTATATCAAAAAATACACATGTTAAGTGTACATTCAAGAAATGTACATCAAAGCAAACACATTTTCATTGTACTCTAAAGAAATGTACATCAAAACATACACATTTTCATTGTACATTCAAGAAATGCACATCAAAACATACACATTTTCATTGTACATTCAAGAAATGTACATCAAAACATACACATTCTCATTGTACATTCAAGAAATGTACATCAAAACATACACATTTTCATTGTACACTCAAGAAATGTACATCAAACATACACATTTTCATTGTACATTCAAGAAATATACATCAAAACATACACATTTTCATTGTACATTCAAGAAATGTACATCAAAACATACACATTCTCATTGTACATTCAAGAAATGTACATCAAAACATACACATTTTCATTGTACACTCAAGAAATGTACATCAAAACATACACATTTTCATTGTACACTCAAGAAATGTACATCAAAACATACACATTTTCATTGTACATTCAAGAAATGTATATCAAAACATACACATTTTCATTGTACATTCAAGAAATGTACATCAAAACATACACATTTTCATTGTACATTCAAGAAATATACATCAAAACATACACATTTTCATTGTACATTCAAGGAATGTACATCAAAACATACACATTTTCATTGTACACTCAAGAAATGTACATCAAAACATACACATTTTCAGTGTACATTCAAAAAATGTACATCATAACATACACATTTTCATTGTATATACCAGAAATGTACATCAAAACATACACATTTTCATTGTATATACAAGAAATATACATCAAAACATACAGACTTTCAGTGTACATTCAAGAAATGTACATCAAAACATATACATTTTCATTGTATATACAAGAAATGTACATCAAATTGTACACATTTTCAGTGTACATTCAGGAAATGTACATGAAAACATACATTTTCATTGTACATTCAAGAAATGTGTATAAAAACATACACATTTTCAGATTACATTTAAGAAATGTACATCAAAACATACACATTTTCATTGTACATTCAAGAAATGTACATCAAAACATACACATTTTCATTGTACATTCAAGAAATGTACATCAAAACATAAACATTTTCATTGTACATTCAAGGAATGTACATCAAAACATACACATTTTCATTGTACATTCAAGAAATTCCATCAAAACACACACATTTTCAGTGTACATTCAAGAAATGTACATCAAAGCATACAAATTTTCATTGTATATGCAAGAAATGTACATCAAAACATACACATTTTCATTGTACATTAAAGAAATGTACATCAAAACCTACACATTTTCAGTGTACAATCAAGAAATGTACATCAAAACATACACATTTTCATTGTACATTCAAGGAATGTACATCAAAACATACACATTTTCATTGTACATTCAAGAAATGTACATCAAAACACACACATTTTCAGTGTACATTCAAGAAATGTTTATCAAAACATACAAATTTTCAGTGTACATTCAAGAAATGTACATCAAAACATACAAATTTTCATTGTATATACAAGAAATGTACATCAAAACATACACATTTTCATTGTACATTAAAGAAATGTACATCAAAGCCTACACATTTTCAGTGTACATTCAAGAAATGTACATCAAAACATACACATTTTCATTGTACATTCAAGAAATGTACATCAAAACATACACATTTTCATTGTACATTCAAGAAATATACATAAAAACATACACATTTTGATTGTACATTCAAGAAATGTACATCAAAACATACACATTTTCAGTGTACATTCTAGAAATATAATTCAAAACATACACATTTTCATTGTATATACAAGAAATGTACATCAAAACATATACATTTTCATTGTACATTCAAGAAATGTATATCAAAACATACATATTTTCAGTGTACATTCAAGAAATGTACATCAAAACATACACATTTTCATTGTATATACAAGAAATGTACATCAAAACATAGACATTTTCATTGTACACTGAAGAAATGTACATCAAAACATACACATTTTCAGTGTACATTCAAGAAATGTACATCAAAACATACACATTTTCATTGTACATTCAAGAAATGTAGATCAAAACATAAACATTTTCATTGTACATTCAAGAAATGTAACTTAAAACATACACATTTTCATTGTACACTCAAGAAATGTGCATCAAAACATACACATTTTCATTGTACATTCAAGAAATGTACATCAAAACATACACATTTTCATTGTACATTCAAGAAATGTACATCAAAACATACACATTTTCATTGTACATTCAAGAAATGTACATCAAAACATACACATTTTCATTGTACATTCAAGAAATATACATCAAAACATACACATTTTCATTGTACATTCAGGAAATGTACATCAAAACATACACATTTTCATTGTACACTCAAGAAATGTACATCAAAACATACACATTTTCAGTGTACACTCAAGAAATGTACATCAAAACATACACATTTTCATTGTACATTCAAGAAATGTACATCAAAACATACACATTTTCATTGTACATTCTAGAAATATAAATCAAAACATACACATTTTCATTGTATATACAAGAAATGTACATCAAAACATACACATTTTCATTGTACACTCAAGAAATGTACATCAAAACATACACATTTTCAGTGCACATTCAAGAAATGTATATCAAATCATACACATTTTCATTTTACGTTCCAGAAATGTAGATCAAAACATACACATTTTCAGTGTACATTCAAGAAATGTATATCAAAAAATACACATTTTCAGTGTACATTCAAGAAATGTACATCAAAACACACACATTTTCATTGTATATACAAGAAATATACATCAAAACATACAGATTTTCAGTGTACATTCAAGAAATGTACATCAAAACATATACATTTTCATTGTATATACAAGAAATGTACATCAAATTATACACATTTTCAGTGTACATTCAAGAAATGTACATGAAAACATACATTTTCATTGTACATTCAAGAAATGTATATAAAAACATACACATTTTCAGATTACATTCAAGAAATGTACATCAAAACATACACATTTTCATTGTATATACAAGAAAGGTACATCAAAACATATACATTTTCATTGTATATACAAGTAATGTACATCAAAACAGACACATTTTCATTGTACATTCAAGAAATGTACATCAAAACATAAACATTTTCATTGTACATTCAAGGAATGTACATCAAAACATACACATTTTCATTGTACATTCAAGAAATGTACATCAAAACATACACATTTTAATTGTACATTCAAAGAATGTACATCAAAACATACACATTTTCAGTGTTCATTCAAGAAATGTACATCAAAACATACAAATTTTCATTGTATATACAAGAAATGTACATCAAAACATACACATTTTCATTGTACATTAAAGAAATGTACATCAAAACCTACACATTTTCAGTGTACATTCAAGAAATGTACATCAAAACATACACATTTTCATTGTACACTCAAGAAATGTACATCAAAACATACACATTTTCAGTGTACATTCAAGAAATGTACATGAAAACATACACATTATCATTGTATATACCAGAAATGTACATCAAAACATACACATTTTCATTGTATATACAAGAAATGTACATCAAAACATACACATTTTCAGTGTACATTCAAGAAATGTACATCAAAACATATACATTTTCATTGTATATACAAGAAATGTACATCAAAACATACACATTTTCAGTGTACATTCAGGAAATGTACATGAAAACATATACATTTTCATTGTACATTCAAGAAATGTATATCAAAACATACACATTTTCAGATTACATTCAAGAAATGTACATCAAAACATACACATTTTCATTGTATATACAAGAAAGGTACATCAAAACATATACATTTTCATTGTATATACAAGAAATGTACATCAAAACATACACATTTTCAGTGTACATTCAAGAAATGTATATCAAAACATACACATTTACAGTGTACATTCAAGAAATGTACATCAAAACATACACATTTTCAGTATACATTCAAGAAATGTACATCAAAACATACACATTTTCAGTGTACATTCAAGAAATGTATATCAAAAAATACACATGTTAAGTGTACATTCAAGAAATGTACATCAAAGCAAACACATTTTCATTGTACTCTAAAGAAATGTACATCAAAACATACACATTTTCATTGTACATTCAAGAAATGCACATCAAAACATACACATTTTCATTGTACATTCAAGAAATGTACATCAAAACATACACATTCTCATTGTACATTCAAGAAATGTACATCAAAACATACACATTTTCATTGTACACTCAAGAAATGTACATCAAAACATATACATTTTCATTGTACATTCAAGAAATATACATCAAAACATACACATTTTCATTGTACATTCAAGAAATGTAGATCAAAACATACACATTCTGATTGTACATTCAAGAAATGTACATCAAAACATACACATTTTCATTGGACACTCAAGAAATGTACATCAAAACATACACATTTTCATTGTACACTCAAGAAATGTACATCAAAACATACACATTTTCATTGTACATTCAAGAAATGTATATCAAAACATACACATTTTCATTGTACATTCAAGAAATGTACATCAAAACATACACATTTTCATTGTACATTCAAGAAATATACATCAAAACATACACATTTTCATTGTACATTCAAAGAATGTACATCAAAACATACACATTTTCATTGTACATTCAAGAAATGTACATCAAAACACACACATTTTCAGTGTACATTCAAGAAATGTATATCAGGACATACACATTTTCAGTGTACATTCAAGAAATGTAAATCAAAACATACTAATTTTCATTGTATATACGAGAAATGTACATCAAAACATACCCATTTTCATTGTACATTAAAGAAATGTACATCAAAACCTACATATTTTCAGTGTACATTCAAGAAATGTACATCAAAACATACACATTTTCATTGTACACTCAAGAAATGTACATCAAAACATACACATTTTCAGTGTACATTCAAAAAATGTACATCAAAACATACACATTTTCATTGTATATACCAGAAATGTACATCAAAACATACACATTTTCATTGTATATACAAGAAATATACATCAAAACATACAGACTTTCAGTGTACATTCAAGAAATGTACATCAAAACATATACATTTTCATTGTATATACAAGAAATGTACATCAAATTGTACACATTTTCAGTGTACATTCAGGAAATGTACATGAAAACATACATTTTCATTGTACATTCAAGAAATGTATATAAAAACATACACATTTTCAGATTACATTTAAGAAATGTACATCAAAACATACACATTTTCATTGTACATTCAAGAAATGTACATCAAAACATACACATTTTCATTGTACATTCAAGAAATGTACATCAAAACATAAACATTTTCATTGTACATTCAAGGAATGTACATCAAAACATACACATTTTCATTGTACATTCAAGAAATTCCATTAAAACACACACATTTTCAGTGTACATTCAAGAAATGTACATCAAAACATACAAATTTTCATTGTATATACAAGAAATGTACATCAAAACATACACATTTTCATTGTACATTAAAGAAATGTACATCAAAACCTACACATTTTCAGTGTACAATCAAGAAATGTACATCAAAACATACACATTTTCATTGTACATTCAAGGAATGTACATCAAAACATACACATTTTCATTGTACATTCAAGAAATGTACATCAAAACACACACATTTTCAGTGTACATTCAAGAAATGTTTATCAAAACATACAAATTTTCAGTGTACATTCAAGAAATGTACATCAAAACATACAAATTTTCATTGTATATACAAGAAATGTACATCAAAACATACACATTTTCATTGTACATTAAAGAAATGCACATCAAAGCCTACACATTTTCAGTGTACATTCAAGAAATGTACATCAAAACATACACATTTTCATTGTACATTCAAGAAATGTACATCAAAACATACACATTTTCATTGTACATTCAAGAAATATACATAAAAACATACACATTTTGATTGTACATTCAAGAAATGTACATCAAAACATACACATTTTCGGTGTACATTCTAGAAATATAATTCAAAACATACACATTTTCATTGTATATACAAGAAATGTACATCAAAACATATACATTTTCATTGTACATTCAAGAAATGTATATCAAAACATACATATTTTCAGTGTACATTCAAGAAATGTACATCAAAACATACACATTTTCATTGTATATACAAGAAATGTACATTAAAACATACACATTTTCATTGTACACTGAAGAAATGTACATCAAAAAATACACATTTTCAGTGTACATTCAAGAAATGTACATCAAAGCATACACATTTTCATTGTACATTCAAGAAATGTAGATCAAAACATAAACATTTTCATTGTACATTCAAGAAATGTAACTTAAAACATACACATTTTCATTGTACACTCAAGAAATGTGCATCAAAACATACACATTTTCATTGTACATTCAAGAAATGTACATCAAAACATACACATTTTCATTGTACATTCAAGAAATGTACATCAAAACATACACATTTTCATTGTACATTCAAGAAATGTACATCAAAACATACACATTTTCATTGTACATTCAAGAAATATACATCAAAACATACACATTTTCATTGTACATTCAGGAAATGTACATCAAAACATACACATTTTCATTGTACACTCCAGAAATGTACATCAAAACATACACATTTTCAGTGTACACTCAAGAAATGTACATCAAAACATACACATTTTCATTGTACATTCAAGAAATGTACATCAAAACATACACATTTTCATTGTACATTCTAGAAATATAAATCAAAACATACACATTTTCATTGTATATACAAGAAATGTACATCAAAACATACACATTTTCATTGTACACTCAAGAAATGTACATCAAAACATACACATTTTCAGTGCACATTCAAGAAATGTATATCAAATCATACACATTTTCATTTTACGTTCCAGAAATGTAGATCAAAACATACACATTTTCAGTGTACATTCAAGAAATGTATATCAAAAAATACACATTTTCAGTGTACATTCAAGAAATGTACATCAAAACACACAACTTTTCATTGTATATACAAGAAATATACATCAAAACATACAGATTTTCAGTGTACATTAAAGAAATGTACATCAAAACATATACATTTTCATTGTATATACAAGAAATGTACATCAAATTATACACATTTTCAGTGTACATTCAAGAAATGTACATGAAAACATACATTTTCATTGTACATTCAAGAAATGTATATAAAAACATACACATTTTCAGATTACATTCAAGAAATGTACATCAAAACATACACATTTTCATTGTATATACAAGAAAGGTACATCAAAACATATACATTTTCATTGTATATACAAGAAATGTACATCAAAACAGACACATTTTCATTGTACATTCAAGAAATGTACATCAAAACATAAACATTTTCATTGTACATTCAAGGAATGTACATCAAAACATACACATTTTCTTTGTACATTCAAGAAATGTACATCAAAACATACACATTTTAATTGTACATTCAAAGAATGTACATCAAAACATACACCTTTTCAGTGTTCATTCAAGAAATGTACATCAAAACATACAAATTTTTATTGTATATACAAGAAATGTACATCAAAACATACACATTTTCATTGTACATTAAAGAAATGTACATCAAAACCTACACATTTTCAGTGTACATTCAAGAAATGTACATCAAAACATACACATTTTCATTGTACACTCAAGAAATGTACATCAAAACATACACATTTTCAGTGTACATTCAAGAAATGTACATGAAAACATACACATTATCATTGTATATACCAGAAATGTACATCAAAACATACACATTTTCATTGTATATACAAGAAATGTACATCAAAACATACACATTTTCAGTGTACATTCAAGAAATGTACATCAAAACATATACATTTTCATTGTATATACAAGAAATGTACATCAAAACATACACATTTTCAGTGTACATTCAGGAAATGTACATGAAAACATACACATTTTCATTGTGCACTCAAGAAATGTACATCAAAACATACACATTTTCATTGTACACTCAAGAAATGTACATCAAAACATACACTTTTTCATTGTACATTCAAGAAATGTATATCAAAACATACACATTTTGACTGCACATTCTAGGAATATACATCAAAACATACACATTTTGACTGCACATTCTAGAAATATACATCAAAACATACACATTTTCAGTGCACATTCAAGAAATGTATATCAAATCATACACATTTTCATTTTACGTTCCAGAAATGTACATCAAAACATACACATTTTCAGTGTAAATTCAAGAAATGTATATCAAAAAATACACATTTTCAGTGTACATTCAAGAAATGGACATCAAAGCAAACACATTTTCATTGTACACTAAGGAAATGTACATCAAAACATACACATTTTCATTGTAGATTCAAGAAATGCACATCAAAACATACACATTTTCATTGTATATACCAGAAATGTACATCAAAACATACACATTTTCATTGTATATACAAGAAATATACATCAAAACATACAGACTTTCAGTGTACATTCAAGAAATGTACATCAAAACATATACATTTTCATTGTATATACAAGAAATGTACATCAAATTGTACACATTTTCAGCGTACGTTCAGGAAATGTACATGAAAACATACATTTTCATTGTACATTCAAGAAATGTATATCAAAACATACACATTTTCATTGTACATTCAAGAAATGTACATCAAATCATACACATTTTCATTGTACATTCAAGAAATGTACATCAAAACATACACATTTTCATTGTACATTCAAAGAATGTACATCAAAGCATACACATTTTCATTGTACATTCAAGAAATGTACATCAAAACACACACATTTTCAGTGTACATTCAAGAAATGTATATCAAAACATACACATTTTCAGTGTACATTCAAGAAATGTACATCAAAACATACAAATTTTCATTGTATATACAAGAAATGTACATCAAAACATACACATTTTCATTGTACATTAAAGAAATGTACATCAAAACCTACACATTTTCATTGTATATACAAGAAATGTACATCAAAACATACACATTTTCATTGTACACTGAGGAAATGTACATCAAAACATACACATTCTCAGTGTACATTCAAGAAATGTACATCAAAACATACACATTTTCATTGTACATTCAAGAAATGTAGATCAAAACACACATTTTCATTGTACATTCAAGAAATGTACATCAAAACATACACATTTTCATTGTACACTCAAGAAATGTACATCAAAACATACACATTTTCATTGTATATACAAGAAATGTACATCAAAACATACACATTTTCAGTGTACATTCAAGAAATGTATATCAAAACATACACATTTACAGTGTACATTCAAGAAATGTACATCAAAACATACACATTTTCAGTATACATTCAAGAAATGTACATGAAAACATATACATTTTCATTGTACATTCAAGAAATGTATATCAAAACATACACATTTTCATTGTATATACAAGAAATGCACATCAAAACATACACATTTTCATTGAATATACAAGAAATGTACATCAAAACATACACATTTTCAGTGTACATTCAAGAAATGTACATCAAGACATACACATTTTCATTGTACATTCAAGAAATGTACATCAAAACATACACATTTTCATTGTACACTCAAGAAATGTACATCAGAACATACACATTTTCAGTGTACATTCAAGAAATGTATATCAAAACATACACATTTTCATTGTACATTCAAGAAATGTACATCAAAACATACACATTTTCTTTGTACATTCAAGAAATGTACATCAAAACATACACATTTTCGTTGTACATTCAAGAAATATACATCAAAACATACACATTTTCATTGTACATTCAAGAAATGTACATCAAAACATACACATTTTCATTGTACACTCAAGAAATGTACATCAAAACATACACATTTTCAGTGTACATTCAAGAAATGTACATCAAAACATACACATTTTCATTGTACATTCAAGAAATGTACATCAAAACATACACATTTTCATTGTGCATTCTAGAAATATAAATCAAAACATACACATTTTCATTGTATATACAAGAAATGTACATCAAAACATACACATTTTCATTGTACACTCAAGAAATGTACATCAAAACATACACATTTTCAGTGCACATTCAAGAAATGTATATCAAATCATACACATTTTCATTTTACGTTCCAGAAATGTACATCAAAACATACACATTTTCAGTGTACATTCAAGAAATGTATATCAAAAAATACACATTTTCAGTGTACATTCAAGAAATGTACATCAAAACATACACATTTTCATTGTATATACAAGAAATATACATCAAAACATACAGATTTTCAGTGTACATTCAAGAAATGCACATCAAAACATATACATTTTCATTGTATATACAAGAAATGTACATCAAATTATACACATTTTCAGTGTACATTCAAGAAATGTACATGAAAACATACATTTTCATTGTACATTTAAGAAATGTATATAAAAACATACACATTTTCAGATTACATTCAAGAAATGTACATCAAAACATACACATTTTCATTGTACATTCAAGAAATGTACATCAAAACATACACATTTTCATTGTACATTCAAGAAATGTACATCAAAACATAAACATTTTCATTGTACATTTAAGGAATGTACATCAAAACATACACATTTTCATTGTACATTCAAGAAATGTACATCAAAACACACACATTTTCAGTGTACATTCAAGAAATGTATATCAAAACATACACATTTTCAGTGTACATTCAAGAAATGTACATCAAAACATACAAATTTTCATTGTATATACAAGAAATGTACATCAAAACATACACATTTTCATTGTACATTAAAGAAATGTACATCAAAACCTACACATTTTCAGTGTACATTCAAGAAATGTACATCAAAACATACACATTTTCATTGTACACTCAAGAAATGTACATCAAAACATACACATTTTCAGTGTACATTCAAGAAATGTACATGAAAACATACACATTATCATTGTATATACAAGAAATGTACATCAAAACATACACATTTTCAGTGTACATTCTAGAAATGTACATCAAAACATATACATTTTCATTGTATATACAAGAAATGTACATCAAAACATACACATTTTCAGTGTACATTCAGGAAATGTACATGAAAACATATACATTTTCATTGTACATTCAAGAAATGTATATCAAAACATACACATTTTCAGATTACATTCAAGAAATGTACATCAAAACATACACATTTTCATTGTATATACAAGAAAGGTACATCAAAACATATACATTTTCATTGTATATACAAGAAATGTACATCAAAACATACACATTTTCATTGTATATACAAGAAATGTACATCAAAACATACACATTTTCAGTGTACATTCTAGAAATGTACATCAAAACATATACATTTTCATTGTATATACAAGAAATGTACATCAAAACATACACATTTTCAGTGTACATTCAGGAAATGTACATGAAAACATATACATTTTCATTGTACATTCAAGAAATGTATATCAAAACATACACATTTTCAGATTACATTCAAGAAATGTACATCAAAACATACACATTTTCATTGTATATACAAGAAAGGTACATCAAAACATATACATTTTCATTGTATATACAAGAAATGTACATCAAAACATACACATTTTCAGTGTACATTCAAGAAATGTATATCAAAACATACACATTTACAGTGTACATTCAAGAAATGTACATCAAAACATACACATTTTCAGTATACATTCAAGAAATGTACATCAAAACATACATATTTTCAATGTACATTCAAGAAATGTATATCAAAACATACACATTTTGAGTGTACATTCAAGAAATGTACATCAAAACATACACATTTTCATTGTATATACAAGAAATGTACATCAAAACATACAGATTTTCATTGTATATACAAGAAATGTACATCAAAACATACACATTTTCAGCGTACACTAAAGAAATGTACATCAAAACATACACATTTTCATTGTACATTCAAGAAATGTAGATCAAAACATACACATTTTCATTGTACATTCAAGAAATGTACATCAAAACATACACATTTTCATTGTACACTCAAGAAATGTATATCAAAACATACACATTTTCATTGTACACTCAAGAAATGTACATCAAAACATACACTTTTTCATTGTACATTCAAGAAATGTATATCAAAACATACACATTTTGACTGCACATTCTAGGAATATACATCAAAACATACACATTTTGACTGCACATTCTAGAAATATACATCAAAACATACACATTTTCAGTGCACATTCAAGAAATGTATATCAAATCATACACATTTTCATTTTACGTTCCAGAAATGTACATCAAAGCATACACATTTTCAGTGTAAATTGAAGAAATGTATATCAAAAAATACACATTTTCAGTGTACATTCAAGAAATGTACATCAAAGCAAACACATTTTCATTGTACACTAAAGAAATGTACATCAAAACATACACATTTTCATTGTAGATTCAAGAAATGCACATCAAAACATACACATTTTCATTGTACATTCAAGAAATATACATCAAAACATACACATTTTCATTGTACATTCAAGAAATGTACTTCAAAACATACACATTCTCATTGTACATTCAAGAAATGTACATCAAAACATACACATTTTGATTGTACACTCAAGAAATGTACATCAAAACATACACATTTTCATTGTACACTCAAGAAATGTACATCAAAACATACACATATTCATTGTACATTCAAGAAATGTATATCAAAACATACACATTTTCATTGTACATTCAAGAAATGTACATCAAAACATACACATTTTCATTGTACATTCAAGAAATGTACATCAAAACATACACATTTTCATTGTACATTCAAAGAATGTACATCAAAACATACACATTTTCATTGTACATTCAAGAAATGTACATCAAAACACACACATTTTCAGTGTACATTCAAGAAATGTTTATCAAAACATACACATTTTCAGTGTACATTCAAAAAATGTACATCAAAACATACACATTTTCATTGTATATACCAGAAATGTACATCAAAACATACACATTTTCATTGTATATACAAGAAATATACATCAAAACATACAGACTTTCAGTGTACATTCAAGAAATGTACATCAAAACATATACATTTTCATTGTATATACAAGAAATGTACATCAAATTGTACACATTTTCAGTGTACGTTCAGGAAATGTACATGAAAACATACATTTTCATTGTACATTCAAGAAATGTATATAAAAACATACACATTTTCAGATTACATTTAAGAAATGTACATCAAAACATACACATTTTCATTGTACATTCAAGAAATGTACATCAAAACATACACATTTTCATTGTACATTCAAGAAATGTACATCAAAACATAAACATTTTCATTGTACATTCAAGGAATGTACATCAAAACATACACATTTTCATTGTACATTCAAGAAATTCCATCAAAACACACACATTTTCAGTGTACATTCAAGAAATGTACATCAAAACATACAAATTTTCATTGTATATACAAGAAATGTACATCAAAACATACACATTTTCATTGTACATTAAAGAAATGTACATCAAAACCTACACATTTTCAGTGTACAATCAAGAAATGTACATCAAAACATACACATTTTCATTGTACATTCAAGGAATGTACATCAAAACATACACATTTTCATTGTACATTCAAGAAATGTACATCAAAACACACACATTTTCAGTGTACATTCAAGAAATGTTTATCAAAACATACAAATTTTCATTGTATATACAAGAAATGTACATCAAAACATACACATTTTCATTGTACATTAAAGAAATGTACATCAAAGCCTACACATTTTCAGTGTACATTCAAGAAATGTACATCAAAACATACACATTTTCATTGTACATTCAAGAAATGTACATCAAAACATACACATTTTCATTGTACATTCAAGAAATATACATAAAAACATACACATTTTGATTGTACATTCAAGAAATGTAGATCAAAACACACATTTTCATTGTACATTCAAGAAATGTACATCAAAACATATACATTTTCATTGTATATACAAGAAATGTACATCAAAACATACACATTTTCAGTGTACATTCAGGAAATGTACATGAAAACATACACATTTTCATTGTACACTCAAGAAATGTACATCAAAACATACACATTTTCATTGTACACTCAAGAAATGTACATCAAAACATACACTTTTTCATTGTACATTCAAGAAATGTATATCAAAACATACACATTTTGACTGCACATTCTAGGAATATACATCAAAACATACACATTTTGACTGCACATTCTAGAAATATACATCAAAACATACACATTTTCAGTGCACATTCAAGAAATGTATATCAAATCATACACATTTTCATTTTACGTTCCAGAAATGTACATCAAAACATACACATTTTCAGTGTAAATTCAAGAAATGTATATCAAAAAATACACATTTTCAGTGTACATTCAAGAAATGGACATCAAAGCAAACACATTTTCATTGTACACTAAGGAAATGTACATCAAAACATACACATTTTCATTGTAGATTCAAGAAATGCACATCAAAACATACACATTTTCATTGTACATTCAAGAAATATACATCAAAACATACACATTTTCATTGTACATTCAAGAAATGTACATCAAAACATACACATTCTCATTGTACATTCAAGAAATGTACATCAAAACATACACATTTTGATTGTACACTCAAGAAATGTACATCAAAACATACACATTTTCATTTTACACTCAAGAAATGTACATCAAAACATACACATATTCATTGTACATTCAAGAAATGTATATCAAAACATACACATTTTCATTGTACATTCAAGAAATGTTTATCAAATCATACACATTTTCATTGTACATTCAAGAAATGTACATCAAAACATACACATTTTCATTGTACATTCAAAGAATGTACATCAAAGCATACACATTTTCATTGTACATTCAAGAAATGTACATCAAAACACACACATTTTCAGTGTACATTCAAGAAATGTATATCAAAACATACACATTTTCAGTGTACATTCAAGAAATGTACATCAAAACATACAAATTTTCATTGTATATACAAGAAATGTACATCAAAACATACACATTTTCATTGTACATTAAAGAAATGTACATCAAAACCTACACATTTTCATTGTATATACAAGAAATGTACATCAAAACATACACATTTTCATTGTACACTGAGGAAATGTACATCAAAACATACACATTCTCAGTGTACATTCAAGAAATGTACATCAAAACATACACATTTTCATTGTACATTCAAGAAATGTAGATCAAAACACACATTTTCATTGTACATTCAAGAAATGTACATCAAAACATACACATTTTCATTGTACACTCAAGAAATGTACATCAAAACATACACATTTTCATTGTATATACAAGAAATGTACATCAAAACATACACATTTTCAGTGTACATTCAAGAAATGTATATCAAAACATACACATTTACAGTGTACATTCAAGAAATGTACATCAAAACATACACATTTTCAGTATACATTCAAGAAATGTACATGAAAACATATACATTTTCATTGTACATTCAAGAAATGTATATCAAAACATACACATTTTCATTGTATATACAAGAAATGCACATCAAAACATACACATTTTCATTGAATATACAAGAAATGTACATCAAAACATACACATTTTCAGTGTACATTCAAGAAATGTACATCAAGACATACACATTTTCATTGTACATTCAAGAAATGTACATCAAAACATACACATTTTCATTGTACACTCAAGAAATGTACATCAGAACATACACATTTTCAGTGTACATTCAAGAAATGTATATCAAAACATACACATTTTCATTGTACATTCAAGAAATGTACATCAAAACATACACATTTTCTTTGTACATTCAAGAAATGTACATCAAAACATACACATTTTCATTGTACATTCAAGAAATATACATCAAAACATACACATTTTCATTGTACATTCAAGAAATGTACATCAAAACATACACATTTTCATTGTACACTCAAGAAATGTACATCAAAACATACACATTTTCAGTGTACATTCAAGAAATGTACATCAAAACATACACATTTTCATTGTACATTCAAGAAATGTACATCAAAACATACACATTTTCATTGTACATTCTAGAAATATAAATCAAAACATACACATTTTCATTGTATATACAAGAAATGTACATCAAAACATACACATTTTCATTGTACACTCAAGAAATGTACATCAAAACATACACATTTTCAGTGCACATTCAAGAAATGTATATCAAATCATACACATTTTCATTTTACGTTCCAGAAATGTACATCAAAACATACACATTTTCAGTGTACATTCAAGAAATGTATATCAAAAAATACACATTTTCAGTGTACATTCAAGAAATGTACATCAAAACATACACATTTTCATTGTATATACAAGAAATATACATCAAAACATACAGATTTTCAGTGTACATTCAAGAAATGCACATCAAAACATATACATTTTCATTGTATATACAAGAAATGTACATCAAATTATACACATTTTCAGTGTACATTCAAGAAATGTACATGAAAACATACATTTTCATTGTACATTTAAGAAATGTATATAAAAACATACACATTTTCAGATTACATTCAAGAAATGTACATCAAAACATACACATTTTCATTGTACATTCAAGAAATGTACATCAAAACATACACATTTTCATTGTACATTCAAGAAATGTACATCAAAACATAAACATTTTCATTGTACATTTAAGGAATGTACATCAAAACATACACATTTTCATTGTACATTCAAGAAATGTACATCAAAACACACACATTTTCAGCGTACATTCAAGAAATGTATATCAAAACATACACATTTTCAGTGTACATTCAAGAAATGTACATCAAAACATACAAATTTTCATTGTATATACAAGAAATGTACATCAAAACATACACATTTTCATTGTACATTAAAGAAATGTACATCAAAACCTACACATTTTCAGTGTACATTCAAGAAATGTACATCAAAACATACACATTTTCATTGTACACTCAAGAAATGTACATCAAAACATACACATTTTCAGTGTACATTCAAGAAATGTACATGAAAACATACACATTATCATTGTATATACAAGAAATGTACATCAAAACATACACATTTTCAGTGTACATTCTAGAAATGTACATCAAAACATATACATTTTCATTGTATATACAAGAAATGTACATCAAAACATACACATTTTCAGTGTACATTCAGGAAATGTACATGAAAACATATACATTTTCATTGTACATTCAAGAAATGTATATCAAAACATACACATTTTCAGATTACATTCAAGAAATGTACATCAAAACATACACATTTTCATTGTATATACAAGAAAGGTACATCAAAACATATACATTTTCATTGTATATACAAGAAATGTACATCAAAACATACACATTTTCATTGTATATACAAGAAATGTACATCAAAACATACACATTTTCAGTGTACATTCTAGAAATGTACATCAAAACATATACATTTTCATTGTATATACAAGAAATGTACATCAAAACATACACATTTTCAGTGTACATTCAGGAAATGTACATGAAAACATATACATTTTCATTGTACATTCAAGAAATGTATATCAAAACATACACATTTTCAGATTACATTCAAGAAATGTACATCAAAACATACACATTTTCATTGTATATACAAGAAAGGTACATCAAAACATATACATTTTCATTGTATATACAGGAAATGTACATCAAAACATACACATTTTCAGTGTACATTCAAGAAATGTATATCAAAACATACACATTTACAGTGTACATTCAAGAAATGTACATCAAAACATACACATTTTCAGTATACATTCAAGAAATGTACATCAAAACATACATATTTTCAATGTACATTCAAGAAATGTATATCAAAACATACACATTTTGAGTGTACATTCAAGAAATGTACATCAAAACATACACATTTTCATTGTATATACAAGAAATGTACATCAAAACATACAGATTTTCATTGTATATACAAGAAATGTACATCAAAACATACACATTTTCAGAGTACACTAAAGAAATGTACATCAAAACATACACATTTTCATTGTACATTCAAGAAATGTAGATCAAAACATACACATTTTCATTGTACATTCAAGAAATGTACATCAAAACATACACATTTTCATTGTACACTCAAGAAATGTATATCAAAACATACACATTTTCATTGTACACTCAAGAGATGTACATCAAAACATACACTTTTTCATTGTACATTCAAGAAATGTATATCAAAACATACACATTTTGACTGCACATTCTAGGAATATACATCAAAACATACACATTTTGACTGCACATTCTAGAAATATACATCAAAACATACACATTTTCAGTGCACATTCAAGAAATGTATATCAAATCATACACATTTTCATTTTACGTTCCAGAAATGTACATCAAAGCATACACATTTTCAGTGTAAATTGAAGAAATGTATATCAAAAAATACACATTTTCAGTGTACATTCAAGAAATGTACATCAAAGCAAACACATTTTCATTGTACACTAAAGAAATGTACATCAAAACATACACATTTTCATTGTAGATTCAAGAAATGCACATCAAAACATACACATTTTCATTGTACATTCAAGAAATATACATCAAAACATACACATTTTCATTGTACATTCAAGAAATGTACTTCAAAACATACACATTCTCATTGTACATTCAAGAAATGTACATCAAAACATACACATTTTGATTGTACACTCAAGAAATGTACATCAAAACATACACATTTTCATTGTACACTCAAGAAATGTACATCAAAACATACACATATTCATTGTACATTCAAGAAATGTATATCAAAACATACACATTTTCATTGTACATTCAAGAAATGTACATCTAAACATACACAATTTCATTGTACATTCAAGAAATGTACATCAAAACATACACATTTTCATTGTACATTCAAAGAATGTACATCAAAACATACACATTTTCATTGTACATTCAAGAAATGTACATCAAAACACACACATTTTCAGTGTACATTCAAGAAATGTTTATCAAAACATACACATTTTCAGTGTACATTCAAAAAATGTACATCAAAACATACACATTTTCATTGTATATACCAGAAATGTACATCAAAACATACACATTTTCATTGTATATACAAGAAATATACATCAAAACATACAGACTTTCAGTGTACATTCAAGAAATGTACATCAAAACATATACATTTTCATTGTATATACAAGAAATGTACATCAAATTGTACACATTTTCAGTGTACGTTCAGGAAATGTACATGAAAACATACATTTTCATTGTACATTCAAGAAATGTATATAAAAACATACACATTTTCAGATTACATTTAAGAAATGTACATCAAAACATACACATTTTCATTGTACATTCAAGAAATGTACATCAAAACATACACATTTTCATTGTACATTCAAGAAATGTACATCAAAACATAAACATTTTCATTGTACATTCAAGGAATGTACATCAAAACATACACATTTTCATTGTACATTCAAGAAATTCCATCAAAACACACACATTTTCAGTGTACATTCAAGAAATGTACATCAAAACATACAAATTTTCATTGTATATACAAGAAATGTACATCAAAACATACACATTTTCATTGTACATTAAAGAAATGTACATCAAAACCTACACATTTTCAGTGTACAATCAAGAAATGTACATCAAAACATACACATTTTCATTGTACATTCAAGGAATGTACATCAAAACATACACATTTTCATTGTACATTCAAGAAATGTACATCAAAACACACACATTTTCAGTGTACATTCAAGAAATGTTTATCAAAACATACAAATTTTCAGTGTACATTCAAGAAATGTACATCAAAACATACAAATTTTCATTGTATATACAAGAAATGTACATCAAAACATACACATTTTCATTGTACATTAAAGAAATGTACATCAAAGCCTACACATTTTCAGTGTGCATTCAAGAAATGTACATCAAAACATACACATTTTCATTGTACATTCAAGAAATGTACATCAAAACATACACATTTTCATTGTACATTCAAGAAATATACATAAAAACATACACATTTTGATTGTACATTCAAGAAATGTACATCAAAACATACACATTTTCAGTGTACATTCTAGAAATATAATTCAAAACATACACATTTTCATTGTATATACAAGAAATGTACATCAAAACATATACATTTTCATTGTACATTCAAGAAATGTATATCAAAACATACATATTTTCAGTGTACATTCAAGAAATGTACATCAAAACATACACATTTTCATTGTATATACAAGAAATGTACATCAAAACATACACATTTTCATTGTACACTGAAGAAATGTACATCAAAAAATACACATTTTCAGTGTACATTCAAGAAATGTACATCAAAACATACACATTTTCATTGTACATTCAAGAAATGTAGATCAAAACATAAACATTTTCATTGTACATTCAAGAAATGTAACTTAAAACATACACATTTTCATTGTACACTCAAGAAATGTGCATCAAAACATACACATTTTCATTGTACATTCAAGAAATGTACATCAAAACATACACATTTTCATTGTACATTCAAGAAACGTACATCAAAACATACACATTTTCATTGTACATTCAAGAAATGTACATCAAAACATACACATTTTCATTGTACATTCAAGAAATATACATCAAAACATACACATTTTCATTGTACATTCAGGAAATGTACATCAAAACATACACATTTTCATTGTACACTCAAGAAATGTACATCAAAACATACACATTTTCAGTGTACACTCAAGAAATGTACATCAAAACATACACATTTTCATTGTACATTCAAGAAATGTACATCAAAACATACACATTTTCATTGTACATTCTAGAAATATAAATCAAAACATACACATTTTCATTGTATATACAAGAAATGTACATCAAAACATACACATTTTCATTGTACACTCAAGAAATGTACATCAAAACATACACATTTTCAGTGCACATTCAAGAAATGTATATCAAATCATACACATTTTCATTTTGCGTTCCAGAAATGTAGATCAAAACATACACATTTTCAGTGTACATTCAAGAAATGTATATCAAAAAATACACATTTTCAGTGTACATTCAAGAAATGTACATCAAAACACACACATTTTCATTGTATATACAAGAAATATACATCAAAACATACAGATTTTCAGTGTACATTAAAGAAATGTACATCAAAACATATACATTTTCATTGTATATACAAGAAATGTACATCAAATTATACACATTTTCAGTGTACATTCAAGAAATGTACATGAAAACATACATTTTCATTGTACATTCAAGAAATGTATATAAAAACATACACATTTTCAGATTACATTCAAGAAATGTACATCAAAACATTAACATTTTCATTGTATATACAAGAAAGGTACATCAAAACATATACATTTTCATTGTATATACAAGAAATGTACATCAAAACAGACACATTTTCATTGTACATTCAAGAAATGTACATCAAAACATAAACATTTTCATTGTACATTCAAGGAATGTACATCAAAACATACACATTTTCATTGTACATTCAAGAAATGTACATCAAAACATACACATTTTAATTGTACATTCAAAGAATGTACATCAAAACATACACCTTTTCAGTGTTCATTCAAGAAATGTACATCAAAACATACAAATTTTCATTGTATATACAAGAAATGTACATCAAAACATACACATTTTCATTGTACATTAAAGAAATGTACATCAAAACCTACACATTTTCAGTGTACATTCAAGAAATGTACATCAAAACATACACATTTTCATTGTACACTCAAGAAATGTACATCAAAACATACACATTTTCAGTGTACATTCAAGAAATGTACATGAAAACATACACATTATCATTGTATATACCAGAAATGTACATCAAAACATACACATTTTCATTGTATATACAAGAAATGTACATCAAAACATACACATTTTCAGTGTACATTCAAGAAATGTACATCAAAACATATACATTTTCATTGTATATACAAGAAATGTACATCAAAACATACACATTTTCAGTGTACATTCAGGAAATGTACATGAAAACATATACATTTTCATTGTACATTCAAGAAATGTATATCAAAACATACACATTTTCAGATTACATTCAAGAAATGTACATCAAAACATACACATTTTCATTGTATATACAAGAAAGGTACATCAAAACATATACATTTTCATTGTATATACAAGAAATGTACATCAAAACATACACATTTTCAGTGTACATTCAAGAAATGTATATCAAAACATACACATTTACAGTGTACATTCAAGAAATGTACATCAAAACATACAAATTTTCAGTATACATTCAAGAAATGTACATCAAAACATACACATTTTCAATGTACATTCAAGAAATGTACATCAAAACATACACATTTTCATTGTATATACAAGAAATGTATATCAAAACATACACATTTTCATTGTATATACAAGAAATGTACATCAAAACATACACATTTTCAGTGTACACTAAAGAAATGTACATCAAAACATACACATTTTCATTGTACATTCAAGAAATGTAGATCAAAACATACACATTTTCATTGTACATTCAAGAAATGTACATCAAAACATACACATTTTCATTGTACACTCAAGAAATGTACATCAAAACATACACATTTTCATTGTACACTCAAGAAATGTACATCAAAACATACACTTTTTCATTGTACATTCAAGAAATGTATATCAAAACATACACATTTTGACTGCACATTCTAGGAATATACATCAAAACATACACATTTTGACTGCACATTCTAGAAATATACATCAAAACATACACATTTTCAGTGCACATTCAAGAAATGTATATCAAATCATACACATTTTCATTTTACGTTCCAGAAATGTACATCAAAACATACACATTTTCAGTGTAAATTCAAGAAATGTATATCAAAAAATACACATTTTCAGTGTACATTCAAGAAATGTACATCAAAGCAAACACATTTTCATTGTACACTAAGGAAATGTACATCAAAGCATACACATTTTCATTGTAGATTCAAGAAATGCACATCAAAACATACACATTTTCATTGTACATTCAAGAAATATACATCAAAACATACACATTTTCATTGTACATTCAAGAAATGTACATCAAAACATACACATTCTCATTGTACATTCAAGAAATGTACATCAAAACATACACATTTTGATTGTACACTCAAGAAATGTACATCAAAACATACACATTTTCATTTTACACTCAAGAAATGTACATCAAAACATACACATATTCATTGTACATTCAAGAAATGTATATCAAAACATACACATTTTCATTGTACATTCAAGAAATGTACATCAAAACATACACATTTTCATTGTACATTCAAGAAATGTACATAAAAACATACACATTTTCATTGTACATTCAAAGAATGTACATCAAAGCATACACATTTTCATTGTACATTCAAGAAATGTACATCAAAACACACACATTTTCAGTGTACATTCAAGAAATGTATATCAAAACATACACATTTTCAGTGTACATTCAAGAAATGTACATCAAAACATACAAATTTTCATTGTATATACAAGAAATGTACATCAAAACATACAGATTTTCATTGTACATTAAAGAAATGTACATCAAAACCTACACATTTTCATTGTATATACAAGAAATGTACATCAAAACATACACATTTTCATTGTACACTGAGGAAATGTACATCAAAACATACACATTCTCAGTGTACATTCAAGAAATGTACATCAAAACATACACATTTTCATTGTACATTCAAGAAATGTAGATCAAAACACACATTTTCATTGTACATTCAAGAAATGTACATCAAAACATACACATTTTCATTGTACACTCAAGAAATGTACATCAAAACATACACATTTTCATTGTATATACAAGAAATGTACATCAAAACATACACATTTTCAGTGTACATTCAAGAAATGAATATCAAAACATACACATTTACAGTGTACATTCAAGAAATGTACATCAAAACATACACATTTTCAGTATACATTCAAGAAATGTACATGAAAACATATACATTTTCATTGTACATTCAAGAAATGTATATCAAAACATACACATTTTCATTGTATATACAAGAAATGCACATCAAAACATACACATTTTCATTGAATATACAAGAAATGTACATCAAAACATACACATTTTCAGTGTACATTCAAGAAATGTACATCAAGACATACACATTTTCATTGTACATTCAAGAAATGTACATCAAAACATACACATTTTCATTGTACACTCAAGAAATGTACATCAGAACATACACATTTTCAGTGTACATTCAAGAAATGTATATCAAAACATACACATTTTCATTGTACATTCAAGAAATGTACATCAAAACATACACATTTTCTTTGTACATTCAAGAAATGTACATCAAAACATACACATTTTCATTGTACATTCAAGAAATATACATCAAAACATACACATTTTCATTGTACATTCAAGAAATGTACATCAAAACATACACATTTTCATTGTACACTCAAGAAATGTACATCAAAACATACACATTTTCAGTGTACATTCAAGAAATGTACATCAAAACATACACATTTTCATTGTACATTCAAGAAATGTACATCAAAACATACACATTTTCATTGTACATTCTAGAAATATAAATCAAAACATACACATTTTCATTGTATATACAAGAAATGTACATCAAAACATACACATTTTCATTGTACACTCAAGAAATGTACATCAAAACATACACATTTTCAGTGCACATTCAAGAAATGTATATCAAATCATACACATTTTCATTTTACGTTCCAGAAATGTACATCAAAACATACACATTTTCAGTGTACATTCAAGAAATGTATATCAAAAAATACACATTTTCAGTGTACATTCAAGAAATGTACATCAAAACATACACATTTTCATTGTATATACAAGAAATATACATCAAAACATACAGATTTTCAGTGTACATTCAAGAAATGCACATCAAAACATATACATTTTCATTGTATATACAAGAAATGTACATCAAATTATACACATTTTCAGTGTACATTCAAGAAATGTACATGAAAACATACATTTTCATTGTACATTTAAGAAATGTATATAAAAACATACACATTTTCAGATTACATTCAAGAAATGTACATCAAAACATACACATTTTCATTGTACATTCAAGAAATGTACATCAAAACATACACATTTTCATTGTACATTCAAGAAATGTACATCAAAACATAAACATTTTCATTGTACATTTAAGGAATGTACATCAAAACATACACATTTTCATTGTACATTCAAGAAATGTACATCAAAACACACACATTTTCAGTGTACATTCAAGAAATGTATATCAAAACATACACATTTTCAGTGTACATTCAAGAAATGTACATCAAAACATACAAATTTTCATTCTATATACAAGAAATGTACATCAAAACATACACATTTTCATTGTACATTAAAGAAATGTACATCAAAACCTACACATTTTCAGTGTACATTCAAGAAATGTACATCAAAACATACACATTTTCATTGTACACTCAAGAAATGTACATCAAAACATACACATTTTCAGTGTACATTCAAGAAATGTACATGAAAACATACACATTATCATTGTATATACAAGAAATGTACATCAAAACATACACATTTTCAGTGTACATTCTAGAAATGTACATCAAAACATATACATTTTCATTGTATATACAAGAAATGTACATCAAAACATACACATTTTCAGTGTACATTCAGGAAATGTACATGAAAACATATACATTTTCATTGTACATTCAAGAAATGTATATCAAAACATACACATTTTCAGATTACATTCAAGAAATGTACATCAAAACATACACATTTTCATTGTATATACAAGAAAGGTACATCAAAACATATACATTTTCATTGTATATACAAGAAATGTACATCAAAACATACACATTTTCATTGCATATACAAGAAATGTACATCAAAACATACACATTTTCAGTGTACATTCTAGAAATGTACATCAAAACATATACATTTTCATTGTATATACAAGAAATGTACATCAAAACATACACATTTTCAGTGTACATTCAGGAAATGTACATGAAAACATATACATTTTCATTGTACATTCAAGAAATGTATATCAAAACATACACATTTTCAGATTACATTCAAGAAATGTACATCAAAACATACACATTTTCATTGTATATACAAGAAAGGTACATCAAAACATATACATTTTCATTGTATATACAAGAAATGTACATCAAAACATACACATTTTCAGTGTACATTCAAGAAATGTATATCAAAACATACACATTTACAGTGTACATTCAAGAAATGTACATCAAAACATACACATTTTCAGTATACATTCAAGAAATGTACATCAAAACATACATATTTTCAATGTACATTCAAGAAATGTATATCAAAACATACACATTTTGAGTGTACATTCAAGAAATGTACATCAAAACATACACATTTTCATTGTATATACAAGAAATGTACATCAAAACATACAGATTTTCATTGTATATACAAGAAATGTACATCAAAACATACACATTTTCAGCGTACACTAAAGAAATGTACATCAAAACATACACATTTTCATTGTACATTCAAGAAATGTAGATCAAAACATACACATTTTCATTGTACATTCAAGAAATGTACATCAAAACATACACATTTTCATTGTACACTCAAGAAATGTATATCAAAACATACACATTTTCATTGTACACTCAAGAAATGTACATCAAAACATACACTTTTTCATTGTACATTCAAGAAATGTATATCAAAACATACACATTTTGACTGCACATTCTAGGAATATACATCAAAACATACACATTTTGACTGCACATTCTAGAAATATACATCAAAACATACACATTTTCAGTGCACATTCAAGAAATGTATATCAAATCATACACATTTTCATTTTACGTTCCAGAAATGTACATCAAAGCATACACATTTTCAGTGTAAATTGAAGAAATGTATATCAAAAAATACACATTTTCAGTGTACATTCAAGAAATGTACATCAAAGCAAACACATTTTCATTGTACACTAAAGAAATGTACATCAAAACATACACATTTTCATTGTAGATTCAAGAAATGCACATCAAAACATACACATTTTCATTGTACATTCAAGAAATATACATCAAAACATACACATTTTCATTGTACATTCAAGAAATGTACTTCAAAACATACACATTCTCATTGTACATTCAAGAAATGTACATCAAAACATACACATTTTGATTGTACACTCAAGAAATGTACATCAAAACATACACATTTTCATTGTACACTCAAGAAATGTACATCAAAACATACACATATTCATTGTACATTCAAGAAATGTATATCAAAACATACACATTTTCATTGTACATTCAAGAAATGTACATCAAAACATACACATTTTCATTGTACATTCAAGAAATGTACATCAAAACATACACATTTTCATTGTACATTCAAAGAATGTACATCAAAACATACACATTTTCATTGTACATTCAAGAAATGTACATCAAAACACACACATTTTCAGTGTACATTCAAGAAATGTTTATCAAAACATACACATTTTCAGTGTACATTCAAGAAATGTACATCAAAACATACAAATTTTCATTGTATATACAAGAAATGTACATCAAAACATACACATTTTCATTGTACATTAAAGAAATGTACATCAAAACCTACACATTTTCAGTGTACATTCAAGAGATGTACATCAAAACATACACATTTTCATTGTACACTCAAGAAATGTACATCAAAACATACACATTTTCAGTGTACATTCAAGAAATGAACATCAAAACATACACATTATCATTGTATATACCAGAAATGTACATCAAAACATACACATTTTCATTGTATAGACAAGAAATGTACATCAAAACATACACATTTTCAGTGTACATTCAGGAAATGTACATGAAAACATATACATTTTCATTGTACATTCAAGAAATGTATATCAAAACATACACATTTTCAGATTACATTCAAGAAATGTACATCAAAGCATACACATTTTCATTGTATATACAAGAAAGGTACATCAAAACATATACATTTTCATTGTATATACAAGAAATGTACATCAAAACATACACATTTTCAGTGTACATTCAAGAAATGTATATCAAAACATACACATTTACAGTGTACATTCAAGAAATGTACATCAAAACATACACATTTTCAGTATACATTCAAGAAATGTACATCAAAACATACACATTTTCATTGTACATTCAAGAAATGTATATCAAAACATACACATTTTCAGTGTACATTCAAGAAATGTACATCAAAGCATACACATTTTCATTGTATATACAAGAAATGTACATCAAAACATACACATTTTCAGTGTACACTAAAGAAATGTACATCAAAACATACACATTTTCATTGTACATTCAAGAAATGTAGATCAAAACATACACATTTTCATTGTACATTCAAGAAATGTACATCAAAACATACACATTTTGATTGTACACTCAAGAAATGTACATCAAAACATACACATTTTCATTGTACACTCAAGAAATGTACATCAAAACATACACATTTTCAATGTACATTCAAGAAATTTATATCAAAACATACACATTTTCATTGTACATTCAAGAAATGTACATCAAAACATACACATTTTCATTGTACATTCAAGAAATGTACATCAAAACATACACATTTTCATTGTACGTTCAAAGAATGTACATCAAAACATACACACTTTCATTGTACATTCAACAAATGTACATCAAAACACACACATTTTCAGTGTACATTCAAGAAATGTATATCAAAACATACACACTTTCAGTGTACATTCAAGAAATGTACATCAAAACATACAAATTTTCATTGTATATACAAGAAATGTACATCAAAACATACACATTTTCATTGTACATTAAAGAAATGTACATCAAAACCTACACACTTTCAGTGTACATTCAAGAAATGTACATCAAAACATACACATTTTCATTGTACACTCAAGAAATGTACATCAAAACATACACATTTTCAGTGTACATTCAAGAAATGTACATCAAAATATACACATTTTCATTGTATATACCAGAAATGTACATCAAAACATACACATTTTCATTTTATATACAAGAAATGTACATCAAAACATACACATTTTCAGTGTACATTCAAGAAATGTACATCAAAACATATACATTTTCATTGTATATACAAGAAATGTACATCAAAACATACACATTTTCAGTGGACATTCAAGAAATGTACATGAAAACATATACATTTTCATTGTACATTCAAGAAATGTATATCAAAACATACACATTTTCAGATTACATTCAAGAAATGTACATCAAAACATACATCATTTTCATTGTATATACAAGAAATGTACATCAAAACATACACATTTTCAGTGTACATTCAAGAAATGTACATCAAAACATATACATTTTCATTGTATATACAAGAAATGTACATGAAAACACACATTTTCAGTGTACATTCAAGAAATGTATTTCAAAACATACACATTTACAGTGCACATTCAAGAAATGTACATCAAAACATACACATTTTCAGTATACATTCAAGAAATGTACATGAAAACATATACATTTTCATTGTACATTCAAGAAATGTATATCAAAACATACATATTTACAGTGTACATTCCAGAAATGTACATCAAAACATACACATTTTCAGTGTACATTCAAGAAATGTATATAAAAAAAAACACATTTTCAGTGTACATTCAAGAAATGTACATCAAAACATACACATTCTCATTGTACATTCAAGAAATGTACATCAAAACATACACATTTTGATTGTACACTCAAGAAATGTACATCAAAACATACACATTTTCATTGTACACTCAAGAAATGTACATCAAAACATACACATATTCATTGTACATTCAAGAAATGTATATCAAAACATACACATTTTCATTGTACATTCAAGAAATGTACATCAAAACATACACATTTTCATTGTACATTCAAGAAATGTACATCAAAACATACACATTTTCATTGTACATTCAAAGAATGTACATTAAAACATACACATTTTCATTGTACATTCAAGAAATGTACATCAAAACACACACATTTTCAGTGTACATTCAAGAAATGTATATCAAAACATACACATTTTCAGTGTACATTCAAGAAATGTACATCAAAACATACAAATTTTCATTGTATATACAAGAAATGTACATCAAGACATACACATTTGCATTGTACATTAAAGAAATGTACATCAAAACCTACACATTTTCAGTGTACATTCAAGAAATGTACATCAAAACATACACATTTTCATTGTACACTCAAGAAATGTACATCAAAACATACACATTTTCAGTGTACATTCAAGAAATGTACATCAAAACATACACATTATCATTGTATATACCAGAAATGTACATCAAAACATACACATTTTCATTGTATAGACAAGAAATGTACATCAAAACATACACATTTTCAGTGTACATTCAAGAAATGTACATCAAAACATATACATTTTCATTGTATATACAAGAAATGTACATCAAAACATACACATTTTCAGTGTACATTAAGGAAATGTACATGAAAAAATATACATTTTCATTGTACATTCAAGAAATGTATATCAAAACATACACATTTTCAGATTACATTCAAGAAATGTACATCAAAACATACACATTTTCATTGTATATACAAGAAAGGTACATCAAAACATATACATTTTCATTGTATATACAAGAAATGTACATCAAAACATACACATTTTCAGTGTACATTCAAGAAATGTATATCAAAACATACACATTTACAGTGTACATTCAAGAAATGTACATCAAAACATACACATTTTCAGTATACATTCAAGAAATGTACATCAAAACATACACATTTTCATTGTACATTCAAGAAATGTATATCAAAACATACACATTTTCAGTGTACATTCAAGAAATGTACATCAAAGCATACACATTTTCATTGTATATACAAGAAATGTACATCAAAACATACACATTTTCAGTGTACACTAAAGAAATGTACATCAAAACATACACATTTTCATTGTACATTCAAGAAATGTAGATCAAAACATACACATTTTCATTGTACATTCAAGAAATGTACATCAAAACATACACATTTTGATTGTACACTCAAGAAATGTACATCAAAACATACACATTTTCATTGTACACTCAAGAAATGTACATCAAAACATACACATTTTCATTGTACATTCAAGAAATTTATATAAAAACATACACATTTTCATTGTACATTCAAGAAATGTACATCAAAACATACACATTTTCATTGTACGTTCAAAGAATGTACATCAAAACATACACACTTTCATTGTACATTCAACAAATGTACATCAAAACACACACATTTTCAGTGTACATTCAAGAAATGTATATCAAAACATACACACTTTCAGTGTACATTCAAGAAATGTACATCAAAACATACAAATTTTCATTGTATATACAAGAAATGTACATCAAAACATACACATTTTCATTGTACATTGAAGAAATGTACATCAAAACCTACACACTTTCAGTGTACATTCAAGAAATGTACATCAAAACATACACATTTTCATTGTACACTCAAGAAATGTACATCAAAACATACACATTTTCAGTGTACATTCAAGAAATGTACATCAAAATATACACATTTTCATTGTATATACCAGAAATGTACATCAAAACATACACATTTTCATTTTATATACAAGAAATGTACATCAAAACATACACATTTTCAGTGTACATTCAAGAAATGTACATCAAAACATATACATTTTCATTGTATATACAAGAAATGTACATCAAAACATACACATTTTCAGTGGACATTCAAGAAATGTACATGAAAACATATACATTTTCATTGTACATTCAAGAAATGTATATCAAAACATACACATTTTCAGATTACATTCAAGAAATGTACATCAAAACATACACATTTTCATTGTATATACAAGAAATGTACATCAAAACATACACATTTTCAGTGTACATTCAAGAAATGTACATCAAAACATATACATTTTCATTGTATATACAAGAAATGTACATGAAAACACACATTTTCAGTGTACATTCAAGAAATGTATTTCAAAACATACACATTTACAGTGCACATTCAAGAAATGTACATCAAAACATACACATTTTCAGTATACATTCAAGAAATGTACATGAAAACATATACATTTTCATTGTACATTCAAGAAATGTATATCAAAACATACATATTTACAGTGTACATTCCAGAAATGTACATCAAAACATACACATTTTCAGTGTACATTCAAGAAATGTATATAAAAAAAAACACATTTTCAGTGTACATTCAAGAAATGTACATCAAAACATACACATTCTCATTGTACATTCAAGAAATGTACATCAAAACATACACATTTTGATTGTACACTCAAGAAATGTACATCAAAACATACACATTTTCATTGTACACTCAAGAAATGTACATCAAAACATACACATATTCATTGTACATTCAAGAAATGTATATCAAAACATACACATTTTCATTGTACATTCAAGAAATGTACATCAAAACATACACATTTTCATTGTACATTCAAGAAATGTACATCAAAACATACACATTTTCATTGTACATTCAAAGAATGTACATTAAAACATACACATTTTCATTGTACATTCAAGAAATGTACATCAAAACACACACATTTTCAGTGTACATTCAAGAAATGTATATCAAAACATACACATTTTCAGTGTACATTCAAGAAATGTACATCAAAACATACAAATTTTCATTGTATATACAAGAAATGTACATCAAGACATACACATTTGCATTGTACATTAAAGAAATGTACATCAAAACCTACACATTTTCAGTGTACATTCAAGAAATGTACATCAAAACATACACATTTTCATTGTACACTCAAGAAATGTACATCAAAACATACACATTTTCAGTGTACATTCAAGAAATGTACATCAAAACATACACATTATCATTGTATATACCAGAAATGTACATCAAAACATACACATTTTCATTGTATAGACAAGAAATGTACATCAAAACATACACATTTTCAGTGTACATTCAAGAAATGTACATCAAAACATATACATTTTCATTGTATATACAAGAAATGTACATCAAAACATACACATTTTCAGTGTACATTAAGGAAATGTACATGAAAAAATATACATTTTCATTGTACATTCAAGAAATGTATATCAAAACATACACATTTTCAGATTACATTCAAGAAATGTACATCAAAACATACACATTTTCATTGTATATACAAGAAAGGTACATCAAAACATATACATTTTCATTGTATATACAAGAAATGTACATCAAAACATACACATTTTCAGTGTACATTCAAGAAATGTATATCAAAACATACACATTTACAGTGTACATTCAAGAAATGTACATCAAAACATACACATTTTCAGTATACATTCAAGAAATGTACATCAAAACATACACATTTTCATTGTACATTCAAGAAATGTATATCAAAACATACACATTTTCAGTGTACATTCAAGAAATGTACATCAAAGCATACACATTTTCATTGTATATACAAGAAATGTACATCAAAACATACACATTTTCAGTGTACACTAAAGAAATGTACATCAAAACATACACATTTTCATTGTACATTCAAGAAATGTAGATCAAAACATACACATTTTCATTGTACATTCAAGAAATGTACATCAAAACATACACATTTTCAGTGTACATTCAAGAAATGTACATCAAAACATACAAATTTTCATTGTATATACAAGAAATGTACATCAAAACATACACATTTTCATTGTACATTAAAGAAATGTACATCAAAACCTACACATTTTCAGTGTACATTCAAGAAATGTACATCAAAACATACACATTTTCATTGTACACTCAAGAAATGTACATCAAAACATACACATTTTCAGTGTACATTCAAGAAATGAACATCAAAACATACACATTATCATTGTATATACCAGAAATGTACATCAAAACATACACATTTTCATTGTATAGACAAGAAATGTACATCAAAACATACACATTTTCAGTGTACATTCAGGAAATGTACATGAAAACATATACATTTTCATTGTACATTCAAGAAATGTATATCAAAACATACACATTTTCAGATTACATTCAAGAAATGTACATCAAAGCATACACATTTTCATTGTATATACAAGAAAGGTACATCAAAACATATACATTTTCATTGTATATACAAGAAATGTACATCAAAACATACACATTTTCAGTGTACATTCAAGAAATGTATATCAAAACATACACATTTACAGTGTACATTCAAGAAATGTACATCAAAACATACACATTTTCAGTATACATTCAAGAAATGTACATCAAAACATACACATTTTCATTGTACATTCAAGAAATGTATATCAAAACATACACATTTTCAGTGTACATTCAAGAAATGTACATCAAAGCATACACATTTTCATTGTATATACAAGAAATGTACATCAAAACATACACATTTTCAGTGTACACTAAAGAAATGTACATCAAAACATACACATTTTCATTGTACATTCAAGAAATGTAGATCAAAACATACACATTTTCATTGTACATTCAAGAAATGTACATCAAAACATACACATTTTGATTGTACACTCAAGAAATGTACATCAAAACATACACATTTTCATTGTACACTCAAGAAATGTACATCAAAACATACACATTTTCAATGTACATTCAAGAAATTTATATCAAAACATACACATTTTCATTGTACATTCAAGAAATGTACATCAAAACATACACATTTTCATTGTACATTCAAGAAATGTACATCAAAACATACACATTTTCATTGTACGTTCAAAGAATGTACATCAAAACATACACACTTTCATTGTACATTCAACAAATGTACATCAAAACACACACATTTTCAGTGTACATTCAAGAAATGTATATCAAAACATACACACTTTCAGTGTACATTCAAGAAATGTACATCAAAACATACAAATTTTCATTGTATATACAAGAAATGTACATCAAAACATACACATTTTCATTGTACATTAAAGAAATGTACATCAAAACCTACACACTTTCAGTGTACATTCAAGAAATGTACATCAAAACATACACATTTTCATTGTACACTCAAGAAATCTACATCAAAACATACACATTTTCAGTGTACATTCAAGAAATGTACATCAAAATATACACATTTTCATTGTATATACCAGAAATGTACATCAAAACATACACATTTTCATTTTATATACAAGAAATGTACATCAAAACATACACATTTTCAGTGTACATTCAAGAAATGTACATCAAAACATATACATTTTCATTGTATATACAAGAAATGTACATCAAAACATACACATTTTCAGTGGACATTCAAGAAATGTACATGAAAACATATACATTTTCATTGTACATTCAAGAAATGTATATCAAAACATACACATTTTCAGATTACATTCAAGAAATGTACATCAAAACATACATCATTTTCATTGTATATACAAGAAATGTACATCAAAACATACACATTTTCAGTGTACATTCAAGAAATGTACATCAAAACATATACATTTTCATTGTATATACAAGAAATGTACATGAAAACACACATTTTCAGTGTACATTCAAGAAATGTATTTCAAAACATACACATTTACAGTGCACATTCAAGAAATGTACATCAAAACATACACATTTTCAGTATACATTCAAGAAATGTACATGAAAACATATACATTTTCATTGTACATTCAAGAAATGTATATCAAAACATACATATTTACAGTGTACATTCCAGAAATGTACATCAAAACATACACATTTTCAGTGTACATTCAAGAAATGTATATAAAAAAAAACACATTTTCAGTGTACATTCAAGAAATGTACATCAAAACATACACATTCTCATTGTACATTCAAGAAATGTACATCAAAACATACACATTTTGATTGTACACTCAAGAAATGTACATCAAAACATACACATTTTCATTGTACACTCAAGAAATGTACATCAAAACATACACATATTCATTGTACATTCAAGAAATGTATATCAAAACATACACATTTTCATTGTACATTCAAGAAATGTACATCAAAACATACACATTTTCATTGTACATTCAAGAAATGTACATCAAAACATACACATTTTCATTGTACATTCAAAGAATGTACATTAAAACATACACATTTTCATTGTACATTCAAGAAATGTACATCAAAACACACACATTTTCAGTGTACATTCAAGAAATGTATATCAAAACATACACATTTTCAGTGTACATTCAAGAAATGTACATCAAAACATACAAATTTTCATTGTATATACAAGAAATGTACATCAAGACATACACATTTGCATTGTACATTAAAGAAATGTACATCAAAACCTACACATTTTCAGTGTACATTCAAGAAATGTACATCAAAACATACACATTTTCATTGTACACTCAAGAAATGTACATCAAAACATACACATTTTCAGTGTACATTCAAGAAATGTACATCAAAACATACACATTATCATTGTATATACCAGAAATGTACATCAAAACATACACATTTTCATTGTATAGACAAGAAATGTACATCAAAACATACACATTTTCAGTGTACATTCAAGAAATGTACATCAAAACATATACATTTTCATTGTATATACAAGAAATGTACATCAAAACATACACATTTTCAGTGTACATTAAGGAAATGTACATGAAAAAATATACATTTTCATTGTACATTCAAGAAATGTATATCAAAACATACACATTTTCAGATTACATTCAAGAAATGTACATCAAAACATACACATTTTCATTGTATATACAAGAAAGGTACATCAAAACATATACATTTTCATTGTATATACAAGAAATGTACATCAAAACATACACATTTTCAGTGTACATTCAAGAAATGTATATCAAAACATACACATTTACAGTGTACATTCAAGAAATGTACATCAAAACATACACATTTTCAGTATACATTCAAGAAATGTACATCAAAACATACACATTTTCATTGTACATTCAAGAAATGTATATCAAAACATACACATTTTCAGTGTACATTCAAGAAATGTACATCAAAGCATACACATTTTCATTGTATATACAAGAAATGTACATCAAAACATACACATTTTCAGTGTACACTAAAGAAATGTACATCAAAACATACACATTTTCATTGTACATTCAAGAAATGTAGATCAAAACATACACATTTTCATTGTACATTCAAGAAATGTACATCAAAACATACACATTTTGATTGTACACTCAAGAAATGTACATCAAAACATACACATTTTCATTGTACACTCAAGAAATGTACATCAAAACATACACATTTTCATTGTACATTCAAGAAATTTATATAAAAACATACACATTTTCATTGTACATTCAAGAAATGTACATCAAAACATACACATTTTCATTGTACGTTCAAAGAATGTACATCAAAACATACACACTTTCATTGTACATTCAACAAATGTACATCAAAACACACACATTTTCAGTGTACATTCAAGAAATGTATATCAAAACATACACACTTTCAGTGTACATTCAAGAAATGTACATCAAAACATACAAATTTTCATTGTATATACAAGAAATGTACATCAAAACATACACATTTTCATTGTACATTAAAGAAATGTACATCAAAACCTACACACTTTCAGTGTACATTCAAGAAATGTACATCAAAACATACACATTTTCATTGTACACTCAAGAAATGTACATCAAAACATACACATTTTCAGTGTACATTCAAGAAATGTACATCAAAATATACACATTTTCATTGTATATACCAGAAATGTACATCAAAACATACACATTTTCATTTTATATACAAGAAATGTACATCAAAACATACACATTTTCAGTGTACATTCAAGAAATGTACATCAAAACATATACATTTTCATTGTATATACAAGAAATGTACATCAAAACATACACATTTTCAGTGGACATTCAAGAAATGTACATGAAAACATATACATTTTCATTGTACATTCAAGAAATGTATATCAAAACATACACATTTTCAGATTACATTCAAGAAATGTACATCAAAACATACACATTTTCATTGTATATACAAGAAATGTACATCAAAACATACACATTTTCAGTGTACATTCAAGAAATGTACATCAAAACATATACATTTTCATTGTATATACAAGAAATGTACATGAAAACACACATTTTCAGTGTACATTCAAGAAATGTATTTCAAAACATACACATTTACAGTGCACATTCAAGAAATGTACATCAAAACATACACATTTTCAGTATACATTCAAGAAATGTACATGAAAACATATACATTTTCATTGTACATTCAAGAAATGTATATCAAAACATACATATTTACAGTGTACATTCCAGAAATGTACATCAAAACATACACATTTTCAGTGTACATTCAAGAAATGTATATAAAAAAAAACACATTTTCAGTGTACATTCAAGAAATGTACATCAAAACATACACATTCTCATTGTACATTCAAGAAATGTACATCAAAACATACACATTTTGATTGTACACTCAAGAAATGTACATCAAAACATACACATTTTCATTGTACACTCAAGAAATGTACATCAAAACATACACATATTCATTGTACATTCAAGAAATGTATATCAAAACATACACATTTTCATTGTACATTCAAGAAATGTACATCAAAACATACACATTTTCATTGTACATTCAAGAAATGTACATCAAAACATACACATTTTCATTGTACATTCAAAGAATGTACATTAAAACATACACATTTTCATTGTACATTCAAGAAATGTACATCAAAACACACACATTTTCAGTGTACATTCAAGAAATGTATATCAAAACATACACATTTTCAGTGTACATTCAAGAAATGTACATCAAAACATACAAATTTTCATTGTATATACAAGAAATGTACATCAAGACATACACATTTGCATTGTACATTAAAGAAATGTACATCAAAACCTACACATTTTCAGTGTACATTCAAGAAATGTACATCAAAACATACACATTTTCATTGTACACTCAAGAAATGTACATCAAAACATACACATTTTCAGTGTACATTCAAGAAATGTACATCAAAACATACACATTATCATTGTATATACCAGAAATGTACATCAAAACATACACATTTTCATTGTATAGACAAGAAATGTACATCAAAACATACACATTTTCAGTGTACATTCAAGAAATGTACATCAAAACATATACATTTTCATTGTATATACAAGAAATGTACATCAAAACATACACATTTTCAGTGTACATTAAGGAAATGTACATGAAAAAATATACATTTTCATTGTACATTCAAGAAATGTATATCAAAACATACACATTTTCAGATTACATTCAAGAAATGTACATCAAAACATACACATTTTCATTGTATATACAAGAAAGGTACATCAAAACATATACATTTTCATTGTATATACAAGAAATGTACATCAAAACATACACATTTTCAGTGTACATTCAAGAAATGTATATCAAAACATACACATTTACAGTGTACATTCAAGAAATGTACATCAAAACATACACATTTTCAGTATACATTCAAGAAATGTACATCAAAACATACACATTTTCATTGTACATTCAAGAAATGTATATCAAAACATACACATTTTCAGTGTACATTCAAGAAATGTACATCAAAGCATACACATTTTCATTGTATATACAAGAAATGTACATCAAAACATACACATTTTCAGTGTACACTAAAGAAATGTACATCAAAACATACACATTTTCATTGTACATTCAAGAAATGTAGATCAAAACATACACATTTTCATTGTACGTTCAAAGAATGTACATCAAAACATACACACTTTCATTGTACATTCAACAAATGTACATCAAAACACACACATTTTCAGTGTACATTCAAGAAATGTATATCAAAACATACACACTTTCAGTGTACATTCAAGAAATGTACATCAAAACATACAAATTTTCATTGTATATACAAGAAATGTACATCAAAACATACACATTTTCATTGTACATTAAAGAAATGTACATCAAAACCTACACACTTTCAGTGTACATTCAAGAAATGTACATCAAAACATACACATTTTCATTGTACACTCAAGAAATCTACATCAAAACATACACATTTTCAGTGTACATTCAAGAAATGTACATCAAAATATACACATTTTCATTGTATATACCAGAAATGTACATCAAAACATACACATTTTCATTTTATATACAAGAAATGTACATCAAAACATACACATTTTCAGTGTACATTCAAGAAATGTACATCAAAACATATACATTTTCATTGTATATACAAGAAATGTACATCAAAACATACACATTTTCAGTGGACATTCAAGAAATGTACATGAAAACATATACATTTTCATTGTACATTCAAGAAATGTATATCAAAACATACACATTTTCAGATTACATTCAAGAAATGTACATCAAAACATACATCATTTTCATTGTATATACAAGAAATGTACATCAAAACATACACATTTTCAGTGTACATTCAAGAAATGTACATCAAAACATATACATTTTCATTGTATATACAAGAAATGTACATGAAAACACACATTTTCAGTGTACATTCAAGAAATGTATTTCAAAACATACACATTTACAGTGCACATTCAAGAAATGTACATCAAAACATACACATTTTCAGTATACATTCAAGAAATGTACATGAAAACATATACATTTTCATTGTACATTCAAGAAATGTATATCAAAACATACATATTTACAGTGTACATTCCAGAAATGTACATCAAAACATACACATTTTCAGTGTACATTCAAGAAATGTATATAAAAAAAAACACATTTTCAGTGTACATTCAAGAAATGTACATCAAAACATACACATTCTCATTGTACATTCAAGAAATGTACATCAAAACATACACATTTTGATTGTACACTCAAGAAATGTACATCAAAACATACACATTTTCATTGTACACTCAAGAAATGTACATCAAAACATACACATATTCATTGTACATTCAAGAAATGTATATCAAAACATACACATTTTCATTGTACATTCAAGAAATGTACATCAAAACATACACATTTTCATTGTACATTCAAGAAATGTACATCAAAACATACACATTTTCATTGTACATTCAAAGAATGTACATTAAAACATACACATTTTCATTGTACATTCAAGAAATGTACATCAAAACACACACATTTTCAGTGTACATTCAAGAAATGTATATCAAAACATACACATTTTCAGTGTACATTCAAGAAATGTACATCAAAACATACAAATTTTCATTGTATATACAAGAAATGTACATCAAGACATACACATTTGCATTGTACATTAAAGAAATGTACATCAAAACCTACACATTTTCAGTGTACATTCAAGAAATGTACATCAAAACATACACATTTTCATTGTACACTCAAGAAATGTACATCAAAACATACACATTTTCAGTGTACATTCAAGAAATGTACATCAAAACATACACATTATCATTGTATATACCAGAAATGTACATCAAAACATACACATTTTCATTGTATAGACAAGAAATGTACATCAAAACATACACATTTTCAGTGTACATTCAAGAAATGTACATCAAAACATATACATTTTCATTGTATATACAAGAAATGTACATCAAAACATACACATTTTCAGTGTACATTAAGGAAATGTACATGAAAAAATATACATTTTCATTGTACATTCAAGAAATGTATATCAAAACATACACATTTTCAGATTACATTCAAGAAATGTACATCAAAACATACACATTTTCATTGTATATACAAGAAAGGTACATCAAAACATATACATTTTCATTGTATATACAAGAAATGTACATCAAAACATACACATTTTCAGTGTACATTCAAGAAATGTATATCAAAACATACACATTTACAGTGTACATTCAAGAAATGTACATCAAAACATACACATTTTCAGTATACATTCAAGAAATGTACATCAAAACATACACATTTTCATTGTACATTCAAGAAATGTATATCAAAACATACACATTTTCAGTGTACATTCAAGAAATGTACATCAAAGCATACACATTTTCATTGTATATACAAGAAATGTACATCAAAACATACACATTTTCAGTGTACACTAAAGAAATGTACATCAAAACATACACATTTTCATTGTACATTCAAGAAATGTAGATCAAAACATACACATTTTCATTGTACATTCAAGAAATGTACATCAAAACATACACATTTTGATTGTACACTCAAGAAATGTACATCAAAACATACACATTTTCATTGTACACTCAAGAAATGTACATCAAAACATACACATTTTCATTGTACATTCAAGAAATTTATATAAAAACATACACATTTTCATTGTACATTCAAGAAATGTACATCAAAACATACACATTTTCATTGTACGTTCAAAGAATGTACATCAAAACATACACACTTTCATTGTACATTCAACAAATGTACATCAAAACACACACATTTTCAGTGTACATTCAAGAAATGTATATCAAAACATACACACTTTCAGTGTACATTCAAGAAATGTACATCAAAACATACAAATTTTCATTGTATATACAAGAAATGTACATCAAAACATACACATTTTCATTGTACATTAAAGAAATGTACATCAAAACCTACACACTTTCAGTGTACATTCAAGAAATGTACATCAAAACATACACATTTTCATTGTACACTCAAGAAATGTACATCAAAACATACACATTTTCAGTGTACATTCAAGAAATGTACATCAAAATATACACATTTTCATTGTATATACCAGAAATGTACATCAAAACATACACATTTTCATTTTATATACAAGAAATGTACATCAAAACATACACATTTTCAGTGTACATTCAAGAAATGTACATCAAAACATATACATTTTCATTGTATATACAAGAAATGTACATCAAAACATACACATTTTCAGTGGACATTCAAGAAATGTACATGAAAACATATACATTTTCATTGTACATTCAAGAAATGTATATCAAAACATACACATTTTCAGATTACATTCAAGAAATGTACATCAAAACATACACATTTTCATTGTATATACAAGAAATGTACATCAAAACATACACATTTTCAGTGTACATTCAAGAAATGTACATCAAAACATATACATTTTCATTGTATATACAAGAAATGTACATGAAAACACACATTTTCAGTGTACATTCAAGAAATGTATTTCAAAACATACACATTTACAGTGCACATTCAAGAAATGTACATCAAAACATACACATTTTCAGTATACATTCAAGAAATGTACATGAAAACATATACATTTTCATTGTACATTCAAGAAATGTATATCAAAACATACATATTTACAGTGTACATTCCAGAAATGTACATCAAAACATACACATTTTCAGTGTACATTCAAGAAATGTATATAAAAAAAAACACATTTTCAGTGTACATTCAAGAAATGTACATCAAAACATACACATTCTCATTGTACATTCAAGAAATGTACATCAAAACATACACATTTTGATTGTACACTCAAGAAATGTACATCAAAACATACACATTTTCATTGTACACTCAAGAAATGTACATCAAAACATACACATATTCATTGTACATTCAAGAAATGTATATCAAAACATACACATTTTCATTGTACATTCAAGAAATGTACATCAAAACATACACATTTTCATTGTACATTCAAGAAATGTACATCAAAACATACACATTTTCATTGTACATTCAAAGAATGTACATTAAAACATACACATTTTCATTGTACATTCAAGAAATGTACATCAAAACACACACATTTTCAGTGTACATTCAAGAAATGTATATCAAAACATACACATTTTCAGTGTACATTCAAGAAATGTACATCAAAACATACAAATTTTCATTGTATATACAAGAAATGTACATCAAGACATACACATTTGCATTGTACATTAAAGAAATGTACATCAAAACCTACACATTTTCAGTGTACATTCAAGAAATGTACATCAAAACATACACATTTTCATTGTACACTCAAGAAATGTACATCAAAACATACACATTTTCAGTGTACATTCAAGAAATGTACATCAAAACATACACATTATCATTGTATATACCAGAAATGTACATCAAAACATACACATTTTCATTGTATAGACAAGAAATGTACATCAAAACATACACATTTTCAGTGTACATTCAAGAAATGTACATCAAAACATATACATTTTCATTGTATATACAAGAAATGTACATCAAAACATACACATTTTCAGTGTACATTAAGGAAATGTACATGAAAAAATATACATTTTCATTGTACATTCAAGAAATGTATATCAAAACATACACATTTTCAGATTACATTCAAGAAATGTACATCAAAACATACACATTTTCATTGTATATACAAGAAAGGTACATCAAAACATATACATTTTCATTGTATATACAAGAAATGTACATCAAAACATACACATTTTCAGTGTACATTCAAGAAATGTATATCAAAACATACACATTTACAGTGTACATTCAAGAAATGTACATCAAAACATACACATTTTCAGTATACATTCAAGAAATGTACATCAAAACATACACATTTTCATTGTACATTCAAGAAATGTATATCAAAACATACACATTTTCAGTGTACATTCAAGAAATGTACATCAAAGCATACACATTTTCATTGTATATACAAGAAATGTACATCAAAACATACACATTTTCAGTGTACACTAAAGAAATGTACATCAAAACATACACATTTTCATTGTACATTCAAGAAATGTAGATCAAAACATACACATTTTCATTGTACATTCAAGAAATGTACATCAAAACATACACATTTTGATTGTACACTCAAGAAATGTACATCAAAACATACACATTTTCATTGTACACTCAAGAAATGTACATCAAAACATACACATTTTCATTGTACATTCAAGAAATTTATATAAAAACATACACATTTTCATTGTACATTCAAGAAATGTACATCAAAACATACACATTTTCATTGTACATTCAAGAAATGTACATCAAAACATACACATTTTCATTGTACGTTCAAAGAATGTACATCAAAACATACACACTTTCATTGTACATTCAACAAATGTACATCAAAACACACACATTTTCAGTGTACATTCAAGAAATGTATATCAAAACATACACACTTTCAGTGTACATTCAAGAAATGTACATCAAAACATAGAATTTTTCATTGTATATACAAGAAATGTATATCAAAGCATACACATTTTCATTGTACATTAAAGAAATGTACATCAAAACCTACACATTTTCGGTGTACATTCAAGAAATGTACATCAAAACATACACATTTTCATTGTACACTCAAGAAATGTACATAAAAACATAAACATTTTCAGTGTACATTCAAGAAATGTACATCAAAATATACACATTTTCATTGTATATACCAGAAATGTACATCAAAACATACACATTTTCATTGTATATACAAGACATGTACATCAAAACATACACATTTTCAGTGTACATTCAAGAAATGTACATCAAAACATATACATTTTCATTGTATATACAAGAAATGTACATCAAAACATACACATTTTCAGTGGACATTCAAGAAATGTACATGAAAACATATACATTTTCATTGTACATTCAAGAAATGTATATCAAAACATACACATTTTCAGATTACATTCCAGAAATGTACATCAAAACATACACATTTTCATTGTATATACAAGAAATGTAAATCAAAACATACACATTTTCAGTGTACATTCAAGAAAAGTACATCAAAACATATACATTTTCATTGTATTTACAAGAAATGTACATGAAAACACACATTTTCAGTGTACATTCAAGAAATGTATATCAAAACATACACATTTACAGTGTACATTCAAGAAATGTACATCAAAACATACACATTTTGAGTATACATTCAAGAAATGTACATGAAAACATATACATTTTCATTGTACATTCAAGAAATGTATATCAAAACATACATATTTACAGTGTACATTCCAGAAATGTACATCAAAACATACACATTTTCAGTGTACATTCAAGAAATGTATATAAAAAAAACACATTTTCAGTGTACATTCAAGAAATGTTAATCAAAGCAAACACATTTTCATTGTACACTAAAGAAATGTACATTAAACATACACATTTTCATTGTACATTCAAGAAATGCACATCAAAACATACACATTTTCATTGTACATTCAAGAAATATACATCAAAACATACACATTTTCATTGTACACTCAAGAAATGTACATCAAAACATACACATTTTCACTGTACACTCAAGAAATGTATATCAAAACATACACATTTTCAGTGTACATTCAAGAAATGTACATCAAAACATACAAATTTTCATTGTATATACAAGAAATGTACATCAAAACATACACATTTTCATTGTACATTAAAGAAATGTATATCAAAACCTACACATTTTCAGTGTACATTCAAGAAATGTACATCAAAACATACACATTTTCATTGTACACTCAAGAAATGTACATCAAAACATACACATTTTCAGTGCACATTCAAGAAATGTATATCAAATCATACACATTTTCATTTTACGTTCCAGAAATGTACATCAAAACATACACATTTTCAGTGTACATTCAAGAAATGTATATCAAAAAATACACATTTTCAGTGTACATTCAAGAAATGTGCATCAAAGCAAACACATTTTCATTGTACACTAAAGAAATGTACATCAAAACATACACATTTTCATTGTACATTCAAGAAATGCTCATCAAAACAGACACATTTTCATTGTACATTCAAGAAATATACATCAAAATATACACATTTTCATTGTACATTCAAGAAATGTACATCACAAAATACACATTTTGATTGTACACTCAAGAAATGTACATCAAAACATACACATTTTCATTGTACACTCAAGGAATGTACATCAGAACATACACATTTTCAGTGTACATTCAAGAAATGTATATCAAAACATACACATTTTCAGTGTACATTCAAGAAATGTACATCAAAACATACAAATTTTCATTGTATATACAAGAAATGTACATCAAAACATACACATTTTCATTGTACATTAAAGAAATGTACATCAAAACCTACACATTTTCATTGTATATACAAGAAATGTACATCAAAACATACACATTTTCATTGTACACTGAGGAAATGTACATCAAAACATACACATTCTCAGTGTACATTCAAGAAATGTACATCAAAACATACACATTTTCATTGTACATTCAAGAAATGTAGATCAAAACACACATTTTCATTGTACATTCAAGAAATGTACATCAAAACATACACATTTTCATTGTACACTCAAGAAATGTACATCAAAACATACACATTTTCATTGTATATACAAGAAATGTACATCAAAACATACACATTTTCAGTGTACATTCAAGAAATGTATGTCAAAACATACACATTTACAGTGTACATTCAAGAAATGTACATCAAAACATACACACTTTCAGTATACATTCAAGAAATGTACATGAAAACATATACATTTTCATTGTACATTCAAGAAATGTACATCAAAACATACACATTTTGATTGTACACTCAAGAAATGTACATCAAAACATACACATTTTCATTGTACACTCAAGAAATGTACATCAAAAGATACACATATTCATTGTACATTCAAGAAATGTATATCAAAACATACACATTTTCATTGTACATTCAAGAAATGTACATCAAAACATACACATTTTCATTGTACATTCAAGAAATGTACATCAAAACATACACATTTTCATTGTACATTCAAAGAATGTACATTAAAACATACACATTTTCATTGTACATTCAAGAAATGTACATCAAAACACACACATTTTCAGTGTACATTCAAGAAATGTATATCAAAACATACACATTTTCAGTGTACATTCAAGAAATGTACATCAAAACATACAAATTTTCATTGTATATACAAGAAATGTACATCAAGACATACACATTTGCATTGTACATTAAAGAAATGTACATCAAAACCTACACATTTTCAGTGTACATTCAAGAAATGTACATCAAAACATACACATTTTCATTGTACACTCAAGAAATGTACATCAAAACATACACATTTTCAGTGTACATTCAAGAAATGTACATCAAAACATACACATTATCATTGTATATACCAGAAATGTACATCAAAACATACACATTTTCATTGTATAGACAAGAAATGTACATCAAAACATACACATTTTCAGTGTACATTCAAGAAATGTACATCAAAACATATACATTTTCATTGTATATACAAGAAATGTACATCAAAACATACACATTTTCAGTGTACATTAAGGAAATGTACATGAAAAAATATACATTTTCATTGTACATTCAAGAAATGTATATCAAAACATACACATTTTCAGATTACATTCAAGAAATGTACATCAAAACATACACATTTTCATTGTATATACAAGAAAGGTACATCAAAACATATACATTTTCATTGTATATACAAGAAATGTACATCAAAACATACACATTTTCAGTGTACATTCAAGAAATGTATATCAAAACATACACATTTACAGTGTACATTCAAGAAATGTACATCAAAACATACACATTTTCAGTATACATTCAAGAAATGTACATCAAAACATACACATTTTCATTGTACATTCAAGAAATGTATATCAAAACATACACATTTTCAGTGTACATTCAAGAAATGTACATCAAAGCATACACATTTTCATTGTATATACAAGAAATGTACATCAAAACATACACATTTTCAGTGTACACTAAAGAAATGTACATCAAAACATACACATTTTCATTGTACATTCAAGAAATGTAGATCAAAACATACACATTTTCATTGTACATTCAAGAAATGTACATCAAAACATACACATTTTGATTGTACACTCAAGAAATGTACATCAAAACATACACATTTTCATTGTACACTCAAGAAATGTACATCAAAACATACACATTTTCATTGTACATTCAAGATATTTATATAAAAACATACACATTTTCATTGTACATTCAAGAAATGTACATCAAAACATACACATTTTCATTGTACATTCAAGAAATGTACATCAAAACATACACATTTTCATTGTACGTTCAAAGAATGTACATCAAAACATACACACTTTCATTGTACATTCAACAAATGTACATCAAAACACACACATTTTCAGTGTACATTCAAGAAATGTATATCAAAACATACACACTTTCAGTGTACATTCAAGAAATGTACATCAAAACATAGAATTTTTCATTGTATATACAAGAAATGTATATCAAAGCATACACATTTTCATTGTACATTAAAGAAATGTACATCAAAACCTACACATTTTCGGTGTACATTCAAGAAATGTACATCAAAACATACACATTTTCATTGTACACTCAAGAAATGTACATCAAAACATAAACATTTTCAGTGTACATTCAAGAAATGTACATCAAAATATACACATTTTCATTGTATATACCAGAAATGTACATCAAAACATACACATTTTCATTGTATATACAAGACATGTACATCAAAACATACACATTTTCAGTGTACATTCAAGAAATGTACATCAAAACATATACATTTTCATTGTATATACAAGAAATGTACATCAAAACATACACATTTTCAGTGGACATTCAAGAAATGTACATGAAAAAATATACATTTTCATTGTACATTCAAGAAATGTATATCAAAACATACACATTTTCAGATTACATTCCAGAAATGTACATCAAAACATACACATTTTCATTGTATATACAAGAAATGTAAATCAAAACATACACATTTTCAGTGTACATTCAAGAAAAGTACATCAAAACATATACATTTTCATTGTATTTACAAGAAATGTACATGAAAACACACATTTTCAGTGTACATTCAAGAAATGTATATCAAAACATACACATTTACAGTGTACATTCAAGAAATGTACATCAAAACATACACATTTTGAGTATACATTCAAGAAATGTACATGAAAACATATACATTTTCATTGTACATTCAAGAAATGTATATCAAAACATACATATTTACAGTGTACATTCCAGAAATGTACATCAAAACATACACATTTTCAGTGTACATTCAAGAAATGTATATAAAAAAAACACATTTTCAGTGTACATTCAAGAAATGTTAATCAAAGCAAACACATTTTCATTGTACACTAAAGAAATGTACATTAAACATACACATTTTCATTGTACATTCAAGAAATGCACATCAAAACATACACATTTTCATTGTACATTCAAGAAATATACATCAAAACATACACATTTTCATTGTACACTCAAGAAATGTACATCAAAACATACACATTTTCATTGTACACTCATGAAATGTATATCAAAACATACACATTTTCAGTGTACATTCAAGAAATGTACATCAAAACATACAAATTTTCATTGTATATACAAGAAATGTACATCAAAACATACACATTTTCATTGTACATTAAAGAAATGTATATCAAAACCTACACATTTTCAGTGTACATTCAAGAAATGTACATCAAAACATACACATTTTCATTGTACACTCAAGAAATGTACATCAAAACATACACATTTTCAGTGCACATTCAAGAAATGTATATCAAATCATACACATTTTCATTTTACGTTCCAGAAATGTACATCAAAACATACACATTTTCAGTGTACATTCAAGAAATGTATATCAAAAAATACACATTTTCAGTGTACATTCAAGAAATGTGCATCAAAGCAAACACATTTTCATTGTACACTAAAGAAATGTACATCAAAACATACACATTTTCATTGTACATTCAAGAAATGCTCATCAAAACAGACACATTTTCATTGTACATTCAAGAAATATACATCAAAATATACACATTTTCATTGTACATTCAAGAAATGTACATCACAAAATACACATTTTGATTGTACACTCAAGAAATGTACATCAAAACATACACATTTTCATTGTACACTCAAGAAATGTACATCAGAACATACACATTTTCAGTGTACATTCAAGAAATGTATATCAAAACATACACATTTTCAGTGTACATTCAAGAAATGTACATCAAAACATACAAATTTTCATTGTATATACAAGAAATGTACATCAAAACATACACATTTTCATTGTACATTAAAGAAATGTACATCAAAACCTACACATTTTCATTGTATATACAAGAAATGTACATCAAAACATACACATTTTCATTGTACACTGAGGAAATGTACATCAAAACATACACATTCTCAGTGTACATTCAAGAAATGTACATCAAAACATACACATTTTCATTGTACATTCAAGAAATGTAGATCAAAACACACATTTTCATTGTACATTCAAGAAATGTACATCAAAACATACACATTTTCATTGTACACTCAAGAAATGTACATCAAAACATACACATTTTCATTGTATATACAAGAAATGTACATCAAAACATACACATTTTCAGTGTACATTCAAGAAATGTATATCAAAACATACACATTTACAGTGTACATTCAAGAAATGTACATCAAAACATACACACTTTCAGTATACATTCAAGAAATGTACATGAAAACATATACATTTTCATTGTACATTCAAGAAATGTATATCAAAACATACACATTTTCATTGTATATACAAGAAATGCACATCAAAACATACACATTTTCATTGAATATACAAGAAATGTACATCAAAACATACACATTTTCAGTGTACATTCAAGAAATGTACATCAAGACATACACATTTTCATTGTACATTCAAGAAATGTACATCAAAACATACACATTTTCATTGTACACTCAAGAAATGTACATCAGAACATACACATTTTCAGTGTACATTCAAGAAATGTATATCAAAACATACACATTTTCATTGTACATTCAAGAAATGTACATCAAAACATACACATTTTCTTTGTACATTCAAGAAATGTACATCAAAACATACACATTTTCATTGTACATTCAAGAAATATACATCAAAACATACACATTTTCATTGTACATTCAAGAAATGTACATCAAAACATACACATTTTCATTGTACACTCAAGAAATGTACATCAAAACATACACATTTTCAGTGTACATTCAAGAAATGTACATCAAAACATACACATTTTCATTGTACATTCAAGAAATGTACATCAAAACATACACATTTTCATTGTACATTCTAGAAATATAAATCAAAACATACACATTTTCATTGTATATACAAGAAATGTACATCAAAACATACACATTTTCATTGTACACTCAAGAAATGTACATCAAAACATACACATTTTCAGTGCACATTCAAGAAATGTATATCAAATCATACACATTTTCATTTTACGTTCCAGAAATGTACATCAAAACATACACATTTTCAGTGTACATTCAAGAAATGTATATCAAAAAATACACATTTTCAGTGTACATTCAAGAAATGTACATCAAAACATACACATTTTCATTGTATATACAAGAAATATACATCAAAACATACAGATTTTCAGTGTACATTCAAGAAATGCACATCAAAACATATACATTTTCATTGTATATACAAGAAATGTACATCAAATTATACACATTTTCAGTGTACATTCAAGAAATGTACATGAAAACATACATTTTCATTGTACATTTAAGAAATGTATATAAAAACATACACATTTTCAGATTACATTCAAGAAATGTACATCAAAACATACACATTTTCATTGTACATTCAAGAAATGTACATCAAAACATACACATTTTCATTGTACATTCAAGAAATGTACATCAAAACATAAACATTTTCATTGTACATTTAAGGAATGTACATCAAAACATACACATTTTCATTGTACATTCAAGAAATGTACATCAAAACACACACATTTTCAGTGTACATTCAAGAAATGTATATCAAAACATACACATTTTCAGTGTACATTCAAGAAATGTACATCAAAACATACAAATTTTCATTGTATATACAAGAAATGTACATAAAAACATACACATTTTCATTGTACATTAAAGAAATGTACATCAAAACCTACACATTTTCAGTGTACATTCAAGAAATGTACATCAAAACATACACATTTTCATTGTACACTCAAGAAATGTACATCAAAACATACACATTTTCAGTGTACATTCAAGAAATGTACATGAAAACATACACATTATCATTGTATATACAAGAAATGTACATCAAAACATACACATTTTCAGTGTACATTCTAGAAATGTACATCAAAACATATACATTTTCATTGTATATACAAGAAATGTACATCAAAACATACACATTTTCAGTGTACATTCAGGAAATGTACATGAAAACATATACATTTTCATTGTACATTCAAGAAATGTATATCAAAACATACACATTTTCAGATTACAATCAAGAAATTTACATCAAAACATACACATTTTCATTGTATATACAAGAAAGGTACATCAAAACATATACATTTTCATTGTATATACAAGAAATGTACATCAAAACATACACATTTTCATTGTATATACAAGAAATGTACATCAAAACATACACATTTTCAGTGTACATTCTAGAAATGTACATCAAAACATATACATTTTCATTGTATATACAAGAAATGTACATCAAAACATACACATTTTCAGTGTACATTCAGGAAATGTACATGAAAACATATACATTTTCATTGTACATTCAAGAAATGTATATCAAAACATACACATTTTTAGATTACATTCAAGAAATGTACATCAAAACATACACATTTTCATTGTATATACAAGAAAGGTACATCAAAACATATACATTTTCATTGTATATACAAGAAATGTACATCAAAACATACACATTTTCAGTGTACATTCAAGAAATGTATATCAAAACAAACACATTTACAGTGTACATTCAAGAAATGTACATCAAAACATACACATTTTCAGTATACATTAAAGAAATGTACATCAAAACATACATATTTTTAATGTACATTCAAGAAATGTATATCAAAACATACACATTTTGAGTGTACATTCAAGAAATGTACATCAAAACATACACATTTTCATTGTATATACAAGAAATGTACATCAAAACATACAGATTTTCATTGTATATACAAGAAATGTACATCAAAACATACACATTTTCAGCGTACACTAAAGAAATGTACATCAAAACATACACATTTTCATTGTACATTCAAGAAATGTAGATCAAAACATACACATTTTCATTGTACATTCAAGAAATGTACATCAAAACATACACATTTTCATTGTACACTCAAGAAATGTACATCAAAACATACACATTTTCATTGTACACTCAAGAAATGTACATCAAAACATACACTTTTTCATTGTACATTCAAGAAATGTATATCAAAACATACACATTTTGACTGCACATTCTAGGAATATACATCAAAACATACACATTTTGACTGCACATTCTAGAAATATACATCAAAACATACACATTTTCAGTGCACATTCAAGAAATGTATATCAAATCATACACATTTTCATTTTACGTTCCAGAAATGTACATCAAAGCATACACATTTTCAGTGTAAATTGAAGAAATGTATATCAAAAAATACACATTTTCAGTGTACATTCAAGAAATGTACATCAAAGCAAACACATTTTCATTGTACACTAAAGAAATGTACATGAAAACATACACATTTTCATTGTAGATTCAAGAAATGCACATCAAAACATACACATTTTCATTGTACATTCAAGAAATATACATCAAAACATACACATTTTCATTTTACATTCAAGAAATGTACATCAAAACATACACATTCTCATTGTACATTCAAGAAATGTACATCAAAACATACACATTTTGATTGTACACTCAAGAAATGTACATCAAAACATACACATTTTCATTGTACACTCAAGAAATGTACATCAAAACATACACATATTCATTGTACTTTCAAGAAATGTATATCAAAACATACACATTTTCATTGTACATTCAAGAATTGTACATCAAAACATACACATTTTCATTGTACATTCAAGAAATGTACATCAAAACATACACATTTTCATTGTACATTCAAAGAATGTACATCAAAACATACACATTTTCATTGTACATTCAAGAAATGTACATCAAAACACACACATTTTCAGTGTACATTCAAGAAATGTATATCAAAACATACACATTTTCAGTGTACATTCAAGAAATGTACATCAAAACATACAAATTTTCATTGTATATACAAGAAATGTACATCAAAACATACACATTTTCATTGTACATTAAAGAAATGTACATCAAAACCTACACATTTTCAGTGTACATTCAAGAAATGTACATCAAAACATACACATTTTCATTGTACACACAAGAAATGTACATCAAAACATACACATTCTCAGTGTACATTCAAGAAATGAACATCAAAACATACACATTATCATTGTATATACCAGAAATGTACATCAAAACATACACATTTTCATTGTATAGACAAGAAATGTACATCAAAACATACACATTTTCAGTGTACATTCAAGAAATGTACATCAAAACATATACATTTTCATTGTATATACAAGAAATGTACATCAAAACATACACATTTTCAGTGTACATTCAGGAAATGTACATGAAAACATATACATTTTCATTGTACATTCAAGAAATGTATATCAAAACATACACATTTTCAGATTACATTCAAGAAATGTACATCAAAACATACACATTTTCATTGTATATACAAGAAAGGTACATCAAAACATATACATTTTCATTGTATATACAAGAAATGTACATCAAAACATACACATTTTCAGTGTACATTCAAGAAATGTATATCAAAACATACACATTTACAGTGTACATTCAAGAAATGTACATCAAAACATACACATTTTCAGTATACATTCAAGAAATGTACATCAAAACATACACATTTTCATTGTACATTCAAGAAATGTATATCAAAACATACACATTTTCAGTGTACATTCAAGAAATGTATATCAAAGCATACACATTTTCATTGTATATACAAGAAATGTACATCAAAACATACACATTTTCAGTGTACACTAAAGAAATGTACATCAAAACATACACATTTTCATTGTACATTCAAGAAATGTAGATCAAAACATACACATTTTCATTGTACATTCAAGAAATGTACATCAAAACATACACATTTTGATTGTACACTCAAGAAATGTACATCAAAACATACACATTTTCATTGTACACTCAAGAAATGTACATCAAAACATACACATTTTCATTGTACATTCAAGAAATTTATATCAAAACATACACATTTTCATTGTACATTCAAGAAATGTACATCAAAACATACACACTTTCATTGTACATTCAACAAATGTACATCAAAACACACACATTTTCAGTGTACATTCAAGAAATGTATATCAAAACATACACACTTTCAGTGTACATTCAAGAAATGTACATCAAAACATACAAATTTTCATTGTATATACAAAAAATGTACATCAAAACATACACATTTTCATTGTACATTAAAGAAATGTACATCAAAACCTACACACTTTCAGTGTACATTCAAGAAATGTACATCAAAACATACACATTTTCATTGTACACTCAAGAAATGTACATCAAAACATACACATTTTCAGTGTACATTCAAGAAATGTACATCAAAATATACACGTTTTCATTCTATATACCAGAAATGTACATCAAAACATACACATTTTCATTGTATATACAAGAAATGTACATCAAAACATACACATTTACAGTGTACATTCAAGAAATGTACATCAAAACATATACATTTTCATTGTATATACAAGAAATGTACATCAAAACATACACATTTTCAGTGGACATTCAAGAAATGTACATGAAAACATATACATAATCATTGTACATTCAAGAAATGTATATCAAAACATACACATTTTCAGATTACATTCAAGAAATGTACATCAAAACATACACATTTTCATTGTATATACAAGAAATGTACATCAAAACATACACATTTTCAGTGTACATTCAAGAAATGTACATCAAAACATATACATTTTCATTGTCTATACAAGAAATGTACATGAAAACACACATTTTCAGTGTACATTCAAGAAATGTATTTCAAAACATACACATTTACAGTGCACATTCAAGAAATGTACATCAAAACATACACATTTTCAGTATACATTCAAGAAATGTACATGAAAACATATACATTTTCATTGTACATTCAAGAAGTGTATATCAAAACATACATATTTACAGTGTACATTCCAGAAATGTACATCAAAACATACACATTTTCAGTGTACATTCAAGAAATGAATATAAAAAAAAAACACATTTTCAGTGTACATTCAAGAAATGTACATCAAAACATACACATTCTCATTGTACATTCAAGAAATGTACATCAAAACATACACATTTTGATTGTACACTCAAGAAATGTACATCAAAACATACACATTTTCATTGTACACTCAAGAAATGTACATCAAAACATACACATATTCATTGTACATTCAAGAAATGTATATCAAAACATACACATTTTCATTGTACATTCAAGAAATGTACATCAAAACATACACATTTTCATTGTACATTCAAGAAATGTACATCAAAACATACACATTTTCATTGTACATTCAAAGAATGTACATTAAAACATACACATTTTCATTGTACATTCAAGAAATGTACATCAAAACACACACATTTTCAGTGTACATTCAAGAAATGTATATCAAAACATACACATTTTCAGTGTACATTCAAGAAATGTACATCAAAACATACAAATTTTCATTGTATATACAAGAAATGTACATCAAGACATACACATTTGCATTGTACATTAAAGAAATGTACACCAAAACCTACACATTTTCAGTGTACATTCAAGAAATGAACATCAAAACATACACATTTTCATTGTACACTCAAGAAATGTACATCAAAACATACACATTTTCAGTGTACATTCAAGAAATGTACATCAAAACATACACATTATCATTGTATATACCAGAAATGTACATCAAAACATACACATTTTCATTGTATAGACAAGAAATGTACATCAAAACATACACATTTTCAGTGTACATTCAAGAAATGTACATCAAAACATATACATTTTCATTGTATATACAAGAAATGTACATCAAAACATACACATTTTCAGTGTACATTCAGGAAATGTACATGAAAAAATATACATTTTCATTGTACATTCAAGAAATGTATATCAAAACATACACATTTTCAGATTACATTCAAGAAATGTACATCAAAACATACACATTTTCATTGTATATACAAGAAAGGTACATCAAAACATATACATTTTCATTGTATATACAAGAAATGTACATCAAAACATACACATTTTCAGTGTACATTCAAGAAATGTATATCAAAACATACACATTTACAGTGTACATTCAATAATGTACATCAAAACATACACATTTTCAGTATACATTCAAGAAATGTACATCAAAACATACACATTTTCATTGTACATTCAAGAAATGTATATCAAAACATACACATTTTCAGTGTACATTCAAGAAATGTACATCAAAGCATACACATTTTCATTGTATATACAAGAAATGTACATCAAAACATACACATTTTCAGTGTACACTAAAGAAATGTACATCAAAACATACACATTTTCATTGTACATTCAAGAAATGTAGATCAAAACATACACATTTTCATTGTACATTCAAGAAATGTACATCAAAACATACACATTTTGATTGTACACTCAAGAAATGTACATCAAAACATACACATTTTCATTGTACACTCAAGAAATGTACATCAAAACATACACATTTTCATTGTACATTCAAGAAATTTATATAAAAACATACACATTTTCATTGTACATTCAAGAAATGTACATCAAAACATACACATTTTCATTGTACATTCAAGAAATGTACATCAAAACATACACATTTTCATTGTACGTTCAAAGAATGTACATCAAAACATACACACTTTCATAGTACATTCAACAAATGTACATCAAAACACACACATTTTCAGTGTACATTCAAGAAATGTATATCAAAACATACACACTTTCAGTGTACATTCAAGAAATGTACATCAAAACATAGAATTTTTCATTGTATATACAAGAAATGTACATCAAAGCATACACATTTTCATTGTACATTAAAGAAATGTACATCAAAACCTACACATTTTCGGTGTACATTCAAGAAATGTACATCAAAACATACACATTTTCATTGTACACCTAAGAAATGTACATCAAAACATAAACATTTTCAGTGTACATTCAAGAAATGTACATCAAAATATACACATTTTCATTGTATATACCAGAAATGTACATCAAAACATACACATTTTCATTGTATATACAAGACATGTACATCAAAACATACACATTTTCAGTGTACATTCAAGAAATGTACATCAAAACATATACATTTTCATTGTATATACAAGAAATGTACATCAAAACATACAGATTTTCATTGTATATACAAGAAATGTACATCAAAACATACACATTTTCAGCGTACACTAAAGAAATGTACATCAAAACATACACATTTTCATTGTACATTCAAGAAATGTAGATCAAAACATACACATTTTCATTGTACATTCAAGAAATGTACATCAAAACATACACATTTTCATTGTACACTCAAGAAATGTACATCAAAACATACACATTTTCATTGTACACTCAAGAAATGTACATCAAAACATACACTTTTTCATTGTACATTCAAGAAATGTATATCAAAACATACACATTTTGACTGCACATTCTAGGAATATACATCAAAACATACACATTTTGACTGCACATTCTAGAAATATACATCAAAACATACACATTTTCAGTGCACATTCAAGAAATGTATATCAAATCATACACATTTTCATTTTACGTTCCAGAAATGTACATCAAAGCATACACATTTTCAGTGTAAATTGAAGAAATGTATATCAAAAAATACACATTTTCAGTGTACATTCAAGAAATGTACATCAAAGCAAACACATTTTCATTGTACACTAAAGAAATGTACATGAAAACATACACATTTTCATTGTAGATTCAAGAAATGCACATCAAAACATACACATTTTCATTGTACATTCAAGAAATATACATCAAAACATACACATTTTCATTTTACATTCAAGAAATGTACATCAAAACATACACATTCTCATTGTACATTCAAGAAATGTACATCAAAACATACACATTTTGATTGTACACTCAAGAAATGTACATCAAAACATACACATTTTCATTGTACACTCAAGAAATGTACATCAAAACATACACATATTCATTGTACTTTCAAGAAATGTATATCAAAACATACACATTTTCATTGTACATTCAAGAATTGTACATCAAAACATACACATTTTCATTGTACATTCAAGAAATGTACATCAAAACATACACATTTTCATTGTACATTCAAAGAATGTACATCAAAACATACACATTTTCATTGTACATTCAAGAAATGTACATCAAAACACACACATTTTCAGTGTACATTCAAGAAATGTATATCAAAACATACACATTTTCAGTGTACATTCAAGAAATGTACATCAAAACATACAAATTTTCATTGTATATACAAGAAATGTACATCAAAACATACACATTTTCATTGTACATTAAAGAAATGTACATCAAAACCTACACATTTTCAGTGTACATTCAAGAAATGTACATCAAAACATACACATTTTCATTGTACACACAAGAAATGTACATCAAAACATACACATTCTCAGTGTACATTCAAGAAATGAACATCAAAACATACACATTATCATTGTATATACCAGAAATGTACATCAAAACATACACATTTTCATTGTATAGACAAGAAATGTACATCAAAACATACACATTTTCAGTGTACATTCAAGAAATGTACATCAAAACATATACATTTTCATTGTATATACAAGAAATGTACATCAAAACATACACATTTTCAGTGTACATTCAGGAAATGTACATGAAAACATATACATTTTCATTGTACATTCAAGAAATGTATATCAAAACATACACATTTTCAGATTACATTCAAGAAATGTACATCAAAACATACACATTTTCATTGTATATACAAGAAAGGTACATCAAAACATATACATTTTCATTGTATATACAAGAAATGTACATCAAAACATACACATTTTCAGTGTACATTCAAGAAATGTATATCAAAACATACACATTTACAGTGTACATTCAAGAAATGTACATCAAAACATACACATTTTCAGTATACATTCAAGAAATGTACATCAAAACATACACATTTTCATTGTACATTCAAGAAATGTATATCAAAACATACACATTTTCAGTGTACATTCAAGAAATGTATATCAAAGCATACACATTTTCATTGTATATACAAGAAATGTACATCAAAACATACACATTTTCAGTGTACACTAAAGAAATGTACATCAAAACATACACATTTTCATTGTACATTCAAGAAATGTAGATCAAAACATACACATTTTCATTGTACATTCAAGAAATGTACATCAAAACATACACATTTTGATTGTACACTCAAGAAATGTACATCAAAACATACACATTTTCATTGTACACTCAAGAAATGTACATCAAAACATACACATTTTCATTGTACATTCAAGAAATTTATATCAAAACATACACATTTTCATTGTACATTCAAGAAATGTACATCAAAACATACACACTTTCATTGTACATTCAACAAATGTACATCAAAACACACACATTTTCAGTGTACATTCAAGAAATGTATATCAAAACATACACACTTTCAGTGTACATTCAAGAAATGTACATCAAAACATACAAATTTTCATTGTATATACAAAAAATGTACATCAAAACATACACATTTTCATTGTACATTAAAGAAATGTACATCAAAACCTACACACTTTCAGTGTACATTCAAGAAATGTACATCAAAACATACACATTTTCATTGTACACTCAAGAAATGTACATCAAAACATACACATTTTCAGTGTACATTCAAGAAATGTACATCAAAATATACACGTTTTCATTCTATATACCAGAAATGTACATCAAAACATACACATTTTCATTGTATATACAAGAATTGTACATCAAAACATACACATTTACAGTGTACATTCAAGAAATGTACATCAAAACATATACATTTTCATTGTATATACAAGAAATGTACATCAAAACATACACATTTTCAGTGGACATTCAAGAAATGTACATGAAAACATATACATTTTCATTGTACATTCAAGAAATGTATATCAAAACATACACATTTTCAGATTACATTCAAGAAATGTACATCAAAACATACACATTTTCATTGTATATACAAGAAATGTACATCAAAACATACACATTTTCAGTGTACATTCAAGAAATGTACATCAAAACATATACATTTTCATTGTCTATACAAGAAATGTACATGAAAACACACATTTTCAGTGTACATTCAAGAAATGTATTTCAAAACATACACATTTACAGTGCACATTCAAGAAATGTACATCAAAACATACACATTTTCAGTATACATTCAAGAAATGTACATGAAAACATATACATTTTCATTGTACATTCAAGAAGTGTATATCAAAACATACATATTTACAGTGTACATTCCAGAAATGTACATCAAAACATACACATTTTCAGTGTACATTTAAGAAATGTATATAAAAAAAAAACACATTTTCAGTGTACATTCAAGAAATGTACATCAAAACATACACATTCTCATTGTACATTCAAGAAATGTACATCAAAACATACACATTTTGATTGTACACTCAAGAAATGTACATCAAAACATACACATTTTCATTGTACACTCAAGAAATGTACATCAAAACATACACATATTCATTGTACATTCAAGAAATGTATATCAAAACATACACATTTTCATTGTACATTCAAGAAATGTACATCAAAACATACACATTTTCATTGTACATTCAAGAAATGTACATCAAAACATACACATTTTCATTGTACATTCAAAGAATGTACATTAAAACATACACATTTTCATTGTACATTCAAGAAATGTACATCAAAACACACACATTTTCAGTGTACATTCAAGAAATGTATATCAAAACATACACATTTTCAGTGTACATTCAAGAAATGTACATCAAAACATACAAATTTTCATTGTATATACAAGAAATGTACATCAAGACATACACATTTGCATTGTACATTAAAGAAATGTACACCAAAACCTACACATTTTCAGTGTACATTCAAGAAATGAACATCAAAACATACACATTTTCATTGTACACTCAAGAAATGTACATCAAAACATACACATTTTCAGTGTACATTCAAGAAATGTACATCAAAACATACACATTATCATTGTATATACCAGAAATGTACATCAAAACATACACATTTTCATTGTATAGACAAGAAATGTACATCAAAACATACACATTTTCAGTGTACATTCAAGAAATGTACATCAAAACATATACATTTTCATTGTATATACAAGAAATGTACATCAAAACATACACATTTTCAGTGTACATTCAGGAAATGTACATGAAAAAATATACATTTTCATTGTACATTCAAGAAATGTATATCAAAACATACACATTTTCAGATTACATTCAAGAAATGTACATCAAAACATACACATTTTCATTGTATATACAAGAAAGGTACATCAAAACATATACATTTTCATTGTATATACAAGAAATGTACATCAAAACATACACATTTTCAGTGTACATTCAAGAAATGTATATCAAAACATACACATTTACAGTGTACATTCAATAATGTACATCAAAACATACACATTTTCAGTATACATTCAAGAAATGTACATCAAAACATACACATTTTCATTGTACATTCAAGAAATGTATATCAAAACATACACATTTTCAGTGTACATTCAAGAAATGTACATCAAAGCATACACATTTTCATTGTATATACAAGAAATGTACATCAAAACATACACATTTTCAGTGTACACTAAAGAAATGTACATCAAAACATACACATTTTCATTGTACATTCAAGAAATGTAGATCAAAACATACACATTTTCATTGTACATTCAAGAAATGTACATCAAAACATACACATTTTGATTGTACACTCAAGAAATGTACATCAAAACATACACATTTTCATTGTACACTCAAGAAATGTACATCAAAACATACACATTTTCATTGTACATTCAAGAAATTTATATAAAAACATACACATTTTCATTGTACATTCAAGAAATGTACATCAAAACATACACATTTTCATTGTACATTCAAGAAATGTACATCAAAACATACACATTTTCATTGTACGTTCAAAGAATGTACATCAAAACATACACACTTTCATAGTACATTCAACAAATGTACATCAAAACACACACATTTTCAGTGTACATTCAAGAAATGTATATCAAAACATACACACTTTCAGTGTACATTCAAGAAATGTACATCAAAACATAGAATTTTTCATTGTATATACAAGAAATGTACATCAAAGCATACACATTTTCATTGTACATTAAAGAAATGTACATCAAAACCTACACATTTTCGGTGTACATTCAAGAAATGTACATCAAAACATACACATTTTCATTGTACACCTAAGAAATGTACATCAAAACATAAACATTTTCAGTGTACATTCAAGAAATGTACATCAAAATATACACATTTTCATTGTATATACCAGAAATGTACATCAAAACATACACATTTTCATTGTATATACAAGACATGTACATCAAAACATACACATTTTCAGTGTACATTCAAGAAATGTACATCAAAACATATACATTTTCATTGTATATACAAGAAATGTACATCAAAACATACACATTTTCAGTGGACATTCAAGAAATGTACATGAAAACATATACATTTTCGTTGTACATTCAAGAAATGTATATCAAAACATACACATTTTCAGATTACATTCCAGAAATGTACATCAAAACATACACATTTTCATTGTATATACAAGAAATGTACATCAAAACATACACATTTTCAGTGTACATTCAAGAAATGTACATCAAAACATATACATTTTCATTGTATTTACAAGAAATGTACATGAAAACACACATTTTCAGTGTACATTCAAGAAATGTATATCATAACATACACATTTACAGTGTACATTCAAGAAATGTACATCAAAACATACACATTTTCAGTATACATTCAAGAAATGTACATGAAAACATATACATTTTCATTGTACATTCAAGAAATGTATATCAAAACATACATATTTACAGTGTACATTCCAGAAATGTACATCAAAACATACACATTTTCAGTGTACATTCAAGAAATGTATATAAAAAAAACACATTTTCAGTGTACATTCAAGAAATGTTAATCAAAGCAAACACATTTTCATTGTACACTAAAGAAATGTACATTAAACATACACATTTTCATTGTACATTCAAGAAATGCACATCAAAACATACACATTTTCATTGTACATTCAAGAAATATACATCAAAACATACACATTTTCATTGTACACTCAAGAAATGTACATCAAAACATACACATTTTCATTGTACACTCAAGAAATGTACATCAAAACATACACATTTTCATTGTACATTCAAGAAATGTATATCAAAACATACACATTTTCATTGTACATTCAAGAAATGTACATCAAAGCATACACATTTTGATTGTACATTCAAGAAATGTACATCAAAACATACACATTTTCATTGTACATTCAAGGAATGTACATCAAAACATACACATTTTCATTGTACATTCAAGAAATGTACATCAAAACACACACATTTTCAGTGTACATTCAAGAAATGTATATCAAAACATACACATTTTCAGTGTACATTCAAGAAATGTACATCAAAACATACAAATTTTCATTGTATATACAAGAAATGTACATCAAAACATACACATTTTCATTGTACATTAAAGAAATGTATATCAAAACCTACACATTTTCAGTGTACATTCAAGAAATGTACATCAAAACATACACATTTTCATTGTACACTCAAGAAATGTACATCAAAACATACACATTTTCAGTGCACATTCAAGAAATGTATATCAAATCATACACATTTTCATTTTACGTTCCAGAAATGTACATCAAAACATACACATTTTCAGTGTACATTCAAGAAATGTATATCAAAAAATACACATTTTCAGTGTACATTCAAGAAATATACATCAAAACATACACATTTTCATTGTACATTCAAGAAATGTACATCAAAACATACACATTTTCATTGTACACTCAAGAAATGTACATCAAAACATACACATTTTCAGTGTACATTCAAGAAATGTACATCAAAACATACACATTTTCATTGTACATTCAAGAAATGTACATCAAAACATACACATTTTCATTGTACATTCTAGAAATATAAATCAAAACATACACATTTTCGGTGTACATTCAAGAAATGTACATCAAAACATACACATTTTCATTGTACACTCAAGAAATGTACATCAAAACATACACATTTTCAGTGTACATTCAAGAAATGTACATCAAAATATACACATTTTCATTGTATATACCAGAAATGTACATCAAAACATAAACATTTTCAGTGTACATTCAAGAAATGTATATCAAAAAATACACATTTTCAGTGTACATTCAAGAAATGTACATCAAAACATACACATTTTCATTGTATATACAAGAAATATACATCAAAACATACAGATTTTCAGTGTACATTCAAGAAATGCACATCAAAACATATGCATTTTCATTGTATGTACAAGAAATGTACATCAAATTATACACATTTTCAGTGTACATTCAAGAAATGTACATGAAAACATACATTTTCATTGTACATTCAAGAAATGTATATAAAAACATACACATTTTCAGATTACATTCAAGAAATGTACATCAAAACATACACATTTTCATTGTACATTCAAGAAATGTACATCAAAACATACACATTTTCATTGTACATTCAAGAAATGTACATCAAAACATAAACATTTTCATTGTACATTCAAGGAATGTACATCAAAACATACACATTTTCATTGTACATTCAAGAAATGTACATCAAAACACACACATTTTCATTGTACATTCAAGAGATGTATATCAAAATATACACATTTTCAGTGTACATTCAAGAAATGTACATCAAAACATACAAATTTTCATTGTATATACAAGAAATGTACATCAAAACACACACATTTTCATTGTACATTAAAGAAATGTACATCAAAACCTACACATTTTCAGTGTACATTCAAGAAATGTACATCAAAACATACACATTTTCATTGTACACTCAAGAAATGTACATCAAAACATACACATTTTCAGTGTACATTCAAGAAATGTACATGAAAACATACACATTATCATTGTATATACCAGAAATGTACATCAAAACATACACATTTTCATTGTATATACAAGAAATGTACATCAAAACATACACATTTTCAGTGTACATTCAAGAAATGTACATCAAAACATATACATTTTCATTGTATATACAAGAAATGTACATCAAAACATACACACTTTCAGTGTACATTCAGGAAATGTACATCAAAACATATACATTTTCATTGTATATACAAGAAATGTACATCAAAACATACACATTTTCATTGTATATACAAGAAATGTACATCAAAACATACACATTTTCAGTGTACATTCAAGAAATGTACATCAAAACATATACATTTTCATTGTATATACAAGAAATGTACATCAAAACATACACATTTTCAGTGTACATTCAAGAAATGTACATCAAAACATATACATTTTCATTGTATATACAAGAAATGTACATCAAAACATACACATTTTCATTGTATATACAAGAAATGTACATCAAAACATACACATTTTCATTGTACATTAAAGAAATGTACATCAAGACCTACACATTTTCAGTGTACATTCAAGAAATGTACATCAAAACATACACATTTTCATTGTACACTCAAGAAATGTACATCAAAGCAAACACATTTTCATTGTACACTAAAGAAATGTACATTAAACATACACATTTTCGTTGTACATTCAAGAAATGTACATCAAAACATACACATTCTCATTGTACATTCAAGAAATGTACATCAAAACATACACATTTTGATTGTACACTCAAGAAATGTACATCAAAACATACACATTTTCATTGTACGCTCAAGAAATGTACATCAAAACATACACATATTCATTGTACATTCAAGAAATGTATATCAAAACATACACATTTTCATTGTACATTCAAGAAATGTACATCAAAACATACACATTTTCATTGTACATTCAAGAAATGTACATCAAAACATACACCTTTTCATTGTACATTCAAAGAATGTACATTAAAACATACACATTTTCATTGTACATTCAAGAAATGTACATCAAAACACACACATTTTCAGTGTACATTCAAGAAATGTATATCAAAACATACACATTTTCAGTGTACATTCAAGAAATGTACATCAAAACATACAAATTTTCATTGTATATACAAGAAACGTACATCAAGACATACATATTTGCATTGTACATTAAAGAAATGTACATCAAAACCTACACATTTTCAGTGTACATTCAAGAAATGTACATCAAAACATACACATTTTCATTGTACACTCAAGAAATGTACATCAAAACATACACATTTTCAGTGTACATTCAAGAATTGTACATCAAAACATACACATTATCATTGTATATACCAGAAATGTACATCAAAACATACACATTTTCATTGTATAGACAAGAAATGTACATCAAAACATACACATTTTCAGTGTACATTCAAGAAATGTACATCAAAACATATACATTTTCATTGTATATACAAGAAATGTACATCAAAACATACACATTTTCAGTGTACATTCAGGAAATGTACATGAAAACATATACATTTTCATTGCACATTCAAGAAATGTATATCAAAACATACACATTTTCAGATTACATTCAAGAAATGTACATCAAAACATACACATTTTCATTGTATATACAAGAAAGGTACATCAAAACATATACATTTTCATTGTATATACAAGAAATGTACATCAAAACATACACATTTTCAGTGTACATTCAAGAAATGTATATCAAAACATACACATTTACAGTGTACATTCAAGAAATGTACATCAAAACATACACATTTTCAGTATACATTCAAGAAATGTACATCAAAACATACACATTTTCATTGTACATTCAAGAAATGTATATCAAAACATACACATTTTCAGTGTACATTCAAGAAATGTACATCAAAGCATACACATTTTCATTGTATATACAAGAAATGTACATCAAAACATACACATTTTCAGTGTACACTAAAGAAATGTACATCAAAACATACACATTTTCATTGTACATTCAAGAAATGTAGATCAAAACATACACATTTTCATTGTACATTCAAGAAATGTACATCAAAACATACACATTTTGATTGTACACTCAAGAAATGTACATCAAAACATACACATTTTCATTGTACACTCAAGAAATGTACATCAAAACATACACATTTTCATTGTACATTCAACAAATTTATATCAAAACATACACATTTTCATTGTACATTCAAGAAATGTACATCAAAACATACACATTTTCATTGTACATTCAAGAAATGTACATCAAAACATACACATTTTCATTGTACGTTCAAAGAATGTACATCAAAACATACACATTTTCATTGTACATTTAACAAATGTACATCAAAACACACACATTTTCAGTGTACATTCAAGAAATGTATATCAAAACATACACACTTTCAGTGTACATTCAAGAAATGTACATCAAAACATAGAAATTTTCATTGTATATACAAGAAATGTACATCAAAGCATACACATTTTCATTGTACATTAAAGAAATGTACATCAAAACCTACACATTTTCGGTGTACATTCAAGAAATGTACATCAAAACATACACATTTTCATTGTACACTCAAGAAATGTACATCAAAACATACACATTTTCAGTGTACATTCAAGAAATGTACATCAAAATATACACATTTTCATTGTATATACCAGAAATGTACATCAAAACATACACATTTTCATTGTATATACAAGAAATGTACATCAAAACATACACATTTTCAGTGTACATTCAAGAAATGTACATCAAAACATATACATTTTCATTGTATATACAAGAAATGTACATCAAAACATACACATATTCAGTGGACATTCAAGAAATGTACATGAAAACATATACATTTTCATTGTACATTCAAGAAATGTATATCAAAACATACACATTTTCAGATTACATTCCAGAAATGTACATCAAAACATACTCATTTTCATTGTATATACAAGAAATGTACATCAAAACATACACATTTTCAGTGTACATTCAAGAAATGTACATCAAAACATATACATTTTCATTGTATATACAAGAAATGGACATGAAAACACATTTTCAGTGTACATTCAAGGAATGTATATCAAAACATACACATTTACAGTGTACATTCAAGAAATGTACATCAAAACATACACATTTTCAGTATACATTCAAGAAATGTACATGAAAACATATACATTTTCATTGTACATTCAAGAAATGTATATCAAAACATACATATTTACAGTGTACATTCCAGAAATGTACATCAAAACATACACATTTTCAGTGTACATTCAAGAAATGTATATAAAAAAAACACATTTTCAGTGTACATTCAAGAAATGTTAATCAAAGCAAACACATTTTCATTGTACACTAAAGAAATGTACATTAAACATACACATTTTCATTGTACATTCAAGAAATGCACATCAAAACATACACATTTTCATTGTACATTCAAGAAATGTACATCAAAACATACACATTTTCATTGTACATTAAAGAAATGTACATCAAAACCTACACACTTTCAGTGTACATTCAAGAAATGTACATCAAAACATACACATTTTCATTGTACACTCAAGAAATGTACATCAAAACATACACATTTTCAGTGTACATTCAAGAAATGTACATCAAAATATACACATTTTCATTGTATATACCAGAAATGTACATCAAAACATACACATTTTCATTGTATATACAAGAAATGTACATCAAAACATACACATTTTCAGTGTACATTCAAGAAATGTACATCAAAACATATACATATTCATTGTATATACAAGAAATGTACATCAAAACATACACATTTTCAGTGGACATTCAAGAAATGTACATGAAAACATATACATTTTCATTGTACATTCAAGAAATGTATATCAAAACATACACATTTTCAGATTACATTCAAGAAATGTACATCAAAACATACACATTTTCATTGTATATACAAGAAATGTACATCAAAACATACACATTTTCAGTGTACATTCAAGAAATGTACATCAATACATATACATTTTCATTGTATATACAAGAAGTGTACATGAAAACACACATTTTCAGTGTACATTCAAGATATGTATATCAAAACATACACATTTACAGTGTACATTCAAGAAATGTACATCAAAACATACAGATTTTCAGTATACATTCAAGAAATGTACATGAAAACATATACATTTTCATTCTACATTCAAGAAATGTATATCAAAACATACATATTTACAGTGTACATTCCAGAAATGTACATCAAAGCATACACATTTTCAGTGTACATTCAAGAAATATATATATAAAAAAACACATTCTCAGTGTACATTCAAGAAATGTACATCAAAGCAAACACATTTTCATTGTACACTAAAGAAATGTACATTAAACATACACATTTTCATTGTACATTCAAGAAATGTACATCAAAACATACACATTCTCATTGTACATTCAAGAAATGTACATCAAAACATACACATTTTGATTGTACACTCAAGAAATGTACATCAAAACATACACATTTTCATTGTACGCTCAAGAAATGTACATCAAAACATACACATATTCATTGTACATTCAAGAAATGTATATCAAAACATACACATTTTCATTGTACATTCAAGAAATGTACATCAAAACATACACATTTTCATTGTACATTCAAGAAATGTACATCAAAACATACACATTTTCATTGTACATTCAAAGAATGTACATTAAAACATACACATTTTCATTGTACATTCAAGAAATGTACATCAAAACACACACATTTTCAGTGTACATTCAAGAAATGTTTATCAAAACATACACTTTTTCAGTGTACATTCAAGAAATGTACATCAAAACATACAAATTTTCATTGTATATACAAGAAATGTACATCAAGACATACATATTTGCATTGTACATTAAAGAAATGTACATCAAAACCTACACATTTTCAGTGTACATTCAAGAAATGTACATCAAAACATACACATTTTCATTGTACACTCAAGAAATGTACATCAAAACATACACATTTTCAGTGTACATTCAAGAAATGTACATCAAAAGATACACATTATCATTGTATATACCAGAAATGTACATCAAAACATACACATTTTCATTGTATAGACAAGAAATGTACATCAAAACATACACATTTTCAGTGTACATTCAAGAAATGTACATCAAAACATATACATTTTCATTGTATATACAAGAAATGTACATCAAAACATACACATTTTCAGTGTACATTCAGGAAATGTACATGAAAACATATACATTTTCATTGCACATTCAAGAAATGTATATCAAAACATACACATTTTCAGATTACATTCAAGAAATGTACATCAAAACATACACATTTTCATTGTATATAGAAGAAAGGTACATCAAAACATATACATTTTCATTGTATATACAAGAAATGTACATCAAAACATACACATTTTCAGTGTACATTCAAGAAATGTATATCAAAACATACACATTTACAGTGTACATTCAAGAAATGTACATCAAAACATACACATTTTCAGTATACATTCAAGAAATGTACATCAAAACATACACATTTTCATTGTACATTCAAGAAATGTATATCAAAACATACACATTTTCAGTGTACATTCAAGAAATGTACATCAAAGCATACACATTTTCATTGTATATACAAGAAATTTACATCAAAACATACACAGTTTCAGTGTACACTTAAGAAATGTACATCAAAACATACACATTTTCATTGTACATTCAAGAAATGTAGATCAAAACATACACATTTTCATTGTACATTCAAGAAATGTACATCAAAACATACACATTTTGATTGTACACTCAAGAAATGTACATCAAAACATACACATTTTCATTGTACACTGAAGAAATGTACATCAAAACATACACATTTTCATTGTACATTCAAGAAATTTATATCAAAACATACACATTTTCATTGTACATTCAAGAAATGTACATCAAAACATACACATTTTCATGGTACGTTCAAAGAATGTGCATCAAAACATACACACTTTCATTGTACATTCAACAAATGTACATCAAAACACACACATTTTCAGTGTACATTCAAGAAATGTATATCAAAACATACACACTTTCAGTGTACATTCAAGAAATGTACATCAAAACATAGAAATTTTCATTGTATATACAAGAAATGTACATCAAAGCATACACATTTTCATTGTACATTAAAGAAATGTACATCAAAACCTACACATTTTCGGTGTACATTCAAGAAATGTACATCAAAACATACACATTTTCATTGTACACTCAAGAAATGTACATCAAAACATACACATTTTCAGTGTACATTCAAGAAATGTACATCAAAACATATACATTTTCATTGTATATACAAGAAATGTACATCAAAACATACACATTTTCAGTGGACATTCAAGAAATGTACATGAAAACATATACATTTTCATTGTACATTCAAGAAATGTATATCAAAACATACACATTTTCAGATTACATTCCAGAAATGTACATCAAAACATACACATTTTCATTGTATATACAAGAAATGTACATCAAAACATACACATTTTCAGTGTACATTCAAGAAATGTACATCAAAACATATACATTTTCATTGTATATACAAGAAATGGACATGAAAACACATTTTCAGTGTACATTCAAGAAATGTATATCAAAACATACACATTTACAGTGTACATTCAAGAAATGTACATCAAAACATACACATTTTCAGTATACATTCAAGAAATGTACATGAAAACATATACATTTTCATTGTACATTCAAGAAATGTATATCAAAACATACATATTTACAGTGTACATTCCAGAAATGTACATCAAAACATACACATTTTCAGTGTACATTCAAGAAATGTATATAAAAAAACACATTTTCAGTGTACATTCAAGAAATGTTAATCACAGCAAACACATTTTCATTGTACACTAAAGAAATGTACATTAAACATACACATTTTCATTGTACATTCAAGAAATGCACATCAAAACATACACATTTTCATTGTACATTCAAGAAATATACATCAAGACATACACATTTTCATTGTACATTCAAGAAATGTACATCAAAACATACACATTCTCATTGTACATTCAAGAAATATACATGAAAACATACACATTTTCATTGTACACTCAAGAAATGTACATCAAAACATACACATTTTCATTGTACACTCAAGAAATGTACATCAAAACATACACATTTTCATTGTACATTCAAGAAATGTATATCAAAACATACACATTTTCATTGTACATTCAAGAAATGTACATCAAAACATACACATTTTCATTGTACATTCAAGAAATGTACATCAAAACATACACATTTTCATTGTACATTCAAGGAATGTACATCAAAACATACACATTTTCATTGTACATTCAAGAAATGTACATCAAAACACACACATTTTCAGTGTACATTCAAGAAATGTATATCAAATCATACACATTTTCAGTGTACATTCAAGAAATGTACATCAAAACATACAAATTTTCATTGTATATACAAGAAATGTACATCAAAACATACACATTTTCATTGTACATTAAAGAAATGTATATCAAAACCTACACATTTTCAGTGTACATTCAAGAAATGTACAACAAATCATACACATTTTCATTGTACACTCAAGAAATGTACATCAAAACATACACATTTTCACTGCACATTCAAGAAATGTATATCAAATCATACACATTTTCATTTTACGTTCCAGAAATGTACATCAAAACATACACATTTTCAGTGTACATTCAAGAAATGTATATCAAAAAATACACATTTTCAGTGTACATTCAAGAAATGTGCATCAAAGCAAACACATTTTCATTGTACACTAAAGAAATGTACATCAAAACATACACATTTTCATTGTACATTCAAGAAATGCTCATCAAAACATACACATTTTCATTGTACATTCAAGAAATATACATCAAAATATACACATTTTCATTGTACATTCAAGAAATGTACATCAAAAAATACACATTTTGATTGTACACTCAAGAAATGTACATCAAAACATACACATTTTCATTGTACACTCAAGAAATGTACATCAAAACATACACATTTTCATTGTACATTCAAGAAATTTATATCAAAACATACACATTTTCATTGTACATTCAAGAAATGTACATCAAAACATACACATTTTCATTGTGCATTCCAGAAATGTACATCAAAACATACACATTTTCATTGTACATTCAAAGAATGTACATCAAAACATCCCCACTTTCATTGTACATTCAAGAAATGTACATCAAAACGCACACATTTTCAGTGTACATTCAAGAAATGTATATCAAAACATACACATTTTTAGTGTACATTCAAGAAATGTACATCAAAACATACAAATTTTCACTGTATATACAAGAAATGTACATCAAAACATACACATTTTCATTGTACATTAAAGAAATGTACATCAAAACCTACACATTTTCAGTGTACATTCAAGAAATGTACATCAAAACATACACATTTTCATTGTACACTCAAGAAATGTACATCAAGACATACACATTTTCATTGTATATACAAGAAATGTACATGAAAACACACATTTTCAGTGTACATTCAAGAAATGTATATCAAAACATACACATTTACAGTGTACATTCAAGAAATGTACATCAAAACATACACATTTTCAGTATACATTCCAGAAATGTACATCAAAACATACATTTTCATTGTACATTCAAGAAATGTATATCAAAACATACATATTTACAGTGTACATTCCAGAAATGTACATCAAAACATACACATTTTCAGTGTACATTCAAGAAATGGATATAAAAAAAAACACATTTTCAGTGTACATTCAAGAAATGTACATCAAAGCAAACACATTTTCATTGTACACTAAAGAAATGTACATTAAACATACACATTTTCATTGTACATTCAAGAAATGTACATCAAAACATACACATTCTCATTGTACATTCAAGAAATGTAATTCAAAACATACACATTTTGATTGTACACTCAAGAAATGTACATCAAAACATACACATTTTCATTGTACACTCAAGAAATGTACATCAAAACATACACATATTCATTGTACATTCAAGAAATGTATATCAAAACATACACATTTTCATTGTACATTCAAGAAATGTACATCAAAACATACACATTTTCATTGTACATTCAAGAAATGTACATCAAAACATACACATTTTCATTGTACATTCAAAGAATGTACATCAAAACATACACATTTTCATTGTACATTCAAGAAATGTACATCAAAACACACACATTTTCAGTGTACATTCAAGAAATGTATATCAAAACATACACATTTTCAGTGTACATTCAAGAAATGTACATCAAAACATACAAATTTTCATTGTATATACAAGAAATGTACATCAAAACATACACATTTTCATTGTACATTAAAGAAATGTACATCAAAACCTACACATTTTCAGTGTACATTCAAGAAATGTACATCAAAACATACACATTTTCATTGTACACTCAAGAAATGTACATCAAAACATACACATTTTCAGTGTACATTCAAGAAATGTACATCAAAACATACACATTATCATTGTATATACCAGAAATGTACATCAAAACATACACATTTTCAGTGTATAGACAAGAAATGTACATCAAAACATAGACATTTTCAGTGTACATTCAAGAAATGTACATCAAAACATATACATTTTCATTGTATATACAAGAAATGTACATCAAAACATACACATTTTCAGTGTACATTCAGGAAATGTACATGAAAACATATACATTTTCATTGTACATTCAAGAAATGTATATCAAAACATACACATTTTCAGATTACATTCAAGAAATGTACATCAAAACATACACAATTTCATTGTATATACAAGAAAGGTACATCAAAACATATACATTGCCATTGTATATACAAGAAATGTACATCAACACATACACATTTTCAGTATACATTCAAGAAATGTACATCAAAACATACACATTTTCATTGTACATTCAAGAAATGTATATCAAAACATACACATTTTCAGTGTACATTCAAGAAATGTACATCAAAGCATACACATTTTCATTGTATATACAAGAAATGTACATCAAAACATACACACTTTCAGTGTACACTAAAGAAATGTACATCAAAACATACACATTTTCATTGTACATTCAAGAAATGTAGATCAAAACATACACATTTTCATTGTACATTCAAGAAATGTACATCAAAACATACACATTTTGATTGTACACTCAAGAAATGTACATCAAAACATACACATTTTCATTGTACACTCAAGAAATGTACATCAAAACATACACATTTTCATTGTACATTCAAGAAATTTATATCAAAACATACACATTTTCATTGTACATTCAAGAAATGTACATCAAAACATACACATTTTCATTGTACATTCAAGAAATGTACATCAAAACATACACATTTTCATTGTACGTTCAAAGAATGTACATCAAAACATACACATTTTCATTGTACATTTAACAAATGTACATCAAAACACACACATTTTCAGTGTACATTCAAGAAATGTATATCAAAACATACACACTTTCAGTGTACATTCAAGAAATGTACATCAAAACATAGAAATTTTCATTGTATATACAAGAAATGTACATCAAAGCATACACATTTTCATTGTACATTAAAGAAATGTACATCAAAACCTACACATTTTCGGTGTACATTCAAGAAATGTACATCAAAACATACACATTTTCATTGTACACTCAAGAAATGTACATCAAAACATACACATTTTCAGTGTACATTAAAGAAATGTACATCAAAATATACACATTTTCATTGTATATACCAGAAATGTACATCAAAACATACACATTTTCATTGTATATACAAGAAATGTACATCAAAACATACACATTTTCAGTGTACATTCAAGAAATGTACATCAAAACATCTACATTTTCATTGTATATACAAGAAATGTACATCAAAACATACACATATTCAGTGGACATTCAAGAAATGTACATGAAAACATATACATTTTCATTGTACATTCAAGAAATGTATATCAAAACATACACATTTTCAGATTACATTCCAGAAATGTACATCAAAACATACACATTTTCATTGTATATACAAGAAATGTACATCAAAACATACACATTTTCAGTGTACATTCAAGAAATGTACATCAAAACATATACATTTTCATTGTATATACAAGAAATGGACATGAAAACACATTTTCAGTGTACATTCAAGAAATGTATATCAAAACATACACATTTACAGTGTACATTCAAGAAATGTACATCAAAACATACACATTTTCAGTATACATTCAAGAAATGTACATGAAAACATATACATTTTCATTGTACATTCAAGAAATGTATATCAAAACATACATATTTACAGTGTACATTCCAGAAATGTACATCAAAACATACACATTTTCAGTGTACATTCAAGAAATGTATATAAAAAAAACACATTTTCAGTGTACATTCAAGAAATGTTAATCAAAGCAAACACATTTTCATTGTACACTAAAGAAATGTACATTAAACATACACATTTTCATTGTACATTCAAGAAATGCACATCAAAACATACACCTTTTCATTGTACATTCAAGAAATGTACATCAAAACATACACATTTTCATTGTACATTAAAGAAATGTACATCAAAACCTACACACTTTCAGTGTACATTCAAGAAATGTACATCAAAACATACACATTTTCATTGTACACTCAAGAAATGTACATCAAAACATACACATTTTCAGTGTACATTCAAGAAATGTACATCAAAATATACACATTTTCATTGTATATACCAGAAATGTACATCAAAACATACACATTTTCATTGTATATACAAGAAATGTACATCAAAACATACACATTTTCAGTGTACATTCAAGAAATGTACATCAAAACATATACATTTTCATTGTATATACAAGAAATGTACATCAAAACATACACATTTTCAGTGGACATTCAAGAAATGTACATGAAAACATATACATTTTCATTGTACATTCAAGAAATGTATATCAAAACATACACATTTTCAGATTACATTCAAGAAATGTACATCAAAACATACACATTTTCATTGTATATACAAGAAATGTACATCAAAACATACACATTTTCAGTGTACATTCAAGAAATGTACATCAAAACATATACATTTTCATTGTATATACAAGAAGTGTACATGAAAACACACATTTTCAGTGTACATTCAAGATATGTATATCAAAACATACACATTTACAGTGTACATTCAAGAAATGTACATCAAAACATACACATTTTCAGTATACATTCAAGAAATGTACATGAAAACATATACATTTTCATTCTACATTCAAGAAATGTATATCAAAACATACATATTTACAGTGTACATTCCAGAAATGTACATCAAAGCATACACATTTTCAGTGTACATTCAAGAAATATATATATAAAAAAACACATTTTCAGTGTACATTCAAGAAATGTACATCAAAGCAAACACATTTTCATTGTACACTAAAGAAATGTACATTAAACATACACATTTTCATTGTACATTCAAGAAATGTACATCAAAACATACACATTCTCATTGTACATTCAAGAAATGTACATCAAAACATACACATTTTGATTGTACACTCAAGAAATGTACATCAAAATATACACATTTTCATTGTACGCTCAAGAAATGTACATCAAAACATACACATATTCATTGTACATTCAAGAAATGTATATCAAAACATACACATTTTCATTGTACATTCAAGAAATGTACATCAAAACATACACATTTTCATTGTACATTCAAGAAATGTACATCAAAACATACACATTTTCATTGTACATTCAAAGAATGTACATTAAAACATACACATTTTCATTGTACATTCAAGAAATGTACATCAAAACACACACATTTTCAGTGTACATTCAAGAAATGTATATCAAAACATACACATTTTCAGTGTACATTCAAGAAATGTACATCAAAACATACACATTTTCAGTGTACATTCAAGAAATGTACATCAAAACATACAAATTTTCATTGTATATACAAGAAATGTACATCAAAACATACACATTTTCATTGTACATTAAAGAAATGTACATCAAAACCTACACATTTTCAGTGTACATTCAAGAAATGTACATCAAAACATACACATTTTCATTGTACACTCAAGAAATGTACATCAAAACATACACATTTTCAGTGTACATTCAAGAAATGTACATCAAAACATACACATTATCATTGTATATACCAGAAATGTACATCAAAACATACACATTTTCAGTGTATAGACAAGAAATGTACATCAAAACATAGACATTTTCAGTGTTCATTCAAGAAATGTACATCAAAACATATACATTTTCATTGTATATACAAGAAATGTACATCAAAACATACACATTTTCAGTGTACATTCAGGAAATGTACATGAAAACATATACATTTTCATTGTACATTCAAGAAATGTATATCAAAACATACACATTTTCAGATTACATTCAAGAAATGTACATCAAAACATACACAATTTCATTGTATATACAAGAAAGGTACATCAAAACATATACATTGTCATTGTATATACAAGAAATGTACATCAACACATACACATTTTCAGTATACATTCAAGAAATGTACATCAAAACATACACATTTTCATTGTACATTCAAGAAATGTATATCAAAACATACACATTTTCAGTGTACATTCAAGAAATGTACATCAAAGCATACACATTTTCATTGTATATACAAGAAATGTACATCAAAACATACACATTTTCAGTGTACACTAAAGAAATGTACATCAAAACATACACATTTTGATTGTACACTCAAGAAATGTACATCAAAACATACACATTTTCATTGTACACTCAAGAAATGTACATCAAAACATACACATTTTCATTGTACATTCAAGAAATTTATATCAAAACATACACATTTTCATTGTACATTCAAGAAATGTACATCAAAACATACACATTTTCATTGTACATTCAAGAAATGTACATCAAAACATACACATTTTCATTGTACGTTCAAAGAATGTACATCAAAACATACACATTTTCATTGTACATTTAACAAATGTACATCAAAACACACACATTTTCAGTGTACATTCAAGAAATGTATATCAAAACATACACACTTTCAGTGTACATTCAAGAAATGTACATCAAAACATAGAAATTTTCATTGTATATACAAGAAATGTACATCAAAGCATACACATTTTCATTGTACATTAAAGAAATGTACATCAAAACCTACACATTTTCGGTGTACATTCAAGAAATGTACATCAAAACATACACATTTTCATTGTACACTCAAGAAATGTACATCAAAACATACACATTTTCAGTGTACATTCAAGAAATGTACATCAAAATATACACATTTTCATTGTATATACCAGAAATGTACATCAAAACATACACATTTTCATTGTATATACAAGAAATGTACATCAAAACATACACATTTTCAGTGTACATTCAAGAAATGTACATCAAAACATATACATTTTCATTGTATATACAAGAAATGTACATCAAAACATACACATATTCAGTGGACATTCAAGAAATGTACATGAAAACATATACATTTTCATTGTACATTCAAGAAATGTATATCAAAACATACACATCTTCAGATTACATTCCAGAAATGTACATCAAAACATACACATTTTCATTGTATATACAAGAAATGTACATCAAAACATACACATTTTCAGTGTACATTCAAGAAATGTACATCAAAACATATACATTTTCATTGTATATACAAGAAATGGACATGAAAACACATTTTCAGTGTACATTCAAGAAATGTATATCAAAACATACACATTTACAGTGTACATTCAAGAAATGTACATCAAAACATACACATTTTCAGTATACATTCAAGAAATGTACATGAAAACATATACATTTTCATTGTACATTCAAGAAATGTATATCAAAACATACATATTTACAGTGTACATTCCAGAAATGTACATCAAAACATACACATTTTCAGTGTACATTCAAGAAATGTATATAAAAAAAACACATTTTCAGTGTGCATTCAAGAAATGTTAATCAAAGCAAACACATTTTCATTGTACACTAAAGAAATGTACATTAAACATACACATTTTCATTGTACATTCAAGAAATGCACATCAAAACATACACATTTTCATTGTACATTCAAGAAATGTACATCAAAACATACACATTTTCATTGTACATTAAAGAAATGTACATCAAAACCTACACACTTTCAGTGTACATTCAAGAAATGTACATCAAAACATACACATTTTCATTGTACACTCAAGAAATGTACATCAAAACATACACATTTTCAGTGTACATTCAAGAAATGTACATCAAAATATACACATTTTCATTGTATATACCAGAAATGTACATCAAAACATACACATTTTCATTGTATATACAAGAAATGTACATCAAAACATACACATTTTCAGTGTACATTCAAGAAATGTACATCAAAACATATACATTTTCATTGTATATACAAGAAATGTACATCAAAACATACACATTTTCAGTGGACATTCAAGAAATGTACATGAAAACATATACATTTTCATTGTACATTCAAGAAATGTATATCAAAACATACACATTTTCAGATTACATTCAAGAAATGTACATCAAAACATACACATTTTCATTGTATATACAAGAAATGTACATCAAAACATACACATTTTCAGTGTACATTCAAGAAATGTACATCAAAACATATACATTTTCATTGTATATACAAGAAGTGTACATGAAAACACACATTTTCAGTGTACATTCAAGATATGTATATCAAAACATACACATTTACAGTGTACATTCAAGAAATGTACATCAAAACATACACATTTTCAGTATACATTCAAGAAATGTACATGAAAACATATACATTTTCATTCTACATTCAAGAAATGTATATCAAAACATACATATTTACAGTGTACATTCCAGAAATGTACATCAAAGCATACACATTTTCAGTGTACATTCAAGAAATATATATATAAAAAAACACATTTTCAGTGTACATTCAAGAAATGTACATCAAAGCAAACACATTTTCATTGTACACTAAAGAAATGTACATTAAACATACACATTTTCATTGTACATTCAAGAAATGTACATCAAAGCATACACATTCTCATTGTACATTCAAGAAATGTACATCAAAACATACACATTTTGATTGTACACTCAAGAAATGTACATCAAAATATACACATTTTCATTGTACGCTCAAGAAATGTACATCAAAACATACACATATTCATTGTACATTCAAGAAATGTATATCAAAACATACACATTTTCATTGTACATTCAAGAAATGTACATCAAAACATACACATTTTCATTGTACATTCAAGAAATGTACATCAAAACATACACATTTTCATTGTACATTCAAAGAATGTACATTAAAACATACACATTTTCATTGTACATTCAAGAAATGTACATCAAAACACACACATTTTCAGTGTACATTCAAGAAATGTATATCAAAACATACACATTTTCAGTGTACATTCAAGAAATGTACATCAAAACATACAAATTTTCATTGTATATACAAGAAATGTACATCAAGACATACATATTTGCATTGTACATTAAAGAAATGTACATCAAAACCTACACATTTTCAGTGTACATTCAAGAAATGTACATCAAAACATACACATTTTCATTGTACACTCAAGAAATGTACATCAAAACATACACATTTTCAGTGTACATTCAAGAAATGTACATCAAAAGATACACATTATCATTGTATATACCAGAAATGTACATCAAAACATACACATTTTCATTGTATAGACAAGAAATGTACATCAAAACATACACATTTTCAGTGTACATTCAAGAAATGTACATCAAAACATATACATTTTCATTGTATATACAAGAAATGTACATCAAAACATACACATTTTCAGTGTACATTCAGGAAATGTACATGAAAACATATACATTTTCATTGCACATTCAAGAAATGTATATCAAAACATACACATTTTCAGATTACATTCAAGAAATGTACATCAAAACATACACATTTTCATTGTATATACAAGAAAGGTACATCAAAACATATACATTTTCATTGTATATACAAGAAATGTACATCAAAACATACACATTTTCAGTGTACATTCAAGAAATGTATATCAAAACATACACATTTACAGTGTACATTCAAGAAATGTACATCAAAACATACACATTTTCAGTATACCTTCAAGAAATGTACATCAAAACATACACATTTTCATTGTACATTCAAGAAATGTATATCAAAACATACACATTTTCAGTGTACATTCAAGAAATGTACATCAAAGCATACACATTTTCATTGTATATACAAGAAATGTACATCAAAACATACACAGTTTCAGTGTACACTAAAGAAATGTACATCAAAACATACACATTTTCATTGTACATTCAAGAAATGTAGATCAAAACATACACATTTTCATTGTACATTCAAGAAATGTACATCAAAACATACACATTTTGATTGTACACTCAAGAAATGTACATCAAAACATACACATTTTCATTGTACACTGAAGAAATGTACATCAAAACATACACATTTTCATTGTACATTCAAGAAATTTATATCAAAACATACACATTTTCATTGTACATTCAAGAAATGTACATCAAAACATACACATTTTCATGGTACGTTCAAAGAATGTGCATCAAAACATACACACTTTCATTGTACATTCAACAAATGTACATCAAAACACACACATTTTCAGTGTACATTCAAGAAATGTATATCAAAACATACACACTTTCAGTGTACATTCAAGAAATGTACATCAAAACATAGAAATTTTCATTGTATATACAAGAAATGTACATCAAAGCATACACATTTTCATTGTACATTAAAGAAATGTACATCAAAACCTACACATTTTCGGTGTACATTCAAGAAATGTACATCAAAACATACACATTTTCATTGTACACTCAAGAAATGTACATCAAAACATACACATTTTCAGTGTACATTCAAGAAATGTACATCAAAACATATACATTTTCATTGTATATACAAGAAATGTACATCAAAACATACACATTTTCAGTGGACATTCAAGAAATGTACATGAAAACATATACATTTTCATTGTACATTCAAGAAATGTATATCAAAACATACACATTTTCAGATTACATTCCAGAAATGTACATCAAAACATACACATTTTCATTGTATATACAAGAAATGTACATCAAAACATACACATTTTCAGTGTACATTCAAGAAATGTACATCAAAACATATACATTTTCATTGTATATACAAGAAATGGACATGAAAACACATTTTCAGTGTACATTCAAGAAATGTATATCAAAACATACACATTTACAGTGTACATTCAAGAAATGTACATCAAAACATACACATTTTCAGTATACATTCAAGAAATGTACATGAAAACATATACATTTTCATTGTACATTCAAGAAATGTATATCAAAACATACATATTTACAGTGTACATTCCAGAAATGTACATCAAAACATACACATTTTCAGTGTACATTCAAGAAATGTATATAAAAAAACACATTTTCAGTGTACATTCAAGAAATGTTAATCACAGCAAACACATTTTCATTGTACACTAAAGAAATGTACATTAAACATACACATTTTCATTGTACATTCAAAAAATGCACATCAAAACATACACATTTTCATTGTACATTCAAGAAATATACATCAAGACATACACATTTTCATTGTACATTCAAGAAATGTACATCAAAACATACACATTCTCATTGTACATTCAAGAAATATACATCAAAACATACACATTTTCATTGTACACTCAAGAAATGTACATCAAAACATACACATTTTCATTGTACACTCAAGAAATGTACATCAAAACATACACATTTTCATTGTACATTCAAGAAATGTATATCAAAACATACACATTTTCATTGTACATTCAAGAAATGTACATCAAAACATACACATTTTCATTGTACATTCAAGAAATGTACATCAAAACATACACATTTTCATTGTACATTCAAGGAATGTACATCAAAACATACACATTTTCATTGTACATTCAAGAAATGTACATCAAAACACACACATTTTCAGTGTACATTCAAGAAATGTATATCAAATCATACACATTTTCAGTGTACATTCAAGAAATGTACATCAAAACATACAAATTTTCATTGTATATACAAGAAATGTACATCAAAACATACACATTTTCATTGTACATTAAAGAAATGTATATCAAAACCTACACATTTTCAGTGTACATTCAAGAAATGTACAACAAATCATACACATTTTCATTGTACACTCAAGAAATGTACATCAAAACATACACATTTTCACTGCACATTCAAGAAATGTATATCAAATCATACACATTTTCATTTTACGTTCCAGAAATGTACATCAAAACATACACATTTTCAGTGTACATTCAAGAAATGTATATCAAAAAATACACATTTTCAGTGTACATTCAAGAAATGTGCATCAAAGCAAACACATTTTCATTGTACACTAAAGAAATGTACATCAAAACATACACATTTTCATTGTACATTCAAGAAATGCTCATCAAAACATACACATTTTCATTGTACATTCAAGAAATATACATCAAAATATACACATTTTCATTGTACATTCAAGAAATGTACATCAAAAAATACACATTTTGATTGTACACTCAAGAAATGTACATCAAAACATACACATTTTCATTGTACACTCAAGAAATGTACATCAAAACATACACATTTTCAGTGTACATTCAAGAAATTTATATCAAAACATACACATTTTCATTGTACATTCAAGAAATGTACATCAAAACATACACATTTTCATTGTGCATTCCAGAAATGTACATCAAAACATACACATTTTCATTGTACATTCAAAGAATGTACATCAAAACATACACACTTTCATTGTACATTCAAGAAATGTACATCAAAACGCACACATTTTCAGTGTACATTCAAGAAATGTATATCAAAACATACACATTTTTAGTGTACATTCAAGAAATGTACATCAAAACATACAAATTTTCACTGTATATACAAGAAATGTACATCAAAACATACACATTTTCATTGTACATTAAAGAAATGTACATCAAAACCTACACATTTTCAGTGTACATTCAAGAAATGTACATCAAAACATACACATTTTCATTGTACACTCAAGAAATGTACATCAAGACATACACATTTTCATTGTATATACAAGAAATGTACATGAAAACACACATTTTCAGTGTACATTCAAGAAATGTATATCAAAACATACACATTTACAGTGTACATTCAAGAAATGTACATCAAAACATACACATATTCATTGTACATTCAAGAAATGTATATCAAAACATACACATTTTCATTGTACATTCAAGAAATGTACATCAAAACATACACATTTTCATTGTACATTCAAGAAATGTACATCAAAACATACACATTTTCATTGTACATTCAAAGAATGTACATTAAAACATACACATTTTCATTGTACATTCAAGAAATGTACATCAAAACACACACATTTTCAGTGTACATTCAAGAAATGTATATCAAAACATACACATTTTCAGTGTACATTCAAGAAATGTACATCAAAACATACAAATTTTCATTGTATATACAAGAAATGTACATCAAGACATACATATTTGCATTGTACATTAAAGAAATGTACATCAAAACCTACACATTTTCAGTGTACATTCAAGAAATGTACATCAAAACATACACATTTTCATTGTACACTCAAGAAATGTACATCAAAACATACACATTTTCAGTGTACATTCAAGAAATGTACATCAAAAGATACACATTATCATTGTATATACCAGAAATGTACATCAAAACATACACATTTTCATTGTATAGACAAGAAATGTACATCAAAACATACACATTTTCAGTGTACATTCAAGAAATGTACATCAAAACATATACATTTTCATTGTATATACAAGAAATGTACATCAAAACATACACATTTTCAGTGTACATTCAGGAAATGTACATGAAAACATATACATTTTCATTGCACATTCAAGAAATGTATATCAAAACATACACATTTTCAGATTACATTCAAGAAATGTACATCAAAACATACACATTTTCATTGTATATACAAGAAAGGTACATCAAAACATATACATTTTCATTGTATATACAAGAAATGTACATCAAAACATACACATTTTCAGTGTACATTCAAGAAATGTATATCAAAACATACACATTTACAGTGTACATTCAAGAAATGTACATCAAAACATACACATTTTCAGTATACCTTCAAGAAATGTACATCAAAACATACACATTTTCATTGTACATTCAAGAAATGTATATCAAAACATACACATTTTCAGTGTACATTCAAGAAATGTACATCAAAGCATACACATTTTCATTGTATATACAAGAAATGTACATCAAAACATACACAGTTTCAGTGTACACTAAAGAAATGTACATCAAAACATACACATTTTCATTGTACATTCAAGAAATGTAGATCAAAACATACACATTTTCATTGTACATTCAAGAAATGTACATCAAAACATACACATTTTGATTGTACACTCAAGAAATGTACATCAAAACATACACATTTTCATTGTACACTGAAGAAATGTACATCAAAACATACACATTTTCATTGTACATTCAAGAAATTTATATCAAAACATACACATTTTCATTGTACATTCAAGAAATGTACATCAAAACATACACATTTTCATGGTACGTTCAAAGAATGTGCATCAAAACATACACACTTTCATTGTACATTCAACAAATGTACATCAAAACACACACATTTTCAGTGTACATTCAAGAAATGTATATCAAAACATACACACTTTCAGTGTACATTCAAGAAATGTACATCAAAACATAGAAATTTTCATTGTATATACAAGAAATGTACATCAAAGCATACACATTTTCATTGTACATTAAAGAAATGTACATCAAAACCTACACATTTTCGGTGTACATTCAAGAAATGTACATCAAAACATACACATTTTCATTGTACACTCAAGAAATGTACATCAAAACATACACATTTTCAGTGTACATTCAAGAAATGTACATCAAAACATATACATTTTCATTGTATATACAAGAAATGTACATCAAAACATACACATTTTCAGTGGACATTCAAGAAATGTACATGAAAACATATACATTTTCATTGTACATTCAAGAAATGTATATCAAAACATACACATTTTCAGATTACATTCCAGAAATGTACATCAAAACATACACATTTTCATTGTATATACAAGAAATGTACATCAAAACATACACATTTTCAGTGTACATTCAAGAAATGTACATCAAAACATATACATTTTCATTGTATATACAAGAAATGGACATGAAAACACATTTTCAGTGTACATTCAAGAAATGTATATCAAAACATACACATTTACAGTGTACATTCAAGAAATGTACATCAAAACATACACATTTTCAGTATACATTCAAGAAATGTACATGAAAACATATACATTTTCATTGTACATTCAAGAAATGTATATCAAAACATACATATTTACAGTGTACATTCCAGAAATGTACATCAAAACATACACATTTTCAGTGTACATTCAAGAAATGTATATAAAAAAACACATTTTCAGTGTACATTCAAGAAATGTTAATCACAGCAAACACATTTTCATTGTACACTAAAGAAATGTACATTAAACATACACATTTTCATTGTACATTCAAAAAATGCACATCAAAACATACACATTTTCATTGTACATTCAAGAAATATACATCAAGACATACACATTTTCATTGTACATTCAAGAAATGTACATCAAAACATACACATTCTCATTGTACATTCAAGAAATATACATCAAAACATACACATTTTCATTGTACACTCAAGAAATGTACATCAAAACATACACATTTTCATTGTACACTCAAGAAATGTACATCAAAACATACACATTTTCATTGTACATTCAAGAAATGTATATCAAAACATACACATTTTCATTGTACATTCAAGAAATGTACATCAAAACATACACATTTTCATTGTACATTCAAGAAATGTACATCAAAACATACACATTTTCATTGTACATTCAAGGAATGTACATCAAAACATACACATTTTCATTGTACATTCAAGAAATGTACATCAAAACACACACATTTTCAGTGTACATTCAAGAAATGTATATCAAATCATACACATTTTCAGTGTACATTCAAGAAATGTACATCAAAACATACAAATTTTCATTGTATATACAAGAAATGTACATCAAAACATACACATTTTCATTGTACATTAAAGAAATGTATATCAAAACCTACACATTTTCAGTGTACATTCAAGAAATGTACAACAAATCATACACATTTTCATTGTACACTCAAGAAATGTACATCAAAACATACACATTTTCACTGCACATTCAAGAAATGTATATCAAATCATACACATTTTCATTTTACGTTCCAGAAATGTACATCAAAACATACACATTTTCAGTGTACATTCAAGAAATGTATATCAAAAAATACACATTTTCAGTGTACATTCAAGAAATGTGCATCAAAGCAAACACATTTTCATTGTACACTAAAGAAATGTACATCAAAACATACACATTTTCATTGTACATTCAAGAAATGCTCATCAAAACATACACATTTTCATTGTACATTCAAGAAATATACATCAAAATATACACATTTTCATTGTACATTCAAGAAATGTACATCAAAAAATACACATTTTGATTGTACACTCAAGAAATGTACATCAAAACATACACATTTTCATTGTACACTCAAGAAATGTACATCAAAACATACACATTTTCAGTGTACATTCAAGAAATTTATATCAAAACATACACATTTTCATTGTACATTCAAGAAATGTACATCAAAACATACACATTTTCATTGTGCATTCCAGAAATGTACATCAAAACATACACATTTTCATTGTACATTCAAAGAATGTACATCAAAACATACACACTTTCATTGTACATTCAAGAAATGTACATCAAAACGCACACATTTTCAGTGTACATTCAAGAAATGTATATCAAAACATACACATTTTTAGTGTACATTCAAGAAATGTACATCAAAACATACAAATTTTCACTGTATATACAAGAAATGTACATCAAAACATACACATTTTCATTGTACATTAAAGAAATGTACATCAAAACCTACACATTTTCAGTGTACATTCAAGAAATGTACATCAAAACATACACATTTTCATTGTACACTCAAGAAATGTACATCAAGACATACACATTTTCATTGTATATACAAGAAATGTACATGAAAACACACATTTTCAGTGTACATTCAAGAAATGTATATCAAAACATACACATTTACAGTGTACATTCAAGAAATGTACATCAAAACATACACATTTTCAGTATACATTCCAGAAATGTACATCAAAACATACATTTTCATTGTACATTCAAGAAATGTATATCAAAACATACATATTTACAGTGTACATTCCAGAAATGTACATCAAAACATACACATTTTCAGTGTACATTCAAGAAATGGATATAAAAAAAAACACATTTTCAGTGTACATTCAAGAAATGTACATCAAAGCAAACACATTTTCATTGTACACTAAAGAAATGTACATTAAACATACACATTTTCATTGTACATTCAAGAAATGTACATCAAAACATACACATTCTCATTGTACATTCAAGAAATGTAATTCAAAACATACACATTTTGATTGTACACTCAAGAAATGTACATCAAAACATACACATTTTCATTGTACACTCAAGAAATGTACATCAAAACATACACATTTTCATTGTACATGCAAAGAATGTACATCAAAACATACACATTTTCATTGTACATTCAAGAAATGTACATCAAAACACACACATTTTCAGTGTACATTCAAGAAATGTATATCAAAACATACACATTTTCAGTGTACATTCAAGAAATGTACATCAAAACATACAAATTTTCATTGTATATACAAGAAATGTACATCAAAACATACACATTTTCATTGTACATTAAAGAAATGTACATCAAAACCTACACATCTTCAGTGTACATTCAAGAAATGTACATCAAAACATACACATTTTCATTGTACACTCAAGAAATGTACATCAAAACATACACATTTTCAGTGTACATTCAAGAAATGTACATCAAAACATACACATTATCATTGTATATACCAGAAATGTACATCAAAACATACACATTTTCAGTGTATAGACAAGAAATGTTCATCAAAACATAGACATTTTCAGTGTACATTCAAGAAATGTACATCAAAACATATACATTTTCATTGTATATACAAGAAATGTACATCAAAACATACACATTTTCAGTGTACATTCAGGAAATGTACATGAAAACATATACATTTTCATTGTACATTCAAGAAATGTATATCAAAACATACACATTTTCAGATTACATTCAAGAAATGTACATCAAAACATACACAATTTCATTGTATATACAAGAAAGGTACATCAAAACATATACATTGTCATTGTATATACAAGAAATGTACATCAACACATACACATTTTGAGTGTACATTCAAGAAATGTATATCAAAACATACACATTTACAGTGTACATTCAAGAAATGTACATCAAAACATACACATTTTCAGTATACATTCAAGAAATGTACATCAAAACATACACATTTTCATTGTACATTCAACAAATGTATATCAAAACATACACATTTTCAGTGTACATTCAAGAAATGTACATCAAAGCATACACATTTTCATTGTATATACAAGAAATGTACATCAAAACATACACATTTTCAGTGTACACTAAAGAAATGTACATCAAAACATACACATTTTCATTGTACATTCAAGAAATGTAGATCAAAACATACACATTTTCATTGTACATTCAAGAAATGTACATCAAAACATACACATTTTGATTGTACACTCAAGAAATGTACATCAAAACATACACATTTTCATTGTACACTCAAGAAATGTACATCAAAACATACACATTTTCATTGTACATTCAAGAAATTTATATCAAAACATACACATTTTCATTGTACATTCAAGAAATGTACATCAAAACATACACATTTTCATTGTACATTCAAGAAATGTACATCAAAACATACACATTTTCATTGTACGTTCAAAGAATGTACATCAAAACATACACACTTTCATTGTACATTCAACAAATGTACATCAAAACACACACATTTTCAGTGTACATTCAAGAAATGTATATCAAAACATACACACTTTCAGTGTACATTCAAGAAATGTACATCAAAACATAGAAATCTTCATTGTATATACAAGAAATGTACATCAAAACATACACATTTTCATTGTACATTAAAGAAATGTACATCAAAACCTACACATTTTCAGTGTACATTCAAGAAATGTACATCAAAACATACACATTTTCATTGTACACTCAAGAAATGTACATCAAAACATACACATTTTCAGTGTACATTCAAGAATTGTACATCAAAATATACACATTTTCATTGTATATACCAGAAATGTACATCAAAACATACACATTTTCATTGTATATACAAGAAATGTACATCAAAACATACACATTTTCAGTGTACATTCAAGAAATGTACATCACAACATATACATTTTCATTGTATATACAAGAAATGTACATCAAAACATACACATTTTCAGTGGACATTCAAGAAATGTACATGAAAACATATACATTTTCATTGTACATTCAAGAAATGTATATCAAAACATACACATTTTCATATTACATTCAAGAAATGTACATCAAAACATACACATTTTCATTGTATATACAAGAAATGTACATCAAAACATACACATTTTCAGTGTACATTCAAGAAACGTACATCAAAACATATACATTTTCATTATATATACAAGAAATGTACATGAAAACACACATTTTCAGTGTACATTCAAGAAACGTATATCAAAACATACACATTTACAGTGTACATTCAAGAAATGTACATCAAAACATACACATTTTCAGTATACATTCAAGAAATGTACATGAAAACATATACATTTTCATTGTACATTCAAGAGATGTATATCAAAACATACATATTTACAGTGTACATTCCAGAAATGTACCTCAAAACATACACATTTTCAGTGTACATTCAAGAAATGTATATAAAAAAAACACATTTTCAGTGTACATTCAAGAAATGTACATCAAAGCAAACACATTTTCATTGTACACTAAAGAAATGTACATTAAACATACACATTTTCATTGTACATTCAAGAAATGCACATCAAAACATACACATTTTCATTGTACATTCAAGAAATATACATCAAGACATACACATTTTCATTGTACATTCAAGAAATGTACATCAAAACATACACATTCTCATTGTACATTCAAGAAATATACATCAAAACATACACATTTTCATTGTACACTCAAGAAATGTACATCAAAACATACACATTTTCATTGTACACTCAAGAAATGTACATCAAAACATACACATTTTCATTGTACTTTCAAGAAATGTATATCAAAACATACACATTTTCATTGTACATTCAAGAAATGTACATCAAAACATACACATTTTCATTGTACATTCAAGAAATGTACATCAAAACATACACATTTTCATTGTACATTCAAGGAATGTACATCAAAACATACACATTTTCATTGTACATTCAAGAAATGTACATCAAAACACACACATTTTCAGTGTACATTCAAGAAATGTATATCAAAACATACACATTTTCAGTGTACATTCAAGAAATGTACATCAAAACATACAAATTTTCATTGTATATACAAGAAATGTACATCAAAACATACACATTTTCATTGTACATTAAAGAAATGTATATCAAAACCTACACATTTTCAGTGTACATTCAAGAAATGTACATCAAATCATACACATTTTCATTGTACACTCAAGAAATGTACATCAAAACATACACATTTTCAGTGCACATTCAAGAAATGTATATCAAATCATACACATTTTCATTTTACGTTCCAGAATTGTACATCAAAACATACACATTTTCAGTGTACATTCAAGAAATGTATATCAAAAAATACACATTTTCAGTGTACATTCAAGAAATGTGGATCAAAGCAAACACATTTTCATTGTACACTAAAGAAATGTACATCAAAACATACACATTTTCATTGTACATTCAAGAAATGCTCATCAAAACATACACATTTTCATTGTACATTCAAGAAATATACATCAAAATATACACATTTTCATTGTACATTCAAGAAATGTACATCAAAAAATACACATTTTGATTGTACACTCAAGAAATGTACATCAAAACATACAGATTTTCAATGTACACTCAAGAAATGTACATCAAAACATACACATTTTCATTGTACATTCAAGAAATTTATATCAAAACATACACATTTTCATTGTACATTCAAGAAATGTACATTAAAACATACACATTTTCATTGTACATTCCAGAAATGTACATCAAAACATACACATTTTCATTGTACATTCAAAGAATGTACATCAAAACATACACACTTTCATTGTACATTCAAGAAATGTACATCAAAACGCACACATTTTCAGTGTACATTCAAGAAATGTATATCAAAACATACACATTTTCAGTGTACATTCAAGAAATGTACATCAAAACATACAAATTTTCATTGTATATACAAGAAATGTACATCAAAACATACACATTTTCATTGTACATTAAAGAAATGTACATCAAAACCTACACATTTTCAGTGTACATTCAAGAAATGTACATCAAAACATACACATTTTCATTGTACACTCAAGAAATGTACATCAAAACATACACATTTTCAGTGTACATTCAAGAAATGTACATCAAAATATACACATTTTCATTGTATATACCAGAAATGTACATCAAAACATACACATTTTCATTGTATATACAAGAAATGCACATCAAAACATACACATTTTCAGTGTACATTCAAGAAATGTACATCAAAACATATACATTTTCATTGTATATACAAGAAATGTACATCAAAACATACACATTTTCAGTGGACATTCAAGAAATGTACATGAAAACATATACATTTTCATTGTACATTCAAGAAATGTATATCAAAACATACACATTTTCAGATTACATTCAAGAAATGTACATCAAAACATACACATTTTCATTGTATATACAAGAAATGTACATCAAAACATACACATTTTCAGTGTACATTCAAGAAATGTACATCAAAACATATACATTTTCATTGTATATACAAGAAATGTACATCAAAACATACACATTTTCAGTGTACATTCAAGAAATGTATATCAAAACACACACATTTACAGTGTACATTCAAGAAATGTACATCAAAACATACAAATTTTCAGTATACATTCAAGAAATGTACATGAAAACATATACATTTTCATTGTACATTCAAGAAATGTATATCAAAACATACATATTTTCAGTGTACATTCCAGAAATGTACATCAAAACATACACATTTTCAGTGTACATTCAAGAAATGTATATAAAAAAAACACATTTTCAGTGTACATTCAAGAAATGTACATCAAAGCAAACACATTTTCATTGTACACTAAGGAAATGTACATAAAAACATACACATTTTCATTTTACATTCAAGAAATGCACATCAAAACACACACATTTTCATTGTACATTCAAGAAATATACATCAAGACATACACATTTTCATTGTACATTCAAGAAATGTACATCAAAACATACACATTCTCATTGTACATTCAAGAAATATACATCAAAACATACACATTTTCATTGTACACTCAAGAAATGTACATCAAAACATACACATTTTCATTGTACACTCAAGAAATGTACATCAAAACATACACATTTTCATTGTACATTCAAGAAATGTATATCAAAACATACACATTTTCATTGTACATTCAAGAAATGTACATCAAAACATACACATTTTCATTGTACATTCAAGAAATGTACATCAAAACATACACATTTTCACTGTACATTCAAGGAATGTACATCAAAACATACACATTTTCATTGTACATTCAAGAAATGTACATCAAAACACACACATTTTCAGTGTACATTCAAGAAATGTATATCAAAACATACACATTTTCAGTCTACATTCAAGAAATGTACATCAAAACATATACATTTTCATTATATATACAAGAAATGTACATCAAAACATACACATTTTCAGTGTACATTCAGGAAATGTACATGAAAACATATACATTTTCATTGTACATTCAAGAAATGTATATCAAAACATACACATTTTCAGATTACACTCAAGAAATGTACATCAAAACATACACATTTTCATTGTATATACAAGAAATGTACACCAAAACATATACATTTTCATTGTATATACAAGAAATGTACATCAAAACATACACATTTTCAGTGTACATTCAAGAAATGTATATCAAAACATACACATTTACAGTGTACATTCAAGAAATGTACATCAAAAACTACACATTTTCAGTATACATTCAAGAAATGTACATCAAAACATACACATTTTCATTGTACATTCAAGAAATGTATATCAAAACATACACATTTTCAGTGTACATTCAAGAAATGTACATCAAAACATACACATTTTCATTGTATATACAAGAAATGTACATCAAAACATACACATTTTCATTGTATATACAAGAAATGTACATCAAAACATACACATTTTCAGCGTACACTAAAGAAATGTACATCAAAACATACACATTTTCATTGTACATTCAAGAAATGTAGATCAAAACATACACATTTTCATTGTACATTCAAGAAATATACATCAAAACATACACATTTTCATTGTACACTCAAGAAATGTACATCAAAACATACACATTTTCATTGTACACTCAAGAAATGTATATCAAAACATACACATTTTCAGTGTACATTCAAGAAATGTACATCAAAAAATATACTTTTTCATTGTACATTCAAGAAATGTATATCAAAACATACACATTTTGACTGCACATTCTAGAAATATGCATCAAAACATACACCTTTTGACTGCACATTCTAGAAATATACATCAAAACATACACATTTTCAGTGTACATTCAAGAAATGTACATCAAAACATACACATTTTCATTGTATATACCAGAAATGTACATCAAAACATACACATTTTCAGTGTACATTCAAGAAATGTACATCAAAACATACACATTTTCATTGTATATACAAGAAATGTACATCAAAACATACACATTTTCATTGTATATACAAGAAATGTACATCAAAACATACACATTTTCAGTGTACATTCAAGAAATGTACATCAAGACATACACATTTTCATTGTACATTCAAGAAATGTACATCAAAACATACACATTTTCATTGTACACTCAAGAAATGTACATCAAAAAATACACATTTTCAGTGTACATTCAAGAAATATATATCAAAACATACACATTTTCATTGTACATTCAAGAAATGTACATCCAAACATACACATTTTCATTGTACATTCAAGGAAAGTACATCAAAACATACACATTTTCATTGTACATTCAAGAAATGTACATCAAAACATACACATTTTCATTGTACACTCAAGAAATGTACATCAAAACATACACATTTTCATGGTACACTCAAGAAATGTACATCAAAACATACACATTTTCAGTGTACATTCAAGAAATGTACATCAAAACAAACACATTTTCATTGTACATTCAAGAAATGTACATCAAAACATACACATTTTCATTGTACATTCTAGAAATATAAATCAAAACATACACATTTTTATTGTATATACAAGAAATGTACATCAAAACATACACATTTTCATGGTACACTCAAGAAATGCACATCAAAACATACACATTTTCATTGCCTATTCAAGAACTGTACATCAAAACATACACATTTTCAGTGCACATTCAAGAAATGTATATCAAAAAATACACATTTTCAGTGTACATTCAAGAAATGTACATCAAAGCAAACACATTTTCATTGTACACTAAAGAAATGTACATCAAAACATACACATTTTCATTGTACGTTCAAGAAATGCACATCAAAACATACACATTTTCATTGTACATTCAAGAAATATACATCAAAACATACACATTTTCATTGTACATTCAAGAAATGTACATCAAAACATACACATTTTGATTGTACACTCAAGAAATGTACATCAAAACATACACATTTTCATTGTACACTCAAGAAATGTACATAAAAACATACACATTTTCATTGTACACTCAAGAAATGTACATCAAAACATACACATTTTCATTGTACATTCAAGAAATGTATCTCAAAACATACACATTTTCATTGTACATTCAAGAAATGTACATCAAAACATACACATTTTCATGGTACATTCAATTAATGTACATCAAAACATACACATTTTCATTGTATATACCAGAAATGTACATCAAAACATACACACTTTCATTGTACATTCAAGAAATGTACATCAAAACATACACATTTTCATTGTATATACAAGAAATGTACATCAAAACATACACATTTTCAGTGGACATTCAAGAAATGTACATGAAAACATATACATTTTCATTGTACATTCAAAAAATGTATATCAAAACATACACATTTTCAGTGTACATTCAAGAAATGTACATCAAAACATACACATTTTCATTGTATATACAAGAAATGTACATGAAAACATACACATTTTCAGCGTACATTCAAGAAATGTATATCAAAACATACACATTTATAGTGTACATTCAAGAAATGTACATCAAAACATACACATTTTCAGTATACATTCAAGAAATGTACATGAAAACATATACATTTTCATTGTACATTCAAGAAATGTATATCAAAACATACATATTTTCAGTGTACATTCCAGAAATGTACATCAAAACATACACATTTTCAGTGTACATTCAAGAAATGTATATAAAAAAAAACACATTTTCAGTGTACATTCAAGAAATGTACATCAAAGCAAACACATTTTCATTTTACACTAAAGAAATGTACATTAAACATACACATTTTCATTGTACATTCAAGAAATGCACATCAAAACATACACATTTTCATTGTACATTCAAGAAATATACATCAAGACATACACATTTTCATTGTACATTCAAGAAATGTACATCAAAACATACACATTCTCATTGTATATTCAAGAAATATACATCAAAACATACACATTTTCATTGTACACTCAAGAAATGTACATCAAAACATACACATTTTCATTGTACACTCAAGAAATGTACATCAAAACATACACATTTTCATTGTACATTCAAGAAATGTATATCAAAACATACACATTTTCATTGTACATTCAAGAAATGTACATCAAAACATACACATTTTCATTGTACATTCAAGAAATGTACATCAAAACATACACATTTTCACTGTACATTCAAGGAATGTACAACAAAACATACACATTTTCATTGTACATTCAAGAAATGTACATCAAAACACACACATTTTCAGTGTACATTCAAGAAATGTATATCAAAACATACATATTTTCAGTGTACATTCAAGAAGTGTTCATCAAAACATACAAATTTTCATTGTATATACAAGAAATGTACATCAAAACATACACATTTTCATTGTACATTAAAGAAATGTATATCAAAACCTACACATTTTCAGTGTACATTCAAGAAATGTACATCAAAACATACACATTTTCATTGTACACTCAAGAAATGTACATCAAAACATACACATTTTCAGTGCACATTCAAGAAATGTATATCAAATCATACACATTCTCATTTTAAGTTCCAGAAATGTACATCAAAACATACACATTTTCAGTGTACATTCAAGAAATGTATATCAAAAAATACACATTTTCAGTGTACATTCAAGAAATGTGCATCAAGGCAAACACATTTTCATTGTACACTAAAGAAATGTACATCAAAACATACACATTTTCATTGTACATTCCAGAAATGCACATCAAAACATACACATTTTCATTGTACATTCAAGAAATATACATAAAAATATACACATTTTCATTGTACATTCAAGAAATGTACATCAAAAAATACACATTTTGATTGTACACTCAAGAAATGTACATCAAAACATACACATTTTCATTGTACACTCAAGAAATGTACATCAAAACATACACATTTTCATTGTACATTCAAGAAATTTATATCAAAGCATACACATTTTCATTGTACATTCAAGAAATGTACATCAAAACATACACATTTTCATTGTACATTCCAGAAATGTACATCAAAACATACACATTTTCATTGTACATTCAAAGAATGTACATCAAAACATACACACTTTCATTGTACATTCAAGAAATGTACATCAAAACGCACACATTTTCAGTGTACATTCAAGAAATGTATATCAAAACATACACATTTTCAGTGTACTTTCAAGAAATGTACATCAAAACATACAAATTTTCATTGTATATACAAGAAATGTACATCAAAACATACACATTTTCATTGTACATTAAAGAAATGTACATCAAAACATACACATTTTCATTGTATATACAAGAAATGCACATCAAAACATACACATTTTCAGTGTACATTCAAGAAATGTACATCAAAACATATACATTTTCATTGTATATACAAGAAATGAACATCAAAACATACACATTTTCAGTGGACATTCAAGAAATGTACATGAAAACATATACATTTTCATTGTACATTCAAGAAATGTTTATCAAAACATACACATTTTCAGATTACATTCAAGAAATGTACATCAAAACATACACATTTTCATTGTATATACAAGAAATGTACATCAAAACATACACATTTTCAGTGTACATTCAAGAAATGTATATCAAAACATACACATTTACAGTGTACATTCAAGAAATGTACATCAAAACATACACATTTTCAGTATACATTCAAGAAATGTACATGAAAACATATACATTTTCATTGTACATTCAAGAAATGTATATCAAAACATACATATTTTCAGTGTACATTCCAGAAATGTACATCAAAACATACACATTTTCAGTGTACATTCAAGAAATGTATATAATAAAACACATTTTCAGTGTACATTCAAGAAATGTACATCAAAGCAAACACATTTTCATTGTACACTAAGGAAATGTACATCAAAACATACACATTTTCATTGTACATTCAAGAAATGCACATCAAAACATACACATCTTCATTGTACATTCAAGAAATATACATCAAAACATACACATCTTCATTGTACATTCAAGAAATATACATCAAGATATACACATTTTCATTGTACATTCAAGAAATGTACATCAAAACATACACATTCTCATTCTACATTCAAGAAATATACATCAAAACATACACATTTTCATTGTACACTCAAGAAATGTACATCAAAACATACACATTTTCATTGTACACTCAAGAAATGTACATCAAAACATACACATTTTCATTGTACATTCAAGAAATGTATATCAAAACATACACATTTTCATTGTACATTCAAGAAATGTACATCAAAACATACACATTTTCATTGTACATTCAAGAAATGTACATCAAAACATACACATTTTAATTGTACATTCAAGGAATGTACATCAAAACATACACATTTTCATTGTACATTCAAGAAATCTACATCAAAACACACACATTTTCAGTGTGCATTCAAGAAATGTATATCAAAACATACACATTTTCAGTGTACATTGGAGAAATGTACATCAAAACATACAAATTTTCATTGTATATACAAGAAATGTACATCAAAACATACACATTTTCATTGTACACTAAAGAAATGTACATCAAAACATACACATTTTCAGTGTACATTCAAGAAATGTACATCAAAACATATACATTTTCATTGTATATACAAGAAATGTACATCAAAACATACACATTTTCAGTGTACATTCAGGAAATGTACATGAAAACATATACATTTTCATTGTACATTCAAGAAATGTATATCAAAACATACACATTTTCAGATTACATTCAAGAAATGTACATCAAAACATACACATTTTCATTGTATATACAAGAAATGTACATCAAAACATACACATTTTCATTGTATATACAAGAAATGTACATCAAAACATACACATTCTCAGTGTACATTCAAGAAATGTATATCAAAACATACACATTTACAGTGTACATTCAAGAAATGTACATCAAAAACTACACATTTTCAGTATACATTCAAGAAATGTACATCAAAACATACACATTTTCATTGTACATTCAAGAAATGTATATCAAAACATACACATTTTCAGTGTACATTCAAGAAATGTACATCAAAACATACACATTTTCATTGTATATACAAGAAATGTACATCAAAACATACACATTTTCATTGTATATACAAGAAATGTACATCAAAACATACACATTTTCAGCGTACACTAAAGAAATGTACATCAAAACATACACATTTTCATTGTACATTCAAGAAATGTAGATCAAAACATACACATTTTCATTGTACATTCAAGAAATATACATCAAAACATACACATTTTCATTGTACACTCAAGAAATGTACATCAAAACATACACATTTTCATTGTACACTCAAGAAATGTATATCAAAACATACACAGTTTCAGTGTACATTCAAGAAATGTACATCAAAACATATACTTTTTCATTGTACATTCAAGAAATGTATATCAAAACATACACATTTTGACTGCACATTCTAGGAATATGGATCAAAACATACACATTTTGACTGCACATTCTACAAATATACATCAAAACATACACATTTTCAGTGTACATTCAAGAAATGTACATCAAAACATACACATTTTCATTGTATATACCAGAAATGTACATCAAAACATACACATTTTCAGTGTACATTCAAGAAATGTACATCAAAACATACACATTTTCAGTGTACATTCAAGAAATGTACATCAAAACATACACATTTTCATTGTATATACAAGAAATGTACATCAAAACATACACATTTTCATTGTATATACAAGAAATGTACATCAAAACATACTCATTTTCAGTGTACATTCAAGAAATGTACATCAAGACATACACATTTTCATTGTACATTCAAGAAATGTACATCAAAACATACACATTTTCATTGTACATTCAAGAAATGTACATCAAAACATACACATTTTCATTGTACACTCAAGAAATGTACATCGAAACATACACATTTTCAGTGTACATTCAAGAAATGTACATCAAAACATACACATTTTCATTGTACATTCAAGAAATGTACATCAAAACACACATTTTCATTGTACATTCTAGAAATATAAATCAAAACATACACATTTTCATTGTATATACAAGAAATGTACATCAAAACATACACATTTTCATTGTACACTCAAGAAATGTACATCAAAACATACACATTTTCATTGTACACTCAAGAAATGCACATCAAAACATACACATTTTCATTGCCTATTCAAGAACTGTACATCAAAACATACACAGTTTCAGTGCACATTCAAGAAATGTATATCAAAAATTACACATTTTCAGTGTACATTCAAGAAATGTACATCAAAGCAAACACATTTTCATTGTACACTAAAGAAATGTACATCAAAAGATACACATTTTCATTGTACATTCAAGAAATGCACATCAAAACATACACATTTTCAGTGTACATTGAAGGAATGTACATCAAAACATACACATTTTCATTGTACATTCAAGAAATATACATCAAAACATACACATTTTCATTGTACATTCATGAAATGTACATCAAAACATACACATTTTGATTGTACACTCAAGAAATGTACATCAAAACATACACATTTTCATTGTACACTCAAGAAATGTACATAAAAACACACATTTTCATTGTACACTCAAGAAATGTACATCAAAACATACACATTTTCATTGTACATTCAAGAAATGTATCTCAAAACATACACATTTTCATTGTACATTCAAGAAATGTACATCAAAACATACACATTTTCATTGTATATACCAGAAATGTACATCAAAACATACACACTTTCATTGTACATTCAAGAAATGTACATCAAAACATACACATTTTGACTGCACATTCTAGAAGTATACATCAAAACATACACATTTTCATTGCATATACCAGAAATGCACATCAAAACATACACATTTTCATTGTACATTCAAGAACTGTACATCAAAACATACACATTTTCAGTGTACATTCAAGAAATGTACATCAAAACATACACATTTTCAGTGTACATTCAAGAAATGTACATCAAAACATACACATTTTCATTGTACATACAAAAAATGTACATCAAAACATACACATTTTCATTGTATATGCAAGAAATGTACATCAAAACATACACATTTTCAGTGTACATTCAAGATATGTACATCAAGACATACACATTTTCATTGTAAATTCAAGAAATGTACATCAAAACATACACATTTTCATTGTACACTCAAGAAATGTACATCAAAACATACACATCTTCAGTGTACATTCAAGAAATGTATATCAAAACATACACATTTTCATTGTACATTCAAGAAATGTACATCAAAACATACACATTTTCATTGTACATTCAAGAAATGTACATCAAAACATACACATTTTCATTGTACATTCTAGAAATATAAATCAAAACATACACATTTTCATTGTATATACAAGAAATGTACATCAAAACATACACATTTTCATTGTACACTCAAGAAATGTACATCAAAACATACACATTTTCAGTGCACATTCAAGAAATGTATATCAAATCATACACATTTTGATTTTACGTTCCAGAAATGTACATCAAAACATACACATTTTCAGTGTACATTCAAGAAATGTATATCAAAAAATACACATTTTCAGTGTACATTCAAGAAATGTACATCAAAGCAAACACATTTTCATTGTACACTAAAGAAATGTACATATAAACATACACATTTTCATTGTACATTCAAGAAATGCACCTCAAAACATACACATTTTCATTGTACATTCTAGAAATGTACATCAAAACAAACAGATTTTCATTGTACATTCAAGAAATGTACATCAAAACATACACATTTTCATTGTACATTCAAAGAATGTACATCAAAACATACACATTTTCATTGTACATTCAAGAAATGTACATCAAAACACACACATTTTCAGTGTACATTCAAGAAATGTATATCAAAACATACACATTTTCAGTGTACATTCAGGAAATGTACATCAAAACATACAAATTTTCATTGTATATACAAGAAATGTACATCAAAACATACACATTTTCATTGTACATTAAAGAAATGTACATCAAAACATACACATTTTGATTGTACACTCAAGAAATGTACATCAAAACATACACATTTTCATTGTACACTCAAGAAATGTACATCAAAACATACACATATTCATTGTACATTCAAGAAATGTATATCAAACCATACAAATTTTCATTGTACATTCAAGAAATGTACATCAAAACATACACATTTTCATTGTACATTCAAGAAATGTACATCAAAACATACACATTTTCATTGTACATTCAAAGAATGTACATCAAAATATACACATTTTCATTGTACATTCAAGAAATGTACATCAAAACACACACATTTTCAGTGTACATTCAAGAAATGTATATCAAAACATACACATTTTTCAGTGTACATTCAAGAAATGTACATCAAAACATACAAATTTTCATTGTATATACAAGAAATGTACATCAAAACATACACATTTTCATTGTACATTAAAGAAATGTACATCAAAACCTACACATTTTCAGTGTACATTCAAGAAATGTACATCAAAACATACACATTTTCATTGTACACTCAAGAAATGTACATCAAAACATACACATTTTCAGTGTACATTCAAGAAATGTATATCAAAACATACACATTTTCATTGTACATTCAAGAAATGTACATCAAAACATACACATTTTCATTGTACATTCAAGAAATATACATCAAAACATACACATTTTCATTGTACATTTAAGAAATGTACATCAAAACATACAAATTTTCATTGTATATACAAGAAATGTACATCAAAACATACACATTTTCATTGTACATTAAAGAAATGTACATCAAAACCTACACATTTTCAGTGTACATTCAAGAAATGTACATCAAAACATACACATTTTCATTGTACACTCAAGAAATGTACATCAAAACATACACATTTTCAGTGTACATTCAAGAAATGGACATCAAAATATACACATTTTCATTGTATATACCAGAAATGTACATCAAAACATACACATTTTCATTGTATATACAAGAAATGCACATCAAAACATACACATTTTCAGTGTACATTCTAGAAATGTACATCAAAACATATACATTTTCATTGTATATACAAGAAATGTACATCAAAACATACACATTTTCAGTGGACATTCAAGAAATGTACATGAAAACATATACATTTTCATTGTACATTCAAGAAATGTATATCAAAACATACACATTTTCAGATTACATTCAAGAAATGTACATCAAAACATACACATTTTCATTGTATATACAAGAAATGTACATCAAAACATACACATTTTCAGTGTACATTCAAGAAATGTACATCAAAACATATACATTTTCATTGTATATACTAGAAATGTACCTCAAAACATACACATTTTCAGTGTACATTCAAGAAATGTATATCAAAACATACACATTTACAGTGTACATTCAAGGAATGTACATCAAGACATACACATTTTCAGTATACATTCAAGAAATGTACATGAAAACATATACATTTTCATTGTACATTCAAGAAATGTATATCAAAACATACATATTTTCAGTGTACATTCCAGAAATGTACATCAAAACGTACACATTTTTATTGTACATTCAAGAAATGTACATCAAAACATACACATTTTGATTGTACACTCAAGAAATGTACATCAAAACATAGACATTTTCATTGTACACTCAAGAAATGTACATAAAAACACACATTTTCATTGTACACTCAAGAAATGTACATCAAAACATACACATTTTCATTGTACATTCAAGAAATGTATCTCAAAACATACACATTTTCATTGTACATTCAAGAAATGTACATCAAAACATACACATTTTCATTGTATATACCAGAAATGTACATCAAAACATACACACTTTCATTGTACATTCAAGAAATGTACATCAAAACATACACATTTTGACTGCACATTCTAGAAGTATACATCAAAACATACACATTTTCATTGCATATACCAGAAATGCACATCAAAACATACACATTTTCATTGTACATTCAAGAACTGTACATCAAAACATACACATTTTCAGTGTACATTCAAGAAATGTACATCAAAATATACACATTTTCAGTGTACATTCAAGAAATGTACATCAAAACATACACATTTTCATTGTACATACAAGAAATGTACATCAAAACATACACATTTTCATTGTATATACAAGAAATGTACATCAAAACATACACATTTTCAGTGTACATTCAAGATATGTACATCAAGACATACACATTTTCATTGTAAATTCAAGAAATGTACATCAAAACATACACATTTTCATTGTACACTCAAGAAATGTACATCAAAACATACACATCTTCAGTGTACATTCAAGAAATGTATATCAAAACATATACATTTTCATTGTACATTCAAGAAATGTACATCAAAACATACACATTTTCATTGTACATTCAAGAAATGTACATCAAAACATACACATTTTCATGGTACATTCTAGAAATATAAATCAAAACATACACATTTTCATTGTATATACAAGAAATGTACATCAAAACATACACATTTTCATTGTACACTCAAGAAATGTACATCAAAACATACACATTTTCAGTGCACATTCAAGAAATGTATATCAAATCATACACATTTTGATTTTACGTTCCAGAAATTGTACATCAAAACATACACATTTTCAGTGTACATTCAAGAAATGTATATCAAAAAATACACATTTTCAGTGTACATTCAAGAAATGTACATCAAAGCAAACACATTTTCATTGTACACTAAAGAAATGTACATATACACATACACATTTTCATTGTACATTCAAGAAATGCACCTCAAAACATACACATTTTCATTGTACATTCTAGAAATGTACATCAAAACATACACATTTTCATTGTACATTCAAGAAATGTACATCAAAACATACACATTTTCATTGTACATTCAAAGAATGTACATCCAAACATACACATTTTCATTGTACATTCAAGAAATGTACATCAAAACACACACATTTTCAGTGTACATTCAAGAAATGTATATCAAAACATACACATTTTCAGTGTACATTCACGAAATGTACATCAAAACATACAAATTTTCATTGTATATACAAGAAATGTACATCAAAACATACACATTTTCATTGTACATTAAAGAAATGTACATCAAAACATACACATTTTGATTGTACACTCAAGAAATGTACATCAAAACATACACATTTTCATTGTACACTCAAGAAATGTACATCAAAACATACACATATTCATTGTACATTCAAGAAATGTATATCAAAACATACAAATTTTCATTGTACATTCAAGAAATGTACATCAAAACATACACATTTTCATTGTACATTCAAGAAATGTACATCAAAACATACACATTTTCATTGTACATTCAAAGAATGTACATCAAAACATACACATTTTCATTGTACATTCAAGAAATGTACATCAAAACACACACATTTTCAGTGTACATTCAAGAAATGTATATCAAAACATACACATTTTTCAGTGTACATTCAAGAAATGTACATCAAAACATACAAATTTTCATTCTATATACAAGAAATGTACATCAAAACATACACATTTTCATTGTACATTAAAGAAATGTACATCAAAACCTACACATTTTCAGCGTACATTCAAGAAATGTACATCAAAACATACACATCTTCATTGTACACTCAAGAAATGTACATCAAAACATACACATTTTCAGTGTACATTCAAGAAATGTATATCAAAACATACACATTTTCATTGTACATTCAAGAAATGTACATCAAAACATACACATTTTCATTGTACATTCAAGAAATGTACATCAAAACATACACATTTTCATTGTACATTCAAGAAATATACATCAAAACATACACATTTTCATTGTACATTCAAGAAATGTACATCAAAACATACAAATTTTCATTGGATATACAAGAAATGTACATCAAAACATACACATTTTCATTGTAAATTAAAGAAATGTACATCAAAACCTTCACATTTTCAGTATACATTCAAGAAATGTACATCAAAACATACACATTTTCATTGTACACTCAAGAAATGTACATCAAAACATACACATTTTCAGTGTACATTCAAGAAATGGACATCAAAATATACACATTTTCATTGTATATACCAGAAATGTACATCAAAACATACACATTTTCATTGTATATACAAGAAATGCACATCAAAACATACACATTTTCAGTGTACATTCAAGAAATGTACATCAAAACATACACATTTTCATTGTATATACAAGAAATGTACATCAAAACATACACATTTTCAGTGGACATTTAAGAAATGTACATGAAAACATATACATTTTCATTGTACATTCAAGAAATGTATATCAAAGCATACACATTTTCAGATTACATTCAAGAAATGTACATCAAAACATACACATTTTCATTGTATATACAAGAAATGTACATCAAAACATACACATTTTCAGTGTACATTCAAGAAATGTATATCAAAACATACACATTTACAGTGTACATTCAAGAAATGTACATCAAAACATACACATTTTCAGTATACATTCAAGAAATGTACATGAAAACATATACATTTTCATTGTACATTCAAGAAATGTATATCAAAACATACATATTTTCAGTGTACATTCCAGAAATGTACATCAAAACATACACATTTTCAGTGTACATTCAAGAAATGTATATAATAAAACACATTTTCAGTGTACATTCAAGAAATGTACATCAAAGCAAACACATTTTCATTGTACACTAAGGAAATGTACATCAAAACATACACATTTTCATTGTATATACAAGAAATGTACATCAAAACATACACATTTTCAGTGTACATTCAAGAAATGTACATCAAGACATACACATTTTCATTGTACATTCAAGAAATGTACATCAAAAAATACACATTTTCAGTGTACATTCAAGAAATGTATATCAAAAAATACACATTTTCAGTGTACATTCAAGAAATGTACATCAAAGCAAACACATTTTCATTGTACACTAAAGAAATGTACATCAAAGCAAACACATTTTCATTGTACACTAAAGAAATGTACATATAAACATACACATTTTCATTGTACATTGAAGAAATGCACCTCAAAACATACACATTTTCATTGTACATTCAAGAAATATACATCAAAACATACACATCTTCAGTATACATTCAAGAAATGTACATCAAAACATACACATTCTCATTGTACATTCAAGTAATGTACATCAAAACATACACATTTTGATTGTACACTCATGAAATGTACATCAAGACATACACATTTTCATTGTACACTCAAGAAATGTACATCAAAACATACACATTTTGATTGTACATTCAAGAAATGTATATCAAAACATACACATTTTCATTGTACATTCAAGAAATGTACATCAAAACATACACATTTTCATTGTACATTCAAGAAATGTACATCAAAACATACACATTTTCATTGTACATTCAAAGAATGTACATCAAAACATACACATTTTCATTGTACATTCAAGAAATGTACATCAAAACACACACATTTTCAGTGTACATTCAGGAAATGTACATCAAAACATACAAATTTTCATTGTATATACAAGTAATGTACATCAAAACATACACATTTTCATTGTACATTAAAGAAATGTACATCAAAACATACACATTTTGATTGTACACTCAAGAAATGTACATCAAAACATACACATTTTCATTGTACACTCAAGAAATGTACATCAAAACATACACATATTCATTGTACATTCCCAGAAATGTATATCAAAACCTACAAATTTTCATTGTACATTCAAGAAATGTACATCAAAACATACACATTTTCATTGTACATTCAAGAAATGTACATCAAAACATACACATTTTCATTGTACACTCAAGAAATGTACATCAAAACATACACATTTTCATTGTACATTGAAGAAATGTGTATCAAAACATACACATTTTCATTGTACATTCAAGAAATGTACATCAAAACATACACATTTTCATTGTACATTCAAGAAATGTACATCAAAACATACTCATTTTCATTGTACATTCAAGAAATATACATCAAAACACACACATTTTCATTGTACATTCAAGAAATCTACATCAAAACATACACATTTTCATTGTACATTCAAGGAATGTACATCAAAACATACACATTTTCATTGTACATTCAAGAAATCTACATCAAAACACACACATTTTCAGTGTACATTCAAGAAATGTATATCAAAACATACACATTTTCAGTGTACATTCAAGAAATGTACATCAAAACATACACATTTTCATTGTATATACAAGAAATGTACATCAAAACATACACATTTTCAGTGTACATTCAAGAAATGTATATCAAAACATACACATTTACAGTGTACATTCAAGAAATGTATATCAAAACATACACATTTTCATTGTACATTCAAGAAATGTACATCAAAACATATACATTTTCATTGTATATACTAGAAATGTACCTCAAAACATACACATTTTCAGTGTACATTCAAGAAATGTATATCAAAACATACACATTTACAGTGTACATTCAACAAATGTACATCAAAACATACACATTTTCAGTATACATTCAAGAAATGTACATGAAAACATATACATTTTCATTGTACATTCAAGAAATGTATATCAAAACATACATATTTTCAGTGTACATTCCAGAAATGTACATCAAAACATACACATTTTCAGTGTACATTCAAGAAATGTATATAATAAAACACATTTTCAGTGTACATTCAAGAAATGTACATCAAAGCAAACACATTTTCATTGTACACTAAGGAAATGTACATCAAAACATACACATTTTCATTGTACATTCAAGAAATGCACATCAAAACATACACATCTTCATTGTACATTCAAGAAATATACATCAAGACATACACATTTTCATTGTACATTCAAGAAATGTACATCAAAACATACACATTCTCATTGTACATTCAAGAAATATAAATCAAAACATACACATTTTCATTGTACACTAAAGAAATGTACATCAAAACATACACATTTTCATTGTACACTCAAGAAATGTACATCAAAACATACACATTTTCATTTTACATTCAAGAAATGTATATCAAAACATACACATTTTCATTGTACATTCAAGAAATGTACATCAAAACATACACATTTTCATTGTACATTCAAGAAATGTACATCAAAACATACACATTTTCATTGTACATTCAAGGAATGTACATCAAAACATACACATTTTCATTGTACATTCAAGAAATGTACATCAAAACATACACATTTTCATTGTACATTCAAGGAATGTACATCAAAACATACACATTTTCAGTGTACATTCAAGAAATGTACATCAAAACATACAAATTTTCATTGTATATACAAGAAATGTACATCAAAAGATACACATTTTCATTGTACACTAAAGAAATGTACATCAAAACATACACATTTTCAGTGTACATTCAAGAAATGTACATCAAAACATATACATTTTCATTGTATATACAAGAAATGTACATCAAAACATACACATTTTCAGTGACTATTCAGGAAATGTACATGAAAACATATACATTTTCATTGTACATTCAAGAAATGTATATCAAAACATACACATTTTCAGATTACATTCAAAAAATTTACATCAAAACATACACATTTTCATTGTATATACAAGAAATGTACATCAAAACATACACATTTTCATTGTATATACAAGAAATGTACATCAAAGCATACACATTTTCAGTGTACATTCAAGAAATGTATATCAAAACATACACATTTACAGTGTACATTCAAGAAATGTACATCAAAAACTACACATTTTCAGTATACATTCAAGAAATGTACATCAAAACATACACATTTTCATTGTACATTCAAGAAATGTATATCAAAACATACACATTTTCAGTGTACATTCAAGAAATGTACATCAAAACATACACATTTTCATTGTATATACAAGAAATGTACATCAAAACATACACATTTTCATTGTATATACAAGAAATGTACATCAAAACATACACATTTTCAGCGTACACTAAAGAAATGTACATCAAAACATACACATTTTCATTGTACATTCAAGAAATGTAGATCAAAACATACACATTTTCATTGTACATTCAAGAAATATACATCAAAACATACACATTTTCATTGTACACTCAAGAAATGTACATCAAAACATACACATTTTCATTGTACATTCAAGAAATGTATATCAAAACATACACATTTTGACTGCACATTCTAGGAATATGGATCAAAACATACACATTTTGACTGCACATTCTAGAAATATACATCAAAACATACACATTTTCAGTGTACATTCAAGAAATGTACATCAAAACATACACATTTTCATTGTATATACCAGAAATGTACATCAAAACATACACATTTTCAGTGTACATTCAAGAAATGTACATCAAAACATACACATTTTCAGTGTACATTCAAGAAATGTACATCAAGACATACACATTTTCATTGTACATTCAAGAAATGTACATCAAAACATACACATTTTCATTGTACACTCAAGAAATGTACATCAAAAAATACACATTTTCAGTGTACATTCAAGAAATGTATATCAAAACATACACATTTTCATTGTACATTCAAGAAATGTACATCAAAACATACACATTTTCATTGTACATTCAAAGAATGTACATCAAAACATACACATTTTCATTGTACATTCAAGAAATGTACATCAAAACACACACATTTTCAGTGTACATTCAAGAAATGTATATCAAAACATACACATTTTTCAGTGTACATTCAAGAAATGTACATCAAAACATACAAATTTTCATTCTATATACAAGAAATGTACATCAAAACATACACATTTTCATTGTACATTAAAGAAATGTACATCAAAACCTACACATTTTCAGCGTACATTCAAGAAATGTACATCAAAACATACACATCTTCATTGTACACTCAAGAAATGTACATCAAAACATACACATTTTCAGTGTACATTCAAGAAATGTATATCAAAACATACACATTTTCATTGTACATTCAAGAAATGTACATCAAAACATACACATTTTCATTGTACATTCAAGAAATGTACATCAAAACATACACATTTTCATTGTACATTCAAGAAATATACATCAAAACATACACATTTTCATTGTACATTCAAGAAATGTACATCAAAACATACAAATTTTCATTGGATATACAAGAAATGTACATCAAAACATACACATTTTCATTGTAAATTAAAGAAATGTACATCAAAACCTTCACATTTTCAGTATACATTCAAGAAATGTACATCAAAACATACACATTTTCATTGTACACTCAAGAAATGTACATCAAAACATACACATATTCATTGTACATTCAAGAAATGTATATCAAAACATACAAATTTTCATTGTACATTCAAGAAATGTACATCAAAACATACACATTTTCATTGTACATTCAAGAAATGTACATCAAAACATACACATTTTCATTGTACATTCAAAGAATGTACATCAAAACATACACATTTTCATTGTACATTCAAGAAATGTACATCAAAACACACACATTTTCAGTGTACATTCAAGAAATGTATATCAAAACATACACATTTTTCAGTGTACATTCAAGAAATGTACATCAAAACATACAAATTTTCATTCTATATACAAGAAATGTACATCAAAACATACACATTTTCATTGTACATTAAAGAAATGTACATCAAAACCTACACATTTTCAGCGTACATTCAAGAAATGTACATCAAAACATACACATCTTCATTGTACACTCAAGAAATGTACATCAAAACATACACATTTTCAGTGTACATTCAAGAAATGTATATCAAAACATACACATTTTCATTGTACATTCAAGAAATGTACATCAAAACATACACATTTTCATTGTACATTCAAGAAATGTACATCAAAACATACACATTTTCATTGTACATTCAAGAAATATACATCAAAACATACACATTTTCATTGTACATTCAAGAAATGTACATCAAAACATACAAATTTTCATTGGATATACAAGAAATGTACATCAAAACATACACATTTTCATTGTAAATTAAAGAAATGTACATCAAAACCTTCACATTTTCAGTATACATTCAAGAAATGTACATCAAAACATACACATTTTCATTGTACACTCAAGAAATGTACATCAAAACATACACATTTTCAGTGTACATTCAAGAAATGGACATCAAAATATACACATTTTCATTGTATATACCAGAAATGTACATCAAAACATACACATTTTCATTGTATATACAAGAAATGCACATCAAAACATACACATTTTCAGTGTACATTCAAGAAATGTACATCAAAACATACACATTTTCATTGTATATACAAGAAATGTACATCAAAACATACACATTTTCAGTGGACATTTAAGAAATGTACATGAAAACATATACATTTTCATTGTACATTCAAGAAATGTATATCAAAGCATACACATTTTCAGATTACATTCAAGAAATGTACATCAAAACATACACATTTTCATTGTATATACAAGAAATGTACATCAAAACATACACATTTTCAGTGTACATTCAAGAAATGTATATCAAAACATACACATTTACAGTGTACATTCAAGAAATGTACATCAAAACATACACATTTTCAGTATACATTCAAGAAATGTACATGAAAACATATACATTTTCATTGTACATTCAAGAAATGTATATCAAAACATACATATTTTCAGTGTACATTCCAGAAATGTACATCAAAACATACACATTTTCAGTGTACATTCAAGAAATGTATATAATAAAACACATTTTCAGTGTACATTCAAGAAATGTACATCAAAGCAAACACATTTTCATTGTACACTAAGGAAATGTACATCAAAACATACACATTTTCATTGTACATTCAAGAAATGCACATCAAAACATACACATCTTCATTGTACATTCAAGAAATATACATCAAGACATACACATTTTCATTGTACATTCAAGAAATGTACATCAAAACATACACATTCTCATTGTACATTCAAGAAATATAAATCAAAACATACACATTTTCATTGTACACTCAAGAAATGTACATCAAAACATACACATTTTCATTGTACACTCAAGAAATGTACATCAAAACATACACATTTTCATTTTACATTCAAGAAATGTATATCAAAACATACACATTTTCATTGTACATTCAAGAAATGTACATCAAAACATACACATTTTCATTGTACATTCAAGAAATGTATATCAAAACATTCACATTTTCATTGTACATTCAAGGAATGTACATCAAAACATACACATTTTCATTGTACATTCAAGAAATCTACATCAAAACACACACATTTTCAGTGTGCATTCAAGAAATGTATATCAAAACATACACATTTTCAGTGTACATTCAAGAAATGTACATCAAAACATACAAATTTTCATTGTATATACAAGAAATGTACATCAAAAGATACACATTTTCATTGTACACTAAAGAAATGTACATCAAAACATACACATTTTCAGTGTACATTCAAGAAATGTACATCAAAACATATACATTTTCATTGTATATACAAGAAATGTACATCAAAACATACACATTTTCAGTGTACATTCAGGAAATGTACATGAAAACATATACATTTTCATTGTACATTCAAGAAATGTATATCAAAACATACACATTTTCAGATTACATTCAAAAAATGTACATCAAAACATACACATTTTCATTGTATATACAAGAAATGTACATCAAAACATACACATTTTCATTGTATATACAAGAAATGTACATCAAACCATACACATTTTCAGTGTACATTCAAGAAATGTATATCAAAACATACACATTTACAGTGTACATTCAAGAAATGTACATCAAAAACTACACATTTTCAGTATACATTCAAGAAATGTACATCAAAACATACACATTTTCATTGTACATTCAAGAAATGTATATCAAAACATACACATTTTCAGTGTACATTCAAGAAATGTACATCAAAACATACACATTTTCATTGTATATACAAGAAATGTACATCAAAACATACACATTTTCATTGTATATACAAGAAATGTACATCAAAACATACACATTTTCAGTGTACATTCAAGAAATGTACATCAAAACATATACATTTTCATTGTATATACAAGAAATGTACATCAAAACATACACATTTTCAGTGTACATTCAGGAAATGTACATGAAAACATATACATTTTCATTGTACATTCAAGAAATGTATATCAAAACATACACATTTTCAGATTACATTCAAAAAATGTACATCAAAACATACACATTTTCATTGTATATACAAGAAATGTACATCAAAACATACACATTTTCATTGTATATACAAGAAATGTACATCAAAGCATACACATTTTCAGTGTACATTCAAGAAATGTATATCAAAACATACACATTTACAGTGTACATTCAAGAAATGTACATCAAAAACTACACATTTTCAGTATACATTCAAGAAATGTACATCAAAACATACACATTTTCATTGTACATTCAAGAAATGTATATCAAAACATACACATTTTCAGTGTACATTCAAGAAATGTACATCAAAACATACACATTTTCATTGTATATACAAGAAATGTACATCAAAACATACACATTTTCATTGTATATACAAGAAATGTACATCAAAACATACACATTTTCAGCGTACACTAAAGAAATGTACATCAAAACATACACATTTTCATTGTACATTCAAGAAATGTAGATCAAAACATACACATTTTCATTGTACATTCAAGAAATATACATCAAAACATACACATTTTCATTGTACACTCAAGAAATGTACATCAAAACATACACATTTTCAGTGTACATTCAAGAAATGTACATCAAAACATATACTTTTTCATTGTACATTCAAGAAATGTATATCAAAACATACACATTTTGACTGCACATTCTAGGAATATGGATCAAAACATACACATTTTGACTGCACATTCTAGAAATATACATCAAAACATACACATTTTCAGTGTACATTCAAGAAATGTACATCAAAACATACACATTTTCATTGTATATACCAGAAATGTACATCAAAACATACACATTTTCAGTGTACATTCAAGAAATGTACATCAAAACATACACATTTTCAGTGTACATTCAAGAAATGTACATCAAGACATACACATTTTCATTGTACATTCAAGAAATGTACATCAAAACATACACATTTTCATTGTACACTCAAGAAATGTACATCAAAAAATACACATTTTCAGTGTACATTCAAGAAATGTATATCAAAACATACACATTTTCATTGTACATTCAAGAAATGTACATCAAAGCATACACATTTTCATTGTACATTCAAGAAAAGTACATCAAAACATACACATTTTCATTGTACATTCAAGAAATGTACATCAAAACATACACATTTTCATTGTACATTCAAGAAATGTACATCAAAACATACACATTTTCATTGTACACTCAAGAAATGTACACCAAAACATACACATTTTCAGTGTACATTCAAGAAATGTACATCAAAACATACACATTTTCATTGTACATTCAAGAAATGTACATCAAAACACACATTTTCATTGTACATTCTAGAAATATAAATCAAAACATACACATTTTCATTGTATATACAAGAAATGTACATCAAAACATACACATTTTCATTGTACACTCAAGAAATGTACATCAAAACATACACATTTTCATTGTACACTCAAGAAATGCACATCAAAACATACACATTTTCAGTGTACATTCAAGAAATGTACATCAAGACATACACATTTTCATTGTACATTCAAGAAATGTACATCAAAACATACACATTTTCATTGTACACTCAAGAAATGTACATCAAAAAATACACATTTTCAGTGTACATTCAAGAAATGTATATCAAAACATACACATTTTCATTGTACATTCAAGAAATGTACATCAAAGCATACACATTTTCATTGTACATTCAAGAAAAGTACATCAAAACATACACATTTTCATTGTACATTCAAGAAATGTACATCAAAACATACACATTTTCATTGTACATTCAAGAAATGTACATCAAAACATACACATTTTCATTGTACACTCAAGAAATGTACACCAAAACATACACATTTTCAGTGTACATTCAAGAAATGTACATCAAAACATACACATTTTCATTGTACATTCAAGAAATGTACATCAAAACACACATTTTCATTGTACATTCTAGAAATATAAATCAAAACATACACATTTTCATTGTATATACAAGAAATGTACATCAAAACATACACATTTTCATTGTACACTCAAGAAATGTACATCAAAACATACACATTTTCATTGTACACTCAAGAAATGCACATCAAAACATACACATTTTCATTGCCTATTCAAGAACTGTACATCAAAACATACACATTTTCAGTGCACATTCAAGAAATGTATATCAAAAAATACACATTTTCAGTGTACATTCAAGAAATGTACATCAAAGCAAACACATTTTCATTGTACACTAAAGAAATGTACATCAAAACATACACATTTTCATTGTACATTCAAGAAATGCACATCAAAACATACACATTTTCATTGTACATTCAAGAAATATACATCAAAACATACACATTTTCATTGTACATTCAAGAAATGTACATCAAAACATACACATTTTGATTGTACACTCAAGAAATGTACATCAAAACATACACATTTTCATTGTACACTCAAGAAATGTACATAAAAACATACACATTTTCATTGTACACTCAAGAAATGTACATCAAAACATACACATTTTCATTGTACATTCAAGAAATGTATCTCAAAACATACACATTTTCATTGTACATTCAAGAAATGTACATCAAAACATACACATTTTCATTGTATATACCAGAAATGTGCATCAAAACATACACACTTTCATTGTACATTCAAGAAATGTACATCAAAACATACACATTTTGACTGCACATTCTAGAAGTATACATCAAAACATACACATTTTCATTGCATATACCAGAAATGCACATCAAAACATACACATTTTCATTGTACATTCAAGAACTGTACATCAAAACATACACATTTTCAGTGTACATTCAAGAAATGTACATCAAAACATACACATTTTCAGTGTACATTCAAGAAATGTACATCAAAGCATACACATTTTCATTGTACATACAAGAAATGTACATCAAAACATACACATTTTCATTTTATATACAAGATATGTACACCAAAACATACACATTTTCAGTGTACATTCAAGAAATGTACATCAAAACATACACATTTTCATTGTACATTCAAGAAATGTACATCAAAACACACATTTTCATTGTACATTCTAGAAATATAAATCAAAACATACACATTTTCATTGTATATACAAGAAATGTACATCAAAACATACACATTTTCATTGTACACTCAAGAAATGTACATCAAAACATACACATTTTCATTGTACACTCAAGAAATGCACATCAAAACATACACATTTTCATTGCCTATTCAAGAACTGTACATCAAAACATACACATTTTCAGTGCACATTCAAGAAATGTATATCAAAAAATACATATTTTCAGTGTACATTCAAGAAATGTACATCAAAGCAAACACATTTTCATTGTACACTAAAGAAATGTACATCAAAACATACACATTTTCATTGTACATTCAAGAAATGCACATCAAAACATACACATTTTCATTGTACATTCAAGAAATATACATCAAAACATACACATTTTCATTGTACATTCAAGAAATGTACATCAAAACATACACATTTTGATTGTACACTCAAGAAATGTACATCAAAACATACACATTTTCATTGTACACTCAAGAAATGTACATAAAAACATACACATTTTCATTGTACACTCAAGAAATGTACATCAAAACATACACATTTTCATTGTACATTCAAGAAATGTATCTCAAAACATACACATTTTCATTGTACATTCAAGAAATGTACATCAAAACATACACATTTTCATTGTATATACCAGAAATGTACATCAAAACATACACACTTTCATTGTACATTCAAGAAATGTACATCAAAACATACACATTTTGACTGCACATTCTAGAAGTATACATCAAAACATACACATTTTCATTGCATATACCAGAAATGCACATCAAAACATACACATTTTCATTGTACATTCAAGAACTGTACATCAAAACATACACATTTTCAGTGTACATTCAAGAAATGTACATCAAAACATACACATTTTCAGTGTACATTCAAGAAATGTACATCAAAGCATACACATTTTCATTGTACATACAAGAAATGTACATCAAAACATACACATTTTCATTTTATATACAAGATATGTACATCAAAACATACACATTTTCAGTGTACATTCAAGATATGTACATCAAGACATACACATTTTCATTGTACATTCAAGAAATGTACATCAAAACATACACATTTTCATTGTACACTCAAGAAATGTACATCAAAACATACACATCTTCAGTGTACATTCAAGAAATGTATATCAAAACATACACATTTTCATTGTACATTCAAGAAATGTACATCAAAACATACACATTTTCATTGTACATTCAAGAAATGTACATCAAAACATACACATTTTCATGGTACATTCAAGAAATATACATCAAAACATTCACATTTTCATTGTACATTCAAGAAATGTACATCAAAACATACACATTTTCATTGTACACTCGAGAAATGTACATCAAAACACACACATTTTCAGTGTACATTCAAGAAATGTACATCAAAACATACAAATTTTCATTGTATATACAAGAAATGTACATCAAAACATACACATTTTCATTGTATATACAAGAAATGTACATCAAAACATACACATTTTCAGTGTACATTCAAGAAATGTACATCAAGACATACACATTTTCATTGTACATTCAAGAAATGTACATCAAAAAATACACATTTTCAGTGTACATTCAAGAAATGTATATAAAAAAATACACATTTTCAGTGTACATTCAAGAAATGTACATCAAAGCAAACACATTTTCATTGTACACTAAAGAAACGTACATCAAAGCAAACACATTTTCATTGTACACTAAAGAAATGTACATATAAACATACACATTTTCATTGTACATTGAAGAAATGCACCTCAAAACATACACATTTTCATTGTACATTCAAGAAATATACATCAAAACATACACATCTTCAGTATACATTCAAGAAAGGTACATCAAAACATACACATTCTCATTGTACATTCAAGAAATGTACATCAAAACATACACATTTTGATTGTACACTCAAGAAATGTACATCAAGACATACACATTTTCATTGTACACTCAAGAAATGTACATCAAAACATACACATTTTGATTGTACATTCAAGAAATGTATATCAAAACATACACATTTTCATTGTACATTCAAGAAATGTACATCAAAACATACACATTTTCATTGTACATTCAAGAAATGTACATCAAAACATACACATTTTCATTGTACATTCAAAGAATGTACATCAAAACATACACATTTTCATTGTACACTCAAGAAATGTACATCAAAACATACACATATTCATTGTACATTCCCAGAAATGTATATCAAAACCTACAAATTTTCATTGTACATTCAAGAAATGTACATCAAAACATACACATTTTCATTGTACATTCAAGAAATGTACATCAAAACATACACATTTTCATTGTACATTCAAAGAATGTACATCAAAACATACACATTTTCATTGTACATTCAAGAAATGTACATCAAAACATACACATTTTCATTGTACACTCAAGAAATGTACATCAAAACATACACATTTTCATTGTACATTGAAGAAATGTGTATCAAAACATACACATTTTCATTGTACATTCAAGAAATGTACATCAAAACATACACATTTTCATTGTACATTCAAGAAATGTACATCAAAACATACACATTTTCATTGTACATTCAAGAAATATACATCAAAACACACACATTTTCATTGTACATTCAAGAAATCTACATCAAAACATACACATTTTCATTGTACATTCAAGAAATGTACATCAAAACATACACATTTTCATTGTACATTCAAGGAATGTACATCAAAACATACACATTTTCATTGTACATTCAAGAAATCTACATCAAAACACACACATTTTCAGTGTACATTCAAGAAATCTACATCAAAACATACACATTTTCATTGTACATTCAAGAAATGTACATCAAAACATACACATTTTCATTGTACATTCAAGGAATGTACATCAAAACATACACATTTTCATTGTACATTCAAGAAATCTACATCAAAACACACACATTTTCAGTGTACATTCAAGAAATGTATATCAAAACATACACATTTTCAGTGTACATTCAAGAAATGTACATCAAAACATACAAATTTTCATTGTATATACAAGAAATGTACATCAAAACATACACATTTTCATTGTACACTAAAGAAATGTACATCAAAACATACACATTTTCAGTGTACATTCAAGAAATGTACATCAAAACATATACATTTTCATTGTATATACAAGAAATGTACATCAAAACATACACATTTTCAGTGTACATTCAGGAAATGTACATGAAAACATATACATTTTCATTGTACTTTCAAGAAATGTATATCAAAAGATACACATTTTCAGATTACATTCAAGAAATGTGCATCAAAACATACACATTTTCATTGTATATACAAGAAATGTACATCAAAACATACACATTTTCATTGTATATACAAGAAATGTACATCAAAACATACACATTTTCAGTGTACATTCAAGAAATGTACATCAAAACATACACATTTACAGTGTACATTCAAGAAATGTACATCAAAAACCACACATTTTCAGTATACATTCAAGAAATGTACATCAAAACATACACATTTTCATTGTACATTCAAGAAATGTATATCAAAACATACACATTTTCAGTGTACATTCAAGAAATGTACATCAAAACATACAAATTTTCATTGTATATACAAGAAATGTACATCAAAACATACACATTTTCATTTTATATACAAGAAATGTACATCAAAACATACACATTTTCAGCGTACACTAAAGAAATGTACATCAAAACATACACATTTTCATTGTACATTCAAGAAATGTAGATCAAAACATACACATTTTCATTGTAGATTCAAGGAATATACATCAAAACATACACATTTTCATTGTACACTCAAGAAATGTACATCAAAACATACACATTTTCATTTTACACTCAAGAAATGTATATCAAAACATACACATTTTCAGTGTACATTCAAGAAATGTACATCAAAACATATACTTTTTCATTGTACATTCAAGAAATGTATATCAAAACATACACATTTTGACTGCACATTCTAGGAATAAGCATCAAAGCATACACATTTTGACTGCACATTCTAGAAATATACATCAAAACATACACATTTTCAGTGTACATTCAAGAAATGTACATCAAAACATACACATTTTCATTGTATATACCAGAAATGTAGATCAAAACATACACATTTTCAGTGTACATTCAAGAAATGTACATCAAAACATACACATTTTCAGTGTACATTCAAGAAATGTACATCAAAACATACACATTTTCATTGTATATACAAGAAATGTACATCAAAACATACACATTTTCATTGTATATACAAGAAATGTACATCAAAACATACTCATTTTCAGTGTACATTCAAGAAATGTACATCAAGACATACACATTTTCATTGTACATTCAAGAAATGTACATCAAAACATACACATTTTCATTGTACACTCAAGAAATGTACATAAAAAAACACACATTTTCAGTGTACATTCAAGAAATGTATATCAAAGCATACACATTTTCATTGTACATTCAAGACAAGTACATCAAAACATACACATTTTCATTGTACATTCAAGAAATGTACATCAAAACATACACATTTTCATTGTACATTCAAGAAATGTACATCAAAACATACACATTTTCATTGTACACTCAAGAAATGTACATCAAAACATACACATTTTCAGTGTACATTCAAGAAATGTACATCAAAACATACACATTTTCATTGTACATTCAAGAAATGTACATCAAAACACACATTTTCATTGTACATTCTAGAAATATAAATCAAAACATACACATTTTCATTGTATATACAAGAAATGTACATCAAAACATACACATTTTCATTGTACACTCAAGAAATGTACATCAAAACATACACATTTTCATTGTACACTCAAGAAATGCACATCAAAACATACACATTTTCATTGCCTATTCAAGAACTGTACATCAAAACATACACATTTTCAGTGCACATTCAAGAAATGTATATCAAAAAATACACATTTTCAGTGTACATTCAAGAAATGTACATCAAAGCAAACACATTTTCATTGTACACTAAAGCAATGTACATCAAAATATACACATTTTCATTGTACATTAAAGAAATGTACATCAAAACCTACACATTTTCAGTGTACAGTCAAGAAATATACATCAAAACATACACATTTTCATTGTACACTCAAGAAATGTACATCAAAACATACACATTTTCAGTGTACATTCAAGAAATGTATATCAAAACATACACATTTTCATTGTACATTCAAGAAATGTACACCAAAACATACACATTTTCATTGTACATTCAAGGAATGTACATCAAAACATACACATTTTCATTGTACATTCAAGAAATATACATCAGAATATACACATTTTCATTGTACATTCAAGAAATGTACATCAAAACATACACATTTTCATTGTACACTCAAGAAATATACATCAAAACATACACATTTTCATTGTACACTCAAGAAATGTACATCAAAACATACACATTTTCATTGTACACTCAAGAAATGTACATTAAAACATACACATTTTCATTGTACATTCAAGAAATGTATATCAAAACATACACATTTTCATTGTACATTCAAGAAATGTACACCAAAAGATACACATTTTCATTGTACATTCAAGAAATGTACATCAAAACATACACATTTTCATTGTACATTCAAGGAATGTACATCAAAACATACACATTTTCATTGTACATTCAAGAAATCTACTTCAAAACACACACATTTTCAGTGTACATTCAAGAAATGTATATCAAAACATACACATTTTCAGTGTACATTCAAGAAATGTACATCAAAACATACAAATTTTCATTGTATATACAAGAAATGTACATCAAAACATACACATTTTCATTGTACACTAAAGAAATGTACATCAAAACATACACATTTTCAGTGTACATTCAAGAAATGTAGATCAAAACATATACATTTTCATTGTATATACAAGAAATGTACATCAAAACATACACATTTTCATTGTACATTCAAGAAATGTACATCAAAACATACACATTTTCATTGTACACTCAAGAAATGTACATCAAAACATACACATTTTCATTGTACATTCAAGAAATGTGTATCAAAACATACACATTTTCATTGTACATTCAAGAAATGTACATCAAAACATACACATTTTCATTGTACATTCAAGAAATGTACATCAAAACATACACATCTTCATTGTACATTCAAGGAATGTACATCAAAACATACACATTTTCATTGTACATTCAAGAAATCTACATCAAAACACACACATTTTCAGTGTACATTCAAGAAATGTATATCAAAACATACACATTTTCAGTGTACATTCAAGAAATGTACATCAAAACATACAAATTTTCATTGTATATACAAGAAATGTACATCAAAACATACACATTTTCATTGTACACTAAAGAAATGTACATCAAAACATACACATTTTCAGTGTACATTCAAGAAATGTACATCAAAACATATACATTTTCATTGTATATACAAGAAATGTACATCAAAACATACACATTTTCAGTGTACATTCAGGAAATGTACATGAAAACATATACATTTTCATTGTACTTTCAAGAAATGTATATCAAAAGATACACATTTTCAGATTACATTCAAGAAATGTGCATCAAAACATACACATTTTCATTGTATATACAAGAAATGTACATCAATACATACACATTTTCATTGTATATACAAGAAATGTACATCAAAACATACACATTTTCAGTGTACATTCAAGAAATGTACATTAAAACATACACATTTACAGTGTACATTCAAGAAATGTACATCAAAAACCACACATTTTCAGTATATATTCAAGAAATGTACATCAAAACATACACATTTTCATTGTACATTCAAGAAATGTATATCAAAAAATACACATTTTCAGTGTACATTCAAGAAATGTACATCAAAGCAAACACATTTTCATTGTACACTAAAGAAATGTACATCAAAACATACACATTTTCATTGTACATTAAAGAAATGTACATCAAAACCTACACATTTTCAGTGTACATTCAAGAAATGTACATCAAAACATACACATTTTCATTGTACACTCAAGAAATGTACATCAAAACATACACATTTTCAGTGTACATTCAAGAAATGTATATCAAAACATACACATTTTCATTGTACATTCAAGAAATGTACACCAAAACATACACATTTTCATTGTACATTCAAGGAATGTACATCAAAACATACACATTTTCATTGTACATTCAAGAAATATACATCAAAACATACACATTTTCATTGTACATTCAAGAAATGTACATCAAAACATACACATTTTCATTGTACACTCAAGAAATATACATCAAAACATACACATTTTCATTGTACACTCAAGAAATGTACATCAAAACATACACATTTTCATTGTACACTCAAGAAATGTACATTAAAACATACACATTTTCATTGTACATTCAAGAAATGTATATCAAAACATACACATTTTCATTGTACATTCAAGAAATGTACACCAAAACATACACATTTTCATTGTACATTCAAGAAATGTACATCAAAACATACACATTTTCATTGTACACTCAAGAAATGTACATCAAAACATACACATTTTCATTGTACATTCAAGAAATGTGTATCAAAACATACACATTTTCATTGTACATTCAAGAAATGTACATCAAAACATACACATTTTCAGTGTACATTAAAGAAATGTACATCAAAACCTACACATTTTGAGTGTACATTCAAGAAATGTACATCAAAACATACACATTTTCATTGTACATTAAAGAAATGTACATCAAAACCTACACATTTTCATTGTACACTCAAGAAATGTACATCAAAACATACACATTTTCAGTGTACATTCAAGAAATGTACATCAAAACATACACATTTTCACTGTATATACCACAAATGTACATCAAAACATACACATTTTCATAGTATATACAAGAAATGTACATCAAAACATACACATTTTCAGTGTACATTCAAGAAATGTACATCAAAACATATACATTTTCATTGTATATACAAGAAATGTACATCAAAACATACACATTTTCAGTGTACTTTCAAGAAATGTACATGAAAACATATACATTTTCATTGTACATTCAAGAAATGTATATCAAAACATACACATTTTCAGATTACATTCAAGAAATGTACATCAAAACATACACATTTTCATTGTATATACAAGAAATGTACATCAAAACATACACATTTTCAGTGTACATTCAAGAAATGTACATCAAAACATATACATTTTCATTGTATATACAAGAAATGTACATCAAAACATACACATTTTCAGTGTACATTCAAGAAATGTATATCAAAACATACACATTTTCAGTATACATTCAAGAAATGTACATGAAAACATATACAGTTTCATTGTACATTCAAGAAATGTATATCAAAACATACACACTTTCAGTGTACATTCAAGAAATGTACATCAAAACATACACATTTTCATTGTATATACAAGAAATGTACATCAAAACATACACATTTTCATTGTACACTAAAGAAATGTACATCAAAACATACACATTTTCAGTGTACATTCAAGAAATGCACATCAAAACATACACATTTTCATTGTACATTCAAGAAATGTAGATCAAAACATACACATTTTCATTGTACATTCAAGAAATGTACATCAAAACATACAAATTTTCATTGTATATACAAGAAATGTACATCAAAACATACACATTTTCATTGTAGATTAAAGAAATGTACATCGAAACATACACATTTTCATTGTATATTCAAGAAATGTACATCAAAAGATACACATTTTCAGTGTACATTCAGGAATGTACATCAAAACATACACATTTTCATTGTACACTCAAGAAATGTACATCAAAACATACACATTTTCAGTGTACATTCAAGAAATGTACACCAAAACATACACATTTTCATTGTATATACCAGAAATGTACATCAAAACATACACATTTTCATTGTATATACAAGAAATGTACATCAAAACAAACACATTTTCATTGTACACTAAAGAAATGTACATCAAAACATACACATTTTCAGTGTACATTCAAGAAATGTACATCAAAATATACACATTTTCATTGTATATACAAGAAATGTACATCAAAACATACACATTTTCATTGTACACTAAAGAAATGTACATCAAAACATACACATTTTCAGTGTACATTCAAGAAATGCACATCAAAACATACACATTTTCATTGTACATTCAAGAAATGTAGATCAAAACATACACATTTTCATTGTACATTCAAGAAATGTACATCAAAACATACAAATTTTCATTGTATATACAAGAAATGTACATCAAAACATACACATTTTCATTGTAGATTAAAGAAATGTACATCGAAACATACACATTTTCATTGTATATTCAAGAAATGTACATCAAAAGATACACATTTTCAGTGTACATTCAGGAAATGTACATCAAAACATACATATTTTCATTGTACATTAAAGAAATGTACATCAAAACATACACATTTTCATTGTACACTCAAGAAATGTACATCAAAACATACACATTTTCAGTGTACATTCAAGAAATGTACATCAAAACATACACATTTTCATTGTATATACCAGAAATGTACATCAAAACATACACATTTTCATTGTATATACAAGAAATGTACATCAAAACAAACACATTTTCAGTGTACATTCAAGAAATGTACATCAAAACATATACATTTTCATTGTAAATACAAGAAATGTACATCAAAACATACACATTTTCAGTGTACATTCAAGAAATGTACATGAAAACATATATATTTTCATTGTACATTCAAGAAATGTATATCAAAACATACACATTTTCAGATTACATTCATGAAATGTACATCAAAACACACATTTTCATTGTATATACAAGAAATGTACATCAAAACATACACATCTTCATTGTACACTAAAGAAATGTACATCAAAACATACACACTTTCAGTGTACATTCAAGAAATGTACATCAAAAAATACACATTTTCATTGTACATTCAAGAAATGTACATCATCACATACACATTTTCAGTGTACATTCAAAAAATGTACATCAAAACATACACATTTTCATTGTATATACCAGAAATGTACATCAAAACATACACATTTCCATTGTATATACAAGAAATATACATCAAAACATACACATTTTCAGTGTACATTCAAGAAATGTACATCAAAACATATACATTTTCATTGTATATACAAGAAATGTACATCAAAACATACACATTTTCAGTGTACATTCAAGAAATGTACATGAAAACATATACATTTTCATTGTTCATTCAAGAAATGTATATCAAAACACACATTTTCAGATTACATTCAAGAAATGTACATCAAAACATACACATTTTCATTGTACATTCAAGAAATGTACATCAAAACACACACTTTTTCAGTGTACATTCAAGAAATGTATATCAAAACATACACATTTTCAGTGTACATTCAAGAAATGTACATCAAAACATACAAATTTTCATTGTATATACAAGAAATGTACATCAAAACATACACATTTTCATTGTACATTAAAGAAATGTACATCGAAACCTACACATTTTCAGTGTACATTCAAGAAATGTACATCAAAACATACACATTTTCAGTGTACATTCAAGAAATGTACATCAAAACATACACATTTTCATTGTATATACCAGAAATGTACATCAAAACATACACATTTTCATTGTATATACAAGAAATGTACATCAAAACATACACATTTTCAGTGTACATTCAATAAATGTACATCAAAACATACACATTTTCAGATTACATTCATGAAATGTATATCAAAACATACACATTTTCAGATTACATTCATGAAATGTACATCAAAACATACACATTTTCATTGTATATACAAGAAATGTACATCAAAACATACACATCTTCATTGTACACTAAAGAAATGTACATCAAAACATACACACTTTCAGTGTACATTCAAGAAATGTACTTCAAAAAATACACATTTTCATTGTACATTCAAGAAATGTACATCAAAACATACACATTTTCATTGTACATTAAAGAAATGTACATCAAAACATACACATTTTCATTGTACGTTCAAGGAATGTACATCAAAACATACACATTTTCATTGTACATTCAAGAAATGTGCATCAAAACACACACATTTTCATTGTACACTCAAGAATTGTACATCAAAACATACACATTTTGAGTGTACATTCAAGAGAGATACATCAAAACATTCACATTTTCATTGTATATACCAGAAATGTACATCAAAACATACACATTTTCATTGTATATACAGGAAATATATATCAAAACATACACATTTTCAGTGTACATTCAAGAAATGTACATCAAAAACTACACATTTTCATTGTATAATCAAGAAATGTGCATCAAAACATACACGTTTTCATTGTATATACCAGAAAAGTACATCAAAACATACACATTTTCATTGTACACTCAAGAAATGTACATCAAAACATACACATTTTCAGTGTACATTCAAGAAATGTACATCAAAACATACACATTTTCATTGTATATACCAGAAATGTACATCAAAACATACACATTTTCATTGTATATACAAGAAATGTACATCAAAACATACACATTTTCAGTGCACATTCAAGAAATGTACATCAAAACATATACATTTTCATTGTATATACAAGAAATGTACATCAAAACATACACATTTTCAGTGTACATTCAAGAAATGTACATGAAAACATATACATTTTCATTGTACATTCAAGAAATGTATATCAAAACATACACATTTTCAGATTACATTCAAGAAATGTACATCAAAACATACACATTTTCATTGTATATACAAGAAATGTACATTAAAACATACACATTTTCAGTGTACATTTAAGAAATGTACATCAAAACATATACATTTTCATTGTATATACAAGAAATGTACATCAAAACATACACATCTTCAGTATACATTCAAGAAATGTACAATAAAACATATACAGTTTCATTGTGCATTCAAGAAATGTATATCAAAACATACACATTTTCAGTATACATTCAAGAAATGTACATGAAAACATATACAGTTTCATTGTACATTCAAGAAATGTACATCAAAACATACACATTTTCATTGTACATTAAAGAAATGTACATCAAAACCTACACACTTTCAGTGTACATTCAAGAAATGTACATCAAAACATACACATTTTCATTGTATATACAAGAAATGTACATCAAAACATACACATTTTCAGTGTACATTCAAGAAATGCACATCAAAACATACACATTTTCATTGTACATTCAAGAAATGTAGATCAAAACATACACATTTTCATTGTACATTCAAGAAATGTACATCAAAACAAACAAATTTTCATTGTATATACAAGAAATGTACATCAAAACATACACATTTCCATTGTAGATTAAAGAAATGTACATCGAAACCTACACATTTTCAGTGTACATTCAGGAATGTACATCAAAACATACACATTTTCATTGTACACTCAAGAAATGTACATCAAAACATACACATTTTCAGTGTACATTCAAGAAATGTACATCAAAACATACACATTTTCATTGTATATACCAGAAATGTACATCAAAACATACACATCTTCATTGTACACTAAAGAAATGTACATCAAAACATACACACTTTCAGTGTACATTCAAGAAATGTACTTCAAAAAATACACATTTTCATTGTACATTCAAGAAATGTACATCAAAACATAAACATTTTCATTGTACATTAAAGAAATGTACATCAAAACATACACATTTTCATTGTACGTTCAAGGAATGTACATCAAAACATACACATTTTCATTGTACATTCAAGAAATGTGCATCAAAACACACACATTTTCATTGTACACTCAAGAATTGTACATCAAAACATACACATTTTGAGTGTACATTCAAGAGAGATACATCAAAACATGCACATTTTCATTGTATATACCAGAAATGTACATCAAAACATACACATTTTCATTGTATATACAGGAAATATATATCAAAACATACACATTTTCAGTGTACATTCAAGAAATGTACATCAAAAACTACACATTTTCATTGTATAATCAAGAAATGTGCATCAAAACATACACGTTTTCATTGTATATACCAGAAAAGTACATCAAAACATACACATTTTCATTGTACACTCAAGAAATGTACATCAAAACATACACATTTTCAGTGTACATTCAAGAAATGTACATCAAAACATACACATTTTCATTGTATATACCAGAAATGTACATCAAAACATACACATTTTCATTGTATATACAAGAAATGTACATCAAAACATACACATTTTCAGTGCACATTCAAGAAATGTACATCAAAACATATACATTTTCATTGTATATACAAGAAATGTACATCAAAACATACACATTTTCAGTGTACATTCAAGAAATGTACATGAAAACATATACATTTTCATTGTACATTCAAGAAATGTATATCAAAACATACACATTTTCAGATTACATTCAAGAAATGTACATAAAAACATACACATTTTCATTGTATATACAAGAAATGTACATCAAAACATACACATTTTCAGTGTACATTTAAGAAATGTACATCAAAACATATACATTTTCATTGTATATACAAGAAATGTACATCAAAACATACACATCTTCAGTATACATTCAAGAAATGTACAATAAAACATATACAGTTTCATTGTGCATTCAAGAAATGTATATCAAAACATACACATTTTCAGTATACATTCAAGAAATGTACATGAAAACATATACAGTTTCATTGTACATTCAAGAAATGTACATCAAAACATACACATTTTCATTGTACATTAAAGAAATGTACATCAAAACCTACACACTTTCAGTGTACATTCAAGAAATGTACATCAAAACATACACATTTTCATTGTATATACAAGAAATGTACATCAAAACATACACATTTTCAGTGTACATTCAAGAAATGCACATCAAAACATACACATTTTCATTGTACATTCAAGAAATGTAGATCAAAACATACACATTTTCATTGTACATTCAAGAAATGTACATCAAAACAAACAAATTTTCATTGTATATACAAGAAATGTACATCAAAACATACACATTTCCATTGTAGATTAAAGAAATGTACATCGAAACCTACACATTTTCAGTGTACATTCAGGAATGTACATCAAAACATACACATTTTCATTGTACACTCAAGAAATGTACATCAAAACATACACATTTTCAGTGTACATTCAAGAAATGTACATCAAAACATACACATTTTCATTGTATATACCAGAAATGTACATCAAAACATACACATTTTCATTGTATATACAAGAAATGTACATCAAAACATACACATTTTCAGTGTACATTCAAGAAATGTACATCAAAACATATACATTTTCATTGTAAATACAAGAAATGTACATCAAAACATACACATTTTCAGTGTACATTCAAGAAATGTACATGAAAACATATACATTTTCATTGTACATTCAAGAAATGTATATCAAAACATACACATTTTCAGATTACATTCATGAAATGTACATCAAAACATACACATTTTCAGTGTATATACAAGAATTGTACATCAAAACATACACATCTTCATTGTACACTAAAGAAATGTACATCAAAACATACACACTTTCAGTGTACATTCAAGAAATGTATATCAAAACATACACATTTTCAGTATACATTCAAGAAATGTACATGAAAACATATACAGTTTCATTGTACATTCAAGAAATGTATATCAAAACATACACACTTTCAGTGTACATACAAGAAATGTACATCAAAACATACACATTTTCATTGTATATACAAGAAATGTACATCAAAACATACACATTTTCATTGTACACTAAAGAAATGTACATCAAAACATACACATTTTCAGTGTACATTCAAGAAATGCACATCAAAACATACACATTTTCATTGTACATTCAAGAAATGTAGATCAAAACATACACATTTTCATTGTACATTCAAGAAATGTACATCAAAACATACACATTTTCATTTTACACTCAAGAAATGTACATCAAAACATACACATTTTCATTGTACACTCAAGAAATGTACATCAAAACATACACTTTTTCATTGTACATTCAAGAGATGTATATCAAAACATACACATTTTCATTGTACATTCAAGAAATGTACATCAAAACATACACATTTTCAGTGTATATTCAAGAAATGTATAACAAAAAATACACATTTTCAGTGTACATTCAAGAAATGTACATCAAAACAAACACATTTTCCTTGTACACTAAAGAAATGTACATCAAAACATACACATTTTCATTCTACATTCAAGAAATATACATCAAAACATACACATTTTCATTGTACATTCAAGAAATGTACATCAAAACATACACATTTTCATTGTACACTCAAGAAATGTACTTCAAAACATACACATTTTCAGTGTACATTCAAGAAATGTATATCAAAGCATACACATTTTCAGTGTACATTCAAGAAATGTACATCAAAACATACAAATTTTCATTGTATATACAAGAAATGTACATCAAAACATACACATTTTCATTGTACATTCAAGAAATGTACATCAAAACACACACATTTTCAGTGTACATTCAAGAAATGTATATCAAAGCATACACATTTTCAGTGTACATTCAAGAAATGTACATCAAAACATACAAATTTTCATTGTATATAAAAGAAATGTACATCAAAACATACACATTTTCAGTGTACATTCAAGAAATGTACATCAAAACATACACATTTTCATTGTATATACCAGAAATGTACATCAAAACATACACATTTTCATTGTATATACAAGAAATGTACATCAAAACATACACATTTTCAGTGTACATTCAAGAAATGTACATCTAAACATATACATTTTCATTGTTTATACAAGAAATGTACATCAAAACATACACATTTTCAGTGTACATTCAAGAAATGTATATCAAAACATACACATTTTCAGTATACATTTAAGAAATGTACATGAAAAGATATACATTTTCATTGTACATTCAAGAAATGTATATCAAAACATACACACTTTCAGTGTACATTCAAGAAATGTACATCAAAACATACACATTTTCATTGTACATTCAAGAAATGTAGATCAAAACATACACATTTTCATTGTACATTCAAGAAATGTACATCAAAACAAACAAATTTTCATTGTATATACAAGAAATGTACATCAAAACATACACATTTCCATTGTAGATTAAAGAAATGTACATCGAAACCTACACATTTTCAGTGTACATTCAGGAATGTACATCAAAACATACACATTTTCATTGTACACTCAAGAAATGTACATCAAAACATACACATTTTCAGTGTACATTCAAGAAATGTACATCAAAACATACACATTTTCATTGTATATACCAGAAATGTACATCAAAACATACACATTTTCATTGTATATACAAGAAATGTACATCAAAACATACACATTTTCAGTGTACATTCAAGAAATGTACATCAAAACATATACATTTTCATTGTAAATACAAGAAATGTACATCAAAACATACACATTTTCAGTGTACATTCAAGAAATGTACATGAAAACATATACATTTTCATTGTACATTCAAGAAATGTATATCAAAACATACACATTTTCAGATTACATTCATGAAATGTACATCAAAACATACACATTTTCATTGTATATACAAGAAATGTACATCAAAACATACACATCTTCATTGTACACTAAAGAAATGTACATCAAAACATACACACTTTCAGTGTACATTCAAGAAATGTACATCAAAAAATACACATTTTCATTGTACATTCAAGAAATGTACATCATCACATACACATTTTCAGTGTACATTCAAAAAATGTACATCAAAACATACACATTTTCATTGTATATACCAGAAATGTACATCAAAACATACACATTTCCATTGTATATACAAGAAATATACATCAAAACATACACATTTTCAGTGTACATTCAAGAAATGTACATCAAAACATATACATTTTCATTGTATATACAAGAAATGTACATCAAAACATACACATTTTCAGTGTACATTCAAGAAATGTACATGAAAACATATACATTTTCATTGTACATTCAAGAAATGTATATCAAAACATACACATTTTCAGATTACATTCAAGAAATGTACATCAAAGCATACACATTTTCATTGTACATTCAAGAAATGTACATCAAAACACACACATTTTCAGTGTACATTCATGAAAGGTATATCAAAACATACACATTTTCAGTGTACATTCAAGAAATGTACATCAAAACATACAAATTTTCATTGTATATACAAGAAATGTACATCAAAACATACACATTTTCATTGTACATTAAAGAAATGTACATCGAAACCTACACATTTTCAGTGTACATTCAAGAAATGTACATCAAAACATACACATTTTCAGTGTACATTCAAGAAATGTACATCAAAACATACACATTTTCATTGTATATACCAGAAATGTACATCAAAACATACACATTTTCATTGTATATACAAGAAATGTACATCAAAACATACACATTTTCAGTGTACATTCAAGAAATGTACATCAAAACATATACATTTTCATTGTAAATACAAGAAATGTACATCAAAACATACACATTTTCAGTGTACATTCAAGAAATGTACATGAAAACATATACATTTTCATTGTACATTCAAGAAATGTATATCAAAACATACACATTTTCAGATTACATTCATGAAATGTACATCAAAACATACACATTTTCATTGTATATACAAGAAATGTACATCAAAACATACACATCTTCATTGTACACTAAAGAAATGTACATCAAAACATACACATTTTCATTGTACATTCAAGAAATGTACATCAAAACATACACATTTTCATTGTACATTAAAGAAATGTACATCAAAACAGACACATTTTCATTGTACATTCAAGAAATGTGCATCAAAACACACACATTTTCATTGTACATTCAAGAAATGTACATCAAAAAATACACATTTTCATTGTACATTCAAGAAATGTACATCAAAACATACACATTTTCATTGTACATTAAAGAAATGTACATCAAAACAGACACATTTTCATTGTACGTTCAAGGAATGTACATCAAAACATACACATTTTCATTGTACATTCAAGAAATGTGCATCAAAACACACACATTTTCATTGTACACTCAAGAATTGTACATCAAAACATACACATTTTGAGTGTACATTCAAGAGAGATACATCAAAACATGCACATTTTCATTGTATATACCAGAAATGTACATCAAAACATACACATTTTCATTGTATATACAGGAAATATATATCAAAACATACACATTTTCGGTGTACATTCAAGAAATGTACATCAAAAACTACACATTTTCATTGTATATTCAAGAAATGTGCATCAAAACATACACGTTTTCATTGTATATACCAGAAAAGTACATCAAAACATACACATTTTCATTGTACATTCAAGAAATGTAGATCAAAACATACACATTTTCATTGTATATACCAGAAATGTACATCAAAACATTCACATTTTCATTGTACATTCAAGAAATGTACATCAAAACATACACATTTTCATTGTATATACCAGAATTGTACATCAAAACATACACATTTTCATTGTACATTCAAGAAATATACATCAAAACATACACATTTTCATTGCATATACCAGAAATGCACATCAAAACATACACATTTTCATTGTACATTCTAGAACTGTACATTAAAACATACACATTTTCAGTGTACATTCAAGAAATGTACATCAAAACATACACATTTTCAGTGTACATTCAAGAAATTTACATCAAAACATACACATTTTCATTGTATATACAAGAAATGTACATCAAAACATACACATTTTCATTGTACATTCAAGAAATGTACATCAAAACATACTTATTTTAATTGTACATTCAAGAAATGTACATCAAAACCTACACATTTACATTGTACATTCAAAGAATGTACATCAAAACATACACATTTTCATTGTACATTCAAGAAATGTACATCAAATCACACACATTTTCAGTGTACATTCAAGAAATGTATATCAAAACATACACATTTTCAGTGTACATTCAAGAAATGTACATCAAAACATACAAATTTACATTGTATATACAAGAAATGTACATCAAAACATACACATTTTCATTGTACATTAAAGAAATGTACATCAAAACCTACACATTTTCAGTGTACATTCAAGAAATGTACATCAAAACATACACATTTTCATTGTACATTAAAGAAATGTACATCAAAACCTACACATTTTCATTGTACACTCAAGAAATGTACATCAAAACATACACATTTTCAGTGTACATTCAAGAAATGTACATCAAAACATACACATTTTCATTGTATATACCAGAAATGTACATCAAAACATACACATTTTCATTGTATATACAAGAAATGTACATCAAAACATACACATTTTCAGTGTACATTCAAGAAATGTACATCAAAACATATACATTTTCATTGTATATACAAGAAATGTACATCAAAACATACACATTTTCAGTGTACATTCAAGAAATGTACATGAAAACATATACATTTTCATTGTACATTCAAGAAATGTATATCAAAACATACACATTTTCAGATTACATTCAAGAAATGTACATCAAAACATACACATTTTCATTGTATATACCAGAAATGTACATCAAAACATACACATTTTCAGTGTACATTCAGGAAATGTACATGAAAACATATACATTTTCATGGTATATACAAGAAATGTACATCAAGACATACACATTTTCAGTGTACCTTCAAGAAATCTATATCAAAACATACACATTTTCAGTGTACATTCAAGAAATGTACATGAAAACATATACAGTTTCATTGTACATTCAAGAAATGTATATCAAAACATACACACTTTCAGTGTACATTCAAGAAATGTACATCAAAACATACACATTTTCATTGTATATACAAGAAATGTACATCAAAACATACACATTTTCATTGTACACTAAAGAAATGTACATCAAAACATACACATTTTCAGTGTACATTCAAGAAATGCACATCAAAACATACACATTTTCATTGTACATTCAAGAAATGTACATCAAAACATTCACATTTTCATTGTACACTCAAGAAATGTACATCAAAACATACACATTTTCATTGTACACTCAAGAAATGTACATCAAAACATACACTTTTTCATTGTACATTCAAGAGATGTATATCAAAACATACACATTTTCATTGTACATTCAAGAAATGTACATCAAAACATACACATTTTCAGTGTACATTCAAGAAATGTATAACAAAAGATACAAATTTTCAGTGTACATTCAAGAAATGTACATCAAAACAAACACATTTTCCTTGTACACTAAAGAAATGTACATCAAAACATACACATCTTCATTCTACATTCAAGAAATATACATCAAAACATACACATTTTCATTGTACATTCAAGAAATGTACATCAAAACATACACATTTTCATTGTACACTCAAGAAATGTACTTCAAAACATACACATTTTCAGTGTACATTCAAGAAATGTATATCAAAGCATACACATTTTCAGTGTACATTCAAGAAATGTACATCAAAACATACAAATTTTCATTGTATATACAAGAAATGTACACCAAAACATACACATTTTCATTGTACATTCAAAGAATGTACATCAAAACATACACATTTTCATTGTACATTCAAGAAATGTACATCAAAACACACACATTTTCAGTGTACATTCAAGAAATGTATATCAAAGCATACACATTTTCAGTGTACATTCAAGAAATGTACATCAAAACATACAAATTTTCATTGTATATACAAGAAATGTACATCAAAACATACACATTTTCAGTGTACATTCAAGAAATGTACATCAAAACATACACATTTTCATTGTATATACCAGAAATGTACATCAAAACATACACATTTTCATTGTACACTAAAGAAATGTACATCAAAACATACACATTTTCAGTGTACATTCAAGAAATGTACATCAAAACATACACATTTTCATTGTATATACAGGAAATATATATCAAAACATACACATTTTCAGTGTACATTCAAGAAATGTACATCAAAAACTACACATTTTCATTGTATATTCAAGAAATGTGCATCAAAACATACACGTTTTCATTGTATATACCAGAAATGTACATCAAAACATACACATTTTCAGTGTACATTCAAGAAATGTACATCAAAACATATACATTTTCATTGTATATACAAGAAATGTACATCAAAACATACACATTTTCAGTGTACATTCAAGAAATGTACATGAAAACATATACATTTTCATTGTACATTCAAGAAATGTATATCAAAACATACACATTTTCAGATTACATTCAAGAAATGTACATCAAAGCATACACATTTTCATTGTACATTCAAGAAATGTACATCAAAACACACACATTTTCAGTGTACATTCATGAAAGGTATATCAAAACATACACATTTTCAGTGTACATTCAAGAAATGTACATCAAAACATACAAATTTTCATTGTATATACAAGAAATGTACATCAAAACATACACATTTTCATTGTACATTAAAGAAATGTACATCGAAACCTACACATTTTCAGTGTACATTCAAGAAATGTACATCAAAACATACACATTTTCAGTGTACATTCAAGAAATGTACATCAAAACATACACATTTTCATTGTATATACCAGAAATGTACATCAAAACATACACATTTTCATTGTATATACAAGAAATGTACATCAAAACATACACATTTTCAGTGTACATTCAAGAAATGTACATCAAAACATATACATTTTCATTGTAAATACAAGAAATGTACATCAAAACATACACATTTTCAGTGTACATTCAAGAAATGTACATGAAAACATATACATTTTCATTGTACATTCAAGAAATGTATATCAAAACATACACATTTTCAGATTACATTCATGAAATGTACATCAAAACATACACATTTTCATTGTATATACAAGAAATGTACATCAAAACATACACATCTTCATTGTACACTAAAGAAATGTACATCAAAACATACACATTTTCATTGTACATTCAAGAAATGTACATCAAAACATACACATTTTCATTGTACATTAAAGAAATGTACATCAAAACAGACACATTTTCATTGTACATTCAAGAAATGTGCATCAAAACACACACATTTTCATTGTACATTCAAGAAATGTACATCAAAAAATACACATTTTCATTGTACATTCAAGAAATGTACATCAAAACATACACATTTTCATTGTACATTAAAGAAATGTACATCAAAACAGACACATTTTCATTGTACGTTCAAGGAATGTACATCAAAACATACACATTTTCATTGTACATTCAAGAAATGTGCATCAAAACACACACATTTTCATTGTACACTCAAGAATTGTACATCAAAACATACACATTTTGAGTGTACATTCAAGAGAGATACATCAAAACATGCACATTTTCATTGTATATACCAGAAATGTACATCAAAACATACACATTTTCATTGTATATACAGGAAATATATGTCAAAACATACACATTTTCGGTGTACATTCAAGAAATGTACATCAAAAACTACACATTTTCATTGTATATTCAAGAAATGTGCATCAAAACATACACGTTTTCATTGTATATACCAGAAAAGTACATCAAAACATACACATTTTCATTGTACATTCAAGAAATGTAGATCAAAACATACACATTTTCATTGTATATACCAGAAATGTACATCAAAACATTCACATTTTCATTGTACATTCAAGAAATGTACATCAAAACATACACATTTTCATTGTATATACCAGAATTGTACATCAAAACATACACATTTTCATTGTACATTCAAGAAATATACATCAAAACATACACATTTTCATTGCATATACCAGAAATGCACATCAAAACATACACATTTTCATTGTACATTCTAGAACTGTACATTAAAACATACACATTTTCAGTGTACATTCAAGAAATGTACATCAAAACATACACATTTTCAGTGTACATTCAAGAAATTTACATCAAAACATACACATTTTCATTGTATATACAAGAAATGTACAGCAAAACATACACATTTTCATTGTACATTCAAGAAATGTACATCAAAACATACTTATTTTAATTGTACATTCAAGAAATGTACATCAAAACCTACACATTTACATTGTACATTCAAAGAATGTACATCAAAACATACACATTTTCATTGTACATTCAAGAAATGTACATCAAATCACACACATTTTCAGTGTACATTCAAGAAATGTATATCAAAACATACACATTTTCAGTGTACATTCAAGAAATGTACATCAAAACATACAAATTTACATTGTATATACAAGAAATGTACATCAAAACATACACATTTTCATTGTACATTAAAGAAATGTACATCAAAACCTACACATTTTCAGTGTACATTCAAGAAATGTACATCAAAACATACACATTTTCATTGTACATTAAAGAAATGTACACCAAAACCTACACATTTACATTGTACACTCAAGAAATGTACATCAAAACATACACATTTTCAGTGTACATTCAAGAAATGTACATCAAAACATACACATTTTCATTGTATATACCAGAAATGTACATCAAAACATACACATTTTCATTGTATATACAAGAAATGTACATCAAAACATACACATTTTCAGTGTACATTCAAGAAATGTACATCAAAACATATACATTTTCATTGTATATACAAGAAATGTACATCAAAACATACACATTTTCAGTGTACATTCAAGAAATGTACATGAAAACATATACATTTTCATTGTACATTCAAGAAATGTATATCAAAACATACACATTTTCAGATTACATTCAAGAAATGTACATCAAAACATACACATTTTCATTGTATATACCAGAAATGTACATCAAAACATACACATTTTCAGTGTACATTCAGGAAATGTACATGAAAACATATACATTTTCATGGTATATACAAGAAATGTACATCAAGACATACACATTTTCAGTGTACATTCAAGAAATCTATATCAAAACATACACATTTTCAGTGTACATTCAAGAAATGTACATGAAAACATATACAGTTTCATTGTACATTCAAGAAATGTATATCAAAACATACACACTTTCAGTGTACATTCAAGAAATGTACATCAAAACATACACATTTTCATTGTATATACAAGAAATGTACATCAAAACATACACATTTTCATTGTACACTAAAGAAATGTACATCAAAACATACACATTTTCAGTGTACATTCAAGAAATGCACATCAAAACATACACATTTTCATTGTACATTCAAGAAATGTACATCAAAACATTCACATTTTCATTGTACACTCAAGAAATGTACATCAAAACATACACATTTTCATTGTACACTCAAGAAATGTACATCAAAACATACACTTTTTCATTGTACATTCAAGAGATGTATATCAAAACATACACATTTTCATTGTACATTCAAGAAATGTACATCAAAACATACACATTTTCAGTGTACATTCAAGAAATGTATAACAAAAGATACACATTTTCAGTGTACATTCAAGAAATGTACATCAAAACAAACACATTTTCCTTGTACACTAAAGAAATGTACATCAAAACATACACATCTTCATTCTACATTCAAGAAATATACATCAAAACATACACATTTTCATTGTACATTCAAGAAATGTACATCAAAACATACACATTTTCATTGTACACTCAAGAAATGTACTTCAAAACATACACATTTTCAGTGTACATTCAAGAAATGTATATCAAAGCATACACATTTTCAGTGTACATTCAAGAAATGTACATCAAAACATACAAATTTTCATTGTATATACAAGAAATGTACACCAAAACATACACATTTTCATTGTACATTCAAAGAATGTACATCAAAACATACACATTTTCATTGTACATTCAAGAAATGTACATCAAAACACACACATTTTCAGTGTACATTCAAGAAATGTATATCAAAGCATACACATTTTCAGTGTACATTCAAGAAATGTACATCAAAACATACAAATTTTCATTGTATATACAAGAAATGTACATCAAAACATACACATTTTCAGTGTACATTCAAGAAATGTACATCAAAACATACACATTTTCATTGTATATACCAGAAATGTACATCAAAACATACACATTTTCATTGTATATACAAGAAATGTACATCAAAACATACACATTTTCAGTGTACATTCAAGAAATGTACATCTAAACATATACATTTTCATTGTTTATACAAGAAATGTACATCAAAACATACACATTTTCAGTGTACATTCAAGAAATGTATATCAAAACATACACATTTTCAGTATACATTTAAGAAATGTACATGAAAACATATACATTTTCATTGTACATTCAAGAAATGTATATCAAAACATACACACTTTCAGTGTACATTCAAGAAATGTACATCAAAACATACACATTTTCATTGTATATACAAGAAATGTACATCAAAACATACACATTTTCATTGTACACTAAAGAAATGTACATCAAAACATACACATTTTCAGTGTACATTCAAGAAATGTACATCAAAACATACACATTTTCATTGTATATACAGGAAATATATATCAAAACATACACATTTTCAGTGTACATTCAAGAAATGTACATCAAAAACTACACATTTTCATTGTATATTCAAGAAATGTGCATCAAAACATACACGTTTTCATTGTATATACCAGAAATGTACATCAAAACATACACATTTTCATTGTACATTCAAGAAATGTAGATCAAAACATACACATTTTCATTGTATATTCCAGAAATGTACATCAAAACATTCACATTTTCATTGTACATTCAAGAATTGTACATCAAAACATACACATTTTCATTGTACATTCAAGAAATGTACATCAAAACATACACACTTTGACTGCACATTCTAGAAATATACATCAAAACATACACATTTTCATTGCATATACCAGAAATGCACATCAAAACATACACATTTTCATTGTACATTCAAGAACTGTACATTAAAACATACACATTTTCAGATTACATTCAAGAAATGTACATTAAAACATACATTTTCAGTGTACATTCAAGAAATGTACATCAAAACATACACATTTTCAGTGTACATTCAAGAAATGTACATCAAAACATACACATTTTCATTGTATATACAAGAAATGTACATCAAAACATACACATTTTCATTGTACATTCAAGAAATGTACATCAAAACATACTTACTTTAATTGTACATTCAAGAAATGTACATCAAAACCTACACATTTACATTGTACATTCAAAGAATATACATCAAAACATACACATTTTCATTGTACATTCAAGAAATGTACATCAAATCACACACATTTTCAGTGTACATTCAAGAGATGTCTATCAAAACATACACATTTTCAGTGTACATTCAAGAAATGTACATCAAAACATACAAATTTACATTGTATATACAAGAAATGTACATCAAAACATACACATTTTCATTGTACATTAAAGAAATGTACATCAAAACCTACACATTTTCAGTGTACATTCAAGAAATGTACATCAAAACATACACATTTTCATTGTACACTCAAGAAATGTACATCAAAACATACACATTTTCAGTGTACATTCAAGAAATGTACATCAAAACATACACATTTTCATTGTATATACCAGAAATGTACATCAAAACATACACATTTTCATTGTATATACAAGAAATGTACATCAAAACATACACATTTTCAGTGTACATTCAAGAAATGTACATCAAAACATACACATTTTCAGTGTACATTCAAGAAATGTACATGAAAACATATACATTTTCATTGTACATTCAAGAAATGTATATCAAAATATACACATTTTCAGATTACATTCAAGAAATGTACATCCAAACATACACATTTTCATTGTATATACAAGAAATGTACATCAAAACATACACATTTTCAGTGTACATTCAAGAAATGTATATCAAAACATACACATTTTCAGTATACATTCAAGAAATGTACATGAAAACATATACAGTTTCATTGTACATTCAAGAAATGTATATCAAAACATACACACTTTCAGTGTACATTCAAGAAATGTACATCAAAACATACACATTTTCATTGTATATACAAGAAATGTACATCAAAACATACACATTTTCATTGTACACTAAAGAAATGTACATCAAAACATACACATTTTCATTGTACATTCAAGAAATGTAGATCAAAACATACACATTTTCAGTGTACATTCAAGAAATGCACATCAAAACATACACATTTCCATTGTACATTCAAGAAATGTAGATCAAAACATACACATTTTCATTGTACATTCAAGAAATGTACATCAAAACATACACATTTTCATTGTACACTCAAGAAATGTACATCAAAACATACACATTTTCATTGTACACTCAAGAAATGTACATCAAAACATACACTTTTTCATTGTACATTCAAGAAATGTATATCAAAACATACACATTTTCATTGTACATTCAAGAAATGTACATCAAAGCATACACATTTTCAGTGTACATTCAAGAAATGTATAACAAAAAATACACATTTTCAGTGTACATTCAAGAAATGTAGATCAAAAATAACACATTTTCCTTGTACACTAAACAAATGTACATCAAAACATACACATTTTCATTCTACATTCAAGAAATATACATCAAAACATACACATTTTCATTGTACATTCAAGAAATGTACATCAAAACATACACATTTTCATTGTACATTCAAGAAATGTACATCAAAACATACACATTTTCGTTGTACACTCAAGAAATGTATATCAAAACATACACAGTTTCAGTGTACATTCAAGAAATGTACATCAAAACATACACATTTTCATTGTACATTCAAAGAATGTACATCAAAACATACACATTTTCATTGTACATTCAAGAAATGTACATCAAAACACACACATTTTCAGTGTACATTCAAGAAATGTATATCAAAGCATACACATTTTCAGTGTACATTCAAGAAATGTACATCAAAACATACAAATTTTCATTGTATATACAAGAAATGTACATCAAAACATACACATTTTCATTGTACATTAAAGAAATGTACATCAAAACCTACACATTTTCAGTGTACATTCAAGAAATGTACATCAAAACATACACATTTTCAGTGTACATTCAAGAAATGTACATCAAAACATACACATTTTCATTGTATATACCAGAAATGTACATCAAAACATACACATTTTCATTGTATATACAAGAAATGTACATCAAAACATACACATTTTCAGTGTACATTCAAGAAATGTACATCAAAACATATACATTTTCATTGTATATACAAGAAATGTACATCAAAACATACACATTTTCAGTGTACATTCAAGAAATGTATATCAAAACATACACATTTTCAGTATACATTTAAGAAATGTACATGAAAACATATACATTTTCATTGTACATTAAAGAAATGTCTATCAAAACATACACACTTTCACTGTACATTCAAGAAATGTACATCAAAACATACACATTTTCAGTGTACATTCAAGAAATGTACATCAAAACATACACATTTTCATTGTACATTAAAGAAATGTACATCAAAACAGACACATTTTCATTGTACGTTCAAGGAATGTACATCAAAACATACACATTTTCATTGTACATTCAAGAAATGTGCATCAAAACACACACATTTTCATTGTACACTCAAGAATTGTACATCAAAACATACACATTTTGAGTGTACATTCAAGAGAGATACATCAAAACATGCACATTTTCATTGTATATACCAGAAATGTACATCAAAACATACACATTTTCATTGTATATACAGGAAATATATATCAAAACATACACATTTTCGGTGTACATTCAAGAAATGTACATCAAAAACTACACATTTTCATTGTATATTCAAGAAATGTGCATCAAAACATACACGTTTTCATTGTATATACCAGAAAAGTACATCAAAACATACACATTTTCATTGTACATTCAAGAAATGTAGATCAAAACATACACATTTTCATTGTATATACCAGAAATGTACATCAAAACATTCACATTTTCATTGTACATTCAAGAAATGTACATCAAAACATACACATTTTCATTGTATATACCAGAATTGTACATCAAAACATACACATTTTCATTGTACATTCAAGAAATATACATCAAAACATACACATTTTCATTGCATATACCAGAAATGCACATCAAAACATACACATTTTCATTGTACATTCTAGAACTGTACATTAAAACATACACATTTTCAGTGTACATTCAAGAAATGTACATCAAAACATACACATTTTCAGTGTACATTCAAGAAATTTACATCAAAACATACACATTTTCATTGTATATACAAGAAATGTACATCAAAACATACACATTTTCATTGTACATTCAAGAAATGTACATCAAAACATACTTATTTTAATTGTACATTCAAGAAATGTACATCAAAACCTACACATTTACATTGTACATTCAAAGAATGTACATCAAAACATACACATTTTCATTGTACATTCAAGAAATGTACATCAAATCACACACATTTTCAGTGTACATTCAAGAAATGTATATCAAAACATACACATTTTCAGTGTACATTCAAGAAATGTACATCAAAACATACAAATTTACATTGTATATACAAGAAATGTACATCAAAACATACACATTTTCATTGTACATTAAAGAAATGTACATCAAAACCTACACATTTTCAGTGTACATTCAAGAAATGTACATCAAAACATACACATTTTCATTGTACATTAAAGAAATGTACATCAAAACCTACACATTTTCATTGTACACTCAAGAAATGTACATCAAAACATACACATTTTCAGTGTACATTCAAGAAATGTACATCAAAACATACACATTTTCATTGTATATACCAGAAATGTACATCAAAACATACACATTTTCATTGTATATACAAGAAATGTACATCAAAACATACACATTTTCAGTGTACATTCAAGAAATGTACATCAAAACATATACATTTTCATTGTATATACAAGAAATGTACATCAAAACATACACATTTTCAGTGTACATTCAAGAAATGTACATGAAAACATACATTTTCATTGTACATTCAAGAAATGTATATCAAAACATACACATTTTCAGATTACATTCAAGAAATGTACATCAAAACATACACATTTTCATTGTATATACCAGAAATGTACATCAAAACATACACATTTTCAGTGTACATTCAGGAAATGTACATGAAAACATATACATTTTCATGGTATATACAAGAAATGTACATCAAGACATACACATTTTCAGTGTACATTCAAGAAATCTATATCAAAACATACACATTTTCAGTGTACATTCAAGAAATGTACATGAAAACATATACAGTTTCATTGTACATTCAAGAAATGTATATCAAAACATACACACTTTCAGTGTACATTCAAGAAATGTACATCAAAACATACACATTTTCATTGTATATACAAGAAATGTACATCAAAACATACACATTTTCATTGTACACTAAAGAAATGTACATCAAAACATACACATTTTCAGTGTACATTCAAGAAATGCACATCAAAACATACACATTTTCATTGTACATTCAAGAAATGTACATCAAAACATTCACATTTTCATTGTACACTCAAGAAATGTACATCAAAACATACACATTTTCATTGTACACTCAAGAAATGTACATCAAAACATACACTTTTTCATTGTACATTCAAGAGATGTATATCAAAACATACACATTTTCATTGTACATTCAAGAAATGTACATCAAAACATACACATTTTCAGTGTACATTCAAGAAATGTATAACAAAAGATACACATTTTCAGTGTACATTCAAGAAATGTACATCAAAACAAACACATTTTCCTTGTACACTAAAGAAATGTACATCAAAACATACACATCTTCATTCTACATTCAAGAAATATACATCAAAACATACACATTTTCATTGTACATTCAAGAAATGTACATCAAAACATACACATTTTCATTGTACACTCAAGAAATGTACTTCAAAACATACACATTTTCAGTGTACATTCAAGAAATGTATATCAAAGCATACACATTTTCAGTGTACATTCAAGAAATGTACATCAAAACATACAAATTTTCATTGTATATACAAGAAATGTACACCAAAACATACACATTTTCATTGTACATTCAAAGAATGTACATCAAAACATACACATTTTCATTGTACATTCAAGAAATGTACATCAAAACACACACATTTTCAGTGTACATTCAAGAAATGTATATCAAAGCATACACATTTTCAGTGTACATTCAAGAAATGTACATCAAAACATACAAATTTTCATTGTATATACAAGAAATGTACATCAAAACATACACATTTTCAGTGTACATTCAAGAAATGTACATCAAAACATACACATTTTCATTGTATATACCAGAAATGTACATCAAAACATACACATTTTCATTGTATATACAAGAAATGTACATCAAAACATACACATTTTCAGTGTACATTCAAGAAATGTACATCTAAACATATACATTTTCATTGTTTATACAAGAAATGTACATCAAAACATACACATTTTCAGTGTACATTCAAGAAATGTATATCAAAACATACACATTTTCAGTATACATTTAAGAAATGTACATGAAAACATATACATTTTCATTGTACATTCAAGAAATGTATATCAAAACATACACACTTTCAGTGTACATTCAAGAAATGTACATCAAAACATACACATTTTCATTGTATATACAAGAAATGTACATCAAAACATACACATTTTCATTGTACACTAAAGAAATGTACATCAAAACATACACATTTTCAGTGTACATTCAAGAAATGTACATCAAAACATACACATTTTCATTGTATATACAGGAAATATATATCAAAACATACACATTTTCAGTGTACATTCAAGAAATGTACATCAAAAACTACACATTTTCATTGTATATTCAAGAAATGTGCATCAAAACATACACGTTTTCATTGTATATACCAGAAATGTACATCAAAACATACACATTTTCATTGTACATTCAAGAAATGTAGATCAAAACATACACATTTTCATTGTATATTCCAGAAATGTACATCAAAACATTCACATTTTCATTGTACATTCAAGAATTGTACATCAAAACATACACATTTTCATTGTACATTCAAGAAATGTACATCAAAACATACACACTTTGACTGCACATTCTAGAAATATACATCAAAACATACACATTTTCATTGCATATACCAGAAATGCACATCAAAACATACACATTTTCATTGTACATTCAAGAACTGTACATTAAAACATACACATTTTCAGATTACATTCAAGAAATGTACATTAAAACATACATTTTCAGTGTACATTCAAGAAATGTACATCAAAACATACACATTTTCAGTGTACATTCAAGAAATGTACATCAAAACATACACATTTTCATTGTATATACAAGAAATGTACATCAAAACATACACATTTTCATTGTACATTCAAGAAATGTACATCAAAACATACTTATTTTAATTGTACATTCAAGAAATGTACATCAAAACCTACACATTTACATTGTACATTCAAAGAATATACATCAAAACATACACATTTTCATTGTACATTCAAGAAATGTACATCAAATCACACACATTTTCAGTGTACATTCAAGAGATGTCTATCAAAACATACACATTTTCAGTGTACATTCAAGAAATGTACATCAAAACATACAAATTTACATTGTATATACAAGAAATGTACATCAAAACATACACATTTTCATTGTACATTAAAGAAATGTACATCAAAACCTACACATTTTCAGTGTACATTCAAGAAATGTACATCAAAACATACACATTTTCATTGTACACTCAAGAAATGTACATCAAAACATACACATTTTCAGTGTACATTCAAGAAATGTACATCAAAACATACACATTTTCATTGTATATACCAGAAATGTACATCAAAACATACACATTTTCATTGTATATACAAGAAATGTACATCAAAACATACACATTTTCAGTGTACATTCAAGAAATGTACATCAAAACATACACATTTTCAGTGTACATTCAAGAAATGTACATGAAAACATATACATTTTCATTGTACATTCAAGAAATGTATATCAAAATATACACATTTTCAGATTACATTCAAGAAATGTACATCCAAACATACACATTTTCATTGTATATACAAGAAATGTACATCAAAACATACACATTTTCAGTGTACATTCAAGAAATGTATATCAAAACATACACATTTTCAGTATACATTCAAGAAATGTACATGAAAACATATACAGTTTCATTGTACATTCAAGAAATGTATATCAAAACATACACACTTTCAGTGTACATTCAAGAAATGTACATCAAAACATACACATTTTCATTGTATATACAAGAAATGTACATCAAAACATACACATTTTCATTGTACACTAAAGAAATGTACATCAAAACATACACATTTTCATTGTACATTAAAGAAATGTACATCGAAACCTACACATTTTCAGTGTACATTCAAGAAATGTACATCAAAACATACACATTTTCAGTGTACATTCAAGAAATGTACATCAAAACATACACATTTTCATTGTATATACCAGAAATGTACATCAAAACATACACATTTTCATTGTATATACAAGAAATGTACATCAAAACATACACATTTTCAGTGTACATTCAAGAAATGTACATCAAAACATATACATTTTCATTGTAAATACAAGAAATGTACATCAAAACATACACATTTTCAGTGTACATTCAAGAAATGTACATGAAAACATATACATTTTCATTGTACATTCAAGAAATGTATATCAAAACATACACATTTTCAGATTACATTCATGAAATGTACATCAAAACATACACATTTTCATTGTATATACAAGAAATGTACATCAAAACATACACATCTTCATTGTACACTAAAGAAATGTACATCAAAACATACACATTTTCATTGTACATTCAAGAAATGTACATCAAAACATACACATTTTCATTGTACATTAAAGAAATGTACATCAAAACAGACACATTTTCATTGTACATTCAAGAAATGTGCATCAAAACACACACATTTTCATTGTACATTCAAGAAATGTACATCAAAAAATACACATTTTCATTGTACATTCAAGAAATGTACATCAAAACATACACATTTTCATTGTACATTAAAGAAATGTACATCAAAACAGACACATTTTCATTGTACGTTCAAGGAATGTACATCAAAACATACACATTTTCATTGTACATTCAAGAAATGTGCATCAAAACACACACATTTTCATTGTACACTCAAGAATTGTACATCAAAACATACACATTTTGAGTGTACATTCAAGAGAGATACATCAAAACATGCACATTTTCATTGTATATACCAGAAATGTACATCAAAACATACACATTTTCATTGTATATACAGGAAATATATATCAAAACATACACATTTTCGGTGTACATTCAAGAAATGTACATCAAAAACTACACATTTTCATTGTATATTCAAGAAATGTGCATCAAAACATACACGTTTTCATTGTATATACCAGAAAAGTACATCAAAACATACACATTTTCATTGTACATTCAAGAAATGTAGATCAAAACATACACATTTTCATTGTATATACCAGAAATGTACATCAAAACATTCACATTTTCATTGTACATTCAAGAAATGTACATCAAAACATACACATTTTCATTGTATATACCAGAATTGTACATCAAAACATACACATTTTCATTGTACATTCAAGAAATATACATCAAAACATACACATTTTCATTGCATATACCAGAAATGCACATCAAAACATACACATTTTCATTGTACATTCTAGAACTGTACATTAAAACATACACATTTTCAGTGTACATTCAAGAAATGTACATCAAAACATACACATTTTCAGTGTACATTCAAGAAATTTACATCAAAACATACACATTTTCATTGTATATACAAGAAATGTACATCAAAACATACACATTTTCATTGTACATTCAAGAAATGTACATCAAAACATACTTATTTTAATTGTACATTCAAGAAATGTACATCAAAACCTACACATTTACATTGTACATTCAAAGAATGTACATCAAAACATACACATTTTCATTGTACATTCAAGAAATGTACATCAAATCACACACATTTTCGGTGTACATTCAAGAAATGTATATCAAAACATACACATTTTCAGTGTACATTCAAGAAATGTACATCAAAACATACAAATTTACATTGTATATACAAGAAATGTACATCAAAACATACACATTTTCATTGTACATTAAAGAAATGTACATCAAAACCTACACATTTTCAGTGTACATTCAAGAAATGTACATCAAAACATACACATTTTCATTGTACATTAAAGAAATGTACATCAAAACCTACACATTTTCATTGTACACTCAAGAAATGTACATCAAAACATACACATTTTCAGTGTACATTCAAGAAATGTACATCAAAACATACACATTTTCATTGTATATACCAGAAATGTACATCAAAACATACACATTTTCATTGTATATACAAGAAATGTACATCAAAACATACACATTTTCAGTGTACATTCAAGAAATGTACATCAAAACATATACATTTTCATTGTATATACAAGAAATGTACATCAAAACATACACATTTTCAGTGTACATTCAAGAAATGTACATGAAAACATATACATTTTCATTGTACATTCAAGAAATGTATATCAAAACATACACATTTTCAGATTACATTCAAGAAATGTACATCAAAACATACACATTTTCATTGTATATACCAGAAATGTACATCAAAACATACACATTTTCAGTGTACATTCAGGAAATGTACATGAAAACATATACATTTTCATGGTATATACAAGAAATGTACATCAAGACATACACATTTTCAGTGTACATTCAAGAAATCTATATCAAAACATACACATTTTCAGTGTACATTCAAGAAATGTACATGAAAACATATACAGTTTCATTGTACATTCAAGAAATGTATATCAAAACATACACACTTTCAGTGTACATTCAAGAAATGTACATCAAAACATACACATTTTCATTGTATATACAAGAAATGTACATCAAAACATACACATTTTCATTGTACACTAAAGAAATGTACATCAAAACATACACATTTTCAGTGTACATTCAAGAAATGCACATCAAAACATACACATTTTCATTGTACATTCAAGAAATGTACATCAAAACATTCACATTTTCATTGTACACTCAAGAAATGTACATCAAAACATACACATTTTCATTGTACACTCAAGAAATGTACATCAAAACATACACTTTTTCATTGTACATTCAAGAGATGTATATCAAAACATACACATTTTCATTGTACATTCAAGAAATGTACATCAAAACATACACATTTTCAGTGTACATTCAAGAAATGTATAACAAAAGATACACATTTTCAGTGTACATTCAAGAAATGTACATCAAAACAAACACATTTTCCTTGTACACTAAAGAAATGTACATCAAAACATACACATCTTCATTCTACATTCAAGAAATATACATCAAAACATACACATTTTCATTGTACATTCAAGAAATGTACATCAAAACATACACATTTTCATTGTACACTCAAGAAATGTACTTCAAAACATACACATTTTCAGTGTACATTCAAGAAATGTATATCAAAGCATACACATTTTCAGTGTACATTCAAGAAATGTACATCAAAACATACAAATTTTCATTGTATATACAAGAAATGTACACCAAAACATACACATTTTCATTGTACATTCAAAGAATGTACATCAAAACATACACATTTTCATTGTACATTCAAGAAATGTACATCAAAACACACACATTTTCAGTGTACATTCAAGAAATGTATATCAAAGCATACACATTTTCAGTGTACATTCAAGAAATGTACATCAAAACATACAAATTTTCATTGTATATACAAGAAATGTACATCAAAACATACACATTTTCAGTGTACATTCAAGAAATGTACATCAAAACATACACATTTTCATTGTATATACCAGAAATGTACATCAAAACATACACATTTTCATTGTATATACAAGAAATGTACATCAAAACATACACATTTTCAGTGTACATTCAAGAAATGTACATCTAAACATATACATTTTCATTGTTTATACAAGAAATGTACATCAAAACATACACATTTTCAGTGTACATTCAAGAAATGTATATCAAAACATACACATTTTCAGTATACATTTAAGAAATGTACATGAAAACATATACATTTTCATTGTACATTCAAGAAATGTATATCAAAACATACACACTTTCAGTGTACATTCAAGAAATGTACATCAAAACATACACAATTTCATTGTATATACAAGAAATGTACATCAAAACATACACATTTTCATTGTACACTAAAGAAATGTACATCAAAACATACACATTTTCAGTGTACATTCAAGAAATGTACATCAAAACATACACATTTTCATTGTATATACAGGAAATATATATCAAAACATACACATTTTCAGTGTACATTCAAGAAATGTACATCAAAAACTACACATTTTCATTGTATATTCAAGAAATGTGCATCAAAACATACACGTTTTCATTGTATATACCAGAAATGTACATCAAAACATACACATTTTCATTGTACATTCAAGAAATGTAGATCAAAACATACACATTTTCATTGTATATTCCAGAAATGTACATCAAAACATTCACATTTTCATTGTACATTCAAGAATTGTACATCAAAACATACACATTTTCATTGTACATTCAAGAAATGTACATCAAAACATACACACTTTGACTGCACATTCTAGAAATATACATCAAAACATACACATTTTCATTGCATATACCAGAAATGCACATCAAAACATACACATTTTCATTGTACATTCAAGAACTGTACATTAAAACATACACATTTTCAGATTACATTCAAGAAATGTACATTAAAACATACATTTTCAGTGTACATTCAAGAAATGTACATCAAAACATACACATTTTCAGTGTACATTCAAGAAATGTACATCAAAACATACACATTTTCATTGTATATACAAGAAATGTACATCAAAACATACACATTTTCATTGTACATTCAAGAAATGTACATCAAAACATACTTATTTTAATTGTACATTCAAGAAATGTACATCAAAACCTACACATTTACATTGTACATTCAAAGAATATACATCAAAACATACACATTTTCATTGTACATTCAAGAAATGTACATCAAATCACACACATTTTCAGTGTACATTCAAGAGATGTCTATCAAAACATACACATTTTCAGTGTACATTCAAGAAATGTACATCAAAACATACAAATTTACATTGTATATACAAGAAATGTACATCAAAACATACACATTTTCATTGTACATTAAAGAAATGTACATCAAAACCTACACATTTTCAGTGTACATTCAAGAAATGTACATCAAAACATACACATTTTCATTGTACACTCAAGAAATGTACATCAAAACATACACATTTTCAGTGTACATTCAAGAAATGTACATCAAAACATACACATTTTCATTGTATATACCAGAAATGTACATCAAAACATACACATTTTCATTGTATATACAAGAAATGTACATCAAAACATACACATTTTCAGTGTACATTCAAGAAATGTACATCAAAACATACACATTTTCAGTGTACATTCAAGAAATGTACATGAAAACATATACATTTTCATTGTACATTCAAGAAATGTATATCAAAATATACACATTTTCAGATTACATTCAAGAAATGTACATCCAAACATACACATTTTCATTGTATATACAAGAAATGTACATCAAAACATACACATTTTCAGTGTACATTCAAGAAATGTATATCAAAACATACACATTTTCAGTATACATTCAAGAAATGTACATGAAAACATATACAGTTTCATTGTACATTCAAGAAATGTATATCAAAACATACACACTTTCAGTGTACATTCAAGAAATGTACATCAAAACATACACATTTTCATTGTATATACAAGAAATGTACATCAAAACATACACATTTTCATTGTACACTAAAGAAATGTACATCAAAACATACACATTTTCATTGTACATTCAAGAAATGTAGATCAAAACATACACATTTTCAGTGTACATTCAAGAAATGCACATCAAAACATACACATTTCCATTGTACATTCAAGAAATGTAGATCAAAACATACACAGTTTCATTGTACATTCAAGAAATGTACATCAAAACATACACATTTTCATTGTACACTCAAGAAATGTACATCAAAACATACACATTTTCATTGTACACTCAAGAAATGTACATCAAAACATACACTTTTTCATTGTACGTTCAAGAAATGTATATCAAAACATACACATTTTCATTGTACATTCAAGAAATGTACATCAAAGCATACACATTTTCAGTGTACATTCAAGAAATGTATATCAAAAAATACACATTTTCAGTGTACATTCAAGAAATGTAGATCAAAAATAACACATTTTCCTTGTACACTAAACAAATGTACATCAAAACATACACACTTTCATTCTACATTCAAGAAATATACATCAAAACATACACATTTTCATTGTACATTAAAGAAATGTACATCAAAACCTACACATTTTCAGTGTACATTCAAGAAATGTACATCAAAACATACACATTTTCATTGTACACTCAAGAAATGTACATCAAAACATACACATTTTCAGTGTACATTCAAGAAATGTACATCAAAACATACACATTTTCATTGTATATACCAGAAATGTACATCAAAACATACACATTTTCATTGTATATACAAGAAATGTACATCAAAACATACACATTTTCAGTGTACATTCAAGAAATGTACATCAAAACATACACATTTTCAGTGTACATTCAAGAAATGTACATGAAAACATATACATTTTCATTGTACATTCAAGAAATGTATATCAAAATATACACATTTTCAGATTACATTCAAGAAATGTACATCCAAACATACACATTTTCATTGTATATACAAGAAATGTACATCAAAACATACACATTTTCAGTGTACATTCAAGAAATGTATATCAAAACATACACATTTTCAGTATACATTCAAGAAATGTACATGAAAACATATACAGTTTCATTGTACATTCAAGAAATGTATATCAAAACATACACACTTTCAGTGTACATTCAAGAAATGTACATCAAAACATACACATTTTCATTGTATATACAAGAAATGTACATCAAAACATACACATTTTCATTGTACACTAAAGAAATGTACATCAAAACATACACATTTTCATTGTACATTCAAGAAATGTAGATCAAAACATACACATTTTCAGTGTACATTCAAGAAATGCACATCAAAACATACACATTTCCATTGTACATTCAAGAAATGTAGATCAAAACATACACAGTTTCATTGTACATTCAAGAAATGTACATCAAAACATACACATTTTCATTGTACACTCAAGAAATGTACATCAAAACATACACATTTTCATTGTACACTCAAGAAATGTACATCAAAACATACACTTTTTCATTGTACGTTCAAGAAATGTATATCAAAACATACACATTTTCATTGTACATTCAAGAAATGTACATCAAAGCATACACATTTTCAGTGTACATTCAAGAAATGTATATCAAAAAATACACATTTTCAGTGTACATTCAAGAAATGTAGATCAAAAATAACACATTTTCCTTGTACACTAAACAAATGTACATCAAAACATACACACTTTCATTCTACATTCAAGAAATATACATCAAAACATACACATTTTCATTGTACATTCAAGAAATGTACATCAAAACATACACATTTTCATTGTACATTCAAGAAATGTACATCAAAACATACACATTTTCATTGTACACTCAAGAAATGTATATCAAAACATACACAGTTTCAGTGTACATTCAAGAAATGTACATCAAAACATACACATTTTCATTGTACATTCAAAGAATGTACATCAAAACATACACATTTTCATTGTACATTCAAGAAATGTACCTCAAAACACACACATTTTCAGTGTACATTCAAGAAATGTATATCAAAGCATACACATTTTCAGTGTACATTCAAGAAATGTACATCAAAACATACAAATTTTCATTGTATATACAAGAAATGTACATCAAAACATACACATTTTCATTGTACATTAAAGAAATGTACATCAAAACCTACACATTTTCAGTGTACATTCAAGAAATGTACATCAAAACATACACATTTTCAGTGTACATTCAAGAAATGTACATCAAAACATACACATTTTCATTGTATATACCAGAAATGTACATCAAAACATACACATTTTCATTGTATATACAAGAAATGTACATCAAAACATACACATTTTCAGTGTACATTCAAGAAATGTACATCAAAACATATACATTTTCATTGTATATACAAGAAATGTACATCAAAACATACACATTTTCAGTGTACATTCAAGAAATGTATATCAAAACATACACATTTTCAGTATACATTTAAGAAATGTACATGAAAACATATACATTTTCATTGTACATTAAAGAAATGTATATCAAAACATACACACTTTCACTGTACATTCAAGAAATGTACATCAAAACATACACATTTTCAGTGTACATTCAAGAAATGTACATCAAAACATACACATTTTCATTGTACATTAAAGAAATGTACATCAAAACAGACACATTTTCATTGTACGTTCAAGGAATGTACATCAAAACATACACATTTTCATTGTACATTCAAGAAATGTGCATCAAAACACACACATTTTCATTGTACACTCAAGAATTGTACATCAAAACATACACATTTTGAGTGTACATTCAAGAGAGATACATCAAAACATGCACATTTTCATTGTATATACCAGAAATGTACATCAAAACATACACATTTTCATTGTATATACAGGAAATATATATCAAAACATACACATTTTCGGTGTACATTCAAGAAATGTACATCAAAAACTACACATTTTCATTGTATATTCAAGAAATGTGCATCAAAACATACACGTTTTCATTGTATATACCAGAAAAGTACATCAAAACATACACATTTTCATTGTACATTCAAGAAATGTAGATCAAAACATACACATTTTCATTGTATATACCAGAAATGTACATCAAAACATTCACATTTTCATTGTACATTCAAGAAATGTACATCAAAACATACACATTTTCATTGTATATACCAGAATTGTACATCAAAACATACACATTTTCATTGTACATTCAAGAAATATACATCAAAACATACACATTTTCATTGCATATACCAGAAATGCACATCAAAACATACACATTTTCATTGTACATTCTAGAACTGTACATTAAAACATACACATTTTCAGTGTACATTCAAGAAATGTACATCAAAACATACACATTTTCAGTGTACATTCAAGAAATTTACATCAAAACATACACATTTTCATTGTATATACAAGAAATGTACATCAAAACATACACATTTTCATTGTACATTCAAGAAATGTACATCAAAACATACTTATTTTAATTGTACATTCAAGAAATGTACATCAAAACCTACACATTTACATTGTACATTCAAAGAATGTACATCAAAACATACACATTTTCATTGTACATTCAAGAAATGTACATCAAATCACACACATTTTCAGTGTACATTCAAGAAATGTATATCAAAACATACACATTTTCAGTGTACATTCAAGAAATGTACATCAAAACATACAAATTTACATTGTATATACAAGAAATGTACATCAAAACATACACATTTTCATTGTACATTAAAGAAATGTACATCAAAACCTACACATTTTCAGTGTACATTCAAGAAATGTACATCAAAACATACACATTTTCATTGTACATTAAAGAAATGTACATCAAAACCTACACATTTTCATTGTACACTCAAGAAATGTACATCAAAACATACACATTTTCAGTGTACATTCAAGAAATGTACATCAAAACATACACATTTTCATTGTATATACCAGAAATGTACATCAAAACATACACATTTTCATTGTATATACAAGAAATGTACATCAAAACATACACATTTTCAGTGTACATTCAAGAAATGTACATCAAAACATATACATTTTCATTGTATATACAAGAAATGTACATCAAAACATACACATTTTCAGTGTACATTCAAGAAATGTACATGAAAACATATACATTTTCATTGTACATTCAAGAAATGTATATCAAAACATACACATTTTCAGATTACATTCAAGAAATGTACATCAAAACATACACATTTTCATTGTATATACCAGAAATGTACATCAAAACATACACATTTTCAGTGTACATTCAAGAAATGTACATGAAAACATATACATTTTCATGGTATATACAAGAAATGTACATCAAGACATACACATTTTCAGTGTACATTCAAGAAATCTATATCAAAACATACACATTTTCAGTGTACATTCAAGAAATGTACATGAAAACATATACAGTTTCATTGTACATTCAAGAAATGTATATCAAAACATACACACTTTCAGTGTACATTCAAGAAATGTACATCAAAACATACACATTTTCATTGTATATACAAGAAATGTACATCAAAACATACACATTTTCATTGTACACTAAAGAAATGTACATCAAAACATACACATTTTCAGTGTACATTCAAGAAATGCACATCAAAACATACACATTTTCATTGTACATTCAAGAAATGTAGATCAAAACATACACATTTTCATTGTACATTCAAGAAATGTACATCAAAACATTCACATTTTCATTGTACACTCAAGAAATGTACATCGAAACATACACATTTTCATTGTACACTCAAGAAATGTACATCAAAACATACACTTTTTCATTGTACATTCAAGAGATGTATATAAAAACATACACATTTTCATTGTACATTCAAGAAATGTACATCAAAACATACACATTTTCAGTGTACATTCAAGAAATGTATAACAAAAAATACACATTTTCAGTGTACATTCAAGAAATGTACATCAAAACAAACACATTTTCCTTGTACACTAAAGAAATGTACATCAAAACATACACATCTTCATTCTACATTCAAGAAATATACATCAAAACATACACATTTTCATTGTACATTCAAGAAATGTACATCAGAACATACACATTTTCATTGTACACTCAAGAAATGTACTTCAAAACATACACATTTTCAGTGTACATTCAAGAAATGTATATCAAAGCATACACATTTTCAGTGTACATTCAAGAAATGTACATCAAAACATACAAATTTTCATTGTATATACAAGAAATGTACACCAAAACATACACATTTTCATTGTACATTCAAAGAATGTACATCAAAACATACACATTTTCATTGTACATTCAAGAAATGTACATCAAAACACACACATTTTCAGTGTACATTCAAGAAATGTATATCAAAGCATACACATTTTCAGTGTACATTCAAGAAATGTACATCAAAACATACAAATTTTCATTGTATATACAAGAAATGTACATCAAAACATACACATTTTCAGTGTACATTCAAGAAATGTACATCAAAACATACACATTTTCATTGTATATACCAGAAATGTACATCAAAACATACACATTTTCATTGTATATACAAGAAATGTACATCAAAACATACACATTTTCAGTGTACATTCAAGAAATGTACATCTAAACATATACATTTTCATTGTTTATACAAGAAATGTACATCAAAACATACACATTTTCAGTGTACATTCAAGAAATGTATATCAAAACATACACATTTTCAGTATACATTTAAGAAATGTACATGAAAACATATACATTTTCAATGTACATTCAAGAAATGTATATCAAAACATACACACTTTCAGTGTACATTCAAGAAATGTACATCAAAACATACACATTTTCATTGTATATACAAGAAATGTACATCAAAACATACACATTTTCATTGTACACTAAAGAAATGTACATCAAAACATACACATTTTCAGTGTACATTCAAGAAATGTACATCAAAACATACACATTTTCATTGTATATACAGGAAATATATATCAAAACATACACATTTTCAGTGTACATTCAAGAAATGCACATCAAAAACTACACATTTTCATTGTATATTCAAGAAATGTGCATCAAAACATACACGTTTTCATTGTATATACCAGAAATGTACATCAAAACATACACATTTTCATTGTACATTCAAGAAATGTAGATCAAAACATACACATTTTCATTGTATATTCCAGAAATGTACATCAAAACATTCACATTTTCATTGTACATTCAAGAATTGTACATCAAAACATACACATTTTCATTGTACATTCAAGAAATGTACATCAAAACATACACACTTTGACTGCACATTCTAGAAATATACATCAAAACATACACATTTTCATTGCATATACCAGAAATGCACATCAAAACATACACATTTTCATTGTACATTCAAGAACTGTACATTAAAACATACACATTTTCAGATTACATTCAAGAAATGTACATTAAAACATACACATTTTCAGTGTACATTCAAGAAATGTACATCAAAACATACACATTTTCAGTGTACATTCAAGAAATGTACATCAAAACATACACATTTTCATTGTATATACAAGAAATGTACATCAAAACATACACATTTTCATTGTACATTCAAGAAGTGTACATCAAAACATACTTATTTTAATTGTACATTCAAGAAATGTACATCAAAACCTACACATTTACATTGTACATTCAAAGAATATACATCAAAACATACACATTTTCATTGTACATTCAAGAAATGTACATCAAATCACACACATTTTCAGTGTACATTCAAGAGATGTATATCAAAACATACACATTTTCAGTGTACATTCAAGAAATGTACATCAAAACATACAAATTTACATTGTATATACAAGAAATGTACATCAAAACATACACATTTTCATTGTACATTAAAGAAATGTACATCAAAACCTACACATTTTCAGTGTACATTCAAGAAATGTACATCAAAACATACACATTTTCATTGTACACTCAAGAAATGTACATCAAAACATACACATTTTCAGTGTACATTCAAGAAATGTACATCAAAACATACACATTTTCATTGTATATACCAGAAATGTACATCAAAACATACACATTTTCATTGTATATACAAGAAATGTACATCAAAACATACACATTTTCAGTGTACATTCAAGAAATGTACATCAAAACATACACATTTTCAGTGTACATTCAAGAAATGTACATGAAAACATATACATTTTCATTGTACATTCAAGAAATGTATATCAAAATATACACATTTTCAGATTACATTCAAGAAATGTACATCCAAACATACACATTTTCATTGTATATACAAGAAATGTACATCAAAACATACACATTTTCAGTGTACATTCAAGAAATGTATATCAAAACATACACATTTTCAGTATACATTCAAGAAATGTACATGAAAACATATACAGTTTCATTGTACATTCAAGAAATGTATATCAAAACATACACACCTTCAGTGTACATTCAAGAAATGTACATCAAAACATACACATTTTCATTGTATATACAAGAAATGTACATCAAAACATACACATTTTCATTGTACACTAAAGAAATGTACATCAAAACATACACATTTTCATTGTACATTCAAGAAATGTAGATCAAAACATACACATTTTCAGTGTACATTCAAGAAATGCACATCAAAACATACACATTTCCATTGTACATTCAAGAAATGTAGATCAAAACATACACATTTTCATTGTACATTCAAGAAATGTACATCAAAACATACACATTTTCATTGTACACTCAAGAAATGTACATCAAAACATACACATTTTCATTGTACACTCAAGAAATGTACATCAAAACATACACTTTTTCATTGTACATTCAAGAAATGTATATCAAAACATACACATTTTCATTGTACATTCAAGAAATGTACATCAAAACATACACATTTTCAGTGTACATTCAAGAAATGTATAACAAAAAATACACATTTTCAGTGTACATTCAAGAAATGTACATCAAAAATAACACATTTTCCTTGTACACTAAACAAATGTACATCAAAACATACACATTTTCATTCTACATTCAAGAAATATACATCAAAACATACACATTTTCATTGTACATTCAAGAAATGTACATCAAAACATACACATTTTCATTGTACATTCAAGAAATGTACATCAAAACATACACATTTTCATTGTACACTCAAGAAATGTATATCAAAACATACACAGTTTCAGTGTACATTCAAGAAATGTACATCAAAACATACACATTTTCATTGTACATTCAAAGAATGTACATCAAAACATACACATTTTCATTGTACATTCAAGAAATGTACATCAAAACACACACATTTTCAGTGTACATTCAAGAAATGTATATCAAAGCATACACATTTTCAGTGTACATTCAAGAAATGTACATCAAAACATACAAATTTTCATTGTATATACAAGAAATGTACATCAAAACATACACATTTTCATTGTACATTAAAGAAATGTACATCAAAACCTACACATTTTCAGTGTACATTCAAGAAATGTACATCAAAACATACACATTTTCAGTGTACATTCAAGAAATGTACATCAAAACATACACATTTTCATTGTATATACCAGAAATGTACATCAAAACATACACATTTTCATTGTATATACAAGAAATGTACATCAAAACATACACATTTTCAGAGTACATTCAAGAAATGTACATCAAAACATATACATTTTCATTGTATATACAAGAAATGTACATCAAAACATACACATTTTCAGTGTACATTCAAGAAATGTATATCAAAACATACACATTTTCAGTATACATTTAAGAAATGTACATGAAAACATATACATTTTCATTGTACATTAAAGAAATGTATATCAAAACATACACACTTTCACTGTACATTCAAGAAATGTACATCAAAACATACACATTTTCAGTGTACATTCAAGAAATGTACATCAAAACATACACATTTTCATTGTACATTCAAGAAATGTAGATCAAAACATACACAATTTCATTATACATTCAAGAAATGTACATCAAAACATACACATTTTCATTGTATATACAAGAAATATATATGAAAACATACACATTTTCAGTGTACATTCAAGAAATGTACATCAAAAACTACACATTTTCATTGTATATTCAAGAAACTTACATCAAAACATACACATTTTCATTGTATATACCAGAAATGTACATCAAAACATACACATTTTCATTGTACATTCAAGAAATGTACATCAAAACATACACATTTTGACTGCACATTCTAGAAATATACATCAAAACATACACATTTTCATTGCATATACCAGAAATGCACATCAAAACATACACATTTTCATTGTACATTCTAGAACTGTACATTAAAACATACACATTTTCAGTGTACATTCAAGAAATGTACATCAAAACATACACATTTTCAGTGTACATTCAAGAAATGTACATCAAAACATACACATTTTCATTGTATATACAAGAAATGTACATCAAAACATACACATTTTCATTGTACATTCAAGAAATGTACATCATAACATACTTATTTTAATTGTACATTCAAGAAATGTACATAAAAACCTACACATTTACATTGTACACTCAAAGAATGTACATCAAAACATACACATTTTCATTGTACATTCAAGAAATGTACATCAAATCACACACATTTTCAGTGTACATTCAAGAAATGTGTATCAAAACATACACATTTTCAGTGTACATTGAAGAAATGTACATCAAAACATACAAATTTACATTGTATATACAAGAAATGTACATCAAAACATGCACATTTTCATTGTACATTAAAGAAATGTACATCAAAACCTACACATTTTCAGTGTACATTCAAGAAATGTACATCAAAACATACACATTTTCATTCTACATTAAAGAAATGTACATCAAAACCTACACATTTTCATTGTACACTCAAGAAATGTACATCAAAACATACACATTTTCAGTGTACATTCAAGAAATGTACATCAAAACATACACATTTTCATTGTATATACCAGACATGTACATCAAAACATACACATTTTCATTGTATATACAAGAAATGTACATCAAAACATACACATTTTGAGTGTACATTCAAGAAATGTACATCAAAACATATACATTTTCATTGTATATACAAGAAATGTACATGAAAACATATACATTTTCATTGTACCTTCAAGAAATGTATATCAAAACATACACATTTTCAGATTACATTCAAGAAATGTACATCAAAACATACACATTTTCATTGTATATACAAGAAATGTACATCAAATCATACACATTTTCAGTGTACATTCAAGAAATGTACATCAAAACATATTCATTTTCATTGTATATACAAGAAATGTACATCAAAACATACACATTTTCAGTGTACATTCAAGAAATGTATATCAAAACATACACATTTTCAGTATACATTCAAGAAATGTACATGAAAACATATACATTTTCATTGTACATTCAAGAAATGTATATCAAAACATACACATTTTCAGATTACATTCAAGAAATGTACATCAAAACATACACATCTTCATTGTATATACAAGAAATGTACATCAAATCATACACATTTTCAGTGTACATTCAAGAAATGTACATCAAAACATATTCATTTTCATTGTATATACAAGAAATGTACATCAAAACATACACATTTTCATTGTACATTAAAGAAATGTACATCAAAACCTACACATTTTCAGTGTACATTCAAGAAATGTATATCAAAACATACACATTTTCAGTATACATTCAAGAAATGTACATGAAAACATATACATTTTCATTGTACATTCAAGAAATGTATATCAAAACATACACATTTTCAGATTACATTCAAGAAATGTACATCAAAACATACACATTTTCATTGTATATACATGAAATGTACATCAAATCATACACATTTTCAGTGTACATTCAAGAAATGTACATCCAAACATACACATTTTCATTGTATATACAAGAAATGTACATCAAAACATACACATTTTCAGTGTACATTCAAGAAATGTATATCAAAACATACACATTTTCAGTATACATTCAAGAAATGTACATGAAAACATATACAGTTTCATTGTACATTCAAGAAATGTATATCAAAACATACACACTTTCAGTGTACATTCAAGAAATGTACATCAAAACATACACATTTTCATTGTATATACAAGAAATGTACATCAAAACATACACATTTTCATTGTACACTAAAGAAATGTACATCAAAACATACACATTTTCATTGTACATTCAAGAAATGTAGATCAAAACATACACATTTTCAGTGTACATTCAAGAAATGCACATCAAAACATACACATTTCCATTGTACATTCAAGAAATGTAGATCAAAACATACACATTTTCATTGTACATTCAAGAAATGTACTTCAAAGCATACACATTTTCATTGTACACTCAAGAAATGTACATCAAAACATACACATTTTCATTGTACACTCAAGAAATGTACATCAAAACATACACTTTTTCATTGTACATTCAAGAAATGTATATCAAAACATACACATTTTCATTGTACATTCAAGAAATGTACATCAAAACATACACATTTTCAGTGTACATTCAAGAAATGTATAACAAAAAATACACATTTTCAGTGTACATTCAAGAAATGTACATCAAAAATAACACATTTTCCTTGTACACTAAACAAATGTACATCAAAACATACACATTTTCATTCTACATTCAAGAAATATACATCAAAACATACACATTTTCATTGTACATTCAAGAAATGTACATCAAAACATACACATTTTCATTGTACATTCAAGAAATGTACATCAAAACATACACATTTTCATTGTACACTCAAGAAATGTATATCAAAACATACACAGTTTCAGTGTACATTCAAGAAATGTACATCAAAACATACACATTTTCATTGTACATTCAAAGAATGTACATCAAAACATACACATTTTCATTGTACATTCAAGAAATGTACATCAAAACACACACATTTTCAGTGTACATTCAAGAAATGTATATCAAAGCATACACATTTTCAGTGTACATTCAAGAAATGTACATCAAAACATACAAATTTTCATTGTATATACAAGAAATGTACATCAAAACATACACATTTTCATTGTACATTAAAGAAATGTACATCAAAACCTACACATTTTCAGTGTACATTCAAGAAATGTACATCAAAACATACACATTTTCAGTGTACATTCAAGAAATGTACATCAAAACATACACATTTTCATTGTATATACCAGAAATGTACATCAAAACATACACATTTTCATTGTATATACAAGAAATGTACATCAAAACATACACATTTTCAGAGTACATTCAAGAAATGTACATCAAAACATATACATTTTCATTGTATATACAAGAAATGTACATCAAAACATACACATTTTCAGTGTACATTCAAGAAATGTATATCAAAACATACACATTTTCAGTATACATTTAAGAAATGTACATGAAAACATATACATTTTCATTGTACATTAAAGAAATGTATATCAAAACATACACACTTTCACTGTACATTCAAGAAATGTACATCAAAACATACACATTTTCAGTGTACATTCAAGAAATGTACATCAAAACATACACATTTTCATTGTACATTCAAGAAATGTAGATCAAAACATACACAATTTCATTATACATTCAAGAAATGTACATCAAAACATACACATTTTCATTGTATATACAAGAAATATATATGAAAACATACACATTTTCAGTGTACATTCAAGAAATGTACATCAAAAACTACACATTTTCATTGTATATTCAAGAAACTTACATCAAAACATACACATTTTCATTGTATATACCAGAAATGTACATCAAAACATACACATTTTCATTGTACATTCAAGAAATGTACATCAAAACATACACATTTTGACTGCACATTCTAGAAATATACATCAAAACATACACATTTTCATTGCATATACCAGAAATGCACATCAAAACATACACATTTTCATTGTACATTCTAGAACTGTACATTAAAACATACACATTTTCAGTGTACATTCAAGAAATGTACATCAAAAAATACACATTTTCAGTGTACACTCAAGAAATGTACATCAAAACATACACATTTTCATTGTACATTCCAGAAATGTACATCAAATCACACACATTTTCAGTGTACATTCAAGAAATGTGTATCAAAACATACACATTTTCAGTGTACATTGAAGAAATGTACATCAAAACATACAAATTTACATTGTATATACGAGAAATGTACATCAAAACATGCACATTTTCATTGTACATTAAAGAAATGTACATCAAAACCTACACATTTTCAGTGTACATTCAAGAAATGTACATCAAAACATACACATTTTCATTGTACATTAAAGAAATGTACATCAAAACCTACACATTTTCATTGTACACTCAAGAAATGTACATCAAAACATACACATTTTCAGTGTACATTCAAGAAATGTACATCAAAACATACACATTTTCATTGTATATACCAGACATGTACATCAAAACATACACATTTTCATTGTATATACAAGAAATGTACATCAAAACATACACATTTTGAGTGTACATTCAAGAAATGTACATCAAAACATATACATTTTCGTTGTATATACAAGAAATGTACATGAAAACATATACATTTTCATTGTACCTTCAAGAAATGTATATCAAAACATACACATTTTCAGATTACATTCAAGAAATGTACATCAAAACATACACATTTTCATTGTATATACAAGAAATGTACATCAAATCATACACATTTTCAGTGTACATTCAAGAAATGTACATCAAAACATATTCATTTTCATTGTATATACAAGAAATGTACATCAAAACATACACATTTTCAGTGTACATTCAAGAAATGTATATCAAAACATACACATTTTCAGTATACATTCAAGAAATGTACATGAAAACATATACATTTTCATTGTACATTCAAGAAATGTATATCAAAACATACACATTTTCAGATTACATTCAAGAAATGTACATCAAAACATACACATCTTCATTGTATATACAAGAAATGTACATCAAATCATACACATTTTCAGTGTACATTCAAGAAATGTACATCAAAACATATTCATTTTCATTGTATATACAAGAAATGTACATCAAAACATACACATTTTCATTGTACATTAAAGAAATGTACATCAAAACCTACACATTTTCAGTGTACATTCAAGAAATGTATATCAAAACATACACATTTTCAGTATACATTCAAGAAATGTACATGAAAACATATACATTTTCATTGTACATTCAAGAAATGTATATCAAAACATACACATTTTCAGATTACATTCAAGAAATGTACATCAAAACATACACATTTTCATTGTATATACAAGAAATGTACATCAAATCATACACATTTTCAGTGTACATTCAAGAAATGTACATCAAAACATATTCATTTTCATTGTATATACAAGAAATGTACATCAAAACATACACATTTTCATTGTACATTAAAGAAATGTACATCAAAACCTACACATTTTCAGTGTAGATTCAAGAAATGTACATCAAAACATACACATTTTCATTGTACACTCAAGAAATGTACATCAAAACATACACATTTTCAGTGTACATTCAAGAAATGTACATCAAAACATACACATTTTCATTGTATATGCCAGAAATGTACATCAAAACATACACATTTTCATTGTATATACAAGAAATGTACATCAAAACATACACATTTTCAGTGTACATTCAAGAAATGTACATCAAAACATATACATTTTCATTGTATATACAAGAAACGTACATCAAAACATACACATTTTCAGTGTACATTCAAGAAATGTACATGAAAACATATACATTTTCATTGTACATTCAAGAAATGTATATCAAAACATACACATTTTCAGATTACATTCAAGAAATGTACATCCAAACATACACATTTTCATTGTATATACAAGAAATGTACATCAAAACATACACATTTTCAGTGTACATTCAAGAAATGTACATCAAAACATATACATTTTCATTGTATATACAAGAAATGTACATCAAAACATACACATTTTCAGTGTACATTCAAGAAATGTATATCAAAACATACACATTTTCAGTATACATTCAAGAAATGTACATGAAAACATACACATTTTCAGTGTACATTCAAGAAATGTACATCAAAACATACACATGTTCATTGTATATACAAGAAATGTACATCAAGACATACACATTTTCATTGTACACTAAAGAAATGTACATCAAAACATACACATTTTCAGTGTACATTCAAGAAATGCACATCAAAACATACACATTTCCATTGTACATTCAAGAAATGTAGATCAAAACATACACATTTTCATTGTACATTCAAGAAATGTACATCAAAACATACACATTTTCATTGTACATTCAAGAAATGTACATCAAAACATACACATTTTCAGTGTACATTCAAGAAATGTATAACAAAAAATACACATTTTCAGTGTACACTCAAGAAATGTACATCAAAACATACACATTTTCATTGTACATTCAAAGAATGTACATTAAAACATACACATTTTCATTGTACATTCAAGAAATGTACATCAAAACATACACATTTTCAGTGTACATTCAAGAAATGTACATCAAAAATAACACATTTTCCTTGTACACTAAACAAATGTACATCAAAACATACACATTTTCATTCTACATTCAAGAAATATACATCAAAACATACACATTTTCATTGTACATTCAAGAAATGTACATCAAAACATACACATTTTCAGTGTACATTCAAGAAATGTATAACAAAAAATACACATTTTCAGTGTACACTCAAGAAATGTACATCAAAACATACACATTTTCATTTTACATTCAAAGAATGTACATTAAAACATACACATTTTCATTGTACATTCAAGAAATGTACATCAAAACATACAGATTTTCAGTGTACATTCAAGAAATGTACATCAAAAATAACACATTTTCCTTGTACACTAAACAAATGTACATCAAAACATACACATTTTCATTCTACATTCAAGAAATATACATCAAAACATACACATTTTCATTGTACATTCAAGAAATGTACATCAAAACATACACATTTTCATTGTACACTCAAGAAATGTACATCAAAACATACACATTTTCATTGTACATTCAAGAAATGTACATCAAAACATACACATCTTCATTGTACACTCAAGAAATGTATATCAAAACATACACAGTTTCAGTGTACATTCAAGAAATGTACATCAAAACATACACATTTTCATTGTACATTCAAAGAATGTACATTAAAACATACACATTTTCATTGTACATTCAAGAAATGTACATCAAAACACACACATTTTCAGTGTAGATTCAAGAAATGTATATCAAAGCATACACATTTTCAGTGTACATTCAAGAAATGTACATCAAAACATACAAATTTTCATTGTATATACAAGAAATGTACATCAAAGCATACACATTTTCATTCTACATTAAAGAAATGTACATCAAAACCTACACATTTTCAGTGTACATTCAAGAAATGTACATCAAAACATACACATTTTCATTGTACACTCAAGAAGTGTACATCAAAACATACACATTTTCAGTGTACATTCAAGAAATGTACATCAAAACATACACATTTTCATTGTATATACCAGAAATGTACATCAAAACATACACATTTTCATTGTATATACAAGAAATGTACATCAAAACATACACATTTTCAGTGTACATTCAAGAAATGTACATCAAAACATATACATTTTCATTGTATATACAAGAAATGTACATCAAAACATACACATTTTCAGTGTACATTCAAGAAATGTATATCAAAACATACACATTTTCAGTATACATTTAAGAAATGTACATGAAAACATATACATTTTCATTGTACATTAAAGAAATGTATATCAAAACATACACACTTTCACTGTACATTCAAGAAATGTACATCAAGACATACACATTTTCATTGTACATTCAAGAAATGTAGATCAAAACATACACATTTTCATTGTACATTCAAGAAATGTACATCAAAACATACACATTTTCATTGTATATACAAGAAATATATATGAAAACTAACACATTTTCAGTGTACATTCAAGAAATGTACATCAAAAACTACACATTTTCATTGTATATTCAAGAAACTTACATCAAAACATACACATTTTCATTGTATATACCAGAAATGTACATCAAAACATACACATTTTCATTGTACATTCAAGAAATGTACATCAAAACATACACATTTTGACTGCACATTCTAGAAATATACATCAAAACATACACATTTTCATTGCATATACCAGAAATGCACATCAAAACATACACATTTTCATTGTAGATTCTAGAACTGTACATTAAAACATACACATTTTCAGTGTACATTCAAGAAATGTACATCAAAACATACACATTTTCAGTGTACATTCAAGAAATGTACATCAAAACATACACATTTTCATTGTATATACAAGAAATGTACATCAAAACATACACATTTTCATTGTAGATTCAAGAAATGTACATCAAAACATACTTAAATTGTACATTCAAGAAATGTACATCAAAACCTACACATTTACATTGTACATTCAAAGAATGTACATCAAAACATACACATTTTCATTGTACATTCAAGAAATGTACATCAAATCACACACATTTTCAGTGTACATTCAAGAAATGTATATCAAAACATACACATTTTCAGTGTACATTCAAGAAATGTACATCAAAACATACAAATTTACATTGTATATACAAGAAATGTACATCAAAACATGCACATTTTCATTGTACATTAAAGAAATGTACATCAAAGCCTACACACTTTCAGTGTACATTCAAGAAATGTACATCAAAACATACACATTTTCATTGTACATTAAAGAAATGTACATCAAAACCTACACATTTTCAGTGTACATTCAAGAAATGTACATCAAATCATACACATTTTCAGTGTACATTCAAGAAATGTACATCAAAACATATTCATTTTCATTGTATATACAAGAAATGTACATCAAAACATACACATTTTCAGTGTACATTCAAGAAATGTATATCAAAACATACACATTTTCAGTATACATTCAAGAAATGTACATGAAAACATATACATTTTCATTGTACATTCAAGAAATGTATATCAAAACATACACATTTTCAGATTACATTCAAGAAATGTACATCAAAACATACACATCTTCATTGTATATACAAGAAATGTACATCAAATCATACACATTTTCAGTGTACATTCAAGAAATGTACATCAAAACATATTCATTTTCATTGTATATACAAGAAATGTACATCAAAACATACACATTTTCATTGTACATTAAAGAAATGTACATCAAAACCTACACATTTTCAGTGTACATTCAAGAAATGTATATCAAAACATACACATTTTCAGTATACATTCAAGAAATGTACATGAAAACATATACATTTTCATTGTACATTCAAGAAATGTATATCAAAACATACACATTTTCAGATTACATTCAAGAAATGTACATCAAAACATACACATTTTCATTGTATATACAAGAAATGTACATCAAATCATACACATTTTCAGTGTACATTCAAGAAATGTACATCAAAACATATTCATTTTCATTGTATATACAAGAAATGTACATCAAAACATACACATTTTCATTGTACATTAAAGAAATGTACATCAAAACCTACACATTTTCAGTGTAGATTCAAGAAATGTACATCAAAACATACACATTTTCATTGTACACTCAAGAAATGTACATCAAAACATACACATTTTCAGTGTACATTCAAGAAATGTACATCAAAACATACACATTTTCATTGTATATGCCAGAAATGTACATCAAAACATACACATTTTCATTGTATATACAAGAAATGTACATCAAAACATACACATTTTCAGTGTACATTCAAGAAATGTACATCAAAACATATACATTTTCATTGTATATACAAGAAATGTACATCAAAACATACACATTTTCAGTGTACATTCAAGAAATGTACATGAAAACATATACATTTTCATTGTACATTCAAGAAATGTATATCAAAACATACACATTTTCAGATTACATTCAAGAAATGTACATCCAAACATACACATTTTCATTGTATATACAAGAAATGTACATCAAAACATACACATTTTCAGTGTACATTCAAGAAATGTACATCAAAACATATACATTTTCATTGTATATACAAGAAATGTACATCAAAACATACACATTTTCAGTGTACATTCAAGAAATGTATATCAAAACATACACATTTTCAGTATACATTCAAGAAATGTACATGAAAACATACACATTTTCAGTGTACATTCAAGAAATGTACATCAAAACATACACATGTTCATTGTATATACAAGAAATGTACATCAAGACATACACATTTTCATTGTACACTAAAGAAATGTACATCAAAACATACACATTTTCAGTGTACATTCAAGAAATGCACATCAAAACATACACATTTCCATTGTACATTCAAGAAATGTAGATCAAAACATACACATTTTCATTGTACATTCAAGAAATGTACATCAAAACATACACATTTTCATTGTACATTCAAGAAATGTACATCAAAACATACACATTTTCAGTGTACATTCAAGAAATGTATAACAAAAAATACACATTTTCAGTGTACACTCAAGAAATGTACATCAAAACATACACATTTTCATTGTACATTCAAAGAATGTACATTAAAACATACACATTTTCATTGTACATTCAAGAAATGTACATCAAAACATACACATTTTCAGTGTACATTCAAGAAATGTACATCAAAAATAACACATTTTCCTTGTACACTAAACAAATGTACATCAAAACATACACATTTTCATTCTACATTCAAGAAATATACATCAAAACATACACATTTTCATTGTACATTCAAGAAATGTACATCAAAACATACACATTTTCAGTGTACATTCAAGAAATGTATAACAAAAAATACACATTTTCAGTGTACACTCAAGAAATGTACATCAAAACATACACATTTTCATTGTACATTCAAAGAATGTACATTAAAACATACACATTTTCATTGTACATTCAAGAAATGTACATCAAAACATACAGATTTTCAGTGTACATTCAAGAAATGTACATCAAAAATAACACATTTTCCTTGTACACTAAACAAATGTACATCAAAACATACACATTTTCATTCTACATTCAAGAAATATACATCAAAACATACACATTTTCATTGTACATTCAAGAAATGTACATCAAAACATACACATTTTCATTGTACACTCAAGAAATGTACATCAAAACATACACATTTTCATTGTACATTCAAGAAATGTACATCAAAACATACACATCTTCATTGTACACTCAAGAAATGTATATCAAAACATACACAGTTTCAGTGTACATTCAAGAAATGTACATCAAAACATACACATTTTCATTGTACATTCAAAGAATGTACATTAAAACATACACATTTTCATTGTACATTCAAGAAATGTACATCAAAACACACACATTTTCAGTGTAGATTCAAGAAATGTATATCAAAGCATACACATTTTCAGTGTACATTCAAGAAATGTACATCAAAACATACAAATTTTCATTGTATATACAAGAAATGTACATCAAAGCATACACATTTTCATTCTACATTAAAGAAATGTACATCAAAACCTACACATTTTCAGTGTACATTCAAGAAATGTACATCAAAACATACACATTTTCATTGTACACTCAAGAAGTGTACATCAAAACATACACATTTTCAGTGTACATTCAAGAAATGTACATCAAAACATACACATTTTCATTGTATATACCAGAAATGTACATCAAAACATACACATTTTCATTGTATATACAAGAAATGTACATCAAAACATACACATTTTCAGTGTACATTCAAGAAATGTACATCAAAACATATACATTTTCATTGTATATACAAGAAATGTACATCAAAACATACACATTTTCAGTGTACATTCAAGAAATGTATATCAAAACATACACATTTTCAGTATACATTTAAGAAATGTACATGAAAACATATACATTTTCATTGTACATTAAAGAAATGTATATCAAAACATACACACTTTCACTGTACATTCAAGAAATGTACATCAAGACATACACATTTTCATTGTACATTCAAGAAATGTAGATCAAAACATACACATTTTCATTGTACATTCAAGAAATGTACATCAAAACATACACATTTTCATTGTATATACAAGAAATATATATGAAAACTAACACATTTTCAGTGTACATTCAAGAAATGTACATCAAAAACTACACATTTTCATTGTATATTCAAGAAACTTACATCAAAACATACACATTTTCATTGTATATACCAGAAATGTACATCAAAACATACACATTTTCATTGTACATTCAAGAAATGTACATCAAAACATACACATTTTGACTGCACATTCTAGAAATATACATCAAAACATACACATTTTCATTGCATATACCAGAAATGCACATCAAAACATACACATTTTCATTGTAGATTCTAGAACTGTACATTAAAACATACACATTTTCAGTGTACATTCAAGAAATGTACATCAAAACATACACATTTTCAGTGTACATTCAAGAAATGTACATCAAAACATACACATTTTCATTGTATATACAAGAAATGTACATCAAAACATACACATTTTCATTGTAGATTCAAGAAATGTACATCAAAACATACTTAAATTGTACATTCAAGAAATGTACATCAAAACCTACACATTTACATTGTACATTCAAAGAATGTACATCAAAACATACACATTTTCATTGTACATTCAAGAAATGTACATCAAATCACACACATTTTCAGTGTACATTCAAGAAATGTATATCAAAACATACACATTTTCAGTGTACATTCAAGAAATGTACATCAAAACATACAAATTTACATTGTATATACAAGAAATGTACATCAAAACATGCACATTTTCATTGTACATTAAAGAAATGTACATCAAAGCCTACACACTTTCAGTGTACATTCAAGAAATGTACATCAAAACATACACATTTTCATTGTACATTAAAGAAATGTACATCAAAACCTACACATTTTCATTGTACACTTAAGAAATGTACATCAAAACATACACATTTTCATTGTATATACAAGAAATGTACATCAAACATACACATTTTCATTGTATATACCAGAAATGTACATCAAAACATACACATTTTCATTGTATATACAAGAAATGTACATCAAAACATACACATTTTCAGTGTACATTCAAGAAATGTACATCAAAACATATACATTTTCATTGTATATACAAGAAATGTACATCAAAACATACACATTTTCAGTGTACATTCAAGAAATGTACATGAAAACATATACATTTTCATTGTACATTCAAGAAATGTATATCAAAACATACACATTTTCAGATTACATTCAAGAAATGTACATCAAAATATACACATTTTCATTGTATATACAAGAAATGTTCATCAAATCATACACATTTTCAGTGTACATTCAAGAAATGTACATCAAAACATATTCATTTTCATTGTATATACAAGAAATGTACATCAAATCATACACATTTTCATTGTACACTCAAGAAATGTACATCAAAATATGCACATTTTCATTGTACATTAAAGAAATGTACATCAAAACCTACACATTTTCAGTGTACATTCAAGAAATGTACATCAAAACATACACATTTTCATTGTACATTAAAGAAATGTACATCAAAACCTACACATTTTCATTGTACACTCAAGAAATGTACATCAAAACATACACATTTTCAGTGTACATTCAAGAAATGTACATCAAAACATACACATTTTCATTGTATATACCAGACATGTACATCAAAACATACACATTTTCATTGTATATACAAGAAATGTACATCAAAACATACACATTTTCAGTGTACATTCAAGAAATGTACATCAAAACATATACAATTTCATTGTATATACAAGAAATGTACATCAAAACATACACATTTTCAGTGTACATTCAAGAAATGTACATGAAAACATATACATTTTCATTGTACATTCAAGAAATGTATATCAAAACATACACATTTTCAGATTACATTCAAGAAATGTACATCAAAACATACACATTTTCATTGTATATACAAGAAATGTACATCAAATCATACACATTTTCAGTGTGCATTCAAGAAATGTACATCAAAACATATTCATTTTCATTGTATATACGAGAAATGTACATCAAAACATACACATTTTCATTGTACATTAAAGAAATGTACATCAAAACCTACACATTTTCAGTGTACATTCAAGAAATGTACATCAAAACATACACATTTTCATTGTACACTCAAGAAATGTACATCAAAACATACACATTTTCAGTGTACATTCAAGAAATGTACATCAAAACATACACATTTTCATTGTATATGCCAGAAATGTACATCAAAACATACACATTTTCATTGTATATACAAGAAATGTACATCAAAACATACACATTTTCAGTGTACATTCAAGAAATGTACATCAAAACATATACATTTTCATTGTATATACAAGAAATGTACATCAAAACATACACATTTTCAGTGTACATTCAAGAAATGTACATGAAAACATATACATTTTCATTGTACATTCAAGAAATGTATATCAAAACATACACATTTTCAGATTACATTCAAGAAATGTACATCCAAACATACACATTTTCATTGTATATACAAGAAATGTACATCAAAACATACACATTTTCAGTGTACATTCAAGAAATGTACATCAAAACATATACATTTTCATTGTATATACAAGAAATGTACATCAAAACATACACATTTTCAGTGTACATTCAAGAAATGTATATCAAAACATACACATTTTCAGTATACATTCAAGAAATGTACATGAAAACATATACAGTTTCATTGTACGTTCAAGAAATGTATATCAAAACATACACACCTTCAGTGTACATTCAAGAAATGTACATCAAAACATACACATGTTCATTGTATATACAAGAAATGTACATCAAGACATACACATTTTCATTGTACACTATAGAAATGTACATCAAAACATACACATTTTCAGTGTACATTCAAGAAATGCACATCAAAACATACACATTTCCATTGTACATTCAAGAAATGTAGATCAAAACATACACATTTTCATTGTACATTCAAGAAATGTACATCAAAAGATACACATTTTCATTGTACATTCAAGAAATGTACATCAAAACATACACATTTTCAGTGTACATTCAAGAAATGTATAACAAAAAATACACATTTTCAGTGTACATTCAAGAAATGTACATCAAAAATAACACATTTTCCTTGTACACTAAACAAATGTACATCAAAACATACACATTTTCATTCTACATTCAAGAAATATACATCAAAACATACACATTTTCATTGTACATTCAAGAAATGTACATCAAAACATACACATTTTCATTGTACACTCAAGAAATGTACATCAAAACATACACATTTTCATTGTACATTCAAGAAATGTACATCAAAACATACACATCTTCATTGTACACTCAAGAAATGTATATCAAAACATACACAGTTTCAGTGTACATTCAAGAAATGTACATCAAAACATACACATTTTCATTGTACATTCAAAGAATGTACATTAAAACATACACATTTTCATTGTACATTCAAGAAATGTACATCAAAACACACACATTTTCAGTGTACATTCAAGAAATGTATATCAAAGCATACACATTTTCAGTGTACATTCAAGAAATGTACATCAAAACATACAAATTTTCATTGTATATACAAGAAATGTACATCAAAGCATACACATTTTCATTCTACATTAAAGAAATGTACATCAAAACCTACACATTTTCAGTGTACATTTAAGAAATGTACATCCAAACATACACATTTTCATTGTACACTCAAGAAATGTACATCAAAACATACACATTTTCAGTGTACATTCAAGAAATGTACATCAAAACATACACATTTTCATTGTATATACCAGAAATGTACATCAAAACATACACATTTTCATTGTATATACAAGAAATGTACATCAAAACATACACATTTTCAGTGTACATTCAAGAAATGTACATCAAAACATATACATTTTCATTGTATATACAAGAAATGTACATCAAAACATACACATTTTCAGTGTACATTCTAGAAATGTATATCAAAACATACACATTTTCAGTATACATTTAAGAAATGTACATGAAAACATATACATTTTCATTGTACATTAAAGAAATGTATATCAAAACATACACACTTTCACTGTACATTCAAGAAATGTACATCAAGACATACACATTTTCATTGTACATTCAAGAAATGTAGATCAAAACATACACATTTTCATTGTACATTCAAGAAATGTACATCAAAACATACACATTTTCATTGTATATACAAGAAATATATATGAAAACATACACATTTTCAGTGTACATTCAAGAAATGTACATCAAAAACTACACATTTTCATTGTATATTCAAGAAACTTACATCAAAACATACACATTTTCATTGTATATACCAGAAATGTACATCAAAACATACACATTTTCATTGTACATTCAAGAAATGTACATCAAAACATACACATTTTGACTGCACATTCTAGAAATATACATCAAAACATACACATTTTCATTGCATATACCAGAAATGCCCATCAAAACATACACATTTTCATTGTAGATTCTAGAACTGTACATTAAAACATACACATTTTCAGTGTACATTCAAGAAATGTACATCAAAACATACACATTTTCAGTGTACATTCAAGAAATGTACATCAAAACATACACATTTTCATTGTATATACAAGAAATATATATGAAAACATACACATTTTCAGTGTACATTCAAGAAATGTACATCAAAAACTACACATTTTCATTGTATATTCAAGAAACTTACATCAAAACATACACATTTTCATTGTATATACCAGAAATGTACATCAAAACATACACATTTTCATTGTACATTCAAGAAATGTACATCAAAACATACACATTTTGACTGCACATTCTAGAAATATACATCAAAACATACACATTTTCATTGCATATACCAGAAATGCACATCAAAACATACACATTTTCATTGTAGATTCTAGAACTGTACATTAAAACATACACATTTTCAGTGTACATTCAAGAAATGTACATCAAAACATACACATTTTCAGTGTACATTCAAGAAATGTACATCAAAACATACACATTTTCATTGTATATACAAGAAATGTACATCAAAACATACACATTTTCATTGTACATTCAAGAAATGTACATCAAAACATACTTATTTTAATTGTACATTCAAGAAATGTACATCAAAACCTACACATTTACATTGTACATTCAAAGAATGTACATCAAAACATACACATTTTCATTGTACATTCAAGAAATGTACATCAAATCACACACATTTTCAGTGTACATTCAAGAAATGTATATCAAAACATACACATTTTTAGTGTACATTCAAGAAATGTACATCAAAACATACAAATTTACATTGTATATACAAGAAATGTACATCAAAATATGCACATTTTCATTGTACATTAAAGAAATGTACATCAAAGCCTACACATTTTCAGTGTACATTCAAGACATGTACATCAAAACATACACATTTTCAGATTACATTCAAGAAATGTACATCAAAACATACACATTTTCATTGTATATACAAGAAATGTACATCAAATCATACACATTTTCAGTGTACATTCAAGAAATGTACATCAAAACATATTCATTTTCATTGTATATACAAGAAATGTACATCAAAACATACACATTTTCAGTGTACATTCAAGAAATGTATATCAAAACATACACATTTTCAGTATACATTCAAGAAATGTACATGAAAACATATACAGTTTCATTGTACATTCAAGAAATGTATATCAAAACATACACACTTTCAGTGTACATTCAAGAAATGTACATCAAAACATACACATTTTCATTGTATATACAAGAAATGTACATCAAAACATACACATTTTCATTGTACACTAAAGAAATGTACATCAAAACATACACATTTTCAGTGTACATTCAAGAAATGCACATCAAAACATACACATTTTCATTGTACATTCAAGAAATGTAGATCAAAACATACACATTTTCATTGTACATTCAAGAAATGTACATCAAAACATACACATTTTCATTGTACACTCAAGAAATGTACATCAATACATACACATTTTCATTATACACTCAAGAAATGTACATCAAAACATACACTTTTTCATTGTACATTCAAGAAATGTATATCAAAACATACACATTTTCATTGTACATTCAAGAAATGTACATCAAAACATACACATTTTCAGTGTACATTCAAGAAATGTATAACAAAAAATACACATTTTCAGTGTACATTCAAGAAATGTACATCAAAACAAACACATTTTCCTTGTACACTAAAGAAATGTACATCAAAACATACACATTTTCATTCTACATTCAAGAAATATACATCAAAACATACACATTTTCATTGTACATTCAAGAAATGTACATCAAAACATACACATTTTCATTGTATATACAAGAAATGTATATCAAAACATACACAGTTTCAGTGTACATTCAAGAAATGTACATCAAAACATACACATTTTGATTGTATATACCAGAAATGTACATCAAAACATACACATTTTCATTGTATATACAAGGAATGTACATCAAAACATACACATTTTCAGTGTACATTCAAGAAATGTACATCAAAACATATACATTTTCATTGTATATACAAGAAATGTACATCAAAACATACACATTTTCAGTGTACATTCAAGAAATGTATATCAAAACATACACATTTTCAGTATACATTCAAGAAATGTACATGAAAACATATACAGTTTCATTGTACATTCAAGAAATGTATATCAAAACATACACATGTTCATTGTATATACAAGAAATGTACATCAAGACATACACATTTTCATTGTACACTAAAGAAATGTACATCAAAACATACACATTTTCAGTGTACATTCAAGAAATGCACATCAAAACATACACATTTCCATTGTACATTCAAGAAATGTAGATCAAAACATACACATTTTCATTGTACATTCAAGAAATGTACATCAAAACATACACATTTTCATTGTACATTCAAGAAATGTACATCAAAACATACACATTTTCAGTGTACATTCAAGAAATGTATAACAAAAAATACACATTTTCAGTGTACACTCAAGAAATGTACATCAAAACATACACATTTTCATTGTACATTCAAAGAATGTACATTAAAACATACACATTTTCATTGTACATTCAAGAAATGTACATCAAAACATACACATTTTCAGTGTACATTCAAGAAATGTACATCAAAACATATACATTTTCATTCTACATTCAAGAAATATACATCAAAAATAACACATTTTCCTTGTACACTAAACAAATGTACATCAAAACATACACATTTTCATTCTACATTCAAGAAATATACATCAAAACATACACATTTTCATTGTACATTCAAGAAATGTACATCAAAACATACACATTTTCAGTGTACATTCAAGAAATGTATAACAAAAAATACACATTTTCAGTGTACACTCAAGAAATGTACATCAAAACATACACATTTTCATTGTACATTCAAAGAATGTACATTAAAACATACACATTTTCATTGTACATTCAAGAAATGTACATCAAAACATACACATTTTCAGTGTACATTCAAGAAATGTACATCAAAAATAACACATTTTCCTTGTACACTAAACAAATGTACATCAAAACATACACATTTTCATTCTACATTCAAGAAATATACATCAAAACATACACATTTTCATTGTACATTCAAGAAATGTACATCAAAACATACACATTTTCATTGTACACTCAAGAAATGTACATCAAAACATACACATTTTCATTGTACATTCAAGAAATGTACATCAAAACATACACATCTTCATTGTACACTCAAGAAATGTATATCAAAACATACACAGTTTCAGTGTACATTCAAGAAATGTACATCAAAACATACACATTTTCATTGTACATTCAAAGAATGTACATTAAAACATACACATTTTCATTGTACATTCAAGAAATGTACATCAAAACACACACATTTTCAGTGTACATTCAAGAAATGTATATCAAAGCATACACATTTTCAGTGTACATTCAAGAAATGTACATCAAAACATACAAATTTTCATTGTATATACAAGAAATGTACATCAAAGCATACACATTTTCATTCTACATTAAAGAAATGTACATGAAAACCTACACATTTTCAGTGTACATTCAAGAAATGTACATCAAAACATACACATTTTCATTGTACACTCAAGAAGTGTACATCAAAACATACACATTTTCAGTGTACATTCAAGAATTGTACATCAAAACATACACATTTTCATTGTATATACCAGAAATGTACATCAAAACATACACATTTTCATTGTATATACAAGAAATGTACATCAAAACATACACATTTTCAGTGTACATTCAAGAAATGTACATCAAAACATATACATTTTCATTGTATATACAAGAAATGTACATCAAAACTTACACATTTTCAGTGTACATTCAAGAAATGTATATCAAAACATACACATTTTCAGTATACATTTAAGAAATGTACATGAAAACATATACATTTTCATTATACATTAAAGAAATGTATATCAAAACATACACACTTTCACTGTACATTCAAGAAATGTACATCAAGACATACACATTTTCATTGTATATACAAGAAATGAACATCAAAACATACACATTTTCATTGTACACTAAAGAAATGTACATCAAAACATACACATTTTCAGTGTACATTCAAGAAATGTACATCAAAACATACACATTTTCATTGTACATTCAAGAAATGTAGATCAAAACATACACATTTTCATTGTACATTCAAGAAATGTACATCAAAACATACACATTTTCATTGTATATACAAGAAATATATATGAAAACATACACATTTTCAGTGTACATTCAAGAAATGTACATCAAAAACTACACATTTTCATTGTATATTCAAGAAACTTACATCAAAACATACACATTTTCATTGTATATACCAGAAATGTACATCAAAACATACACATTTTCATTGTACATTCAAGAAATGTACATCAAAACATACACATTTTGAATGCACATTCTAGAAATATACATCAAAACATACACATTTTCATTGCATATACCAGAAATGCACATCAAAACATACACATTTTCATTGTAGATTCTAGAACTGTACATTAAAACATACACATTTTCAGTGTACATTCAAGAAATGTACATCAAAACATACACATTTTCAGTGTACATTCAAGAAATGTACATCAAAACATACAGATTTTCATTGTATATACAAGAAATGTACATCAAAACATACACATTTTAATTGTACATTCAAGAAATGTACATCAAAACATACTTATTTTAATTGTACATTCAAGAAATGTACATCAAAACCTACACATTTACATTGTACATTCAAAGAATGTACATCAAAACATACACATTTTCATTGTACATTCAAGAAATGTACATCAAATCACACACATTTTCAGTGTACATTCAAGAAATGTATATCAAAACATACACATTTTCAGTGTACATTCAAGAAATGTACATCAAAACATACAAATTTACATTGTATATACAAGAAATGTACATCAAAACATGCACATTTTCATTGTACATTAAAGAAATGTACATCAAAGCCTACACATTTTCAGTGTACATTCAAGAAATGTACATCAAAACATACACATTTTCATTGTACATTAAAGAAATGTACATCAAAACCTACACATTTTCATTGTACACTCAAGAAATGTACATCAAAACATACACATTTTCATTGTATATACAAGAAATGTACATCAAACATACACATTTTCATTGTATATACCAGAAATGTACATCAAAACATACACATTTTCATTGTATATACAAGAAATGTACATCAAAACATACACATTTTCAGTGTACTTTCAAGAAATGTACATCAAAACATATACATTTTCATTGTATATACAAGAAATGTACATCAAAACATACACATTTTCAGTGTACATTCAAGAAATGTACATGAAAACATATACATTTTCATTGTACATTCAAGAAATGTATATCAAAACATACACATTTTCAGATTACATTCAAGAAATGTACATCAAAACATACACATTTTCATTGTATATACAAGAAATGTACATCAAATCATACACATTTTCAGTGTACATTCAAGAAATGTACATCAAAACATATTCATTTTCATTGTATATACAAGAAATGTACATCAAAACATGCACATTTTCATTGTACATTAAAGAAATGTACATCAAAACCTACACATTTTCAGTGTACATTCAAGAAATGTGCATCAAAACATACACATTTTCATTGTACATTAAAGAAATGTACATCAAAACCTACACATTTTCATTGTACACTCAAGAAATGTACATCAAAACATACACATTTTCAGTGTACATTCAAGAAATGTACATCAAAACATACACATTTTCATTGTATATACCAGACATGTACATCAAAACATACACATTTTCATTGTATATACAAGAAATGTACATCAAAACATACACATTTTCAGTGTACATTCAAGAAATGTACATCAAAACATATACAATTTCATTGTATATACAAGAAATGTACATCAAAACATACACATTTTCAGTGTACATTCAAGAAATGTACATGAAAACATATACATTTTCATTGTACATTCAAGAAATGTATATCAAAACATACACATTTTCAGATTACATTCAAGAAATGTACATCAAAACATACACATTTTCATTGTATATACAAGAAATGTACATCAAATCATACACATTTTCAGTGTACATTCAAGAAATGTACATCAAAACATATTCATTTTCATTGTATATACAAGAAATGTACATCAAAACATACACATTTTCAGTGTACATTCAAGAAATGTATATCAAAACATACACATTTTCAGTATACATTCAAGAAATGTACATGAAAACATATACATTTTCATTGTACATTCAAGAAATGTATATCAAAACATACACATTTTCAGATTACATTCAAGAAATGTACATCAAAACATACACATTTTCATTGTATATACAACAAATGTACATCAAATCATACACATTTTCAGTGTACATTCAAGAAATGTACATCAAAACATATTCATTTTCATTGTATATACAAGAAATGTACATCAAAACATACACATTTTCATTGTACATTAAAGAAATGTACATCAAAACCTACACATTTTCAGTGTACATTCAAGAAATGTACATCAAAACATACACATTTTCATTGTACACTCAAGAAATGTACATCAAAACATACACATTTTCAGTGTACATTCAAGAAATGTACATCAAAACATACACATTTTCATTGTATATGCCAGAAATGTACATCAAAACATACACATTTTCATTGTATATACAAGAAATGTACATCAAAACATACACATTTTCAGTGTACATTCAAGAAATGTACATCAAAACATATACATTTTCATTGTATATACAAGAAATGTACATCAAAACATACACATTTTCAGTGTACATTCAAGAAATGTACATGAAAACATATACATTTTCATTGTACATTCAAGAAATGTATATCAAAACATACACATTTTCAGATTACATTCAAGAAATGTACATCCAAACATACACATTTTCATTGTATATACAAGAAATGTACATCAAAACATACACATTTTCAGTGTGCATTCAAGAAATGTACATCAAAACATATACATTTTCATTGTATATACAAGAAATGTACATCAAAACATACACATTTTCAGTGTACATTCAAGAAATGTATATCAAAACATACACATTTTCAGTATACATTCAAGAAATGTACATGAAAACATATACAGTTTCATTGTACGTTCAAGAAATGTATATCAAAACATACACACTTTCAGTGTACATTCAAGAAATGTACATCAAAACATACACATGTTCATTGTATATACAAGAAATGTACATCAAGACATACACATTTTCATTGTACACTAAAGAAATGTACATCAAAACATACACATTTTCAGTGTACATTCAAGAAATGCACATCAAAACATACACATTTCCATTGTACATTCAAGAGATGTAGATCAAAACATACACATTTTCATTGTACATTCAAGAAATGTACATCAAAAGATACACATTTTCATTGTACATTCAAGAAATGTACATCAAAACATACACATTTTCAGTGTACATTCAAGAAATGTATAACAAAAAATACACATTTTCAGTGTACATTCAAGAAATGTACATCAAAAATAACACATTTTCCTTGTACACTAAACAAATGTACATCAAAACATACACATTTTCATTCTACATTCAAGAAATATACATCAAAACATACACATTTTCATTGTACATTCAAGAAATGTACATCAAAACATACACATTTTCATTGTACACTTAAGAAATGTACATCAAAACATACACATTTTCATTGTACATTCAAGAAATGTACATCAAAACATACACATCTTCATTGTACACTCAAGAAATGTATATCAAAACATACACAGTTTCAGTGTACATTCAAGAAATGTACATCAAAACATACACATTTTCATTGTACATTCAAAGAATGTACATTAAAACATACACATTTTCATTGTACATTCAAGAAATGTACATCAAAACACACACATTTTCAGTGTACATTCAAGAAATGTATATCAAAGCATACACATTTTCAGTGTACATTCAAGAAATGTACATCAAAACATACAAATTTTCATTGTATATACAAGAAATGTACATCAAAGCATACACATTTTCATTCTACATTAAAGAAATGTACATCAAAACCTACACATTTTCAGTGTACATTTAAGAAATGTACATCCAAACATACACATTTTCATTGTACACTCAAGAAATGTACATCAAAACATACACATTTTCAGTGTACATTCAAGAAATGTACATCAAAACATACACATTTTCATTGTATATACCAGAAATGTACATCAAAACATACACATTTTCATTGTATATACAAGAAATGTACATCAAAACATACACATTTTCAGTGTACATTCAAGAAATGTACATCAAAACATATACATTTTCATTGTATATACAAGAAATGTACATCAAAACATACACATTTTCAGTGTACATTCTAGAAATGTATATCAAAACATACACATTTTCAGTATACATTTAAGAAATGTACATGAAAACATATACATTTTCATTGTACATTAAAGAAATGTATATCAAAACATACACACTTTCACTGTACATTCAAGAAATGTACATCAAGACATACACATTTTCATTGTACATTCAAGAAATGTAGATCAAAACATACACATTTTCATTGTACATTCAAGAAATGTACATCAAAACATACACATTTTCATTGTATATACAAGAAATATATATGAAAACATACACATTTTCAGTGTACATTCAAGAAATGTACATCAAAAACTACACATTTTCATTGTATATTCAAGAAACTTACATCAAAACATACACATTTTCATTGTATATACCAGAAATGTACATCAAAACATACACATTTTCATTGTACATTCAAGAAATGTACATCAAAACATACACATTTTGACTGCACATTCTAGAAATATACATCAAAACATACACATTTTCATTGCATATACCAGAAATGCACATCAAAACATACACATTTTCATTGTAGATTCTAGAACTGTACATTAAAACATACACATTTTCAGTGTACATTCAAGAAATGTACATCAAAACATACACATTTTCAGTGTACATTCAAGAAATGTACATCAAAACATACACATTTTCATTGTATATACAAGAAATGTACATCAAAACATACACATTTTCATTGTACATTCAAGAAATGTACATCAAAACATACTTATTTTAATTGTACATTCAAGAAATGTACATCAAAATATGCACATTTTCATTGTACATTAAAGAAATGTACATCAAAGCCTACACATTTTCAGTGTACATTCAAGAAATGTACATCAAAACATACACATTTTCATTGTACATTAAAGAAATGTACATCAAAACCTACACATTTTCATTGTACACTCAAGAAATGTACATCAAAACATACACATTTTCATTGTATATACAAGAAATGTACATCAAACATACACATTTTCATTGTATATACCAGAAATGTACATCAAAACATACACATTTTCATTGTATATACAAGAAATGTACATCAAAACATACACATTTTCAGTGTACATTCAAGAAATGTACATCAAAACATATACATTTTCATTGTATATACAAGAAATGTACATCAAAATATACACATTTTCAGTGTACATTCAAGAAATGTACATCAAAACATATACATTTTCATTGTACATTCAAGAAATGTATATCAAAACATACACATTTTCAGATTACATTCAAGAAATGTACATCAAAACATACACATTTTCATTGTATATACAAGAAATGTACATCAAATCATACACATTTTCAGTGTACATTCAAGAAATGTACATCAAAACATATTCATTTTCATTGTATATACAAGAAATGTACATCAAAACATACACATTTTCAGTGTACATTCAAGAAATGTATATCAAAACATACACATTTTCAGTATACATTCAAGAAATGTACATCAAAACATACACATTTTCATTGTACACTAAAGAAATGTACATCAAAACATACACATTTTCAGTGTACATTCAAGAAATGCACATCAAAACATACACATTTTCATTGTACATTCAAGAAATGTAGATCAAAACATACACATTTTCATTGTACATTCAAGAAATGTACATCAAAACATACACATTTTCATTGTACACTCAAGAAATGTACATCAAAACATACACATTTTCATTATACACTCAAGAAATGTACATCAAAACATACACTTTTGCATTGTACATTCAAGAAATGTATATCAAAACATACACATTTTCATTGTACATTCAAGAAATGTACATCAAAGCATACACATTTTCAGTGTACATTCAAGAAATGTATAACAAAAAATACACATTTTCAGTGTACATTCAAGAAATGTACATCAAAACAAACACATTTTCCTTGTACACTAAAGAAATGTACATCAAAAAAATACACATTTTCATTCTACATTCAAGAAATATACATCAAAACATACACATTTTCATTGTACATTCAAGAAATGTACATCAAAACATACACATTTTCATTGTATATACAAGAAATGTATATCAAAACATACACAGTTTCAGTGTACATTCAAGAAATGTACATCAAAACATACACATTTTGATTGTATATACCAGAAATGTACATCAAAACATACACATTTTCATTGTATATACAAGGAATGTACATCAAAACATACACATTTTCAGTGTACATTCAAGAAATGTACATCAAAACATATACATTTTCATTGTATATACAAGAAATGTACATCAAAACATACACATTTTCAGTGTACATTCAAGAAATGTATATCAAAACATACACATTTTCAGTGTACATTCAAGAAATGTACATGAAAACATATACATTTTCATTGTACATTCAAGAAATGTATATCAAAACATACACACTTTCAGTGTACATTCAAGAAATGTACATCAAAACATACACATTTTCAGTGTACATTCAAGAAATTAACATCAAAACATACACATTTTCATTGTATATACCAGAAATGTACATCAAAACATACACATTTTCATTGTATATACAAGAAATGTACATCAAAACATACACATTTTCAGTGTACATTCAAGAAATGTACATCAAAACATATACATTTTCATTGTATATACAAGAAATGTACATCAAAACATACACATTTTCAGTGTACATTCAAGAAATGTATATCAAAACATACACATTTTCAGTATACATTTAAGAAATGTACATGAAAACATATACATTTTCATTGTACATTCAAGAAATGTACATCAAAACATACACATTTTCATTGTATATACAAGAAATGTACATCAAAACATACACATTTTTATTGTACACTAAAGAAATGTACATCAAAACATACACATTTTCAGTGTACATTCAAGAAATGTACATCAAAACATACACATTTTCATTGTACATTCAAGAAATGTAGATCAAAACTTACACATTTTCATTGTACATTCAAGAAATGTACATCAAAACATACACATTTTCATTGTATATACAAGAAATATATATGAAAACATACACATTTTCAGTGTACATTCAAGAAATGTACATCAAAAACTACACATTTTCATTGTATATTCAAGAAACATCAAAACATACACATTTTCATTGTATATACCAGAAATGTACATCAAAACATACACATTTTCATTGTACATTCAAGAAATGTACATCAAAACATACACATTTTCATTGTATATACAAGAAATGTACATCAAAACATACACATTTTCATTGTACATTCAAGAAATGTACATCAAAACATACACATTTTCATTGTATATACCAGAAATGTACATCAAAAGATACACATTTTCATTGTACATTCAAGAAATGTACATCAAAACATACACATTTTGACTGCACATTCTAGAAATATACATCAAAACATACACATTTTCATTGCATATACCAGAAATGCACATCAAAACATACACATTTTCATTGTACATTCAAAAACTGTACATTAAAACATACACATTTTCAGTGTACATTCAAGAAATGTACATCAAAACATACACATTTTCAGTGTACATTCAAGAAATGTACATCAAAACATACACATTTTCATTGTATATACAAGAAATGTACATCAAAACATACACATTTTCATTGTACATTCAAGAAATGTACATCAAAACATACTTATTTTAATTGTACATTCAAGAAATGTACATCAAAACCTACACATTTACATTGTACATTCAAAGAATGTACATCAAAACATACACATTTTCATTGTACATTCAAGAAATGTACATCAAATCACACACATTTTCAGTGTACATTCAAGAAATGTAAATCAAAACATACACATTTTCAGTGTACATTCAAGAAATGTACATCAACACATACAAATTTACATTGTATATACAAGAAATGTACATCAAAACATACACATTTTCATTGTACATTAAAGAAATGTACATCAAAACCTACACATTTTCAGTGTACATTCAAGAAATGTACATCAAAACATACACATTTTCATTGTACACTCAAGAAATGTACATCAAAACATACACATTTTCAGTGTACATTCAAGAAATGTACATCAAAACATACACATTTTCATTGTATTTACCAGAAATGTACATCAAAACATACACATTTTCATTGTATATACAAGAAATGTGCATCAAAACATACACATTTTCAGTGTACATTCAAGAAATGTACATCAAAACATACATATTTTCATTGTATATACAAGAAATGTACATCAAAACGTACACATTTTCAGTGTACATTCAAGAAATGTACATGAAAACATATACATTTTCATTGTACATTCAAGAAATGTATATCAAAACATACACATTTTCAGATTACATTCAAGAAATGTACATCAAAACATACACATTTTCATTGTATATACAAGAAATGTACATCAAAACATACACATTTTCAGTGTACATTCAAGAAATGTACATCAAAACATATACATTTTCATTGTATATACAAGAAATGTACATCAAAACATACACATTTTGAGTGTACATTCAAGAAATGTATATCAAAACATACACATTTTCAGTATACATTCAAGAAATGTACATGAAAACATATACAGTTTCATTGTACATTCAAGAAATGTATATTAAAACATACACACTTTCAGTGTACATTCAAGAAATGTACATCAAAACATACACATTTTCATTGTATATACAAGAAATGTACATCAAAACATACACATTTTCATTGTACACTAAAGAAATGTACATCAAAACATACACATTTTCAGTGTACATTCAAGAAATGCACATCAAAACATACACATTTTCATTGTACATTCAAGAAATGTAGATCAAAATATACACATTTTCATTATACATTCAAGAAATGTACATCAAAACATACACATTTTCATTGTACACACAAGAAATGTACATCAAAACATACACATTTTCATTGTACACTCAAGAAATGTACATCAAAACATACACTTTTTCATTGTACATTCAAGATATGTATATCAAAACATACACATTTTCATTGCACATTCAAGAAATGTACATCAAAACATACACACTTTCAGTGTACATTCAAGAAATGTATAACAAAAAATACACATTTTCAGTGTACATTCAAGAAATGTACATCAAAAATAACACATTTTCCTTGTTTACTAAAGAAATGTACATCAAAACATACACATTTTCATTCTACATTCAAGAAATATACATCAAAACATACACATTTTCATTGTACATTCAAGAAATGTACATCAAAACATACACATTTTCATTGTACACTCAAGAAATGTACATCAAAACATACACATTTTCATTGTACATTCAAGAAATGTACATCAACACATACACATTTTCATTGTACACTCAAGAAATGTATATCAAAACATACACAGTTTCAGTGTACATTCAAGAAATGTACATCAAAACATACACATTTTCATTGTACATTCAAAGAATGTACATCAAAACATACACATTTTCATTGTACATTCAAGAAATGTACATCAAAACACACACATTTTCAGTGTCCATTCAAGAAATGTATATCAAAGCATACACATTTTCAGTGTACATTCAAGAAATGTACATCAAAACATACAAATTTTCATTGTATATACAAATAATGTACATCAAAACATACACATTTTCATTGTACATTAAAGAAATATACATCAAAACCTACACATTTTCAGTGTACATTCAAGAAATGTACATCACAACATACACATTTTCATTGTACACTCAAGAAATGTACATCAAAACATACACATTTTCAGTGTACATTCAAGAAATTAACATCAAAACATACACATTTTCATTGTATATACCAGAAATGTACATCAAAACATACACATTTTCATTGTATATACAAGAAATGTACATCAAAACATACACATTTTCAGTGTACATTCAAGAAATGTACATCAAAACATATACATTTTCATTGTATATACAAGAAATGTACATCAAAACATACACATTTTCAGTGTACATTCAAGAAATGTATATCAAAACATACACATTTTCAGTATACATTTAAGAAATGTACATGAAAACATATACATTTTCATTGTACATTCAAGAAATGTACATCAAAACATACACATTTTCATTGTATATACAAGAAATGTACATCAAAACATACACACTTTTATTGTACACTAAAGAAATGTACATCAAAACATACACATTTTCAGTGTACATTCAAGAAATGTACATCAAAACATACACATTTTCATTGTACATTCAAGAAATGTAGATCAAAACTTACACATTTTCATTGTACATTCAAGAAATGTACATCAAAACATACACATTTTCATTGTATATACAAGAAATATATATGAAAACATACACATTTTCAGTGTACATTCAAGAAATGTACATCAAAAACTACACATTTTCATTGTATATTCAAGAAACATCAAAACATACACATTTTCATTGTATATACCAGAAATGTACATCAAAACATACACATTTTCATTGTACATTCAAGAAATGTACATCAAAACATACACATTTTCATTGTATATACAAGAAATGTACATCAAAACATACACATTTTCATTCTACATTCAAGAAATGTACATCAAAACATACACATTTTCATTGTATATACCAGAAATGTACATCAAAAGATACACATTTTCATTGTACATTCAAGAAATGTACATCAAAACATACACATTTTGACTGCACATTCTAGAAATATACATCAAAACATACACATTTTCATTGCATATACCAGAAACGCACATCAAAACATACACATTTTCACTGTACATTCAAGAAATGTACATCAAAACATACACATTTTCATTGTATATACAAGAAATGTACATAAAAAAACATACACATTTTCATTGTATATACAAGAAATGTACATCAAAACATACACATTTTCAGTGTACATTCAAGAAATGTACATCAAGACATACACATTTTCATTGTACATTCAAGAAATGTACATCAAAACATACACATTTTCATTGTACACTCAAGAAATGTACATCAAAACATACACATTTTCAGTGTACATTCAAGAAATGTATATCAAAACATACACATTTTCATTGTGCATTCAAGAAATGTACATCAAAACGTACACATTTTCATTGTACATTCAAGAAATGTACATCAAAACATACACATTTTCATTGTACATTCAAGAAATATACATCAAAGCATACACATTTTCATTGTACATTCAAGAAATGTACATCAAAACATACACATTTTCATTGTACACTCAAGAAATGTACATCAAAACATACACATTTTCAGTGTACATTCAAGAAATGTACATCAACACATACACATTTTGATTTTACGTTCCAGAAATGTACATCAAAACATACACATTTTCAGTGTACATTCAAGAAATGTATATCAAAAAATACACATTTTCAGTGTACATTCAAGAAATGTACATCAAAGCAAACACATTTTCATTGTACACTAAAGAAATGTACATCAAAACATACACATTTTCATTGTATTTTCAAGAAATGCACATCAAGACATACACATTTTCATTGTACATTCAAGAAATATACATCAAAACATACACATTTTCATTGTACATTCAAGAAATGTACATTAAAACATACACATTCTCATTGTACATTCAAGAAATGTACATCAAAACATACACATTTTGATTGTACACTCAAGAAATGTACATCAAAACATACACATTTTCATTGTACACTCAAGAAATGTACATCAAAACATACACATTTTCATTGTACATTCAAGAAATGTATATCAAAACATACACATTTTCATTGTACACTCAAGAAATGTACATCAAAACATACACATTTTCATTGTATATACAAGAAATGTACATCAAAACATACACATTTTCATTGTACATTCAAGAAATGTACATCAAAACATACACATTTTCATTGTACACTCAAGAAATGTACATCAAAACATACACATTTTCATTGTACACTCAAGAAATGTACATCAAAACATACACTTTTTCATTGTACATTCAAGAAATGTATATCAAAACATACACATTTTCATTGTACATTCAAGAAATGTACAAAAAAAATATCACATTTTCCTTGTACACTAAAGAAATGTACATCAAAACATACACATTTTCCTTGTACACTAAAGAAATGTACATCAAACCATACACATTTTCATTGTACACTCAAGAAATGTACATCAAAACATACACATTTTCATTGTACATTCAAGAAATGTACACCAAAACATACACATTTTCATTGTACACTCAAGAAATGTATATCAAAACATACACAGTTTCAGTGTACATTCAAGAAATGTACATCAAAACATACACATTTTCATTGTACATTCAAGAAATGTATATCAAAACATACACATTTTCATTGTACACTCAAGAAATGTACATCAAAACATACACTTTTTCATTGTACATTCAAGAAATGTATATCAAAACATACACATTTTCAGTGTACATTCAAGAAATGTACATCAAAACATACACATTTTCCTTGTACACTAAAGAAATGTACATCAAACCATACACATTTTCATTGTACACTCAAGAAATGTACATCAAAACATACACATTTTCAGTGTACATTCAAGAAATGTACATCAAAACATACACATTTTCCTTGTACACTAAAGAAATGTACATCAAACCATACACATTTTCATTGTACACTCAAGAAATGTACATCAAAACATACACATTTTCATTGTACATTCAAGAAATGTACATCAAAACATACACATTTTCATTGTACACTCAAGAAATGTATATCAAAACATACACAGTTTCGGTGTACATTCAAGAAATGTACATCAAAACATACACATTTTCATTGTACACTCAAGAAATGTATATCAAAACATACTCATTTTCATTGTACACTCAAGAAATGTACATCAAAACATACACCTTTTCATTGTACATTCAAGAAATGAATATCAAAACATACACTTTTTCATTGTACATTCAAGAAATGTATAACAAAAAATACACATTTTCAGTGTACATTCAAGAAATGTACATCAAAAATAACACATTTTCCTTGTACACTAAAGAAATGTACATCAAACCATACACATTTTCATTGTACACTCAAGAAATGTACATCAAAACATACACATTTTCATTGTACATTCAAGAAATGTACATCAAAACATACACATTTTCATTGTACACTCAAGAAATGTATATCAAAACATACACAGTTTCAGCGTACATTCAAGAAATGTACATCAAAACATACACATTTTCATTGTACATTCAAAGAATGTACATCAAAACATACACATTTTCATTGTACATTCAAGAAATGTACATCAAAACACACACATTTTCAGTGTACATTCAAGAAATGTATATCAAAGCATACACATTTTCAGTGTACATTCAAGAAATGTACATCAAAACATACAAATTTTCATTGTATATACAAGAAATGTACATCTAAACATACACATTTTCATTGTACATTAAGGAAATGTACATCAAAACCTACACATTTTCAGTGTACATTCAAAAAATGTACATCAAAACATACACATTTTCATTGTACACTCAAGAAATGTACATCAAAACATACACATTTTCAGTGTACATTCAAGAAAGTAACATCAAAACATACACATTTACATTGTATATACCAGAAATGTACATCAAAACATACACATTTTCATTGTATATACAAGAAGTGTACATCAAAACATACACATTTTCAGTGTACATTCAGGAAATGTGCATCAAAACATATACATTTTCATTGTATATACAAGAAATGTACATCAAAACATACACATTTTCAGTGTACATTCAAGAAATGTATATCAAGACATACACATTTTCAGTATACATTTAAGAAATGTACATGAAAACATATACATTTTCATTGTACATTCAAGAAATGTATATCAAAACATACACAGTTTCAGTGTACATTCAAGAAATGTACATCAAAACATACACATTTTCATTGTACATTCAAGAAATGTATATCAAAACATACACATTTTCATTGTACACTCAAGAAATGTACATCAAAACATACACTTTTTCATTGTATATACAAGAAATGTACATCAAAACATACACATTTTCAGTGTACATTCAAGAAATGTACATCAAAACATACACATTTTCCTTGTACACTAAAGAAATGTACATCAAACCATACACATTTTCATTGTACACTCAAGAAATGTACATCAAAACATACACATTTTCAGTGTACATTCAAGAAATGTACATCAAAACATACACATTTTCCTTGTACACTAAAGAAATGTACATCAAACAATACACATTTTCATTGTACACTCAAGAAATGTACATCAAAACATACACATTTTCAGTGTACATTCAAGAAATGTACATCAAAACATACACATTTTCCTTGTACACTAAAGAAATGTACATCAAAACATACACATTTTCATTGTACATTCAAGAAATGTACATCAAAACATACACATTTTCATTGTACACTCAAGAAATGTATATCAAAACATACACAGTTTCAGTGTACATTCAAGAAATGTACATCAAAACATACACATTTTCATTGTACACTCAAGAAATGTATATCAAAACATACACATTTTCATTGTACACTCAAGAAATGTACATCAAAACATACACTTTTTCATTGTACATTCAAGAAATGTATATCAAAACATACACTTTTTCATTGTACATTCAAGAAATGTATAACAAAAAATACACATTTTCAGTGTACATTCAAGAAATGTACATCAAAAATAACACATTTTCCTTGTACACTAAAGAAATGTACATCAAACCATACACATTTTCATTGTACACTCAAGAAATGTACATCAAAACATACACATTTTCATTGTACATTCAAGAAATGTACATCAAAACATACACATTTTCATTGTACACTCACGAAATGTATATCAAAACATACACAGTTTCAGTGTACATTCAAGAAATGTACATCAAAACATACACATTTTCATTGTACATTCAAAGAATGTACATCAAAACATACACATTTTCATTGTACATTCAAGAAATGTACATCAAAACACACACATTTTCATTGTACATTCAAGAAATGTACATCAAAACATACACATTTTCATTGTATATACAAGAAATGTACATCAAAACATACACATTTTTATTGTACACTAAAGAAATGTACATCAAAACATACACATTTTCAGTGTACATTCAAGAAATGTACATCAAAACATACACATTTTCATTGTACATTCAAGAAATGTAGATCAAAACTTACACATTTTCATTGTACATTCAAGAAATGTACATCAAAACATACACATTTTCATTGTATATACAAGAAATATATATGAAAACATACACATTTTCAGTGTACATTCAAGAAATGTACATCAAAAACTACACATTTTCATTGTATATTCAAGAAACATCAAAACATACACATTTTCATTGTATATACCAGAAATGTACATCAAAACATACACATTTTCATTGTACATTCAAGAAATGTACATCAAAACATACACATTTTCATTGTATATACAAGAAATGTACATCAAAACATACACATTTTCATTCTACATTCAAGAAATGTACATCAAAACATACACATTTTCATTGTATATACCAGAAATGTACATCAAAAGATACACATTTTCATTGTACATTCAAGAAATGTACATCAAAACATACACATTTTGACTGCACATTCTAGAAATATACATCAAAACATACACATTTTCATTGCATATACCAGAAACGCACATCAAAACATACACATTTTCACTGTACATTCAAGAAATGTACATCAAAACATACACATTTTCATTGTATATACAAGAAATGTACATAAAAAAACATACACATTTTCATTGTATATACAAGAAATGTACATCAAAACATACACATTTTCAGTGTACATTCAAGAAATGTACATCAAGACATACACATTTTCATTGTACATTCAAGAAATGTACATCAAAACATACACATTTTCATTGTACACTCAAGAAATGTACATCAAAACATACACATTTTCAGTGTACATTCAAGAAATGTATATCAAAACATACACATTTTCATTGTGCATTCAAGAAATGTACATCAAAACGTACACATTTTCATTGTACATTCAAGAAATGTACATCAAAACATACACATTTTCATTGTACATTCAAGAAATATACATCAAAGCATACACATTTTCATTGTACATTCAAGAAATGTACATCAAAACATACACATTTTCATTGTACACTCAAGAAATGTACATCAAAACATACACATTTTCAGTGTACATTCAAGAAATGTACATCAACACATACACATTTTGATTTTACGTTCCAGAAATGTACATCAAAACATACACATTTTCAGTGTACATTCAAGAAATGTATATCAAAAAATACACATTTTCAGTGTACATTCAAGAAATGTACATCAAAGCAAACACATTTTCATTGTACACTAAAGAAATGTACATCAAAACATACACATTTTCATTGTATTTTCAAGAAATGCACATCAAGACATACACATTTTCATTGTACATTCAAGAAATATACATCAAAACATACACATTTTCATTGTACATTCAAGAAATGTACATTAAAACATACACATTCTCATTGTACATTCAAGAAATGTACATCAAAACATACACATTTTGATTGTACACTCAAGAAATGTACATCAAAACATACACATTTTCATTGTACACTCAAGAAATGTACATCAAAACATACACATTTTCATTGTACATTCAAGAAATGTATATCAAAACATACACATTTTCATTGTACACTCAAGAAATGTACATCAAAACATACACATTTTCATTGTATATACAAGAAATGTACATCAAAACATACACATTTTCATTGTACATTCAAGAAATGTACATCAAAACATACACATTTTCATTGTACACTCAAGAAATGTACATCAAAACATACACATTTTCATTGTACACTCAAGAAATGTACATCAAAACATACACTTTTTCATTGTACATTCAAGAAATGTATATCAAAACATACACATTTTCATTGTACATTCAAGAAATGTACAAAAAAAATATCACATTTTCCTTGTACACTAAAGAAATGTACATCAAAACATACACATTTTCCTTGTACACTAAAGAAATGTACATCAAACCATACACATTTTCATTGTACACTCAAGAAATGTACATCAAAACATACACATTTTCATTGTACATTCAAGAAATGTACACCAAAACATACACATTTTCATTGTACACTCAAGAAATGTATATCAAAACATACACAGTTTCAGTGTACATTCAAGAAATGTACATCAAAACATACACATTTTCATTGTACATTCAAGAAATGTATATCAAAACATACACATTTTCATTGTACACTCAAGAAATGTACATCAAAACATACACTTTTTCATTGTACATTCAAGAAATGTATATCAAAACATACACATTTTCAGTGTACATTCAAGAAATGTACATCAAAACATACACATTTTCCTTGTACACTAAAGAAATGTACATCAAACCATACACATTTTCATTGTACACTCAAGAAATGTACATCAAAACATACACATTTTCAGTGTACATTCAAGAAATGTACATCAAAACATACACATTTTCCTTGTACACTAAAGAAATGTACATCAAACCATACACATTTTCATTGTACACTCAAGAAATGTACATCAAAACATACACATTTTCATTGTACATTCAAGAAATGTACATCAAAACATACACATTTTCATTGTACACTCAAGAAATGTATATCAAAACATACACAGTTTCGGTGTACATTCAAGAAATGTACATCAAAACATACACATTTTCATTGTACACTCAAGAAATGTATATCAAAACATACTCATTTTCATTGTACACTCAAGAAATGTACATCAAAACATACACCTTTTCATTGTACATTCAAGAAATGAATATCAAAACATACACTTTTTCATTGTACATTCAAGAAATGTATAACAAAAAATACACATTTTCAGTGTACATTCAAGAAATGTACATCAAAAATAACACATTTTCCTTGTACACTAAAGAAATGTACATCAAACCATACACATTTTCATTGTACACTCAAGAAATGTACATCAAAACATACACATTTTCATTGTACATTCAAGAAATGTACATCAAAACATACACATTTTCATTGTACACTCAAGAAATGTATATCAAAACATACACAGTTTCAGCGTACATTCAAGAAATGTACATCAAAACATACACATTTTCATTGTACATTCAAAGAATGTACATCAAAACATACACATTTTCATTGTACATTCAAGAAATGTACATCAAAACACACACATTTTCAGTGTACATTCAAGAAATGTATATCAAAGCATACACATTTTCAGTGTACATTCAAGAAATGTACATCAAAACATACAAATTTTCATTGTATATACAAGAAATGTACATCTAAACATACACATTTTCATTGTACATTAAGGAAATGTACATCAAAACCTACACATTTTCAGTGTACATTCAAAAAATGTACATCAAAACATACACATTTTCATTGTACACTCAAGAAATGTACATCAAAACATACACATTTTCAGTGTACATTCAAGAAAGTAACATCAAAACATACACATTTACATTGTATATACCAGAAATGTACATCAAAACATACACATTTTCATTGTATATACAAGAAGTGTACATCAAAACATACACATTTTCAGTGTACATTCAGGAAATGTGCATCAAAACATATACATTTTCATTGTATATACAAGAAATGTACATCAAAACATACACATTTTCAGTGTACATTCAAGAAATGTATATCAAGACATACACATTTTCAGTATACATTTAAGAAATGTACATGAAAACATATACATTTTCATTGTACATTCAAGAAATGTATATCAAAACATACACAGTTTCAGTGTACATTCAAGAAATGTACATCAAAACATACACATTTTCATTGTACATTCAAGAAATGTATATCAAAACATACACATTTTCATTGTACACTCAAGAAATGTACATCAAAACATACACTTTTTCATTGTATATACAAGAAATGTACATCAAAACATACACATTTTCAGTGTACATTCAAGAAATGTACATCAAAACATACACATTTTCCTTGTACACTAAAGAAATGTACATCAAACCATACACATTTTCATTGTACACTCAAGAAATGTACATCAAAACATACACATTTTCAGTGTACATTCAAGAAATGTACATCAAAACATACACATTTTCCTTGTACACTAAAGAAATGTACATCAAACAATACACATTTTCATTGTACACTCAAGAAATGTACATCAAAACATACACATTTTCAGTGTACATTCAAGAAATGTACATCAAAACATACACATTTTCCTTGTACACTAAAGAAATGTACATCAAAACATACACATTTTCATTGTACATTCAAGAAATGTACATCAAAACATACACATTTTCATTGTACACTCAAGAAATGTATATCAAAACATACACAGTTTCAGTGTACATTCAAGAAATGTACATCAAAACATACACATTTTCATTGTACACTCAAGAAATGTATATCAAAACATACACATTTTCATTGTACACTCAAGAAATGTACATCAAAACATACACTTTTTCATTGTACATTCAAGAAATGTATATCAAAACATACACTTTTTCATTGTACATTCAAGAAATGTATAACAAAAAATACACATTTTCAGTGTACATTCAAGAAATGTACATCAAAAATAACACATTTTCCTTGTACACTAAAGAAATGTACATCAAACCATACACATTTTCATTGTACACTCAAGAAATGTACATCAAAACATACACATTTTCATTGTACATTCAAGAAATGTACATCAAAACATACACATTTTCATTGTACACTCACGAAATGTATATCAAAACATACACAGTTTCAGTGTACATTCAAGAAATGTACATCAAAACATACACATTTTCATTGTACATTCAAAGAATGTACATCAAAACATACACATTTTCATTGTACATTCAAGAAATGTACATCAAAACACACACATTTTCAGTGTACATTCAAGAAATGTATATCAAAGCATACACATTTTCAGTGTACATTCAAGAAATGTACATCAAAACATACAAATTTTCATTGTATATACAAGAAATGTACATCTAAACATACACATTTTCATTGTACATTCAAGAAATGTACATCAAAACATACACATTTTCATTGTATATACCAGAAATGTACATCAAAAGATACACATTTTCATTGTACAATCAAGAAATGTACATCAAAACATACACATTTTGACTGCACATTCTAGAAATATACATCAAAACATACACATTTTCATTGCATATACCAGAAACGCACATCAAAACATACACATTTTCATTGTACATTCAAGAACTGTACATCAAAACATACACAATTTCAGTGTACATTCAAGAAATGTACATCAAAACATACACATTTTCATTGTACATTCAAGAAATGTACATCAAAACATACACATTTTCATTGTATATACAAGAAATGTACATAAAAAAACATACACATTTTCATTGTATATACAAGAAATGTACATCAAAACATACACATTTTCAGTGTACATTCAAGAAATGTACATCAAGACATACACATTTTCATTGTACATTCAAGAAATGTACATCAAAACATACACATTTTCATTGTACACTCAAGAAATGTACATCAAAACATACACATTTTCAGTGTACATTCAAGAAATGTATATCAAAACATACACATTTTCATTGTACATTCAAGAAATGTACATCAAAACGTACACATTTTCATTGTACATTCAAGAAATGTACATCAAAACATACACATTTTCATTGTACATTCAAGAAATATACATCAAAGCATACACATTTTCATTGTACATTCAAGAAATGTACATCAAAACATACACATTTTCATTGTACACTCAAGAAATGTACATCAAAACATACACATTTTCAGTGTACATTCAAGAAATGTACATCAACACATACACATTTTGATTTTACGTTCCAGAAATGTACATCAAAACATACACATTTTCAGTGTACATTCAAGAAATGTATATCAAAAAATACACATTTTCAGTGTACATTCAAGAAATGTACATCAAAGCAAACACATTTTCATTGTACACTAAAGAAATGTACATCAAAACATACACATTTTCATTGTATTTTCAAGAAATGCACTTCAAGACATACACATTTTCATTGTACATTCAAGAAATATACATCAAAACATACACATTTTCATTGTACATTCAAGAAATGTACATTAAAACATACACATTCTCATTGTACATTCAAGAAATGTACATCAAAACATACACATTTTGATTGTACACTCAAGAAATGTACATCAAAACATACACATTTTCATTGTACACTCAAGAAATGTACATCAAAACATACACATTTTCATTGTACATTCAAGAAACGTATATCAAAACATACACATTTTCATTGTACACTCAAGAAATGTACATCAAAACATACACATTTTCATTGTATATACAAGAAATGTACATCAAAACATACACATTTTCATTGTACATTCAAGAAATGTACATCAAAACATACACATTTTCATTGTACACTCAAGAAATGTACATCAAAACATACACATTTTCATTGTACACTCAAGAAATGTACATCAAAACATACACTTTTTCATTGTACATTCAAGAAATGTATATCAAAACATACACATTTTCATTGTACATTCAAGAAATGTACATCAAAAATAACACATTTTCCTTGTACACTAAAGAAATGTACATCAAACAATACACATTTTCATTGTACACTCAAGAAATGTACATCAAAACATACACATTTTCAGTGTACATTCAAGAAATGTACATCAAAACATACACATTTTCCTTGTACACTAAAGAAATGTACATCAAAACATACACATTTTCATTGTACATTCAAGAAATGTACATCAAAACATACACATTTTCATTGTACACTCAAGAAATGTATATCAAAACATACACAGATTCAGTGTACATTCAAGAAATGTACATCAAAACATACACATTTTCATTGTACACTCAAGAAATGTATATCAAAACATACACATTTTCATTGTACACTCAAGAAATGTACATCAAAACATACACTTTTTCATTGTACATTCAAGAAATGTATATCAAAACATACACTTTTTCATTGTACATTCAAGAAATGTATAACAAAAAATACACATTTTCAGTGTACATTCAAGAAATGTACATCAAAAATAACACATTTTCCTTGTACACTAAAGAAATGTACATCAAACCATACACATTTTCATTGTACACTCAAGAAATGTACATCAAAACATACACATTTTCATTGTACATTCAAGAAATGTACATCAAAACATACACATTTTCATTGTACACTCACGAAATGTATATCAAAACATACACAGTTTCAGTGTACATTCAAGAAATGTACATCAAAACATACACATTTTCATTGTACATTCAAAGAATGTACATCAAAACATACACATTTTCATTGTACATTCAAGAAATGTACATCAAAACACACACATTTTCAGTGTACATTCAAGAAATGTATATCAAAGCATACACATTTTCAGTGTACATTCAAGAAATGTACATCAAAACATACAAATTTTCATTGTATATACAAGAAATGTACATCTAAACATACACATTTTCATTGTACATTCAAGAAATGTACATCAAAACATACACATTTTCATTGTATATACCAGAAATGTACATCAAAAGATACACATTTTCATTGTACAATCAAGAAATGTACATCAAAACATACACATTTTGACTGCACATTCTAGAAATATACATCAAAACATACACATTTTCATTGCATATACCAGAAACGCACATCAAAACATACACATTTTCATTGTACATTCAAGAACTGTACATCAAAACATACACAATTTCAGTGTACATTCAAGAAATGTACATCAAAACATACACATTTTCATTGTACATTCAAGAAATGTACATCAAAACATACACATTTTCATTGTATATACAAGAAATGTACATAAAAAAACATACACATTTTCATTGTATATACAAGAAATGTACATCAAAACATACACATTTTCAGTGTACATTCAAGAAATGTACATCAAGACATACACATTTTCATTGTACATTCAAGAAATGTACATCAAAACATACACATTTTCATTGTACACTCAAGAAATGTACATCAAAACATACACATTTTCAGTGTACATTCAAGAAATGTATATCAAAACATACACATTTTCATTGTACATTCAAGAAATGTACATCAAAACGTACACATTTTCATTGTACATTCAAGAAATGTACATCAAAACATACACATTTTCATTGTACATTCAAGAAATATACATCAAAGCATACACATTTTCATTGTACATTCAAGAAATGTACATCAAAACATACACATTTTCATTGTACACTCAAGAAATGTACATCAAAACATACACATTTTCAGTGTACATTCAAGAAATGTACATCAACACATACACATTTTGATTTTACGTTCCAGAAATGTACATCAAAACATACACATTTTCAGTGTACATTCAAGAAATGTATATCAAAAAATACACATTTTCAGTGTACATTCAAGAAATGTACATCAAAGCAAACACATTTTCATTGTACACTAAAGAAATGTACATCAAAACATACACATTTTCATTGTATTTTCAAGAAATGCACTTCAAGACATACACATTTTCATTGTACATTCAAGAAATATACATCAAAACATACACATTTTCATTGTACATTCAAGAAATGTACATTAAAACATACACATTCTCATTGTACATTCAAGAAATGTACATCAAAACATACACATTTTGATTGTACACTCAAGAAATGTACATCAAAACATACACATTTTCATTGTACACTCAAGAAATGTACATCAAAACATACACATTTTCATTGTACATTCAAGAAACGTATATCAAAACATACACATTTTCATTGTACACTCAAGAAATGTACATCAAAACATACACATTTTCATTGTATATACAAGAAATGTACATCAAAACATACACATTTTCATTGTACATTCAAGAAATGTACATCAAAACATACACATTTTCATTGTACACTCAAGAAATGTACATCAAAACATACACATTTTCATTGTACACTCAAGAAATGTACATCAAAACATACACTTTTTCATTGTACATTCAAGAAATGTATATCAAGACATACACATTTTCATTGTACATTCAAGAAATGTACATCAAAAATAACACATTTTCCTTGTACACTAAAGAAATGTACATCAAAACATACACATTTTCCTTGTACACTAAAGAAATGTACATCAAACCATACACATTTTCATTGTACACTCAAGAAATGTACATCAAAACATACACATTTTCATTGTACATTCAAGAAATGTACACCAAAACATACACATTTTCATTGTACACTCAAGAAATGTATATCAAAACATACACAGTTTCAGTGTACATTCAAGAAATGTACATCAAAACATACACATTTTCATTGTACATTCAAGAAATGTATATCAAAACATACACATTTTCATTGTACACTCAAGAAATGTACATCAAAACATACACTTTTTCATTGTACATTCAAGAAATGTATATCAAAACATACACATTTTCAGTGTACATTCAAGAAATGTACATCAAAACATACACATTTTCCTTGTACACTAAAGAAATGTACATCAAACCATACACATTTTCATTGTACACTCAAGAAATGTACATCAAAACATACACATTTTCAGTGTACATTCAAGAAATGTACATCAAAACATACACATTTTCCTTGTACACTAAAGAAATGTACATCAAACCATACACATTTTCATTGTACACTCAAGAAATGTACATCAAAACATACACATTTTCATTGTACATTCAAGAAATGTACATCAAAACATACACATTTTCATTGTACACTCAAGAAATGTATATCAAAACATACACAGTTTCGGTGTACATTCAAGAAATGTACATCAAAACATACACATTTTCATTGTACACTCAAGAAATGTATATCAAAACATACACAGTTTCGGTGTACATTCAAGAAATGTATATCAAAACATACACATTTTCATTGTACACTCAAGAAATGTACATCAAAACATACACTTTTTCATTGTACATTCAAGAAATGTACATCAAAACATACACATTTTCATTGTACACTCAAGAAATGTATATCAAAACATACACAGTTTCGGTGTATATTCAAGAAATGTATATCAAAACATACACATTTTCATTGTACACTCAAGAAATGTACATCAAAACATACACTTTTTCATTGTACATTCAAGAAATGTACATCAAAACATACACATTTTCATTGTACACTCAAGAAATGTATATCAAAACATACACAGTTTCGGTGTACATTCAAGAAATGTATATCAAAACATACACATTTTCATTGTACACTCAAGAAATGTACATCAAAACATACACTTTTTCATTGTACATTCAAGAAATGTATATCAAAACATACACATTTTCAGTGTACATTCAAGAAATGTACATCAAAACATACACATTTGCCTTGTACACTAAAGAAATGTACATCAAACCATACACATTTTCATTGTACACTCAAGAAATGTACATCAAAACATACACATTTTCAGTGTACATTCAAGAAATGTACATCAAAACATACACATTTTCCTTGTACACTAAAGAAATGTACATCAAACCATACACATTTTCATTGTACACTCAAGAAATGTACATCAAAACATACACATTTTCATTGTACATTCAAGAAATGTACATCAAAACATACACATTTTCATTGTACACTCAAGAAATGTATATCAAAACATACACAGTTTCGGTGTACATTCAAGAAATGTACATCAAAACATACACATTTTCATTGTACACTCAAGAAATGTATATCAAAACATACACAGTTTCGGTGTACATTCAAGAAATGTATATCAAAACATACACATTTTCATTGTACACTCAAGAAATGTACATCAAAACATACACTTTTTCATTGTACATTCAAGAAATGTACATCAAAACATACACATTTTCATTGTACACTCAAGAAATGTATATCAAAACATACACAGTTTCGGTGTACATTCAAGAAATGTATATCAAAACATACACATTTTCATTGTACACTCAAGAAATGTACATCAAAACATACACTTTTTCATTGTACATTCAAGTAATGTATATCAAAACATACACTTTTTCATTGTACATTCAAGAAATGTATAACAAAAAATACACATTTTCAGTGTACATTCAAGAAATGTACATCAAAAATAACACATTTTCCTTGTACACTAAAGAAATGTACATCAAACCATACACATTTTCATTGTACACTCAAGAAATGTACATCAAAACATACACATTTTCATTGTACATTCAAGAAATGTACATCAAAACATACACATTTTCATTGTACACTCAAGAAATGTATATCAAAACATACACAGTTTCAGTAAACATTCAAGAAATGTACATCAAAACATACACATTTTCATTGTACATTCAAAGAATGTACATCAAAACATACACATTTTCATTGTACACTCAAGAAATGTATATCAAAACATACACAGTTTCAGTGTACATTCAAGAAATGTACATCAAAACACACACATTTTCAGTGTACATTCAAGAAATGTATATCAAAGCATACACATTTTCAGTGTACATTCAAGGAATGTACATCAAAACATACAAATTTTCATTGTATATACAAGAAATGTACATCTAAACATACACATTTTCATTGTACATTAAAGAAATGTACATCAAAACCTACACATTTTCAGTGTACATTCAAGAAATGTACATCAAAACATACACATTTTCATTGTACACTCAAGAAATGTACATCAAAACATACACATTTTCAGTGTACATTCAAGAAAGTAACATCAAAACATACACATTTTCATTGTATATACCAGAAATGTACATCAAAACATACACATTTTCATTGTATATACAAGAAGTGTACATCAAAACATACACATTTTCAGTGTACATTCAGGAAATGTGCATCAAAACATATACATTTTCATTGTATATACAAGAAATGTACATCAAAACATACACATTTTCAGTGTACATTCAAGAAATGTATATCAAGACATACACATTTTCAGTATACATTTAAGAAATGTACATGAAAACATATACATTTTCATTGTACATTCAAGAAATGTATATCAAAACATACACAGTTTCAGTGTACATTCAAGAAATGTACATCAAAACATACACATTTTCATTGTACATTCAAGAAATGTATATCAAAACATACACATTTTCATTGTACACTCAAGAAATGTACATCAAAACATACACTTTTTCATTGTATATACAAGAAATGTACATCAAAACATACACATTTTCAGTGTACATTCAAGAAATGTACATCAAAACATACACATTTTCCTTGTACACTAAAGAAATGTACATCAAACCATACACATTTTCATTGTACATTCAAGAAATGTACATCAAAACATACACATTTTCATTGTACACTCAAGAAATGTATATCAAAACATACACAGTTTCAGTGTACATTCAAGAAATGTACATCAAAACATACACATTTTCATTGTACACTCAAGAAATGTATATCAAAACATACACATTTTCATTGTACACTCAAGAAATGTACATCAAAACATACACTTTTTCATTGTACATTCAAGAAATGTATATCATAACATACACTTTTTCATTGTACATTCAAGAAATGTATAACAAAAAATACACATTTTCAGTGTACATTCAAGAAATGTACATCAAAAATAACACATTTTCCTTGTACACTAAAGAAATGTACATCAAACCATACACATTTTCATTGTACACTCAAGAAATGTACATCAAAACATACACATTTTCATTGTACATTCAAGAAATGTACATCAAAACATACACATTTTCATTGTACACTCAAGAAATGTATATCAAAACATACACAGTTTCAGTGTACATTCAAGAAATGTACATCAAAACATACAAATTTTCATTGTACATTCAAAGAATGTACATCAAAACATACACATTTTCATTGTACATTCAAGAAATGTACATCAAAACACACACATTTTCAGTGTACATTCAAGAAATGTATATCAAAGCATACACATTTTCAGTGTACATTCAAGAAATGTACATCAAAACATACAAATTTTCATTGTATATACAAGAAATGTACATCTAAACATACACATTTTCATTGTACATTAAAGAAATGTACATCAAAACCTACACATTTTCAGTGTACATTCAAGAAATGTACATCAAAACATACACATTTTCATTGTACACTCAAGAAATGTACATCAAAACATACACATTTTCAGTGTACATTCAAGAAATTAACATCAAAACATACACATTTTCATTGTATATACCAGAAATGTACATCAAAACATACACATTTTCAGTGTACATTCAAGAAATGTACATCAAAACATACAAATTTTCATTGTATATACAAGAAATGTACATCAAAGCATACACATTTTCATTCTACATTCAAGAAATGTACATCAAAACATACACATTTTCATTGTACATTCAAAGAATGTACATCAAAACATACACATTTTCATTATACATTCAAGAAATGTACATCAAAACACACACATTTTCAGTGTACATTCAAGAAATGTACATCAAAACATACAAATTTTCATTGTATATACAAGAAATGTACATCAAAGCATACACATTTTCATTCTACATTAAAGAAATGTACATCAAATCCTACACATTTTCAGTGTACATTCAAGAAATGTACATCAAAACATACACATTTTCATTGTACACTCAAGAAGTGTACATCAAAACATACACATTTTCAGTGTACATTCAAGAAATGTACATCAAAACATACACATTTTCATTGTATATACCAGAAATGTACATCAAAACATACACATTTTCATTGTATATACAAGAAATGTACATCAAAACATACACATTTTCAGTGTACATTCAAGAAATGTACATCAAAACATATACATTTTCATTGTATATACAAGAAATGTACATCAAAACATACACATTTTCAGTGTACATTCAAGAAATGTATATCAAAACATACACATTTTCAGTATACATTTAAGAAATGTACATGAAAACATATACATTTTCATTGTACATTAAAGAAATGTATATCAAAACATACACACTTTCACTGTACATTCAAGAAATGTACATCAAGACATACACATTTTCATTGTATATACAAGAAATGAACATCAAAACATACACATTTTCATTGTACACTAAAGAAATGTACATCAAAACATACACATTTTCAGTGTACATTCAAGAAATGTACATCAAAACATACACATTTTCATTGTACATTCAAGAAATGTAGATCAAAACATACACATTTTCATTGTACATTCAAGAAATGTACATCAAAACATACACATTTTCATTGTATATACAAGAAATATATATGAAAACATACACATTTTCAGTGTACATTCAGGAAATGTACATCAAAAACTACACATTTTCATTGTATATTCAAGAAACTTACATCAAAACATACACATTTTCATTGTATATACCAGAAATGTACATCAAAACATACACATTTTCATTGTACATTCAAGAAATGTACATCAAAACATACACATTTTGACTGCACATTCTAGAAATATACATCAAAACATACACATTTTCATTGCATATACCAGAAATGCACATCAAAACATACACATTTTCATTGTAGATTCTAGAACTGTACATTAAAACATACACATTTTCAGTGTACATTCAAGAAATGTACATCAAAACATACACATTTTCAGTGTACATTCAAGAAATGTACATCAAAACATACACATTTTCATTGTATATACAAGAAATGTACATCAAAACATACACATTTTCATTGTACATTCAAGAAATGTACATCAAAACATACTTATTTTAATTGTACATTCAAGAAATGTACATCAAAACCTACACATTTACATTGTACATTCAAAGAATGTACATCAAAACATACACATTTTCATTGTACATTCAAGAAATGTACATCAAATCACACACATTTTCAGTGTACATTCAAGAAATGTATATCAAAACATACACATTTTCCGTGTACATTCAAGAAATGTACATCAAAACATACAAATTTACATTGTATATACAAGAAATGTACATCAAAACATGCACACTTTCATTGTACATTAAAGAAATGTACATCAAAGCCTACACATTTTCAGTGTACATTCAAGAAATGTACATCAAAACATACACATTTTCATTGTACATTAAAGAAATGTACATCAAAACCTACACATTTTCATTGTACACTCAAGAAATGTACATCAAAACATACACATTTTCATTGTATATACAAGAAATGTACATCAAACATACACATTTTCATTGTATATACCAGAAATGTACATCAAAACATACACATTTTCATTGTATATACAAGAAATGTACATCAAAACATACACATTTTCAGTGTACATTCAAGAAATGTACATCAAAACATATACATTTTCATTGTATATACAAGAAATGTACATCAAAACATACACATTTTCAGTGTACATTCAAGAAATGTACATGAAAACATATACATTTTCATTGTACATTCAAGAAATGTATATCAAAACATACACATTTTCAGATTACATTCAAGAAATGTACATCAAAACATACACATTTTCATTGTATATACAAGAAATGTACATCAAATCATACACATTTTCAGTGTACATTCAAGAAATGTACATCAAAACATATTCATTTTCATTGTATATACAAGAAATGTACATCAAAACATGCACATTTTCATTGTACATTAAAGAAATGTACATCAAAACCTACACATTTTCAGTGTACATTCAAGAAATGTACATCAAAACATACACATTTTCATTGTACATTAAAGAAATGTACATCAAAACCTACACATTTTCATTGTACACTCAAGAAATGTACATCAAAACATACACATTTTCAGTGTACATTCAAGAAATGTACATCAAAACATACACATTTTCATTGTATATACCAGACATGTACATCAAAACATACACATTTTCATTGTATATACAAGAAATATACATCAAAACATACACATTTTCAGTGTACATTCAAGAAATGTACATCAAAACATATACAATTTCATTGTATATACAAGAAATGTACATCAAAACATACACATTTTCAGTGTACATTCAAGAAATGTACATGAAAACATATACATTTTCATTGTACACTCAAGAAATGTATATCAAAACATACACATTTTCAGATTACATTCAAGAAATGTACATCAAAACATACACATTTTCATTGTATATACAAGAAATGTACATCAAATCATACACATTTTCAGTGTACATTCAAGAAATGTACATCAAAACATATTCATTTTCATTGTATATACAAGAAATGTACATCAAAACATACACATTTTCAGTGTACATTCAAGAAATGTATATCAAAACATACACATTTTCAGTATACATTCAAGAAATGTACATGAAAACATATACATTTTCATTGTACATTCAAGAAATGTATATCAAAACATACACATTTTCAGATTACATTCAAGAAATGTACATCAAAGCATACACATTTTCATTGTATATACAAGAAATGTACATCAAATCATACACATTTTCAGTGTACATTCAAGAAATGTACATCAAAACATATTCATTTTCATTGTATATACAAGAAATGTACATCAAAACATACACATTTTCATTGTACATTAAAGAAATGTACATCAAAACCTACACATTTTCAGTGTACATTCAAGAAATGTACATCAAAACATACACATTTTCATTGTACACTCAAGAAATGTACATCAAAACATACACATTTTCAGTGTACATTCAAGAAATGTACATCAAAACATACACATTTTCATTGTATATGCCAGAAATGTACATCAAAACATACACATTTTCATTGTATATACAAGAAATGTACATCAAAACATACACATTTTCATTGTACATTCAAGAAATGTACATCAAAACATATACATTTTCATTGTATATACAAGAAATGTACATCAAAACATACACATTTTCAGTGTACATTCAAGAAATGTACATGAAAACATATACATTTTCATTGTACATTCAAGAAATGTATATCAAAACATACACATTTTCAGATTACATTCAAGAAATGTACATCCAAACATACACATTTTCATTGTATATACAAGAAATGTACATCAAAACATACACATTTTCAGTGTACATTCAAGAAATGTACATCAAAACATATACATTTTCATTGTATATACAAGAAATGTACATCAAAACATACACATTTTCAGTGTACATTCAAGAAATGTATATCAAAACATACACATTTTCAGTATACATTCAAGAAATGTACATGAAAACATATACAGTTTCATTGTACATTCAAGAAATGTATATCAAAACATACACACTTTCAGTGTACATTCAAGAAATGTACATCAAAACATACACATTTTCATTGTACACTCAAGAAATGTACATCAAAACATACACATTTTCAGTGTACATTCAAGAAATTAACATCAAAACATACACATTTTCATTGTATATACCAGAAATGTACATCAAAACATACACATTTTCAGTGTACATTCAAGAAATGTACATCAAAACATACAAATTTTCATTGTATATACAAGAAATGTACATCAAAGCATACACATTTTCATTCTACATTCAAGAAATGTACATCAAAACATACACATTTTCATTGTACATTCAAAGAATGTACATCAAAACATACACATTTTCATTATACATTCAAGAAATGTACATCAAAACACACACATTTTCAGTGTACATTCAAGAAATGTACATCAAAACATACAAATTTTCATTGTATATACAAGAAATGTACATCAAAGCATACACATTTTCATTCTACATTAAAGAAATGTACATCAAATCCTACACATTTTCAGTGTACATTCAAGAAATGTACATCAAAACATACACATTTTCATTGTACACTCAAGAAGTGTACATCAAAACATACACATTTTCAGTGTACATTCAAGAAATGTACATCAAAACATACACATTTTCATTGTATATACCAGAAATGTACATCAAAACATACACATTTTCATTGTATATACAAGAAATGTACATCAAAACATACACATTTTCAGTGTACATTCAAGAAATGTACATCAAAACATATACATTTTCATTGTATATACAAGAAATGTACATCAAAACATACACATTTTCAGTGTACATTCAAGAAATGTATATCAAAACATACACATTTTCAGTATACATTTAAGAAATGTACATGAAAACATATACATTTTCATTGTACATTAAAGAAATGTATATCAAAACATACACACTTTCACTGTACATTCAAGAAATGTACATCAAGACATACACATTTTCATTGTATATACAAGAAATGAACATCAAAACATACACATTTTCATTGTACACTAAAGAAATGTACATCAAAACATACACATTTTCAGTGTACATTCAAGAAATGTACATCAAAACATACACATTTTCATTGTACATTCAAGAAATGTAGATCAAAACATACACATTTTCATTGTACATTCAAGAAATGTACATCAAAACATACACATTTTCATTGTATATACAAGAAATATATATGAAAACATACACATTTTCAGTGTACATTCAGGAAATGTACATCAAAAACTACACATTTTCATTGTATATTCAAGAAACTTACATCAAAACATACACATTTTCATTGTATATACCAGAAATGTACATCAAAACATACACATTTTCATTGTACATTCAAGAAATGTACATCAAAACATACACATTTTGACTGCACATTCTAGAAATATACATCAAAACATACACATTTTCATTGCATATACCAGAAATGCACATCAAAACATACACATTTTCATTGTAGATTCTAGAACTGTACATTAAAACATACACATTTTCAGTGTACATTCAAGAAATGTACATCAAAACATACACATTTTCAGTGTACATTCAAGAAATGTACATCAAAACATACACATTTTCATTGTATATACAAGAAATGTACATCAAAACATACACATTTTCATTGTACATTCAAGAAATGTACATCAAAACATACTTATTTTAATTGTACATTCAAGAAATGTACATCAAAACCTACACATTTACATTGTACATTCAAAGAATGTACATCAAAACATACACATTTTCATTGTACATTCAAGAAATGTACATCAAATCACACACATTTTCAGTGTACATTCAAGAAATGTATAACAAAAAATACACATTTTCAGTGTACATTCAAGAAATGTACATCAAAAATAACACATTTTCCTTGTACACTAAACAAATGTATATCAAAACATACACATTTTCAGATTACATTCAAGAAATGTACATCAAAACATACACATTTTCATTGTATATACAAGAAATGTACATCAAATCATACACATTTTCAGTGTACATTCAAGAAATGTACATCAAAACATATTCATTTTCATTGTATATACAAGAAATGTACATCAAAACATACACATTTTCAGTGTACATTCAAGAAATGTATATCAAAACATACACATTTTCAGTATACATTCAAGAAATGTACATGAAAACATATACATTTTCATTGTACATTCAAGAAATGTATATCAAAACATACACATTTTCAGATTACATTCAAGAAATGTACATCAAAGCATACACATTTTCATTGTATATACAAGAAATGTACATCAAATCATACACATTTTCAGTGTACATTCAAGAAATGTACATCAAAACATATTCATTTTCATTGTATATACAAGAAATGTACATCAAAACATACACATTTTCATTGTACATTAAAGAAATGTACATCAAAACCTACACATTTTCAGTGTACATTCAAGAAATGTACATCAAAACATACACATTTTCATTGTACACTCAAGAAATGTACATCAAAACATACACATTTTCAGTGTACATTCAAGAAATGTACATCAAAACATACACATTTTCATTGTATATGCCAGAAATGTACATCAAAACATACACATTTTCATTGTATATACAAGAAATGTACATCAAAACATACACATTTTCATTGTACATTCAAGAAATGTACATCAAAACATATACATTTTCATTGTATATACAAGAAATGTACATCAAAACATACACATTTTCAGTGTACATTCAAGAAATGTACATGAAAACATATACATTTTCATTGTACATTCAAGAAATGTATATCAAAACATACACATTTTCAGATTACATTCAAGAAATGTACATCCAAACATACACATTTTCATTGTATATACAAGAAATGTACATCAAAACATACACATTTTCAGTGTACATTCAAGAAATGTACATCAAAACATATACATTTTCATTGTATATACAAGAAATGTACATCAAAACATACACATTTTCAGTGTACATTCAAGAAATGTATATCAAAACATACACATTTTCAGTATACATTCAAGAAATGTACATGAAAACATATACAGTTTCATTGTACATTCAAGAAATGTATATCAAAACATACACACTTTCAGTGTACATTCAAGAAATGTACATCAAAACATACACATTTTCATTGTACACTCAAGAAATGTACATCAAAACATACACATTTTCAGTGTACATTCAAGAAATTAACATCAAAACATACACATTTTCATTGTATATACCAGAAATGTACATCAAAACATACACATTTTCAGTGTACATTCAAGAAATGTACATCAAAACATACAAATTTTCATTGTATATACAAGAAATGTACATCAAAGCATACACATTTTCATTCTACATTCAAGAAATGTACATCAAAACATACACATTTTCATTGTACATTCAAAGAATGTACATCAAAACATACACATTTTCATTATACATTCAAGAAATGTACATCAAAACACACACATTTTCAGTGTACATTCAAGAAATGTACATCAAAACATACAAATTTTCATTGTATATACAAGAAATGTACATCAAAGCATACACATTTTCATTCTACATTAAAGAAATGTACATCAAATCCTACACATTTTCAGTGTACATTCAAGAAATGTACATCAAAACATACACATTTTCATTGTACACTCAAGAAGTGTACATCAAAACATACACATTTTCAGTGTACATTCAAGAAATGTACATCAAAAACTACACATTTTCATTGTATATTCAAGAAACTTACATCAAAACATACACATTTTCATTGTATATACCAGAAATGTACATCAAAACATACACATTTTCATTGTACATTCAAGAAATGTACATCAAAACATACACATTTTGACTGCACATTCTAGAAATATACATCAAAACATACACATTTTCATTGCATATACCAGAAATGCACATCAAAACATACACATTTTCATTGTAGATTCTAGAACTGTACATTAAAACATACACATTTTCAGTGTACATTCAAGAAATGTACATCAAAACATACACATTTTCAGTGTACATTCAAGAAATGTACATCAAAACATACACATTTTCATTGTATATACAAGAAATGTACATCAAAACATACACATTTTCATTGTACATTCAAGAAATGTACATCAAAACATACTTATTTTAATTGTACATTCAAGAAATGTACATCAAAACCTACACATTTACATTGTACATTCAAAGAATGTACATCAAAACATACACATTTTCATTGTACATTCAAGAAATGTACATCAAATCACACACATTTTCAGTGTACATTCAAGAAATGTATTTCAAAACATACACATTTTTAGTGTACATTCAAGAAATGTACATCAAAACCTACAAATTTACATTGTATATACAAGAAATGTACATCAAAACATGCACATTTTCATTGTACATTAAAGAAATGTACATCAAAGCCTACACATTTTCAGTGTACATTCAAGAAATGTACATCAAAACATACACATTTTCATTGTACATTAAAGAAATGTACATCAAAACCTACACATTTTCATTGTACACTCAAGAAATGTACATCAAAACATACACATTTTCATTGTATATACAAGAAATGTACATCAAACATACACATTTTCATTGTATATACCAGAAATGTACATCAAAACATACACATTTTCATTGTATATACAAGAAATGTACATCAAAACATACACATTTTCAGTGTACATTCAAGAAATGTACATCAAAACATATACATTTTCATTGTATATACAAGAAATGTACATCAAAACATACACATTTTCAGTGTGCATTCAAGAAATGTACATCAAAACATATACATTTTCATTGTACATTCAAGAAATGTATATCAAAACATACACATTTTCAGATTACATTCAAGAAATGTACATCAAAACATACACATTTTCATTGTATATACAAGAAATGTACATCAAATCATACACATTTTCAGTGTACATTCAAGAAATGTACATCAAAACATATTCATTTTCATTGTATATACAAGAAATGTACATCAAAACATACACATTTTCAGTGTAAATTCAAGAAATGTATATCAAAACATACACATTTTCAGTATACATTCAAGAAATGTACATGAAAACATATACAGTTTCATTGTACATTCAAGAAATGTATATCAAAACATACACACTTTCAGTGTACATTCAAGAAATGTACATCAAAACATACACATTTTCATTGTATATACAAGAAATGTACATCAAAACATACACATTTTCATTGTACACTAAAGAAATGTACATCAAAACATACACATTTTCAGTGTACATTCAAGAAATGCACATCAAAACATACACATTTTCATTGTACATTCAAGAAATGTAGATCAAAACATACACATTTTCATTGTACATTCAAGAAATGTACATCAAAACATACACATTTTCATTGTACACTCAAGAAATGTACATCAAAACATACACATTTTCATTGTACACTCAAGAAATGTACATCAAAACATACACTTTTTCATTGTACATTCAAGAAATGTATATCAAAACATACACATTTTCATTGTACATTCAAGAAATGTACATCAAAAAAAACACATTTTCAGTGTACATTCAAGAAATGTATAACAAAAAATACACATTTTCAGTGTACATTCAAGAAATGTACATCAAAACAAACACATTTTCCTTGTACACTAAAGAAATGTACATCAAAACATACACATTTTCATTCTACATTCAAGAAATATACATCAAAACATACACATTTTCATTGTACATTCAAGAAATGTACATCAAAACATACACATTTTCATTGTATATACAAGAAATGTATATCAAAACATACACAGTTTCAGTGTACATTCAAGAAATGTACATCAAAACATACACATTTTGATTGTATATACCAGAAATGTACATCAAAACATACACATTTTCATTGTATATACAAGGAATGTACATCAAAACATACACATTTTCAGTGTACATTCAAGAAATGTACATCAAAACATATACATTTTCATTGTATATACAAGAAATGTACATCAAAACATACACATTTTCAGTGTACATTCAAGAAATGTATATCAAAACATACACATTTTCAGTATACATTTAAGAAATGTACATGAAAACATATACATTTTCATTGTACATTCAAGAAATGTATATCAAAACATACACACTTTCAGTGTACATTCAAGAAATGTACATCAAAACATACACATTTTCATTGTATATACAAGAAATGTACATCAAAACATACACATTTTCATTGTACGCTAAAGAAATGTACATCAAAACATACACATTTTCAGTGTACATTCAAGAAATGTACATCAAAACATACACATTTTCATTGTACATTCAAGAAATGTAGATCAAAACATACACATTTCCATTGTACATTCAAGAAATGTACATCAAAACATATACATTTTCATTGTATATACAGGAAATATATATCAAAACATACACATTTTCAGTGTACATTCAAGAAATGTACATCAAAAACTACACATTTTCATTGTATATTCAAGAAATGTGCATCAAAACATACACGTTTTCATTGTATATACCAGAAATGTACATCAAAACATACACATTTTCATTGTACATTCAAGAAATGTAGATCAAAACATACACATTTTCATTTCTAATACCAGAAATGTACATCAAAACATTCACATTTTCATTTTACATTCAAGAAATGTACATCAAAACATACACATTTTCATTGTATATACCAGAATTGTACATCAAAACATACACATTTTCATTGTACATTCAAGAAATGTACATCAAAACATACACATTTTGACTGCACATTCTAGAAATATACATCAAAACATACACATTTTCATTGCATATACCAGAAATGCACATCAAAACATACACATTTTCATTGTACATTCAAAAACTGTACATTAAAACATACACATTTTCAGTGTACATTCAAGAAATGTACATCAAAACATACACATTTTCAGTGTACATTCAAGAAATGTACATCAAAACATACACATTTTCATTGTATATACAAGAAATGTACATCAAAACATACACATTTTCATTGTACATTCAAGAAATGTACATCAAAACATACTTATTTTACTTGTACATTCAAGAAATGTACATCAAAACATACACATTTTCATTGTACATTCAAGAAATGTACATCAAATCACACACATTTTCAGTGTACATTCAAGAAATGTAAATCAAAACATACACATTTTCAGTGTACATTCAAGAAATGTACATCAACACATACAAATTTACATTGTATATACAAGAAATGTACATCAAAACATACACATTTTCATTGTACATTAAAGAAATGTACATCAAAACCTACACATTTTCAGTGTACATTCAAGAAATGTACATCAAAACTTACACATTTTCATTGTACACTCAAGAAATGTACATCAAAACATACACATTTTCAGTGTACATTCAAGAAATGTACATCAAAACATACACATTTTCATTGTATATACCAGAAATGTACATCAAAACATACACATTTTCATTGTATATACAAGAAATGTGCATCAAAACATACACATTTTCAGTGTACATTCAAGAAATGTACATCAAAACATACATATTTTCATTGTATATACAAGAAATGTACATCAAAACATACACATTTTCAGTGTACATTCAAGAAATGTACATGAAAACATATACATTTTCATTGTACATTCAAGAAATGTATATCAAAACATACACATTTTCAGATTACATTCAAGAAATGTACATCAAAACATACACATTTTCATTGTATATACAAGAAATGTACATCAAAACATACACATTTTCAGTGTACATTCAAGAAATGTACATCAAAACATATACATTTTCATTGTATATACAAGAAATGTACATCAAAACATACACATTTTGAGTGTACATTCAAGAAATGTATATCAAAACATACACATTTTCAGTATACATTCAAGAAATGTACATGAAAACATATACAGTTTCATTGTACATTCAAGAAATGTATATCAAAACATACACACTTTCAGTGTACATTCAAGAAATGTACATCAAAACATACACATTTTCATTGTATATACAAGAAATGTACATCAAAACATACACATTTTCATTGTACACTAAAGAAATGTACATCAAAACATACACATTTTCAGTGTACATTCAAGAAATGCACATCAAAACATACACATTTTCATTGTACATTCAAGAAATGTAGATCAAAACATACACATTTTCATTGTACATTCAAGAAATGTACATCAAAACATACACATTTTCATTGTACACTCAAGAAATGTACATCAAAACATACACATTTTCATTGTACACTCAAGAAATGTACATCAAAACATACACTTTTTCATTGTACATTCAAGATATGTATATCAAAACATACACATTTTCATTGCACATTCAAGAAATGTACATCAAAACATACACACTTTCAGTGTACATTCAAGAAATGTATAACAAAAAATACACATTTTCAGTGTACATTCAAGAAATGTACATCAAAAATAACACATTTTCCTTGTACACTAAAGAAATGTACATCAAAACATACCCATTTTCATTCTACATTCAAGAAATATACATCAAAACATACACATTTTCATTGTACATTCAAGAAATGTACATCAAAACATACACATTTTCATTGTACACTCAAGAAATGTACATCAAAACATACACATTTTCATTGTACATTCAAGAAATGTACATCAACACATACACATTTTCATTGTACACTCAAGAAATGTATATCAAAACATACACAGTTTCAGTGTACATTCAAGAAATGTACATCAAAACATACACATTTTCATTGTACATTCAAAGAATGTACATCAAAACATACACATTTTCATTGTACATTCAAGAAATGTACATCAAAACACACACATTTTCAGTGTACATTCAAGAAATGTATATCAAAGCATACACATTTTCAGTGTACATTCAAGAAATGTACAACAAAACATACAAATTTTCATTGTATATACAAGAAATGTACATCAAAACATACACATTTTCATTGTACATTAAGGAAATATACATCAAAACCTACACATTTTCAGTGTACATTCAAGAAATGTACATCAAAACATACACATTTTCATTGTACACTCAAGAAATGTACATCAAAACATACACATTTTCAGTGTACATTCAAGAAATTAACATCAAAACATACACATTTTAATTGTATATACCAGAAATTTACATCAAAACATACACATTTTCATTGTATATACAAGAAATGTACATCAAAACATACACATTTTCAGTGTACATTCAAGAAATGTACATCAAAACATATACATTTTCATTGTATATACAAGAAATGTACATCAAAACATACACATTTTCAGTGTACATTCAAGAAATGTATATCAAAACATACACATTTTCAGTATACATTTAAGAAATGTACATGAAAACATATACATTTTCATTGTACATTCAAGAAATGTACATCAAAACATACACATTTTCATTGTATATACAAGAAATGTACATCAAAACATACACATTTTCATTGTACACTAAAGAAATGTACATCAAAACATACACATTTTCAATGTACATTCAAGAAATGTACATCAAAACATACACATTGTCATTGTACATTCAAGAAGTGTAGATCAAAACTTACACATTTTCATTGTACATTCAAGAAATGTACATCAAAACATACACATTTTCATTGTATATACAAGAAATATATATGAAAACATACACATTTTCAGTGTACATTCAAGAAATGTACATCAAAAACTACACATTTTCATTGTATATTCAAGAAACATCAAAACATCCACATTTTCATTGTATATACCAGAAATGTACATCAAAACATACACATTTTCATTGTACATTCAAGAAATGTACATCAAAACATACACATTTTCATTGTATATACCAGAAATGTACATCAAAACATACACATTTTCATTGTACATTCAAGAAATGTACATCAAAACATACACATTTTCATTGTATATACCAGAAATGTACATCAAAAGATACACATTTTCATTGTACATTCAAGAAATGTACATCAAAACATACACATTTTGACTGCACATTCTAGAAATATACATCAAAACATACACATTTTCATTGCATATACCAGAAACGCACATCAAAACATACACATTTTCATTGTACATTCAAGAACTGTACATCAAAACATACACAATTTCAGTGTACATTCAAGAAATGTACATCAAAACATACACATTTTCAGTGTACATTCAAGAAATGTACATCAAGACATACACATTTTCATTGTACATTCAAGAAATGTACATCAAAACATACACATTTTCATTGTACACTCAAGAAATGTACATTAAAACATACACATTTTCAGTGTACATTCAAGAAATGTATATCAAAACATACACATTTTCATTGTACATTCAAGAAATGTACATCAAAACGTACACATTTTCATTGTACATTCAAGAAATGTACATCAAAACATACACATTTTCATTGTACATTCAAGAAATATACATCAAAGCATACACATTTTCATTGTACATTCAAAAACTGTACATCAAAACATACACATTTTCATTGTACACTCAAGAAATGTACATCAAAACATACACGTTTTCAGTGTACATTCAAGAAATGTACATCAACACATACACATTTTGATTTTACGTTCCAGAAATGTACATCAAAACATGCACAATGTCAGTGTACATTCAAGAAATGTATATCAAAAAATACACATTTTCAGTGTACATTCAAGAAATGTACATCAAAGCAAACACATTTTCATTGTACACTAAAGAAATGTACATCAAAACATACACATTTTCATTGTATTTTCAAGAAATGCACATCAAAACATACACATTTTCATTGTACATTCAAGAAATATACATCAAAACATACACATTTTCATTGTACATTCAAGAAATGTACATTAAAACATACACATTCTCATTGTACATTCAAGAAATGTACATCAAAACATACACATTTTGATTGTACACTCAAGAAATGTACATCAAAACATACACATTTTCATTGTACACTCAAGAAATGTACATCAAAACACACACATTTTCATTGTACATTCAAGAAATGTATATCAAAACATACACATTTTCATTGTACACTCAAGAAATGTACATCAAAACATACACATTTTCATTGTATATACAAGAAATGTACATCAAAACATACACATTTTCATTGTACATTCAAGAAATGTACATCAAAACATACACATTTTCATTGTACACTCAAGAAATGTACATCAAAACATACACATTTTCATTGTACACTCAAGAAATGTACATCAAAACATACACTTTTTCATTGTACATTCAAGAAATGTATATCAAAACATACACATTTTCATTGTACATTCAAGAAATGTACATCAAAACATACACATTTTCAGTGTACATTCAAGAAATGTACATCAAACCATACACATTTTCATTGTACACTCAAGAAATGTACATCAAAACATACACATTTTCATTGTACATTCAAGAAATGTACATCAAAACATACACATTTTCATTGTACACTCAAGAAATGTATATCAAAACATACACAGTTTCAGTATACATTCAAGAAATGTACATCAAAACATACACATTTTCATTGTACATTCAAGAAATGTATATCAAAACATACACATTTTCATTGTACACTCAAGAAATGTACATCAAAACATACACTTTTTCATTGTACATTCAAGAAATGTATATCAAAACATACACATTTTCAGTGTACATTCAAGAAATGTACATCAAAACATACACATTTTCCTTGTACACTAAAGAAATGTACATCAAACCATACACATTTTCATTGTACACTCAAGAAATGTACATCAAAACATACACATTTTCAGTGTACATTCAAGAAATGTACATCAAAACATACACATTTTCCTTGTACACTAAAGAAATGTACATCAAACCATACACATTTTCATTGTACACTCAAGAAATGTACATCAAAACATACACATTTTCATTGTACATTCAAGAAATGTACATCAAAACATACACATTTTCATTGTACACTCAAGAAATGTATATCAAAACATACACAGTTTCAGTGTACATTCAAGAAATGTACATCAAAACATACACATTTTCATTGTACACTCAAGAAATGTATATCAAAACATACACATTTTCATTGTACACTCAAGAAATGTACATCAAAACATACACTTTTTCATTGTACATTCAAGAAATGTATATCAAAACATACACTTTTTCATTGTACATTCAAGAAATGTATAACAAAAAATACACATTTTCAGTGTACATTCAAGAAATGTACATCAAAAATAACACATTTTCCTTGTACACTAAAGAAATGTACATCAAACCATACACATTTTCATTGTACACTCAAGAAATGTACATCAAAACATACACATTTTCATTGTACATTCAAGAAATGTACATCAAAACATACACATTTTCATTGTACACTCAAGAAATGTATATCAAAACATACACAGTTTCAGTGTACATTCAAGAAATGTACATCAACACATACACATTTTCATTGTACATTCAAAGAATGTACATCAAAACATACACATTTTCATTGTACATTCAAGAAATGTACATCAAAACACACACATTTTCAGTGTACATTCAAGAAATGTATATCAAAGCATACACATTTTCAGTGTACATTCAAGAAATGTACATCAAAACATACAAATTTTCATTGTATATACAAGAAATGTACATCTAAACATACACATTTTCATTGTACATTAAAGAAATGTACATCAAAACCTACACATTTTCAGTGTACATTCAAGAAATGTACATCAAAACATACACATTTTCATTGTACACTCAAGAAATGTACATCAAAACATACACATTTTCAGTGTACATTCAAGAAATTAACATCAAAACATACACATTTTCATTGTATATACCAGAAATGTACATCAAAACATACACATTTTCATTGTATATACAAGAAATGTACATCAAAACATACACATTTTCAGTGTACATTCAGGAAATGTGCATCAAAACATATACATTTTCATTGTATATACAAGAAATGTACATCAAAACATACACATTTTCAGTGTACATTCAAGAAATGTATATCAAGACATACACATTTTCAGTATACATTTAAGAAATGTACATGAAAACATATACATTTTCATTGTACATTCAAGAAATGTATATCAAAACATACACAGTTTCAGTGTACATTCAAGAAATGTACATCAAAACATACACATTTTCATTGTACATTCAAGAAATGTATATCAAAACATACACATTTTCATTGTACACTCAAGAAATGTACATCAAAACATACACTTTTTCATTGTATATACAAGAAATGTACATCAAAACATACACATTTTCAGTGTACATTCAAGAAATGTACATCAAAACATACACATTTTCCTTGTACACTAAAGAAATGTACATCAAACCATACACATTTTCATTGTACACTCAAGAAATGTACATCAAAACATACACATTTTCAGTGTACATTCAAGAAATGTACATCAAAACATACACATTTTCCTTGTACACTAAAGAAATGTACATCAAACCATACACATTTTCATTGTACACTCAAGAAATGTACATCAAAACATACACATTTTCAGTGAACATTCAAGAAATGTACATCAAAACATACACATTTTCCTTGTACACTAAAGAAATGTACATCAAAACATACACATTTTCATTGTACATTCAAGAAATGTACATCAAAACATACACATTTTCATTGTACACTCAAGAAATGTATATCAAAACATACACAGTTTCAGTGTACATTCAAGAAATGTACATCAAAACATACACATTTTCATTGTACACTCAAGAAATGTATATCAAAACATACACATTTTCATTGTACACTCAAGAAATGTACATCAAAACATACACTTTTTCATTGTACATTCAAGAAATGTATATCAAAACATACACTTTTTCATTGTACATTCAAGAAATGTATAACAAAAAATACACATTTTCAGTTGTCATTCAAGAAATGTACATCAAAAATAACACATTTTCCTTGTACACTAAAGAAATGTACATTAAACCATACACATTTTCATTGTACACTCAAGAAATGTACATCAAAACATACACATTTTCATTGTACATTCAAGAAATGTACATCAAAACATACACATTTTCATTGTACACTCAAGAAATGTATATCAAAACATACACAGTTTCAGTGTACATTCAAGAAATGTACATCAAAACATACACATTTTCATTGTACATTCAAAGAATGTACATCAAAACATACACATTTTCATTGTACATTCAAGAAATGTACATCAAAACACACACATTTTCAGTGTACATTCAAGAAATGTATATCAAAGCATACACATTTTCAGTGTACATTCAAGAAATGTACATCAAAACATACAAATTTTCATTGTATATACAAGAAATGTACATCTAAACATACACATTTTCATTGTACATTAAAGAAATGTACATCAAAACCTACACATTTTCAGTGTACATTCAAGAAATGTACATCAAAACATACACATTTTCATTGTACACTCAAGAAATGTACATCAAAACATACACATTTTCAGTGTACATTCAAGAAATTAACATCAAAACATACACATTTTCATTGTATATACCAGAAATGTACATCAAAACATACACATTTTCAGTGTACATTCAGGAAATGTGCATCAAAACATATACATTTTCATTGTATATACAAGAAATGTACATCAAAACATACACATTTTCAGTGTACATTCAAGAAATTAACATCAAAACATACACATTTTCATTGTATATACAAGAAATGTACATCAAAACATACACATTTTCAGTGTACATTCAGGAAATGTGCATCAAAACATATACATTTTCATTGTATATACAAGAAATGTACATCAAAACATACACATTTTCAGTGTACATTCAAGAAATGTATATCAAGACATACACATTTTCAGTATACATTTAAGAAATGTACATGAAAACATATACATTTTCATTGTACATTCAAGAAATGTATATCAAAACATACACACTTTCAGTGTACATTCAAGAAATGTACATCAAAACATACACATTTTCATTGTATATACAAGAAATGTACATCAAAACATACACATTTTCATTGTACACTAAAGAAATGTACATCAAAACATACTCATTTTCAGTGTACATTCAAGAAATGTACATCAAAACATACACATTTTCATTGTACATTCAAGAAATGAAGATCAAAACATACACATTTTCATTGTACATTCAAGAAATGTACATCAAAACATACACATTTTCATTGTATATACAAGAAATATATATGAAAACATACACATTTTCAGTGTACATTCAAAAAATGTACATCAAAAACTACACATTTTCATTGTATATTCAAGAAACTTACATCAAAACATACACATTTTCATTGTATATACCAGAAATGTACATCAAAACATACACATTTTCATTGTACATTCAAGAAATGTACATCAAAACATACACATTTTGACTGCACATTCTAGAAATATACATCAAAACATACACATTTTCATTGCATATACCAGAAATGCACATCAAAACATACACATTTTCATTGTAGATTCTAGAACTGTACATTAAAACATACACATTTTCAGTGTACATTCAAGAAATGTACATCAAAACATACACATTTTCAGTGTACATTCAAGAAATGTACATCAAAACATACACATTTTCATTGTATATACAAGAAATGTACATCAAAACATACACATTTTCATTGTACATTCAAGAAATGTACATCAAAACATACTTATTTTAATTGTACATTCAAGAAATGTACATCAAAACCTACACATTTACATTGTACATTCAAAGAATGTACATCAAAACATACACATTTTCATTGTACATTCAAGAAATGTACATCAAATCACACACATTTTCAGTGTACATTCAAGAAATGTATATCAAAACATACACATTTTTAGTGTACATTCAAGAAATGTACATCAAAACATACAAATTTACATTGTATATACAAGAAATGTACATCAAAACATGCACATTTTCATTGTACATTAAAGAAATGTACATCAAAGCCTACACATTTTCAGTGTACATTCAAGAAATGTACATCAAAACATACACATTTTCATTGTACATTAAAGAAATGTACATCAAAACCTACACATTTTCATTGTACACTCAAGAAATGTACATCAAAACATACACATTTTCATTGTATATACAAGAAATGTACATCAAACATACACATTTTCATTGTATATACCAGAAATGTACATCAAAACATACACATTTTCATTGTATATACAAGAAATGTACATCAAAACATACACATTTTCAGTGTACATTCAAGAAATGTACATCAAAACATATACATTTTCATTGTATATACAAGAAATGTACATCAAAACATACACATTTTCAGTGTACATTCAAGAAATGTACATCAAAACATATACATTTTCATTGTACATTCAAGAAATGTATATCAAAACATACACATTTTCAGATTACATTCAAGAAATGTACATCAAAACATACACATTTTCATTGTATATACAAGAAATGTACATCAAATCATACACATTTTCAGTGTACATTCAAGAAATGTACATCAAAACATATTCATTATCATTGTATATACAAGAAATGTACATCAAAACATACACATTTTCAGTGTACATTCAAGAAATGTATATCAAAACATACACATTTTCAGTATACATTCAAGAAATGTACATGAAGACATATACAGTTTCATTGTACATTCAAGAAATGTATATCAAAACATACACACTTTCAGTGTACATTCAAGAAATGTACATCAAAACATACACATTTTCATTGTATATACAAGAAATGTACATCAAAACATACACATTTTCATTGTACACTAAAGAAATGTACATCAAAACATACACATTTTCAGTGTACATTCAAGAAATGCACATCAAAACATACACATTTTCATTGTACATTCAAGAAATGTAGATCAAAACATACACATTTTCATTGTACATTCAAGAAATGTACATCAAAACATACACATTTTCATTGTACACTCAAGAAATGTACATCAAAACATACACATTTTCATTGTACACTCAAGAAATGTACATCAAAACATACACTTTTTCATTGTACATTCAAGAAATGTATATCAAAACATACACATTTTCATTGTACATTCAAGAAATGTACATCAAAACATACACATTTTCAGTGTACATTCAAGAAATGTATAACAAAAAATACACATTTTCAGTGTACATTCAAGAAATGTACATCAAAACAAACACATTTTCCTTGTACACTAAAGAAATGTACATCAAAACATACACATTTTCATTCTACATTCAAGAAATATACATCAAAACATACACATTTTCATTGTACATTCAAGAAATGTACATCAAAACATACACATTTTCATTGTATATACAAGAGATGTATATCAAAACATACACAGTTTCAGTGTACATTCAAGAAAGGTACATCAAAACATACACATTTTGATTGTATATACCAGAAATGTACATCAAAACATACACATTTTCATTGTATATACAAGGAATGTACATCAAAACATACACATTTTCAGTGTACATTCAAGAAATGTACATCAAAACATATACATTTTCATTGTATATACAAGAAATGTACATCAAAACATACACATTTTCAGTGTACATTCAAGAAATGTATATCAAAACATACACATTTTCTGTATACATTTAAGAAATGTACATGAAAACATACTTTTTCATTGTACATTCAAGAAATGTATATCAAAACATACACACTTTCAGTGTACATTCAAGAAATGTACATCAAAACATACACATTTTCATTGTATATACAAGAAATGTACATCAAAACATACACATTTTTTTATTTGTACGCTAAAGAAATGTACATCAAAACATACACATTTTCAGTGTACATTCAAGAAATGTACATCAAAACATACACATTTTCATTGTACATTCAAGAAATGTAGATCAAAACATACACATTTCCATTGTACATTCAAGAAATGTACATCAAAACATATACATTTTCATTGTATATACAGGAAATATATATCAAAACATACACATTTTCAGTGTACATTCAAGGAATGTACATCAAAAACTACACATTTTCATTGTATATTCAAGAAATGTGCATCAAAACATACACGTTTTCATTGTATATACCAGAAATGTACATCAAAACATACACATTTTCATATTACATTCAAGAAATGTAGATCAAAACATACACATTTTAATTTCTAATACCAGAAATGTACATCAAAACATTCACATTTTCATTTTACATTCAAGAAATGTACATCAAAACATACACATTTTCATTGTATATACCAGAATTGTACATCAAAACATACACATTTTCATTGTACATTCAAGAAATGTACATCAAAACATACACATTTTGACTGCACATTCTAGAAATATACATCAAAACATACACATTTTCATTGCATATACCAGAAATGCACATCAAAACATACACATTTTCATTGTACATTCAAAAACTGTACATTAAAACATACACATTTTCAGTGTACATTCAAGAAATGTACATCAAAACATACACATTTTCAGTGTACATTCAAGAAATGTACATCAAAACATACACATTTTCATTGTATATACAAGAAATGTACATCAAAACATACACATTTTCATTGTACATTCAAGAAATGTACATCAAAACATACTTATTTTAATTGTACATTCAAGAAATGTACATCAAAACCTACACATTTACATTGTACATTCAAAGAATGTACATCAAAACATACACATTTTCATTGTACATTCAAGAAATGTACATCAAATCACACACATTTTCAGTGTACATTCAAGAAATGTAAATCAAAACATACACATTTTCAGTGTACATTCAAGAAATGTACATCAACACATACAAATTTACATTGTATATACAAGAAATGTACATCAAAACATACACATTTTCATTGTACATTAAAGAAATGTACATCAAAACCTACACATTTTCAGTGTACATTCAAGAAATGTACATCAAAACATACACATTTTCATTGTACACTCAAGAAATGTACATCAAAACATACACATTTTCAGTGTACATTCAAGAAATGTACATCAAAACATACACATTTTCATTGTATATACCAGAAATGTACATCAAAACATACACATTTTCATTGTATATACAAGAAATGTGCATCAAAACATACACATTTTCAGTGTACATTCAAGAAATGTACATCAAAACATATATATTTTCATTGTATATACAAGAAATGTACATCAAAACATACACATTTTCAGTGTACATTCAAGAAATGTACATGAAAACATATACATTTTCATTGTACATTCAAGAAATGTATATCAAAACATACACATTTTCAGATTACATTCAAGAAATGTACATCAAAACATACACATTTTCATTGTATATACAAGAAATGTACATCAAAACATACACATTTTCAGTGTACATTCAAGAAATGTACATCAAAACATATACATTTTCATTGTATATACAAGAAATGTACATCAAAACATACACATTTTGAGTGTACATTCAAGAAATGTATATCAAAACATACACATTTTCAGTATACATTCAAGAAATGTACATGAAAACATATACAGTTTCATTGTACATTCAAGAAATGTATATCAAAACATACACACTTTCAGTGTACATTCAAGAAATGTACATCAAAACATACACATTTTCATTGTACACTAAAGAAATGTACATCAAAACATACACATTTTCAGTGTACATTCAAGAAATGCACAACAAAACATACACATTTTCATTGTACATTCAAGAAATGTAGATCAAAACATACACATTTTCATTGTACATTCAAGAAATGTACATCAAAACATACACATTTTCATTGTACACTCAAGAAATGTACATCAAAACATACACATTTTCATTGTACACTCAAGAAATGTACATCAAAACATACACTTTTTCATTGTACATTCAAGGTATGTATATCAAAACATACACATTTTCATTGCACATTCAAGAAATGTACATCAAAACATACACACTTTCAGTGTACATTCAAGAAATGTATAACAAAAAATACACATTTTCAGTGTACATTCAAGAAATGTACATCAAAAATAACACATTTTCCTTGTACACTAAAGAAATGTACATCAAAACATACACATTTTCATTCTACATTCAAGAAATATACATCAAAACATACACATTTTCATTGTACATTCAAGAAATGTACATCAAAACATACACATTTTCATTGTACACTCAAGAAATGTACATCAAAACATACACATTTTCATTGTACATTCAAGAAATGTACATCAACACATACACATTTTCATTGTACACTCAAGAAATGTATATCAAAACATACACAGTTTCAGTGTACATTCAAGAAATGTACATCAAAACATACACATTTTCATTGTACATTCAAAGAATGTACATCAAAACATACACATTTTCGTTGTACATTCAAGAAATGTACATCAAAACACACACATTTTCAGTGTACATTCAAGAAATGTATATCAAAGCATACACATTTTCATTGTACATTCAAGAAATGTACATCAAAACATACAAATTTTCATTGTATATAGAAGAAATGTACATCAAAACATACACATTTTCATTGTACATTAAAGAAATATACATCAAAACCTACACATTTTCAGTGTACATTCAAGAAATGTACATCAAAACATACACATTTTCATTGTACACTCAAGAAATGTACATCAAAACATACACATTTTCAGTGTACATTCAAGAAATTAACATCAAAACATACACATTTTCATTGTATATACCAGAAATGTACATCAAAACATACACATTTTCATTGTATATACAAGAAATGTACATCAAAACATACACATTTTCAGTGTACATTCAAGAAATGTACATCAAAACATATACATTTTCATTGTATATACAAGAAATGTACATCAAAACATACACATTTTCAGTGTACATTCAAGAAATGTATATCAAAACATACACATTTTCAGTATACATTTAAGAAATGTACATGTAAACATATACATTTTCATTGTACATTCAAGAAATGTACATCAAAACATACACATTTTCATTGTATATACAAGAAATGTACATCAAAACATACACATTTTCATTGTACACTAAAGAAATGTACATCAAAACATACACATTTTCAGTGTACATTCAAGAAATGTACATCAAAACATACACATTTTCATTGTACATTCAAGAAATGTAGATCAAAACTTACACATTTTCATTGTACATTCAAGAAATGTACATCAAAACATACACATTTTCATTGTATATACAAGAAATATATATGAAAACATACACATTTTCAGTGTACATTCAAGAAATGTACATCAAAAACTACACATTTTCATTGTATATTCAAGAAACATCAAAACATACACATTTTCATTGTATATACCAGAAATGTACATCAAAACATACACATTTTCATTGTACATTCAAGAAATGCACATCAAAACATACACATTTTCATTGTATATACCAGAAATGTACATCAAAAGATACACATTTTCATTGTACATTCAAGAAATGTACATCAAAACATACACATTTTGACTGCACATTCTAGAAATATACATCAAAACATACACATTTTCATTGCATATACCAGAAACGCACATCAAAACATACACATTTTCATTGTACATTCAAGAACTGTACATCAAAACATACACAATTTCAGTGTACATTCAAGAAATGTACATCAAAACATACACATTTTCACTGTACATTCAAGAAATGTACATCAAAACATACACATTTTCATTGTATATACAAGAAATGTACATAAAAAAACATACACATTTTCATTGTATATACAAGAAATGTACATCAAAACATACACATTTTCAGTGTACATTCAAGAAATGTACATCAAGACATACACATTTTCATTGTACATTCAAGAAATGTACATCAAAACATACACATTTTCATTGTACACTCAAGAAATGTACATCAAAACATACACATTTTCAGTGTACATTCAAGAAATGTATATCAAAACATACACATTTTCAATGTACATTCAAGAAATGTACATCAAAACGTACACATTTTCATTGTACATTCAAGAAATGTACATCAAAACATACACATTTTCATTGTACATTAAAGAAATATACATCAAAGCATACACATTTTCATTGTACATTCAAGAAATGTACATCAAAACATACACATTTTCATTGTACACTCAAGAAATGTACATCAAAACATACACATTTTCAGTGTACATTCAAGAAATGTACATCAACACATACACATTTTGATTTTACGTTCCAGAAATGTACATCAAAACATACACATTTTCAGTGTACATTCATGAAATGTATATCAAAAAATACACATTTTCAGTGTACATTCAAGAAATGTACATCAAAGCAAACACATTTTCATTGTACACTAAAGAAATGTACATCAAAACATACACATTTTCATTGTATTTTCAAGAAATGCACAACAAAACATACACATTTTCATTGTACATTCAAGAAATATACATCAAAACATACACATTTTCATTGTACATTCAAGAAATGTACATTAAAACATACACATTCTCATTGTACATTCAAGAAATGTACATCAAAACATACACATTTTGATTGTACACTCAAGAAATGTACATCAAAACATACACATTTTCATTGTACACTCAAGAAATGTACATCAAAACATACACATTTTCATTGTACATTCAAGAAATGTATATCAAAACATACACATTTTCATTGTACACTCAAGAAATGTACATCAAAACATACACATTTTCATTGTATATACAAGAAATGTACATCAAAACATACACATTTTCATTGTACATTCAAGAAATGTACATCAAAACATACACATTTTCATTGTACACTCAAGAAATGTACATCAAAACATACACATTTTCATTGTACACTCAAGAAATGTACATAAAAACATACACTTTTTCATTGTACATTCAAGAAATGTATATCAAAACATACACATTTTCATTGTACATTCAAGAAATGTACATCAAAACATACACATTTTCAGTGTACATTCAAGAAATGTACATCAAAACATACACATTTTCCTTGTACACTAAAGAAATGTACATCAAACCATACACATTTTCATTGTACACTCAAGAAATGTACATCAAAACATACACATTTTCATTGTACATTCAAGAAATGTACATCAAAACATACACATTTTCATTGTACACTCAAGAAATGTATATCAAAACATACACAGTTTCAGTGTACATTCAAGAAATGTACATCAAAACATACACATTTTCATTGTACATTCAAGAAATGTATATCAAAACATACACATTTTCATTGTACACTCAAGAAATGTACATCAAAACATACACTTTTTCATTGTACATTCAAGAAATGTATATCAAAACATACACATTTTCAGTGTACATTCAAGAAATGTACATCAAAACATACACATTTTCCTTGTACACTAAAGAAATGTACATCAAACCATACACATTTTCATTGTACACTAAAGAAATGTACATCAAAACATACACATTTTCAGTGTACATTCAAGAAATGTACATCAAAACATACACATTTTCCTTGTACACTAAAGAAATGTACATCAAACCATACACATTTTCATTGTACACTCAAGAAATGTACATCAAAACATACACATTTTCATTGTACATTCAAGAAATGTACATCAAAACATACACATTTTCATTGTACACTCAAGAAATGTATATCAAAACATACACAGTTTCAGTGTACATTCAAGAAATGTACATCAAAACATACACATTTTCATTGTACACTCAAGAAATGTATATCAAAACATACACATTTTCATTGTACACTCAAGAAATGTACATCAAAACATACACTTTTTCATTGTACATTCAAGAAATGTATATCAAAACATACACTTTTTCATTGTACATTCAAGAAATGTATAACAAAAAATACACATTTTCAGTGTACATTCAAGAAATGTACATCAAAAATAACACATTTTCCTTGTACACTAAAGAAATGTACATCAAACCATACACATTTTCATTGTACACTCAAGAAATGTACATCAAAACATACACATTTTCATTGTACATTCAAGAAATGTACATCAAAACATACACATTTTCAATGTACACTCAAGAAATGTATATCAAAACATACACAGTTTCAGTGTACATTCAAGCAATGTACATCAAAACATACACATTTTCATTGTACATTCAAAGAATGTACATCAAAACATACACATTTTCATTGTACATTCAAGAAATGTACATCAAAACACACACATTTTCAGTGTACATTCAAGAAATGTATATCAAAGCATACACATTTTCAGTGTACATTCAAGAAATGTACATCAAAACATACAAATTTTCATTGTATATACAAGAAATGTACATCTAAACATACACATTTTCATTGTACATTAAAGAAATGTACATCAAAACCTACACATTTTCAGTGTACATTCAAGAAATGTACATCAAAACATACACATTTTCATTGTACACTCAAGAAATGTACATCAAAACATACACATTTTCAGTGTACATTCAAGAAATTAACATCAAAACATACACATTTTTATTGTATATACCAGAAATGTACATCAAAACATACACATTTTCATTGTATATACAAGAAATGTACATCAAAACATACACATTTTCAGTGTACATTCAGGAAATGTGCATCAAAACATATACATTTTCATTGTATATACAAGAAATGTACATCAAAACATACACATTTTCAGTGTACATTCAAGAAATGTATATCAAGACATACACATTTTCAGTATACATTTAAGAAATGTACATCAAAACATACACATTTTCATTGTACATTCAAGAAATGTATATCAAAACATACACAGTTTCAGTGTACATTCAAGAAATGTACATCAAAACATACACATTTTCATTGTACATTCAAGAAATGTATATCAAAACATACACATTTTCATTGTACACTCAAGAAATGTACATCAAAACATACACTTTTTCATTGTATATACAAGAAATGTACATCAAAACATACACATTTTCATTGTACATTCAAGAAATGTATATCAAAACATACACATTTTCAGTGTACATTCAAGAAATGTACATCAAAACATACACATTTTCATTGTACATTCAAGAAATGTATATCAAAACATACACAGTTTCTGTGTACATTCAAGAAATGTACATCAAAACATACACATTTTCATTGTACATTCAAGAAATGTATATCAAAACATACACATTTTCATTGTACACTCAAGAAATGTACATCAAAACATACACTTTTTCATTGTATATACAAGAAATGTACATCAAAACATACACATTTTCAGTGTACATTCAAGAAATGTACATCAAAACATACACATTTTCCTTGTACACTAAAGAAATGTACATCAAACCATACACATTTTCATTGTACACTCAAGAAATGTACATCAAAACATACACATTTTCAGTGTACATTCAAGAAATGTACATCAAAACATACACATTTTCCTTGTACACTAAAGAAATGTACATCAAACCATACACATTTTCATTGTACACTCAAGAAATGTACATCAAAACATACACATTTTCAGTGTACATTCAAGAAATGTACATCAAAACATACACATTTTCCTTGTACACTAAAGAAATGTACATCAAAACATACACATTTTCATTGTACATTCAAGAAATGTACATCAAAACATACACATTTTCATTGTACACTCAAGAAATGTATATCAAAACATACACAGTTTCAGTGTACATTCAAGAAATGTACATCAAAACATACACATTTTCATTGTACACTCAAGAAATGTACATCAAAACATACACTTTTTCATTGTACATTCAAGAAATGTATATCAAAACATACACTTTTTCATTGTACATTCAAGAAATGTATAACAAAAAATACACATTTTCAGTGTACATTCAAGAAATGTACATCAAAAATAACACATTTTCCTTGTACACTAAAGAAATGTACATCAAACCATACACATTTTCATTGTACACTCAAGACATGTACATCAAAACATACACATTTTCATTGTACATTCAAGAAATGTACATCAAAACATACACATTTTCATTGTACACTCAAGAAATGTATATCAAAACATACTCAGTTTCAGTGTACATTCAAGAAATGTACATCAAAACATACACATTTTCATTGTACATTCAAAGAATGTACATCAAAACATACACATTTTCATTGTACATTCAAGAAATGTACATCAAAACACACACATTTTCAGTGTACATTCAAGAAATGTATATCAAAGCATACACATTTTCAGTGTACATTCAAGAAATGTACATCGAAACATACAAATTTTCATTGTATATACAAGAAATGTACATCTAAACATACACATTTTCATTGTACATTAAAGAAATGTACATCAAAACCTACACATTTTCAGTGTACATTCAAGAAATTAACATCAAAACATACACATTTTCATTGTATATACCAGAATTGTACATCAAAACATACACATTTTCATTGTACATTCAAGAAATGTACATCAAAACATACACATTTTGACTGCACATTCTAGAAATATACATCAAAACATACACATTTTCATTGCATATACCAGAAATGCACATCAAAACATACACATTTTCATTGTACATTCAAAAACTGTACATTAAAACATACACATTTTCAGTGTACATTCAAGAAATGTACATCAAAACATACACATTTTCAGTGTACATTCAAGAAATGTACATCAAAACATACACATTTTCATTGTATATACAAGAAATGTACATCAAAACATACACATTTTCATTGTACATTCAAGAAATGTACATCAAAACATACTTATTTTAATTGTACATTCAAGAAATGTACATCAAAACCTACACATTTACATTGTACATTCAAAGAATGTACATCAAAACATACACATTTTCATTGTACATTCAAGAAATGTACATCAAATCACACACATTTTCAGTGTACATTCAAGAAATGTAAATCAAAACATACACATTTTCAGTGTACATTCAAGAAATGTACATCAACACATACAAATTTACATTGTATATACAAGAAATGTACATCAAAACATACACATTTTCATTGTACATTAAAGAAATGTACATCAAAACCTACACATTTTCAGTGTACATTCAAGAAATGTACATCAAAACATACACATTTTCATTGTACACTCAAGAAATGTACATCAAAACATACACATTTTCAGTGTACATTCAAGAAATGTACATCAAAACATACACATTTTCATTGTATATACCAGAAATGTACATCAAAACATACACATTTTCATTGTATATACAAGAAATGTGCATCAAAACATACACATTTTCAGTGTACATTCAAGAAATGTACATCAAAACATATATATTTTCATTGTATATACAAGAAATGTACATCAAAACATACACATTTTCAGTGTACATTCAAGAAATGTACATGAAAACATATACATTTTCATTGTACATTCAAGAAATGTATATCAAAACATACACATTTTCAGATTACATTCAAGAAATGTACATCAAAACATACACATTTTCATTGTATATACAAGAAATGTACATCAAAACATACACATTTTCAGTGTACATTCAAGAAATGTACATCAAAACATATACATTTTCATTGTATATACAAGAAATGTACATCAAAACATACACATTTTGAGTGTACATTCAAGAAATGTATATCAAAACATACACATTTTCAGTATACATTCAAGAAATGTACATGAAAACATATACAGTTTCATTGTACATTCAAGAAATGTATATCAAAACATACACACTTTCAGTGTACATTCAAGAAATGTACATCAAAACATACACATTTTCATTGTACACTAAAGAAATGTACATCAAAACATACACATTTTCAGTGTACATTCAAGAAATGCACATCAAAACATACACATTTTCATTGTACATTCAAGAAATGTAGATCAAAACATACACATTTTCATTGTACATTCAAGAAATGTACATCAAAACATACACATTTTCATTGTACACTCAAGAAATGTACATCAAAACATACACATTTTCATTGTACACTCAAGAAATGTACATCAAAACATACACTTTTTCATTGTACATTCAAGGTATGTATATCAAAACATACACATTTTCATTGCACATTCAAGAAATGTACATCAAAACATACACACTTTCAGTGTACATTCAAGAAATGTATAACAAAAAATACACATTTTCAGTGTACATTCAAGAAATGTACATCAAAAATAACACATTTTCCTTGTACACTAAAGAAATGTACATCAAAACATACACATTTTCATTCTACATTCAAGAAATATACATCAAAACATACACATTTTCATTGTACATTCAAGAAATGTACATCAAAACATACACATTTTCATTGTACACTCAAGAAATGTACATCAAAACATACACATTTTCATTGTACATTCAAGAAATGTACATCAACACATACACATTTTCATTGTACACTCAAGAAATGTATATCAAAACATACACAGTTTCAGTGTACATTCAAGAAATGTACATCAAAACATACACATTTTCATTGTACATTCAAAGAATGTACATCAAAACATACACATTTTCGTTGTACATTCAAGAAATGTACATCAAAACACACACATTTTCAGTGTACATTCAAGAAATGTATATCAAAGCATACACATTTTCATTGTACATTCAAGAAATGTACATCAAAACATACAAATTTTCATTGTATATACAAGAAATGTACATCAAAACATACACATTTTCATTGTACATTAAAGAAATATACATCAAAACCTACACATTTTCAGTGTACATTCAAGAAATGTACATCAAAACATACACATTTTCATTGTACACTCAAGAAATGTACATCAAAACATACACATTTTCAGTGTACATTCAAGAAATTAACATCAAAACATACACATTTTCATTGTATATACCAGAAATGTACATCAAAACATACACATTTTCATTGTATATACAAGAAATGTACATCAAAACATACACATTTTCAGTGTACATTCAAGAAATGTACATCAAAACATATACATTTTCATTGTATATACAAGAAATGTACATCAAAACATACACATTTTCAGTGTACATTCAAGAAATGTATATCAAAACATACACATTTTCAGTATACATTTAAGAAATGTACATGAAAACATATACATTTTCATTGTACATTCAAGAAATGTACATCAAAACATACACATTTTCATTGTATATACAAGAAATGTACATCAAAACATACACATTTTCATTGTACACTAAAGAAATGTACATCAAAACATACACATTTTCAGTGTACATTCAAGAAATGTACATCAAAACATACACATTTTCATTGTACATTCAAGAAATGTAGATCAAAACTTACACATTTTCATTGTACATTCAAGAAATGTACATCAAAACATACACATTTTCATTGTATATACAAGAAATATATATGAAAACATACACATTTTCAGTGTACATTCAAGAAATGTACATCAAAAACTACACATTTTCATTGTATATTCAAGAAACATCAAAACATACACATTTTCATTGTATATACCAGAAATGTACATCAAAACATACACATTTTCATTGTACATTCAAGAAATGTACATCAAAACATACACATTTTCATTGTATATACCAGAAATGTACATCAAAAGATACACATTTTCATTGTACATTCAAGAAATGTACATCAAAACATACACATTTTGACTGCACATTCTAGAAATATACATCAAAACATACACATTTTCATTGCATATACCAGAAACGCACATCAAAACATACACATTTTCATTGTACATTCAAGAAATGTACATCAAAACATACACATTTTCACTGTACATTCAAGAAATGTACATCAAAACATACACATTTTCATTGTATATACAAGAAATGTACATAAAAAAACATACACATTTTCATTGTATATACAAGAAATGTACATCAAAACATACACATTTTCAGTGTACATTCAAGAAATGTACATCAAGACATACACATTTTCATTGTACATTCAAGAAATGTACATCAAAACATACACATTTTCATTGTACACTCAAGAAATGTACATCAAAACATACACATTTTCAGTGTACATTCAAGAAATGTATATCAAAACATACACATTTTCATTGTACATTCAAGAAATGTACATCAAAACGTACACATTTTCATTGTACATTCAAGAAATGTACATCAAAACATACACATTTTCATTGTACATTAAAGAAATATACATCAAAGCATACACATTTTCATTGTACATTCAAGAAATGTACATCAAAACATACACATTTTCATTGTACACTCAAGAAATGTACATCAAAACATACACATTTTCAGTGTACATTCAAGAAATGTACATCAACACATACACATTTTGATTTTACGTTCCAGAAATGTACATCAAAACATACACATTTTCAGTGTACATTCAAGAAATGTATATCAAAAAATACACATTTTCAGTGTACATTCAAGAAATGTACATCAAAGCAAACACATTTTCATTGTACACTAAAGAAATGTACATCAAAACATACACATTTTCATTGTATTTTCAAGAAATGCACAACAAAACATACACATTTTCATTGTACATTCAAGAAATATACATCAAAACATACACATTTTCATTGTACATTCAAGAAATGTACATTAAAACATACACATTCTCATTGTACATTCAAGAAATGTACATCAAAACATACACATTTTGATTGTACACTCAAGAAATGTACATCAAAACATACACATTTTCATTGTACACTCAAGAAATGTACATCAAAACATACACATTTTCATTGTACATTCAAGAAATGTATATCAAAACATACACATTTTCATTGTACACTCAAGAAATGTACATCAAAACATACACATTTTCATTGTATATACAAGAAATGTACATCAAAACATACACATTTTCATTGTACATTCAAGAAATGTACATCAAAACATACACATTTTCATTGTACACTCAAGAAATGTACATCAAAACATACACATTTTCATTGTACACTCAAGAAATGTACATAAAAACATACACTTTTTCATTGTACATTCAAGAAATGTATATCAAAACATACACATTTTCATTGTACATTCAAGAAATGTACATCAAAACATACACATTTTCAGTGTACATTCAAGAAATGTACATCAAAACATACACATTTTCCTTGTACACTAAAGAAATGTACATCAAACCATACACATTTTCATTGTACACTCAAGAAATGTACATCAAAACATACACATTTTCATTGTACATTCAAGAAATGTACATCAAAACATACACATTTTCATTGTACACTCAAGAAATGTATATCAAAACATACACAGTTTCAGTGTACATTCAAGAAATGTACATCAAAACATACACATTTTCATTGTACATTCAAGAAATGTATATCAAAACATACACATTTTCATTGTACACTCAAGAAATGTACATCAAAACATACACTTTTTCATTGTACATTCAAGAAATGTATATCAAAACATACACATTTTCAGTGTACATTCAAGAAATGTACATCAAAACATACACATTTTCCTTGTACACTAAAGAAATGTACATCAAACCATACACATTTTCATTGTACACTAAAGAAATGTACATCAAAACATACACATTTTCAGTGTACATTCAAGAAATGTACATCAAAACATACACATTTTCCTTGTACACTAAAGAAATGTACATCAAACCATACACATTTTCATTGTACACTCAAGAAATGTACATCAAAACATACACATTTTCATTGTACATTCAAGAAATGTACATCAAAACATACACATTTTCATTGTACACTCAAGAAATGTATATCAAAACATACACAGTTTCAGTGTACATTCAAGAAATGTACATCAAAACATACACATTTTCATTGTACACTCAAGAAATGTATATCAAAACATACACATTTTCATTGTACACTCAAGAAATGTACATCAAAACATACACTTTTTCATTGTACATTCAAGAAATGTATATCAAAACATACACTTTTTCATTGTACATTCAAGAAATGTATAACAAAAAATACACATTTTCAGTGTACATTCAAGAAATGTACATCAAAAATAACACATTTTCCTTGTACACTAAAGAAATGTACATCAAACCATACACATTTTCATTGTACACTCAAGAAATGTACATCAAAACATACACATTTTCATTGTACATTCAAGAAATGTACATCAAAACATACACATTTTCAATGTACACTCAAGAAATGTATATCAAAACATACACAGTTTCAGTGTACATTCAAGCAATGTACATCAAAACATACACATTTTCATTGTACATTCAAAGAATGTACATCAAAACATACACATTTTCATTGTACATTCAAGAAATGTACATCAAAACACACACATTTTCAGTGTACATTCAAGAAATGTATATCAAAGCATACACATTTTCAGTGTACATTCAAGAAATGTACATCAAAACATACAAATTTTCATTGTATATACAAGAAATGTACATCTAAACATACACATTTTCATTGTACATTAAAGAAATGTACATCAAAACCTACACATTTTCAGTGTACATTCAAGAAATGTACATCAAAACATACACATTTTCATTGTACACTCAAGAAATGTACATCAAAACATACACATTTTCAGTGTACATTCAAGAAATTAACATCAAAACATACACATTTTTATTGTATATACCAGAAATGTACATCAAAACATACACATTTTCATTGTATATACAAGAAATGTACATCAAAACATACACATTTTCAGTGTACATTCAGGAAATGTGCATCAAAACATATACATTTTCATTGTATATACAAGAAATGTACATCAAAACATACACATTTTCAGTGTACATTCAAGAAATGTATATCAAGACATACACATTTTCAGTATACATTTAAGAAATGTACATCAAAACATACACATTTTCATTGTACATTCAAGAAATGTATATCAAAACAAACACAGTTTCAGTGTACATTCAAGAAATGTACATCAAAACATACACATTTTCATTGTACATTCAAGAAATGTATATCAAAACATACACATTTTCATTGTACACTCAAGAAATGTACATCAAAACATACACTTTTTCATTGTATATACAAGAAATGTACATCAAAACATACACATTTTCATTGTACATTCAAGAAATGTATATCAAAACATACACATTTTCAGTGTACATTCAAGAAATGTACATCAAAACATACACATTTTCATTGTACATTCAAGAAATGTATATCAAAACATACACAGTTTCAGTGTACATTCAAGAAATGTACATCAAAACATACACATTTTCATTGTACATTCAAGAAATGTATATCAAAACATACACATTTTCATTGTACACTCAAGAAATGTACATCAAAACATACACTTTTTCATTGTATATACAAGAAATGTACATCAAAACATACACATTTTCAGTGTACATTCAAGAAATGTACATCAAAACATACACATTTTCCTTGTACACTAAAGAAATGTACATCAAACCATACACATTTTCATTGTACACTCAAGAAATGTACATCAAAACATACACATTTTCAGTGTACATTCAAGAAATGTACATCAAAACATACACATTTTCCTTGTACACTAAAGAAATGTACATCAAACCATACACATTTTCATTGTACACTCAAGAAATGTACATCAAAACATACACATTTTCAGTGTACATTCAAGAAATGTACATCAAAACATACACATTTTCCTTGTACACTAAAGAAATGTACATCAAAACATACACATTTTCATTGTACATTCAAGAAATGTATATCAAAACATACACATTTTCATTGTACACTCAAGAAATGTATATCAAAACATACACAGTTTCAGTGTACATTCAAGAAATGTACATCAAAACATACACATTTTCATTGTACACTCAAGAAATGTACATCAAAACATACACTTTTTCATTGTACATTCAAGAAATGTATATCAAAACATACACTTTTTCATTGTACATTCAAGAAATGTATAACAAAAAATACACATTTTCAGTGTACATTCAAGAAATGTACATCAAAAATAACACATTTTCCTTGTACACTAAAGAAATGTACATCAAACCATACACATTTTCATTGTACACTCAAGACATGTACATCAAAACATACACATTTTCATTGTACATTCAAGAAATGTACATCAAAACATACACATTTTCATTGTACACTCAAGAAATGTATATCAAAACATACACAGTTTCAGTGTACATTCAAGAAATGTACATCAAAACATACACATTTTCATTGTACATTCAAAGAATGTACATCAAAACATACACATTTTCATTGTACATTCAAGAAATGTACATCAAAACACACACATTTTCAGTGTACATTCAAGAAATGTATATCAAAGCATACACATTTTCAGTGTACATTCAAGAAATGTACATCAAAACATACAAATTTTCATTGTATATACAAGAAATGTACATCTAAACATACACATTTTCATTGTACATTAAAGAAATGTACATCAAAACCTACACATTTTCAGTGTACATTCAAGAAATGTACATCAAAACATACACATTTTCATTGTACACTCAAGAAATGTACATCAAAACATACACATTTTCAGTGTACATTCAAGAAATTAACATCAAAACATACACATTTTCATTGTATATACCAGAAATGTACATCAAAACATACACATTTTCATTGTATATACAAGAAATGTACATCAAAACATACACATTTTCAGTGTACATTCAGGAAATGTGCATCAAAACATATACATTTTCATTGTATATACAAGAAATGTACATCAAAACATACACATTTTCAGTGTACATTCAAGAAATGTATATCAAGACATACACATTTTCAGTATACATTTAAGAAATGTACATGAAAACATATACATTTTCATTGTACATTCAAGAAATGTATATCAAAACATACACACTTTCAGTGTACATTCAAGAAATGTACATCAAAACATACACATTTTCATTGTATATACAAGAAATGTACATCAAAACATACACATTTTCATTGTACACTAAAGAAATGTACATCAAAACATACTCATTTTCAGTGTACATTCAAGAAATGTACATCAAAACATACACATTTTCATTGTACATTCAAGAAATGTAGATCAAAACATACACATTTTCATTGTACATTCAAGAAATGTACATCAAAACATACACATTTTCATTGTATATACAAGAAATATATATGAAAACATACACATTTTCAGTGTACATTCAAGAAATGTACATCAAAAACTACACATTTTCATTGTATATTCAAGAAACTTACATCAAAACATACAAATTTTCATTGTATATACCAGAAATGTACATCAAAAGATACACATTTTCATTGTACATTCAAGAAATGTACATCAAAACATACACATTTTCATTGTATATACCAGAAATGTACATCAAAACATACACATTTTCATTGTACATTCAAGAAATGTACATCAAAACATACACATTTTCATTGTATATACCAGAAATGTACATCAAAACATACACATTTTCATTGTACATTCAAGAAATGTACATCAAAACATACACATTTTGACTGCACATTCTAGAAATATACATCAAAACATACACGTTTTCATTGCATATACCAGAAATGCACATCAAAACATACACATTTTCATTGTACATTCGAGAACTGTACATCAAAACATACACATTTTCAGTGTACATTCAAGAAATGTACATCAAAACATACACATTTTCACTGTACATTCAAGAAATGTACATCAAAACATACACATTTTCATTGTATATACAAGAAATGTACATCAAAACATACATTTTTTCATTGTACATTCAAGAAATGTACATCAAAACGTACACATTTTCATTGTACATTCAAGAAATGTACATCAAAACATACACATTTTCATTGTACATTCAAGAAATATACATCAAAACATACACATTTTCATTGTACATTCAAGAAGTGTACATCAAAACATACACATTTTCATTGTACACTCAAGAAATGTACATCAAAACATACACATTTTCAGTGTGCATTCAAGAAATGTACATCAACACATACACATTTTGATTTTACGTTCCAAAAATGTACATCAAAACATCCACATTTTCAGTGTACATTCAAGAAATGTATATCAAAAAATACACATTTTCAGTGTACATTCAAGAAATGTACATCAAAGCAAACACATTTTCATTGTACATTCAAAGAATGTACATCAAAACATACACATTTTCATTGTACATTCAAGAAATGTACATCAAAACACACACATTTTCAGTGTACATTGAAGAAATGTACATCAAAACACACACATTTTCAGTGTACATTCAAGAAATGTATATCAAAGCATACACATTTTCAGTGTACATTCAAGAAATGTACATCAAAACATACAAATTTTCATTGTATATACAAGAAATGTACATCTAAACATACACATTTTCATTGTACATTAAAGAAATGTACATCAAAACCTACACATTTTCAGTGTACATTCAAGAAATGTACATCAAAACATACACATTTTCATTGTACACTCAAGAAATGTACATCAAAACATACATATTTTCAGTGTACATTCAAGAAATTAACATCAAAACATACACATTTTCATTGTATATACCAGAAATGTACATCAAAACATACACATTTTCATTGTATATACAAGAAATGTACATCAAAACATACACATTTTCAGTGTACATTCAGGAAATGTGCATCAAAACATATACATTTTCATTGTATATACAAGAAATGTACATCAAAACATACACATTTTCAGTGTACATTCAAGAAATGTATATCAAGACATACACGTTTTCAGTATACATTTAAGAAATGTACATGAAAACATATACATTTTCATTGTACATTCAAGAAATGTATATCAAAACATACACAGTTTCAGTGTACATTCAAGAAATGCACATCAAAACATACACATTTTCATTGTACATTCAAGAAATGTATATCAAAACATACACATTTTCATTGTACACTCAAGGAATGTACATCAAAACATACACTTTTTCATTGTATATACAAGAAATGTACATCAAAACATACACATTTTCAGTGTACATTCAAGAAATGTACATCAAAACATACACATTTTCCTTGTACACTAAAGAAATGTACATCAAACCATACACATTTTCATTGTACACTCAAGAAATGTACATCAAAACATACACATTTTCAGTGTACATTCAAGAAATGTACATCAAAACATACACATTTTCCTTGTACACTAAAGAAATGTACATCAAACCATACACATTTTCATTGTACACTCAAGAAATGTACATCAAAACATACACATTTTCAGTGTAAATTCAAGAAATGTACATCAAAACATACACATTTTCCTTGTACACTAAAGAAATGTACATCAAACCATACACATTTTCATTGTACACTCAAGAAATGTACATCAAAACATACACATTTTCATTGTACATTCAAGAAATGTACATCAAAACATACACATTTTCATTGTACACTCAAGAAATGTATATCAAAACATACACAGTTTCAGTGTACATTCAAGAAATGTACATCAAAACATACACATTTTCATTGTACACTCAAGAAATGTATATCAAAACATACACATTTTCATTGTACACTCAAGAAATGTACATCAAAACATACACTTTTTCATTGTACATTCAAGAAATGTATATCAAAACATACACTTTTTCATTGTACATTCAAGAAATGTATAACAAAAAATACACATTTTCAGTGTACATTCAAGAAATGTACATCAAAAATAACACATTTTCCTTGTACACTAAAGAAATGTACATCAAACCATACACATTTTCATTGTACACTCAAGAAATGTACATCAAAACATACACATTTTCATTGTACATTCAAGAAATGTACATCAAAACATACACATTTTCAATGTACACTCAAGAAATGTATATCAAAACATACACAGTTTCAGTGTACATTCAAGAAATGTACATCAAAACATACACATTTTCATTGTACATTCAAAGAATGTACATCAAAACATACACATTTTCATTGTACATTCAAGAAATGTACATCAAAACACACACATTTTCAGTGTACATTCAAGAAATGTATATCAAAGCATACACATTTTCAGTGTACATTCAAGAAATGTACATCAAAACATACAAATTTTCATTGTATATACAAGAAATGTACATCTAAACATACACATTTTCATTGTACATTAAAGAAATGTACATCAAAACCTACACATTTTCAGTGTACATTCAAGAAATGTACATCAAAACATACACATTTTCATTGTACACTCAAGAAATGTACATCAAAACATACACATTTTCAGTGTACATTCAAGAAATTAACATCAAAACATACACATTTTTATTGTATATACCAGAAATGTACATCAAAACATACACATTTTCATTGTATATACAAGAAATGTACATCAAAACATACACATTTTCAGTGTACATTCAGAAAATGTGCATCAAAACATATACATTTTCATTGTATATACAAGAAATGTACATCAAAACATACACATTTTCAGTGTACATTCAAGAAATGTATATCAAGACATACACATTTTCAGTATACATTTAAGAAATGTACATCAAAACATACACATTTTCATTGTACATTCAAGAAATGTATATCAAAACATACACATTTTCATTGTACACTCAAGAAATGTACATCAAAACATACACTTTTTCATTGTATATACAAGAAATGTACATCAAAACATACACATTTTCATTGTACATTCAAGAAATGTATATCAAAACATACACATTTTCAGTGTACATTCAAGAAATGTACATCAAAACATACACATTTTCATTGTACATTCAAGAAATGTATATCAAAACATACACAGTTTCAGTGTACATTCAAGAAATGTACATCAAAACATACACATTTTCATTGTACATTCAAGAAATGTATATCAAAACATACACATTTTCATTGTACACTCAAGAAATGTACATCAAAACATACACTTTTTCATTGTATATACAAGAAATGTACATCAAAACATACACATTTTCAGTGTACATTCAAGAAATGTACATCAAAACATACACATTTTCCTTGTACACTAAAGAAATGTACATCAAACCATACACATTTTCATTGTACACTCAAGAAATGTACATCAAAACATACACATTTTCAGTGTACATTCAAGAAATGTACATCAAAACATACACATTTTCCTTGTACACTAAAGAAATGTACATCAAACCATACACATTTTCATTGTACACTCAAGAAATGTACATCAAAACATACACATTTTCAGTGTACATTCAAGAAATGTACATCAAAACATACACATTTTCCTTGTACACTAAAGAAATGTACATCAAAACATACACATTTTCATTGTACATTCAAGAAATGTACATCAAAACATACACATTTTCATTGTACACTCAAGAAATGTATATCAAAACATACACAGTTTCAGTGTACATTCAAGAAATGTACATCAAAACATACACATTTTCATTGTACACTCAAGAAATGTACATTAAAACATACACTTTTTAATTGTACATTCAAGAAATGTATATCAAAGCATACACTTTTTCATTGTACATTCAAGAAATGTATAACAAAAAATACACATTTTCAGTGTACATTCAAGAAATGTACATCAAAAATAACACATTTTCCTTGTACACTAAAGAAATGTACATCAAACCATACACATTTTCATTGTACACTCAAGACATGTACATCAAAACATACACATTTTCATTGTACATTCAAGAAATGTACATCAAAACATACACATTTTCATTGTACACTCAAGAAATGTATATCAAAACATACACAGTTTCAGTGTACATTCAAGAAATGTACATCAAAACATACACATTTTCATTGTACATTCAAAGAATGTACATCAAAACATACACATTTTCATTGTACATTCAAGAAATGTACATCAAAACACACACATTTTCAGTGTACATTCAAGAAATTTATATCAAAGCATACACATTTTCAGTGTACATTCAAGAAATGTACATCAAAACATACAAATTTTCATTGTATATACAAGAAATGTACATCTAAACATACACATTTTCATTGTACATTAAAGAAATGTACATCAAAACCTACACATTTTCAGTGTACATTCAAGAAGTGTACATCAAAACATACACATTTTCATTGTACACTCAAGAAATGTACATCAAAACATACACATTTTCAGTGTACATTCAAGAAATTAACATCAAAACATACACAATTTCATTGTATATACCAGAAATGTACATCAAAACATACACATTTTCATTGTATATACAAGAAATGTACATCAAAACATACACATTTTCAGTGTACATTCAGGAAATGTGCATCAAAACATATACATTTTCATTGTATATACAAGAAATGTACATCAAAACATACACATTTTCAGTGTACATTCAAGAAATGTATATCAAGACATACACATTTTCAGTATACATTTAAGAAATGTACATGAAAACATATACATTATTCATTGTACATTCAAGAAATGTATATCAAAACATACACACTTTCAGTGTACATTCAAGAAATGTACATCAAAACATACACATTTTCATTGTATATACAAGAAATGTACATCAAAACATACACATTTTCATTGTACACTAAAGAAATGTACATCAAAACATACTCATTTTCAGTGTACATTCAAGAAATGTACATCAAAACATACACATTTTCATTGTACATTCAAGAAATGTAGATCAAAACATACACATTTTCATTGTACATTGAAGAAATGTACATCAAAACATACACATTTTCATTGTATATACAAGAAATATATATGAAAACATACACATTTTCAGTGTACATTCAAGAAATGTACATCAAAAACTACACATTTTCATTGTATATTCAAGAAACTTACATCAAAACATACAAATTTTCATTGTATATACCAGAAATGTACATCAAAACATACACATTTTCATTGTACATTCAAGAAATGTACATCAAAACATACACATTTTCATTGTATATACCAGAAATGTACATCAAAACATACACATTTTCATTGTACATTCAAGAAATGTACATCAAAACATACACATTTTCATTGTATATACCAGAAATGTACATCAAAACATACACATTTTCATTGTACATTCAAGAAATGTACATCAAAACATACACATTTTGATTGCACATTCTAGAAATATACATCAAAACATACACGTTTTCATTGCATATACCAGAAATGCACATCAAAACATACACATTTTCATTGTACATTCGAGAACTGTACATCAAAACATACACATTTTCAGTGTACATTCAAGAAATGTACATCAAAACATACACATTTTCACTGTACATTCAAGAAATGTACATCAAAACATACACATTTTCATTGTATATACAAGAAATGTACATCAAAACATACATTTTTTCATTGTACATTCAAGAAATGTACATCAAAACGTACACATTTTCATTGTACATTCAAGAAATGTACATCAAAACATACACATTTTCATTGTACACTCAAGAAATATACATCAAAACATACACATTTTCATTGTACATTCAAGAAGTGTACATCAAAACATACACATTTTCATTGTACACTCAAGAAATGTACATCAAAACATACACATTTTCAGTGTACATTCAAGAAATGTACATCAACACATACACATTTTGATTTTACGTTCCAAAAATGTACATCAAAACATCCACATTTTCAGTGTACATTCAAGAAATGTATATCAAAAAATACACATTTTCAGTGTACATTCAAGAAATGTACATCAAAGCAAACACATTTTCATTGTACATTCAAAGAATGTACATCAAAACATACACATTTTCATTGTACATTCAAGAAATGTACATCAAAACACACATTTTCAGTGTACATTGAAGAAATGTACATCAAAACACACACATTTTCAGTGTACATTCAAGAAATGTATATCAAAGCATACACATTTTCAGTGTACATTCAAGAAATGTACATCAAAACATACAAATTTTCATTGTATATACAAGAAATGTACATCTAAACATACACATTTTCATTGTACATTAAAGAAATGTACATCAAAACCTACACATTTTCAGTGTACATTCAAGAAATGTACATCAAAACATACACATTTTCTTTGTACACTCAAGAAATGTACATCAAAACATACATATTTTCAGTGTACATTCAAGAAATTAACATCAAAACATACACATTTTCATTGTATATACCAGAAATGTACATCAAAACATACACATTTTCATTGTATATACAAGAAATGTACATCAAAACATACACATTTTCAGTGTACATTCAGGATATGTGCATCAAAACATATACATTTTCATTGTATATACAAGAAATGTACATCAAAACATACACATTTTCAGTGTACATTCAAGAAATGTATATCAAGACATACACATTTTCAGTATACATTTAAGAAATGTACATGAAAACATATACATTTTCATTGTACATTCAAGAAATGTATATCAAAACATACACAGTTTCAGTGTACATTCAAGAAATGCACATCAAAACATACACATTTTAATTGTACATTCAAGAAATGTATATCAAAACATACACATTTTCATTGTACACTCAAGAAATGTACATCAAAACATACACTTTTTCATTGTATATACAAGAAATGTACATCAAAACATACACATTTTCAGTGTACATTCAAGAAATGTACATCAAAACATACACATTTTCCTTGTACACTAAAGAAATGTACATCAAACCATACACATTTTCATTGTACACTCAAGAAATGTACATCAAAACATATACATTTTCAGTGTACATTCAAGAAATGTACATCAAAACATACACATTTTCCTTGTACACTAAAGAAATGTACATCAGACCATACACATTTTCATTGTACACTCAAGAAATGTACATCAAAACATACACATTTTCAGTGTAAATTCAAGAAATGTACATCAAAACATACACATTTTCCTTGTACACTAAAGAAATGTACATCAAAACATACACATTTTCATTGTACATTCAAGAAATGTACATCAAAACATACACATTTTCATTGTACACTCAAGAAATGTATATCAAAACATACACAGTTTCAGTGTACATTCAAGAAATGTACATCAAAACATACACATTTTCATTGTACACTCAAGAAATGTATATCAAAACATACACATTTTCATTGTACACTCAAGAAATGTACATCAAAACATACACTTTTTCATTGTACATTCAAGAAATGTATATCAAAACATACACTTTTTCATTGTACATTCAAGAAATGTATAACAAAAAATACACATTTTCAGTGTACATTCAAGAAATGTACATCAAAAATAACACATTTTCCTTGTACACTAAAGAAATGTACATCAAACCATACACATTTTCATTGTACACTCAAGAAATGTACATCAAAACATACACATTTTCATTGTACATTCAAGAAATGTACATCAAAACATACACATTTTCATTGTACACTCAAGAAATGTATATCAAAACATACACAGTTTCAGTGTACATTCAAGAAATGTACATCAAAACATACACATTTTCATTGTACATTCAAAGAATGTACATCAAAACATACACATTTTCATTGTACATTCAAGAAATGTACATCAAAACACACACATTTTCAGTGTACATTCAAGAAATGTATATCAAAGCATACACATTTTCAGTGTACATTCAAGAAATGTACATCAAAACATACAAATTTTCATTGTATATACAAGAAATGTACATCTAAACATACACATTTTCATTGTACATTAAAGAAATGTACATCAAAACCTACACATTTTCAGTGTACATTCAAGAAATGTACATCAAAACATACACATTTGCATAGTACACTCAAGAAATGTACGTCAAAACATACACATTTTCAGTGTACATTCAAGAAATTAACATCAAAACATACACATTTTCAGTGTACATTCAGGAAATGTGCATCGAAACATATACATTTTCATTGTATATACAAGAAATGTACATCAAAACATACACATTTTCATTGTACATTCAAGAAATGTATATCAAAACATACACACTTTCAGTGTACATTCAAGACATGTACATCAAAACATACACATTTTCATTGTATATACAAGAAATGTACATCAAAACATACACATTTTCATTGTACACTAAAGAAATGTACATCAAAACATACTCATTTTCAGTGTACATTCAAGAAATGTACATCAAAACATACACATTTTCGTTGTACATTCAAGAAATGTAGATCAAAACATACACATTTTCATTGTACATTCAAGAAATGTACATCAAAACATACACATTTTCATTGTATATACAAGAAATATATATGAAAACATACACATTTTCAGTGTACATTCAAGAAATGTACATCAAAAACTACACATTTTCATTGTATATTCAAGAAACTTACATCAAAACATACACATTTTCATTGTATATACCAGAAATGTACATCAAAACATACACATTTTCATTGTACATTCAAGAAATGTATATCAAAACATACACATTTTCATTGTATATACCAGTAATGTACATCAAAACATACACATTTTCATTGTACATTCAAGAAATGTACATCAAAACATACACATTTTCATTGTATATACCAGAAATGTACATCAAAACATACACATTTTCATTGTACATTCAAGAAATGTACATCAAAGCATACACATTTTGACTGCACATTCTAGAAATATACATCAAAACATACACGTTTTCATTGCATATACCAGAAATGCACATCAAAACATACACATTTTCATTGTACATTCAAGATCTGTACATCAAAACATACACATTTTCAGTGTACATTCAAGAAATGTACATCAAAACATACACATTTTCACTGTACATTCAAGAAATGTACATCAAAACATACACATTTTCATTGTATATACAAGAAATGTACATCAAAACATACATTTTTTCATTGTACATTCAAGAAATGTACATCAAAACGTACACATTTTCATTGTACATTCAAGAAATGTACATCAAAACATACACATTTTCATTGTACATTCAAGAAATATACATCAAAACATACACATTTGCATTGTACATTCAAGAAGTGTACATCAAAACATACACATTTTCATTGTACACTCAAGAAATGTACATCAAAACATACACATTTTCAGTGTACATTCAAGAAATGTACATCAACACATACACATTTTGATTTTACGTTCCAAAAATGTACATCAAAACATCCACATTTTCAGTGTACATTCAAGAAATGTATATCAAAAAATACACATTTTCAGTGTACATTCAAGAAATGTACATCAAAGCAAACACATTTTCATTGTACATTCAAAGAATGTACATCAAAACATACACATTTTCATTGTACATTCAAGAAATGTACATCAAAACACACACATTTTCAGTGTACTTTGAAGAAATGTATATCAAATTATACACATTTTCAGTGTACATTCAAGAAATGTACAACAAAACATACAAATTTTCATTGTATATACAAGAAATGTACATCAAAACATACACATTTTCATTGTACATTAAAGAAATGTACATCAAAACCTACACATTTTCAGTGTACATTCAAGAAATGTACATCAAAACATACACATTTTCATTGTACACTCAAGAAATGTACATCAAAACATACACATTTTCAGTGTACATTCAAGAAATGTACATCAAAACATACACATTTTCATTGTATATACAAGAAATGTACATCAAAACATACACATTTTCAGTGTACATTCAAGAAATGTACATCAAAACATATACATTTTCATTGTATATACAAGAAATGTACATCAAAACATACACATTTTCAGTGTACATTCAAGAAATGTATATGAAAACATACACATTTTCAGTATATATTCAAGAAATGTACATGAAAACATATACAGTTTCATTGTACATTCAAGAAATGTATATCAAATCATACACACTTTCAGTGTACATTCAAGAAATGTACATCAAAACATACACGTTTACATTGTATATACAAGAAATGTACATCAAAACATACACATTTTCATTGTACACTAAAGAAATGTACATCAAAACATACACATTTTCAGTGTACATTCAAGAAATGCACATCAAAACATACACATTTTCATTGTACACTCAAGAAATGTACATCAAAACATACACATTTTCATTGTACACTCAAGAAATGTACATCAAAACATACACTTTTTCATTGTACATTCAAGAAATGTATATCAAAACATACACATTTTCATTGTTCATTCAAGAAACGTACATCAAAACATACACATTTTCAGTGTACATTCAAGAAATGTATAACAAAAAATACACATTTTCAGTGTACATTCAAGAAATGTACATCAAAAATAACACATTTTCCTTGTACACTAAAGAAATGTACATCAAAACATACACATTTTCATTCTACATTCAAGAAATATACATCAAAACATACACATTTTCATTGTACATTCAAGAAATGTACATCAAAACATACACATTTTCATTGTACACTCAAGAAATGTACATCAAAACATACACATTTTCATTGTACATTCAAGAAATGTACATCAAAACATACACATTTTCATTGTACACTCAAGAAATGTATATCAAAACATACACATTTTCAGTGTACATTCAAGAAATGTACATCAAAACATACACATTTTCATTGTACATTCAAAGAATGTACATCAAAACATACACATTTTCAATGTACATTCAAGAAATGTACATCAAAACACACACATTTTCAGTGTACATTCAAGAAATGTATATCAAAGCATACACATTTTCAGTGTACATTCAAGAAATGTACATCAAAACATACAAATTTTCATTGTATATAGAAGAAATGTACAACAAAACATACACATTTTCATTGTACATTAAAGAAATTTACATCAAAACCTACACATTTTCAGTGTACATTCAAGAAATGTACATCAAAACATACACATTTTCATTGTACACTCAAGAAATGTAAATCAAAACATACACATTTTCAGTGTACATTCAAGAAATGTACATCAAAACATACACATTTTCATTGTATATACCAGAAATGTACATCAAAACATACACATTTTCATTGTATATACAAGAAATGTACATCAAAACATACACATTTTCAGTGTACATTCAAGAAATGTTCATCAAAACATATACATTTTCATTGTATATACAAGAAATGTACATCAAAACATACACATTTTCAGTGTACATTCAAGAAATGTATATAAAAACATACACATTTTCAGTATACATTTATGAAATGTACATGAAAACATATACATTTTCATTGTACATTCAAGAAATGTATATCAAAACATACACACTTTCAGTGTACATTCAAGAAATGTACATCAAAACATACACATTTTCATTGTATATACAAGAAATGTACATCAAAACATACACATTTTCATTGTACGCTAAAGAAATGTACGCCAAAACATACACATTTTCAGTGTACATTCAAGAAATGTACATCAAAACATACACATTTTCATTGTACATTCAAGAAATGTAGATCAAAACATACACATTTTCATTGTACATTCAAGAAATGTACATCAAAACATACACGTTTTCATTGTATATACAAGAAATATATATGAAAACATACACATTTTCAGTGTACATTCAAGAAATGTACATCAAAAACTACACATTTTCATTGTATATTCAAGAAACTTACATCAAAACATACACATTTTCATTGTATATACCAGAAATGTACATCAAAACATACACATTTTCATTGTACATTCAAGAAATGTACATCAAAACATACACATTTTCATTGTATATACCAGAAATGTACATCAAAACATACACATTTTCATTGTACATTCAAGAAATGTACATCAAAACATACACATTTTCATTGTATATACCAGAAATGTACATCAAAACATACACATTTTCATTGTACATTCAAGAAATGTACATCAAAACATACACATTTTGACTGCACATTCTAGAAATATACATCAAAACATACACATTTTCATTGCATATACCAGAAATGCACATCAAAACATACACATTTTCATTGTACATTCAAGAACTGTACATCAAAACATACACATTTTCAGTGTTCATTCAAGAAATGTACATCAAAACCTACACATTTTCAGTGTACATTCAAGAAATGTACATCAAAACATACACACTTTCATTGTATATACAAGAAATGTACATCAAAACATACACATTTTCATTGTATATACAAGAAATGTACATCAAAACATACACATTTTCAGCGTACATTCAAGAAATGTACATCAAGACATACACATTTTCATTGTACATTCAAGAAATGTACATCAAAACATACACATTTTCATTGTACACTCAAGAAATGTACATCAAAACATACACATTTTCAGTGTACATTCAAGAAATGTATATCAAAACATACACATTTTCATTGTACATTCAAGAAATGTACATCAAAACGTACACATTTTCACTGTACATTCAAGAAATGTACATCTAAACATACACATTTTCATTGTACATTCAAGAAATATACATCAAAACATACACATTTTCATTGTACATTCAAGAAATGTACATCAAAACATACACATTTTCATTGTACACTCAAGAAATGTACATCAAAACATACACATTTTCAGTGTACATTCAAGAAATGTACATCAACACATACACAGTTTGATTTTACGTTCCAGAAATGTACATCAAAACATACACATTTTCAGTGTACATTCAAGAAATGTATACCAAAAAATACACATTTTCAGTGTAAATTCAAGAAATGTACATCAAAGCAAACACATTTTCATTGTACACTAAAGAAATGTACATCAAAACATACACATTTTCATTGTACATTCAAGAAATGCACATCAAAACATACACATTTTCATTGTACATTCAAGAAATATACATCAAAACATACACATTTTCATTGTACATTCAAGAAATGTACATCAAAAAATACACATTCTCATTGTACATTCAAGAAATGTACAGCAAAACATACAGATTTTGATTGTACACTCAAGAAATGTACATCAAAACATACACATTTTCATTGTACACTCAAGAAATGTACATCAAAACATACACATTTTCATTGTACATTCAAGAAATGTATATCAAAACATACACATTTTCATTGTACATTCAAGAAATGTACATCAAAACATACAAATTTTCATTGTACATTCAAGAAATGTACATCAAAGCATACACATTTTCATTGTACATTCAAAGAATGTACATCAAAACATACACATTTTCATTGTACATTCAAGAAATGTACATCAAAACACACACATTTTCAGTGTACATTCAAGAAATGTATATCAAAACATACACATTTTCAGTGTACATTCAAGAAATGTACATCAAAAGATACAAATTTTCATTGTATATACAAGAAATGTACATCAAAACATACACATTTTCATTGTACATTAAAGAAATGTACATCAAAACCTACACATTTTCAGTGTACATTCAAGAAATGTACATCAAAACATACACATTTTCACTGTACACTCAAGAAATGTACATCAAAACATACACATTTTCAGTGTACATTCAAGAAATGTACATCAAAACATACACATTTTCATAGTATATACCAGAAATGTACATCAAAACATACACATTTTCATTGTATATACAAGAAATGTACATCAAAACATACACATTTTAGGTGTACATTCAAGAAATGTACCTCAAAACATATACATTTTCATTGTATATACAAGAAATGTACATCAAAACACACACATTTTCAGTGTACATTCAAGAAATGTACATGAAAACATATACATTTTCATTGTACATTCAAGAAATGTATATCAAAACATACACATTTTCAGATTACATTCAAGAAATGTACATCAAAACATACACATTTTCATTGTACATTCAAGAAATGTACATCAAATCATATACATTTTCATTGTATATACAAGAAATGTACATCAAAACATACACATTTTCAGTATACATTCAAGAAATGTATAACAAAAGATACACATTTTCAGTGTACATTCAAGAAATGTACATCAAAACAAACACATTTTCATTGTACACTAAAGAAATGTACATCAAAACATACACATTTTCATTGTACATTCAAGAAATATACATCAAAACATACACATCTTCATTGTACATTCAAGAAATGTACATCAAAACATACACATTTTCATTGTACACTCAAGAAATGTACATCAAAACATACACATTTTCATTGTACATTCAAGAAATGTACATCAAAACATACACATTTTCATCGTACACTCAAGAAATGTTCATCAAAACATACACATTTTCATTGTACATTCAAGAAATGTACATCAAAACATACACATTTTCATTGTACACTCAAGAAATGTACTTCAAAACATACACATTTTCAGTGTACATTCAAGAAATGTATATCAAAACATACACATTTTCATTGTACATTCAATAAATGTACATCAAAACATACACATCTTCATTGTACATTCAAGAAATATACATCAAAACATACACATTTTCATTGTACATTCAAGAAATGTACATCAAAACATACACATTTTCATTGTACACTCAAGAAATGTACATCAAAACATACACATTTTCAGTGTACATTCAAGAAATGTAGATTTAAACATACACATTTTCATTGTACATTCCAGAAATGTACATCAAAACATACACATTTTCATTGTACATTCAAGAAATGTAGATTTAAACATACACATTTTCAGTGTACATTCAAGAAATATACATCAAAACATACACATTTTCATTGTACATTCAAGAAATGTACATCAAAACATACACATTCTCATTGTACATTCAAGAAATGTACATCAAAACATACACATTTTCATTGTACACTCAAGAAATGTACATCAAAACATACAAATTTTCATTGTACACTCAAGAAATGTACATCAAAACATACACATTTTCATTGTACATTCAAGAAATGTACATCAAAACATACACATTTTCATTGTACATTCAAGAAATGTAGATTTAAACATACACATTTTCAGTGTACATTCAAGAAATATACATCAAAACATACACATTTTCATTGTACATTCAAGAAATGTACATCAAAACATACACATTCTCATTGTACATTCAAGAAATGTACATCAAAACATACACATTTTCATTGTACACTCAAGAAATGTACATCAAAACATACAAATTTTCATTGTACACTCAAGAAATGTACATCAAAACATACACATTTTCATTGTACATTCAAGAAATGTATATCAAAACATACCCATTTTCATTGTACATTCAAGAAATGTACATCAAAACATACACATTTTCATTGTACATTCAAGAAATGTACATCAAAACATACACATTTTCATTGTACACTCAAGAAATGTACATCAAAACATACACATTTTCAGTGTACATTCAAGAAATGTACATCAACACATACACATTTTGATTTTACGTTCCAGAAATGTACATCAAAACATACACATTTTCAGTGTACATTCAAGAAATGTATATCAAAAAATACACATTTTCAGTGTACATTCAAGAAATGTACATCAAAGCAAACACATTTTCATTGTACACTAAAGAAATGTACATCAAAACATACACATTTTCATTGTACATTCAAGAAATGCACATCAAAACATACACATTTTCATTGTACATTCAAGAAATATACATCAAAACATACACATTTTCATTGTACATTCAAGAAATGTACATCAAAACATACACATTCTCATTGTACATTCAAGAAATGTACATCAAAACATACACATTTTGATTGTACACTCAAGAAATGTACATCAAAACATACACATTTTCATTGTACACTCAAGAAATGTACATCAAAACATACACATTTTCATTGTACATTCAAGAAATGTATATCAAAACATACACATTTTCATTGTACATTCAAGAAATATACATCAAAACATACAAATTTTCATTGTACATTCAAGAAATGTACATCAAAACATACACATTTTCATTGTACATTCAAAGAATGTACATCAAAACATACACATTTTCATTGTACATTCAAGAAATGTACATCAAAACACACACATTTTCAGTGTACATTCAAGAAATGTATATAAACATACACATTTTCAGTGTACATTCAAGAAATGTACATCAAAAGATACAAATTTTCATTGTATATACAAGAAATGTACATCAAAACATACACATTTTCATTGTACATTAAAGAAATGTACATCAAAACCTACACATTTTCAGTGTACATTCAAGAAATGTACATCAAAACATACACATTTTCATTGTACACTCAAGAAATGTACATCAAAACATACACATTTTCAGTGTACATTCAAGAAATGTACATCAAAACATACACATTTTCATTGTATATACCAGAAATGTACATCAAAACATACACATTTTCATTGTATATACAAGAAATGTACATCAAAACATACACATTTTAGGTGTACATTCAAGAAATGTACCTCAAAACATATACATTTTCATTGTATATACAAGAGATGTACATCAAAACATACACATTTTCAGTGTACATTCAAGAAATGTACATGAAAACATATACATTTTCATTGTACATTAAAGAAATGTACATCCAAACATATACATTTTCATTGTATATACAAGAAATGTACATCAAAACATACACATTTTCAGTGTACATTCAAGAAATGTATAACAAAAGATACACATTTTCAGTGTACATTCAAGAAATGTACATCAAAACAAACACATTTTCATTGTACACTAAAGCAATGTACATCAAAACATACACATTTTCATTGTACATTCAAGAAATATACATCAAAACATACACATCTTCATTGTACATTCAAGAAATGTAAATCAAAACATACACATTTTCATTGTACACTCAAGAAATGTACATCAAAACATACACATTTTCATTGTACATTCAAGAAATGTACATCAAAACATACACATTTTCATTGTACACTCAAGAAATGTTCATCAGAACATACACATTTTCATTGTACATTCAAGAAATGTACATCAAAACATACACATTTTCATTGTACACTCAAGAAATGTACTTCAAAACACACATTTTCAGTGTACATTCAAGAAATGTATATCAAAACATACACATTTTCATTGTACATTCAAAAAATGTACATCAAAACATACACATCTTCATTGTACATTCAAGAAATATACATCAAAACATACACATCTTCATTGTACATTCAAGAAATGTACATCAAAACATACACATTTTCATTGTACACTCAAGAAATGTACATCAAAACATACACATTTTGCTTGTACACTAAAGAAATGTACATCAAACCATACACATTTTCATTGTACACTCAAGAAATGTACATCAAAACATACACATTTTCAGTGTACATTCAAGAAATGTACATCAAAACATACACATTTTCCTTGTACACTAAAGAAATGTACATCAAACCATACACATTTTCATTGTACACTCAAGAAATGTACATCAAAACATACATATTTTCAGTGTAAATTCAAGAAATGTACATCAAAACATACACATTTTCCTTGTACACTAAAGAAATGTACATCAAAACATACACATTTTCATTGTACATTCAAGAAATGTACATCAAAACATACACATTTTCATTGTACACTCAAGAAATGTATATCAAAACATACACAGTTTCAGTGTACATTCAAGAAATGTACATCAAAACATACACATTTTCATTGTACACTCAAGAAATGTATATCAAAACATACACATTTTCATTGTACACTCAAGAAATGTACATCAAAACATACACTTTTTCATTGTACATTCAAGAAATGTATATCAAAACATACACTTTTTCATTGTACATTCAAGAAATGTATAACAAAAAATACACATTTTCAGTGTACATTCAAGAAATGTACATCAAAAATAACACATTTTCCTTGTACACTAAAGAAATGTACATCAAACCATACACATTTTCATTGTACACTCAAGAAATGTACATCAAAACATACACATTTTCATTGTACATTCAAGAAATGTACATCAAAACATACACATTTTCATTGTACACTCAAGAAATGTATATCAAAACATACACAGTTTCAGTGTACATTCAAGAAATGTACATCAAAGCATACACATTTTCATTGTACATTCAAAGAATGTACATCAAAACATACACATTTTCATTGTACATTCAAGAAATGTACATCAAAACACACACATTTTCAGTGTACATTCAAGAAATGTATATCAAAGCATACACATTTTCAGTGTACATTCAAGAAATGTACATCAAAACATACAAATTTTCATTGTATATACAAGAAATGTACATCTAAACATACACATTTTCATTGTACATTAAAGAAATGTACATCAAAACCTACACATTTTCAGTGTACATTCAAGAAATGTACATCAAAACATACACATTTGCATTGTACACTCAAGAAATGTACGTCAAAACATACACATTTTCAGTGTACATTCAAGAAATTAACATCAAAACATACACATTTTCAGTGTACATTCAGGAAATGTGCATCAAAACATATACATTTTCATTGTATATACAAGAAATGTACATCAAAACATACACATTTTCAGTGTACATTCAAGAAATGTATATCAAGACATACACATTTTCAGTATACATTTAAGAAATGTACATGAAAACATATACATTTTCATTGTACATTCAAGAAATGTATATCAAAACATACACACTTTCAGTGTACATTCAAGAAATGTACATCAAAACATACACATTTTCATTGTATATACAAGAAATGTACATCAAAACATACACATTTTCATTGTACACTAAAGAAATGTACATCAAAACATACTCATTTTCAGTGTACATTCAAGAAATGTACATCAAAACATACACATTTTCGTTGTACATTCAAGAAATGTAGATCAAAACATACACATTTTCATTGTACATTCAAGAAATGTACATCAAAACATACACATTTTCATTGTATATACAAGAAATATATATGAAAACATACACATTTTCAGTGTACATTCAAGAAATGTACATCAAAAACTACACATTTTCATTGTATATTCAAGAAACTTACATCAAAACATACACATTTTCATTGTATATACCAGAAATGTACATCAAAACATACACATTTTCATTGTACATTCAAGAAATGTATATCAAAACATACACATTTTCATTGTATATACCAGAAATGTACATCAAAACATACACATTTTCATTGTACATTCAAGAAATGTACATCAAAACATACACATTTTCATTGTATATACCAGAAATGTACATCAAAACATACACATTTTCATTGTACATTCAAGAAATGTACATCAAAGCATACACATTTTGACTGCACATTCTAGAAATATACATCAAAACATACACGTTTTCATTGCATATACCAGAAATGCACATCAAAACATACACATTTTCATTGTACATTCAAGAACTGTACATCAAAACATACACATTTTCAGTGTACATTCAAGAAATGTACATCAAAACATACACATTTTCACTGTACATTCAAGAAATGTACATCAAAACATACACATTTTCATTGTATATACAAGAAATGTACATCAAAACATACATTTTTTCATTGTACATTCAAGAAATGTACATCAAAACGTACACATTTTCATTGTACATTCAAGAAATGTACATCAAAACATACACATTTTCATTGTACATTCAAGAAATATACATCAAAACATACACATTTGCATTGTACATTCAAGAAGTGTACATCAAAACATACACATTTTCATTGTACACTCAAGAAATGTACATCAAAACATACACATTTTCAGTGTACATTCAAGAAATGTACATCAACACATACACATTTTGATTTTACGTTCCAAAAATGTACATCAAAACATCCACATTTTCAGTGTACATTCAAGAAATGTATATCAAAAAATACACATTTTCAGTGTACATTCAAGAAATGTACATCAAAGCAAACACATTTTCATTGTACATTCAAAGAATGTACATCAAAACATACACATTTTCATTGTACATTCAAGAAATGTACATCAAAACACACACATTTTCAGTGTACATTGAAGAAATGTATATCAAATTATACACATTTTCAGTGTACATTCAAGAAATGTACAACAAAACATACAAATTTTCATTGTATATACAAGAAATGTACATCAAAACATACACATTTTCATTGTACATTAAAGAAATGTACATCAAAACCTACACATTTTCAGTGTACATTCACGAAATGTACATCAAAACATACACATTTTCATTGTACACTCAAGAAATGTACATCAAAACATACACATTTTCAGTGTACATTCAAGAAATGTACATCAAAACATACACATTTTCATTGTATATACAAGAAATGTACATCAAAACATACACATTTTCAGTGTACATTCAAGAAATGTACATCAAAACATATACATTTTCATTGTATATACAAGAAATGTACATCAAAACATACACATTTTCAGTGTACATTCAAGAAATGTATATGAAAACATACACATTTTCAGTATATATTCAAGAAATGTACATGAAAACATATACAGTTTCATTGTACATTCAAGAAATGTATATCAAATCATACACACTTTCAGTGTACAATCAAGAAATGTACATCAAAACATACACATTTTCATTGTATATACAAGAAATGTACATCAAAACATACACATTTTCATTGTACACTAAAGAAATGTACATCAAAACATACACATTTTCAGTGTACATTCAAGAAATGCACATCAAAACATACACATTTTCATTGTACACTCAAGAAATGTACATCAAAACATACACATTTTCATTGTACACTCAAGAAATGTACATCAAAACATATACTTTTTCATTGTACATTCAAGAAATGTATATCAAAACATACACATTTTCATTGTACATTCAAGAAACGTACATCAAAACATACACATTTTCAGTGAACATTCAAGAAATGTATAACAAAAAATACACATTTTCAGTGTACATTCAAGAAATGTACATCAAAAATAACACATTTTCCTTGTACACTAAAGAAATGTACATCAAAACATACACATTTTCATTCTACATTCAAGAAATATACATCAAAACATACAAATTTTCATTGTACATTCAAGAAATGTACATCAAAACATACACATTTTCATTGTACACTCAAGAAATGTACATCAAAACATACACATTTTCATTGTACATTCAAGAAATGTACATCAAAACATACACATTTTCATTGTACACTCAAGAAATGTATATCAAAACATACACAGTTTCAGTGTACATTCAAGGAATGTACATCAAAACATACACATTTTCATTGTACATTCAAAGAATGTACATCAAAACATACACATTTTCAATGTACATTCAAGAAATGTACATCAAAACACACACATTTTCAGTGTACATTCAAGAAATGTATATCAAAGCATACACATTTTCAGTGTACATTCAAGAAATGTACATCAAAACATACAAATTTTCATTGTATATAGAAGAAATGTACAACAAAACATACACATTTTCATTGTACATTAAAGAAATTTACATCAAAACCTACACATTTTCAGTGTACATTCAAGAAATGTACATCAAAACATACACATTTTCATTGTACACTCAAGAAATGTAAATCAAAACATACACATTTTCAGTGTACATTCAAGAAATGTACATCAAAACATACACATTTTCATTGTATATACCAGAAATGTACATCAAAACATACACATTTTCATTGTATATACAAGAAATGTACATCAAAACATACACATTTTCAGTGTACATTCAAGAAATGTACATCAAAACATATACATTTTCATTGTATATACAAGAAATGTACATCAAAATATACACATTTTCAGTGTACATTCAAGAAATGTATATAAAAACATACACATTTTCAGTATACATTTAAGAAAGGTACATGAAAACATACACATTTTCATTGTACATTCAAGAAATGTATATCAAAACATACACACTTTCAGTGTACATTCAAGAAATGTACATCAAAACATACACATTTTCATTGTATATACAAGAAATGTACATCAAAACATACACATTTTCATTGTACGCTAAAGAAATGTACACCAAAACATACACATTTTCAGTGTACATTCAAGAAATGTACATCAAAACATACACATTTTCATTGTACATTCAAGAAATGTAGATCAAAACATACACATTTTCATTGTACATTCAAGAAATGTACATCAAAACATACACGTTTTCATTGTATATACAAGAAATATATATGAAAACATACACATTTTCAGTGTACATTCAAGAAATGTACATCAAAAACTACACATTTTCATTGTATATTCAAGAAACTTACATCAAAACATACACATTTTCATTGTATATACCAGAAATGTACATCAAAACATACACATTTTCATTGTACATTCAAGAAATGTACATCAAAACATACACATTTTCATTGTATATACCAGAAATGTACATCAAAACATACACATTTTCATTGTACATTCAAGAAATGTACATCAAAACATACACATTTTCATTGTATATACCAGAAATGTACATCAAAACATACACATTTTCATTGTACATTCAAGAAATGTACATCAAAACATACACATTTTGACTGCACATTCTAGAAATATACATCAAAACATACACATTTTCATTGCATATACCAGAAATGCACATCAAAACATACACATTTTCATTGTACATTCAAGAACTGTACATCAAAACATACACATTTTCAGTGTACATTCAAGAAATGTACATCAAAACCTACACATTTTCAGTGTACATTCAAGAAATGTACATCAAAACATACACACTTTCATTGTATATACAAGAAATGTACATCAAAACATACACATTTTCATTGTATATACAAGAAATGTACATCAAAACATACACATTTTCAGTGTACATTCAAGAAATGTACATCAAGACATACACATTTTCATTGTACATTCAAGAAATGTACATCAAAACATTCACATTTTCATTGTACACTCAAGAAATGTACATCAAAACATACACATTTTCAGTGTACATTCAAGAAATGTATATCAAAACATACACATTTTCATTGTACATTCAAGAAATGTACATCAAAACGTACACATTTTCACTGTACATTCAAGAAATGTACATCAAAACATACACATTTTCATTGTACACTCAAGAAATGTACATCAAAACATACACATTTTCATTGTACATTCAAGAAATGTATATCAAAACATACACATTTTCATTGTACATTCAAGAAATATACATCAAAACATACAAATTTTCATTGTACATTCAAGAAATGTACATCAAAACATACACATTTTCATTGTACATTCAAAGAATGTACATCAAAACATACACATTTTCATTGTACATTCAAGAAATGTACATCAAAACACACACATTTTCAGTGTACATTCAAGAAATGTATATAAACATACACATTTTCAGTGTACATTCAAGAAATGTACATCAAAAGATACAAATTTTCATTGTATATACAAGAAATGTACATCAAAACATACACATTTTCATTGTACATTAAAGAAATGTACATCAAAACCTACACATTTTCAGTGTACATTCAAGAAATGTACATCAAAACATACACATTTTCATTGTACACTCAAGAAATGTACATCAAAACATACACATTTTCAGTGTACATTCAAGAAATGTACATCAAAACATACACATTTTCATTGTATATACCAGAAATGTACATCAAAACATACACATTTTCATTGTATATACAAGAAATGTACATCAAAACATACACATTTTAGGTGTACATTCAAGAAATGTACCTCAAAACATATACATTTTCATTGTATATACAAGAGATGTACATCAAAACATACACATTTTCAGTGTGCATTCAAGAAATGTACATGAAAACATATACATTTTCATTGTACATTAAAGAAATGTACATCAAAACATATACATTTTCATTGTATATACAAGAAATGTACATCAAAACATACACATTTTCAGTGTACATTCAAGAAATGTATAACAAAAGATACACATTTTCAGTGTACATTCAAGAAATGTACATCAAAACAAACACATTTTCATTGTACACTAAAGAAATGTACATCAAAACATACACATTTTCATTGTACATTCAAGAAATATACATCAAAACATACACATCTTCATTGTACATTCAAGAAATGTAAATCAAAACATACACATTTTCATTGTACACTCAAGAAATGTACATCAAAACATACACATTTTCATTGTACATTCAAGAAATGTACATCAAAACATACACATTTTCATTGTACACTCAAGAAATGTTCATCAAAACATACACATTTTCATTGTACATTCAAGAAATGTACATCAAAACATACACATTTTCATTGTACACTCAAGAAATGTACTTCAAAACATACACATTTTCAGTGTACATTCAAGAAATGTATATCAAAACATACACATTTTCATTGTACATTCAAGAAATGTACATCAAAACATACACATCTTCATTGTACATTCAAGAAATATACATCAAAACATACACATCTTCATTGTACATTCAAGAAATGTACATCAAAACATACACATTTTCATTGTACACTCAAGAAATGTACATCAAAACATACACATTTTGCTTGTACACTAAAGAAATGTACATCAAACCATACACATTTTCATTGTACACTCAAGAAATGTACATCAAAACATACACATTTTCAGTGTACATTCAAGAAATGTACATCAAAACATACACATTTTCCTTGTACACTAAAGAAATGTACATCAAACCATACACATTTTCATTGTACACTCAAGAAATGTACATCAAAACATACACATTTTCAGTGTAAATTCAAGAAATGTACATCAAAACATACACATTTTCCTTGTACACTAAAGAAATGTACATCAAAACATACACATTTTCATTGTACATTCAAGAAATGTACATCAAAACATACACATTTTCATTGTACACTCAAGAAATGTATATCAAAACATACACAGTTTCAGTGTACATTCAAGAAATGTACATCAAAACATACACATTTTCATTGTACACTCAAGAAATGTATATCAAAACATACACATTTTCATTGTACACTCAAGAAATGTACATCAAAACATACACTTTTTCATTGTACATTCAAGAAATGTATATCAAAACATACACTTTTTCATTGTACATTCAAGAAATGTATAACAAAAAATACACATTTTCAGTGTACATTCAAGAAATGTACATCAAAAATAACACATTTTCCTTGTACACTAAAGAAATGTACATCAAACCATACACATTTTCATTGTACACTCAAGAAATGTACATCAAAACATACACATTTTCATTGTACATTCAAGAAATGTACATCAAAACATACACATTTTCATTGTACACTCAAGAAATGTATATCAAAACATACACAGTTTCAGTGTACATTCAAGAAATGTACATCAAAGCATACACATTTTCATTGTACATTCAAAGAATGTACATCAAAACATACACATTTTCATTGTACATTCAAGAAATGTACATCAAAACACACACATTTTCAGTGTACATTCAAGAAATGTATATCAAAGCATACACATTTTCAGTGTACATTCAAGAAATGTACATCAAAACATACAAATTTTCATTGTATATACAAGAAATGTACATCTAAACATACACATTTTCATTGTACATTAAAGAAATGTACATCAAAACCTACACATTTTCAGTGTACATTCAAGAAATGTACATCAAAACATACACATTTGCATTGTACACTCAAGAAATGTACGTCAAAACATACACATTTTCAGTGTACATTCAAGAAATTAACATCAAAACATACACATTTTCAGTGTACATTCAGGAAATGTGCATCAAAACATATACATTTTCATTGTATATACAAGAAATGTACATCAAAACATACACATTTTCAGTGTACATTCAAGAAATGTATATCAAGACATACACATTTTCAGTATACATTTAAGAAATGTACATGAAAACATATACATTTTCATTGTACATTCAAGAAATGTATATCAAAACATACACACTTTCAGTGTACATTCAAGAAATGTACATCAAAACATACACATTTTCATTGTATATACAAGAAATGTACATCAAAACATACACATTTTCATTGTACACTAAAGAAATGTACATCAAAACATACTCATTTTCAGTGTACATTCAAGAAATGTACATCAAAACATACACATTTTCGTTGTACATTCAAGAAATGTAGATCAAAACATACACATTTTCATTGTACATTCAAGAAATGTACATCAAAACATACACATTTTCATTGTATATACAAGAAATATATATGAAAACATACACATTTTCAGTGTACATTCAAGAAATGTACATCAAAAACTACACATTTTCATTGTATATTCAAGAAACTTACATCAAAACATACACATTTTCATTGTATATACCAGAAATGTACATCAAAACATACACATTTTCATTGTACATTCAAGAAATGTATATCAAAACATACACATTTTCATTGTATATACCAGAAATGTACATCAAAACATACACATTTTCATTGTACATTCAAGAAATGTACATCAAAACATACACATTTTCATTGTATATACCAGAAATGTACATCAAAACATACACATTTTCATTGTACATTCAAGAAATGTACATCAAAGCATACACATTTTGACTGCACATTCTAGAAATATACATCAAAACATACACGTTTTCATTGCAAATACCAGAAATGCACATCAAAAGATACACATTTTCATTGTACATTCAAGAACTGTACATCAAAACATACACATTTTCAGTGTACATTCAAGAAATGTACATCAAAACATACACATTTTCACTGTACATTCAAGAAATGTACATCAAAACATACACATTTTCATTGTATTACAAGAAATGTACATCAAAACATACATTTTTTCATTGTACATTCAAGAAATGTACATCAAAACGTACACATTTTCATTGTACATTCAAGAAATGTACATCAAAACATACACATTTTCATTGTACATTCAAGAAATATACATCAAAACATACACATTTGCATTGTACATTCAAGAAGTGTACATCAAAACATACACATTTTCATTGTACACTCAAGAAATGTACATCAAAACATACACATTTTCAGTGTACATTCAAGAAATGTACATCAACACATACACATTTTGATTTTACGTTCCAAAAATGTACATCAAAACATCCACATTTTCAGTGTACATTCAAGAAATGTATATCAAAAAATACACATTTTCAGTGTACATTCAAGAAATGTACATCAAAGCAAACACATTTTCATTGTACATTCAAAGAATGTACATCAAAACATACACATTTTCATTGTACATTCAAGAAATGTACATCAAAACACACACATTTTCAGTGTACATTGAAGAAATGTATATCAAATTATACACATTTTCAGTGTACATTCAAGAAATGTACAACAAAACATACAAATTTTCATTGTATATACAAGAAATGTACATCAAAACCTACACATTTTCAGTGTACATTCACGAAATGTACATCAAAACATACACATTTTCATTGTACACTCAAGAAATGTACATCAAAACATACACATTTTCAGTGTACATTCAAGAAATGTACATCAAAACATACACATTTTCATTGTATATACAAGAAATGTACATCAAAACATACACATTTTCAGTGTACATTCAAGAAATGTACATCAAAACATATACATTTTCATTGTATATACAAGAAATGTACATCAAAACATACACATTTTCAGTGTACATTCAAGAAATGTATATGAAAACATACACATTTTCAGTATATATTCAAGAAATGTACATGAAAACATATACAGTTTCATTGTACATTCAAGAAATGTATATCAAATCATACACACTTTCAGTGTACATTCAAGAAATGTACATCAAAACATACACATTTTGATTGTATATACAAGAAATGTACATCAAAACATACACATTTTCATTGTACACTAAAGAAATGTACATCAAAACATACACATTCTCAGTGTACATTCAAGAAATGCACATCAAAACATACACATTTTCATTGTACACTCAAGAAATGTACATCAAAACATACACATTTTCATTGTACACTCAAGAAATGTACATCAAAACATACACTTTTTCATTGTACATTCAAGAAATGTATATCAAAACATACACATTTTCATTGTACATTCAAGAAACGTACATCAAAACATACACATTTTCAGTGAACATTCAAGAAATGTATAACAAAAAATACACATTTTCAGTGTACATTCAAGAAATGTACATCAAAAATAACACATTTTCCTTGTACACTAAAGAAATGTACATCAAAACATACACATTTTCATTCTACATTCAAGAAATATACATCAAAGCATACACATTTTCATTGTACATTCAAGAAATGTACATCAAAACATACACATTTTCATTGTACACTCAAGAAATGTACATCAAAACATACACATTTTCATTGTACATTCAAGAAATGTACATCAAAACATACACATTTTCATTGTACACTCAAGAAATGTATATCAAAACATACACAGTTTCAGTGTACATTCAAGGAATGTACATCAAAACATACACATTTTCATTGTACATTCAAAGAATGTACATCAAAACATACACATTTTCAATGTACATTCAAGAAATGTACATCAAAACACACACATTTTCAGTGTACATTCAAGAAATGTATATCAAAGCATACACATTTTCAGTGTACATTCAAGAAATGTACATCAAAACATACAAATTTTCATTGTATATAGAAGAAATGTACAACAAAACATACACATTTTCATTGTACATTAAAGAAATTTACATCAAAACCTACACATTTTCAGTGTACATTCAAGAAATGTACATCAAAACATACACATTTTCATTGTACACTCAAGAAATGTAAATCAAAACATACACATTTTCAGTGTACATTCAAGAAATGTACATCAAAACATACACATTTTCATTGTATATACCAGAAATGTACATCAAAACATACACATTTTCATTGTATATACAAGAAATGTACATCAAAACAAACACATTTTCAGTGTACATTCAAGAAATGTACATCAAAACATATACATTTTCATTGTATATACAAGAAATGTACATCAAAATATACACATTTTCAGTGTACATTCAAGAAATGTATATAAAAACATACACATTTTCAGTATACATTTAAGAAATGTACATGAAAACATATACATTTTCATTGTACATTCAAGAAATGTATATCAAAACATACACACTTTCAGTGTACATTCAAGAAATGTACATCAAAACATACACATTTTCATTGTATATACAAGAAATGTACATCAAAACATACACATTTTCATTGTACGCTAAAGAAATGTACACCAAAACATACACATTTTCAGTGTACATTCAAGAAATGTACATCAAAACATACACATTTTCATTGTACATTCAAGAAATGTAGATCAAAACATACACATTTTCATTGTACATTCAAGAAATGTACATCAAAACATACACGTTTTCATTGTATATACAAGAAATATATATGAAAACATACACATTTTCAGTGTACATTCAAGAAATGTACATCAAAAACTACACATTTTCATTGTATATTCAAGAAACTTACATCAAAACATACACATTTTCATTGTATATACCAGAAATGTACATCAAAACATACACATTTTCATTGTACATTCAAGAAATGTACATCAAAACATACACATTTTCATTGTATATACCAGAAATGTACATCAAAACATACACATTTTCATTGTACATTCAAGAAATGTACATCAAAACATACACATTTTCATTGTATATACCAGAAATGTACATCAAAACATACACATTTTCATTGTACATTCAAGAAATGTACATCAAAACATACACATTTTGACTGCACATTCTAGAAATATACATCAAAACATACACATTTTCATTGCATATACCAGAAATGCACATCAAAACATACACATTTTCATTGTACATTCAAGAACTGTACATCAAAACATACACATTTTCAGTGTACATTCAAGAAATGTACATCAAAACCTACACATTTTCAGTGTACATTCAAGAAATGTACATCAAAACATACACACTTTCATTGTATATACAAGAAATGTACATCAAAACATACACATTTTCATTGTATATACAAGAAATGTACATCAAAACATACACATTTTCAGTGTACATTCAAGAAATGTACATCAAGACATACACATTTTCATTGTACATTCAAGAAATGTACATCAAAACGTACACATTTTCATTGTACACTCAAGAAATGTACATCAAAACATACACATTTTCAGTGTACATTCAAGAAATGTATATCAAAACATACACATTTTCATTGTACATTCAAGAAATGTACATCAAAACGTACACATTTTCACTGTACATTCAAGAAATGTACATCTAAACATACACATTTTCATTGTACATTCAAGAAATATACATCAAAACATACACATTTTCATTGTACATTCAAGAAATGTACATCAAAACATACACATTTTCATTGTACACTCAAGAAATGTACATCAAAACATACACATTTTCAGTGTACATTCAAGAAATGTACATCAACACATACACATTTTGATTTTACGTTCCAGAAATGTACATCAAAACATACACATTTTCAGTGTACATTCAAGAAATGTATACCAAAAAATACACATTTTCAGTGTAAATTCAAGAAATGTACATCAAAGCAAACACATTTTCATTGTACACTAAAGAAATGTACATCAAAACATACACATTTTCATTGTACATTCAAGAAATGCACATCAAAACATACACATTTTCATTGTACATTCAAGAAATATACATCAAAACATACACATTTTCATTGTACATTCAAGAAATGTACATCAAAAAATACACATTCTCATTGTACATTCAAGAAATGTACAGCAAAACATACACATTTTGATTGTACACTCAAGAAATGTACATCAAAACATACACATTTTCATTGTACACTCAAGAAATGTACATCAAAACATACACATTTTCATTGTACATTCAAGTAATGTATATCAAAACATACACATTTTCATTGTACATTCAAGAAATGTACATCAAAACATACAAATTTTCATTGTACATTCAAGAAATGTACATCAAAACATACACATTTTCATTGTACATTCAAAGAATGTACATCAAAACATACACATTTTCATTGTACATTCAAGAAATGTACATCAAAACACACACATTTTCAGTGTACATTCAAGAAATGTATATCAAAACATACACATTGTCAGTGTACATTCAAGAAATGTACATCAAAAGATACAAATTTTCATTGTATATACAAGAAATGTACATCAAAACATACACATTGTCATTGTACATTAAAGAAATGTACATCAAAACCTACACATTTTCAGTGTACATTCAAGAAATGTACATCAAAACATACACATTTTCACTGTACACTCAAGAAATGTACATCAAAACATACACATTTTCAGTGTACATTCAAGAAATGTACATCAAAACATACACATTTTCATTGTATATACCAGAAATGTACATCAAAACATACACATTTTCATTGTATATACAAGAAATGTACATCAAAACATACACATTTTAGGTGTACATTCAAGAAATGTACCTCAAAACATATACATTTTCATTGTATATACAAGAAATGTACATCAAAACATACACATTTTCAGTGTACATTCAAGAAATGTACATGAAAACATATACATTTTCATTGTACATTCAAGAAACGTATATCAAAACATACACATTTTCAGATTACATTCAAGAAATGTACATCAAAACATACACATTTTCATTGTACATTCAAGAAATGTACATCAAATCATATACATTTTCATTGTATATACAAGAAATGTACATCAAAACATACACATTTTCAGTGTACATTCAAGAAATGTATAACAAAAGATACACATTTTCAGTGTACATTCAAGAAATGTACATCAAAACAAACACATTTTCATTGTACACTAAAGAAATGTACATCAAAACATACACATTTTCATTGTACATTCAAGAAATATACATCAAAACATACACATCTTCATTGTACATTCAAGAAATGTACATCAAAACATACACATTTTCATTGTACACTCAAGAAATGTACACCAAAACATACACATTTTCATTGTACATTCAAGAAATGTACATCAAAACATACACATTTTCATCGTACACTCAAGAAATGTTCATCAAAACATACACATTTTCACTGTACATTCAAGAAATGTACATCAAAACATACACATTTTCATTGTACACTCAAGAAATGTACTTCAAAACATACACATTTTCAGTGTACATTCAAGAAATGTATATCAAAACATACACATTTTCATTGTACATTCAATAAATGTACATCAAAACATACACATCTTCATTGTACATTCAAGAAATATACATCAAAACATACACATTTTCATTGTACATTCAAGAAATGTACATCAAAACATACACATTTTCATTGTACACTCAAGAAATGTACATCAAAACATACACATTTTCAGTGTACATTCAAGAAATGTAGATTTAAACATACACATTTTCATTGTACATTCAAGAAATGTACATCAAAACATACACATTTTCATTGTACATTCAAGAAATGTAGATTTAAACATACACATTTTCAGTGTACATTCAAGAAATATACATCAAAACATACACATTTTCATTGTACATTCAAGAAATGTACATCAAAACATACACATTCTCATTGTACATTCAAGAAATGTACATCAAAACATACACATTTTCATTGTACACTCAAGAAATGTACATCAAAACATACAAATTTTCATTGTACACTCAAGAAATGTACATCAAAACATACACATTTTCATTGTACATTCAAGAAATGTACATCAAAACATACACATTTTCATTGTACATTCAAGAAATGTAGATTTAAACATACACATTTTCAGTGTACATTCAAGAAATATACATCAAAGCATACACATTTTCATTGTACATTCAAGAAATGTACATCAAAACATACACATTCTCATTGTACATTCAAGAAATGTACATCAAAACATACACATTTTCATTGTACACTCAAGAAATGTACATCAAAACATACAAATTTTCATTGTACACTCAAGAAATGTACATCAAAACATACACATTTTCATTGTACATTCAAGAAATGTATATCAAAACATACCCATTTTCATTGTACATTCAAGAAATGTACATCAAAACATACACATTTTCATTGTACATTCAAGAAATGTACATCAAAACATACACATTTTCATTGTACACTCAAGAAATGTACATCAAAACATACACATTTTCAGTGTACATTCAAGAAATGTACATCAACACATACACATTTTGATTTTACGTTCCAGAAATGTACATCAAAACATACACATTTTCAGTGTACATTCAAGAAATGTATATCAAAAAATACACATTTTCAGTGTACATTCAAGAAATGTACATCAAAGCAAACACATTTTCATTGTACACTAAAGAAATGTACATCAAAACATACACATTTTCATTGTACATTCAAGAAATGCACATCAAAACATACACATTTTCATTGTACATTCAAGAAATATACATCAAAACATACACATTTTCATTGTACATTCAAGAAATGTACATCAAAACATACACATTCTCATTGTACATTCAAGAAATGTACATCAAAACATACACATTTTGATTGTACACTCAAGAAATGTACATCAAAACATACACATTTTCAGTGTGCATTCAAGAAATGTACATGAAAACATATACATTTTCATAGTACATTAAAGAAATGTACATCAAAACATATACATTTTCATTGTATATACAAGAAATGTACATCAAAACATACACATTTTCAGTGTACATTCAAGAAATGTATAACAAAAGATACACATTTTCAGTGTACATTCAAGAAATGTACATCAAAACAAACACATTTTCATTGTACACTAAAGAAATGTACATCAAAACATACACATTTTCATTGTACATTCAAGAAATATACATCAAAACATACACATCTTCATTGTACATTCAAGAAATGTACATCAAAACGTACACATTTTCATTGTACACTCAAGAAATGTACATCAAAACATACACATTTTCAGTGTACATTCAAGAAATGTACATCAAGACATACACATTTTCATTGTACATTCAAGAAATGTACATCAAAACGTACACATTTTCATTGTACACTCAAGAAATGTACATCAAAACATACACATTTTCAGTGTACATTCAAGAAATGTATATCAAAACATACACATTTTCATTGTACATTCAAGAAATGTACATCAAAACGTACACATTTTCACTGTACATTCAAGAAATGTACATCTAAACATACACATTTTCATTGTACATTCAAGAAATATACATCAAAACATACACATTTTCATTGTACATTCAAGAAATGTACATCAAAACATACACATTTTCATTGTACACTCAAGAAATGTACATCAAAACATACACATTTTCAGTGTACATTCAAGAAATGTACATCAACACATACACATTTTGATTTTACGTTCCAGAAATGTACATCAAAACATACACATTTTCAGTGTACATTCAAGAAATGTATACCAAAAAATACACATTTTCAGTGTAAATTCAAGAAATGTACATCAAAGCAAACACATTTTCATTGTACACTAAAGAAATGTACATCAAAACATACACATTTTCATTGTACATTCAAGAAATGCACATCAAAACATACACATTTTCATTGTACATTCAAGAAATATACATCAAAACATACACATTTTCATTGTACATTCAAGAAATGTACATCAAAAAATACACATTCTCATTGTACATTCAAGAAATGTACAGCAAAACATACACATTTTGATTGTACACTCAAGAAATGTACATCAAAACATACACATTTTCATTGTACACTCAAGAAATGTACATCAAAACATACACATTTTCATTGTACATTCAAGAAATGTATATCAAAACATACACATTTTCATTGTACATTCAAGAAATGTACATCAAAACATACAAATTTTCATTGTACATTCAAGAAATGTACATCAAAACATACACATTTTCATTGTACATTCAAAGAATGTACATCAAAACATACACATTTTCATTGTACATTCAAGAAATGTACATCAAAACACACACATTTTCAGTGTACATTCAAGAAATGTATATCAAAACATACACATTGTCAGTGTACATTCAAGAAATGTACATCAAAAGATACAAATTGTCATTGTATATACAAGAAATGTACATCAAAACATACACATTTTCATTGTACATTAAAGAAATGTACATCAAAACCTACACATTTTCAGTGTACATTCAAGAAATGTACATCAAAACATACACATTTTCACTGTACACTCAAGAAATGTACATCAAAACATACACATTTTCAGTGTACATTCAAGAAATGTACATCAAAACATACACATTTTCATTGTATATACCAGAAATGTACATCAAAACATACACATTTTCATTGTATATACAAGAAATGTACATCAAAACATACACATTTTAGGTGTACATTCAAGAAATGTACCTCAAAACATATACATTTTCATTGTATATACAAGAAATGTACATCAAAACATACACATTTTCAGTGTACATTCAAGAAATGTACATGAAAACATATACATTTTCATTGTACATTCAAGAAACGTATATCAAAACATACACATTTTCAGATTACATTCAAGAAATGTACATCAAAACATACACATTTTCATTGTACATTCAAGAAATGTACATCAAATCATATACATTTTCATTGTATATACAAGAAATGTACATCAAAACATACACATTTTCAGTGTACATTCAAGAAATGTATAACAAAAGATACACATTTTCAGTGTACATTCAAGAAATGTACATCAAAACAAACACATTTTCATTGTACACTAAAGAAATGTACATCAAAACATACACATTTTCATTGTACATTCAAGAAATATACATCAAAACATACACATCTTCATTGTACATTCAAGAAATGTACATCAAAACATACACATTTTCATTGTACACTCAAGAAATGTACATCAAAACATACACATTTTCATTGTACATTCAAGAAATGTACATCAAAACATACACATTTTCATCGTACACTCAAGAAATGTTCATCAAAACATACACATTTTCATTGTACATTCAAGAAATGTACATCAAAACATACACATTTTCATTGTACACTCAAGAAATGTACTTCAAAACATACACATTTTCAGTGTACATTCAAGAAATGTATATCAAAACATACACATTTTCATTGTACATTCAATAAATGTACATCAAAACATACACATCTTCATTGTACATTCAAGAAATATACATCAAAACATACACATTTTCATTGTACATTCAAGAAATGTACATCAAAACATACACATTTTCATTGTACACTCAAGAAATGTACATCAAAACATACACATTTTCAGTGTACATTCAAGAAATGTAGATTTAAACATACACATTTTCATTGTACATTCAAGAAATGTACATCAAAACATACACATTTTCATTGTACATTCAAGAAATGTAGATTTAAACATACACATTTTCAGTGTACATTCAAGAAATATACATCAAAACATACACATTTTCATTGTACATTCAAGAAATGTACATCAAAACATACACATTCTCATTGTACATTCAAGAAATGTACATCAAAACATACACATTTTCATTGTACACTCAAGAAATGTACATCAAAACATACAAATTTTCATTGTACACTCAAGAAATGTACATCAAAACATACACATTTTCATTGTACATTCAAGAAATGTACATCAAAACATACACATTTTCATTGTACATTCAAGAAATGTAGATTTAAACATACACATTTTCAGTGTACATTCAAGAAATATACATCAAAACATACACATTTTCATTGTACATTCAAGAAATGTACATCAAAACATACACATTCTCATTGTACATTCAAGAAATGTACATCAAAACATACACATTTTCATTGTACACTCAAGAAATGTACATCAAAACATACAAATTTTCATTGTACACTCAAGAAATGTACATCAAAACATACACATTTTCATTGTACATTCAAGAAATGTATATCAAAACATACCCATTTTCATTGTACATTCAAGAAATGTACATCAAAACATACACATTTTCATTGTACATTCAAGAAATGTACATCAAAACATACACATTTTCATTGTACACTCAAGAAATGTACATCAAAACATACACATTTTCAGTGTACATTCAAGAAATGTACATCAACACATACACATTTTGATTTTACGTTCCAGAAATGTACATCAAAACATACACATTTTCAGTGTACATTCAAGAAATGTATATCAAAAAATACACATTTTCAGTGTACATTCAAGAAATGTACATCAAAGCAAACACATTTTCATTGTACACTAAAGAAATGTACATCAAAACATACACATTTTCATTGTACATTCAAGAAATGCACATCAAAACATACACATTTTCATTGTACATTCAAGAAATATACATCAAAACATACACATTTTCATTGTACATTCAAGAAATGTACATCAAAACATACACATTCTCATTGTACATTCAAGAAATGTACATCAAAACATACACATTTTGATTGTACACTCAAGAAATGTACATCAAAACATACACATTTTCAGTGTGCATTCAAGAAATGTACATGAAAACATATACATTTTCATTGTACATTAAAGAAATGTACATCAAAACATATACATTTTCATTGTATATACAAGAAATGTACATCAAAACATACACATTTTCAGTGTACATTCAAGAAATGTATAACAAAAGATACACATTTTCAGTGTACATTCAAGAAATGTACATCAAAACAAACACATTTTCATTGTACACTAAAGAAATGTACATCAAAACATACACATTTTCATTGTACATTCAAGAAATATACATCAAAACATACACATCTTCATTGTACATTCAAGAAATGTAAATCAAAACATACACATTTTCATTGTACACTCAAGATGTGTACATCAAAACATACACATTTTCATTGTACATTCAAGAAATGTACATCAAAACATACACATTTTCATTGTACACTCAAGAAATGTTCATCAAAACATACACATTTTCATTGTACATTCAAGAAATGTACATCAAAACATACACATTTTCATTGTACACTCAAGAAATGTACTTCAAAACATACACATTTTCAGTGTACATTCAAGAAATGTATATCAAAACATACACATTTTCATTGTACATTCAAGAAATGTACATCAAAGCATACACATCTTCATTGTACATTCAAGAAATATACATCAAAACATACACATCTTCATTGTACATTCAAGAAATGTACATCAAAACATACACATTTTCATTGTACACTCAAGAAATGTACATCAAAACATACACATTTTGCTTGTACACTAAAGAAATGTACATCAAACCATACACATTTTCATTGTACACTCAAGAAATGTACATCAAAACATACACATTTTCAGTGTACATTCAAGAAATGTACATCAAAACATACACATTTTCCTTGTACACTAAAGAAATGTACATCAAACCATACACATTTTCATTGTACACTCAAGAAATGTACATCAAAACATACACATTTTCAGTGTAAATTCAAGAAATGTACATCAAAACATACACATTTTCCTTGTACACTAAAGAAATGTACATCAAAACATACACATTTTCATTGTACATTCAAGAAATGTACATCAAAACATACACATTTTCATTGTACACTCAAGAAATGTATATCAAAACATACACAGTTTCAGTGTACATTCAAGAAATGTACATCAAAACATACACATTTTCATTGTACACTCAAGAAATGTATATCAAAACATACACATTTTCATTGTACACTCAAGAAATGTACATCAAAACATACACTTTTTCATTGTACATTCAAGAAATGTATATCAAAACATACACTTTTTCATTGTACATTCAAGAAATGTATAACAAAAAATACACATTTTCAGTGTACATTCAAGAAATGTACATCAAAAATAACACATTTTCCTTGTACACTAAAGAAATGTACATCAAACCATACACATTTTCATTGTACACTCAAGAAATGTACATCAAAACATACACATTTTCATTGTACATTCAAGAAATGTACATCAAAACATACACATTTTCATTGTACACTCAAGAAATGTATATCAAAACATACACAGTTTCAGTGTACATTCAAGAAATGTACATCAAAGCATACACATTTTCATTGTACATTCAAAGAATGTACATCAAAACATACACATTTTCATTGTACATTCAAGAAATGTACATCAAAACACACACATTTTCAGTGTACATTCAAGAAATGTATATCAAAGCATACACATTTTCAGTGTACATTCAAGAAATGTACATCAAAACATACAAATTTTCATTGTATATACAAGAAATGTACATCTAAACATACACATTTTCATTGTACATTAAAGAAATGTACATCAAAACCTACACATTTTCAGTGTACATTCAAGAAATGTACATCAAAACATACACATTTGCATTGTACACTCAAGAAATGTACGTCAAAACATACACATTTTCAGTGTACATTCAAGAAATTAACATCAAAACATACACATTTTCAGTGTACATTCAGGAAATGTGCATCAAAACATATACATTTTCATTGTATATACAAGAAATGTACATCAAAACATACACATTTTCAGTGTACATTCAAGAAATGTATATCAAGACATACACATTTTCAGTATACATTTAAGAAATGTACATGAAAACATATACATTTTCATTGTACATTCAAGAAATGTATATCAAAACATACACACTTTCAGTGTACATTCAAGAAATGTACATCAAAACATACACATTTTCATTGTATATACAAGAAATGTACATCAAAACATACACATTTTCATTGTACACTAAAGAAATGTACATCAAAACATACTCATTTTCAGTGTACATTCAAGAAATGTACATCAAAACATACACATTTTCGTTGTACATTCAAGAAATGTAGATCAAAACATACACATTTTCATTGTACATTCAAGAAATGTACATCAAAACATACACATTTTCATTGTATATACAAGAAATATATATGAAAACATACACATTTTCAGTGTACATTCAAGAAATGTACATCAAGAACTACACATTTTCATTGTATATTCAAGAAACTTACATCAAAACATACACATTTTCATTGTATATACCAGAAATGTACATCAAAACATACACATTTTCATTGTACATTCAAGAAATGTATATCAAAACATACACATTTTCATTGTATATACCAGAAATGTACATCAAAACATACACATTTTCATTGTACATTCAAGAAATGTACATCAAAACATACACATTTTCATTGTATATACCAGAAATGTACATCAAAACATACACATTTTCATTGTACATTCAAGAAATGTACATCAAAGCATACACATTTTGACTGCACATTCTAGAAATATACATCAAAACATACACGTTTTCATTGCAAATACCAGAAATGCACATCAAAACATACACATTTTCATTGTACATTCAAGAACTGTACATCAAAACATACACATTTTCAGTGTACATTCAAGAAATGTACATCAAAACATACACATTTTCACTGTACATTCAAGAAATGTACATCAAAACATACACATTTTCATTGTATATACAAGAAATGTACATCAAAACATACATTTTTTCATTGTACATTCAAGAAATGTACATCAAAACGTACACATTTTCATTGTACATTCAAGAAATGTACATCAAAACATACACATTTTCATTGTACATTCAAGAAATATACATCAAAACATACACATTTGCATTGTACATTCAAGAAGTGTACATCAAAACATACACATTTTCATTGTACACTCAAGAAATGTACATCAAAACATACACGTTTTCAGTGTACATTCAAGAAATGTACATCAACACATACACATTTTGATTTTACGTTCCAAAAATGTACATCAAAACATCCACATTTTCAGTGTACATTCAAGAAATGTATATCAAAAAATACACATTTTCAGTGTACATTCAAGAAATGTACATCAAAGCAAACACATTTTCATTGTACATTCAAAGAATGTACATCAAAACATACACATTTTCATTGTACATTCAAGAAATGTACATCAAAACACACACATTTTCAGTGTACATTGAAGAAATGTATATCAAATTATACACATTTTCAGTGTACATTCAAGAAATGTACAACAAAACATACAAATTTTCATTGTATATACAAGAAATGTACATCAAAACCTACACATTTTCAGTGTACATTCACGAAATGTACATCAAAACATACACATTTTCATTGTACACTCAAGAAATGTACATCAAAACATACACATTTTCAGTGTACATTCAAGAAATGTACATCAAAACATACACATTTTCATTGTATATACAAGAAATGTACATCAAAACATACACATTTTCAGTGTACATTCAAGAAATGTACATCAAAACATATACATTTTCATTGTATATACAAGAAATGTACATCAAAACATACACATTTTCAGTGTACATTCAAGAAATGTATATGAAAACATACACATTTTCAGTATATATTCAAGAAATGTACATGAAAACATATACAGTTTCATTGTACATTCAAGAAATGTATATCAAATCATACACACTTTCAGTGTACATTCAAGAAATGTACATCAAAACATACACATTTTGATTGTATATACAAGAAATGTACATCAAAACATACACATTTTCATTGTACACTAAAGAAATGTACATCAAAACATACACATTCTCAGTGTACATTCAAGAAATGCACATCAAAACATACACATTTTCATTGTACACTCAAGAAATGTACATCAAAACATACACATTTTCAGTGAACATTCAAGAAATGTATAACAAAAAATACACATTTTCAGTGTACATTCAAGAAATGTACATCAAAAATAACACATTTTCCTTGTACACTAAAGAAATGTACATCAAAACATACACATTTTCATTCTACATTCAAGAAATATACATCAAAACATACACATTTTCATTGTACATTCAAGAAATGTACATCAAAACATACACATTTTCATTGTACACTCAAGAAATGTACATCAAAACATACACATTTTCATTGTACATTCAAGAAATGTACATCAAAACATACACATTTTTATTGTACACTCAAGAAATGTATATCAAAACATACACAGTTTCAGTGTACATTCAAGGAATGTACATCAAAACATACACATTTTCATTGTACATTCAAAGAATGTACATCAAAACATACACATTTTCAATGTACATTCAAGAAATGTACATCAAAACACACACATTTTCAGTGTACATTCAAGAAATGTATATCAAAGCATACACATTTTCAGTGTACATTCAAGAAATGTACATCAAAACATACAAATTTTCATTGTATATAGAAGAAATGTACAACAAAACATACACATTTTCATTGTACATTAAAGAAATTTACATCAAAACCTACACATTTTCAGTGTACATTCAAGAAATGTACATCAAAACATACACATTTTCATTGTACACTCAAGAAATGTAAATCAAAACATACACATTTTCAGTGTACATTCAAGAAATGTACATCAAAACATTAACATTTTCATTGTATATACCAGAAATGTACATCAAAACATACACATTTTCATTGTATATACAAGAAATGTACATCAAAACAAACACATTTTCAGTGTACATTCAAGAAATGTACATCAAAACATATACATTTTCATTGTATATACAAGAAATGTACATCAAAATATACACATTTTCAGTGTACATTCAAGAAATGTATATAAAAACATACACATTTTCAGTATACATTTAAGAAATGTACATGAAAACATATACATTTTCATTGTACATTCAAGAAATGTATATCAAAACATACACACTTTCAGTGTACATTCAAGAAATGTACATCAAAACATACACATTTTCATTGTATATACAAGAAATGTACATCAAAAATACACATTTTCATTGTACGCTAAAGAAATGTACACCAAAACATACACATTTTCAGTGTACATTCAAGAAATGTACATCAAAACATACACATTTTCATTGTACATTCAAGAAATGTAGATCAAAACATACACGTTTTCATTGTATATACAAGAAATATATATGAAAACATACACATTTTCAGTGTACATTCAAGAAATGTACATCAAAAACTACACATTTTCATTGTATATTCAAGAAACTTACATCAAAACATACACATTTTCATTGTATATACCAGAAATGTACATCAAAACATACACATTTTCATTGTACATTCAAGAAATGTACATCAAAACATACACATTTTCATTGTATATACCAGAAATGTACATCAAAACATACACATTTTCAATGTACATTCAAGAAATGTACATCAAAACATACACATTTTCATTGTATATACCAGAAATGTACATCAAAACATACACATTTTCATTGTACATTCAAGAAATGTACATCAAAACATACACATTTTGACTGCACATTCTAGAAGTATACATCAAAACATACACATTTTCATTGCATATACCAGAAATGCACATCAAAACATACACATTTTCATTGTACATTCAAGAACTGTACATCAAAACATACACATTTTCAGTGTACATTCAAGAAATGTACATCAAAACCTACACATTTTCAGTGTACATTCAAGAAATGTACATCAAAACATACACACTTTCATTGTATATACAAGAAATGTACATCAAAACATACACATTTTCATTGTATATACAAGAAATGTACATCAAAACATACACATTTTCAGTGTACATTCAAGAAATGTACATCAAGACATACACATTTTCAATGTACATTCAAGAAATGTACATCAAAACGTACACATTTTCATTGTACACTCAAGAAATGTACATCAAAACATACACATTTTCAGTGTACATTCAAGAAATGTATATCAAAACATACATTTTCAGTGTACATTCAAGAAATGTACATCAAAACGTACACATTTTCACTGTACATTCAAGAAATGTACATCTAAACATACACATTTTCATTGTACATTCAAGAAATATACATCAAAACATACACATTTTCATTGTACATTCAAGAAATGTACATCAAAACATACACATTTTCATTGTACACTCAAGAAATGTACATCAAAACATACACATTTTCAGTGTACATTCAAGAAATGTACATCAACACATACACATTTTGATTTTACGTTCCAGAAATGTACATCAAAACATACACATTTTCAGTGTACATTCAAGAAATGTATACCAAAAAATACACATTTTCAGTGTAAATTCAAGAAATGTACATCAAAGCAAACACATTTTCATTGTACACTAAAGAAATGTACATCAAAACATACACATTTTCATTGTACATTCAAGAAATGCACATCAAAACATACACATTTTCATTGTACATTCAAGAAATATACATCAAAACATACACATTTTCATTGTACATTCAAGAAATGTACATCAAAAAATACACATTCTCATTGTACATTCAAGAAATGTACAGCAAAACATACACATTTTGATTGTACACTCAAGAAATGTACATCAAAACATACACATTTTCATTGTACACTCAAGAAATGTACATCAAAACATACACATTTTCATTGTACATTCAAGAAATGTACATCAAAACGTACACATTTTCACTGTACATTCAAGAAATGTACATCTAAACATACACATTTTCATTGTACATTCAAGAAATATACATCAAAACATACACATTTTCATTGTACATTCAAGAAATGTACATCAAAACATACACATTTTCATTGTATATACCAGAAATGTACATCAAAACATACACATTTTCATTGTACATTCAAGAAATGTACATCAAAACATACACATTTTGACTGCACATTCTAGAAGTATACATCAAAACATACACATTTTCATTGTATATACAAGAAATGTACATCAAAACATACACATTTTCATTGTACACTAAAGAAATGTACATCAAAACATACTCATTTTCAGTGTACATTCAAGAAATGTACATCAAAACATACACATTTTCGTTGTACATTCAAGAAATGTAGATCAAAACATACACATTTTCATTGTACATTCAAGAAATGTACATCAAAACATACACATTTTCATTGTATATACAAGAAATATATATGAAAACATACACATTTTCAGTGTACATTCAAGAAATGTACATCAAGAACTACACATTTTCATTGTATATTCAAGAAACTTACATCAAAACATACACATTTTCATTGTATATACCAGAAATGTACATCAAAACATACACATTTTCATTGTACATTCAAGAAATGTATATCAAAACATACACATTTTCATTGTATATACCAGAAATGTACATCAAAACATACACATTTTCATTGTACATTCAAGAAATGTACATCAAAACATACACATTTTCATTGTATATACCAGAAATGTACATCAAAACATACACATTTTCATTGTACATTCAAGAAATGTACATCAAAGCATACACATTTTGACTGCACATTCTAGAAATATACATCAAAACATACACGTTTTCATTGCAAATACCAGAAATGCACATCAAAACATACACATTTTCATTGTACATTCAAGAACTGTACATCAAAACATACACATTTTCAGTGTACATTCAAGAAATGTACATCAAAACATACACATTTTCACTGTACATTCAAGAAATGTACATCAAAACATACACATTTTCATTGTACATTCAAGAAATGTACATCAAAACATACACATTTTGACTGCACATTCTAGAAGTATACATCAAAACATACACATTTTCATTGTATATACAAGAAATGTACATCAAAACATACACATTTTCATTGTACACTAAAGAAATGTACATCAAAACATACTCATTTTCAGTGTACATTCAAGAAATGTACATCAAAACATACACATTTTCGTTGTACATTCAAGAAATGTAGATCAAAACATACACATTTTCATTGTACATTCAAGAAATGTACATCAAAACATACACATTTTCATTGTATATACAAGAAATATATATGAAAACATACACATTTTCAGTGTACATTCAAGAAATGTACATCAAGAACTACACATTTTCATTGTATATTCAAGAAACTTACATCAAAACATACACATTTTCATTGTATATACCAGAAATGTACATCAAAACATACACATTTTCATTGTACATTCAAGAAATGTATATCAAAACATACACATTTTCATTGTATATACCAGAAATGTACATCAAAACATACACATTTTCATTGTACATTCAAGAAATGTACATCAAAACATACACATTTTCATTGTATATACCAGAAATGTACATCAAAACATACACATTTTCATTGTACATTCAAGAAATGTACATCAAAGCATACACATTTTGACTGCACATTCTAGAAATATACATCAAAACATACACGTTTTCATTGCAAATACCAGAAATGCACATCAAAACATACACATTTTCATTGTACATTCAAGAACTGTACATCAAAACATACACATTTTCAGTGTACATTCAAGAAATGTACATCAAAACATACACATTTTCACTGTACATTCAAGAAATGTACATCAAAACATACACATTTTCATTGTATATACAAGAAATGTACATCAAAACATACATTTTTTCATTGTACATTCAAGAAATGTACATCAAAACATACACATTTTTATTGTACACTCAAGAAATGTATATCAAAACATACACAGTTTCAGTGTACATTCAAGGAATGTACATCAAAACATACACATTTTCATTGTACATTCAAAGAATGTACATCAAAACATACACATTTTCAATGTACATTCAAGAAATGTACATCAAAACACACACATTTTCAGTGTACATTCAAGAAATGTATATCAAAGCATACACATTTTCAGTGTACATTCAAGAAATGTACATCAAAACATACAAATTTTCATTGTATATAGAAGAAATGTACAACAAAACATACACATTTTCATTGTACATTAAAGAAATTTACATCAAAACCTACACATTTTCAGTGTACATTCAAGAAATGTACATCAAAACATACACATTTTCATTGTACACTCAAGAAATGTAAATCAAAACATACACATTTTCAGTGTACATTCAAGAAATGTACATCAAAACATTAACATTTTCATTGTATATACCAGAAATGTACATCAAAACATACACATTTTCATTGTATATACAAGAAATGTACATCAAAACAAACACATTTTCAGTGTACATTCAAGAAATGTACATCAAAACATATACATTTTCATTGTATATACAAGAAATGTACATCAAAATATACACATTTTCAGTGTACATTCAAGAAATGTATATAAAAACATACACATTTTCAGTATACATTTAAGAAATGTACATGAAAACATATACATTTTCATTGTACATTCAAGAAATGTATATCAAAACATACACACTTTCAGTGTACATTCAAGAAATGTACATCAAAACATACACATTTTCATTGTATATACAAGAAATGTACATCAAAAATACACATTTTCATTGTACGCTAAAGAAATGTACACCAAAACATACACATTTTCAGTGTACATTCAAGAAATGTACATCAAAACATACACATTTTCATTGTACATTCAAGAAATGTAGATCAAAACATACACGTTTTCATTGTATATACAAGAAATATATATGAAAACATACACATTTTCAGTGTACATTCAAGAAATGTACATCAAAAACTACACATTTTCATTGTATATTCAAGAAACTTACATCAAAACATACACATTTTCATTGTATATACCAGAAATGTACATCAAAACATACACATTTTCATTGTACATTCAAGAAATGTACATCAAAACATACACATTTTCATTGTATATACCAGAAATGTACATCAAAACATACACATTTTCAATGTACATTCAAGAAATGTACATCAAAACATACACATTTTCATTGTATATACCAGAAATGTACATCAAAACATACACATTTTCATTGTACATTCAAGAAATGTACATCAAAACATACACATTTTGACTGCACATTCTAGAAGTATACATCAAAACATACACATTTTCATTGCATATACCAGAAATGCACATCAAAACATACACATTTTCATTGTACATTCAAGAACTGTACATCAAAACATACACATTTTCAGTGTACATTCAAGAAATGTACATCAAAACCTACACATTTTCAGTGTACATTCAAGAAATGTACATCAAAACATACACACTTTCATTGTATATACAAGAAATGTACATCAAAACATACACATTTTCATTGTATATACAAGAAATGTACATCAAAACATACACATTTTCAGTGTACATTCAAGAAATGTACATCAAGACATACACATTTTCAATGTACATTCAAGAAATGTACATCAAAACGTACACATTTTCATTGTACACTCAAGAAATGTACATCAAAACATACACATTTTCAGTGTACATTCAAGAAATGTATATCAAAACATACATTTTCAGTGTACATTCAAGAAATGTACATCAAAACGTACACATTTTCACTGTACATTCAAGAAATGTACATCTAAACATACACATTTTCATTGTACATTCAAGAAATATACATCAAAACATACACATTTTCATTGTACATTCAAGAAATGTACATCAAAACATACACATTTTCATTGTACACTCAAGAAATGTACATCAAAACATACACATTTTCAGTGTACATTCAAGAAATGTACATCAACACATACACATTTTGATTTTACGTTCCAGAAATGTACATCAAAACATACACATTTTCAGTGTACATTCAAGAAATGTATACCAAAAAATACACATTTTCAGTGTAAATTCAAGAAATGTACATCAAAGCAAACACATTTTCATTGTACACTAAAGAAATGTACATCAAAACATACACATTTTCATTGTACATTCAAGAAATGCACATCAAAACATACACATTTTCATTGTACATTCAAGAAATATACATCAAAACATACACATTTTCATTGTACATTCAAGAAATGTACATCAAAAAATACACATTCTCATTGTACATTCAAGAAATGTACAGCAAAACATACACATTTTGATTGTACACTCAAGAAATGTACATCAAAACATACACATTTTCATTGTACACTCAAGAAATGTACATCAAAACATACACATTTTCATTGTACATTCAAGAAATGTACATCAAAACGTACACATTTTCACTGTACATTCAAGAAATGTACATCTAAACATACACATTTTCATTGTACATTCAAGAAATATACATCAAAACATACACATTTTCATTGTACATTCAAGAAATGTACATCAAAACATACACATTTTCATTGTATATACCAGAAATGTACATCAAAACATACACATTTTCATTGTACATTCAAGAAATGTACATCAAAACATACACATTTTCAGTGAACATTCAAGAAATGTATAACAAAAAATACACATTTTCAGTGTACATTCAAGAAATGTACATCAAAAATAACACATTTTCCTTGTACACTAAAGAAATGTACATCAAAACATACACATTTTCATTCTACATTCAAGAAATATACATCAAAACATACACATTTTCATTGTACATTCAAGAAATGTACATCAAAACATACACATTTTCATTGTACACTCAAGAAATGTACATCAAAACATACACATTTTCATTGTACATTCAAGAAATGTACATCAAAACATACACATTTTTATTGTACACTCAAGAAATGTATATCAAAACATACACAGTTTCAGTGTACATTCAAGGAATGTACATCAAAACATACACATTTTCATTGTACATTCAAAGAATGTACATCAAAACATACACATTTTCAATGTACATTCAAGAAATGTACATCAAAACACACACATTTTCAGTGTACATTCAAGAAATGTATATCAAAGCATACACATTTTCAGTGTACATTCAAGAAATGTACATCAAAACATACAAATTTTCATTGTATATAGAAGAAATGTACAACAAAACATACACATTTTCATTGTACATTAAAGAAATTTACATCAAAACCTACACATTTTCAGTGTACATTCAAGAAATGTACATCAAAACATACACATTTTCATTGTACACTCAAGAAATGTAAATCAAAACATACACATTTTCAGTGTACATTCAAGAAATGTACATCAAAACATTAACATTTTCATTGTATATACCAGAAATGTACATCAAAACATACACATTTTCATTGTATATACAAGAAATGTACATCAAAACAAACACATTTTCAGTGTACATTCAAGAAATGTACATCAAAACATATACATTTTCATTGTATATACAAGAAATGTACATCAAAATATACACATTTTCAGTGTACATTCAAGAAATGTATATAAAAACATACACATTTTCAGTATACATTTAAGAAATGTACATGAAAACATATACATTTTCATTGTACATTCAAGAAATGTATATCAAAACATACACACTTTCAGTGTACATTCAAGAAATGTACATCAAAACATACACATTTTCATTGTATATACAAGAAATGTACATCAAAAATACACATTTTCATTGTACGCTAAAGAAATGTACACCAAAACATACACATTTTCAGTGTACATTCAAGAAATGTACATCAAAACATACACATTTTCATTGTACATTCAAGAAATGTAGATCAAAACATACACGTTTTCATTGTATATACAAGAAATATATATGAAAACATACACATTTTCAGTGTACATTCAAGAAATGTACATCAAAAACTACACATTTTCATTGTATATTCAAGAAACTTACATCAAAACATACACATTTTCATTGTATATACCAGAAATGTACATCAAAACATACACATTTTCATTGTACATTCAAGAAATGTACATCAAAACATACACATTTTCATTGTATATACCAGAAATGTACATCAAAACATACACATTTTCAATGTACATTCAAGAAATGTACATCAAAACATACACATTTTCATTGTATATACCAGAAATGTACATCAAAACATACACATTTTCATTGTACATTCAAGAAATGTACATCAAAACATACACATTTTGACTGCACATTCTAGAAGTATACATCAAAACATACACATTTTCATTGCATATACCAGAAATGCACATCAAAACATACACATTTTCATTGTACATTCAAGAACTGTACATCAAAACATACACATTTTCAGTGTACATTCAAGAAATGTACATCAAAACCTACACATTTTCAGTGTACATTCAAGAAATGTACATCAAAACATACACACTTTCATTGTATATACAAGAAATGTACATCAAAACATACACATTTTCATTGTATATACAAGAAATGTACATCAAAACATACACATTTTCAGTGTACATTCAAGAAATGTACATCAAGACATACACATTTTCAATGTACATTCAAGAAATGTACATCAAAACGTACACATTTTCATTGTACACTCAAGAAATGTACATCAAAACATACACATTTTCAGTGTACATTCAAGAAATGTATATCAAAACATACATTTTCAGTGTACATTCAAGAAATGTACATCAAAACGTACACATTTTCACTGTACATTCAAGAAATGTACATCTAAACATACACATTTTCATTGTACATTCAAGAAATATACATCAAAACATACACATTTTCATTGTACATTCAAGAAATGTACATCAAAACATACACATTTTCATTGTACACTCAAGAAATGTACATCAAAACATACACATTTTCAGTGTACATTCAAGAAATGTACATCAACACATACACATTTTGATTTTACGTTCCAGAAATGTACATCAAAACATACACATTTTCAGTGTACATTCAAGAAATGTATACCAAAAAATACACATTTTCAGTGTAAATTCAAGAAATGTACATCAAAGCAAACACATTTTCATTGTACACTAAAGAAATGTACATCAAAACATACACATTTTCATTGTACATTCAAGAAATGCACATCAAAACATACACATTTTCATTGTACATTCAAGAAATATACATCAAAACATACACATTTTCATTGTACATTCAAGAAATGTACATCAAAAAATACACATTCTCATTGTACATTCAAGAAATGTACAGCAAAACATACACATTTTGATTGTACACTCAAGAAATGTACATCAAAACATACACATTTTCATTGTACACTCAAGAAATGTACATCAAAACATACACATTTTCATTGTACATTCAAGAAATGTATATCAAAACATACACATTTTCATTGTACATTCAAGAAATGTACATCTAAACATACAAATTTTCATTGTACATTCAAGAAATGTACATCAAAACATACACATTTTCATTGTACATTCAAAGAATGTACATCAAAACATACACATTTTCATTGTACATTCAAGAAATGTACATCAAAACACACACATTTTCAGTGTACATTCAAGAAATGTATATCAAAACATACACATTGTCAGTGTACATTCAAGAAATGTACATCAAAAGATACAAATTTTCATTGTATATACAAGAAATGTACATCAAAACATACACATTTTCATTGTACATTAAAGAAATGTACATCAAAACCTACACATTTTCAGTGTACATTCAAGAAATGTACATCAAAACATACACATTTTCACTGTACACTCAAGAAATGTACATCAAAACATACACATTTTCAGTGTACATTCAAGAAATGTACATCAAAACATACACATTTTCATTGTATATACCAGAAATGTACATCAAAACATACACATTTTCATTGTATATACAAGAAATGTACATCAAAACATACAAACTTTAGGTGTACATTCAAGAAATGTACCTCAAAACATATACATTTTCATTGTATATACAAGAAATGTACATCAAAACATACACATTTTCAGTGTACATTCAAGAAATGTACATGAAAACATATACATTTTCATTGTACATTCAAGAAACGTATATCAAAACATACACATTTTCAGATTACATTCGAGTAATGTACATCAAAACATACACATTTTCATTGTACATTCAAGAAATGTACATCAAATCATATACATTTTCATTGTATATACAAGAAATGTACATCAAAACATACACATTTTCAGTGTACATTCAAGAAATGTATAACAAAAGATACACATTTTCAGTGTACATTCAAGAAATGTACATCAAAACAAACACATTTTCATTGTACACTAAAGAAATGTACATCAAAACATACACATTTTCATTGTACATTCAAGAAATATACATCAAAACATACACATCTTCATTGTACATTCAAGAAATGTACATCAAAACATACACATTTTCATTGTACACTCAAGAAATGTACATCAAAACATACACATTTTCATTGTACATTCAAGAAATGTACATCAAAACATACACATTTTCATCGTACACTCAAGAAATGTTCATCAAAACATACACATTTTCATTGTACATTCAAGAAATGTACATCAAAACATACACATTTTCATTGTACACTCAAGAAATGTACTTCAAAACATACACATTTTCAGTGTACATTCAAGAAATGTATATCAAAACATACACATTTTCATTTTACATTCAATAAATGTACATCAAAACATACACATCTTCATTGTACATTCAAGAAATATACATCAAAACATACACATTTTCATTGTACATTCAAGAAATGTACATCAAAACATACACATTTTCATTGTACACTCAAGAAATGTACATCAAAACATACACATTTTCAGTGTACATTCAAGAAATGTAGATTTAAACATACACATTTTCATTGTACATTCAAGAAATGTACATCAAAACATACACATTTTCATTGTACATTCAAGAAATGTAGATTTAAACATACACATTTTCAGTGTACATTCAAGAAATATACATCAAAACATACACATTTTCATTGTACATTCAAGAAATGTACATCAAAACATACACATTCTCATTGTACATTCAAGAAATGTACATCAAAACATACACATTTTCATTGTACACTCAAGAAATGTACATCAAAACATACAAATTTTCATTGTACACTCAAGAAATGTACATCAAAACATACACATTTTCATTGTACATTCAAGAAATGTACATCAAAACATACACATTTTCATTGTACATTCAAGAAATGTAGATTTAAACATACACATTTTCAGTGTACATTCAAGAAATATACATCAAAACATACACATTTTCATTGTACATTCAAGAAATGTACATCAAAACATACACATTCTCATTGTACATTCAAGAAATGTACATCAAAACATACACATTTTCATTGTACACTCAAGAAATGTACATCAAAACATACAAATTTTCATTGTACACTCAAGAAATGTACATCAAAACATACACATTTTCATTGTACATTCAAGAAATGTATATCAAAACATACCCATTTTCATTGTACATTCAAGAAATGTACATCAAAACATACACATTTTCATTGTACATTCAAGAAATGTACATCAAAACATACACATTTTCATTGTACACTCAAGAAATGTACATCAAAACATACACATTTTCAGTGTACATTCAAGAAGTGTACATCAACACATACACATTTTGATTTTACGTTCCAGAAATGTACATCAAAACATACACATTTTCAGTGTACATTCAAGAAATGTATATCAAAAAATACACATTTTCAGTGTACATTCAAGAAATGTACATCAAAGCAAACACATTTTCATTGTACACTAAAGAAATGTACATCAAAACATACACATTTTCATTGTACATTCAAGAAATGCACATCAAAACATACACATTTTCATTGTACATTCAAGAAATATACATCAAAACATACACATTTTCATTGTACATTCAAGAAATGTACATCAAAACATACACATTCTCATTGTACATTCAAGAAATGTACATCAAAACATACACATTTTGATTGTACACTCAAGAAATGTACATCAAAACATACACATTTTCATTGTACACTCAAGAAATGTACATCAAAACATACACATTTTCATTGTACATTCAAGAAATGTATATCAAAACATACACATTTTCATTGTACATTCAAGAAATATACATCAAAACATACAAATTTTCATTGTACATTCAAGAAAGGTACATGAAAACATACACATTTTCATTGTACATTCAAAGAATGTACATCAAAACATACACATTTTCATTGTACATTCAAGAAATGTACATCAAAACACACACATTTTCAGTGTACATTCAAGAAATGTATATAAACATACACATTTTCAGTGTACATTCAAGAAATGTACATCAAAAGATACAAATTTTCATTGTATATACAAGAAATGTACATCAAAACATACACATTTTCATTGTACATTAAAGAAATGTACATCAAAACCTACACATTTTCAGTGTACATTCAAGAAATGTACATCAAAACATACACATTTTCATTGTACACTCAAGAAATGTACATCAAAACATACACATTTTCAGTGTACATTCAAGAAATGTACATCAAAACATACACATTTTCATTGTATATACCAGAAATGTACATCAAAACATACACATTTTCATTGTATATACAAGAAATGTACATCAAAACATACACATTTTAGGTGTACATTCAAGAAATGTACCTCAAAACATATACATTTTCATTGTATATACAAGAGATGTACATCAAAACATACACATTTTCAGTGTACATTCAAGAAATGTACATGAAAACATATACATTTTCATTGTACATTAAAGAAATGTACATCAAAACATATACATTTTCATTGTATATACAAGAAATGTACATCAAAACATACACATTTTCAGTGTACATTCAAGAAATGTATAACAAAAGATACACATTTTCAGTGTACATTCAAGAAATGTACATAAAAAAAAACACATTTTCATTGTACACTAAAGAAATGTACATCAAAACATACACATTTTCATTGTACATTCAAGAAATATACATCAAAACATACACATCTTCATTGTACATTCAAGAAATGTAAATCAAAACATACACATTTTCATTGTACACTCAAGAAATGTACATCAAAACATACACATCTTCATTGTACATTCAAGAAATGTACACCAAAACATACACATTTTCATTGTACACTCAAGAAATGTTCATCAAAACATACACATTTTCATTGTACATTCAAGAAATGTACATCAAAACATACACATTTTCATTGTACACTCAAGAAATGTACTTCAAAACATACACATTTTCAGTGTACATTCAAGAAATGTATATCAAAACATACACATTTTCATTGTACATTCAAGAAATGTACATCAAAACATACACATCTTCATTGTACATTCAAGAAATATACATCAAAACATACACATCTTCATTGTACATTCAAGAAATGTACATCAAAACATACACATTTTCATTGTACACTCAAGAAATGTACATCAAAACATACACATTTTCAGTGTACATTCAAGAAATGTACATTTAAACATACACATTTTCATTGGACATTCAAGAAATGTACATCAAAACATACACATTTTCATTGTACATTCTAGAAATATACATCAAAACATACACATTTTCATTGTATATACATGAAATGTACATCAAAACATATACATTTTCATTGTACATTCAAGAAATATACATCAAAACATACACATTTTCATTGTACATTCAAGAAATGTACATCAAAACATACACATTCTCATTGTACATTCAAGAAATGTACATCAAAACATACACATTTTCATTGTACACTCAAGAAATGTACATCAAAACATACAAATTTTCATTGTACACTCAAGAAATGTACATCAAAACATACACATTTTCATTGTACATTCAAGAAATGTATATCAAAACATACCCATTTTCATTGTACATTCAAGAAATGTACATCAAAACATACACATTTTCATTGTAAATTCAAGAAATGTACATCAAAACATACACATTTTCATTGTACATTCAAGGAATGTACATCAAAACATACACATTTTCATTGTACATTCAAGAAATGTATATCAAAACATACACATTTTCATTGTACATTCAAGAAATGTACATCAAAACATACAAATTTTCATTGTACATTCAAGAAATGTACATCAAAACATACACATTTTCATTGTACATTCCAAGAATGTACATCAAAACATACACATTTTCATTGTACATTCAAGAAATGTACATCAAAACACACACATTTTCAGTGTACATTCAAGAAATGTATATCAAAACATACACATTTTCAGTGTACATTCAAGAAATGTACATCAAAAGATACAAATTTTCATTGTATATACAAGAAATGTACATCAAAACATACACATTTGCATTGTACATTAAAGAAATGTACATCAAAACCTACACATTTTCAGTGTACATTCAAGAAATGTACATCAAAACATACACATTTTCACTGTACACTCAAGAAATGTACATCAAAACATACACATTTTCAGTGTACATTCAAGAAATGTACATCAAAACATACACATTTTCATTGTATATACCAGAAATGTACATCAAAACATACACATTTTCATTGTATATACAAGAAATGTACATCAAAACATACACATTTTAGGTGTACATTCAAGAAATGTACCTCAAAACATATACATTTTCATTGTATATACAAGAAATGTACATCAAAACATACACATTTTCAGTGTACATTCAAGAAATGTACATGAAAACATATACATTTTCATTGTACATTCAAGAAATGTATATCAAAACATACACATTTTCAGATTACATTCAAGAAATGTACATCAAAACATACACATTTTCATTGTACATTCAAGAAATGTACATCAAATCATATACATTTTCATTGTATATACAAGAAATGTACATCAAAACATACACATTTTCAGTGTACATTCAAGAAATGTATAACAAAAGATACACATTTTCAGTGTACATTCAAGAAATGTACATCAAAACAAACACATTTTCATTGTACACTAAAGAAATGTACATCAAAACATACACATTTTCATTGTACATTCAAGAAATATACATCAAAACATACACATCTTCATTGTACATTCAAGAAATGTACATCAAAACATACACATTTTCATTGTACACTCAAGAAATGTACATCAAAACATACACATTTTCATTGTACATTCAAGAAATGTACATCAAAACATACACATTTTCATCGTACACTCAAGAAATGTTCATCAAAACATACACATTTTCATTGTACATTCAAGAAATGTACATCAAAACATACACATTTTCATTGTACACTCAAGAAATGTACTTCAAAACATACACATTTTCAGTGTACATTCAAGAAATGTATATCAAAACATACACATTTTCATTGTACATTCAATAAATGTACATCAAAACATACACATCTTCATTGTACATTCAAGAAATATACATCAAAACATACACATTCTCATTGTACATTCAAGAAATGTACATCAAAACATACACATTTTGATTGTACACTCAAGAAATGTACATCAAAACATACACATTTTCATTGTACACTCAAGAAATGTACATCAAAACATACACATTTTCATTGTACATTCAAGAAATGTATATCAAAACATACACATTTTCATTGTACATTCAAGAAATATACATCAAAACATAGAAATTTTCATTGTACATTCAAGAAATGTACATGAAAACATACACATTTTCATTGTACATTCAAAGAATGTACATCAAAACATACACATTTTCATTGTACATTCAAGAAATGTACATCAAAACACACACATTTTCAGTGTACATTCAAGAAATGTATATAAACATACACATTTTCAGTGTACATTCAAGAAATGTACATCAAAAGATACAAATTTTCATTGTATATACAAGAAATGTACATCAAAACATACACATTTTCATTGTACATTAAAGAAATGTACATCAAAACCTACACATTTTCAGTGTACATTCAAGAAATGTACATCAAAACATACACATTTTCATTGTACACTCAAGAAATGTACATCAAAACATACACATTTTCAGTGTACATTCAAGAAATGTACATCAAAACATACACATTTTCATTGTATATACCAGAAATGTACATCAAAACATACACATTTTCATTGTATATACAAGAAATGTACATCAAAACATACACATTTTAGGTGTACATTCAAGAAATGTACCTCAAAACATATACATTTTCATTGTATATACAAGAGATGTACATCAAAACATACACATTTTCAGTGTACATTCAAGAAATGTACATGAAAACATATACATTTTCATTGTACATTAAAGAAATGTACATCAAAACATATACATTTTCATTGTATATACAAGAAATGTACATCAAAACATACACATTTTCAGTGTACATTCAAGAAATGTATAACAAAAGATACACATTTTCAGTGTACATTCAAGAAATGTACATCAAAACAAACACATTTTCATTGTACACTAAAGAAATGTACATCAAAACATACACATTTTCATTGTACATTCAAGAAATATACATCAAAACATACACATCTTCATTGTACATTCAAGAAATGTAAATCAAAACATACACATTTTCATTGTACACTCAAGAAATGTACATCAAAACATACACATTTTCATTGTACATTCAAGAAATGTACATCAAAACATACACATTTTCATTGTACACTCAAGAAATGTTCATCAAAACATACACATTTTCATTGTACATTCAAGAAATGTACATCAAAACATACACATTTTCATTGTACACTCAAGAAATGTACTTCAAAACATACACATTTTCAGTGTACATTCAAGAAATGTATATCAAAACATACACATTTTCATTGTACATTCAAGAAATATACATCAAAACATACACATCTTCATTGTACATTCAAGAAATGTACATCAAAACATACACATTTTCATTGTACACTCAAGAAATGTACATCAAAACATACACATTTTCAGTGTACATTCAAGAAATGTACATTTAAACATACACATTTTCATTGGACATTCAAGAAATGTACATCAAAACATACACATTTTCATTGTACATTCTAGAAATATACATCAAAACATACACATTTTCATTGTATATACATGAAATGTACATCAAAACATATACATTTTCATTGTACATTCAAGAAATATACATCAAAACATACACATTTTCATTGTACATTCAAGAAATGTACATCAAAACATACACATTCTCATTGTACATTCAAGAAATGTACATCAAAACATACACATTTTCATTGTACACTCAAGAAATGTACATCAAAACATACAAATTTTCATTGTGCACTCAAGAAATGTACATCAAAACATACACATTTTCATTGTACATTCAAGAAATGTATATCAAAACATACCCATTTTCATTGTACATTAAAGAAATGTACATCAAAACATACACATTTTCATTGTACATTCAAGAAATGTACATCAAAACATACACATTTTCATTGTACATTCAAGGAATGTACATCAAAACATACACATTTTCATTGTACATTCAAGAAATGTATATCAAAACATACACATTTTCATTGTACATTCAAGAAATGTACATCAAAACATACAAATTTTCATTGTACATTCAAGAAATGTACATCAAAACATACACATTTTCATTGTACATTCAAAGAATGTACATCAAAACATACACATTTTCATTGTACATTCAAGAAATGTACATCAAAACACACACATTTTCAGTGTACATTCAAGAAATGTATATCAAAACATACACATTTTCAGTGTACATTCAAGAAATGTACATCAAAAGATACAAATTTTCATTGTATATACAAGAAATGTACATCAAAACATACACATTTGCATTGTACATTAAAGAAATGTACATCAAAACCTACACATTTTCAGTGTACATTCAAGAAATGTACATCAAAACATACACATTTTCACTGTACACTCAAGAAATGTACATCAAAACATACACATTTTCAGTGTACATTCAAGAAATGTACATCAAAACATACACATTTTCATTGTATATACCAGAAATGTACATCAAAACATACACATTTTCATTGTATATACAAGAAATGTACATCAAAACATACACATTTTAGGTGTACATTCAAGAAATGTACCTCAAAACATATACATTTTCATTGTATATACAAGAAATGTACATCAAAACATACACATTTTCAGTGTACATTCAAGAAATGTACATGAAAACATATACATTTTCATTGTACATTCAAGAAATGTATATCAAAACATACACATTTTCAGATTACATTCAAGAAATGTACATCAAAACATACACATTTTCATTGTACATTCAAGAAATGTACATCAAATCATATACATTTTCATTGTATATACAAGAAATGTACATCAAAACATACACATTTTCAGTGTACATTCAAGAAATGTATAACAAAAGATACACATTTTCAGTGTACATTCAAGAAATGTACATCAAAACAAACACATTTTCATTGTACACTAAAGAAATGTACATCAAAACATACACATTTTCATTGTACATTCAAGAAATATACATCAAAACATACACATCTTCATTGTACATTCAAGAAATGTACATCAAAACATACACATTTTCATTGTACACTCAAGAAATGTACATCAAAACATACACATTTTCATTGTACATTCAAGAAATGTACATCAAAACATAAACATTTTCATCGTACACTCAAGAAATGTTCATCAAAACATACACATTTTCATTGTACATTCAAGAAATGTACATCAAAACATACACATTTTCATTGTACACTCAAGAAATGTACTTCAAAACATACACATTTTCAGTGTACATTCAAGAAATGTATATGAAAACATACACATTTTCATTGTACATTCAATAAATGTACATCAAAACATACACATCTTCATTGTACATTCAAGAAATATACATCAAAACATACACATTCTCATTGTACATTCAAGAAATGTACATCAAAACATACACATTTTGATTGTACACTCAAGAAATGTACATCAAAACATACACATTTTCATTGTACACTCAAGAAATGTACATCAAAACATACACATTTTCATTGTACATTCAAGAAATGTATATCAAAACATACACATTTTCATTGTACATTCAAGAAATATACATCAAAACATACAAATTTTCATTGTACATTCAAGAAATGTACATCAAAACATACACATTTTCATTGTACATTCAAAGAATGTACATCAAAACATACACATTTTCATTGTACATTCAAGAAATGTACATCAAAACACACACATTTTCAGTGTACATTCAAGAAATGTATATAAACATACACATTTTCAGTGTACATTCAAGAAATGTACATCAAAAGATACAAATTTTCATTGTATATACAAGAAATGTACATCAAAACATACACATTTTCATTGTACATTAAAGAAATGTACATCAAAACCTACACATTTTCAGTGTACATTCAAGAAATGTACATCAAAACATACACATTTTCATTGTACACTCAAGAAATGTACATCAAAACATACACATTTTCAGTGTACATTCAAGAAATGTACATCAAAACATACACATTTTCATTGTATATACCAGAAATGTACATCAAAACATACACATTTTCATTGTATATACAAGAAATGTACATCAAAACATACACATTTTAGGTGTACATTCAAGAAATGTACCTCAAAACATATACATTTTCATTGTATATACAAGAGATGTACATCAAAACATACACATTTTCAGTGTACATTCAAGAAATGTACATGAAAACATATACATTTTCATTGTACATTAAAGAAATGTACATCAAAACATATACATTTCCATTGTATATACAAGAAATGTACATCAAAACATACACATTTTCAGTGTACATTCAAGAAATGTATAACAAAAGATACACATTTTCAGTGTACATTCAAGAAATGTACATCAAAACAAACACATTTTCATTGTACACTAAAGAAATGTACATCAAAACATACACATTTTCATTGTACATTCAAGAAATATACATCAAAACATACACATCTTCATTGTACATTCAAGAAATGTAAATCAAAACATACACATTTTCATTGTACACTCAAGAAATGTACATCAAAACATACACATTTTCATTGTCCATTCAAGAAATGTACATCAAAACATACACATTTCCATTGTACACTCAAGAAATGTTCATCAAAACATACACATTTTCATTGTACATTCAAGAAATGTACATCAAAACATACAAATTTTCATTGTACATTCAAGAAATGTACATCAAAACATACACATTTTCATTGTACATTCAAAGAATGTACATCAAAACATACACATTTTCATTGTACATTCAAGAAATGTACATCAAAACACACACATTTACAGTGTACATTCAAGAAATGTATATCAAAACATACACATTTTCAGTGTACATTCAAGAAATGTACATCAAAAGATACAAATTTTCATTGTATATACAAGAAATGTACATCAAAACATACACATTTTCATTGTACATTAAAGAAATGTACATCAAAACCTACACATTTTCAGTGTACATTCAAGAAATGTACATCAAAACATACACATTTTCACTGTACACTCAAGAAATGTACATCAAAACATACACATTTTCAGTGTACATTCAAGAAATGTACATCAAAACATACACATTTTCATTGTATATACCAGAAATGTACATCAAAACATACACATTTTCATTGTATATACAAGAAATGTACATCAAAACATACACATTTTAGGTGTACATTCAAGAAATGTACCTCAAAACATATACATTTTCATTGTATATACAAGAAATGTACATCAAAACATACACATTTTCAGTGTACATTCAAGAAATGTACATGAAAACATATACATTTTCATTGTACATTCAAGAAATGTATATCAAAACATACACATTTTCAGATTACATTCAAGAAATGTACATCAAAACATACACATTTTCATTGTACATTCAAGAAATGTACATCAAATCATATACATTTTCATTGTATATACAAGAAATGTACATCAAAACATACACATTTTCAGTGTACATTCAAGAAATGTATAACAAAAGATACACATTTTCAGTGTACATTCAAGAAATGTACATCAAAACAAACACATTTTCATTGTACACTAAAGAAATGTACATCAAAACATACACATTTTCATTGTACATTCAAGAAATATACATCAAAACATACACATCTTCATTGTACATTCAAGAAATGTACATCAAAACATACACATTTTCATTGTACACTCAAGAAATGTACATCAAAACATACACATTTTCATTGTACATTCAAGAAATGTACATCAAAACATACACATTTTCATCGTACACTCAAGAAATGTTCATCAAAACATACACATTTTCATTGTACATTCAAGAAATGTATATCAAAACATACACATTTTCATTGTACATTCAAGAAACGTACATCAAAACATACACATTTTCAGTGTACATTCAAGAAATGTATAACAAAAAATACACATTTTCAGTGTACATTCAAGAAATGTACATCAAAAATAACACATTTTCCTTGTACACTAAAGAAATGTACATCAAAACATACACATTTTCATTCTACATTCAAGAAATATACATCAAAACATACACATTTTCATTGTACATTCAAGAAATGTACATCAAAACATACACATTTTCATTGTACACTCAAGAAATGTACATCAAAACATACACATTTTCATTGTACATTCAAGAAATGTACATCAAAACATACACATTTTCATTGTACACTCAAGAAATGTATATCAAAACATACACAGTTTCAGTGTACATTCAAGAAATGTACATCAAAACATACACATTTTCATTGTACATTCAAAGAATGTACATCAAAACATACACATTTTCAATGTACATTCAAGAAATGTACATCAAAACACACACATTTTCAGTGTACATTCAAGAAATGTATATCAAAGCATACACATTTTCAGTGTACATTCAAGAAATGTACATCAAAACATACAAATTTTCATTGTATATAGAAGAAATGTACAACAAAACATACACATTTTCATTGTACATTAAAGAAATTTACATCAAAACCTACACATTTTCAGTGTACATTCAAGAAATGTACATCAAAACATACACATTTTCATTGTACACTCAAGAAATGTAAATCAAAACATACACATTTTCAGTGTACATTCAAGAAATGTACATCAAAACATACACATTTTCACTGTATATACCAGAAATGTACATCAAAACATACACATTTTCATTGTATATACAAGAAATGTACATCAAAACATACACATTTTCAGTGTACATTCAAGAAATGTACATCAAAACATATACATTTTCATTGTATATACAAGAAATGTACATCAAAACATACACATTTTCAGTGTACATTCAAGAAATGTATATAAAAACATACACATTTTCAGTATACATTTAAGAAATGTACATGAAAACATATACATTTTCATTGTACATTCAAGAAATGTATATCAAAACATACACACTTTCAGTGTACATTCAAGAAATGTACATCAAAACATACACATTTTCATTGTATATACAAGAAATGTACATCAAAACATACACATTTTCATTGTACGCTAAAGAAATGTACACCAAAACATACACATTTTCAGTGTACATTCAAGAAATGTACATCAAAACATACACATTTTCATTGTACATTCAAGAAATGTAGATCAAAACATACACATTTTCATTGTACATTCAAGAAATGTACATCAAAACATACACGTTTTCATTGTATATACAAGAAATATATATGAAAACATACACATTTTCAGTGTACATTCAAGAAATGTACATCAAAAGCTACACATTTTCATTGTATATTCAAGAAACTTACATCAAAACATACACATTTTCATTGTATATACCAGAAATGTACATCAAAACATACACATTTTCATTGTACATTCAAGAAATGTACATCAAAACATACACATTTTCATTGTATATACCAGAAATGTACATCAAAACATACACATTTTCATTGTACATTCAAGAAATGTACATCAAAACATACACATTTTCATTGTATATACCAGAAATGTACATCAAAACATACACATTTTCATTGTACATTCAAGAAATGTACATCAAAACATACACATTTTGACTGCACATTCTAGAAATATACATCAAAACATACACATTTTCATTGCATATACCAGAAATGCACATCAAAACATACACATTTTCATTGTATATTCAAGAACTGTACATCAAAACATACACATTTTCAGTGTACATTCAAGAAATGTACATCAAAACCTACACATTTTCAGTGTACATTCAAGAAATGTACATCAAAACATACACACTTTCATTGTAAATACAAGAAATGTACATCAAAACATACACATTTTCATTGTATATACAAGAAATGTACATCAAAACATACACATTTTCAGTGTACATTCAAGAAATGTACATCAAGACATACACATTTTCATTGTACATTCAAGAAATGTACATCAAAACATACACATTTTCATTGTACACTCAAGAAATGTACATCAAAACATACACATTTTCAGTGTACATTCAAGAAATGTATATCAAAACATACACATTTTCATTGTACATTCAAGAAATGTACATCAAAACATACACATTTTCACTGTACATTCAAGAAATGTACATCTAAACATACACATTTTCATTGTACATTCAAGAAATATACATCAAAACATACACATTTTCATTGTACATTCAAGAAATGTACATCAAAACATACACATTTTCATTGTACACTCAAGAAATGTACATCAAAACATACACATTTTCAGTGTACATTCAAGAAATGTACATCAACACATACACATTTTGATTTTACGTTCCAGAAATGTACATCAAAACATACACATTTTCAGTGTACATTCAAGAAATGTATACCAAAAAATACACATTTTCAGTGTAAATTCAAGAAATGTACATCAAAGCAAACACATTTTCATTGTACACTAAAGAAATGTACATCAAAACATACACATTTTCATTGTACATTCAAGAAATGCACATCAAAACATACACATTTTCATTGTACATTCAAGAAATATACATCAAAACATACACATTTTCATTGTACATTCAAGAAATGTACATCAAAAAATACACATTCTCATTGTACATTCAAGAAATGTACAGCAAAACATACACATTTTGATTGTACACTCAAGAAATGTACATCAAAACATACACATTTTCATTGTACACTCAAGAAATGTACATCAAAACATACACATTTTCATTGTACATTCAAGAAATGTATATCAAAACATACACATTTTCATTGTACATTCAAGAAATGTACATCAAAACATACAAATTTTCATTGTACATTCAAGAAATGTACATCAAAACATACACATTTTCATTGTACATTCAAAGAATGTACATCAAAACATACACATTTTCATTGTACATTCAAGAAATGTACATCAAAACACACACATTTTCAGTGTACATTCAAGAAATGTATATCAAAACATACACATTTTCAGTGTACATTCAAGAAATGTACATCAAAAGATACAAATTTTCATTGTATATACAAGAAATGTACATCAAAACATACACATTTTCATTGTACATTAAAGAAATGTACATCAAAACCTACACATTTTCAGTGTACATTCAAGAAATGTACATCAAAACATACACATTTTCACTGTACACTCAAGAAATGTACATCAAAACATACACATTTTCAGTGTACATTCAAGAAATGTACATCAAAACATACACATTTTCATTGTATATACCAGAAATGTACATCAAAACATACACATTTTCATTGTATATACAAGAAATGTACATCAAAACATACACATTTTAGGTGTACATTCAAGAAATGTACCTCAAAACATATACATTTTCATTGTATATACAAGAAATGTACATCAAAACATACACATTTTCAGTGTACATTCAAGAAATGTACATGAAAACATATACATTTTCATTGTACATTCAAGAAATGTATATCAAAACATACACATTTTCAGATTACATTCAAGAAATGTACATCAAAACATACACATTTTCATTGTATATACAAGAAATGTACATCAAAACATACACATTTTAGGTGTACATTCAAGAAATGTACCTCAAAACATATACATTTTCATTGTATATACAAGAAATGTACATCAAAACATACACATTTTCAGTGTACATTCAAGAAATGTACATGAAAACATATACATTTTCATTGTACATTCAAGAAATTTATATCAAAACATACACATTTTCAGACTACATTCAAGAAATGTACATCAAAACATACACATTTTCATTGTACATTCAAGAAATGTACATCAAATCATATACATTTTCATTGTATATACAAGAAATGTACATCAAAACATACACATTTTCAGTGTACATTCAAGAAATGTATAACAAAACATACACATTTTCAGTGTACATTCAAGAAATGTACATCAAAACAAACACATTTTCATTGTACACTAAAGAAATGTACATCAAAACATACACATTTTCATTGTACATTCAAGAAATATACATCAAAACATACACATCTTCATTGTACATTCAAGAAATGTACATCAAAACATACACATTTTCATTGTACACTCAAGAAATGTACATCAAAACATACACATTTTCATTGTACATTCAAGAAATGTACATCAAAACATACACATTTTCATCGTACACTCAAGAAATGTTCATCAAAACATACACATTTTCATTGTACATTCAAGAAATGTATATCAAAACATACACATTTTCATTGTACATTCAAGAAACGTACATCAAAACATACACATTTTCAGTGTACATTCAAGAAATGTATAACAAAAAATACACATTTTCAGTGTACATTCAAGAAATGTACATCAAAAATAACACATTTTCCTTGTACACTAAAGAAATGTACATCAAAACATACACATTTTCATTCTACATTCAAGAAATATACATCAAAACATACACATTTTCATTGTACATTCAAGAAATGTACATCAAAACATACACATTTTCATTGTACACTCAAGAAATGTACATCAAAACATACACATTTTCATTGTACATTCAAGAAATGTACATCAAAACATACACATTTTCATTGTACACTCAAGAAATGTATATCAAAACATACACAGTTTCAGTGTACATTCAAGAAATGTACATCAAAACATACACATTTTCATTGTACATTCAAAGAATGTACATCAAAACATACACATTTTCAATGTACATTCAAGAAATGTACATCAAAACACACACATTTTCAGTGTACATTGAAGAAATGTATATCAAAGCATACACATTTTCAGTGTACATTCAAGAAATGTACATCAAAACATACAAATTTTCATTGTATATAGAAGAAATGTACAACAAAACATACACATTTTCATTGTACATTAAAGAAATTTACATCAAAACCTACACATTTTCAGTGTACATTCAAGAAATGTACATCAAAACATACACATTTTCATTGTACACTCAAGAAATGTAAATCAAAACATACACATTTTCAGTGTACATTCAAGAAATGTACATCAAAACATACACATTTTCATTGTATATACCAGAAATGTACATCAAAACATACACATTTTCATTGTATATACAAGAAATGTACATCAAAACATACACATTTTCAGTGTACATTCAAGAAATGTACATCAAAACATATACATTTTCATTGTATATACAAGAAATGTACATCAAAACATACACATTTTCAGTGTACATTCAAGAAATGTATATAAAAACATACACATTTTCAGTATACATTTAAGAAATGTACATGAAAACATATACATTTTCATTGTACATTCAAGAAATGTATATCAAAACATACACACTTTCAGTGTACATTCAAGAAATGTACATCAAAACATACACATTTTCATTGTATATACAAGAAATGTACATCAAAACATACACATTTTCATTGTACGCTAAAGAAATGTACACCAAAACATACACATTTTCAGTGTACATTCAAGAAATGTACACCAAAACATACACATTTTCATTGTACATTCAAGAAATGTAGATCAAAACATACACATTTTCATTGTACATTCAAGAAATGTACATCAAAACATACACGTTTTCATTGTATATACAAGAAATATATATGAAAACATACACATTTTCAGTGTACATTCAAGAAATGTACATCAAAAACTACACATTTTCATTGTATATTCAAGAAACTTACATCAAAACATACACATTTTCATTGTATATACCAGAAATGTACATCAAAACATACACATTTTCATTGTACATTCAAGAAATGTACATCAAAACATACACATTTTCATTGTATATACCAGAAATGTACATCAAAACATACACATTTTCATTGTACATTCAAGAAATGTACATCAAAACATACACATTTTCATTGTATATACCAGAAATGTACATCAAAACATACACATTTTCATTGTACATTCAAGAAATGTACATCAAAACATACACATTTTGACTGCACATTCTAGAAATATACATCAAAACATACACATTTTCATTGCATATACCAGAAATGCACATCAAAACATACACATTTTCATTGTACATTCAAGTACTGTACATCAAAACATACACATTTTCAGTGTACATTCAAGAAATGTACATCAAAACCTACACATTTTCAGTGTACATTCAAGAAATGTACATCAAAACATACACACTTTCATTGTATATACAAGAAATGTACATCAAAACATACACATTTTCATTGTATATACAAGAAATGTACATCAAAACATACACATTTTCAGTGTACATTCAAGAAATGTACATCAAGACATACACATTTTCATTGTACATTCAAGAAATGTACATCAAAACATACACATTTTCATTGTACACTCAAGAAATGTACATCAAAACATACACATTTTCAGTGTACATTCAAGAAATGTATATCAAAACATACACATTTTCATTGTACATTCAAGAAATGTACATCAAAACGTACACATTTTCACTGTACATTCAAGAAATGTACATCTAAACATACACATTTTCATTGTACATTCAAGAAATATACATCAAAACATACACATTTTCATTGTACATTCAAGAAATGTACATCAAAACATACACATTTTCATTGTACACTCAAGAAATGTACATCAAAACATACACATTTTCAGTGTACATTCAAGAAATGTACATCAACACATACACATTTTGATTTTACGTTCCAGAAATGTACATCAAAACATACACATTTTCAGTGTACATTCAAGAAATGTATACCAAAAAATACACATTTTCAGTGTAAATTCAAGAAATGTACATCAAAGCAAACACATTTTCATTGTACACTAAAGAAATGTACATCAAAACATACACATTTTCATTGTACATTCAAGAAATGCACATCAAAACATACACATTTTCATTGTACATTCAAGAAATATACATCAAAACATACACATTTTCATTGTACATTCAAGAAATGTACATCAAAAAATACACATTCTCATTGTACATTCAAGAAATGTACAGCAAAACATACACATTTTGATTGTACACTCAAGAAATGTACATCAAAACATACACATTTTCATTGTACACTCAAGAAATGTACATCAAAACATACACATTTTCATTGTACATTCAAGAAATGTATATCAAAACATACACATTTTCATTGTACATTCAAGAAATGTACATCAAAACATACAAATTTTCATTGTACATTCAAGAAATGTACATCAAAACATACACATTTTCATTGTACATTCAAAGAATGTACATCAAAACATACACATTTTCATTGTACATTCAAGAAATGTACATCAAAACACACACATTTTCAGTGTACATTCAAGAAATGTATATCAAAACATACACATTTTCAGTGTACATTCAAGAAATGTACATCAAAAGATACAAATTTTCATTGTATATACAAGAAATGTACATCAAAACATACACATTTTCATTGTACATTAAAGAAATGTACATCAAAACCTACACATTTTCAGTGTACATTCAAGAAATGTACATCAAAACATACACATTTTCACTGTACACTCAAGAAATGTACATCAAAACATACACATTTTCAGTGTACATTCAAGAAATGTACATCAAAACATACACATTTTCATTGTATATACCAGAAATGTACATCAAAACATACACATTTTCATTGTATATACAATAAATGTACATCAAAACATACACATTTTAGGTGTACATTCAAGAAATGTACCTCAAAACATATACATTTTCATTGTATATACAAGAAATGTACATCAAAACATACACATTTTCAGTGTACATTCAAGAAATGTACATGAAAACATATACATTTTCATTGTACATTCAAGAAATGTATATCAAAACATACACATTTTCAGATTACATTCAAGAAATGTACATCAAAACATACACATTGTCATTGTACATTCAAGAAATGTACATCAAATCATATACATTTTCATTGTATATACAAGAAATGTACATCAAAACATACACATTTTCAGTGTACATTCAAGAAATGTATAACAAAAGATACACATTTTCAGTGTACATTCAAGAAATGTACATCAAAACAAACACATTTTCATTGTACACTAAAGAAATGTACATCAAAACATACACATTTTCATTGTACATTCAAGAAATATACATCAAAACATACACATCTTCATTGTACATTCAAGAAATGTACATCAAGACATACACATTTTCATTGTACACTCAAGAAATGTACATCAAAACATACACATTTTCATTGTACATTCAAGAAATGTACATTAAAACATACACATTTTCATCGTACACTCAAGAAATGTTCATCAAAACATACACATTTTCATTGTACATTCAAGAAATGTACATCAAAACATACACATTTTCATTGTACACTCAAGAAATGTACTTCAAAACATACACATTTTCAGTGTACATTCAAGAAATGTATATCAAAACATACACATTTTCATTGTACATTCAATAAATGTACATCAAAACATACACAACTTCATTGTACATTCAAGAAATATACATCAAAACATACACATTTTCATTGTACATTCAAGAAATGTACATCAAAACCTACACATTTTCATTGTACACTCAAGAAATGTACATCAAAACATACACTTTTTCAGTGTACATTCAAGAAATGTACATCAAAACATACACATTTTCATTGTACATTCAAGAAATGTAGATTTAAACATACACATTTTCAGTGTACATTCAAGAAATATACATCAAAACATACACATTTTCATTGTACATTCAAGAAATGTACATCAAAACATACACATTCTCATTGTACATTCAAGAAATGTACATCAAAACATACACATTTTCATTGTACACTCAAGAAATGTACATCAAAACATACAGATTTTCATTGTACACTCAAGAAATGTACATCAAAACATACACATTTTCATTGTACATTCAAGAAATGTACATCAAAACATACACATTTTCATTGTACATTCAAGAAATGTAGATTTAAACATACACATTTTCAGTGTACATTCAAGAAATATACATCAAAACATACACATTTTCATTGTACATTCAAGAAATGTACATCAAAACATACACATTCTCATTGTACATTCAAGAAATGTACATCAAAACATACACATTTTCATTGTACACTCAAGAAATGTACATCAAAACATACAAATTTTCATTGTACACTCAAGAAATGTACATCAAAACATACACATTTTCATTGTACATTCAAGAAATGTATATCAAAACATACCCATTTTCATTGTACATTCAAGAAATGTACATCAAAACATACACATTTTCATTGTACATTCAAGAAATGTACATCAAAACATACACATTTTCATTGTACACTCAAGAAATGTACATCAAAACATACACATTTTCAGTGTACATTCAAGAAATGTACATCAACACATACACATTTTGATTTTACGTTCCAGAAATGTACATCAAAACATACACATTTTCAGTGTACATTCAAGAAATGTATATCAAAAAATACACATTTTCAGTGTACATTCAAGAAATGTAGATCAAAGCAAACACATTTTCATTGTACACTAAAGAAATGTACATCAAAACATACACATTTTCATTGTACATTCAAGAAATGCACATCAAAACATACACATTTTCATTGTACATTCAAGAAATATACATCAAAACATACACATTTTCATTGTACATTCAAGAAATGTACATCAAAACATACACATTCTCATTGTACATTCAAGAAATGTACATCAAAACATACACATTTTGATTGCACACTCAAGAAATGTACATCAAAACATACACATTTTCATTGTACACTCAAGAAATGTACATCAAAACATACACATTTTCATTGTACATTCAAGAAATGTATATCAAAACATACACATTTTCATTGTACATTCAAGAAATATACATCAAAACATACAAATTTTCATTGTACATTCAAGAAATGTACATCAAAACATACACATTTTCATTGTACATTCAAAGAATGTACATCAAAACATACACATTTTCATTGTACATTCAAGAAATGTACATCAAAACACACACATTTTCAGTGTACATTCAAGAAATGTATATAAACATACACATTTTCAGTGTACATTCAAGAAATGTACATCAAAATATACAAATTTTCATTGTATATACAAGAAATGTACATCAAAACATACACATTTTCATTGTACATTAAAGAAATGTACATCAAAACCTACACATTTTCAGTGTACATTCAAGAAATGTACATCAAAACATACACATTTTCATTGTACACTCAAGAAATGTACATCAAAACATACACATTTTCAGTGTACATTCAAGAAATGTACATCAAAACATACACATTTTCATTGTATATACCAGAAATGTACATCAAAACATACACATTTTCATTGTATATACAAGAAATGTACATCAAAACATACACATTTTAGGTGTACATTCAAGAAATGTACCTCAAAACATATACATTTTCATTGTATATACAAGAGATGTACATCAAAACATACACATTTTCGGTGTACATTCAAGAAATGTACATGAAAACATATACATTTTCATTGTACATTAAAGAAATGTACATCAAAACATATACATTTTCATTGTATATACAAGAAATGTACATCAAAACATACACATTTTCAGTGTACATTCAAGAAATGTATAACAAAAGATACACATTTTCAGTGTACATTCAAGAAATGTACATCAAAACAAACACATTTTCATTGTACACTAAAGAAATGTACATCAAAACATACACATTTTCATTGTACATTCAAGAAATATACATCAAAACATACACATCTTCATTGTACATTCAAGAAATGTAAATCAAAACATACACATTTTCATTGTACACTCAAGAAATGTACATCAAAACATACACATTTTCATTGTACATTCAAGAAATGTACATCAAAACATACACATTTTCATTGTACACTCAAGAAATGTTCATCAAAACATACACATTTTCATTGTACATTCAAGAAATGTATATCAAAACATACACATTTTCATTGTACATTCAAGAAATGTACATCAAAACATACACATCTTCATTGTACATTCAAGAAATATACATCAAAACATACACATCTTCATTGTACATTCAAGAAATGTACATCAAAACATACACATTTTCATTGTACACTCAAGAAATGTACATCAAAACATACACATTTTCAGTGTACCTTCAAGAAATGTACATTTAAACATACACATTTTCATTGTACATTCAAGAAATGTACATCAAAACATACACATTTTCATTGTACATTCTAGAAATATACATCAAAACATACACATTTTCATTGTATATACATGAAATGTACATCAAAACATATACATTTTCATTGTACATTCAAGAAATATACATCAAAACATACACATTTTCATTGTACATTCAAGAAATGTACATCAAAACATACACATTCTCATTGTACATTCAAGAAATGTACATCAAAACATACACATTTTCATTGTACACTCAAGAAATGTACATCAAAACATACAAATTTTCATTGTACACTCAAGAAATGTACATCAAAACATACACATTTTCATTGTACATTCAAGAAATGTATATCAAAACATACCCATTTTCATTGTACATTCAAGAAATGTACATCAAAACATACACATTTTCATTGTACATTCAAGAAATGTACATCAAAACATACACATTTTCATTGTACATTCAAGGAATGTACATCAAAACATACACATTTTCATTGTACATTCAAGAAATGTATATCAAAACATACACATTTTCATTGTACATTCAAGAAATGTACATCAAAACATACAAATTTTCATTGTACATTCAAGAAATGTACATCAAAACATACACATTTTCATTGTACATTCAAAGAATGTACATCAAAACATACACATTTTCATTGTACATTCAAGAAATGTACATCAAAACACACACATTTTCAGTGTACATTCAAGAAATGTATATCAAAACATACACATTTTCAGTGTACATTCAAGAAATGTACATCAAAAGATACAAATTTTCATTGTATATACAACAAATGTACATCAAAACATACACATTTTCATTGTACATTAAAGAAATGTACATCAAAACCTACACATTTTCAGTGTACATTCAAGAAATGTACATCAAAACATACACATTTTCACTGTACACTCAAGAAATGTACATCAAAACATACACATTTTCAGTGTACATTCAAGAAATGTACATCAAAACATACACATTTTCATTGTATATACCAGAAATGTACATCAAAACATACACATTTTCATTGTATATACAAGAAATGTACATCAAAACATACACATTTTAGGTGTACATTCAAGAAATGTACCTCAAAACATATACATTTTCATTGTATATACAAGAAATGTACATCAAAACATACACATTTTCAGTGTACATTCAAGAAATGTACATGAAAACATATACATTTTCATTGTACATTCAAGAAATGTATATCAAAACATACACATTTTCAGATTACATTCAAGAAATGTACATCAAAACATACACATTTTCATTGTACATTCAAGAAATGTACATCAAATCATATACATTTTCATTGTATATACAAGAAATATACATCAAAACATACACATTTTCAGTGTACATTCAAGAAATGTATAACAAAAGATACACATTTTCAGTGTACATTCAAGAAATGTACATCAAAACAAACACATTTTCATTGTACACTAAAGAAATGTACATCAAAACATACACATTTTCATTGTACATTCAAGAAATATACATCAAAACATACACATCTTCATTGTACATTCAAGAAATGTACATCAAAACATACACATTTTCATTGTACACTCAAGAATGTACATCAAAACATACACATTTTCATTGTACATTCAAGAAATGTACATCAAAACATACACATTTTCATCGTACACTCAAGAAATGTTCATCAAAACATACACATTTTCATTGTACATTCAAGAAATGTACATCAAAACATACACATTTTCATTGTACACTCAAGAAATGTACTTCAAAACATACACATTTTCAGTGTACATTCAAGAAATGTATATCAAAACATACACATTTTCATTGTACATTCAATAAATGTACATCAAAACATACACATCTTCATTGTACATTCAAGAAATATACATCAAAACATACACATTCTCATTGTACATTCAAGAAATGTACATCAAAACATACACATTTTGATTGTACACTCAAGAAATGTACATCAAAACATACACATTTTCATTGTACACTCAAGAAATGTACATCAAAACATACACATTTTCATTGTACATTCAAGAAATGTATATCAAAACATACACATTTTCATTGTACATTCAAGAAATATACATCAAAACATACAAATTTTCATTGTACATTCAAGAAATGTACATCAAAACATACACATTTTCATTGTACATTCAAAGAATGTACATCAAAACATACACATTTTCATTGTACATTCAAGAAATGTACATCAAAACACACACATTTTCAGTGTACATTCAAGAAATGTATATAAACATACACATTTTCAGTGTACATTCAAGAAATGTACATCAAAAGATACAAATTTTCATTGTATATACAAGAAATGTACATCAAAACATACACATTTTCATTGTACATTAAAGAAATGTACATCAAAACCTACACATTTTCAGTGTACATTCAAGAAATGTACATCAAAACATACACATTTTCATTGTACACTCAAGAAATGTACATCAAAACATACACATTTTCAGTGTACATTCAAGAAATGTACATCAAAACATACACATTTTCATTGTATATACCAGAAATGTACATCAAAACATACACATTTTCATTGTATATACAAGAAATGTACATCAAAACATACACATTTTAGGTGTACATTCAAGAAATGTACCTCAAAACATATACATTTTCATTGTATATACAAGAGATGTACATCAAAACATACACATTTTCGGTGTACATTCAAGAAATGTACATGAAAACATATACATTTTCATTGTACATTAAAGAAATGTACATCAAAACATATACATTTTCATTGTATATACAAGAAATGTACATCAAAACATACACATTTTCAGTGTACATTCAAGAAATGTATAACAAAAGATACACATTTTCAGTGTACATTCAAGAAATGTACATCAAAACAAACACATTTTCATTGTACACTAAAGAAATGTACATCAAAACATACACATTTTCATTGTACATTCAAGAAATATACATCAAAACATACACATCTTCATTGTACATTCAAGAAATGTAAATCAAAACATACACATTTTCATTGTACACTCAAGAAATGTACATCAAAACATACACATTTTCATTGTACATTCAAGAAATGTACATCAAAACATACACATTTTCATTGTACACTCAAGAAATGTTCATCAAAACATACACATTTTCATTGTACATTCAAGAAATGTACATCAAAACATACAAATTTTCATTGTACATTCAAGAAATGTACATCAAAACATACACATTTTCATTGTACATTCAAAGAATGTACATCAAAACATACACATTTTCATTGTACATTCAAGAAATGTACATCAAAACACACACATTTTCAGTGTACATTCAAGAAATGTATATCAAAACATACACATTTTCAGTGTACATTCAAGAAATGTACATCAAAAGATACAAATTTTCATTGTATATACAAGAAATGTACATCAAAACATACACATTTTCATTGTACATTAAAGAAATGTACATCAAAACCTACACATTTTCATTGTATATACAAGAAATGTACATCAAAACATACACATTTTAGGTGTACATTCAAGAAATGTACCTCAAAACATATACATTTCCATTGTATATACAAGAAATGTACATCAAAACATACACATTTTCAGTGTACATTCAAGAAATGTACATGAAAACATATACATTTTCATTGTACATTCAAGAAATGTATATCAAAACATACACATTTTCAGATTACATTCAAGAAATGTACATCAAAACATACACATTTTCATTGTACATTCAAGAAATGTACATCAAATCATATACATTTTCATTGTATATACAAGAAATGTACATCAAAACATACACATTTTCAGTGTACATTCAAGAAGTGTATAACAAAAGATACACATTTTCAGTGTACATTCAAGAAATGTACATCAAAACAAACACATTTTCATTGTACACTAAAGAAATGTACATCAAAACATACACATTTTCATTGTACATTCAAGAAATATACATCAAAACATACACATCTTCATTGTACATTCAAGAAATGTACATCAAAACATACACATTTTCATTGTACACTCAAGAAATGTACATCAAAACATACACATTTTCATTGTACATTCAAGAAATGTACATCAAAACATACACATTTTCATCGTACACTCAAGAAATGTTCATCAAAACATACACATTTTCATTGTACATTCAAGAAATGTACATCAAAACATACACATTTTCATTGTACACTCAAGAAATGTACTTCAAAACATACACATTTTCAGTGTACATTCAAGAAATGTATATCAAAACATACACATTTTCATTGTACATTCAATAAATGTACATCAAAACATACACATCTTCATTGTACATTCAAGAAATATACACCAAAACATACACATTTTCATTGTACATTCAAGAAATGTACATCAAAACATACACATTTTCATTGTACACTCAAGAAATGTACATCAAAACATACACATTTTCAGTGTACATTCAAGAAATGTTGATTTAAACATACACATTTTCATTGTACATTCAAGAAATGTACATCAAAACATACACATTTTCATTGTACATTCAAGAAATGTAGATTTAAACATACACATTTTCAGTGTACATTCAAGAAATATACATCAAAACATACACATTTTCATTGTACATTCAAGAAATGTACATCAAAACATACACATTCTCATTGTACATTCAAGAAATGTACATCAAAACATACACATTTTCATTGTACACTCAAGAAATGTACATCAAAACATACAAATTTTCATTGTACACTCAAGAAATGTACATCAAAACATACACATTTTCATTGTACATTCAAGAAATGTACATCAAAACATACACATTTTCATTGTACATTCAAGAAATGTAGATTTAAACATACACATTTTCAGTGTACATTCAAGAAATATACATCAAAACATACACATTTTCATTGTACAGTCAAGAAATGTACATCAAAACATACACATTCTCATTGTACATTCAAGAAATGTACATCAAAACATACACATTTTCATTGTACACTCAAGAAATGTACATCAAAACATACAAATTTTCATTGTACACTCAAGAAATGTACATCAAAACATACACATTTTCATTGTACATTCAAGAAATGTATATCAAAACATACCCATTTTCATTGTACATTCAAGAAATGTACATCAAAACATACACATTTTCATTGTACATTCAAGAAATGTACATCAAAACATACACATTTTCATTGTACACTCAAGAAATGTACATCAAAACATACACATTTTCAGTGTACATTCAAGAAATGTACATCAACACATACACATTTTGATTTTACGTTCCAGAAATGTACATCAAAACATACACATTTTCAGTGTACATTCAAGAAATGTATATCAAAAAATACACATTTTCAGTGTACATTCAAGAAATGTACATCAAAGCAAACACATTTTCATTGTACACTAAAGAAATGTACATCAAAACATACACATTTTCATTGTACATTCAAGAAATGCACATCAAAACATACACATTTTCATTGTACATTCAAGAAATATACATCAAAACATACACATTTTCATTGTACATTCAAGAAATGTACATCAAAACATACACATTCTCATTGTACATTCAAGAAATGTACATCAAAACATACACATTTTGATTGTACACTCAAGAAATGTACATCAAAACATACACATTTTCATTGTACACTCAAGAAATGTACATCAAAACATACACATTTTCATTGTACATTCAAGAAATGTATATCAAAACATACACATTTTCATTGTACATTCAAGAAATATACATCAAAACATACAAATTTTCATTGTACATTCAAGAAATGTACATCAAAACATACACATTTTCATTGTACATTCAAAGAATGTACATCAAAACATACACATTTTCATTGTACATTCAAGAAATGTACATCAAAACACACACATTTTCAGTGTACATTCAAGAAATGTATATAAACATACACATTTTCAGTGTACATTCAAGAAATGTACATCAAAAGATACAAATTTTCATTGTATATACAAGAAATGTACATCAAAACATACACATTTTCATTGTACATTAAAGAAATGTACATCAAAACCTACACATTTTCAGTGTACATTCAAGAAATGTACATCAAAACATACACATTTTCATTGTACACTCAAGAAATGTACATCAAAACATACACATTTTCAGTGTACATTCAAGAAATGTACATCAAAACATACACATTTTCATTGTATATACCAGAAATGTACATCAAAACATACACATTTTCATTGTATATACAAGAAATGTACATCAAAACATACACATTTTAGGTGAACATTCAAGAAATGTACCTCAAAACATATACATTTTCATTGTATATACAAGAGATGTACATCAAAACATACACATTTTCAGTGTACATTCAAGAAATGTACATGAAAACATATACATTTTCATTGTACATTAAAGAAATGTACATCAAAACATATACATTTTCATTGTATATACAAGAAATGTACATCAAAACATACACATTTTCAGTGTACATTCAAGAAATGTATAACAAAAGATACACATTTTCAGTGTACATTCAAGAAATGTACATCAAAACAAACACATTTTCATTGTACACTAAAGAAATGTACATCAAAACATACACATTTTCATTGTACATTCAAGAAATATACATCAAAACATACACATCTTCATTGTACATTCAAGAAATGTAAATCAAAACATACACATTTTCATTGTACATTCAAGAAATGTACATCAAAACATACACATTTTCATTGTACACTCAAGAAATGTTCATCAAAACATACACATTTTCATTGTACATTCAAGAAATGTACATCAAAACATACACATTTTCATTGTACACTCAAGAAATGTACTTCAAAACATACACATTTTCAGTGTACATTCAAGAAATGTATATCAAAACATACACATCTTCATTGTACATTCAAGAAATGTACATCAAAACATACACATTTTCATTGTACACTCAAGAAATGTACATCAAAACATACACATTTTCAGTGTACATTCAAGAAATGTACATTTAAACATACACATTTTCATTGTACATTCAAGAAATGTACATCAAAACATACACATTTTCATTGTACATTCTAGAAATATACATCAAAACATACACATTTTCATTGTATATACATGAAATGTACATCAAAACATATACATTTTCATTGTACATTCAAGAAATATACATCAAAACATACACATTTTCATTGTACATTCAAGAAATGTACATCAAAACATACACATTCTCATTGTACATTCAAGAAATGTACATCAAAACATACACATTTTCATTGTACACTCAAGAAATGTACATCAAAACATACAAATTTTCATTGTACACTCAAGAAATGTACATCAAAACATACACATTTTCATTGTACATTCAAGAAATGTATATCAAAACATACCCATTTTCATTGTACATTCAAGAAATGTACATCAAAACATACACATTTTCATTGTACATTCAAGAAATGTACATCAAAACATACACATTTTCATTGCACATTCAAGGAATGTACATCAAAACATACACATTTTCATTGTACATTCAAGAAATGTACATGAAAACACACACATTTTCAGTGTACATTCAAGAAATGTATGTCAAAACATACACATTTTCAGTGTACATTCAAGAATTGTACATCAAAACATACAAATTTTCATTGTACATACAAGAAATGTACATCAAAACATACACATTTTCATTGTACATTAAAGAAATGTACATCAAAACCTACACATTTTCAGTGTACATTCAAGAAATGTACATCAAAACATACACATTTTCATTGTACACTCAAGAAATGTACATCAAAACATACACATTTTCAGTGTACATTCATAAAATGTACATCAAAACATACACATTTTCATTGTATATACCAGAAATGTACATCAAAACATACACATTGTCATTGTATATATAAGAAATATACATCAAAACATACACATTTTCAGTGTACATTCAAGAACTGTACATCAAAACATATACATTTTCATTGTATATACAAGAAATGTACATCAAAACATACACATTTTCAGTGTACATTCAAGAAATGTACATGAAAACATATACATTTTCATTGTACATTCAAGAAATGTATATCAAAACACACACATTTTCAGATTACATTCAAGAAATGTACATCAAAACATACACATTTTCATTGTACATTCAAGAAATGTACATCAAAACATACACATTTTCATTGTACATTCAAGAAATGTACATCAAAACATAAACATTTTCATTGTACATTCAAGGAATGTACATCAAAACATACACATTTTCATTGTACATTCAAGAAATGTACATCGAAACACACACATTTTCAGTGTACATTCAAGAAATGTATATCAAAACATACACATTTTCAGTGTACATTCAAGAAATGTACATCAAAACATACAAATTTTCATTGTATATACAAGAAATGTACATCAAAACATACAAATTTTCATTGTACATTAAAGAAATGTACATCGAAACCTACACATTTTCAGTGTACATTCAAGAAATGTACATCAAAACATACACATTTTCATTGTACACTCAAGAAATGTACATCAAAACATACACATTTTCAGTGTACATTCAAGAAATGTAGATTTAAACATACACATTTTCATTGTACATTCAAGAAATGTACATCAAAACATACACACTTTCATTGTACATTCAAGAAATGTAGATTTAAACATACACATTTTCAGTGTGCATTCAAGAAATATACATCAAAACATACACATTTTCATTGTACATTCAAGAAATGTACATCAAAACATACACATTCTCATTGTACATTCAAGAAATGTACATCAAAACATACACATTTTCATTGTACACTCAAGAAATGTACATCAAAACATACAAATTTTCATTGTACACTCAAGAATTGTACATCAAAACATACACATTTTCATTGTACATTCAAGAAATGTACATCAAAACATACACATTTTCATTGTACATTCAAGAAATGTAGATTTAAACATACACATTTTCAGTGTACATTCAAGAAATATACATCAAAACATACACATTTTCATTGTACATTCAAGAAATGTACATCAAAACATACACATTCTCATTGTACATTCAAGAAATGTACATCAAAACATACACATTTTCATTGTACACTCAAGAAATGTACATCAAAACATACAAATTTTCATTGTACACTCAAGAAATGTACATCAAAACATACACATTTTCATTGTACATTCAAGAAATGTATATCAAAGCATACCCATTTTCATTGTACATTCAAGAAATGTACATCAAAACATACACATTTTCATTGTACATTCAAGAAATGTACATCAAAACATACACATTTTCATTGTACACTCAAGAAATGTACATCAAAACATACACATTTTCAGTGTACATTCAAGAAATGTACATCAACACATACACATTTTGATTTTACGTTCCAGAAATGTACATCAAAACATACACATTTTCAGTGTACATTCAAGAAATGTTTATCAAAAAATACACATTTTCAGTGTACATTCAAGAAATGTACATCAAAGCAAACACGTTTTCATTGTACACTAAAGAAATGTACATCAAAACATACACATTTTCATTGTACATTCAAGAAATGCACATCAAAACATACACATTTTCATTGTACATTCAAGAAATATACATCAAAACATACACATTTTCATTGTACATTCAAGAAATGTACATCAAAACATACACATTCTCATTGTACATTCAAGAAATGTACATCAAAACATACACATTTTGATTGTACACTCAAGAAATGTACATCAAAACATACACATTTTCATTGTACACTCAAGAAATGTACTTCAAAACATACACATTTTCAGTGTACATTCAAGAAATGTATATCAAAACATACACATCTTCATTGTACATTCAAGAAATGTACATCAAAACATACACATTTTCATTGTACACTCAAGAAATGTACATCAAAACATACACATTTTCAGTGTACATTCAAGAAATGTACATTTAAACATACACATTTTCATTGTACATTCAAGAAATGTACATCAAAACATACACATTTTCATTGTACATTCTAGAAATATACATCAAAACATACACATTTTCATTGTATATACATGAAATGTACATCAAAACATATACATTTTCATTGTACATTCAAGAAATATACATCAAAACATACACATTTTCATTGTACATTCAAGAAATGTACATCAAAACATACACATTCTCATTGTACATTCAAGAAATGTACATCAAAACATACACATTTTCATTGTACACTCAAGAAATGTACATCAAAACATACAAATTTTCATTGTACACTCAAGAAATGTACATCAAAACATACACATTTTCATTGTACATTCAAGAAATGTATATCAAAACATACCCATTTTCATTGTACATTCAAGAAATGTACATCAAAACATACACATTTTCATTGTACATTCAAGAAATGTACATCAAAACATACACATTTTCATTGCACATTCAAGGAATGTACATCAAAACATACACATTTTCATTGTACATTCAAGAAATGTACATGAAAACACACACATTTTCAGTGTACATTCAAGAAATGTATGTCAAAACATACACATTTTCAGTGTACATTCAAGAATTGTACATCAAAACATACAAATTTTCATTGTACATACAAGAAATGTACATCAAAACATACACATTTTCATTGTACATTAAAGAAATGTACATCAAAACCTACACATTTTCAGTGTACATTCAAGAAATGTACATCAAAACATACACATTTTCATTGTACACTCAAGAAATGTACATCAAAACATACACATTTTCAGTGTACATTCATAAAATGTACATCAAAACATACACATTTTCATTGTATATACCAGAAATGTACATCAAAACATACACATTGTCATTGTATATATAAGAAATATACATCAAAACATACACATTTTCAGTGTACATTCAAGAACTGTACATCAAAACATATACATTTTCATTGTATATACAAGAAATGTACATCAAAACATACACATTTTCAGTGTACATTCAAGAAATGTACATGAAAACATATACATTTTCATTGTACATTCAAGAAATGTATATCAAAACACACACATTTTCAGATTACATTCAAGAAATGTACATCAAAACATACACATTTTCATTGTACATTCAAGAAATGTACATCAAAACATACACATTTTCATTGTACATTCAAGAAATGTACATCAAAACATAAACATTTTCATTGTACATTCAAGGAATGTACATCAAAACATACACATTTTCATTGTACATTCAAGAAATGTACATCGAAACACACACATTTTCAGTGTACATTCAAGAAATGTATATCAAAACATACACATTTTCAGTGTACATTCAAGAAATGTACATCAAAACATACAAATTTTCATTGTATATACAAGAAATGTACATCAAAACATACAAATTTTCATTGTACATTAAAGAAATGTACATCGAAACCTACACATTTTCAGTGTACATTCAAGAAATGTACATCAAAACATACACATTTTCATTGTACACTCAAGAAATGTACATCAAAACATACACATTTTCAGTGTACATTCAAGAAATGTAGATTTAAACATACACATTTTCATTGTACATTCAAGAAATGTACATCAAAACATACACACTTTCATTGTACATTCAAGAAATGTAGATTTAAACATACACATTTTCAGTGTGCATTCAAGAAATATACATCAAAACATACACATTTTCATTGTACATTCAAGAAATGTACATCAAAACATACACATTCTCATTGTACATTCAAGAAATGTACATCAAAACATACACATTTTCATTGTACACTCAAGAAATGTACATCAAAACATACAAATTTTCATTGTACACTCAAGAATTGTACATCAAAACATACACATTTTCATTGTACATTCAAGAAATGTACATCAAAACATACACATTTTCATTGTACATTCAAGAAATGTAGATTTAAACATACACATTTTCAGTGTACATTCAAGAAATATACATCAAAACATACACATTTTCATTGTACATTCAAGAAATGTACATCAAAACATACACATTCTCATTGTACATTCAAGAAATGTACATCAAAACATACACATTTTCATTGTACACTCAAGAAATGTACATCAAAACATACAAATTTTCATTGTACACTCAAGAAATGTACATCAAAACATACACATTTTCATTGTACATTCAAGAAATGTATATCAAAGCATACCCATTTTCATTGTACATTCAAGAAATGTACATCAAAACATACACATTTTCATTGTACATTCAAGAAATGTACATCAAAACATACACATTTTCATTGTACACTCAAGAAATGTACATCAAAACATACACATTTTCAGTGTACATTCAAGAAATGTACATCAACACATACACATTTTGATTTTACGTTCCAGAAATGTACATCAAAACATACACATTTTCAGTGTACATTCAAGAAATGTTTATCAAAAAATACACATTTTCAGTGTACATTCAAGAAATGTACATCAAAGCAAACACGTTTTCATTGTACACTAAAGAAATGTACATCAAAACATACACATTTTCATTGTACATTCAAGAAATGCACATCAAAACATACACATTTTCATTGTACATTCAAGAAATATACATCAAAACATACACATTTTCATTGTACATTCAAGAAATGTACATCAAAACATACACATTCTCATTGTACATTCAAGAAATGTACATCAAAACATACACATTTTGATTGTACACTCAAGAAATGTACATCAAAACATACACATTTTCATTGTACACTCAAGAAATGTACTTCAAAACATACACATTTTCAGTGTACATTCAAGAAATGTATATCAAAACATACACATTTTCATTGTACATTCAATAAATGTACATCAAAACATACACATCTTCATTGTACATTCAAGAAATATACATCAAAACATACACATTTTCATTGTACATTCAAGAAATGTACATCAAAACATACACATTTTCATTGTACACTCAAGAAATGTACATCAAAACGTACACATTTTCAGTGTACATTCGAGAAATGTAGATTTAAACATACACATTTTCATTGTACATTCAAGAAATGTACATCAAAACATACACATTTTCATTGTACATTCAAGAAATGTAGATTTAAACATACACATTTTCAGTGTACATTCAAGAAATATACATCAAAACATACACATTTTCATTGTACATTCAAGAAATGTACATCAAAACATATACATTCTCATTGTACATTCAAGAAATGTACATCAAAACATACACATTTTCATTGTACACTCAAGAAATGTACATCAAAACATACAAATTTTCATTGTACACTCAAGAAATGTACATCAAAACATACACATTTTCATTGTACATTCAAGAAATGTACATCAAAACATACACATTTTCATTGTACATTCAAGAAATGTAGATTTAAACATACACATTTTCAGTGTACATTCAAGAAATATACATCAAAACATACACATTTTCATTGTACATTCAAGAAATGTACATCAAAACATACACATTCTCATTGTACATTCAAGAAATGTACATCAAAACATACACATTTTCATTGTACACTCAAGAAATGTACATCAAAACATACAAATTTTCATTGTACACTCAAGAAATGTACATCAAAACATACACATTTTCATTGTACATTCAAGAAATGTATATCAAAACATACCCATTTTCATTGTACATTCAAGAAATGTACATCAAAACATACACATTTTCATTGTACATTCAAGAAATGTACATCAAAACATACACATTTTCATTGTACACTCAAGAAATGTACATCAAAACATACACATTTTCAGTGTACATTCAAGAAATGTACATCAACACATACACATTTTGGTTTTACGTTCCAGAAATGTACATCAAAACATACACATTTTCAGTGTACATTCAAGAAATGTATATCAAAAAATACACGTTTTCAGTGTACATTCAGGAACTGTACATCAAAGCAAACACATTTTCATTGTACACTAAAGAAATGTACATCAAAACATACACATTTTCATTGTACATTCAAGAAATATACATCAAAACATACACATTTTCATTGTACATTCAAGAAATGTACATCAAAGCATACACATTCTCATTGTACATTCAAGAAATGTACATCAAAACATACACATTTTGATTGTACACTCAAGAAATGTACATCAAAACATACACATTTTCATTGTACACTCAAGAAATGTACATCAAAACATACACATTTTCATTGTACATTCAAGAAATGTATATCAAAACATACACATTTTCATTGTACATTCAAGAAATATACATCAAAACATACAAATTTTCATTGTACATTCAAGAAATGTACATCAAAACATACACATTTTCATTGTACATTCAAAGAATGTACATCAAAACATACACATTTTCATGGTACATTCAAGAAATGTACATCAAAACACACACATTTTCAGTGTACATTCAAGAAATGTACATAAACATACACATTTTCAGTGTACATTCAAGAAATGTACATCAAAATATACAAATTTTCATTGTATATACAAGAAATGTACATCAAAACATACACATTTTCATTGTACATTAAAGAAATGTACATCAAAACCTACACATTTTCAGTGTACATTCAAGAAATGTACATCAAAACATACACATTTTCATTGTACACTCAAGAAATGTACATCAAAACATACACATTTTCAGTGTACACTCAAGAAATGTACATCAAAACATACACATTTTCATTGTACATTCAAGAAATGTATATCAAAACATACACATTTTCATTGTACATTCAAGAAATATACATCAAAACATACAAATTTTCATTGTACATTCAAGAAATGTACATCAAAACATACACATTTTCATTGTACATTCAAAGAATGTACATCAAAACATACACATTTTCATTGTACATTCAAGAAATGTACATCAAAACACACACATTTTCAGTGTACATTCAAGAAATGTATATAAACATACACATTTTCAGTGTACATTCAAGAAATGTACATCAAAATATACAAATTTTCATTGTATATACAAGAAATGTACATCAAAACATACACATTTTCATTGTACATTAAAGAAATGTACATCAAAACCTACACATTTTCAGTGTACATTCAAGAAATGTACATCAAAACATACACATTTTCATTGTACACTCAAGAAATGTACATCAAAACATACACATTTTCAGTGTACATTCAAGAAATGTACATCAAAACATACACATTTTCATTGTATATACCAGAAATGTACATCAAAACATACACATTTTCATTGTATATACAAGAAATGTACATCAAAACATACACATTTTAGGTGTACATTCAAGAAATGTACCTCAAAACATATACATTTTCATTGTATATACAAGAGATGTACATCAAAACATACACATTTTCGGTGTACATTCAAGAAATGTACATGAAAACATATACATTTTCATTGTACATTAAAGAAATGTACATCAAAACATATACATTTTCATTGTATATACAAGAAATGTACATCAAAACATACACATTTTCAGTGTACATTCAAGAAATGTATAACAAAAGATACACATTTTCAGTGTACATTCAAGAAATGTACATCAAAACAAACACATTTTCATTGTACACTAAAGAAATGTACATCAAAACATACACATTTTCATTGTACATTCAAGAAATATACATCAAAACATACACATCTTCATTGTACATTCAAGAAATGTAAATCAAAACATACACATTTTCATTGTACACTCAAGAAATGTACATCAAAACATACACATTTTCATTGTACATTCAAGAAATGTACATCAAAACATACACATTTTCATTGTACACTCAAGAAATGTTCATCAAAACATACACATTTTCATTGTACATTCAAGAAATGTATATCAAAACATACACATTTTCATTGTACATTCAAGAAATGTACATCAAAACATACACATCTTCATTGTACATTCAAGAAATATACATCAAAACATACACATCTTCATTGTACATTCAAGAAATGTACATCAAAACATACACATTTTCATTGTACACTCAAGAAATGTACATCAAAACATACACATTTTCAGTGTACCTTCAAGAAATGTACATTTAAACATACACATTTTCATTGTACATTCAAGAAATGTACATCAAAACATACACATTTTCATTGTACATTCTAGAAATATACATCAAAACATACACATTTTCATTGTATATACATGAAATGTACATCAAAACATATACATTTTCATTGTACATTCAAGAAATATACATCAAAACATACACATTTTCATTGTACATTCAAGAAATGTACATCAAAACATACACATTCTCATTGTACATTCAAGAAATGTACATCAAAACATACACATTTTCATTGTACACTCAAGAAATGTACATCAAAACATACAAATTTTCATTGTACACTCAAGAAATGTACATCAAAACATACACATTTTCATTGTACATTCAAGAAATGTATATCAAAACATACCCATTTTCATTGTACATTCAAGAAATGTACATCAAAACATACACATTTTCATTGTACATTCAAGAAATGTACATCAAAACATACACATTTTCATTGTACATTCAAGGAATGTACATCAAAACATACACATTTTCATTGTACATTCAAGAAATGTATATCAAAACATACACATTTTCATTGTACATTCAAGAAATGTACATCAAAACATACAAATTTTCATTGTACATTCAAGAAATGTACATCAAAACATACACATTTTCATTGTACATTCAAAGAATGTACATCAAAACATACACATTTTCATTGTACATTCAAGAAATGTACATCAAAACACACACATTTTCAGTGTACATTCAAGAAATGTATATCAAAACATACACATTTTCAGTGTACATTCAAGAAATGTACATCAAAAGATACAAATTTTCATTGTATATACAACAAATGTACATCAAAACATACACATTTTCATTGTACATTAAAGAAATGTACATCAAAACCTACACATTTTCAGTGTACATTCAAGAAATGTACATCAAAACATACACATTTTCACTGTACACTCAAGAAATGTACATCAAAACATACACATTTTCAGTGTACATTCAAGAAATGTACATCAAAACATACACATTTTCATTGTATATACCAGAAATGTACATCAAAACATACACATTTTCATTGTATATACAAGAAATGTACATCAAAACATACACATTTTAGGTGTACATTCAAGAAATGTACCTCAAAACATATACATTTTCATTGTATATACAAGAAATGTACATCAAAACATACACATTTTCAGTGTACATTCAAGAAATGTACATGAAAACATATACATTTTCATTGTACATTCAAGAAATGTATATCAAAACATACACATTTTCAGATTACATTCAAGAAATGTACATCAAAACATACACATTTTCATTGTACATTCAAGAAATGTACATCAAATCATATACATTTTCATTGTATATACAAGAAATATACATCAAAACATACACATTTTCAGTGTACATTCAAGAAATGTATAACAAAAGATACACATTTTCAGTGTACATTCAAGAAATGTACATCAAAACAAACACATTTTCATTGTACACTAAAGAAATGTACATCAAACCATACACATTTTCATTGTACATTCAAGAAATATACATCAAAACATACACATCTTCATTGTACATTCAAGAAATGTACATCAAAACATACACATTTTCATTGTACACTCAAGAATGTACATCAAAACATACACATTTTCATTGTACATTCAAGAAATGTACATCAAAACATACACATTTTCATCGTACACTCAAGAAATGTTCATCAAAACATACACATTTTCATTGTACATTCAAGAAATGTACATCAAAACATACACATTTTCATTGTACACTCAAGAAATGTACTTCAAAACATACACATTTTCAGTGTACATTCAAGAAATGTATATCAAAACATACACATTTTCATTGTACATTCAATAAATGTACATCAAAACATACACATCTTCATTGTACATTCAAGAAATATACATCAAAACATACACATTCTCATTGTACATTCAAGAAATGTACATCAAAACATACACATTTTGATTGTACACTCAAGAAATGTACATCAAAACATACACATTTTCATTGTACACTCAAGAAATGTACATCAAAACATACACATTTTCATTGTACATTCAAGAAATGTATATCAAAACATACACATTTTCATTGTACATTCAAGAAATATACATCAAAACATACAAATTTTCATTGTACATTCAAGAAATGTACATCAAAACATACACATTTTCATTGTACATTCAAAGAATGTACATCAAAACATACACATTTTCATTGTACATTCAAGAAATGTACATCAAAACACACACATTTTCAGTGTACATTCAAGAAATGTATATAAACATACACATTTTCAGTGTACATTCAAGAAATGTACATCAAAAGATACAAATTTTCATTGTATATACAAGAAATGTACATCAAAACATACACATTTTCATTGTACATTAAAGAAATGTACATCAAAACCTACACATTTTCAGTGTACATTCAAGAAATGTACATCAAAACATACACATTTTCATTGTACACTCAAGAAACGTACATCAAAACATACACATTTTCAGTGTACATTCAAGAAATGTACATCAAAACATACACATTTTCATTGTATATACCAGAAATGTACATCAAAACATACACATTTTCATTGTATATACAAGAAATGTACATCAAAACATACACATTTTAGGTGTACATTCAAGAAATGTACCTCAAAACATATACATTTTCATTGTATATACAAGAGATGTACATCAAAACATACACATTTTCGGTGTACATTCAAGAAATGTACATGAAAACATATACATTTTCATTGTACATTAAAGAAATGTACATCAAAACATATACATTTTCATTGTATATACAAGAAATGTACATCAAAACATACACATTTTCAGTGTACATTCAAGAAATGTATAACAAAAGATACACATTTTCAGTGTACATTCAAGAAATGTACATCAAAACAAACACATTTTCATTGTACACTAAAGAAATGTACATCAAAACATACACATTTTCATTGTACATTCAAGAAATATACATCAAAACATACACATCTTCATTGTACATTCAAGAAATGTAAATCAAAACATACACATTTTCATTGTACACTCAAGAAATGTACATCAAAACATACACATTTTCATTGTACATTCAAGAAATGTACATCAAAACATACACATTTTCATTGTACACTCAAGAAATGTTCATCAAAACATACACATTTTCATTGTACATTCAAGAAATGTACATCAAAACATACAAATTTTCATTGTACATTCAAGAAATGTACATCAAAACATACACATTTTCATTGTACATTCAAAGAATGTACATCAAAACATACACATTTTCATTGTACATTCAAGAAATGTACATCAAAACACACACATTTTCAGTGTACATTCAAGAAATGTATATCAAAACATACACATTTTCAGTGTACATTCAAGAAATGTACATCAAAAGATACAAATTTTCATTGTATATACAAGAAATGTACATCAAAACATACACATTTTCATTGTACATTAAAGAAATGTACATCAAAACCTACACATTTTCATTGTATATACAAGAAATGTACATCAAAACATACACATTTTAGGTGTACATTCAAGAAATGTACCTCAAAACATATACATTTTCATTGTATATACAAGAAATGTACATCAAAACATACACATTTTCAGTGTACATTCAAGAAATGTACATGAAAACATATACATTTTCATTGTACATTCAAGAAATGTATATCAAAACATACACATTTTCAGATTACATTCAAGAAATGTACATCAAAACATACACATTTTCATTGTACATTCAAGAAATGTACATCAAATCATATACATTTTCATTGTATATACAAGAAATGTACATCAAAACATACACATTTTCAGTGTACATTCAAGAAGTGTATAACAAAAGATACACATTTTCAGTGTACATTCAAGAAATGTACATCAAAACAAACACATTTTCATTGTACACTAAAGAAATGTACATCAAAACATACACATTTTCATTGTACATTCAAGAAATATACATCAAAACATACACATCTTCATTGTACATTCAAGAAATGTACATCAAAACATACACATTTTCATTGTACACTCAAGAAATGTACATCAAAACATACACATTTTCATTGTACATTCAAGAAATGTACATCAAAACATACACATTTTCATCGTACACTCAAGAAATGTTCATCAAAACATACACATTTTCATTGTACATTCAAGAAATGTACATCAAAACATACACATTTTCATTGTACACTCAAGAAATGTACTTCAAAACATACACATTTTCAGTGTACATTCAAGAAATGTATATCAAAACATACACATTTTCATTGTACATTCAATAAATGTACATCAAAACATACACATCTTCATTGTACATTCAAGAAATATACACCAAAACATACACATTTTCATTGTACATTCAAGAAATGTACATCAAAACACACACATTTTCATTGTACACTCAAGAAATGTACATCAAAACATACACATTTTCAGTGTACATTCAAGAAATGTTGATTTAAACATACACATTTTCATTGTACATTCAAGAAATGTACATCAAAACATACACATTTTCATTGTACATTCAAGAAATGTAGATTTAAACATACACATTTTCAGTGTACATTCAAGAAATATACATCAAAACATACACATTTTCATTGTACATTCAAGAAATGTACATCAAAACATACACATTCTCATTGTACATTCAAGAAATGTACATCAAAACATACACATTTTCATTGTACACTCAAGAAATGTACATCAAAACATACAAATTTTCATTGTACACTCAAGAAATGTACATCAAAACATACACATTTTCATTGTACATTCAAGAAATGTACATCAAAACATACACATTTTCATTGTACATTCAAGAAATGTAGATTTAAACATACACATTTTCAGTGTACATTCAAGAAATATACATCAAAACATACACATTTTCATTGTACAGTCAAGAAATGTACATCAAAACATACACATTCTCATTGTACATTCAAGAAATGTACATCAAAACATACACATTTTCATTGTACACTCAAGAAATGTACATCAAAACATACAAATTTTCATTGTACACTCAAGAAATGTACATCAAAACATACACATTTTCATTGTACATTCAAGAAATGTATATCAAAACATACCCATTTTCATTGTACATTCAAGAAATGTACATCAAAACATACACATTTTCATTGTACATTCAAGAAATGTACATCAAAACATACACATTTTCATTGTACACTCAAGAAATGTACATCAAAACATACACATTTTCAGTGTACATTCAAGAAATGTACATCAACACATACACATTTTGATTTTACGTTCCAGAAATGTACATCAAAACATACACATTTTCAGTGTACATTCAAGAAATGTATATCAAAAAATACACATTTTCAGTGTACATTCAAGAAATGTACATCAAAGCAAACACATTTTCATTGTACACTAAAGAAATGTACATCAAAACATACACATTTTCATTGTACATTCAAGAAATGCACATCAAAACATACACATTTTCATTGTACATTCAAGAAATATACATCAAAACATACACATTTTCATTGTACATTCAAGAAATGTACATCAAAACATACACATTCTCATTGTACATTCAAGAAATGTACATCAAAACATACACATTTTGATTGTACACTCAAGAAATGTACATCAAAACATACACATTTTCATTGTACACTCAAGAAATGTACATCAAAACATACACATTTTCATTGTACATTCAAGAAATGTATATCAAAACATACACATTTTCATTGTACATTCAAGAAATATACATCAAAACATACAAATTTTCATTGTACATTCAAGAAATGTACATCAAAACATACACATTTTCATTGTACATTCAAAGAATGTACATCAAAACATACACATTTTCATTGTACATTCAAGAAATGTACATCAAAACACACACATTTTCAGTGTACATTCAAGAAATGTATATAAACATACACATTTTCAGTGTACATTCAAGAAATGTACATCAAAAGATACAAATTTTCATTGTATATACAAGAAATGTACATCAAAACATACACATTTTCATTGTACATTAAAGAAATGTACATCAAAACCTACACATTTTCAGTGTACATTCAAGAAATGTACATCAAAACATACACATTTTCATTGTACACTCAAGAAATGTACATCAAAACATACACATTTTCAGTGTACATTCAAGAAATGTACATCAAAACATACACATTTTCATTGTATATACCAGAAATGTACATCAAAACATACACATTTTCATTGTATATACAAGAAATGTACATCAAAACATACACATTTTAGGTGAACATTCAAGAAATGTACCTCAAAACATATACATTTTCATTGTATATACAAGAGATGTACATCAAAACATACACATTTTCAGTGTACATTCAAGAAATGTACATGAAAACATATACATTTTCATTGTACATTAAAGAAATGTACATCAAAACATATACATTTTCATTGTATATACAAGAAATGTACATCAAAACATACACATTTTCAGTGTACATTCAAGAAATGTATAACAAAAGATACACATTTTCAGTGTACATTCAAGAAATGTACATCAAAACAAACACATTTTCATTGTACACTAAAGAAATGTACATCAAAACATACACATTTTCATTGTACATTCAAGAAATATACATCAAAACATACACATCTTCATTGTACATTCAAGAAATGTAAATCAAAACATACACATTTTCATTGTACATTCAAGAAATGTACATCAAAACATACACATTTTCATTGTACACTCAAGAAATGTTCATCAAAACATACACATTTTCATTGTACATTCAAGAAATGTACATCAAAACATACACATTTTCATTGTACACTCAAGAAATGTACTTCAAAACATACACATTTTCAGTGTACATTCAAGAAATGTATATCAAAACATACACATCTTCATTGTACATTCAAGAAATGTACATCAAAACATACACATTTTCATTGTACACTCAAGAAATGTACATCAAAACATACACATTTTCAGTGTACATTCAAGAAATGTACATTTAAACATACACATTTTCATTGTACATTCAAGAAATGTACATCAAAACATACACATTTTCATTGTACATTCTAGAAATATACATCAAAACATACACATTTTCATTGTATATACATGAAATGTACATCAAAACATATACATTTTCATTGTACATTCAAGAAATATACATCAAAACATACACATTTTCATTGTACATTCAAGAAATGTACATCAAAACATACACATTCTCATTGTACATTCAAGAAATGTACATCAAAACATACACATTTTCATTGTACACTCAAGAAATGTACATCAAAACATACAAATTTTCATTGTACACTCAAGAAATGTACATCAAAACATACACATTTTCATTGTACATTCAAGAAATGTATATCAAAACATACCCATTTTCATTGTACATTCAAGAAATGTACATCAAAACATACACATTTTCATTGTACATTCAAGAAATGTACATCAAAACATACACATTTTCATTGCACATTCAAGGAATGTACATCAAAACATACACATTTTCATTGTACATTCAAGAAATGTACATGAAAACACACACATTTTCAGTGTACATTCAAGAAATGTATGTCAAAACATACACATTTTCAGTGTACATTCAAGAATTGTACATCAAAACATACAAATTTTCATTGTACATACAAGAAATGTACATCAAAACATACACATTTTCATTGTACATTAAAGAAATGTACATCAAAACCTACACATTTTCAGTGTACATTCAAGAAATGTACATCAAAACATACACATTTTCATTGTACACTCAAGAAATGTACATCAAAACATACACATTTTCAGTGTACATTCATAAAATGTACATCAAAACATACACATTTTCATTGTATATACCAGAAATGTACATCAAAACATACACATTTTCATTGTATATATAAGAAATATACATCAAAACATACACATTTTCAGTGTACATTCAAGAACTGTACATCAAAACATATACATTTTCATTGTATATACAAGAAATGTACATCAAAACATACACATTTTCAGTGTACATTCAAGAAATGTACATGAAAACATATACATTTTCATTGTACATTCAAGAAATGTATATCAAAACACACACATTTTCAGATTACATTCAAGAAATGTACATCAAAACATACACATTTTCATTGTACATTCAAGAAATGTACATCAAAACATACACATTTTCATTGTACATTCAAGAAATGTACATCAAAACATAAACATTTTCATTGTACATTCAAGGAATGTACATCAAAACATACACATTTTCATTGTACATTCAAGAAATGTACATCGAAACACACACATTTTCAGTGTACATTCAAGAAATGTATATCAAAACATACACATTTTCAGTGTACATTCAAGAAATGTACATCAAAACATACAAATTTTCATTGTATATACAAGAAATGTACATCAAAACATACAAATTTTCATTGTACATTAAAGAAATGTACATCGAAACCTACACATTTTCAGTGTACATTCAAGAAATGTACATCAAAACATACACATTTTCATTGTACACTCAAGAAATGTACATCAAAACATACACATTTTCAGTGTACATTCAAGAAATGTAGATTTAAACATACACATTTTCATTGTACATTCAAGAAATGTACATCAAAACATACACACTTTCATTGTACATTCAAGAAATGTAGATTTAAACATACACATTTTCAGTGTGCATTCAAGAAATATACATCAAAACATACACATTTTCATTGTACATTCAAGAAATGTACATCAAAACATACACATTCTCATTGTACATTCAAGAAATGTACATCAAAACATACACATTTTCATTGTACACTCAAGAAATGGACATCAAAACATACAAATTTTCATTGTACACTCAAGAATTGTACATCAAAACATACACATTTTCATTGTACATTCAAGAAATGTACATCAAAACATACACATTTTCATTGTACATTCAAGAAATGTAGATTTAAACATACACATTTTCAGTGTACATTCAAGAAATATACATCAAAACATACACATTTTCATTGTACATTCAAGAAATGTACATCAAAACATACACATTCTCATTGTACATTCAAGAAATGTACATCAAAACATACACATTTTCATTGTACACTCAAGAAATGTACATCAAAACATACAAATTTTCATTGTACACTCAAGAAATGTACATCAAAACATACACATTTTCATTGTACATTCAAGAAATGTATATCAAAGCATACCCATTTTCATTGTACATTCAAGAAATGTACATCAAAACATACACATTTTCATTGTACATTCAAGAAATGTACATCAAAACATACACATTTTCATTGTACACTCAAGAAATGTACATCAAAACATACACATTTTCAGTGTACATTCAAGAAATGTACATCAACACATACACATTTTGATTTTACGTTCCAGAAATGTACATCAAAACATACACATTTTCAGTGTACATTCAAGAAATGTTTATCAAAAAATACACATTTTCAGTGTACATTCAAGAAATGTACATCAAAGCAAACACGTTTTCATTGTACACTAAAGAAATGTACATCAAAACATACTCATTTTCATTGTACATTCAAGAAATGCACATCAAAACATACACATTTTCATTGTACATTCAAGAAATATACATCAAAACATACACATTTTCATTGTACATTCAAGAAATGTACATCAAAACATACACATTCTCATTGTACATTCAAGAAATGTACATCAAAACATACACATTTTGATTGTACACTCAAGAAATGTACATCAAAACATACACATTTTCATTGTACACTCAAGAAATGTACTTCAAAACATACACATTTTCAGTGTACATTCAAGAAATGTATATCAAAACATACACATTTTCATTGTACATTCAATAAATGTACATCAAAACATACACATCTTCATTGTACATTCAAGAAATATACATCAAAACATACACATTTTCATTGTACATTCAAGAAATGTACATCAAAACATACACATTTTCATTGTACACTCAAGAAATGTACATCAAAACGTACACATTTTCAGTGTACATTCGAGAAATGTAGATTTAAACATACACATTTTCATTGTACATTCAAGAAATGTACATCAAAACATACACATTTTCATTGTACACTCAAGAAATGTACATCAAAACATACACATTTTCATTGTACACTCAAGAAATGTACATCAAAACATACACATTTTCAGTGTACATTCATAAAATGTACATCAAAACATATACATTTTCATTGTATATACAAGAGATGTACATCAAAACATACACATTTTCAGTGTACATTCAAGAAATGTACATGAAAACATATACATTTTCATTGTACATTAAAGAAATGTACATCAAAACATATACATTTTCATTGTATATACAAGAAATGTACATCAAAACATACACATTTTCAGTGTACATTCAAGAAATGTATAACAAAAGATACACATTTTCAGTGTACATTCAAGAAATGTACATCAAAACAAACACATTTTCATTGTACACTAAAGAAATGTACATCAAAACATACACATTTTCATTGTACATTCAAGAAATATACATCAAAACATACACATCTTCATTGTACATTCAAGAAATGTAAATCAAAACATACACATTTTCATTGTACATTCAAGAAATGTACATCAAAACATACACATTTTCATTGTACACTCAAGAAATGTTCATCAAAACATACACATTTTCATTGTACATTCAAGAAATGTACATCAAAACATACACATTTTCATTGTACACTCAAGAAATGTACTTCAAAACATACACATTTTCAGTGTACATTCAAGAAATGTATATCAAAACATACACATCTTCATTGTACATTCAAGAAATGTACATCAAAACATACACATTTTCATTGTACACTCAAGAAATGTACATCAAAACATACACATTTTCAGTGTACATTCAAGAAATGTACATTTAAACATACACATTTTCATTGTACATTCAAGAAATGTACATCAAAACATACACATTTTCATTGTACATTCTAGAAATATACATCAAAACATACACATTTTCATTGTATATACATGAAATGTACATCAAAACATATACATTTTCATTGTACATTCAAGAAATATACATCAAAACATACACATTTTCATTGTACATTCAAGAAATGTACATCAAAACATACACATTCTCATTGTACATTCAAGAAATGTACATCAAAACATACACATTTTCATTGTACACTCAAGAAATGTACATCAAAACATACAAATTTTCATTGTACACTCAAGAAATGTACATCAAAACATACACATTTTCATTGTACATTCAAGAAATGTATATCAAAACATACCCATTTTCATTGTACATTCAAGAAATGTACATCAAAACATACACATTTTCATTGTACATTCAAGAAATGTACATCAAAACATACACATTTTCATTGCACATTCAAGGAATGTACATCAAAACATACACATTTTCATTGTACATTCAAGAAATGTACATGAAAACACACACATTTTCAGTGTACATTCAAGAAATGTATGTCAAAACATACACATTTTCAGTGTACATTCAAGAATTGTACATCAAAACATACAAATTTTCATTGTACATACAAGAAATGTACATCAAAACATACACATTTTCATTGTACATTAAAGAAATGTACATCAAAACCTACACATTTTCAGTGTACATTCAAGAAATGTACATCAAAACATACACATTTTCATTGTATATACCAGAAATGTACATCAAAACATACACATTTTCATTGTATATATAAGAAATATACATCAAAACATACACATTTTCAGTGTACATTCAAGAACTGTACATCAAAACATATACATTTTCATTGTATATACAAGAAATGTACATCAAAACATACACATTTTCAGTGTACATTCAAGAAATGTACATGAAAACATATACATTTTCATTGTACATTCAAGAAATGTATATCAAAACACACACATTTTCAGATTACATTCAAGAAATGTACATCAAAACATACACATTTTCATTGTACATTCAAGAAATGTACATCAAAACATACACATTTTCATTGTACATTCAAGAAATGTACATCAAAACATAAACATTTTCATTGTACATTCAAGGAATGTACATCAAAACATACACATTTTCATTGTACATTCAAGAAATGTACATCGAAACACACACATTTTCAGTGTACATTCAAGAAATGTATATCAAAACATACACATTTTCAGTGTACATTCAAGAAATGTACATCAAAACATACAAATTTTCATTGTACATTAAAGAAATGTACATCGAAACCTACACATTTTCAGTGTACATTCAAGAAATGTACATCAAAACATACACATTTTCATTGTACACTCAAGAAATGTACATCAAAACATACACATTTTCAGTGTACATTCAAGAAATGTAGATTTAAACATACACATTTTCATTGTACATTCAAGAAATGTACATCAAAACATACACACTTTCATTGTACATTCAAGAAATGTAGATTTAAACATACACATTTTCAGTGTGCATTCAAGAAATATACATCAAAACATACACATTTTCATTGTACATTCAAGAAATGTACATCAAAACATACACATTCTCATTGTACATTCAAGAAATGTACATCAAAACATACACATTTTCATTGTACACTCAAGAAATGGACATCAAAACATACAAATTTTCATTGTACACTCAAGAATTGTACATCAAAACATACACATTTTCATTGTACATTCAAGAAATGTACATCAAAACATACACATTTTCATTGTACATTCAAGAAATGTAGATTTAAACATACACATTTTCAGTGTACATTCAAGAAATATACATCAAAACATACACATTTTCATTGTACATTCAAGAAATGTACATCAAAACATACACATTCTCATTGTACATTCAAGAAATGTACATCAAAACATACACATTTTCATTGTACACTCAAGAAATGTACATCAAAACATACAAATTTTCATTGTACACTCAAGAAATGTACATCAAAACATACACATTTTCATTGTACATTCAAGAAATGTATATCAAAGCATACCCATTTTCATTGTACATTCAAGAAATGTACATCAAAACATACACATTTTCATTGTACATTCAAGAAATGTACATCAAAACATACACATTTTCATTGTACACTCAAGAAATGTACATCAAAACATACACATTTTCAGTGTACATTCAAGAAATGTACATCAACACATACACATTTTGATTTTACGTTCCAGAAATGTACATCAAAACATACACATTTTCAGTGTACATTCAAGAAATGTTTATCAAAAAATACACATTTTCAGTGTACATTCAAGAAATGTACATCAAAGCAAACACGTTTTCATTGTACACTAAAGAAATGTACATCAAAACATACTCATTTTCATTGTACATTCAAGAAATGCACATCAAAACATACACATTTTCATTGTACATTCAAGAAATATACATCAAAACATACACATTTTCATTGTACATTCAAGAAATGTACATCAAAACATACACATTCTCATTGTACATTCAAGAAATGTACATCAAAACATACACATTTTGATTGTACACTCAAGAAATGTACATCAAAACATACACATTTTCATTGTACACTCAAGAAATGTACTTCAAAACATACACATTTTCAGTGTACATTCAAGAAATGTATATCAAAACATACACATTTTCATTGTACATTCAATAAATGTACATCAAAACATACACATCTTCATTGTACATTCAAGAAATATACATCAAAACATACACATTTTCATTGTACATTCAAGAAATGTACATCAAAACATACACATTTTCATTGTACACTCAAGAAATGTACATCAAAACGTACACATTTTCAGTGTACATTCGAGAAATGTAGATTTAAACATACACATTTTCATTGTACATTCAAGAAATGTACATCAAAACATACACATTTTCATTGTACATTCAAGAAATGTAGATTTAAACATACACATTTTCAGTGTACATTCAAGAAATATACATCAAAACATACACATTTTCATTGTACATTCAAGAAATGTACATCAAAACATATACATTCTCATTGTACATTCAAGAAATGTACATCAAAACATACACATTTTCATTGTACACTCAAGAAATGTACATCAAAACATACAAATTTTCATTGTACACTCAAGAAATGTACATCAAAACATACACATTTTCATTGTACATTCAAGAAATGTACATCAAAACATACACATTTTCATTGTACATTCAAGAAATGTAGATTTAAACATACACATTTTCAGTGTACATTCAAGAAATATACATCAAAACATACACATTTTCATTGTACATTCAAGAAATGTACATCAAAACATACACATTCTCATTGTACATTCAAGAAATGTACATCAAAACATACACATTTTCATTGTACACTCAAGAAATGTACATCAAAACATACAAATTTTCATTGTACACTCAAGAAATGTACATCAAAACATACACATTTTCATTGTACATTCAAGAAATGTATATCAAAACATACCCATTTTCATTGTACATTCAAGAAATGTACATCAAAACATACACATTTTCATTGTACATTCAAGAAATGTACATCAAAACATACACATTTTCATTGTACACTCAAGAAATGTACATCAAAACATACACATTTTCAGTGTACATTCAAGAAATGTACATCAACACATACACATTTTGGTTTTACGTTCCAGAAATGTACATCAAAACATACACATTTTCAGTGTACATTCAAGAAATGTATATCAAAAAATACACGTTTTCAGTGTACATTCAGGAACTGTACATCAAAGCAAACACATTTTCATTGTACACTAAAGAAATGTACATCAAAACATACACATTTTCATTGTACATTCAAGAAATATACATCAAAACATACACATTTTCATTGTACATTCAAGAAATGTACATCAAAGCATACACATTCTCATTGTACATTCAAGAAATGTACATCAAAACATACACATTTTGATTGTACACTCAAGAAATGTACATCAAAACATACACATTTTCATTGTACACTCAAGAAATGTACATCAAAACATACACATTTTCATTGTACATTCAAGAAATGTATATCAAAACATACACATTTTCATTGTACATTCAAGAAATATACATCAAAACATACAAATTTTCATTGTACATTCAAGAAATGTACATCAAAACATACACATTTTCATTGTACATTCAAAGAATGTACATCAAAACATACACATTTTCATGGTACATTCAAGAAATGTACATCAAAACACACACATTTTCAGTGTACATTCAAGAAATGTATATAAACATACACATTTTCAGTGTACATTCAAGAAATGTACATCAAAAGATACAAATTTTCATTGTATATACAAGAAATGTACATCAAAACATACACATTTTCATTGTACATTAAAGAAATGTACATCAAAACCTACACATTTTCAGTGTACATTCAAGAAATGTACATCAAAACATACACATTTTCATTGTACACTCAAGAAATGTACATTAAAACATACACATTTTCAGTGTACATTCAAGAAATGTACATCAAAACATACACATTTTCATTGTATATACCAGAAATGTACATCAAAACATACACATTTTCATTGTATATACAAGAAATGTACATCAAAACATACACATTTTAGGTGTACATTCAAGAAATGTACCTCAAAACATATACATTTTCATTGTATATACAAGAGATGTACATCAAAACATACACATTTTCAGTGTACATTCAAGAAATGTACATGAAAACATATACATTTTCATTGTACATTAAAGAAATGTACATCAAAACATATACATTTTCATTGCATATACAAGAAATGTACATCAAAACATACACATTTTCAGTGTACATTCAAGAAATGTATAACAAAAGATACACATTTTCAGTGTACATTCAAGAAATGTACATCAAAACAAACACATTTTCATTGTACACTAAAGAAATGTACATCAAAACATACACATTTTCATTGTACATTCAAGAAATATACATCAAAACATACACATCTTCATTGTACATTCAAGAAATGTAAATCAAAACATACACATTTTCATTGTACACTCAAGAAATGTACATCAAAACATACACATTTTCATTGTACATTCAAGAAATGTACATCAAAACATACACATTTTCATTGTACACTCAAGAAATGTTCATCAAAACATACACATTTTCATTGTACATTCAAGAAATGTACATCAAAACATACACATTTTCATTGTACACTCAAGAAATGTACTTCAAAACATACACATTTTCAGTGTACATTCAAGAAATGTATATCAAAACATACACATTTTCATTGTACATTCAAGAAATGTACATCAAAACATACACATCTTCATTGTACATTCAAGAAATATACATCAAAACATACACATCTTCATTGTACATTCAAGAAATGTACATCAAAACATACACATTTTCATTGTACACTCAAGAAATGTACATCAAAACATACACATTTTCAGTGTACATTCAAGAAATGTACATTTAAACATACACATTTTCATTGTACATTCAAGAAATGTACATCAAAACATACACATTTTCATTGTACATTCTAGAAATATACATCAAAACATACACATTTTCATTGTATATACATGAAATGTACATCAAAACATATACATTTTCATTGTACATTCAAGAAATATACATCAAAACATTCACATTTTCATTGTACATTCAAGAAATGTACATCAAAACATACACATTCTCATTGTACATTCAAGAAATGTACATCAAAACATACACATTTTCATTGTACACTCAAGAAATGTACATCAAAACATACAAATTTTCATTGTACACTCAAGAAATGTACATCAAAACATACACATTTTCATTGTACATTCAAGAAATGTATATCAAAACATACCCATTTTCATTGTACATTCAAGAAATGTACATCAAAACATACACATTTTCATTGTACATTCAAGAAATGTACATCAAAACATACACATTTTCATTGTACATTCAAGGAATGTACATCAAAACATACACATTTTCATTGTACATTCAAGAAATGTATATCAAAACATACACATTTTCATTGTACATTCAAGAAATGTACATCAAAACATACAAATTTTCATTGTACATTCAAGAAATATACATCAAAACATACAAATTTTCATTGTACATTCAAGAAATGTACATCAAAACATACACATTTTCATTGTACATTCAAAGAATGTACATCAAAACATACACATTTTCATGGTACATTCAAGAAATGTACATCAAAACACACACATTTTCAGTGTACATTCAAGAAATGTATATAAACATACACATTTTCAGTGTACATTCAAGAAATGTACATCAAAAGATACAAATTTTCATTGTATATACAAGAAATGTACATCAAAACATACACATTTTCATTGTACATTAAAGAAATGTACATCAAAACCTACACATTTTCAGTGTACATTCAAGAAATGTACATCAAAACATACACATTTTCATTGTACACTCAAGAAATGTACATTAAAACATACACATTTTCAGTGTACATTCAAGAAATGTACATCAAAACATACACATTTTCATTGTATATACCAGAAATGTACATCAAAACATACACATTTTCATTGTATATACAAGAAATGTACATCAAAACATACACATTTTAGGTGTACATTCAAGAAATGTACCTCAAAACATATACATTTTCATTGTATATACAAGAGATGTACATCAAAACATACACATTTTCAGTGTACATTCAAGAAATGTACATGAAAACATATACATTTTCATTGTACATTAAAGAAATGTACATCAAAACATATACATTTTCATTGCATATACAAGAAATGTACATCAAAACATACACATTTTCAGTGTACATTCAAGAAATGTATAACAAAAGATACACATTTTCAGTGTACATTCAAGAAATGTACATCAAAACAAACACATTTTCATTGTACACTAAAGAAATGTACATCAAAACATACACATTTTCATTGTACATTCAAGAAATATACATCAAAACATACACATCTTCATTGTACATTCAAGAAATGTAAATCAAAACATACACATTTTCATTGTACACTCAAGAAATGTACATCAAAACATACACATTTTCATTGTACATTCAAGAAATGTACATCAAAACATACACATTTTCATTGTACACTCAAGAAATGTTCATCAAAACATACACATTTTCATTGTACATTCAAGAAATGTACATCAAAACATACACATTTTCATTGTACACTCAAGAAATGTACTTCAAAACATACACATTTTCAGTGTACATTCAAGAAATGTATATCAAAACATACACATTTTCATTGTACATTCAAGAAATGTACATCAAAACATACACATCTTCATTGTACATTCAAGAAATATACATCAAAACATACACATCTTCATTGTACATTCAAGAAATGTACATCAAAACATACACATTTTCATTGTACACTCAAGAAATGTACATCAAAACATACACATTTTCAGTGTACATTCAAGAAATGTACATTTAAACATACACATTTTCATTGTACATTCAAGAAATGTACATCAAAACATACACATTTTCATTGTACATTCTAGAAATATACATCAAAACATACACATTTTCATTGTATATACATGAAATGTACATCAAAACATATACATTTTCATTGTACATTCAAGAAATATACATCAAAACATACACATTTTCATTGTACATTCAAGAAATGTACATCAAAACATACACATTCTCATTGTACATTCAAGAAATGTACATCAAAACATACACATTTTCATTGTACACTCAAGAAATGTACATCAAAACATACAAATTTTCATTGTACACTCAAGAAATGTACCTCAAAACATACACATTTTCATTGTACATTCAAGAAATGTATATCAAAACATACCCATTTTCATTGTACATTCAAGAAATGTACATCAAAACATACACATTTTCATTGTACATTCAAGAAATGTACATCAAAACATACACATTTTCATTGTACATTCAAGGAATGTACATCAAAACATACACATTTTCATTGTACATTCAAGAAATGTATATCAAAACATACACATTTTCATTGTACATTCAAGAAATGTACATCAAAACATACAAATTTTCATTGTACATTCAAGAAATGTACATCAAAACATACACATTTTCATTGTACATTCAAAGAATGTACATCAAAACATACACATTTTCATTGTACATTCAAGAAATGTACATCAAAACACACACATTTTCAGTGTACATTCAAGAAATGTATATCAAAACATACACATTTTCAGTGTACATTCAAGAAATGTACATCAAAAGATACAAATTTTCATTGTATATACAAGAAATGTACATCAAAACATACACATTTTCATTGTACATTAAAGAAATGTACATCAAAACCTACACATTTTCAGTGTACATTCAAGAAATGTACATCAAAACATACACATTTTCACTGTACACTCAAGAAATGTACATCAAAACATACACATTTTCAGTGTACATTCAAGAAATGTACATCAAAACATACACATTTTCATTGTATATACCAGAAATGTACATCAAAACATACACATTTTCATTGTATATACAAGAAATGTACATCAAAACATACACATTTTAGGTGTACATTCAAGAAATGTACCTCAAAACATATACATTTTCATTGTATATACAAGAAATGTACATCAAAACATACACATTTTCAGTGTACATTCAAGAAATGTACATGAAAACATATACATTTTCATTGTACATTCAAGAAATGTATATCAAAACATACACATTTTCAGATTACATTCAAGAAATGTACATCAAAACATACACATTTTCATTGTACATTCATGAAATGTACATCAAATCATATACATTTTCATTGTATATACAAGAAATGTACATCAAAACATACACATTTTCAGTGTACATTCAAGAAATGTATAACAAAAGATACACATTTTCAGTGTACATTCAAGAAATGTACATCAAAACAAACACATTTTCATTGTACACTAAAGAAATGTACATCAAAACATACACATTTTCATTGTACATTCAAGAAATATACATCAAAACATACACATCTTCATTGTACATTCAAGAAATGTACATCAAAACATACACATTTTCATTGTACACTCAAGAAATGTACATCAAAACATACACATTTTCATTGTACATTCAAGAAATGTACATCAAAACATACACATTTTCATCGTACACTCAAGAAATGTTCATCAAAACATACACATTTTCATTGTACATTCAAGAAATGTACATCAAAACATACACATTTTCATTGTACACTCAAGAAATGTACTTCAAAACATACACATTTTCAGTGTACATTCAAGAAATGTATATCAAAACATACACATCTTCATTGTACATTCAAGAAATATACATCAAAACATACACATCTTCATTGTACATTCAAGAAATATACATCAAAACATACACATTCTCATTGTACATTCAAGAAATGTACATCAAAACATACACATTTTGATTGTACACTCAAGAAATGTACATCAAAACATACACATTTTCATTGTACACTCAAGAAATGTACATCAAAACATACACATTTTCATTGTACATTCAAGAAATGTATATCAAAACATACACATTTTCATTGTACATTCAAGAAATATACATCAAAACATACAAATTTTCATTGTACATTCAAGAAATGTACATCAAAACATACACATTTTCATTGTACATTCAAAGAATGTACATCAAAACATACACATTTTCATTGTACATTCAAGAAATGTACATCAAAACACACACATTTTCAGTGTACATTCAAGAAATGTATATAAACATACACATTTTCAGTGTACATTCAAGAAATGTACATCAAAAGATACAAATTTTCATTGTATATACAAGAAATGTACATCAAAACATACACATTTTCATTGTACATTAAAGAAATGTACATCAAAACCTACACATTTTCAGTGTACATTCAAGAAATGTACATCAAAACATACACATTTTCATTGTACACTCAAGAAATGTACATCAAAACATACACATTTTCAGTGTACATTCAAGAAATGTACATCAAAACATACACATTTTCATTGTATATACCAGAAATGTACATCAAAACATACACATTTTCATTGTATATACAAGAAATGTACATCAAAACATACACATTTTAGGTGTACATTCAAGAAATGTACCTCAAAACATATACATTTTCATTGTATATACAAGAGATGTACATCAAAACATACACATTTTCAGTGTACATTCAAGAAATGTACATGAAAACATATACATTTTCATTGTACATTAAAGAAATGTACATCAAAACATATACATTTTCATTGTATATACAAGAAATGTACATCAAAACATACACATTTTCAGTGTACATTCAAGAAATGTATAACAAAAGATACACATTTTCAGTGTACATTCAAGAAATGTACATCAAAACAAACACATTTTCATTGTACACTAAAGAAATGTACATCAAAACATACACATTTTCATTGTACATTCAAGAAATATACATCAAAACATACACATCTTCATTGTACATTCAAGAAATGTAAATCAAAACATACACATTTTCATTGTACACTCAAGAAATGTACATCAAAACATACACATTTTCATTGTACATTCAAGAAATGTACATCAAAACATACACATTTTCATTGTACACTCAAGAAATGTTCATCAAAACATACACATTTTCATTGTACATTAAAGAAATGTACATCAAAACATACAAATTTTCATTGTACATTCAAGAAATGTACATCAAAACATACACATTTTCATTGTACATTCAAAGAATGTACATCAAAACATACACATTTTCATTGTACATTCAAGAAATGTACATCAAAACACACACATTTTCAGTGTACATTCAAGAAATGTATATCAAAACATACACATTTTCAGTGTACATTCAAGAAATGTACATCAAAAGATACAAATTTTCATTGTACATTAAAGAAATGTACATCAAAACCTACACATTTTCAGTGTACATTCAAGAAATGTACATCAAAACATACACATTTTCATTGTATATACCAGAAATGTACATCAAAACATACACATTATCATTGTATATACAAGAAATGTACATCAAAACATACACATTTTAGGTGTACATTCAAGAAATGTACCTCAAAACATATACATTTTCATTGTATATACAAGAAATGTACTTCAAAACATACACATTTTCAGTGTACATTCAAGAAATGTACATGAAAACATATACATTTTCATTGTACATTCAAGAAATGTATATCAAAACATACACATTTTCAGATTACATTCAAGAAATGTACATCAAAACATACACATTTTCATTGTACATTCAAGAAATGTACATCAAATCATATACATTTTCATTGTATATACAAGAAATGTACATCAAAACATACACATTTTCAGTGTACATTCAAGAAATGTATAACAAAAAAATACACATTTTCAGTGTACATTCAAGAAATGTACATCAAAACAAACACATTTTCATTGTACACTAAAGAAATGTACATCAAAACATACACATTTTCATTGTACATTCAAGAAATATACATCAAAACATACACATCTTCATTGTACATTCAAGAAATGTACATCAAAACATACACATTTTCATTGTACACTCAAGAAATGTACATCAAAACATACACATTTTCAGTGTACATTCAAGAAATGTACATGAAAACATATACATTTTCATTGTACATTCAAGAAATGTATATCAAAACATACACATTTTCAGATTACATTCAAGAAATGTACATCAAAACATACACATCTTCATTGTACATTCAAGAAATATACATCAAAACATACACATCTTCATTGTACATTCAAGAAATGTACATCAAAACATACACATTTTCATTGTACACTCAAGAAATGTACATCAAAACATACACATTTTCAGTGTACATTCAAGAAATGTACATTTAAACATACACATTTTCATTGTACATTCAAGAAATGTACATCAAAACATACACATTTTCATTGTACACTCAAGAAATGTACATCAAAACATACACATTTTCATTGTACATTCAAGAAATGTACATCAAAACATACACATTTTCATCGTACACTCAAGAAATGTTCATCAAAACATACACATTTTCATTGTACATTCAAGAAATGTACATCAAAACATACACATTTTCATTGTACACTCAAGAAATGTACTTCAAAACATACACATTTTCAGTGTACATTCAAGAAATGTATATCAAAACATACACATCTTCATTGTACATTCAAGAAATATACATCAAAACATACACATCTTCATTGTACATTCAAGAAATATACATCAAAACATACACATTCTCATTGTACATTCAAGAAATGTACATCAAAACATACACATTTTGATTGTACACTCAAGAAATGTACATCAAAACATACACATTTTCATTGTACACTCAAGAAATGTACATCAAAACATACACATTTTCATTGTACATTCAAGAAATGTATATCAAAACATACACATTTTCATTGTACATTCAAGAAATATACATCAAAACATACAAATTTTCATTGTACATTCAAGAAATGTACATCAAAACATACACATTTTCATTGTACATTCAAAGAATGTACATCAAAACATACACATTTTCATTGTACATTCAAGAAATGTACATCAAAACACACACATTTTCAGTGTACATTCAAGAAATGTATATAAACATACACATTTTCAGTGTACATTCAAGAAATGTACATCAAAAGATACAAATTTTCATTGTATATACAAGAAATGTACATCAAAACATACACATTTTCATTGTACATTAAAGAAATGTACATCAAAACCTACACATTTTCAGTGTACATTCAAGAAATGTACATCAAAACATACACATTTTCATTGTACACTCAAGAAATGTACATCAAAACATACACATTTTCAGTGTACATTCAAGAAATGTACATCAAAACATACACATTTTCATTGTATATACCAGAAATGTACATCAAAACATACACATTTTCATTGTATATACAAGAAATGTACATCAAAACATACACATTTTAGGTGTACATTCAAGAAATGTACCTCAAAACATATACATTTTCATTGTATATACAAGAGATGTACATCAAAACATACACATTTTCAGTGTACATTCAAGAAATGTACATGAAAACATATACATTTTCATTGTACATTAAAGAAATGTACATCAAAACATATACATTTTCATTGTATATACAAGAAATGTACATCAAAACATACACATTTTCAGTGTACATTCAAGAAATGTATAACAAAAGATACACATTTTCAGTGTACATTCAAGAAATGTACATCAAAACAAACACATTTTCATTGTACACTAAAGAAATGTACATCAAAACATACACATTTTCATTGTACATTCAAGAAATATACATCAAAACATACACATCTTCATTGTACATTCAAGAAATGTAAATCAAAACATACACATTTTCATTGTACACTCAAGAAATGTACATCAAAACATACACATTTTCATTGTACATTCAAGAAATGTACATCAAAACATACACATTTTCATTGTACACTCAAGAAATGTTCATCAAAACATACACATTTTCATTGTACATTAAAGAAATGTACATCAAAACATACAAATTTTCATTGTACATTCAAGAAATGTACATCAAAACATACACATTTTCATTGTACATTCAAAGAATGTACATCAAAACATACACATTTTCATTGTACATTCAAGAAATGTACATCAAAACACACACATTTTCAGTGTACATTCAAGAAATGTATATCAAAACATACACATTTTCAGTGTACATTCAAGAAATGTACATCAAAAGATACAAATTTTCATTGTACATTAAAGAAATGTACATCAAAACCTACACATTTTCAGTGTACATTCAAGAAATGTACATCAAAACATACACATTTTCATTGTATATACCAGAAATGTACATCAAAACATACACATTATCATTGTATATACAAGAAATGTACATCAAAACATACACATTTTAGGTGTACATTCAAGAAATGTACCTCAAAACATATACATTTTCATTGTATATACAAGAAATGTACTTCAAAACATACACATTTTCAGTGTACATTCAAGAAATGTACATGAAAACATATACATTTTCATTGTACATTCAAGAAATGTATATCAAAACATACACATTTTCAGATTACATTCAAGAAATGTACATCAAAACATACACATTTTCATTGTACATTCAAGAAATGTACATCAAATCATATACATTTTCATTGTATATACAAGAAATGTACATCAAAACATACACATTTTCAGTGTACATTCAAGAAATGTATAACAAAAAAATACACATTTTCAGTGTACATTCAAGAAATGTACATCAAAACAAACACATTTTCATTGTACACTAAAGAAATGTACATCAAAACATACACATTTTCATTGTACATTCAAGAAATATACATCAAAACATACACATCTTCATTGTACATTCAAGAAATGTACATCAAAACATACACATTTTCATTGTACACTCAAGAAATGTACATCAAAACATACAAATTTTCATTGTACACTCAAGAAATGTAGATTTAAACATACACATTTTCAGTGTACATTCAAGAAATATACATCAAAACATACACATTTTCATTGTACATTCAAGAAATGTACATCAAAACATACACATTCTCATTGTACATTAAGGAAATGTACATCAAAACATACACATTTTCATTGTACACTCAAGAAATGTACATCAAAACATACAAATTTTCATTGTACACTCAAGAAATGTACATCAAAACATACACATTTTCATTGTGCATTCAAGAAATGTACATCAAAACATACACATTTTCATTGTACATTCAAGAAATGTAGATTTAAACATACACATTTTCAGTGTACATTCAAGAAATATACATCAAAACATACACATTTTCATTGTACATTCAAGAAATGTACATCAAAACATACACATTCTCATTGTACATTCAAGAAATGTACATCAAAACATACACATTTTCATTGTACACTCAAGAAATGTACATCAAAACATACAAATTTTCATTGTACACTCAAGAAATGTACATCAAAACATACACATTTTCATTGTACATTCAAGAAATGTACATCAAAACATACACATTTTCATTGTACATTCAAGAAATGTAGATTTAAACATACACATTTTCAGTGTACATTCAAGAAATATACATCAAAACATACACATTTTCATTGTACATTCAAGAAATGTACATCAAAACATACACATTCTCATTGTACATTCAAGAAATGTACATCAAAACATACACATTTTCATTGTACACTCAAGAAATGTACATCAAAACATACAAATTTTCATTGTACACTCAAGAAATGTACATCAAAACATACACATTTTCATTGTACATTCAAGAAATGTATATCAAAACATACCCATTTTCATTGTACATTCAAGAAATGTACATCAAAACATACACATTTTCATTGTACATTCAAGAAATGTACATCAAAACATACACATTTTCATTGTACACTCAAGAAATGTACATCAAAACATACACATTTTCAGTGTACATTCAAGAAATGTACATCAACACATACACATTTTGATTTTACGTTCCAGAAATGTACATCAAAACATACACATTTTCAGTGTACATTCAAGAAATGTATATCAAAAAATACACATTTTCAGTGTACATTCAAGAAATGTACATCAAAGCAAACACATTTTCATTGTACACTAAAGAAATGTACATCAAAACATACACATTTTCATTGTACATTCAAGAAATGCACATCAAAACATACACATTTCATTGTACATTCAAGAAATATACATCAAAACATACACATTTTCATTGTACATTCAAGAAATGTACATCAAAACATACACATTCTCATTGTACATTCAAGAAATGTACATCAAAACATACACATTTTGATTGTACACTCAAGAAATGTACATCAAAACATTCACATTTTCATTGTACACTCAAGAAATGTACATCAAAACATACACATTTTCATTGTACATGCAAGAAATGTATATCAAAACATACACATTTTCATTGTACATTCAAGAAATATACATCAAAACATACAAATTTTCATTGTACATTCAAGAAATGTACATCAAAACATACACATTTTCATTGTACATTCAAAGAATGTACATCAAAACATACACATTTTCATTGTACATTCAAGAAATGTACATCAAAACACACACATTTTCAGTGTACATTCAAGAAATGTATATAAACATACACATTTTCAGTGTACATTCAAGAAATGTACATCAAAAGATACAAATTTTCATTGTATATACAAGAAATGTACATCAAAACATACACATTTTCATTGTACATTAAAGAAATGTACATCAAAACCTACACATTTTCAGTGTACATTCAAGAAATGTACATCAAAACATACACATTTTCATTGTACACTCAAGAAATGTACATCAAAACATACACATTTTCAGTGTACATTCAAGAAATGTACATCAAAACATACACATTTTCATTGTATATACCAGAAATGTACATCAAAACATACACATTTTCATTGTATATACAAGAAATGTACATCAAAACATACACATTTTAGGTGTACATTCAAGAAATGTACCTCAAAACATATACATTTTCATTGTATATACAAGAGATGTACATCAAAACATACACATTTTCAGTGTACATTCAAGAAATGTACATGAAAACATATACATTTTCATTGTACATTAAAGAAATGTACATCAAAACATATACATTTTCATTGTATATACAAGAAATGTACATCAAAACATACACATTTTCAGTGTACATTCAAGAAATGTATAACAAAGGATACACATTTTCAGTGTACATTCAAGAAATGTACATCAAAACAAACACATTTTCATTGTACACTAAAGAAATGTACATCAAAACATACACATTTTCATTGTACATTCAAGAAATATACATCAAAACATACACATCTTCATTGTACATTCAAGAAATGTAAATCAAAACATACACATTTTCATTGTACACTCAAGAAATGTACATCAAAACATACACATTTTCATTGTACATTCAAGAAATGTACATCAAAACATACACATTTTCATTGTATATACCAGAAATGTACATCAAAACATACACATTTTCATTGTATATACAAGAAATGTACATCAAAACATACACATTTTAGGTGTACATTCAAGAAATGTACCTCAAAACATATACATTTTCATTGTATATACAAGAAATATACATCAAAACATACACATCTTCATTGTACATTCAAGAAATGTACATCAAAACATACACATTTTCATTGTACACTCAAGAAATGTACATCAAAACATACACATTTTCAGTGTACATTCAAGAAATGTACATTTAAACATACACATTTTCATTGTACATTCAAGAAATGTACATCAAAACATACACATTTTCATTGTACACTCAAGAAATGTACATCAAAACATACACATTTTCATTGTACATTCAAGAAATGTACATCAAAACATACACATTTTCATCGTACACTCAAGAAATGTTCATCAAAACATACACATTTTCATTGTACATTCAAGAAATGTACATCAAAACATACACATTTTCATTGTACACTCAAGAAATGTACTTCAAAACATACACATTTTCAGTGTACATTCAAGAAATGTATATCAAAACATACACATCTTCATTGTACATTCAAGAAATATACATCAAAACATACACATCTTCATTGTACATTCAAGAAATATACATCAAAACATACACATTCTCATTGTACATTCAAGAAATGTACATCAAAACATACACATTTTGATTGTACACTCAAGAAATGTACATCAAAACATACACATTTTCATTGTACACTCAAGAAATGTACATCAAAACATACACATTTTCATTGTACATTCAAGAAATGTATATCAAAACATACACATTTTCATTGTACATTCAAGAAATATACATCAAAACATACAAATTTTCATTGTACATTCAAGAAATGTACATCAAAACATACACATTTTCATTGTACATTCAAAGAATGTACATCAAAACATACACATTTTCATTGTACATTCAAGAAATGTACATCAAAACACACACATTTTCAGTGTACATTCAAGAAATGTATATAAACATACACATTTTCAGTGTACATTCAAGAAATGTACATCAAAAGATACAAATTTTCATTGTATATACAAGAAATGTACATCAAAACATACACATTTTCATTGTACATTAAAGAAATGTACATCAAAACCTACACATTTTCAGTGTACATTCAAGAAATGTACATCAAAACATACACATTTTCATTGTACACTCAAGAAATGTACATCAAAACATACACATTTTCAGTGTACATTCAAGAAATGTACATCAAAACATACACATTTTCATTGTATATACCAGAAATGTACATCAAAACATACACATTTTCATTGTATATACCAGAAATGTACATCAAAACATACACATTTTCATTGTATATACAAGAAATGTACATCAAAACATACACATTTTAGGTGTACATTCAAGAAATGTACCTCAAAACATACACATCTTCATTGTATATACAAGAAATATACATCAAAACATACACATCTTCATTGTACATTCAAGAAATGTACATCAAAACATACACATTTTCATTGTACACTCAAGAAATGTACATCAAAACATACACATTTTCAGTGTACATTCAAGAAATGTACATTTAAACATACACATTTTCATTGTACATTCAAGAAATGTACATCAAAACATACACATTTTCATTGTACACTCAAGAAATGTACATCAAAACATACACATTTTCATTGTACATTCAAGAAATGTACATCAAAACATACACATTTTCATCGTACACTCAAGAAATGTTCATCAAAACATACACATTTTCATTGTACATTCAAGAAATGTACATCAAAACATACACATTTTCATTGTACACTCAAGAAATGTACTTCAAAACATACACATTTTCAGTGTACATTCAAGAAATGTATATCAAAACATACACATCTTCATTGTACATTCAAGAAATATACATCAAAACATACACATCTTCATTGTACATTCAAGAAATATACATCAAAACATACACATTCTCATTGTACATTCAAGAAATGTACATCAAAACATACACATTTTGATTGTACACTCAAGAAATGTACATCAAAACATACACATTTTCATTGTACACTCAAGAAATGTACATCAAAACATACACATTTTCATTGTACATTCAAGAAATGTATATCAAAACATACACATTTTCATTGTACATTCAAGAAATATACATCAAAACATACAAATTTTCATTGTACATTCAAGAAATGTACATCAAAACATACACATTTTCATTGTACATTCAAAGAATGTACATCAAAACATACACATTTTCATTGTACATTCAAGAAATGTACATCAAAACACACACATTTTCAGTGTACATTCAAGAAATGTATATAAACATACACATTTTCAGTGTACATTCAAGAAATGTACATCAAAAGATACAAATTTTCATTGTATATACAAGAAATGTACATCAAAACATACACATTTTCATTGTACATTAAAGAAATGTACATCAAAACCTACACATTTTCAGTGTACATTCAAGAAATGTACATCAAAACATACACATTTTCATTGTACACTCAAGAAATGTACATCAAAACATACACATTTTCAGTGTACATTCAAGAAATGTACATCAAAACATACACATTTTCATTGTATATACCAGAAATGTACATCAAAACATACACATTTTCATTGTATATACAAGAAATGTACATCAAAACATACACATTTTAGGTGTACATTCAAGAAATGTACCTCAAAACATATACATTTTCATTGTATATACAAGAGATGTACATCAAAACATACACATTTTCAGTGTACATTCAAGAAATGTACATGAAAACATATACATTTTCATTGTACATTAAAGAAATGTACATCAAAACATATACATTTTCATTGTATATACAAGAAATGTACATCAAAACATACACATTTTCAGTGTACATTCAAGAAATGTATAACAAAAGATACACATTTTCAGTGTACATTCAAGAAATGTACATCAAAACAAACACATTTTCATTGTACACTAAAGAAATGTACATCAAAACATACACATTTTCATTGTACATTCAAGAAATATACATCAAAACATACACATCTTCATTGTACATTCAAGAAATGTAAATCAAAACATACACATTTTCATTGTACACTCAAGAAATGTACATCAAAACATACACATTTTCATTGTACATTCAAGAAATGTACATCAAAACATACACATTTTCATTGTACACTCAAGAAATGTTCATCAAAACATACACATTTTCATTGTACATTAAAGAAATGTACATCAAAACATACAAATTTTCATTGTACATTCAAGAAATGTACATCAAAACATACACATTTTCATTGTACATTCAAAGAATGTACATCAAAACATACACATTTTCATTGTACATTCAAGAAATGTACATCAAAACACACACATTTTCAGTGTACATTCAAGAAATGTATATCAAAACATACACATTTTCAGTGTACATTCAAGAAATGTACATCAAAAGATACAAATTTTCATTGTACATTAAAGAAATGTACATCAAAACCTACACATTTTCAGTGTACATTCAAGAAATGTACATCAAAACATACACATTTTCATTGTATATACCAGAAATGTACATCAAAACATACACATTATCATTGTATATACAAGAAATGTACATCAAAACATACACATTTTAGGTGTACATTCAAGAAATGTACCTCAAAACATATACATTTTCATTGTATATACAAGAAATGTACTTCAAAACATACACATTTTCAGTGTACATTCAAGAAATGTACATGAAAACATATACATTTTCATTGTACATTCAAGAAATGTATATCAAAACATACACATTTTCAGATTACATTCAAGAAATGTACATCAAAACATACACATTTTCATTGTACATTCAAGAAATGTACATCAAATCATATACATTTTCATTGTATATACAAGAAATGTACATCAAAACATACACATTTTCAGTGTACATTCAAGAAATGTATAACAAAAAAATACACATTTTCAGTGTACATTCAAGAAATGTACATCAAAACAAACACATTTTCATTGTACACTAAAGAAATGTACATCAAAACATACACATTTTCATTGTACATTCAAGAAATATACATCAAAACATACACATCTTCATTGTACATTCAAGAAATGTACATCAAAACATACACATTTTCATTGTACACTCAAGAAATGTACATCAAAACATACAAATTTTCATTGTACACTCAAGAAATGTAGATTTAAACATACACATTTTCAGTGTACATTCAAGAAATATACATCAAAACATACACATTTTCATTGTACATTCAAGAAATGTACATCAAAACATACACATTCTCATTGTACATTAAGGAAATGTACATCAAAACATACACATTTTCATTGTACACTCAAGAAATGTACATCAAAACATACAAATTTTCATTGTACACTCAAGAAATGTACATCAAAACATACACATTTTCATTGTGCATTCAAGAAATGTACATCAAAACATACACATTTTCATTGTACATTCAAGAAATGTAGATTTAAACATACACATTTTCAGTGTACATTCAAGAAATATACATCAAAACATACACATTTTCATTGTACATTCAAGAAATGTACATCAAAACATACACATTCTCATTGTACATTCAAGAAATGTACATCAAAACATACACATTTTCATTGTACACTCAAGAAATGTACATCAAAACATACAAATTTTCATTGTACACTCAAGAAATGTACATCAAAACATACACATTTTCATTGTACATTCAAGAAATGTACATCAAAACATACACATTTTCATTGTACATTCAAGAAATGTAGATTTAAACATACACATTTTCAGTGTACATTCAAGAAATATACATCAAAACATACACATTTTCATTGTACATTCAAGAAATGTACATCAAAACATACACATTCTCATTGTACATTCAAGAAATGTACATCAAAACATACACATTTTCATTGTACACTCAAGAAATGTACATCAAAACATACAAATTTTCATTGTACACTCAAGAAATGTACATCAAAACATACACATTTTCATTGTACATTCAAGAAATGTATATCAAAACATACCCATTTTCATTGTACATTCAAGAAATGTACATCAAAACATACACATTTTCATTGTACATTCAAGAAATGTACATCAAAACATACACATTTTCATTGTACACTCAAGAAATGTACATCAAAACATACACATTTTCAGTGTACATTCAAGAAATGTACATCAACACATACACATTTTGATTTTACGTTCCAGAAATGTACATCAAAACATACACATTTTCAGTGTACATTCAAGAAATGTATATCAAAAAATACACATTTTCAGTGTACATTCAAGAAATGTACATCAAAGCAAACACATTTTCATTGTACACTAAAGAAATGTACATCAAAACATACACATTTTCATTGTACATTCAAGAAATGCACATCAAAACATACACATTTCATTGTACATTCAAGAAATATACATCAAAACATACACATTTTCATTGTACATTCAAGAAATGTACATCAAAACATACACATTCTCATTGTACATTCAAGAAATGTACATCAAAACATACACATTTTGATTGTACACTCAAGAAATGTACATCAAAACATTCACATTTTCATTGTACACTCAAGAAATGTACATCAAAACATACACATTTTCATTGTACATGCAAGAAATGTATATCAAAACATACACATTTTCATTGTACATTCAAGAAATATACATCAAAACATACAAATTTTCATTGTACATTCAAGAAATGTACATCAAAACATACACATTTTCATTGTACATTCAAAGAATGTACATCAAAACATACACATTTTCATTGTACATTCAAGAAATGTACATCAAAACACACACATTTTCAGTGTACATTCAAGAAATGTATATAAACATACACATTTTCAGTGTACATTCAAGAAATGTACATCAAAAGATACAAATTTTCATTGTATATACAAGAAATGTACATCAAAACATACACATTTTCATTGTACATTAAAGAAATGTACATCAAAACCTACACATTTTCAGTGTACATTCAAGAAATGTACATCAAAACATACACATTTTCATTGTACACTCAAGAAATGTACATCAAAACATACACATTTTCAGTGTACATTCAAGAAATGTACATCAAAACATACACATTTTCATTGTATATACCAGAAATGTACATCAAAACATACACATTTTCATTGTATATACAAGAAATGTACATCAAAACATACACATTTTAGGTGTACATTCAAGAAATGTACCTCAAAACATATACATTTTCATTGTATATACAAGAGATGTACATCAAAACATACACATTTTCAGTGTACATTCAAGAAATGTACATGAAAACATATACATTTTCATTGTACATTAAAGAAATGTACATCAAAACATATACATTTTCATTGTATATACAAGAAATGTACATCAAAACATACACATTTTCAGTGTACATTCAAGAAATGTATAACAAAGGATACACATTTTCAGTGTACATTCAAGAAATGTACATCAAAACAAACACATTTTCATTGTACACTAAAGAAATGTACATCAAAACATACACATTTTCATTGTACATTCAAGAAATATACATCAAAACATACACATCTTCATTGTACATTCAAGAAATGTAAATCAAAACATACACATTTTCATTGTACACTCAAGAAATGTACATCAAAACATACACATTTTCATTGTACATTCAAGAAATGTACATCAAAACATACACATTTTCATTGTATATACCAGAAATGTACATCAAAACATACACATTTTCATTGTATATACAAGAAATGTACATCAAAACATACACATTTTAGGTGTACATTCAAGAAATGTACCTCAAAACATATACATTTTCATTGTATATACAAGAGATGTACATCAAAACATACACATTTTCAGTGTACATTCAAGAAATGTACATGAAAACATATACATTTTCATTGTACATTAAAGAAATGTACATCAAAACATATACATTTTCATTGTATATACAAGAAATGTACATCAAAACATACACATTTTCAGTGTACATTCAAGAAATGTATAACAAAAGATACACATTTTCAGTGTACATTCAAGAAATGTACATCAAAACAAACACATTTTCATTGTACACTAAAGAAATGTACATCAAAACATACACATTTTCATTGTACATTCAAGAAATATACATCAAAACATACACATCTTCATTGTACATTCAAGAAATGTAAATCAAAACATACACATTTTCATTGTACACTCAAGAAATGTACATCAAAACATACACATTTTCATTGTACATTCAAGAAATGTACATCAAAACATACACATTTTCATTGTACACTCAAGAAATGTTCATCAAAACATACACATTTTCATTGTACATTCAAGAAATGTACATCAAAACATACAAATTTTCATTGTACATTCAAGAAATGTACATCAAAACATACACATTTTCATTGTACATTCAAAGAATGTACATCAAAACATACACATTTTCATTGTACATTCAAGAAATGTACATCAAAACACACACATTTTCAGTGTACATTCAAGAAATGTATATCAAAACATACACATTTTCAGTGTACATTCAAGAAATGTACATCAAAAGATACAAATTTTCATTGTATATACAAGAAATGTACATCAAAACATACACATTTTCATTGTACATTAAAGAAATGTACATCAAAACCTACACATTTTCATTGTATATACAAGAAATGTACATCAAAACATACACATTTTAGGTGTACATTCAAGAAATGTACCTCAAAACATATACATTTTCATTGTATATACAAGAAATGTACATCAAAACATACACATTTTCAGTGTACATTCAAGAAATGTACATGAAAACATATACATTTTCATTGTACATTCAAGAAATGTATATCAAAACATACACATTTTCAGATTACATTCAAGAAATGTACATCAAAACATACACATTTTCATTGTACATTCAAGAAATGTACATCAAATCATATACATTTTCATTGTATATACAAGAAATGTACATCAAAACATACACATTTTCAGTGTACATTCAAGAAGTGTATAACAAAAGATACACATTTTCAGTGTACATTCAAGAAATGTACATCAAAACAAACACATTTTCATTGTACACTAAAGAAATGTACATCAAAACATACACATTTTCATTGTACATTCAAGAAATATACATCAAAACATACACATCTTCATTGTACATTCAAGAAATGTACATCAAAACATACACATTTTCATTGTACACTCAAGAAATGTACATCAAAACATACACATTTTCATTGTACATTCAAGAAATGTACATCAAAACATACACATTTTCATCGTACACTCAAGAAATGTTCATCAAAACATACACATTTTCATTGTACATTCAAGAAATGTACATCAAAACATACACATTTTCATTGTACACTCAAGAAATGTACTTCAAAACATACACATTTTCAGTGTACATTCAAGAAATGTATATCAAAACATACACATTTTCATTGTACATTCAATAAATGTACATCAAAACATACACATCTTCATTGTACATTCAAGAAATATACACCAAAACATACACATTTTCATTGTACATTCAAGAAATGTACATCAAAACATACACATTTTCATTGTACACTCAAGAAATGTACATCAAAACATACACATTTTCAGTGTACATTCAAGAAATGTTGATTTAAACATACACATTTTCATTGTACATTCAAGAAATGTACATCAAAACATACACATTTTCATTGTACATTCAAGAAATGTAGATTTAAACATACACATTTTCAGTGTACATTCAAGAAATATACATCAAAACATACACATTTTCATTGTACATTCAAGAAATGTACATCAAAACATACACATTCTCATTGTACATTCAAGAAATGTACATCAAAACATACACATTTTCATTGTACACTCAAGAAATGTACATCAAAACATACAAATTTTCATTGTACACTCAAGAAATGTACATCAAAACATACACATTTTCATTGTACATTCAAGAAATGTACATCAAAACATACACATTTTCATTGTACATTCAAGAAATGTAGATTTAAACATACACATTTTCAGTGTACATTCAAGAAATATACATCAAAACATACACATTTTCATTGTACAGTCAAGAAATGTACATCAAAACATACACATTCTCATTGTACATTCAAGAAATGTACATCAAAACATACACATTTTCATTGTACACTCAAGAAATGTACATCAAAACATACAAATTTTCATTGTACACTCAAGAAATGTACATCAAAACATACACATTTTCATTGTACATTCAAGAAATGTATATCAAAACATACCCATTTTCATTGTACATTCAAGAAATGTACATCAAAACATACACATTTTCATTGTACATTCAAGAAATGTACATCAAAACATACACATTTTCATTGTACACTCAAGAAATGTACATCAAAACATACACATTTTCAGTGTACATTCAAGAAATGTACATCAACACATACACATTTTGATTTTACGTTCCAGAAATGTACATCAAAACATACACATTTTCAGTGTACATTCAAGAAATGTATATCAAAAAATACACATTTTCAGTGTACATTCAAGAAATGTACATCAAAGCAAACACATTTTCATTGTACACTAAAGAAATGTACATCAAAACATACACATTTTCATTGTACATTCAAGAAATGCACATCAAAACATACACATTTTCATTGTACATTCAAGAAATATACATCAAAACATACACATTTTCATTGTACATTCAAGAAATGTACATCAAAACATACACATTCTCATTGTACATTCAAGAAATGTACATCAAAACATACACATTTTGATTGTACACTCAAGAAATGTACATCAAAACATACACATTTTCATTGTACACTCAAGAAATGTACATCAAAACATACACATTTTCATTGTACATTCAAGAAATGTATATCAAAACATACACATTTTCATTGTACATTCAAGAAATATACATCAAAACATACAAATTTTCATTGTACATTCAAGAAATGTACATCAAAACATACACATTTTCATTGTACATTCAAAGAATGTACATCAAAACATACACATTTTCATTGTACATTCAAGAAATGTACATCAAAACACACACATTTTCAGTGTACATTCAAGAAATGTATATAAACATACACATTTTCAGTGTACATTCAAGAAATGTACATCAAAAGATACAAATTTTCATTGTATATACAAGAAATGTACATCAAAACATACACATTTTCATTGTACATTAAAGAAATGTACATCAAAACCTACACATTTTCAGTGTACATTCAAGAAATGTACATCAAAACATACACATTTTCATTGTACACTCAAGAAATGTACATCAAAACATACACATTTTCAGTGTACATTCAAGAAATGTACATCAAAACATACACATTTTCATTGTATATACCAGAAATGTACATCAAAACATACACATTTTCATTGTATATACAAGAAATGTACATCAAAACATACACATTTTAGGTGAACATTCAAGAAATGTACCTCAAAACATATACATTTTCATTGTATATACAAGAGATGTACATCAAAACATACACATTTTCAGTGTACATTCAAGAAATGTACATGAAAACATATACATTTTCATTGTACATTAAAGAAATGTACATCAAAACATATACATTTTCATTGTATATACAAGAAATGTACATCAAAACATACACATTTTCAGTGTACATTCAAGAAATGTATAACAAAAGATACACATTTTCAGTGTACATTCAAGAAATGTACATCAAAACTAACACATTTTCATTGTACACTAAAGAAATGTACATCAAAACATACACATTTTCATTGTACATTCAAGAAATATACATCAAAACATACACATCTTCATTGTACATTCAAGAAATGTAAATCAAAACATACACATTTTCATTGTACATTCAAGAAATGTACATCAAAACATACACATTTTCATTGTACACTCAAGAAATGTTCATCAAAACATACACATTTTCATTGTACATTCAAGAAATGTACATCAAAACATACACATTTTCATTGTACACTCAAGAAATGTACTTCAAAACATACACATTTTCAGTGTACATTCAAGAAATGTATATCAAAACATACACATCTTCATTGTACATTCAAGAAATGTACATCAAAACATACACATTTTCATTGTACACTCAAGAAATGTACATCAAAACATACACATTTTCAGTGTACATTCAAGAAATGTACATTTAAACATACACATTTTCATTGTACATTCAAGAAATGTACATCAAAACATACACATTTTCATTGTACATTCTAGAAATATACATCAAAACATACACATTTTCATTGTATATACATGAAATGTACATCAAAACATATACATTTTCATTGTACATTCAAGAAATATACATCAAAACATACACATTTTCATTGTACATTCAAGAAATGTACATCAAAACATACACATTCTCATTGTACATTCAAGAAATGTACATCAAAACATACACATTTTCATTGTACACTCAAGAAATGTACATCAAAACATACAAATTTTCATTGTACACTCAAGAAATGTACATCAAAACATACACATTTTCATTGTACATTCAAGAAATGTATATCAAAACATACCCATTTTCATTGTACATTCAAGAAATGTACATCAAAACATACACATTTTCATTGTACATTCAAGAAATGTACATCAAAACATACACATTTTCATTGCACATTCAAGGAATGTACATCAAAACATACACATTTTCATTGTACATTCAAGAAATGTACATGAAAACACACACATTTTCAGTGTACATTCAAGAAATGTATGTCAAAACATACACATTTTCAGTGTACATTCAAGAATTGTACATCAAAACATACAAATTTTCATTGTACATACAAGAAATGTACATCAAAACATACACATTTTCATTGTACATTAAAGAAATGTACATCAAAACCTACACATTTTCAGTGTACATTCAAGAAATGTACATCAAAACATACACATTTTCATTGTACACTCAAGAAATGTACATCAAAACATACACATTTTCAGTGTACATTCATAAAATGTACATCAAAACATACACATTTTCATTGTATATACCAGAAATGTACATCAAAACATACACATTTTCATTGTATATATAAGAAATATACATCAAAACATACACATTTTCAGTGTACATTCAAGAACTGTACATCAAAACATATACATTTTCATTGTATATACAAGAAATGTACATCAAAACATACACATTTTCAGTGTACATTCAAGAAATGTACATGAAAACATATACATTTTCATTGTACATTCAAGAAATGTATATCAAAACACACACATTTTCAGATTACATTCAAGAAATGTACATCAAAACATACACATTTTCATTGTACATTCAAGAAATGTACATCAAAACATACACATTTTCATTGTACATTCAAGAAATGTACATCAAAACATAAACATTTTCATTGTACATTCAAGGAATGTACATCAAAACATACACATTTTCATTGTACATTCAAGAAATGTACATCGAAACACACACATTTTCAGTGTACATTCAAGAAATGTATATCAAAACATACACATTTTCAGTGTACATTCAAGAAATGTACATCAAAACATACAAATTTTCATTGTATATACAAGAAATGTACATCAAAACATACACATTTTCATTGTACATTAAAGAAATGTACATCGAAACCTACACATTTTCAGTGTACATTCAAGAAATGTACATCAAAACATACACATTTTCATTGTACACTCAAGAAATGTACATCAAAACATACACATTTTCAGTGTACATTCAAGAAATGTAGATTTAAACATACACATTTTCATTGTACATTCAAGAAATGTACATCAAAACATACACACTTTCATTGTACATTCAAGAAATGTAGATTTAAACATACACATTTTCAGTGTGCATTCAAGAAATATACATCAAAACATACACATTTTCATTGTACATTCAAGAAATGTACATCAAAACATACACATTCTCATTGTACATTCAAGAAATGTACATCAAAACATACACATTTTCATTGTACACTCAAGAAATGTACATCAAAACATACAAATTTTCATTGTACACTCAAGAATTGTACATCAAAACATACACATTTTCATTGTACATTCAAGAAATGTACATCAAAACATACACATTTTCATTGTACATTCAAGAAATGTAGATTTAAACATACACATTTTCAGTGTACATTCAAGAAATATACATCAAAACATACACATTTTCATTGTACATTCAAGAAATGTACATCAAAACATACACATTCTCATTGTACATTCAAGAAATGTACATCAAAACATACACATTTTCATTGTACACTCAAGAAATGTACATCAAAACATACAAATTTTCATTGTACACTCAAGAAATGTACATCAAAACATACACATTTTCATTGTACATTCAAGAAATGTATATCAAAGCATACCCATTTTCATTGTACATTCAAGAAATGTACATCAAAACATACACATTTTCATTGTACATTCAAGAAATGTACATCAAAACATACACATTTTCATTGTACACTCAAGAAATGTACATCAAAACATACACATTTTCAGTGTACATTCAAGAAATGTACATCAACACATACACATTTTGATTTTACGTTCCAGAAATGTACATCAAAACATACACATTTTCAGTGTACATTCAAGAAATGTTTATCAAAAAATACACATTTTCAGTGTACATTCAAGAAATGTACATCAAAGCAAACACGATTTCATTGTACACTAAAGAAATGTACATCAAAACATACACATTTTCATTGTACATTCAAGAAATGCACATCAAAACATACACATTTTCATTGTACATTCAAGAAATATACATCAAAACATACACATTTTCATTGTACATTCAAGAAATGTACATCAAAACATACACATTCTCATTGTACATTCAAGAAATGTACATCAAAACATACACATTTTGATTGTACACTCAAGAAATGTACATCAAAACATACACATTTTCATTGTACACTCAAGAAATGTACTTCAAAACATACACATTTTCAGTGTACATTCAAGAAATGTATATCAAAACATACACATTTTCATTGTACATTCAATAAATGTACATCAAAACATACACATCTTCATTGTACATTCAAGAAATATACATCAAAACATACACATTTTCATTGTACATTCAAGAAATGTACATCAAAACATACACATTTTCATTGTACACTCAAGAAATGTACATCAAAACATACACATTTTCAGTGTACATTCGAGAAATGTAGATTTAAACATACACATTTTCATTGTACATTCAAGAAATGTACATCAAAACATACACATTTTCATTGTACATTCAAGAAATGTAGATTTAAACATACACATTTTCAGTGTACATTCAAGAAATATACATCAAAACATACACATTTTCATTGTACATTCAAGAAATGTACATCAAAACATATACATTCTCATTGTACATTCAAGAAATGTACATCAAAACATACACATTTTCATTGTACACTCAAGAAATGTACATCAAAACATACAAATTTTCATTGTACACTCAAGAAATGTACATCAAAACATACACATTTTCATTGTACATTCAAGAAATGTACATCAAAACATACACATTTTCATTGTACATTCAAGAAATGTAGATTTAAACATACACATTTTCAGTGTACATTCAAGAAATATACATCAAAACATACACATTTTCATTGTACATTTAAGAAATGTACATCAAAACATACACATTCTCATTGTACATTCAAGAAATGTACATCAAAACATACACATTTTCATTGTACACTCAAGAAATGTACATCAAAACATACAAATTTTCATTGTACACTCAAGAAATGTACATCAAAACATACACATTTTCATTGTACATTCAAGAAATGTATATCAAAACATACCCATTTTCATTGTACATTCAAGAAATGTACATCAAAACATACACATTTTCATTGTACATTCAAGAAATGTACATCAAAACATACACATTTTCATTGTACACTCAAGAAATGTACATCAAAACATACACATTTTCAGTGTACATTCAAGAAATGTACATCAACACATACACATTTTGGTTTTACGTTCCAGAAATGTACATCAAAACATACACATTTTCAGTGTACATTCAAGAAATGTATATCAAAAAATACACGTTTTCAGTGTACATTCAGGAACTGTACATCAAAACATACACATTTTCATTGTACATTCAAGAAATGTATATCAAAACATACACATTTTCATTGTACATTCAAGAAATATACATCAAAACATACAAATTTTCATTGTACATTCAAGAAATGTACATCAAAACATACACATTTTCATTGTACATTCAAAGAATGTACATCAAAACATACACATTTTCATGGTACATTCAAGAAATGTACATCAAAACACACACATTTTCAGTGTACATTCAAGAAATGTATATAAACATACACATTTTCAGTGTACATTCAAGAAATGTACATCAAAAGATACAAATTTTCATTGTATATACAAGAAATGTACATCAAAACATACACATTTTCATTGTACATTAAAGAAATGTACATCAAAACCTACACATTTTCAGTGTACATTCAAGAAATGTACATCAAAACATACACATTTTCATTGTACACTCAAGAAATGTACATCAAAACATACACATTTTCAGTGTACATTCAAGAAATGTACATCAAAACATACACATTTTCATTGTATATACCAGAAATGTACATCAAAACATACACATTTTCATTGTATATACAAGAAATGTACATCAAAACATACACATTTTAGGTGTACATTCAAGAAATGTACCTCAAAACATATACATTTTCATTGTATATACAAGAGATGTACATCAAAACATACACATTTTCAGTGTACATTCAAGAAATGTACATGAAAACATATACATTTTCATTGTACATTAAAGAAATGTACATCAAAACATATACATTTTCATTGCATATACAAGAAATGTACATCAAAACATACACATTTTCAGTGTACATTCAAGAAATGTATAACAAAAGATACACATTTTCAGTGTACATTCAAGAAATGTACATCAAAACAAACACATTTTCATTGTACACTAAAGAAATGTACATCAAAACATACACATTTTCATTGTACATTCAAGAAATATACATCAAAACATACACATCTTCATTGTACATTCAAGAAATGTAAATCAAAACATACACATTTTCATTGTACACTCAAGAAATGTACATCAAAACATACACATTTTCATTGTACATTCAAGAAATGTACATCAAAACATACACATTTTCATTGTACACTCAAGAAATGTTCATCAAAACATACACATTTTCATTGTACATTCAAGAAATGTACATCAAAACATACACATTTTCATTGTACACTCAAGAAATGTACTTCAAAACATACACATTTTCAGTGTACATTCAAGAAATGTATATCAAAACATACACATTTTCATTGTACATTCAAGAAATGTACATCAAAACATACACATCTTCATTGTACATTCAAGAAATATACATCAAAACATACACATCTTCATTGTACATTCAAGAAATGTACATCAAAACATACACATTTTCATTGTACACTCAAGAAATGTACATCAAAACATACACATTTTCAGTGTACATTCAAGAAATGTACATTTAAACATACACATTTTCATTGTACATTCAAGAAATGTACATCAAAACATACACATTTTCATTGTACATTCTAGAAATATACATCAAAACATTAACATTTTCATTGTATATACATGAAATGTACATCAAAACATATACATTTTCATTGTACATTCAAGAAATATACATCAAAACATACACATTTTCATTGTACATTCAAGAAATGTACATCAAAACATACACATTCTCATTGTACATTCAAGAAATGTACATCAAAACATACACATTTTCATTGTACACTCAAGAAATGTACATCAAAACATACAAATTTTCATTGTACACTCAAGAAATGTACATCAAAACATACACATTTTCATTGTACATTCAAGAAATGTATATCAAAACATACCCATTTTCATTGTACATTCAAGAAATGTACATCAAAACATACACATTTTCATTGTACATTCAAGAAATGTACATCAAAACATACACATTTTCATTGTACATTCATGGAATGTACATCAAAACATACACATTTTCATTGTACATTCAAGAAATGTATATCAAAACATACACATTTTCATTGTACATTCAAGAAATGTACATCAAAACATACAAATTTTCATTGTACATTCAAGAAATGTACATCAAAACATACACATTTTCATTGTACATTCAAAGAATGTACATCAAAACATACACATTTTCATTGTACATTCAAGAAATGTACATCAAAACACACACATTTTCAGTGTACATTCAAGAAATGTATATCAAAACATACACATTTTCAGTGTACATTCAAGAAATGTACATCAAAAGATACAAATTTTCATTGTATATACAAGAAATGTACATCAAAACATACACATTTTCATTGTACATTAAAGAAATGTACATCAAAACCTACACATTTTCAGTGTACATTCAAGAAATGTACATCAAAACATACACATTTTCACTGTACACTCAAGAAATGTACATCAAAACATACACATTTTCAGTGTACATTCAAGAAATGTACATCAAAACATACACATTTTCATTGTATATACCAGAAATGTACATCAAAACATACACATTTTCATTGTATATACAAGAAATGTACATCAAAACATACACATTTTAGGTGTACATTCAAGAAATGTACCTCAAAACATATACATTTTCATTGTATATACAAGAAATGTACATCAAAACATACACATTTTCAGTGTACATTCAAGAAATGTACATGAAAACATATACATTTTCATTGTACATTCAAGAAATGTATATCAAAACATACACATTTTCAGATTACATTCAAGAAATGTACATCAAAACATACACATTTTCATTGTACATTCATGAAATGTACATCAAATCATATACATTTTCATTGTATATACAAGAAATGTACATCAAAACATACACATTTTCAGTGTACATTCAAGAAATGTATAACAAAAGATACACATTTTCAGTGTACATTCAAGAAATGTACATCAAAACAAACACATTTTCATTGTACACTAAAGAAATGTACATCAAAACATACACATTTTCATTGTACATTCAAGAAATATACATCAAAACATACACATCTTCATTGTACATTCAAGAAATGTACATCAAAACATACACATTTTCATTGTACACTCAAGAAATGTACATCAAAACATACACATTTTCATTGTACATTCAAGAAATGTACATCAAAACATACACATTTTCATCGTACACTCAAGAAATGTTCATCAAAACATACACATTTTCATTGTACATTCAAGAAATGTACATCAAAACATACACATTTTCATTGTACACTCAAGAAATGTACTTCAAAACATACACATTTTCAGTGTACATTCAAGAAATGTATATCAAAACATACACATCTTCATTGTACATTCAAGAAATATACATCAAAACATACACATCTTCATTGTACATTCAAGAAATATACATCAAAACATACACATTCTCATTGTACATTCAAGAAATGTACATCAAAACATACACATTTTGATTGTACACTCAAGAAATGTACATCAAAACATACACATTTTCATTGTACACTCAAGAAATGTACATCAAAACATACACATTTTCATTGTACATTCAAGAAATGTATATCAAAACATACACATTTTCATTGTACATTCAAGAAATATACATCAAAACATACAAATTTCCATTGTACATTCAAGAAATGTACATCAAAACATACACATTTTCATTGTACATTCAAAGAATGTACATCAAAACATACACATTTTCATTGTACATTCAAGAAATGTACATCAAAACACACACATTTTCAGTGTACATTCAAGAAATGTATATAAACATACACATTTTCAGTGTACATTCAAGAAATGTACATCAAAAGATACAAATTTTCATTGTATATACAAGAAATGTACATCAAAACATACACATTTTCATTGTACATTAAAGAAATGTACATCAAAACCTACACATTTTCAGTGTACATTCAAGAAATGTACATCAAAACATACACATTTTCATTGTACACTCAAGAAATGTACATCAAAACATACACATTTTCAGTGTACATTCAAGAAATGTACATCAAAACATACACATTTTCATTGTATATACCAGAAATGTACATCAAAACATACACATTTTCATTGTATATACAAGAAATGTACATCAAAACATACACATTTTAGGTGTACATTCAAGAAATGTACCTCAAAACATATACATTTTCATTGTATATACAAGAGATGTACATCAAAACATACACATTTTCAGTGTACATTCAAGAAATGTACATGAAAACATATACATTTTCATTGTACATTAAAGAAATGTACATCAAAACATATACATTTTCATTGTATATACAAGAAATGTACATCAAAACATACACATTTTCAGTGTACATTCAAGAAATGTATAACAAAAGATACACATTTTCAGTGTACATTCAAGAAATGTACATCAAAACAAACACATTTTCATTGTACACTAAAGAAATGTACATCAAAACATACACATTTTCATTGTACATTCAAGAAATATACATCAAAACATACACATCTTCATTGTACATTCAAGAAATGTAAATCAAAACATACACATTTTCATTGTACACTCAAGAAATGTACATCAAAACATACACATTTTCATTGTACATTCAAGAAATGTACATCAAAACATACACATTTTCATTGTACACTCAAGAAATGTTCATCAAAACATACACATTTTCATTGTACATTCAAGAAATGTACATCAAAACATACAAATTTTCATTGTACATTCAAGAAATGTACATCAAAACATACACATTTTCATTGTACATTCAAAGAATGTACATCAAAACATACACATTTTCATTGTACATTCAAGAAATGTACATCAAAACACACACATTTTCAGTGTACATTCAAGAAATGTATATCAAAACATACACATTTTCAGTGTACATTCAAGAAATGTACATCAAAAGATACAAATTTTCATTGTACATTAAAGAAATGTACATCAAAACCTACACATTTTCAGTGTACATTCAAGAAATGTACATCAAAACATACACATTTTCACTGTACACTCAAGAAATGTACATCAAAACATACACATTTTCAGTGTACATTCAAGAAATGTACATCAAAACATACACATTTTCATTGTATATACCAGAAATGTACATCAAAACATACACATTATCATTGTATATACAAGAAATGTACATCAAAACATACACATTTTAGGTGTACATTCAAGAAATGTACCTCAAAACATATACATTTTCATTGTATATACAAGAAATGTACTTCAAAACATACACATTTTCAGTGTACATTCAAGAAATGTACATGAAAACATATACATTTTCATTGTACATTCAAGAAATGTATATCAAAACATACACATTTTCAGATTTCATTCAAGAAATGTACATCAAAACATACACATTTTCATTGTACATTCAAGAAATGTACATCAAATCGTATACATTTTCATTGTATATACAAGAAATGTACATCAAAACATACACATTTTCAGTGTACATTCAAGAAATGTATAACAAAAAAATACACATTTTCAGTGTACATTCAAGAAATGTACATCAAAACAAACACATTTTCATTGTACACTAAAGAAATGTACATCAAAACATACACATTTTCATTGTACATTCAAGAAATATACATCAAAACATACACATCTTCATTGTACATTCAAGAAATGTACATCAAAACATACACATTTTCATTGTACACTCAAGAAATGTACATCAAAACATACAAATTTTCAATTGTACACTCAAGAAATGTAGATTTAAACATACACATTTTCAGTGTACATTCAAGAAATATACATCAAAACATACACATTTTCATTGTACATTCAAGAAATGTACATCAAAACATACACATTCTCATTGTACATTCAAGAAATGTACATCAAAACATACACATTTTCATTGTACACTCAAGAAATGTACATCAAAACATACAAATTTTCATTGTACACTCAAGAAATGTACATCAAAACATACACATTTTCATTGTACATTCAAGAAATGTAGATTTAAACATACACATTTTCAGTGTACATTCAAGAAATATACATCAAAACATACACATTTTCATTGTACATTCAAGAAATGTACATCAAAACATACACATTCTCATTGTACATTCAAGAAATGTACATCAAAACATACACATTTTCATTGTACACTCAAGAAATGTACATCAAAACATACAAATTTTCATTGTACACTCAAGAAATGTACATCAAAACATACACATTTTCATTGTACATTCAAGAAATGTACATCAAAACATACACATTTTCATTGTACATTCAAGAAATGTAGATTTAAACATACACATTTTCAGTGTACATTCAAGAAATATACATCAAAACATACACATTTTCATTGTACATTCAAGAAATGTACATCAAAACATACACATTCTCATTGTACATTCAAGAAATGTACATCAAAACATACACATTTTCATTGTACACTCAAGAAATGTACATCAAAACATACAAATTTTCATTGTACACTCAAGAAATGTACATCAAAACATACACATTTTCATTGTACATTCAAGAAATGTATATCAAAACATACCCATTTTCATTGTACATTCAAGAAATGTACATCAAAACATACACATTTTCATTGTACATTCAAGAAATGTACATCAAAACATACACATTTTCATTGTACACTCAAGAAATGTACATCAAAACATACACATTTTCAGTGTACATTCAAGAAATGTACATCAACACATACACATTTTGATTTTACGTTCCAGAAATGTACATCAAAACATACACATTTTCAGTGTACATTCAAGAAATGTATATCAAAAAATACACATTTTCAGTGTACATTCAAGAAATGTACATCAAAGCAAACACATTTTCATTGTACACTAAAGAAATGTACATCAAAACATACACATTTTCATTGCACATTCAAGAAATGCACATCAAAAACATACACATTTCATTGTACATTCAAGAAATATACATCAAAACATACACATTTTCATTGTACATTCAAGAAATGTACATCAAAACATACACATTCTCATTGTACATTCAAGAAATGTACATCAAAACATACACATTTTGATTGTACACTCAAGAAATGTACATCAAAACATACACATTTTCATTGTACACTCAAGAAATGTACATCAAAACATACACATTTTCATTGTACATGCAAGAAATGTATATCAAAACATACACATTTTCATTGTACATTCAAGAAATATACATCAAAACATACAAATTTTCATTGTACATTCAAGAAATGCACATCAAAACATACACATTTTCATTGTACATTCAAAGAATGTACATCAAAACATACACATTTTCATTGTACATTCAAGAAATGTACATCAAAACACACACATTTTCAGTGTACATTCAAGAAATGTATATAAACATACACATTTTCAGTGTACATTCAAGAAATGTACATCAAAAGATACAAATTTTCATTGTATATACAAGAAATGTACATCAAAACATACACATTTTCATTGTACATTAAAGAAATGTACATCAAAACCTACACATTTTCAGTGTACATTCAAGAAATGTACATCAAAACATACACATTTTCATTGTACACTCAAGAAATGTACATCAAAACATACACATTTTTAGTGTACATTCAAGAAATGTACATCAAAACATACACATTTTCATTGTATATACCAGAAATGTACATCAAAACATACACATTTTCATTGTATATACAAGAAATGTACATCAAAACATACACATTTTAGGTGTACATTCAAGAAATGTACCTCAAAACATATACATTTTCATTGTATATACAAGAGATGTACATCAAAACATACACATTTTCAGTGTACATTCAAGAAATGTACATGAAAACATATACATTTTCATTGTACATTAAAGAAATGTACATCAAAACATATACATTTTCATTGTATATACAAGAAATGTACATCAAAACATACACATTTTCAGTGTACATTCAAGAAATGTATAACAAAAGATACACATTTTCAGTGTACATTCAAGAAATGTACATCAAAACAAACACATTTTCATTGTACACTAAAGAAATGTACATCAAAACATACACATTTTCATTGTACATTCAAGAAATATACATCAAAACATACACATCTTCATTGTACATTCAAGAAATGTAAATCAAAACATACACATTTTCATTGTACACTCAAGAAATGTACATCAAAACATACACATTTTCATTGTACATTCAAGAAATGTACATCAAAACATACACATTTTCATTGTACACTCAAGAAATGTTCATCAAAACATACACATTTTCATTGTACATTCAAGAAATGTACATCAAAACATACACATTTTCATTGTACACTCAAGAAATGTACTTCAAAACATACACATTTTCAGTGTACATTCAAGAAATGTATATCCTGACATACACATTTTCATTGTACATTCAAGAAATGTACATCAAAACATACACATCTTCATTGTACATTCAAGAAATATACATCAAAACATACACATCTTCATTGTACATTCAAGAAATGTACATCAAAACATACACATTTTCATTGTACACTCAAGAAATGTACATCAAAACATACACATTTTCAGTGTACATTCAAGAAATGTACATTTAAACATACACATTTTCATTGTACATTCAAGAAATGTACATCAAAACATACACATTTTCATTGTACATTCTAGAAATATACATCAAAACATACACATTTTCATTGTATATACATGAAATGTACATCAAAACATATACATTTTCATTGTACATTCAAGAAATATACATCAAAACATACACATTTTCATTGTACATTCAAGAAATGTACATCAAAACATACACATTCTCATTGTACATTCAAGAAATGTACATCAAAACATACACATTTTCATTGTACACTCAAGAAATGTACATCAAAACATACAAATTTTCATTGTACACTCAAGAAATGTACATCAAAACATACAGATTTTCATTGTACATTCAAGAAATGTATATCAAAACATACCCATTTTCATTGTACATTCAAGAAATGTACATCAAAACATACACATTTTCATTGTACATTCAAGAAATGTACATCAAAACATACACATTTTCATTGTACATTCAAGGAATGTACATCAAAACATACACATTTTCATTGTACATTCAAGAAATGTACATGAAAACACACACATTTTCAGTGTACATTCAAGAAATGTATGTCAAAACATACACATTTTCAGTGTACATTCAAGAATTGTACATCAAAACATACAAATTTTCATTGTACATACAAGAAATGTACATCAAAACATACACATTTTCATTGTACATTAAAGAAATGTACATCAAAACCTACACATTTTCAGTGTACATTCAAGAAATGTACATCAAAACATACACATTTTCATTGTACACTCAAGAAATGTACATCAAAACATACACATTTTCAGTGTACATTCATAAAATGTACATCAAAACATACACATTTTCATTGTATATACCAGAAATGTACATCAAAACATACACATTTTCATTGTATATATAAGAAATATACATCAAAACATACACATTTTCAGTGTACATTCAAGAACTGTACATCAAAACATATACATTTTCATTGTATATACAAGAAATGTAAATCAAAACATACACATTTTCAGTGTACATTCAAGAAATGTACATGAAAACATATACATTTTCATTGTACATTCAAGAAATGTATATCAAAACACACACATTTTCAGATTACATTCAAGAAATGTACATCAAAACATACACATTTTCATTGTACATTCAAGAAATGTACATCAAAACATACACATTTTCATTGTACATTCAAGAAATGTACATCAAAACATAAACATTTTCATTGTACATTCAAGGAATGTACATCAAAACATACACATTTTCATTGTACATTCAAGAAATGTACATCGAAACACACACATTTTCAGTGTACATTCAAGAAATGTATATCAAAACATACACATTTTCAGTGTACATTCAAGAAATGTACATCAAAACATACAAATTTTCATTGTATATACAAGAAATGTACATCAAAACATACACATTTTCATTGTACATTAAAGAAATGTACATCGAAACCTACACATTTTCAGTGTACATTCAAGAAATGTACATCAAAACATACACATTTTCATTGTACACTCAAGAAATGTACATCAAAACATACACATTTTCAGTGTACATTCAAGAAATGTAGATTTAAACATACACATTTTCATTGTACATTCAAGAAATGTACATCAAAACATACACATTTTCATTGTACATTCAAGAAATGTAGATTTAAACATACACATTTTCAGTGTGCATTCAAGAAATATACATCAAAACATACACATTTTCATTGTACATTCAAGAAATGTACATCAAAACATACACATTCTCATTGTACATTCAAGAAATGTACATCAAAACATACACATTTTCATTGTACACTCAAGAAATGTACATCAAAACATACAAATTTTCATTGTACACTCAAGAAATGTACATCAAAACATACACATTTTCATTGTACATTCAAGAAATGTACATCAAAACATACACATTTTCATTGTACATTCAAGAAATGTAGATTTAAACATACACATTTTCAGTGTACATTCAAGAAATATACATCAAAACATACACATTTTCATTGTACATTCAAGAAATGTACATCAAAACATACACATTCTCATTGTACATTCAAGAAATGTACATCAAAACATACACATTTTCATTGTACACTCAAGAAATGTACATCAAAACATACAAATTTTCATTGTACACTCAAGAAATGTACATCAAAACATACACATTTTCATTGTACATTCAAGAAATGTATATCAAAACATACCCATTTTCATTGTACATTCAAGAAATGTACATCAAAACATACACATTTTCATTGTACATTCAAGAAATGTACATCAAAACATACACATTTTCATTGTACACTCAAGAAATGTACATCAAAACATACACATTTTCAGTGTACATTCAAGAAATGTACATCAACACATACACATTTTGATTTTACGTTCCAGAAATGTACATCAAAACATACACATTTTCAGTGTACATTCAAGAAATTTATATCAAAAAATACACATTTTCAGTGTACATTCAAGAAATGTACATCAAAGCAAACACGTTTTCATTGTACACTAAAGAAATGTACATCAAAACATACACATTTTCATTGTACATTCAAGAAATGCACATCAAAACATACACATTTTCATTGTACATTCAAGAAATATACATCAAAACATACACATTTTCATTGTACATTCAAGAAATGTACATCAAAACATACACATTCTCATTGTACATTCAAGAAATGTACATCAAAACATACACATTTTGATTGTACACTCAAGAAATGTACATCAAAACATACACATTTTCATTGTACACTCAAGAAATGTACATCAAAACATACACATTTTCATTGTACATTCAAGAAATGTATATCAAAACATACACATTTTCATTGTACATTCAAGAAATATACATCAAAACATACAAATTTTCATTGTACATTCAAGAAATGTACATCAAAACATACACATTTTCATTGTACATTCAAAGAATGTACATCAAAACATACACATTTTCATTGTACATTCAAGAAATGTACATCAAAACACACACATTTTCAGTGTACATTCAAGAAATGTATATAAACATACACATTTTCAGTGTACATTCAAGAAATGTACATCAAAAGATACAAATTTTCATTGTATATACAAGAAATGTACATCAAAACATACACATTTTCATTGTACATTAAAGAAATGTACATCAAAACCTACACATTTTCAGTGTACATTCAAGAAATGTACATCAAAACATTCACATTTTCATTGTACACTCAAGAAATGTACATCAAAACATACACATTTTCAGTGTACATTCAAGAAATGTACATCAAAACATACACATTTTCATTGTATATACCAGAAATGTACATCAAAACATACACATTTTCATTGTATATACAAGAAATGTACATCAAAACATACACATTTTAGGTGTACATTCAAGAAATGTACCTCAAAACATATACATTTTCATTGTATATACAAGAGATGTACATCAAAACATACACATTTTCAGTGTACATTCAAGAAATGTACATCAAAACATATACATTTTCATTGTACATTAAAGAAATGTACATCAAAACATATACATTTTCATTGTATATACAAGAAATGTACATCAAAACATACACATTTTCAGTGTACATTCAAGAAATGTATAACAAAAGATACACATTTTCAGTGTACATTCAAGAAATGTACATCAAAACAAACACATTTTCATTGTACACTAAAGAAATGTACATCAAAACATACACATTTTCATTGTACATTCAAGAAATATACATCAAAACATACACATCTTCATTGTACATTCAAGAAATGTACATCAAAACATACACATTTTCATTGTACACTCAAGAAATGTACATCAAAACATACACATCTTCATTGTACATTCAAGAAATGTACATCAAAACATACACATTTTCATTGTACACTCAAGAAATGTTCATCAAAACATACACATTTTCATTGTACATTCAAGAAATGTACATCAAAACATACACATTTTCATTGTACACTCAAGAAATGTACTTCAAAACATACACATTTTCAGTGTACATTCAAGAAATGTATATCAAAACATACACATTTTCATTGTACATTCAAGAAATGTACATCAAAACATACACATCTTCATTGTACATTCAAGAAATATACATCAAAACATACACATCTTCATTGTACATTCAAGAAATGTACATCAAAACATACACATTTTCATTGTACACTCAAGAAATGTACATCAAAACATACACATTTTCAGTGTACATTCAAGAAATGTATATCAAAACATACACATTTTCATTGTACATTCAAGAAATGTACATCAAGACATACACATTTTCATTGTACATTCTAGAAATATACATCAAAACATACACATTTTCATTGTATATACATGAAATGTACATCAAAACATATACATTTTCATTGTACATTCAAGAAATATACATCAAAACATACACATTTTCATTGTACATTCAAGAAATGTACATCAAAACATACACATTCTCATTGTACATTCAAGAAATGTACATCAAAACATACACATTTTCATTGTACACTCAAGAAATGTACATCAAAACATACAAATTTTCATTGTACACTCAAGAAATGTACATCAAAACATACACATTTTCATTGTACATTCAAGAAATGTATATCAAAACATACCCATTTTCATTGTACATTCAAGAAATGTACATCAAAACATATACATTTTCATTGTATATACAAGAAATGTACATCAAAACATACACATTTTCAGTGTACATTCAAGAAATGTACATGAAAACATATACATTTTCATTGTACATTCAAGAAATGTACATGAAAACATATACATTTTCATTGTACATTCAAGAAATGTATATCAAAACATACACATTTTCAGATTACATTCAGGAAATGTACCTCAAAACATACACATTTTCATTGTATATACAAGAAATGTACATCAAAACATACACATTTTCAGTGTACATTCAAGAAATGTACATCAAAACATATACATTTTCATTGTATATACAAGAAATGTACATCAAAACATACACATTTTCAGTGTACATTCAAGAAATGTATATCAAAAGATACACATTTTCAGTATACATTCAAGAAATGTACATGAAAACATATACAGTTTCATTGTACATTCAAGAAATGTATATCAAAACATACACACTTTCAGTGTACATTCAAGAAATGTACATCAAAACATACACATTTTCATTGTATATACAAGAAATGTACATCAAAACATACACATTTTCATTGTACACTAAAGAAATGTACATCAAAACATACACATTTTCAGTGTACATTCAAGAAATGCACATCAAAACATACACATTTTCATTGTACATTCAAGAAATGTAGATCAAAACATACACATTTTCATTGTACATTCAAGAAATGTACATCAAACATACACATTTTCATTGTACACTCAAGAAATGTACATCAAAACATACACATTTTCATTGTACACTCAAGAAATGTACATCAAAACATACACTTTTTCAATGTACATTCAAGAAATGTATATCAAAACATACACATTTTCATTGTACATTCAAGAAGTGTACATCAAAACATACACATTTTCAGTGTACATTCAAGAAATGTATAACAAAAAATACACATTTTCAGTGTACATTCAAGAAATGTACATCAAAAATAACACATTTTCCTTGTACACTAAAGAAATGTACATCGAAACATACACATTTTCATTCTACATTCAAAAAATATACATCAAAACATACCCATTTTCATTGTACATTCAAGAAATGTGCATCAAAACATACACATTTTCATTGTACACTCAAGAAATGTACATGAAAACATACACATTTTCATTGTACATTCAAGAAATGTACATCAAAACATACACATTTTCATTGTACACTCAAGAAATGTATATCAAAACATACACAGTTTCAGTGTACATTCAAGAAATGTACATCAAAACATACACATTTTCATTGTACATTCAAAGAATGTACATCAAAACATACACATTTTCATTGTACATTCAAGAAATGTACATCAAAACACACACATTTTCAGTGTACATTCAAGAAATGTATATCAAAGCATACACATTTTCAGTGTACATTCAAGATTTGTACATCAAAACATACAAATTTTCATTGTATATACAAGAAATGTACATCAAAACATACACATTTTCATTGTACATTAAAGAAATGTACATCAAAACCTACACATTTTCAGTGTACATTCAAGAAATGTACATCAAAACATACACATTTTCATTGTACACGCAAGAAATGTACATCAAAACATACACATTTTCAGTGTACATTCAAGAAATTAACATCAAAACATACACATTTTCATTGTATATACCAGAAATGTACATCAAAACATACACATTTTCATTGTATATACAAGAAATGTACATCAAAACACACACATTTTCAGTGTACATTCAAGAAGTGTACATCTAAACATACATTTTCATTGTATATACAAGAAATGTACATCAAAACATACACATTTTCAGTGTACATTCAAGAAATGTATATCAAAACATACACATTTTCAGTATACATTTAAGAAATGTACATGAAAACATTTACATTTTCATTGTACATTCAAGAAATGTATATCAAAACATACGCACTTTCAGTGTACATTCAAGAAATGTACATCAAAACATACACATTTTCTTTGTATATACAAGAAATGTACATCAAAACATACACATTTTCATTGTACACTAAAGAAATGTACATCAAAACATACACATTTTCAGTGTACATTCAAGAAATGTACATCAAAACATACACATTTTCATTGTACATTCAAGAAATGTAGATCAAAGCATACACATTTTCATTGTACATTCAAGAAATGTACATCAAAACATACACATTTTCATTGTATATACAAGAAATATATATGAAAACATACACATTTTCAGTGTACATTCAAGAAATGTACATCAAAAACTACACATTTTCATTGTATATTCAAGAAACTTACATCAAAACATACACATTTTCATTGTACATTCAAGAATTGTACATCAAAACATACACATTTTCGTTGTATATACCAGAAATGTACATCAAAACATACACATTTTCATTGTACATTCATGAAATGTACATCAAAACATACACATTTTGACTGCACATTCTAGAAATATACATCAAATTATACACATTTTCATTGCATATACCAGAAATGCACATCAAAACATACACATTTTCATTGTACATTCAAGAACTGTACATCAAAACATACACATTTTCAGTGTACATTCAAGAAATGTACATCAAAACATACACATTTTCACTGTACATTCAAGAAATGTACATCAAAACATACACATTTTCATTGTATATACAAAAATGTACATCAAAACATACACATTTTCATTGTATATACAAGAAATGTACATCAAAACATACACATTTTCAGTGTACATTCAAGAAATGTACATCAAGACATACACATTTTCATTGTACATTCAAGAAATGTACATCAAAACATACAAATTTTCATTGTACACTCAAGAAATGTACATCAAAACATACACATTTTCAGTGTACATTCAAGAAATGTATATCAAAACATACACATTTTCATTGTACATTCAAGAAATGTACATCAAAACGTACACATTTTCATTGTACATTCAAGAAATGTACATCAAAACATACACATTTTCATTGTACATTCAAGAAATATACATCAAAACATACACATTTTCATTGTACATTCAAGAAATGTACATCAAAACATACACATTTTCATTGTACACTCAAGAAATGTACATCAAAACATACACATTTTCAGTGTACATTCAAGAAATGTACATCAACACATACACATTTTGATTTTACGTTCCAGAAATGTACATCAAAACATACACATTTTCAGTGTACATTCAAGAAATGTATATCAAAAAATACACATTTTCAGTGTACATTCAAGAAATGTACATCAAAGCAAACACATTTTCATTGTACACTAAAGAAATGTACATCAAAACATTCACATTTTCACTGTACATTCAAGAAATGCACATCAAAACATACACATTTTCATTGTACATTCAAGAAATATACATCAAAACATACACATTTTCATTGTACATTCAAGAAATGTACATCAAAACATACACATTCTCATTGTACATTCAAGAAATGTACATCAAAACATACACATTTTGATTGTACACTCAAGAAATGTACATCAAAACATACACATTTTCATTGTACACTCAAGAAATGTACATCAAAACATACACATTTTCATCGTACATTCAAGAAATGTATATCAAAACATACACATTTTCATTGTACATTCAAGAAATGTACATCAAAACATACAAATTTTCATTGTACATTCAAGAAATGTACATCAAAACATACACATTTTCATTGTACATTCAAAGAATGTACATCAAAACATACACATTTTCATTGTACATTCAAGAAATGTACATCAAAAAACACACTTTCAGTGTACATTCAAGAAATGTATATCAAAACATACACATTTTCAGTGTACATTCAAGAAATGTACATCAAAACATACAAATTTTCATTGTATATACAAGAAATGTACATCAAAACATACACATTTTCATTGTACATTAAAGAAATGTACATCAAAACCTACACATTTTCAGTGTACATTCAAGAAATGTACATCAAAACATACACATTTTCATTGTACACTCAAGAAATGTACATCAAAACATACACATTTTCAGTGTACATTCAAGAAATGTACATCAAAACATACACATTTTCATTGTATATACAAGAAATGTACATCAAAACATACACATTTTCAGTGTACATTCAAGAAATGTACATCAAAACATATACATTTTCATTGTATATACAAGAAATGTACATCAAAACATACACATTTTCAGTGTACATTCAAGAAATGTATATCAAAACATACACATTTTCAGTATACATTCAAGAAATGTACATGAAAACATACAGTTTCATTGTACATTCAAGAAATGTATATCAAAACATACACACTTTCAGTGTACATTCAAGAAATGTACATCAAAACATACACATTTTCGTTGTATATACAAGAAATGTACATCAAAACATACACATTTTCATTGTACATTCAAGAAATGTACATCAAAACATACACATTTTCAGTGTACATTCAAGAAATGCACATCAAAACATACACATTTTCATTGTACATTTAAGATGTGTAGATCAAAACATACACACGTTCAGTGTACATTCAAGAAATGTACATCAAAAAATACACATTTTCATTGTACATTCAAGAAATGTACATCAAAACATACACATTTTCATTGTACATTAAAGAAATGTACATCAAAACATACACATTTTCATTGTACATTCAAGGAATGTACATCAAAACATACACATTTTCACTGTACATTCAAGAAATGTGCATCAAAACACACACATTTTCATTGTACACTCAAGAATTGTACATCAAAACATACACATTTTGAGTGTACATTCAAGAGATATACATCGAAACATGCACATTTTCATTGTATATACCAGAAATGTACATCAAAACATACACATTTTCATTGTATATACAGGAAATATATATCAAAACATACACATTTTCAGTGTACATTCAAGAAATGTACATCAAAAACTACACATTTTCATTGAGGATTCAAGAAATGTGCATCAAAACATACACGTTTTCATTGTATATACCAGAAATGTACATCAAAAGATACACATTTTCATTGTACATTCAAGAAATGTAGATCAAAACATACACATTTTCATTGTATATACCAGAAATGTACATCAAAACATTCACATTTTCATTGTACATTCAAGAAATGTACATCAAAACATACACATTTTCATTGTATATACCAGAATTGTACATCAAAACATACACATTTTCATTGTACATTCAAGAAATGTACATCAAAACATACACATTTTGACTGCACATTCTAGAAATATACATCAAAACATACACATTTTCATTGCATATACCAGAAATGCACATCAAAACATACACATTTTCATTGTACATTCAAGAACTGTACATCAAAACATACACATTTTCATTGTACATTCATGAAATGTACATCAAAACATACACATTTTGACTGCACATTCTAGAAATATACATCAAAACATACACATTTTCATTGCATATACCAGAAATGCACATCAAAACATACACATTTTCATTGTACATTCAAGAACTGTACATCAAAACATACACATTTTCAGTGTACATTCAAGAAATGTACATCAAAACATACACATTTTCACTGTACATTCAAGAAATGTACATCAAAACATACACATTTTCATTGTATATACAAAAATGTACATCAAAACATACACATTTTCATTGTATATACAAGAAATGTACATCAAAACATACACATTTTCAGTGTACATTCAAGAAATGTACATCAAGACATACACATTTTCATTGTACATTCAAGAAATGTACATCAAAACATACAAATTTTCATTGTACACTCAAGAAATGTACATCAAAACATACACATTTTCAGTGTACATTCAAGAAATGTATATCAAAACATACACATTTTCATTGTACATTCAAGAAATGTACATCAAAACGTACACATTTTCATTGTACATTCAAGAAATGTACATCAAAACATACACATTTTCATTGTACATTCAAGAAATATACATCAAAACATACACATTTTCATTGTACATTCAAGAAATGTACATCAAAACATACACATTTTCATTGTACACTCAAGAAATGTACATCAAAACATACACATTTTCAGTGTACATTCAAGAAATGTACATCAACACATACACATTTTGATTTTACGTTCCAGAAATGTACATCAAAACATACACATTTTCAGTGTACATTCAAGAAATGTATATCAAAAAATACACATTTTCAGTGTACATTCAAGAAATGTACATCAAAGCAAACACATTTTCATTGTACACTAAAGAAATGTACATCAAAACATTCACATTTTCATTGTACATTCAAGAAATGCACATCAAAACATACACATTTTCATTGTACATTCAAGAAATATACATCAAAACATACACATTTTCATTGTACATTCAAGAAATGTACATCAAAACATACACATTCTCATTGTACATTCAAGAAATGTACATCAAAACATACACATTTTGATTGTACACTCAAGAAATGTACATCAAAACATACACATTTTCGTTGTACACTCAAGAAATGTACATCAAAACATACACATTTTCATCGTACATTCAAGAAATGTATATCAAAACATACACATTTTCATTGTACATTCAAGAAATGTACATCAAAACATACAAATTTTCATTGTACATTCAAGAAATGTACATCAAAACATACACATTTTCATTGTACATTCAAAGAATGTACATCAAAACATACACATTTTCATTGTACATTCAAGAAATGTACATCAAAACACACACATTTTCAGTGTACATTCAAGAAATGTATATCAAAACATACACATTTTCAGTGTACATTCAAGAAATGTACATCAAAACATACAAATTTTCATTGTATATACAAGAAATGTACATCAAAACATACACATTTTCATTGTACATTAAAGAAATGTACATCAAAACGTACACATTTTCAGTGTACATTCAAGAAATGTACATCAAAACATACACATTTTCATTGTACACTCAAGAAATGTACATCAAAACATACACATTTTCAGTGTACATTCAAGAAATGTACATCAAAACATACACATTTTCATTGTATATACAAGAAATGTACATCAAAACATACACATTTTCAGTGTACATTCAAGAAATGTACATCAAAACATATACATTTTCATTGTATATACAAGAAATGTACATCAAAACATACACATTTTCAGTGTACATTCAAGAAATGTATATCAAAACATACAAATTTTCAGTATACATTCAAGAAATGTACATGAAAACATACAGTTTCATTGTACATTCACGAAATGTATATCAAAACATACACACTTTCAGTGTACATTCAAGAAATGTACATCAAAACATACACATTTTCGTTGTATATACAAGAAATGTACATCAAAACATACACATTTTCATTGTACATTCAAGAAATGTACATCAAAACATACACATTTTCAGTGTACATTCAAGAAATGCACATCAAAACATACACATTTTCATTGTACATTCAAGATGTGTAGATCAAAACATACACACGTTCAGTGTACATTCAAGAAATGTACATCAAAAAATACACATTTTCATTGTACATTCAAGAAATGTACATCAAAACATACACATTTTCATTGTACATTAAAGAAATGTACATCAAAACATACACATTTTCATTGTACATTCAAGGAATGTACATCAAAACATACACATTTTCACTGTACATTCAAGAAATGTGCATCAAAACACACACATTTTCATTGTACACTCAAGAATTGTACATCAAAACATACACATTTTGAGTGTACATTCAAGAGATATACATCGAAACATGCACATTTTCATTGTATATACCAGAAATGTACATCAAAACATACACATTTTCATTGTATATACAGGAAATATATATCAAAACATACACATTTTCAGTGTACATTCAAGAAATGTACATCAAAAACTACACATTTTCATTGAGGATTCAAGAAATGTGCATCAAAACATACACGTTTTCATTGTATATACCAGAAATGTACATCAAAACATACACATTTTCATTGTACATTCAAGAAATGTAGATCAAAACATACACATTTTCATTGTATATACCAGAAATGTACATCAAAACATTCACATTTTCATTGTACATTCAAGAAATGTACATCAAAACATACACATTTTCATTGTATATACCAGAATTGTACATCAAAACATACACATTTTCATTGTACATTCAAGAAATGTACATCAAAACATACACATTTTGACTGCACATTCTAGAAATATACATCAAAACATACACATTTTGATTGCATATACCAGAAATGCACATCAAAACATACACATTTTCATTGTACGTTCAAGAACTGTACATTAAAACATACGCATTTTCAGTGTACATTCAAGAAATGTACATCAAAACATACACATTTTCATTGTACATTCAAGAAATGTAAATCAAAACATACACATTTTCAGTGTACATTCAAGAAATGTACATCAAAACATACACATTTTCATTGTATATACAAGAAATGTACATCAAAACATACACATTTTCATTGTACATTCAAGAAATGTACATCAAAACATACTTATTTTAATTGTACATTCAAGAAATGTACATCAAAACCTACACATTTTCATTGTACATTCAAAGAATGTACATCAAAACATACACATTTTCATTGTACATTCAAGAAATGTACATCAAAACACACACATTTTCAGTGTACATTCAAGAAATGTATATCAAAACATACACATTTTCAGTGTACATTCAAGAAATGTACATCAAAACATACAAATTTTCATTGTATATACAAGAAATGTACACCAAAACATACACATTTTCATTGTACATTAAAGAAATTTACATCAAAACATACACATTTTCAGTGTACATTCAAGAAATGTACATCAAAACATACACATTTTCATTGTATATACAAGAAATGTACATCAAAACATACACATTTTCTGTGTACATTCAAGAAATGTACATCAAAACATATACATTTTCATTGTATATACAAGAAATGTACATCAAAACATACACATTTTCAGTGTACATTCAAGAAATGTATATCAAAACATACACATTTTCAGTATACATTCAAGAAATGTACATGAAAACATATACAGTTTCATTGTACATTCAAGAAATGTATATCAAAACATACACACTTTCAGTGTACATTCAAGAAATGTACATCAAAACATACACATTTTCGTTGTATATACAAGAAATGTACATCAAAACATACACATTTTCATTGTACACTAAAGAAATGTACATCAAAACATACACATTTTCAGTGTACATTCAAGAAATGCACATCAAAACATACACATTTTCATTGTACATTCAAGAAATGTAGATCAAAACATACACACTTTCAGTGTACATTCAAGAAATGTACATCAAAAAATACACATTTTCATTGTACATTCAAGAAATGTACATCAAAACATACACATTTTCATTGTACACTCAAGAAATGTACATCAAAACATACACATTTTCATTGTATATACCAGAAATGTACATCAAAACATTCACATTTTCATTGTACATTCAAGAAATGTACATCAAACATACACATTTTCATTGTATATACCAGAATTGTACATCAAAACATACACATTTTCATTGTACATTCAAGAAATGTACATCAAAACATACACATTTTGACTGCACATTCTAGAAATATACATCAAAACATACACATTTTGATTGCATATACCAGAAATGCACATCAAAACATACAGATTTTCATTGTACGTTCAAGAACTGTACATTAAAACATACACATTTTCAGTGTACATTCAAGAAATGTAAATCAAAACATACACATTTTCAGTGTACCTTCAAGAAATGTACATCAAAACATACACATTTTCATTGTATATACAAGAAATGTACATCAAAACATACACATTTTCATTGTACATTCAAGAAATGTACATCAAAACATACTTATTTTAATTGTACATTCAAGAAATGTACATCAAAACCTACACATTTTCATTGTACATTCAAAGAATGTACATCAAAACATACACATTTTCATTGTACATTCAAGAAATGTACATCAAAACACACACATTTTCAGTGTACATTCAAGAAATGTATATCAAAACATACACATTTTCAGTGTACATTCAAGAAATGTACATCAAAACATACAAATTTTCATTGTATATACAAGAAATGTACACCAAAACATACACATTTTCATTGTACATTAAAGAAATGTACATCAAAACCTACACATTTTCAGTGTACATTCAAGAAATGTACATCAAAACATACACATTTTCATTGTACACTCAAGAAATGTACATCAAAACATACACATTTTCAGTGTACATTCAAGAAATGTACATCAAAACATACACATTTTCATTGTATATACAAGAAATGTACATCAAAACATACACATTTTCAGTGTACATTCAAGAAATGTACATCAAAACATATACATTTTCATTGTATATACAAGAAATGTACATCAAAACATACACATTTTCAGTGTACATTCAAGAAATGTATATCAAAACATACACATTTTCAGTATACATTCAAGAAATGTACATGAAAACATATACAGTTTCATTGTACATTCAAGAAATGTATATCAAAACATACACACTTTCAGTGTACATTCAAGAAATGTACATCAAAACATACACATTTTCGTTGTATATACAAGAAATGTACATCAAAACATACACATTTTCATTGTACACTAAAGAAATGTACATCAAAACTTACACATTTTCAGTGTACATTCAAGAAATGCACATCAAAACATACACATTTTCATTGTACATTCAAGAAATGTAGATCAAAACATACACACTTTCAGTGTACATTCAAGAAATGTACATAAAAAAATACACATTTTCATTGTACATTCAAGAAATGTACATCAAAACATACACATTTTCATTGTACATTAAAGAAATGTACATCAAAACATTCACATTTTCATTGTACATTCAAGGAATGTACATCAAAACATACACATTTTCATTGTACATTCAAGAAATGTGCATCAAAACACACACATTTTCATTGTACACTCAAGAATTGTACATCAAAACATACACATTTTGAGTGTACATTCAAGAGATATACATCAAAACATGCACATTTTCATTGTATATACCAGAAATGTACATCAAAACATACACATTTTCATTGTATATACAGGAAATATATCAAAACATACACGTTTTCAGTGTACATTCAAGAAATGTACATCAAAAACTACACATTTTCATTGTAGATTCAAGAAATGTGCATCAAAACATACACGTTTTCATTGTATATACCAGAAATGTACATCAAAACATACACATTTTCATTGTACATTCAAGAAATGTAGATCAAAACATACACATTTTCATTGTATATACCAGAAATGTACATCAAAACATTCACATTTTCATTGTACATTCAAGAAATGTACATCAAAACATACACATTTTCATTGTATATACCAGAATTGTAAATCAAAACATACACATTTTCATTGTACATTCAAGAAATGTACATCAAAACATACACATTTTGACTGCACATTCTAGAAATATACATCAAAACATACACATTTTGATTGCATATACCAGAAATGCACATCAAAACATACACATTTTCATTGTACGTTCAAGAACTGTACATTAAAACATACACATTTTCAGTGTACATTCAAGAAATGTAAACCAAAACATACACATTTTCATTGTACATTCAAGAAATGTACATCAAAACATACACATTTTGATTGTACACTCAAGAAATGTACATCAAAACATACACATTTTCGTTGTACACTCAAGAAATGTACATCAAAACATACACATTTTCATCGTACATTCAAGAAATGTATATCAAAACATACACATTTTCATTGTACATTCAAGAAATGTACATCAAAACATACAAATTTTCATTGTACATTCAAGAAATGTACATCAAAACATACACATTTTCATTGTACATTCAAAGAATGTACATCAAAACATACACATTTTCATTGTACATTCAAGAAATGTACATCAAAACACACACATTTTCAGTGTACATTCAAGAAATGTATATCAAAACATACACATTTTCAGTGTACATTCAAGAAATGTACATCAAAACATACAAATTTTCATTGTATATACAAGAAATGTACATCAAAACATACACATTTTCATTGTACATTAAAGAAATGTACATCAAAACGTACACATTTTCAGTGTACATTCAAGAAATGTACATCAAAACATACACATTTTCATTGTACACTCAAGAAATGTACATCAAAACATACACATTTTCAGTGTACATTCAAGAAATGTACATCAAAACATACACATTTTCATTGTATATACAAGAAATGTACATCAAAACATACACATTTTCAGTGTACATTCAAGAAATGTACATCAAAACATATACATTTTCATTGTATATACAAGAAATGTACATCAAAACATACACATTTTCAGTGTACATTCAAGAAATGTATATCAAAACATACAAATTTTCAGTATACATTCAAGAAATGTACATGAAAACATACAGTTTCATTGTACATTCACGAAATGTATATCAAAACATACACACTTTCAGTGTACATTCAAGAAATGTACATCAAAACATACACATTTTCGTTGTATATACAAGAAATGTACATCAAAACATACACATTTTCATTGTACATTCAAGAAATGTACATCAAAACATACACATTTTCAGTGTACATTCAAGAAATGCACATCAAAACATACACATTTTCATTGTACATTCAAGATGTGTAGATCAAAACATACACACGTTCAGTGTACATTCAAGAAATGTACATCAAAAAATACACATTTTCATTGTACATTCAAGAAATGTACATCAAAACATACACATTTTCATTGTACATTAAAGAAATGTACATCAAAACATACACATTTTCATTGTACATTCAAGGAATGTACATCAAAACATACACATTTTCACTGTACATTCAAGAAATGTGCATCAAAACACACACATTTTCATTGTACACTCAAGAATTGTACATCAAAACATACACATTTTGAGTGTACATTCAAGAGATATACATCGAAACATGCACATTTTCATTGTATATACCAGAAATGTACATCAAAACATACACATTTTCATTGTATATACAGGAAATATATATCAAAACATACACATTTTCAGTGTACATTCAAGAAATGTACATCAAAAACTACACATTTTCATTGAGGATTCAAGAAATGTGCATCAAAACATACACGTTTTCATTGTATATACCAGAAATGTACATCAAAACATACACATTTTCATTGTACATTCAAGAAATGTAGATCAAAACATACACATTTTCATTGTATATACCAGAAATGTACATCAAAACATTCACATTTTCATTGTACATTCAAGAAATGTACATCAAAACATACACATTTTCATTGTATATACCAGAATTGTACATCAAAACATACACATTTTCATTGTACATTCAAGAAATGTACATCAAAACATACACATTTTGACTGCACATTCTAGAAATATACATCAAAACATACACATTTTGATTGCATATACCAGAAATGCACATCAAAACATACACATTTTCATTGTACGTTCAAGAACTGTACATTAAAACATACGCATTTTCAGTGTACATTCAAGAAATGTACATCAAAACATACACATTTTCATTGTACATTCAAGAAATGTAAATCAAAACATACACATTTTCAGTGTACATTCAAGAAATGTACATCAAAACATACACATTTTCATTGTATATACAAGAAATGTACATCAAAACATACACATTTTCATTGTACATTCAAGAAATGTACATCAAAACATACTTATTTTAATTGTACATTCAAGAAATGTACATCAAAACCTACACATTTTCATTGTACATTCAAAGAATGTACATCAAAACATACACATTTTCATTGTACATTCAAGAAATGTACATCAAAACACACACATTTTCAGTGTACATTCAAGAAATGTATATCAAAACATACACATTTTCAGTGTACATTCAAGAAATGTACATCAAAACATACAAATTTTCATTGTATATACAAGAAATGTACACCAAAACATACACATTTTCATTGTACATTAAAGAAATTTACATCAAAACATACACATTTTCAGTGTACATTCAAGAAATGTACATCAAAACATACACATTTTCATTGTATATACAAGAAATGTACATCAAAACATACACATTTTCTGTGTACATTCAAGAAATGTACATCAAAACATATACATTTTCATTGTATATACAAGAAATGTACATCAAAACATACACATTTTCAGTGTACATTCAAGAAATGTATATCAAAACATACACATTTTCAGTATACATTCAAGAAATGTACATGAAAACATATACAGTTTCATTGTACATTCAAGAAATGTATATCAAAACATACACACTTTCAGTGTACATTCAAGAAATGTACATCAAAACATACACATTTTCGTTGTATATACAAGAAATGTACATCAAAACATACACATTTTCATTGTACACTAAAGAAATGTACATCAAAACATACACATTTTCAGTGTACATTCAAGAAATGCACATCAAAACATACACATTTTCATTGTACATTCAAGAAATGTAGATCAAAACATACACACTTTCAGTGTACATTCAAGAAATGTACATCAAAAAATACACATTTTCATTGTACATTCAAGAAATGTACATCAAAACATACACATTTTCATTGTACACTCAAGAAATGTACATCAAAACATACACATTTTCATTGTATATACCAGAAATGTACATCAAAACATTCACATTTTCATTGTACATTCAAGAAATGTACATCAAACATACACATTTTCATTGTATATACCAGAATTGTACATCAAAACATACACATTTTCATTGTACATTCAAGAAATGTACATCAAAACATACACATTTTGACTGCACATTCTAGAAATATACATCAAAACATACACATTTTGATTGCATATACCAGAAATGCACATCAAAACATACAGATTTTCATTGTACGTTCAAGAACTGTACATTAAAACATACACATTTTCAGTGTACATTCAAGAAATGTAAATCAAAACATACACATTTTCAGTGTACCTTCAAGAAATGTACATCAAAACATACACATTTTCATTGTATATACAAGAAATGTACATCAAAACATACACATTTTCATTGTACATTCAAGAAATGTACATCAAAACATACTTATTTTAATTGTACATTCAAGAAATGTACATCAAAACCTACACATTTTCATTGTACATTCAAAGAATGTACATCAAAACATACACATTTTCATTGTACATTCAAGAAATGTACATCAAAACACACACATTTTCAGTGTACATTCAAGAAATGTATATCAAAACATACACATTTTCAGTGTACATTCAAGAAATGTACATCAAAACATACAAATTTTCATTGTATATACAAGAAATGTACACCAAAACATACACATTTTCATTGTACATTAAAGAAATGTACATCAAAACCTACACATTTTCAGTGTACATTCAAGAAATGTACATCAAAACATACACATTTTCATTGTACACTCAAGAAATGTACATCAAAACATACACATTTTCAGTGTACATTCAAGAAATGTACATCAAAACATACACATTTTCATTGTATATACAAGAAATGTACATCAAAACATACACATTTTCAGTGTACATTCAAGAAATGTACATCAAAACATATACATTTTCATTGTATATACAAGAAATGTACATCAAAACATACACATTTTCAGTGTACATTCAAGAAATGTATATCAAAACATACACATTTTCAGTATACATTCAAGAAATGTACATGAAAACATATACAGTTTCATTGTACATTCAAGAAATGTATATCAAAACATACACACTTTCAGTGTACATTCAAGAAATGTACATCAAAACATACACATTTTCGTTGTATATACAAGAAATGTACATCAAAACATACACATTTTCATTGTACACTAAAGAAATGTACATCAAAACTTACACATTTTCAGTGTACATTCAAGAAATGCACATCAAAACATACACATTTTCATTGTACATTCAAGAAATGTAGATCAAAACATACACACTTTCAGTGTACATTCAAGAAATGTACATAAAAAAATACACATTTTCATTGTACATTCAAGAAATGTACATCAAAACATACACATTTTCATTGTACATTAAAGAAATGTACATCAAAACATTCACATTTTCATTGTACATTCAAGGAATGTACATCAAAACATACACATTTTCATTGTACATTCAAGAAATGTGCATCAAAACACACACATTTTCATTGTACACTCAAGAATTGTACATCAAAACATACACATTTTGAGTGTACATTCAAGAGATATACATCAAAACATGCACATTTTCATTGTATATACCAGAAATGTACATCAAAACATACACATTTTCATTGTATATACAGGAAATATATCAAAACATACACGTTTTCAGTGTACATTCAAGAAATGTACATCAAAAACTACACATTTTCATTGTAGATTCAAGAAATGTGCATCAAAACATACACGTTTTCATTGTATATACCAGAAATGTACATCAAAACATACACATTTTCATTGTACATTCAAGAAATGTAGATCAAAACATACACATTTTCATTGTATATACCAGAAATGTACATCAAAACATTCACATTTTCATTGTACATTCAAGAAATGTACATCAAAACATACACATTTTCATTGTATATACCAGAATTGTAAATCAAAACATACACATTTTCATTGTACATTCAAGAAATGTACATCAAAACATACACATTTTGACTGCACATTCTAGAAATATACATCAAAACATACACATTTTGATTGCATATACCAGAAATGCACATCAAAACATACACATTTTCATTGTACGTTCAAGAACTGTACATTAAAACATACACATTTTCAGTGTACATTCAAGAAATGTAAATCAAAACATACACATTTTCATTGTACATTCAAGAAATGTACATCAAAACATACACATTTTGATTGTACACTCAAGAAATGTACATCAAAACATACACATTTTCGTTGTACACTCAAGAAATGTACATCAAAACATACACATTTTCATCGTACATTCAAGAAATGTATATCAAAACATACACATTTTCATTGTACATTCAAGAAATGTACATCAAAACATACAAATTTTCATTGTACATTCAAGAAATGTACATCAAAACATACACATTTTCATTGTACATTCAAAGAATGTACATCAAAACATACACATTTTCATTGTACATTCAAGAAATGTACATCAAAACACACACATTTTCAGTGTACATTCAAGAAATGTATATCAAAACATACACATTTTCAGTGTACATTCAAGAAATGTACATCAAAACATACAAATTTTCATTGTATATACAAGAAATGTACATCAAAACATACACATTTTCATTGTACATTAAAGAAATGTACATCAAAACGTACACATTTTCAGTGTACATTCAAGAAATGTACATCAAAACATACACATTTTCATTGTACACTCAAGAAATGTACATCAAAACATACACATTTTCAGTGTACATTCAAGAAATGTACATCAAAACATACACATTTTCATTGTATATACAAGAAATGTACATCAAAACATACACATTTTCAGTGTACATTCAAGAAATGTACATCAAAACATACACATTTTCATTGTATATACAAGAAATGTACATCAAAACATACACATTTTCAGTGTACATTCAAGAAATGTATATCAAAACATACAAATTTTCAGTATACATTCAAGAAATGTACATGAAAACATACAGTTTCATTGTACATTCACGAAATGTATATCAAAACATACACACTTTCAGTGTACATTCAAGAAATGTACATCAAAACATACACATTTTCGTTGTATATACAAGAAATGTACATCAAAACATACACATTTTCATTGTACATTCAAGAAATGTACATCAAAACATACACATTTTCAGTGTACATTCAAGAAATGCACATCAAAACATACACATTTTCATTGTACATTCAAGATGTGTAGATCAAAACATACACACGTTCAGTGTACATTCAAGAAATGTACATCAAAAAATACACATTTTCATTGTACATTCAAGAAATGTACATCAAAACATACACATTTTCATTGTACATTAAAGAAATGTACATCAAAACATACACATTTTCATTGTACATTCAAGGAATGTACATCAAAACATACACATTTTCACTGTACATTCAAGAAATGTGCATCAAAACACACACATTTTCATTGTACACTCAAGAATTGTACATCAAAACATACACATTTTGAGTGTACATTCAAGAGATATACATCGAAACATGCACATTTTCATTGTATATACCAGAAATGTACATCAAAACATACACATTTTCATTGTATATACAGGAAATATATATCAAAACATACACATTTTCAGTGTACATTCAAGAAATGTACATCAAAAACTACACATTTTCATTGAGGATTCAAGAAATGTGCATCAAAACATACACGTTTTCATTGTATATACCAGAAATGTACATCAAAACATACACATTTTCATTGTACATTCAAGAAATGTAGATCAAAACATACACATTTTCATTGTATATACCAGAAATGTACATCAAAACATTCACATTTTCATTGTACATTCAAGAAATGTACATCAAAACATACACATTTTCATTGTATATACCAGAATTGTACATCAAAACATACACATTTTCATTGTACATTCAAGAAATGTACATCAAAACATACACATTTTGACTGCACATTCTAGAAATATACATCAAAACATACACATTTTGATTGCATATACCAGAAATGCACATCAAAACATACACATTTTCATTGTACGTTCAAGAACTGTACATTAAAACATACGCATTTTCAGTGTACATTCAAGAAATGTACATCAAAACATACACATTTTCATTGTACATTCAAGAAATGTAAATCAAAACATACACATTTTCAGTGTACATTCAAGAAATGTACATCAAAACATACACATTTTCATTGTATATACAAGAAATGTACATCAAAACATACACATTTTCATTGTACATTCAAGAAATGTACATCAAAACATACTTATTTTAATTGTACATTCAAGAAATGTACATCAAAACCTACACATTTTCATTGTACATTCAAAGAATGTACATCAAAACATACACATTTTCATTGTACATTCAAGAAATGTACATCAAAACACACACATTTTCAGTGTACATTCAAGAAATGTATATCAAAACATACACATTTTCAGTGTACATTCAAGAAATGTACATCAAAACATACAAATTTTCATTGTATATACAAGAAATGTACACCAAAACATACACATTTTCATTGTACATTAAAGAAATTTACATCAAAACATACACATTTTCAGTGTACATTCAAGAAATGTACATCAAAACATACACATTTTCATTGTATATACAAGAAATGTACATCAAAACATACACATTTTCTGTGTACATTCAAGAAATGTACATCAAAACATATACATTTTCATTGTATATACAAGAAATGTACATCAAAACATACACATTTTCAGTGTACATTCAAGAAATGTATATCAAAACATACACATTTACAGTATACATTCAAGAAATGTACATGAAAACATATACAGTTTCATTGTACATTCAAGAAATGTATATCAAAACATACACACTTTCAGTGTACATTCAAGAAATGTACATCAAAACATACACATTTTCGTTGTATATACAAGAAATGTACATCAAAACATACACATTTTCATTGTACACTAAAGAAATGTACATCAAAACATACACATTTTCAGTGTACATTCAAGAAATGCACATCAAAACATACACATTTTCATTGTACATTCAAGAAATGTAGATCAAAACATACACACTTTCAGTGTACATTCAAGAAATGTACATCAAAAAATACACATTTTCATTGTACATTCAAGAAATGTACATCAAAACATACACATTTTCATTGTACACTCAAGAAATGTACATCAAAACATACACATTTTCATTGTATATACCAGAAATGTACATCAAAACATTCACATTTTCATTGTACATTCAAGAAATGTACATCAAACATACACATTTTCATTGTATATACCAGAATTGTACATCAAAACATACACATTTTCATTGTACATTCAAGAAATGTACATCAAAACATACACATTTTGACTGCACATTCTAGAAATATACATCAAAACATACACATTTTGATTGCATATACCAGAAATGCACATCAAAACATACAGATTTTCATTGTACGTTCAAGAACTGTACATTAAAACATACACATTTTCAGTGTACATTCAAGAAATGTAAATCAAAACATACACATTTTCAGTGTACCTTCAAGAAATGTACATCAAAACATACACATTTTCATTGTATATACAAGAAATGTACATCAAAACATACACATTTTCATTGTACATTCAAGAAATGTACATCAAAACATACTTATTTTAATTGTACATTCAAGAAATGTACATCAAAACCTACACATTTTCATTGTACATTCAAAGAATGTACATCAAAACATACACATTTTCATTGTACATTCAAGAAATGTACATCAAAACACACACATTTTCAGTGTACATTCAAGAAATGTATATCAAAACATACACATTTTCAGTGTACATTCAAGAAATGTACATCAAAACATACAAATTTTCATTGTATATACAAGAAATGTACACCAAAACATACACATTTTCATTGTACATTAAAGAAATGTACATCAAAACCTACACATTTTCAGTGTACATTCAAGAAATGTACATCAAAACATACACATTTTCATTGTACACTCAAGAAATGTACATCAAAACATACACATTTTCAGTGTACATTCAAGAAATGTACATCAAAACATACACATTTTCATTGTATATACAAGAAATGTACATCAAAACATACACATTTTCAGTGTACATTCAAGAAATGTACATCAAAACATATACATTTTCATTGTATATACAAGAAATGTACATCAAAACATACACATTTTCAGTGTACATTCAAGAAATGTATATCAAAACATACACATTTTCAGTATACATTCAAGAAATGTACATGAAAACATATACAGTTTCATTGTACATTCAAGAAATGTATATCAAAACATACACACTTTCAGTGTACATTCAAGAAATGTACATCAAAACATACACATTTTCGTTGTATATACAAGAAATGTACATCAAAACATACACATTTTCATTGTACACTAAAGAAATGTACATCAAAACTTACACATTTTCAGTGTACATTCAAGAAATGCACATCAAAACATACACATTTTCATTGTACATTCAAGAAATGTAGATCAAAACATACACACTTTCAGTGTACATTCAAGAAATGTACATAAAAAAATACACATTTTCATTGTACATTCAAGAAATGTACATCAAAACATACACATTTTCATTGTACATTAAAGAAATGTACATCAAAACATTCACATTTTCATTGTACATTCAAGGAATGTACATCAAAACATACACATTTTCATTGTACATTCAAGAAATGTGCATCAAAACACACACATTTTCATTGTACACTCAAGAATTGTACATCAAAACATACACATTTTGAGTGTACATTCAAGAGATATACATCAAAACATGCACATTTTCATTGTATATACCAGAAATGTACATCAAAACATACACATTTTCATTGTATATACAGGAAATATATCAAAACATACACGTTTTCAGTGTACATTCAAGAAATGTACATCAAAAACTACACATTTTCATTGTAGATTCAAGAAATGTGCATCAAAACATACACGTTTTCATTGTATATACCAGAAATGTACATCAAAACATACACATTTTCATTGTACATTCAAGAAATGTAGATCAAAACATACACATTTTCATTGTATATACCAGAAATGTACATCAAAACATTCACATTTTCATTGTACATTCAAGAAATGTACATCAAAACATACACATTTTCATTGTATATACCAGAATTGTAAATCAAAACATACACATTTTCATTGTACATTCAAGAAATGTACATCAAAACATACACATTTTGACTGCACATTCTAGAAATATACATCAAAACATACACATTTTGATTGCATATACCAGAAATGCACATCAAAACATACACATTTTCATTGTACGTTCAAGAACTGTACATTAAAACATACACATTTTCAGTGTACATTCAAGAAATGTAAATCAAAACATACACATTTTCATTGTACATTCAAGAAATGTACATCAAAACATACACATTTTCATTGTATATACCAGAATTGTACATCAAAACATACACATTTTCATTGTGCATTCAAGAAATGTACATCAAAACATACACATTTTGACTGCACATTCTAGAAGTATACATCAAAACATACACATTTTGATTGCATATACCAGAAATGCACATCAAAACATACACATTTTCATTGTACGTTCAAGAACTGTACATTAAAACATACACATTTTCAGTGTACATTCAAGAAATGTAAATCAAAACATACACATTTTCAGTGTACATTCAAGAAATGTACATCAAAACATACACATTTTCATTGTATATACAAGAAATGTACATCAAAACATACACATTTTCATTGTACATTCAAGAAATGTACATCAAAACATACTTATTTTAATTGTACATTCCAGAAATGTACATCAAAACCTACACATTTTCATTGTACATTCAAAGAATGTACATCAAAACATACACATTTTCATTGTACATTCAAGAAATGTACATCAAAACACACACATTTTCAGTGTACATTCAAGAAATGTATATCAAAACATACACATTTTCAGTGTACATTCAAGAAAAGTACATCAAAACATACAAATTTTCATTGTATATACAAGAAATGTACACCAAAACATACACATTTTCATTGTACATTAAAGAAATGTACATCAAAACCTACACATTTTCAGTGTACATTCAAGAAATGTACATCAAAACATACACATTTTCATTGTACACTCAAGAAATGTACATCAAAACATACACATTTTCAGTGTACATTCAAGAAATGTACATCAAAACATACACATTTTCATTGTATATACAAGAAATGTACATCAAAACATACACATTTTCAGTGTACATTCAAGAAATGTACATCAAAACATACACATTTTCATTGTACACTCAAGAAATGTACATCAAAACATACACATTTTCAGTGTACATTCAAGAAATGTACATCAAAACATACACATTTTCATTGTATATACAAGAAATGTACATCAAAACATACACATTTTCAGTGTACATTCAAGAAATGTACATCAAAACATATACATTTTCATTGTATATACAAGAAATGTACATCAAAACATACACATTTTCAGTGTACATTCAAGAAATGTATATCAAAACATACACATTTTCAGTATACATTCAAGAAATGTACATGAAAACATACAGTTTCATTGTACATTCAAGAAATGTATATCAAAACATACACACTTTCAGTGTACATTCAAGAAATGTACATCAAAACATACACATTTTCGTTGTATATACAAGAAATGTACATCAAAACATACACATTTTCATTGTACATTCAAGAAATGTACATCAAAACATACACATTTTCAGTGTACATTCAAGAAATGCACATCAAAACATACACATTTTCATTGTACATTCAAGATGTGTAGATCAAAACATACACACGTTCAGTGTACATTCAAGAAATGTACATCAAAAAATACACATTTTCATTGTACATTCAAGAAATGTACATCAAAACATACACATTTTCATTGTACATTAAAGAAATGTACATCAAAACATACACATTTTCATTGTACATTCAAGGAATGTACATCAAAACATACACATTTTCACTGTACATTCAAGAAATGTGCATCAAAACACACACATTTTCATTGTACACTCAAGAATTGTACATCAAAACATACACATTTTGAGTGTACATTCAAGAGATATACATCGAAACATGCACATTTTCATTGTATATACCAGAAATGTACATCAAAACATACACATTTTCATTGTATATACAGGAAATATATATCAAAACATACACATTTTCAGTGTACATTCAAGAAATGTACATCAAAAACTACACATTTTCATTGAGGATTCAAGAAATGTGCATCAAAACATACACGTTTTCATTGTATATACCAGAAATGTACATCAAAACATACACATTTTCATTGTACATTCAAGAAATGTAGATCAAAACATACACATTTTCATTGTATATACCAGAAATGTACATCAAAACATTCACATTTTCATTGTACATTCAAGAAATGTACATAAAAACATACACATTTTCATTGTATATACCAGAATTGTACATCAAAACATACACATTTTCATTGTACATTCAAGAAATGTACATCAAAACATACACATTTTGACTACACATTCTAGAAATATACATCAAAACATACACATTTTGATTGCATATACCAGAAATGCACATCAAAACATACACATTTTCATTGTACGTTCAAGAACTGTACATTAAAACATACGCATTTTCAGTGTACATTCAAGAAATGTACATCAAAACATACACATTTTCATTGTACATTCAAGAAATGTAAATCAAAACATACACATTTTCAGTGTACATTCAAGAAATGTACATCAAAACATACACATTTTCATTGTATATACAAGAAATGTACATCAAAACATACACATTTTCATTGTACATTCAAGAAATGTACATCAAAACATACTTATTTTAATTGTACATTCAAGAAATGTACATCAAAACCTACACATTTTCATTGTACATTCAAAGAATGTACATCAAAACATACACATTTTCATTGTACATTCAAGAAATGTACATCAAAACACACACATTTTCAGTGTACATTCAAGAAATGTATATCAAAACATACACATTTTCAGTGTACATTCAAGAAATGTACATCAAAACATACAAATTTTCATTGTATATACAAGAAATGTACACCAAAACATACACATTTTCATTGTACATTAAAGAAATTTACATCAAAACATACACATTTTCAGTGTACATTCAAGAAATGTACATCAAAACATACACATTTTCATTGTATATACAAGAAATGTACATCAAAACATACACATTTTCTGTGTACATTCAAGAAATGTACATCAAAACATATACATTTTCATTGTATATACAAGAAATGTACATCAAAACATACACATTTTCAGTGTACATTCAAGAAATGTATATCAAAACATACACATTTTCAGTATACATTCAAGAAATGTACATGAAAACATATACAGTTTCATTGTACATTCAAGAAATGTATATCAAAACATACACACTTTCAGTGTACATTCAAGAAATGTACATCAAAACATACACATTTTCGTTGTATATACAAGAAATGTACATCAAAACATACACATTTTCATTGTACACTAAAGAAATGTACATCAAAACATACACATTTTCAGTGTACATTCAAGAAATGCACATCAAAACATACACATTTTCATTGTACATTCAAGAAATGTAGATCAAAACATACACACTTTCAGTGTACATTCAAGAAATGTACATCAAAAAATACACATTTTCATTGTACATTCAAGAAATGTACATCAAAACATACACATTTTCATTGTACACTCAAGAAATGTACATCAAAACATACACATTTTCATTGTATATACCAGAAATGTACATCAAAACATTCACATTTTCATTGTACATTCAAGAAATGTACATCAAACATACACATTTTCATTGTATATACCAGAATTGTACATCAAAACATACACATTTTCATTGTACATTCAAGAAATGTACATCAAAACATACACATTTTGACTGCACATTCTAGAAATATACATCAAAACATACACATTTTGATTGCATATACCAGAAATGCACATCAAAACATACAGATTTTCATTGTACGTTCAAGAACTGTACATTAAAACATACACATTTTCAGTGTACATTCAAGAAATGTAAATCAAAACATACACATTTTCAGTGTACCTTCAAGAAATGTACATCAAAACATACACATTTTCATTGTATATACAAGAAATGTACATCAAAACATACACATTTTCATTGTACATTCAAGAAATGTACATCAAAACATACTTATTTTAATTGTACATTCAAGAAATGTACATCAAAACCTACACATTTTCATTGTACATTCAAAGAATGTACATCAAAACATACACATTTTCATTGTACATTCAAGAAATGTACATCAAAACACACACATTTTCAGTGTACATTCAAGAAATGTATATCAAAACATACACATTTTCAGTGTACATTCAAGAAATGTACATCAAAACATACAAATTTTCATTGTATATACAAGAAATGTACACCAAAACATACACATTTTCATTGTACATTAAAGAAATGTACATCAAAACCTACACATTTTCAGTGTACATTCAAGAAATGTACATCAAAACATACACATTTTCATTGTACACTCAAGAAATGTACATCAAAACATACACATTTTCAGTGTACATTCAAGAAATGTACATCAAAACATACACATTTTCATTGTATATACAAGAAATGTACATCAAAACATACACATTTTCAGTGTACATTCAAGAAATGTACATCAAAACATATACATTTTCATTGTATATACAAGAAATGTACATCAAAACATACACATTTTCAGTGTACATTCAAGAAATGTATATCAAAACATACACATTTTCAGTATACATTCAAGAAATGTACATGAAAACATATACAGTTTCATTGTACATTCAAGAAATGTATATCAAAACATACACACTTTCAGTGTACATTCAAGAAATGTACATCAAAACATACACATTTTCGTTGTATATACAAGAAATGTACATCAAAACATACACATTTTCATTGTACACTAAAGAAATGTACATCAAAACTTACACATTTTCAGTGTACATTCAAGAAATGCACATCAAAACATACACATTTTCATTGTACATTCAAGAAATGTAGATCAAAACATACACACTTTCAGTGTACATTCAAGAAATGTACATAAAAAAATACACATTTTCATTGTACATTCAAGAAATGTACATCAAAACATACACATTTTCATTGTACATTAAAGAAATGTACATCAAAACATTCACATTTTCATTGTACATTCAAGGAATGTACATCAAAACATACACATTTTCATTGTACATTCAAGAAATGTGCATCAAAACACACACATTTTCATTGTACACTCAAGAATTGTACATCAAAACATACACATTTTGAGTGTACATTCAAGAGATATACATCAAAACATGCACATTTTCATTGTATATACCAGAAATGTACATCAAAACATACACATTTTCATTGTATATACAGGAAATATATCAAAACATACACGTTTTCAGTGTACATTCAAGAAATGTACATCAAAAACTACACATTTTCATTGTAGATTCAAGAAATGTGCATCAAAACATACACGTTTTCATTGTATATACCAGAAATGTACATCAAAACATACACATTTTCATTGTACATTCAAGAAATGTAGATCAAAACATACACATTTTCATTGTATATACCAGAAATGTACATCAAAACATTCACATTTTCATTGTACATTCAAGAAATGTACATCAAAACATACACATTTTCATTGTATATACCAGAATTGTAAATCAAAACATACACATTTTCATTGTACATTCAAGAAATGTACATCAAAACATACACATTTTGACTGCACATTCTAGAAATATACATCAAAACATACACATTTTGATTGCATATACCAGAACTGCACATCAAAACATACACATTTTCATTGTACGTTCAAGAACTGTACATTAAAACATACACATTTTCAGTGTACATTCAAGAAATGTAAATCAAAACATACACATTTTCATTGTACATTCAAGAAATGTACATCAAAACATACACATTTTCATTGTATATACCAGAATTGTACATCAAAACATACACATTTTCATTGTGCATTCAAGAAATGTACATCAAAACATACACATTTTGACTGCACATTCTAGAAGTATACATCAAAACATACACATTTTGATTGCATATACCAGAAATGCACATCAAAACATACACATTTTCATTGTACGTTCAAGAACTGTACATTAAAACATACACATTTTCAGTGTACATTCAAGAAATGTAAATCAAAACATACACATTTTCAGTGTACATTCAAGAAATGTACATCAAAACATACACATTTTCATTGTATATACAAGAAATGTACATCAAAACATACACATTTTCATTGTACATTCAAGAAATGTACATCAAAACATACTTATTTTAATTGTACATTCAAGAAATGTACATCAAAACCTACACATTTTCATTGTACATTCAAAGAATGTACATCAAAACATACACATTTTCATTGTACATTCAAGGAATGTACATCAAAACACACACATTTTCAGTGTACATTCAAGAAATGTATATCAAAACATACACATTTTCAGTGTACATTCAAGAAAAGTACATCAAAACATACAAATTTTCATTGTATATACAAGAAATGTACACCAAAACATACACATTTTCATTGTACATTAAAGAAATGTACATCAAAACCTACACATTTTCAGTGTACATTCAAGAAATGTACATCAAAACATACACATTTTCATTGTACACTCAAGAAATGTACATCAAAACATACACATTTTCAGTGTACATTCAAGAAATGTACATCAAAACATACACATTTTCATTGTATATACAAGAAATGTACATCAAAACATACACATTTTCAGTGTACATTCAAGAAATGTACATCAAAACATATACATTTTCATTGTATATTCAAGAAATGTACATCAAAACATACACATTTTCAATCTACATTCAAGAAATGCATATCAAAACATACACATTTTCAGTATACATTCAAGAAATGTACATGAAAACATATACAGTTTCATTGTACATTCAAGAAATGTATATCAAAACATACACACTTTCAGTGTACATTCAAGAAATGTACATCAAAACATACACATTTTCGTTGTATATACAAGAAATGTACATCAAAACATACACATTTTCATTGTACACTAAAGAAATGTACATCAAAACATACACATTTTCAGTGTACATTCAAGAAATGCACATCAAAACATACACATTTTCATTGTACACTCAAGAAATGTAGATCAAAACATACACATTTTCATTGTACATTAAAGAAATGTACATCAAAACATACACATTTTCATTGTACATTCAAGAAATGTAGAACAAAACATACACATTTTCATTGTACATTCAAGAAATGTACATCAAAACATACACATTTTCATTGTACACTAAAGAAATGTACATCAAAACATACACACTTTCAGTGTACATTCAAGAAATGTACATCAAAAAATACACATTTTCATTGTACATTCAAGAAATGTACATCAAAACATACACATTTTCATTGTACATTAAAGAAATGTACATAAAAACATACACATTTTCATTGTACATTCAAGGAATGTACATCAAAACATACACATTTTCATTGTACATTCAAGAAATGTGCATCAAAACACACACATTTTCATTGTACACTCAAGAATTGTACATCAAAACATACACATTTTCAGTGTACATTCAAGAAATGTACATCAACACATACACATTTTGATTTTACGTTCCAGAAATGTACATCAAAACATACACATTTTCAGTGTACATTCAAGAAATGTATATTAAAAAATACACATTTTCAGTGTACATTCAAGAAATGTACATCAAAGCAAACACGTTTTCATTGTACACTAAAGAAATGTACATCAAAACATACACATTTTCATTGTACATTCAAGAAATGCACATCAAAACATACACATTTTCATTGTACATTCAAGAAATATACATCAAAACATACACATTTTCATTGTACATTCAAGAAATGTACATCAAAACATACACATTCTCATTGTACATTCAAGAAATGTACATCAAAACATACACATTTTGATTGTACACTCAAGAAATGTACATCAAAACATACACATTTTCATTGTACACTCAAGAAATGTACATCAAAACATACACATTTTCATTGTACATTCAAGAAATGTATATCAAAACATACACATTTTCATTGTACATTCAAGAAATATACATCAAAACATACAAATTTTCATTGTACATTCAAGAAATGTACATCAAAACATACACATTTTCATTGTACATTCAAAGAATGTACATCAAAACATACACATTTTCATTGTACATTCAAGAAATGTACATCAAAACACACACATTTTCAGTGTACATTCAAGAAATGTATATAAACATACACATTTTCAGTGTACATTCAAGAAATGTACATCAAAAGATACAAATTTTCATTGTATATACAAGAAATGTACATCAAAACATACACATTTTCATTGTACATTAAAGAAATGTACATCAAAACCTACACATTTTCAGTGTACATTCAAGAAATGTACATCAAAACATACACATTTTCATTGTACACTCAAGAAATGTACATCAAAACATACACATTTTCAGTGTACATTCAAGAAATGTACATCAAAACATACACATTTTCATTGTATATACCAGAAATGTACATCAAAACATACACATTTTCATTGTATATACAAGAAATGTACATCAAAACATACACATTTTAGGTGTACATTCAAGAAATGTACCTCAAAACATATACATTTTCATTGTATATACAAGAGATGTACATCAAAACATACACATTTTCAGTGTACATTCAAGAAATGTACATCAAAACATATACATTTTCATTGTACATTAAAGAAATGTACATCAAAACATATACATTTTCATTGTATATACAAGAAATGTACATCAAAACATACACATTTTCAGTGTACATTCAAGAAATGTATAACAAAAGATACACATTTTCAGTGTACATTCAAGAAATGTACATCAAAACAAACACATTTTCATTGTACACTAAAGAAATGTACATCAAAACATACACATTTTCATTGTACATTCAAGAAATATACATCAAAACATACACATCTTCATTGTACATTCAAGAAATGTACATCAAAACATACACATTTTCATTGTACACTCAAGAAATGTACATCAAAACATACACATTTTCATTGTACATTCAAGAAATGTACATCAAAACATACACATTTTCATTGTACACTCAAGAAATGTTCATCAAAACATACACATTTTCATTGTACATTCAAGAAATGTACATCAAAACATACACATTTTCATTGTACACTCAAGAAATGTACTTCAAAACATACACATTTTCAGTGTACATTCAAGAAATGTATATCAAAACATACACATTTTCATTGTACATTCAAGAAATGTACATCAAAACATACACATCTTCATTGTACATTCAAGAAATATACATCAAAACATACACATTTTCATTGTACATTCAAGAAATGTACATCAAAACATACACATTCTCATTGTACACTCAAGAAATGTACATCAAAACATACACATTTTCAGTGTACATTCAAGAAATGTATATCAAAACATACACATTTTCATTGTACATTCAAGAAATGTACATCAAAACATACACATTTTCATTGTACATTCTAGAAATATACATCAAAACATACACATTTTCATTGTATATACATGAAATGTACATCAAAACATATACATTTTCATTGTACATTCAAGAAATATACATCAAAACATACACATTTTCATTGTACATTCAAGAAATGTACATCAAAACATACACATTCTCATTGTACATTCAAGAAATGTACATCAAAACATACACATTTTCATTGTACACTCAAGAAATGTACATCAAAACATACAAATTTTCATTGTACACTCAAGAAATGTACATCAAAACATACACATTTTCATTGTACATTCAAGAAATGTATATCAAAACATACCCATTTTCATTGTACATTCAAGAAATGTACATCAAAACATATACATTTTCATTGTATATACAAGAAATGTACATCAAAACATACACATTTTCAGTGTACATTCAAGAAATGTACATGAAAACATATACATTTTCATTGTACATTCAAGAAATGTACATGAAAACATATACATTTTCATTGTATATTCAAGAAATGTATATCAAAACATACACATTTTCAGATTACATTCAGGAAATGTACATCAAAACATACACATTTTCATTGTATATACAAGAAATGTACATCAAAACATACACATTTTCAGTGTACATTCAAGAAATGTACATCAAAACATATACATTTTCATTGTATATACAAGAAATGTACATCAAAACATACACATTTTCAGTGTACATTCAAGAAATGTATATCAAAAGATACACATTTTCAGTATACATTCAAGAAATGTACATGAAAACATATACAGTTTCATTGTACATTCAAGAAATGTATATCAAAACATACACACTTTCAGTGTACATTCAAGAAATGTACATCAAAACATACACATTTTCATTGTATATACAAGAAATGTACATCAAAACATACACATTTTCATTGTACACTAAAGAAATGTACATCAAAACATACACATTTTCAGTGTACATTCAAGAAATGCACATCAGAACATACACATTTTCATTGTACATTCAAGAAATGTAGATCAAAACATACACATTTTCATTGTACATTCAAGAAATGTACATCAAACATACACATTTTCATTGTACACTCAAGAAATGTACATCAAAACATACACATTTTCATTGTACACTCAAGAAATGTACATCAAAACATACACTTTTTCAATGTACATTCAAGAAATGTATATCAAAACATACACATTTTCATTGTACATTCAAGAAATGTAGATCAAAACATACACATTTTCAGTGTACATTCAAGAAATGTACATCAAAACATATACATTTTCATTGTATATACAAGAAATGTACATCAAAACATACACATTTTCAGTGTACATTCAAGAAATGTACATGAAAACATATACATTTTCATTGTACATTCAAGAAATGTACATGAAAACATATACATTTTCATTGTATATTCAAGAAATGTATATCAAAACATACACATTTTCAGATTACATTCAGGAAATGTACATCAAAACATACACATTTTCATTGTATATACAAGAAATGTACATCAAAACATACACATTTTCAGTGTACATTCAAGAAATGTACATCAAAACATATACATTTTCATTGTATATACAAGAAATGTACATCAAAACATACACATTTTCAGTGTACATTCAAGAAATGTATATCAAAAGATACACATTTTCAGTATACATTCAAGAAATGTACATGAAAACATATACAGTTTCATTGTACATTCTAGAAATGTATATCAAAACATACACACTTTCAGTGTACATTCAAGAAATGTACATCAAAACATACACATTTTCATTGTATATACAAGAAATGTACATCAAAACATACACATTTTCATTGTACACTAAAGAAATGTACATCAAAACATACACATTTTCAGTGTACATTCAAGAAATGCACATCAAAACATACACATTTTCATTGTACATTCAAGAAATGTAGATCAAAACATACACATTTTCATTGTACATTCAAGAAATGTACATCAAACATACACATTTTCATTGTACACTCAAGAAATGTACATCAAAACATACACATTTTCATTGTACACTCAAGAAATGTACATCAAAACATACACTTTTTCAATGTACATTCAAGAAATGTATATCAAAACATACACATTTTCATTGTACATTCAAGAAATGTATAACAAAAAATACACATTTTCAGTGTACATTCAAGAAATGTACATCAAAAATAACACATTTTCCTTGTACACTAAAGAAATGTACATCGAAACATACACATTTTCATTCTACATTCAAGAAATATACATCAAAACATACCCATTTTCATTGTACATTCAAGAAATGTGCATCAAAACATACACATTTTCATTGTACACTCAAGAAATGTACATCAAAACATACACATTTTCATTGTACATTCAAGAAATGTACATCAAAACATACACATTTTCATTGTACACTCAAGAAATGTATATCAAAACATACACAGTTTCAGTGTACATTCAAGAAATGTACATCAAAACATACACATTTTCATTGTACATTCAAAGAATGTACATCAAAACATACACATTTTCATTGTACATTCAAGAAATGTACATCAAAACACACACATTTTCAGTGTACATTCAAGAAATGTATATCAAAGCATACACATTTTCAGTGTACATTCAAGATTTGTACATCAAAACATACAAATTTTCATTGTATATACAAGAAATGTACATCAAAACATACAAATTTTCATTGTACATTAAAGAAATGTACATCAAAACCTACACATTTTCAGTGTACATTCAAGAAATGTACATCAAAACATACACATTTTCATTGTACACGCAAGAAATGTACATCAAAACATACACATTTTCAGTGTACATTCAAGAAATTAACATCAAAACATACACATTTTCATTGTATATACCAGAAATGTACATCAAAACATACACATTTTCATTGTATATACAAGAAATGTACATCAAAACACACACATTTTCAGTGTACATTCAAGAAGTGTACATCTAAACATACATTTTCATTGTATATACAAGAAATGTACATCAAAACATACACATTTTCAGTGTACATTCAAGAAATGTATATCAAAACATACACATTTTCAGTATACATTTAAGAAATGTACATGAAAACATATACATTTTCATTGTACATTCAAGAAATGTATATCAAAACATACGCACTTTCAGTGTACATTCAAGAAATGTGCATCAAAACATACACATTTTCTTTGTATATACAAGAAATGTACATCAAAACATACACATTTTCATTGTACACTAAAGAAATGTACATCAAAACATACACATTTTCAGTGTACATTCAAGAAATGTACATCAAAACATACACATTTTCATTGTACATTCAAGAAATGTAGATCAAAACATACACATTTTCATTGTACATTCAAGAAATGTACATCAAAACATACACATTTTCATTGTATATACAAGAAATATATATGAAAACATACACATTTTCAGTGTACATTCAAGAAATGTACATCAAAAACTACACATTTTCATTGTATATTCAAGAAACTTACATCAAAACATACACATTTTCATTGTACATTCAAGAATTGTACATCAAAACATACACATTTTCATTGTATATACCAGAAATGTACATCAAAACATACACATTTTCATTGTACATTCATGAAATGTACATCAAAACATACACATTTTGACTGCACATTCTAGAAATATACATCAAAACATACACATTTTCATTGCATATACCAGAAATGCACATCAAAACATACACATTTTCATTGTACATTCAAGAACTGTACATCAAAACATACACATTTTCAGTGTACATTCAAGAAATGTACATCAAAACATACACATTTTCACTGTACATTCAAGAAATGTACATCAAAACATACACATTTTCATTGTATATACAAGAAATGTACATCAAAACATACACATTTTCATTGTATATACAAGAAATGTACATCAAAACATACACATTTTCAGTGTACATTCAAGAAATGTACATCAAGACATACACATTTTCATTGTACATTCAAGAAATGTACATCAAAACATACAAATTTTCATTGTACACTCAAGAAATGTACATCAAAACATACACATTTTCAGTGTACATTCAAGAAATGTATATCAAAACATACACATTTTCATTGTACATTCAAGAAATGTACATCAAAACGTACACATTTTCATTGTACATTCAAGAAATGTACATCAAAACATACACATTTTCATTGTACATTCAAGAAATATACATCAAAACATACACATTTTCATTGTACATTCAAGAAATGTACATCAAAACATACACATTTTCATTGTACACTCAAGAAATGTACATCAAAACATACACATTTTCAGTGTACATTCAAGAAATGTACATCAACACATACACATTTTGATTTTACGTTCCAGAAATGTACATCAAAACATACACATTTTCAGTGTACATTCAAGAAATGTATATCAAAAAATACACATTTTCAGTGTACATTCAAGAAATGTACATCAAAGCAAACACATTTTCATTGTACACTAAAGAAATGTACATCAAAACATTCACATTTTCATTGTACATTCAAGAAATGCACATCAAAACATACACATTTTCATTGTACATTCAAGAAATATACATCAAAACATACACATTTTCATTGTACATTCAAGAAATGTACATCAAAACATACACATTCTCATTGTACATTCAAGAAATGTACATCAAAACATACACATTTTGATTGTACACTCAAGAAATGTACATCAAAACATACACATTTTCATTGTACACTCAAGAAATGTACATCAAAACATACACATTTTCATCGTACATTCAAGAAATGTATATCAAAACATACACATTTTCATTGTACATTCAAGAAATGTACATCAAAACATACAAATTTTCATTGTACATTCAAGAAATGTACATCAAAACATACACATTTTCATTGTACATTCAAGAAATGTACATCAAAACACACACATTTTCAGTGTACATTCAAGAAATGTATATCAAAACATACACATTTTCAGTGTACATTCAAGAAATGTACATCAAAACATACAAATTTTCATTGTATATACAAGAAATGTACATCAAAACATACACATTTTCATTGTACATTAAAGAAATGTACATCAAAACCTACACATTTTCAGTGTACATTCAAGAAATGTACATCAAAACATACACATTTTCATTGTATATACAAGAAATGTACATCAAAACATACACATTTTCAGTGTACATTCAAGAAATGTACATCAAAACATATACATTTTCTTTGTATATACCTGAAATGTACATCAAAACATACACATTTTCAGTGTACATTCAAGAAATGTATATCAAAACATACACATTTTCAGTATACATTCAAGAAATGTACATGAAAACATACAGTTTCATTGTACATTCAAGAAATGTATATCAAAACATACACACTTTCAGTGTACATTCAAGAAATGTACATCAAAACATACACATTTTCGTTGTATATACAAGAAATGTACATCAAAACATACACATTTTCATTGTACATTCAAGAAATGTACATCAAAACATACACATTTTCAGTGTACATTCAAGAAATGCACATCAAAACATACACATTTTCATTGTACATTCAAGATGTGTAGATCAAAACATACACACTTTCAGTGTACATTCAAGAAATGTACATCAAAAAATACACATTTTCATTGTACATTCAAGAAATGTACATCAAAACATACACATTTTCATTGTACATTAAAGAACTGTACATCAAAACATACACATTTTCATTGTACATTCAAGGAATGTACATCAAAACATACACATTTTCACTGTACATTCAAGAAATGTGCATCAAAACACACACATTTTCATTGTACACTCAAGAATTGTACATCAAAACATACACATTTTGAGTGTACATTCAAGAGATATACATCGAAACATGCACATTTTCATTGTATATACCAGAAATGTACATCAAAACATACACATTTTCATTGTATATACAGGAAATATATATCAAAACATACACATTTTCAGTGTACATTCAAGAAATGTACATCAAAAACTACACATTTTCATTGAGGATTCAAGAAATGTGCATCAAAACATACACGTTTTCATTGTATATACCAGAAATGTACATCAAAACATACACATTTTCATTGTACATTCAAGAAATGTAGATCAAAACATACACATTTTCATTGTATATACCAGAAATGTACATCAAAACATTCACATTTTCATTGTACATTCAAGAAATGTACATCAAAACATACACATTTTCATTGTATATACCAGAATTGTACATCAAAACATACACATTTTCATTGTACATTCAAGAAATGTACATCAAAACATACACATTTTGACTGCACATTCTAGAAATATACATCAAAACATACACATTTTGATTGCATATACCAGAAATGCACATCAAAACATACACATTTTCATTGTACGTTCAAGAACTGTACATTAAAACATACACATTTTCAGTGTACATTCAAGAAATGTACATCAAAACATACACATTTTCATTGTACATTCAAGAAATGTAAATCAAAACATACACATTTTCAGTGTACATTCAAGAAATGTACATCAAAACATACACATTTTCATTGTATATACAAGAAATGTACATCAAAACATACACATTTTCATTGTACATTCAAGAAATGTACATCAAAATATACTTATTTTAATTGTACATTCAAGAAATGTACATCAAAACCTACACATTTTCATTGTACATTCAAAGAATGTACATCAAAACATACACATTTTCATTGTACATTCAAGAAATGTACATCAAAACACACACATTTTCAGTGTACATTCAAGAAATGTATATCAAAACATACACATTTTCAGTGTACATTCAAGAAATGTACATCAAAACATACAAATTTTCATTGTATATACAAGAAATGTACACCAAAACATACACATTTTCATTGTACATTAAAGAAATTTACATCAAAACATACACATTTTCAGTGTACATTCAAGAAATGTACATCAAAACATACACATTTTCATTGTATATACAAGAAATGTACATCAAAACATACACATTTTCTGTGTACATTCAAGAAATGTACATCAAAACATATACATTTTCATTGTATATACAAGAAATGTACATCAAAACATACACATTTTCAGTGTACATTCAAGAAATGTATATCAAAACATACACATTTTCAGTATACATTCAAGAAATGTACATCAAAACATATACAGTTTCATTGTACATTCAAGAAATGTATATCAAAACATACACACTTTCAGTGTACATTCAAGAAATGTACATCAAAACATACACATTTTCGTTGTATATACAAGAAATGTACATCAAAACATACACATTTTCATTGTACACTAAAGAAATGTACATCAAAACATACACATTTTCAGTGTACATTCAAGAAATGCACATCAAAACATACACATTTTCATTGTACATTCAAGAAATGTAGATCAAAACATACACACTTTCAGTGTACATTCAAGAAATGTACATCAAAAAATACACATTTTCATTGTACATTCAAGAAATGTACATCAAAACATACACATTTTCATTGTACACTCAAGAAATGTACATCAAAACATACACATTTTCATTGTATATACCAGAAATGTACATCAAAACATTCACATTTTCATTGTACATTCAAGAAATGTACATCAAAACATACACATTTTCATTGTATATACCAGAATTGTACATCAAAACATACACATTTTCATTGTACATTCAAGAAATGTACATCAAAACATACACATTTTGACTGCACATTCTAGAAATATACATCAAAACATACAAATTTTGATTGCATATACCAGAAATGCACATCAAAACATACAGATTTTCATTGTACGTTCAAGAACTGTACATTAAAACATACACATTTTCAGTGTACATTCAAGAAATGTAAATCAAAACATACACATTTTCAGTGTACATTCAAGAAATGTACATCAAAACATACACATTTTCATTGTATATACAAGAAATGTACATCAAAACATACACATTTTCATTGTACATTCAAGAAATGTACATCAAAACATACTTATTTTAATTGTACATTCAAGAAATGTACATCAAAACCTACACATTTTCATTGTACATTCAAAGAATGTACATCAAAACATACACATTTTCATTGTACATTCAAGAAATGTACATCAAAACACACACATTTTCAGTGTACATTCAAGAAATGTATATCAAAACATACACATTTTCAGTGTACATTCAAGAAATGTACATCAAAACATACAAATTTTCATTGTATATACAAGAAATGTACACCAAAACATACACATTTTCATTGTACATTAAAGAAATGTACATCAAAACCTACACATTTTCAGTGTACATTCAAGAAATGTACATCAAAACATACACATTTTCATTGTACACTCAAGAAATGTACATCAAAACATACACATTTTCAGTGTACATTCAAGAAATGTACATCAAAACATACACATTTTCATTGTATATACAAGAAATGTACATCAAAACATACACATTTTCAGTGTACATTCAAGAAATGTACATCAAAACATATACATTTTCATTGTATATACAAGAAATGTACATCAAAACATACACATTTTCAGTGTACATTCAAGAAATGTCTATCAAAACATACACATTTTCAGTATACATTCAAGAAATGTATATCAAAACATACACACTTTCAGTGTACATTCAAGAAATGTACATCAAAACATACACATTTTCGTTGTATATACAAGAAATGTACATCAAAACATACACATTTTCATTGTACACTAAAGAAATGTACATCAAAACATACACATTTTCAGTGTACATTCAAGAAATGCACATCAAAACATACACATTTTCATTGTATATTCAAGAAATGTGCATCAAAACACACACATTTTCATTGTACACTCAAGAATTGTACATCAAAACATACACATTTTCATTGTATATACAAGAAATGTACATCAAAACATACACATTTTCATTGTACATTCAAGAAATGTACATCAAAACATACTTATTTTAATTGTACATTCAAGAAATGCACATCAAAACATACACATTTTCATTGTACATTCAAGAAATGTACATCAAAACATACACATTTTCATTGTATATACAAGAAATGTACATCAAAACATACACATTTTCATTGTACATTCAAGAAATGCACATCAAAACATACACATTTTCATTGTACATTCAAGAAATGTACATCAAAACACACACATTTTCATTGTACATTAAAGAAATGTACATCAAAACATTCACATTTTCATTGTACATTCAAGGAATGTACATCAAAACATACACATTTTCATTGTACACTAAAGAAATGTACATCAAAACATACACATTTTCAGTGTACATTCAAGAAATGCACATCAAAACATACACATTTTCATTGTACATTCAAGAAATGTAGATCAAAACATACACACTTTCAGTGTACATTCAAGAAATGTACATCAAAAAATACACATTTTCATTGTACATTCAAGAAATGTACATCAAAACATACACATTTTCATTGTACACTCAAGAAATGTACATCAAAACATACACATTTTCATTGTATATACCAGAAATGTACATCAAAACATTCACATTTTCATTGTACATTCAAGAAATGTACATCAAAACATACACATTTTCATTGTATATACCAGAATTGTACATCAAAACATACACATTTTCATTGTACATTCAAGAAATGTACATCAAAACATACACATTTTGACTGCACATTCTAGAAATATACATCAAAACATACAAATTTTGATTGCATATACCAGAAATGCACATCAAAACATACAGATTTTCATTGTACGTTCAAGAACTGTACATTAAAACATACACATTTTCAGTGTACATTCAAGAAATGTAAATCAAAACATACACATTTTCAGTGTACATTCAAGAAATGTACATCAAAACATACACATTTTCATTGTATATACAAGAAATGTACATCAAAACATACACATTTTCATTGTACATTCAAGAAATGTACATCAAAACATACTTATTTTAATTGTACATTCAAGAAATGTACATCAAAACCTACACATTTTCATTGTACATTCAAAGAATGTACATCAAAACATACACATTTTCATTGTACATTCAAGAAATGTACATCAAAACACACACATTTTCAGTGTACATTCAAGAAATGTATATCAAAACATACACATTTTCAGTGTACATTCAAGAAATGTACATCAAAACATACAAATTTTCATTGTATATACAAGAAATGTACACCAAAACATACACATTTTCATTGTACATTAAAGAAATGTACATCAAAACCTACACATTTTCAGTGTACATTCAAGAAATGTACATCAAAACATACACATTTTCATTGTACACTCAAGAAATGTACATCAAAACATACACATTTTCAGTGTACATTCAAGAAATGTACATCAAAACATACACATTTTCATTGTATATACAAGAAATGTACATCAAAACATACACATTTTCAGTGTACATTCAAGAAATGTACATCAAAACATATACATTTTCATTGTATATACAAGAAATGTACATCAAAACATACACATTTTCAGTGTACATTCAAGAAATGTCTATCAAAACATACACATTTTCAGTATACATTCAAGAAATGTATATCAAAACATACACACTTTCAGTGTACATTCAAGAAATGTACATCAAAACATACACATTTTCGTTGTATATACAAGAAATGTACATCAAAACATACACATTTTCATTGTACACTAAAGAAATGTACATCAAAACATACACATTTTCAGTGTACATTCAAGAAATGCACATCAAAACATACACATTTTCATTGTATATTCAAGAAATGTGCATCAAAACACACACATTTTCATTGTACACTCAAGAATTGTACATCAAAACATACACATTTTCATTGTATATACAAGAAATGTACATCAAAACATACACATTTTCATTGTACATTCAAGAAATGTACATCAAAACATACTTATTTTAATTGTACATTCAAGAAATGCACATCAAAACATACACATTTTCATTGTACATTCAAGAAATGTACATCAAAACATACACATTTTCATTGTATATACAAGAAATGTACATCAAAACATACACATTTTCATTGTACATTCAAGAAATGCACATCAAAACATACACATTTTCATTGTACATTCAAGAAATGTACATCAAAACACACACATTTTCATTGTACATTAAAGAAATGTACATCAAAACATTCACATTTTCATTGTACATTCAAGGAATGTACATCAAAACATACACATTTTCATTGTACATTCAAGAAATGTGCATCAAAACACACACATTTTCATTGTACACTCAAGAATTGTACATCAAAACATACACATTTTGAGTGTACATTCAAGAGATATACATCAAAACATGCACATTTTCATTGTATATACCAGAAATGTACATCAAAACATACACATTTTCATTGTATATACAGGAAATATATATCAGAACATACACATTTTCAGTGTACATTCAAGAAATGTACATCAAAAACTACACATTTTCATTGTAGATTCAAGAAATGTGCATCAAAACATACACGTTTTCATTGTATATACCAGAAATGTACATCAAAACATTCACATTTTCATTGTACATTCAAGAAATGTACATCAAAACATACACATTTTCATTGTATATACCAGAATTGTAAATCAAAACATACACATTTTCATTGTACATTCAAGAAATGTACATCAAAACATACACATTTTGACTGCACATTCTAGAAATATACATCAAAACATACACATTTTGATTGCATATACCAGAAATGCACATCAAAACATACACATTTTCATTGTACGTTCAAGAACTGTACATTAAAACATACACATTTTCAGTGTACATTCAAGAAATGTAAATCAAAACATACACATTTTCATTGTACATTCAAGAAATGTACATCAAAACATACACATTTTCATTGTATATACCAGAATTGTACATCAAAACATACACATTTTCATTGTGCATTCAAGAAATGTACATCAAAACATACACATTTTGACTGCACATTCTAGAAGTATACATCAAAACATACACATTTTGATTGCATATACCAGAAATGCACATCAAAACATACACATTTTCATTGTACGTTCAAGAACTGTACATTAAAACATACACATTTTCAGTGTACATTCAAGAAATGTAAATCAAAACATACACATTTTCAGTGTACATTCAAGAAATGTACATCAAAACATACACATTTTCATTGTATATACAAGAAATGTACATCAAAACACACATTTTCATTGTACATTCAAGAAATGTACATCAAAACATACTTATTTTAATTGTACATTCAAGAAATGTACATCAAAACCTACACATTTTCATTGTACATTCAAAGAATGTACATCAAAACATACACATTTTCATTGTACATTCAAGAAATGTACATCAAAACACACACATTTTCAGTGTACATTCAAGAAATGTATATCAAAACATACACATTTTCAGTGTACATTCAAGAAATGTACATCAAAACATACAAATTTTCATTGTATATACAAGAAATGTACACCAAAACATACACATTTTCATTGTACATTAAAGAAATGTACATCAAAACCTACACATTTTCAGTGTACATTCAAGAAATGTACATCAAAACATACACATTTTCATTGTACACTCAAGAAATGTACATCAAAACATACACATTTTCAGTGTACATTCAAGAAATGTACATCAAAACATACACATTTTCATTGTATATACAAGAAATGTACATCAAAACATACACATTTTCAGTGTACATTCAAGAAATGTACATCAAAACATATACATTTTCATTGTATATACAAGAAATGTACATCAAAACATACACATTTTCAATGTACATTCAAGAAATGCATATCAAAACATACACATTTTCAGTATACATTCAAGAAATGTACATGAAAACATATACAGTTTCATTGTACATTCAAGAAATGTATATCAAAACATACACACTTTCAGTGTACATTCAAGAAATGTACATCAAAACATACACATTTTCGTTGTATATACAAGAAATGTACATCAAAACATACACATTTTCATTGTACACTAAAGAAATGTACATCAAAACATACACATTTTCAGTGTACATTCAAGAAATGCACATCAAAACATACACATTTTCATTGTACACTCAAGAAATGTAGATCAAAACATACACATTTTCATTGTACATTAAAGAAATGTACATCAAAACATACACATTTTCATTGTACATTCAAGAAATGTAGAACAAAACATACACATTTTCATTGTACATTCAAGAAATGTACATCAAAACATACACATTTTCATTGTAAACTAAAGAAATGTACATCAAAACATACACACTTTCAGTGTACATTCAAGAAATGTACATCAAAAAATACACATTTTCATTGTACATTCAAGAAATGTACATCAAAACATACACATTTTCATTGTACATTAAAGAAATGTACATCAAAACATACACATTTTCATTGTACATTCAAGGAATGTACATCAAAACATACACATTTTCATTGTACATTCAAGAAATGTGCATCAAAACACACACATTTTCATTGTACACTCAAGAATTGTACATCAAAACATACACATTTTGAGTGTACATTCAAGAGATATACTCAAAACATGCACATTTTCATTGTATATACCAGAAATGTACATCAAAACATACACATTTTCATTGTATATACAGGAAATATATATCAAAACATACACATTTTCAGTGTACATTCAAGAAATGTACATCAAAAACTACACATTTTCATTGTAGATTCAAGAAATGTGCATCAAAACATACACGTTTTCATTGTATATACCAGAAATGTACATCAAAACATACACATTTTCATTGTACATTCAAGAAATGTAGATCAAAACACACATTTTCATTGTATATACCAGAAATGTACATCAAAACATTCACATTTTCATTGTACATTCAAGAAATGTACATCAAAAGATACACATTTTCATTGTATATACCAGAATTGTACATCAAAACATACACATTTTCATTGTACATTCAAGAAATGTACATCAAAACATACACATTTTGACTGCACATTCTAGAAATATACATCAAAACATACACATTTTGATTGCATATACCAGAATTCACATCAAAACATACACATTTTCATTGTACGTTCAAGAACTGTACATTAAAACATACACATTTTCAGTGTACATTCAAGAAATGTAAATCAAAACATACACATTTTCAGTGTACATTCAAGAAATGTACATCAAAACATACACATTTTCATTGTATATACAAGAAATGTACATCAAAACATACACATTTTCATTGTACATTCAAGAAATGTACATCAAAACATACTTATTTTAATTGTACATTCAAGAAATGTACATCAAAACCTACACATTTTCATTGTACATTCAAAGAATGTACATCAAAACATACACATTTTCATTGTACATTCAAGAAATGTACATCAAAACACACACATTTTCAGTGTACATTCAAGAAATGTACATCAAAACATACACATTTTCATTGTATATACAAGAAATGTACATCAAAACATACACATTTTCATTGTACATTCAAGAAATGTACATCAAAACATACTTATTTTAATTGTACATTCAAGAAATGTATATCAAAACATACACATTTTCAGTGTACATTCAAGGAATGAACATCAAAACATACAAATTTTCATTGTATATACAAGAAATGTACACCAAAACATACACATTTTCACTGTACATTAAAGAAATGTACATCAAAACCTACACATTTTCAGTGTACATTCAAGAAATGTACATCAAAACATACACATTTTCATTGTACACTCAAGAAATGTACATCAAAACATACACATTTTCAGTGTACATTCAAGAAATGTACATCAAAACATACACATTTTCATTGTATATACCAGAAATGTACATCAAAACATACACATTTTCGTTGTATATACAAGAAATGTACATCAAAACATACACATTTTCAGTGTACATTCAAGAAATGTACTTCAAAACATATTCATTTTCATTGTATATACAAGAAATGTACATCAAAACATACACATTTTCAGTGTACATTCAAGAAATGTACATGAAAACATATACATTTTCATTGTACATTCAAGAAATGTACATGAAAACATATACATTTTCATTGTACATTCAAGAAATGTATATCAAAACATACACATTTTCAGATTACATTCAAGAAATGTACATCAAAACATACACATTTTCATTGTATATACAAGAAATGTACATCAAAACATACACATTTTCAGTGTACATTCAAGAAATGTACATCAAAACATATACATTTTCATTGTATATACAAGAAATGTACATCAAAACATACACATTTTCAGTGTACATTCAAGAAATGTATATCAAAACATACACATTTTCAGTATACATTCAAGAAATGTACATGAAAGCATATACAGTTTCATTGTACATTCAAGAAATGTATATCAAAACATACACACTTTCAGTGTACATTCAAGAAATGTACATCAAAACATACACATTTTGATTGTATATACAAGAAATGTACATCAAAACATACACATTTTCATTGTACACTAAAGAAATGTACATCAAAACATACACATTTTCAGTGTACATTCAAGAAATGCACATCAAAACATACACATTTTCATTGTACATTCAAGAAATGTAGATCAAAACATACACATTTTCATTGTACATTCAAGAAATGTACATCAAAACATACACATTTTCATTGTACACTCAAGAAATGTACATCAAAACATACACATTTTCATTGTACACTCAAGAAATGTACATCAAAACATACACTTTTTCATTGTACATTCAAGAAATGTATATCAAAACATACACATTTTCATTGTACATTCAAGAAATGTACATCAAAACATACACATTTTCAGTGTACATTCAAGAAATGTATAACAAAAAATACACATTTTCAGTGTACATTCAAGAAATGTACATCAAAAATAACACATTTTCCTTGTACACTAAAGAAATGTACATCAAAACATACACATTTTCATTCTACATTCAAGAAATATACATCAAAACATACACATTTTCATTGTACATTCAAGAAATGTACATCAAAACATACACATTTTCATTGTACACTCAAGAAATGTACACCAAAACATACACATTTTCATTGTACATTAAAGAAATGTACATCAAAACCTACACATTTTCAGTGTACATTCAAGAAATGTACATCAAAACATACACATTTTCATTGTACACTCAAGAAATGTACATCAAAACATACACATTTTCAGTGTACATTCAAGAAATGTACATCAAAACATACACATTTTCGTTGTATATACAAGAAATGTACATCAAAACATACACATTTTCATTGTACACTAAAGAAATGTACATCAAAACATACACATTTTCAGTGTACATTCAAGAAATGCACATCAAAACATACACATTTTCATTGTACATTCAAGAAATGTAGATCAAAACATACACACTTTCAGTGTACATTCAAGAAATGTACATAAAAAAATACACATTTTCATTGTACATTCAAGAAATGTACATCAAAACACACACATTTTCATTGTACATTAAAGAAATGTACATCAAAACATTCACATTTTCATTGTACATTCAAGGAATGTACATCAAAACATACACATTTTCATTGTACATTCAAGAAATGTGCATCAAAACACACACATTTTCATTGTACACTCAAGAATTGCACATCAAAACATACACATTTTGAGTGTACATTCAAGAGATATACATCAAAACATGCACATTTTCATTGTATATACCAGAAATGTACATCAAAACATACACATTTTCATTGTATATACAGGAAATATATATCAAAACATACACATTTTCAGTGTACATTCAAGAAATGTACATCAAAAACTACACATTTTCATTGTAGATTCAAGAAATGTGCATCAAAACATACACGTTTTCATTGTATATACCAGAAATGTACATCAAAACATACACATTTTCATTGTACATTCAAGAAATGTAGATCAAAACATACACATTTTCATTGTATATACCAGAAATGTACATCAAAACATTCACATTTTCATTGTACATTCAAGAAATGTACATCAAAACATACACATTTTCATTGTATATACCAGAATTGTAAATCAAAACATACACATTTTCATTGTACATTCTAGAAATGTACATCAAAACATACACATTTTGACTGCACATTCTAGAAATATACATCAAAACATACACATTTTGATTGCATATACCAGAAATGCACATCAAAACATACACATTTTCATTGTACGTTCAAGAACTGTACATTAAAACATACACATTTTCAGTGTACATTCAAGAAATGTAAATCAAAACATACACATTTTCATTGTACATTCAAGAAATGTACATCAAAACATACACATTTTCATTGTATATACCAGAATTGTACATCAAAACATACACATTTTCATTGTGCATTCAAGAAATGTACATCAAAACATACACATTTTGACTGCACATTCTAGAAGTATACATCAAAACATACACATTTTGATTGCATATACCAGAAATGCACATCAAAACATACACATTTTCATTGTACGTTCAAGAACTGTACATTAAAACATACACATTTTCAGTGTACATTCAAGAAATGTAAATCAAAACATACACATTTTCAGTGTACATTCAACAAATGTACATCAAAACATACACATTTTCATTGTATATACAAGAAATGTACATCAAAACATACACATTTTCATTGTACATTCAAGAAATGTACATCAAAACATACTTATTTTAATTGTACATTCAAGAAATGTACATCAAAACCTACACATTTTCATTGTACATTCAAAGAATGTACATCAAAACATACACATTTTCATTGTACATTCAAGAAATGTACATCAAAACACACACATTTTCAGTGTACATTCAAGAAATGTATATCAAAACATACACATTTTCAGTGTACATTCAAGAAATGTACATCAAAACATACAAATTTTCATTGTATATACAAGAAATGTACACCAAAACATACACATTTTCATTGTACATTAAAGAAATGTACATCAAAGCCTACACATTTTCAGTGTACATTCAAGAAATGTACATCAAAACATACACATTTTCATTGTACACTCAAGAAATGTACATCAAAACATACACATTTTCAGTGGACATTCAAGAAATGTACATCAAAACATACACATTTTCATTGTATATACAAGAAATGTACATCAAAACATACACATTTTCAGTGTACATTCAAGAAATGTACATCAAAACATATACATTTTCATTGTATATACAAGAAATGTACATCAAAACATACACATTTTCAATGTACATTCAAGAAATGCATATCAAAACATACACATTTTCAGTATACATTCAAGAAATGTACATGAAAACATATACAGTTTCATTGTACATTCAAGAAATGTATATCAAAACATACACACTTTCAGTGTACATTCAAGAAATGTACATCAAAACATACACATTTTCGTTGTATATACAAGAAATGTACATCAAAACATACACATTTTCATTGTACACTAAAGAAATGTACATCAAAACATACACATTTTCAGTGTACATTCAAGAAATGCACATCAAAACATACACATTTTCATTGTACATTCAAGAAATGTAGATCAAAACATACACATTTTCATTGTACATTAAAGAAATGTACATCAAAACATACACATTTTCATTGTACATTCAAGAAATATAGATCAAAACATACACATTTTCATTGTACATTCAAGAAATGTACATCAAAACATACACATTTTCATTGTACACTAAAGAAATGTACATCAAAACATACACACTTTCAGTGTACATTCAAGAAATGTACATCAAAAAATACACATTTTCATTGTACATTCAAGAAATGTACATCAAAACATACACATTTTCATTGTACATTAAAGAAATGTACATCAAAACATACACATTTTCATTGTACATTCAAGGAATGTACATCAAAACATACACATTTTCATTGTACATTCAAGAAATGTGCATCAAAACACACACATTTTCATTGTACACTCAAGAATTGTACATCAAAACATACACATTTTGAGTGTACATTCAAGAGATATACATCAAAACATGCACATTTTCATTGTATATACCAGAAATGTACATCAAAACATACACATTTTCATTGTATATACAGGAAATATATATCAAAACATACACATTTTCAGTGTACATTCAAGAAATGTACATCAAAAACTACACATTTTCATTGTAGATTCAAGAAATGTGCATCAAAACATACACGTTTTCATTGTATATACCAGAAATGTACATCAAAACATACACATTTTCATTGTACATTCAAGAAATGTAGATCAAAACATACACATTTTCATTGTATATACCAGAAATGTACATCAAAACATTCACATTTTCATTGTACATTCAAGAAATGTACATCAAAACATACACATTTTCATTGTATATACCAGAATTGTACATCAAAACATACACATTTTCATTGTACATTCAAGAAATGTACATTAAAACATACACATTTTGACTGCACATTCTAGAAATATACATCAAAACATACACATTTTGATTGCATATACCAGAATTCACATCAAAACATACACATTTTCATTGTACGTTCAAGAACTGTACATTAAAACATACACATTTTCAGTGCTCATTCAAGAAATGTAAATCAAAACATACACATTTTCAGTGTACATTCAAGAAATGTACATCAAAACATACACATTTTCATTGTATATACAAGAAATGTACATCAAAACATACACATTTTCATTGTACATTCAAGAAATGTACATCAAAACATACTTATTTTAATTGTACAATCAAGAAATGTACATCAAAACCTACACATTTTCATTGTATATTCAAGAAATGTACATCAAAACATACACATTTTCATTGTACATTCAAGAAATGTACATCAAAACATACTTATTTTAATTGTACATTCAAGAAATGTACCTCAAAACATACACATTTTCATTGTACATTCAAGAAATGTACATCAAAACATACTTATTTTAATTGTACAATCAAGAAATGTACATCAAAACCTACACATTTTCATTGTATATTCAAGAAATGTACATCAAAACATACACATTTTCATTGTACATTCAAGAAATGTACATCAAAACATACACATTTTCATTGTATATACAAGAAATGTACATCAAAACATACACATTTTCATTGTACATTCAAGAAATGTACATCAAAACATACTTATTTTAATTGTACAATCAAGAAATGTACATCAAAACCTACACATTTTCATTGTATATTCAAGAAATGTACATCAAAACATACACATTTTAATTGTACATTCAAGAAATGTACATCAAAACATACACATTTTCATTGTATATACAAGAAATGTACATCAAAACATACACATTTTCATTGTACATTCAAGAAATGTACATCAAAACATACTTATTTTAATTGTACAATCAAGAAATGTACATCAAAACCTACACATTTTCATTGTATATTCAAGAAATGTACATCAAAACATACACATTTTCATTGTACATTCAAGAAATGTACATCAAAACATACACATTTTCATTGTATATACAAGAAATGTACATCAAAACATACACATTTTCATTGTACATTCAAGAAATGTACATCAAAACATACTTATTTTAATTGTACATTCAAGAAATGTATATCAAAACATACACATTTTCATTGTACATTCAAGAAATGTAGATCAAAACATACACATTTTCATTGTACATTAAAGAAATGTACATCAAAACATACACATTTTCATTGTACATTCAAGAAATGTACATCAAAACATACTTATTTTAATTGTACATTCAAGAAATGTACCTCAAAACATACACATTTTCATTGTACATTCAAGAAATGTACATCAAAACACACACATTTTCAGTGTACATTCAAGAAATGTACATCAAAACATACACATTTTCATTGTATATACAAGAAATGTACATCAAAACATACACATTTTCATTGTACATTCAAGAAATGTACATCAAAACATACTTATTTTAATTGTACATTCAAGAAATGCACATCAAAACATACACATTTTCATTGTACATTCAAGAAATGTAGATCAAAACATACACATTTTCATTGTACATTAAAGAAATGTACATCAAAACATACACATTTTCATTGTACATTCAAGAAATGTACATCAAAACATACTTATTTTAATTGTACATTCAAGAAATGTACATCAAAACATACACATTTTCATTGTATATACAAGAAATGTACATCAAAACATACACATTTTCATTGTACATTCAAGAAATGTACATCAAAACATACTTATTTTAATTGTACATTCAAGAAATGTACATCAAAACATACACATTTTCATTGTACATTCAAGAAATGTACATCAAAACATACTTATTTTAATTGTACATTCAAGAAATGTACATCAAAACCTACACATTTTCATTGTATATTCAAGAAATGTACATCAAAACATACACATTTTCATTGTACATTCAAGAAATGTACATCAAAACATACTTATTTTAATTGTACATTCAAGAAATGTACCTCAAAACATACACATTTTCATTGTACATTCAAGAAATGTACATCAAAACACACACATTTTCAGTGTACATTCAAGAAATGTACATCAAAACATACACATTTTCATTGTATATACAAGAAATGTACATCAAAACATACACATTTTCATTGTACATTCAAGAAATGTACATCAAAACATACTTATTTTAATTGTACATTCAAGAAATGTATATCAAAACATACACATTTTCAGTGTACATTCAAGAAATGAACATCAAAACAAACAAATTTTCATTGTATATACAAGAAATGTACACCAAAACATACACATTTTCACTGTACATTAAAGAAATGTACATCAAAACCTACACATTTTCAGTGTACATTCAAGAAATGTACATCAAAACATACACATTTTCATTGTACACTCAAGAAATGTACATCAAAACATACACATTTTCAGTGTACATTCAAGAAATGTACATCAAAACATACACATTTTCATTGTATATACCAGAAATGTACATCAAAACATACACATTTTCATTGTGTATACAAGAAATGTACATCAAAACATACACATTTTCAGTGTACATTCAAGAAATGTACTTCAAAACATATTCATTTTCATTGTATATACAAGAAATGTACATCAAAACATACACATTTTCAGTGTACATTCAAGAAATGTACATCAAAACATATACATTTTCATTGTATATACAAGAAATGTACATCAAAACATACACATTTTCAGTGTACATTCAAGAAATGTATATCAAAACATACACATTTTCAGTATACATTCAAGAAATGTACATGAAAGCATGTACAGTTTCATTGTACATTCAAGAAATGTATATCAAAACATACACACTTTCAGTGTACATTCAAGAAATGTACATCAAAACATACACACTTTGATTGTATATACAAGAAATGTACATCAAAACATACACATTTTCATTGTACACTAAAGAAATGTACATCAAAACATACACATTTTCAGTGTACATTCAAGAAATGCACATCAAAACATACACATTTTCATTGTACATTCAAGAAATGTAGATCAAAACATACACATTTTCATTGTACATTCAAGAAATGTACATCAAAACATACACATTTTCATTGTACACTCAAGAAATGTACATCAAAACATACACATTTTCATTGTACACTCAAGAAATGTACATCAAAACATACACTTTTTCATTGTACATTCAAGAAATGTATATCAAAACATACACATTTTCATTGTACATTCAAGAAATGTACATCAAAACATACACATTTTCAGTGTACATTCAAGAAATGTATAACAAAAAATACACATTTTCAGTGTACATTCAAGAAATGTACATCAAAAATAACACATTTTCCTTGTACACTAAAGAAATGTACATCAAAACATACACATTTTCATTCTACATTCAAGAAATATACATCAAAACATACACATTTTCATTGTACATTCAAGAAATGTACATCAAAACATACACATTTTCATTGTACACTCAAGAAATGTACATCAAAACATACACATTTTCATTGTACATTCAAGAAATGTACATCAAAACATACACATTTTCATTGTACACTCAAGAAATGTATATCAAAACATACACAGTTTCAGTGTACATTCAAGAAATGTACATCAAAACATACACATTTTCATTGTACATTCAAAGAATGTACATCAAAACATACACATTTTCATTGTACATTCAAGAAATGTACATCAAAACACACACATTTTCAGTGTACATTCAAGAAATGTATATCAAAGTATACACATTTTCAGTGTACATTCAAGAAATGTACATCAAAACATACAAATTTTCATTGTATATACAAGAAATGTACATCAAAACATACACATTTTCATTGTACATTAAAGAAATGTACATCAAAACCTACACATTTTCAGTGTACATTCAAGAAATGTACATCAAAACATACACATTTTCATTGTACACTCAAGAAATGTACATCAAAACATACACATTTTCATTGTATATACAAGAAATGTACATCAAAACACACACATTTTCAGTGTACAGTCAAGAAGTGTACATCAAAACATACATTTTCATTGTATATACAAGAAATGTACATCAAAACATACACATTTTCAGTGTACATTCAAGAAATGTATATCAAAACATACACATTTTCAGTATACATTTAAGAAATGTACATGAAAACATATACATTTTCATTGTACATTCAAGAAATGTATATCAAAACATACACACTTTCAGTGTACATTCAAGAAATGTACATCAAAACATACACATTTTCTTTGTATATACAAGAAATGTACATCAAAACATACACATTTTCATTGTACACTAAAGAAATGTACAACAAAACATACACATTTTCAGTGTACATTCAAGAAATGTACATCAAAACATACACATTTTCATTGTACATTCAAGAAATGTAGATCAAAACATACACATTTTCATTGTACATTCAAGAAATGTACATCCAAACATACACATTTTCATTGTATATACAAGAAATATATATGAAAACATACACATTTTCAGTGTACATTCAAGAAATGTACATCAAAAACTACACATTTTCTTTGTATATTCAAGAAACTTACATCAAAACATACACATTTTCATTGTATATACCAGAAATGTACATCAAAACATACACATTTTCATTGTACATTCAAGAAATGTACATCAAAACATACACATTTTCATTGTATATACCAGAAATGTACATCAAAACATACACATTTTCATTGTACATTCAAGAATTGTACATCAAAACATACACATTTTCATTGTATATACCAGAAATGTACATCAAAACATACACATTTTCATTGTACATTCAAGAAATGTACATCAAAACATACACATTTTGACTGCACATTCTAGAAATATACATCAAAACATACACATTTTCATTGCATATACCAGAAATGCACATCAAAACATACACATTTTCATTGTACATTCAAGAACTGTACATCAAAACATACACATTTTCAGTGTACATTCAAGAAATGTACATCAAAACATACACATTTTCACTGTACATTCAAGAAATGTACATCAAAACATACACATTTTCATTGTATATACAAGAAATGTACATCAAAACATACACATTTTCATTGTATATACAAGAAATGTACATCAAAACATACACATTTTCAGTGTACATTCAAGAAATGTACATCAAGACATACACATTTTCATTATACATTCAAGAAATGTACATCAAAACATACACATTTTCATTGTACACTCAAGAAATGTACATCAAAACATACACTTTTTCAGTGTACATTCAAGAAATGTATATCAAAACATACACATTTTCATTGTACATTCAAGAAATGTACATCAAAACGTACACATTTTCATTGTACATTCAAGAAATGTACATCAAAACATACACATTTTCATTGTACATTCAAGAAATATACATCAAAACATACACATTTTCAGTGTACATTCAAGAAATGTACATCAACACATACACATTTTGATTTTACGTTCCAGAAAAGTACATCAAAACATACACACTTTCAGTGTACATTCAAGAAATGTATATCAAAAAATACACATTTTCAGTGTACATTCAAGAAATGTACATCAAAGCAAACACATTTTCATTGTACACTAAAGAAATGTACATCAAAACATACACATTTTCATTGTACATTCAAGAAATGCACATCAAAACATACACATTTTCATTGTACATTCAAGAAATATACATCAAAACATACACATTTTCATTGTACATTCAAGAAATGTACATCAAAACATACACATTCTCATTGTACATTCAAGAAATGTACATCAAAACATACACATTTTGATTGTACACTCAAGAAATGTACATCAAAACATACACATTTTCATTGTACACTCAAGAAATGTACATCAAAACATACACATTTTCATTGTACATTCAAAAAATGTATATCAAAACATACACATTTTCATTGTACATTCAAGAAATGTACATCAAAACATACAAATATTCATTGTACATTCAAGAAATGTACATCAAAACATACACATTTTCATTGTACATTCAAAGAATGTACGTCAAAACATACACAATTTCATTGTACATTCAAGAAATGTACATCAAAACACACACATTTTCAGTGTACATTCAAGAAATGTATATCAAAACATACACATTTTCAGTGTACATTCAAGAAATGTACATCAAAACATACAAATTTTCATTGTATATACAAGAAATGTACATCAAAACATACACATTTTCATTGTACATTAAAGAAATGTACATCAAAACCTACACATTTTCAGTGTACATTCAAGAAATGTACATCAAAACATAAACATTTTCATTGTACACTCAAGAAATGTACATCAAAACATACACATTTTCAGTGTACATTCAAGAAATGTACATCAAAACATACACATTTTCATTGTATATACAAGAAATGTACATCAAAGCATACACATTTTCAGTGTACATTCAAAAATGTACATCAAAACATATACATTTTCATTGTATATACAAGAAATGTACATCAAAACATACACATTTTCAGTGTACATTCAAGAAATGTATATCAAAACATACACATTTTCAGTATACATTCAAGAAATGTACATGAAAACATATACAGTTTCATTGTACATTCAAGAAATGTATATCAAAACATACACACTTTCAGTGTACATTCAAGAAATGTACATCAAAACATACACATTTTCGTTGTATATACAAGAAATGTACATCAAAACATACACATTTTCATTGTACACTAAAGAAATGTACATCAAAACATACACATTTTCAGTGTACATTCAAGAAATGCACATCAAAACATACACATTTTCATTGTACATTCAAGAAATGTATATCAAAACATACACATTTTCATTGTACATTCAAGAAATGTACATCAAAACATACACATTTTCAGTGTACATTCAAGAAATGTATAACAAAAAATACACATTTTCAGTGTACATTCAAGAAATGTACATCAAAAATAACACATTTTCCTTGTACACTAAAGAAATGTACATCAAAACATACACATTTTCATTCTACATTCACGAAATATACATCAAAACATACACATTTTCATTGTACATTCAAGAAATGTACATCAAAACATACACATTTTCATTGTACACTAAAGAAATGTACATCAAAACATACACATTTTCATTGTACATTCAAGAAATGTACATCAAAACATACACATTTTCATTGTACACTCAAGAAATGTATTTCAAAACATACACAGTTTCAGTGTACATTCAAGAAATGTACATCAAAACATACACATTTTCATTGTACATTCAAAGAATGTACATCAAAACATACACATTTTCATTGTACATTCAAGAAATGTACATCAAAACACACACATTTTCATTGTATATACAAGAAATGTACATCAAAACATACACATTTTCAGTGTACATTCAAGAAATGTACATCAAAACATACAAATTTTCAGTGTACATTCAAGAAATGTACATCAAGACATACAAATTTTCATTGTATATACAAGAAATGTACATCAAAACATACACATTTTCATTGTACATTAAAGAAATGTACATCAAAACCTACACATTTTCAGTGTACATTCAAGAAATGTACATCAAAACATACACATTTTCATTGTATATACAAGAAATGTACATCAAAACATACACATTTTCAGTGTACATTCAAGAAATGTACATCAAAACATATACATTTTCATTGTATATACAAGAAATGTACATCAAAACATACACATTTTCAGTGTACATTCAAGAAATGTATATCAAAACATACACATTTTCAGTATACATTTAAGAAATGTACATGAAAACATATACATTTTCATTGTACATTCTAGAAATGTATATCAAAACATACACACTTTCAGTGTACATTCAAGAAATGTACATCAAAACATACACATTTTCATTGTATATACAAGAAATGTACATCAAAACATACACATTTTCATTGTACACTAAAGAAATGTACATCAAAACATACACATTTTCAGTGTACATTCAAGAAATGTACATCAAAACATACACATTTTCATTGTACATTCAAGAAATGTACATCAAAACATACACACTTTCATTGTATATACAAGAAATATACATGAAAACATACACATTTTCAGTTTACATTCAACAAAAGTACATCAAAAACTACACATTTTCATTGTATATTCAAGAAACTTACATCAAAACATACACATTTTCATTGTATATACCAGAAATGTACATCAAAACATACACATTTTCATTGTACATTCAAGAAATGTACATCAAAACATACACATTTTCATTGTATATACCAGAAATGTACATCAAAACATACACATTTTCATTGTACATTCAAGAAATGTACATCAAAACATGCACATTTTCATTGTATATACCAGAAATGTACATCAAAACATACACATTTTCATTGTACATTCAAGAAATGTACATCAAAACATACACATTTTGACTGCACATTCTAGAAATATACATCAAAACATACACATTTTCATTGCATATACCAGAAATGCACATCAAAACATACACATTTTCATTGTACATTCAAGAACTGTACATCAAAACATACACATTTTCAGTGTACATTCAAGAAATGTACATCAAAACATACACATTTTCACTGTACATTCAAGAAATGTACATCAAAACATACACATTTTCATTGTATATACAAGAAATGTACATCAAAACATACACATTTTCATTGTATATACAAGAATATTACATCAAAACATACACATTTTCAGTGTACATTCAAGAAATGTACATCAAGACATACACATTTTCATTGTACATTCAAGAAATGTACATCAAAACATACACATTTTCATTGTACACTCAAGAAATGTACATCAAAACATACACATTTTCAGTGTACATTCAAGAAATGTATATCAAAACATACACATTTTCATTGTACATTCAAGAAATGTACATCAAAACGTACACATTTTCATTGTACATTCAAGAAATGTACATCAAAACATACACATTTTCATTGTACATTCAAGAAATATACATCAAAACATACACATTTTCATTGTACATTCAAGAAATGTACATCAAGACATACACATTTTCATTGTACACTCAAGAAATGTACATCAAAACATACACATTTTCAGTGTACATTCAAGAAATGTACATCAACACATACACATTTTGATTTTACGTTCCAGAAATGTACATCAAAACATACACATTTTCAGTGTACATTCAAGAAATGTATATCAAAAAATACACATTTTCAGTGTACATTCAAGAAATGTACATCAAAGCAAACACATTTTCATTGTACACTAAAGAAATGTACATCAAAACATACACATTTTCATTGTACATTCAAGAAATGCACATCAAAACATACACATTTTCATTGTACATTCAAGAAATATACATCAAAACATACACATTTTCATTGTACATTCAAGAAATGTACATCAAAACATACACATTCTCATTCTACATTCAAGAAATGTACATCAAAACATACACATTTTGATTGTACACTCAAGAAATGTACATCAAAACATACACATTTTCATTGTACACTCAAGAAATGTACATCAAAACATACACATTTTCAGTGGACATTCAAGAAATGTACATCAAAACATACACATTTTCATTGTATATACAAGAAATGTACATCAAAACATACACATTTTCAGTGTACATTCAAGAAATGTACATCAAAACATATACATTTTCATTGTATATACAAGAAATGTACATCAAAACATACACATTTTCAATGTACATTCAAGAAATGCATATCAAAACATACACATTTTCAGTATACATTCAAGAAATGTACATGAAAACATATACAGTTTCATTGTACATTCAAGAAATGTATATCAAAACATACACACTTTCAGTGTACATTCAAGAAATGTACATCAAAACATACACATTTTCGTTGTATATACAAGAAATGTACATCAAAACATACACATTTTCATTGTACACTAAAGAAATGTACATCAAAACATACACATTTTCAGTGTACATTCAAGAAATGCACATCAAAACATACACATTTTCATTGTACATTCAAGAAATGTAGATCAAAACATACACATTTTCATTGTACATTAAAGAAATGTACATCAAAACATACACATTTTCATTGTACATTCAAGAAATGTAGATCAAAACATACACATTTTCATTGTACATTCAAGAAATGTACATCAAAAAATACACATTTTCATTGTACACTAAAGAAATGTACATCAAAACATACACACTTTCAGTGTACATTCAAGAAATGTACATCAAAAAATACACATTTTCATTGTACATTCAAGAAATGTACATCAAAACATACAAATTTTCATTGTACATTCAAGAAATGTACATCAAAACATACACATTTTCATTGTAGATTCAAAGAATGTACATCAAAACATACACATTTTCAGTGTACATTCAAGAAATGTACATAAAAACATATACATTTTCATTGTACACTCAAGAAATGTACATCAAAACACACACATTTTCAGTGTACATTCAAGAAATGTATATCAAAACATACACATTTTCAGTGTACATTCAAGAAATGTACATCAAAACATACAAATTTTCATTGTATATACAAGAAATGTACATCAAAACATACACATTTTCATTGTACATTAAAGAAATGTACATCAAAACCTACACATTTTCAGTGTACATTCAAGAAATGTACATCAAAACATACACATTTTCATTGTATATACCAGAAATGTACATCAAAACATACACATTTTCATTGTATATACAAGAAATGTACATCAAAACATACACATTTTAGGTGTACATTCAAGAAATGCACCTCAAAACATATACATTTTCATTGTATATACAAGAAATGTACATCAAAACATACACATTTTCAGTGTACATTCAAGAAATGTACATAAAAACATATACATTTTCATTGTACATTCAAGAAATGTATATCAAAACATACACATTTTCAGATTACATTCAAGAAATGTACATCAAAACATACACATTTTCATTGTACATTCAAGAAATGTACATCAAAACATATACATTTTCATTGTATATACAAGAAATGTACATCAAAACATACACATTTTTCAGTGTACATTCAAGAAATGTATAACAAAAGATACACATTTTCAGTGTACATTCAAGAAATGTACATCAAAACAAACACATTTTCATTGTACACTAAAGAAATGTACATCAAAACATACACATTTTCATTGTAGATTCAAGAAATATACATCAAAACATACACATCTTCATTGTACATTCAAGAAATGTACATCAAAACATACACATTTTCATTGTACACTCAAGAAATGTACATCAAAACATACACATTTTCATTGTACATTCAAGAAATGTACATCAAAACATACACATTTTCATTGTATACTCAAGAAATGTTCATCAAAACATACACATTTCATTGTACATTCAAGGAATGTACATCAAAACATACACATTTTCATTGTACACTCAAGAAATGTACTTCAAAACATACACATTTTCAGTGTACATTCAAGAAATGTATATCAAAAAATACACATTTTCATTGTACATTCAAGAAATGTACATCAAAAGATACACATCTTCATTGTACATTCAAGAAATATACATCAAAACATACACATTTTCATTGTACATTCAAGAAATGTACATCAAAACATACACATTTTCATTGTACACTCAAGAAATGTACATCAAAACATACACATTTTCAGTGTACATTCAAGAAATGTACATTTAAACATACACATTTTCATTGTACATTCAAGAAATGTACATCAAAACATACACATTTTCATTGTACATTCTAGAAATATACATCAAAACATACACATTTTCATTGTATATACATGAAATGTACATCAAAACATATACATTTTCATTGTACATTCAAGAAATATACATCAAAACATACACATTTTCATTGTACATTCAAGAAATGTACATCAAAAGATACACATTCTCATTGTACATTCAAGAAATGTACATCAAAACATACACATTTTCATTGTACACTCAAGAAATGTACATCAAAACATACAAATTTTCATTGTACACTCAAGAAATGTACATCAAAACATACACATTTTCATTGTACATTCAAGAAATGTATATCAAAACATACACATTTTCATTGTACATTCAAGAAATGTACATCAAAAATTACACATTTTCATTGTACATTCAAGAAATGTACATCAAAACATACACATTTTCATTGTACATTCAAGGAATGTACATCAAAACATACACATTTTCATTGTACATTCAAGAAATGTACATGAAAACACACACATTTTCAGTGTACATTCAAGAAATGTATGTCAAAACATACACATTTTCAGTGTACATTCAAGAATACATTTTCATTGTACATTCAAGAAATGTACATCAAAACACACACATTTTCAGATTACATTCAAGAAATGTACATCAAAACATACACATTTTCATTGTACATTCAAGAAATGTACATCAAAACATACACATTTTCATTGTACATTCAAGAAATGTACATCAAAACATAAACATTTTCATTGTACATTCAAGGAATGTACATCAAAACATACACATTTTCATTGTACATTCAAGAAATGTACATCGAAACACACATTTTCAGTGTACATTCAAGAAATGTATATCAAAACATACACATTTTCAGTGTACATTCAAGAAATGTACATCAAAACATACAAATTTTCATTGTATATACAAGAAATGTACATCAAAACATACACATTTTCATTGTACATTAAAGAAATGTACATCGAAACCTACACATTTTCAGTGTACATTCAAGAAATGTACATCAAAACATACACATTTTCATTGTACACTCAAGAAATGTACATCAAAACATACACATTTTCAGTGTACATTCAAGAAATGTACATCAAAACATACACATTTTCATTGTATATACCAGAAATGTACATCAAAACATACACATTTTCATTGTATATACAAGAAATGTACATCAAAACATACACATTTTCAGTGTACATTCAAGAAATGTACATCAAAACATACATTTTCATTGTATATACAAGAAATGTACATCAAAACATACACATTTTCAGTGTACATTCAAGAAATGTACATGAAAACATACATTTTCATTGTACATTAAAGAAATGTATATCAAGACATACACATTTTCAGATTACATTCAAGAAATGTACATCAAAACATACACATCTTCATTGTACACTAAAGAAATGTATATCAAAACATACACACTTTCAGTGTACATTCAAGAAATGTACATAAAAAAATACACATTTTCATTGTACATTCAAGAAATGTACATCAAAACATACACATTTTCATTGTACATTAAAGAAATGTACATCAAAACATACACATTTTCATTGTACATTCAAGGAATCTACATCAAAACATACACATTTTCATTGTACATTCAAGAAATGTGCATCAAAACACACACATTTTCATTGTACACTCAAGAATTGTACATCAAAACATACACATTTTGAGTGTACATTCAAGAGATATACATCAAAACATGCACATTTTCATTGTATATACCAGAAATGTACATCAAAGCATACACGTTTTCATTGTATATACCAGAAATGTACATCAAAACATACACATTTTCATTGTACATTCAAGAAATGTAGATCAAAACATACACATTTTCATTGTATATACCAGAAATGTACATCAAAACATTCACCTTTTAATTGTACATTCAAGAAATGTACATTAAAACATACACATTTTCATTGTATATACCAGAATTGTACATCAAAACATACACATTTTCATTGCATATACCAGAAATGCACATCAAAACATACACATTTTCATTGTACGTTCAAGAACTGTACATTAAAACATACACATTTTCAGTGTACATTCAAGAAATGTAAATCAAAACATACACATTTTGACTGCACATTCTAGAAATATACATCAAAACATACACATTTTCATTGCATATACCAGAAATGCACATCAAAACATACACATTTTCATTGTGCGTTCAAGAACTGTACATTAAAACATACACATTTTCAGTGTACATTCAAGAAATGTAAATCAAAACATACACATTTTGACTGCACATTCTAGAAATATACATCAAAACATACACATTTTCATTGCATATACCAGAAATGCACATCAAAACATACACATTTTCATTGTACGTTCAAGAACTGTACATTAAAACATACACATTTTCAGTGTACATTCAAGAAATGTAAATCAAAACATACACATTTTCAGTGTACATTCAAGAAATGTACATCAAAACATACACATTTTCATTGTATATACAAGAAATGTACATCAAAACATACACATTTTCATTGTACATTCAAGAAATGTACATCAAAACATACTTATTTTAATTGTACATTCAAGAAATGTACATGAAAACCTACACATTTTCATTGTACATTCAAAGAATGTACATCCAAACATACACATTTTCATTGTACATTCAAGAAATGTACATCAAAACACACACATTTTCAGTGTACATTCAAGAAATGTATATCAAAACATACACATTTTCATTGTACATTCAAGAAATGTACATCAAAACATACAAATTTTCATTGTATATACAAGAAATGTACACCAAAACATACACACTTTCACTGCACATTAAAGAAATGTACATCAAAACCTACACATTTTCAGTGTACATTCAAGAAATGTACATCAAAACATACACATTTTCATTGTACACTCAAGAAATGTACATCAAAACATACACATTTTCAGTGTACATTCAAGAAATGTACATCAAAACATACACATTTTCAGAGTATATACCAGAAATGTACATCAAAACATACACATTTTCATTGTATATACAAGAAATGTACATCAAAACATACACATTTTCAGTGTACATTCAAGAAATGTACATCAAAACATATACATTTTCATTGTATATACAAGAAATGTACATCAAAACATACACATTTTCAGTGTACATTCAAGAAATGTACATGAAAACATATACATTTTCATTGTACATTCAAGAAATGTATATCAAAACATACACATTTTCAGATTACATTCAAGAAATGTACATCAAAACATACACATTTTAGGTGTACATTCAAGAAATGTACCTCAAAACATATACATTTTCATTGTATATACAAGAAATGTACATCAAAACATACACATTTTCAGTGTACATTCAAGAAATGTACATAAAAACATATACATTTTCATTGTACATTCAAGAAATGTATATCAAAACATACACATTTTCAGATTACATTCAAGAAATGTACATCAAAACATACACATTTTCATTGTACATTCAAGAAATGTACATCAAAACATATACATTTTCATTGTATATACAAGAAATGTACATCAAAACATACACATTTTTCAGTGTACATTCAAGAAATGTATAACAAAAGATACACATTTTCAGTGTACATTCAAGAAATGTACATCAAAACAAACACATTTTCATTGTACACTAAAGAAATGTACATCAAAACATACACATTTTCATTGTAGATTCAAGAAATATACATCAAAACATACACATCTTCATTGTACATTCAAGAAATGTACATCAAAACATACACATTTTCATTGTACACTCAAGAAATGTACATCAAAACATACACATTTTCATTGTACATTCAAGAAATGTACATCAAAACATACACATTTTCATTGTATACTCAAGAAATGTTCATCAAAACATACACATTTCATTGTACATTCAAGGAATGTACATCAAAACATACACATTTTCATTGTACACTCAAGAAATGTACTTCAAAACATACACATTTTCAGTGTACATTCAAGAAATGTATATCAAAAAATACACATTTTCATTGTACATTCAAGAAATGTACATCAAAAGATACACATCTTCATTGTACATTCAAGAAATATACATCAAAACATACACATTTTCATTGTACATTCAAGAAATGTACATCAAAACATACACATTTTCATTGTACACTCAAGAAATGTACATCAAAACATACACATTTTCAGTGTACATTCAAGAAATGTACATTTAAACATACACATTTTCATTGTACATTCAAGAAATGTACATCAAAACATACACATTTTCATTGTACATTCTAGAAATATACATCAAAACATACACATTTTCATTGTATATACATGAAATGTACATCAAAACATATACATTTTCATTGTACATTCAAGAAATATACATCAAAACATACACATTTTCATTGTACATTCAAGAAATGTACATCAAAAGATACACATTCTCATTGTACATTCAAGAAATGTACATCAAAACATACACATTTTCATTGTACACTCAAGAAATGTACATCAAAACATACAAATTTTCATTGTACACTCAAGAAATGTACATCAAAACATACACATTTTCATTGTACATTCAAGAAATGTATATCAAAACATACACATTTTCATTGTACATTCAAGAAATGTACATCAAAAATTACACATTTTCATTGTACATTCAAGAAATGTACATCAAAACATACACATTTTCATTGTACATTCAAGGAATGTACATCAAAACATACACATTTTCATTGTACATTCAAGAAATGTACATGAAAACACACACATTTTCAGTGTACATTCAAGAAATGTATGTCAAAACATACACATTTTCAGTGTACATTCAAGAATACATTTTCATTGTACATTCAAGAAATGTACATCAAAACACACACATTTTCAGATTACATTCAAGAAATGTACATCAAAACATACACATTTTCATTGTACATTCAAGAAATGTACATCAAAACATACACATTTTCATTGTACATTCAAGAAATGTACATCAAAACATAAACATTTTCATTGTACATTCAAGGAATGTACATCAAAACATACACATTTTCATTGTACATTCAAGAAATGTACATCGAAACACACATTTTCAGTGTACATTCAAGAAATGTATATCAAAACATACACATTTTCAGTGTACATTCAAGAAATGTACATCAAAACATACAAATTTTCATTGTATATACAAGAAATGTACATCAAAACATACACATTTTCATTGTACATTAAAGAAATGTACATCGAAACCTACACATTTTCAGTGTACATTCAAGAAATGTACATCAAAACATACACATTTTCATTGTACACTCAAGAAATGTACATCAAAACATACACATTTTCAGTGTACATTCAAGAAATGTACATCAAAACATACACATTTTCATTGTATATACCAGAAATGTACATCAAAACATACACATTTTCATTGTATATACAAGAAATGTACATCAAAACATACACATTTTCAGTGTACATTCAAGAAATGTACATCAAAACATACATTTTCATTGTATATACAAGAAATGTACATCAAAACATACACATTTTCAGTGTACATTCAAGAAATGTACATGAAAACATACATTTTCATTGTACATTAAAGAAATGTATATCAAGACATACACATTTTCAGATTACATTCAAGAAATGTACATCAAAACATACACATCTTCATTGTACACTAAAGAAATGTACATCAAAACATACACACTTTCAGTGTACATTCAAGAAATGTACATAAAAAAATACACATTTTCATTGTACATTCAAGAAATGTACATCAAAACATACACATTTACATTGTACATTAAAGAAATGTACATCAAAACATACACATTTTCATTGTACATTCAAGGAATGTACATCAAAACATACTCATTTTCATTGTACATTCAAGAAATGTGCATCAAAACACACACATTTTCATTGTACACTCAAGAATTGTACATCAAAACATACACATTTTGAGTGTACATTCAAGAGATATACATCAAAACATGCACATTTTCATTGTATATACCAGAAATGTACATCAAAGCATACACGTTTTCATTGTATATACCAGAAATGTACATCAAAACATACACATTTTCATTGTACATTCAAGAAATGTAGATCAAAACATACACATTTTCATTGTATATACCAGAAATGTACATCAAAACATTCACCTTTTAATTGTACATTCAAGAAATGTACATCAAAACATACACATTTTCATTGTATATACCAGAATTGTACATCAAAACATACACATTTTCATTGCATATACCAGAAATGCACATCAAAACATACACATTTTCATTGTACGTTCAAGAACTGTACATTAAAACATACACATTTTCAGTGTACATTCAAGAAATGTAAATCAAAACATACACATTTTGACTGCACATTCTAGAAATATACATCAAAACATACACATTTTCATTGCATATACCAGAAATGCACATTTAAACATACACATTTTCATTGTACGTTCAAGAACTGTACATTAAAACATACACATTTTCAGTGTACATTCAAGAAATGTAAATCAAAACATACACATTTTGACTGCACATTCTAGAAATATACATCAAAACATACACATTTTCATTGCATATACCAGAAATACACATCAAAACATACACATTTTCATTGTACGTTCAAGAACTGTACATTAAAACATACACATTTTCAGTGTACATTCAAGAAATGTAAATCAAAACATACACATTTTCAGTGTACATTCAACAAATGTATATCAAAACATACACATTTTCATTGTATATACAAGAAATGTACATCAAAACATACACATTTTCATTGTACATTCAAGAAATGTACATCAAAACATACTTATTTTAATTGTACATTCAAGAAATGTACATGAAAACCTACACATTTTCATTGTACATTCAAAGAATGTACATCAAAACATACACATTTTCATTGTACATTCAAGAAATGTACATCAAAACACACACATTTTCAGTGTACATTCAAGAAATGTATATCAAAACATACACATTTTCATTGTACATTCAAGAAATGTACATCAAAACATACAAATTTTCATTGTATATACAAGAAATGTACACCAAAACATACACACTTTCACTGCACATTAAAGAAATGTACATCAAAACCTACACATTTTCAGTGTACATTCAAGAAATGTACATCAAAACATACACATTTTCATTGTACACTCAAGAAATGTACATCAAAACATACACATTTTCAGTGTACATTCAAGAAATGTACATCAAAACATACACATTTTCAGAGTATATACCAGAAATGTACATCAAAACATACACATTTTCATTGTATATACAAGAAATGTACATCAAAACATACACATTTTCAGTGTACATTCAAGAAATGTACATCAAAACATATACATTTTCATTGTATATACAAGAAATGTACATCAAAACATACACATTTTCAGTGTACATTCAAAAAATGTACATGAAAACATATACATTTTCATTGTACATTCAAGAAATGTATATCAAAACATACACATTTTCAGATTACATTCAAGAAATGTACATCAAAACATACACATTTTCATTGTATATACAAGAAATGTACATCAAAACATACACACTTTCAGTGTACATTCAAGAAATGTACATCAAAACATATACATTTTCATTGTATATACAAGAAATGTACATCAAAACATACACATTTTCAGTGTACATTCAAGAAATGTATATAAAAACATACACATTTTCAGTATACATTCAAGAAATGTACATGAAAACATATACATCTTCATTGTACATTCAAGAAATGTATATCAAAACATACACACTTTCAGTGTACATTCAAGAAATGTACATCAAAACATACACATTTTCATTGTATATACAAGAAATGTACATCAAAACATACACATTTTCATTGTACACTAAAGAAATGTACATCAAAACATACACATTTTCAGTGTACATTAAAGAAATGTACATCAAAACCTACACATTTTCAGTGTACATTCAAGAAATGTACATCAAAACATACACATTTTCATTGTACACTCAAGAAATGTACATCAAAACATACACATTTTCAGTGTACATTCAAGAAATGTACATCAAAACATACACATTTTCATTGTATATACCAGAAATGTACATCAAAACATACACATTTTCATTGTATATACAAGAAATGTACATCAAAACATACACATTTTAGGTGTACATTCAAGAAATGTACCTCAAAACATATACATTTTCATTGTATATACAGGAAATGTACATCGAAACATACACATTTTCAGTGTACATTCAAGAAATGTATATCAAAACATACACATTTTCATTGTACATTCAAGAAATGTACATCAAAAATTACACATTTTCATTGTACATTCAAGAAATGTACATCAAAACATACACATTTTCATTGTACATTCAAGGAATGTACATCAAAACATACACATTTTCATTGTACACTCAAGAAATGTACATCAAAACATACACATTTTCAGTGTACATTCAAGAAATGTACATTTAAACATACACATTTTCATTGTACATTCAAGAAATGTACATCAAAACATACACATTTTCATTGTACATTCTAGAAATATACATCAAAACATACACATTTTCATTGTATATACATGAAATGTACATCAAAACATATACATTTTCATTGTACATTCAAGAAATATACATCAAAACATACACATTTTCATTGTACATTCAAGAAATGTACATCAAAAGATACACATTCTCATTGTACATTCAAGAAATGTACATCAAAACATACACATTTTCATTGTATATACATGAGATGTACATCAAAACATATACATTTTCATTGTACATTCAAGAAATATACATCAAAACATACACATTTTCATTGTACATTCAAGAAATGTACATCAAAAGATACACATTCTCATTGTACATTCAAGAAATGTACATCAAAACATACACATTTTCATTGTACACTCAAGAAATGTACATCAAAACATACAAATTTTCATTGTACACTCAAGAAATGTACATCAAAACATACACATTTTCATTGTACATTCAAGAAATGTATATCAAAACATACACATTTTCATTGTACATTCAAGAAATGTACATCAAAAATTACACATTTTCATTGTACATTCAAGAAATGTACATCAAAACATACACATTTTCATTGTACATTCAAGAAATGTACATGAAAACACACACATTTTCAGTGTACATTCAAGAAATGTATGTCAAAACATACACATTTTCAGTGTACATTCAAGAATACATTTTCATTGTACATTCAAGAAATGTACATCAAAACACACACATTTTCAGATTACATTCAAGAAATGTACATCAAAACATACACATTTTCATTGTACATTCAAGAAATGTACATCAAAACATACACATTTTCATTGTACATTCAAGAAATGTACATCAAAACTTAAACATTTTCATTGTACATTCAAGGAATGTACATCAAAACATACACATTTTCATTTTACATTCAAGAAATGTACATCGAAACACACATTTTCAGTGTACATTCAAGAAATGTATATCAAAACATACACATTTTCAGTGTACATTCAAGAAATTTACATCAAAACATACAAATTTTCATTGTATATACAAGAAATGTACATCAAAACATACACATTTTCATTGTACATTAAAGAAATGTACATCGAAACCTACACATTTTCAGTGTACATTCAAGAAATGTACATCAAAACATACACATTTTCATTGTACACTCAAGAAATGTACATCAAAACATACACATTTTCAGTGTACATTCAAGAAATGTACATCAAAACATACACATTTTCATTGTATATACCAGAAATGTACATCAAAACATACACATTTTCATTGTATATACAAGAAATGTACATCAAAACATACACATTTTCAGTGTACATTCAAGAAATGTACATCAAAACATACATTTTCATTGTATATACAAGAAATGTACATCAAAACATACACATTTTCAGTGTACATTCAAGAAATGTACATGAAAACATACATTTTCATTGTACATTAAAGAAATGTATATCAAGACATACACATTTTCAGATTACATTCAAGAAATGTACATCAAAACATACACATCTTCATTGTACACTAAAGAAATGTACATCAAAACATACACACTTTCAGTGTACATTCAAGAAATGTACATAAAAAATACACATTTTCATTGTACATTCAAGAAATGTACATCAAAACATACACATTTTCATTGTACATTAAAGAAATGTACATCAAAACATACACATTTTCATTGTACATTCAAGGAATGTACATCAAAACATACACATTTTCATTGTACATTCAAGATATGTGCATCAAAACACACACATTTTCATTGTACACTCAAGAATTGTACATCAAAACATACACATTTTGAGTGTACATTCAAGAGATATACATCAAAACATGCACATTTTCATTGTATATACCAGAAATGTACATCAAAGCATACACGTTTTCATTGTATATACCAGAAATGTACATCAAAACATACACATTTTCATTGTACATTCAAGAAATGTAGATCAAAACATACACATTTTCATTGTATATACCAGAAATGTACATCAAAACATTCACCTTTTAATTGTACATTCAAGAAATGTACATCAAAACATACACATTTTCATTGTATATACCAGAATTGTACATCAAAACATACACATTTTCATTGCATATACCAGAAATGCACATCAAAACATACACATTTTCATTGTACGTTCAAGAACTGTACATTAAAACATACACATTTTCAGTGTACATTCAAGAAATGTAAATCAAAACATACACATTTTGACTGCACATTCTAGAAATATACATCAAAACATACACATTTTCATTGCATATACCAGAAATGCACATCAAAACATACACATTTTCATTGTACGTTCAAGAACTGTACATTAAAACATACACATTTTCAGTGTACATTCAAGAAATGTAAATCACAACATACACATTTTGACTGCACATTCTAGAAATATACATCAAAACATACACATTTTCATTGCATATACCAGAAATGCACATCAAAACATACACATTTTCATTGTACGTTCAAGAACTGTACATTAAAACATACACATTTTCAGTGTACATTCAAGAAATGTAAATCAAAACATACACATTTTCAGTGTACATTCAAGAAATGTACATCAAAACATACACATTTTCATTGTATATACAAGAAATGTACATCAAAACATACACATTTTCATTGTACATTCAAGAAATGTACATCAAAACATACTTATTTTAATTGTACATTCAAGAAATGTACATGAAAACCTACACATTTTCATTGTACATTCAAAGAATGTACATCAAAACATACACATTTTCATTGTACATTCAAGAAATGTACATCAAAACACACACATTTTCAGTGTACATTCAAGAAATGTATATCAAAACATACACATTTTCATTGTACATTCAAGAAATGTACATCAAAACATACAAATTTTCATTGTATATACAAGAAATGTACACCAAAACATACACACTTTCACTGCACATTAAAGAAATGTACATCAAAACCTACACATTTTCAGTGTACATTCAAGAAATGTACATCAAAACATACACATTTTCATTGTACACTCAAGAAATGTACATCAAAACATACACATTTTCAGTGTACATTCAAGAAATGTACATCAAAACATACACATTTTCAGAGTATATACCAGAAATGTACATCAAAACATACACATTTTCATTGTATATACAAGAAATGTACATCAAAACATACACATTTTCAGTGTACATTCAAGAAATGTACATCAAAACATATACATTTTCATTGTATATACAAGAAATGTACATCAAAACATACACATTTTCAGTGTACATTCAAGAAATGTACATGAAAACATATACATTTTCATTGTACATTCAAGAAATGGATATCAAAACATACACATTTTCAGATTACATTCAAGAAATGTACATCAAAACATACACATTTTCATTGTATATACAAGAAATGTACATCAAAACATACACACTTTAAGTGTACATTCAAGAAATGTACATCAAAACATATACATTTTCATTGTATATACAAGAAATGTACATCAAAACATACACATTTTCAGTGTACATTCAAGAAATGTACATCAAAACATACATTTTCATTGTATATACAAGAAATGTACATCAAAACATACACATTTTCAGTGTACATTCAAGAAATGTACATGAAAACATACATTTTCCTTGTACATTAAAGAAATGTATATCAAGACATACACATTTTCAGATTACATTCAAGAAATGTACATCAAAACATACACATCTTCATTGTACACTAAAGAAATGTACATCAAAACATACACACTTTCAGTGTACATTCAAGAAATGTACATAAAAAAATACACATTTTCATTGTACATTCAAGAAATGTACATCAAAACATACACATTTTCATTGTACATTAAAGAAATGTACATCAAAACATACACATTTTCATTGTACATTCAAGGAATGTACATCAAAACATACACATTTTCATTGTACATTCAAGATATGTGCATCAAAACACACACATTTTCATTGTACACTCAAGAATTGTACATCAAAACATACACATTTTGAGTGCACATTCAAGAGATATACATCAAAACATGCACATTTTCATTGTATATACCAGAAATGTACATCAAAGCATACACGTTTTCATTGTATATACAAGAAATGTACATCAAAACATACACATTTTCATTGTACATTCAAGAAATGTAGATCAAAACATACACATTTTCATTGTATATACCAGAAATGTACATCAAAACATTCACCTTTTAATTGTACATTCAAGAAATGTACATCAAAACATACACATTTTCATTGTATATACCAGAATTGTACATCAAAACATACACATTTTCATTGCATATACCAGAAATGCACATCAAAACATACACATTTTCATTGTACGTTCAAGAACTGTACATTAAAACATACACATTTTCAGTGTACATTCAAGAAATGTAAATCAAAACATACACATTTTGACTGCACATTCTAGAAATATACATCAAAACATACACATTTTCATTGCATATACCAGAAATGCACATCAAAACATACACATTTTCATTGTACGTTCAAGAACTGTACATTAAAACATACACATTTTCAGTGTACATTCAAGAAATGTAAATCAAAACATACACATTTTGACTGCACATTCTAGAAATATACATCAAAACATACACATTTTCATTGCATATACCAGAAATGCACATCAAAACATACACATTTTCATTGTACGTTCAAGAACTGTACATTAAAACATACACATTTTCAGTGTACATTCAAGAAATGTAAATCAAAACATACACATTTTCAGTGTACATTCAAGAAATGTACATCAAAACATACACATTTTCATTGTATATACAAGAAATGTACATCAAAACATACACATTTTCATTGTACATTCAAGAAATGTACATCAAAACATACTTATTTTAATTGTACATTCAAGAAATGTACATGAAAACCTACACATTTTCATTGTACATTCAAAGAATGTACATCAAAACATACACATTTTCATTGTACATTCAAGAAATGTACATCAAAACACACACATTTTCAGTGTACATTCAAGAAATGTATATCAAAACATACACATTTTCATTGTACATTCAAGAAATGTACATCAAAACATACAAATTTTCATTGTATATACAAGAAATGTACACCAAAACATACACACTTTCACTGCACATTAAAGAAATGTACATCAAAACCTACACATTTTCAGTGTACATTCAAGAAATGTACATCAAAACATACACATTTTCATTGTACACTCAAGAAATGTACATCAAAACATACACATTTTCAGTGTACATTCAAGAAATGTACATCAAAACATACACATTTTCAGAGTATATACCAGAAATGTACATCAAAACATACACATTTTCATTGTATATACAAGAAATGTACATCAAAACATACACATTTTCAGTGTACATTCAAGAAATGTACATCAAAACATATACATTTTCATTGTATATACAAGAAATGTACATCAAAACATACACATTTTCAGTGTACATTCAAGAAATGTACATGAAAACATATACATTTTCATTGTACATTCAAGAAATGTATATCAAAACATACACATTTTCAGATTACATTCAAGAAATGTACATCAAAACATACACATTTTCATTGTATATACAAGAAATATACATCAAAACATACACACTTTAAGTGTACATTCAAGAAATGTACATCAAAACATATACATTTTCATTGTATATACAAGAAATGTACATCAAAACATACACATTTTCAGTGTACATTCAAGAAATGTATATAAAAACATACACATTTTCAGTATACATTCAAGAAATGTACATGAAAACATATACATCTTCATTGTACATTCAAGAAATGTATATCAAAACATACACACTTTCAGTGTACATTCAAGAAATGTACATCAAAACATACACATTTTCATTGTATATACAAGAAATGTACATCAAAACATACCCATTTTCATTGTACACTAAAGAAATGTACATCAAAACATACACATTTTCAGTGTACATTAAAGAAATGTACATCAAAACCTACACATTTTCAGTGTACATTCAAGAAATGTACATCAAAACATACACATTTTCATTGTACACTCAAGAAATGTACATCAAAACATACACATTTTCAGTGTACATTCAAGAAATGTACATCAAAACATACACATTTTCATTGTATATACCAGAAATGTACATCAAAACATACACATTTTCATTGTATATACAAGAAATGTACATCAAAACATACACATTTTAGGTGTACATTCAAGAAATGTACCTCAAAACATATACATTTTCATTGTATATACAGGAAATGTACATCGAAACATACACATTTTCAGTGTACATTCAAGAAATGTACATGAAAACATATACATTTTCATTGTACATTCAAGAAATGTATATCAAAACATACACATTTTCAGATTACATTCAAGAAATGTACATCAAAACATATACATTTTCATTGTATATACAAGAAATGTACATCAAAACGTACACATTTTCAGTGTACATTCAAGAAATGTATAACAAAAGATACACATTTTCAGTGTACATTCAAGAAATGTACATCAAAACAAACACATTTTCATTGTACACTAAAGAAATGTACATCAAAACATACACATTTTCATTGTACATTCAAGAAATATACATCAAAACATACACATTTTCATTGTACATTCAAGAAATGTACATCAAAACATACACATTTTCATTGTACACTCAAGAAATGTACATCAAATCATACACATTTTCATTGTACATTCAAGAAATGTACATCAAAACATACACATTTTCATTGTACACTCAAGAAATGTTCATCAAAACATACACATTTTCATTGTACATTCAAGAAATGTACATCAAAACATACACATTTTCATTGTACACTCAAGAAATGTACTTCAAAACATACACATTTTCAGTGTACATTCAAGAAATGTATATCAAAACATACACATTTTCATTGTACATTCAAGAAATGTAAATCAAAACATACACATTTTCATTGTACATTCAAGAAATATACATCAAAACATACACATCTTCATTGTACATTCAAGAAATGTACATCAAAACATACTTATTTTAATTGTACATTCAAGAAATGTACATGAAAACCTACACATTTTCATTGTACATTCAAAGAATGTACATCAAAACATACACATTTTCATTGTACATTCAAGAAATGTACATCAAAACACACACATTTTCAGTGTACATTCAAGAAATGTATATCAAAACATACACATTTTCAGTGTACATTCAAGAAATGTACATCAAAACATACAAATTTTCATTGTATATACAAGAAATGTACACCAAAACATACACACTTTCACTGCACATTAAAGAAATGTACATCAAAACCTACACATTTTCATTGTACACTCAAGAAATGTACATCAAAACATACACATTTTCAGTGTACATTCAAGAAATGTATATCAAAACATACACATTTTCATTGTATATACCAGAAATGTACATCAAAACATACACATTTTCATTGTATATACAAGAAATGTACATCAAAACATACACATTTTCAGTGTACATTCAAGAAATGTACATCAAAACATATACATTTTCATTGTATATACAAGAAATGTACATCAAAACATACACATTTTCAGTGTACATTCAAGAGATGTACATGAAAACATATACATTTTCATTGTACATTCAAGAAATGTATATCAAAATATACACATTTTCAGATTACATTCAAGAAATGTACATCTAAACATACACATTTTCATTGTACATTCAAGAAATGTACATCAAAACATATACATTTTCATTGTATATACAAGAAATGTACATCAAAACGTACACATTTTCAGTGTACATTCAAGAAATGTATAACAAAAGATACACATTTTCAGTGTACATTCAAGAAATGTACATCAAAACAAACACATTTTCATTGTACACTAAAGAAATGTACATCAAAGCATACACATTTTCATTGTACATTCAAGAAATATACATCAAAACATACACATTTTCATTGTACATTCAAGAAATGTACATCAAAACATACACATTTTCATTGTACACTCAAGAAATGTACATCAAAACATACACATTTTCATTGTACATTCAAGAAATGTACACCAAAACATACACATTTTCATTGTACACTCAAGAAATGTTCATCAAAACATACACATTTTCATTGTACATTCAAGAAATGTACATCAAAACATACACATTTTCATTGTACACTCAAGAAATGTACTTCAAAACATACACATTTTCAGTGTACATTCAAGAAATGTATATCAAAACATACACATTTTCATTGTACATTCAAGAAATGTAAATCAAAACATACACATTTTCATTGTACATTCAAGAAATATACATCAAAACATACACATTTTCATTGTACATTCAAGAAATGTACATCAAAACATACTTATTTTAATTGTACATTCAAGAAATGTACATGAAAACCTACACATTTTCATTGTACATTCAAAGAATGTACATCAAAACATACACATTTTCATTGTACATTCAAGAAATGTACATCAAAACACACACATTTTCAGTGTACATTCAAGAAATGTATATCAAAACATACACATTTTCAGTGTACATTCAAGAAATGTACATCAAAACATACAAATTTTCATTGTATATACAAGAAATGTACCCCAAAACATACACACTTTCACTGCACATTAAAGAAATGTACATCAAAACCTACACATTTTCAGTGTACATTTAAGAAATGTACATCAAAACATACACATTTTCATTGTACACTCAAGAAATGTACATCAAAACATACACATTTTCAGTGTACATTCAAGAAATGTACATCAAAACATACACATTTTCATTGTATATACCAGAAATGTACATCAAAACATACACATTTTCATTGTATATACAAGAAATGTACATCAAAACATACACATTTTCAGTGTACATTCAAGAAATGTGCATCAAAACATATACATTTTCATTGTATATACAAGAAATGTACATCAAAACATACACATTTTCAGTGTACATTCAAGAAATGTACATGAAAACATATACATTTTCATTGTACATTCAAGAAATGTATATCAAAACATACACATTTTCAGATTACATTCAAGAAATGTACATCAAAACATACACATTTTCATTGTATATACAAGAAATGTACATCAAAACATACACACTTTCAGTGTACATTCAAGAAATGTACATCAAAACATATACATTTTCATTGTATATACAAGAAATGTACATCAAAACATACACATTTTCAGTGTACATTCAAGAAATGTATATAAAAACATACACATTTTCAGTATACATTCAAGAAATGTACATGAAAACATATACATCTTCATTGTACATTCAAGAAATGTATATCAAAACATACACACTTTCAGTGTACATTCAAGAAATGTACATCAAAACAGACACATTTTCATTGTATATAAAGAAATGTACATCAAAACATACACATTTTCATTGTACACTAAAGAAATGTACATCAAAACATACACATTTTCAGTGTACATTAAAGAAATGTACATCAAAACATACACATTTTCATTGTATATACAAGAAATGTACATCAAAACATACACATTTTCATTGTACACTAAAGAAATGTACATCAAAACATACACATTTTCAGTGTACATTAAAGAAATGTACATCAAAACCTACACATTTCAGTGTACATTCAAGAAATGTACATCAAAACATACACATTTTCATTGTACACTCAAGAAATGTACATCAAAACATACACATTTTCAGTGTACATTCAAGAAATGTACATCAAAACATACACATTTTCATTGTATATACCAGAAATGTACATCAAAACATACACATTTTCATTGTATATACAAGAAATGTACATCAAAACATACACATTTTAGGTGTACATTCAAGAAATGTACCTCAAAACATATACATTTTCATTGTATATACAGGAAATGTACATCGAAACATACACATTTTCAGTGTACATTCAAGAAATGTACATGAAAACATATACATTTTCATTGTACATTCAAGAAATGTATATCAAAACATACACATTTTCAGATTACATTCAAGAAATGTACATCAAAACATATACATTTTCATTGTATATACAAGAAATGTACATCAAAACGTACACATTTTCAGTGTACATTCAAGAAATGTATAACAAAAGATACACATTTTCAGTGTACATTCAAGAAATGTACATCAAAACAAACACATTTTCATTGTACACTAAAGAAATGTACATCAAAACATACACATTTTCATTGTACATTCAAGAAATATACATCAAAACATACACATTTTCATTGTACATTCAAGAAATGTACATCAAAACATACACATTTTCATTGTACACTCAAGAAATGTACATCAAAACATACACATTTTCATTGTACATTCAAGAAATGTACATCAAAACATACACATTTTCATTGTACACTCAAGAAATGTTCATCAAAACATACACATTTTCATTGTACATTCAAGAAATGTACATCAAAACATACACATTTTCATTGTACACTCAAGAAATGTACTTCAAAACATACACATTTTCAGTGTACATTCAAGAAATGTATATCAAAACATACACATTTTCATTGTACATTCAAGAAATGTAAATCAAAACATACACATTTTCATTGTACATTCAAGAAATATACATCAAAACATACACATTTTCATTGTACATTCAAGAAATGTACATCAAAACATACTTATTTTAATTGTACATTCAAGAAATGTACATGAAAACCTACACATTTTCATTGTACATTCAAAGAATGTACATCAAAACATACACATTTTCATTGTACATTCAAGAAATGTACATCAAAACACACACATTTTCAGTGTACATTCAAGAAATGTATATCAAAACATACACATTTTCAGTGTACATTCAAGAAATGTACATCAAAACATACAAATTTTCATTGTATATACAAGAAATGTACACCAAAACATACACACTTTCACTGCACATTAAAGAAATATACATCAAAACCTACACATTTTCAGTGTACATTCAAGAAATGTACATCAAAACATACACATTTTCATTGTACACTCAAGAAATGTACATCAAAACATACACATTTTCAGTGTACATTCAAGAAATGTATATCAAAACATACACATTTTCATTGTATATACCAGAAATGTACATCAAAACATACACATTTTCATTGTATATACAAGAAATGTACATCAAAACATACACATTTTCAGTGTACATTCAAGAAATGTACATCAAAACATATACATTTTCATTGTATATACAAGAAATGTACATCAAAACATACACATTTTCAGTGTACATTCAAGAAATGTACATGAAAACATATACATTTTCATTGTACATTCAAGAAATGTATATCAAAATATACACATTTTCAGATTACATTCAAGAAATGTACATCTAAACATACACATTTTCATTGTACATTCAAGAAATGTACATCAAAACATATACATTTTCATTGTATATACAAGAAATGTACATCAAAACGTACACATTTTCAGTGTACATTCAAGAAATGTATAACAAAAGATACACATTTTCAGTGTACATTCAAGAAATGTACATCAAAACAAACACATTTTCATTGTACACTAAAGAAATGTACATCAAAGCATACACATTTTCATTGTACATTCAAGAAATATACATCAAAACATACACATTTTCATTGTACATTCAAGAAATGTACATCAAAACATACACATTTTCATTGTACACTCAAGAAATGTACATCAAAACATACACATTTTCATTGTACATTCAAGAAATGTACATCAAAACATACACATTTTCATTGTACACTCAAGAAATGTTCATCAAAACATACACATTTTCATTGTACATTCAAGAAATGTACATCAAAACATACACATTTTCATTGTACACTCAAGAAATGTACTTCAAAACATACACATTTTCAGTGTACATTCAAGAAATGTATATCAAAACATACACATTTTCATTGTACATTCAAGAAATGTAAATCAAAACATACACATTTTCATTGTACATTCAAGAAATATACATCAAAACATACACATTTTCATTGTACATTCAAGAAATGTACATCAAAACATACTTATTTTAATTGTACATTCAAGAAATGTACATGAAAACCTACACATTTTCATTGTACATTCAAAGAATGTACATCAAAACATACACATTTTCATTGTACATTCAAGAAATGTACATCAAAACACACACATTTTCAGTGTACATTCAAGAAATGTATATCAAAACATACACATTTTCAGTGTACATTCAAGAAATGTACATCAAAACATACAAATTTTCATTGTATATACAAGAAATGTACACCAAAACATACACACTTTCACTGCACATTAAAGAAATGTACATCAAAACCTACACATTTTCAGTGTACATTTAAGAAATGTACATCAAAACATACACATTTTCATTGTACACTCATGAAATGTACATCAAAACATACACATTTTCAGTGTACATTCAAGAAATGTACATCAAAACATACACATTTTCATGGTATATACCAGAAATGTACATCAAAACATACACATTTTCATTGTATATACAAGAAATGTACATCAAAACATACACATTTTCAGTGTACATTCAAGAAATGTACATCAAAACATATACATTTTCATTGTATATACAAGAAATGTACATCAAAACATACACATTTTCAGTGTACATTCAAGAAATGTACATGAAAACATATACATTTTCATTGTACATTCAAGAAATGTATATCAAAACATACACATTTTCAGATTACATTCAAGAAATGTACATCAAAACATACACATTTTCATTGTATATACAAGAAATGTACATCAAAACATACACACTTTCAGTGTACATTCAAGAAATGTACATCAAAACATATACATTTTCATTGTATATACAAGAAATGTACATCAAAACATACACATTTTCAGTGTACATTCAAGAAATGTATATAAAAACATACACATTTTCAGTATACATTCAAGAAATGTACATGAAAACATATACATCTTCATTGTACATTCAAGAAATGTATATCAAAACATACACACTTTCAGTGTACATTCAAGAAATGTACATCAAAACAGACACATTTTCATTGTATATACAAGAAATGTACATCAAAACATACACATTTTCATTGTACACTAAAGAAATGTATATCAAAACATACACATTTTCAGTGTACATTAAAGAAATGTACATCAAAACCTACACATTTTCAGTGTACATTCAAGAAATGTACATCAAAACATACACATTTTCATTGTACACTCAAGAAATGTACATCAAAACATACACATTTTCAGTGTACATTCAAGAAATGTACATCAAAACATACACATTTTCATTGTATATACCAGAAATGTACATCAAAACATACACATTTTCATTGTATATACAAGAAATGTACATCAAAACATACACATTTTAGGTGTACATTCAAGAAATGTACCTCAAAACATATACATTTTCATTGTATATACAGGAAATGTACATCAAAATCTACACATTTTCAGTGTACATTCAAGAAATGTATGTGAAAACACATACATTTTCATTGTACATTCAAGAAATGTATATCAAAACATACACATTTTCAGATTACATTCAAGAAATGTACATCTAAACATACACATTTTCATTGTACATTCAAGAAATGTACATCAAAACATATACATTTTCATTGTATATACAAGAAATGTACATCAAAACGTACACATTTTCAGTGTACATTCAAGAAATGTATAACAAAAGATACACATTTTCAGTGTACATTCAAGAAATGTACATCAAAACAAACACATTTTCATTGTACACTAAAGAAATGTACATCAAAACATACACATTTTCATTGTACATTCAAGAAATATACATCAAAACATACACATTTTCATTGTACATTCAAGAAATGTACATCAAAACATACACATTTTCATTGTACACTCAAGAAATGTACATCAAAACATACACATTTTCATTGTACATTCAAGAAATGTACATCAAAACGTACACATTTTCATTGTACACTCAAGAAATGTTCATCAAAACATACACATTTTCATTGTACATTCAAGAAATGTACATCAAAACATACACATTTTCATTGTACACTGAAGAAATGTACTTCAAAACATACACATTTTCAGTGTACATTCAAGAAATGTATATCAAAACATAGACATTTTCATTGTACATTCAAGAAATGTAAATCAAAACATACACATTTTCATTGTACATTCAAGAAATATACATCAAAACATACACATTTTCATTGTACATTCAAGAAATGTACATCAAAACATACACATTTTCATTGTACACTCAAGAAATGTACATCAAAACATACACATTTTCAGTGTACATTCAAGAAATGTACATTTAAACATACACATTTTCATTGTACATTCAAGAAATGTACATCAAAACATACACATTTTCATTGTACATTCTAGAAATATACATCAAAACATACACATTTTCATTGTATATACAAAAAATGTACATCAAAACATATACATTTTCATTGTACATTCAAGAAATATACATCAAAACATACACACTTTCATTGTACATTCAAGAAATGTACATCAAAGCATACACATTCTCATTGTACATTCAAGAAATGTACATCAAAACATACACATTTTCATTGTACACTCAAGAAATGTACATCAAAACATACACTTTTTCATTGTACATTCAAGAAATGTATATCAAAACATACACATTTTCATTGTACATTCAAGAAATGTACATCAAAACATACACATTTTCATTGTACATTCAAGAAATGTACATCAAAACATACACATTTTCATTGTACATTCAAGGAATGTACATCAAAACATACACATTTTCATTGTACATTCAAGAAATGTACATGAAAACACACACATTTTCAGTTTACATTCAAGAAATGTATGTCAAAACATACACATTTTCAGTGTACATTCAAGAATTGTACATCAAAACATACAAATTTTCATTGTATATACCAGAAATGTACATCAAAACATACACATTTTCAGTGTACACTCAAGAAATGTACATCAAAACATACACATTTTCAGTGTCCATTCAAAAAATGTACATCAAAACATATACATTTTCATTGTATATACAAGAAATGTACATCAAAACATACACATTTTCAGTGTACATTCAAGAAATGTACATGAAAACATATACATTTTCATTGTACATTCAAGAAATGTATATCAAAACATACACATTTTCAGATTACATTCAAGAAATGTACATCAAAACATACACATTTTCATTGTACATTCAAGAAATGTACATTAAAACATAGACATTTTCATTGTACATTCAAGAAATGTACATCAAAACATAAACATTTTCATTGTACATTCAAGGAATGTACAACAAAACATACACATTTTCATTGTACATTCAAGAAATGTACATCAAAACACACACATTTTCAGTGTACATTCAAGAAATGTATATCAAAACATACACATTTTCAGTGTACATTCAAGAAATGTACATCAAAACATACAAATTTTCATTGTATATACAAGAAATGTACATCAAAACATACACATTTTCATTGTACATTAAAGAAATGTACATCGAAACCTACACATTTTCAGTGTACATTTAGAAATGTACATCAAAACATACACATTTTCATTGTACACTCAAGAAATGTACATCAAAACATACACATTTTCAGTGTACATTCAAGAAATGTACATCAAAACATACACATTTTCATTGTATATACCAGAAATGTACATCAAAACATACACATTTTCATTGTATATACAAGAAATGTACATCAAAACATACACATTTTCAGTGTACATTCAAGAAATGTACATCAAAACATATACATTTTCATTGTATATACAAGAAATGTACATCAAAACATACACATTTTCAGTGTACATTCAAGAAATGTACATGAAAACATACATTTTCATTGTACATTCAAGAAATGTATATCAAAACATACACATTTTCATTGTATATACAAGAAATGTACATCAAAACATACACATCTTCATTGTACACTAAAGAAATGTACATCAAAACATACACACTTTCAGTGTCCATTCAAGAAATGTACATCAAAAAATACACATTTTCATTGTACATTCAAGAAATGTACATCAAAACATACACATTTTCATTGTACACTCAAGAAATGTTCATCAAAACATACACATTTTCATTGTACATTCAAGAAATGTACATCAAAACATACACATTTTCATTGTACACTCAAGAAATGTACTTCAAAACATACACATTTTCAGTGTACATTCAAGAAATGTATATCAAAACATACACATTTTCACTGTACATTCAAGAAATGTAAATCAAAACATACACATTTTCATTGTACATTCAAGAAATATACATCAAAACATACACATTTTCATTGTACATTCAAGAAATGTACATCAAAACATACTTATTTTAATTGTACATTCAAGAAATGTACATGAAAACCTACACATTTTCATTGTACATTCAAAGAATGTACATCAAAACATACACATTTTCATTGTACATTCAAGAAATGTACATCAAAACACACACATTTTCAGTGTACATTCAAGAAATGTATATCAAAACATACACATTTTCAGTGTACATTCAAGAAATGTACATCAAAACATACAAATTTTCATTGTATATACAAGAAATGTACACCAAAACATACACACTTTCACTGCACATTAAAGAAATGCACATCAAAACCTACACATTTTCAGTGTACATTTAAGAAATGTACATCAAAACATACACATTTTCATTGTACACTCAAGAAATGTACATCAAAACATACACATTTTCAGTGTACATTCAAGAAATGTACATCAAAACATACACATTTTCATTGTATATACCAGAAATGTACATCAAAACATACACATTTTCATTGTATATACAAGAAATGTACATCAAAACATACACATTTTCAGTGTACATTCAAGAAATGTACATCAAAACATATACATTTTCATTGTATATACAAGAAATGTACATCAAAACATACACATTTTCAGTGTACATTCAAGAAATGTACATGAAAACATATACATTTTCATTGTACATTCAAGAAATGTATATCAAAACATACACATTTTCAGATTACATTCAAGAAATGTACATCAAAACATACACATTTTCATTGTATATACAAGAAATGTACATCAAAACATACACACTTTCAGTGTACATTCAAGAAATGTACATCAAAACATATACATTTTCATTGTATATACAAGAAATGTACATCAAAACATACACATTTTCAGTGTACATTCAAGAAATGTATATAAAAACATACACATTTTCAGTATACATTCAAGAAATGTACATGAAAACATATACATCTTCATTGTACATTCAAGAAATGTATATCAAAACATACACACTTTCAGTGTACATTCAAGAAATGTACATCAAAACAGACACATTTTCATTGTATATACAAGAAATGTACATCAAAACATACACATTTTCATTGTACACTAAAGAAATGTACATCAAAACATACACATTTTCAGTGTACATTAAAGAAATGTACATCAAAACCTACACATTTTCAGTGTACATTCAAGAAATGTACATCAAAACATACACATTTTCATTGTACACTCAAGAAATGTACATCAAAACATACACATTTTCAGTGTACATTCAAGAAATGTACATCAAAACATACACATTTTCATTGTATATACCAGAAATGTACATCAAAACATACACATTTTCATTGTATATACAAGAAATGTACATCAAAACATACACATTTTAGGTGTACATTCAAGAAATGTACCTCAAAACATATACATTTTCATTGTATATACAGGAAATGTACATCAAAACATACACATTTTCAGTGTACATTCAAGAAATGTACATGAAAACATATACATTTTCATTGTACATTCAAGAAATGTATATCAAAACATACACATTTTCAGATTACATTCAAGAAATGTACATCTAAACATACACATTTTCATTGTACATTCAAGAAATGTACATCAAAACATATACATTATCATTGTATATACAAGAAATGTACATCAAAACGTACACATTTTCAGTGTACATTCAAGAAATGTATAACAAAAGATACACATTTTCAGTGTACATTCAAGAAATGTACATCAAAACAAACACATTTTCATTGTACACTAAAGAAGTGTACATCAAAACATACACATTTTCATTGTACATTCAAGAAATATACATCAAAACATACACATTTTCATTGTACATTCAAGAAATGTACATCAAAACATACACATTTTCATTGTACACTCAAGAAATGTACATCAAAACATACACATTTTCATTGTACATTCAAGAAATGTACATCAAAACATACACATTTTCATTGTACACTCAAGAAATGTTCATCAAAACATACACATTTTCATTGTACACTCAAGAAATGTACTTCAAAACATACACATTTTCAGTGTACATTCAAGAAATGTATATCAAAACATAGACATTTTCATTGTACATTCAAGAAATGTAAATCAAAACATACACATTTTCATTGTACATTCAAGAAATATACATCAAAACATACACATTTTCATTGTACATTCAAGAAATGTACATCAAAACATACACATTTTCATTGTACACTCAAGAAATGTACATCAAAACATACACATTTTCAGTGTACATTCAAGAAATGTACATTTAAACATACACATTTTCATTGTACATTCAAGAAATGTACATCAAAACATACACATTTTCATTGTACATTCTAGAAATATACATCAAAACATACACATTTTCATTGTATATACAAAAAATGTACATCAAAACATATACATTTTCATTGTACATTCAAGAAATATACATCAAAACATACACACTTTCATTGTACATTCAAGAAATGTACATCAAAACATACACATTCTCATTGTACATTCAAGAAATGTACATCAAAACATACACATTTTCATTGTACACTCAAGAAATGTACATCAAAACATACACTTTTTCATTGTACATTCAAGAAATGTATATCAAAACATACACATTTTCATTGTACATTCAAGAAATGTACATCAAAACATACACATTTTCATAGTACATTCAAGAAATGTACATCAAAACATACACATTTTCATTGTACATTCAAGGAATGTACATCAAAACATACACATTTTCATTGTACGTTCAAGAAATGTACATGAAAACACACACATTTTCAGTGTACATTCAAGAAATGTATGTCAAAACATACACATTTTCAGTGTACATTCAAGAATTGTACATCAAAACATACAAATTTTCATTGTATATACCAGAAATGTACATCAAAACATACACATTTTCAGTGTACACTCAAGAAATGTACATCAAAACATACACATTTTCAGTGTCCATTCAAAAAATGTACATCAAAACATATACATTTTCATTGTATATACAAGAAATGTACATCAAAACATACACATTTTCAGTGTACATTCAAGAAATGTACATGAAAACATATACATTTTCATTGTACATTCAAGAAATGTATATCAAAACATACACATTTTCAGATTACATTCAAGAAATGTACATCAAAACATACACATTTTCATTGTACATTCAAGAAATGTACATCAAAACATACACATTTTCATTGTACATTCAAGAAATGTACATCAAAACATAAACATTTTCATTGTACATTCAAGGAATGTACATCAAAACATACACATTTTCATTGTACATTCAAGAAATGTACATCAAAACACACACATTTTCAGTGTACATTCAAGAAATGTATATCAAAACATACACATTTTCAGTGTACATTCAAGAAATGTACATCAAAACATACAAATTTTCATTGTATATACAAGAAATGTACATCAAAACATACACAATTTCATTGTACATTAAAGAAATGTACATCGAAACCTACACATTTTCAGTGTACATTTAGAAATGTACATCAAAACATACACATTTTCATTGTACACTCAAGAAATGTACATCAAAACATACACATTTTCAGTGTACATTCAAGAAATGTACATCAAAACATACACATTTTCATTGTATATACCAGAAATGTACATCAAAACATACACATTTTCATTCTATATACAAGAAATGTACATCAAAACATACACATTTTCAGTGTACATTCAAGAAATGTACATCAAAACATATACATTTTCATTGTATATACAAGAAATGTACATCAAAACATACACATTTTCAGTGTACATTCAAGAAATGTACATGAAAACATACATTTTAATTGTACATTCAAGAAATGTATATCAAAACATACACATTTTCATTGTATATACAAGAAATGTACATCAAAACATACACATCTTCATTGTACACTAAAGAAATGTACATCAAAACATACACACTTTCAGTGTCCATTCAAGAAATGTGCATCAAAAAATACACATTTTCATTGTACATTCAAGAAATGTACATCAAAACATACACATTTTCATTGTATATACAAGAAATGTACATCAAAACATACACATTTTCATTGTACACTCAAGAAATGTACATCAAAACATACTTATTTTAATTGTACATTCAAGAAATGTACATCAAAACCTACACATTTTCATTGTACATTCAAAGAATGTACATCAAAACATACACATTTTCATTGTACATTCAAGAAATGTACATCAAAACACACACATTTTCAGTGTACATTCAAGAAATGTATATCAAAACATACACATTTTCAGTGTACATTCAAGAAATGTACATCAAAACATACAAATTTTCATTGTATATACAAGAAATGTACACCAAAACATACACATTTTCACTGTACATTAAAGAAATGTACATCAAAACCTACACATTTTCAGTGTACATTCAAGAAATGTACAACAAAACATACACTTTTTCATTGTATATACAAGAAATGTACATCAAAACATACACATCTTCATTGTACACTAAAGAAATGTACATCAAAACATACACACTTTCAGTGTCCATTCAAGAAATGTGCATCAAAAAATACACATTTTCATTGTACATTCAAGAAATGTACATCAAAACATACACATTTTCATTGTATATACAAGAAATGTACATCAAAACATACACAATTTCAGTGTACATTCAAGAAATGTACATCAAAACATACACATTTTCATTGTATATACCAGAAATGTACATCAAAACATACACATTTTCATTGTATATACAAGAAATGTACATCAAAACATACACATTTTCAGTGTACATTCAAGAAATGTACATCAAAACATATACATTTTCATTGTATATACAAGAAATGTACATCAAAACATACACATTTTCAGTGTACATTCAAGAAATGTACATGAAAACATATACATTTTCATTGTACATTCAAGAAATGTATATCAAAACATACATATTTTCAGATTACATTCAAGAAATATACATCAAAACATACACATTTTCATTGTATATACAAGAAATGTACATCAAAACATACACACTTTCAGTGTACATTCAAGAAATGTACATCAAAACATATACATTTTCATTGTATATACAAGAAATGTACATCAAAACATACACATTTTCAGTGTACATTCAAGAAATGTATATAAAAACATATACATCTTCATTGTACATTCAAGAAATGTATATCAAAACATACACACTTTCAGTGTACATTTAAGAAATGTACATCAAAACATACACATTTTCATTGTATATACAAGAAATGTACATCACAACATACACATTTTCATTGTACACTCAAGAAATGTATATCAAAACATACACATTTTCAGATTACATTCAAGAAATGTACATCAAAACATACACATTTGCATTGTACATTCAAAGAATGTACATCAAAACATACACATTTTCATTGTACATTCAAGAAATGTACATCAAAACATAAACATTTTCATTGTACATTCAAGGAATGTACATCAAAACATACACATTTTCATTGTACATTCAAGAAATGTACATCAAAACACACACATTTTCAGTGTACATTCAAGAAATGTATATCAAAACATACACATTTTCAGTGTACATTCAAGAAATGTACATCAAAACATACAAATTTTCATTGTATATACAAGAAATGTACATCAAAACATACACATTTTCATTGTACATTAAAGAAATGTACATCGAAACCTACACATTTTCAGTGTACATTTAGAAATGTACATCAAAACATACACATTTTCATTGTACACTCAAGAAATGTACATCAAAACATACACATTTTCAGTGTACATTCAAGAAATGTACATCAAAACATACACATTTTCATTGTATATACCAGAAATGTACATCAAAACATACACATTTTCATTGTATATACAAGAAATGTACATCAAAACATACACATTTTCAGTGTACATTCAAGAAATGTACATCAAAACATACACATTTTCAGTGTACATTCAAGAAATGTACATGAAAACATACATTTTCATTGTACATTCAAGAAATGTATATCAAAAATACACATTTTCATTGTATATACAAGAAATGTACATCAAAACATACACATCTTCATTGTACACTAAAGAAATGTACATCAAAACATACACACTTTCAGTGTACATTCAAGAAATGTACATAAAAAAATACACATTTTCATTGTACATTCAAGAAATGTACATCAAAACATACACATTTTCATTGTATATACAAGAAATGTACATCAAAACATACACATTTTCATTGTACACTCAAGAAATGTACATCAAAACATACTTATTTTAATTGTACATTCAAGAAATGTACATCAAAACCTACACATTTTCATTGTACATTCAAAGAATGTACATCAAAACATACACATTTTCATTGTACATTCAAGAAATGTACATCAAAACACACACATTTTCAGTGTACATTCAAGAAATGTATATCAAAACATACACATTTTCAGTGTACATTCAAGAAATGTACATCAAAACATACAAATTTTCATTGTATATACAAGAAATGTACACCAAAACATACACATTTTCACTGTACATTAAAGAAATGTACATCAAAACCTACACATTTTCAGTGTGCATTCAAGAAATGTACATCAAAACATACACATTTTCATTGTACACTCAAGAAATGTACATCAAAACATACACAATTTCAGTGTACATTCAAGAAATGTACATCAAAACATACACATTTTCATTGTATATACCAGAAATGTACATCAAAACATACACATTTTCATTGTATATACAAGAAATGTACATCAAAACATACACATTTTCAGTGTACATTCAAGAAATGTACATCAAAACATATACATTTTCATTGTATATACAGGAAATGTACATCAAAACATACACATGTACATGAAAACATATACATTTTCATTGTACATTCAAGAAATGTATATCAAAACATACACATTTTCAGATTACATTCAAGAAATGTACATCAAAACATACACATTTTCATTGTATATACAAGAAATGTACATCAAAACATACACACTTTCAGTGTACATTCAAGAAATGTACATCAAAACATATACATTTTCATTGTATATACAAGAAATGTAAATCAAAACATACACATTTTCAGTGTACATTCAAGAAATGTATATAAAAACATAAACATTTTCAGTATACATTCAAGAAATGTACATGAAAACATATACATCTTCATTGTACATTCAAGAAATGTATATCAAAACATACACACTTTCAGTGTACATTCAAGAAATGTACATCAAAACATACACATTTTCATTGTATATACAAGAAATGTACATCACAACATACACATTTTCATTGTACACTCAAGAAATGTATATCAAAACATACACAGTTTCAGTGTACATTCAAGAAATGTACATCAAAACATACACATTTGCATTGTACATTCAAAGAATGTACATCAAAACATACACATTTTCATTGTACATTCAAGAAATGTACATCAAAACACACACATTTTCAGTGTACATTCAAGAAATGTATATAAAGCATACACATTTTCAGTGTACATTCAAGAAATGTACATCAAAACATACAAATTTTCATTGTATATACAAGAAATGTACATCAAAACATACACATTTTCATTGTACATTAAAGAAATGTACATCAAAACCTACACATTTTCAGTGTACTTTCAAGAAATGTACATCAAAACATACACATTTTCATTGTACACTCAAGAAATGTACATGAAAACATATACATTTTCATTGTATATACAAGAAATGTACATCAAAACGTACACATTTTCAGTGTACATTCAAGAAATGTATAACAAAAGATACACATTTTCAGTGTACATTCAAGAAATGTACATCAAAACATATACATTTTCATTGTATATACAAGAAATGTACATCAAAACATACACATTTTCAGTGTACATTCAAGAAATGTATATAAAAACATAAACATTTTCAGTATACATTCAAGAAATGTACATGAAAACATATACATCTTCATTGTACATTCAAGAAATGTATATCAAAACATACACACTTTCAGTGTACATTTAAGAAATGTACATCAAAACATACACATTTTCATTGTATATACAAGAAATGTACATCACAACATACACATTTTCATTGTACACTCAAGAAATGTATATCAAAACATACACATTTTCAGATTACATTCAAGAAATGTACATCAAAACATACACATTTGCATTGTACATTCAAAGAATGTACATCAAAACATACACATTTTCATTGTACATTCAAGAAATGTACATCAAAACATAAACATTTTCATTGTACATTCAAGGAATGTACATCAAAACATACACATTTTCATTGTACATTCAAGAAATGTACATCAAAACACACACATTTTCAGTGTACATTCAAGAAATGTATATCAAAACATACACATTTTCAGTGTACATTCAAGAAATGTACATCAAAACATACAAATTTTCATTGTATATACAAGAAATGTACATCAAAACATACACATTTTCATTGTACATTAAAGAAATGTACATCGAAACCTACACATTTTCAGTGTACATTTAGAAATGTACATCAAAACATACACATTTTCATTGTACACTCAAGAAATGTACATCAAAACATACACATTTTCAGTGTACATTCAAGAAATGTACATCAAAACATACACATTTTCATTGTATATACCAGAAATGTACATCAAAACATACACATTTTCATTGTATATACAAGAAATGTACATCAAAACATACACATTTTCAGTGTACATTCAAGAAATGTACATCAAAACATACACATTTTCAGTGTACATTCAAGAAATGTACATGAAAACATACATTTTCATTGTACATTCAAGAAATGTATATCAAAAATACACATTTTCATTGTATATACAAGAAATGTACATCAAAACATACACATCTTCATTGTACACTAAAGAAATGTACATCAAAACATACACACTTTCAGTGTACATTCAAGAAATGTACATAAAAAAATACACATTTTCATTGTACATTCAAGAAATGTACATCAAAACATACACATTTTCATTGTATATACAAGAAATGTACATCAAAACATACACATTTTCATTGTACACTCAAGAAATGTACATCAAAACATACTTATTTTAATTGTACATTCAAGAAATGTACATCAAAACCTACACATTTTCATTGTACATTCAAAGAATGTACATCAAAACATACACATTTTCATTGTACATTCAAGAAATGTACATCAAAACACACACATTTTCAGTGTACATTCAAGAAATGTATATCAAAACATACACATTTTCAGTGTACATTCAAGAAATGTACATCAAAACATACAAATTTTCATTGTATATACAAGAAATGTACACCAAAACATACACATTTTCACTGTACATTAAAGAAATGTACATCAAAACCTACACATTTTCAGTGTGCATTCAAGAAATGTACATCAAAACATACACATTTTCATTGTACACTCAAGAAATGTACATCAAAACATACACAATTTCAGTGTACATTCAAGAAATGTACATCAAAACATACACATTTTCATTGTATATACCAGAAATGTACATCAAAACATACACATTTTCATTGTATATACAAGAAATGTACATCAAAACATACACATTTTCAGTGTACATTCAAGAAATGTACATCAAAACATATACATTTTCATTGTATATACAAGAAATGTACATCAAAACATACACATTTTCAGTGTACATTCAAGAAATGTACATGAAAACATATACATTTTCATTGTACATTCAAGAAATGTATATCAAAACATACACATTTTCAGATTACATTCAAGAAATGTACATCAAAACATACACATTTTCATTGTATATACAAGAAATGTACATCAAAACATACACACTTTCAGTGTACATTCAAGAAATGTACATCAAAACATATACATTTTCATTGTATATACAAGAAATGTAAATCAAAACATACACATTTTCAGTGTACATTCAAGAAATGTATATAAAAACATAAACATTTTCAGTATACATTCAAGAAATGTACATGAAAACATATACATCTTCATTGTACATTCAAGAAATGTATATCAAAACATACACACTTTCAGTGTACATTCAAGAAATGTACATCAAAACATACACATTTTCATTGTATATACAAGAAATGTACATCACAACATACACATTTTCATTGTACACTCAAGAAATGTATATCAAAACATACACAGTTTCAGTGTACATTCAAGAAATGTACATCAAAACATACACATTTGCATTGTACATTCAAAGAATGTACATCAAAACATACACATTTTCATTGTACATTCAAGAAATGTACATCAAAACACACACATTTTCAGTGTACATTCAAGAAATGTATATAAAGCATACACATTTTCAGTGTACATTCAAGAAATGTACATCAAAACATACAAATTTTCATTGTATATACAAGAAATGTACATCAAAACATACACATTTTCATTGTACATTAAAGAAATGTACATCAAAACCTACACATTTTCAGTGTACTTTCAAGAAATGTACATCAAAACATACACATTTTCATTGTACACTCAAGAAATGTACATGAAAACATATACATTTTCATTGTATATACAAGAAATGTACATCAAAACGTACACATTTTCAGTGTACATTCAAGAAATGTATAACAAAAGATACACATTTTCAGTGTACATTCAAGAAATGTACATCAAAACATACACATTTTCATTGTATATACCAGAAATGTACATCAAAACATACACATTTTCATTGTATATACAAGAAATATACATCAAAACATGCACATTTTCAGTGTACGTTCAAGAACTGTACATCAAAACATATACATTTTCATTGTATATACAAGAAATGTACATCAAAACATACACATTTTCAGTGTACATTCAAGAAATGTACATGAAAACATATACATTTTCATTGTACATTCAAGAAATGTATATCAAAACATACACATTTTCAGATTACATTCAAGAAATGTACATCAAAACATACACATTTTCATTGTACATTCAAGAAATGTACATCAAAACATACACATTTTCATTGTACATTCAAGAAATGTACATCAAAACATAAACATTTTCATTGTACATTCAAGGAATGTACATCAAAACATACACATTTTCATTGTACATTCAAGAAATGTACATCAAAACACACACATTTTCAGTGTACATTCAAGAAATGTATATCAAAACCTGCATGGAAAGATATAACAAAGCGGTTGTTGACACCATCATATAGGGGAAGGAATCATCACTCTAAAAAAATAAGAAATAGGGAACAGAAAACTGATATAGGTAAATTTTCCTTTACCAATAGAACAATTAATGACTGGAACAATTTGACTGCAGAGTTACTGGAGACTTTGCCTCCAAATGTAAATAATTTCAAAAAGAGGTTAAAAAGAAATCCTGTATAGTTACCATAGTGCATGAAAGGATTGTATATATGTTGTAAGGAATTGTATATTATATTGTAAGGAGTTGTATATTATATTGTAAAGAATTGTATATCATATTGTAAAGAATTGTATATTATATTGACAGCGCTGCCACCGGGCCATGCTCTAAGCAGTGAAATAAAGTATCTATCTAAAACATACACATTTTCAGTGTACATTCAAGAAATGTACATCAAAACATACAAATTTTCATTGTATATACAAGAAATGTACATCAAAACATACACATTTTCGTTGTACATTAAAGAAATGTACATCGAAACCTACACATTTTCAGTGTACATTTAGAAATGTACATCAAAACATACACATTTTCATTGTACACTCAAGAAATGTACATCAAAACATACACATTTTCAGTGTACATTCAAGAAATGTACATCAAAACATACACATTTTCATTGTATATACCAGAAATGTACTACAAAACATACACATTTTCATTGTATATACAAGAAATGTACATCAAAACATACACATTTTCAGTGTACATTCAAGAAATGTACATCAAAACATATACATCTTCATTGTATATACAAGAAATGTACATCAAAACATACACATTTTCAGTGTACATTCAAGAAATGTACATGAAAACATACATTTTCATTGTACATTCAAGAAATGTATATCAAAACATACACATTTTCATTGTATATACAAGAAATGTACATCAAAACATACACATCTTCATTGTACACTAAAGAAATGTACATCAAAACATACACACTTTCAGTGTACATTCAAGAAATGTACATCAAAAAATACACATTTTCATTGTTCATTCAAGAAATGTACATCAAAACATACACATTTTCATTGTATATACAAGAAATGTACATCAAAACATACACATTTTCATTGTACACTCAAGAAATGTACATCAAAACATACTTATTTTAATTGTACATTCAAGAAATATACATCAAAACCTACACATTTTCATTGTACATTCAAAGAATGTACATCAAAACATACACATTTTCATTGTACATTCAAGAAATGTACATCAAAACACACACATTTTCAGTGTACATTCAAGAAATGAATATCAAAACATACACATTTTCAGTGTACATTCAAGAAATGTACATCAAAACATACAAATTTTCATTGTATATACAAGAAATGTACACCAAAACATACACATTTTCACTGTACATTAAAGAAATGTACATCAAAACCTACACATTTTCAGTGTACATTCAAGAAATGTACATCAAAACATACACATTTTCATTGTACACTCAAGAAATGTACATCAAAACATACACAATTTCAGTGTACATTCAAGAAATGTACATCAAAACATACACATTTTCATTGTATATACCAGAAATGTACATCAAAACATACACATTTTCATTGTATATACAAGAAATGTACATCAAAACATACACATTTTCAGTGTACATTCAAGAAATGTACATCAAAACATATACATTTTCATTGTATATACAAGAAATGTACATCAAAACATACACATTTTCAGTGTACATTCAAGAAATGTACATGAAAACATATACATTTTCATTGTACATTAAAGAAATGTATATCAAAACATACACATTTTCAGATTACATTCAAGAAATGTACATCAAAACATACACATTTTCATTGTATATACAAGAAATGTACATCAAAACATACACACTTTCAGTGTACATTCAAGAAATGTACATCAAAACATATACATTTTCATTGTATATACAAGAAATGCACATCAAAACATACACATTTTCAGTGTACATTCAAGAAATGTATATAAAAACATACACATTTTCAGTATACATTCAAGAAATGTACATGAAAACATATACATCTTCATTGTATATTCAAGAAATGTATATCAAAACATACACACTTTCAGTGTACATTCAAGAAATGTACATCAAAACATACACATTTTCATTGTATATACAAGAAATGTACATCAAAACATACACATTTTCATTGTACACTCAAGAAATGTATATCAAAAATACACAGTTTCAGTGTATATTCAAGAAATGTACATCAAAACATACACATTTTCATTGTACATTCAAAGAATGTACATCAAAACATACACATTTTCATTGTACATTCAAGAAATGTACATCAAAACACACACATTTTCAGTGTACATTCAAGAAATGTATATCAAAGCATACACATTTTCAGTGTACATTCAAGAAATGTACATCAAAACATACACATTTTCATTGTACATTAAAGAAATGTACATCAAAACCTACACATTTTCAGATTACATTCAAGAAATGTACATCTAAACATACACATTTTCATTGTACATTCAAGAAATGTACATCAAAACATATACATTTTCATTGTATATACAAGAAATGTACATCAAAACGTACACATTTTCAGTGTACATTCAAGAAATGTATAACAAAAGATACACATTTTCAGTGTACATTCAAGAAATGTACATCAAAACATACACATTTTCATTGTATATACCAGAAATGTACATCAAAACATACACATTTTCATTGTATATGCAAGAAATGTACATCAAAACATACACATTTTCAGTGTACATTCAAGAAATGTACATCAAAACATATACATTTTCATTGTATATACAAGAAATGTACATCAAAACATACACATTTTCAGTGTACATTCAAGAAATGTACATGAAAACATATACATTTTCATTGGACATTCAAGAAATGTATATCAAAACATACACATTTTCAGATTACATTCAAGAAATGTACATCAAAACATACACATTTTCATTGTATATACAAGAAATGTACATCAAAACATACACACTTTCAGTGTACATTCAAGAAATGTACATCAAAACATATACATCTTCATTGTATATACAAGAAATGTACATCAAAACATACACATTTTCAGTGTACATTCAAGAAATGTATATCAAAACATACACATTTTCAGTATACATTCAAGAAATGTACATGAAAACATATACATCTTCATTGTACATTCAAGAAATGTATATCAAAACATACACACTTTCAGTGTACATTCAAGAAATGTACATCAAAACATACACATTTTCATTGTATATACAAGAAATGTACATCAAAACATACACATTTTCATTGTACACTAAAGAAATGTACATCAAAACATACACATTTTCAGTGTACATTAAAGAAATGTACATCAAAACCTACACATTTTCAGTGTACATTCAAGAAATGTACATCAAAACATACACATTTTCATTGTACACTCAAGAAATGTACATCAAAACATACACATTTTCAGTGTACATTCAAGAAATGTACATCAAAACATACACATTTTCATTGTATATACCAGAAATGTACATCAAAACATACACATTTTCATTGTATATACAAGAAATGTACATCAAAACATACACATTTTAGGTGTACATTCAAGAAATGTACCTCAAAACATACATTTTCATTGTATATACAGGAAATGTACATCAAAACATACACATTTTCATTGTACATTCAAGAAATGTATATCAAAACATACACATTTTCAGATTACATTCAAGAAATGTACATCAAAACATACACATTTTCATTGTACATTCAAGAAATGTACATCAAAACATACACATTTTCATTGTACATTCAAGAAATGTACATCAAAACATAAACATTTTCATTGTACATTCAAGGAATGTACATCAAAACATACACATTTTCATTGTACATTCAAGAAATGTACATCAAAACACACACATTTTCAGTGTACATTCAAGAAATGTATATCAAAAGATACACATTTTCAGTGTACATTCAAGAAATGTACATCAAAACATACAAATTTTCATTGTATATACAAGAAATGTACATCAAAACATACACATTTTCATTGTACATTAAAGAAATGTACATCGAAACCTACACATTTTCAGTGTACATTTAGAAATGTACATCAAAACATACACATTTTCATTGTACACTCAAGAAATGTACATCAAAACATACACATTTTCAGTGTACATTCAAGAAATGTACATCAAAACATACACATTTTCATTGTATATACCAGAAATGTACTACAAAACATACACATTTTCATTGTATATACAAGAAATGTACATCAAAACATACACATTTTCAGTGTACATTCAAGAAATGTACATCAAAACATATACATCTTCATTGTATATACAAGAAATGTACATCAAAACATACACATTTTCGGTGTACATTCAAGAAATGTACATGAAAACATACATTTTCATTGTACATTCAAGAAATGTATATCAAAACATACACATTTTCATTGTATATACAAGAAATGTACATCAAAACATACACATCTTCATTGTAAACTAAAGAAATGTACATCAAAACATACACACTTTCAGTGTACATTCAAGAAATGTACATCAAAAAATACACAGTTTCATTGTACATTCAAGAAATGTACATCAAAACATACACATTTTCATTGTATATACAAGAAATGTACATCAAAACATACACATTTTCATTGTACACTCAAGAAATGTACATCAAAACATACTTATTTTAATTGTACATTCAAGAAATATACATCAAAACCTACACATTTTCATTGTACATTCAAAGAATGTACATCAAAACATACACATTTTCATTGTACATTCAAGAAATGTACATCAAAACACACACATTTTCAGTGTACATTCAAGAAATGAATATCAAAACATACACATTTTCAGTGTACATTCAAGAAATGTACATCAAAACATACAAATTTTCATTGTATATACAAGAAATGTACACCAAAACATACACATTTTCACTGTACATTAAAGAAATGTACATCAAAACCTACACATTTTCAGTGTACATTCAAGAAATGTACATCAAAACATACACATTTTCATTGTACACTCAAGAAATGTACATCAAAACATACACAATTTCAGTGTACATTCAAGAAATGTACATCAAAACATACACATTTTCATAGTATATACCAGAAATGTACATCAAAACATACACATTTTCATTGTATATACAAGAAATGTACATCAAAACATACACATTTTCAGTGTACATTCAAGAAATGTACATCAAAACATATACATTTTCATTGTATATACAAGAAATGTACATCAAAACATACACATTTTCAGTGTACATTCAAGAAATGTACATGAAAACATATACATTTTCATTGTACATTAAAGAAATGTATATCAAAACATACACATTTTCAGATTACATTCAAGAAATGTACATCAAAACATACACATTTTCATTGTATATACAAGAAATGTACATCAAAACATACACACTTTCAGTGTACATTCAAGAAATGTACATCAAAACATATACATTTTCATTGTATATACAAGAAATGCACATCAAAACATACACATTTTCAGTGTACATTCAAGAAATGTATATAAAAACATACACATTTTCAGTATACATTCAAGAAATGTACATGAAAACATATACATCTTCATTGTATATTCAAGAAATGTATATCAAAACATACACACTTTCAGTGTACATTCAAGAAATGTACATCAAAACATACACATTTTCATTGTATATACAAGAAATGTACATCAAAACATACACATTTTCATTGTACACTCAAGAAATGTATATCAAAAATACACAGTTTCAGTGTATATTCAAGAAATGTACATCAAAACATACACATTTTCATTGTACATTCAAAGAATGTACATCAAAACATACACATTTTCATTGTACATTCAAGAAATGTACATCAAAACACACACATTTTCAGTGTACATTCAAGAAATGTATATCAAAGCATACACATTTTCAGTGTACATTCAAGAAATGTACATCAAAACATACACATTTTCATTGTACATTAAAGAAATGTACATCAAAACCTACACATTTTCAGATTACATTCAAGAAATGTACATCTAAACATACACATTTTCATTGTACATTCAAGAAATGTACATCAAAACATATACATTTTCATTGTATATACAAGAAATGTACATCAAAACGTACACATTTTCAGTGTACATTCAAGAAATGTATAACAAAAGATACACATTTTCAGTGTACATTCAAGAAATGTACATCAAAACATACACATTTTCATTGTATATACCAGAAATGTACATCAAAACATACACATTTTCATTGTATATGCAAGAAATGTACATCAAAACATACACATTTTCAGTGTACATTCAAGAAATGTACATCAAAACATATACATTTTCATTGTATATACAAGAAATGTACATCAAAACATACACATTTTCAGTGTACATTCAAGAAATGTACATGAAAACATATACATTTTCATTGGACATTCAAGAAATGTATATCAAAACATACACATTTTCAGATTACATTCAAGAAATGTACATCAAAACATACACATTTTCATTGTATATACAAGAAATGTACATCAAAACATACACACTTTCAGTGTACATTCAAGAAATGTACATCAAAACATATACATCTTCATTGTATATACAAGAAATGTACATCAAAACATACACATTTTCAGTGTACATTCAAGAAATGTATATCAAAACATACACATTTTCAGTATACATTCAAGAAATGTACATGAAAACATATACATCTTCATTGTACATTCAAGAAATGTATATCAAAACATACACACTTTCAGTGTACATTCAAGAAATGTACATCAAAACATACACATTTTCATTGTATATACAAGAAATGTACATCAAAACATACACATTTTCATTGTACACTAAAGAAATGTACATCAAAACATACACATTTTCAGTGTACATTAAAGAAATGTACATCAAAACCTACACATTTTCAGTGTACATTCAAGAAATGTACATCAAAACATACACATTTTCATTGTACACTCAAGAAATGTACATCAAAACATACACATTTTCAGTGTACATTCAAGAAATGTACATCAAAACATACACATTTTCATTGTATATACCAGAAATGTACATCAAAACATACACATTTTCATTGTATATACAAGAAATGTACATCAAAACATACACATTTTAGGTGTACATTCAAGAAATGTACCTCAAAACATACATTTTCATTGTATATACAGGAAATGTACATCAAAACATACACATTTTCAGTGTACATTCAAGAAATGTACATGAAAACATATACATTTTCATTGTACATTCAAGAAATGTATATCAAAACATACACATTTTCAGATTACATTCAAGAAATGTACATCTAAACATACAAATTTTCATTGTACATTCAAGAAATGTACATCAAAACATATACATTTTCATTGTATATACAAGAAATGTACATCAAAACGTACACATTTTCATTCTACATTAAAGAAATGTACATCAAAACCTACACATTTTCAGTGTACATTCAAGAAATGTACATCAAAACATACACATTTTCATTGTACACTAGAGAAATGTACATCAAAACATACACATTTTCAGTGTCCATTCAAAAAATGTACATCAAAACATACACATTTTCATTGTATATACCAGAAATGTACATCAAAACATACACATTTTCATTGTATATACAAGAAATATACATCAAAACATACACATTTTCAGTGTACATTCAAGAACTGTACATCAAAACATATACATTTTCATTGTATATACAAGAAATGTACATCAAAACATACACATTTTCAGTGTACATTCAAGAAGTGTACATGAAAACATATAAATTTTCATTGTACATTCAAGAAATGTATATCAAAACATACACATTTTCAGATTACATTCAAGAAATGTACATCAAAACATACACATTTTCATTGTACATTCAAGAAATGTACATCAAAACATACACATTTTCATTGTACATTCAAGAAATGTACATCAAAACATAAACATTTTCATTGTACATTCAAGGAATGTACATCAAAACATACACATTTTCATTGTACATTCAAGAAATGTACATCAAAACACACACATTTTCAGTGTACATTCAAGAAATGTATATCAAAACATACACATTTTCAGTGTACATTCAAGAAATGTACATCAAAACATACAAATTTTCATTGTATATACAAGAAATGTACATCAAAACATACACATTTTCATTGTACATTAAAGAAATGTACATCGAAACCTACACATTTTCAGTGTACATTTAGAAATGTACATCAAAACATACACATTTTCATTGTACACTCAAGAAATGTACATCAAAACATACACATTTTCAGTGTACATTCAAGAAATGTACATCAAAACATACACATTTTCATTGTATATACCAGAAATGTACATCAAAACATACACATTTTCATTGTATATACAAGAAATGTACATCAAAACATACACATTTTCAGTTTACATTCAAGAAATGTACATCAAAACATATACATTTTCATTGTATATACAAGAAATGTACATCAAAACATACACATTTTCAGTGTACATTCAAGAAATGTACATGAAAACATACATTTTCATTGTACATTCAAGAAATGTATATCAAAACATACACATTTTCAGATTACATTCAAGAAATGTACATCAAAACATACACATTTTCATTGTATATACAAGAAATGTACATCAAAACATACACATCTTCATTGTACACTAAAGAAATGTACATCAAAACATACACACTTTCAGTGTACATTCAAGAAATGTACATCAAAAAATACACATTCTCATTGTACATTCAAGAAATGTACATCAAAACTTACACATTTTCATTGTATATACAAGAAATGTACATCAAAACGTACACATTTTCAGTGTACATTCAAGAAACGTATAACAAAAGATACACATTTTCAGTGTACATTCAAGAAATGTACATCAAAACATACAAATTTTCATTGTATATACAAGAAATGTACATCAAAACATACACATTTTCACTTTACATTAAAGAAATGTACATCAAAACCTACACATTTTCAGTGTACATTCAAGAAATGTACATCAAAACATACACATTTTCATTGTACATTCAAGAAATGTATATCAAAACATACACATTTTCAGATTACATTCAAGAAATGTACATCAAAACATACACATTTTCATTGTATATACAAGAAATGTACATCAAAACATACACACTTTCAGTGTACATTCAAGAAATGTACATCAAAACATATACATTTTCATTGTATATACAAGAAATGTACATCAAAACATACACATTTTCAGTGTACATTCAAGAAATGTATATCAAAACATACACATTTTCAGTATACATTCAAGAAATGTACATGAAAACATATACATCTTCATTGTACATTCAAGAAATGTATATCAAAACATACACACTTTCAGTGTACATTCAAGAAATGTACATCAAAACATACACATTTTCATTGTATATACAAGAAATGTACATCAAAACATACACATTTTCATTGTACACTAAAGAAATGTACATCAAAACATACACATTTTCAGTGTACATTAAAGAAATGTACATTAAAACCTACACATTTTCAGTGTACATTCAAGAAATGTACATCAAAACATACACATTTTCATTGTACACTCAACAAATGTACATCAAAACATACACATTTTCAGTGTACATTCAAGAAATGTACATCAAAACATACACATTTTCATTGTATATACCAGAAATGTACATCAAAACATACACATTTTCATTGTATATACAAGAAATGTACATCAAAACATACACATTTTAGGTGTACATTCAAGAAATGTACCTCAAAACATATACATTTTCATTGTATATACAGGAAATGTACATCAAAACATACACATTTTCAGTGTACATTCAAGAAATGTACATGAAAACATATACATTTTCATTGTACATTCAAGAAATGTATATCAAAACATACACATTTTCAGATTACATTCAAGAAATGTACATCTAAACATACACATTTTCATTGTACATTCAAGAAATGTACATCAAAACATATACATTTTCATTGTATATACAAGAAATGTACATCAAAACGTACACATTTTCAGTGTACATTCAAGAAATGTATAACAAAAGATACACATTTTCAGTGTACATTCAAGAAATGTACATCAAAACAAACACATTTTCATTGTACACTAAAGAAATGTACATCAAAACATACACATTTTCATTGTACATTCAAGAAATATACATCAAAACATACACATTTTCATTGTACACTCAAGAAATGTACTTCAAAACATACACATTTTCAGTGTACATTCAAGAAATGTATATCAAAACATACACATTTTCATTGTACATTCAAGAAATGTAAATCAAAACATACACATTTTCATTGTACATTCAAGAAATATACATCAAAACATACACATTTTCATTGTACATTCAACAAATGTACATCAAAACATACACATTTTCATTGTACACTCAAGAAATGTACTTCAAAACATACACATTTTCAGTGTACATTCAAGAAATGTATATCAAAACATACACATTTTCATTGTACATTCAAGAAATGTAAATCAAAACATACACATTTTCATTGTACATTCTAGAAATATACATCAAAACATACACATTTTCATTGTATATACAAGAAATGTACATCAAAACATATACATTTTCATTGTACATTCAAGAAATATACATCAAAGCATACACATTTTCATTGTACATTCAAGAAATGTACATCAAAACATACACATTCTCATTGTACATTCAAGAAATGTACATCAAAACATACACATTTTCATTGTACACTCAAGAAATGTACATCAAAACATACAAATTTTCATTGTACACTCAAGAAATGTACATCAAAACATACACATTTTCATTGTACATTCAAGAAATGTATTTCAAAACATACACATTTTCATTGTACATTCAAGAAATGTACATCAAAACATACACATTTTCATTGTACATTCAAGAAATGTACATCAAAACATACACATTTTCATTGTACATTCAAGGAATGTACATCAAAACATACACATTTTCATTGTACATTCAAGAAATGTACATGAAAACACACACATTTTCAGTGTACATTCAAGAAATGTATGTCAAAACATACACATCTTCAGTGTACATTCAAGAATTGTACATCAAAACATACAAATTTTCATTGTATATACAAGAAATGTACATCAAAACATACACATCTTCATTGTACATTAATGAAATGTACATCAAAACCTACACATTTTCAGTGTACATTCAAGAAATGTACATCAAAACATACACATTTTCATTGTACACTCAAGAAATGTACATCAAAACATACACATTTTCAGTGTCCATTAAAAAAATGTACATCAAAACATACACATTTTCATTGTATATACCAGAAATGTACATCAAAACATACACATTTTCATTGTATATACAAGTAATATACATCAAAACATACACATTTTCAGTGTACATTCAAGAACTGTACATCAAAACATATACATTTTCATTGTATATACAAGAAATGTACATCAAAACATACACATTTTCAGTGTACATTCAAGAAATGTACATGAAAACATATACATTTTCATTGTACATTCAAGAAATGTATATCAAAACATACACATTTTCAGATTACATTCAAGAAATGTACATCAAAACATACACATTTTCATTGTACATTCAAGAAATGTACATCAAAACATACACATTTTCATTGTACATTCAAGAAATGTACATCAAAACATAAACATTTTCATTGTACATTCAAGGAATGTACATCAAAACATACACATTTTCATTGTACATTCAAGAAATGTACATCAAAACACACACATTTTCAGTGTACATTCAAGAAATGTATATCAAAACATACACATTTTCAGTGTACATTCAAGAAATGTACATCAAAACATACAAATTTTCATTGTATATACAAGAAATGTACATCAAAACATACACATTTTCATTGTACATTAAAGAAATGTACATCGAAACCTACACATTTTCAGTGTACATTTAGAAATGTACATCAAAACATACACATTTTCATTGTACACTCAAGAAATGTACATCAAAACATACACATTATCAGTGTACATTCAAGAAATGTACATCAAAACATACACATTTTCATTGTATATACCAGAAATGTACATCAAAACATACACATTTTCATTGTATATACAAGAAATGTACATCAAAACATACACATTTTCAGTGTACATTCAGGAAATGTACATCAAAACATATACATTTTCATTGTATATACAAGAAATGTACATCAAAACATACACATTTTCAGTGTACATTCAAGAAATGTACATGAAAACATACATTTTCATTGTACATTCAAGAAATGTATATCAAAACATACACATTTTCAGTGTACATTCAAGAAATGTACATGAAAACATACACATTTTCATTGTATATACAAGAAATGTACATCAAAACATACACATCTTCATTGTAGACTAAAGAAATGTACATCAAAACATACACACTTTCAGGGTACATTCAAGAAATGTACATAAAAAAATACACATTTTCATTGTACATTCAAGAAATGTACATCAAAACATACACATTTTCATTGTACATTAAAGAAATGTACATCAAAACATACACATTTTCATTGTACATTCAAGGAATGTACATCAAAACATACACATTTTCATTGTACATTCAAGAAATGTGCATCAAAACACACACATTTTCATTGTACACTCAAGAATTGTACATCAAAACATACACATTTTGAGTGTACATTCAAGAGATATACATCAAAACATGCACATTTTCATTGTATATACCAGAAATGTACATCAAAACATACACATTTTCATTGTATATACAGGAAATATATATCAAGACATTCACATTTTCAGTGTACATTCAAGAAATGTACATCAAAAACTACACATTTTCATTGTATATTCAAGAAATGTTCATCAAAACATACACGTTTTCATTGTATATACCAGAAATGTACATCAACACATACACATTTTCATTGTACATTCAAGAAATGTAGATCAAAACATACACATTTTCATTGTATATACCAGAAATGTACATCAAATCATTCACATTTTCATTGTACATTCAAGAAATGTACATCAAAACATACACATTTTCATTGTATATACCAGAATTGTACATCAAAACATACACACTTTCATTGTACATTCAAGAAATGTACATCAAAACATACACATTTTCATTGTACATTCAAGAAATGTACATCAAAACATACACATTTTCATTGTACATTCAAGGAATGTACATCAAAACATACACATTTTCATTGTACATTCAAGAAATGTACATGAAAACACACACATTTTCAGTGTACATTCAAGAAATGTATGTCAAAACATACACATTTTCAGTGTACATTCAAGAATTGTACATCAAAACATACAAATTTTCATTGTATATACAAGAAATGTACATCAAAACATACACATCTTCATTGTACATTAAAGAAATGTACATCAAAACCTACACATTTTCAGTGTACATTCAAGAATTGTACATCAAAACATACACATTTTCATTGTACACTCAAGAAATGTACATCAAAACATACACATTTTCAGTGTCCATTAAAAAAATGTACATCAAAACATACACATTTTCATTGTACATTCAAGAAATGTACATCGAAACACACACATTTTCAGTGTACAGTCAAGAAATGTATATCAAAACATACACATTTTCAGTGTACATTCAAGAAATGTACATCAAAACATACAAATTTTCATTGTATATACAAGAAATGTACATCAAAACATACACATTTTCATTGTACATTAAAGAAATGTACATCGAAACCTACACATTTTCAGTGTACATTCAAGAAATGTACATCAAAACATACACATTTTCATTGTACACTCAAGAAATGTACATCAAAACATACACATTTTCAGTGTACATTCAAGAAATGTACATAAAAACATACACATTTTCATTGTATATACTAAATGTATATCAAAACATACACATTTTCATTGTATATACAAGAAATGTACATCAAAACATACACATTTTCAGTGTACATTCAAGAAATGTACATCAAAACACACACATTTTCAGTGTACATTCAAGAAATGTATATCAAAACATACACATTTTCAGTGTACATTCAAGAAATGTACATCAAAACATACAAATTTTCATTGTATATACAAGAAATGTACATCAAAACAAACACATTTTCATTGTACACTAAAGAAATGTACATCAAAACATACACATTTTCATTGTACATTCAAGAAATATACATCAAAACATACACATTTTCATTGTACACTCAAGAAATGTACTTCAAAACATACACATTTTCAGTGTACATTCAAGAAATGTATATCAAAACATACACATTTTCATTGTACATTCAAGAAATGTAAATCAAAACATACACATTTTCATTGTACATTCAAGAAATATACATCAAAACATACACATTTTCATTGTACATTCAAGAAATGTACATCAAAACATACACATTTTCATTGTACACTCAAGAAATGTACTCCAAAACATACACATTTTCAGTGTACATTCAAGAAATGTATATCAAAACATACACATTTTCATTGTACATTCAAGAAATGTAAATCAAAACATACACATTTTCATTGTACATTCTAGAAATATACATCAAAACATACACATTTTCATTGTATATACAAGAAATGTACATCAAAACATATACATTTTCATTGTACATTCAAGAAATATACATCAAAGCATACACATTTTCATTGTACATTCAAGAAATGTACATCAAAACATACACATTCTCATTGTACATTCAAGAAATGTACATCAAAACATACACATTTTCATTGTACACTCAAGAAATGTACATCAAGACATACAAATTTTCATTGTACACTCAAGAAATGTACATCAAAACATACAAATTTTCATTGTACATTCAAGAAATGTATATCAAAACATACACATTTTCATTGTACATTCAAGAAATGTACATCAAAACATACACATTTTCATTGTACATTCAAGAAATGTACATCAAAACATACACATTTTCATTGTACATTCAAGGAATGTACATCAAAACATACACATTTTCATTGTACATTCAAGAAATGTGCATCAAAACACACACATTCTCATTGTACACTCAAGAATTGTACATCAAAACATACACATTTTGAGTGTACATTCAAGAGATATACATCAAAACATGCACATTTTCATTGTATATACCAGAAATGTACATCAAAACATACACATTTTCATTGTATATACAGGAAATATATATCAAAAGATACACATTTTCAGTGTACATTCAAGAAATGTACATCAAAAGCTACACATTTTCATTGTATATTCAAGAAATGTTCATCAAAACATACACATTTTCATTGTACATTCAAGAAATGTAGATCAAAACATACACATTTTCATTGTATATACCAGAAATGTACATCAAAACATACACATTTTGAGTGTACATTCAAGAGATATACATCAAAACATGCACATTTTCATTGTATATACCAGAAATGTACATCAAAACATACACATTTTCATTGTATATATACGAAATATATATCAAAACATATACATTTTCAGTGTACATTCAAGAAATGTACATCAAAAACTACACATTTTCATTGTATATACCAGAAATGTACATCAAAACATACACATTTTCATTGTACATTCAAGAAATGTAGATCAAAACATACACATTTTCATTGTATATACCAGAAATGTACATCAAAACATACACATTTTCATTGTATATACAAGAAATGTACATCAAAACATACACATTTTCAGTGCACATTCAAGAAATGTACATCAAAACATATACATTTTCATTGTATATACAAGAAATGTACATCAAAACATACACATTTTCAGTGTACATTCAAGAAATGTATATCACAACATACACATTTTCAGTACACTTTCAAGAAATGTACATGAAAAGGTATACATTTTCATTGTACATTCAAGAAATGTATATCAAAACATACACACTTTCAGTGTACATTCAAGAAATGTACATCAAAACATACACATTTTCATTGTATATACAAGAAATGTACATCAAAACATACACATTTTCATTGTACACTAAAGAAATGTACATCAAAACATACACATTTTCATTGTACATTCAAGAAATGTAGATCAAAACATACACATTTTCATTGTACATTCAAGAAATGTACATCACAGCATACACATTTTCATTGTACACTCAAGAAATGTACATCAAAACATACACATTTTCATTCTACACTCAAGAAATGTACATCAAAACATACACTTTTTCATTGTACATTCAAGAAATGTATATCAAAACATACACATTTTCATTGTACATTCAAGAAATGTACATCAAAACATACACATTTTCATTGTACATTAAAGAAATGTACATCAAAACATACACATTTTCATTGTACATTCAAGGAATGTACATCAAAACATACACATTTTCATTGTACATTCAAGAAATGTGCATCAAAACACACACATTCTCATTGTACACTCAAGAATTGTACATCAAAACATACACATTTTGAGTGTACATTCAAGAGATATACATCAAAACATGCACATTTTCATTGTATATACCAGAAATGTACATCAAAACATACACATTTTCATTGTATATACAGGAAATATATATCAAAACATACACATTTTCAGTGTACATTCAAGAAATGTACATCAAAAACTACACATTTTCATTGTATATTCAAGAAATGTTCATCAAAACATACACATTTTCATTGTAAATTCAAGAAATGTAGATCAAAACATACACATTTTCATTGTATATACCAGAAATGTACATCAAAACATACACATTTTGAGTGTACATTCAAGAGATATACATCAAAACATGCACATTTTCATTGTATATACCAGAAATGTACATCAAAACATACACATTTTCATTGTGTATATACGAAATATATATCAAAACATATACATTTTCAGTGTACATTCAAGAAATGTACATCAAAAACTACACATTTTCATTGTATATACCAGAAATGTACATCAAAACATACACATTTTCATTGTACATTCAAGAAATGTAGATCAAAACATACACATTTTCATTGTATATACCAGAAATGTACATCAAAACATTCACATTTTCATTGTACATTCAAGAAATATACATCAAAACATACACATTTTCATTGTATATACCAGAATTGTAAATCAAAACATACACATTTTCATTGTACATTCAAGAAATGTACATCGAAACATACACATTTTGAATGCACATTCTAGAAATATACATCAAACCATACACATTTTCATTGCATATACCAGAAATGCACATCAAAACACACATTTTCATTGTACATTCAAGAACTGTACATTAAAACATACACATTTTCAGTGTACATTCATGAAATGTACATCAAAACATACACATTTTCAGTGTACATTCAAGAAATGTACATCAAAACATACTTATTTTAATTGTACATTCAAGAAATGTACATCAAAACCTACACATTTTCATTGTACATTCAAAGAATGTACATCAAAACATACACATTTTCATTGTACATTCAAGAAATGTACATGAAAACACACACATTTTCAGTGTACATTCAAGAAATGTATATCAAAACATACACATTCTCAGTGTACATTCAAGAGATGTACATCAAAACATACAAATTTTCATTGTATATACAAGAAATGTACATCAAAACATACACACTTTCATTGTACATTAAAGAAATGTACATCAAAACATACACATTTTCAGTGTACATTCAAGAAATGTACATCAAAACATACACATTTTCATTGTATATACCAGAAATGTACATCAAAACATACACATTTTCATTGTACATTCAAGAAATATACATCAAAACATACACATTTTCATTGTACATTCAAGAAATGTACATCAAAACATACACATTTTCATTGTACACTCAAGAAATGTACATCAAAACATACACATTTTCATTGTACATTCAAGAAATGTACATCAAAACATACACATTTTCATTGTACACCGAAGAAATGTATATCAAAACATACACAGTTTCAGTGTACATTCAAGAAATGTACATCAGAACATACACATTTTCATTGTACTTTCAAAGAATGTACATCAAAACATACACATTTTCATTGTACATTCGAGAAATGTACATCAAAACACACACATTTTCAGTGTACATTCAAGAAATGTATATCAAAGCATACACATTGTCAGTGTACATTCAAGAAATGTACATCAAAACCTACAAATTTTCATTGTATATACAAGAAATGTACATCAAAACATACAAATTTTCATTGTACATTAAAGAAATGTACATCAAAACCTACACATTTTCAGTGTACATTCAAGAAATGTACATCAAAACATACACATTTTCATTGTACACTCAAGAAATGTACATCAAAACATACAAATTTTCAGTGTACATTCAAGAAATGTAATTAAAACATACACATTTTCATTGTATATACCAGAAATGTACATCAAAACATACACATTTTCATTGAATATAAAGAAATGTACATCAAAACATACACATTTTCAGTGTACATTCAAGAAATGTACATGAAAACATATACATTTTCATTGTACATTCAAGAAATGTATATCAAAACATACACATTTTCAGATTACATTCAAGAAATGTACATCAAAACATACACATTTTCATTGTATATACAAGAAATGTACATCAAAACATACACATTTTCAGTGCACATTCAAGAAATGTACATCAAAACATATACATTTTCATTGTATATACAAGAAATGTACATCAAAACATACACATTTTCAGTGTACATTCAAGAAATGTATATCACAACATACACATTTTCAGTACACATTCAAGAAATGTACATGAAAAGGTATACATTTTCATTGTACATTCAAGAAATGTATATCAAAACATACACACTTTCAGTGTACATTCAAGAAATGTACATCAAAACATACACATTTTCATTGTATATACAAGAAATGTACATCCAAACATACACATTTTCATTGTACACTAAAGAAATGTACATCAAAACATACACATTTTCAGTGTACATTCAAGAAATGTACATCAAAACATACACATTTTCATTGTACATTCAAGAAATGTAGATCAAAACATACACATTTTCATTGTACATTCAAGAAATGTACATCACAGCATACACATTTTCATTGTACACTCAAGAAATGTACATCAAAACATACACATTTTCATTGTACACTCAAGAAATGTACATCAAAACATACACTTTTTCATTGTACATTCAAGAAATGTATATCAAAACATACACATTTTCATTGTACATTCAAGAAATGTACATCAAAACATACACATTTTCATAGTACATTAAAGAAATGTACATCAAAACATACACATTTTCATTGTACATTCAAGGAATGTACATCAAAACATACACATTTTCATTGTACATTCAAGAAATGTGCATCAAAACACACACATTCTCATTGTACACTCAAGAATTGTACATCAAAACATACACATTTTGAGTGTACATTCAAGAGATATACATCAAAACATGCACATTTTCATTGTATATACCAGAAATGTACATCAAAACATACACATTTTCATTGTATATACAGGAAATATATATCAAAAGATACACATTTTCAGTGTACATTCAAGAAATGTACATCAAAAGCTACACATTTTCATTGTATATTCAAGAAATGTTCATCAAAACATACACATTTTCATTGTACATTCAAGAAATGTAGATCAAAACATACACATTTTCATTGTATATACCAGAAATGTACATCAAAACATACACATTTTGAGTGTACATTCAAGAGATATACATCAAAACATGCACATTTTCATTGTATATACCAGAAATGTACATCAAAACATACACATTTTCATTGTATATATACGAAATATATATCAAAACATATACATTTTCAGTGTACATTCAAGAAATGTACATCAAAAACTACACATTTTCATTGTATATACCAGAAATGTACATCAAAACATACACATTTTCATTGTACATTCAAGAAATGTACATCAAAACATACACATTTTCATTGTATATACCAGAATTGTAAATCAAAACATACAGATTTTCATTGTACATTCAAGAAATGTACATCGAAACATACACATTTTGAATGCACATTCTAGAAATATACATCAAACCATACACATTTTCATTGCATATACCAGAAATGCACATCAAAACACACATTTTCATTGTACATTCAAGAACTGTACATTAAAACATACACATTTTCAGTGTACATTCATGAAATGTACATCAAAACATACACATTTTCAGTGTACATTCAAGAAATGTACATCAAAACATACTTATTTTAATTGTACATTCAAGAAATGTACATCAAAACCTACACATTTTCATTGTACATTCAAAGAATGTACATCAAAACATACACATTTTCATTGTACATTCAAGAAATGTACATGAAAACACACACATTTTCAGTGTACATTCAAGAAATGTATATCAAAACATACACATTCTCAGTGTACATTCAAGAGATGTACATCAAAACATACAAATTTTCATTGTATATACAAGAAATGTACATCAAAACATACACATTTTCATTGTACATTAAAGAAATGTACATCAAAACATACACATTTTCAGTGTACATTCAAGAAATGTACATCAAAACATACACATTTTCATTGTATATACCAGAAATGTACATCAAAACATACACATTTTCATTCTACACTCAAGAAATGTACATCAAAACATACACTTTTTCATTGTACATTCAAGAAATGTATATCAAAACATACACATTTTCATTGTACATTCAAGAAATGTACATCAAAACATACACATTTTCATTGTACATTAAAGAAATGTACATTAAAACATACACATTTTCATTGTACATTCAAGGAATGTACATCAAAACATACACATTTTCATTGTACATTCAAGAAATGTGCATCAAAACACACACATTCTCATTGTACACTCAAGAATTGTACATCAAAACATACACATTTTGAGTGTACATTCAAGAGATATACATCAAAACATGCACATTTTCATTGTATATACCAGAAATGTACATCAAAACATACACATTTTCATTGTATATACCAGAAATGTACATCAAAACATACACATTTTCATTGTACATTCAAGAAATATACATCAAAACATACACATTTTCATTGTACATTCAAGAAATGTACATCAAAACATACACATTTTCATTGTACACTCAAGAAATGTACATCAAAACATACACATTTTCATTGTACATTCAAGAAATGTACATCAAAACATACACATTTTCATTGTACACCCAAGAAATGTATATCAAAACATACACAGTTTCAGTGTACATTCAAGAAATGTACATCAGAACATACACATTTTCATTGTACTTTCAAAGAATGTACATCAAAACATACACATTTTCATTGTACATTCAAGAAATGTACATCAAAACACACACATTTTCAGTGTACATTCAAGAAATGTATATCAAAGCATACACATTGTCAGTGTACATTCAAGAAATGTACATCAAAACCTACAAATTTTCATTGTATATACAAGAAATGTACATCAAAACATACAAATTTTCATTGTACATTAAAGAAATGTACATCAAAACCTACACATTTTCAGTGTACATTCAAGAAATGTACATCAAAACATACACATTTTCATTGTACACTCAAGAAATGTACATCAAAACATACACATTTTCAGTGTACATTCAAGAAATGTAATTAAAACATACACATTTTCATTGTATATACCAGAAATGTACATCAAAACATACACATTTTCATTGAATATAAAGAAATGTACATCAAAACATACACATTTTCAGTGTACATTCAAGAAATGTACATGAAAACATATACATTTTCATTGTACATTCAAGAAATGTATATCAAAACATACACATTTTCAGATTACATTCAAGAAATGTACATCAAAACATACACATTTTCATTGTATATACAAGAAATGTACATCAAAACATACACATTTTCAGTGCACATTCAAGAAATGTACATCAAAACATATACATTTTCATTGTATATACAAGAAATGTACATCAAAACATACACATTTTCAGTGTACATTCAAGAAATGTATATCACAACATACACATTTTCAGTACACTTTCAAGAAATGTACATGAAAAGGTATACATTTTCATTGTACATTCAAGAAATGTATATCAAAACATACACACTTTCAGTGTACATTCAAGAAATGTACATCAAAACATACACATTTTCATTGTATATACAAGAAATGTACATCAAAACATACACATTTTCATTGTACACTAAAGAAATGTACATCAAAACATACACATTTTCAGTGTACATTCAAGAAATGTACATCAAAACATACACATTTTCATTGTACATTCAAGAAATGTAGATCAAAACATACACATTTTCATTGTACATTCAAGAAATGTACATCACAGCATACACATTTTCATTGTACACTCAAGAAATGTACATCAAAACATACACATTTTCATTCTACACTCAAGAAATGTACATCAAAACATACACTTTTTCATTGTACATTCAAGAAATGTATATCAAAACATACACATTTTCATTGTACATTCAAGAAATGTACATCAAAACATACACATTTTCATTGTACATTAAAGAAATGTACATCAAAACATACACATTTTCATTGTACATTCAAGGAATGTACATCAAAACATACACATTTTCATTGTACATTCAAGAAATGTGCATCAAAACACACACATTCTCATTGTACACTCAAGAATTGTACATCAAAACATACACATTTTGAGTGTACATTCAAGAGATATACATCAAAACATGCACATTTTCATTGTATATACCAGAAATGTACATCAAAACATACACATTTTCATTGTATATACCAGAAATGTACATCAAAACATACACATTTTCATTGTACATTCAAGAAATATACATCAAAACATACACATTTTCATTGTACATTCAAGAAATGTACATCAAAACATACACATTTTCATTGTACACTCAAGAAATGTATATCAAAACATACACATTTTCATTGTACATTCAAGAAATGTACATCAAAACATACACATTTTCATTGTACATTAAAGAAATGTACATCAAAACATACACATTTTCATTGTACATTCAAGGAATGTACATCAAAACATACACATTTTCATTGTACATTCAAGAAATGTGCATCAAAACACACACATTCTCATTGTACACTCAAGAATTGTACATCAAAACATACACATTTTGAGTGTACATTCAAGAGATATACATCAAAACATGCACATTTTCATTGTATATACCAGAAATGTACATCAAAACATACACATTTTCATTGTATATACCAGAAATGTACATCAAAACATACACATTTTCATTGTACATTCAAGAAATATACATCAAAACATACACATTTTCATTGTACATTCAAGAAATGTACATCAAAACATACACATTTTCATTGTACACTCAAGAAATGTACATCAAAACATACACATTTTCATTGTACATTCAAGAAATGTACATCAAAACATACACATTTTCATTGTACACCCAAGAAATGTATATCAAAACATACACAGTTTCAGTGTACATTCAAGAAATGTACATCAGAACATACACATTTTCATTGTACTTTCAAAGAATGTACATCAAAACATACACATTTTCATTGTACATTCAAGAAATGTACATCAAAACACACACATTTTCAGTGTACATTCAAGAAATGTATATCAAAGCATACACATTGTCAGTGTACATTCAAGAAATGTACATCAAAACCTACAAATTTTCATTGTATATACAAGAAATGTACATCAAAACATACAAATTTTCATTGTACATTAAAGAAATGTACATCAAAACCTACACATTTTCAGTGTACATTCAAGAAATGTACATCAAAACATACACATTTTCATTGTACACTCAAGAAATGTACATCAAAACATACACATTTTCAGTGTACATTCAAGAAATGTAATTAAAACATACACATTTTCATTGTATATACCAGAAATGTACATCAAAACATACACATTTTCATTGAATATAAAGAAATGTACATCAAAACATACACATTTTCAGTGTACATTCAAGAAATGTACATGAAAACATATACATTTTCATTGTACATTCAAGAAATGTATATCAAAACATACACATTTTCAGATTACATTCAAGAAATGTACATCAAAACATACACATTTTCATTGTATATACAAGAAATGTACATCAAAACATACACATTTTCAGTGCACATTCAAGAAATGTACATCAAAACATATACATTTTCATTGTATATACAAGAAATGTACATCAAAACATACACATTTTCAGTGTACATTCAAGAAATGTATATCACAACATACACATTTTCAGTACACTTTCAAGAAATGTACATGAAAAGGTATACATTTTCATTGTACATTCAAGAAATGTATATCAAAACATACACACTTTCAGTGTACATTCAAGAAATGTACATCAAAACATACACATTTTCATTGTATATACAAGAAATGTACATCAAAACATACACATTTTCATTGTACACTAAAGAAATGTACATCAAAACATACACATTTTCAGTGTACATTCAAGAAATGTACATCAAAACATACACATTTTCATTGTACATTCAAGAAATGTAGATCAAAACATACACATTTTCATTGTACATTCAAGAAATGTACATCACAGCATACACATTTTCATTGTACACTCAAGAAATGTACATCAAAACATACACATTTTCATTCTACACTCAAGAAATGTACATCAAAACATACACTTTTTCATTGTACATTCAAGAAATGTATATCAAAACATACACATTTTCATTGTACATTCAAGAAATGTACATCAAAACATACACATTTTCATTGTACATTAAAGAAATGTACATCAAAACATACACATTTTCATTGTACATTCAAGGAATGTACATCAAAACATACACATTTTCATTGTACATTCAAGAAATGTGCATCAAAACACACACATTCTCATTGTACACTCAAGAATTGTACATCAAAACATACACATTTTGAGTGTACATTCAAGAGATATACATCAAAACATGCACATTTTCATTGTATATACCAGAAATGTACATCAAAACATACACATTTTCATTGTATATACCAGAAATGTACATCAAAACATACACATTTTCATTGTACATTCAAGAAATATACATCAAAACATACACATTTTCATTGTACATTCAAGAAATGTACATCAAAACATACACATTTTCATTGTACACTCAAGAAATGTACATCAAAACATACACATTTTCATTGTACATTCAAGAAATGTACATCAAAACATACACATTTTCATTGTACACCCAAGAAATGTATATCAAAACATACACAGTTTCAGTGTACATTCAAGAAATGTACATCAGAACATACACATTTTCATTGTACTTTCAAAGAATGTACATCAAAACATACACATTTTCATTGTACATTCAAGAAATGTACATCAAAACACACACATTTTCAGTGTACATTCAAGAAATGTATATCAAAGCATACACATTGTCAGTGTACATTCAAGAAATGTACATCAAAACCTACAAATTTTCATTGTATATACAAGAAATGTACATCAAAACATACAAATTTTCATTGTACATTAAAGAAATGTACATCAAAACCTACACATTTTCAGTGTACATTCAAGAAATGTACATCAAAACATACACATTTTCATTGTACACTCAAGAAATGTACATCAAAACATACACATTTTCAGTGTACATTCAAGAAATGTAATTAAAACATACACATTTTCATTGTATATACCAGAAATGTACATCAAAACATACACATTTTCATTGAATATAAAGAAATGTACATCAAAACATACACATTTTCAGTGTACATTCAAGAAATGTACATGAAAACATATACATTTTCATTGTACATTCAAGAAATGTATATCAAAACATACACATTTTCAGATTACATTCAAGAAATGTACATCAAAACATACACATTTTCATTGTATATACAAGAAATGTACATCAAAACATACACATATTTCAGTGCACATTCAAGAAATGTACATCAAAACATATACATTTTCATTGTATATACAAGAAATGTACATCAAAACATACACATTTTCAGTGTATATTCAAGAAATGTATATCACAACATACACATTTTCAGTACACATTCAAGAAATGTACATGAAAAGGTATACATTTTCATTGTACATTCAAGAAATGTATATCAAAACATACACACTTTCAGTGTACATTCAAGAAATGTACATCAAAACATACACATTTTCATTATATATATACGAAATATATATCAAAACATATACATTTTCAGTGTACATTCAAGAAATGTACATCAAAAACTACACATTTTCATTGTATATACCAGAAATGTACATCAAAACATACACATTTTAACTGTACATTCAAGAAATGTACATCAAAACATACACATTTTCATTGTACACCCAAGAAATGTATATCAAAACATACACAGTCTCAGTGTACATTCAAGAAATGTACATCAGAACATACACATTTTCATTGTACTTTCAAAGAATGTACATCAAGACATACACATTTTCATTGTACATTCAAGAAATGTACATCAAAACACACACATTTTCAGTGTACATTCAAGAAATGTATATCAAAGCATACACATTGTCAGTGTACATTCAAGAAATGTATATCAAAACATACACATTTTCATTGTACATTCAAGAAATGTACATCAAAACATACACATTTTCATTGTACATTCAAGAAATATATCATCAAAACATACACATTTTCATTGTACATTCAAGAAATGTACATCAAAACATACACATTTTCATTGTACACTCAAGAAATGTACATCAAAACATACACATTTTCATTGTACATTCAAGAAATGTACATCAAAACATACACATTTTCATTGTACACTCAAGAAATGTATATCAAAACATACACAGTTTCAGTGTACATTCAAGAAATGTACATCAAAACATACACATTTTCATTGTACATTCAAAGAATGTACATCAAAACATACACATTTTCATTGTACATTCAAGAAATGTACATCAAAACACACACATTTTCAGTGTACATTCAAGAAATGTATATCAAAGCATACACATTGTCAGTGTACATTCAAGAAATGTACATCAAAACCTACAAATTTTCATTGTATATACAAGAAATGTACATCAAAACATACAAATTTTCATTGTACATTAAAGAAATGTACATCAAAACCTACACATTTTCAGTGTACATTCAAGAAATGTACATCAAAACATACACATTTTCATTGTACACTCAAGAAATGTACATCAAAACATACACATTTTCAGTGTACATTCAAGAAATGTAATTAAAACATACACATTTTCATTGTATATACCAGAAATGTACATCAAAACATACACATTTTCATTGAATATAAAGAAATGTACATCAAAACATACACATTTTCAGTGTACATTCAAGAAATGTACATGAAAACATATACATTTTCATTGTACATTCAAGAAATGTATATCAAAACATACACATTTTCAGATTACATTCAAGAAATGTACATCAAAACATACACATTTTCATTGTATATACAAGAAATGTACATCAAAACATACACATTTTCAGTGCACATTCAAGAAATGTACATCAAAACATATACATTTTCATTGTATATACAAGAAATGTACATCAAAACATACACATTTTCAGTGTACATTCAAGAAATGTATATCACAACATACACATTTTCAGTACACTTTCAAGAAATGTACATGAAAAGGTATACATTTTCATTGTACATTCAAGAAATGTATATCAAAACATACACACTTTCAGTGTACATTCAAGAAATGTACATCAAAACATACACATTTTCATTGTATATACAAGACATGTACATCAAAACATACACATTTTCATTGTACACTAAAGAAATGTACATCAAAACATACACATTTTCAGTGTACATTCAAGAAATGTACATCAAAACATACACATTTTCATTGTACATTCAAGAAATGTAGATCAAAACATACACATTTTCATTGTACATTCAAGAAATGTACATCACAGCATACACATTTTCATTGTACACTCAAGAAATGTACATCAAAACATACACATTTTCATTCTACACTCAAGAAATGTACATCAAAACATACACTTTTTCATTGTACATTCAAGAAATGTATATCAAAACATACACATTTTCATTGTACATTCAAGAAATGTACATCAAAACATACACATTTTCATTGTACATTAAAGAAATGTACATCAAAACATACACATTTTCATTGTACATTCAAGGAATGTACATCAAAACATACACATTTTCATTGTACATTCAAGAAATGTGCATCAAAACACACACATTCTCATTGTACACTCAAGAATTGTACATCAAAACATACACATTTTGAGTGTACATTCAAGAGATATACATCAAAACATGCACATTTTCATTGTATATACCAGAAATGTACATCAAAACATACACATTTTCATTGTATATACCAGAAATGTACATCAAAACATACACATTTTCATTGTACATTCAAGAAATATACATCAAAACATACACATTTTCATTGTACATTCAAGAAATGTACATCAAAACATACACATTTTCATTGTACACTCAAGAAATGTACATCAAAACATACACATTTTCATTGTACATTCAAGAAATGTACATCAAAACATACACATTTTCATTGTACACCCAAGAAATGTATATCAAAACATACACAGTTTCAGTGTACATTCAAGAAATGTACATCAGAACATACACATTTTCATTGTACTTTCAAAGAATGTACATCAAAACATACACATTTTCATTGTACATTCAAGAAATGTACATCAAAACACGCACATTTTCAGTGTACATTCAAGAAATGTATATCAAAGCATACACATTGTCAGTGTACATTCAAGAAATGTACATCAAAACCTACAAATTTTCATTGTATATACAAGAAATGTACATCAAAACATACAAATTTTCATTGTACATTAAAGAAACGTACATCAAAACCTACACATTTTCAGTGTACATTCAAGAAATGTACATCAAAACATACACATTTTCATTGTACACTCAAGAAATGTACATCAAAACATACACATTTTCAGTGTACATTCAAGAAATGTAATTAAAACATACACATTCTCATTGTATAAACCAGAAATGTACATCAAAACATACACATTTTCATTGAATATAAAGAAATGTACATCAAAACATACACATTTTCAGTGTACATTCAAGAAATGTACATGAAAACATATACATTTTCATTGTACATTCAAGAAATGTATATCAAAACATACACATTTTCAGATTACATTCAAGAAATGTACATCAAAACATACACATTTTCATTGTATATACAAGAAATGTACATCAAAACATACACATATTTCAGTGCACATTCAAGAAATGTACATCAAAACATATACATTTTCATTGTATATACAAGAAATGTACATCAAAACATACACATTTTCAGTGTACATTCAAGAAATGTATATCACAACATACACATTTTCAGTACACATTCAAGAAATGTACATGAAAAGGTATACATTTTCATTGTACATTCAAGAAATGTATATCAAAACATACACACTTTCAGTGTACATTCAAGAAATGTACATCAAAACATACACATTTTCATTGTATATATACGAAATATATATCAAAACATATACATTTTCAGTGTACATTCAAGAAATGTACATCAAAAACTACACATTTTCATTGTATATACCAGAAATGTACATCAAAACATACACATTTTAATTGTACATTCAAGAAATGTAGATCAAAACATACACATTTTCATTGTACATTCAAGAAATGTACATCAAAACATTCACATTTTCATTGTACATTCAAGAAATGTACATCAAAACATACACATTTTCATTGTATATACCAGAAATGCCCATCAAAACACACATTTTCATTGTACATTCAAGAACTGTACATTAAAACATACACATTTTCAGTGTACATTCATGAAATGTACATCAAAACATACACATTTTCAGTGTACATTCAAGAAATGTACATCAAAACATACTTATTTTAATTGTACATTCAAGAAATGTACATCAAAACCTACACATTTTCATTGTACATTCAAAGAATGTACATCAAAACATACACATTTTCATTGTACATTCAAGAAATGTACATGAAAACACACACATTTTCAGTGTACATTCAAGAAATGTATATCAAAACATACACATTCTCAGTGTACATTCAAGAGATGTACATCAAAACATACAAATTTTCATTGTATATACAAGAAATGTACATCAAAACATACACATTTTCATTGTACATTAAAGAAATGTACATCAAAACATACACATTTTCAGTGTACATTCAAGAAATGTACATCAAAACATACACATTTTCATTGTATATACCAGAAATGTACATCAAAACATACACATTTTCATTGTATATACAAGAAATGTACATCAAACCATACACATTTTCAGTGTACATTCAAGAAATGTACATCAAAACATATACATTTTCATTGTATATACAAGAAATGTACATCAAAACATACACATTTTCAGTGTACATTCAAGAAATGTACATGAAAACATATACATTTTAATTGTACATTCAAGAAATGTATATCAAAACATACACATTTTCAGATTACATTCAAGAAATGTACATCAAAACATACACATTTTCATTGTATATACAAGAAATGTACATCAAAACATACACATTTTCAGTGTACATTCAATAAATGTACTTCAAAACATATACATTTTCATTGTATATACCAGAAATGTACATCAAAACATACACATTTTCAGTGTACATTCAAGAAATGTATATCAAAACATACACATTTTCCGTATACATTCAAGAAATGTACATGAAAACATATACATCTTCATTGTACATTCAAGAAATGTATATCAAAACATTCACACTTTCAGTGTACATTCAAGAAATGTACATCAAAACATACACATTTTCATTGTATATACAAGAAATGTACATCAAAACATACACATTTTCATTGTACACTAAAGAAATGTACATCAAAACATACACATTTTCAGTGTACATTCAAGAAATGTACATCAAAACATACACATTTTCATTGTACATTCAAGAAATGTAGATCAAAACATACACATTTTCATTGTACATTCAAGAAATGTACATCAAAACATACACATTTTCATTGTACACTCAAGAAATGTACATCAAAACATACACATTTTCATTGTACACTCAAGAAATGTACATCAAAACATACACTTTTTCATTGTACATTCAAGAAATGTATATCAAAACATACACATTTTCATTGTACATTCAAGAAATGTACATCAAAACATACACATTTTCAGTGTACATTCAAGAAATGTATAACAAAAAATACACATTTTCAGTGTACATTCAAGAAATGTACATCAAAACATACACATTTTCCTTGTACACTAAAGAAATGTACATCAAAACATACACATTTTCATTGTACATTCAAGAAATATACATTAAAACATACACATTTTCATTGTACATTCAAGAAATGTACATCAAAACATACACATTTTCATTGTACACTCAAGAAATGTACATCAAAACATACACATTTTCATTGTACATTCAAGAAATGTACATCAAAACATACACATTGTCATTGTACACTCAAGAAATGTATATCAAAACATACACAGTTTCAGTGTACATTCAAGAAATGTACATCAAAACATACACATTTTCATTGTACATTCAAAGAATGTACATCAAAACATACACATTTTCATTGTACATTCAAGAAATGTACATCAAAACACACACATTTTCAGTGTACATTCAAGAAATGTATATCAAAGCATACACATTGTCAGTGTACATTCAAGAAATGTACATCAAAACCTACAAATTTTCATTGTATATACAAGAAATGTACATCAAAACATACAAATTTTCATTGTACATTAAAGAAATGTACATCAAAACCTACACATTTTCAGTGTACATTCAAGAAATGTACATCAAAACATACACATTTTCATTGTACACTCAAGAAATGTACATCAAAACATACACATTTTCAGTGTACATTCAAGAAATGTAATTAAAACATACACATTTTCATTGTATATACCAGAAATGTACATCAAAACATACACATTTTCATTGAATATAAAGAAATGTACATCAAAACATACACGTTTTCAGTGTACATTCAAGAAATGTACATGAAAACATATACATTTTCATTGTACATTCAAGAAATGTATATCAAAACATACACATTTTCAGATTACATTCAAGAAATGTACATCAAAACATACACATTTTCATTGTATATACAAGAAATGTACATCAAAACATACACATTTTCAGTGCACATTCAAGAAATGTACATCAAAACATATACATTTTCATTGTATATACAAGAAATGTACATCAAAACATACACATTTTCAGTGTACATTCAAGAAATGTATATCACAACATACACATTTTCAGTACACTTTCAAGAAATGTACATGAAAAGGTATACATTTTCATTGTACATTCAAGAAATGTATATCAAAACATACACACTTTCAGTGTACATTCAAGAAATGTACATCAAAACATACACATTTTCATTGTATATACAAGAAATGTACATCAAAACATACACATTTTCATTGTACACTAAAGAAATGTACATCAAAACATACACATTTTCAGTGTACATTCAAGAAATGTACATCAAAACATACACATTTTCATTGTACATTCAAGAAATGTAGATCAAAACATACACATTTTCATTGTACATTCAAGAAATGTACATCACAGCATACACATTTTCATTGTACACTCAAGAAATGTACATCAAAACATACACATTTTCATTCTACACTCAAGAAATGTACATCAAAACATACACTTTTTCATTGTACATTCAAGAAATGTACATCAAAACATACACATTTTCATTGTACATTAAAGAAATGTACATCAAAACATACACATTTTCATTGTACATTCAAGGAATGTACATCAAAACATACACATTTTCATTGTACATTCAAGAAATGTGCATCAAAACACACACATTCTCATTGTACACTCAAGAATTGTACATCAAAACATACACATTTTGAGTGTACATTCAAGAGATATACATCAAAACATGCACATTTTCATTGTATATACCAGAAATGTACATCAAAACATACACATTTTCATTGTATATACAGGAAATATATATCAAAACATACACATTTTCAGTGTATATTCAAGAAATGTACATCAAAAACTACACATTTTCATTGTATATTCAAGAAATGTTCATCAAAACATACACATTTTCATTGTAAATTCAAGAAATGTAGATCAAAACATACACATTTTCATTGTATATACCAGAAATGTACATCAAAACATACACATTTTGAGTGTACATTCAAGAGATATACATCAAAACATGCACATTTTCATTGTATATACCAGAAATGTACATCAAAACATACACATTTTCATTGTGTATATACGAAATATATATCAAAACATATACATTTTCAGTGTACATTCAAGAAATGTACATCAAAAACTACACATTTTCATTGTATATACCAGAAATGTACATCAAAACATACACATTTTCATTGTACATTCAAGAAATGTAGATCAAAAGATACACATTTTCATTGTATATACCAGAAATGTACATCAAAACATTCACATTTTCATTGTACATTCAAGAAATGTACATCAAAACATACACATTTTCATTGTATATACCAGAATTGTAAATCAAAACATACACATTTTCATTGTACATTCAAGAAATGTACATCGAAACATACACATTTTGAATGCACATTCTAGAAATATACATCAAACCATACACATTTTCATTGCATATACCAGAAATGCACATCAAAACACACATTTTCATTGTACATTCAAGAACTGTACATTAAAACATACACATTTTCAGTGTACATTCATGAAATGTACATCAAAACATACACATTTTCAGTGTACATTCAAGAAATGTACATCAAAACATACTTATTTTAATTGTACATTCAAGAAATGTACATCAAAACCTACACATTTTCATTGTACATTCAAAGAATGTACATCAAAACATACACATTTTCATTGTACATTCAAGAAATGTAAATGAAAACACACACATTTTCAGTGTACATTCAAGAAATGTATATCAAAACATACACATTCTCAGTGTACATTCAAGAGATGTACATCAAAACATACAAATTTTCATTGTATATACAAGAAATGTACATCAAAACATACACATTTTCATTGTACATTAAAGAAATGTACATCAAAACATACACATTTTCAGTGTACATTCAAGAAATGTACATCAAAACATACACATTTTCATTGTATATACCAGAAATGTACATCAAAACATACACATTTTCATTGTACATTCAAGAAATATACATCAAAACATACACATTTTCATTGTACATTCAAGAAATGTACATCAAAACATACACATTTTCATTGTACACTCAAGAAATGTACATCAAAACATACACATTTTCATTGTACATTCAAGAAATGTACATCAAAACATACACATTTTCATTGTACACCCAAGAAATGTATATCAAAACGTACACAGTTTCAGTGTACATTCAGGAAATGTACATCAGAACATACACATTTTCATTGTACTTTCAAAGAATGTACATCAAAACATACACATTTTCATTGTACATTCAAGAAATGTACATCAAAACACACACATTTGCAGTGTACATTCAAGAAATGTATATCAAAGCATACACATTGTCAGTGTACATTCAAGAAATGTACATCAAAACCTACAAATTTTCATTGTATATACAAGAAATGTACATCAAAACATACAAATTTTCATTGTACATTAAAGAAATGTACATCAAAACCTACACATTTTCAGTGTACATTCAAGAAATGTACATCAAAACATACACATTTTCATTGTACACTCAAGAAATGTACATCAAAACATACACATTTTCAGTGTACATTCAAGAAATGTAATTAAAACATACACATTTTCATTGTATATACCAGAAATGTACATCAAAACATACACATTTTCATTGAATATAAAGAAATGTACATCAAAACATACACATTTTCAGTGTACATTCAAGAAATGTACATGAAAACATATACATTTTCATTGTACATTCAAGAAATGTATATCAAAACATACACATTTTCAGATTACATTCAAGAAATGTACATCAAAACATACACATTTTCATTGTATATACAAGAAATGTACATCAAAACATACACATTTTCAGTGCACATTCAAGAAATGTACATCAAAACATATACATTTTCATTGTATATACAAGAAATGTACATCAAAACATACACATTTTCAGTGTACATTCAAGAAATGTATATCACAACATACACATTTTCAGTACACATTCAAGAAATGTACATGAAAAGGTATACATTTTCATTGTACATTCAAGAAATGTATATCAAAACATACACACTTTCAGTGTACATTCAAGAAATGTACATCAAAACATACACATTTTCATTGTATATACAAGAAATGTACATCAAAACATACACATTTTCATTGTACAGTAAAGAAATGTACATCAAAACATACACATTTTCAGTGTACATTCAAGAAATGTACATCAAAACATACACATTTTCCTTGTACATTCAAGAAATGTAGATCAAAACATACACATTTTCATTGTACATTCAAGAAATGTACATCACAGCATACACATTTTCATTGTACACTCAAGAAATGTACATCAAAACATACACATTTTCATTCTACACTCAAGAAATGTACATCAAAACATACACTTTTTCATTGTACATTCAAGAAATGTATATCAAAACATACACATTTTCATTGTACATTCAAGAAATGTACATCAAAACATACACATTTTCATTGTACATTAAAGAAATGTACATCAAAACATACACATTTTCATTGTACATTCAAGGAATGTACATCAAAACATACACATTTTCATTGTACATTCAAGAAATGTGCATCAAAACACACACATTCTCATTGTACACTCAAGAATTGTACATCAAAACATACACATTTTGAGTGTACATTCAAGAGATATACATCAAAACATGCACATTTTCATTGTATATACCAGAAATGTACATCAAAACATACACATTTTCATTGTATATACAGGAAATATATATCAAAAGATACACATTTTCAGTGTACATTCAAGAAATGTACATCAAAAACTACACATTTTCATTGTATATTCAAGAAATGTTCATCAAAACATACACATTTTCATTGTACATTCAAGAAATGTAGATCAAAACATACACATTTTCATTGTATATACCAGAAATGTACATCAAAACATACACATTTTGAGTGTACATTCAAGAGATATACATCAAAACATGCACATTTTCATTGTATATACCAGAAATGTACATCAAAACATACACATTTTCATTGTATATATACGAAATATATATCAAAACATATACATTTTCAGTGTACATTCAAGAAATGTACATCAAAAACTACACATTTTCATTGTATATACCAGAAATGTACATCAAAACATACACATTTTCATTGTACATTCAAGAAATGTTGATCAAAACATACACATTTTCATTGTATATACCAGAAATGTACATCAAAACATTCACATTTTCATTGTACATTCAAGAAATGCACATCAAAACATACACATTTTCATTGTATATACCAGAATTGTAAATCAAAACATACACATTTTCATTGTACATTCAAGAAATGTACATCGAAACATACACATTTTGAATGCACATTCTAGAAATATACATCAAACCATACACATTTTCATTGCATATACCAGAAATGCACATCAAAACACACATTTTCATTGTACATTCAAGAACTGTACATTAAAACATACACATTTTCAGTGTACATTCATGAAATGTACATCAAAACATACACATTTTCAGTGTACATTCAAGAAATGTACATCAAAACATACTTATTTTAATTGTACATTCAAGAAATGTACATCAAAACCTACACATTTTCATTGTACATTCAAAGAATGTACATCAAAACATACACATTTTCATTGTACATTCAAGAAATGTACATGAAAACACACACATTTTCAGTGTACATTCAAGAAATGTATATCAAAACATACACATTCTCAGTGTACATTCAAGAGATGTACATCAAAACATACAAATTTTCATTGTACATTAAAGAAATGTACATCAAAACATACACATTTTCAGTGTACATTCAAGAAATGTACATCAAAACATACACATTTTCATTGTATATACCAGAAATGTACATCAAAACATACACATTTTCATTGTATATACAAGAAATGTACATCAAACCATACACATTTTCAGTGTACATTCAAGAAATGTACATCAAAACATATACATTTTCATTGTATATACAAGAAATGTACATCAAAACATACACATTTTCAGTGTACATTCAAGAAATGTACATGAAAACATATACATTTTAATTGTACATTCAAGAAATGTATATCAAAACATACACATTTTCAGATTACATTCAAGAAATGTACATCAAAACATACACATTTTCATTGTATATACAAGAAATGTACATCAAAACATACACATTTTCAGTGTACATTCAAGAAATGTACTTCAAAACATATACATTTTCATTGTATATACCAGAAATGTACATCAAAACATACACATTTTCAGTGTACATTCAAGAAATGTATATCAAAAATTACACATTTTCCGTATACATTCAAGAAATGTACATGAAAACATATACATCTTCATTGTACATTCAAGAAATGTATATCAGAACATACACACTTTCAGTGTACATTCAGGAAATGTACATCAAAACATACACATTTTCATTGTATATACAAGAAATGTACATAAAAATCATACACATTTTCATTGTACACTAAAGAAATGTACATCAAAACATACACATTTTCAGTGTACATTCAAGAAATGTACATCAAAACATACACATTTTCATTGTACATTCAAGAAATGTAGATCAAAACATACACATTTTCATTGTACATTCAAGAAATGTACATCAAAACATACACATTTTCATTGTACACTCAAGAAATGTATATCAAGACATACACATTTTCATTGTACACTCAAGAAATGTACATCAAAACATACACTTTTTCATTGTACATTCAAGAAATGTACATCAAAACATACACATTTTCAGTGTACATTCAAGAAATGTATAACAAAAAATACACATTTTCAGTGTACATTCAAGAAATGTACATCAAAACAAACACATTTTCCTTGTACACTAAAGAAATGTACATCAAAACATACACATTTTCATTGTACATTCAAGAAATGTACATCAAAACATACACATTTTCATTGTACACTCAAGAAATGTATATCAAAACATACACAGTTTCAGTGTACATTCAAGAAATGTACATCAAAACATACACATTTTCATTGTACATTCAAAGAATGTAAATCAAAACATACACATTTTCATTGTACATTCAAGAAATGTACATCAAAACACACACATTTTCAGTGTACATTCAAGAAATGTATATCAAAGCATACATATTTTCAGTGTACATTCAAGAAATGTACATCAAACCCTACAAATTTTCATTGTATATACAAGAAATGTACATCAAAACATACACATTTTCATTGTACATTAAAGAAATGTACATCAAAACCTACACATTTTCAGTGTACATTCAAGAAATGTACATCAAAACATGCACATTTTCATTGTACACTCAAGAAATGTACATCAAAACATACACATTTTCAGTGTGCATTCAAGAAATGTACATCAAAACATACACATTTTCATTGTATATACCAGAAATGTACATCAAAACATACACATTTTCATTGTATATACAAGAAATGTACATCAAAACATACACATTTTCAGTGTACATTCAAGAAATGTACATGAAAACATATACATTTTCATTGTACATTCAAGAAATGTAGATCAAAACATACACATTTTCAGATTACATTCAAGAAATGTACATCAAAACATACACATTTTCATTGTATATACAAGAAATGTACATCAAAACATACACATTTTCAGTGCACATTCAAGAAATGTACATCAAAACCTACAAATTTTCATTGTATATACAAGAAATGTACATCAAAACATACACATTTTCATTGTACACTAAAGAAATGTACATCAAAACATACACATTTTCAGTGTACATTCAAGAAATGTACATCAAAACATACACATTTTCGTTGTACATTCAAGAAATGTAGATCAAAACATACACATTTTCATTGTACATTCAAGAAATGTACATCAAAACATACACATTTTCATTGTACACTCAAGAAATGTACATCAAAAAATACACATTTTCATTGTACATTCAAGAAATGTACATCAAAACATACACATTTTCATTGTACATTCAAGAAATGTACATCAAAACATACACATTTTCATTGTACATTCAAGAAATGTACATCAAAAAATACACATTTTCATTGTACACTCAAGAAATGTACATCAAAACATACACATTTTCATTGTACATTCAAGAAATGTACATCAAAACATACACATTTTCATTGTATATACAAGAAATGTACATCAAAACATACACATTTTCAGTGCACATTCAAGAAATGTACATCAAAACCTACAAATTTTCATTGTATATACAAGAAATGTACATCAAAACATACACATTTTCATTGTACACTAAAGAAATGTACATCAAAACATACACATTTTCAGTGTACATTCAAGAAATGTACATCAAAACATACACATTTTTGTTGTACATTCAAGAAATGTAGATCAAAACATACACATTTTCATTGTACATTCAAGAAATGTACATCAAAACATAAACATTTTCATTGTACACTCAAGAAATGTACATCAAAAAATACACATTTTCATTGTACATTCAAGAAATGTACATCAAAACATACACATTTTCATTGTACATTCAAGAAATGTACATCAAAACATACACATTTTCATTGTACATTCCAGAAATGTACATCAAAAAATACACATTTTCATTGTACACTCAAGAAATGTACATCAAAACATACACATTTTCAGTGTACATTCAAGAAATGTACATCAAAAAATACACATTTTCATTGTACATTCAAGAAATGTATATCAAAACATACACATTTTCAGTGTACATTCAAAAAATGTACATCAAAACATACACATTTTCAGTGTACATTCAAAAAATGTACATCAAAACATACACATTTTCAGTGTACATTCAAGAAATGTACATGAAAACATATACATCTTCATTGTACATTCAAGAATAGTGTATATCAAAACATACACATTTTCAGATTACATTCAAGAAATGTACATCAAAACATACACATTTTCATTGTACATTCAAGAAATGTACATCAAAACATACACATTTTCATTGTACATTCAAGAAATGTACATCAAAACATACACATTTTCATTGTACACTCAAGAAATGTACATCAAAACATACACATTTTCAGTGTACATTCAAGAAATGTACATCAAAAAATACACATTTTCATTGTACATTCAAGAAATGTATATCAAAACATACACATTTTCAGTGTACATTCAAAAAATGTACATCAAAACACACACATTTTCAGTGTACATTCAAAAAATGTACATCAAAACATACACATTTTCAGTGTACATTCAAGAAATGTACATGAAAACATATACATCTTCATTGTACATTCAAGAAATGTATATCAAAACATACACATTTTCAGATTACATTCAAGAAATGTACATCAAAACATACACATTTTCATTGTACATTCAAGAAATGTACATCAAAACATACACATTTTCATTGTACATTCAAGAAATGTACATCAAAACATACACATTTTTATTGTACATTCAAGAAATGTACATCAAATCATAAACATTTTCATTGTACATTCAAGGAATGTACATCAAAATATACTCATTTTCATTGTACATTCAAAGAAATCTACATCAAAACACACACATTTTCAGTGTACATTCAAGAAATGTACATCAAAACATACAAATTTTCATTGTATATACAAGAAATGTACATCAAAAGATACACATTTTCATTGTACATTAAAGAAATGTACATCAAAACCTACACATTTTCAGTGTACATTCAAGAAATGTACATCAAAACATACACATCTTCATTGTACACTAAAGAAATGTACATAAAAAACTACACATTTTCATTGTACATTAAAGAAATGTACATCAAAACATACACTTTTTCAGTGTACATTCAAGAAATGTACATCAAAACATACACATTTTCATTGTACATTCAAGAAATGTACATCAAAACATAAACATTTTCATTGTACATTCAAGGAATGTACATCAAAACATACTCATTTTCATTGTACATTCAAAGAAATCTACATCAAAACACACACATTTTCAGTGTACATTCAAGAAATGTACATCAAAACATACAAATTTTCATTGTATATACAAGAAATGTACATCAAAAGATACACATTTTCATTGTACATTAAAGAAATGTACATCAAAACCTACACATTTTCAGTGTACATTCAAGAAATATACATCAAAACACACACATTTTCAGTGTACATTCAAGAAATGTATATCAAAACATACACATTTTCAGTGTACATTCAAGAAATGTACATCAAAACATATAAATTTTCATTGTATATACAAGAAATTTACATCAAAACATACACATTTTCATTGTATATACAAGAAATGTACATCAAAACATACACATTTTCATTGTACATTCAAGAAATGTACATCAAAACATACACATTTTCATTGTATATACAAGAAATGTACATCAAAACATACACATTTTCAGTGCACATTCAAGAAATGTACATCAAAACCTACAAATTTTCATTGTATATACAAGAAATGTACATCAAAACATACACATTTTCATTGTACACTAAAGAAATGTACATCAAAACATACACATTTTCAGTGTACATTCAAGAAATGTACATCAAAACATACACATTTTTGTTGTACATTCAAGAAATGTACATCAAAACATACACATTTTCATTGTACATTCAAGAAATGTACATCAAAACATAAACATTTTCATTGTACACTCAAGAAATGTACATCAAAAAATACACATTTTCATTGTACATTCAAGAAATGTACATCAAAACATACACATTTTCATTGTACATTCAAGAAATGTACATCAAAACATACACATTTTCATTGTACATTCCAGAAATGTACATCAAAAAATACACATTTTCATTGTACACTCAAGAAATGTACATCAAAACATACACATTTTCAGTGTACATTCAAGAAATGTACATCAAAAAATACACATTTTCATTGTACATTCAAGAAATGTATATCAAAACATACACATTTTCAGTGTACATTCAAAAAATGTACATCAAAACATACACATTTTCAGTGTACATTCAAAAAATGTACATCAAAACATACACATTTTCAGTGTACATTCAAGAAATGTACATGAAAACATATACATCTTCATTGTACATTCAAGAATAGTGTATATCAAAACATACACATTTTCAGATTACATTCAAGAAATGTACATCAAAACATACACATTTTCATTGTACATTCAAGAAATGTACATCAAAACATACACATTTTCATTGTACATTCAAGAAATGTACATCAAAACATACACATTTTCATTGTACACTCAAGAAATGTACATCAAAACATACACATTTTCAGTGTACATTCAAGAAATGTACATCAAAAAATACACATTTTCATTGTACATTCAAGAAATGTATATCAAAACATACACATTTTCAGTGTACATTCAAAAAATGTACATCAAAACACACACATTTTCAGTGTACATTCAAAAAATGTACATCAAAACATACACATTTTCAGTGTACATTCAAGAAATGTACATGAAAACATATACATCTTCATTGTACATTCAAGAAATGTATATCAAAACATACACATTTTCAGATTACATTCAAGAAATGTACATCAAAACATACACATTTTCATTGTACATTCAAGAAATGTACATCAAAACATACACATTTTCATTGTACATTCAAGAAATGTACATCAAAACATACACATTTTTATTGTACATTCAAGAAATGTACATCAAATCATAAACATTTTCATTGTACATTCAAGGAATGTACATCAAAATATACTCATTTTCATTGTACATTCAAAGAAATCTACATCAAAACACACACATTTTCAGTGTACATTCAAAAAATGTACATCAAAACATACAAATTTTCATTGTATATACAAGAAATGTACATCAAAAGATACACATTTTCATTGTACATTAAAGAAATGTACATCAAAACCTACACATTTTCAGTGTACATTCAAGAAATGTACATCAAAACATACACATCTTCATTGTACACTAAAGAAATGTACATAAAAAACTACACATTTTCATTGTACATTAAAGAAATGTACATCAAAACATACACTTTTTCAGTGTACATTCAAGAAATGTACATCAAAACATACACATTTTCATTGTACATTCAAGAAATGTACATCAAAACATAAACATTTTCATTGTACATTCAAGGAATGTACATCAAAACATACTCATTTTCATTGTACATTCAAAGAAATCTACATCAAAACACACACATTTTCAGTGTACATTCAAGAAATGTACATCAAAACATACAAATTTTCATTGTATATACAAGAAATGTACATCAAAAGATACACATTTTCATTGTACATTAAAGAAATGTACATCAAAACCTACACATTTTCAGTGTAAATTCAAGAAATGTACATCAAAACATACACATCTTCATTGTACACTAAAGAAATGTACATAAAAAACTACACATTTTCATTGTACACTAAAGAAATGTACATCAAAAACTACACATTTTCAGTGTACATTCAAGAAATGTACATCAAAACATACACATTTTCATTGTACACTCAAGAAATGTACATCAAAACATACACATTTTCAGTGTACATTCAAGAAATGTACATCAAAACATACACATTTTCATTGTATATACCATAAATGTACATCAAAACATACACATTTTCATTGTATATACAAGAAATGTACATCAAAACATACACATTTTCAGTGTACATTCAAGAAATGTACATCAAAACATATACATTTTCATTGTATATACAAGAAACGTACATCAAAACATACACATTTTCAGTGTACATTCAAGAAATGTACATGAAAACATATACATTTTCATTGTACATTCAAGAAATGTATATCAAAACATACACATTTTCAGATTACATTCAAGAAATGTACATCAAATTATACACACCTTCGTGGTATATTCAAGAAATGTACATCAAAACATACCCATCTTCATTGTACACTAAAGAAATGTACATCAAAACATACACACTTTCAGTGTACATTCAAGAAATGTACATCAAAAAATACACATTTTCATTGTACATTCAAGAAATGTACATCAAAACATACACATTTTCGTTGTACATTCAAGAAATGTACATCAAAACATACAAATTTTCATTGTACACTCAAGAAATGTATATCAAAACATACACATTTTCATTGTACACTCAAGAAATGTACATCAAAACATACATATTGTCATTGTGCATTCAAGAAATGTATATGAAAACATACACATTTTCATTGTACATTCAAGAAATGTACATCAAAACATACACATTTTCATTGTACATTAAAGAAATGTACATCAAAACATACACACTTTCATTGTACATTCAAGGAATGTACATCAAAACATACACATTTTCATTGTACATTCAAGAAATGTACATCAAAACACACACATTTTCATTGTACACTCAAGAATTGTACATCAAAACATACACATTTTGAGTGTACATTCAAGAGATATACATCAAAACATGCACATTTTCATTGTATATACCAGAAATGTACATCAAAACATACACATTTTCATTGTATATACAAGAAATATATATCTAAAGATACACATTTTCAGTGTACATTCAAGAAATGTACATCAAAACATACACATTTTCAGTGTACATTCAAGAAATGTACATCAAAACATACAAATTTTCATTGTATATACAAGAAATGTACATCAAAACATAGACATTTTCATTGTATATACAAGAAATGTACATCAAAACATACACATTTTCATTGTATATACATGAAATGTACATCAAAACATACACATTTTCAGTGTACATTCAAGAAATGTAAATCAAGACATACACATTTTCATTGTACATTCAAGAAATGTACATCAAAACATACACATTTTCATTGTACACTCAAGAAATGTACAACAAAACATACACATCTTCATTGTACACTAAAGAAATGTACATCAAAACATACTCATTTTGACTGCACATTCTAGAAATATACATCAAAACATACACATTTTCATTGCATATACCAGAAATGCACATCAAAACATACACATTTTCATTGTACATTCAAGAACTGTACATCAAAACATACACATTTTCAGTGTACATTCAAGAAATGTACATCAAAACATACACATTTTCAGTGTACATTCAAGAAATGTACATCAAAACATACACATTTTCATTGTATATACAAGAAATGTACATCAAAACATACACATTTTCATTGTATATACAAGAAATGTACATCAAAACATACACATTTTCAGTGTACATTCAAGAAATGTAAATCAAGACATACACATTTTCATTGTACATTCAAGAAATGTACATCAAAACATACACATTTTCATTGTACACTCAAGAAATGTACATCAAAACATACACATTTTCAGTGTACATTCAAGAAATGTATATCAAAACATACACATTTTCATTGTACATTCAAGAAATGTACATCAAAACATACACATTTTCATTGTACATTCAAGAAATGTACATCAAAACATACACATTTTCATTGCACATTCAAGAAATATACATCAAAACACACACATTTTCAGTGTACATTCAAGAAATGTATATCAAAACATACACATTTTCAGTGTACATTCAAGAAATGTACATCAAAACATATAAATTTTCACTGTATATACAAGAAATTTACATCAAAACATACACATTTTCATTGTATATACAAGAAATGTACATCAAAACATACACATTTTCATTGTATATACAAGAAATGTACATCAAAACATACACATTTTCATTGTACATTAAAGAAATGTACATCAAAACCTACACATTTTCAGTGTACATTCAAGAAATGTACATCAAAACATACACATTTTCATTGTACACTCAAAAAATGTCCATCAAAACATACACATTTTCATTGTACACTAAAGAAATTTACATCAAAACATACACATTTTCAGTGTACATTCAAGAAATGTACATCAAAACATACACATTTTCATTGTACATTCAAGAAATGTAGATCAAAACATACACATTTTCATTGTACATTCAAGAAATGTACATCAAAACATACACAATTTCATTGTACACTCAAGAAATGTACATCAAAACATACACATTTTCATTGTACATTCAAGAAATGTACATCAAAACATACACAATTTCATTGTACACTCAAGAAATGTACATCAAAACATACACATTTTCATTGTACACTCAAGAAATGTACATCAAAACATACACTTTTTCATTGTACATTCAAGAAATGTATATCAAAACATACACATTTTCAGTGTCCATTCAGGAAATGTATAACCAAAAATACACATTTTCAGTGTACATTCAAGAAATGTACATCAAAACAAACACATTTTCCTTGTACACTAAAGAAATGTACATCAAAACATACACATTTTCATTGTACATTCAAGAAATATACATCAAAACATACACATTTTCATTGTACATTCAAGAAATGTACATCAAAACATACACATTTTCATTGTACACTCAAGAAATGTACATCAAAACATACACATTTTCATTGTACATTCAAGAAATGTACATCAAAACATACACATTTTCATTGTACACTCAAGAAATGTATATCAAAACATACAAAGTTTCAGTGTACATTCAAGAAATGTACATCAAAACAAACACATTTTCATTGTACATTCAAAGAATGTACATCAAAACATACAAATTTTCATTGTACATTCAAGAAATGTACGTCAAAACACACACATTTTCAGTGTACATTCAAGAAATGTATATCAAGGCATACACATTTTCAGTGTACATTCAAGAAATGTACATCAAAACCTACAAATTTTCATTGGATATACAAGAAATGTACATCAAAACATACACATTTTCATTGTACATTAAAGAAATGTACATCAAAACCTACACATTTTCAGTGTAATTTAAGAAATGTACATCAAAACATACACATTTTCATTGTACACTCAAGAAATGTACATCAAAACATACACATTTTCAGTGTACATTCAAGAAATGTACATCAAAACATACACATTTTCATTGTATATACCAGAAATGTACATCAAAACATACACATTTTCATTGTATATACAAGAAATGTACATCAAAACATACACATTTTCAGTGTACATTCTAGAAATGTACATGAAAACATATGCATTTTCATTGTACATTCAAGAAATGTATATCAAAACATACACATTTTCAGATTACATTCAAGAAATGTACATCAAAACATACACATTTTCATTGTATATACAAGAAATGTACATCAAAACATACACATTTTCAGTGTACATTCAAGAAATGTACATCAAAACATATACATTTTCATTGTATATACAAGAAATGTACATCAAAACATACACATTTTCAGTGTACATTCAAGAAATTAATATCAAATCATACACATTTTCAGTATACATTCAAGAAATATACATGAAAACATATACATTTTCATTGTACATTCAAGAAATGTATATCAAAACATACACACTTTCAGTGTACATTCAAGAAATGTACATCAAAACATACACATTTTCATTGTATATACAAGAAATGTACATCAAAACATACACATTTTCATTGTATATACAAGAAATATACATCAAAACATACACATTTTCAGTGTACATTCAAGAAACGTACATCAAAACATATACATTTTCATTGTATATACAAGAAATGGACATCAAAACATACACATTTTCAGTGTACATTCAAGAAATGTACATGAAAACATATACATCTTCATTGTACATTCAAGAAATGTATATCAAAACATACACATTTTCAGATTACATTCAAGAAATGTACATCAGAACATACACATTTTCATTGTACATTCAAGAAATGTACATCAAAGCATACACATTTTCATTGTACATTCAAGAAATGTACATCAAAACATAAACATTTTCATTGTGCATTCAAGGAATGTACATCAAAACATACACATTTTCATTGTACATTCAAGAGATGTACATCAAAACACACACATTTTCAGTGTACATTCAAGAAATGTATATCAAAACATACACATTTTCAGTGTACATTCAAGAAATGTACATCAAAACATACAAATTTTCATTGTATATACAAGAAATTTACATCAAAACATACACATTTTCATTGTATATACAAGAAATGTACATCAAAACATACACATTTTCATTGTATATACAAGAAATGTACATCAAAACATACACATTTTCATTGTACATTAAAGAAATGTACATCAATACCTACACATTTGCATTGTACATTCAAGAAGTGTACATCAAAACATACACATTTTCATTGTACACTCAAAAAATGTACATCAAAACATACACATTTTCATTGTACACTAAAGAAATGTACATCAAAACATACACATTTTCAGTGTACATTCAAGATATGTACATCAAAACATACACATTTTCCTTGTACATTCAAGAAATGTAGATCAAAACATACACATTTTCATTGTACATTCAAGAAATGTACATCAAAACATACACAATTTCATTGTACACTCAAGAAATGTACATCAAAACATACACATTTTCATTGTACACTCAAGAAATGTACATCAAAACATACACTTTCTCATTGTACATTCAAGAAATGTATATCAAAACATACACATTTTCATTGTACATTCAAGTAATGTACATCAAAACATACACATTTTCAGTGTACATTCAAGAAATGTATAACCAAAAATACACATTTTCAGTGTACATTCAAGAAATGTACATCAAAACAAACACATTTTCCTTGTACACTAAAGAAATGTACATCAAAACATACACATTTTCATTGTACATTCAAGAAATATACATCAAAACATACACATTTTCATTGTACATTCAAGAAATGTACATCAAAACATACACATTTTCATTGTACACTCAAGAAATGTACATCAAAACATACACATTTTCATTGTACATTCAAGGAATGTACATCAAAACATACACATTTTCATTGTATATACCAGAAATGTACATCAAAACATACACATTTTCATTGTATATACAAGAAATATACATCAAAACATACACATTTTCATTGTACATTCAAGAAATGTACATCAAAACATACACATTTTCATTGTACACTCAAGAAATGTACATCAAAACATACACATTTTCATTGTACATTCAAGAAATGTACATCAAAACATACACATTTTCATTGTACACTCAAGAAATGTATATCAAAACATTTACAGTTTCAGTGTACATTCAAGAAATGTACATCAAAACAAACACATTTTCATTGTACATTCAAAGAATGTACATCAAAACATACACATTTTCATTGTACATTCAAGAAATGTACATCAAAACACACACATTTTCAGTGTACATTTAAGAAATGTATATCAAAGCATACACATTTTCAGTGTACATTCAAGAAATGTACATCAAAACCTACAAATTTTCATTGTATATACAAGAAATGTACATCAAAACATACACATTTTCATTGTACATTAAAGAAATGTACATCAAAACCTACACATTTTCAGTGTACATTCAAGAAATGTACATCAAAACATACACATTTTCAATGTACACTCAAGAAATGTACATCAAAACATACACATTTTCAGTGTACATTCAAGAAATGTACATCAAAACATACACATTTTCATTGTATATACCAGAAATGTACATCAAAACATACACATTTTCATTGTATATACAAGAAATGTACATCAAAACATACACATTTTCAGTGTACATTCTAGAAATGTACATGAAAACATATGCATTTTCATTGTACATTCAAGAAATGTATATCAAAACATACACATTTTCAGATTACATTCAAGAAATGTACATCAAAACATACACATTTTCATTGTATACACAAGAAATGTACATCAAAACATACACATTTTCAGTGTACATTCAAGAAATGTACATCAAAACATATACATTTTCATTGTATATACAAGAAATGTACATCAAAACATACACATTTTCAGTGTACATTCAAGAAATGTATATCAAATCATACACATTTTCAGTATACATTCAAGAAATATACATGAAAACATATACATTTTCATTGTACATTCAAGAAATGTATATCAAAACATACACACTTTCAGTGTACATTCAAGAAATGTACATCAAAACATACACATTTTCATTGTATATCCAAGAAATGTACATCAAAACATACACATTTTCATTGTACACTAAAGAAATGTACATCAAAACATACACATTTTCATTGTACATTCAAGAAATGTACATCAAAACATACACATTTTCATTGTACACTCAAGAAATGTACATCAAAACATACACATTTTCATTGTACATTCAAGAAATGTACATCAAAACATACACATTTTCATTGTATATACCAGAAATGTACATCAAAACATACACATTTTCATTGTATATACAAGAAATATACATCAAAACATACACATTTTCAGTGTACATTCAAGAAACGTACATCAAAACATATACATTTTCAGTGTATATACAAGAAATGGACATCAAAACATACACATTTTCAGTGTACATTCAAGAAATGTACATGAAAACATATACATCTTCATTGTACATTCAAGAAATGTATATCAAAACATACACATTTTCAGATTACATTCAAGAAATGTACATCAGAACATACACATTTTCATTGTACATTCAAGAAATGTACATCAAAGCATACACATTTTCATTGTACATTCAAGAAATGTACATCAAAACATAAACATTTTCATTGTGCATTCAAGGAATGTACATCAAAAGATACACATTTTCATTGTACATTCAAGAGATGTACATCAAAACACACACATTTTCAGTGTGCATTCAAGAAATGTATATCAAAACATACACATTTTCAGTGTACATTCAAGAAATGTACATCAAAACATACAAATTTTCATTGTATATACAAGAAATGTACATCAAAACATCACATTTTCATTGTACATTAAAGAAATGTACATCAAAACCTACACATTTTCAGTGTACATTCAATAAATGTACTTCAAAACATACACATTTCCACTGTACACTCAAGAAATGTACATCAAAACATACACATTTTCAGTGTACATTCAAGAAATGTACATCAAAACATACACATTTTCATTGTATATACCAGAAATGTACATCAAAACATACACATTTTCATTGTATATACAAGAAATGTACATCAAAACATACATATTTTCAGTGTACATTCAAGAAATGTACATGAAAACATATACATTTTCATTGTACATTCAAGAAATGTATATCAAAACATACACATTTTCAGATTACATTCAAGAAATGTACATCAAAACATACACATTTTCGTTGTATATTCAATAAATGTACATCAAAACATACACATCTTCATTGTACACTAAAGAAATGTACATCAAAACATACGCACTTTCAGTGTACATTCAAGAAATGTACATCAAAAAATACACATTTTTATTGTACATTCAAGAAATGTACATCAAAACATACACATTTTCATTGTACATTCAAGAAATGTACATCAAAACATACACATTTTCATTGTACACTCAAGAAATGTACATCAAAACATACACATTTTCATTGTACACTCAAGAAATGTACATCAAAACATACACATTTTCATTGTACATTCAAGAAATGTACATCAAAACATACACATTTTCATTGTACATTCAAGAAATGTATATCAAAACATACACATTTTCATTGTACATTCAAGAAATGTACATCAAAACACACACATTTTCAGTGTACATTCAAGAAATGTACATCAAAACATACAAATTTTCATTGTATATACAAGAAATGTACATCAAAAGATACACATTTTCATTGTACATTAAAGAAATGTACATCAAAACCTACACATTTTCAGTGTACATTCAAGAAATGTACATCAAAACATACACATCTTCATTGTACACTAAAGAAATGTACATAAAAAACTACACATTTTCATTGTACACTAAAGAAATGTACATCAAAAACTACACATTTTCAGTGTACATTCAAGAAATGTACATCAAAACATACACATTTTCATTGTACACTCAAGAAATGTACATCAAAACATACACATTTTCAGTGTACATTCAAGAAATGTACATCAAAACATACACATTTTCATTGTATATACCATAAATGTACATCAAAACATACACATTTTCATTGTATATACAAGAAATGTACATCAAAACATACACATTTTCAGTGTACATTCAAGAAATGTACATCAAAACATATACATTTTCATTGTATATACAAGAAATGTACATCAAAACATACACATTTTCAGTGTACATTCAAGAAATGTACATGAAAACATATACATTTTCATTGTACATTCAAGAAATGTATATCAAAACATACACATTTTCAGATTACATTCAAGAAATGTACATCAAATTATACACACTTCGTTGTATATTCAAGAAATGTACATCAAAACATACACATCTTCATTGTACACTAAAGAAATGTACATCAAAACATACACACTTTCAGTGTACATTCAAGAAATGTACATCAAAAAATACACATTTTCATTGTACATTCAAGAAATGTACATCAAAACATACACATTTTCGTTGTACATTCAAGAAATGTACATCAAAACATACACATTTTCATTGTACACTCAAGAAATGTATATCAAAACATACACATTTTCATTGTACACTCAAGAAATGTACATCAAAACATACATATTTTCATTGTGCATTCAAGAAATGTATATGAAAACATACACATTTTCATTGTACATTCAAGGAATGTACATCAAAACATACACATTTTCATTGTACATTAAAGAAATGTACATCAAAACATACACACTTTCATTGTACATTCAAGGAATGTACATCAAAACATACACATTTTCATTGTACATTCAAGAAATGTACATCAAAACACACACATTTTCATTGTACACTCAAGAATTGTACATCAAAACATACACATTTTGAGTGTACATTCAAGAGATATACATCAAAACATGCACATTTTCATTGTATATACCAGAGATGTACATCAAAACATACACATTTTCATTGTATATACAAGAAATATATATCTAAAGATACACATTTTCAGTGTACATTCAAGAAATGTACATCAAAACATACACATTTTCAGTGTACATTAAAGAAATGTACATCAAAACATACAAATTTTCATTGTATATACAAGAAATGTACATCAAAACATACACATTTTCATTGTATATACAAGAAATGTACATCAAAACATACACATTTTCAGTGTACATTCAAGAAATGTAAATCAAGACATACACATTTTCATTGTACACTCAAGAAATGTACAACAAAACATACACATCTTCATTGTACACTAAAGAAATGTACATCAAAACATACACATTTTGACTGCACATTCTAGAAATATACATCAAAACATACACATTTTCAGTGCATATACCAGAAATGCACATCAAAACATACACATTTTCATTGTACATTCAAGAACTGTACATCAAAACATACACATTTTCAGTGTACATTCAAGAAATGTACATCAAAACATACACATTTTCAGTGTACATTCAAGAAATGTACATCAAAACATACACATTTTCATTGTATATACAAGAAATGTACATCAAAACATACACATTTTCATTGTATACACAAGAAATGTACATCAAAACATACACATTTTCAGTGTACATTCAAGAAATGTACATCAAGACATACACATTTTCATTGTACATTCAAGAAATGTACATCAAAACATACACATTTTCATTGTACACTCAAGAAATGTACATCAAAACATACACATTTTCAGTGTACATTCAAGAAATGTATATCAAAACATACACATTTTCATTGTACATTCAAGAAATGTACATCAAAACATACACATTTTCATTGTACATTCAAGAAATGTACATCAAAACATACACATTTTCATTGTACATTCAAGAAATATACATCAAAACACACACATTTTCAGTGTACATTCAAGAAATGTATATCAAAACATACACATTTTCAGTGTACATTCAAGAAATGTACATCAAAACATATAAATTTTCATTGTATATACAAGAAATTTACATCAAAACATACACATTTTCATTGTATATACAAGAAATGTACATCAAAACATACACATTTTCATTGTATATACAAGAAATGTACATCAAAACATACACATTTTCATTGTACATTAAAGAAATGTACATCAAAACCTACACATTTTCAGTGTACATTCAAGAAATGTACATCAAAACATACACATTTTCATTGTACACTCAAAAAATGTCCATCAAAACATACACATTTTCATTGTACACTAAAGAAATGTACATCAAAACATACACATTTTCAGTGTACATTCAAGAAATGTACATCAAAACATACACATTTTCATTGTACTTTCAAGAAATGTAGATCAAAACATACACATTTTCATTGTACATTCAAGAAATGTACATCAAAACATACACAATTTCATTGTACACTCAAGAAATGTACATCAAAACATACACATTTTCATTGTACATTCAAGAAATGTACATCAAAACATACACAATTTCATTGTACACTCAAGAAATGTACATCAAAACATACACATTTTCATTGTACACTCAAGAAATGTACATCAAAACATACACTTTTTCATTGTACATTCAAGAAATGTATATCAAAACATACACATTTTCAGTGTACATTCAGGAAATGTATAACCAAAAATACACATTTTCAGTGTACATTCAAGAAATGTACATCAAAACAAACACATTTTCCTTGTACACTAAAGAAATGTACATCAAAACATACACATTTTCATTGTACATTCAAGAAATATACATCAAAACATACACATTTTCATTGTACATTCAAGAAATGTACATCAAAACATACACATTTTCATTGTACACTCAAGAAATGTACATCAAAACATACACATTTTCATTGTACATTCAAGAAATGTACATCAAAACATACACATTTTCATTGTACACTCAAGAAATGTATATCAAAACATACACAGTTTCAGTGTACATTCAAGAAATGTACATGAAAACAAACACATTTTCATTGTACATTCAAAGAATGTACATCAAAACATACAAATTTTCATTGTACATTCAAGAAATGTACGTCAAAACACACACATTTTCAGTGTACATTCAAGAAATGTATATCAAAGCATACACATTTTCAGTGTACATTCAAGAAATGTACATCAAAACCTACAAATTTTCATTGGATATACAAGAAATGTACATCAAAACATACACATTTTCATTGTACATTAAAGAAATGTACATCAAAACCTACACATTTTCAGTGTACATTCAAGAAGTGTACATCAAAACATACACATTTTCATTGTACACTCAAAAAATGTACATCAAAACATACACATTTTCATTGTACACTAAAGAAATGTACATCAAAACATACACATTTTCAGTGTACATTCAAGATATGTACATCAAAACATACACATTTTCATTGTACATTCAAGAAATGTAGATCAAAACATACACATTTTCATTGTACATTCAAGAAATGTACATCAAAACATACACAATTTCATTGTACACTCAAGAAATGTACATCAAAACATACACATTTTCATTGTACACTCAAGAAATGTACATCAAAACATACACTTTTTCATTGTACATTCAAGAAATGTATATCAAAACATACACATTTTCATTGTACATTCAAGTAATGTACATCAAAACATACACATTTTCAGTGTACATTCAAGAAATGTATAACCAAAAATACACATTTTCAGTGTACATTCAAGAAATGTACATCAAAACAAACACATTTTCCTTGTACACTAAAGAAATGTACATCAAAACATACACATTTTCATTGTACATTCAAGAAATATACATCAAAACATACACATCTTCGTTGTACATTCAAGAAATGTACATCAAAACATACACATTTTCATTGTACACTCAAGAAATGTAAATCAAGACATACACATTTTCATTGTACATTCAAGAAATGTACATCAAAACATACACATTTTCATTGTACACTCAAGAAATGTACAACAAAACATACACATCTTCATTGTACACTAAAGAAATGTACATCAAAACATACACATTTTGACTGCACATTCTAGAAATATACATCAAAACATACACATTTTCAGTGCATATACCAGAAATGCACATCAAAACATACACATTTTCATTGTACATTCAAGAACTGTACATCAAAACATACACATTTTCAGTGTACATTCAAGAAATGTACATCAAAACATACACATTTTCAGTGTACATTCAAGAAATGTACATCAAAACATACACATTTTCATTGTATATACAAGAAATGTACATCAAAACATACACATTTTCATTGTATATACAAGAAATGTACATCAAAACATACACATTTTCAGTGTACATTCAAGAAATGTACATCAAGACATACACATTTTCATTGTACATTCAAGAAATGTACATCAAAACATACACATTTTCATTGTACACTCAAGAAATGTACATCAAAACATACACATTTTCAGTGTACATTCAAGAAATGTATATCAAAACATACACATTTTCATTGTACATTCAAGAAATGTACATCAAAACATACACATTTTCATTGTACATTCAAGAAATGTACATCAAAACATACACATTTTCATTGTACATTCAAGAAATATACATCAAAACACACACATTTTCAGTGTACATTCAAGAAATGTATATCAAAACATACACATTTTCAGTGTACATTCAAGAAATGTACATCAAAACATATAAATTTTCATTGTATATACAAGAAATTTACATCAAAACATACACATTTTCATTGTATATACAAGAAATGTGCATCAAAACATACACATTTTCATTGTATATACAAGAAATGTACATCAAAACATACACATTTTCATTGTACATTAAAGAAATGTACATCAAAACCTACACATTTTCAGTGTACATTCAAGAAATGTACATCAAAACATACACATTTTCATTGTACACTCAAAAAATGTCCATCAAAACATACACATTTTCATTGTACACTAAAGAAATGTACATCAAAACATACACATTTTCAGTGTACATTCAAGAAATGTACATCAAAACATACACATTTTCATTGTACATTCAAGAAATGTAGATCAAAACATACACATTTTCATTGTACATTCAAGAAATGTACATCAAAACATACACAATTTCATTGTACACTCAAGAAATGTACATCAAAACATACACATTTTCATTGTACATTCAAGAAATGTACATCAAAACATACACAATTTCATTGTACACTCAAGAAATGTACATCAAAACATACACATTTTCATTGTACACTCAAGAAATGTACATCAAAACATACACTTTTTCATTGTACATTCAAGAAATGTATATCAAAACATACACATTTTCAGTGTACATTCAGGAAATGTATAACCAAAAATACACATTTTCAGTGTACATTCAAGAACTGTACATCAAAACAAACACATTTTCCTTGTACACTAAAGAAATGTACATCAAAACATACACATTTTCATTGTACATTCAAGAAATATACATCAAAACATACACATTTTCATTGTACATTCAAGAAATGTACATCAAAACATACACATTTTCATTGTACACTCAAGAAATGTACATCAAAACATACACATTTTCATTGTACATTCAAGAAATGTACATCAAAACATACACATTTTCATTGTACACTCAAGAAATGTATATCAAAACATACACAGTTTCAGTGTACATTCAAGAAATGTACATCAAAACAAACACATTTTCATTGTACATTCAAAGAATGTACATCAAAACATACAAATTTTCATTGTACATTCAAGAAATGTACGTCAAAACACACACATTTTCAGTGTACATTCAAGAAATGTATATCAAAGCATACACATTTTCAGTGTACATTCAAGAAATGTACATCAAAACCTACAAATTTTCATTGGATATACAAGAAATGTACATCAAAACATACACATTTTCATTGTACATTAAAGAAATGTACATCAAAACCTACACATTTTCAGTGTAATTTAAGAAATGTACATCAAAACATACACATTTTCATTGTACACTCAAGAAATGTACATCAAAACATACACATTTTCAGTGTACATTCAAGAAATGTACATCAAAACATACACATTTTCATTGTATATACCAGAAATGTACATCAAAACATACACATTTTCATTGTATATACAAGAAATGTACATCAAAACATACACATTTTCAGTGTACATTCTAGAAATGTACATGAAAACATATGCATTTTCATTGTACATTCAAGAAATGTATATCAAAACATACACATTTTCAGATTACATTCAAGAAATGTACATCAAAACATACACATTTTCATTGTATATACAAGAAATGTACATCAAAACATACACATTTTCAGTGTACATTCAAGAAATGAACATCAAAACATATACATTTTCATTGTATATACAAGAAATGTACATCAAAACATACACATTTTCAGTGTACATTCAAGAAATTAATATCAAATCATACACATTTTCAGTATACATTCAAGAAATATACATGAAAACATATACATTTTCATTGTACATTCAAGAAATGTATATCAAAACATACACACTTTCAGTGTACATTCAAGAAATGTACATCAAAACATACACATTTTCATTGTATATACAAGAAATGTACATCAAAACATACACATTTTCATTGTACACTAAAGAAATGTACATCAAAACATACACATTTTCATTGTACATTCAAGAAATGTACATCAAAACATACACATTTTCATTGTACACTCAAGAAATGTACATCAAAACATACACATTTTCATTGTACATTCAAGGAATGTACATCAAATCATACACATTTTCATAGTATATACCAGAAATGTACATCAAAACATACACATTTTCATTGTATATACAAGAAATATACATCAAAACATACACATTTTCAGTGTACATTCAAGAAACGTACATCAAAACATATACATTTTCATTGTATATACAAGAAATGGACATCAAAACATACACATTTTCAGTGTACATTCAAGAAATGTACATGAAAACATATACATCTTCATTGTACATTCAAGAAATGTATATCAAAACATACACATTTTCAGATTACATTCAAGAAATGTACATCAGAACATACACATTTTCATTGTACATTCAAGAAATGTACATCAAAGCATACACATTTTCATTGTACATTCAAGAGATGTACATCAAAACATAAACATTTTCATTGTGCATTCAAGGAATGTACATCAAAACATACACATTTTCATTGTACATTCAAGAGATGTACATCAAAACACACACATTTTCAGTGTACATTCAAGAAATGTATATCAAAACATACACATTTTCAGTGTACATTCAAGAAATGTACATCAAAACATACAAATTTTCATTGTATATACAAGAAATTTACATCAAAACATACACATTTTCATTGTATATACAAGAAATGTACATCAAAACATACACATTTTCATTGTATATACAAGAAATGTACATCAAAACATACACATTTTCATTGTACATTAAAGAAATGTACATCAATACCTACACATTTGCAGTGTACATTCGAGAAGTGTACATCAAAACATACACATTTTCATTGTACACTCAAAAAATGTACATCAAAACATACACATTTTCATTGTACACTAAAGAAATGTACATCAAAACATACACATTTTCAGTGTACATTCAAGATATGTACATCAAAACATACACATTTTCATTGTACATTCAAGAAATGTAGATCAAAACATACACATTTTCATTGTACATTCAAGAAATGTACATCAAAACATACACAATTTCATTGTACACTCAAGAAATGTACATCAAAACATACACATTTTCATTGTACACTCAAGAAATGTACATCAAAACATACACTTTTTCATTGTACATTCAAGAAATGTATATCAAAACATACACATTTTCATTGTACATTCAAGTAATGTACATCAAAACATACACATTTTCAGTGTACATTCAAGAAATGTATAACCAAAAATACACATTTTCAGTGTACATTCAAGAAATGTACATCAAAACAAACACATTTTCCTTGTACACTAAAGAAATGTACATCAAAACATACACATTTTCATTGTACATTCAAGAAATATACATCAAAACATACACATCTTCATTGTACATTCAAGAAATGTACATCAAAACATACACATTTTCATTGTACACTCAAGAAATGTACATCAAAACATACACATTTTCATTGTACATTCAAGGAATGTACATCAAAACATACACATTTTCATTGTATATACCAGAAATGTACATCAAAACATACACATTTTCATTGTATATACAAGAAATATACATCAAAACATACACATTTTCATTGTACATTCAAGAAATGTACATCAAAACATACACATTTTCATTGTACACTCAAGAAATGTACATCAAAACATACACATTTTCATTGTACATTCAAGAAATGTACATCAAAACATACACATTTTCATTGTACACTCAAGAAATGTATATCAAAACATTTACAGTTTCAGTGTACATTCAAGAAATGTACATCAAAACAAACACATTTTCATTGTACATTCAAAGAATGTACATCAAAACATACACATTTTCATTGTACATTCAAGAAATGTACATCAAAACACACACATTTTCAGTGTACATTCAAGAAATGTATATCAAAGCATACACATTTTCAGTGTACATTCAAGAAATGTACATCAAAACCTACAAATTTTCATTGTATATACAAGAAATGTACATCAAAACATACACATTTTCATTGTACATTAAAGAAATGTACATCAAAACCTACACATTTTCAGTGTACATTCAAGAAATGTACATCAAAACATACACATTTTCAATGTACACTCAAGAAATGTACATCAAAACATACACATTTTCAGTGTACATTCAAGAAATGTACATCAAAACATACACATTTTCATTGTATATACCAGAAATGTACATCAAAACATACACATTTTCATTGTATATACAAGAAATGTACATCAAAACATACACATTTTCAGTGCACATTCTAGAAATGTACATGAAAACATATGCATTTTCATTGTACATTCAAGAAATGTATATCAAAACATACACATTTTCAGATTACATTCAAGAAATGTACATCAAAACATACACATTTTCATTGTACATTCAAGAAATGTACATCAAAACATACACATTTTCAGTGTACATTCAAGAAATGTACATCAAAACAGATACATTTTCATTGTATATACAAGAAATGTACATCAAAACATACACATTTTCAGTGTACATTCAAGAAATGTATATCAAATCATACACATTTTCAGTATACATTCAAGAAATATACATGAAAACATATACATTTTCATTGTACATTCAAGAAATGTATATCAAAACATACACACTTTCAGTGTACATTCAAGAAATGTACATCAAAACATACACATTTTCATTGTATATCCAAGAAATGTACATCAAAACATACACATTTTCATTGTACACTAAAGAAATGTACATCAAAACATACACATTTTCATTGTACATTCAAGAAATGTACATCAAAACATACACATTTTCATTGTACACTCAAGAAATGTACATCAAAACATACACATTTTCATTGTACATTCAAGAAATGTACATCTAAACATACACATTTTCATTGTACATTCAAGAAATGTACATCAAAACATACACATTTTCATTGTACACTCAAGAAATGTACATCAAAACATACACATTTTCAGTGTACATTCAAGAAATGTACATCAAAACATATACATTTTCAGTGTATATACAAGAAATGGACATCAAAACATACACATTTTCAGTGTACATTCAAGAAATGTACATGAAAACATATACATCTTCATTGTACATTCAAGAAATGTATATCAAAACATACACATTTTCAGATTACATTCAAGAAATGTACATCAGAACATACACATTTTCATTGTACATTCAAGAAATGTACATCAAAGCATACACATTTTCATTGTACATTCAAGAAATGTACATCAAAACATAAACATTTTCATTGTGCATTCAAGGAATGTACATCAAAACATACACATTTTCATTGTACATTCAAGAGATGTACATCAAAACACACACATTTTCAGTGTGCATTCAAGAAATGTATATCAAAACATACACATTTTCAGTGTACATTCAAGAAATGTACATCAAAACATACAAATTTTCATTGTATATACAAGAAATGTACATCAAAACATACACATTTTCATTGTACATTAAAGAAATGTACATCAAAACCTACACATTTTCAGTGTACATTCAATAAATGTACTTCAAAACATACACATTTTCATTGTACACTCAAGAAATGTACATCAAAACATACACATTTTCAGTGTACATTCAAGAAATGTACATCAAAACATACACATTTTCATTGTATATACCAGAAATGTACATCAAAACATACACATTTTCATTGTATATACAAGAAATGTACATCAAAACATACATATTTTCAGTGTACATTCAAGAAATGTACATGAAAACATATACATTTTCATTGTACATTTAAGAAATGTATATCAAAACATACACATTTTCAGATTACATTCAAGAAATGTACATCAAAACATACACATTTTCGTTGTATATTCAATAAATGTACATCAAAACATACACATCTTCATTGTACACTAAAGAAATGTACATCAAAACATACACACTTTCAGTGTACATTCAAGAAATGTACATCAAAAAATACACATTTTTATTGTACATTCAAGAAATGTACATCAAAACATACACATTTTCATTGTACATTCAAGAAATGTACATCAAAACATACACATTTTCATTGTACACTCAAGAAATGTACATCAAAACATACACATTTTCATTGTACACTCAAGAAATGTACATCAAAACATACACATTTTCATTGTACATTCAAGAAATGTACATCAAAACATACACATTTTCATTGTACATTCAAGAAATGTATATCAAAACATACACATTTTCATTGTACATTCAGGAAATGTACATCAAAACATACACATTTTCATTGTACATTCAAGAAATGTACATCAAAACATACACATTTTCATTGTACATTCAAGGAATGTACATCAAAACATACACATTTTCATTGTACATTCAAGAAATGTACATCAACACACACACATTTTCAGTGTACATTCAAGAAATGTATATCAAAACATACACATTTTCAGTGTACATTCAAGAAATGTACATCAAAACATACAAATTTTCATTGTATATACAAGAAATGTACATCAAAACATACAGATTTTCATTGTACATTAAAGAAATGTACATCAAAACCTACACATTTTCAGTGTACATTCAAGAAATGTACATCAAAACATACACATTTTCATTGTACACTCAAAAAATGTGCATCAAAACATACACATTTTCAGTGTACATTCAAAAAATGTACATCAAAACATACACATTTTCATTGTATATACCAGAAATGTACATCAAAACATACACATTTTCATTGTATATACAAGAAATATACATCAAAACATACACATTTTCAGTGTACATTCAAGAAATGTACATCAAAACATATACATTTTCATTGTATATACAAGAAATGTACAACAAAACATACACATTTTCAGTGTACATTCAAGAAATGTACATGAAAACATATACATCTTCATTGTACATTCAAGAAATGTATATCAAAACATACACATTTTCAGATTACATTCAAGAAATGTACATCAAAACATACACATTTTCATTGTACATTCAAGAAATGTACATCAAAACATACACATTTTCATTGTACATTCAAGAAATGTACATCAAAACATAAACATTTTCATTGTACATTCAAGGAATGTACATCAAAACATACTCATTTTCATTGTACATTCAAAGAAATTTACATCAAAACACACACATTTTCAGTGTACATTCAAGAAATGATCATCAAAACATACAAATTTTCATTGTATATACAAGAAATGTACATCAAAAGATACACATTTTCATTGTACATTAAAGTGAGTGAGTGAGTGTGAGTGAGTGAGTATTGTTTAAGGGCCCATCGACAACTAGGTCATTAGGGCCCTAAGTTCACAGAATAAAAACAAGCCAACAATAAAACCTCACCCTAAAAAGCTAAAAGGTGAAAGTTAAAATAACTTAAAAAAGGTTAAAAGGTCTAAAACCGAGAGCTAAAACAGTTAAAAGTTAAACAACTGGTAAAAACGTAGACTTATAAAACTTAAAACTGATAAAATCTTTAAAAGGTAAAAACCAGAATAACATCCAAAGTAAAAACAACTAAAAGTCAATATCCGCCAATATAAAAGCACCTTACACTTGCTTGCAAAAATCAATCTTGGCAACAAACCGCAGTGCTGTATTGACAGCTACTGCGTCGTTGCCTAAAACAGAGCACAGTGTAAGGCCCAGGCCTAGGGACTGACGCTCATGACCGTATTGCGGACAATCAAGAAGGACATGTGCGACGGAGAGTGGAACATTGCACGTCGCACAGACAGGCTCCGGATCACCACGCAAAAGATGTCCATGCGTGGCTCGAGTGTGGCCTATCCTCAGGCGGGTTAAAATCACTTCCTCACGCCTGGAATTCCTGCAGCTGGTCTGCCAGGGTTGTACAGTGTCCTTTATTGTCCGTAACTGAGTGCCAGCTAACGCTTCCCAAGATTGCTGCCAGTGGGTAAATAGATGGCGGCGAAAGTATTTCTGCACATCTACATAGGGTAGCGCACGGGTGGAGTATTCCGGGAGGCGGCATGCAGACTTTGCAGCCGCATCCGCCGCCTCGTTGCCCGGTATACCCACATGGCCTGGGATCCACGTAAAAACAAACTGGTATCCGCGAGACAGTAGTTGCGAGATCAACGTCTGAATTTTAATAATCAATGCCGAGGTGCCGATAAACTGTTGCAGGGCCTGGAGGGTGCTAAAAGAGTCGGAACAGATAATAAAACTTCCAGGACCTGAACTGGAGATAAAAAGCAGGAAATAAAATATGGCAAACAGCTCGGCGGTAAATACTGAACTGGCGTCTGGAAGGCGGTACTTGCGAACGTCGCCATGGTATACAAAAGCGGAACCCGTCGCACTACCCATCCGTGAGCCATCAGTAAATACCGGAGTATGAGTCCGGTATCGGCCCAGAACTGCGGTGAAAAGTTGGTGAAACACCGAGTGAGGGGTAGCTAACTTCGCACTGCTCGACAGCTCCAGGTCAAAGCGTGCACGCTGGAGCTGCCATGGAGGGTATCGGCCATGCGAATGCCGCTCTACGGCTGGCAAGCGTAGATCGTGTGCGGTCAGAAGTTCTCGAAACCTGATGCCGCTTGGACGGGAGATAGTTGTATTCCGCGTATAACGGTACACTAGGTCTGGACGCAATACAGGTGGAAACGAAGGATGACCTGGATGAGCGGCCAACCTTGCCACGTAGGAACATAGTAACAACGAGCGTCGGGCAGACAGTGGGGGTTCGCCAGAATCAGCATACAGACAGTCCACTCTACTTGTACGGAAAGCCCCAGTAGCGAGACGGATACCAGTGTGATGTATTGTATCTAAAAGGCGGAGTTTAGAGGCGGATGCGGAGCCATAGATAAAACAGCCGTAGTCTAATTTGGACCGGACCAGTGAACGATACAACCTCAACATGACCGTGCGATCGCCGCCCCAAGATACCCCAGATAAAACCCGGAGCACCCGAAGCGAACGATCGCAGGAAGCACGCAGATAACGAATATGGTGCTCCCATGTAAGTTTGGTGTCGAGGTGTAAGCCCAAGAATTTCAGGTGCGGAACAAATGGAAGACGCGTGCCACGCAAATAAAGATCAGGGGCCGGGTGTACGCCACGAAGTCGATGGAAGTGGACACATTGTGTTTTCGTAGGGGAGAACTGAAAGCCGGTGCGAAATGCCCACTCGGCGATGGATGTTATAGCTAGCTGCAGTTGACGCTCGATGTGCTCTAAACTATGAGAGCGATAGTATATCGCAAAGTCGTCAACATACAGTGACATTGGTATTCCCCTACGAACAACACTGGCAATGCCGTTGATGGCCACGGCGAAAAGTGTTACACTCAGAATCGACCCCTGGGGTACACCATTCTCCTGGATTCGTTCTTGTGAAAGCGTATGGCCAATGCGGACACGAAATCGGCGAAGTTGTAAAAAATTAAGAACAAAGAGAGCTAGATGGTCACGTAAATCGTAGTCGTGTAAACTACGGAGGATACCATAGCGCCATGTAGTGTCGTAGGCCTTCTGCAGGTCGAAGAACACCCCCACGACATGCTGCTTCATGAGAAAGGCATTCTGGATGTAGGCCTCCATGCGAGTAAGGTTATCGACACTCGAGCGATGACGACGAAAGCCGCACTGAACGTTGCTCAGCAGGTTATTCGTCTCTAGCCACCACACTAAGCGAGTGTTAATCATTCGTTCCATGGTCTTACAAACGACACTCGTCAGGCAGATAGGACGGTAGCTAGAGGGAAGTGTCCGGTCCTTCCCCGGCCGAGGGATAGGGATGACAGTACCCTCGCGCCAGGAAGAAGGGAAAACCTGCTGAAGCCAGATGCGGTTGTACATGTTCAGCAGGAAGGTCAACGCCTCAGGTGGAAGATGAAGCAGCATTTGTCGGTGAATGTCATCAGGCCCAGGAGAAGAGTCCTTCGCGAGAGACAAAGCATGGGCTAGCTCCGCCTCCGTAAAATGAGCGTTGTACGGTTCACTAGAGTCACTTTTAAAATTGAGGACTACCCGCTCCGCAGATTCCTTGACGGGTAAAAAGGTAGTGTGGTAGCTTTGGGTTTGGCTATCAGCAGCGAAAGCGTCTGCGAGGGCGTCGGCGATATCCTGCTCGTGGGTGTAAGAGCGTCCCTGCACGGCAAGACCGGGTATTATCGTCCGGCGACACTTGCCGTACATACGCCGAACCGCAGTCCACACCCTTTGTGTTGGAGTGCGTCGAGAGGTGGAAGAGACGTAAGTTACCCAGGATGTGCGTTTTGCACTGCGGAGTACAAAACGCGCCCGGGCACGCACTCGCTTAAAGGTAATAAAGTTCTCTTCCGTAGGATGTGCACTGAAAACTCGCAAGGCCCGTTTGCGGGCTTTAACAGCCAAACGACATTCCTCGGACCACCAAGGCACAGGAAGATGACGAGGTGTAGTAGAACCGCGAGGAATGCTGGAATTTGCTGCAAGCAGGACAGAACATGTAAAATACTCCACCATGTTGTCGATGGTGGTAAAACCATCGTCGGTAAGGTGAATGAGGGAACGAAATTTCCCCCAGTCAGCCTTGGAAATAATCCAGTGAGGGTGTCGTGTTGGAATAGTATGGAAACCAGATATGTGAATGTTAATGGGAAAATGATCACTGCCAAAGAGGTCGGAGAGGACCGACCAATCAATGAGTGGTACCAATGACGGGCTACAGAAGCTAACGTCTAAGGCGGAGTACGTACCATAGGCAGATGATAAAAAGGTAGGGGCACCAGTGTTCAACAAAAGGAGGCCGGACATATCGCAAACGTCTCCTACAAGGCATCCGCGAGCATCGTCAGTGTCGGAGCCCCATGAAGAGTGTTTGGCATTCAGATCACCAAGGAAGATAAAGGGTGGCGGAATCTGAGCCAAAAGAGCTCGAAGGTCGTTCTCGTGTACAACACTGACCGGTGGCAGATAGACATTGCAAATTGACAGACTTAAGCCCTGCAACTGGACACGCACAGCCACAGCTTGCAGCGGCGTGTTTAGCGGGATGCTTGTGGCAGAGATGGTATGCGCCACCAAAGTAGCAACTCCTCCGCTAGCTCGTCGATCAGCTGCAGAGTCATGCCTAAAAGCCGAAAAACCACGAAGATGTAATGCGTGATTAGGGTGCAAATGTGTTTCTTGTAGGCAGACGATTGATGGAGAGCGTTGCGCAACGAGATGCTGTATGTCCGGAACACGTGCCCGGAACCCATTAACATTCCACTGGATTATTTCCATGGTAAAGAAGAATTAGTGGTTCGTCTTCATCTTTTTCTTTTTCATCTTTACCTTAACCGACTTTGGACGGGGTAGGTTAATTTCGTCATCCCCTAGTGACTCCTCGGATGTACGGGAGTCTGAAGATCCCCTGCGGCTCGCGGAACGGGAGCGGGAGCGGGACTTCATTGATGACGTGTGGCTGCTGGCGCGAACATCAGGCCTAGAGGAATGGCTATCAACAGGCTGGCTACGACTTGTGGACGCCTTGTGTGCTGGTGTCTGCACGGCTGTAGATGTTGTAGCTTTTGCAGGTGTGGCACGAGACAGTGGAACAGTACTCGCTGGTAGGTCTGTCTGTGTGGAAGCATCTGATACAGGGACATGCTGTATCGCTACGGTGTTGACAGGAGCGCGTCGGGCAGCCAAGGCATAACCTGTGGTGGTTGCAGGTTGCAGCTGCTCAAAGCGACGACGCGCCTCTGGAAATGTAAGATGTTCTTTCACGCGTAGCTCCTGTATACATTTTTCATCCAGAAACTTCGCACACTGACGCGAGCTAGATGGATGACCGGCTCCACAGTTAACACAATGAGGGTCACGGGTACAAGCCGTGCCCTCATGAGGTGATAGGCCACAACGCTCACAAACGGCAGGATGGTTGCACGCGGTCTTAGTATGTCCGAACTTCTGACACTGAAAACAGCGCATAGGGTTCGGCACATATTGACGTACGGCGGCACGCTCGTACCCGCAGAAGATGTATTCTGGCAACTGTGTGCCCTTAAAAGTGAGGAAAACCGTACGTAATTCAATCACTTTACCATCCTGCTTTCTTGTCAGACGGTACGCTTGACACACACGCTGGTCGGAGAGGCAAGTAACAATCTCCTCGTTTGACAGACCGTCCAGACTGGATGTGGTGACAACTCCTCTGCATGAGTTTAGAGATTTATGTGGGGCTACCCGGATGGGGTAGGAGCCCAATAAAGTGGCTTTCAACAATTTCTGGCACTGGTCTGCGGTGGTCACTTCTACCAAAAGCGTACCGTCTCGTACTCGGGTGGCGTTTTTAACAAGGCCACAAATCCTGTCGAGTTCTTTTTTGATGTAAAAGGGGCTCAGATCCTTCATCGTTTTCCTTTCACTGGCCAAGGTCATGACTAAAAAACTGTCAAAATGGGAGGGTTTGCGCGGATGCATGTTGAAATCGGACCCCCATCCGGAACCGTCGGCGTCAGCCTGCCATCCGGGGGTCAAAGAAAAGAAAGACACCAAAATCTCCACGGTCTGTGCCGCCATGGAGACCCCTCCATGACTGACCTCAAGGCGTACTTCAGAGGAGCTACCAGTAGGGTATTTGGGGGGAAGCTGGGCCACTTTTTTATGGGCAAGATGGCCGCCATGCGTAATCTAAGCATTACTAGGTAAGGTGGTAGGGGAAGCAGGACGTTGTAGGCGTTTGAGGCTGACTCTAGGGATAATGTTTAAGGCCTATAGCAGTGCATGTATGTTTATGAGCGTCCATGGCAGTTGAGTATGTCATTCACTGTATCGATGCAAACCTCCTAACGCAAGAGATTTCTATCTTGATTGAATATGTTACCCCAACATGACGCCTCGCCCCACATAGTGGCGCTAACCTAACCTAACCTAGCCTAAGCCCCATACTTCTACTCGTCTAACCTATCCTAACCTAACCTAGCTCCCACTCTTTTTTACTTTGAACTTTCATAATTTAACATAACCTAAGCCCCATACTTCTACTCGTCTAACCTATCCTAACCTAACCTAGCCTAAGCCCCATACTTCTACTCGTCTAACCTATCCTAACCTAATCTAATCTAGCCTAAGCCCCATACTTCTACTCGTCTAACCTAACCTAACACCTCATCTAATGATTTATTCTTCATCCCTATTGCTCATCTAATCCTTACTCTTTTTACTATATGGTCTTTCATAATTTCACATAACCTAAGCCTCATATTCTAACCTAACCTAACGCTACTTAACCTAAGGGAGCGCAAACCTTCCTATTTATTAACCTGACTTAACCTAGCCTATCTCATCCCATTTTACACGAGCATTATATTCTTCTATAACCTATTCTGACCGTCGCAACATGCCGTTTCAAGCTTAGATATTTCACTTTCTTTTGGAGACGTTCCTCCAACAACTTTAGCTACCTTGAAGATATTATACCCCCCGACATGCAAACCCTAACGATTTCTGAACATTTCATGGTATGTTAGCGCTATTTTAGGAGTTGGTAAGTATTTTAGCCATTTTTGCGGTATTCTAGAGATTTTCAGGAATTTTTTGCAGCTTCATTGGTATTTTCTATGTTTTCACGTCGTTAGTATGGTTTAATGTTTTTAAGGGGTATATGGAGCCCTTTTTAGCGATTTGTTATGCTTTCATGACCACTTTCCATCCTTTTGTAAATGTATGATGTTCTCGTCTAGAGAATTGCTTACAGTCTTTCTAAGACTAACCTAACTTAACCACAAACCTCTTTGCAGACATTTCTTCAACGTTATTTAACATTATACAGGATTCTTTTTCTGCTTCCTCCGGCTCTTTTCGTAAACTAACATTAGAAGACGTTGTAACCTTGTTATTCAAATAGCTATTGTATCCGTCTTTGTACACTGTTCCAGTATGCTATACATGCCAACTTCATTTAACGATTCTCTTGCATAATTCTGTAGGTTCTAATGGTAACACGTCAAACGTTGCACACATTCCTTCTAAGACTATCCTAACCTAACCTATCCCACCACCACCACCACCACCACCACCACCACCACCACCACCACCCCCACCACCACCACCACCACCGCCACCACCACCACCATCATCATGACCAGCGCCACCAACGAGCACCACCACCACTACCACCGCAACCTCCACCACCACCACCACCACCACCACCACCACCACCGCCACCACCACCACCATCATCATGACCAGCGCCACCAACGAGCACCACCACCACTACCACCGCAACCTCCACCACCACCACCACCACCACCACTACCACCACCACCACCACCCCCACCACCACCACTATCGTCATGACCAGCGCCACCATAACGAGCACCACCACCACTACCACCGCAACCTCCACCTCCAACACCACCACCACCACCCTAACCTAACCCAACAAAAAAAAACATCTTCACCAGCAGCGCTATAACTTGCAAGACCACAAACATCTCCAGCACCAACACCTCCACCATCACCAGCGCCACAATAACCTACATCATCATCATCACCAGCGTAACCACATCCTGCACCACCGTCATATTCGCAACTATTGTATATAGTATGTTTGACATTTTCTCCATATCTAACCCGAGGTAGTCCCATGTTCTTTTGGAGTATTATTTACCGCTTTAGTCTGCTTTGATTTCTCTCCCTCCTTTATAGGGCTTTTAAACTTCCACTAGATCTCCTAACCATTGATGTTCAAGTTCTTGTTACAGCTACCTTTGCCCTCTGTCACAGAATTGTATACAACTGTATGACTCTTTTGCTTGGTTCTGTATGTTCTGGCGGTAACATCTCGAACACTACATGCAGTTTTCTAAGTGTAACCCCACCTACTATGATCTAACCTGCTTATTAAGTGTTCTTTGCAGCTTTATTCAACTTTGTTTTCCTAACCCTTTATAGATTTTTAAACTCATCACTAAAAGATGATCTATCCGAAGATGTTGAGGTACTTATAGCTCAATATTTTTAAGAGATATTCAGCAATACCTTTGATAGTATTTTAACACAATCTTCTGTTTATATAAAGTTAATGAGGGTATACTTACTTTAAGGTAGTAGGGTATACGCCTCTCCTCTTTTATCTGGGCTGGAGACCAGCACTAGAGTTAAAGTCTAGTGGCAGAGTTAACGCCCCTTTTATAATTTCTATTTTTATTCTTCATTCTTCGACAAGCATCATGGGAAGCACGGAGAAGCCAGGTGAGGATTTTTTTTTTTTTATTTTTTCTTCCTTCTTCGTCAGACATCATTGGAGGCGTGGAGGAGTCAGTTCATAAAATTTTCATTTTCTACAGGAGACGTAACGGAGAAAATAATTCTCTTGAGATCTAAGTTGCATTCTCTTACGCATGGGTTGCGACGCTGTAATGCCCGTACGCATACGTTGATATTCCATCCTCTGCAATTACTCTCTTGTCATCATGAGGCGACAGAGCTATTTTATTAGATTCAACTGTAGAAACATTATGATGTTGGGATAGGATTAAGTTCATAGGGGTTCTTACGATTTTCAAGGTTTTAAGGCACTCCATGTAACTATCGAAGCTGATGTATTGCTTAATGGCACTATGTTTTATGCCTTTGATCTTTTTTATCACAGAGCCATCAATATCGAGAGCATACATTTTAGGTCTGAGACCAACGAAACGGCGAATGATTTTACCACTTGCTTCATCTTTAAACTTTCCCAACACTTTCTTGTTTTGTGTAGAATAGCATATATGGTTAGCAGGGTAGTCCGCTGTGTCCAGATGTTCAAGCATGTGTAATTTATCCTGGTATATATCAGCTGTAGTCACTCGATGGATGAAGGAATCTGTATCCGTATACAACAGTTTAAGATTCTCAGCTCCATAATATGGAAGTAACACATCGTATTGATACGAATACATTAGTGTCTTGGAAATGTCTAGTACACTCATTCCAATGTATATAGGCTTGTTGAACACTATTTTACGAGAAGCCATATGAACAGCTGCAAGATTAGGACCGTATATGGTTCGATCGATAAATGTAGGCTTGGCTATTAGTTTTTCTAATGTTTTGCAGTTTGACACAAGACGTATATCCATACGATTACGAATATTTTCCATAGTTTTTCCAAACATCGCATTATTGAAAAGTTTGTACAAATCCTTCTCGAAATCGTTTCTTGCTTGCTGTCGTAGGCGATTATTAAATTCGACGTAAGGCTTTAACCAACAAGATTGACGGAATTTTAGTGCTCGATGAATCTTTGACAGTCGTAGACCATGACTAAGAGCCTGTTTCAAGGCCATGTAATGCACCACATACTTCTTTCGAGATCCAAGATGGGCAATTAGTTTCTTTGAAGAGGATTCCCCCGGTTTCATACTCTCAGGCAGAAAGGGTAAATCATTATGAAGTTCATGCAGCTCTGCAGGATATTCCACGTCAACCTCCAAGATATATCCAAAGGAATCATCCCCATTCAACGAACCGAGATGTATATCCTCAGGAGAAACCCACGTAAATCCACCATAAGGAAGGGCGTGACACATAGCCCAACCGTACTGGTTATTGGCGTCTTCGTACGTAATAAAATGAGAGGATTTACGAGGATCATACTGCTCCATATAGATGTTGTTAGCCTCCGCATACCGGTGAGAAACCTGGCATAACCCTCCTCTTATACCAGATTCAACCATGAGTAGCTGATCGTAATCAAGAAGCAATTCCAACTCGATTCCAGTATACAGCAGCATAGCATCCCATGTAAGTCCCGGAGAGGTAAAATAATGTGCAGGATCCACTTTATGACTTTTCAGGGTTTGGTCTCTAAATTTCTCGAAGACATCTGCTAAGAGAAGAACATCTGAAACTAAGTACAGATCACTGTACTCGCCAAGGTTTAGGACCTTAAAGTGCTTCCACACGTTTAGAGCGTGATCATAGTCCTCACTGCTGATTACTTCGCTGTTTAATCTGTTGTAGAAGGAGTCCCTAGGAGGCAAACATGTATCGTTGAGGGCATCCCACGATGTTACGTAATCATAGGGAAATACCCCCTTACGAGTCATCAAACCAATATTCTCTGCTCCGAAGTACTTTGCTGTTTCAGGATACGTTTCAAGGTTCTTTGCAAGCTTCTCCAAGCTCGTACTGAGAAAGCGGAAAGTATCGACAAATCTGAGTTTAATATCCCCAACATACTTGGAGAATGATATATAACTTTCCTCTGAATTTGGTATAACCTCTATTCTTTCGCTAGTACACCCTAGCTGCTTAACAATGAAATGAGAGTCATACCCACTCAGGTTATGCATGAAGACAGGTATATAATTAGGTGTTTTACAAGCCAGGTTACATTTATTGTGTAAAGATCCTCTGTACGCCCCGGACACATGATCGTGATCGCGAACCTTCCAATTATCTTCTGTAAATTCATGTTCACACAGGTAGCATATTGTAGAAGCATCGAATGATTCTTGTTCTTCAGCTGTAAGATTAAGAGGTTTAGCAGATTTGTATAAGTCGCTTATTTTATTTGCCAGATCCATCAGGCATCCCATAAACCTCTGTGCAGCGTCAGGCCCTCGGTAAACATATGGTTCAGTAGGAAGAGTTGTTTCTAGTTGTTCAACACTGGACGAAGGCTTCACATAAACACAAAAGCTCATGGGAGAATGACTTTGATAGGGAGTTGTGTAGGAGGTTTCAGGGTTAGAGGAGCAGGTATGGAGAGGGGTAAGAATGCATTCAAAATCGGCGTAGATAACATAGGGCAGTTTCAACATCCTCTCGACATTCTTGAATTTAACGATAGAGTTATCCTTTGTAGGCATAACGCATCTAGCAATACCATGTTGTCTACATATTTCTCGGTGCTCTTCTAATTTTTTCATTCCACTTCGTCCATGTCGGTCATCAAAATGACTGAAACATCTTTTACATACATAAATTCGTTCTTTATGCTTAGTTTTCTGCACACGAATAAGCTTCTCAAAATCCTTTATATAAGCATAGTGATATCTGTCAGTAGCATTACTCAACAGAAGGAGATCGCGATGATCATCTAATTCTTCATCAATCACCTTTATTGGAAACACTTCATGTTTATCATCCACTCCAAACACATTTATGGATATATTATTGAGTTTTTCAAATTTAGCGATTTCACCCAAGCTCGTAGGAAATGAGACGCATGAGAAATCGTATTTTTCTTGGAGATCCTTATACTTGCTAACACGCTGAGGTTTATTTCGAATGAACTTAGCCAGAACAGCGTACATAAAGCATTTCTCATCGTTGTAGTTCTGAGGGTTTATACAGGCTTTCTTCGCATCCAAAGATGACGGTAGAGGAATATAGCTGCTCCCTCGAAGAAGATTATACTTGTTAATACGTAGTCGAACGCCATCAACACTCAGAAGAGCCCAATTACTGCCTTTCAACTTACTTTCCTCCATTTCAACACGAAGTTTCTCGAATTTTTTTTCCAAGATGGCATCCAAGTCACTGTCTAAAAACACGGCATTATTACGCGTTTTGAAGGCTTTGTTAGCGATGTCTCCAACAGCATTCACAAACTTACATTCAGCCATAATGTTAATTTTCAAACTTTTATGAGCCCGCAGCTCCTTCTGAACAGTATGAATTATGCGCTGCTTAGCCTGCTGCAGGTATGAATTTAGATCCTGACTTGCAGGGCATTGGATGAAAAACGATTTCAGCCGATCCTGAAAAGCCGTTTCATATTCTACAACATCATCTTCATCAGGAGACATTAACAATAATTTATGCTTAGTAGGTTCGAATTTGACTTTCTTAGCATCTAGAGCCCTATCACAGCGCCCTTCATGTACATCCCTTCGATTTGCAGTACCGTAAACATCACCACAATGTCTACACTCGAAAAACTCACCACATATCAGCTCATGCCTCTTCTTATGATAACCGCGTAGAAAACTCTTGTCACATTTGCTGCACCTATAATCCGGTATAGCATTCAGAACCGATTCCATTACTACACCATTCCACATCTTTATAATATGTAGTGCAACACTTGTAAATTATACAAATCAATAAATGCTTATAGCAGTTTCCACTGACTCGCCTTAATAACTTATCAAAGCTATTGAACAGTAATCTCGCTAAGAGAAGCTGATGTGCTCGACTCGAAGGATAATTACTGAATAACTATCTAAGCTCAAGCAAACCCTACTTATTCTGAAAGCACGGATCTCTCAGGGAACTACATAATTCAAGATCACGCTTGCAGCGCCTTATAGCGGCTTCAATCAGTACTAAAACACACATTCTACAGATTTTATACTTTTATGATGGTAAATTATATATTAGTCATCAACTATCCGTATTTTTATTATTTTTTATCATTTTTTACGTACTTTGAGACAAATCCAGTTTCGAATTAAGACGCGAAACGATAGCTACGTATCTTTAAGTAACAAACACATTACTTTTAACGATATCGAATGACAGTGATAGAAGCACTTGAACATTATTTAAACGCTTAAAAAACCATTTTTTCGCTATATTTCATAAATTTCAGCATTAGAGTCCTATAACGTCACACTCAAGCATCGACGGAATGTCTGCTACCTCCAAACATGTTTCTACAAGTCTAATGACGTCACGCAAGCACCATACAGAAGGCATAATTCAACGACAAAGACATTAGTTTTAACTATACATTCCCACAAAAAATAAACCTATTTGAAAGCGTCTTAACACGTTAACTTCAATACATGTATATAAAACCTCTAATATAGCAATAAAAAGAAAGGCAAAGAAATAAAGAAGAAATAAAATAAGGGGAAAAGAAATTATCAGCACAATACACCCTTAGAAATGAGGTTATTCCATATCTTTCATCATTCAGTCAACTAACATAGCTAAATGACGTCACACAGTAGCGGCGACGTTCTGTCTACACACCTTCAAAACAAGTTCAGACAGGAAAGTCTCCCCACCCTCGGATCCACGTAGCAACATTATGAGAAGGCCAACAGTAACCTCCAAGCCACCAGAGTGAGTATATGGAACGTAAACACCCGACAGCGCTTTTCACCGTTTAACCTTATTTGCATCATATTTTTCCAGGTACTCATCAATCATTGTACTACACACATCATATAGATTACAATACTTAGCGTTGTATGCTATAATTTGTAATGTTCACGATTTTATACTCATTTAATGATTTAAATTCAACATTTCTAGCGTTCACCCTCTTCTTCTTCATCATCTTCTTCTTCTCATATCACACCTTTACATTAGCCCTGTTCTCCTCCTTCGTGCTGTCAAGAAATATACGCGTAATTGGACGTTATTAGCTTAAATATTAAAGAAAATAACAGCATTCTCCGTCAATTATATCTAAACGGCTTTTTCCAGGTTATACGTATTTTAAGGTTTTAGAATCAAGTTAAGCAACGCTTCTCTCAATAAGAACGTTTGATACTTGATTTTTAAATATCACTAATTCAAGCCTTATTTCAAGCCTCTAAGAGCCATAGTTTGCTAGGTATTTAAATGGACCCCTAGAGATTCGAACTAGACCCTCAGTATAAAAATTACCAATTTATCTATAAATCAGGACCAGAGTATTTAACTGAAGCGTTTAACTTTTTATTTCAAAGCGCTATCTTTATTGATTCGCGAATAAATCGACTTTGAAGTAATTGCCCCCTCCCGGTAATCGAACTATGAGTCGTAGGGACACAATTTTCTAATATATAACTTTATGCGTCAAGTTACCCTAATTTGTCTTTACATTACTATTCCAAGTGCAACAAATCGCGATATAGGTCAAAATTCAATAATTGTCCGCAACGTAGGAATCGAACCCACGATATCTCAGCTCTAGCATGTTAGAAAATAATTTTCCTTAACGAGTATTACCATATAAAGTTTATTTCAGTCTTCTAGCTTAAGCGATTCTCGAATAATTAAATTTACCAAATCAGGATTGGAACCCAAGACTCCAGGATCCCGAGCATACCACAGAGGAAAGTCCATAACAATACCAATTTAATAAAATTTATTTGAAGTTTTTATCACTAATAGTTTAGGAATTATTCCAATAACAAAAGTATCGATTGCACGGGAATCGATCCCTAGACCCCCGGTGATCTTGGAAGTTAGATCAAAAGATGCGCCGTTTTATTAGAAGACAATCACCGTTTACCGTATTTCGATATCTCATTTAGTTTACCAGCAATCAGCGATCACAGAGTAGAGTAAAAATAGCAGTTAAATATGCTGCCCTCATTAAATATGAAAGGGGTGCCGCTCGGTAATTGAACACATGTTAACATGGGTAATTAACCTGTCAACCCCCGTCAACCCTTGTCGATGCTAATCTGACAGATAACGAGGGTCGGGCCTTTGTCGGCTTTTCACCGACAAAGGGAAGGGGGTGTGTGAAAAACACGTGTTAAACACGTGTAATCAATTAGCGGCACCCCTTTGATATGCTAATAGGGCAGCATATTTAACTGCTATTTTTACTCTACTCTGTGATCGCTGATTGCTGGTAAACTAAATGAGATATCGAAATACGGTAAACGGTGATTGTCTTCTAATAAAACGGCGCATCTTTTGATCTAACTTCCAAGATCACCGGGGGTCTAGGGATCGATTCCCTTGCAATCGATACTTTTGTTATTGGAATAATTCCTAAACTATTAGTGATAAAAACTTCAAATAAATTTTATTAAATTGGTATTGTTATGGACTTTCCTCTGTGGTATGCTCGGGATCCTGGAGTCTTGGGTTCCAATCCTGATTTGGTAAATTTAATTATTCGAGAATCGCTTAAGCTAGAAGACTGAAATAAACTTTATATGGTAATACTCGTTAAGGAAAATTATTTTCTAACATGCTAGAGCTGAGATATCGTGGGTTCGATTCCTACGTTGCGGACAATTATTGAATTTTGACCTATATCGCGATTTGTTGCACTTGGAATAGTAATGTAAAGACAAATTAGGGTAACTTGACGCATAAAGTTATATATTAGAAAATTGTGTCCCTACGACTCATAGTTCGATTACCGGGAGGGGGCAATTACTTCAAAGTCGATTTATTCGCGAATCAATAAAGATAGCGCTTTGAAATAAAAAGTTAAACGCTTCAGTTAAATACTCTGGTCCTGATTTATAGATAAATTGGTAATTTTTATACTGAGGGTCTAGTTCGAATCTCTAGGGGTCCATTTAAATACCTAGCAAACTATGGCTCTTAGAGGCTTGAAATAAGGCTTGAATTAGTGATATTTAAAAATCAAGTATCAAACGTTCTTATTGAGAGAAGCGTTGCTTAACTTGATTCTAAAACCTTAAAATACGTATAACCTGGAAAAAGCCGTTTAGATATAATTGACGGAGAATGCTGTTATTTTCTTTAATATTTAAGCTAATAACGTCCAATTACGCGTATATTTCTTGACAGCACGAAGGAGGAGAACAGGGCTAATGTAAAGGTGTGATATGAGAAGAAGAAGATGATGAAGAAGAAGAGGGTGAACGCTAGAAATGTTGAATTTAAATCATTAAATGAGTATAAAATCGTGAACATTACAAATTATAGCATACAACGCTAAGTATTGTAATCTATATGATGTGTGTAGTACAATGATTGATGAGTACCTGGAAAAATATGATGCAAATAAGGTTAAACGGTGAAAAGCGCTGTCGGGTGTTTACGTTCCATATACTCACTCTGGTGGCTTGGAGGTTACTGTTGGCCTTCTCATAATGTTGCTACGTGGATCCGAGGGTGGGGAGACTTTCCTGTCTGAACTTGTTTTGAAGGTGTGTAGACAGAACGTCGCCGCTACTGTGTGACGTCATTTAGCTATGTTAGTTGACTGAATGATGAAAGATATGGAATAACCTCATTTCTAAGGGTGTATTGTGCTGATAATTTCTTTTCCCCTTATTTTATTTCTTCTTTATTTCTTTGCCTTTCTTTTTATTGCTATATTAGAGGTTTTATATACATGTATTGAAGTTAACGTGTTAAGACGCTTTCAAATAGGTTTATTTTTTGTGGGAATGTATAGTTAAAACTAATGTCTTTGTCGTTGAATTATGCCTTCTGTATGGTGCTTGCGTGACGTCATTAGACTTGTAGAAACATGTTTGGAGGTAGCAGACATTCCGTCGATGCTTGAGTGTGACGTCATAGGACTCTAATGCTGAAATTTATGAAATATAGCGAAAAAATGGTTTTTTAAGCGTTTAAATAATGTTCAAGTGCTTCTATCACTGTCATTCGATATCGTTAAAAGTAATGTGTTTGTTACTTAAAGATACGTAGCTATCGTTTCGCGTCTTAATTCGAAACTGGATTTGTCTCAAAGTACGTAAAAAATGATAAAAAATAATAAAAATACGGATAGTTGATGACTAATATATAATTTACCATCATAAAAGTATAAAATCTGTAGAATGTGTGTTTTAGTACTGATTGAAGCCGCTATAAGGCGCTGCAAGCGTGATCTTGAATTATGTAGTTCCCTGAGAGATCCGTGCTTTCAGAATAAGTAGGGTTTGCTTGAGCTTAGATAGTTATTCAGTAATTATCCTTCGAGTCGAGCACATCAGCTTCTCTTAGCGAGATTACTGTTCAATAGCTTTGATAAGTTATTAAGGCGAGTCAGTGGAAACTGCTATAAGCATTTATTGATTTGTATAATTTACAAGTGTTGCACTACATATTATAAAGATGTGGAATGGTGTAGTAATGGAATCGGTTCTGAATGCTATACCGGATTATAGGTGCAGCAAATGTGACAAGAGTTTTCTACGCGGTTATCATAAGAAGAGGCATGAGCTGATATGTGGTGAGTTTTTCGAGTGTAGACATTGTGGTGATGTTTACGGTACTGCAAATCGAAGGGATGTACATGAAGGGCGCTGTGATAGGGCTCTAGATGCTAAGAAAGTCAAATTCGAACCTACTAAGCATAAATTATTGTTAATGTCTCCTGATGAAGATGATGTTGTAGAATATGAAACGGCTTTTCAGGATCGGCTGAAATCGTTTTTCATCCAATGCCCTGCAAGTCAGGATCTAAATTCATACCTGCAGCAGGCTAAGCAGCGCATAATTCATACTGTTCAGAAGGAGCTGCGGGCTCATAAAAGTTTGAAAATTAACATTATGGCTGAATGTAAGTTTGTGAATGCTGTTGGAGACATCGCTAACAAAGCCTTCAAAACGCGTAATAATGCCGTGTTTTTAGACAGTGACTTGGATGCCATCTTGGAAAAAAAATTCGAGAAACTTCGTGTTGAAATGGAGGAAAGTAAGTTGAAAGGCAGTAATTGGGCTCTTCTGAGTGTTGATGGCGTTCGACTACGTATTAACAAGTATAATCTTCTTCGAGGGAGCAGCTATATTCCTCTACCGTCATCTTTGGATGCGAAGAAAGCCTGTATAAACCCTCAGAACTACAACGATGAGAAATGCTTTATGTACGCTGTTCTGGCTAAGTTCATTCGAAATAAACCTCAGCGTGTTAGCAAGTATAAGGATCTCCAAGAAAAATACGATTTCTCATGCGTCTCATTTCCTACGAGCTTGGGTGAAATCGCTAAATTTGAAAAACTCAATAATATATCCATAAATGTGTTTGGAGTGGATGATAAACATGAAGTGTTTCCAATAAAGGTGATTGATGAAGAATTAGATGATCATCGCGATCTCCTTCTGTTGAGTAATGCTACTGACAGATATCACTATGCTTATATAAAGGATTTTGAGAAGCTTATTCGTGTGCAGAAAACTAAGCATAAAGAACGAATTTATGTATGTAAAAGATGTTTCAGTCATTTTGATGACCGACATGGACGAAGTGGAATGAAAAAATTAGAAGAGCACCGAGAAATATGTAGACAACATGGTATTGCTAGATGCGTTATGCCTACAAAGGATAACTCTATCGTTAAATTCAAGAATGTCGAGAGGATGTTGAAACTGCCCTATGTTATCTACGCCGATTTTGAATGCATTCTTACCCCTCTCCATACCTGCTCCTCTAACCCTGAAACCTCCTACACAACTCCCTATCAAAGTCATTCTCCCATGAGCTTTTGTGTTTATGTGAAGCCTTCGTCCAGTGTTGAACAACTAGAAACAACTCTTCCTACTGAACCATATGTTTACCGAGGGCCTGACGCTGCACAGAGGTTTATGGGATGCCTGATGGATCTGGCAAATAAAATAAGCGACTTATACAAATCTGCTAAACCTCTTAATCTTACAGCTGAAGAACAAGAATCATTCGATGCTTCTACAATATGCTACCTGTGTGAACATGAATTTACAGAAGATAATTGGAAGGTTCGCGATCACGATCATGTGTCCGGGGCGTACAGAGGATCTTTACACAATAAATGTAACCTGGCTTGTAAAACACCTAATTATATACCTGTCTTCATGCATAACCTGAGTGGGTATGACTCTCATTTCATTGTTAAGCAGCTAGGGTGTACTAGCGAAAGAATAGAGGTTATACCAAATTCAGAGGAAAGTTATATATCATTCTCCAAGTATGTTGGGGATATTAAACTCAGATTTGTCGATACTTTCCGCTTTCTCAGTACGAGCTTGGAGAAGCTTGCAAAGAACCTTGAAACGTATCCTGAAACAGCAAAGTACTTCGGAGCAGAGAATATTGGTTTGATGACTCGTAAGGGGGTATTTCCCTATGATTACGTAACATCGTGGGATGCCCTCAACGATACATGTTTGCCTCCTAGGGACTCCTTCTACAACAGATTAAACAGCGAAGTAATCAGCAGTGAGGACTATGATCACGCTCTAAACGTGTGGAAGCACTTTAAGGTCCTAAACCTTGGCGAGTACAGTGATCTGTACTTAGTTTCACATGTTCTTCTCTTAGCAGATGTCTTCGAGAAATTTAGAGACCAAACCCTGAAAAGTCATAAAGTGGATCCTGCACATTATTTTACCTCTCCGGGACTTACATGGGATGCTATGCTGCTGTATACTGGAATCGAGTTGGAATTGCTTCTTGATTACGATCAGCTACTCATGGTTGAATCTGGTATAAGAGGAGGGTTATGCCAGGTTTCTCACCGGTATGCGGAGGCTAACAACATCTATATGGAGCAGTATGATCCTCGTAAATCCTCTCATTTTATTACGTACGAAGACGCCAATAACCAGTACGGTTGGGCTATGTGTCACGCCCTTCCTTATGGTGGATTTACGTGGGTTTCTCCTGAGGATATACATCTCGGTTCGTTGAATGGGGATGATTCCTTTGGATATATCTTGGAGGTTGACGTGGAATATCCTGCAGAGCTGCATGAACTTCATAATGATTTACCCTTTCTGCCTGAGAGTATGAAACCGGGGGAATCCTCTTCAAAGAAACTAATTGCCCATCTTGGATCTCGAAAGAAGTATGTGGTGCATTACATGGCCTTGAAACAGGCTCTTAGTCATGGTCTACGACTGTCAAAGATTCATCGAGCACTAAAATTCCGTCAATCTTGTTGGTTAAAGCCTTACGTCGAATTTAATAATCGCCTACGACAGCAAGCAAGAAACGATTTCGAGAAGGATTTGTACAAACTTTTCAATAATGCGATGTTTGGAAAAACTATGGAAAATATTCGTAATCGTATGGATATACGTCTTGTGTCAAACTGCAAAACATTAGAAAAACTAATAGCCAAGCCTACATTTATCGATCGAACCATATACGGTCCTAATCTTGCAGCTGTTCATATGGCTTCTCGTAAAATAGTGTTCAACAAGCCTATATACATTGGAATGAGTGTACTAGACATTTCCAAGACACTAATGTATTCGTATCAATACGATGTGTTACTTCCATATTATGGAGCTGAGAATCTTAAACTGTTGTATACGGATACAGATTCCTTCATCCATCGAGTGACTACAGCTGATATATACCAGGATAAATTACACATGCTTGAACATCTGGACACAGCGGACTACCCTGCTAACCATATATGCTATTCTACACAAAACAAGAAAGTGTTGGGAAAGTTTAAAGATGAAGCAAGTGGTAAAATCATTCGCCGTTTCGTTGGTCTCAGACCTAAAATGTATGCTCTCGATATTGATGGCTCTGTGATAAAAAAGATCAAAGGCATAAAACATAGTGCCATTAAGCAATACATCAGCTTCGATAGTTACATGGAGTGCCTTAAAACCTTGAAAATCGTAAGAACCCCTATGAACTTAATCCTATCCCAACATCATAATGTTTCTACAGTTGAATCTAATAAAATAGCTCTGTCGCCTCATGATGACAAGAGAGTAATTGCAGAGGATGGAATATCAACGTATGCGTACGGGCATTACAGCGTCGCAACCCATGCGTAAGAGAATGCAACTTAGATCTCAAGAGAATTATTTTCTCCGTTACGTCTCCTGTAGAAAATGAAAATTTTATGAACTGACTCCTCCACGCCTCCAATGATGTCTGACGAAGAAGGAAGAAAAAATTAAAAAAAAAATCCTCACCTGGCTTCTCCGTGCTTCCCATGATGCTTGTCGAAGAATGAAGAATAAAAATAGAAATTATAAAAGGGGGCGTTAACTCTGCCACTAGACTTTAACTCTAGTGCTGGTCTCCAGCCCAGATAAAAGAGGAGAGGCGTATACCCTACTACCTTAAAGTAAGTATACCCTCATTAACTTTATATAAACAGAAGATTGTGTTAAAATACTATCAAAGGTATTGCTGAATATCTCTTAAAAATATTGAGCTATAAGTACCTCAACATCTTCGGATAGATCATCTTTTAGTGATGAGTTTAAAAATCTATAAAGGGTTAGGAAAACAAAGTTGAATAAAGCTGCAAAGAACACTTAATAAGCAGGTTAGATCATAGTAGGTGGGGTTACACTTAGATAACTGCATGTAGTGTTCGAGATGTTACCGCCAGAACATACAGAACCAAGCAAAAGAGTCATACAGTTGTATACAATTCTGTGACAGAGGGCAAAGGTAGCTGTAACAAGAACTTGAACATCAATGGTTAGGAGATCTAGTGGAAGTTTAAAAGCCCTATAAAGGAGGGAGAGAAATCAAAGCAGACTAAAGCGGTAAATAATACTCCAAAAGAACATGGGACTACCTCGGGTTAGATATGGAGAAAATGTCAAACATACTATATACAATAGTTGCGAATATGACGGTGGTGCAGGATGTGGTTACGCTGGTGATGATGATGATGTAGGTTATTGTGGCGCTGGTGATGGTGGAGGTGTTGGTGCTGGAGATGTTTGTGGTCTTGCAAGTTATAGCGCTGCTGGTGAAGATGTTTTTTTTTGTTGGGTTAGGTTAGGGTGGTGGTGGTGGTGTTGGAGGTGGAGGTTGCGGTGGTAGTGGTGGTGGTGCTCGTTATGGTGGCGCTGGTCATGACGATAGTGGTGGTGGTGGTGGGGGTGGTGGTGGTGGTGGTAGTGGTGGTGGTGGTGGTGGTGGAGGTTGCGGTGGTAGTGGTGGTGGTGCTCGTTGGTGGCGCTGGTCATGATGATGGTGGTGGTGGTGGCGGTGGTGGTGGTGGTGGTGGTGGTGGTGGTGGTGGTGGTGGAGGTTGCGGTGGTAGTGGTGGTGGTGCTCGTTGGTGGCGCTGGTCATGATGATGGTGGTGGTGGTGGCGGTGGTGGTGGTGGTGGTGGGGGTGGTGGTGGTGGTGGTGGTGGTGGTGGTGGGATAGGTTAGGTTAGGATAGTCTTAGAAGGAATGTGTGCAACGTTTGACGTGTTACCATTAGAACCTACAGAATTATGCAAGAGAATCGTTAAATGAAGTTGGCATGTATAGCATACTGGAACAGTGTACAAAGACGGATACAATAGCTATTTGAATAACAAGGTTACAACGTCTTCTAATGTTAGTTTACGAAAAGAGCCGGAGGAAGCAGAAAAAGAATCCTGTATAATGTTAAATAACGTTGAAGAAATGTCTGCAAAGAGGTTTGTGGTTAAGTTAGGTTAGTCTTAGAAAGACTGTAAGCAATTCTCTAGACGAGAACATCATACATTTACAAAAGGATGGAAAGTGGTCATGAAAGCATAACAAATCGCTAAAAAGGGCTCCATATACCCCTTAAAAACATTAAACCATACTAACGACGTGAAAACATAGAAAATACCAATGAAGCTGCAAAAAATTCCTGAAAATCTCTAGAATACCGCAAAAATGGCTAAAATACTTACCAACTCCTAAAATAGCGCTAACATACCATGAAATGTTCAGAAATCGTTAGGGTTTGCATGTCGGGGGGTATAATATCTTCAAGGTAGCTAAAGTTGTTGGAGGAACGTCTCCAAAAGAAAGTGAAATATCTAAGCTTGAAACGGCATGTTGCGACGGTCAGAATAGGTTATAGAAGAATATAATGCTCGTGTAAAATGGGATGAGATAGGCTAGGTTAAGTCAGGTTAATAAATAGGAAGGTTTGCGCTCCCTTAGGTTAAGTAGCGTTAGGTTAGGTTAGAATATGAGGCTTAGGTTATGTGAAATTATGAAAGACCATATAGTAAAAAGAGTAAGGATTAGATGAGCAATAGGGATGAAGAATAAATCATTAGATGAGGTGTTAGGTTAGGTTAGACGAGTAGAAGTATGGGGCTTAGGCTAGATTAGATTAGGTTAGGATAGGTTAGACGAGTAGAAGTATGGGGCTTAGGCTAGGTTAGGTTAGGATAGGTTAGACGAGTAGAAGTATGGGGCTTAGGTTATGTTAAATTATGAAAGTTCAAAGTAAAAAAGAGTGGGAGCTAGGTTAGGTTAGGATAGGTTAGACGAGTAGAAGTATGGGGCTTAGGCTAGGTTAGGTTAGGTTAGCGCCACTATGTGGGGCGAGGCGTCATGTTGGGGTAACATATTCAATCAAGATAGAAATCTCTTGCGTTAGGAGGTTTGCATCGATACAGTGAATGACATACTCAACTGCCATGGACGCTCATAAACATACATGCACTGCTATAGGCCTTAAACATTATCCCTAGAGTCAGCCTCAAACGCCTACAACGTCCTGCTTCCCCTACCACCTTACCTAGTAATGCTTAGATTACGCATGGCGGCCATCTTGCCCATAAAAAAGTGGCCCAGCTTCCCCCCAAATACCCTACTGCTACCCTCCGATCTCCACTGCTTGTCCGCATGGGTAAACCGTTCACCACGTGACACCCCGGTTTTATGCCCCCACCACAGGAATAACCGCCTGTGGCTCCCCGCTTTAGCACACGCTGCCTCAACGGAGTCAGCGTGGATTCAGGGGACTTCGGGTTGATTACACCGGGGCTCCGTCAGCGGTAACACGTCCGGCCGGTGATACTAACCCGACGGCACGCGGCCGTCGGGAGATTAACACCGGCCGTGCCCTCAAGGAGCTACGTGGGTGTACATGACGTGTGGACGGGCTCCGCACCTAAGGCTACACATGGGGGCAGTGTGAAGGGTCCGCACAACCTTCGCGCCTGAGACCTCCGAAGAGCACACAAGTCGGGGGCCGCGCTGAAAACCGTGGGACAGGACCACGGAGATAGGAAAGATCCCTGCTGGTGAGACAGGAGTTATAAAACTAAGGCCTTACTAACTAATAATCGGAATAAACCTAGAAGAGGAAGAGGGTGATATAAAGAGCAACAAAATGCTGCACGTGGCACAGTTAATGAGGGTGGAGGGGGTGAAGTGATAGTGAGCAGCTCGGGGCCCCGGGTGCGCCAAACCCGGACCTACCGTGGTAGGTTCCCCTGGGGGAGTTTGATTTCAGAGTCCTCTTCTCCTAGATGAGTCGTCGACCAAGACTAACGAGCCTCATCTACCCGTTGGAATGTTCTTAGCTTCCCCTCACCTCTTGCCTACCAGTGGTCACAAAGACACACGTAGCAGGCCGTCTGGTTCGGGTACTGAGCCCCTCCGCCACGGCAAGGCGACACTCCTTCGGAGGGGTTGTTCATTAAAGAAATGTACATCAAAACCTACAAATTTTCAGTGTACATTCAAGAAATGTGCATCAAAACATACACATTTTCATTGTACACTCAAGAAATGTACATCAAAACATACACATTTTCAGTGTACATTCAAGAAATGTACATCAAAACATACACATTTTCATTGTATATACCAGAAATGTACATCAAAACATACACATTTTCATTGTATATACAAGAAATGTACATCAAAACATACACATTTTCAGTGTACATTCAAGAAATGTACATCAAAACATATACATTTTCATTGTATATACAAGAAATGTACATCAAAACATACACATTTTCAGTGTACATTCAAGAAATGTACATGAAAACATATAATTTTTCATTGTACATTCAAGAAATGTATATCAAAACATACACATTTTCAGATTACATTCAAGAAATGTACATCAAATTATACACATTTTCGTCGTATATTCAAGAAATGTACATCAAAGCATACACATCTTCATTGTACACTAAAGAAATGTACATCAAAACATACACACTTTCAGTGTACATTCAAGAAATGTACATCAAAAAATACACATTTTCATTGTACATTCAAGAAATGTACATCAAAACATATACAGTTTCGTTGTACATTCAAGAAATGTAGATCAAAACATACACATTTTCATTGTACACTCAAGAAATGGACATCAAAACATACACATTTTCATTGTACACTCAAGAAATGTACATCAAAACATACACATTTTCATTGTACATTCAAGAAATGTATATGAAAACATACACATTTTCATTGTACATTCAAGAAATGTACATCAAAACATACACATTTTCATTGTACATTAAAGAAATGTACATCAAAACATACACATTTTCATTGTACATTCAAGGAATGTACATCAAAACATACACTTTTTCATTGTACATTCAAGAAATGTACATCAAAACACACACATTTTCATTGTACACTCAAGAATTGTACATCAAAACATACACATTTTGAGTGTACATTCAAGAGATATACATCAAAACATGCACATTTTCATTGTATATACCAGAAATGTACATCAAAACATACACATTTTCATTGTATATACAAGAAATATATATCAAAAGATACACATTTTCAGTGTACATTCCTGAAATGTACATCAAAACATACACATTTTCAGTGTACATTGTAGAAATGTACATCAAAACATACAAATTTTCATTGTATATACAAGAAATGTACATCAAAACATACACATTTTCATTGTATATACAAGAAATGTACATCAAAACATACACATTTTCATTGTACATTCAAGAAATGTACATCAAAACACACACATTTTCATTGTATATACCAGAAATGTACATCAAAACATACACATTTTCATTGTATATACAAGAAATATACATCAAAACATACACATTTTCAGTGTACATTCAAGAAACGTACATCAAAACATATACATTTTCATTGTATATACAAGAAATGGACATCAAAACATACACATTTTCAGTGTACATTCAAGAAATGTACATGAAAACATATACATCTTCATTGTACATTCAAGAAATGTATATCAAAACATACACATTTTCAGATTACATTCAAGAAATGTACATCAGAGCATACACATTTTCATTGTACATTCAAGAAATGTACATCAAAGCATACACATTTTCATTGTACATTCAAGAAATGTACATCAAAACATAAACATTTTCATTGTGCATTCAAGGAATGTACATCAAAACATACACATTTTCATTGTACATTCAAGAGATGTACATCAAAACACACACATTTTCAGTGTACATTCAAGAAATGTACATCAAAACATACAAATTTTCATTGTATATACAAGAAATGTACATCAAAACATACACATTTTCATTGTACATTAAAGAAATGTACATCAAAACCTACACATTTTCAGTGTACATTCAATAAATGTACTTCAAAACATACACATTTTCATTGTACACTCAAGAAATGTACATCAAAACATACACATTTTCAGTGTACATTCAAGAAATGTACATCAAAACATACACATTTTCATTGTACATACCAGAAATGTACATCAAAACATACACATTTTCATTGTATATACAAGAAATGTACATCAAAACATACATATTTTCAGTGTACATTCAAGAAATGTACATGAAAACATATACATTTTCATTGTACATTCAAGAAATGTATATCAAAACATACAGATTTTCAGATTACATTCAAGAAATGTACATCAAAACATACACATTTTCGTTGTATATTCAATAAATGTACATCAAAACATACACATCTTCATTGTACACTAAAGAAATGTACATCAAAACATACACACTTTCAGTGTACATTCAAGAAATGTACATCAAAAAATACACATTTTCATTGTACATTCCACAAATGTACATCAAAACATACACATTTTCATTGTACACTCAAGAAATGTACATCAAAACATACACATTTTCATTGTACACTCAAGAAATGTACATCAAAACATACACATTTTCATTGTACACTCAAGAAATGTACATCAAAACATACACATTTTCATTGTACATTCAAGAAATGTATATCAAAACATACACATTTTCATTGTACATTCAAGAAATGTACATCAAAACATACACATTTTCAGTGTACATTCAAGAAATGTACATCAAAACATACACATTTTCATTGTACATTCAAGGAATGTACATCAAAACATACACATTTTCATTGTACATTCAAGAAATGTATATCAAAACATACACATTTTCATTGTACATTCAAGAAATGTACATCAAAACATACACATTTTCATTGTACACTCAAGAAATGTACATCAAAACATATACATTTTTATTGTACATTCAAGAAATGTACATCAAAACATACACATTTTCATTGTACATTCAAGAAATGTACATCAAAACATACACATTTTCATTGTACACTCAAGAAATGTACATCAAAACATACACATTTTCATTGTACACTCAAGAAATGTACATCAAAACATACACATTTTCATTGTACACTCAAGAAATGTACATCAAAACATACAAATTTTCATTGTATATACAAGAAATGTACATCAAAACATACACATTTTCATTGTACATTAAAGAAATGTACATCAAAACCTACACATTTTCAGTGTACATTCAATAAATGTACTTCAAAACATACACATTTTCATTGTACACTCAAGAAATGTACATCAAAACATACACATTTTCAGTGTACATTCAAGAAATGTACATCAAAACATACACATTTTCATTGTACATACCAGAAATGTACATCAAAACATACACATTTTCATTGTATATACAAGAAATGTACATCAAAACATACATATTTTCAGTGTACATTCAAGAAATGTACATGAAAACATATACATTTTCATTGTACATTCAAGAAATGTATATCAAAACATACAGATTTTCAGATTACATTCAAGAAATGTACATCAAAACATACACATTTTCGTTGTATATTCAATAAATGTACATCAAAACATACACATCTTCATTGTACACTAAAGAAATGTACATCAAAACATACACACTTTCAGTGTACATTCAAGAAATGTACATCAAAAAATACACATTTTCATTGTACATTCCACAAATGTACATCAAAACATACACATTTTCATTGTACACTCAAGAAATGTACATCAAAACATACACATTTTCATTGTACACTCAAGAAATGTACATCAAAACATACACATTTTCATTGTACACTCAAGAAATGTACATCAAAACATACACATTTTCATTGTACACTCAAGAAATGTACATCAAAACATACACATTTTCATTGTACATTCAAGAAATGTACATCAAAACATACACATTTTCATTGTACATTCAAGAAATGTATATCAAAACATACACATTTTCATTGTACATTCAAGAAATGTACATCAAAACATACACATTTTCATTGTACATTCAAGGACCGTACATCAAAACATACACATTTTCATTGTACATTCAAGAAATGTACATCAACACACACACATTTTCAGTGTACATTCAAGAAATGTATATCAAAACATACACATTTTCAGTGTACATTCAAGAAATGTACATCAAAACATACAAATTTTCATTGTATATACAAGAAATGTACATCAAAACATACACATTTTCATTGTACATTAAAGAAATGTACATCAAAACCTACACATTTTCAGTGTACATTCAAGAAATGTACATCAAAACATACACATTTTCATTGTACATTCAAGAAATGTATATCAAAACATACACACTTTCAGTGTACATTCAAGAAATGTACATCAAAACATACACATTTTCATTGTATATACAAGAAATGTACATCAAAACATACACATTTTCATTGTACACTAAAGAAATGTACATCAAAACATACACATTTTCATTGTACATTCAAGAAATGTACATCAAAACATACACATTTTCATTGTACACTCAAGAAATGTACATCAAAACATACACATTTTCATTGTACATTCAAGGAATGTACATCAAATCATACACATTTTCATAGTATATACCAGAAATGTACATCAAAACATACACATTTTCATTGTATATACAAGAAATATACATCAAAACATACACATTTTCAGTGTACATTCAAGAAACGTACATCAAAACATATACATTTTCATTGTATATACAAGAAATGGACATCAAAACATACACATTTTCAGTGTACATTCAAGAAATGTACATGAAAACATATACATCTTCATTGTACATTCAAGAAATGTATATCAAAACATACACATTTTCAGATTACATTCAAGAAATGTACATCAGAACATACACAATTTCATTTTACATTCAAGAAATGTACATCAAAGCATACACATTTTCATTGTACATTCAAGAAATGTACATCAAAACATAAACATTTTCATTGTGCATTCAAGGAATGTACATCAAAACATACACATTTTCATTGTACATTCAAGAGATGTACATCAAAACACACACATTTTCAGTGTACATTCAAGAAATGTATATCAAAACATACACATTTTCAGTGTACATTCAAGAAATGTACATCAAAACATACAAATTTTCATTGTATATACAAGAAATTTACATCAAAACATACACATTTTCATTGTATATACAAGAAATGTACATCAAAACATACACATTTTCATTGTATATACAATAAATGTACATCAAAACATACACATTTTCATTGTACATTAAAGAAATGTACATCAATACCTACACATTTGCAGTGTACATTCAAGAAGTGTACATCAAAACATACACATTTTCATTGTACACTCAAAAAATGTACATCAAAACATACACATTTTCATTGTACACTAAAGAAATGTACATCAAAACATACACATTTTCAGTGTACATTCAAGATATGTACATCAAAACATACACATTTTCATTGTACATTCAAGAAATGTAGATCAAAACATACACATTTTCATTGTACATTCAAGAAATGTACATCAAAACATACACAATTTCATTGTACACTCAAGAAATGTACATCAAAACATACACATTTTCATTGTACACTCAAGAAATGTACATCAAAACATACACTTTTTCATTGTACATTCAAGAAATGTATATCAAAACATACACATTTTCATTGTACATTCAAGTAATGTACATCAAAACATACACATTTTCAGTGTACATTCAAGAAATGTATAACCAAAAATACACATTTTCAGTGTACATTCAAGAAATGTACATCAAAACAAACACATTTTCCTTGTACACTAAAGAAATGTACATCAAAACATACACATTTTCATTGTACATTCAAGAAATATACATCAAAACATACACATTTTCATTGTACATTCAAGAAATGTACATCAAAACATACACATTTTCATTGTACACTCAAGAAATGTACATCAAAACATACACATTTTCATTGTACATTCAAGGAATGTACATCAAAACATACACATTTTCATTGTATATACCAGAAATGTACATCAAAACATACACATTTTCATTGTATATACAAGAAATATACACCAAAACATACACATTTTCATTGTACATTCAAGAAATGTACATCAAAACATACACATTTTCATTGTACACTCAAGAAATGTACATCAAAACATACACATTTTCATTGTACATTCAAGAAATGTACATCAAAACATACACATTTTCATTGTACACTCAAGAAATGTATATCAAAACATTTACAGTTTCAGTGTACATTCAAGAAATGTACATCAAAACAAACACATTTTCATTGTACATTCAAAGAATGTACATCAAAACATACACACTTTCATTGTACATTCAAGAAATGTACATCAAAACACACACATTTTCAGTGTACATTCAAGAAATGTATATCAAAGCATACACATTTTCAGTGTACATTCAAGAAATGTACATCAAAACCTACAAATTTTCATTGTATATACAAGAAATGTACATCAAAACATACACATTTTCATTGTACATTAAAGAAATGTACATCAAAAATTACACATTTTCAGTGTACATTCAAGAAATGTACATCAAAACATACACATTTTCAATGTACACTCAAGAAATGTACATCAAAACATACACATTTTCAGTGTACATTCAAGAAATGTACATCAAAACATACACATTTTCATTGTATATACCAGAAATGTACATCAAAACATACACATTTTCATTGTATATACAAGAAATGTACATCAAAACATACACATTTTCAGTGCACATTCTAGAAATGTACATGAAAACATATGCATTTTCATTGTACTTTCAAGAAATGTATATCAAAACATACACATTTTCAGATTACATTCAAGAAATGTACATCAAAACATACACATTTTCATTGTATATACAAGAAATGTACATCAAAACATACACATTTTCAGTGTACATTCAAGAAATGTACATCAAAACATATACATTTTCATTGTATATACAAGAAATGTACATCAAAACATACACATTTTCAGTGTACATTCAAGAAATGTATATCAAATCATACACATTTTCAGTATACATTCAAGAAATATACATGAAAACATATACATTTTCATTGTACATTCAAAAAATGTATATCAAAACATACACACTTTCAGTGTACATTCAAGAAATGTACATCAAAACATACACATTTTCATTGTACACTAAAGAAATGTACATCAAAACATACACATTTTCATTGTACATTCAAGAAATGTACATCAAAACATACACATTTTCATTGTACACTCAAGAAATGTACATCAAAACATACACATTTTCATTGTACATTCAAGGAATGTACATCAAATCATACACATTTTCATAGTATATACCAGAAATGTACATCAAAACATACACATTTTCATTGTATATACAAGAAATATACATCAAAACATACACATTTTCAGTGTACATTCAAGAAACGTACATCAAAACATATACATTTTCATTGTATATACAAGAAATGGACATCAAAACATACACATTTTCAGTGTACATTCAAGAAATGTACATGAAAACATATACATCTTCATTGTACATTCAAGAAATGTATATCAAAACATACACATTTTCAGATTACATTCAAGAAATGTACATCAGAACATACACATTTTCATTTTACATTCAAGAAATGTACATCAAAGCATACACATTTTCATTGTACATTCAAGAAATGTACATCAAAACATAAACATTTTCATTGTGCATTCAAGGAATGTACATCAAAACATACACATTTTCATTGTACATTCAAGAGATGTACATCAAAACACACACATTTTCAGTGTACATTCAAGAAATGTATATCAAAACATACACATTTTCAGTGTACATTCAAGAAATGTACATCAAAACATACAAATTTTCATTGTATATACAAGAAATTTACATCAAAACATACACATTTTCATTGTATATACAAGAAATGTACATCAAAACATACACATTTTCATTGTATATACAAGAAATGTACATCAAAACATACACATTTTCATTGTACATTAAAGAAATGTACATCAATACCTACACATTTGCAGTGTACATTCAAGAAGTGTACATCAAAACATACACATTTTCATTGTACACTCAAAAAATGTACATCAAAACATACACATTTTCATTGTACACTAAAGAAATGTACATCAAAACATACACATTTTCAGTGTACATTCAAGATATGTACATCAAAACATACACATTTTCATTGTACATTCAAGAAATGTAGATCAAAACATACACATTTTCATTGTACATTCAAGAAATGTACATCAAAACATACACAATTTCATTGTACACTCAAGAAATGTACATCAAAACATACACATTTTCATTGTACACTCAAGAAATGTACATCAAAACATACACTTTTTCATTGTACATTCAAGAAATGTATATCAAAACATACACATTTTCATTGTACATTCAAGTAATGTACATCAAAACATACACATTTTCAGTGTACATTCAAGAAATGTATAACCAAAAATACACATTTTCAGTGTACATTCAAGAAATGTACATCAAAACAAACACATTTTCCTTGTACACTAAAGAAATGTACATCAAAACATACACATTTTCATTGTACATTCAAGAAATATACATCAAAACATACACATTTTCATTGTACATTCAAGAAATGTACATCAAAACATACACATTTTCATTGTACACTCAAGAAATGTACATCAAAACATACACATTTTCATTGTACATTCAAGGAATGTACATCAAAACATACACATTTTCATTGTATATACCAGAAATGTACATCAAAACATACACATTTTCATTGTATATACAAGAAATATACATCAAAACATACACATTTTCATTGTACATTCAAGAAATGTACATCAAAACATACACATTTTCATTGTACACTCAAGAAATGTACATCAAAACATACACATTTTCATTGTACATTCAAGAAATGTACATCAAAACATACACATTTTCATTGTACACTCAAGAAATGTATATCAAAACATTTACAGTTTCAGTGTACATTCAAGAAATGTACATCAAAACAAACACATTTTCATTGTACATTCAAAGAATGTACTTCAAAACATACACATTTTCATTGTACATTCAAGAAATGTACATCAAAACACACACATTTTCAGTGTACATTCAAGAAATGTATATCAAAGCATACACATTTTCAGTGTACATTCAAGAAATGTACATCAAAACCTACAAATTTTCATTGTATATACAAGAAATGTACATCAAAACATACACATTTTCATTGTACATTAAAGAAATGTACATCAAAAATTACACATTTTCAGTGTACATTCAAGAAATGTACATCAAAACATACACATTTTCAATGTACACTCAAGAAATGTACATCAAAACATACACATTTTCAGTGTACATTCAAGAAATGTACATCAAAACATACACATTTTCATTGTATATACCAGAAATGTACATCAAAACATACACATTTTCATTGTATATACAAGAAATGTACATCAAAACATACACATTTTCAGTGCACATTCTAGAAATGTACATGAAAACATATGCATTTTCATTGTACATTCAAGAAATGTATATCAAAACATACACATTTTCAGATTACATTCAAGAAATGTACATCAAAACATACACATTTTCATTGTATATACAAGAAATGTACATCAAAACATACACATTTTCAGTGTACATTCAAGAAATGTACATCAAAACATATACATTTTCATTGTATATACAAGAAATGTACATCAAAACATACACATTTTCAGTGTACATTCAAGAAATGTATATCAAATCATACACATTTTCAGTATACATTCAAGAAATATACATGAAAACATATACATTTTCATTGTACATTCAAGAAATGTATATCAAAACATACACACTTTCAGTGTACATTCAAGAAATGTACATCAAAACATACACATTTTCATTGTATATCCAAGAAATGTACATCAAAACATACACATTTTCATTGTACACTAAAGAAATGTACATCAAAACATACACATTTTCATTGTACATTCAAGAAATGTACATCAAAACATACACATTTTCATTGTACACTCAAGAAATGTACATCAAAACATACACATTTTCATTGTACATTCAAGAAATGTACATCAAAACATACACATTTTCATTGTATATACCAGAAATGTACATCAAAACATACACATTTTCATTGTATATACAAGAAATATACATCAAAACATACACATTTTCAGTGTACATTCAAGAAACGTACATCAAAACATATACATTTTCAGTGTATATACAAGAAATGGACATCAAAACATACACATTTTCAGTGTACATTCAAGAAATGTACATGAAAACATATACATCTTCATTGTACATTCAAGAAATGTATATCAAAACATACACATTTTCAGATTACATTCAAGAAATGTACATCAGAACATACACATTTTCATTGTACATTCAAGAAATGTACATCAAAGCATACACATTTTCATTGTACATTCAAGAAATGTACATCAAAACATAAACATTTTCATTGTGCATTCAAGGAATGTACATCAAAACATACACATTTACATTGTACATTCAAGAGATGTACATCAAAACACACACATTTTCAGTGTGCATTCAAGAAATGCATATCAAAACATACACATTTTCAGTGTACATTCAAGAAATGTACATCAAAACATACAAATTTTCATTGTATATACAAGAAATGTACATCAAAACATACACATTTTCATTGTACATTAAAGAAATGTACATCAAAACCTACACATTTTCAGTGTACATTCAATAAATGTACTTCAAAACATACACATTTTCATTGTACACTCAAGAAATGTACATCAAAACATACACATTTTCAGTGTACATTCAAGAAATGTACATCAAAACATACACATTTTCATTGTATATACCAGAAATGTACATCAAAACATACACATTTTCATTGTATATACAAGAAATGTACATCAAAACATACATATTTTCAGTGTACATTCAAGAAATGTACATGAAAACATATACATTTTCATTGTACATTCAAGAAATGTATATCAAAACATACACATTTTCAGATTACATTCAAGAAATGTACATCAAAACATACACATTTTCGTTGTATATTCAATAAATGTACATCAAAACATACACATCTTCATTGTACACTAAAGAAATGTACATCAAAACATACACACTTTCAGTGTACATTCAAGAAAATGTACATCAAAAAATACACATTTTTATTGTACATTCAAGAAATGTACATCAAAACATACACATTTTCATTGTACATTCAAGAAATGTACATCAAAACATACACATTTTCATTGTACATTAAAGAAATGTACATCAAAACCTACACATTTTCAGTGTACATTCAAGAAATGTACATCAAAACATACACATTTTCATTGTACATTCAAGAAATGTATATCAAAACATACACACTTTCAGTGTACATTCAAGAAATGTACATCAAAACATACACATTTTCATTGTATATACAAGAAATGTACATCAAAACATACACATTTTCATTGTACACTAAAGAAATGTACATCAAAACATACACATTTTCATTGTACATTCAAGAAATGTACATCAAAACATACACATTTTCATTGTACACTCAAGAAATGTACATCAAAACATACACATTTTCATTGTACATTCAAGGAATGTACATCAAATCATACACATTTTCATAGTATATACCAGAAATGTACATCAAAACATACACATTTTCATTGTATATACAAGAAATATACATCAAAACATACACATTTTCAGTGTACATTCAAGAAACGTACATCAAAACATATACATTTTCATTGTATATACAAGAAATGGACATCAAAACATACACATTTTCAGTGTACATTCAAGAAATGTACATGAAAACATATACATCTTCATTGTACATTCAAGAAATGTATATCAAAACATACACATTTTCAGATTACATTCAAGAAATGTACATCAGAACATACACATTTTCATTTTACATTCAAGAAATGTACATCAAAGCATACACATTTTCATTGTACATTCAAGAAATGTACATCAAAACATAAACATTTTCATTGTGCATTCAAGGAATGTACATCAAAACATACACATTTTCATTGTACATTCAAGAGATGTACATCAAAACACACACATTTTCAGTGTACATTCAAGAAATGTATATCAAAACATACACATTTTCAGTGTACATTCAAGAAATGTACATCAAAACATACAAATTTTCATTGTATATACAAGAAATTTACATCAAAACATACACATTTTCATTGTATATACAAGAAATGTACATCAAAACATACACATTTTCATTGTATATACAATAAATGTACATCAAAACATACACATTTTCATTGTACATTAAAGAAATGTACATCAATACCTACACATTTGCAGTGTACATTCAAGAAGTGTACATCAAAACATACACATTTTCATTGTACACTCAAAAAATGTACATCAAAACATACACATTTTCATTGTACACTAAAGAAATGTACATCAAAACATACACATTTTCAGTGTACATTCAAGATATGTACATCAAAACATACACATTTTCATTGTACATTCAAGAAATGTAGATCAAAACATACACATTTTCATTGTACATTCAAGAAATGTACATCAAAACATACACAATTTCATTGTACACTCAAGAAATGTACATCAAAACATACACATTTTCATTGTACACTCAAGAAATGTACATCAAAACATACACTTTTTCATTGTACATTCAAGAAATGTATATCAAAACATACACATTTTCATTGTACATTCAAGTAATGTACATCAAAACATACACATTTTCAGTGTACATTCAAGAAATGTATAACCAAAAATACACATTTTCAGTGTACATTCAAGAAATGTACATCAAAACAAACACATTTTCCTTGTACACTAAAGAAATGTACATCAAAACATACACATTTTCATTGTACATTCAAGAAATATACATCAAAACATACACATTTTCATTGTACATTCAAGAAATGTACATCAAAACATACACATTTTCATTGTACACTCAAGAAATGTACATCAAAACATACACATTTTCATTGTACATTCAAGGAATGTACATCAAAACATACACATTTTCATTGTATATACCAGAAATGTACATCAAAACATACACATTTTCATTGTATATACAAGAAATATACATCAAAACATACACATTTTCATTGTACATTCAAGAAATGTACATCAAAACATACACATTTTCATTGTACACTCAAGAAATGTACATCAAAACATACACATTTTCATTGTACATTCAAGAAATGTACATCAAAACATACACATTTTCATTGTACACTCAAGAAATGTATATCAAAACATTTACAGTTTCAGTGTACATTCAAGAAATGTACATCAAAACAAACACATTTTCATTGTACATTCAAAGAATGTACATCAAAACATACACACTTTCATTGTACATTCAAGAAATGTACATCAAAACACACACATTTTCAGTGTACATTCAAGAAATGTATATCAAAGCATACACATTTTCAGTGTACATTCAAGAAATGTACATCAAAACCTACAAATTTTCATTGTATATACAAGAAATGTACATCAAAACATACACATTTTCATTGTACATTAAAGAAATGTACATCAAAAATTACACATTTTCAGTGTACATTCAAGAAATGTACATCAAAACATACACATTTTCAATGTACACTCAAGAAATGTACATCAAAACATACACATTTTCAGTGTACATTCAAGAAATGTACATCAAAACATACACATTTTCATTGTATATACCAGAAATGTACATCAAAACATACACATTTTCATTGTATATACAAGAAATGTACATCAAAACATACACATTTTCAGTGCACATTCTAGAAATGTACATGAAAACATATGCATTTTCATTGTACATTCAAGAAATGTATATCAAAACATACACATTTTCAGATTACATTCAAGAAATGTACATCAAAACATACACATTTTCATTGTATATACAAGAAATGTACATCAAAACATACACATTTTCAGTGTACATTCAAGAAATGTACATCAAAACATATACATTTTCATTGTATATACAAGAAATGTACATCAAAACATACACATTTTCAGTGTACATTCAAGAAATGTATATCAAATCATACACATTTTCAGTATACATTCAAGAAATATACATGAAAACATATACATTTTCATTGTACATTCAAAAAATGTATATCAAAACATACACACTTTCAGTGTACATTCAAGAAATGTACATCAAAACATACACATTTTCATTGTACACTAAAGAAATGTACATCAAAACATACACATTTTCATTGTACATTCAAGAAATGTACATCAAAACATACACATTTTCATTGTACACTCAAGAAATGTACATCAAAACATACACATTTTCATTGTACATTCAAGGAATGTACATCAAATCATACACATTTTCATAGTATATACCAGAAATGTACATCAAAACATACACATTTTCATTGTATATACAAGAAATATACATCAAAACATACACATTTTCAGTGTACATTCAAGAAACGTACATCAAAACATATACATTTTCATTGTATATACAAGAAATGGACATCAAAACATACACATTTTCAGTGTACATTCAAGAAATGTACATGAAAACATATACATCTTCATTGTACATTCAAGAAATGTATATCAAAACATACACATTTTCAGATTACATTCAAGAAATGTACATCAGAACATACACATTTTCATTTTACATTCAAGAAATGTACATCAAAGCATACACATTTTCATTGTACATTCAAGAAATGTACATCAAAACATAAACATTTTCATTGTGCATTCAAGGAATGTACATCAAAACATACACATTTTCATTGTACATTCAAGAGATGTACATCAAAACACACACATTTTCAGTGTACATTCAAGAAATGTATATCAAAACATACACATTTTCAGTGTACATTCAAGAAATGTACATCAAAACATACAAATTTTCATTGTATATACAAGAAATTTACATCAAAACATACACATTTTCATTGTATATACAAGAAATGTACATCAAAACATACACATTTTCATTGTATATACAAGAAATGTACATCAAAACATACACATTTTCATTGTACATTAAAGAAATGTACATCAATACCTACACATTTGCAGTGTACATTCAAGAAGTGTACATCAAAACATACACATTTTCATTGTACACTCAAAAAATGTACATCAAAACATACACATTTTCATTGTACACTAAAGAAATGTACATCAAAACATACACATTTTCAGTGTACATTCAAGATATGTACATCAAAACATACACATTTTCATTGTACATTCAAGAAATGTAGATCAAAACATACACATTTTCATTGTACATTCAAGAAATGTACATCAAAACATACACAATTTCATTGTACACTCAAGAAATGTACATCAAAACATACACATTTTCATTGTACACTCAAGAAATGTACATCAAAACATACACTTTTTCATTGTACATTCAAGAAATGTATATCAAAACATACACATTTTCATTGTACATTCAAGTAATGTACATCAAAACATACACATTTTCAGTGTACATTCAAGAAATGTATAACCAAAAATACACATTTTCAGTGTACATTCAAGAAATGTACATCAAAACAAACACATTTTCCTTGTACACTAAAGAAATGTACATCAAAACATACACATTTTCGTTGTACATTCAAGAAATATACATCAAAACATACACATTTTCATTGTACATTCAAGAAATGTACATCAAAACATACACATTTTCATTGTACACTCAAGAAATGTACATCAAAACATACACATTTTCATTGTACATTCAAGGAATGTACATCAAAACATACACATTTTCATTGTGTATACCAGAAATGTACATCAAAACATACACATTTTCATTGTATATACAAGAAATATACATCAAAACATACACATTTTCATTGTACATTCAAGAAATGTACATCAAAACATACACATTTTCATTGTACACTCAAGAAATGTACATCAAAACATACACATTTTCATTGTACATTCAAGAAATGTACATCAAAACATACACATTTTCATTGTACACTCAAGAAATGTATATCAAAACATTTACAGTTTCAGTGTACATTCAAGAAATGTACATCAAAACAAACACATTTTCATTGTACATTCAAAGAATGTACTTCAAAACATACACATTTTCATTGTACATTCAAGAAATGTACATCAAAACACACACATTTTCAGTGTACATTCAAGAAATGTATATCAAAGCATACACATTTTCAGTGTACATTCAAGAAATGTACATCAAAACCTACAAATTTTCATTGTATATACAAGAAATGTACATCAAAACATACACATTTTCATTGTACATTAAAGAAATGTACATAAAAAATTACACATTTTCAGTGTACATTCAAGAAATGTACATCAAAACATACACATTTTCAATGTACACTCAAGAAATGTACATCAAAACATACACATTTTCAGTGTACATTCAAGAAATGTACATCAAAACATACACATTTTCATTGTATATACCAGAAATGTACATCAAAACATACACATTTTCATTGTATATACAAGAAATGTACATCAAAACATACACATTTTCAGTGCACATTCTAGAAATGTACATGAAAACATATGCATTTTCATTGTACATTCAAGAAATGTATATCAAAACATACACATTTTCAGATTACATTCAAGAAATGTACATCAAAACATACACATTTTCATTGTATATACAAGAAATGTACATCAAAACATACACATTTTCAGTGTACATTCAAGAAATGTACATCAAAACATATACATTTTCATTGTATATACAAGAAATGTACATCAAAACATACACATTTTCAGTGTACATTCAAGAAATGTATATCAAATCATACACATTTTCAGTATACATTCAAGAAATATACATGAAAACATATACATTTTCATTGTACATTCAAGAAATGTATATCAAAACATACACACTTTCAGTGTACATTCAAGAAATGTACATCAAAACATACACATTTTCATTGTATATCCAAGAAATGTACATCAAAACATACACATTTTCATTGTACACTAAAGAAATGTACATCAAAACATACACATTTTCATTGTACATTCAAGAAATGTACATCAAAACATACACATTTTCATTGTACACTCAAGAAATGTACATCAAAACATACACATTTTCATTGTACATTCAAGAAATGTACATCAAAACATACACATTTTCATTGTATATACCAGAAATGTACATCAAAACATACACATTTTCATTGTATATACAAGAAATATACATCAAAACATACACATTTTCAGTGTACATTCAAGAAACGTACATCAAAACATATACATTTTCAGTGTATATACAAGAAATGGACATCAAAACATACACATTTTCAGTGTACATTCAAGAAATGTACATGAAAACATATACATCTTCATTGTACATTCAAGAAATGTATATCAAAACATACACATTTTCAGATTACATTCAAGAAATGTACATCAGAACATACACATTTTCATTGTACATTCAAGAAATGTACATCAAAGCATACACATTTTCATTGTACATTCAAAAAATGTACATCAAAACATAAACATTTTCATTGTGCATTCAAGGAATGTACATCAAAACATACACATTTACATTGTACATTCAAGAGATGTACATCAAAACACACACATTTTCAGTGTGCATTCAAGAAATGTATATCAAAACATACACATTTTCAGTGTACATTCAAGAAATGTACATCAAAACATACAAATTTTCATTGTATATACAAGAAATGTACATCAAAACATACACATTTTCATTGTACATTAAAGAAATGTACATCAAAACCTACACATTTTCAGTGTACATTCAATAAATGTACTTCAAAACATACACATTTTCATTGTACACTCAAGAAATGTACATCAAAACATACACATTTTCAGTGTACATTCAAGAAATGTACATCAAAACATACACATTTTCATTGTATATACCAGAAATGTACATCAAAACATACACATTTTCATTGTATATACAAGAAATGTACATCAAAACATACATATTTTCAGTGTACATTCAAGAAATGTACATGAAAACATATACATTTTCATTGTACATTCAAGAAATTTATATCAAAACATACACATTTTCAGATTACATTCAAGAAATGTACATCAAAACATACACATTTTCGTTGTATATTCAATAAATGTACATCAAAACATACACATCTTCATTGTACACTAAAGAAATGTACATCAAAACATACACACTTTCAGTGTACATTCAAGAAATGTACATCAAAAAATACACATTTTTATTGTACATTCAAGAAATGTACATCAAAACATACACATTTTCATTGTACATTCAAGAAATGTACATCAAAACATACACATTTTCATTGTACACTCAAGAAATGTACATCAAAACATACACATTTTCATTGTACACTCAAGAAATGTACATCAAAACATACACATTTTCATTGTACATTCAAGAAATGTACATCAAAACATACACATTTTCATTGTACATTCAAGAAATGTATATCAAAACATACACATTTTCATTGTACATTCAAGAAATTTACATCAAAACATACACATTTTCATTGTACATTCAAGAAATGTACATCAAAACATACACATTTTCATTGTACATTCAAGAAATGTACATCAACACACACACATTTTCAGTGTACATTCAAGAAATGTATATCAAAACATACACATTTTCAGTGTACATTCAAGAAATGTACATCAAAACATACAAATTTTCATTGTATATACCAGAAATGTACATCAGAACATACACATTTTCATTGTACATTCAAGAAATGTACATCAAAACATACACATTTTCATTGTACATTCAAGAAATGTACATCAAAACATACACATTTTCATTGTACACTCAAAAAATGTACATCAAAACATACACATTTTCAGTGTACATTCAAAAAATGTACATCAAAACATACACATTTTCATTGTATATACCAGAAATGTACATCAAAACATACACATTTTCATTGTATATACAAGAAATATACATCAAAACATACACATTTTCAGTGTACATTCAAGAAATGTACATCAAAACATATACATTTTCATTGTATATACAAGAAATGTACAACAAAACATACACATTTTCAGTGTACATTCAAGAAATGTACATGAAAACATATACATCTTCATTGTACATTCAAGAAATGTATATCAAAACATACACATTTTCAGATTACATTCAAGAAATGTACATCAAAACATACACATTTTCATTGTACATTCAAGAAATGTACATCAAAACATACACATTTTCATTGTACATTCAAGAAATGTACATCAAAACATAAACATTTTCATTGTACATTCAAGGAATGTACATCAAAACATACTCATTTTCATTGTACATTCAAAGAAATTTACATCAAAACACACACATTTTCAGTGTACATTCAAGAAATGATCATCAAAACATACAAATTTTCATTGTATATACAAGAAATGTACATCAAAACATACACATTTTCATTGTACATTCAAGAAATGTACATCAAAACATACACATTTTCATTGTACATTCAAGAAATGTACATCAACACACACACATTTTCAGTGTACATTCAAGAAATGTATATCAAAACATACACATTTTCAGTGTACATTCAAGAAATGTACATCAAAACATACAAATTTTCATTGTATATACAAGAAATGTACATCAAAACATACAGATTTTCATTGTACATTAAAGAAATGTACATCAAAACCTACACATTTTCAGTGTACATTCAAGAAATGTACATCAAAACATACACATTTTCATTGTACACTCAAAAAATGTACATCAAAACATACACATTTTCAGTGTACATTCAAAAAATGTACATCAAAACATACACATTTTCATTGTATATACCAGAAATGTACATCAAAACATACACATTTTCATTGTATATACAAGAAATATACATCAAAACATACACATTTTCAGTGTACATTCAAGAAATGTACATCAAAACATATACATTTTCATTGTATATACAAGAAATGTACAACAAAACATACACATTTTCAGTGTACATTCAAGAAATGTACATGAAAACATATACATCTTCATTGTACATTCAAGAAATGTATATCAAAACATACACATTTTCAGATTACATTCAAGAAATGTACATCAAAACATACACATTTTCATTGTACATTCAAGAAATGTACATCAAAACATACACATTTTCATTGTACATTCAAGAAATGTACATCAAAACATAAACATTTTCATTGTACATTCAAGGAATGTACATCAAAACATACTCATTTTCATTGTACATTCAAAGAAATTTACATCAAAACACACACATTTTCAGTGTACATTCAAGAAATGATCATCAAAACATACAAATTTTCATTGTATATACAAGAAATGTACATCAAAAGATACACATTTTCATTGTACATTAAAGAAATGTACATCAAAACCTACAAATTTTCAGTGTACATTCAAGAAATGTGCATCAAAAAATACACATTTTCATTGTACACTCAAGAAATGTACATCAAAACATACACATTTTCAGTGATCATTCAAGAAATGTACATCAAAACATACACATTTTCATTGTATATACCAGAAATGTACATCAAAACATACACATTTTCATTGTATATACAAGAAATGTACATCAAAACATACACATTTTCAGTGTACATTCAAGAAATGTACATCAAAACATATACATTTTCATTGTATATACAAGAAATGTACATCAAAACATACACATTTTCAGTGTACATTCAAGAAATGTACATGAAAACATATACATTTTCATTGTACATTCAAGAAATGTATATCAAAACATACACATTTTCAGATTACATTCAAGAAATGTACATCAAATTATACACATTTTCGTCGTATATTCAAGAAATGTACATCAAAGCATACACATCTTCATTGTACACTAAAGAAATGTACATCAAAACATACACACTTTCAGTGTACATTCAAGAAATGTACATCAAAAAATACACATTTTCATTGTACATTCAAGGAATGTACATCAAAACATATACAGTTTCGTTGTACATTCAAGAAATGTAGATCAAAACATACACATTTTCATTGTACACTCAAGAAATGTACATCAAAACATACACATTTTCATTGTACACTCAAGAAATGTACATCAAAACATACACATTTTCATTGTACATTCAAGAAATGTATATGAAAACATACACATTTTCATTGTACATTCAAGAAATGTACATCAAAACATACACATTTTCATTGTACATTAAAGAAATGTACATCAAAACATACACATTTTCATTGTACATTCAAGGAATGTACATCAAAACATACACTTTTTCATTGTACATTCAAGAAATGTACATCAAAACACACACATTTTCATTGTACACTCAAGAATTGTACATCAAAACATACACATTTTGAGTGTACATTCAAGAGATATACATCAAAACATGCACATTTTCATTGTATATACCAGAAATGTACATCAAAACATACACATTTTCATTGTATATACAAGAAATATATATCAAAAGATACACATTTTCAGTGTACATTCCTGAAATGTACATCAAAACATACACATTTTCAGTGTACATTGTAGAAATGTACATCAAAACATACAAATTTTCATTGTATATACAAGAAATGTACATCAAAACATACACATTTTCATTGTATATAAGAGAAATGTACATCAAAACATACACATTTTCATTGTACATTCAAGAAATGTACATCAAAACATACACATTTTCATTGTATATACCAGAAATGTACATCAAAACATACACATTTTCATTGTATATACAAGAAATATACATCAAAACATACACATTTTCAGTGTACATTCAAGAAACGTACATCAAAACATATACATTTTCATTGTATATACAAGAAATGGACATCAAAACATACACATTTTCAGTGTACATTCAAGAAATGTACATGAAAACATATACATCTTCATTGTACATTCAAGAAATGTATATCAAAACATACACATTTTCAGATTACATTCAAGAAATGTACATCAGAGCATACACATTTTCATTGTACATTCAAGAAATGTACATCAAAGCATACACATTTTCATTGTACATTCAAGAAATGTACATCAAAACATAAACATTTTCATTGTGCATTCAAGGAATGTACATCAAAACATACACATTTTCATTGTACATTCAAGAGATGTACATCAAAACACACACATTTTCAGTGTACATTCAAGAAATGTATATCAAAACATACACATTTTCAGTGTACATTCAAGAAATGTACATCAAAACATACAAATTTTCATTGTATATACAAGAAATGTACATCAAAACATACACATTTTCATTGTACATTAAAGAAATGTACATCAAAACCTACACATTTTCAGTGTACATTCAATAAATGTACTTCAAAACATACACATTTTCATTGTACACTCAAGAAATGTACATCAAAACATACACATTTTCAGTGTACATTCAAGAAATGTACATCAAAACATACACATTTTCATTGTACATACCAGAAATGTACATCAAAACATACACATTTTCATTGTATATACAAGAAATGTACATCAAAACATACATATTTTCAGTGTACATTCAAGAAATGTACATGAAAACATATACATTTTCTTTGTACATTCAAGAAATGTATATCAAAACATACAGATTTTCAGATTACATTCAAGAAATGTACATCAAAACATACACATTTTTGTTGTATATTCAATAAATGTACATCAAAACATACACATCTTCATTGTACACTAAAGAAATGTACATCAAAACATACACACTTTCAGTGTACATTCAAGAAATGTACATAAAAAAATACACATTTTCATTGTACATTCAAGAAATGTACATCAAAACATACACATTTTCATTGTACACTCAAGAAATGTACATCAAAACATACACATTTTCATTGTACACTCAAGAAATGTACATCAAAACATACACATTTTCATTGTACACTCAAGAAATGTACATCAAAACATACACATTTTCATTGTACATTCAAGAAATGTATATCAAAACATACACATTTTCATTGTACATTCAAGAAATGTACATCAAAACATACACATTTTCATTGTACATTCAAGAAATGTACATCAAAACATACACATTTTCATTGTACATTCAAGGAATGTACATCAAAACATACACATTTTCATTGTACATTCAAGAAATGTATATCAAAACATACACATTTTCATTGTACATTCAAGAAATGTACATCAAAACATACACATTTTCATTGTACACTCAAGAAATGTACATCAAAACATATACATTTTTATTGTACATTCAAGAAATGTACATCAAAACATACACATTTTCATTGTACATTCAAGAAATGTACATCAAAACATACACATTTTCATTGTACACTCAAGAAATGTACATCAAAACATACACATTTTCATTGTACACTCAAGAAATGTACATCAAAACATACACATTTTCATTGTACACTCAAGAAATGTACATCAAAACATACACATTTTCATTGTACATTCAAGAAATGTACATCAAAACATACACATTTTCATTGTACATTCAAGAAATGTATATAAAAACATACACATTTTCATTGTACATTCAAGAAATGTACATCAAAACATACACATTTTCATTGTACATTCAAGGAATGTACATCAAAACATACACATTTTCATTGTACATTCAAGAAATGTACATCAACACACACATTTTCAGTGTACATTCAAGAAATGTATATCAAAACATACACATTTTCAGTGTACATTCAAGAAATGTACATCAAAACATACAAATTTTCATTGTATATACAAGAAATGTACATCAAAACATACACATTTTCATTGTACATTAAAGAAATGTACATCAAAACCTACACATTTTCAGTGTACATTCAAGAAATGTACATCAAAACATACACATTTTCATTGTACACTCAAAAAATGTACATCAAAACATACACATTTTCAGTGTACATTCTAAAAATGTACATCAAAACATACACATTTTCATTGTATATACCAGAAATGTACATCAAAACTTACACATTTTCATTGTATATACAAGAAATATACATCAAAACATACACATTTTCAGTGTACATTCAAGAAATGTACATCAAAACATATACATTTTCATTGTATATACAAGAAATGTACATCAAAACATACACATTTTCAGTGTACATTCAAGAAATGTACATGAAAACATATACATCTTCATTGTACATTCAAGAAATGTATATCAAAACATACACATTTTCAGATTACATTCAAGAAATGTACCTCAAAACATACACATTTTCATTGTACATTCAAGAAATGTACATCAAAACATACACATTTTCATTGTACATTCAAGAAATGTAAATCAAAACATAAACATTTTCATTGTACATTCAAGGAATGTACATCAAAACATACTCATTTTCATTGTACATTCAAAGAAATGTACATCAAAACACACACATTTTCAGTGTACATTCAAGAAATGTACATCAAAACATACAAATTTTCATTGTATATACAAGAAATGTACATCAAAAGATACACATTTTCATTGTACATTAAAGAAATGTACATCAAGACATACACATTTTCATTGTATATACCAGAAATGTACATCAAAACATACACATTTTCATTGTATATACAAGAAATGTACATCAAAACATACACATTTTCATTGTACATTCAAGAAATGTACATCAAAACATACACATTTTCATTGTACATTCAAGAAATGTACATCAAAACATAAACATTTTCATTGTACATTCAAGGAATGTACATCAAAACATACTCATTTTCATTGTACATTCAAAGAAATGTACATCAAAACACACACATTTTCAGTGTACATTCAAGAAATGTACATCAAAACATACAAATTTTCATTGTATATACAAGAAATGTACATCAAAAGATACACATTTTCATTGTACATTAAAGAAATGTACATCGAAACCTACAAATTTTCAGTGTACATTCAAGAAATGTGCATCAAAACATACACATTTTCATTGTACACTCAAGAAATGTACATCAAAACATACACATTTTCAGTGTACATTCAAGAAATGTACATCAAAACATACACATTTTCATTGTATATACCAGAAATGTACATCAAAACATACACATTTTCATTGTATATACAAGAAATGTACATCAAAACATACACATTTTCAGTGTACATTCAAGAAATGTACATCAAAACATATACATTTTCATTGTATATACAAGAAATGTACATCAAAACATACACATTTTCAGTGTACATTCAAGAAATGTACATGAAAACATATACATTTTCATTGTACATTCAAGAAATGTATATCAAAACATACACATTTTCAGATTACATTCAAGAAATGTACATCAAATTATACACATTTTCGTCGTATATTCAAGAAATGTACATCAAAGCATACACATCTTCATTGTACACTAAAGAAATGTACATCAAAACATACACACTTTCAGTGTACATTCAAGAAATGTACATAAAAAAATACACATTTTCATTGTACATTCAAGAAATGTACATCAAAACATATACAGTTTCGTTGTACATTCAAGAAATGTAGATCAAAACATACACATTTTCATTGTACACTCAAGAAATGTACATCAAAACATACACATTTTCATTGTACACTCAAGAAATGTACATCAAAACATACACATTTTCATTGTACATTCAAGAAATGTATATGAAAACATACACATTTTCATTGTACATTCAAGAAATGTACATCAAAACATACACATTTTCATTGTACATTAAAGAAATGTACATCAAAGCATACACATTTTCATTGTACATTCAAGGAATGTACATCAAAACATACACTTTTTCATTGTACATTCAAGAAATGTACATCAAAACACACACATTTTCATTGTACACTCAAGAATTGTACATCAAAACATACACATTTTGAGTGTACATTCAAGAGATATACATCAAAACATGCACATTTTCATTGTATATACCAGAAATGTACATCAAAACATACACATTTTCATTGTATATACAAGAAATATATATCAAAAGATACACATTTTCAGTGTACATTCCTGAAATGTACATCAAAACATACACATTTTCAGTGTACATTGTAGAAATGTACATCAAAACATACAAATTTTCATTGTATATACAAGAAATGTACATCAAAACATACACATTTTCATTGTATACACAAGAAATGTACATCAAAACATACACATTTTCATTGTACATTCAAGAAATGTACATCAAAACATACACATTTTCATTGTATATACCAGAAATGTACATCAAAACATACACATTTTCATTGTATATACAAGAAATATACATCAAAACATACACATTTTCAGTGTACATTCAAGAAACATACATCAAAACATATACATTTTCATTGTATATACAAGAAATGGACATCAAAACATACACATTTTCAGTGTACATTCAAGAAATGTACATGAAAACATATACATCTTCATTGTACATTCAAGAAATGTATATCAAAACATACACATTTTCAGATTACATTCAAGAAATGTACATCAGAGCATACACATTTTCATTGTACATTCAAGAAATGTACATCAAAGCATACACATTTTCATTGTACATTCAAGAAATGTACATCAAAACATAAACATTTTCATTGTGCATTCAAGGAATGTACATCAAAACATACACATTTTCATTGTACATTCAAGAGATGTACATCAAAACACACACATTTTCAGTGTACATTCAAGAAATGTATATCAAAACATACACATTTTCAGTGTACATTCAAGAAATGTACATCAAAACATACAAATTTTCATTGTATATACAAGAAATGTACATCAAAACATACACATTTTCATTGTACATTAAAGAAATGTACATCAAAACCTACACATTTTCAGTGTACATTCAATAAATGTACTTCAAAACATACACATTTTCATTGTACACTCAAGAAATGTACATCAAACCATACACATTTTCAGTGTACATTCAAGAAATGTACATCAAAACATACACATTTTCATTGTACATACCAGAAATGTACATCAAAACATACACATTTTCATAGTATATACAAGAAATGTACATCAAAACATACATATTTTCAGTGTACATTCAAGAAATGTACATGAAAACATATACATTTTCATTGTACATTCAAGAAATGTATATCAAAACATACACATTTTCAGATTACATTCAAGAAATGTACATCAAAACATACACATTTTCGTTGTATATTCAATAAATGTACATCAAAACATACACATCTTCATTGTACACTAAAGAAATGTACATCAAAACATACACACTTTCAGTGTACATTCAAGAAATGTACATCAAAAAATACACATTTTCATTGTACATTCAAGAAATGTACATCAAAACATACACATTTTCATTGTACACTCAAGAAATGTACATCAAAACATACACATTTTCATTGTACACTCAAGAAATGTACATCAAAACATACACATTTTCATTGTACACTCAAGAAATGTACATCAAAACATACACATTTTCATTGTACATTCAAGAAATGTATATCAAAACATACACATTTTCATTGTACATTCAAGAAATGTACATCAAAACATACACATTTTCATTGTACATTCAAGAAATGTACATCAAAACATACACATTTTCATTGTACATTCAAGGAATGTACATCAAAACATACACATTTTCATTGTACATTCAAGAAATGTATATCAAAACATACACATTTATATTGTACATTCAAGAAATGTACATCAAAACATACACATTTTCATTGTACACTCAAGAAATGTACATCAAAACATATACATTTTTATTGTACATTCAAGAAATGTACATCAAAACATACACATTTTCATTGTACATTCAAGAAATGTACATCAAAACATACACATTTTCATTGTACACTCAAGAAATGTACATCAAAACATACACATTTTCATTGTACACTCAAGAAATGTACATCAAAACATACACATTTTCATTGTACACTCAAGAAATGTACATCAAAACATACACATTTTCATTGTACATTCAAGAAATGTACATCAAAACATACACATTGTCATTGTACATTCAAGAAATGTATATCAAAACATACACATTTTCATTGTACATTCAAGAAATGTACATCAAAACATACACATTTTCATTGTACATTCAAGAAATGTACATCAAAACATACACATTTTCATTGTACATTCAAGGAATGTACATCAAAACATACACATTTTCATTGTACATTCAAGAAATGTACATCAACACACACACATTTTCAGTGTACATTCAAGAAATGTATATCAAAACATACACATTTTCAGTGTACATTCAAGAAATGTACATCAAAACATACAAATTTTCATTGTATATACAAGAAATGTACATCAAAACATACACATTTTCATTGTACATTAAAGAAATGTACATCAAAACCTACACATTTTCAGTGTACATTCAATAAATGTACTTCAAAACATACACATTTTCATTGTACACTCAAGAAATGTACATCAAACCATACACATTTTCAGTGTACATTCAAGAAATGTACATCAAAACATACACATTTTCATCGTACATACCAGAAATGTACATCAAAACATACACATTTTCATTGTATATACAAGAAATGTACATCAAAACATACATATTTTCAGTGTACATTCAAGAAATGTACATGAAAACATATACATTTTCATTGTACATTCAAGAAATGTATATCAAAACATACACATTTTCAGATTACATTCAAGAAATGTACATCAAAACATACACATTTTCGTTGTATATTCAATAAATGTACATCAAAACATACACATCTTCATTGTACACTAAAGAAATGTACATCAAAACATACACACTTTCAGTGTACATTCAAGAAATGTACATCAAAAAATACACATTTTCATTGTACATTCAAGAAATGTACATCAAAACATACACATTTTCATTGTACACTCAAGAAATGTACATCAAAACATACACATTTTCATTGTACACTCAAGAAATGTACATCAAAACATACACATTTTCATTGTACACTCAAGAAATGTACATCAAAACATACACATTTTCATTGTACATTCAAGAAATGTATATCAAAACATACACATTTTCATTGTACATTCAAGAAATGTACATCAAAACATACACATTTTCATTGTACATTCAAGAAATGTACATCAAAACATACACATTTTCATTGTACATTCAAGGAATGTACATCAAAACATACACATTTTCATTGTACATTCAAGAAATGTATATCAAAACATACACATTTATATTGTACATTCAAGAAATGTACATCAAAACATACACATTTTCATTGTACACTCAAGAAATGTACATCAAAACATATACATTTTTATTGTACATTCAAGAAATGTACATCAAAACATACACATTTTCATTGTACATTCAAGAAATGTACATCAAAACATACACATTTTCATTGTACACTCAAGAAATGTACATCAAAACATACACATTTTCATTGTACACTCAAGAAATGTACATCAAAACATACACATTTTCATTGTACACTCAAGAAATGTACATCAAAACATACACATTTTCATTGTACATTCAAGAAATGTACATCAAAACATACACATTTTCATTGTACATTCAAGAAATGTATATCAAAACATACACATTTTCATTGTACATTCAAGAAATGTACATCAAAACATACACATTTTCATTGTACATTCAAGGAATGTACATCAAAACATACACATTTTCATTGTACATTCAAGAAATGTACATCAACACACACACATTTTCAGTGTACATTCAAGAAATGTATATCAAAACATACACATTTTCAGTGTACATTCAAGAAATGTACATCAAAACATACAAATTTTCATTGTATATACAAGAAATGTACATCAAAACATACACATTTTCATTGTACATTAAAGAAATGTACATCAAAACCTACACATTTTCAGTGTACATTCAAGAAATGTACATCAAAACATACACATTTTCATTGTACACTCAAAAAATGTACATCAAAACATACACATTTTCAGTGTACATTCTAAAAATGTACATCAAAACATACACATTTTCATTGTATATACCAGAAATGTACATCAAAACATACACATTTTCATTGTATATACAAGAAATATACATCAAAACATACACATTTTCAGTGTACATTCAAGAAATGTACATCAAAACATATACATTTTCATTGTATATACAAGAAATGTACATCAAAACATACACATTTTCAGTGTACATTCAAGAAATGTACATGAAAACATATACATCTTCATTGTACATTCAAGAAATGTATATCAAAACATACACATTTTCAGATTACATTCAAGAAATGTACATCAAAACATACACATTTTCATTGTACATTCAAGAAATGTACATCAAAACATACACATTTTCATTGTACATTCAAGAAATGTACATCAAAACATAAACATTTTCATTGTACATTCAAGGAATGTACATCAAAACATACTCATTTTCATTGTACATTCAAAGAAATGTACATCAAAACACACACATTTTCAGTGTACATTCAAGAAATGTACATCAAAACATACAAATTTTCATTGTATATACAAGAAATGTACATCAAAAGATACACATTTTCATTGTACATTAAAGAAATGTACATCAAGACATACACATTTTCATTGTATATACCAGAAACGTACATCAAAACATACACATTTTCATTGTATATACAAGAAATGTACATCAAAACATACACATTTTCAGTGTACATTCAAGAAATGTACATCAAAACATATACATTTTCATTGTATATACAAGAAATGTACATCAAAACATACACATTTTCAGTGTACATTCAAGAAATGTACATGAAAACATATACATTTTCATTGTACATTCAAGAAATGTATATCTAAACATACACATTTTCAGTGTACATTCAAGAAATGTATATCAAAACATACACATTTTCAGTGTACATTCAAGAAACGTACATCAAAACATACAAATTTTCATTGTATATACAAGAAATTTACATCAAAACATACACATTTTCATTGTATATACCAGAAATGTACATCAAAACATTCACATTTTCATTGTACATTCAAGAAATGTATATCAAAACATACACATTTATATTGTACATTCAAGAAATGTACATCAAATTATACACATTTTCGTCGTATATTCAAGAAATGTACATCAAAGCATACACATCTTCATTGTACACTAAAGAAATCTACATCAAAACATACACACTTTCAGTGTACATTCAAGAAATGTACATCAAAAAATACACATTTTCATTGTACATTCAAGAAATGTACATCAAAACATACACAGTTTCGTTGTACATTCAAGAAATGTAGATCAAAACATACACATTTTCATTGTACACTCAAGAAATGTACATCAAAACATACACATTTTCATTGTACACTCAAGAAATGTACATCAAAACATACACATTTTCATTGTACATTCAAGAAATGTATATGAAAACATACTCATTTTCATTGTACATTCAAGAAATGTACATCAAAACATACACATTTTCATTGTACATTAAAGAAATGTACATCAAAACATACACATTTTCATTGTACATTCAAGGAATGTACATCAAAACATACACTTTTTCATTGTACATTCAAGAAATGTACATCAAAACATACACATTTTCATTGTACACTCAAGAATTGTACATCAAAACATACACATTTTGAGTGTACATTCAAGAGATATACATCAAAAGATGCACATTTTCATTGTATATACCAGAAATGTACATCAAAACAGACACATTTTCATTGTATATACAAGAAATATATATCAAAAGATACACATTTTCAGTGTACATTCAAGAAATGTACATCAAAACATACACATTTTCAGTGTACATTGTAGAAATGTACATCAAAACATACAAATTTTCATTGTATATACAAGAAATGTACATCAAAACATACACATTTTCATTGTATATACAAGAAATGTACATCAAAACATACACATTTTCATTGTATATACAAGAAATGTACATCAAAACATACACAGTTTCGTTGTACATTCAAGAAATGTAGATCAAAACATACACATTTTCATTGTACACTCAAGAAATGTACATCAAAACATACACATTTTCATTGTACACTCAAGAAATGTACATCAAAACATACACATTTTCATTGTACATTCAAGAACTGTACATCAAAACATACACATTTTCAGTGTACATTCAAGAAATGTACATCAAAACATACACATTTTCAGTGTACATTCAAGAAATGTACATCAAAACATACACATTTTCATTGTATATACAAGAAATGTACATCAAAACATACACATTTTCATTGTATATACAAGAAATGTACATCAAAACATACACATTTTCAGTGTACATTCAAGAAATGTACATCAAGACATACACGTTTTCATTGTACATTCAAGAAATGTACATCAAAACATACACATTTTCATTGTACACTCAAGAAATGTACATCAAAACATACACATTTTCAGTGTACATTCAAGAAATGTATATGAAAACATACACATTTTCATTGTACATTCAAGAAATGTACATCAAAACATACACATTTTCATTGTACATTCAAGAAATGTACATCAAAACATACACATTTTCATTGTACATTCAAGAAATATACATCAAAACACACACATTTTCAGTGTACATTCAAGAAATGTATATCAAAACATACACATTTTCAGTGTACATTCAAGAAACGTACATCAAAACATACAAATTTTCATTGTATATACAAGAAATTTACATCAAAACATACACATTGTCATTGTATATACAAGAAATGTACATCAAAACATACAGATTTTCATTGTATATACAAGAAATGTACATCAAAACATACACATTTTCAATGTACATTAAAGAAATGTACATCAAAACCTACACATTTTCAGTGTACATTCAAGAAATGTACATCAAAATATACACTTTTTCATTGTACACTCAAAAAATGTACATCAAAACATACACATTTTCAGTGCACATTCAAAAAATGTACATCAAAACATACACATTTTCATTGTATATACCAGAAATGTACATCAAAACATACACATTTTCATTGTATATACAAGAAATATACATCAAAACATACACATTTTCAGTGTACATTCAAGAAACGTACATCAAAACATATACATTTTCAATGTATATACAAGAAATGGACATCAAAGCATACACATTTTCAGTGTACATTCAAGAAATGTTCATGAAAACATATACATCTTCATTGTACATTCAAGAAATGTATATCAAAACATACACATTTTCAGATTACATTCAAGAAATGTACATCAGAACATACACATTTTCATTGTACATTCAAGAAATGTACATCAAAACATACACATTTTCATTGTACATTCAAGAAATGTACATCAAAACATAAACATTTTCATTGTACATTCAAGGAATGTACATCAAAACATACACATTTTCATTGTACATTCAAGCGATGTACATCAAAACACACACATTTTCAGTGTACATTCAAGAAATGTATATCAAAACATACACATTTTCAGTGTACATTCAAGAAATGTACATCAAAACATACAAATTTTCATTGTATATACAAGAAATGTACATCAAAACATACACATTTTCATTGTACATTAAAGAAATGTACATCAAAACCTACACATTTTCAGTGTACATTCAAGAAATGTACATCAAAACACACATTTTCATTGTACACTCAAGAAATGTACATCAAAACATACACATTTTCAGTGTACATTCAAGAAATGTACATAATAACATACACATTTCCATTGTATATACCAGAAATGTACATCAAAACATACACATTTTCATTGTATATACAAGAAATGTACATCAAAACATACACATTTTCAGTGTACATTCAAGAAATGTACATCAAAACATATACATTTTCATTGTATATACAAGAAATGTACATCAAAACATACACATTTTCAGTTTACATTCAAGAAATGTACATGAAAACATATACATTTTCATTGTACATTCAAGAAATGTATATCAAAACATACACATTTTCAGATTACATTCAAGAAATGTACTTCAAAACATACACATTTTCGTTGTATATTCAAGAAATGTACATCAAAACATACACATCTTCATTGTACACTAAAGAAATGTACATCAAAACATACACACTTTCAGTGTACATTCAAGAAATGTACATCAAAAAATACACATTTTCATTGTACATTCAAGAAATGTACATCAAAACATACACATTTTCATTGTACATTCAAGAAATGTACATCAAAACATACACATTTTCATTGTACACTCAAGAAATGTACATCAAAACATACACATTTTCATTGTACACTCAAGAAATGTACATCAAAACATACACATTTTCATTGTACATTCAAGAAATGTATATCAAAACATACACATTTTCATTGTACATTCAAGAAATGTACATCAAAACATACACATTTTCATTGTACATTAATGAAATGTACATCAAAACATACACATTTTCATTGTACATTCAAGGAATGTACATCAAAACATACACATTTTCATTGTACATTCAAGCGATGTACATCAAAACACACACATTTTCAGTGTACATTCAAGAAATGTATATCAAAACATACACATTTTCAGTGTACATTCAAGAAATGTACATCAAAACATACAAATTTTCATTGTATATACAAGAAATGTACATCAAAACATACACATTTTCATTGTACATTAAAGAAATGTACATCAAAACCTACACATTTTCAGTGTACATTCAAGAAATGTACATCAAAACATACACATTTTCATTGTACACTCAAGAAATGTACATCAAAACATACACATTTTCAGTGTACATTCAAGAAATGTACATCAAAACATACACATTTCCATTGTATATACCAGAAATGTACATCAAAACATACACATTTTCATTGTATATACAAGAAATGTACATCAAAACATACACATTTTCAGTGTACATTCAAGAAATGTACATCAAAACATATACATTTTCATTGTATATACAAGAAATGTACATCAAAACATACACATTTTCAGTTTACATTCAAGAAATGTACATGAAAACATATACATTTTCATTGTACATTCAAGAAATGTATATCAAAACATACACATTTTCAGATTACATTCAAGAAATGTACTTCAAAACATACACATTTTCGTTGTATATTCAAGAAATGTACATCAAAACATACACATCTTCATTGTACACTAAAGAAATGTACATCAAAACATACACACTTTCAGTGCACATTCAAGAAATGTACATCAAAAAATACACATTTTCATTGTACATTCAAGAAATGTACATCAAAACATACACATTTTCATTGTACATTCAAGAAATGTACATCAAAACATACACATTTTCATTGTACACTCAAGAAATGTACATCAAAACATACACATTTTCATTGTACACTCAAGAAATGTACATCAAAACATACACATTTTCATTGTACATTCAAGAAATGTATATCAAAACATACACATTTTCATTGTACATTCAAGAAATGTACATCAAAACATACACATTTTCATTGAATATTAAAGAAATGTACATCAAAACATACACATTTTCATTGTACATTCAAGGAATGTACATCAAAACATACACATTTTCATTGTACATTCAAGAAATGTACATCAAAACACACACATTTTTATTGTACACTCAAGAATTGTACATCAAAACATACACATTTTGAGTGTACATTAAAGAGATATACGTCAAAACATGCACATTTTCATTGTATATACCAGAAATGTAAATCAAAACATACACATTTTCATTGTATATACAAGATATATATATCCAAACATACACATTTCCAGTGTACATTCAAGAAATGTACATCAAAAACTACACATTTTGATTGTATATTCAAGAAATGTACATCAAAACATACACATTTTCATTGTATATACCAGAAATGTACATCAAAACACACACATTTTCACTGTACATTCAAGATATGTATATCAAAACTTACACATTTTCATTGTACATTAAAGAAATGTACATCGAAACCTACACATTTTCAGTGTACATTCAAGAAATGTACATCAAAACATACACATTTTCATTGTACACTCAAGAAATGTACATCAAAACATACACATTTTCAGTGTACATTCAAGAAATGTACATCAAAACATACAAATTTTCATTGTATATACAAGAAATGTACATCAAAACATACACATTTTCAGTGTACATTCAAGAAATGTACATCAAAACATACAAATTTTCATTGTATATACAAGAAATGTACATCAAAACATACACATTTTCATTGTACATTCAAGAAATGTACATCAAAACATACAAATTTTCATTGTATATACAAGAAATGTACATCAAAACATACACATTTTCATTGTACATTAAAGAAATGTACATCAAAACCTACACATTTTAAGTGTACATTCAAGAAATGTACATCAAAACACACATTTTCATTGTACACCCAAGAAATGTACATCAAAACATACACATTTTCAGTGTACATTCAAGAAATGTACATCAAAACATACACATTTCCATTGTATATACCAGAAATGTACATCAAAACATACACATTTTCATTGTATATACAAGAAATGTACATCAAAACATACACATTTTCAGTGTACATTCAAGAAATGTACATCAAAACATATACATTTTCATTGTATATACAAGAAATGTACATCAAAACATACACATTTTCAGTTTACATTCAAGAAATGTACATGAAAACATATACATTTTCATTGTACATTCAAGAAATGTATATCAAAACATACACATTTTCAGATTACATTCAAGAAATGTACTTCAAAACATACACATTTTCGTTGTATATTCAAGAAATGTACATCAAAACATACACATCTTCATTGTACACTAAAGAAATGTACATCAAAACATACACACTTTCAGTGTACATTCAAGAAATGTACATCAAAAAATACACATTTTCATTGTACATTCAAGAAATGTACATCAAAACATACACATTTTCATTGTACATTCAAGAAATGTACATCAAAACATACACATTTTCATTGTACACTCAAGAAATGTACATCAAAACATACACATTTTCATTGTACACTCAAGAAATGTACATCAAAACATACACATTTTCATTGTACATTCAAGAAATGTATATCAAAACATACACATTTTCATTGTACATTCAAGAAATGTACATCAAAACATACACATTTTCATTGTACATTAATGAAATGTACATCAAAACATACACATTTTCATTGTACATTCAAGGAATGTACATCAAAACATACACATTTTCATTGTACATTCAAGCGATGTACATCAAAACACACACATTTTCAGTGTACATTCAAGAAATGTATATCAAAACATACACATTTTCAGTGTACATTCAAGAAATGTACATCAAAACATACAAATTTTCATTGTATATACAAGAAATGTACATCAAAACATACACATTTTCATTGTACATTAAAGAAATGTACATCAAAACCTACACATTTTCAGTGTACATTCAAGAAATGTACATCAAAACATACACATTTTCATTGTACACTCAAGAAATGTACATCAAAACATACACATTTTCAGTGTACATTCAAGAAATGTACATCAAAACATACACATTTCCATTGTATATACCAGAAATGTACATCAAAACATACACATTTTCATTGTATATACAAGAAATGTACATCAAAACATACACATTTTCAGTGTACATTCAAGAAATGTACATCAAAACATATACATTTTCATTGTATATACAAGAAATGTACATCAAAACATACACATTTTCAGTTTACATTCAAGAAATGTACATGAAAACATATACATTTTCATTGTACATTCAAGAAATGTATATCAAAACATACACATTTTCAGATTACATTCAAGAAATGTACTTCAAAACATACACATTTTCGTTGTATATTCAAGAAATGTACATCAAAACATACACATCTTCATTGTACACTAAAGAAATGTACATCAAAACATACACACTTTCAGTGTACATTCAAGAAATGTACATCAAAAAATACACATTTTCATTGTACATTCAAGAAATGTACATCAAAACATACACATTTTCATTGTACATTCAAGAAATGTACATCAAAACATACACATTTTCATTGTACACTCAAGAAATGTACATCAAAACATACACATTTTCATTGTACACTCAAGAAATGTACATCAAAACATACAAATTTTCATTGTATATACAAGAAATGTACATCAAAACATACACATTTTCAGTGTACATTCAAGAAATGTACATCAAAACATACAAATTTTCATTGTATATACAAGAAATGTACATCAAAACATATACATTTTCATTGTACATTCAAGAAATGTACATCAAAACATACAAATTTTCATTGTATATACAAGAAATGTACATCAAAACATACACATTTTCATTGTACATTCAAGAAATGTACATCAAAACATACAAATTTTCATTGTATATACAAGAAATGTACATCAAAACATACACATTTTCATTGTACATTCAAGAAATGTACATCAAAACATACAAATTTTCATTGTATATACAAGAAATGTACATCAAAACATACACATTTTCAGTGTACATTCAAGAAATGTACATCAAAACATACAAATTTTCATTGTATATACAAGAAATGTACATCAAAACATACACATTTTCATTGTACATTCAAGAAATGTACATCAAAACATACACATTTTCATTGTACACTCAAGAAATGTACATCAAAACATACACATTTTCATTGTACACTCAAGAAATGTACATCAAAACATACACATTTTCATTGTACATTCAAGAAATGTATATCAAAACATACACATTTTCATTGTACATTCAAGAAATGTACATCAAAACATACACATTTTCATTGAATATTAAAGAAATGTACATCAAAACATACACATTTTCATTGTACATTCAAGGAATGTACATCAAAACATACACATTTTCACTGTACATTCAAGAAATGTACATCAAAACACACACATTTTCATTGTACACTCAAGAATTGTACATCAAAACATACACATTTTCAGTGTACATTCAAGAAATGTACATCAAAACATACAAATTTTCATTGTATATACAAGAAATGTACATCAAAACATACACATTTTCAGTGTACATTCAAGAAATGTACATCAAAACATACAAATTTTCATTGTATATACAAGAAATGTACATGAAAACAGACACATTTTCATTGTACATTCAAGAAATGTACATCAAAACATACAAATTTTCATTGTATATACAAGAAATGTACATCAAAACATACACATTTTCAGTGTACATTCAAGAAATGTACATCAAAACATACACATTTTCATTGTACATTCAAGAAATGTACATCAAAACATACAAATTTTCATTGTATATACAAGAAATGTACATCAAAACATACACATTTTCATTGTACATTCAAGAAATGTACATCAAAACATACAAATTTTCATTGTATATACAACTAATGTACATCAAAACATACACATTTTCAGTGTACATTCAAGAAATGTACATCAAAACATACACATTTTCAGTGTACATTCAAGAAATGTACATCAAAACATACAAATTTTCATTGTATATACAAGAAATGTACATCAAAACATACACATTTTCAGTGTACATTCAAGAAATGTACATCAAAACATACAAATTTTCATTGTATATACAAGAAATGTACATCAAAACATATACATTTTCATTGTACATTCAAGAAATGTACATCAAAACATACAAATTTTCATTGTATATACAAGAAATGTACATCAAAACATACACATTTTCATTGTACATTCAAGAAATGTACATCAAAACATACAAATTTTCATTGTATATACAAGAAATGTACATCAAAACATACACATTTTCATTGTACATTCAAGAAATGTACATCAAAACATACAAATTTTCATTGTATATACAAGAAATGTACATCAAAACATACACATTTTCAGTGTACATTCAAGAAATGTACATCAAAACAAACAAATCTTCATTGTATATACAAGAAATGTACACCAAAACATACACATTTTCATTGTACATTCAAGAAATGTACATCAAAACATACAAATTTTCATTGTATATACAAGAAATGTACATCAAAACATACACATTTTCAGTGTACATTCAAGAAATGTACATCAAAACATACACATTTTCAGTGTACATTCAAGAAATGTACATCAAAACATACAAATTTTCATTGTATATACAAGAAATGTACATCAAAACATACACATTTTCAGTGTACATTCAAGAAATGTACATCAAAACATACAAATTTTCATTGTATATACAAGAAATGTACATCAAAACATATACATTTTCATTGTATATACAAGAAATGTACATCAAAACATACACATTTTCAGTTTACATTCAAGAAATGTACATGAAAACATATACATTTTCATTGTACATTCAAGAAATGTATATCAAAACATACACATTTTCAGATTACATTCAAGAAATGTACTTCAAAACATACACATTTGCGTTGTATATTCAAGAAATGTACATCAAAGCATACACATCTTCATTGTACACTAAAGAAATGTACATCAAAACATACACACTTTCAGTGTACATTCAAGAAATGTACATCAAAAAATACACATTTTCATTGTACATTCAAGAAATGTACATCAAAACATACACATTTTCATTGTACATTCAAGAAATGTACATCAAAACATACACATTTTCATTGTACACTCAAGAAATGTACATCAAAACATACACATTTTCATTGTACACTCAAGAAATGTACATCAAAACATACACATTTTCATTGTACATTCAAGAAATGTATATCAAAACATACACATTTTCATTGTACATTCAAGAAATGTACATCAAAACATACACATTTTCATTGTACATTAAAGAAATGTACATCAAAACATACACATTTTCATTGTACATTCAAGGAATGTACATCAAAACATACACATTTTCATTGTACATTCAAGAAATGTACATCAAAACACACACATTTTCATTGTACACTCAAGAATTGTACATCAAAACATACACATTTTGAGTGTACATTAAAGAGATATACATCAAAACATGCACATTTTCATTGTATATACCAGAAATGTACATCAAAACATACACATTTTCAGTGTATATACAAGATATATATATCCAAACATACACATTTCCAGTGTACATTCAAGAAATGTACATCAAAAACTACACATTTTGATTGTATATTCAAGAAATGTACATCAAAACATACACATTTTCATTGTATATACCAGAAATGTACATCAAAACACACACATTTTCAGTGTACATTCAAGAAATGTATATCAAAACATACACATTTTCATTGTACATTAAAGAAATGTACATCGAAACCTACACATTTTCAGTGTACATTCAAGAAATGTACATCAAAACATACACATTTTCATTGTACACTCAAGAAATGTACATCAAAACATACACATTTTCAGTGTACATTCAAGAAATGTACATCAAAACATACAAATTTTCATTGTATATACAAGAAATGTACATCAAAACATACACATTTTCAGTGTACATTCAAGAAATGTACATCAAAGCATACAAATTTTCATTGTATATACAAAAAATGTACATCAAAACATACACATTTTCAGTGTACATTCAAGAAATGTACATCAAAACATACAAATTTTCATTGTATATACAAGAAATGTACTTCAAAACATACACATTTTCAGTGTACATTCAAGAAATGTACATCAAAACATACAAATTTTCATTGTATATACAAGAAATGTACATCAAAACATACACATTTTCAGTGTACATTCAAGAAATGTACATCAAAACATACACATTTTCATTGTACATTAAAGAAATGTACATCAAAACCTACACATTTTAAGTGTAGATTCAAGAAATGTACATCAAAACATACACATTTTCATTGTACACTCAAGAAATGTACATCAAAACATACACATTTTCAGTGTACATTCAAGAAATGTACATCAAAACATACACATTTTCATTGTATATACCAGAAATGTACATCAAAACATACACATTTTCATTGTATATACAAGAAATGTACATCAAAACATACACATTTTCAGTGTACATTCAAGAAATGTACATCAAAACATATACATTTTCATTGTATATACAAGAAATGTACATCAAAACATACACATTTTCAGTGTACATTCCAGAAATGTACATGAAAACATATACACTTTCATTTTACATTCAAGAAATGTATATCAAAACATACACATTTTCAGTGTACATTCAAGAAATGTACATCAAAACATACACATTTTCATTGTATATACAAGAAATGTACATCAAAACATACACATTTTCAGTGTACATTCAAGAAATGTACATCAAAACATATACATTTTCATTGTATATACAAGAAATGTACATCAAAACATACACATTTTCAGTGTACATTCAAGAAATGTACATCAAAACATACACATTTTCATTGTATATACAAGAAATGTACATCAAAACATACACATTTTCAGTGTACATTCAAGAAATGTACATCAAAACATATACATTTTCATTGTATATACAAGAAATGTACATCAAAACATACACATTTTCAGTGTACATTCAAGAAATGTACATCAAAACATACACATTTTCAGTGTACATTCAAGAAATGTACATCAAAACATACACACTTTGAGTGTACATTCAAGAGATATACATCAAAACATGCACATTTTCATTGTATATACCAGAAATGTACATCAAAACATACACATTTTCATTGTATATACAAGAAATATATATCCAAACATACACATTTTCAGTGTACATTCAAGAAATGTACATCAAAAACTACACATTTTCATTGTATATTCAAGAAATGTACATCAAAACATACACATTTTCATAGTATATACCAGAAATGTACATCAAAACACACACATTTTCAGTGTACATTCAAGAAATGTATATCAAAACATACACATTTTCAGTGTACATTCAAGAAATGTACATCAAAACATACAAATTTTCATTGTATATACAAGAAATGTACATCAAAAGATACACATTTTCATTGTACATTAAAGTAATGTACATGGAAACCTACACATTTTCAGTGTACATTCAAGAAATGTACATCAAAACATACACATTTTCATTGTACATTAAAGAAATGTACATCGAAACTAACACATTTTCATTGTACACTCAAGAAATGTACATCAAAACATATACATTTTCATTGTATATACAAGAAATGTACATCAAAACATACACATTTTCAGTGTACATTCAAGAAATGTACATCAAAACATACACATTTTCATTGTACATTAAAGAAATGTACATCGAAACCTACACATTTTCATTGTACACTCAAGAAATGTACATCAAAACATATACATTTTCATTGTATATACAAGAAATGTACATCAAAACATACACATTTTCAGTGTACATTCAAGAAATGTACATCAAAACATACACATTTTCATTGTACACTCAAGAAATGTACATCAAAACATATACATTTTCATTGTATATACCAGAAATGTACATCAAAACATACACATTTTCATTGTATATACAAGAAATGTACATCAAAACATACACAATTTCAGTGTACATTCAAGAAATGTACATCAAAACATATACATTTTCATTGTATATACAAGAAATGTACATCAAAACATACACATTTTCAGTGTACATTCAAGAAATGTACATGAAAACATATACATTTTCATTGTACATTCAAGAAATGTATATCAAAACATACACATTTTCAGAATACATTCAAGAAATGTACATCAAAACATACACATTTTCATTGTACATTAAAGAAATGTACATCGAAACCTACACATTTTCAGTGTACATTCAAGAAATGTACATGAAAACATATACATTTTCATTGTACATTCAAGAAATGTATATCAAAACATACACATTTTCAGATTACATTCAAGAAATGTACATCAAAACATACACATTTTCATTGTACATTAAAGAAATGTACATCGAAACCTACACATTTTCAGTGTACATTCGAGAAATGTACATCAAAACATACACATTTTCATTGTACACTCAAGAAATGTACATCAAAACATATACATTTTCATTGTATATACAAGAAATGTACATCAAAACATACACATTTTCAGTGTACATTCAAGAAATGTACATCAAAACATACACATTTTCATTGTACACTCAAGAAATGTACATCAAAACATATACATTTTCATTGTATATACCAGAAATGTACATCAAAACATACACATTTTCATTGTATATACAAGAAATGTACATCAAAACATACACATTTTAAGTGTACATTCAAGAAATGTACATGAAAACATATACATTTTCATTGTACATTCAAGAAATGTATATCAAAACATACACATTTTCAGATTACATTCAAGAAATGTACCTCAGAACATACAAATTTTCATTGTACATTCAAGAAATGTACATCAAAACATACACATTTTCATTGTATATACAAGAAATTTACATCAAAACATACACATTTTCATTGTATATACAAGAAATGTACATCAAAACATAAACATTTTCATTGTACATTCAAGGAATGTACATCAAAACATACACATTTTCATTGTACATTCAAGAAATGTACATCAAAACACACACATTTTCATTGTACACTCAAGAATTGTACATCAAAACATACACATTTTCAGTGTACATTCAAGAAATGTACATCAAAACATACAAATTTTCATTGTATATACAAGAAATGTACATCAAAACATACACATTTTCAGTGTACATTCAAGAAATGTACATCAAAACATACAAATTTTCATTGTATATACAAGAAATGTACATCAAAACAGACACATTTTCATTGTACATTCAAGAAATGTACATCAAAACATACAAATTTTCATTGTATATACAAGAAATGTACATCAAAACATACACATTTTCAGTGTACATTCAAGAAATGTACATCAAAACATACACATTTTCATTGTACATTCAAGAAATGTACATCAAAACATACAAATTTTCATTGTATATACAAGAAATGTACATCAAAACATACACATTTTCATTGTACATTCAAGAAATGTACATCAAAACATACAAATTTTCATTGTATATACAACTAATGTACATCAAAACATACACATTTTCAGTGTACATTCAAGAAATGTACATCAAAACATACACATTTTCAGTGTACATTCAAGAAATGTACATCAAAACATACAAATTTTCATTGTATATACAAGAAATGTACATCAAAACATACACATTTTCAGTGTACATTCAAGAAATGTACATCAAAACATACAAATTTTCATTGTATATACAAGAAATGTACATCAAAACATATACATTTTCATTGTACATTCAAGAAATGTACATCAAAACATACAAATTTTCATTGTATATACAAGAAATGTACATCAAAACATACACATTTTCATTGTACATTCAAGAAATGTACATCAAAACATACAAATTTTCATTGTATATACAAGAAATGTACATCAAAACATACACATTTTCATTGTACATTCAAGAAATGTACATCAAAACATACAAATTTTCATTGTATATACAAGAAATGTACATCAAAACATACACATTTTCAGTGTACATTCAAGAAATGTACATCAAAACAAACAAATCTTCATTGTATATACAAGAAATGTACACCAAAACATACACATTTTCATTGTACATTCAAGAAATGTACATCAAAACATACAAATTTTCATTGTATATACAAGAAATGTACATCAAAACATACACATTTTCAGTGTACATTCAAGAAATGTACATCAAAACATACACATTTTCAGTGTACATTCAAGAAATGTACATCAAAACATACAAATTTTCATTGTATATACAAGAAATGTACATCAAAACATACACATTTTCAGTGTACATTCAAGAAATGTACATCAAAACATACAAATTTTCATTGTATATACAAGAAATGTACATCAAAACATATACATTTTCATTGTATATACAAGAAATGTACATCAAAACATACACATTTTCAGTTTACATTCAAGAAATGTACATGAAAACATATACATTTTCATTGTACATTCAAGAAATGTATATCAAAACATACACATTTTCAGATTACATTCAAGAAATGTACTTCAAAACATACACATTTGCGTTGTATATTCAAGAAATGTACATCAAAACATACACATCTTCATTGTACACTAAAGAAATGTACATCAAAACATACACACTTTCAGTGTACATTCAAGAAATGTACATCAAAAAATACACATTTTCATTGTACATTCAAGAAATGTACATCAAAACATACACATTTTCATTGTACATTCAAGAAATGTACATCAAAACATACACATTTTCATTGTACACTCAAGAAATGTACATCAAAACATACACATTTTCATTGTACACTCAAGAAATGTACATCAAAACATACACATTTTCATTGTACATTCAAGAAATGTATATCAAAACATACACATTTTCATTGTACATTCAAGAAATGTACATCAAAACATACACATTTTCATTGTACATTAAAGAAATGTACATCAAAACATACACATTTTCATTGTACATTCAAGGAATGTACATCAAAACATACACATTTTCATTGTACACTCAAGAATTGTACATCAAAACATACACATTTTGAGTGTACATTAAAGAGATATACATCAAAACATGCACATTTTCATTGTATATACCAGAAATGTACATCAAAACATACACATTTTCAGTGTATATACAAGATATATATATCCAAACATACACATTTCCAGTGTACATTCAAGAAATGTACATCAAAAACTACACATTTTGATTGTATATTCAAGAAATGTACATCAAAACATACACATTTTCATTGTATATACCAGAAATGTACATCAAAACACACACATTTTCAGTGTACATTCAAGAAATGTATATCAAAACATACACATTTTCATTGTACATTAAAGAAATGTACATCGAAACCTACACATTTTCAGTGTACATTCAAGAAATGTACATCAAAACATACACATTTTCATTGTACACTCAAGAAATGTACATCAAAACATACACATTTTCAGTGTACATTCAAGAAATGTACATCAAAACATACAAATTTTCATTGTATATACAAGAAATGTACATCAAAACATACACATTTTCAGTGTACATTCAAGAAATGTACATCAAAGCATACAAATTTTCATTGTATATACAAAAAATGTACATCAAAAGATACACATTTTCATTGTACATTAAAGTAATGTACATCGAAACCTACACATTTTCAGTGTACATTCAAGAAATGTACATCAAAACATACACATTTTCAGTGTACATTAAAGAAATGTACATCGAAACATACACATTTTCATTGTACACTCAAGAAATGTACATCAAAACATATACATTTTCATTGTATATACAAGAAATGTACATCAAAACATACACATTTTCAGTGTACATTCAAGAAATGTACATCAAAACCTACACATTTTAAGTGTAGATTCAAGAAATGTACATCAAAACATACACATTTTCATTGTACACTCAAGAAATGTACATCAAAACATACACATTTTCAGTGTACATTCAAGAAATGTACATCAAAACATACACATTTTCATTGTATATACCAGAAATGTACATCAAAACATACACATTTTCATTGTATATACAAGAAATGTACATCAAAACATACACATTTTCAGTGTACATTCAAGAAATGTACATCAAAACATATACATTTTCATTGTATATACAAGAAATGTACATCAAAACATACACATTTTCAGTGTACATTCAGGAAATGTACATCAAAACATACAAATTTTCATTGTATATACAAGAAATGTACATCAAAACATACACATTTTCAGTGTACATTCAAGAAATGTACATCAAAACATACAAATTTTCATTGTATATACAAGAAATGTACATCAAAAGATACACATTTTCATTGTACATTAAAGTAATGTACATCGAAACCTACACATTTTCAGTGTACATTCAAGAAATGTACATCAAAACATACACATTTTCATTGTACATTAAAGAAATGTACATCGAAACATACACATTTTCATTGTACACTCAAGAAATGTACATCAAAACATATACATTTTCATTGTATATACAAGAAATGTACATCAAAACATACACATTTTCAGTGTACATTCAAGAAATGTACATCAAAACATACACATTTTCATTGTACATTAAAGAAATGTACATCGAAACCTACACATTTTCTTTGTACACTCAAGAAATGTACATCAAAACATATACATTTTCATTGTATATACAAGAAATGTACATCAAAACATACACATTTTCAGTGTACATTCAAGAAATGTACATCAAAACATACACATTTTCATTGTACACTCAAGAAATGTACATCAAAACATATACATTTTCATTGTATATACCAGAAATGTACATCAAAACATACACATTTTCATTGTATATACAAGAAATGTACATCAAAACATACACAATTTCAGTGTACATTCAAGAAATGTACATCAAAACATATACATTTTCATTGTATATACAAGAAATGTACATCAAAACATACACATTTTCAGTGTACATTCAAGAAATGTACATGAAAACATATACATTTTCATTGTACATTCAAGAAATGTATATCAAAACATACACATTTTCAGAATACATTCAAGAAATGTACATCAAAACATACACATTTTCATTGTACATTAAAGAAATGTACATCGAAACCTACACATTTTCAGTGTACATTCAAGAAATGTACATGAAAACATATACATTTTCATTGTACATTCAAGAAATGTATATCAAAACATACACATTTTCAGATTACATTCAAGAAATGTACATCAAAACATACACATTTTCATTGTACATTAAAGAAATGTACATCGAAACCTACACATTTTCAGTGTACATTCGAGAAATGTACATCAAAACATACACATTTTCATTGTACACTCAAGAAATGTACATCAAAACATATACATTTTCATTGTATATACAAGAAATGTACATCAAAACATACACATTTTCAGTGTACATTCAAGAAATGTACATCAAAACATACACATTTTCATTGTACACTCAAGAAATGTACATCAAAACATATACATTTTCATTGTATATACCAGAAATGTACATCAAAACATACACATTTTCATTGTATATACAAGAAATGTACATCAAAACATACACATTTTAAGTGTACATTCAAGAAATGTACATGAAAACATATACATTTTCATTGTACATTCAAGAAATGTATATCAAAACATACACATTTTCAGATTACATTCAAGAAATGTACCTCAGAACATACAAATTTTCATTGTACATTCAAGAAATGTACATCAAAACATACACATTTTCATTGTATATACAAGAAATTTACATCAAAACATACACATTTTCATTGTATATACAAGAAATGTACATCAAAACATAAACATTTTCATTGTACATTCAAGGAATGTACATCAAAACATACACATTTTCATTGTACATTCAAGAAATGTACATCAAAACACACACATTTTCATTGTACACTCAAGAATTGTACATCAAAACATACACATTTTCAGTGTACATTCAAGAAATGTACATCAAAACATACAAATTTTCATTGTATATACAAGAAATGTACATCAAAACATACACATTTTCAGTGTACATTCAAGAAATGTACATCAAAACATACAAATTTTCATTGTATATACAAGAAATGTACATCAAAACAGACACATTTTCATTGTACATTCAAGAAATGTACATCAAAACATACAAATTTTCATTGTATATACAAGAAATGTACATCAAAACATACACATTTTCAGTGTACATTCAAGAAATGTACATCAAAACATACACATTTTCATTGTACATTCAAGAAATGTACATCAAAACATACAAATTTTCATTGTATATACAAGAAATGTACATCAAAACATACACATTTTCATTGTACATTCAAGAAATGTACATCAAAACATACAAATTTTCATTGTATATACAACTAATGTACATCAAAACATACACATTTTCAGTGTACATTCAAGAAATGTACATCAAAACATACACATTTTCAGTGTACATTCAAGAAATGTACATCAAAACATACAAATTTTCATTGTATATACAAGAAATGTACATCAAAACATACACATTTTCAGTGTACATTCAAGAAATGTACATCAAAACATACAAATTTTCATTGTATATACAAGAAATGTACATCAAAACATATACATTTTCATTGTACATTCAAGAAATGTACATCAAAACATACAAATTTTCATTGTATATACAAGAAATGTACATCAAAACATACACATTTTCATTGTACATTCAAGAAATGTACATCAAAACATACAAATTTTCATTGTATATACAAGAAATGTACATCAAAACATACACATTTTCATTGTACATTCAAGAAATGTACATCAAAACATACAAATTTTCATTGTATATACAAGAAATGTATATCAAAACATACACATTTTCAGTGTACATTCAAGAAATGTACATCAAAACAAACAAATCTTCATTGTATATACAAGAAATGTACACCAAAACATACACATTTTCATTGTACATTCAAGAAATGTACATCAAAACATACAAATTTTCATTGTATATACAAGAAATGTACATCAAAACATACACATTTTCAGTGTACATTCAAGAAATGTACATCAAAACATACAAATTTTCATTGTATATACAAGAAATGTACATCAAAACATATACATTTTCATTGTATATACAAGAAATGTACATCAAAACATACACATTTTCAGTTTACATTCAAGAAATGTACATGAAAACATATACATTTTCATTGTACATTCAAGAAATGTATATCAAAACATACACATTTTCAGATTACATTCAAGAAATGTACATCAAAACATACAAATTTTCATTGTATATACAAGAAATGTACATCAAAACATACACATTTTCAGTGTACATTCAAGAAATGTACATCAAAACATACACATTTTCAGTGTACATTCAAGAAATGTACATCAAAACATACAAATTTTCATTGTATATACAAGAAATGTACATCAAAACATACACATTTTCAGTGTACATTCAAGAAATGTACATCAAAACATACAAATTTTCATTGTATATACAAGAAATGTACATCAAAACATATACATTTTCATTGTATATACAAGAAATGTACATCAAAACATACACATTTTCAGTTTACATTCAAGAAATGTACATGAAAACATATACATTTTCATTGTACATTCAAGAAATGTATATCAAAACATACACATTTTCAGATTACATTCAAGAAATGTACTTCAAAACATACACATTTGCGTTGTATATTCAAGAAATGTACATCAAAACATACACATCTTCATTGTACACTAAAGAAATGTACATCAAAACATACACACTTTCAGTGTACATTCAAGAAATGTACATCAAAAAATACACATTTTCATTGTACATTCAAGAAATGTACATCAAAACATACACATTTTCATTGTACATTCAAGAAATGTACATCAAAACATACACATTTTCATTGTACACTCAAGAAATGTACATCAAAACATACACATTTTCATTGTACACTCAAGAAATGTACATCAAAACATACACATTTTCATTGTACATTCAAGAAATGTATATCAAAACATACACATTTTCATTGTACATTCAAGAAATGTACATCAAAACATACACATTTTCATTGTACATTAAAGAAATGTACATCAAAACATACACATTTTCATTGTACATTCAAGGAATGTACATCAAAACATACACATTTTCATTGTACACTCAAGAATTGTACATCAAAACATACACATTTTGAGTGTACATTAAAGAGATATACATCAAAACATGCACATTTTCATTGTATATACCAGAAATGTACATCAAAACATACACATTTTCAGTGTATATACAAGATATATATATCCAAACATACACATTTCCAGTGTACATTCAAGAAATGTACATCAAAAACTACACATTTTGATTGTATATTCAAGAAATGTACATCAAAACATACACATTTTCATTGTATATACCAGAAATGTACATCAAAACACACACATTTTCAGTGTACATTCAAGAAATGTATATCAAAACATACACATTTTCATTGTACATTAAAGAAATGTACATCGAAACCTACACATTTTCAGTGTACATTCAAGAAATGTACATCAAAACATACACATTTTCATTGTACACTCAAGAAATGTACATCAAAACATACACATTTTCAGTGTACATTCAAGAAATGTACATCAAAACATACAAATTTTCATTGTATATACAAGAAATGTACATCAAAACATACACATTTTCAGTGTACATTCAAGAAATGTACATCAAAGCATACAAATTTTCATTGTATATACAAAAAATGTACATCAAAAGATACACATTTTCATTGTACATTAAAGTAATGTACATCGAAACCTACACATTTTCAGTGTACATTCAAGAAATGTACATCAAAACATACACATTTTCAGTGTACATTAAAGAAATGTACATCGAAACATACACATTTTCATTGTACACTCAAGAAATGTACATCAAAACATATACATTTTCATTGTATATACAAGAAATGTACATCAAAACATACACATTTTCAGTGTACATTCAAGAAATGTACATCAAAACCTACACATTTTAAGTGTAGATTCAAGAAATGTACATCAAAACATACACATTTTCATTGTACACTCAAGAAATGTACATCAAAACATACACATTTTCAGTGTACATTCAAGAAATGTACATCAAAACATACACATTTTCATTGTATATACCAGAAATGTACATCAAAACATACACATTTTCATTGTATATACAAGAAATGTACATCAAAACATACACATTTTCAGTGTACATTCAAGAAATGTACATCAAAACATATACATTTTCATTGTATATACAAGAAATGTACATCAAAACATACACATTTTCAGTGTACATTCAGGAAATGTACATCAAAACATACAAATTTTCATTGTATATACAAGAAATGTACATCAAAACATACACATTTTCAGTGTACATTCAAGAAATGTACATCAAAACATACAAATTTTCATTGTATATACAAGAAATGTACATCAAAAGATACACATTTTCATTGTACATTAAAGTAATGTACATCGAAACCTACACATTTTCAGTGTACATTCAAGAAATGTACATCAAAACATACACATTTTCATTGTACATTAAAGAAATGTACATCGAAACATACACATTTTCATTGTACACTCAAGAAATGTACATCAAAACATATACATTTTCATTGTATATACAAGAAATGTACATCAAAACATACACATTTTCAGTGTACATTCAAGAAATGTACATCAAAACATACACATTTTCATTGTACATTAAAGAAATGTACATCGAAACCTACACATTTTCTTTGTACACTCAAGAAATGTACATCAAAACATATACATTTTCATTGTATATACAAGAAATGTACATCAAAACATACACATTTTCAGTGTACATTCAAGAAATGTACATCAAAACATACACATTTTCATTGTACACTCAAGAAATGTACATCAAAACATATACATTTTCATTGTATATACCAGAAATGTACATCAAAACATACACATTTTCATTGTATATACAAGAAATGTACATCAAAACATACACAATTTCAGTGTACATTCAAGAAATGTACATCAAAACATATACATTTTCATTGTATATACAAGAAATGTACATCAAAACATACACATTTTCAGTGTACATTCAAGAAATGTACATGAAAACATATACATTTTCATTGTACATTCAAGAAATGTATATCAAAACATACACATTTTCAGAATACATTCAAGAAATGTACATCAAAACATACACATTTTCATTGTACATTAAAGAAATGTACATCGAAACCTACACATTTTCAGTGTACATTCAAGAAATGTACATGAAAACATATACATTTTCATTGTACATTCAAGAAATGTATATCAAAACATACACATTTTCAGATTACATTCAAGAAATGTACATCAAAACATACACATTTTCATTGTACATTAAAGAAATGTACATCGAAACCTACACATTTTCAGTGTACATTCGAGAAATGTACATCAAAACATACACATTTTCATTGTACACTCAAGAAATGTACATCAAAACATATACATTTTCATTGTATATACAAGAAATGTACATCAAAACATACACATTTTCAGTGTACATTCAAGAAATGTACATCAAAACATACACATTTTCATTGTACACTCAAGAAATGTACATCAAAACATATACATTTTCATTGTATATACCAGAAATGTACATCAAAACATACACATTTTCATTGTATATACAAGAAATGTACATCAAAACATACACATTTTAAGTGTACATTCAAGAAATGTACATGAAAACATATACATTTTCATTGTACATTCAAGAAATGTATATCAAAACATACACATTTTCAGATTACATTCAAGAAATGTACCTCAGAACATACAAATTTTCATTGTACATTCAAGAAATGTACATCAAAACATACACATTTTCATTGTATATACAAGAAATTTACATCAAAACATACACATTTTCATTGTATATACAAGAAATGTACATCAAAACATAAACATTTTCATTGTACATTCAAGGAATGTACATCAAAACATACACATTTTCATTGTACATTCAAGAAATGTACATCAAAACACACACATTTTCATTGTACACTCAAGAATTGTACATCAAAACATACACATTTTCAGTGTACATTCAAGAAATGTACATCAAAACATACAAATTTTCATTGTATATACAAGAAATGTACATCAAAACATACACATTTTCAGTGTACATTCAAGAAATGTACATCAAAACATACAAATTTTCATTGTATATACAAGAAATGTACATCAAAACAGACACATTTTCATTGTACATTCAAGAAATGTACATCAAAACATACAAATTTTCATTGTATATACAAGAAATGTACATCAAAACATACACATTTTCAGTGTACATTCAAGAAATGTACATCAAAACATACACATTTTCATTGTACATTCAAGAAATGTACATCAAAACATACAAATTTTCATTGTATATACAAGAAATGTACATCAAAACATACACATTTTCATTGTACATTCAAGAAATGTACATCAAAACATACAAATTTTCATTGTATATACAACTAATGTACATCAAAACATACACATTTTCAGTGTACATTCAAGAAATGTACATCAAAACATACACATTTTCAGTGTACATTCAAGAAATGTACATCAAAACATACAAATTTTCATTGTATATACAAGAAATGTACATCAAAACATACACATTTTCAGTGTACATTCAAGAAATGTACATCAAAACATACAAATTTTCATTGTATATACAAGAAATGTACATCAAAACATATACATTTTCATTGTACATTCAAGAAATGTACATCAAAACATACAAATTTTCATTGTATATACAAGAAATGTACATCAAAACATACACATTTTCATTGTACATTCAAGAAATGTACATCAAAACATACAAATTTTCATTGTATATACAAGAAATGTACATCAAAACATACACATTTTCATTGTACATTCAAGAAATGTACATCAAAACATACAAATTTTCATTGTATATACAAGAAATGTACATCAAAACATACACATTTTCAGTGTACATTCAAGAAATGTACATCAAAACAAACAAATCTTCATTGTATATACAAGAAATGTACACCAAAACATACACATTTTCATTGTACATTCAAGAAATGTACATCAAAACATACAAATTTTCATTGTATATACAAGAAATGTACATCAAAACATACACATTTTCAGTGTACATTCAAGAAATGTACATCAAAACATACACATTTTCAGTGTACATTCAAGAAATGTACATCAAAACATACAAATTTTCATTGTATATACAAGAAATGTACATCAAAACATACACATTTTCAGTGTACATTCAAGAAATGTACATCAAAACATACAAATTTTCATTGTATATACAAGAAATGTACATCAAAACATATACATTTTCATTGTATATACAAGAAATGTACATCAAAACATACACATTTTCAGTTTACATTCAAGAAATGTACATGAAAACATATACATTTTCATTGTACATTCAAGAAATGTATATCAAAACATACACATTTTCAGATTACATTCAAGAAATGTACTTCAAAACATACACATTTGCGTTGTATATTCAAGAAATGTACATCAAAACATACACATCTTCATTGTACACTAAAGAAATGTACATCAAAACATACACACTTTCAGTGTACATTCAAGAAATGTACATCAAAAAATACACATTTTCATTGTACATTCAAGAAATGTACATCAAAACATACACATTTTCATTGTACATTCAAGAAATGTACATCAAAACATACACATTTTCATTGTACACTCAAGAAATGTACATCAAAACATACACATTTTCATTGTACACTCAAGAAATGTACATCAAAACATACACATTTTCATTGTACATTCAAGAAATGTATATCAAAACATACACATTTTCATTGTACATTCAAGAAATGTACATCAAAACATACACATTTTCATTGTACATTAAAGAAATGTACATCAAAACATACACATTTTCATTGTACATTCAAGGAATGTACATCAAAACATACACATTTTCATTGTACATTCAAGAAATGTACATCAAAACACACACATTTTCATTGTACACTCAAGAATTGTACATCAAAACATACACATTTTGAGTGTACATTAAAGAGATATACATCAAAACATGCACATTTTCATTGTATATACCAGAAATGTACATCAAAACATACACATTTTCAGTGTATATACAAGATATATATATCCAAACATACACATTTCCAGTGTACATTCAAGAAATGTACATCAAAAACTACACATTTTGATTGTATATTCAAGAAATGTACATCAAAACATACACATTTTCATTGTATATACCAGAAATGTACATCAAAACACACACATTTTCAGTGTACATTCAAGAAATGTATATCAAAACATACACATTTTCATTGTACATTAAAGAAATGTACATCGAAACCTACACATTTTCAGTGTACATTCAAGAAATGTACATCAAAACATACACATTTTCATTGTACACTCAAGAAATGTACATCAAAACATACACATTTTCAGTGTACATTCAAGAAATGTACATCAAAACATACAAATTTTCATTGTATATACAAGAAATGTACATCAAAACATACACATTTTCAGTGTACATTCAAGAAATGTACATCAAAGCATACAAATTTTCATTGTATATACAAAAAATGTACATCAAAACATACACATTTTCAGTGTACATTCAAGAAATGTACATCAAAACATACAAATTTTCATTGTATATACAAGAAATGTACTTCAAAACATACACATTTTCAGTGTACATTCAAGAAATGTACATCAAAACATACAAATTTTCATTGTATATACAAGAAATGTACATCAAAACATACACATTTTCAGTGTACATTCAAGAAATGTACATCAAAACATACACATTTTCATTGTACATTAAAGAAATGTACATCAAAACCTACACATTTTAAGTGTAGATTCAAGAAATGTACATCAAAACATACACATTTTCATTGTACACTCAAGAAATGTACATCAAAAGATACACATTTTCAGTGTACATTCAAGAAATGTACATCAAAACATACACATTTTCATTGTATATACCAGAAATGTACATCAAAACATACACATTTTCATTGTATATACAAGAAATGTACATCAAAACATACACATTTTCAGTGTACATTCAAGAAATGTACATCAAAACATATACATTTTCATTGTATATACAAGAAATGTACATCAAAACATACACATTTTCAGTGTACATTCCAGAAATGTACATGAAAACATATACACTTTCATTTTACATTCAAGAAATGTATATCAAAACATACACATTTTCAGTGTACATTCAAGGAATGTACATCAAAACATACACATTTTCATTGTATATACAAGAAATGTACATCAAAACATACACATTTTCAGTGTACATTCAAGAAATGTACATCAAAACATATACATTTTCATTGTATATACAAGAAATGTACATCAAAACATACACATTTTCAGTGTACATTCAAGAAATGTACATCAAAACATACACATTTTCAGTGTACATTCAAGAAATGTACATCAAAACATACACACTTTGAGTGTACATTCAAGAGATATACATCAAAACATGCACATTTTCATTGTATATACCAGAAATGTACATCAAAACATACACATTTTCATTGTATATACAAGAAATATATTTCCAAACATACACATTTTCAGTGTACATTCAAGAAATGTACATCAAAAACTACACATTTTCATTGTATATTCAAGAAATGTACATCAAAACATACACATTTTCATAGTATATACCAGAAATGTACATCAAAACACACACATTTTCAGTGTACATTCAAGAAATGTATATCAAAACATACACATTTTCAGTGTACATTCAAGAAATGTACATCAAAACATACAAATTTTCATTGTATATACAAGAAATGTACATCAAAAGATACACATTTTCATTGTACATTAAAGTAATGTACATCGAAACCTACACATTTTCAGTGTACATTCAAGAAATGTACATCAAAACATACACATTTTCATTGTACATTAAAAAAATGTACATCGAAACATACACATTTTCATTGTACACTCAAGAAATGTACATCAAAACATATACATTTTCATTGTATATACAAGAAATGTACATCAAAACATACACATTTTCAGTGTACATTCAAGAAATGTACATCAAAACATACACATTTTCATTGTACATTAAAGAAATGTACATCGAAACCTACACATTTTCATTGTACACTCAAGAAATGTACATCAAAACATATACATTTTCATTGTATATACAAGAAATGTACATCAAAACATACACATTTTCAGTGTACATTCAAGAAATGTACATCAAAACATACACATTTTCATTGTACACTCAAGAAATGTACATCAAAACATATACATTTTCATTGTATATACCAGAAATGTACATCAAAACATACACATTTTCATTGTATATACAAGAAATGTACATCAAAACATACACAATTTCAGTGTACATTCAAGAAATGTACATCAAAACATATACATTTTCATTGTATATACAAGAAATGTACATCAAAACATACACATTTTCAGTGTACATTCAAGAAATGTACATGAAAACATATACATTTTCATTGTACATTCAAGAAATGTATATCAAAACATACACATTTTCAGAATACATTCAAGAAATGTACATCAAAACATACACATTTTCATTGTACATTAAAGAAATGTACATCGAAACCTACACATTTTCAGTGTACATTCAAGAAATGTACATGAAAACATATACATTTTCATTGTACATTCAAGAAATGTATATCAAAACATACACATTTTCAGATTACATTCAAGAAATGTACATCAAAACATACACATTTTCATTGTACATTAAAGAAATGTACATCGAAACCTACACATTTTCAGTGTACATTCGAGAAATGTACATCAAAACATACACATTTTCATTGTACACTCAAGAAATGTACATCAAAACATATACATTTTCATTGTATATACAAGAAATGTACATCAAAACATACACATTTTCAGTGTACATTCAAGAAATGTACATCAAAACATACACATTTTCATTGTACACTCAAGAAATGTACATCAAAACATATACATTTTCATTGTATATACCAGAAATGTACATCAAAACATACACATTTTCATTGTATATACAAGAAATGTACATCAAAACATACACATTTTAAGTGTACATTCAAGAAATGTACATGAAAACATATACATTTTCATTGTACATTCAAGAAATGTATATCAAAACATACACATTTTCAGATTACATTCAAGAAATGTACCTCAGAACATACAAATTTTCATTGTACATTCAAGAAATGTACATCAAAACATACACATTTTCATTGTATATACAAGAAATTTACATCAAAACATACACATTTTCATTGTATATACAAGAAATGTACATCAAAACATAAACATTTTCATTGTACATTCAAGGAATGTACATCAAAACATACACATTTTCATTGTACATTCAAGAGATGTACATCAAAACACACACATTTTCAGTGTACATTCAAGAGATGTATATCAAAACATACACATTTTCAGTGTACATTCAAGAAATGTACATCAAAACATACAAATTTTCATTGTATATACAAGAAATGTACATCAAAACATACACTTTTTCACTGTACATTAAAGAAATGTACATCAAAACCTACACATTTTCAGTGTACATTCAAGAAATGTACATCAAAACATACACATTTTCATTGTACACTCAGGAAGTGTACATCAAAACATACACATTTTCAGTGTACATTAAAGAAATGTACATCAAAACATACACTTTTTCACTGTACATTAAAGAAATGTACATCAAAACCTACACATTTTCAGTGTACATTCAAGAAATGTACATCAAAACATACACATTTTCATTGTATATACCAGAAATGTACATCAAAACATACACATTTTCATTGTATATACAAGAAATGTACATCAAAACATACACATTTTCAGTGTACATTCAAGAAATGTACATCAAAGCATATACATTTTCATTGTATATACAAGAAATGTACATCAAAACATACAAATTTTCAGTGTACATTCAAGAAATGTACATGAAAACATATACATTTTCATTTTTATTCAAGAAATGTATATCAAAACATACACATTTTCAGATTACATTCAAGAAATGTACATCAAAACATACACATTTTCGTTGTATATTCAAGAAATGTACATCAAAACATACACATCTTCATTGTACACTAAAGAAATGTACATCAAAACATACACACTTTCAGTGTACATTCAAGAAATGTACATCAAAAAATACACATTTTCATTGTACATTCAAGAAATGTACATCAAAACATACACATTTTCATTGTACATTCAAGAAATGTACATCAAAACATACACATTATCATTGTACACTCAAGAAATGTACATCAAAACATACACATTTTCGTTGTACACTCAAGAAATGTACATGAAAACATACACATTTTCATTGTACATTCAAGAAATGTATATCAAAACATACACATTTTCATTGTACATTCAAGAAATGTACATCAAAACATATACATTTTCATTGTACATTAAACAAATGTACATCAAAACATACACATTATCATTGTACACTCAAGAAATGTACATCAAAACATACACATTTTCGTTGTACACTCAAGAAATGTACATGAAAACATACACATTTTCATTGTACATTCAAGAAATGTATATCAAAACATACACATTTTCATTGTACACTCAAGAATTGTACATCAAAACATACACATTTTGAGTGTACATTAAAGAGATATACAGCCAAACATGCACATTTTCATTGTATATACCAGAAATGTACATCAAAACATACACATTTTCATTGTATATACAAGAAATCTATATCCAAACATACACATTTTCAGTGTACATTCAAGAAATGTACATCAAAAACTACACATTTTCATTGTATATTCAAGAAATGTACATCAAAACATACACATTTTCATTGTATATACCAGAAATGTACATCAAAACACACACATTTTCAGTGTACATTCAAGAAATGTATATCAAAACATACACATTTTCAGTGTACATTCAAGAAATGTACATCAAAACATACAAATTTTCATTGTATATACAAGAAATGTACATCAAAACATACACATTTTCATTGTACATTAAGGAAATGTACATCGAAATCTACACATTTTCAGTGTACATTCAAGAAATGTACATCAAAACATACACATTTTCATTGTACACTCAAGAAATGTACATCAAAACATATACATTTTCATTGTATATACCAGAAATGTACATCAAAACATACACATTTTCATTGTATATACAAGAAATGTACATCAAAACATACACAATTTCAGTGTACATTCAAGAAATGTACATCAAAACATATACATTTTCATTGTATATACAAGAAATGTACATCAAAACATACACATTTTCAGTGTACATTCAAGAAATGTACATGAAAACATATACATTTTCATTGTACATTCAAGAAATGTATATCAAAACATACACATTTTCAGAATACATTCAAGAAATGTACATCAAAACATACACATTTTCATTCTACATCAAAGAAATGTACATCGAAACCTACACATTTTCAGTGTACATTCAAGAAATGTACATGAAAACATATACATTTTCATTGTACATTCAAGAAATGTATATCAAAACATACACATTTTCAGATTACATTCAAGAAATGTACATCAAAACATACACATTTTCATTGTACATTAAAGAAATGTACATCGAAACCTACACATTTTCAGTGTACATTCAAGAAATGTACATCAAAACATACACATTTTCATTGTACACTCAAGAAATGTACATCAAAACATATACATTTTCATTGTATATACAAGAAATGTACATCAAAACATACACATTTTCAGTGTACATTCAAGAAATGTACATCAAAACATACACATTTTCATTGTACACTCAAGAAATGTACATCAAAACATATACATTTTCATTGTATATACCAGAAATGTACATCAAAACATACACATTTTCATTGTATATACAAGAAATGTACATCAAAACATACACATTTTCAGTGTACATTCAAGAAATGTACATGAAAACATATACATTTTCATTGTACATTCAAGAAATGTATATCAAAACATACACATTTTCAGATTACATTCAAGAAATGTACCTCAGAACATACACATTTTCATTGTACATTCAAGAAATGTACATCAAAACATACACATTTTCATTGTACATTCAAGAAATGTACATCAAAACATAAACATTTTCATTGTACATTCAAGGAATGTACATCAAAACATACACATTTTCATTGTACATTCAAGAGATGTACATCAAAACACACACATTTTCAGTGTACATTCAAGAAATGTATATCAAAACATACACATTTTCAGTGTACATTCAAGAAATGTACATCAAAACATACAAATTTTCATTGTATATACAAGAAATGTACATCAAAACATACACATTTTCACTGTACATTAAAGAAATGTACATCAAAACCTACACATTTTCAGTGTACATTCAAGAAATGTACATCAAAACATACACATTTTCATTGTACACTCAGGAAATGTACATCAAAACATACACATTTTCAGTGTACATTCAAGAAATGTACATCAAAACATACACATTTTCATTGTATATACCAGAAATGTACATCAAAACATACACATTTTCATTGTATATACAAGAAATGTACATCAAAACATACACATTTTCAGTGTACATTCAAGAAATGTACATCAAAACATATACATTTTCATTGTATATACAAGAAATGTACATCAAAACATACACATTTTCAGTAAACATTCAAGAAATGTACATGAAAACATATACATTTTCATTTTACATTCAAGAAATGTATATCAAAACATACACATTTTCAGATTACATTCAAGAAATGTACATCAAAACATACACATTTTCGTTGTATATTCAAGAAATGTACATCAAAACATACACATCTTCATTGTACACTAAAGAAATGTACATCAAAACATACACACTTTCAGTGTACATTCAAGAAATGTACATCAAAAAATACACATTTTCAATGTACATTCAAGAAATGTACATCAAAACATACACATTTTCATTGTACATTCAACAAATGTACATCAAAACATGCACATTATCATTGTACACTCAAGAAATGTACATCAAAACATACACATTTTCGTTGTACACTCAAGAAATGTACATGAAAACATACACATTTTCATTGTACATTCAAGAAATGTATATCAAAACATACACATTTTCATTGTACATTAAACAAATGTACATCAAAACATACACATTTTCATTGTACATTCAAGGAATGTACATCAAAAACTACACATTTTCATTGTACATTCAAGAAATGTACATCAAAACATACACATTTTCATTGTACATTAAACAAATGTACATCAAAACATACACATTTTCATTGTACATTCAAGGAATGTACATCAAAACATACACATTTTCATTGTACATTCAAGAAATGTACATCAAAACACACACATTTTCATTGTACACTCAAGAATTGTACATCAAAACATACACATTTTGAGTGTACATTAAAGAGATATACAGCAAAACATGCACATTTTCATTGTATATACCAGAAATGTACATCAAAACATACACATTTTCATTGTATATACAAGAAATCTATATCCAAACATACACATTTTCAGTGTACATTCAAGAAATGTACATCAAAAACTACACATTTTCATTGTATATTCAAGAAATGTACATCAAAACATACACATTTTCATTGTATATACCAGAAATGTACATCAAAACACACACATTTTCAGTGTACATTCAAGAAATGTACATCAAAACATACACATTTTCATTGTACACTCAAGAAATGTACATCAAAACATATACATTTTCATTGTATATACAAGAAATGTACATCAAAACAGACACATTTTCAGTAGACATTCAAGAAATGTACATCAAAACATACACATTTTCATTGTACACTCAAGAAATGTACATCAAAACATATACATTTTCATTGTATATACCAGAAATGTACATCAAAACATACACATTTTCATTGTACATACAAGAAATGTACATCAAAACATACACAATTTCAGTGTACATTCAAGAAATGTACATCAAAACATACATTTTCATTGTATATACAAGAAATGTACATCAAAACATACACATTTTCAGTGTACATTCAAGAAATGTACATGAAAACATATACATTTTCATTGTACATTCAAGAAATGTATATCAAAACATACACATTTTCAGAATACATTCAAGAAATGTACATCAAAACATACACATTTTCATTGTACATTAAAGAAATGTACATCGAAACCTACACATTTTCAGTGTACATTCAAGAAATGTACATCAAAACATACACATTTTCATTGTACACTCAAGAAATGTACATCAAAACATATACATTTTCATTGTATATACAAGATATGTACATCAAAACATACACATTTTTAGTGTACATTCAAGAAATGTACATCAAAACATACACATTTTTATTGTACACTCAGGAAATGTACATCAAAACATATACATTTTCATTGTATATACCAGAAATTTACATCAAAACATACACATTTTCATTGTATATACAAGAAATGTACATCAAAACATACACATTTTCAGATTACATTCAAGAAATGTACATCAAAACATACACATTTTCATTGTATATACAAGAAATGTACATCAAAACATACACATCTTCATTGTACACTAATGAGATGTACATCAAAACATACACACTTTCAGTGTACATTCAAGAAATGTACATCAAAACATACACATTTTCAGTGTACATTCAAGAAATGTACATGAAAACATATACATTTTCATTGTACATTCAAGAAATGTATATCAAAACATACACATTTTCAGAATACATTCAAGAAATGTACATCAAAACATACACATTTTCATTGTACATTAAAGAAATGTACATCGAAACCTACACATTTTCAGTGTACATTCAAGAAATGTACATCAAAACATACACATTTTCATTGTACACTCAAGAAATGTACATCAAAACATATACATTTTCATTGTATATACAAGATATGTACATCAAAACATACACATTTTTAGTGTACATTCAAGAAATGTACATCAAAACATACACATTTTTATTGTACACTCAAGAAATGTACATCAAAACATATACATTTTCATTGTATATACCAGAAATGTACATCAAAACATACACATTTTCATTGTATATACAAGAAATGTACATCAAAACATACACATTTTCAGATTACATTCAAGAAATGTACATCAAAACATACACATTTTCATTGTATATACAAGAAATGTACATCAAAACATACACATCTTCATTGTACACTAAAGAAATGTACATCAAAACATACACACTTTCAGTGTACATTCAAGAAATGTACATCAAAACATACACATTTTCAGTGTACATTCAAGAAATGTATATCCAAACATACACACTTTCAGTGTACATTCAAGAAATGTACATCAAAACATACACATTTTCATTGATAATACAAGAAATGTACATCAAAACACACACATTTTCATTGTACACTAAAGAAATGTACATCAAAACATACACATTTTCAGTGTACATTCAAGAAATGTACATCAAAACATATACATTTTCATTGTATATACAAGAAATGTACATCAAAACATACACATTTTCAGTGTACATTCAAGAAATGTACATGAAAACATATACATTTTCATTGTACATTCAAGAAATGTATATCAAAACATACACATTTTCAGAATACATTCAAGAAATGTACATCAAAACATACACATTTTCATTGTACATTAAAGAAATGTACATCGAAACCTACACATTTTCAGTGTACATTCAAGAAATGTACATGAAAACATATACATTTTCATTGTACATTCAAGAAATGTATATCAAAACATACACATTTTCAGATTACATTCAAGAAATGTACATCAAAACATACACATTTTCATTGTACATTAAAGAAATGTACATCGAAACCTACACATTTTCAGTGTACATTCAAGAAATGTACATCAAAACATACACATTTTCATAGTACACTCAAGAAATGTACATCAAAACATATACATTTTCATTGTATATACAAGAAATGTACATCAAAACATACACATTTTCAGTGTACATTCAAGAAATGTACATCAAAAAACATACACATTTTCATTGTACACTCAAGAAATGTACATCAAAACATATACATTTTCATTGTATATACCAGAAATGTACATCAAAACATACACATTTTCATTGTATATACAAGAAATGTACATCAAAACATACACATTTTAAGTGTACATTCAAGAAATGTACATGAAAACATATACATTATCATTGTACATTCAAGAAATGTATATCAAAACATACACATTTTCAGATTACATTCAAGAAATCTACCTCAGAACATACACATTTTCATTGTACATTCAAGAAATGTACATCAAAACATACACATTTTCATTGTACATTCAAGAAATGTACATCAAAACATAAACATTTTCATTGTACATTCAAGGAATGTACATCAAAACATACACATTTTCATTGTACATTCAAGAGATGTACATCAAAACACACACATTTTCAGTGTACATTCAAGAGATGTATATCAAAACATACACATTTTCAGTGTACATTCAAGAAATGTACATCAAAACATACAAATTTTCATTGTATATACAAGAAATGTACATCAAAACATACACATTTTCACTGTACATTAAAGAAATGTACATCAAAACCTACACATTTTCAGTGTACATTCAAGAAATGTACATCAAAACATACACATTTTCATTGTACACTCAGGAAGTGTACATCAAAACATACACATTTTCAGTGTACATTCAAGAAATGTACATCAAAACATACACATTTTCATTGTATATACCAGAAATGTACATCAAAGCATACACATTTTCATTGTATATACAAGAAATGTACATCAAAACATACACATTTTCAGTGTACATTCAAGAAATGTACATCAAAACATATACATTTTCATTGTATATACAAGAAATGTACATCAAAACATACACATTTTCAGTGTACATTCAAGAAATGTACATGAAAACATATACATTTTCATTTTACATTCAAGAAATGTATATCAAAACATACACATTTTCAGATTACATTCAAGAAATGTACATCAAAACATACACATTTTCGTTGTATATTCAAGAAATGTACATCAAAACATACACATCTTCATTGTACACTAAAGAAATGTACATCAAAACATACACACTTTCAGTGTACATTCAAGAAATGTACATCAAAAATTACACATTTTCATTGTACATTCAAGAAATGTACATCAAAACATACACATTTTCATTGTACATTCAAGAAATGTACATCAAAACATACACATTATCATTTTACACTCAAGAAATGTACATCAAAACATACACATTTTCGTTGTACACTCAAGAAATGTACATGAAAACATACAAATTTTCATTGTACATTCAAGAAATGTATATCAAAACATACACATTTTCATTGTACATTCAAGAAATGTACATCAAAACATATACATTTTCATTGTACATTAAACAAATGTACATCAAAACATACACATTTTCATTGTACATTCAAGGAATGTACATCAAAACATACACATTTTCATTGTACATTCAAGAAATGTACATCAAAACACACACATTTTCATTGTGCACTCAAGAATTGTACATCAAAACATACACATTTTGAGTGTACATTAAAGAGATATACAGCAAAACATGCACATTTTCATTGTATATAGCAGAAATGTACATCAAAACATACACATTTTCATTGTATATACAAGAAATCTATATCCAAACATACACATTTTCAGTGTACATTCAAGAAATGTACATCAAAAACTACACATTTTCATTGTATATTCAAGAAATGTACATCAAAACATACACATTTTCATTGTATATACCAGAAATGTACATCAAAACACACACATTTTCAGTGTACATTCAAGAAATGTATATCAAAACATACACATTTTCAGTGTACATTCAAGAAATGTACATCAAAACATACAAATTTTCATTGTATATACAAGAAATGTACATCAAAACATACACATTTTCATTGTACATTAAAGAAATGTACATCGAAATCTACACATTTTCAGTGTACATTCAAGAAATGTACATCAAAACATACACATTTTCATTGTACACTCAAGAAATGTACATCAAAACATATACATTTTCATTGTATATACCAGAAATGTACATCAAAACATACACATTTTCATTGTATATACAAGAAATGTACATCAAAACATACACAATTTCAGTGTACATTCAAGAAATGTACATCAAAACATATACATTTTCATTGTATATACAAGAAATGTACATCAAAACATACACATTTTCAGTGTACATTCAAGAAATGTACATGAAAACATATACATTTTCATTGTACATTCAAGAAATGTATATCAAAACATACACATTTTCAGAATACATTCAAGAAATGTACATCAAAACATACACATTTTCATTGTACATCAAAGAAATGTACATCGAAACCTACACATTTTCAGTGTACATTCAAGAAATGTACATGAAAACATATACATTTTCATTGTACATTCAAGAAATGTATATCAAAACATACACATTTTCAGATTACATTCAAGAAATGTACATCAAAACATACACATTTTCATTGTACATTAAAGAAATGTACATCGAAACCTACACATTTTCAGTGTACATTCAAGAAATGTACATCAAAACATACACATTTTCATTGTACACTCAAGAAATGTACATCAAAACATATACATTTTCATTGTATATACAAGAAATGTACATCAAAACATACACATTTTCAGTGTACATTCTAGAAATGTACATCAAAACATACACATTTTCATTGTACACTCAAGAAATGTACATCAAAACATATACATTTTCATTGTATATACCAGAAATGTACATCAAAACATACACATTTTCATTGTATATACAAGAAATGTACATCAAAACATACACATTTTAAGTGTACATTCAAGAAGTGTAGATGAAAACATATACATTTTCATTGTACATTCAAGAAATGTATATCAAAACATACACATTTTCAGATTACATTCAAGAAATGTACCTCAGAACATACACGTTTTCATTGTACATTCAAGAAATGTACATCAAAACATACACATTTTCATTGTACATTCAAGAAATGTACATCAAAACATAAACATTTTCATTGTACATTCAAGGAATGTACATCAAAACATACACATTTTCATTGTACATTCAAGAGATGTACATCAAAACACACACATTTTCAGTGTACATTCAAGAAATGTATATCAAAACATACACATTTTCAGTGTACATTCAAGAAATGTACATCAAAACATACAAATTTTCATTGTATATACAAGAAATGTACATCAAAACATACACATTTTCACTGTACATTAAAGAAATTTACATCAAAACCTACACATTTTCAGTGTACATTCAAGAAATGTACATCAAAACATACACATTTTCATTGTGCACTCAGGAAATGTACATCAAAACATACACATTTTCAGTGTACATTCAAGAAATGTACATCAAAACATACACATTTTCATTGTATATACCAGAAATGTACATCAAAACATACACATTTTCATTGTATATACAAGAAATGTACATCAAAACATACACATTTTCAGTGTACGTTCAAGAAATGTACATCAAAACATATACATTTTCATTGTATATACAAGAAATGTACATAAAAACATACACATTTTCAGTGTACATTCAAGAAATGTAGATGAAAACATATACATTTTCATTTTACATTCAAGAAATGTATATCAAAACATACACATTTTCAGATTTCATTCAAGAAATGTACATCAAAACATACACATTTTCGTTGTATATTCAAGAAATGTACATCAAAACATACACATCTTCATTGTACACTAAAGAAATGTACATCAAAACATACACACTTTCAGTGTACATTCAAGAAATGTACATCAAAAAATACACATTTTCATTGTACATTCAAGAAATGTACATCAAAACATACACATTTTCATTGTACATTCAAGAAATGTACATCAAAACATACACATTATCATTGTACACTCAAGAAATGTACATCAAATCATACACATTTTCGTTGTACACTCAAGAAATGTACATGAAAACATACACATTTTCATTGTACATTCAAGAAATGTATATCAAAACATACACATTTTCATTGTACATTCAAGAAATGTACATCAAAACATACACATTTTCATTGTACATTAAACAAATGTACATCAAAACATACACATTTTCATTGTACATTCAAGGAATGTACATCAAAACATACACATTTTCATTGTACATTCAAGAAATGTACATCAAAACACACACATTTTCATTGTACACTCAAGAATTGTACATCAAAACATACACATTTAGAGTGTACATTAAAGAGATATACAGCAAAACATGCACATTTTCATTGTATATACCAGAAATGTACATCAAAACATACACATTTTCATTGTATATACAAGAAATCTATATCCAAACATACACATTTTCAGTGTACATTCAAGAAATGTACATCAAAAACTACACATTTTCATTGTATATTCAAGAAATGTACATCAAAACATACACATTTTCATTGTATATACCAGAAATGTACATCAAAACACACACATTTTCAGTGTACATTCAAGAAATGTATATCAAAACATACACATTTTCAGTGTACATTCAAGAAATGTACATCAAAACATACAAATTTTCATTGTATATACAAGAAATGTACATCAAAACATACACATTTTCATTGTACATTAAAGAAATGTACATCGAAATCTACACATTTTCAGTGTACATTCAAGAAATGTACATCAAAACATACACATTTTCATTGTACACTCAAGAAATGTACATCAAAACATATACATTTTCATTGTATATACAAGAAATGTACATCAAAACATACACATTTTCAGTGTACATTCAAGAAATGTACATCAAAACATACACATTTTCATTGTACACTCAAGAAATGTACATCAAAACATATACATTTTCATTGTATATACCAGAAATGTACATCAAAACATACACATTTTCATTGTATATACAAGAAATGTACATCAAAACATACACAATTTCAGTGTACATTCAAGAAATGTACATCAAAACATACATTTTCATTGTATATACAAGAAATGTACATCAAAACATACACATTTTCAGTGTACATTCAAGAAATGTACATGAAAACATATACATTTTCATTGTACATTCAAGAAATGTATATCAAAACATACACATTTTCAGAATACATTCAAGAAATGTACATCAAAACATACACATTTTCATTGTACATTAAAGAAATGTACATCGAAACCTACACATTTTCAGTGTACATTCAAGAAATGTACATCAAAACATACACATTTTCATTGTACACTCAAGAAATGTACATCAAAACATACACATTTTCATTGTATATACAAGATATGTACATCAAAACATACACATTTTTAGTGTACATTCAAGAAATGTACATCAAAACATACACATTTTTATTGTACACTCAAGAAATGTACATCAAAACATATACATTTTCATTGTATATACCAGAAATGTACATCAAAACATACACATTTTCATTGTATATACAAGAAATGTACATCAAAACATACACATTTTCAGATTACATTCAAGAAATGTACATCAAAACATACACATTTTCATTGTATATACAAGAAATGTACATCAAAACATACACATCTTCATTGTACACTAAAGAAATGTACATCAAAACATACACACTTTCAGTGTACATTCAAGAAATGTACATCAAAACATACACATTTTCAGTGTACATTCAAGAAATGTATATCAAAACATACACACTTTCAGTGTACATTCAAGAAATGTACATCAAAACATACACATTTTCATTGATAATACAAGAAATGTACATCAAAACACACACATTTTCATTGTACACTAAAGAAATGTACATCAAAACATACACATTTTCAGTGTACATTCAAGAAATGTACATCAAAACATACACATTTTCATTGTACATTCAAGAAATGTAGATCAAAACATACACATTTTCATTGTACATTCATGAAATGTACATCAAAACATACACATTTTCATTGTACACTCAAAAAATGTACATCAAAACATACACATTTTCAGTGTACATTCAAGAAATGTACATCAAAACATACGCATTTTCATTGTATATACAAGAAATGTACATCAAAACATACACACTTTCAGTGTACATTCAAGAAATGTATATCAAAACATACGCATTTTCATTGTATATACCAGAAATGTACATCAAAACATACACATTTTCATTGTATATACAAGAAATGTTCATCAAAACATACACATTTTCAGTGTACATTCAAGAAATGTACATCAAAACATATACATTTTCAGTGTACATTCTAGAAATGTACATGAAAACATATACATTTTCATTGTACATTCAAGAAATGTATATCAAAACATACACATTTTCAGATTACATTCAAGAAATGTACATCAAAACATACACATTTTCATTGTATATACAAGAAATGTACATCAAAACATACACATCTTCATTGTCCACTAAAGAAATGTACATCAAAACATACACACTTTCAGTGTACATTCAAGAAATGTACATAAAAAAAAACACATTTTCATTGTACATTCAAGAAATGTACATCAAAACATACACATTTTCATTGTACATTCAAGGAATGTACATCAAAACATACACATTTTCATTGTACATTCAAGAAATGTGCATCAAAACACACACATTTTCATTGTACACTCAAGAATTGTACATCAAAACATACACATTTTGAGTGTACATTCAAGAGATATACATCAAAACATGCACATTTTCATTGTATATACCAGAAATGTACATCAAAACATACACATTTTCATTGTATATACAGGAAATATATATCAAAACATACACATTTTCAGTGTACATTCAAGAAATGTACATCAAAAACTACACATTTTCATTGTATATTCAAGAAATGTGCATCAAAACATACACGTTTTCATTGTATATACCAGAAATGTACATCAAAACATACACATTTTCATTGTACATTCAAGAAATATAGATCAAAACATACACATTTTCATTGTATATACCAGAAATGTACATCAAAACATTCACATTTTCATTGTACATTCAAGAAATGTACATCAAAACATACATATTCTCATTGTATATACCAGAATTGTACATCAAAACATACACATTTTCATTGTACATTCAAGAAATGTACATCAAAACATACACATTTTGACTGCACATTCTAGAAATATACATCAAAACATACACATTTTCATTGCATATACCAGAAATGCACATCAAAACATACACATTTTCATTGTACATTCAAGAACTGTACATTAAAACATACACATTTTCAGTGTACATTCAAGAAATGTACATCAAAACATACACATTTTCAGTGTACATTCAAGAAATGTACATCAAAACATACACATTTTCATTGTACACTCAGGAAATGTACATCAAAACATACACATTTTCATTGTACATTAAAGAAATGTACATCGAAATCTACACATTTTCAGTGTACATTCAAGAAATGTACATCAAAACATACACATTTTCATTGTACACTCAAGAAATGTACATCAAAACATATACATTTTCATTGTATATACAAGAAATGTACATCAAAACATACACATTTTCAGTGTACATTCAAGAAATGTACATCAAAACATACACATTTTCATTGTACACTCAAGAAATGTACATCAAAACATATACATTTTCATTGTATATACCAGAAATGTACATCAAAACATACACATTTTCATTGTATATACAAGAAATGTACATCAAAACATACACAATTTCAGTGTACATTCAAGAAATGTACATCAAAACATACATTTTCATTGTATATACAAGAAATGTACATCAAAACATACACATTTTCAGTGTACATTCAAGAAATGTACATGAAAACATATACATTTTCATTGTATATACAAGAAATGTACATCAAAACATACACAATTTCAGTGTACATTCAAGAAATGTACATCAAAACATACATTTTCATTGTATATACAAGAAATGTACATCAAAACATACACATTTTCAGTGTACATTCAAGAAATGTACATGAAAACATATACATTTTCATTGTACATTCAAGAAATGTATATCAAAACATACACATTTTCAGAATACATTCAAGAAATGTACATCAAAACATACACATTTTCATTGTACATTAAAGAAATGTACATCGAAACCTACACATTTTCAGTGTACATTCAAGAAATGTACATCAAAACATACACATTTTCATTGTACATTCAAGAAATGTAGATCAAAACATACACATTTTCATTGTACATTCATGAAATGTACATCAAAACATACACATTTTCATTGTACACTCAAAAAATGTACATCAAAACATACACATTTTCAGTGTACATTCAAGAAATGTACATCAAAACATACGCATTTTCATTGTATATACAAGAAATGTACATCAAAACATACACACTTTCAGTGTACATTCAAGAAATGTATATCAAAACATACGCATTTTCATTGTATATACCAGAAATGTACATCAAAACATACACATTTTCATTGTATATACAAGAAATGTTCATCAAAACATACACATTTTCAGTGTACATTCAAGAAATGTACATCAAAACATATACATTTTCAGTGTACATTCTAGAAATGTACATGAAAACATATACATTTTCATTGTACATTCAAGAAATGTATATCAAAACATACACATTTTCAGATTACATTCAAGAAATGTACATCAAAACATACACATTTTCATTGTATATACAAGAAATGTACATCAAAACATACACATCTTCATTGTCCACTAAAGAAATGTACATCAAAACATACACACTTTCAGTGTACATTCAAGAAATGTACATAAAAAAAAACACATTTTCATTGTACATTCAAGAAATGTACATCAAAACATACACATTTTCATTGTACATTCAAGGAATGTACATCAAAACATACACATTTTCATTGTACATTCAAGAAATGTGCATCAAAACACACACATTTTCATTGTACACTCAAGAATTGTACATCAAAACATACACATTTTGAGTGTACATTCAAGAGATATACATCAAAACATGCACATTTTCATTGTATATACCAGAAATGTACATCAAAACATACACATTTTCATTGTATATACAGGAAATATATATCAAAACATACACATTTTCAGTGTACATTCAAGAAATGTACATCAAAAACTACACATTTTCATTGTATATTCAAGAAATGTGCATCAAAACATACACGTTTTCATTGTATATACCAGAAATGTACATCAAAACATACACATTTTCATTGTACATTCAAGAAATATAGATCAAAACATACACATTTTCATTGTATATACCAGAAATGTACATCAAAACATTCACATTTTCATTGTACATTCAAGAAATGTACATCAAAACATACATATTCTCATTGTATATACCAGAATTGTACATCAAAACATACACATTTTCATTGTACATTCAAGAAATGTACATCAAAACATACACATTTTGACTGCACATTCTAGAAATATACATCAAAACATACACATTTTCATTGCATATACCAGAAATGCACATCAAAACATACACATTTTCATTGTACATTCAAGAACTGTACATTAAAACATACACATTTTCAGTGTACATTCAAGAAATGTACATCAAAACATACACATTTTCAGTGTACATTCAAGAAATGTACATCAAAACATACACATTTTCATTGTACACTCAGGAAATGTACATCAAAACATACACATTTTCATTGTACATTAAAGAAATGTACATCGAAATCTACACATTTTCAGTGTACATTCAAGAAATGTACATCAAAACATACACATTTTCATTGTACACTCAAGAAATGTACATCAAAACATATACATTTTCATTGTATATACAAGAAATGTACATCAAAACATACACATTTTCAGTGTACATTCAAGAAATGTACATCAAAACATACACATTTTCATTGTACACTCAAGAAATGTACATCAAAACATATACATTTTCATTGTATATACCAGAAATGTACATCAAAACATACACATTTTCATTGTATATACAAGAAATGTACATCAAAACATACACAATTTCAGTGTACATTCAAGAAATGTACATCAAAACATACATTTTCATTGTATATACAAGAAATGTACATCAAAACATACACATTTTCAGTGTACATTCAAGAAATGTACATGAAAACATATACATTTTCATTGTACATTCAAGAAATGTATATCAAAACATACACATTTTCAGAATACATTCAAGAAATGTACATCAAAACATACACATTTTCATTGTACATTAAAGAAATGTACATCGAAACCTACACATTTTCAGTGTACATTCAAGAAATGTACATCAAAACATACACATTTTCATTGTACACTCAAGAAATGTACATCAAAACATACACATTTTCATTGTATATACAAGATATGTACATCAAAACATACACATTTTTAGTGTACATTCAAGAAATGTACATCAAAACATACACATTTTTATTGTACACTCAAGAAATGTACATCAAAACATATACATTTTCATTGTATATACCAGAAATGTACATCAAAACATACACATTTTCATTGTATATACAAGAAATGTACATCAAAACATACACATTTTCAGATTACATTCAAGAAATGTACATCAAAACATACACATTTTCATTGTATATACAAGAAATGTACATCAAAACATACACATCTTCATTGTACACTAAAGAAATGTACATCAAAACATACACACTTTCAGTGTACATTCAAGAAATGTACATCAAAACATACACATTTTCAGTGTACATTCAAGAAATGTATATCAAAACATACACACTTTCAGTGTACATTCAAGAAATGTACATCAAAACATACACATTTTCATTGATAATACAAGAAATGTACATCAAAACACACACATTTTCATTGTACACTAAAGAAATGTACATCAAAACATACACATTTTCAGTGTACATTCAAGAAATGTACATCAAAACATACACATTTTCATTGTACATTCAAGAAATGTAGATCAAAACATACACATTTTCATTGTACATTCATGAAATGTACATCAAAACATACACATTTTCATTGTACACTCAAAAAATGTACATCAAAACATACACATTTTCAGTGTACATTCAAGAAATGTACATCAAAACATACGCATTTTCATTGTATATACAAGAAATGTACATCAAAACATACACACTTTCAGTGTACATTCAAGAAATGTATATCAAAACATACGCATTTTCATTGTATATACCAGAAATGTACATCAAAACATACACATTTTCATTGTATATACAAGAAATGTTCATCAAAACATACACATTTTCAGTGTACATTCAAGAAATGTACATCAAAACATATACATTTTCAGTGTACATTCTAGAAATGTACATGAAAACATATACATTTTCATTGTACATTCAAGAAATGTATATCAAAACATACACATTTTCAGATTACATTCAAGAAATGTACATCAAAACATACACATTTTCATTGTATATACAAGAAATGTACATCAAAACATACACATCTTCATTGTCCACTAAAGAAATGTACATCAAAACATACACACTTTCAGTGTACATTCAAGAAATGTACATAAAAAAAAACACATTTTCATTGTACATTCAAGAAATGTACATCAAAACATACACATTTTCATTGTACATTCAAGGAATGTACATCAAAACATACACATTTTCATTGTACATTCAAGAAATGTGCATCAAAACACACACATTTTCATTGTACACTCAAGAATTGTACATCAAAACATACACATTTTGAGTGTACATTCAAGAGATATACATCAAAACATGCACATTTTCATTGTATATACCAGAAATGTACATCAAAACATACACATTTTCATTGTATATACAGGAAATATATATCAAAACATACACATTTTCAGTGTACATTCAAGAAATGTACATCAAAAACTACACATTTTCATTGTATATTCAAGAAATGTGCATCAAAACATACACGTTTTCATTGTATATACCAGAAATGTACATCAAAACATACACATTTTCATTGTACATTCAAGAAATATAGATCAAAACATACACATTTTCATTGTATATACCAGAAATGTACATCAAAACATTCACATTTTCATTGTACATTCAAGAAATGTACATCAAAACATACATATTCTCATTGTATATACCAGAATTGTACATCAAAACATACACATTTTCATTGTACATTCAAGAAATGTACATCAAAACATACACATTTTGACTGCACATTCTAGAAATATACATCAAAACATACACATTTTCATTGCATATACCAGAAATGCACATCAAAACATACACATTTTCATTGTACATTCAAGAACTGTACATTAAAACATACACATTTTCAGTGTACATTCAAGAAATGTACATCAAAACATACACATTTTCAGTGTACATTCAAGAAATGTACATCAAAACATACACATTTTCATTGTACACTCAGGAAATGTACATCAAAACATACACATTTTCAGTGTACATTCAAGAAATGTACATCAAAACATACACATTTTCATTGTATATACCAGAAATGTACATCAAAACATACACATTTTCATTGTATATACAAGAAATGTACATCAAAACATACACATTTTCAGTGTACGTTCAAGAAATGTACATCAAAACATATACATTTTCATTGTATATACAAGAAATGTACATAAAAACATACACATTTTCAGTGTACATTCAAGAAATGTAGATGAAAACATATACATTTTCATTTTACATTCAAGAAATGTATATCAAAACATACACATTTTCAGATTTCATTCAAGAAATGTACATCAAAACATACACATTTTCGTTGTATATTCAAGAAATGTACATCAAAACATACACATCTTCATTGTACACTAAAGAAATGTACATCAAAACATACACACTTTCAGTGTACATTCAAGAAATGTACATCAAAAAATACACATTTTCATTGTACATTCAAGAAATGTACATCAAAACATACACATTTTCATTGTACATTCAAGAAATGTACATCAAAACATACACATTATCATTGTACACTCAAGAAATGTACATCAAAACATACACATTTTCGTTGTACACTCAAGAAATGTACATGAAAACATACACATTTTCATTGTACATTCAAGAAATGTATATCAAAACATACACATTTTCATTGTACATTCAAGAAATGTACATCAAAACATACACATTTTCATTGTACATTAAACAAATGTACATCAAAACATACACATTTTCATTGTACATTCAAGGAATGTACATCAAAACATACACATTTTCATTGTACATTCAAGAAATGTACATCAAAACACACACATTTTCATTGTACACTCAAGAATTGTACATCAAAACATACACATTTAGAGTGTACATTAAAGAGATATACAGCAAAACATGCACATTTTCATTGTATATACCAGAAATGTACATCAAAACATACACATTTTCATTGTATATACAAGAAATCTATATCCAAACATACACATTTTCAGTGTACATTCAGGAAATGTACATCAAAAACTACACATTTTCATTGTATATTCAAGAAATGTACATCAAAACATACACATTTTCATTGTATATACCAGAAATGTACATCAAAACACACACATTTTCAGTGTACATTCAAGAAATGTATATCAAAACATACACATTTTCAGTGTACATTCAAGAAATGTACATCAAAACATACAAATTTTCATTGTATATACAAGAAATGTACATCAAAACATACACATTTTCATTGTACATTAAAGAAATGTACATCGAAATCTACACATTTTCAGTGTACATTCAAGAAATGTACATCAAAACATACACATTTTCATTGTACACTCAAGAAATGTACATCAAAACATATACATTTTCATTGTATATACAAGAAATGTACATCAAAACATACACATTTTCAGTGTACATTCAAGAAATGTACATCAAAACATACACATTTTCATTGTACACTCAAGAAATGTACATCAAAACATATACATTTTCATTGTATATACCAGAAATGTACATCAAAACATACACATTTTCATTGTATATACAAGAAATGTACATCAAAACATACACAATTTCAGTGTACATTCAAGAAATGTACATCAAAACATACATTTTCATTGTATATACAAGAAATGTACATCAAAACATACACATTTTCAGTGTACATTCAAGAAATGTACATGAAAACATATACATTTTCATTGTACATTCAAGAAATGTATATCAAAACATACACATTTTCAGAATACATTCAAGAAATGTACATCAAAACATACACATTTTCATTGTACATTAAAGAAATGTACATCGAAACCTACACATTTTCATTGTACACTCAAGAAATGTACATCAAAACATACACATTTTCATTGTATATACAAGATATGTACATCAAAACATACACATTTTTAGTGTACATTCAAGAAATGTACATCAAAACATACACATTTTTATTGTACACTCAAGAAATGTACATCAAAACATATACATTTTCATTGTATATACCAGAAATGTACATCAAAACATACACATTTTCATTGTATATACAAGAAATGTACATCAAAACATACACATTTTCAGATTACATTCAAGAAATGTACATCAAAACATACACATTTTCATTGTATATACAAGAAATGTACATCAAAACATACACATCTTCATTGTACACTAAAGAAATGTACATCAAAACATACACACTTTCAGTGTACATTCAAGAAATGTACATCAAAACATACACATTTTCAGTGTACATTCAAGAAATGTATATCAAAACATACACACTTTCAGTGTACATTCAAGAAATGTACATCAAAACATACACATTTTCATTGATAATACAAGAAATGTACATCAAAACACACACATTTTCATTGTACACTAAAGAAATGTACATCAAAACATACACATTTTCAGTGTACATTCAAGAAATGTACATCAAAACATACACATTTTCATTGTACATTCAAGAAATGTAGATCAAAACATACACATTTTCATTGTACATTCATGAAATGTACATCAAAACATACACATTTTCATTGTACACTCAAAAAATGTACATCAAAACATACACATTTTCAGTGTACATTCAAGAAATGTACATCAAAACATACGCATTTTCATTGTATATACAAGAAATGTACATCAAAACATACACATTTTCAGTGTACATTCAAGAAATGTATATCAAAACATACGCATTTTCATTGTATATACCAGAAATGTACATCAAAACATACACATTTTCATTGTATATACAAGAAATGTTCATCAAAACATACACATTTTCAGTGTACATTCAAGAAATGTACATCAAAACATATACATTTTCATTGTATATACAAGAAATGTACATCAAAACATACACATTTTCAGTGTACATTCTAGAAATGTACATGAAAACATATACATTTTCATTGTACATTCAAGAAATGTATATCAAAACATACACATTTTCAGATTACATTCAAGAAATGTACATCAAAACATACACATTTTCATTGTATATACAAGAAATGTACATCAAAACATACACATCTTCATTGTCCACTAAAGAAATGTACATCAAAACATACACACTTTCAGTGTACATTCAGGAAATGTACATAAAAAAAAACACATTTTCATTGTACATTCAAGAAATGTACATCAAAACATACACATTTTCATTGTACATTCAAGGAATGTACATCAAAACATACACATTTTCATTGTACATTCAAGAAATGTGCATCAAAACACACACATTTTCATTGTACACTCAAGAATTGTACATCAAAACATACACATTTTGAGTGTACATTCAAGAGATATACATCAAAACATGCACATTTTCATTGTATATACCAGAAATGTACATCAAAACATACACATTTTCATTGTATATACAGGAAATATATATCAAAACATACACATTTTCAGTGTACATTCAAGAAATGTACATCAAAAACTACACATTTTCATTGTATATTCAAGAAATGTGCATCAAAACATACACGTTTTCATTGTATATACCAGAAATGTACATCAAAACATACACATTTTCATTGTACATTCAAGAAATATAGATCAAAACATACACATTTTCATTGTATATACCAGAAATGTACATCAAAACATTCACATTTTCATTGTACATTCAAGAAATGTACATCAAAACATACATATTCTCATTGTATATACCAGAATTGTACATCAAAACATACACATTTTCATTGTACATTCAAGAAATGTACATCAAAACATACACATTTTGACTGCACATTCTAGAAATATACATCAAAACATACACATTTTCATTGCATATACCAGAAATGCACATCAAAACATACACATTTTCATTGTACATTCAAGAACTGTACATTAAAACATACACATTTTCAGTGTACATTCAAGAAATGTACATCAAAACATACACATTTTCAGTGTACATTCAAGAAATGTACATCAAAACATACACATTTTCATTGTATATACAAGATATGTACAACAAAACATACACATTTTCATTGTACATTCAAGAAATGTACATCAAAACACACTTATTTTAATTGTACATTCAAGAAATGTACATCAAAACCTACACATTTTCATTGTACATTCAAAGAATGTACATCAAAACATACACATTTTCATTGTACATTCAAGAAATGTACATCAAAACACACACATTTTCAGTGTACATTCAAGAAATGTATATCAAAACATACACATTTTCAGTGTACATTGAAGAAATGTACATCAAAACATACAAATTTTCATTGTATATACAAGAAATCTACATCAAAACATACACATTTTCATTGTACATTAAAGAAATGTACATCAAAACCTACACATTTTCAGTGTACATTCAAGAAATGTACATCAAAACATACACATTTTCATTGTACACTCAAGAAATGTACATCAAAACATACATATTTTCATTGTACATTCAAGAAATGTATATCAAAACATACACATTTTCAGATTACATTCAAGAAATGTACATCAAAACATACACATTTTCATTGTATATACAAGAAATGTACATCAAAACATACACATTTTCAGTGTACATTCAAGAAATGTACATCAAAACATATACATTTTCATTGTATATACAAGAAATGTACATCAAAACATACACATTTTCAGTGTACATTCAAGAAATGTATATCAAAACATACACATTTTCAGTATACATTCAAGAAATGTACATGAAAACATATACATCTTCATTGTACATTCAAGAAATGTATATCAAAACATACACACTTTCAGTGTACATTCAAGAAATGTACATCAAAACATACACATTTTCATTGTACACTAAAGAAATGTACATCAAAACATACACATTTTCAGTGTACATTCAAGAAATGTACATCAAAACATACACATTTTCATTGTACATTCAAGAAATGTAGATCAAAACATACACATTCTCATTGTACATTCAAGAAATGTACATCAAAACATACACAATTTCATTGTACACTCAAGAAATGTACATCAAAACATACACATTTTCATTGTACACTCAAGAAATGTACATCAAAACATACACTTTTTCATTGTACATTCAAGAAATGTATATCAAAACATACACATTTTGATTGTACATTTTAGAAATGTACATCAAAACATACACATTTTCAGTGTACATTCAAGAAATGTATAACAAAAAAATACACATTTTCAGTGTACATTCAAGAAATGTACATCAAAACAAACACATTTTCGTTGTACACTAAAGAAATGTACATCAAAACATACACATTTTCATTGTACATTCAAGAAATATACATCAAAACATACACATTTTCATTGTACATTCAAGAAATGTACATCAAAGCATACACATTTTCATTGTACACTCAAGAAATGTACATCAAAACATACACATTTTCATTGTACATTCAAAAAATGTACATCAAAACATACACATTTTCATTGTACACTCAAGAAATGTATATCAAAACATACACAGTTTCACAGTACCTTCAAGAAATGTACATCAAAACAAACACATTTTCATTGTACATTCAAAGAATGTACATCAAAACATACACATTTTCATTGTACATTCAAGAAATGTACATCAAAACATACACATTTTCATTGTACACTCAAGAAATGTATATCAAAACATACACAGTTTCAGTGTACATTCAAGAAATGTACATCAAAAGAAACACATTTTCATTGTACATTCAAAGAATGTACATCAAAACATACACATTTTCATTGTACATTCAAGAAATGTACATCAAAACACACACATTTTCAGTGTACATTCAAGAAATGTATATCAAAGCATACACATTTTCAGTGTACATTCAAGAAATGTACATCAAAACCTACAAATTTTCATTGTATATACAAGAAATGTACATCAAAACATACACATTTTCATTGTACATTAAAGAAATGTACATCAAAACCTACACATTTTCAGTGTACATTCAAGAAATGTACATCAAAACATACACATTTTCATTGTACACTCAAGAAATGTACATCAAAACATACACATTTTCAGTGTACATTCAAGAAATGTACATCAAAACATACGCATTTTCATTGTATATACCAGAAATGTACATCAAAACATACACATTTTCATTGTATATACAAGAAATGTACATCAAAACATACACATTTTCAGTGTACATTCAAGAAATGTACATCAAAACATATACATTTTCATTGTATATACAAGAAATGTACATCAAAACATACACATTTTCAGTGTACATTCAAGAAATGTACATGAAAACATATACATTTTCATTGTACATTCAAGAAATGTATATCAAAACATACACATTTTCAGATTACATTCAAGAAATGTACATCAAAACATACACATTTTCATTGTATATACAAGAAATGTACATCAAAACATACACATCTTCATTGTACACTAAAGAAATGTACATCAAAACATACACACTTTCAGTGTACATTCAAGAAATGTACATTAAAAAAAAACACATTTTCATTGTACATTCAAGAAATGTACATCAAAACATACACAATTTCATTGTACATTAAAGAAATGTACATCAAAACATACACATTTTCATTGTACATTCAAGGAATGTACATCAAAACATACACATTTTCATTGTACATTCAAGAAATGTGCATCAAAACACACACATTTTCATTGTACACTCAAGAATTGTACATCAAAACATACACATTTTGAGTGTACATTCAAGAGATATACATCAAAACATACACATTTTCATTGTATATACAGGAAATATATATCAAAACATACACATTTTCAGTGTAGATTCAAGAAATGTACATCAAAAACTACACATTTTCATTGTATATTGAAGAAATGTGCATCAAAACATACACGTTTTCATTGTATATACCAGAAATGTACATCAAAACATACACATTTTCATTGTACATTCAAGAAATGTAGATCAAAACATACACATTTTCATTGTATATACCAGAAATGTACATCAAAACATTCACATTTTCATTGTACATTCAAGAAATGTACATCAAAACATACACATTTTCATTGTATATACCAGAATTGTACATCAAAACATACACATTTTCATTGTACATTCAAGAAATGTACATCAAAACATACACATTTTGACTGCACATTCTAGAAATATACATCAAAACATACACATTTTCATTGCATATACCAGAAATGCACATCAAAACATACACATTTTCATTGTACATTCAAGAACTGTACATTAAAACATACACATTTTCAGTGTACATTCAAGAAATGTACATCAAAACATACACATTTTCAGTGTACATTCAAGAAATGTACATCAAAACATACACATTTTCATTGTATATACAAGATATGTACATCAAAACATACACATTTTCATTGTACATTCAAGAAATGTACATCAAAACACACTTATTTTAATTGTACATTCAAGAAATGTACATCAAAACCTACACATTTTCATTGTACATTCAAAGAATGTACATCAAAACATACACATTTTCATTGTACATTCAAGAAATGTACATCAAAACACACACATTTTCAGTGTACATTCAAGAAATGTATATCAAAACATACACATATTCAGTGTACATTCAAGAAATGTATATCAAAACATACAAATTTTCATTGTATATACAAGAAATCTACATCAAAACATACACATTTTCATTGTACATTAAAGAAATGTACATCAAAACCTACACATTTTCAGTGTACATTCAAGAAATGTACATCAAAACATACACATTTTCATTGTACACTCAAGAAATGTACATCAAAACATACACATTTTCAGTGTACATTCAAGAAATGTACATCAAAACATATACATTTTCATTGTATATGCAAGAAATGTACATCAAAACATACACATTTTCAGTGTACATTCAAGAAATGTACATCAAAACATATACATTTTCATTGTATATACAAGAAATGTACATCAAAACATACACATTTTCAGTGTACATTCAAGAAATGTATATCAAAACATACACATTTTCAGTGTACATTCAAGAAATGTACATCAAAACATATACATTTTCATTGTACACTCAAGAAATGTACATCAAAACATACACATTTTCAGTGTACATTCAAGAAATGTACATCAAAACATATACATTTTCATGGTACATTCAAGAAATGTATATCAAAACATACACATTTTCAGATTACATTCAAGAAATGTACATCAAAACATACACATTTTCATTGTATATACAAGAAATGTACATCAAAACATACACATTTTCAGTGTACATTCAAGAAATGTACATCAAAACATATACATTTTCATTGTATATGCAAGAAATGTACATCAAAACATACACATTTTCAGTGTACATTCAAGAAATGTACATCAAAACATACACATTTTCAGTGTACATTCAAGAAATGTACATCAAAACATATACATTTTCATTGTACACTCAAGAAATGTACATCAAAACATACACATTTTCAGTGTACATTCAAGAAATGTACATCAAAACATATACAATTTCATGGTACATTCAAGAAATGTATATCAAAACATACACATTTTCAGATTACATTCAAGAAATGTACATCAAAACATACACATTTTCATTGTATATACAAGAAATGTACATCAAAACATACACATTTTCAGTGTACATTCAAGAAATGTACATCAAAACATATACATTTTCATTGTATATACAAGAAATGTACATCAAAACATACACATTTTCAGTGTACATTCAAGAAATGTATATCAAAACATACACATTTTCAGTATACATTCAAGAAATGTACATCAAAACATACACATTTTCATTGTATATACAAGAAATGTACATCAAAACATACACATTTTCATTGTACACTAAAGAAATGTACATCAAAACATACACATTTTCATTGTACATTCAAGAAATGTACATCAAAACATACACATTTTCATTGTACACTCAAGAAATGTACATAAAAACATACACATTTTCATTGTACACTCAAGAAATGTACATCAAAACATACACATTTTCAGTGTACATTCAAGAAATGTACATCAAAACATATACATTTTCATTGTATATACAAGAAATGTACATCAAAACATACACATTTTCAGTGTACATTCAAGAAATGTATATCAAAACATACACATTTTCAGTGTACATTCAAGAAATGTACATCAAAACATACCCATTTTCATTGTACTCTAAAGAAGTGTACATCAAAACATACACATTTTCAGTGTACATTCAAGAAATGTACATCAAAACATACACATTTTCATTGTACATTCAAGAAATGTAGATCAAAACATACACATTTTCATTGTACATTCAAGAAATGTACATTAAAACATACACAATTTCATTGTACACTCAAAGAATGTACATCAAAACATACACATTTTCATTGTACATTCAAGAAATGTACATCAAAACACACACATTTTCCTTGTTCACTAAAGAAATGTACATCAAAACATACACATTTTCATTGTACATTCAAGAAATATACATCAAAACATACACATTTTCATTGTACATTCAAGAAATGTACATCAAAGCATACACATTTTCATTGTACACTCAAGAAATGTACATCAAAACATACACATTTTCACTGTACATTCAAGAAATGTACATCAAAACATACACATTTTCATTGTACACTCAAGAAATGTATATCAAAACATACACAGTTTCAGTGTACATTCAAGAAATGTACATCAAAACAAACACATTTTCATTGTACATTCAAAGAATGTACATCAAAACATACACATTTTCATTGTACATTCAAGAAATGTACATCAAAACACACACATTTTCAGTTTACATTCAAGAAATGTATATCAAAGCATACACATTTTCAGTGTACATTCAAGAAATGTACATCAAAACATACACATTTTCATTGTACACTCAAGAAATGTATATCAAAACATACACAGTTTCAGTGTACATTCAAGAAATGTACATCAAAACAAACACATTTTCATTGTACATTCAAAGAATGTACATCAAAACATACACATTTTCATTGTACATTCAAGAAATGTACATCAAAGCATACACATTTTCAGTGTACATTCAAGAAATGTACATCAAAACCTACAAATTTTCATTGTATATACAAGAAATGTACATCAAAACATACACATTTGCATTGTACATTAAAGAAATGTACATCAAAACCTACACATTTTCAGTGTACATTCATGAAATGTACATCAAAACATACACATTTTCATTGTACACTCAAGAAATGTACATCAAAACATACACATTTTCAGTGTACATTCAAGAAATGTACATCAAAACATACACATTTTCATTGTATATACCAGAAATGTACATCAAAACATACACATTTTCATTGTATATACAAGAAATGTACATCAAAACATACACATTTTCAGTGTACGTTCAAGAAATGTACATGAAAACATATACATTTTCATGGTACATTCAAGAAATGTATATCAAAACACACACATTTTCAGATTACATTCAAGAAATGTACATCAAAACATACACATTTTCATTGTATATACAAGAAATGTACATCATAACATACACATTTTCAGTGTACATTCAAGAAATGTACATCAAAACATATACATTTTCATTGTATATACCAGAAATGTACATCAAAACATTCACATTTTCATTGTACATTCAAGAAATGTACATCAAAACATACATATTCTCATTGTATATACCAGAATTGTACATCAAAACATACACATTTTCATTGTACATTCAAGAAATGTACATCAAAACATACACATTTTGACTGCACATTCTAGAAATATACATCAAAACATACACATTTTCATTGCATATACCAGAAATGCACATCAAAGCATACACATTTTCATTGTACATTCAAGAACTGTACATTAAAACATACACATTTTCAGTGTACATTCAAGAAATGTACATCAAAACATACACATTTTCAGTGTACATTCAAGAAATGTACATCAAAACATACACATTTTCATTGTATATACAAGATATGTACATCAAAACATACACATTTTCATTGTACATTCAAGAAATGTACATCAAAACACACTTATTTTAATTGTACATTCAAGAAATGTACATCAAAACCTACACATTTTTATTGTACATTCAAAGAATGTACATCAAAACATACACATTTTCATTGTACATTCAAGAAATGTACATCAAAACACACACATTTTCAGTGTACATTCAAGAAATGTATATCAAAACATACACATTTTCAGTGTACATTGAAGAAATGTACATCAAAACATACAAATTTTCATTGTATATACAAGAAATCTACATCAAAACATACACATTTTCATTGTACATTAAAGAAATGTACATCAAAACCTACACATTTTCAGTGTACATTCAAGAAATGTACATCAAAACATACACATTTTCATTGTACACTCAAGAAATGTACATCAAAACATACACATTTTCATTGTACATTCAAGAAATGTATATCAAAACATACACATTTTCAGATTACATTCAAGAAATGTACATGAAAACATACACATTTTCATTGTATATACAAGAAATGTACATCAAAACATACACATTTTCAGTGTACATTCAAGAAATGTACATCAAAACATATACATTTTCATTGTATATACAAGAAATGTACATCAAAACATACACATTTTCAGTGTACATTCAAGAAATGTATATCAAAACATAGACATTTTCAGTATACATTCAAGAAATGTACATGAAAACATATACATATTCATTGTACATTCAAGAAATGTATATCAAAACATACACACTTTCAGTGTACATTCAAGAAATGTACATCAAAACATACACATTTTCATTGTACACTAAGGAAATGTACATCAAAACATACACATTTTAAGTGTACATTCAAGAAATGTACATCAAAACATACACATTTTCATTGTACATTCAAGAAATGTAGATCAAAACATACACATTTTCATTGTACATTCAAGAAATGTACATCAAAACATACACAATTTCATTGTACACTCAAGAAATGTACATCAAAACATACACATTTTCATTGTACACTCAAGAAATGTACATCAAAACATACACTTTTTCATTGTACATTCAAGAAATGTATATCAAAACATACACATTTTGATTGTACATTTTAGAAATGTACATCAAAACCTACACATTTTCAGTGTACATTCAAGAAATGTATAACAAAAAAATACACATTTTCAGTGTACATTCAAGAAATGTACATCAAAACAAACACATTTTCCTTGTACACTAAAGAAATGTACATCAAAACATACACATTTTCATTGTACATTCAAGAAATATACATCAAAACATACACATTTTCATTGTACATTCAAGAAATGTACATCAAAGCATACACATTTTCATTGTACACTCAAGAAATGTACATCAAAACATACACATTTTCATTGTACATTCAAGAAATGTACATCAAAACATACACATTTTCATTGTACACTCAAGAAATGTATATCAAAACATACACAGTTTCACAGTACATTCAAGAAATGTACATCAAAACAAACACATTTTCATTGTACATTCAAAGAATGTACATCAAAACATACACATTTTCATTGTACATTCAAGAAATGTACATCAAAACATACACATTTTCATTGTACACTCAAGAAATGTATATCAAAACATACACAGTTTCAGTGTACATTCAAGAAATGTACATCAAAAGAAACACATTTTCATTGTACATTTAAAGAATGTACATCAAAACATACACATTTTCATTGTACATTCAAGAAATGTACATCAAAACACACACATTTTCAGTGTACATTCAAGAAATGTATATCAAAGCATACACATTTTCAGTGTACATTCAAGAAATGTACATCAAAACCTACAAATTTTCATTGTATATACAAGAAATGTACATCAAAACATACACATTTTCATTGTACATTAAAGAAATGTACATAAAAACCTACACATTTTCAGTGTACATTCAAGAAATGTACATCAAAACATACACATTTTCATTGTACACTCAAGAAATGTACATCAAAACATACACATTTTCAGTGTACATTCAAGAAATGTACATCAAAACATACGCATTTTCATTGTATATACCAGAAATGTACATCAAAACATACACATTTTCATTGTATATACAAGAAATGTACATCAAAACATACACATTTTCAGTGTACATTCAAGAAATGTACATCAAAACATATACATTTTCATTGTATATACAAGAAATGTACATCAAAACATACACATTTTCAGTGTACATTCAAGAAATGTACATGAAAACATATACATTTTCATTGTACATTCAAGAAATGTATATCAAAACATACACATTTTCAGATTACATTCAAGAAATGTACATCAAAACATACACATTTTCATTGTATATACAAGAAATGTACATCAAAACATACACATCTTCATTGTACACTAAAGAAATGTACATCAAAACATACACACTTTCAGTGTACATTCAAGAAATGTACATTAAAAAAAACACATTTTCATTGTACATTCAAGAAATGTACATCAAAACATACACAATTTCATTGTACATTAAAGAAATGTACATAAAAACATACACATTTTCATTGTACATTCAAGGAATGTACATCAAAACATACACATTTTCATTGTACATTCAAGAAATGTGCATCAAAACACACACATTTTCATTGTACACTCAAGAATTGTACATCAAAACATACACATTTTGAGTGTACATTCAAGAGATATACATCAAAACATACACATTTTCATTGTATATACAAGAAATGTACATCAAAACATACACATTTTCATTGTATATACAGGAAATATATATCAAAGCATACACATTTTCAGTGTAGATTCAAGAAATGTACATCAAAAACTACACATTTTCATTGTATATTAAAGAAATGTGCATCAAAACATACACGTTTTCATTGTATATACCAGAAATGTACATCAAAACATACACATTTTCATTGTACATTCAAGAAATGTAGATCAAAACATACACATTTTCATTGTATATACCAGAAATGTACATCAAAACATTCACATTTTCATTGTACATTCAAGAAATGTACATCAAAACATACACATTTTCATTGTATATACCAGAATTGTACATCAAAACATACACATTTTCATTGTACATTCAAGAAATGTACATCAAAACATACACATTTTGACTGCACATTCTAGAAATATACATCAAAACATACACATTTTCATTGCATATACCAGAAACGCACATCAAAACATACACATTTTCATTGTACATTCAAGAACTGTACATTAAAACATACACATTTTCAGTGTACATTCAAGAAATGTACATCAAAACATACACATTTTCAGAGTACATTCAAGAAATGTACATCAAAACATACACATTTTCATTGTACATTCAAAGAATGTACATCAAAACATACACATTTTCATTGTACATTCAAGAAATGTACATCAAAACACACTTATTTTAATTGTACATTCAAGAAATGTACATCAAAACCTACACATTTTCATTGTACATTCAAAGAATGTACATCAAAACATACACATTTTCATTGTACATTCAAGAAATGTACATCAAAACACACACATTTTCAGTGTACATTCAAGAAATGTATATCAAAACATACACATATTCAGTGTACATTCAAGAAATGTACATCAAAACATACAAATTTTCATTGTATATACAAGAAATCTACATCAAAACATACACATTTTCATTGTACATTAAAGAAATGTACATCAAAACCTACACATTTTCAGTGTACATTCAAGAAATGTACATCAAAACATACACATTTTCATTGTACACTCAAGAAATGTACATCAAAACATACACATTTTCAGTGTACATTCAAGAAATGTACATCAAAACATATACATTTTCATTGTATATGCAAGAAATGTACATCAAAACATACACATTTTCAGTGTACATTCAAGAAATGTACATCAAAACATATACATTTTCATTGTATATACAAGAAATGTACATCAAAACATACACATTTTCAGTGTACATTCAAGAAATGTATATCAAAACATACACATTTTCAGTGTACATTCAAGAAAGGTACATCAAAACATACCCATTTTCATTGTACACTAAAGAAGTGTACATCAAAACATACACATTTTCAGTGTACATTCAAGAAATGTACATCAAAACATACACATTTTCATTGTACATTCAAGAAGTGTAGATCAAAACATACACATTTTCATTGTACATTCAAGAAATGTACATCAAAACATACACAATTTCATTGTACACTCAAGAAATGTACATCAAAACATACACATTTTCATTGTACACTCAAGAAATGTACATCAAAACATACACTTTTTCATTGTACATTCAAGAAATGTATATCAAAACATACACATTTTGATTGTACATTCAAGAAATGTACATCAAAACATACACATTTTCAGTGTACATTCAAGAAATGTATAACAAAAAATGCACATTTTCAGTGTACATTCAAGAAATGTACATCAAAACAAACACATTTTCCTTGTTCACTAAAGAAATGTACATCAAAACATACACATTTTCATTGTACATTCAAGAAATATACATCAAAACATACACATTTTCAGTGTACATTCAAGAAATGTACATCAAAGCATACACATTTTCATTGTACACTCAAGAAATGTACATCAAAACATACACATTTTCACTGTACATTCAAGAAATGTACATCAAAACATACACATTTTCATTGTACACTCAAGAAATGTATATCAAAACATACACAGTTTCAGTGTACATTCAAGAAATGTACATCAAAACAAACACATTTTCATTGTACATTCAAAGAATGTACATCAAAACATACACATTTTCATTGTACATTCAAGAAATGTACATCAAAACACACACATTTTCAGTGTACATTCAAGAAATGTATATCAAAGCATACACATTTTCAGTGTACATTCAAGAAATGTACATCAAAACAGACATATTTTCATTGTACACTCAAGAAATGTATATCAAAACATACACAGTTTCAGTGTACATTCAAGAAATGTACATCAAAACAAACACATTTTCATTGTACATTCAAAGAATGTACATCAAAACATACACATTTTCATTGTACATTCAAGAAATGTACATCAAAGCATACACATTTTCAGTGTACATTCAAGAAATGTACATCAAAACCTACAAATTTTCATTGTATATACAAGAAATGTACATTAAAACATACACATTTTCATTGTATATACAAGAAATGTACATCAAAACATATACATTTTCATTGTATATACAAGAAATGTACATCAAAACATATACATTTTCATTGTATATACAAGAAATGTACATCAAAACATACACATTTTCAGTGTACATTCAAGAAATGTATATCAAAACATACACATTTTCAGTATACATTCAAGAAATATACATGAAAACATATACATTTTCATTGTACATTCAAGAAATGTATATCAAAACATACACACTTTCAGTGTACATTCAAGAAATGTACATCAAAACATACACATTTTCATTGTATATACAAGAAATGTACATCAAAACATACACATTTTCATTGTACACTAAAGAAATGTACATCAAAACATACACATTTTCATTGTACATTCAAGAAATGTACATCAAAACATACACATTTTCATTGTACACTCAAGAAATGTACATAAAAACATACACATTTTCATTGTACACTCAAGAAACGTACATCAAAACATACACATTTTCAGTGTACATTCAAGAAATGTACATCAAAACATATACATTTTCATTGTATATACAAGAAATGTACATCAAAACATACACATTTTCAGTGTACATTCAAGAAATGTATATCAAAACATACACATTTTCAGTGTACATTCAAGAAATGTACATCAAAACATACCCATTTTCATTGTACACTAAAGAAGTGTACATCAAAACATACACATTTTCAGTGTACATTCAAGAAATGTACATCAAAACATACACATTTTCATTGTACATTCAAGAAATGTAGATCAAAACATACACATTTTCATTGTACATTCAAGAAATGTACCTTAAAACATACACAATTTCATTGTACACTCAAGAAATGTACATCAAAACATACACATTTTCATTGTACACTCAAGAAATGTACATCAAAACATACACTTTTTCATTGTACATTCAAGAAATGTATATCAAAACATACACATTTTGATTGTACATTCAAGAAATGTACATCAAAACATACACATTTTCAGTGTACATTCAAGAAATGTATAACAAAAAATGCACATTTTCAGTGTACATTCAAGAAATGTACATCAAAACAAACACATTTTCCTTGTTCACTAAAGAAATGTACATCAAAACATACACATTTTCATTGTACATTCAAGAAATATACATCAAAACATACACATTTTCATTGTACATTCAAGAAATGTACATCAAAGCATACACATTTTCATTGTACACTCAAGAAATGTACATCAAAACATACACACTTTCACTGTACATTCAAGAAATGTACATCAAAACATACACATTTTCATTGTACACTCAAGAAATGTATATCAAAACATACACAGTTTCAGTGTACATTCAAGAAATGTACATCAAAACAAACACATTTTCATTGTACATTCAAAGAATGTACATCAAAACATACACATTTTCATTGTACATTCAAGAAATGTACATCAAAACACACACATTTTCAGTGTACATTCAAGAAATGTATATCAAAGCATACACATTTTCAGTGTACATTCAAGAAATGTACATCAAAACATACACATTTTCATTGTACACTCAAGAAATGTATATCAAAACATACACAGTTTCAGTGTACATTCAAGAAATGTACATCAAAACAAACACATTTTCATTGTACATTCAAAGAATGTACATCAAAACATACACATTTTCATTGTACATTCAAGAAATGTACATAAAGCATACACATTTTCAGTGTACATTCAAGAAATGTATATCAAAACATACACATTTTCAGTATACATTCAAGAAATATACATGAAAACATATACATTTTCATTGTACATTCAAGAAATGTATATCAAAACATACACACTTTCAGTGTACATTCAAGAAATGTACATCAAAACCTACAAATTTTCATTGTATATACAAGAAATGTACATCAAAACATACACATTTTCATTGTACATTAAAGAAATGTACATCAAAACCTACACATTTTCAGTGTACATTCATGAAATGTACATCAAAACATACACATTTTCATTGTACACTCAAGAAATGTACATCAAAACATACACATTTTCAGTGTACATTCAAGAAATGTACATCAAAACATACACATTTTCATTGTATATACCAGAAATGTACATCAAAACATACACATTTTCATTGTATATACAAGAAATGTAATTCAAAACATACACATTTTCAGTGTACTTTCAAGAAATGTACATGAAAACATATACATTTTCATGGTACATTCAAGAAATGTATATCAAAACATACACATTTTCAGATTACATTCAAGAAATGTACATCAAAACATACACATTTTCATTGTATATACAAGAAATGTACATCAAAACATACACATTTTCAGTGTACATTCAAGAAATGTACATCAAAACATATACATTTTCATTGTATATACAAGAAATGTACATCAAAACATACACATTTTCAGTGTACATTCAAGAAATGTATATCAAAGCATACACATTTTCAGTATACATTCAAGAAATATACATGAAAACATATACATTTTCATTGTACATTCAAGAAATGTATATCAAAACATACACACTTTCAGTGTACATTCAAGAAATGTACATCAAAACATACACATTTTCATTGTATATACAAGAAATGTACATCAAAACATACACATTTTCATTGCACACTAAAGAAATGTACATCAAAACATACACATTTTCATTGTACATTCAAGAAATGTACATCAAAACATACACATTTTCATTGTACACTCGAGAAATGTACATAAAAACATACACATTTTCATTGTACACTCAAGAAATGTACATCAAAACATACACATTTTCAGTGTACATTCAAGAAATGTACATTTAAACATACACATTTTCATTGTACATTCAAGAAATGTACATCAAAACATACACATTTTCATTGTACATTCTAGAAATATACATCAAAACATACACATTTTCATTGTATATACAAGAAATGTACATCAAAACATACACATTTTCATTGTACACTCAAGAAATGTACATCAAACCATACACAATTTCAGTGTACATTCAAGAAATGTATATCAAAACATACACATTTTCATTGTACATTCAAGAAATGTACATCAAAACATACACATTTTCATTGTACACTCAAGAAATGTACATCAAAACATACACATTTTCATTGTACATTCAAGAAATGTACATCAAAACATACACATTTTCATTGCACACTCAAAAAATGTTCATCAAAACATACACATTTTCATTGTACATTCAAGAAATGTACATCAAAACATACACATTTTCATTGTACATTCAAGAAATGTACATCAAAACATACACATTTTCATTGTACAGTCAAGAAATGTACATCAAAACATACACATTTTCAGTGTACATTCAAGAAATGTACATTTAAACATACACATTTTCATTGTACATTCAAGAAATATACATCAAAACATACACATTTTCATTGTACATTCTAGAAATATACATCAAAACATACACATTTTCATTGTATATACAAGAAATGTACATCAAAACATACACATTTTCATTGTACACTCAAGAAATGTACATCAAACCATACACAATTTCAGTGTACATTCAAGAAATGTATATCAAAACATACACATTTTCATTGTACATTCCAGAAATGTACATCAAAACATACACATTTTCAGTGTACATTCAAGTAATGTATATCAAAAAATACACATTTTCAGTGTACATTCAAGAAATGTACATCAAAGCAAACACATTTTCATTGTACACTAAAGAAATGTACATCAAAACATACACATTTTCATTGTACATTCAAGAAATGCACATCAAAACATACACATCTTCATTGTACATTCAAGAAATATACATCAAAACATACACATTTTCATTGTACATTCAAGAAATGTACATCAAAACATACACATTCTCATTGTACATTCAAGAAAAGTACATCAAAACATACACATTTTCATTGTACACTCAAGAAATGTACATCAAAACATACACATTTTCAGATTACATTCAAGAAATGTACATCAAAACATACACATTTTCATTGTATATACAAGAAATGTACATCAAAACATACACATCTTCATTGTCCACTAAAGAAATGTACATCAAAACATACACACTTTCAGTGTACATTCAAGAAATGTACATAAAGAAAAACACATTTTCATTGTACATTCAAGAAATGTACATCAAAACATACACATTTTCATTGTACATTCAAGGAATGTACATCAAAACATACACATTTTCATTGTACATTCAAGAAATGTGCATCAAAACACACACATTTTCATTGTACACTCAAGAATTGTACATCAAAACATACACATTTTGAGTGTACATTCAAGAGATATACATCAAAACATGCACATTTTCATTGTATATACCAGAAATGTACATCAAAACATACACATTTTCATTGTATATACAGGAAATATATATCAAAACATACACATTTTCAGTGTACATTCAAGAAATGTACATCAAAAACTACACATTTTCATTGTATATTCAAGAAATGTGCATCAAAACATACACGTTTTCATTGTATATACCAGAAATGTACATCAAAACATACACATTTTCATTGTACATTCAAGAAATATAGATCAAAACATACACATTTTCATTGTATATACCAGAAATGTACATCAAAACATTCACATTTTCATTGTACATTCAAGAAATGTACATCAAAACATACATATTCTCATTGTATATACCAGAATTGTACATCAAAACATACACATTTTCATTGTACATTCAAGAAATGTACATCAAAACATACACATTTTGACTGCACATTCTAGAAATATACATCAAAACATACACATTTTCATTGCATATACCAGAAATGCACATCAAAACATACACATTTTCATTGTACATTCAAGAAATGTACATCAAAACACACACATTTTCAGTGTACATTCAAGAAATGTATATCAAAGCATACACATTTTCAGTGTACATTCAAGAAATGTACATCAAAACATACACATTTTCATTGTACACTCAAGAAATGTATATCAAAACATACACAGTTTCAGTGTACATTCAAGAAATGTACATCAAAACAAACACATTTTCATTGTACATTCAAAGAATGTACATCAAAACATACACATTTTCATTGTACATTCAAGAAATGTACATAAAGCATACACATTTTCAGTGTACATTCAAGAAATGTATATCAAAACATACACATTTTCAGTATACATTCAAGAAATATACATGAAAACATATACATTTTCATTGTACATTCAAGAAATGTATATCAAAACATACACACTTTCAGTGTACATTCAAGAAATGTACATCAAAACCTACAAATTTTCATTGTATATACAAGAAATGTACATCAAAACATACACATTTTCATTGTACATTAAAGAAATGTACATCAAAACCTACACATTTTCAGTGTACATTCATGAAATGTACATCAAAACATACACATTTTCATTGTACACTCAAGAAATGTACATCAAAACATACACATTTTCAGTGTACATTCAAGAAATGTACATCAAAACATACACATTTTCATTGTATATACCAGAAATGTACATCAAAACATACACATTTTCATTGTATATACAAGAAATGTAATTCAAAACATACACATTTTCAGTGTACTTTCAAGAAATGTACATGAAAACATATACATTTTCATGGTACATTCAAGAAATGTATATCAAAACATACACATTTTCAGATTACATTCAAGAAATGTACATCAAAACATACACATTTTCATTGTATATACAAGAAATGTACATCAAAACATACACATTTTCAGTGTACATTCAAGAAATGTACATCAAAACATATACATTTTCATTGTATATACAAGAAATGTACATCAAAACATACACATTTTCAGTGTACATTCAAGAAATGTATATCAAAGCATACACATTTTCAGTATACATTCAAGAAATATACATGAAAACATATACATTTTCATTGTACATTCAAGAAATGTATATCAAAACATACACACTTTCAGTGTACATTCAAGAAATGTACATCAAAACATACACATTTTCATTGTATATACAAGAAATGTACATCAAAACATACACATTTTCATTGCACACTAAAGAAATGTACATCAAAACATACACATTTTCATTGTACATTCAAGAAATGTACAGCAAAACATACACATTTTCATTGTACACTCGAGAAATGTACATAAAAACATACACATTTTCATTGTACACTCAAGAAATGTACATCAAAACATACACATTTTCAGTGTACATTCAAGAAATGTACATTTAAACATACACATTTTCATTGTACATTCAAGAAATGTACATCAAAACATACACATTTTCATTGTACATTCTAGAAATATACATCAAAACATACACATTTTCATTGTATATACAAGAAATGTACATCAAAACATACACATTTTCATTGTACACTCAAGAAATGTACATCAAACCATACACAATTTCAGTGTACATTCAAGAAATGTATATCAAAACATACACATTTTCATTGTACATTCAAGAAATGTACATCAAAACATACACATTTTCATTGTACACTCAAGAAATGTACATCAAAACATACACATTTTCATTGTACATTCAAGAAATGTACATCAAAACATACACATTTTCATTGCACACTCAAAAAATGTTCATCAAAACATACACATTTTCATTGTACATTCAAGAAATGTACATCAAAACATACACATTTTCATTGTACATTCAAGAAATGTACATCAAAACATACACATTTTCATTGTACAGTCAAGAAATGTACATCAAAACATACACATTTTCAGTGTACATTCAAGAAATGTACATTTAAACATACACATTTTCATTGTACATTCAAGAAATATACATCAAAACATACACATTTTCATTGTACATTCTAGAAATATACATCAAAACATACACATTTTCATTGTATATACAAGAAATGTACATCAAAACATACACATTTTCATTGTACACTCAAGAAATGTACATCAAACCATACACAATTTCAGTGTACATTCAAGAAATGTATATCAAAACATACACATTTTCATTGTACATACCAGAAATGTACATCAAAACATACACATTTTCAGTGTACATTCAAGTAATGTATATCAAAAAATACACATTTTCAGTGTACATTCAAGAAATGTACATCAAAGCAAACACATTTTCATTGTACACTAAAGAAATGTACATCAAAACATACACATTTTCATTGTACATTCAAGAAATGCACATCAAAACATACACATCTTCATTGTACATTCAAGAAATATACATCAAAACATACACATTTTCATTGTACATTCAAGAAATGTACATCAAAACATACACATTCTCATTGTACATTCAAGAAAAGTACATCAAAACATACACATTTTCATTGTACACTCAAGAAATGTACATCAAAACATACACATTTTCAGATTACATTCAAGAAATGTACATCAAAACATACACATTTTCATTGTATATACAAGAAATGTACATCAAAACATACACATCTTCATTGTCCACTAAAGAAATGTACATCAAAACATACACACTTTCAGTGTACATTCAAGAAATGTACATAAAGAAAAACACATTTTCATTGTACATTCAAGAAATGTACATCAAAACATACACATTTTCATTGTACATTCAAGGAATGTACATCAAAACATACACATTTTCATTGTACATTCAAGAAATGTGCATCAAAACACACACATTTTCATTGTACACTCAAGAATTGTACATCAAAACATACACATTTTGAGTGTACATTCAAGAGATATACATCAAAACATGCACATTTTCATTGTATATACCAGAAATGTACATCAGAACATACACATTTTCATTGTATATACAGGAAATATATATCAAAACATACACATTTTCAGTGTACATTCAAGAAATGTACATCAAAAACTACACATTTTCATTGTATATTCAAGAAATGTGCATCAAAACATACACGTTTTCATTGTATATACCAGAAATGTACATCAAAACATACACATTTTCATTGTACATTCAAGAAATATAGATCAAAACATACACATTTTCATTGTATATACCAGAAATGTACATCAAAACATTCACATTTTCATTGTACATTCAAGAAATGTACATCAAAACATACATATTCTCATTGTATATACCAGAATTGTACATCAAAACATACACATTTTCATTGTACATTCAAGAAATGTACATCAAAACATACACATTTTGACTGCACATTCTAGAAATATACATCAAAACATACACATTTTCATTGCATATACCAGAAATGCACATCAAAACATACACATTTTCATTGTACATTCAAGAACTGTACATTAAAACATACACATTTTCAGTGTACATTCAAGAAATGTACATCAAAACATACACATTTTCAGTGTACATTCAAGAAATGTACATCAAAACATACACATTTTCATTGTATATACAAGATATGTACATCAAAACATACACATTTTCATTGTACATTCAAGAAATGTACATCAAAACACACTTATTTTAATTGTACATTCAAGAAATGTACATCAAAACCTACACATTTTCATTGTACATTCAAAGAATGTACATCAAAACATACACATTTTCATTGTACATTCAAGAAATGTACATCAAAACACACACATTTTCAGTGTACATTCAAGAAATGTATATCAAAACATACACATTTTCAGTGTACATTGAAGAAATGTACATCAAAACATACAAATTTTCATTGTATATACAAGAAATCTACATCAAAACATACACATTTTCATTGTACATTAAAGAAATGTACATCAAAACCTACACATTTTCAGTGTACATTCAAGAAATGTACATCAAAACATACACATTTTCATTGTACACTCAAGAAATGTACATCAAAACATACATATTTTCATTGTACATTCAAGAAATGTATATCAAAACATACACATTTTCAGATTACATTCAAGAAATGTACATCAAAACATACACATTTTCATTGTATATACAAGAAATGTACATCAAAACATACACATTTTCAGTGTACATTCAAGAAATGTACATCAAAACATATACATTTTCATTGTATATACAAGAAATGTACATCAAAACATACACATTTTCAGTGTACATTCAAGAAATGTATATCAAAACATACACATTTTCAGTATACATTCAAGAAATGTACATGAAAACATATACATCTTCATTGTACATTCAAGAAATGTATATCAAAACATACACACTTTCAGTGTACATTCAAGAAATGTACATCAAAACATACACATTTTCATTGTACACTAAAGAAATGTACATCAAAACATACACATTTTCAGTGTACATTCAAGAAATGTACATCAAAACATACACATTTTCATTGTACATTCAAGAAATGTAGATCAAAACATACACATTCTCATTGTACATTCAAGAAATGTACATCAAAACATACACAATTTCATTGTACACTCAAGAAATGTACATCAAAACATACACATTTTCATTGTACACTCAAGAAATGTACATCAAAACATACACTTTTTCATTGTACATTCAAGAAATGTATATCAAAACATACACATTTTGATTGTACATTTTAGAAATGTACATCAAAGCATACACATTTTCAGTGTACATTCAAGAAATGTATAACAAAAAAATACACATTTTCAGTGTACATTCAAGAAATGTACATCAAAACAAACACATTTTCGTTGTACACTAAAGAAATGTACATCAAAACATACACATTTTCATTGTACATTCAAGAAATATACATCAAAACATACACATTTTCATTGTACATTCAAGAAATGTACATCAAAGCATACACATTTTCATTGTACACTCAAGAAATGTACATCAAAACATACACATTTTCATTGTACATTCAAAAAATGTACATCAAAACATACACATTTTCATTGTACACTCAAGAAATGTATATCAAAACATACACAGTTTCACAGTACCTTCAAGAAATGTACATCAAAACAAACACATTTTCATTGTACATTCAAAGAATGTACATCAAAACATACACATTTTCATTGTACATTCAAGAAATGTACATCAAAACATACACATTTTCATTGTACACTCAAGAAATGTATATCAAAACATACACAGTTTCAGTGTACATTCAAGAAATGTACATCAAAAGAAACACATTTTCATTGTACATTCAAAGAATGTACATCAAAACATACACATTTTCATTGTACATTCAAGAAATGTACATCAAAACACACACATTTTCAGTGTACATTCAAGAAATGTATATCAAAGCATACACATTTTCAGTGTACATTCAAGAAATGTACATCAAAACCTACAAATTTTCATTGTATATACAAGAAATGTACATCAAAACATACACATTTTCATTGTACATTAAAGAAATGTACATCAAAACCTACACATTTTCAGTGTACATTCAAGAAATGTACATCAAAACATACACATTTTCATTGTACACTCAAGAAATGTACATCAAAACATACACATTTTCAGTGTACATTCAAGAAATGTACATCAAAACATACGCATTTTCATTGTATATACCAGAAATGTACATCAAAACATACACATTTTCATTGTATATACAAGAAATGTACATCAAAACATACACATTTTCAGTGTACATTCAAGAAATGTACATCAAAACATATACATTTTCATTGTATATACAAGAAATGTACATCAAAACATACACATTTTCAGTGTACATTCAAGAAATGTACATGAAAACATATACATTTTCATTGTACATTAAAGAAATGTATATCAAAACATACACATTTTCAGATTACATTCAAGAAATGTACATCAAAACATACACATTTTCATTGTATATACAAGAAATGTACATCAAAACATACACATCTTCATTGTACACTAAAGAAATGTACATCAAAACATACACACTTTCAGTGTACATTCAAGAAATGTACATTAAAAAAAAACACATTTTCATTGTACATTCAAGAAATGTACATCAAAACATACACAATTTCATTATACATTAAAGAAATGTACATCAAAACATACACATTTTCATTGTATATTCAAGGAATGTACATCAAAACATACACATTTTCATTGTACATTCAAGAAATGTGCATCAAAACACACACATTTTCATTGTACACTCAAGAATTGTACATCAAAACATACACATTTTGAGTGTACATTCAAGAGATATACATCAAAACATACACATTTTCATTGTATATACAGGAAATATATATCAAAACATACACATTTTCAGTGTAGATTCAAGAAATGTACATCAAAAACTACACATTTTCATTGTATATTGAAGAAATGTGCATCAAAACATACACGTTTTCATTGTATATACCAGAAATGTACATCAAAACATACACATTTTCATTGTACATTCAAGAAATGTAGATCAAAACATACACATTTTCATTGTATATACCAGAAATGTACATCAAAACATTCACATTTTCATTGTACATTCAAGAAATGTACATCAAAACATACACATTTTCATTGTATATACCAGAATTGTACATCAAAACATACACATTTTCATTGTACATTCAAGAAATGTACATCAAAACATACACATTTTGACTGCACATTCTAGAAATATACATCAAAACATACACATTTTCATTGCATATACCAGAAATGCACATCAAAACATACACATTTTCATTGTACATTCAAGAACTGTACATTAAAACATACACATTTTCAGTGTACATTCAAGAAATGTACATCAAAACATACACATTTTCAGTGTACATTCAAGAAATGTACATCAAAACATACACATTTTCATTGTATATACAAGATATGTACATCAAAACATACACATTTTCATTGTACATTCAAGAAATGTACATCAAAACACACTTATTTTAATTGTACATTCAAGAAATGTACATCAAAACCTACACATTTTCATTGTACATTCAAAGAATGTACATCAAAACATACACATTTTCATTGTACATTCAAGAAATGTACATCAAAACACACACATTTTCAGTGTACATTCAAGAAATGTATATCAAAACATACACATATTCAGTGTACATTCAAGAAATGTATATCAAAACATACAAATTTTCATTGTATATACAAGAAATCTACATCAAAACATACACATTTTCATTGTACATTAAAGAAATGTACATCAAAACCTACACATTTTCAGTGTACATTCAAGAAATGTACATCAAAACATACACATTTTCATTGTACACTCAAGAAATGTACATCAAAACATACACATTTTCAGTGTACATTCAAGAAATGTACATCAAAACATATACATTTTCATTGTATATGCAAGAAATGTACATCAAAACATACACATTTTCAGTGTACATTCAAGAAATGTACATCAAAACATATACATTTTCATTGTATATACAAGAAATGTACATCAAAACATACACATTTTCAGTGTACATTCAAGAAATGTATATCAAAACATACACATTTTCAGTGTACATTCAAGAAATGTACATCAAAACATATACATTTTCATTGTACACTCAAGAAATGTACATCAAAACATACACATTTTCAGTGTACATTCAAGAAATGTACATCAAAACATATACATTTTCATGGTACATTCAAGAAATGTATATCAAAACATACACATTTTCAGATTACATTCAAGAAATGTACATCAAAACATACACATTTTCATTGTATATACAAGAAATGTACATCAAAACATACACATTTTCAGTGTACATTCAAGAAATGTACATCAAAACATATACATTTTCATTGTATATGCAAGAAATGTACATCAAAACATACACATTTTCAGTGTACATTCAAGAAATGTACATCAAAACATACACATTTTCAGTGTACATTCAAGAAATGTACATCAAAACATATACATTTTCATTGTACACTCAAGAAATGTACATCAAAACATACACATTTTCAGTGTACATTCAAGAAATGTACATCAAAACATATACATTTTCATGGTACATTCAAGAAATGTATATCAAAACATACACATTTTCAGATTACATTCAAGAAATGTACATCAAAACATACACATTTTCATTGTATATACAAGAAATGTACATCAAAACATACACATTTTCAGTGTACATTCAAGAAATGTACATCAAAACATATACATTTTCATTGTATATACAAGAAATGTACATCAAAACATACACATTTTCAGTGTACATTCAAGAAATGTATATCAAAACATACACATTTTCAGTATACATTCAAGAAATATACATGAAAACATATACATTTTCATTTTACATTCAAGAAATGTACATCAAAACATACACATTTTCATTGTATATACAAGAAATGTACATCAAAACATACACATTTTCATTGTACACTAAAGAAATGTACATCAAAACATACACATTTTCATTGTACATTCAAGAAATGTACATCAAAACATACACATTTTCATTGTACACTCAAGAAATGTACATAAAAACATACACATTTTCATTGTACACTCAAGAAATGTACATCAAAACATACACATTTTCAGTGTACATTCAAGAAATGTACATCAAAACATATACATTTTCATTGTATATACAAGAAATGTACATCAAAACATACACATTTTCAGTGTACATTCAAGAAATGTATATCAAAACATACACATTTTCAGTGTACATTCAAGAAATGTACATCAAAACATACCCATTTTCATTGTACTCTAAAGAAGTGTACATCAAAACATACACATTTTCAGTGTACATTCAAGAAATGTACATCAAAACATACACATTTTCATTGTACATTCAAGAAATGTAGATCAAAACATACACATTTTCATTGTACATTCAAGAAATGTACATTAAAACATACACAATTTCATTGTACACTCAAAGAATGTACATCAAAACATACACATTTTCATTGTACATTCAAGAAATGTACATCAAAACACACACATTTTCCTTGTTCACTAAAGAAATGTACATCAAAACATACACATTTTCATTGTACATTCAAGAAATATACATCAAAACATACACATTTTCATTGTACATTCAAGAAATGTACATCAAAGCATACACATTTTCATTGTACACTCAAGAAATGTACAACAAAACATACACATTTTCACTGTACATTCAAGAAATGTACAAGAAAACATACACATTTTCATTGTACACTCAAGAAATGTATATCAAAACATACACAGTTTCAGTGTACATTCAAGAAATGTACATCAAAACAAACACATTTTCATTGTACATTCAAAGAATGTACATCAAAACATACACATTTTCATTGTACATTCAAGAAATGTACATCAAAACACACACATTTTCAGTGTACATTCAAGAAATGTATATCAAAGCATACACATTTTCAGTGTACATTCAAGAAATGTACATCAAAACATACACATTTTCATTGTACACTCAAGAAATGTATATCAAAACATACACAGTTTCAGTGTACATTCAAGAAATGTACATCAAAACAAACACATTTTCATTGTACATTCAAAGAATGTACATCAAAACATACACATTTTCATTGTACATTCAAGAAATGTACATCAAAGCATACACATTTTCAGTGTACATTCAAGAAATGTACATCAAAACCTACAAATTTTCATTGTATATACAAGAAATGTACATCAAAACATACACATTTTCATTGTACATTAAAGAAATGTACATCAAAACCTACACATTTTCAGTGTACATTCATGAAATGTACATCAAAACATACACATTTTCATTGTACACTCAAGAAATGTACATCAAAACATACACATTTTCAGTGTACATTCAAGAAATGTACATCAAAACATACACATTTTCATTGTATATACCAGAAATGTACATCAAAACATACACATTTTCATTGTATATACAAGAAATGTACATCAAAACATACACATTTTCAGTGTACTTTCAAGAAATGTACATGAAAACATATACATTTTCATGGTACATTCAAGAAATGTATATCAAAACATACACATTTTCAGATTACATTCAAGAAATGTACATCAAAACATACACATTTTCATTGTATATACAAGAAATGTACATCAAAACATACACATTTTCAGTGTACATTCAAGAAATGTACATCAAAACATATACATTTTCATTGTATATACCAGAAATGTACATCAAAACATACACATTTTCATTGTACATTCAAGAAATGTAGATCAAAACATACACATTTTCATTGTATATACCAGAAATGTACATCAAAACATTCACATTTTCATTGTACATTCAAGAAATGTACATCAAAACATACATATTCTCATTGTATATACCAGAATTGTACATCAAAACATACACATTTTCATTGTACATTCAAGAAATGTACATCAAAACATACACATTTTGACTGCACATTCTAGAAATATACATCAAAACATACACATTTTCATTGCATATACCAGAAATGCACATCAAAGCATACACATTTTCATTGTACATTCAAGAACTGTACATTAAAACATACACATTTTCAGTGTACATTCAAGAAATGTACATCAAAACATACACATTTTCAGTGTACATTCAAGAAATGTACATCAAAACATACACATTTTCATTGTATATACAAGATATGTACATCAAAACATACACATTTTCATTGTACATTCAAGAAATGTACATCAAAACACACTTATTTTAATTGTACATTCAAGAAATGTACATCAAAACCTACACATTTTTATTGTACATTCAAAGAATGTACATCAAAACATACACATTTTCATTGTACATTCAAGAAATGTACATCAAAACACACACATTTTCAGTGTACATTCAAGAAATGTATATCAAAACATACACATTTTCAGTGTACATTGAAGAAATGTACATCAAAACATACAAATTTTCATTGTATATACAAGAAATCTACATCAAAACATACACATTTTCATTGTACATTAAAGAAATGTACATCAAAACCTACACATTTTCAGTGTACATTCAAGAAATGTACATCAAAACATACACATTTTCATTGTACACTCAAGAAATGTACATCAAAACAAACACATTTTCATTGTACATTCAAGAAATGTATATCAAAACATACACATTTTCAGATTACATTCAAGAAATGTACATCAAAACATACACATTTTCATTGTATATACAAGAAATGTACATCAAAGCATACACATTTTCAGTGTACATTCAAGAAATGTACATCAAAACATATACATTTTCATTGTATATACAAGAAATGTACATCAAAACATACACATTTTCAGTGTACATTCAAGAAATGTATATCAAAACATAGACATTTTCAGTATACATTCAAGAAATGTACATGAAAACATATACATATTCATTGTACATTCAAGAAATGTATATCAAAACATACACACTTTCAGTGTACATTCAAGAAATGTACATCAAAACATACACATTTTCATTGTACACTAAGGAAATGTACATCAAAACATACACATTTTCAGTGTACATTCAAGAAATGTACATCAAAACATACACATTTTCATTGTACATTCAAGAAATGTAGATCAAAACATACACATTTTCATTGTACATTCAAGAAATGTACATCAAAACATACACAATTTCATTGTACACTCAAGAAATGTACATCAAAACATACACATTTTCATTGTACACTCAAGAAATGTACATCAAAACATACACTTTTTCATTGTACATTCAAGAAATGTATATCAAAACATACACATTTTGATTGTACATTTTAGAAATGTACATCAAAACCTACACATTTTCAGTGTACATTCAAGAAATGTATAACAAAAAAATACACATTTTCAGTGTACATTAAAGAAATGTACATCAAAACAAACACATTTTCCTTGTACACTAAAGAAATGTACATCAAAACATACACATTTTCATTGTACATTCAAGAAATATACATCAAAACATACACATTTTCATTGTACATTCAAGAAATGTACATCAAAGCATACACATTTTCATTGTACACTCAAGAAATGTACATCAAAACATACACATTTTCATTGTACATTCAAGAAATGTACATCAAAACATACACATTTTCATTGTACACTCAAGAAATGTATATCAAAACATACACAGTTTCACAGTACATTCAAGAAATGTACATCAAAACAAACACATTTTCATTGTACATTCAAAGAATGTACATCAAAACATACACATTTTCATTGTACATTCAAGAAATGTACATCAAAACATACACATTTTCATTGTACACTCAAGAAATGTATATCAAAACATACACAGTTTCAGTGTACATTCAAGAAATGTACATCAAAAGAAACACATTTTCATTGTACATTTAAAGAATGTACATCAAAACATACACATTTTCATTGTACATTCAAGAAATGTACATCAAAACACACACATTTTCAGTGTACATTCAAGAAATGTATATCAAAGCATACACATTTTCAGTGTACATTCAAGAAATGTACATCAAAACCTACAAATTTTCATTGTATATACAAGAAATGTACATCAAAACATACACATTTTCATTGTACATTAAAGAAATGTACATCAAAACCTACACATTTTCAGTGTACATTCAAGAAATGTACATCAAAACATACACATTTTCATTGTACACTCAAGAAATGTACATCAAAACATACACATTTTCAGTGTACATTCAAGAAATGTACATCAAAACATACGCATTTTCATTGTATATACCAGAAATGTACATCAAAACATACACATTTTCATTGTATATACAAGAAATGTACATCAAAACATACACATTTTCAGTGTACATTCAAGAAATGTACATCAAAACATATACATTTTCATTGTATATACAAGAAATGTACATCAAAACATACACATTTTCAGTGTACATTCAAGAAATGTACATGAAAACATATACATTTTCATTGTACATTCAAGAAATGTATATCAAAACATACACATTTTCAGATTACATTCAAGAAATGTACATCAAAACATACACATTTTCATTGTATATACAAGAAATGTACATCAAAACATACACATCTTCCTTGTACACTAAAGAAATGTACATCAAAACATACACACTTTCAGTGTACATTCAAGAAATGTACATTAAAAAAAACACATTTTCATTGTACATTCAAGAAATGTACATCAAAACATACACAATTTCATTGTACATTAAAGAAATGTACATAAAAACATACACATTTTCATTGTACATTCAAGGAATGTACATCAAAACATACACATTTTCATTGTACATTCAAGAAATGTGCATCAAAACACACACATTTTCATTGTACACTCAAGAATTGTACATCAAAACATACACATTTTGAGTGTACATTCAAGAGATATACATCAAAACATACACATTTTCATTGTATATACAAGAAATGTACATCAAAACATACACATTTTCATTGTATATACAGGAAATATATATCAAAGCATACACATTTTCAGTGTAGATTCAAGAAATGTACATCAAAAACTACACATTTTCATTGTATATTAAAGAAATGTGCATCAAAACATACACGTTTTCATTGTATATACCAGAAATGTACATCAAAACATACACATTTTCATTGTACATTCAAGAAATGTAGATCAAAACATACACATTTTCATTGTATATACCAGAAATGTACATCAAAACATTCACATTTTCATTGTACATTCAAGAAATGTACATCAAAACATACACATTTTCATTGTATATACCAGAATTGTACATCAAAACATACACATTTTCATTGTACATTCAAGAAATGTACATCAAAACATACACATTTTGACTGCACATTCTAGAAATATACATCAAAACATACACATTTTCATTGCATATACCAGAAATGCACATCAAAACATACACATTTTCATTGTACATTCAAGAACTGTACATTAAAACATACACATTTTCAGTGTACATTCAAGAAATGTACATCAAAACATACACATTTTCAGAGTACATTCAAGAAATGTACATCAAAACATACACATTTTCATTGTACATTCAAAGAATGTACATCAAAACATACACATTTTCATTGTACATTCAAGAAATGTACATCAAAACACACTTATTTTAATTGTACATTCAAGAAATGTACATCAAAACCTACACATTTTCATTGTACATTCAAAGAATGTACATCAAAACATACACATTTTCATTGTACATTCAAGAAATGTACATCAAAACACACACATTTTCAGTGTACATTCAAGAAATGTATATCAAAACATACACATATTCAGTGTACATTCAAGAAATGTACATCAAAACATACAAATTTTCATTGTATATACAAGAAATCTACATCAAAACATACACATTTTCATTGTACATTAAAGAAATGTACATCAAAACCTACACATTTTCAGTGTACATTCAGGAAATGTACATCAAAACATACACATTTTCATTGTACACTCAAGAAATGTACATCAAAACATACACATTTTCAGTGTACATTCAAGAAATGTATATCAAAACATATACATTTTCATTGTATATGCAAGAAATGTACATCAAAACATACACATTTTCAGTGTACATTCAAGAAATGTACATCAAAACATATACATTTTCATTGAATATACAAGAAATGTACATCAAAACATACACATTTTCAGTGTACATTCAAGAAATGTATATCAAAACATACACATTTTCAGTGTACATTCAAGAAAGGTACATCAAAACATACCCATTTTCATTGTACACTAAAGAAGTGTACATCAAAACATACACATTTTCAGTGTACATTCAAGAAATGTACATCAAAACATACACATTTTCATTGTACATTCAAGAAATGTAGATCAAAACATACACATTTTCATTGTACATTCAAGAAATGTACATCAAAACATACACAATTTCATTGTACACTCAAGAAATGTACATCAAAACATACACATTTTCATTGTACACTCAAGAAATGTACATCAAAACATACACTTTTTCATTGTACATTCAAGAAATGTATATCAAAACATACACATTTTGATTGTACATTCAAGAAATGTACATCAAAACATACACATTTTCAGTGTACATTCAAGAAATGTATAACAAAAAATGCACATTTTCAGTGTACATTCAAGAAATGTACATCAAAACAAACACATTTTCCTTGTTCACTAAAGAAATGTACATCAAAACATACACATTTTCATTGTACATTCAAGAAATATACATCAAAACATACACATTTTCAGTGTACATTCAAGAAATGTACATCAAAGCATACACATTTTCATTGTACACTCAAGAAATGTACATCAAAACATACACATTTTCACTGTACATTCAAGAAATGTACATCAAAACATACACATTTTCATTGTACACTCAAGAAATGTATATCAAAACATACACAGTTTCAGTGTACATTCAAGAAATGTACATCAAAACAAACACATTTTCATTGTACATTCAAAGAATGTACATCAAAACATACACATTTTCATTGTACATTCAAGAAATGTACATCAAAACACACACATTTTCAGTGTACATTCAAGAAATGTATATCAAAGCATACACATTTTCAGTGTACATTCAAGAAATGTACATCAAAACAGACATATTTTCATTGTACACTCAAGAAATGTATATCAAAACATACACAGTTTCAGTGTACATTCAAGAAATGTACATCAAAACAAACACATTTTCATTGTACATTCAAAGAATGTACATCAAAACATACACATTTTCATTGTACATTCAAGAAATGTACATCAAAGCATACACATTTTCAGTGTACATTCAAGAAATGTACATCAAAACCTACAAATTTTCATTGTATATACAAGAAATGTACATTAAAACATACACATTTTCATTGTATATACAAGAAATGTACATCAAAACATATACATTTTCATTGTATATACAAGAAATGTACATCAAAACATATACATTTTCATTGTATATACAAGAAATGTACATCAAAACATACACATTTTCAGTGTACATTCAAGAAATGTATATCAAAACATACACATTTTCAGTATACATTCAAGAAATATACATGAAAACATATACATTTTCATTGTACATTCAAGAAATGTATATCAAAACATACACACTTTCAGTGTACATTCAAGAAATGTACATCAAAACATACACATTTTCATTGTATATACAAGAAATGTACATCAAAACATACACATTTTCATTGTACACTAAAGAAATGTACATCAAAACATACACATTTTCATTGTACATTCAAGAAATGTACATCAAAACATACACATTTTCATTGTACACTCAAGAAATGTACATAAAAACATACACATTTTCATTGTACACTCAAGAAACGTACATCAAAACATACACATTTTCAGTGTACATTCAAGAAATGTACATCAAAACATATACATTTTCATTGTATATACAAGAAATGTACATCAAAACATACACATTTTCAGTGTACATTCAAGAAATGTATATCAAAACATACACATTTTCAGTGTACATTCAAGAAATGTACATCAAAACATACCCATTTTCATTGTACACTAAAGAAGTGTACATCAAAACATACACATTTTCAGTGTACATTCAAGAAATGTACATCAAAACATACACATTTTCATTGTACATTCAAGAAATGTAGATCAAAACATACACATTTTCATTGTACATTCAAGAAATGTACCTTAAAACATACAAAATTTCATTGTACACTCAAGAAATGTACATCAAAACATACACATTTTCATTGTACACTCAAGAAATGTACATCAAAACATACACTTTTTCATTGTACATTCAAGAAATGTATATCAAAACATACACATTTTGATTGTACATTCAAGAAATGTACATCAAAACATACACATTTTCAGTGTACATTCAAGAAATGTATAACAAAAAATGCACATTTTCAGTGTACATTCAAGAAATGTACATCAAAACAAACACATTTTCCTTGTTCACTAAAGAAATGTACATCAAAACATACACATTTTCATTGTACATTCAAGAAATATACATCAAAACATACACATTTTCATTGTACATTCAAGAAATGTACATCAAAGCATACACATTTTCATTGTACACTCAAGAAATGTACATCAAAACATACACACTTTCACTGTACATTCAAGAAATGTACATCAAAACATACACATTTTCATTGTACACTCAAGAAATGTATATCAAAACATACACAGTTTCAGTGTACATTCAAGAAATGTACATCAAAAAAAACACATTTTCATTGTACATTCAAAGAATGTACATCAAAACATACACATTTTCATTGTACATTCAAGAAATGTACATCAAAACACACACATTTTCAGTGTACATTCAAGAAATGTATATCAAAGCATACACATTTTCAGTGTACATTCAAGAAATGTACATCAAAACAAACACATTTTCATTGTACATTCAAAGAATGTACATCAAAACATACACATTTTCATTGTACATTCAAGAAATGTACATAAAGCATACACATTTTCAGTGTACATTCAAGAAATGTACATCAAAACCTACAAATTTTCATTGTATATACAAGAAATGTACATCAAAACATACACATTTTCATTGTACATTAAAGAAATGTACATCAAAACCTACACATTTTCAGTGTACATTCATGAAATGTACATCAAATAATACACATTTTCATTGTACACTCAAGAAATGTACATCAAAACATACACATTTTCAGTGTACATTCAAGAAATGTACATCAAAACATACACATTTTCATTGTATATACCAGAAATGTACATCAAAACATACACATTTTCATTTTATATACAAGAAATGTACATCAAAACATACACATTTTCAGTGTACTTTCAAGAAATGTACATGAAAACATATACATTTTCATGGTACATTCAAGAAATGTATATCAAAACATACACATTTTCAGATTACATTCAAGAAATGTACATCAAAACATACACATTTTCATTGTATATACAAGAAATGTACATCAAAACATACACATTTTCAGTGTACATTCAAGAAATGTACATCAAAACATATACATTTTCATTGTATATACAAGAAATGTACATCAAAACATACACATATTCAGTGTACATTCAAGAAATGTATATCAAAGCATACACATTTTCAGTATACATTCAAGAAATATACATGAAAACATATACATTTTCATTGTACATTCAAGAAATGTATATCAAAACATACACACTTTCAGTGTACATTCAAGAAATGTACATCAAAACATACACATTTTCATTGTATATACAAGAAATGTACATCAAAACATACACATTTTCATTGCACACTAAAGAAATGTACATCAAAACATACACATTTTCATTGTACATTCAAGAAATGTACATCAAAACATACACATTTTCATTGTACACTCGAGAAATGTACATAAAAACATACACATTTTCATTGTACACTCAAGAAATGTACATCAAAACATACACATTTTCAGTGTACATTCAAGAAATGTACATTTAAACATACACATTTTCATTGTACATTCAAGAAATGTACATCAAAACATACACATTTTCATTGTACATTCTAGAAATATACATCAAAACATACACATTTTCATTGTATATACAAGAAATGTACATCAAAACATACACATTTTCATTGTACACTCAAGAAATGTACATCAAACCATACACAATTTCAGTGTACATTCAAGAAATGTATATCAAAACATACACATTTTCATTGTACATTCAAGAAATGTACATCAAAACATACACATTTTCATTGTACACTCAAGAAATGTACATCAAAACATACACATTTTCATTGTACATTCAAGAAATGTACATCAAAACATACACATTTTCATTGCACACTCAAAAAATGTTCATCAAAACATACACATTTTCATTGTACATTCAAGAAATGTACATCAAAACATACACATTTTCATTGTACATTCAAGAAATGTACATCAAAACATACACATTTTCATTGTACAGTCAAGAAATGTACATCAAAACATACACATTTTCAGTGTACATTCAAGAAATGTACATTTAAACATACACATTTTCATTGTACATTCAAGAAATATACATCAAAACATACACATTTTCATTGTACATTCTAGAAATATACATCAAAACATACACATTTTCATTGTATATACAAGAAATGTACATCAAAACATATACATTTTCATTGTACACTCAAGAAATGTACATCAAACCATACACAATTTCAGTGTACATTCAAGAAATGTATATCAAAACATACACATTTTCATTGTACATTCCAGAAATGTACATCAAAACATACACATTTTCAGTGTACATTCAAGTAATGTATATCAAAAAATACACATTTTCAGTGTACATTCAAGAAATGTACATCAAAGCAAACACATTTTCATTGTACACTAAAGAAATGTACATCAAAACATACACATTTTCATTGTACATTCAAGAAATGCACATCAAAACATACACATCTTCATTGTACATTCAAGAAATATACATCAAAACATACACATTTTCATTGTACATTCAAGAAATGTACATCAAAACATACACATTCTCATTGTACATTCAAGAAAAGTACATCAAAACATACACATTTTCATTGTACACTCAAGAAATGTACATCAAAACATACACCTTTTCATTGTACATTCAAGAAATGTATATCAAAACATACACATTTTCATTGTACATTCAAGAAATGTACATCAAAACATACACACTTTCATTGTACATTCAAGAAATGTACATCAAAACATACACATTTTCATTGTACATTCAAGGAATGTACATCAAAACATACACATTTTCATTGTACACTCAAGAAATGTACATCAAAACATACACATTTTCATTGTACATTCAAGAAATGTATATCAAAACATACACATTTTCATTGTACATTCAAGAAATGTACATCAGTACATACACACTTTCATTGTACATTCAAGAAATGTACATCAAAACATACACATTTTCATTGTACATTCAAGGAATGTACATCAAAACATACACATTTTCATTGTACATTCAAGAAATGTACATCAACACACACACATTTCCAGTGTACATTCAAGAAATGTATATCAAAACATACACATTTTCAGTGTACATTCAAGAAATGTACATCAAAACATACACATTTTCATTGTAAATTAAAGAAATGTACATCAAAACCAACACATTTTCAGTGTACATTCAAGAAATGTACAGCAAAAGATACACATTTTCATTGTACACTCAAAAAAATGTACATCAAAACATACACGTTTTCAGTGTACATTCAAAAAATGTACATCAAAACATACACATTTTCATTGTATATACCAGAAATGTACATCAAAACATACACATTTTCGTTGTATATACAAGAAATATACATCAAAACATACACATTTTCAGTGTACATTCAAGAAATGTACATCAAAACATATACATTTTCATTGTATATACAAGAAATGTACATCAAAACATACACATTTTCAGTGTACATTCAAGAAATGTACATGAAAACATATACATCTTCATTGTACATTCAAGAAATGTATATCAAAACATACACATTTTCAGATTACATTCAAGAAATGTACATCGAAACATACACATCTTCATTGTACATTCAGGAAATGTACATCAAAACATACACATTTTCAGTGTACATTCAAGAAATGTACATCAAAACATATACATTTTCATTGTATATACAAGAAATGTACATCAAAACATACACATTTTCAGTGTACATTCAAGAAATGTATATCAAAACATACACATTTTCAGTATACATTCAAGAAATGTACATGAAAACATATACATTTTCATTGTAAATTCAAGAAATGTATATCAAAACATACACACTTTCAGTGTACATTCAACAAATATACATCAAAACATACACATTTTCATTGTACACTAAAGAAATGTACATCAAAACATACACATTTTCAGTGTACATTCAAGAAATGTACATCAAAACATACACATTTTCATTGTACATTCAAGAAATGTAGATCAAAACATACACATTTTCACTGTACATTGAAGAAATGTACATCAAAACATACAGAATTTCATTGTACACTTAAGAAATGTACATCAAAACATACACATTTTCATTGTACACTCAAGAAATGTACATCAAAACATACACTTTTTCATTGTACATTCAAGAAATGTATATCAAAACATACACATTTTCATTGTACATTCAAGAAATGTACATCAAAACATACACATTTTCTGTGTACATTCAAGAAATGTATAACAAAAAATACACATTTTCAGTGTACATTCAAGAAATGTACATCAAAACAAACACATTTTCCTTGTACACTAAAGAAATGTACATCAAAACATACACATTTTCATTGTACATTCAAGAAATATACATCAAAACATACACATTTTCATTGTACATTCAAGAAATGTACATCAAAACATACACATTTTCATTGTACACTCAAGAAGTGTACATCAAAACATACACATTTTCATTGTACATTCAAGAAATGTACATCAAAACATACACATTTTCATTGTACACTCAAGAAATGTATATCAAAACATACACAGTTTCAGTGTACATTCAAGAAATGTACATCAAAACAAACACATTTTCATTGTACATTCAAATAATGTACATCAAAACATACACATTTTCATTGTACATTCAAGAAATGTACATCAAAACACACACATTTTCAGTGTACATTCAAGAAATGTATATCAAAGCATACACATTTTCAGTCTACATTCAAGAAATGTACATCAAAACCTACACATTTTCAGTGTACATTCAAGAAATGTACATCAAAACATACACATTTTCATTGTACACTCAAGAAATGTACATCAAAACCTACACATTTTCAGTGTACATTCAAGAAATGTACATCAAAACATACACATTTTCATTGTATATACCAGAAATGTACATCAAAACATACACATTTTCATTGTATATACAAGAAATGTACATCAAAACATACACATTTTCAGTGTACATTCAAGAAATGTACATGAAAACATACATTTTCATTGTACATTCAAGAAATGTATATCAAAACATACACATTTTCAGATTACATTCAAGAAATGTACATCAAAACATACACATTTTCGTTGTTTATACAAGAAATGTACATCAAAACATACACATTTTCAGTGTACATTCAAGAAATGTACATCAAAACATATACATTTTCATTGTATATACAAGAAATGTACATCAAAACATACACATTTTCAGTGTACATTCAAGAAATGTATATCAAAACATACACATTTTCAGTATACATTCAAGAAATATACATGAAAACATATACATTTTCATTGTACATTCAAGAAATGTATATCAAAACATACACACTTTCAGTGTACATTCAAGAAATGTACATCAAAACATACACATCTTCATTGTATATACAAGAAATGTACATCAAAACATACACATTTTCATTGTACACTAAAGAAATGTACATCAAAGCATACACATTTTCATTGTACATTCAAGAAATGTACATCAAAACACACTTATTTTAATTGTACATTCAAGAAATGTACATCAAAACCTACACATTTTCATTGTACATTCAAAGAATGTACATCAAAACATACACATTTTCATTGTACATTCAAGAAATGTACATCAAAACACACACATTTTCAGTGTACATTCAAGAAATGTATATCAAAACATACACATTTTCAGTGTACATTGAAGAAATGTACATCAAAACATACAAATTTTCATTGTATATACAAGAAATCTACATCAAAACATACACACTTTCATTGTACATTAAAGAAATGTACATCAAAACCTACACATTTTCAGTGTACATTCAAGAAATGTACATCAAAACATACACATTTTCATTGTACACTCAAGAAATGTACATCAAAACATACACATTTTCATTGTACATTCAAGAAATGTATATCAAAACATACACATTTTCAGATTACATTCAAGAAATGTACATCAAAACATACACATTTTCATTGTATATACAAGAAATGTACATCAAAACATACACATTTTCAGTGTACATTCAAGAAATGTACATCAAAACATATACATTTTCATTGTATATACAAGAAATGTACATCAAAACATACACATTTTCAGTGTACATTCAAGAAATGTATATCAAAACATACACATTTTCAGTATACATTCAAGAAATGTACATGAAAACATACATCTTCATTGTACATTCAAGAAATGTATATCAAAACATACACACTTTCAGTGTACATTCAAGAAATGTACATCAAAACATACACGTTTTCATTGTACACTAAAGAAATGTACATCAAAACATACACATTTTCATTGTACATTCAAGAAATGTAGATCAAAACATACACATTTTCATTGTACATTCAAGAAATGTACATCAAAACATACACAATTTCATTGTACACTCAAGAAATGTACATCAAAACATACACATTTTCATTGTACATTCAAGAAATGTACATCAAAACATACACATTTTCATTGTACATTCAAGAAATGTAGATCAAAACATACACATTTTCATTGTACATTCAAGAAATGTACATCAAAACATACACAATTTCATTGTATACTCAAGAAATGTACATCAAAACATACACATTTTCATTGTACACTCAAGAAATGTACATCAAAACATACACTTTTTCATTGTACATTCAAGAAATGTAGATCAAAACATACACATTTTCATTGTACATTCAAGAAATGTACATCAAAACATACAGAATTTCATTGTACACTCAAGAAATGTACATCAAAACATACACATTTTCATTGTACATTCAAGAAATGTACATCAAAACATACACAATTTCATTGTACACTCAAGAAATGTATATCAAAACATACACATTTTCATTGTACATTCAAGAAATGTACATCAAAACATACACATTTTCATTGTACATTCAAGAAATGTAGATCAAAACATACACATTTTCATTGTACATTCAAGAAATGTACATCAAAACATACACAATTTCATTGTACACTCAAGAAATGTACATCAAAACATACACATTTTCATTGTACACTCAAGAAATGTACATCAAAACATACACTTTTTCATTGTACATTCAAGAAATGTATATCAAAACATACACATTTTGATTGTACATTTTAGAAATGTACATCAAAACATACACATTTTCAGTGTACATTCAAGAAATGTATAACAAAAAAATACACATTTTCAGTGTACATTCAAGAAATGTACATCAAAACAAACACATTTTCCTTGTACACTAAAGAAATGTACATCAAAACATACACATTTTCATTGTACATTCAAGAAATATACATCAAAACATACACATTTTCATTGTACATTCAAGAAATGTACATCAAAGCATACACATTTTCATTGTACACTCAAGAAATGTACATCAAAACACACACATTTTCATTGTACATTCAAGAAATGTACATCAAAACATACACATTTTCATTGTACACTCAAGAAATGTATATCAAAACATACACAGTTTCACAGTACATTCAAGAAATGTACATCAAAACAAACACATTTTCATTGTACATTCAAAGAATGTACATCAAAACATACACATTTTCATTGTACATTCAAGAAATGTACATCAAAACATACACATTTTCATTGTACACTCAAGAAATGTATATCAAAACATACACAGTTTCAGTGTACATTCAAGAAATGTACATCAAAAGAAACACATTTTCATTGTATATTCAAAGAATGTACATCAAAACATACACATTTTCATTGTACATTCAAGAAATGTACATCAAAACACACACATTTTCAGTGTACATTCAAGAAATGTATATCAAAGCATACACATTTTCAGTGTACATTCAAGAAATGTACATCAAAACCTACAAATTTTCATTGTATATACAAGAAATGTACATCAAAACATACACATTTTCATTGTACATTAAAGAAATGTACATCAAAACCTACACATTTTCAGTGTACATTCAAGAAATGTACATCAAAACATACACATTTTCATTGTACACTCAAGAAATGTACATCAAAACATACACATTTTCAGTGTACATTCAAGAAATGTACATCAAAACATACACATTTTCAGTGTACATTCAAGAAATGTACATCAAAACATACGCATTTTCATTGTACATTCAAGAAATGTACATCAAAACACACTTATTTTAATTGTACATTCAAGAAATGTACATCAAAACCTACACATTTTCATTGTACATTCGAAGAATGTACATCAAAACATACACATTTTCATTGTACATTCAAGAAATGTACATCAAAACACACACATTTTCAGTGTACATTCAAGAAATGTATATCAAAACATACACATTTTCAGTGTACATTGAAGAAATGTACATCAAAACATACAAATTTTCATTGTATATACAAGAAATCTACATCAAAACATACACACTTTCATTGTACATTAAAGAAATGTACATCAAAACCTACACATTTTCAGTGTACATTCAAGAAATGTACATCAAAACATACACATTTTCATTGTACACTCAAGAAATGTACATCAAAACATACACATTTTCATTGTACATTCAAGAAATGTATATCAAAACATACACATTTTCAGATTACATTCAAGAAATGTACATCAAAACATACACATTTTCATTGTATATACAAGAAATGTACATCAAAACATACACATTTTCAGTGTACATTCAAGAAATGTACATCAAAACATATACATTTTCATTGTATATACAAGAAATGTACATCAAAACATACACATTTTCAGTGTACATTCAAGAAATGTATATCAAAACATACACATTTTCAGTATACATTCAAGAAATGTACATGAAAACATACATCTTCATTGTACATTCAAGAAATGTATATCAAAACATACACACTTTCAGTGTACATTCAAGAAATGTACATCAAAACATACACGTTTTCATTGTACACTAAAGAAATGTACATCAAAACATACACATTTTCATTGTACATTCAAGAAATGTAGATCAAAACATACACATTTTCATTGTACATTCAAGAAATGTACATCAAAACATACACAATTTCATTGTACACTCAAGAAATGTACATCAAAACATACAAATTTTCATTGTACATTCAAGAAATGTACATCAAAACATACACATTTTCATTGTACATTCAAGAAATGTAGATCAAAACATACACATTTTCATTGTACATTCAAGAAATGTACATCAAAACATACACAATTTCATTGTATACTCAAGAAATGTACATCAAAACATACACATTTTCATTGTACACTCAAGAAATGTACATCAAAACATACACTTTTTCATTGTACATTCAAGAAATGTAGATCAAAACATACACATTTTCATTGTACATTCAAGAAATGTACATCAAAACATACACAATTTCATTGTACACTCAAGAAATGTACATCAAAACATACACATTTTCATTGTACATTCAAGAAATGTACATCAAAACATACACAATTTCATTGTACACTCAAGATATGTATATCAAAACATACACATTTTCATTGTACATTCAAGAAATGTACATCAAAACATACACATTTTCATTGTACATTCAAGAAATGTAGATCAAAACATACACATTTTCATTGTACATTCAAGAAATGTACATCAAAACATACACAATTTCATTGTACACTCAAGAAATGTACATCAAAACATACACATTTTCATTGTACACTCAAGAAATGTACATCAAAACATACACCTTTTCATTGTACATTCAAGAAATGTATATCAAAACATACACATTTTGATTGTACATTTTAGAAATGTACATCAAAACATACACATTTTCAGTGTACATTCAAGAAATGTATAACAAAAAAATACACATTTTCAGTGTACATTCAAGAAATGTACATCAAAACAAACACATTTTCCTTGTACACTAAAGAAATGTACATCAAAACATACACATTTTCATTGTACATTCAAGAAATATACATCAAAACATACACATTTTCATTGTACATTCAAGAAATGTACATCAAAGCATACACATTTTCATTGTACACTCAAGAAATGTACATCAAAACACACACATTTTCATTGTACATTCAAGAAATGTACATCAAAACATACACATTTTCATTGTACACTCAAGAAATGTATATCAAAACATACACAGTTTCACAGTACATTCAAGAAATGTACATCAAAACAAACACATTTTCATTGTACATTCAAAGAATGTACATCAAAACATACACATTTTCATTGTACATTCAAGAAATGTACATCAAAACATACACATTTTCATTGTACACTCAAGAAATGTATATCAAAACATACACAGTTTCAGTGTACATTCAAGAAATGTACATCAAAAGAAACACATTTTCATTGTACATTCAAAGAATGTACATCAAAACATACACATTTTCATTGTACATTCAAGAAATGTACATCAAAACACACACATTTTCAGTGTACATTCAAGAAATGTATATCAAAGCATACACATTTTCAGTGTACATTCAAGAAATGTACATCAAAACCTACAAATTTTCATTGTATATACAAGAAATGTACATCAAAACATACACATTTTCATTATACATTAAAGAAATGTACATCAAAACCTACACATTTTCAGTGTACATTCAAGAAATGTACATCAAAACATACACATTTTCATTGTACACTCAAGAAATGTACATCAAAACATACACATTTTCAGTGTACATTCAAGAAATGTACATCAAAACATACGCATTTTCATTGTATATACCAGAAATGTACATCAAAACATACACATTTTCATTGTATACACAAGATATGTACATCAAAACATACACATTTTCAGTGTACATTCAAGAAATGTACATCAAAACATATACATTTTCATTGTATATACAAGAAATGTACATCAAAACATACACATTTTCAGTGTACATTCAAGAAATGTACATGAAAACATATACATTTTCATTGTACATTCAAGAAATGTATATCAAAACATACACATTTTCAGATTACATTCAAGAAATGTACATCAAAACATACACATTTTCATTGTATATACAAGAAATGTACATCAAAACATACACATCTTCATTGTACACTAAAGAAATGTACATCAAAACATACACACTTTCAGTGTACATTCAAGAAATGTACATTAAAAAAACACATTTTCATTGTACATTCAAGAAATGTACATCAAAACATACACAATTTCATTGTACATTAAAGAAATGTACATCAAAACATACACATTTTCATTGTACATTCAAGGAATGTACATCAAAACATACACATTTTCATTGTACATTCAAGAAATGTGCATCAAAACACACAGATTTTCATTGTACACTCAAGAATTGTACATCAAAACATTCACATTTTGAGTGTACATTCAAGAGATATACATCAAAACATACACATTTTCATTGTATATACCAGAAATGTACATCAAAACATACACATTTTCATTGTATATACAGGAAATATATATCAAAGCATACACATTTTCAGTGTAGATTCAAGAAATGTACATCAAAAACTACACATTTTCATTGTATATTGAAGAAATGTGCATCAAAACATACACGTTTTCATTGTATATACCAGAAATGTACATCAAAACATACACATTTTCATTGTACATTCAAGAAATGTAGATCAAAACATACACATTTTCATTGTATATACCAGAAATGTACATCAAAACATTCACATTTTCATTGTACATTCAAGAAATGTACATCAAAACATACACATTTTCATTGTATATACCAGAATTGTACATCAAAACATACACATTTTCATTGTACATTCAAGAAATGTACATCAAAACATACACATTTTGACTGCACATTCTAGAAATATACATCAAAACATACACATTTTCATTGCATATACCAGAAATGCACATCAAAACATACACATTTTCATTGTACATTCAAGAACTGTACATTAAAACATACACATTTTCAGTGTACATTCAAGAAATGTACATCAAAACATACACATTTTCAGTGTACATTCAAGAAATGTACATCAAAACATACACATTTTCATTGTATATACAAGATATGTACATCAAAACATACACATTTTCATTGTACATTCAAGAAATGTACATCAGAACACACTTATTTTAATTGTACATTCAAGAAATGTACATCAAAACCTACACATTTTCATTGTACATTCAAAGAATGTACATCAAAACATACACATTTTCATTGTACATTCAAGAAATGTACATCAAAACACACACATTTTCAGTGTACATTCAAGAAATGTATATCAAAACATACACATATTCAGTGTACATTCAAGAAATGTACATCAAAACATACAAATTTTCATTGTATATACAAGAAATCTACATCAAAACATACACATTTTCATTGTACATTAAAGAAATGTACATCAAAACCTACACATTTTCAGTGTACATTCAAGAAATGTACATCAAAACATACACATTTTCATTGTACACTCAAGAAATGTACATCAAAACATACACATCTTCAGTGTACATTCAAGAAATGTACATCAAAACATATACATTTTCATTGTATATGCAAGAAATGTACATCAAAACATACACATTTTCAGTGTACATTCAAGAAATGTACATCAAAACATATACATTTTCATTGTATATACAAGAAATGTACATCAAAACATACACATTTTCAGTGTACATTCAAGAAATGTATATCAAAACATACACATTTTCAGTGTACATTCAAGGAATGTACATCAAAACATACCCATTTTCATTGTACACTAAAGAAGTGTACATCAAAACATACACATTTTCAGTGTACATTCAAGAAATGTACATCAAAACATACACATTTTCATTGTACATTCAAGAAATGTAGATCAAAACATACACATTTTCATTGTACATTCAAGAAATGTACATCAAAACATACACAATTTCATTGTACACTCAAGAAATGTACATCAAAACATACACTTTTTCATTGTACATTCAAGAAATGTATATCAAAACATACACATTTTCAGTGTACATTCAAGAAATGTATAACAAAAAATGCACATTTTCAGTGTACATTCAAGAAATGTACATCAAAACAAACACATTTTCCTTGTTCACTAAAGAAATGTACATCAAAGCATACACATTTTCATTGTACATTCAAGAAATATACATCAAAACATACACATTTTCAGTGTACATTCAAGAAATGTACATCAAAGCATACACATTTTCATTGTACACTCAAGAAATGTACATCAAAACATACACATTTTCACTGTACATTCAAGAAATGTACATCAAAACATACACATTTTCATTGTACACTCAAGAAATGTATATCAAAACATACACAGTTTCAGTGTACATTCAAGAAATGTACATCAAAACAAACACATTTTCATTGTACATTCAAAGAATGTACATCAAAACATACACATTTTCATTGTACATTCAAGAAATGTACATCAAAACACACACATTTTCAGTGTACATTCAAGAAATGTATATCAAAGCATACACATTTTCAGTGTACATTCAAGAAATGTACATCAAAACATACACATTTTCATTGTATATACAAGAAATGTACATCAAAACATACACATCTTCATTGTACACTAAAGAAATGTACATCAAAACATACACACTTTCAGTGTACATTCAAGAAATGTACATTAAAAAAAACACATTTTCATTGTACATTCAAGAAATGTACATCAAAACATACACAATTTCATTGTACATTCAAAGAATGTACATCAAAACATACACATTTTCATTGTACATTCAAGAAATGTACATCAAAACACACACATTTTCAGTGTACATTCAAGAAATGTATATCAAAACATACACATTTTCAGATTACATTCAAGAAATGTACATCAAAACATACACATTTTCATTGTATATACAAGAAATGTACATCAAAACATACACATCTTCATTGTACACTAAAGAAATGTACATCAAAACATACACACTTTCAGTGTACATTCAAGAAATGTACATTAAAAAAAACACATTTTCATTGTACATTCAAAAAATGTACATCAAAACATACACAATTTCATTGTACATTAAAGAAATGTACATCAAAACATACACATTTTCATTGTACATTCAAGGAATGTACATCAAAACATACACATTTTCATTGTACATTCAAGAAATGTGCATCAAAACACACACATTTTCATTGTACACTCAAGAATTGTACATCAAAACATACACATTTTGAGTGTACATTCAAGAGATATACATCAAAACATACACATTTTCATTGTATATACCAGAAATGTACATCAAAACATACACATTTTCATTGTATATACAGGAAATATATATCAAAGCATACACATTTTCAGTGTAGATTCAAGAAATGTACATCAAAAACTACACATTTTCATTGTATATTGAAGAAATGTGCATCAAAACATACACGTTTTCATTGTATATACCAGAAATGTACATCAAAACATACACATTTTCATTGTACATTCAAGAAATGTAGATCAAAACATACACATTTTCATTGTATATACCAGAAATGTACATCAAAACATTCACATTTTCATTGTACATTCAAGAAATGTACATCAAAACATACACATTTTCATTGTATATACCAGAATTGTACATCAAAACATACACATTTTCATTGTACATTCAAGAAATGTACATCAAAACATACACATTTTGACTGCACATTCTAGAAATATACATCAAAACATACACATTTTCATTGCATATACCAGAAATGCACATCAAAACATACACATTTTCATTGTACATTCAAGAACTGTACATTAAAACATACACATTTTCAGTGTACATTCAAGAAATGTACATCAAAACATACACATTTTCAGTGTACATTCAAGAAATGTACATCAAAACATACACATTTTCATTGTATATACAAGATATGTACATCAAAACATACACATTTTCATTGTACATTCAAGAAATGTACATCAAAACACACTTATTTTAATTGTACATTCAAGAAATGTACATCAAAACCTACACATTTTCATTGTACATTCAAAGAATGTACATCAAAACATACACATTTTCATTGTACATTCAAGAAATGTACATCAAAACACACACATTTTCAGTGTACATTCAAGAAATGTATATCAAAACATACACATATTCAGTGTACATTCAAGAAATGTACATCAAAACATACAAATTTTCATTGTATATACAAGAAATCTACATCAAAACATACACATTTTCATTGTACATTAAAGAAATGTGCATCAAAACCTACACATTTTCAGTGTACATTCAAGAAATGTACATCAAAACATACACATTTTCATTGTACACTCAAGAAATGTACATCAAAACATACACATTTTCAGTGTACATTCAAGAAATGTACATCAAAACATATACATTTTCATTGTATATGCAAGAAATGTACATCAAAACATACACATTTTCAGTGTACATTCAAGAAATGTACATCAAAACATATACATTTTCATTGTATATACAAGAAATGTACATCAAAACATACACATTTTCAGTGTACATTCAAGAAATGTATATCAAAACATACACATTTTCGGTGTACATTCAAGGAATGTACATCAAAACATACCCATTTTCATTGTACACTAAAGAAGTGTACATCAAAACATACACATTTTCAGTGTACATTCAAGAAATGTACATCAAAACATACACATTTTCATTGTACATTCAAGAAATGTAGATCAAAACATACACATTTTCATTGTACATTCAAGAAATGTACATCAAAACATACACAATTACATTGTACACTCAAGAAATGTACATCAAATCATACACATTTTCATTGTACACTCAAGAAATGTACATCAAAACATACACTTTTTCATTGTACATTCAAGAAATGTATATCAAAACATACACATTATGATTGTACATTCAAGAAATGTACATCAAAACATACACATTTTCAGTGTACATTCAAGAAATGTATAACAAAAAATGCACATTTTCATTGTACATTCAAGAAATGTACATCAAAACATACACAATTACATTGTACACTCAAGAAATGTACATCAAATCATACACATTTTCATTGTACACTCAAGAAATGTACATCAAAACATACACTTTTTCATTGTACATTCAAGAAATGTATATCAAAACATACACATTATGATTGTACATTCAAGAAATGTACATCAAAACAAACACATTTTCCTTGTTCACTAAAGAAATGTACATCAAAACTTACACATTTTCATTGTACATTCAAGAAATATACATCAAAACATACACATTTTCAGTGTACATTCAAGAAATGTACATCAAAGCATACACATTTTCATTGTACACTCAAGAAATGTACATCAAAACATACACATTTTCACTGTACATTCAAGAAATGTACATCAAAACATACACATTTTCATTGTACACTCAAGAAATGTATATCAAAACATACACAGTTTCAGTGTACATTCAAGAAATGTACATCAAAACAAACACATTTTCATTGTACATTCAAAGAATGTACATCAAAACATACACATTTTCATTGTACATTCAAGAAATGTACATCAAAACACACACATTTTCAGTGTACATTCAAGAAATGTATATCAAAGCATACACATTTTCAGAGTACATTCAAGAAATGTACATCAAAACATACACATTTTCATTGTATATACAAGAAATGTACATCAAAATATACACATCTTCATTGTACACTAAAGAAATGTACATCAAAACATACACACTTTCAGTGTACATTCAAGAAATGTACATTAAAAAAAAACACATTTTCATTGTACATTCAAGAAATGTACATCAAAACATACACAATTTCATTGTACATTCAAAGAATGTACATCAAAACATACACATTTTCATTGTACATTCAAGAAATGTACATCAAAACACACACATTTTCAGTGTACATTCAAGAAATGTATATCAAAACATACACATTTTCAGATTACATTCAAGAAATGTACATCAAAACATACACATTTTCATTGTATATACAAGAAATGTACATCAAAACATACACATCTTCATTGTACACTAAAGAAATGTACATCAAAACATACACACTTTCAGTGTACATTCAAGAAATGTACATTAAAAAAAACACATTTTCATTGTACATTCAAGAAATGTACATCAAAACATACACAATTTCATTGTACATTAAAGAAATGTACATCAAAACATACACATTTTCATTGTACGTTCAAGGAATGTACATCAAAACATACACATTTTCATTGTACATTCAAGAAATGTGCATCAAAACACACACATTTTCATTGTACACTCAAGAATTGTACATCAAAACATACACATTTTGAGTGTACATTCAAGAGATATACATCAAAACATACACATTTTCATTGTATATACCAGAAATGTACATCAAAACATACACATTTTCATTGTATATACAGGAAATATATATCAAAGCATACACATTTTCAGTGTAGATTCAAGAAATGTACATCAAAAACTACACATTTTCATTGTATATTGAAGAAATGTGCATCAAAACATACACGTTTTCATTGTATATACCAGAAATGTACATCAAAACATACACATTTTCATTGTACATTCAAGAAATGTAGATCAAAACATACACATTTTCATTGTATATACCAGAAATGTACATCAAAACATTCACATTTTCATTGTACATTCAAGAAATGTACATCAAAACATACACATTTTCATTGTATATACCAGAATTGTACATCAAAACATACACATTTTCATTGTACATTCAAGAAATGTACATCAAAACATACACATTTTGACTGCACATTCTAGAAATATACATCAAAACATACACATTTTCATTGCATATACCAGAAATGCACATCAAAACATACACATTTTCATTGTACATTCAAGAACTGTACATTAAAACATACACATTTTCAGTGTACATTCAAGAAATGTACATCAAAACATACACATTTTCAGTGTACATTCAAGAAATGTACATCAAAACATACACATTTTCATTGTATATACAAGATATGTACATCAAAACATACACATTTTCATTGTACATTCAAGAAATGTACATCAAAACACACTTATTTTAATTGTACATTCAAGAAATGTACATCAAAACCTACACATTTTCATTGTACATTCAAAGAATGTACATCAAAACATACACATTTTCATTGTACATTCAAGAAATGTACATCAAAACACACACATTTTCAGTGTACATTCAAGAAATGTATATCAAAACATACACATATTCAGTGTACATTCAAGAAATGTACATCAAAACATACAAATTTTCATTGTATATACAAGAAATCTACATCAAAACATACACATTTTCATTGTACATTAAAGAAATGTGCATCAAAACCTACACATTTTCAGTGTACATTCAAGAAATGTACATCAAAACATACACATTTTCATTGTACACTCAAGAAATGTACATCAAAACATACACATTTTCAGTGTACATTCAAGAAATGTACATCAAAACATATACATTTTCATTGTATATGCAAGAAATGTACATCAAAACATACACATTTTCAGTGTACATTCAAGAAATGTACATCAAAACATATACATTTTCATTGTATATACAAGAAATGTACATCAAAACATACACATTTTCAGTGTACATTCAAGAAATGTATATCAAAACATACACATTTTCGGTGTACATTCAAGGAATGTACATCAAAACATACCCATTTTCATTGTACACTAAAGAAGTGTACATCAAAACATACACATTTTCAGTGTACATTCAAGAAATGTACATCAAAACATACACATTTTCATTGTACATTCAAGAAATGTAGATCAAAACATACACATTTTCATTGTACATTCAAGAAATGTACATCAAAACATACACAATTACATTGTACACTCAAGAAATGTACATCAAATCATACACATTTTCATTGTACACTCAAGAAATGTACATCAAAACATACACTTTTTCATTGTACATTCAAGAAATGTATATCAAAACATACACATTATGATTGTACATTCAAGAAATGTACATCAAAACATTAACATTTTCAGTGTACATTCAAGAAATGTATAACAAAAAATGCACATTTTCAGTGTACATTCAAGAAATGTACATCAAAACAAACACATTTTCCTTGTTCACTAAAGAAATGTACATCAAAGCTTACACATTTTCATTGTACATTCAAGAAATATACATCAAAACATACACATTTTCAGTGTACATTCAAGAAATGTACATCAAAGCATACACATTTTCATTGTACACTCAAGAAATGTACATCAAAACATACACATTTTCACTGTACATTCAAGAAATGTACATCAAAACATACACATTTTCATTGTACACTCAAGAAATGTATATCAAAACATACACAGTTTCAGTGTACATTCAAGAAATGTACATCAAAACAAACACATTTTCATTGTACATTCAAAGAATGTACATCAAAACATACACATTTTCATTGTACATTCAAGAAATGTACATCAAAACACACACATTTTCAGTGTACATTCAAGAAATGTATATCAAAGCATACACATTTTCAGTGTACATTCAAGAAATGTACATCAAAACATACACATTTTCATTGTACACTCAAGAAATGTATATCAAAACATACACAGTTTCAGTGTACATTCAAGAAATGTACATCAAAACAAACACATTTTCATTGTACATTCAAAGAATGTACATCAAAACATACACATTTTCATTGTACATTCAAGAAATGTACATCAAAGCATACACATTTTCAGTGTACATTCAAGAAATGTACATCAAAACCTACAAATTTTCATTGTATATACAAGAAATGTACATTAAAACATACACATTTTCATTGTACATTAAAGAAATGTACATCAAAACCTACACATTTTCAGTGTACATTCATGAAATGTACATCAAAACATACACATTTTCATTCTACACTCAAGAAATGTACATCAAAACATACACATTTTCAGTGTACATTCAAGAAATGTACATCAAAACATACACATTTTCATTGTATATACCAGAAATGTACATCAAAACATACACATTTTCATTGTATATACAAGAAATGTACATCAAAACATACACATTTTCAGTGTACTTTCAAGAGATGTACATGAAAACATATACATTTTCATGGCACATTCAAGAAATGTATATCAAAACATACACATTTTCAGATTACATTCAAGAAATGTACATCAAAACATACACATTTTCATTGTATATACAAGAAATGTACATCAAAACATACACATTTTCAGTGTACATTCAAGAAATGTACATCAAAACATATACATTTTCATTGTATATACAAGAAATGTACATCAAAACATACACATTTTCAGTGTACATTCAAGAAATGTATATCAAAACATACACATTTTCAGTATACATTCAAGAAATATACATGAAAACATATACATTTTCATTGTACATTCAAGAAATGTATATCAAAACATACACACTTTCAGTGTACATTCAAGAAATGTACATCAAAACATACACATTTTCATTGTATATACAAGAAATGTACATCAAAACATACACATTTTCATTGTACACTAAAGAAATGTACATCAAAACATACACATTTTCATTGTACATTCAAGAAATGTACATCAAAACATACACATTTTCATTGTACACTCAAGAAATGTACATAAAAACATACACATTTTCATTGTACACTCAAGAAATGTACATCAAAACATACACATTTTCAGTGTACATTCAAGAAATGTACATCAAAACATATACATTTTCATTGTATATACAAGAAATGTACATCAAAACATACACATTTTCAGTGTACATTCAAGAAATGTATATCAAAACATACACATTTTCAGTGTACATTCAAGAAATGTACATCAAAACATACCCATTTTCATTGTACACTAAAGAAGTGTACATCAAAACATACACATTTTCAGTGTACATTCAAGAAATGTACATCAAAACATACACATTTTCATTGTACATTCAAGAAATGTAGATCAAAACATACACATTTTCATTGTACATTCAAGAAATGTACATTAAAACATACACAATTTCATTGTACACTCAAGAAATGTACATCAAAACATACACATTTTCATTGTACACTCAAGAAATGTACATCTAAACATACACTTTTTCATTGTACATTCAAGAAATGTATATCAAAACATACACATTTTGATTGTACATTCAAGAAATGTACATCAAAACATACACATTTTCAGTGTACATTCAAGAAATGTATAACAAAAAATGCACATTTTCAGTGTACATTCAAGAAATGTACATCAAAACAAACACATTTTCCTTGTTCACTAAAGAAATGTACATCAAAACATACACATTTTCATTGTACATTCAAGAAATATACATCAAAACATACACATTTTCATTGTACATTCAAGAAATGTACATCAAAGCATACACATTTTCATTGTACACTCAAGAAATGTACATCAAAACATACACACTTTCACTGTACATTCAAGAAATGTACATCAAAACATACACATTTTCATTGTACACTCAAGAAATGTATATCAAAACATACACAGTTTCAGTGTACATTCAAGAAATGTACATCAAAACAAACACATTTTCATTGTACATTCAAAGAATGTACATCAAAACATACACATTTTCATTGTACATTCAAGAAATGTACATCAAAACACACACATTTTCAGTGTACATTCAAGAAATGTATATCAAAGCATACACATTTTCAGTGTACATTCAAGAAATGTACATCAAAACATACACATTTTCAGTGTACATTCAAGAAATGTACATCAAAACAAACACATTTTCATTGTACATTCAAAGAATGTACATCAAAACATAAACATTTTCATTGTACATTCAAGAAATGTACATCAAAGCATACACATTTTCAGTGTACATTCAAGAAATGAACATCAAAACCTACAAATTTTCATTGTATATACAAGAAATGTACATCAAAACATACACATTTTCATTGTACATTAAAGAAATGTACATCAAAACCTACACATTTTCAGTGTACATTCATGAAATGTACATCAAAACATACACATTTTCATTGTACACTCAAGAAATGTACATCAAAACATACACATTTTCAGTGTACATTCAAGAAATGTACATCAAAACATACACATTTTCATTGTATATACCAGAAATGTACATCAAAACATACACATTTTCATTGTATATACAAGAAATGTACATCAAAACATACACATTTTCAGTGTACTTTCAAGAAATGTACATGAAAACATATACATTTTCATGGTACATTCAAGAAATGTATATCAAAACATACACATTTTCAGATTACATTCAAGAAATGTACATCAAAACATACACATTTTCATTGTATATACAAGAAATGTACATCAAAACATACACATTTTCAGTGTACATTCAAGAAATGTACATCAAGACATACACATTTTCATTGTACATTCAAGAAATGTACATCAAAACATACACATTTTCATTGTACATTCAAGAAATGTACATCAAAACATACACATTTTCATTGTACATTCTAGAAATATACATCAAAACATACACATTTTCATTGTATATACATGAAATGTACATCAAAACATATACATTTTCATTGTACATTCAAGAAATATACATCAAAACATACACATTTTCATTGTACATTCAAGAAATGTACATCAAAACATACACATTTTCATTGTATATACCAGAAATGTACATCAAAACATACACATTTTCATTGTATATACAAGAAATGTACATCAAAACATACACATTTTCAGTGTACATTCAAGAAATGTATATCAAAACATACACATTTTCAGTATACATTCAAGAAATATACATGAAAACATATACATTTTCATTGTACATTCAAGAAATGTATATCAAAACATACACACTTTCAGTGTACATTCAAGAAATGTACATCAAAACATACACATTTTCATTGTATATACAAGAAATGTACATCAAAACATACACATTTTCATTGTACACTAAAGAAATGTACATCAAAACATACACATTTTCATTGTACATTCAAGAAATGTACATCAAAACATACACATTTTCATTGTACACTCAAGAAATGTACATAAAAACATACACATTTTCTTTGTACACTCAAGAAATGTACATCAAAACATACACATTTTCAGTGTACATTCAAGAAATGTACATTTAAACATACACATTTTCATTGTACATTCAAGAAATGTACATCAAAACATACACATTTTCATTGTACATTCTAGAAATATACATCAAAACATACACATTTTCATTGTATATACAAGAAATGTACATCAAAACATACACATTTTCATTGTACATTCAAGAAATGTACATCAAACCATACACAATTTCAGTGTACATTCAAGAAATGTATATCAAAACATACACATTTTCATTGTACATTCAAGAAATGTACATCAAAACATACACATTTTCATTGTACACTCAAGAAATGTACATCAAAACATACACATTTTCATTGTACATTCAAGAAATGTACATCAAAACATACACATTTTCATTGCACACTCAAAAAATGTTCATCAAAACATACACATTTTCATTGTACATTCAAGAAATGTACATCAAAACATACACATTTTCATTGTACACTCAAGAAATGTACTTCAAAACATACACATTTTCAGCGTACGTTCAAGAAATGTATATCAAAACATACACATTTTCATTGTACATTCAAGAAATGTACATCAAAACATACACATTTTCATTGTACATTCAAGAAATATACATCAAAACATACACATTTTCATTGTACATTCAAGAAATGTACATCAAAACATACACATTTTCATTGTACACTCAAGAAATGTACATCAAAACATACACATTTTCAGTGTACATTCAAGAAATGTACATTTAAGCATACACATTTTCATTGTACATTCAAGAAATGTACATCAAAACATACACATTTTCATTGTACATTCTAGAAATATACATCAAAACATACACATTTTCATTGTATATACAAGAAATGTACATCAAAACATACACATTTTCATTGTACACTCAAGAAATGTACATCAAACCATACACAATTTCAGTGTACATTCAAGAAATGTATATCAAAACATACACTTTTTCATTGTACATTCCAGAAATGTACATCAAAACATACACATTTTCAGTGTACATTCAAGTAATGTATATCAAAAAATACACATTTTCAGTGTACATTCAAGAAATGTACATCAAAGCAAACACATTTTCATTGTACACTAAAGAAATGTACATCAAAACATACACATTTTCATTGTACATTCAAGAAATGCACATCAAAACATACACATCTTCATTGTACATTCAAGAAATATACAACAAAACATACACATTTTCATTGTACATTCAAGAAATGTACATCAAAACATACACATTCTCATTGTACATTCAAGAAATGTACATCAAAACATACACATTTTCATTGTACACTCAAGAAATGTACATCAAAACATACACCTTTTCATTGTACATTCAAGAAATGTATATCAAAACATACACATTTTCATTGTACATTCAAGAAATGTACATCAAAACATACACACTTTCATTGTACATTCAAGAAATGTACATCAAAACATACACATTTTCATTGTACATTCAAGGAATGTACATCAAAACATACACATTTTCATTGTACACTCAAGAAATGTACATCAAAACATACACATTTTCATTGTACATTCAAGAAATGTATATCAAAACATACACATTTTCATTGTACATTCAAGAAATGTACATCAAAACATACACATTTTCAGTGTACATTCAAGAAATGTACATCAAAACATACACATTTTCATTGTACATTAAAGAAATGTACATCAAAACCAACACATTTTCAGTGTACATTCAAGAAATGTATATCAAAACATACACATTTTCATTGTACATTCAAGAAATGTATATCAAAACATACACATTTTCATTGTACATTAAAGAAATGTACATCAAAACCAACACATTTTCATTGTACATTCAAGAAATGTATATCAAAACATACACATTTTCATTGTACATTCAAGAAATGTATATATAAACATACACATTTTCAGTGTACATTCAAGAAATGTACATCAAAACATACACATTTTCATTGTACATTAAAGAAATGTACATCAAAACCAACACATTTTCAGTGTACATTCAAGAAATGTACAGTAAAAGATACACATTTTCATTGTACACTCAAAAATGTACATCAAAACATACACGTTTTCAGTGTACATTCAAAAAATGTACATCAAAACATACACATTTTCATTGTATATACCAGAAATGTACATCAAAACATACACATTTTCATTGTATATACAAGAAATATACATCAAAACATACACATTTTCAGTGTACATTCAAGAAATGTACATCAAAACATACAAATTTTCATTGTATATACAAGAAATGTACATCAAAACATACACATTTTCAGTGTACATTCAAGAAATGTACATGAAAACATATACATCTTCATTGTACATTCAAGAAATGTATATCAAAACATACACATTTTCAGATTACATTCAAGAAATGTACATCAAAACATACACATCTTCATTGTACATTCAGGAAATGTACATCAAAACATACACATTTTCAGTGTGCATTCAAGAAATGTACATCAAAACATATACATTTTCATTGTATATACAAGAAATGTACATCAAAACATACACATTTTCAGTGCACATTCAAGAAATGTATATCAAAACATACACATTTTCAGTATACATTCAAGAAATGTACATGAAAACATATACATCTTCATTGTACATTCAAGAAATGTATATCAAAACATACACACTTTCAGTGTACATTCAACAAATGTACATCAAAACATACACATTTTCATTGTACACTAAAGAAATGTACATCAAAACATACACATTTTCAGTGTACATTCAAGAAATGTACATCAAAACATACACATTTTCATTGTACATTCAAGAAATGTAGATCAAAACATACACATTTTCATTGTACATTGAAGAAATGTACATCAAAACATACACAATTTCATTGTACACTCAAGAAATGTACATCAAAACATACACATTTTCATTGTACACTCAAGAAATGTACATCAAAACATACACTTTTTCATTGTACATTAAAGAAATGTATATCAAAACATACACATTTTCATTGTACATTCAAGAAATGTACATCAAAACATACACATTTTCTGTGTACATTCAAGAAATGTATAACAAAAAATACACATTTTCAGTGTACATTCAAGAAATGTACATCAAAACAAACACATTTTCCTTGTACACTAAAGAAATGTACATCAAAACATACACATTTTCATTGTACATTCAAGAAATATACATCAAAACATACACATTTTCATTGTACATTCAAGAAATGTACATCAAAACATACACATTTTCATTGTACACTCAAGAAGTGTACATCAAAACATACACATTTTCATTGTACATTCAAGAAATGTACATCAAAACATACACATTTTCATTGTACACTCAAGAAATGTATATCAAAACATACACAGTTTCAGTGTACATTCAAGAAATGTACATCAAAACAAACACATTTTCATTGTACATTCAAATAATGTACATCAAAACATACACATTTTCATTGTACATTCAAGAAATGTACATCAAAACACACACATTTTCAGTGTACATTCAAGAAATGTATATCAAAGCATACACATTTTCAGTGTACATTCAAGAAATGTACATCAAAACCCACAAATTTTCATTGTATATACAAGAAATGTACATCAAAACATACATATTTTCATTGTACATTAAAGAAATGTACATCAAAACCTACACATTTTCAGTGTACATTCAAGAAATGTACATCAAAACATACACATTTTCATTGTACACTCAAGAAATGTACATCAAAACATACACATTTTCAGTGTACATTCAAGAAATGTACATCAAAACATACACATTTTCATTGTATATACCAGAAATGTACATCAAAACATACACATTTTCATTGTATATACAAGAAATGTACATCAAAACATACACATTTTCAGTGTACATTCAAGAAATGTACATGAAAATATACATTTTCATTGTACATTCAAGAAATGTATATCAAAACATACACATTTTCAGATTACATTCAAGAAATGTATATCAAAACATACACATTTTCGTTGTATATACAAGAAATGTACATCAAAACATACACATTTTCAGTGTACATTCAAGAAATGTACATCAAAACATATACATTTTCATTGTATATACAAGAAATGTACATCAAAACATACACATTTTCAGTGTACATTCAAGAAATGTATATCAGAACATACCTATTTTCAGTATACATTCAAGAAATATACATGAAAACATATACATTTTCATTGTACATTCAAGAAATGTATATCAAAACATACACACTTTCAGTGTACATTCAAGAAATGTACATCAAAACATACACATCTTCATTGTATATACAAGAAATGTACATCAAAACATACACATTTTCATTGTACACTAAAGAAATGTACATCAAAGCATACACATTTTCATTGTACATTCAAGAAATGTACATCAAAACATACACATTTTCATTGTACATTCAAAGAAATGTACATCAAAACATACACATTTTCATATTACATTAAAGAAATGTATATCAAAACATACACATTTTCATTGTACATTCAAGGAATGTACATCAAAACATACACATTTTCATTGTACATTCAAGAAATGTACATCAACACACACACATTTTCAGTGTACATTCAAGAAATGTATATCAAAACATACACATTTTCAGTGTACATTCAAGAAATGTACATCAAAACATACAAATTTTCATTGTATATACAAGAAATGTACATCAAAACATACACATTTTCACTGTACATTAAAGAAATGTACATCAAAACCTACACATTTTCAGTGTACATTCAAGAAATGTACATCAAAACATACACATTTTCATTGTACACTTAAAAAATGTACATCAAAACATACACACTTTCAGTGTACATTCAAAAAATGTACATCAAAACATACACATTTTCATTGTATGTACCAGAAATGTACATCAAAACATACACATTTTCATTGTATATACAAGAAATATACATCAAAACATACACATTTTCAGTGTACATTCAAGAAATGTACATCAAAACATATACATTTTCATTGTATATACAAGAAATGTACATCAAAACATACACATTTTCAGTGTACATTCAAGAAATGTACATGACAACATATACATCTTCATTGTACATTCAAGAAATTAATATCAAAACATACACATTTTCAGATTACATTCAAGAAATGTACATCAAAACATACACATTTTCATTGTACATTCAAGAAATGTACATCAAAACATACACATTTTCATTGTACATTGAAGAAATGTACATCAAAACATACACAATTTCATTGTACACTCAAGAAATGTACATAAAAACATACACATCTTCATTGTACACTCAAGAAATGTACATCAAAACATACACTTTTTCATTGTACATTCAAGAAATGTATATCAAAACATACACATTTTCATTGTACATTCAAGAAATGTACATCAAAACATACACATTTTCTGTGTACATTCAAGAAATGTATAACACAAAAAAAAATACACATTTTCAGTGTACATTCAAGAAATGTACATCAAAACAAACACATTTTCCTTGTACACTAAAGAAATGTACATCAAAACAGACACATTTTCATTGTACATTCAAGAAATATACATCAAAACATACACATTTTCATTGTACATTCAAGAAATGTACATCAAAACATACACATTTTCATTGTACACTCAAGAAGTGTACATCAAAACATACACATTTTCATTGTACATTCAAGAAATGTACATCAAAACATAGACATTTTCATTGTACACTCAAGAAATGTATATCAAAACATACACAATTTCAGTGTACATTCAAGAAATGTACATCAAAACAAACACATTTTCATTGTACATTCAAAGAATGTACATCAAAACATACACATTTTCATTGTACATTCAAGAAATGTACATCAAAACACACACATTTTCAGTGTACATTCAAGAAATGTATATCAAAGCATACACATTTTCAGTGTACATTCAAGAAATGTACATCAAAACCCACAAATTTTCATTGTATATACAAGAAATGTACATCAAAACATACATATTTTCATTGTACATTAAAGAAATGTACATCAAAACCTACACATTTTCAGTGTATATTCAAGAAATGTACATCAAAACATACACATTTTCAGTGTACATTCAAGAAATGTACCTCAAAACATACACATTTTCATTGTACATTCAAGAAATGTACATCAAAACATAGACATTTTCATTGTACATTCAAGAAATGTACATCAAAACATAAACATTTTCATTGTACATTCAAGGAATGTACATCAAAACATACTCATTTTCATTGTACATTCAAAGAAATGTACATCAAAACACACACATTTTCAGTGTACATTCAAGAAATGTATCTCAAAACATACACATTTTCAGTGTACATTCAAGAAATGTACATCAAAACATACAAATTTTCATTGTATATACAAGAAATGTACATCAAAAGATACACATTTTCAGTGTACATTCAAGAAATGTACATCAAAACATACACATTTTCATTGTACACTCAAGAAATGTACATCAAAACATACACATTTTCAGTGTACATTCAAGAAATGTACATCAAAACATACACATTTTCATTGTATATACCAGAAATGTACATCAAAACATACACATTTTCATTGTACATTAAAGAAATGTACATCAAAACATACACATTTTCATTGTACATTCAAGGAATGTACATCAAAACATACACATTTTCATTGTACATTCAAGAAATGTAAATCAAAACACACACATTTTCATTGTACATTCAAGAATTGTACATCAAAACATACACATTTTGAGTGTAAGTTCAAGAGATATACATCAAAACATGCACATTTTCATTGTATATACCAGAAATGTACATCAAAACATACACATTTTCATTGTATATACCAGAAATGTACATCAAAACATACACATTTTCATTGTATATACAAGAAATGTACATCAAAACATACACATTTTCATTGTATATACAAGAAATGTACATCAAAACATACACATTTTCAGTGTACATTCAAGAAATGTACATCAAAACATACACATTTTCAGTGTACATTCAAGAAATGTACATCAAAACATACACATTTTCATTGTATATACAAGAAATGTACATCAAAACACACATTTTCATTGTATATACAAGAAATGTACATCAAAACATACACATTTTCAGTGTACATTAAAGAAACGTACATCAAAACCTACACATTTTCAGTGTACATTCAAGAAATGTACATCAAGACATACAAATTTTCATTGTACACTCAAAAAATGTACATCAAAACATACACATTTTCAGTGTACATTCAAAAAATGTACATCAAAACATACACATTTTCATTGTATATACCAGAAATGTACATCAAAACATACACATTTTCATTGTATATACAAGAAATATACATCAAAACATACACATTTTCAGTGTACATTCAAGAAACGTACATCAAAACATACACATTTTCAGTGTACATTCAAGAAATGTATATCAGAACATACACATTTTCAATGTACATTCCAGAAATGTACATCAAAACATACACATTTTCAGTGTACATTCAAGAAATGTATATCAAATAATCCACATTTTCAGTGTATATTCAAGAAATGTACATCAAAGCAAACACGTTTTCATTGTACACTAAAGAAATGTACATCAAAACATACACATTTTCATTGTACACTCAAGAAATGTACATCAACACATACACATTTTCAGTGTACATTCAAGAAATGTATATCAAAACATACACATTTTCATTGTATATACAAGAAATGGACATCAAAACACACACATTTTCAGTGTACATTCAAGAAATGTATATCAAAACATACAAATTTTCATTGTATATACAAGAAATGTACATCAAAACATACACATTTTCAATGTACATTAAGGAAATGTACATCAAAACCTACACATTTGCAGTGTACATTCAAGAAATGTACATCAAAACATACACATTTTCATTGTACACTCAAGAAATGTACATCAAAACATACACATTTTCAGTGTACATTCAAGAAATGTACATCAAAACATACACATTTTCATTGTATATACCAGAAATGTACATCAAAACATACACATTTTCATTGTATATACAAGAAATGTACATCAAAACATACACATTTTCATTGTATATACAAGAAATGTACATCAGGACATACACATTTTCATTGTACATTCAAGAAATGTACATCAAAACATACACATTTTCATTGTACACTCAAGAAATGTACATCAAAACATACACATTTTCAGTGTACATTCAAGAAATGTATATCAAAACATACACATTTTCATTGTACATTCCAGAAATGTACATCAAAACATACACATTTTCAGTGTACATTCAAGAAATGTATATCAAAAAATACACATTTTCAGTGTACATTCAAGAAATGTACATCAAAGCAAACACATTTTCATTGTACACTAAAGAAATGTACATCAAAACATACACATTTTCATTGTACACTCAAGAAATGTACATCAAAACATACACATTTTCAGTGTACATTCAAGAAATGTATATCAAAACATACACATTTTCATTGTACATTCCAGAAATGTACATCAAAACATACACATTTTCAGTGTACATTCAAGAAATGGATATCAAAAAATACACATTTTCAGTGTACATTCAAGAAATGTACATCAAAGCAAACACATTTTCATTGTACACTCAGGAAATGTACATCAAAACATACACATTTTCATTGTACACTCAAGAAATGTACATCAAAACATACACATTTTCAGTATACATTCAAGAAATGTATATCAAAACATACACATTTTCATTGTACATTCAAGAAATGTACATCAAGACATACACATTTTCAGTGTACATTCAAGAAATGTACATCAAAACATACACATTTTCATTGTATATACAAGAAATGTACATCAAAACATACACATTTTCATTGTATATACAAGAAATGCACATCAAAACATACACATTTTCAGTGTACATTCAAGAAATGTACTACAAGACATACACATTTTCATTGTACATTCAAGAAATGTACATCAAAACATACACATTTTCATTGTACACTCAAGAAATGTACATCAAAACATACACATTTTCAGTGTACATTCAAGAAATGTATATCAAAACATACACATTTTCATTGTACATTCCAGAAATGTACATCAAAACATACACATTTTCAGTGTACATTCAAGAAATGTATATAAAAAAATCCACATTTTTAGTGTACATTCAAGAAATGTACATCAAAGCAAACACATTTTCATTGTACACTAAAGAAATGTACATCAAAACATACACATTTTCATTGTACACTCAAGAAATGTACATCAACACATACACATTTTCAGTGTACATTCAAGAAATGTATATCAAAACATACACATTTTCATTGTACATTCAAGAAATGTACATCAAAACATACACATTTTCTGTGTACATTCAAGAAATGTATAACAAAAAATACACATTTTCAGTGTACATTCAAGAAATGTACATCAAAACATATACATTTTCATTGTATATACAAGAAATGTACATCAAAACATACACATTTTCAGTGTACATTCAAGAAATGTATATCAAAACATACACATTTTCAGTATACATTCAAGAAATATACATGAAAACATATACATTTTCATTGTACATTCAAGAAATGTATATCAAAACATACACACTTTCAGTGTACATTCAAGAAATGTACATCAAAACATACACATTTTCATTGTATATACAAGAAATGTACATCAAAACATACACATTTTCATTGTACACTAAAGAAATGTACATCAAAACATACACATTTTCATTGTACATTCAAGAAATGTACATCAAAACATACACATTTTCATTGTACACTCAAGAAATGTACATCAAAACATACACATTTTCATTGTACACTCAAGAAATGTACATCAAAACATACACATTTTCAGTGTACATTCAAGAAATGTACATTTAAACATACACATTTTCATTGTACATTCAAGAAATGTACATCAAAACATACACATTTTCATTGTACATTCTAGAAATATACATCAAAACACACATTTTCATTGTATATACAAGAAATGTACATCAAAACATACACATTTTCATTGTACACTCAAGAAATGTACATCAAACCATACACAATTTCAGTGTACATTCAAGAAATGTATATCAAAACATACACATTTTCATTGTACATTCAAGAAATGTACATCAAAACATACACATTTTCATTGTACACTCAAGAAATGTACATCAAAACATACACATTTTCATTGTACATTCAAGAAATGTACATCAAAACATACACATTTTCATTGCACACTCAAGAAATGTTCATCAAAACATACACATTTTCATTGTACATTCAAGAAATGTACATCAAAACATACACATTTTCATTGTACACTCAAGAAATGTACTTCAAAACATACACATTTTCAGCGTACATTCAAGAAATGTATATCAAAACATACACATTTTCATTGTACATTCAAGAAATGTACATCAAAACATACACATTTTCATTGTACATTCAAGAAATATACATCAAAACATACACATTTTCATTGTATATACAAGAAATGTACATCAAAACATACACATTTTCATTGTACACTCAAGAAATGTACATCAAACCATACACAATTTCAGTGTACATTCAAGAAATGTATATCAAAACATACACATTTTCATTGTACATTCCAGAAATGTACATCAAAACATACACATTTTCAGTGTACATTCAAGTAATGTATATCAAAAAATACACATTTTCAGTGTACATTCAAGAAATGTACATCAAAGCAAACACATTTTCATTGTACACTAAAGAAATGTACATCAAAACATACACATTTTCATTGTACATTCAAGAAATGCACATCAAAACATACACATCTTCATTGTACATTCAAGAAATATACATCAAAACATACACATTTTCATTGTACATTCAAGAAATGTACATCAAAACATACACATTCTCATTGTACATTCAAGAAATGTACATCAAAACATACACATTTTCATTGTACACTCAAGAAATGTACATCAAAACATACACATTTTCATTGTACATTCAAGAAATGTATATCAAAACATACACATTTTCATTGTACATTCAAGAAATGTACATCAAAACATACACACTTTCATTGTACATTCAAGAAATGTACATCAAAACATACACATTTTCATTGTACATTCAAGGAATGTACATCAAAGCATACACATTTTCATTGTACACTCAAGAAATGTACATCAAAACATACACATTTTCATTGTACATTCAAGAAATGTATATCAAAGCATACACATTTTCAGTGTACATTCAAGAAATGTACATCAAAACATACACATTTTCATTGTATATACCAGAAATGTACATCAAAACATACACATTTTCATTGTATATACAAGAAATGTACATCAAAACATACACATTTTCAGTGTACATTCAAGAAATGTACATGAAAATATACATTTTCATTGTACATTCAAGAAATGTATATCAAAACATACACATTTTCAGATTACATTCAAGAAATGTATATCAAAACATACACATTTTCGTTGTATATACAAGAAATGTACATCAAAACATACACATTTTCAGTGTACATTCAAGAAATGTACATCAAAACATATACATTTTCATTGTATATACAAGAAATGTACATCAAAACATACACATTTTCAGTGTACATTCAAGAAATGTATATCAAAACATACACATTTTCAGTATACATTCAAGAAATATACATGAAAACATATACATTTTCATTGTACATTCAAGAAATGTATATCAAAACATACACACTTTCAGTGTACATTCAAGAAATGTACATCAAAACATACACATCTTCATTGTATATACAAGAAATGTACATCAAAACATACACATTTTCATTGTACACTAAAGAAATGTACATCAAAGCATACACATTTTCATTGTACATTCAAGAAATGTACATCAAAACATACACATTTTCATTGTACATTCAAAGAAATGTACATCAAAACATACACATTTTCATATTACATTAAAGAAATGTATATCAAAACATACACATTTTCATTGTACATTCAAGGAATGTACATCAAAACATACACATTTTCATTGTACATTCAAGAAATGTACATCAACACACACACATTTTCAGTGTACATTCAAGAAATGTATATCAAAACATACACATTTTCAGTGTACATTCAAGAAATGTACATCAAAACATACAAATTTTCATTGTATATACAAGAAATGTACATCAAAACATACACATTTTCACTGTACATTAAAGAAATGTACATCAAAACCTACACATTTTCAGTGTACATTCAAGAAATGTACATCAAAACATACACATTTTCATTGTACACTTAAAAAATGTACATCAAAACATACACACTTTCAGTGTACATTCAAAAAATGTACATCAAAACATACACATTTTCATTGTATGTACCAGAAATGTACATCAAAACATACACATTTTCAGTGTACATTCAAGAAATGTACATCAAAACATATACATTTTCATTGTATATACAAGAAATGTACATCAAAACATACACATTTTCAGTGTACATTCAAGAAATGTACATGACAACATATACATCTTCATTGTACATTCAAGAAATGTATATCAAAACATACACATTTTCAGATTACATTCAAGAAATGTACATCAAAACATACACATTTTCATTGTACATTCAAGAAATGTACATCAAAACATACACATTTTCATTGTACATTGAAGAAATGTACATCAAAACATACACAATTTCATTGTACACTCAAGAAATGTACATCAAAACATACACATCTTCATTGTACACTCAAGAAATGTACATCAAAACGTACACTTTTTCATTGTACATTCAAGAAATGTATATCAAAACATACACATTTTCATTGTACATTCAAGAAATGTACATCAAAACATACACATTTTCTGTGTACATTCAAGAAATGTATAACACAAAAAAAAAATACACATTTTCAGTGTACATTCAAGAAATGTACATCAAAACAAACACATTTTCCTTGTACACTAAAGAAATGTACATCAAAACAGACACATTTTCATTGTACATTCAAGAAATATACATCAAAACATACACATTTTCATTGTACATTCAAGAAATGTACATCAAAACATACACATTTTCATTGTACACTCAAGAAGTGTACATCAAAACATACACATTTTCATTGTACATTCAAGAAATGTACATCAAAACATACACATTTTCATTGTACACTCAAGAAATGTATATCAAAACATACACAATTTCAGTGTACATTCAAGAAATGTACATCAAAACAAACACATTTTCATTGTACATTCAAAGAATGTACATCAAAACATACACATTTTCATTGTACATTCAAGAAATGTACATCAAAACACACACATTTTCAGTGTACATTCAAGAAATGTATATCAAAGCATACACATTTTCAGTGTACATTCAAGAAATGTACATCAAAACCCACAAATTTTCATTGTATATACAAGAAATGTACATCAAAACATACATATTTTCATTGTACATTAAAGAAATGTACATCAAAACCTACACATTTTCAGTGTATATTCAAGAAATGTACATCAAAACATACACATTTTCAGTGTACATTCAAGAAAAGTACCTCAAAACATACACATTTTCATTGTACATTCAAGAAATGTACATCAAAACATACACATTTTCATTGTACATTCAAGAAATGTACATCAAAACATAAACATTTTCATTGTACATTCAAGAAATGTACATCAAAACATACTCATTTTCATTGTACATTCAAAGAAATGTACATCAAAACACACACATTTTCAGTGTACATTCAAGAAATGTATATCAAAACATACACATTTTCAGTGTACATTCAAGAAATGTACATCAAAACATACAAATTTTCATTGTATATACAAGAAATGTACATCAAAAGATACACATTTTCAGTGTACATTCAAGAAATGTACATCAAAACATACACATTTTCATTGTACACTCAAGAAATGTACATCAAAACATACACATTTTCAGTGTACATTCAAGAAATGTACATCAAAACATACACATTTTCATTGTATATACCAGAAATGTACATCAAAACATACACATTTTCATTGTACATTAAAGAAATGTACATCAAAACATACACATTTTCATTGTACATTCAAGGAATGTACATCAAAACATACACATTTTCATTGTACATTCAAGAAATGTACATCAAAACACACACATTTTCATTGTACATTCAAGAATTGTACATCAAAACATACACATTTTGAGTGTACATTCAAGAGATATACATCAAAACATGCACATTTTCATTGTATATACCAGAAATGTACATCAAAATATACACATTTTCATTGTATATACCAGAAATGTACATCAAAACATACACATTTTCATTGTATATACAAGAAATGTACATCAAAACATACACATTTTCATTGTATATACAAGAAATGTACATCAAAACATACACATTTTCATTGTACATTCAAGAAATGTATATCAAAACATACACATTTTCATTGTACATTCAAGAAATGTACATCAAAACATACACACTTTCATTGTACATTCAAGAAATGTACATCAAAACATACACATTTTCATTGTACATTCAAGGAATGTACATCAAAGCATACACATTTTCATTGTACACTCAAGAAATGTACATCAAAACATACACATTTTCATTGTACATTCAAGAAATGTATATCAAAGCATACACATTTTCAGTGTACATTCAAGAAATGTACATCAAAACATACACATTTTCATTGTATATACCAGAAATGTACATCAAAACATACACATTTTCATTGTATATACAAGAAATGTACATCAAAACATACACATTTTCAGTGTACATTCAAGAAATGTACATGAAAATATACATTTTCATTGTACATTCAAGAAATGTATATCAAAACATACACATTTTCAGATTACATTCAAGAAATGTATATCAAAACATACACATTTTCGTTGTATATACAAGAAATGTACATCAAAACATACACATTTTCAGTGTACATTCAAGAAATGTACATCAAAACATATACATTTTCATTGTATATACAAGAAATGTACATCAAAACATACACATTTTCAGTGTACATTCAAGAAATGTATATCAAAACATACACATTTTCAGTATACATTCAAGAAATATACATGAAAACATATACATTTTCATTGTACATTCAAGAAATGTATATCAAAACATACACACTTTCAGTGTACATTCAAGAAATGTACATCAAAACATACACATCTTCATTGTATATACAAGAAATGTACATCAAAACATACACATTTTCATTGTACACTAAAGAAATGTACATCAAAGCATACACATTTTCATTGTACATTCAAGAAATGTACATCAAAACATACACATTTTCATTGTACATTCAAAGAAATGTACATCAAAACATACACATTTTCATATTACATTAAAGAAATGTATATCAAAACATACACATTTTCATTGTACATTCAAGGAATGTACATCAAAACATACACATTTTCATTGTACATTCAAGAAATGTACATCAACACACACACATTTTCAGTGTACATTCAAGAAATGTATATCAAAACATACACATTTTCAGTGTACATTCAAGAAATGTACATCAAAACATACAAATTTTCATTGTATATACAAGAAATGTACATCAAAACATACACATTTTCACTGTACATTAAAGAAATGTACATCAAAACCTACACATTTTCAGTGTACATTCAAGAAATGTACATCAAAACATACACATTTTCATTGTACACTTAAAAAATGTACATCAAAACATACACACTTTCAGTGTACATTCAAAAAATGTACATCAAAACATACACATTTTCATTGTATGTACCAGAAATGTACATCAAAACATACACATTTTCATTGTATATACAAGAAATATACATCAAAACATACACATTTTCAGTGTACATTCAAGAAATGTACATCAAAACATATACATTTTCATTGTATATACAAGAAATGTACATCAAAACATACACATTTTCAGTGTACATTCAAGAAATGTACATGACAACATATACATCTTCATTGTACATTCAAGAAATGTATATCAAAACATACACATTTTCAGATTACATTCAAGAAATGTACATCAAAACATACACATTTTCATTGTACATTCAAGAAATGTACATCAAAACATACACATTTTCATTGTACATTGAAGAAATGTACATCAAAACATACACAATTTCATTGTACACTCAAGAAATGTACATCAAAACATACACATCTTCATTGTACACTCAAGAAATGTACATCAAAACGTACACTTTTTCATTGTACATTCAAGAAATGTATATCAAAACATACACATTTTCATTGTACATTCAAGAAATGTACATCAAAACATACACATTTTCTGTGTACATTCAAGAAATGTATAACACAAAAAAAAAATACACATTTTCAGTGTACATTCAAGAAATGTACATCAAAACAAACACATTTTCCTTGTACACTAAAGAAATGTACATCAAAACAGACACATTTTCATTGTACATTCAAGAAATATACATCAAAACATACACATTTTCATTGTACATTCAAGAAATGTACATCAAAACATACACATTTTCATTGTACACTCAAGAAGTGTACATCAAAACATACACATTTTCATTGTACATTCAAGAAATGTACATCAAAACATACACATTTTCATTGTACACTCAAGAAATGTATATCAAAACATACACAATTTCAGTGTACATTCAAGAAATGTACATCAAAACAAACACATTTTCATTGTACATTCAAAGAATGTACATCAAAACATACACATTTTCATTGTACATTCAAGAAATGTACATCAAAACACACACATTTTCAGTGTACATTCAAGAAATGTATATCAAAGCATACACATTTTCAGTGTACATTCAAGAAATGTACATCAAAACCCACAAATTTTCATTGTATATACAAGAAATGTACATCAAAACATACATATTTTCATTGTACATTAAAGAAATGTACATCAAAACCTACACATTTTCAGTGTATATTCAAGAAATGTACATCAAAACATACACATTTTCAGTGTACATTCAAGAAATGTACCTCAAAACATACACATTTTCATTGTACATTCAAGAAATGTACATCAAAACATACACATTTTCATTGTACATTCAAGAAATGTACATCAAAACATAAACATTTTCATTGTACATTCAAGAAATGTACATCAAAACATACTCATTTTCATTGTACATTCAAAGAAATGTACATCAAAACACACACATTTTCAGTGTACATTCAAGAAATGTATATCAAAACATACACATTTTCAGTGTACATTCAAGAAATGTACATCAAAACATACAAATTTTCATTGTATATACAAGAAATGTACATCAAAAGATACACATTTTCAGTGTACATTCAAGAAATGTACATCAAAACATACACATTTTCATTGTACACTCAAGAAATGTACATCAAAACATACACATTTTCAGTGTACATTCAAGAAATGTACATCAAAACATACACATTTTCATTGTATATACCAGAAATGTACATCAAAACATACACATTTTCATTGTACATTAAAGAAATGTACATCAAAACATACACATTTTCATTGTACATTCAAGGAATGTACATCAAAACATACACATTTTCATTGTACATTCAAGAAATGTACATCAAAACACACACATTTTCATTGTACATTCAAGAATTGTACATCAAAACATACACATTTTGAGTGTACATTCAAGAGATATACATCAAAACATGCACATTTTCATTGTATATACCAGAAATGTACATCAAAATATACACATTTTCATTGTATATACCAGAAATGTACATCAAAACATACACATTTTCATTGTATATACAAGAAATGTACATCAAAACATACACATTTTCATTGTATATACAAGAAATGTACATCAAAACATACACATTTTCATTGTACATTCAAGAAATGTATATCAAAACATACACATTTTCATTGTACATTCAAGAAATGTACATCAAAACATACACACTTTCATTGTACATTCAAGAAATGTACATCAAAACATACACATTTTCATTGTACATTCAAGGAATGTACATCAAAGCATACACATTTTCATTGTACACTCAAGAAATGTACATCAAAACATACACATTTTCATTGTACATTCAAGAAATGTATATCAAAGCATACACATTTTCAGTGTACATTCAAGAAATGTACATCAAAACATACACATTTTCATTGTATATACCAGAAATGTACATCAAAACATACACATTTTCATTGTATATACAAGAAATGTACATCAAAACATACACATTTTCAGTGTACATTCAAGAAATGTACATGAAAATATACATTTTCATTGTACATTCAAGAAATGTATATCAAAACATACACATTTTCAGATTACATTCAAGAAATGTATATCAAAACATACACATTTTCGTTGTATATACAAGAAATGTACATCAAAACATACACATTTTCAGTGTACATTCAAGAAATGTACATCAAAACATATACATTTTCATTGTATATACAAGAAATGTACATCAAAACATACACATTTTCAGTGTACATTCAAGAAATGTATATCAAAACATACACATTTTCAGTATACATTCAAGAAATATACATGAAAACATATACATTTTCATTGTACATTCAAGAAATGTATATCAAAACATACACACTTTCAGTGTACATTCAAGAAATGTACATCAAAACATACACATCTTCATTGTATATACAAGAAATGTACATCAAAACATACACATTTTCATTGTACACTAAAGAAATGTACATCAAAGCATACACATTTTCATTGTACATTCAAGAAATGTACATCAAAACATACACATTTTCATTGTACATTCAAAGAAATGTACATCAAAACATACACATTTTCATATTACATTAAAGAAATGTATATCAAAACATACACATTTTCATTGTACATTCAAGGAATGTACATCAAAACATACACATTTTCATTGTACATTCAAGAAATGTACATCAACACACACACATTTTCAGTGTACATTCAAGAAATGTATATCAAAACATACACATTTTCAGTGTACATTCAAGAAATGTACATCAAAACATACAAATTTTCATTGTATATACAAGAAATGTACATCAAAACATACACATTTTCACTGTACATTAAAGAAATGTACATCAAAACCTACACATTTTCAGTGTACATTCAAGAAATGTACATCAAAACATACACATTTTCATTGTACACTTAAAAAATGTACATCAAAACATACACACTTTCAGTGTACATTCAAAAAATGTACATCAAAACATACACATTTTCATTGTATGTACCAGAAATGTACATCAAAACATACACATTTTCATTGTATATACAAGAAATATACATCAAAACATACACATTTTCAGTGTACATTCAAGAAATGTACATCAAAACATATACATTTTCATTGTATATACAAGAAATGTACATCAAAACATACACATTTTCAGTGTACATTCAAGAAATGTACATGACAACATATACATCTTCATTGTACATTCAAGAAATGTATATCAAAACATACACATTTTCAGATTACATTCAAGAAATGTACATCAAAACATACACATTTTCATTGTACATTCAAGAAATGTACATCAAAACATACACATTTTCATTGTACATTGAAGAAATGTACATCAAAACATACACAATTTCATTGTACACTCAAGAAATGTACATCAAAACATACACATCTTCATTGTACACTCAAGAAATGTACATCAAAACGTACACTTTTTCATTGTACATTCAAGAAATGTATATCAAAACATACACATTTTCATTGTACATTCAAGAAATGTACATCAAAACATACACATTTTCTGTGTACATTCAAGAAATGTATAACACAAAAAAAAAATACACATTTTCAGTGTACATTCAAGAAATGTACATCAAAACAAACACATTTTCCTTGTACACTAAAGAAATGTACATCAAAACAGACACATTTTCATTGTACATTCAAGAAATATACATCAAAACATACACATTTTCATTGTACATTCAAGAAATGTACATCAAAACATACACATTTTCATTGTACACTCAAGAAGTGTACATCAAAACATACACATTTTCATTGTACATTCAAGAAATGTACATCAAAACATACACATTTTCATTGTACACTCAAGAAATGTATATCAAAACATACACAATTTCAGTGTACATTCAAGAAATGTACATCAAAACAAACACATTTTCATTGTACATTCAAAGAATGTACATCAAAACATACACATTTTCATTGTACATTCAAGAAATGTACATCAAAACACACACATTTTCAGTGTACATTCAAGAAATGTATATCAAAGCATACACATTTTCAGTGTACATTCAAGAAATGTACATCAAAACCCACAAATTTTCATTGTATATACAAGAAATGTACATCAAAACATACATATTTTCATTGTACATTAAAGAAATGTACATCAAAACCTACACATTTTCAGTGTATATTCAAGAAATGTACATCAAAACATACACATTTTCAGTGTACATTCAAGAAATGTACCTCAAAACATACACATTTTCATTGTACATTCAAGAAATGTACATCAAAACATACACATTTTCATTGTACATTCAAGAAATGTACATCAAAACATAAACATTTTCATTGTACATTCAAGAAATGTACATCAAAACATACTCATTTTCATTGTACATTCAAAGAAATGTACATCAAAACACACACATTTTCAGTGTACATTCAAGAAATGTATATCAAAACATACACATTTTCAGTGTACATTCAAGAAATGTACATCAAAACATACAAATTTTCATTGTATATACAAGAAATGTACATCAAAAGATACACATTTTCAGTGTACATTCAAGAAATGTACATCAAAACATACACATTTTCATTGTACACTCAAGAAATGTACATCAAAACATACACATTTTCAGTGTACATTCAAGAAATGTACATCAAAACATACACATTTTCATTGTATATACCAGAAATGTACATCAAAACATACACATTTTCATTGTACATTAAAGAAATGTACATCAAAACATACACATTTTCATTGTACATTCAAGGAATGTACATCAAAACATACACATTTTCATTGTACATTCAAGAAATGTACATCAAAACACACACATTTTCATTGTACATTCAAGAATTGTACATCAAAACATACACATTTTGAGTGTACATTCAAGAGATATACATCAAAACATGCACATTTTCATTGTATATACCAGAAATGTACATCAAAATATACACATTTTCATTGTATATACCAGAAATGTACATCAAAACATACACATTTTCATTGTATATACAAGAAATGTACATCAAAACATACACATTTTCATTGTATATACAAGAAATGTACATCAAAACATACACATTTTCAGTGTACATTCAAGAAATGTACATCAAAACATACACATTTTCAGTGTACATTCAAGAAATGTACATCAAAACATACACATTTTCATTGTATATACAAGAAATGTACATCAAAACACACATTTTCATTGTATATACAAGAAATGTACATCAAAACATACACATTTTCAGTGTACATTAAAGAAATGTACATCAAAACCTACACATTTTCAGTGTACATTCAAGAAATGTACATCAAGACATACAAATTTTCATTGTACACTCAAAAAATGTACATCAAAACATACACATTTTCAGTGTACATTCAAAAAATGTACATCAAAAGATACACATTTTCATTGTATATACCAGAAATGTACATCAAAACATACACATTTTCATTGTATATACAAGAAATATACATCAAAACATACACATTTTCAGTGTACATTCAAGAAACGTACATCAAAACATACACATTTTCAGTGTACATTCAAGAAATGTATATCAAAACATACACATTTTCAATGTACATTCCAGAAATGTACATCAAAACATACACATTTTCAGTGTACATTCAAGAAATGTATATCAAAAAATCCACATTTTCAGTGTATATTCAAGAAATGTACATCAAAGCAAACACGTTTTCATTGTACACTAAAGAAATGTACATCAAAACATACACATTTTCATTGTACACTCAAGAAATGTACATCAACACATACACATTTTCAGTGTACATTCAAGAAATGTATATCAAAACATACACATTTTCATTGTATATACAAGAAATGGACATCAAAACACACACATTTTCAGTGTACATTCAAGAAATGTATATCAAAACATACAAATTTTCATTGTATATACAAGAAATGTACATCAAAACATACACATTTTCAATGTACATTAAGGAAATGTACATCAAAACCTACACATTTGCAGTGTACATTCAAGAAATGTACATCAAAACATACACATTTTCATTGTACACTCAAGAAATGTACATCAAAACATACACATTTTCAGTGTACATTCAAGAAATGTACATCAAAACATACACATTTTCATTGTATATACCAGAAATGTACATCAAAACATACACATTTTCATTGTATATACAAGAAATGTACATCAAAACATACACATTTTCATTGTATATACAAGAAATGTACATCAGGACATACACATTTTCATTGTACATTCAAGAAATGTACATCAAAACATACACATTTTCATTGTACACTCAAGAAATGTACATCAAAACATACACATTTTCAGTGTACATTCAAGAAATGTATATCAAAACATACACATTTTCATTGTACATTCCAGAAATGTACATCAAAACATACACATTTTCAGTGTACATTCAAGAAATGTATATCAAAACATACACATTTTCAGTGTACATTCAAGAAATGTACATCAAAACATACAAATTTTCATTGTATATACAAGAAATGTACATCAAAAGATACACATTTTCAGTGTACATTCAAGAAATGTACATCAAAACATACACATTTTCATTGTACACTCAAGAAATGTACATCAAAACATACACATTTTCAGTGTACATTCAAGAAATGTACATCAAAACATACACATTTTCATTGTATATACCAGAAATGTACATCAAAACATACACATTTTCATTGTACATTAAAGAAATGTACATCAAAACATACACATTTTCATTGTACATTCAAGGAATGTACATCAAAACATACACATTTTCATTGTACATTCAAGAAATGTACATCAAAACACACACATTTTCATTGTACATTCAAGAATTGTACATCAAAACATACACATTTTGAGTGTACATTCAAGAGATATACATCAAAACATGCACATTTTCATTGTATATACCAGAAATGTACATCAAAATATACACATTTTCATTGTATATACCAGAAATGTACATCAAAACATACACATTTTCATTGTATATACAAGAAATGTACATCAAAACATACACATTTTCATTGTATATACAAGAAATGTACATCAAAACATACACATTTTCAGTGTACATTCAAGAAATGTACATCAAAACATACACATTTTCAGTGTACATTCAAGAAATGTACATCAAAACATACACATTTTCATTGTATATACAAGAAATGTACATCAAAACACACATTTTCATTGTATATACAAGAAATGTACATCAAAACATACACATTTTCAGTGTACATTAAAGAAATGTACATCAAAACCTACACATTTTCAGTGTACATTCAAGAAATGTACATCAAGACATACAAATTTTCATTGTACACTCAAAAAATGTACATCAAAACATACACATTTTCAGTGTACATTCAAAAAATGTACATCAAAAGATACACATTTTCATTGTATATACCAGAAATGTACATCAAAACATACACATTTTCATTGTATATACAAGAAATATACATCAAAACATACACATTTTCAGTGTACATTCAAGAAACGTACATCAAAACATACACATTTTCAGTGTACATTCAAGAAATGTATATCAAAACATACACATTTTCAATGTACATTCCAGAAATGTACATCAAAACATACACATTTTCAGTGTACATTCAAGAAATGTATATCAAAAAATCCACATTTTCAGTGTATATTCAAGAAATGTACATCAAAGCAAACACGTTTTCATTGTACACTAAAGAAATGTACATCAAAACATACACATTTTCATTGTACACTCAAGAAATGTACATCAACACATACACATTTTCAGTGTACATTCAAGAAATGTATATCAAAACATACACATTTTCATTGTATATACAAGAAATGGACATCAAAACACACACATTTTCAGTGTACATTCAAGAAATGTATATCAAAACATACAAATTTTCATTGTATATACAAGAAATGTACATCAAAACATACACATTTTCAATGTACATTAAGGAAATGTACATCAAAACCTACACATTTGCAGTGTACATTCAAGAAATGTACATCAAAACATACACATTTTCATTGTACACTCAAGAAATGTACATCAAAACATACACATTTTCAGTGTACATTCAAGAAATGTACATCAAAACATACACATTTTCATTGTATATACCAGAAATGTACATCAAAACATACACATTTTCATTGTATATACAAGAAATGTACATCAAAACATACACATTTTCATTGTATATACAAGAAATGTACATCAGGACATACACATTTTCATTGTACATTCAAGAAATGTACATCAAAACATACACATTTTCATTGTACACTCAAGAAATGTACATCAAAACATACACATTTTCAGTGTACATTCAAGAAATGTATATCAAAACATACACATTTTCATTGTACATTCCAGAAATGTACATCAAAACATACACATTTTCAGTGTACATTCAAGAAATGTATATCAAAAAATACACATTTTCAGTGTACATTCAAGAAATGTACATCAAAGCAAACACATTTTCATTGTACACTAAAGAAATGTACATCAAAACATACACATTTTCATTGTACACTCAAGAAATGTACATCAAAACATACACATTTTCAGTGTACATTCAAGAAATGTATATCAAAACATACACATTTTCATTGTACATTCCAGAAATGTACATCAAAACATACACATTTTCAGTGTACATTCAAGAAATGGATATCAAAAAATACACATTTTCAGTGTACATTCAAGAAATGTACATCAAAGCAAACACATTTTCATTGTACACTCAGGAAATGTACATCAAAACATACACATTTTCATTGTACACTCAAGAAATGTACATCAAAACATACACATTTTCAGTATACATTCAAGAAATGTATATCAAAACATACACATTTTCATTGTACATTCAAGAAATGTACATCAAAACATACACACTTTCATTGTACATTCAAGAAATGTACATCAAAACATACACATTTTCATTGTACATTCAAGGAATGTACATCAAAGCATACACATTTTCATTGTACACTCAAGAAATGTACATCAAAACATACACATTTTCATTGTACATTCAAGAAATGTATATCAAAGCATACACATTTTCAGTGTACATTCAAGAAATGTACATCAAAACATACACATTTTCATTGTATATACCAGAAATGTACATCAAAACATACACATTTTCATTGTATATACAAGAAATGTACATCAAAACATACACATTTTCAGTGTACATTCAAGAAATGTACATGAAAATATACATTTTCATTGTACATTCAAGAAATGTATATCAAAACATACACATTTTCAGATTACATTCAAGAAATGTATATCAAAACATACACATTTTCGTTGTATATACAAGAAATGTACATCAAAACATACACATTTTCAGTGTACATTCAAGAAATGTACATCAAAACATATACATTTTCATTGTATATACAAGAAATGTACATCAAAACATACACATTTTCAGTGTACATTCAAGAAATGTATATCAAAACATACACATTTTCAGTATACATTCAAGAAATATACATGAAAACATATACATTTTCATTGTACATTCAAGAAATGTATATCAAAACATACACACTTTCAGTGTACATTCAAGAAATGTACATCAAAACATACACATCTTCATTGTATATACAAGAAATGTACATCAAAACATACACATTTTCATTGTACACTAAAGAAATGTACATCAAAGCATACACATTTTCATTGTACATTCAAGAAATGTACATCAAAACATACACATTTTCATTGTACATTCAAAGAAATGTACATCAAAACATACACATTTTCATATTACATTAAAGAAATGTATATCAAAACATACACATTTTCATTGTACATTCAAGGAATGTACATCAAAACATACACATTTTCATTGTACATTCAAGAAATGTACATCAACACACACACATTTTCAGTGTACATTCAAGAAATGTATATCAAAACATACACATTTTCAGTGTACATTCAAGAAATGTACATCAAAACATACAAATTTTCATTGTATATACAAGAAATGTACATCAAAACATACACATTTTCACTGTACATTAAAGAAATGTACATCAAAACCTACACATTTTCAGTGTACATTCAAGAAATGTACATCAAAACATACACATTTTCATTGTACACTTAAAAAATGTACATCAAAACATACACACTTTCAGTGTACATTCAAAAAATGTACATCAAAACATACACATTTTCATTGTATGTACCAGAAATGTACATCAAAACATACACATTTTCATTGTATATACAAGAAATATACATCAAAACATACACATTTTCAGTGTACATTCAAGAAATGTACATCAAAACATATACATTTTCATTGTATATACAAGAAATGTACATCAAAACATACACATTTTCAGTGTACATTCAAGAAATGTACATGACAACATATACATCTTCATTGTACATTCAAGAAATGTATATCAAAACATACACATTTTCAGATTACATTCAAGAAATGTACATCAAAACATACACATTTTCATTGTACATTCAAGAAATGTACATCAAAACATACACATTTTCATTGTACATTGAAGAAATGTACATCAAAACATACACAATTTCATTGTACACTCAAGAAATGTACATCAAAACATACACATCTTCATTGTACACTCAAGAAATGTACATCAAAACATACACTTTTTCATTGTACATTCAAGAAATGTATATCAAAACATACACATTTTCATTGTACATTCAAGAAATGTACATCAAAACATACACATTTTCTGTGTACATTCAAGAAATGTATAACACAAAAAAAAAATACACATTTTCAGTGTACATTCAAGAAATGTACATCAAAACAAACACATTTTCCTTGTACACTAAAGAAATGTACATCAAAACAGACACATTTTCATTGTACATTCAAGAAATATACATCAAAACATACACATTTTCATTGTACATTCAAGAAATGTACATCAAAACATACACATTTTCATTGTACACTCAAGAAGTGTACATCAAAACATACACATTTTCATTGTACATTCAAGAAATGTACATCAAAACATACACATTTTCATTGTACACTCAAGAAATGTATATCAAAACATACACAATTTCAGTGTACATTCAAGAAATGTACATCAAAACAAACACATTTTCATTGTACATTCAAAGAATGTACATCAAAACATACACATTTTCATTGTACATTCAAGAAATGTACATCAAAACACACACATTTTCAGTGTACATTCAAGAAATGTATATCAAAGCATACACATTTTCAGTGTACATTCAAGAAATGTACATCAAAACCCACAAATTTTCATTGTATATACAAGAAATGTACATCAAAACATACACATTTTCACTGTACATTAAAGAAATGTACATCAAAACCTACACATTTTCAGTGTACATTCAAGAAATGTACATCAAAACATACACATTTTCATTGTACACTTAAAAAATGTACATCAAAACATACACACTTTCAGTGTACATTCAAAAAATGTACATCAAAACATACACATTTTCATTGTATGTACCAGAAATGTACATCAAAACATACACATTTTCATTGTATATACAAGAAATATACATCAAAACATACACATTTTCAGTGTACATTCAAGAAATGTACATCAAAACATATACATTTTCATTGTATATACAAGAAATGTACATCAAAACATACACATTTTCAGTGTACATTCAAGAAATGTACATGACAACATATACATCTTCATTGTACATTCAAGAAATGTATATCAAAACATACACATTTTCAGATTACATTCAAGAAATGTACATCAAAACATACACATTTTCATTGTACATTCAAGAAATGTACATCAAAACATACACATTTTCATTGTACATTGAAGAAATGTACATCAAAACATACACAATTTCATTGTACACTCAAGAAATGTACATCAAAACATACACATCTTCATTGTACACTCAAGAAATGTACATCAAAACATACACTTTTTCATTGTACATTCAAGAAATGTATATCAAAACATACACATTTTCATTGTACATTCAAGAAATGTACATCAAAACATACACATTTTCTGTGTACATTCAAGAAATGTATAACACAAAAAAAAAATACACATTTTCAGTGTACATTCAAGAAATGTACATCAAAACAAACACATTTTCCTTGTACACTAAAGAAATGTACATCAAAACAGACACATTTTCATTGTACATTCAAGAAATATACATCAAAACATACACATTTTCATTGTACATTCAAGAAATGTACATCAAAACATACACATTTTCATTGTACACTCAAGAAGTGTACATCAAAACATACACATTTTCATTGTACATTCAAGAAATGTACATCAAAACATACACATTTTCATTGTACACTCAAGAAATGTATATCAAAACATACACAATTTCAGTGTACATTCAAGAAATGTACATCAAAACAAACACATTTTCATTGTACATTCAAAGAATGTACATCAAAACATACACATTTTCATTGTACATTCAAGAAATGTACATCAAAACACACACATTTTCAGTGTACATTCAAGAAATGTATATCAAAGCATACACATTTTCAGTGTACATTCAAGAAATGTACATCAAAACCCACAAATTTTCATTGTATATACAAGAAATGTACATCAAAACATACATATTTTCATTGTACATTAAAGAAATGTACATCAAAACCTACACATTTTCAGTGTATATTCAAGAAATGTACATCAAAACATACACATTTTCAGTGTACATTCAAGAAATGTACCTCAAAACATACACATTTTCATTGTACATTCAAGAAATGTACATCAAAACATACACATTTTCATTGTACATTCAAGAAATGTACATCAAAACATAAACATTTTCATTGTACATTCAAGAAATGTACATCAAAACATACTCATTTTCATTGTACATTCAAAGAAATGTACATCAAAACACACACATTTTCAGTGTACATTCAAGAAATGTATATCAAAACATACACATTTTCAGTGTACATTCAAGAAATGTACATCAAAACATACAAATTTTCATTGTATATACAAGAAATGTACATCAAAAGATACACATTTTCAGTGTACATTCAAGAAATGTACATCAAAACATACACATTTTCATTGTACACTCAAGAAATGTACATCAAAACATACACATTTTCAGTGTACATTCAAGAAATGTACATCAAAACATACACATTTTCATTGTATATACCAGAAATGTACATCAAAACATACACATTTTCATTGTACATTAAAGAAATGTACATCAAAACATACACATTTTCATTGTACATTCAAGGAATGTACATCAAAACATACACATTTTCATTGTACATTCAAGAAATGTACATCAAAACACACACATTTTCATTGTACATTCAAGAATTGTACATCAAAACATACACATTTTGAGTGTACATTCAAGAGATATACATCAAAACATGCACATTTTCATTGTATATACCAGAAATGTACATCAAAATATACACATTTTCATTGTATATACCAGAAATGTACATCAAAACATACACATTTTCATTGTATATACAAGAAATGTACATCAAAACATACACATTTTCATTGTATATACAAGAAATGTACATCAAAACATACACATTTTCAGTGTACATTCAAGAAATGTACATCAAAACATACACATTTTCAGTGTACATTCAAGAAATGTACATCAAAACATACACATTTTCATTGTATATACAAGAAATGTACATCAAAACACACATTTTCATTGTATATACAAGAAATGTACATCAAAACATACACATTTTCAGTGTACATTAAAGAAATGTACATCAAAACCTACACATTTTCAGTGTACATTCAAGAAATGTACATCAAGACATACAAATTTTCATTGTACACTCAAAAAATGTACATCAAAACATACACATTTTCAGTGTACATTCAAAAAATGTACATCAAAAGATACACATTTTCATTGTATATACCAGAAATGTACATCAAAACATACACATTTTCATTGTATATACAAGAAATATACATCAAAACATACACATTTTCAGTGTACATTCAAGAAACGTACATCAAAACATACACATTTTCAGTGTACATTCAAGAAATGTATATCAAAACATACACATTTTCAATGTACATTCCAGAAATGTACATCAAAACATACACATTTTCAGTGTACATTCAAGAAATGTATATCAAAAAATCCACATTTTCAGTGTATATTCAAGAAATGTACATCAAAGCAAACACGTTTTCATTGTACACTAAAGAAATGTACATCAAAACATACACATTTTCATTGTACACTCAAGAAATGTACATCAACACATACACATTTTCAGTGTACATTCAAGAAATGTATATCAAAACATACACATTTTCATTGTATATACAAGAAATGGACATCAAAACACACACATTTTCAGTGTACATTCAAGAAATGTATATCAAAACATACAAATTTTCATTGTATATACAAGAAATGTACATCAAAACATACACATTTTCAATGTACATTAAGGAAATGTACATCAAAACCTACACATTTGCAGTGTACATTCAAGAAATGTACATCAAAACATACACATTTTCATTGTACACTCAAGAAATGTACATCAAAACATACACATTTTCAGTGTACATTCAAGAAATGTACATCAAAACATACACATTTTCATTGTATATACCAGAAATGTACATCAAAACATACACATTTTCATTGTATATACAAGAAATGTACATCAAAACATACACATTTTCATTGTATATACAAGAAATGTACATCAGGACATACACATTTTCATTGTACATTCAAGAAATGTACATCAAAACATACACATTTTCATTGTACACTCAAGTAATGTACATCAAAACATACACATTTTCAGTGTACATTCAAGAAATGTATATCAAAACATACACATTTTCATTGTACATTCCAGAAATGTACATCAAAACATACACATTTTCAGTGTACATTCAAGAAATGTATATCAAAAAATACACATTTTCAGTGTACATTCAAGAAATGTACATCAAAGCAAACACATTTTCATTGTACACTAAAGAAATGTACATCAAAACATACACATTTTCATTGTACACTCAAGAAATGTACATCAAAACATACACATTTTCAGTGTACATTCAAGAAATGTATATCAAAACATACACATTTTCATTGTACATTCCAGAAATGTACATCAAAACATACACATTTTCAGTGTACATTCAAGAAATGGATATCAAAAAATACACATTTTCAGTGTACATTCAAGAAATGTACATCAAAGCAAACACATTTTCATTGTACACTCAGGAAATGTACATCAAAACATACACATTTTCATTGTACACTCAAGAAATGTACATCAAAACATACACATTTTCAGTATACATTCAAGAAATGTATATCAAAACATACACATTTTCATTGTACATTCAAGAAATGTACATCAAAACATACACATTTTCAGTGTACATTCAAGAAATGTACATCAAAACATACACATTTTCATTGTATATACAAGAAATGTACATCAAAACATACACATTTTCATTGTATATACAAGAAATGCACATCAAAACATACACATTTTCAGTGTACATTCAAGAAATGTACTACAAGACATACACATTTTCATTGTACATTCAAGAAATGTACATCAAAACATACACATTTTCATTGTACACTCAAGAAATGTACATCAAAACATACACATTTTCAGTGTACATTCAAGAAATGTATATCAAAACATACACATTTTCATTGTACATTCCAGAAATGTACATCAAAACATACACATTTTCAGTGTACATTCAAGAAATGTATATAAAAAAATCCACATTTTCAGTGTACATTCAAGAAATGTACATCAAAGCAAACACATTTTCATTGTACACTAAAGAAATGTACATCAAAACATACACATTTTCATTGTACACTCAAGAAATGTACATCAACACATACACATTTTCAGTGTACATTCAAGAAATGTATATCAAAACATACACATTTTCATTGTACATTCAAGAAATGTAAATCAAAACATACACATTTTCTGTGTACATTCAAGAAATGTATAACAAAAAATACACATTTTCAGTGTACATTCAAGAAATGTACATCAAAACATATACATTTTCATTGTATATACAAGAAATGTACATCAAAACATACACATTTTCAGTGTACATTCAAGAAATGTATATCAAAACATACACATTTTCAGTATACATTCAAGAAATATACATGAAAACATATACATTTTCATTGTACATTCAAGAAATGTATATCAAAACATACACACTTTCAGTGTACATTCAAGAAATGTACATCAAAACATACACATTTTCATTGTATATACAAGAAATGTACATCAAAACATACACATTTTCATTGTACACTAAAGAAATGTACATCAAAACATACACATTTTCATTGTACATTCAAGAAATGTACATCAAAACATACACATTTTCATTGTACACTCAAGAAATGTACATCAAAACATACACATTTTCATTGTACACTCAAGAAATGTACATCAAAACATACACATTTTCAGTGTACATTCAAGAAATGTACATTTAAACATACACATTTTCATTGTACATTCAAGAAATGTACATCAAAACATACACATTTTCATTGTACATTCTAGAAATATACATCAAAACATACACATTTTCATTGTATATACAAGAAATGTACATCAAAACATACACATTTTCATTGTACACTCAAGAAATGTACATCAAACCATACACAATTTCAGTGTACATTCAAGAAATGTATATCAAAACATACACATTTTCATTGTACATTCAAGAAATGTACATCAAAACATACACATTTTCATTGTACACTCAAGAAATGTACATCAAAACATACACATTTTCATTGTACATTCAAGAAATGTACATCAAAACATACACATTTTCATTGCACACTCAAGAAATGTTCATCAAAACATACACATTTTCATTGTACATTCAAGAAATGTACATCAAAACATACACATTTTCATTGTACACTCAAGAAATGTACTTCAAAACATACACATTTTCAGCGTACATTCAAGAAATGTATATCAAAACATACACATTTTCATTGTACATTCAAGAAATGTACATCAAAACATACACATTTTCATTGTACATTCAAGAAATATACATCAAAACATACACATTTTCATTGTACATTCAAGAAATGTACATCAAAACATACACATTTTCATTGTACACTCAAGAAATGTACATCAAAACATACACATTTTCAGTGTACATTCAAGAAATGTACATTTAAACATACACATTTTCATTGTACATTCAAGAAATGTACATCAAAACATACACATTTTCATTGTACATTCTAGAAATATACATCAAAACATACACATTTTCATTGTATATACAAGAAATGTACATCAAAACATACACATTTTCATTGTACACTCAAGAAATGTACATCAAACCATACACAATTTCAGTGTACATTCAAGAAATGTATATCAAAACATACACATTTTCATTGTACATTCCAGAAATGTACATCAAAACATACACATTTTCAGTGTACATTCAGGTAATGTATATCAAAAAATACACATTTTCAGTGTACATTCAAGAAATGTACATCAAAGCAAACACATTTTCATTGTACACTAAAGAAATGTACATCAAAACATACACATTTTCATTGTACATTCAAGAAATGCACATCAAAACATACACATCTTCATTGTACATTCAAGAAATATACATCAAAACATACACATTTTCATTGAACACTAAAGAAATGTACATCAAAACATACACATTCTCATTGTACATTCAAGAAATGTACATCAAAACATACACATTTTCATTGTACACTCAAGAAATGTACATCAAAACATACACATTTTCATTGTACATTCAAGAAATGTATATCAAAACATACACATTTTCATTGTACATTCAAGAAATGTACATCAAAACATACACACTTTCATTGTACATTCAAGAAATGTACATCAAAACATACACATTTTCATTGTACATTCAAGGAATGTACATCAAAACATACACATTTTCATTGTACACTCAAGAAATGTACATCAAAACATACACATTTTCATTGTACATTCAAGAAATGTATATCAAAGCATACACATTTTCAGTGTACATTCAAGAAATGTACATCAAAACCCACAAATTTTCATTGTATATACAAGAAATGTACATCAAAACATACATATTTTCATTGTACATTAAAGAAATGTACATCAAAACCTACACATTTTCAGTGTACATTCAAGAAATGTACATCAAAACATACACATTTTCATTGTACACTCAAGAAATGTACATCAAAACATACACATTTTCAGTGTACATTCAAGAAATGTACATCAAAACATACACATTTTCATTGTATATACCAGAAATGTACATCAAAACATACACATTTTCATTGTATATACAAGAAATGTACATCAAAACATACACACTTTCAGTGTACATTCAAGAAATGTACATGAAAACATACATTTTCATTGTACATTCAAGAAATGTATATCAAAACATACACATTTTCAGATTACATTCAAGAAATGTACATCAAAACATACACATTTTCGTTGTATATACAAGAAATGTACATCAAAACATACACATTTTCAGTGTACATTCAAGACATGTACATCAAAACATATACATTTTCATTGTATATACAAGAAATGTACATCAAAACATACACATTTTCAGTGTACATTCAAGAAATGTATATCAAAACATACACATTTTCAGTATACATTCAAGAAATATACATGAAAACATATACATTTTCATTGTACATTCAAGAAATGTATATCAAAACATACACACTTTCAGTGTACATTCAAGAAATGTACATCAAAACATACACATCTTCATTGTGTATACAAGAAATGTACATCAAAACATACACATCTTCATTGTACACTAAAGAAATGTACATCAAAGCATACACATTTTCATTGTACATTCGAGAAATGTACATCAAAACATACACATTTTCATTGTACATTCAAAGAAATGTACATCAAAACATACACATTTTCATATTACATTAAAGAAATGTATATCAAAACATACACATTTTCATTGTACATTCAAGGAATGTACATCAAAACATACACATTTTCATTGTACATTCAAGAAATGTACATCAACACACACACATTTTCAGTGTACATTCAAGAAATGTACATCAAAACCTACACATTTTCAGTGTACATTCAAGAAATGTACATCAAAACATACACATTTTCATTGTACACTTAAAAAATGTACATCAAAACATACACATTTTCAGTGTACATTCAAAAAATGTACATCAAAACATACACATTTTCATTGTATGTACCAGAAATGTACATCAAAACATACACATTTTCATTGTATATACAAGAAATATACATCAAAACATACACATTTTCAGTGTACATTCAAGAAATGTACATCAAAACATATACATTTTCATTGTATATACAAGAAATGTACATCAAAACATACACATTTTCAGTGTACATTCAAGAAATGTACATGAAAACATATACATCTTCATTGTACATTCAAGAAATGTATATCAAAACATACACATTTTCAGATTACATTCAAGAAATGTACATCAAACCATACACATTTTCATTGTACATTCAAGAAATGTACATCAAAACATACACATTTTCATTGTTCATTGAAGAAATGTACATCAAAACATACACAATTTCATTGTACACTCAAGAAATGTACATCAAAACATACACATTTTCATTGTACACTCAAGAAATGTACATCAAAACATACACTTTTTCATTGTACATTCAAGAAATGTATATCAAAACATACACATTTTCATTGTACATTCAAGAAATGTACATCAAAACATACACATTTTCTGTGTACATTCAAGAAATGTATAACAAAAAATACACATTTTCAGTGTACATTCAAGAAATGTACATCAAAACAAACACATTTTCCTTGTACACTAAAGAAATGTACATCAAAACAGACACATTTTCATTGTACATTCAAGAAATATACATCAAAACATACACATTTTCATTGTACATTCAAGAAATGTACATCAAAACATACACATTTTCATTGTACACTCAAGAAGTGTACATCAAAACATACACATTTTCATTGTACATTCAAGAAATGTACATCAAAACATACACATTTTCATTGTACACTCAAGAAATGTATATCAAAACATACACAGTTGCAGTGTACATTCAAGAAATGTACATCAAAACAAACACATTTTCATTGTACATTCAAAGAATGTACATCAAAACATACACATTTTCATTGTACATTCAAGAAATGTACATCAAAACACACACATTTTCAGTGTACATTCGAGAAATGTATATCAAAGCATACACATTTTCAGTGTACATTCAAGAAATGTACATCAAAACCCACAAATTTTCATTGTATATACAAGAAATGTACATCAAAACATACATATTTTCATTGTACATTAAAGAAATGTACATCAAAACCTACACATTTTCAGTGTACATTCAAGAAATGTACATCAAAACATACACATTTTCAGTGTACATTCAAGAAATGTACATCAAAACATACACATTTTCATTGTATATACCAGAAATGTACATCAAAACATACACATTTTCATTGTACATTCAAGAAATGTACATCAAAACATACACATTTTCAGTGTACATTCAAGAAATGTACATCAAAACATACACATTTTCATTGTATATACCAGAAATGTACATCAAAACATACACATTTTCATTGTATATACAAGAAATATACATCTTAACATACACATTTTCAGTGTACATTCAAGAAATGTACATCAAAACATATACATTTTCATTGTATATACCAGAAATGTACATCAAAACATACACATTTTCATTGTATATACAAGAAATATACATCTTAACATACACATTTTCAGTGTACATTCAAGAAATGTACATCAAAACATACACATTTTCATTGTATATACCAGAAATGTACATCAAAACCTACACATTTTCATTGTACATTCAAGAAATGTACATCAAAACATACACATTTTCAGTGTACATTCAAGAAATGTACATCAAAACATACACATTTTCATTGTATATACCAGAAATGTACATCAAAACATACACATTTTCATTGTATATACAAGAAATATACATCTTAACATACACATTTTCAGTGTACATTCAAGAAATGTACATCAAAACATATACATTTTCATTGTATATACAAGAAATGTACATCAAAACATACACATTTTCAGTGTACATTCAAGAAATGTACATGAAAACATATACATCTTCATTGTACATTCCAGAAATGTATATCAAAACATACACATTTTCAGATTACATTCAAGAAATGTACATCAAAACATACACATTTTCATTGTACATTCAAGAAATGTACATCAAAACATACACATTTTCATTGTACATTCAAGAAATGTACATCAAAACATAAACATTTTCTTTGTACATTCAAGGAATGTACATCAAAACCTACTCATTTTCATTGTACATTCAAAGAAATGTACATCAAAACACACACATTTTCAGTGTACATTCAAGAAATGTATATCAAAACATACACATTTTCAGTGTACATTCAAGAAATGTACATCAAAACATACAAATTTTCATTGTATATACAAGAAATGTACATCAAAAGATACACATTTTCAGTGTACATTCAAGAAATGTACATCAAAACATACACATTTTCATTGTACACTCAAGAAATGTACATCAAAACATACACATTTTCAGTGTACATTCAAGAAATGTACATCAAAACATACACATTTTCATTGTATATACCAGAAATGTACATCAAAACATACACATTTTCATTGTACATTAAAGAAATGTACATCAAAACATACACATTTTCATTGTACATTCAAGGAATGTACATCAAAACATACACATTTTCATTGTACATTCAAGAAATGTACAACAAAACACACACATTTTCATTGTACACTCAAGAATTGTACATCAAAACATACACATTTTCATTGTACATTCAAGAAATGTACATCAAAACATACACATTTTCATTGTACATTAAAGAAATGTACATCAAAACATACACATTTTCATTGTACATTCAAGGAATGTACATCAAAACATACACATTTTCATTGTACATTCAAGAGATATACATCAAAACATGCACATTTTCATTGTATATACCAGAAATGTACACCAAAACATACACATTTTCATTGTATATACAAGAAATATATATCAAAAGATACACATTTTCAGTGTACATTCAAGAAATGTACATCAAAACATACACATTTTCAGTGTACATTCAAGAAATGTACATAAAAACCTACAAATTTTCATTGTATATACAAGAAATGTACATCAAAACGTACACATTTTCATTGTATATACAAGAAATGTACATCAAAACATACACATTTTCATTGTATATACAAGAAATGTACATCAAAACATACACATTTTCAGTGTACATTCAAGAAAAGTACATCAAGACATACACATTTTCATTGTACATTCAAGAAATGTACATCAAAACATATACATTTTCATTGTACACTCAAGAAATGTACAACAAAACATACACATCTTCATTGTACACTAAAGAAATGTACATCAAAACATACACATTTTGACTGCACATTCTAGAAATATACATCAAAACATACACATTTTCATTGCATATACCAGAAATGCACATCAAAACATACACATTTTCATTGTACATTCAAGAACTGTACATCAAAACATACACATTTTCAGTGTACATTCAAGAAATGTACATCAAAACATACACATTTTCAGTGTACATTCAAGAAATGTACATCAAAACATACACATTTTCATTGTATATACAAGAAATGTACATCAAAACATACACATTTTCATTGTATATACAAGAAATGTACATCAAAACATACACATTTTCAGTGTACATTCAAGAAATGTACATCAAGACATACACATTTTCATTGTACATTCAAGAAATGTACATCAAAACATACACATTTTCATTGTACACTCAAGAAATGTACATCAAAACGTACACATTTTCAGTGTACATTCAAGAAATGTATATCAAAACATACACATTTTCATTGTACATTCAAGAAATGTACATCAAAACATACACATTTTCATTGTACATTCAAGAAATATACATCAAAACACACACATTTTCAGTGTACATTCAAGAAATGTATATCAAAACACACACATTTTCAGTGTACATTCAAGAAATGTATATCAAAACATACACATTTTCAGTGTACATTCAAGAAATGTACATCAAAACATACAAATTTTCATTGTATATACAAGAAATTTACATCAAAACATACACATTTTCATTGTATATACAAGAAATGTACATCAAAACATACACATTTTCATTGTACATTAAAGAAATGTACATCAAAACCTACACATTTTCAGTGTACATTCAAGAAATGTACATCAAAACATACAAATTTTCAGTGTACACTCAAAAAATGTACATCAAAACATACACATTTTCAGTGTACATTCAAAAAATGTACATCAAAACATACACATTTTCATTGTATATACCAGAAATGTACATCAAAACATACACATTTTCATTGTATATACAAGAAATATACATCAAAACACACATTTTCAGTGTACATTCAAGAAACGTACATCAAAACATACACATTTTCAGTGTACATTCAAGAAATGTATATCAAAACATACACATTTTCATTGTACATTCCAGAAATGTACATCAAAACATACACATTTTCAGTGTACATTCAAGAAATGTATATCAAAAAATCCACATTTTCAGTGTACATTCAAGAAATGTACATCAAAGCAAACACATTTTCATTGTACATTAAAGAAATGTACATCAAAACATACACATTTTCATTGTACACTCAAGAAATGTACATCAACACATACACATTTTCAGTGTACATTCAAGAAATGTATATCAAAACATACACATTTTCATTGTATATACAAGAAATGGACATCAAAACACACACATTTTCAGTGTACATTCAAGAAATGTATATCAAAACATACACATTTTCAGTGTACATTCAAGAAATGTACATCAAAACATACAAATTTTCATTGTATATACAAGAAATGTACATCAAAACATACACATTTTCATTGTACATTAAGGAAATGTACATCAAAACCTACACATTTTCATTGTACACTCAAGAAATGTACATCAAAACATACACATTTTCAGTGTACACTCAAGAAATGTACATCAAAACATACACATTTTCATTGTACACTCAAGAAATGTACATCAACACATACACATTTTCAGTGTACATTCAAGAAATGTATATCAAAACATACACATTTTCATTGTATATACAAGAAATGGACATCAAAACACACACATTTTCAGTGTACATTCAAGAAATGTATATCAAAACATACACATTTTCAGTGTACATTCAAGAAATGTACATCAAAACATACAAATTTTCATTGTATATACAAGAAATGTACATCAAAACATACACATTTTCATTGTACATTAAGGAAATGTACATCAAAACCTACACATTTTCATTGTACATTCAAGAAATGTACATCAAAACATACACATTTTCATTGTACATTCAAGAAATGTACATGAAAACATATACATCTTCATTGTACATTCAAGAAATGTATATCAAAACATACACATTTTCAGATTACATTCAAGTAATGTACATCAAAACATACACATTTTCATTGTACATTCAAAAAATGTACATCAAAACATACACATTTTCATTGTAGATTCAAGAAATGTACATCAAAACATAAACATTTTCATTGTACATTCAAGGAATGTACATCAAAGCATACACATTTTCATTGTACATTCAAAGAAATGTACATCAAAAAAACACACACATTTTCAGTGTACATTCAAGAAATGTATATCAAAACATACACATTTTCAGTGTACATTCAAAGAAATGTACATCAAAACACACACATTTTCAGTGTACATTCAAGAAATGTATATCAAAACATACACATTTTCAGATGACATTCAAGAAATATACATCAAAATATACACATTTTCATTGTACATTCAAGAAATGTACATCAAAAGATACACATTTTCATTGTAAATTCAAGAAATGTACATCAAAACATACACATTTTCATTGTACATTCAAGGAATGTACATCAAAACATACACATTTTCATTGTACATTCAAAGAAATGTACATCAAAACACACACATTTTCAGTGTACATTCAAGAAATGTATATCAAAACATACACATTTTCAGTGTACATTCAAGAAATGTACATCAAAACATACACATTTTCAGTGTACATTCAAGAAATGTACATCAAAACATACACATTTTCATTGTATATACCAGAAATGTACATCAAAACATACACATTTTCATTGTATATACAAGAAATGTACATCAAAACATAAACATTTTCATTGTACATTCAAGGAATGTACATCAGGACATACACATTTTCATTGTACATTCAAGAAATGTACATCAAAACATACACATTTTCATTGTACACTCAAGAAATGTACATCAAAACATACACATTTTCAGTGTACATTCAAGAAATGTATATCAAAACATACACATTTTCATTGTACATTCCAGAAATGTACATCAAAACATACACATTTTCAGTGTACATTCAAGAAATGTATATCAAAAAATACACATTTTCAGTGTACATTCAAGAAATGTACATCAAAGCAAACACATTTTCATTGTACACTAAAGAAATGTACATCAAAACATACACATTTTCATTGTACACTCAAGAAATGTACATCAAAACATACACATTTTCAGTGTACATTCAAGAAATGTATATCAAAACATACACATTTTCATTGTACATTCCAGAAATGTACATCAAAACATACACATTTTCAGTGTACATTCAAGAAATGTACATCAAAGCAAACACATTTTCATTGTACACTCAAGAAATGTACATCAAAACATACACATTTTCATTGTACACTCAAGAAATGTACATCAAAACATACACATTTTCAGTATACATTCAAGAAATGTATATCAAAACATACACATTTTCATTGTACATTCAAGAAATGTACATCAAAACATACACATTTTCAGTGTACATTCAAGAAATGTACATCAAAACATACACATTTTCATTGTATATACAAGAAATGTACATCAAAACATACACATTTTCATTGTATATACAAGAAATGCACATCAAAACATACACATTTTCAGTGTACATTCAAGAAATGTACTACAAGACATACACATTTTCATTGTACATTCAAGAAATGTACCTCAAAACATACACATTTTCATTGTACACTCAAGAAATGTACATCAAAACATACACATTTTCAGTGTACATTCAAGAAATGTATATCAAAACATACACATTTTCATTGTACATTCCAGAAATGTACATAAAAACATACACATTTTCAGTGTACATTCAAGAAATGTATATCAAAAAATCCACATTTTCAGTGTACATTCAAGAAATGTACATCAAAGCAAACACATTTTCATTGTACACTAAAGAAATGTACATCAAAACATACACATTTTCATTGTACACTCAAGAAATGTACATCAACACATACACATTTTCAGTGTACATTCAAGAAATGTATATCAAAACATACACATTTTCATTGTACATTCCAGAAATGTACATCAAAACATACACATTTTCAGTGTACATTCAAGAAATGTATATCAAAAAATACACATTTTCAGTGTACATTCAAGAAATGTACATCAAAGCAAACACATTTTCATTGTACACTAAAGAAATGTACATAAAAACATACACATTTTCATTGTACATACAAGAAATGCACATCAAAACAGACACATTTTCATTGTACATTCAAGAAATATACATCAAAACATACACATTTTCATTGTACATTCAAGAAATGTACATCAAAACATACACATTCTCATTGTATATTCAAGAAATGTACATCAAAACATACACATTTTCATTGTACACTCAAGAAATGTACATCAAAACATATACATCTTCATTGTACATTCAAGAAATGTATATCAAAACATACACATTTTCAGATTACATTCAAATAATGTACATCAAAACATACACATTTTCATTGTACATTCAAGAAATGTACATCAAAACATACACATTTTCATTGTAGATTCAAGAAATGTACATCAAAACATAAACATTTTCATTGTACATTCAAGGAATGTACATCAAAACATACACATTTTCATTGTACATTCAAAGAAATGTACATCAAAAAACACACACATTTTCAGTGTACATTCAAGAAATGTATATCAAAACATACACATTTTCAGTGTACATTCAAGAAGTGTACATCAAGACATACACATTTTCAGTGTACATTCAAGAAATGTACATCAAAACATACACATTTTCAGTGTACATTCAAGAAATGTACATCAAAACATACACATTTTCATTGTATATAAAAGAAATGTACATCAAAACATACACATTTTCATTGTATATACAAGAAATGTACATCAAAACATACACATTTTCAGTGTACATTCAAGAAATGTACATCAAGACATACACATTTTCATTGTACATTCAAGAAATGTACATCAAAACATACACATTTTCATTGTACACTCAAGAAATGTACATCAAAACGTACACATTTTCAGTGTACATTCAAGAAATGTATATCCAAACATACACATTTTCATTGTACATTCAAGAAATGTACATCAAAACATACACATTTTCATTGTACATTCAAGAAATATACATCAAAACACACACATTTTCAGTGTACATTCAAGAAATGTATATCAAAACATACACATTTTCAGTGTACATTCAAGAAATGTACATCAAAACATACAAATTTTCATTGTATATACAAGAAATTTACATCAAAACATACACATTTTCATTATATATACAAGAAATGTACATCAAAACATACACATTTTCATTGTATATACAAGAAATGTACATCAAAACATACACATTTTCATTGTACATTAAAGAAATGTACATCAAAACCTACACATTTTCAGTGTACATTCAAGAAATGTACATCAAAACATACAAATTTTCAGTGTACACTCAAAAAATGTACATCAAAACATACACATTTTCAGTGTACATTCAAAAAATGTACATCAAAACATACACATTTTCATTGTATATACCAGAAATGTACATCAAAACATACACATTTTCATTGTATATACAAGAAATATACATCAAAACATACACATTTTCAGTGTACATTCAAGAAACGTACATCAAAACATACACATTTTCAGTGTACATTCAAGAAATGTATATCAAAACATACACATTTTCATTGTACATTCCAGAAATGTACATCAAAACATACACATTTTCAGTGTACATTCAAGAAATGTATATCAAAAAATCCACATTTTCAGTGTACATTCAAGAAATGTACATCAAAGAAACACATTTTCATTGTACATTAAAGAAATGTACATCAAAACATACACATTTTCATTGTACACTCAAGAAATGTACATCAACACATACACATTTTCAGTGTACATTCAAGAAATGTATATCAAAACATACACATTTTCATTGTATATACAAGAAATGGACATCAAAACACACACATTTTCAGTGTACATTCAAGAAATGTATATCAAAACATACACATTTTCAGTGTACATTCAAGAAATGTACATCAAAACATACAAATTTTCATTGTATATACAAGAAATGTACATCAAAACATACACATTTTCATTGTACATTAAGGAAATGTACATCAAAACCTACACATTTTCATTGTACACTCAAGAAATGTACATCAAAACAAACACATTTTCAGTGTACACTCAAGAAATGTACATCAAAACATACACATTTTCATTGTACACTCAAGAAATGTACATCAACACATACACATTTTCAGTGTACATTCAAGAAATGTATATCAAAACATACACATTTTCATTGTATATACAAGAAATGGACATCAAAACACACACATTTTCAGTGTACATTCAAGAAATGTATATCAAAACATACACATTTTCAGTGTACATTCAAGAAATGTACATCAAAACATACAAATTTTCATTGTATATACAAGAAATGTACATCAAAACATACACATTTTCATTGTACATTAAGGAAATGTACATCAAAACCTACACATTTTCATTGTACATTCAAGAAATGTACATCAAAACATACACATTTTCATTGTACACTCAAGAAATGTACATCAAAACATACACATTTTCAGTGTACATTCAAGAAATGTACATAAAAACATACACATTTTCATTGTATATACCAGAAATGTACATCAAAACATACACATTTTCATTGTATATACAAGAAATGTACATCAAAACATAAACATTTTCATTGTACATTCAAGGAATGTACATCAGGACATACACATTTTCATTGTACATTCAAGAAATGTACATCAAAACATACACATTTTCATTGTACACTCAAGAAATGTACATCAAAACATACACATTTTCAGTGTACATTCAAGAAATGTATATCAAAACATACACATTTTCATTGTACATTCCAGAAATGTACATCAAAACATACACATTTTCAGTGTACATTCAAGAAATGTATATCAAAAAATACACATTTTCAGTGTACATTCAAGAAATGTACATCAAAGCAAACACATTTTCATTGTACACTAAAGAAATGTACATCAAAACATACACATTTTCATTGTACACTCAAGAAATGTACATCAAAACATACACATTTTCAGTGTACATTCAAGAAATGTATATCAAAACATACACATTTTCATTGTACATTCCAGAAATGTACATCAAAACATACACATTTTCAGTGTACATTCAAGAAATGTACATCAAAGCAAACACATTTTCATTGTACACTCAAGAAATGTACATCAAAACATACACATTTTCATTGTACACTCAAGAAATGTACATCAAAACATACACATTTTCAGTATACATTCAAGAAATGTATATCAAAACATACACATTTTCATTGTACATTCAAGAAATGTACATCAAAACATACACATTTTCAGTGTACATTCAAGAAATGTACATCAAAACATACACATTTTCATTGTATATACAAGAAATGTACATCAAAACATACACATTTTCATTGTATATACAAGAAATGCACATCAAAACATACACATTTTCAGTGTACATTCAAGAAATGTACTACAAGACATACACATTTTCATTGTACATTCAAGAAATGTACCTTAAAACATACACATTTTCATTGTACACTCAAGAAATGTACATCAAAACATACACATTTTCAGTGTACATTCAAGAAATGTATATCAAAACATACACATTTTCATTGTACATTCCAGAAATGTACATCAAAACATACACATTTTCAGTGTACATTCAAGAAATGTATATCAAAAAATCCACATTTTCAGTGTACATTCAAGAAATGTACATCAAAGCAAACACATTTTCATTGTACACTAAAGAAATGTACATCAAAACATACACATTTTCATTGTACACTCAAGAAATGTACATCAACACATACACATTTTCAGTGTACATTCAAGAAATGTATATCAAAACATACACATTTTCATTGTACATTCCAGAAATGTACATCAAAACATACACATTTTCAGTGTACATTCAAGAAATGTATATCAAAAAATACACATTTTCAGTGTACATTCAAGAAATGTACATCAAAGCAAACACATTTTCATTGTACACTAAAGAAATGTACATAAAAACATACACATTTTCATTGTACATACAAGAAATGCACATCAAAACAGACACATTTTCATTGTACATTCAAGAAATATACATCAAAACATACACATTTTCATTGTACATTCAAGAAATGTACATCAAAACATACACATTCTCATTGTATATTCAAGAAATGTACATCAAAACATACACATTTTCATTGTACACTCAAGAAATGTACATCAAAACATATACATCTTCATTGTACATTCAAGAAATGTATATCAAAACATACACATTTTCAGATTACATTCAAATAATGTACATCAAAACATACACATTTTCATTGTACATTCAAGAAATGTACATCAAAACATACACATTTTCATTGTAGATTCAAGAAATGTACATCAAAACATAAACATTTTCATTGTACATTCAAGGAATGTACATCAAAACATACACATTTTCATTGTACATTCAAAGAAATGTACATCAAAAAACACACACATTTTCAGTGTACATTCAAGAAATGTATATCAAAACATACACATTTTCAGTGTACATTCAAGAAGTGTACATCAAGACATACACATTTTCATTGTACATTCAAGAAATGTACATCAAAACATACACATTTTCATTGTACACTCAAGAAATGTAGATCAAAACCTACACATTTTCAGTGTACATTCAAGAAATGTACATCAAAACATACACATTTTCGTTGTACACTCAAGAAATGTACATCAAAACATACACATTTTCAGTGTACATTCAAGAAATGTACATCAAAACATACACATTTTCATTGTATATACCAGAAATGTACATCAAAACATACACATTTTCATTGTATATACAAGAAATGTACATCAAAACATACACATTTTCAGTGTACATTCAAGAAATGTACATCAAAACATATACATTTTCATTGTATATACAAGAAATGTTCCACAAAACATACACATTTTCAGTGTACATTCAAGAAATGTACATGAAAACATATACATTTTCATTGTACATTCAAGACATGTATATCAAAACATACACATTTTCAGATTACATTCAAGAAATGTAAATCAAGTTATATCCATTTTCGTTGTATATTCAAGAAATGTACATCAAAACATACACATCTTTATTGTACACTAAAGAAATGTACATCAAAACATACACACTTTCAGTGTACATTCAAGAAATGTACATCAAAAAATACTCATTTTCATTGTACGTTCAAGAAATGTACATCAAAACATACACATTTTCGTTGTACATTCAAGAAATGTACATCAAAACATACACATTTTCATTGTACACTCAAGAAATGTACATCAAAACATACACATTTTCATTGTACATTAAAGAAATGTACATCAAAACATACACATTTTCATTGTACATTCAAGGAATGTACATCAAAACATACACATTTTCATTGTACATTCAAGAAATGTACATCAAAACACACTCATTTTCATTGTACACTCAAGAATTGTACATCAAAGCAAACACATTTTCATTGTACACTCAAGAAATGTACATCAAAACATACACATTTTCATTGTGCACTCAAGAAATGTACATCAAAACATACACATTTTCAGTGTACATTCAAGAAATGTATATCAAAACATACACATTTTCATTGTACATTCAAGAAATGTACATCAAAACATACACATTTTCAGTGTACATTCAAGAAATGTACATCAAAACATACACATTTTCATTGTATATACAAGAAATGTACATCAAAACATACACATTCTCATTGTATATACAAGAAATGCACATCAAAACATACACATTTTCAGTGTACATTCAAGAAATGTACATCAAGACATACACATTTTCATTGTACATTCAAGAAATGTACATCAAAACATACACATTTTCATTGTACACTCAAGAAATGTACATCAAAACATACACATTTTCAGTGTACATTCAAGAAATGTATATCAAAACATACACATTTTCATTGTACATTCCAGAAATGTACATCAAAACATACACATTTTCAGTGTACATTCAAGAAATTTATATAAAAAAATCCACATTTTCAGTGTACATTCAAGAAATGTACATCAAAGCAAACACATTTTCATTGTACACTAAAGAAATGTACATCAAAACATACACATTTTCATTGTACACTCAAGAAATGTACATCAACACATACACATCTTCAGTGTACACTCAAGAAATGTATATCAAAACATACACATTTTCATTGTACATTCCAGAAATGTACATCAAAACATACACATTTTCAGTGTACATTCAAGAAATGTATATCAAAAAATACACATTTTCAGTGTACATTCAAGAAATGTACATCAAAGCAAACACATTTTCATTGTACACTAAAGAAATGTACATAAAAACATACACATTTTCATTGTACATTCAAGAAATGCACATCAAAACATACACATTTTCATTGTACATTCAAGAAATATACATCAAAACATACACATTTTCATTGTACATTCAAGAAATGTATATCAAAACATACACATTCTCATTGTACATTCAAGAAATATATATCAAAACATACACATTTTCATTGTACATTCAAGGAATGTACATCAAAACATACACATTTTCATTGTACATTCAAGAAATGTACATCAACACACACACATTTTCAGTGTACATTCAAGAAATGTATATCAAAACATACACATTTTCAGTGTACATTCAAGAAATGTACATCAAAACATACAAATTTTCACTGTATATACAAGAAATGTACATCAAAACATACACATTTTCATTGTACATTAAAGAAATGTACATCAAAACATACACATTTTCAGTGTACATTCAAGAAATGTACATGAAAACATATACATCTTCATTGTACATTCAAGAAATGTATATCAAAACATACACATTTTCAGATTACATTCAAGTAATGTACATCAAAACATACACATTTTCATTGTACATTCAAAAAATGTACATCAAAACATACACATTTTCATTGTAGATTCAAGAAATGTACATCAAAACATAAACATTTTCATTGTACATTCAAGGAATGTACATCAAAGCATACACATTTTCATTGTACATTCAAAGAAATGTACATCAAAAAAACACACACATTTTCAGTGTACATTCAAGAAATGTATATCAAAACATACACATTTTCAGTGTACATTCAAAGAAATGTACATCAAAACACACACATTTTCAGTGTACATTCAAGAAATGTATATCAAAACATACACATTTTCAGATGACATTCAAGAAATGTACATCAAAATATACACATTTTCATTGTACATTCAAGAAATGTACATCAAAAGATACACATTTTCATTGTAAATTCAAGAAATGTACATCAAAACATACACATTTTCATTGTACATTCAAGGAATGTACATCAAAACATACACATTTTCATTGTACATTCAAAGAAATGTACATCAAAACACACACATTTTCAGTGTACATTCAAGAAATGTATATCAAAACATACACATTTTCAGTGTACATTCAAGAAATGTACATCAAAACATACAAATTTTCATTGTATATACAAGAAATGTACATCAAAAGATACACATTTTCATTGTACATTAAAGAAATGTAGATCAAAACCTACACATTTTCAGTGTACATTCAAGAAATGTACATCAAAACATACACATTTTCATTGTACACTCAAGAAATGTACATCAAAACATACACATTTTCAGTGTACATTCAAGAAATGTACATCAAAACATACACATTTTCATTGTATATACCAGAAATGTACATCAAAACATACACATTTTCATTGTATATACAAGAAATGTACATAAAAACATACACATTTTCAGTGTACATTCAAGAAATGTACATCAAAACATATACATTTTCATTGTATATACAAGAAATGTTCCACAAAACATCCACATTTTCAGTGTACATTCAAGAAATGTACATGAAAACATATACATTTTCATTGTACATTCAAGAAATGTATATCAAAACATACACATTTTGAGATTACATTCAAGAAATGTAAATCAAATTATACACATTTTCGTTGTATATTCAAGAAATGTACATCAAAACATACACATCATCATTGTACACTAAAGAAATGTACATCAAAACATACACACTTTCAGTGTACATTCAAGAAATGTACATCAAAAAATACACATTTTCATTGTACATTCAAGAAATGTACATCAAAACATACACATTTTCGTTGTACATTCAAGAAATGTACATCAAAACATACACATTTTCATTGTACACTCAAGAAATGTACATCAAAACATACACATTTTCATTGTACCCTCAAGAAATGTACATCAAAACATACACATTTTCATTGTACATTCAAGAAATGTATATGAAAACATACACATTTTCATTGTACATTCAAGAAATGTACATCAAAACATACACATTTTCATTGTACATTAAAGAAATGTACATCAAAACATACACATTTTCATTGTACATTCAAGGAATGTACATCAAAACATACACATTTTCATTGTACATTCAAGAAATGTACATCAAAACACACACATTTTCATTGTACACTCAAGAATTGTACATCAAAACATACACATTTTGAGTGTACATTCAAGAGATATACATCAAAACATGCACATTTTCATTGTATATACCAGAAATGTACATCAAAACATACACATTTTCATTGTATATACAAGAAATATATATCAAAACATACACATTTTCAGTGTACATTCAAGAAATGTACATCAAAACATACACATTTTCAGTGTACATTCAAGAAATGTACATCAAAACATACAAATTTTCACTGTATATACAAGAAATGTACATCAACACATACACATTTTCATTGTATATACAAGAAATGTACATCAAAACATACACATTTTCATTGTATATACAAGAAATGTACATCAAAACATACACATTTTCAGTGTACATTCAAGAAATGTACATTAAGACATACACATTTTCATTGTACATTCAAGAAATGTACATCAAAACATACACATTTTCATTGTACACTCAAGAAATGTACATCAAAACATACACATCTTCATTGTACACTAAAGAAATGTACATCAAAACATACACATTCTGACTGCACATTCTAGAAATATACATCAAAACATACACATTGTCATTGCATATACCAGAAATGCACATCAAAACATACACATTTTCATTGTACATTCAAGAACTGTACATCAAAACATACACATTTTCAGTGTACATTCTAGAAATGTACATCAAAACATACACATTTTCAGTGTACATTCAAGAAATGTACATCAAAACATACACATTTTCATTGTATATACAAGAAATGTACATCAAAACATACACATTTTCATTGTATATACAAGAAATGTACATCAAAACATACACATTTTCAGTGTACATTTAAGAAATGTACATCAAGACATACACATTTTCATTGTACATTCAAGAAATGTACATCAAAACATACACATTTTCATTGTACACTCAAGAAATGTACATCAAAACATACACATTTTCAGTGTACATTTAAGAAATGTATATCAAAACATACACATTTTCATTGTACATTCAAGAAATGTACATCAAAACATACACATTTTCATTGTACATTCAAGAAATATACATCAAAACACACACATTTTCAGTGTACATTCAAGAAATGTATATCAAAACATACACATTTTCAGTGTACATTCAAGAAATGTACATCAAAACATACAAATTTTCATTGTATATACAAGAAATTTACATCAAAACATACACATTTTCATTGTATATACAAGAAATGTACATCAAAACATACACATTTTCATTGTATATACAAGAAATGTACATCAAAACATACACATTTTCATTGTACATTAAAGAAATGTACATCAAAACCTACACATTTTCAGTGTACATTCAAGAAATGTACATCAAAACATACAAATTTTCATTGTATATACAAGAAATGTACATCAAAACATACACATTTTCATTGTATATACAAGAAATGTACATCAAAACATACACATTTTCAGTGTACATTAAAGAAATGTACATCAAAACCTACACATTTTCAGTGTACATTCAAGAAATTTACATCAAAACATACACATTTTCATTGTATATACAAGAAATTTACATCAAAACATAAACATTTTCATTGTACATTCAAGGAATGTACATCAAAGCATACACATTTTCATTGTACATTCAAAGAAATGTACATCAAAAAAACACACACATTTTCAGTGTACATTCAAGAAATGTATATCAAAACATACACATTTTCAGTGTACATTCAAAGAAATGTACATCAAAACACACACATTTTCAGTGTACATTCAAGAAATGTATATCAAAACATACACATTTTCAGATTACATTCAAGAAATGTACATCAAAATATACACATTTTCATTGTACATTCAAGAAATGTACATCAAAACATACACATTTTCATTGTAAATTCAAGAAATGTACATCAAAACATACACATTTTCATTGTACATTCAAAGAAATGTACATCAAAACACACACATTTTCAGTGTACATTCAAGAAATGTATATCAAAACATACACATTTTCAGTGTACATTCAAGAAATGTACATCAAAACATACAAATTTTCATTGTATATACAAGAAATGTACATCAAAAGATACACATTTTCATTGTACATTAAAGAAATGTAGATCAAAACCTACACATTTTCAGTGTACATTCAAGAAATGTACATCAAAACATACACATTTTCATTGTACACTCAAGAAATGTACATCAAAACATACACATTTTCAGTGTACATTCAAGAAATGTACATCAAAACATACACATTTTCATTGTATATACCAGAAATGTACATCAAAACATACACATTTTCATTGTATATACAAGAAATGTACATCAAAACATACACATTTTCAGTGTACATTCAAGAAATGTACATCAAAACATATACATTTTCATTGTATATACAAGAAATGTTCCACAAAACATCCACATTTTCAGTGTACATTCAAGAAATGTACATGAAAACATATACATTTTCATTGTACATTCAAGAAATGTATATCAAAACATACACATTTTGAGATTACATTCAAGAAATGTAAATCAAATTATACACATTTTCGTTGTATATTCAAGAAATGTACATCAAAACATACACATCTTCATTGTACACTAAAGAAATGTACATCAAAACATACACACTTTCAGTGTACATTCAAGAAATGTACATCAAAAAATACACATTTTCATTGTACATTCAAGAAATGTACATCAAAACATACACATTTTCGTTGTACATTCAAGAAATGTACATCAAAACATACACATTTTCATTGTACACTCAAGAAATGTACATCAAAACATACACATTTTCATTGTACCCTCAAGAAATGTACATCAAAACATACACATTTTCATTGTACATTCAAGAAATGTATATGAAAACATACACATTTTCATTGTACATTCAAGAAAAGTACATCAAAACATACACATTTTCATTGTACATTAAAGAAATGTACATCAAAACATACACATTTTCATTGTAGATTCAAGGAACGTACATCAAAACATACACATTTTCATTGTACATTCAAGAAATGTACATCAAAACACACACATTTTCATTGTACACTCAAGAATTGTACATCAAAACATACACATTTTGAGTGTACATTCAAGAGATATACATCAAAACATGCACATTTTCATTGTATATACAAGAAATATATATCAAAACATACACATTTTCAGTGTACATTCAAGAAATGTACATCAAACCATACACATTTTCAGTGTACATTCAAGAAATGTACATCAAAACATACAACTTTTCATTGTATATACAAGAAATGTACATCAACACATACACATTTTCATTGTATATACAAGAAATGTACATCAAAACATACATATTTTCATTGTATATACAAGAAATGTACATCAAAACATACACATTTTCAGTGTACATTCAAGAAATGTACATTAAGACATACACATTTTCATTGTACATTCAAGAAATGTACATCAAAACATACACATTTTCATTGTACACTCAAGAAATGCACATCAAAACATACACATCTTCATTGTACACTAAAGAAATGTACATCAAAACATACACATTTTGACTGCACATTCTAGAAATATACATCAAAACATACACATTGTCATTGCATATAGCAGAAATGCACATCAAAACATACACATTTTCATTGTACATTCAAGAACTGTACATCAAAACATACACATTTTCAGTGTACATTCAAGAAATGTACATCAAAACATACAAATTTTCATTGTATATACAAGAAATGTACATCAACACATACACATTTTCATTGTATATGCAAGAAATGTACATCAAAACATACACATTTTCGTTGTATATTCAAGAAATGTACATCAAAACATACCCATTTTCATTGTATATACAAGAAATATATATCAAAACATACACATTTTCAGTGTACATTCAAGAAATGTACATCAAAACATACACATTTTCAGTGTACATTCAAGAAATGTACATCAAAGCATACAAATTTTCATTGTATATACAAGAAATGTACATCAACACATACACATTTTCATTGTATATACAAGAAATGTACATCAAAACATACACATTTTCATTGTATATACAAGAAATGTACATCAAAACATACACATTTTCAGTGTACATTCAAGAAATGTACATTAAGACATACACATTTTCATTGTACATTCAAGAAATGTACATCAAAACATACACATTTTCATTGTACACTCAAGAAATGTACATCAAAACATACACATCTTCATTGTACACTAAAGAAATGTACATCAAAACATACACATTTTGACTGCACATTCTAGAAATATACATCAAGACATACACATTGTCATTGCATATACCAGAAATGCACATCAAAACATACACATTTTCATTGTACGTTCAAGAACTGTACATCAAAACATACACATTTTCAGTGTACATTCTAGAAATGTACATCAAAACATACACATTTTCAGTGTACATTCAAGAAATGTACATCAAAACATTCACATTTTCATTGTATATACAAGAAATGTACATCAAAACATACACATTTTCATTGTATATACAAGAAATGTACATCAAAACATACACATTTTCAGTGTACATTTAAGAAATGTACATCAAGACATACACATTTTCATTGTACATTCAAGAAATGTACATCAAAACATACACATTTTCATTGTACACTCAAGAAATGTACATCAAAACATACACATTTTCAGTGTACATTCAAGAAATGTATATCAAAACATACACATTTTCATTGTACATTCAAGAAATGTACATCAAAACATACACATTTTCATTGTACATTCAAGAAATATACATCAAAACACACACATTTACAGTGTACATTCAAGAAATGTATATCAAAACATACACATTTTCAGTGTACATTCAAGAAACGTACATCAAAACATACAAATTTTCATTGTATATACAAGAAATTTACATCAAAACATACACATTTTCATTGTATATACAAGAAATGTACATCAAAACATACACATTTTCATTGTATATACAAGAAATGTACATCAAAACATACACATTTTCATTGTACATTAAAGAAATGTACATCAAAACCTACACATTTTCAGTGTACATTCAAGAAATGTACATCAAAACATACAAATTTTCATTGTATATACAAGAAATGTACATCAAAACATACACATTTTCATTGTATATACAAGAAATGTACATCAAAACATACACATTTTCAGTGTACATTAAAGAAATGTACATCAAAACCTACACATTTTCAGTGTACATTCAAGAAATTTACATCAAAACATACACATTTTCATTGTATATACAAGAAATGTACATCAAAACATACCCATTTTCATTGTATATACAAGAAATGTACATCAAAACATACACATTTTCATTGTACATTAAAGAAATGTACACCAAAACCTACACATTTTCAGTGTACATTCAAGAAATGTACATCAAAACATACAGATTTTCATTGTACACTCAAAAAATGTACATCAAAACATACACATTTTCAGTGTACATTCAAAAAATGTACATCAAAACATACACATTTTCATTGTATATACCAGAAATGTACATCAAAACATACACATTTTCATTGTATATACAAGAAATATACATCAAAACATACACATTTTCAGTGTACATTCAAGAAACGTACATCAAAACATATACATTTTCATTGTATAACCAAGAAATGGACATCAAAACATACACATTTTCAGTGTACATTCAAGAACTGTACATGAAAACATATACATCTTCATTGTACATTCAAGAGATGTACATCAAAACACACACATTTTCAGTGTACATTCAAGAAATGTATATCAAAACATACACATTTTCAGTGTACATTCAAGAAATGTACATCAAAACATACAAATTTTCATTGTATATACAAGAAATGTACATCAAAACATACACATCTTCATTGTACATTCAAGAAATGTACATCAAAACATACACATTTTCAGTGTACATTCAAGAAATGTACATCAAAACATACACATTTTCATTGTATATACCAGAAATGTACATCAAAACATACACATCTTCATTGTACATTCAAGAAATGTACATCAAAACATACACATTTTCAGTGTACATTCAAGAAATGTACATCAAAACATACACATTTTCATTGTATATACCAGAAATGTACATCAAAACATACACATTTTCATTGTATATTCAAGAAATGTACATCAAAACATACACATTTTCATTGTATATTCAAGAAATGTACATCAAAACATACACATTTTCATTGTATATACCAGAAATGTACATCAAAACATACACATTTTCATTGTATATTCAAGAAATGTACATCAAAACATACACATTTTCATTGTACACTCAAAAAATGTACATCAAAACATACACATTTTCAGTGTACATTCAAGAAATGTACATCAAAACATACACATTTTCATTGTATATACCAGAAATGTACATCAAAACATACACATTTTCATTGTATATTCAAGAAATGTACATCAAAACATACACATTTTCATTGTACATTCAAGAAATGTATATGAAAACATACACATTTTCATTGTACATTCAAGAAATGTACATCAAAACATACACATTTTCATTGTACATTAAAGAAATGTACATCAAAACATACACATTTTCATTGTACATTCAAGGAATGTACATCAAAACATACACATTTTCATTGTACATTCAAGAAATGTACATCAAAACACACACATTTTCATTGTACACTCAAGAATTGTACATCAAAACATACACATTTTGAGTGTACATTCAAGAGATATACATCAAAACATGCACATTTTCATTGTATATACCAGAAATGTACATCAAAACATACACATTTTCATTGTATATACAAGAAATATATATCAAAACATACACATTTTCAGTGTACATTCAAGAAATGTACATCAAAACATACACATTTTCAGTGTACATTCAAGAAATGTACATCAAAACATACAAATTTTCATTGTATATACAAGAAATGTACATCAACACATACACATTTTCATTGTATATACAAGAAATGTACATCAAAACATACACATTTTCATTGTATATACAAGAAATGTACATCAAAACATACACATTTTCAGTGTACATTCAAGAAATGTACATTAAGACATACACATTTTCATTGTACATTCAAGAAATGTACATCAAAACATACACATTTTCATTGTACACTCAAGAAATGTACATCAAAACATACACATCTTCATTGTACACTAAAGAAATGTACATCAAAACATACACATTTTGACTGCACATTCTAGAAATATACATCAAAACATACACATTGTCATTGCATATACCAGAAATGCACATCAAAACATACACATTTTCATTGTACATTCAAGAACTGTACATCAAAACATACACATTTTCAGTGTACATTCTAGAAATGTACATCAAAACATACACATTTTCAGTGTACATTCAAGAAATGTACATCAAAACATACACATTTTCAGTGTACATTCTAGAAATGTACATCAAAACATACACATTTTCAGTGTACATTCTAGAAATGTACATCAAAACATACACATTTTCAGTGTACATTCTAGAAATGTACATCAAAACATACACATTTTCAGTGTACATTCAAGAAATGTACATCAAAACATACACATTTTCATTGTATATACAAGAAATGTACATCAAAACATACACATTTTCAGTGTACATTCTAGAAATGTACATCAAAACATACACATTTTCAGTGTACATTCTAGAAATGTACATCAAAACATACACATTTTCAGTGTACATTCTAGAAATGTACATCAAAACATACACATTTTCAGTGTACATTCTAGAAATGTACATCAAAACATACACATTTTCATTGTATATACAAGAAATGTACATCAAAACATACACATTTTCATTGTATATACAAGAAATGTACATCAAAACATACACATTTTCAGTGTACATTTAAGAAATGTACATCAAGACATACACATTTTCATTGTACATTCAAGAAATGTACATCAAAACATACACATTTCCATTGTACACTCAAGAAATGTACATCAAAACATACACATTTTCAGTGTACATTTAAGAAATGTATATCAAAACATACACATTTTCATTGTACATTCAAGAAATGTACATCAAAACATACACATTTTCATTGTACATTCAAGAAATATACATCAAAACACACACATTTTCAGTGTACATTCAAGAAATGTATATCAAAACATACACATTTTCAGTGTACATTCAAGAAATGTACATCAAAACATACAAATTTTCAGTGTACATTCAAGAAATGTACATTAAGACATACACATTTTCATTGTACATTCAAGAAATGTACATCAAAACATACACATTTTCATTGTACATTCAAGAAATATACATCAAAACACACACATTTTCAGTGTACATTCAAGAAATGTATATCAAAACATACACATTTTCAGTGTACATTCAAGAAATGTACATCAAAACATACACATTTTCAGTGTACATTCAGGAAATGTACATTAAGACATACACATTTTCATTGTACATTCAAGAAATGTACATCAAAACATACACATTTTCATTGTACACTCAAGAAATGTACATCAAAACATACTCATCTTCATTGTACACTAAAGAAATGTACATCAAAACATACACATTTTGACTGCACATTCTAGAAATATACATCAAAACATACACATTGTCATTGCATATACCAGAAATGCACATCAAAACATACACATTTTCATTGTACATTCAAGAACTGTACATCAAAACATACACATTTTCAGTGTACATTCTAGAAATGTACATCAAAACATACACATTTTCAGTGTACATTCAAGAAATGTACATCAAAACATACACATTTTCAGTGTACATTCTAGAAATGTACATCAAAACATACACATCTTCAGTGTACATTCTAGAAATGTACATCAAAACATACACATTTTCAGTGTACATTCAAGAAATGTACATCAAAACATACACATTTTCATTGTATATACAAGAAATGTACATCAAAACATACACATTTTCATTGTACATTCAAGAAATGTACATCAAAACATACACATTCTCAGTGTACATTCTAGAAATGTACATCAAAACATACACATTTTCAGTGTACATTCTAGAAATGTACATCAAAACATACACATTTTCAGTGTACATTCTAGAAATGTACATCAAAACATACACATCTTCATTGTATATACAAGAAATGTGCATCAAAACATACACATTTTCATTGTATATACAAGAAATGTACATCAAAACATACACATTTTCAGTGTACATTTAAGAAATGTACATCAAGACATACACATTTTCATTGTACATTCAAGAAATGTACATCAAAACATACACATTTCCATTGTACACTCAAGAAATGTACATCAAAACATACACATTTTCAGTGTACATTTAAGAAATGTATATCAAAACATACACATTTTCATTGTACATTCAAGAAATGTACATCAAAACATACACATTTTCATTGTACATTCAAGAAATATACATCAAAACACACACATTTTCAGTGTACATTCAAGAAATGTATATCAAAACATACACATTTTCAGTGTACATTCAAGAAATGTACATCAAAACATACAAATTTTCATTGTATATACAAGAAATTTACATCAAAACATACACATTTTCATTGTATATACAAGAAATGTACATCAAAACATACACATTTTCAGTGTACATTAAAGAAATGTACATCAAAACCTACACATTTTCAGTGTACATTCAAGAAATTTACATCAAAACATACACATTTTCATTGTATATACAAGAAATGTACATCAAAACATAAACATTTTCATTGTACATTCAAGGAATGTACATCAAAGCATACACATTTTCATTGTACATTCAAAGAAATGTACATCAAAAAAACACACACATTTTCAGTGTACATTCAAGAAATGTATATCAAAACATACACATTTTCAGTGTACATTCAAAGAAATGTACATCAAAACACACACATTTTCAGTGTACATTCAAGAAATGTATATCAAAACATACACATTTTCAGATTACATTCAAGAAATGTACATCAAAATATACACATTTTCATTGTACATTCAAGAAATGTACATCAAAACATACACATTTTCATTGTAAATTCAAGAAATGTACATCAAAACATACACATTTTCATTGTACATTCAAGGAATGTACATCAAAACATACACATTTTCATTGTACATTCAAAGAAATGTACATCAAAACACACACATTTTCAGTGTACATTCAAGAAATGTATATCAAAACATACACATTTTCAGTGTACATTCAAGAAATGTACATCAAAACATACAAATTTTCATTGTATATACAAGAAATGTACATCAAAAGATACACATTTTCATTGTACATTAAAGAAATGTAGATCAAAACCTACACATTTTCAGTGTACATTCAAGAAATGTACATCAAAACATACACATTTTCATTGTACACTCAAGAAATGTACATCAAAACATACACATTTTCAGTGTACATTCAAGAAATGTACATCAAAACCCACAAATTTTCATTGTATATACAGGAAATGTACATCAAAACATACATATTTTCATTGTACATTAAAGAAATGTACATCAAAACATACACATTTTCATTGTACCCTCAAGAAATGTACATCAAAACATACACATTTTCATTGTACATTCAAGAAATGTATATGAAAACATACACATTTTCATTGTACATTCAAGAAATGTACATCAAAACATACACATTTTCATTGTACATTAAAGAAATGTACATCAAAACATACACATTTTCATTGTACATTCAAGGAATGTACATCAAAACATACACATTTTCATTGTACATTCAAGAAATGTACATCAAAACACACACATTTTCATTGTACACTCAAGAATTGAACATCAAAACATACACATTTTGAGTGTACATTCAAGAGATATACATCAAAACATGCACATTTTCATTGTATATACCAGAAATGTACAACAAAACATACACATTTCATTGTATATACAAGAAATATATATCAAAACATACACATTTTCAGTGTACATTCAAGAAATGTACATCAAAACATACACATTTTCAGTGTACATTCAAGAAATGTACATCAAAACATACAAATTTTCATTGTATATACAAGAAATGTACATCAACACATACACATTTTCATTGTATATACAGGAAATGTACATCAAAACATACACATTTTCATTGTATATACAAGAAATGTACATCAAAACATACACATTTTCAGTGTACATTCAAGAAATGTACATTAAGACATACACATTTTCATTGTACATTCAAGAAATGTACATCAAAACATACACATTTTCATTGTACACTCAAGAAATGTACATCAAAACATACACATCTTCATTGTACACTAAAGAAATGTACATCAAAACATACACATTTTGACTGCACATTCTAGAAATATACATCAAAACATACACATTGTCATTGCATATACCAGAAATGCACATCAAAACATACACATTTTCATTGTACATTCAAGAACTGTACATCAAAACATACACATTTTCAGTGTACATTCTAGAAATGTACATCAAAACATTCACATTTTCAGTGTACATTCAAGAAATGTACATCAAAACATACACATTTTCATTGTATATACAAGAAATGTACATCAAAACATACACATTTTCATTGTATATACAAGAAATGTACATCAAAACATACACATTTTCAGTGTACATTTAAGAAATGTACATCAAGACATACACATTTTCATTGTACATTCAAGAAATGTACATCAAAACATACACATTTTCATTGTACACTCAACAAATGTACATCAAAACATACACATTTTCAGTGTACATTCAAGAAATGTATATCAAAACATACACATTTTCATTGTACATTCAAGAAATGTATATCAAAACACACACATTTACAGTGTACATTCAAGAAATGTATATCAAAACATACACATTTTCAGTGTACATTCAAGAAATGTACATCAAAACATACAAATTTTCATTGTATATACAAGAAATTTACATCAAAACATACAAATTTTCATTGTATATACAAGAAATGTACATCAAAACATACACATTTTCATTGTATATACAAGAAATGAACATCAAAACAGACACATTTTCAGTGTACATTAAAGAAATGTACATCAAAACCTACACATTGTCAGTGTACATTCAAGAAATTTACATCACAACATACACATTTTCATTGTATATACAAGAAATGTACATCAAAACATACCCATTTTCATTGTATATACAAGAAATGTACATCAAGACATACACATTTTCATTGTACATTAAAGAAATGTACACCAAAACCTACACATTTTCAGTGTACATTCAAGAAATGTACATCAAAACATACAGATTTTCATTGTACACTCAAAAAATGTACATCAAAACATACACATTTTCAGTGTACATTCAAAAAATGTACATCAAAACATACACATTTTCATTGTATATACCAGAAATGTACATCAAAACATACACATTTTCATTGTATATACAAGAAATATACATCAAAACATACACATTTTCAGTGTACATTCAAGAAACGTACATCAAAACATATACATTTTCATTGTATAAACAAGAAATGGACATCAAAACATACACATTTTCAGTGTACATTCCAGAACTGTACATGAAAACATATACATCTTCATTGTACATTCAAGAGATGTACATCAAAACACACACATTTTCAGTGTACATTCAAGAAATGTATATCAAAACATACACATTTTCAGTGTACATTCAAGAAATGTACATCAAAACATACAAATTTTCATTGTATATACAAGAAATGTACATCAAAACATACACATCTTCATTGTACATTCAAGAAATGTACATCAAAACCTACACATTTTCAGTGTACATTCAAGAAATGTACATCAAAACATACACATTTTCATTGTATATACCAGAAATGTACATCAAAACATACACATCTTCATTGTACATTCAAGAAATGTACATCAAAACATACAAATTTTCAGTGTACATTCAAGAAATGTACATCAAAACATATACATTTTCATTGTACATTCAAGAAATGTACATCAAAACATACACATTTTCATTGTATATACCAGAAATGTACATCAAAACATACACATTTTCATTGTATATTCAAGAAATGTACATCAAAACATACACATTTTCAGTGTACATTCAAGAAATGTACATCAAAACATATACATTTTCATTGTACATTCAAGAAATGTACATCAAAACATATACATTTTCATTGTACATTCAAGAAATGTACATCAAAACATACACATTTTCAGTGTACATTCAAGAAATGTACATCAAAACATATACATTTTCATTGTACATTCAAGAAATGTACATCAAAACATACACATTTTCATTGTATATACCAGAAATGTACATCAAAACATACACATTTTCATTGTACATTCAAGAAATGTACATCAAAACATATACATTTTCATTGTACATTCAAGAAATGTACATCAAAACATACACATTTTCATTGTATATACCAGAAATGTACATCAAAACATACACATTTTCATTGTACATTCAAGAAATGTACATCAAAACATATACATTTTCATTGTACATTCAAGAAATGTACATCAAAACATACACATTTTCATTGTATATTCAAGAAATGTACATCAAAACATACACATTTTCATTGTATATACCAGAAATGTACATCAAAACATACACATTTTCATTGTACATTCAAGAAATGTACATCAAAACATACACATTTTCAGTGTACATTCAAGAAATGTACATCAAAACATATACATTTTCATTGTACATTCAAGAAATGTACATCAAAACATATACATTTTCATTGTATATACCAGAAATGTACATCAAAACATACACATTTTCATTGTATATTCAAGAAATGTACATCAAAACATACACATTTTCATTGTATATTCAAGAAATGTACATCAAAACATACACATTTTCAGTGTACATTCAAGAAATGTACATCAAAACATACACATTTTCATTGTATATACCAGAAATGTACATCAAAACATACACATTTTCATTGTATATTCAAGAAATGTACATCAAAACATACACATTTTCATTGTACACTCAAAAAATGTACATCAAAACATACACATTTTCAGTGTACATTCAAGAAATGTACATCAAAACATGCACATTTTCATTGTATATACCAGAAATGTACATCAAAACATACACATTTTCATTGTATATTCAAGAAATGTACATCAAAACATACACATTTTCATTGTATATACAAGAAATGTACATCAAGACATACACATTTTCATTGTACACTGAAGAAATGTACATCAAAATATACACATTTTCATTGTACACTCAAGAAATGTACATCAAAACATACACATTTTCAGTGTACATTCAAGAAATGTATATCAAAACATACACATTTTCATTGTACATTCCAGAAATGTACATCAAAACATACACATTTTCAGTGTACATTCAAGAAATGTATATCAAAGAATACACATTTTCAGTGTACATTCAAGAAATGTACATCAAAGCAAACACATTTTCATTGTACACTAAAGAAATGTACATCAAAACATACACATTTTCATTGTACACTCAAGAAATGTACATCAAAACATACACATTTTCAGTGTACATTCAAGAAATGTATATCAAAACATACACATTTTCATTGTACATTGCAGAAATGTACATCAAAACATACACATTTTCATTGTATATACAAGAAATGTACATCAAAACATACACATTTTCATTGTATAGACAAGAAATGTACATCAAAACATACACATTTTCAGTGTACATTTAAGAAATGTACATCAAGACATACACATTTTCATTGTACATTCAAGAAATGTACATCAAAACATACACATTTTCATTGTACACTCAAGAAATGTACATCAAAAAATACACATTTTCAGTGTACATTCAAGAAATGTATATCAAAACATACACATTTTCATTGTACATTCAAGAAATGTACATCAAAACATACACATTTTCATTGTACATTCAAGAAATATACATCAAAACACACACATTTTCAGTGTACATTCAAGAAATGTATATCAAAACATACACATTTTCAGTGTACATTCAAGAAATGTACATCAAAACATACAAATTTTCATTGTATATACAAGAAATTTACATCAAAACATACACATTTTCATTGTATATACAAGAAATGTACATCAAAACATACACATTTTCATTGTACATTAAAGAAATGTACATCAAAACCTACACATTTTCAGTGTACATTCAAGAAATGTACATCAAAACATACAAATTTTCATTGTATATACAAGAAATGTACATCAAAACATACACATTTTCATTGTATATACAAGAAATGTACATCAAAACATACACATTTTCAGTGTACATTAAAGAAATGTACATCAAAACCTACACATTTTCAGTGTACATTCAAGAAATTTACATCAAAACATACACATTTTCATTGTACATTCAAGAAATGTATATGAAAACATACACATTTTCATTGTACATTCAAGAAATGTACATCAAAACATACACATTTTCATTGTACATTAAAGAAATGTACATCAAAACATACACATTTTCATTGTACATTCAAGGAATGTACATCAAAACATACACATTTTCATTGTACATTCAAGAAATGTACATCAAAACACACACATTTTCATTGTACACTCAAGAATTGAACATCAAAACATACACATTTTGAGTGTACATTCAAGAGATATACATCAAAACATGCACATTTTCATTGTATATACCAGAAATGTACAACAAAACATACACATTTCATTGTATATACAAGAAATATATATCAAAACATACACATTTTCAGTGTACATTCAAGAAATGTACATCAAAACATACACATTTTCAGTGTACATTCAAGAAATGTACATCAAAACCTACAAATTTTCATTGTATATACAAGAAATGTACATCAACACATACACATTTTCATTGTATATACAGGAAATGTACATCAAAACATACACATTTTCATTGTATATACAAGAAATGTACATCAAAACATACACATTTTCAGTGTACATTCAAGAAATGTACATTAAGACATACACATTTTCATTGTACATTCAAGAAATGTACATCAAAACATACACATTTTCATTGTACACTCAAGAAATGTACATCAAAACATACACATTTTCAGTCTACATTCAAGAAATGTATATCAAAACATACACATTTTCATTGTACATTGCAGAAATGTACATCAAAACATACACATTTTCAGTGTACATTCAAGAAATGTATATCAAAAAATACACATTTTCAGTGTACATTCAAGAAATGTACATCAAAGCAAACACATTTTCATTGTACACTAAAGAAATGTACATCAAAACATACACATTTTCATTGTACATTCAAGAAATGCACATCAAAACATACACATTTTCATTGTACATTCAAGAAGTATACATCAAAACATACACATTTTCATTGTACATTCAAGAAATGTACATCAAAACATACACATTCTCATTGTACATTCAAGAAATGTACATCAAAACATACACATTTTCATTGTACACTCAAGAAATGTACATCAAAACATACACATTTTCATTGTACACTCAAGAAATGTACATCAAAACAGACACATTTTCATTGTACATTCAAGAAATGTATATCAAAACATACACACTTTCATTGTACATTCAAGAAATGTACATCAAAGCATACACATTTTCATTGTACATTCAAGAAATGTACATCAAAACATACACATTTTCATTGTACATTCAAGGAATGTACATTAAAACATACACATTTTCATTGTATATACAAGAAATGTACATCAAAACATACACATTTTCATTGTATATACAAGAAATGTACATCAAAACATACACGTTTTCAGTGTACATTCAAGAAATGTACATCTAGACATACACATTTTCATTGTACATTCAAGAAATGTACATCAAAACATACACATTTTCATTGTACACTCAAGAAATGTACATCAAAACATACACATTTTTACTGTACATTCAAGAAATGTATATCAAAACATACACATTTTCATTGTACATTCCAGAAATGTACATCAAAACATATACATTTCAGTGTACATTCAAGAAATGTATATCAAAAAATACACATTTTCAGTGTACATTCAAGAAATGTACATCAAAGCAAACACATTTTCATTGTACACTAAAGAAATGTACATCAAAACATACACATTTTCATTGTACACTCAAGAAATGTATATCAAAACATACACATTCTCATTGTACATTCAAGAAATGTACATCAAAACATACACATTTTCATTGTACATTCAAGAACTGTACATCAAAACATACACATTTTCAGTGTACATTCAAGAAATGTACATCAAAACATACACATTTTCATTGTACATTCAAGGAATGTACCTCAAAACATACACATTTTCAGTGTACATTCAAGAAATGTACATCAAAACACACACATTTTCATTGTATATACAAGAAATGTACATCAAAACATACACATTTTCATTGTATATACAAGAAATGTACATCAAAACATACACATTTTCAGTGTACATTCAAGAAATGTACATCAAGACATACACATTTTCATTGTACATTCAAGAAATGTACATCAAAACATACACATTTTCATTGTACACTCAAGAAATGTACATCAAAACATACACATTTTCAGTGTACATTCAAGAAATGTATATCAAAACATACACATTTTCATTGTACATTCAAGAAATGTACATCAAAACATACACATTTTCGTTGTACACTAAAGAAATGTACATCAAAACATACACATTTTCATTGTACATTCAAGAAATGTACATCAAAACATAAACATTTTCATTGTACATTCAAGGAATGTACATCAAAACATACACATTTTCATTGTACATTCAAGAGATGTACATCAAAACACACACATTTTCAGTGTACATTTAAGAAATGTATATCAAAACATACACATTTTCAGTGTACATTCAAGAAATGTACATCAAAACATACAAACCTTCATTGTATATACAAGAAATGTACATCAAAACATACACATTTTCATTGTACATTAAAGAAATGTACATCAAAACATACACATTTTCAGTGTACATTCAAGAAATGTACATCAAAACATACACATTTTCATTGTACATTGCAGAAATGTACATCAAAACATACACATTTTCATTGTATATACAAGAAATGTACATCAAAACATACACATTTTCATTGTATAGACAAGAAATATACATCAAAACATACACATTTTCAGTGTACATTTAAGAAATGTACATCAAGACATACACATTTTCATTGTACATTCAAGAAATGTACATCAAAACATACACATTTTCATTGTACACTCAAGAAATGTACATCAAAAAATACACATTTTCAGTGTACATTCAAGAAATGTATATCAAAACATACACATTTTCATTGTACATTCAAGAAATGTACATCAAAACATACACATTTTCATTGTACATTCAAGAAATATACATCAAAACACACACATTTTCAGTGTACATTCAAGAAATGTATATCAAAACATACACATTTTCAGTGTACATTCAAGAAATGTACATCAAAACATATAAATTTTCATTGTATATACAAGAAATTTACATCAAAACATACACATTTTCATTGTATATACAAGAAATGTACATCAAAACATACACATTTTCATTGTACATTAAAGAAATGTACATCAAAACCTACACATTTTCAGTGTACATTCAAGAAATGTACATCAAAACATACAAATTTTCATTGTATATACAAGAAATGTACATCAAAACATACACATTTTCATTGTATGTACAAGAAATGTACATCAAAACATACACATTTTCAGTGTACATTAAAGAAATGTACATCAAAACCTACTCATTTTCAGTGTACATTCAAGAAATTTACATCAAAACATACACATTTTCATTGTATATACAAGAAATGTACATCAAAACATACACATTTTCATTGTATATACAAGAAATGTACATCAAAACATACACATTTTCATTGTACATTAAAGAAATGTACATCAAAACCTACACATTTTCAGTGTACATTCAAGAAATGTACATCAAAACATACAAATTTTCATTGTACACTCAAAAAATGTACATCAAAACATACACATTTTCAGTGTACATTCAAAAAATGTACATCAAAACATACACATTTTCATTGTATATACCAGAAATGTACATCAAAACATACACATTTTCATTGTATATACAAGAAATGTACATCAGAACCTACACATTTTCAGTGTACATTCAAGAAATGTACATCAAAACATACACATTTTCATTGTACACTCAAGAAATGTACATCAAAACATACACATATTCAGTGTACATTCAAGAAATGTACATCAAAACATACACATTTTCATTGTATATACCAGAAATGTACATCAAAACATACACATTTCATTGTATATACAAGAAATGTACATCAAAACATACACATTTTCAGTGTACATTCAAGAAATGTACATCAAAACATATACATTTTCATTGTATATACAAGAAATGTACATCAAAACATACACATTTTCAGTGTACATTCAAAAAATGTACATCAAAACATACACATTTTCATTGTATATACCAGAAATGTACATCAAAACATACACATTTTCATTGTATATACAAGAAATATACATCAAAACATACACATTTTCAGTGTACATTCAAGAAACGTACATCAAAACATATACATTTTCATTGTATATACAAGAAATGGACATCAAAACATACACATTTTCAGTGTACATTCAAGAAATGTACATGAAAACATATACATCTTCATTGTACATTCAAGAGATGTACATCAAAACACACACATTTTCAGTGTACATTCAAGAAATGTATATCAAAACATACACATTTTCAGTGTACATTCAAGAAATGTACATCAAAACATACAAATTTTCATTGTATTTACAAGAAATGTACATCAAAACATACACATCTTCATTGTACATTAAAGAAATGTACATCAAAACCTACATATTTTCAGTGTACATTCAAGAAATGTACATCAAAACATACACATTTTCATTGTACACTCAAGAAATGTACATCAAAACATACACATTTTCAGTGTACATTCAAGAAATGTACATCAAAACATACACATTTTCATTGTATATACCAGAAATGTACATCAAAACATACACATTTTCATTGTATATACAAGAAATGTACATCAAAACATACACATTTTCATTGTATATACAAGAAATGTACATCAAGACATACACATTTTCATTGTACATTCAAGAAATGTACATCAAAACATACACATTTTCAGTGTACATTCAAGAAATGTATATCAAAACATACACATTTTCATTGTACATTCCAGAAATGTACATCAAAACATACACATTTTCAGTGTACATTCAAGAAATGTATATCAAAGAATACACATTTTCAGTGTACATTCAAGAAATGTACATCAAAGCAAACACATTTTCATTGTACACTAAAGAAATGTACATCAAAACATACACATTTTCATTGTACACTCAAGAAATGTACATCAAAACATACACATTTTCAGTCTACATTCAAGAAATGTATATCAAAACATACACATTTTCATTGTACATTGCAGAAATGTACATCAAAACATACACATTTTCAGTGTACATTCAAGAAATGTATATCAAAAAATACACATTTTCAGTGTACATTCAAGAAATGTACATCAAAGCAAACACATTTTCATTGTACACTAAAGAAATGTACATCAAAACATACACATTTTCATTGTACATTCAAGAAATGCACATCAAAACATACACATTTTCATTGTACATTCAAGAAATATACATCAAAACATACACATTTTCATTGTACATTCAAGAAATGTACATCAAAACATACACATTCTCATTGTACATTCAAGAAATGTACATCAAAACATACACATTTTCATTGTACACTCAAGAAATGTACATCAAAACATACACATTTTCATTGTACACTCAAGAAATGTACATCAAAACAGACACATTTTCATTGTACATTCAAGAAATGTATATCAAAACATACACATTTTCATTGTACATTCAAGAAATGTACATCAAAGCATACACATTTTCATTGTACATTCAAGAAATGTACATCAAAACATACACATTTTCATTGTACATTCAAGGAATGTACATTAAAACATACACATTTGCATTGTATATACAAGAAATGTACATCAAAACATACACATTTTCATTGTATATACAAGAAATGTACATCAAAACATACACATTTTCAGTGTACATTCAAGAAATGTACATCTAGACATACACATTTTCATTGTACATTCAAGAAATGTACATCAAAACATACACATTTTCATTGTACACTCAAGAAATGTACATCAAAACATACACATTTTTACTGTACATTCAAGAAATGTATATCAAAACATACACATTTTCATTGTACATTCCAGAAATGTACATCAAAACATACACATTTCAGTGTACATTCAAGAAATGTATATCAAAAAATACACATTTTCAGTGTACATTCAAGAAATGTACATCAAAGCAAACACATTTTCATTGTACACTAAAGAAATGTACATCAAAACATACACATTTTCATTGTACACTCAAGAAATGTATATCAAAACATACACATTCTCATTGTACATTCAAGAAATGTACATCAAAACATACACATTTTCATTGTACATTCAAGAACTGTACATCAAAACATACACATTTTCAGTGTACATTCAAGAAATGTACATCAAAACATACACATTTTCATTGTACATTCAAGGAATGTACCTCAAAACATACACATTTTCAGTGTACATTCAAGAAATGTACATCAAAACACACACATTTTCATTATATATACAAGAAATGTACATCAAAACATACACATTTTCATTGTATATACAAGAAAGGTACATCAAAACATACACATTTTGAGTGTACATTCAAGAAATGTACATCAAGACATACACATTTTCATTGTACATTCAAGAAATGTACATCAAAACATACACATTTTCATTGTACACTCAAGAAATGTACATCAAAACATACACATTTTCAGTGTACATTCAAGAAATGTATATCAAAACATACACATTTTCGTTGTACATTCAAGAAATGTACATCAAAACATACACATTTTCGTTGTACACTAAAGAAATGTACATCAAAACATACACATTTTCATTGTACATTCAAGAAATGTACATCAAAACATAAACATTTTCATTGTACATTCAAGGAATGTACATCAAAACATACACATTTTCATTGTACATTCAAGAGATGTACATCAAAACACACACATTTTCAGTGTACATTTAAGAAATGTATATCAAAACATACACATTTTCAGTGTACATTCAAGAAATGTACATCAAAACATACAAACTTTCATTGTATATACAAGAAATGTACATCAAAACATACACATTTTCATTGTACATTAAAGAAATGTACATCAAAACATACACATTTTCAGTGTACATTCAAGAAATGTACATCAAAACATACACATTTTCATTGTATATACCAGAAATGTACATCAAAACATACACATTTTCATTGTATATACAAGAAATGTACATCAAAACATACACATTTTCATTGTATATACAAGAAATGTACATCAAGACATACACATTTTCATTGTACATTCAAGAAATGTACATCAAAACATACACATTTTCATTGTACACTCAAGAAATGTACATCAAAACATACACATTTTCAGTGTACATTCAAGAAATGTATATCAAAACATACACATTTTCATTGTACATTCCAGAAATGGACATCAAAACATACACATTTTCAGTGTACATTCAAGAAATGTACATGAAAACATATACATCTTCATTGTACATCAAGAGATGTACATCAAAACACACACATTTTCAGTGTACATTCAAGAAATGTATATCAAAACATACACATTTTCAGTGTACATTCAAGAAATGTACATCAAAACATACAAATTTTCATTGTATTTACAAGAAATGTACATCAAAACATACACATCTTCATTGTACATTAAAGAAATGTACATGAAAACCTACACATTTTCAGTGTACATTCAAGATATGTACATCAAAACATACACATTTTCATTGTACACTCAAGAAATGTACATCAAAACATACACATTTTCAGTGTACATTCAAGAAATGTACATCAAAATATACACATTTTCATTGTATATACCAGAAATGTACATCAAAACATACACATTTTCATTGTATATACAAGAAATGTACATCAAAACATACACATTTTCATTGTATATACAAGAAATGTACATCAAGACATACACATTTTCATTGTACATTCAAGAAATGTACATCAAAACATACACATTTTCATTGTACATTCCAGAAATGTACATCAAAACATACACATTTTCAGTGTACATTCAAGAAATGTATATCAAAGAATACACATTTTCAGTGTACATTCAAGAAATGTACATCAAAACATACACATTTTCATTGTACATTCAAGAAATGTACATCAAAACATACACATTTTCATTGTACATTCAAGAAATGTACATCAAAACATACACATTTTCATTGTACATTCAAGAAATGTACATCAAAACATACACATTTTCATTGTACATTCAAGGAATGTACATTAAAACATACACATTTTCAGTGTACATTCCAGAAATGTACATCAAAACATACACATTTTCAGTGTACATTCAAGAAATGTATATCAAAAAATACACATTTTCAGTGTACATTCAAGAAATGTACATCAAAGCAAACACATTTTCATTGTACACTAAAGAAATGTACATCAAAACATACACATTTTCATTGTACACTCAAGAAATGTACATCAAAACATACACATCTTCAATGTACATTCAAGAAATGTATATCAAAACATACACATTTTCATTGTACATTCCAGAAATGTACATCAAAACATACACATTTTCAGTGTACATTCAAGAAATGTATATCAAAAAATACACATTTTCAGTGTACATTCAAGAAATGTACATCAAAGCAAACACATTTTCATTGTACACTCAAGAAATGTACATCAAAACATACACATTTTCATTGTACACTCAAGAAATGTACATCAAAACATACACATTTTCAGTGTACATTCAAGAAATGTATATCAAAACATACACATTTTCATTCTACATTCCAGAAATGGACATCAAAACATACACATTTTCAGTGTACATTCAAGAAATGTACATGAAAACATATACATCTTCATTGTACATCAAGAGATGTACATCAAAACACACACATTTTCAGTGTACATTCAAGAAATGTATATCAAAACATACACATTTTCAGTGTACATTCAAGAAATGTACATCAAAACATACAAATTTTCATTGTATTTACAAGAAATGTACATCAAAACATACACATCTTCATTGTACATTAAAGAAATGTACATCAAAACCTACACATTTTCAGTGTACATTCAAGATATGTACATCAAAACATACACATTTTCATTGTACACTCAAGAAATGTACATCAAAACATACACATTTTCATTGTACATTCAAGAGATGTACATCAAAACACACACATTTTCAGTGTACATTCAAGAAATGTATATCAAAACATACACATTTTCAGTGTACATTCAAGAAATGTACATCAAAACATACAAATTTTCATTGTATATACAAGAAATGTACATCAAAACATACACATTTTCATTGTACATTAAAGAAATGTACATCAAAACCTACACATTTTCAGTGTACATTCAAGAAATGTACATCAAAACATACACATTTTCATTGTACACTCAAGAAATGTACATCAAAACATACACATTTTCAGTGTACATTCAAGAAATGTACATCAAAACATACACATTTTCATTGTATATACCAGAAATGTACATCAAAACATACACATTTTCATTGTATATACAAGAAATGTACATCAAAACATACACATTTTCATTGTATATACAAGAAATGTACATCAAGACATACACATTTTCATTGTACATTCAAGAAATGTACATCAAAGCAAACACATTTTCATTGCACACTAAAGAAATGTACATCAAAACATACACATTTTCATTGTACACTCAAGAAATGTATATCAAAACATACACATTTTCATTGTACATTCCAGAAATGTACATCAAAACATACACATTTTCAGTGTACATTCAAGGAATGTACATCAAAAGATACACATTTTCATTGTACATTCAAGAAATGCACATCAAAACATACACATTTTCATTGTACATTCAAGAAATATACATCAAAACATACACATTTTCATTGTACATTCAAGAAATGTACATCAAAACATACACATTCTCATTATACATTCAAGAAATGTACATCAAAACATACACATTTTCATTGTACACTCAAGAAATGTACATCAAAACATACACATTTTCATTGTACACTCAAGAAATGTACATCAAAACATACACATTTTCATTGTACATTCAAGAAATGTATATCAAAACATACACATTTTCATTGTACATTCAAGAAATGTACATCAAAACATACACATTTTCATTGTACATTCAAGAAATGTACATCAAAACATACACATTTTCATTGTACATTCAAGGAATGTACATCAAAACATACACATTTTCAGTGTACATTCAAGAAATGTACATCAAAACATACACATTTTCATTGTATATAAAAGAAATGTACATCAAAACATACACATTTGCATTGTACATACAAGAAATGTACATCAAAACATACACATTTTCAGTGTACATTCAAGAAATGAACATCAAGACATACACATTTTCATTGTACATTCAAGAAATGTACATCAAAACATACACATTTTCATTGTACACTCAAGAAATGTACATCAAAACATACACATTTTCAGTGTACATTCAAGAAATGTATATCAAAACATACACATTTTCATTGTACATTCCAGAAATGTACATCAAAACATACACATTTTCAGTGTACATTCAAGAAATGTATATCAAAACATACACATTTTCAGTGTACATTCAAGGAATGTACATCAAAACATACAAATTTTCATTGTATATACAAGAAATTTACATCAAAACATACACATTTTCATTGTATATAAAGGAAATGTACATCAAAACATACACATTTTCATTGTATATACAAGAAATGTACATCAAAACATACACATTTTCATTGTACATTAAAGAAATGTACATCAAAACCTACACATTTTCAGTGTACATTCAAGAAATGTACATCAAAACATACAAATTTTCATTGTATATACAAGAAATGTACTTCAAAACATACACATTTTCATTGTATATACAAGAAATGTACATCAAAACATACACATTTTCAGTGTACATTAAAGAAATGTACATCAAAACCTACACATTTTCAGTGTACATTGAAGAAATTTACATCAAAACATACACATTTTCATTGTATATACAAGAAATGTACATCAAAACATACACATTTTCATTGTATATACAAGAAATGTACATCAAAACATACACATTTTCATTGTACATTAAAGAAATGTACATCAAAACCTACACATTTTCAGTGTACATTCAAGAAATGTACATCGAAACATACAAATTTTCATTGTACACTCAAAAAATGTACATCAAAACATACACATTTTCAGTGTACATTCAAAAAATGTACATCAAAACATACACATTTTCATTGTACATTCAAGAGATGTACATCAAAACACACACATTTTCAGTGTACATTCAAGAAATGTATATCAAAACATACACATTTTCAGTGTACATTCAAGAAATGTACATCAAAACCTACAAATTTTCATTGTGTATACAAGAAATGTACATCAAAACATACACATTTTCATTGTACATTAAAGAAATGTACATCAAAACCTACACATTTTCAGTGTACATTCAAGAAATGTACATCAAAACATACACATTTTCATTGTACATTCAAGAAATGTATATCAAGACATACACATTCTCATTGTACATTCAAGAAATGGACATCAAAACATACACATTTTCATTGTACATTCAAGAACTGTACATCAAAACATACACATTTTCAGTGTACATTCAAGAAATGTACATCAAAACATACACATTTTCATTGTACATTCAAGGAATGTACCTCAAAACATACACATTTTCAGTGTACATTCAAGAAATGTACATCAAAACATACACATTTTCATTGTATATACAAGAAATGTACATCAAAACATACACATTTTCATTGTATATACAAGAAATGTACATCAAAACATACACATTTTCAGTGTACATTCAAGAAATGTACATCAAGACATACACATTTTCATTGTACATTCAAGAAATGTACATCAAAACATACACATTTTCATTGTACACTCAGGAAATGTACATCAAAGCAAACACATTTTCATTGTACACTAAAGAAATGTACATCAAAACATACACATTTTCATTGTACACTCAAGAAATGTACATCAAAACATACACATTTTCATTGTATATACAAGAAATGTACATCAAAACATACACATTTTCATTGTATATACAAGAAATGTACATCAAAACATACACATTTTCAGTGTACATTCAAGAAATGTACATCAAGACATACACATTTTCATTGTACATTCAAGAAATGTACATCAAAAAATACACATTTTCAGTGTACATTCAAGAAATGTACATCAAAGCAAACACATTTTCATTGTACATTCAAGAAATGTACATCAAAACATACACATTTTCGTTGTACACTAAAGAAATGTACATCAAAACATACACATTTTCATTGTACATTCAAGAAATGTACATCAAAACATAAACATTTTCATTGTACATTCAAGGAATGTACATCAAAACATACACATTTTCATTGTACATTCAAGAGATGTACATCAAAACACACACATTTTCAGTGTACATTCAAGAAATGTACATCAAAACATACAAACTTTCATTGTATATACAAGAAATGTACATCAAAACATACACATGTTCATTGTACATTAAAGAAATGTACATCAAAACATACACATTTTCAGTGTACATTCAAGAAATGTACATCAAAACATACACATTTTCATTGTATATACCAGAAATGTACATCAAAACATACACATTTTCATTGTATATACAAGAAATGTACATCAAAACATACACATTTTCATTGTATATACAAGAAATGTACATCAAGACATACACATTTTCATTGTACATTCAAGAAATGTACATCAAAACATACACATTTTCATTGTACACTCAAGAAATGTACATCAAAACATACACATTTTCAGTGTACATTCAAGAAATGTACATGAAAACATATACATCTTCATTGTACATCAAGAGATGTACATCAAAACACACACATTTTCAGTGTACATTCAAGAAATGTATATCAAAACATACACATTTTCAGTGTACATTCAAGAAATGTACATCAAAACATACAAATTTTCATTGTATTTACAAGAAATGTACATCAAAACATACACATCTTCATTGTACATTAAAGAAATGTACATCAAAACCTACACATTTTCAGTGTACATTCAAGATATGTACATCAAAACATACACATTTTCATTGTACACTCAAGAAATGTACATCAAAACATACACATTTTCAGTGTACATTCAAGAAATGTACATCAAAACATACACATTTTCATTGTATATACCAGAAATGTACATCAAAACTTACACATTTTCATTGTATATACAAGAAATGTACATCAAAACATACACATTTTCATTGTATATACCAGAAATGTACATCAAGACATACACATTTTCATTGTACATTCAAGAAATGTACATCAAAACATACACATTTTCATTGTACACTCAAGAAATGTACATCAAAACATACACATTTTCAGTGTACTTTCAAGAAATGTATATCAAAACATACACATTTTCATTGTACATTCCAGAAATGTACATCAAAACATACACATTTTCAGTGTACATTCAAGAAATGTATATCAAAGAATACACATTTTCAGTGTACATTCAAGAAATGTACATCAAAACATACACATTTTCATTGTACATTCAAGAAATGTACATCAAAACATACACATTTTCATTGTACATTCAAGAAATGTACATCAAAGCATACACATTTTCATTGTACATTCAAGAAATGTACATCAAAACATACACATTATCATTGTACATTCAAGGAATGTACATTAAAACATACACATTTTCAGTTTACATTCCAGAAATGTACATCAAAACATACACATTTTCAGTGTACATTCAAGAACTGTATATCAAAAAATACACATTTTCAGTGTACATTCAAGAAATGTACATCAAAGCAAACACATTTTCATTGTACACTAAAGAAATGTACATCAAAACATACACATTTTCATTGTACACTCAAGAAATGTACATCAAAACATACACATCTTCAATGTACATTCAAGAAATGTATATCAAAACATACACATTTTCATTGTACATTCCAGAAATGTACATCAAAACATACACATTTTCAGTGTACATTCAAGAAATGTATATCAAAAAATACACATTTTCAGTGTACATTCAAGAAATGTACATCAAAGCAAACACATTTTCATTGTACACTAAAGAAATGTACATCAAAACATACACATTTTCATTGTACATTCAAGAAATGCACATCAAAACATACACATTTTCATTGTACATTCAAGAAATATACATCAAAACATACACATTTTCATTGTACATTCAAGAAATGTATATCAAAACATACACATTCTCATTGTACATTCAAGAAATGTACATCAAAACATACACATTTTCATTGTACATTCAAGAACTGTACATCAAAACATACACATTTTCTGTGTACATTCAAGAAATGTACATCAACACATACACATTTTCATTGTACATTCAAGGAATGTACATCAAAACATACACATTTTCATTGTATATACAAGAAATGTACATCAAAACATACACATTTTCAGTGTACATTAAAGAAATGTACATCAAAACCTACACATTTTCAGTGTACATTCAAGAACTGTACATCAAAACATACACATTTTCAGTGTACATTCAAGAACTGTACATCAAAACATACACATTTTCAGTGTACATTCAAGAAATGTACAGCAAAACATACACATTTTCAGTGTACATTCAGGAAATGTATATCAAAACATACACATTTTCATTGTACATTCCAGAAATGTACATCAAAACATACACATTTTCAGTGTACATTCAAGAAATGTATATCAAAAAATACACATTTTCAGTGTACATTCAAGAAATGTACATCAAAGCAAACACATTTTCATTGTACACTAAAGAAATGTATATCAAAACATACACATTTTCATTGTACATTCCAGAAATGTACATCAAAACATACACATTTTCAGTGTACATTCAAGAAATGTACATCAAAGCAAACACATTTTCATTGTACACTCAAGAAATGTACATCAAAACATACACATTTTCATTGTACACTCAAGAAATGTACATCAAAACATACACATTTTCATTGTACATTCAAGAAATGTATATCAAAACATACACATTTTCATTGTACATTCAAGAAATGTACATCAAAACATACACATTTTCATTGTACATTCAAGAAATGTACATCAAAACATACACATTTTCATTGTACATTCAAGGAATGTACATCAAAACATACACATTTTCAGTGTACATTCAAGATATGTACATCAAAACATACACATTTTCATTGTATATAAAAGAAATGTACATCACAACATACACATTTTCATTGTATATACAAGAAATGTACATCAAAACATACACATTTTCAGTGTACATTCAAGAAATGTACATCAAGACTTACACATTTTCATTGTACATTCAAGAAATGTACATCAAAACATACACATTTTCATTGTACACTCAAGAAATGTACATCAAAACATACACATTTTCAGTGTACATTCAAGAAATGTACATCAAAACATACACATTTTCAGTGTACATTCAAGAAATGTATATCAAAACATACACATTTTCAGTGTACATTCAAGGAATGTACATCAAAACATACAAATTTTCATTGTATATACAAGAAATTTACATCAAAACATACACATTTTCAATGTATATACAAGAAATGTACATCAAAACATACACATTTTCATTGTATATACAAGAAATGTACATCAAAACATACACATTTTCATTGTACATTAAAGAAATGTACATCAAAACCTACACATTTTCAGTGTACATTCAAGAAATGTACATCAAAACATCCAAATTTTCATTGTATATACAAGAAATGTACTTCAAAACATACACATTTTCATTGTATATACAAGAAATGTACATCAAAACATACACATTTTCAGTGTACATTAAAGAAATGTACATCAAAACCTACACATTTTCAGTGTACATTCAAGAAATTTACATCAAAACATACACATTTTCATTGTATATACAAGAAATGTACATCAAAACATACACATTTTCATTGTATATACAAGAAATGTATATCAAAACATACACATTTTCATTGTACATTAAAGAGATGTACATCAAAACCTACACATTTTCAGTGTACATTCAAGAAATGTACATCGAAACATACAAATTTTCATTGTACACTCAAAAAATGTACATCAAAACATACACATTTTCAGTGTACATTCAAAAAATGTACATCAAAACATACACATTTTCATTGTACACTCAAGAAATGTACATCAAAACATACACATTTTCATTGTACATTCAAGAGATGTACATCAAAACACACACATTTTCAATGTACATTCAAGAAATGTACATCAAAACATACACATTTTCAGTGTACATTCAAGAAATGTACATCCAAACATACAAATTTTCATTGTATATACAAGAAATGTACATCAAAACATACACATTTTCATTGTACATTAAAGAAAAGTACATCAAAACCTACACATTTTCAGTGTACATTCAAGAAATGTACATCAAAACATACACATTTTCATTGTACATTCAAGAAATGTATATCAAAACATACACATTCTCATTGTACATTCAAGAAATGGACATCAAAACATACACATTTTCATTGTACATTCAAGAACTGTACATCAAAACATACACATTTTCAGTGTACATTCAAGAAATGTACAGCAAAACATACACATTTTCAGTGTACATTCAAGAAATGTATATCAAAACATACACATTTTCATTGTACATTCCAGAAATGTACATCAAAACATACACATTTTCAGTGTACATTCAAGAAATGTATATCAAAAAATACACATTTTCAGTGTACATTCAAGAAATGTACATCAAAGCAAACACATTTTCATTGTACACTAAAGAAATGTACATCAAAACATACACATTTTCATTGTACACTCAAGAAATGTATATCAAAACATACACATTTTCATTGTACATTCCAGAAATGTACATCAAAACATACACATTTTCAGTGTACATTCAAGAAATGTATATCAAAAAATACACATTTTCAGTGTACATTCAAGAAATGTACATCAACGCAAACACATTTTCATTGTACACTAAAGAAATGTACATCAAAAGATACACATTTTCATTGTACACTCAAGAAATGTACATCAAAACATACACATTTTCATTGTACATTCAAGAAATGTACATCAAAACATACACATTTTCATTGTACATTCAAGAAATGTACATCAAAACATACACATTTTCATTGTACATTCAAGAAATGTACATCAAAACATACACATTTTCATTGTACATTTAAGGAATGTACATCAAAACATACACATTTTCAGTGTACATTCAAGAAATGTACATCAAAACATACACATTTTCATTGTATATAAAAGAAATGTACATCAAAACATACACATTTTCATTGTATATACAACAAATGTACATCAAAACATACACATTTTCAGTGTACATTCAAGAAATGTGCATCAAGACATACACATTTTCATTGTACATTCAAGAAATGTACATCAAAACATACACATTTTCATTGTACACTCAAGAAATGTACATCAAAACATACACATTTTCAGTGTATATTCAAGAAATGTATATCAAAACATACACATTTTCATTGTACATTCCAGAAATGTACATCAAAACATATACATTTTCAGTGTACATTCAAGAAATGTATATCAAAACATACACATTTTCAGTGTACATTCAAGGAATATACATCAAAACATACAAATTTTCATTGTATATACAAGAAATTTACATCAAAACATACACATTTTCATTGTATATACAAGAAATGTACATCAAAACATACACATTTTCATTGTACATTAAAGAAATGTACATCAAAACCTACACATTTTCAGTGTACATTCAAGAAATGTACATCAAAACATACAAATTTTCATTGTATATACAAGAAATGTACTTCAAAACATACACATTTTCATTGTATATACAAGAAATGTACATCAAAACATACACATTTTCAGTGTACATTAAAGAAATGTACATCAAAACCTACACATTTTCAGTGTACATTCAAGAAATTTACATCAAAACATACACATTTTCATTGTATATACAAGAAATGTGCATCAAAACATACACATTTTCATTGTATATACAAGAAATGTACATCAAAACATACACATTTTCATTGTACATTAAAGAAATGTACATCAAAACCTACACATTTTCAGTGTACATTCAAGAAATGTACATCAAAACATACACATTTTCATTGTACATTCAAGAGATGTACATCAAAACACACACATTTTCAGTGTACATTCAAGAAATGTATATCAAAACATACACATTTTCAGTGTACATTCAAGAAATGTACATCAAAACATACAAATTTTCATTGTATATACAAGAAATGTACATCAAAACATACACATTTTCATTGTACATTAAATAAATGTACATCAAAACCTACACATTTTCAGTGTACATTCAAGAAATGTACATCAAAACATACACATTTTCATTGTACATTCAAGAAATGTATATCAAAACATACACATTCTCATTGTACATTCAAGAAATGGACATCAAAACATACACATTTTCATTGTACATTCAAGAACTGTACATCAAAACATACACATTTTCAGTGTACATTCAAGAAATGTACATCAAAACATACACATTTTCATTGTACATTCAAGGAATGTACCTCAAAACATACACATTTTCAGTGTACATTCAAGAAATGTACATCAAAACATACACATTTTCATTGTATATACAAGAAATGTACATCAAAACATACACATTTTCATTGTATATACAAGAAATGTACATCAAAACATACACATTTTCAGTGTACATTCAAGAAATGTACATCAAGACATACACATTTTCATTGTACATTCAAGAAATGTACATCAAAACATACACATTTTCATTGTACACTCAAGAAATGTATATCAAAACATACACATTTTCATTGTACATTCAAGAAATGTACATCAAAACATACACATTTTCAGTGTACATTCAAGAAATGTATATCAAAACATACACATTTTCAGTGTACATTCAAGAAATGTATATCAAAACATACACATTTTCATTGTACATTCAAGAAATGTACATCAAAACATACACATTTTCGTTGTACACTAAAGAAATGTACATCAAAACATACACATTTTCATTGTACTTTCAAGAAATGTACATCAAAACATAAACATTTTCATTGTACATTCAAGGAATGTACATCAAAACATACACATTTTCATTGTACATTCAAGAGATGTACATCAAAACACACACATTTTCAGTGTACATTCAAGAAATGTATATCAAAACATACACATTTTCAGTGTACATTCAAGAAATGTACATCAAAACATACAAATTTTCATTGTATATACAAGAAATGTACATCAAAACATACACATTTTCATTGTACATTAAAGAAATGTACATCAAAACATACACATTTTCAGTGTACATTCAAGAAATGTACATCAAAACATACACATTTTCATTGTATATACCAGAAATGTACATCAAAACATACACATTTTCATTGTATATACAAGAAATGTACATAAAAACATACACATTTTCATTGTATATACAAGAAATGTACATCAAGACATACACATTTTCATTGTACATTCAAGAAATGTACATCAAAACATACACATTTTCATTGTACACTCAAGAAATGTACATCAAAACATACACATTTTCAGTGTACATTCAAGAAATGTATATCAAAACATACACATTTTCATTGTACATTCCAAAAATGGACATCAAAACATACACATTTTCAGTGTACATTCAAGAAATGTACATGAAAACATATACATCTTCATTGTACATTCAAGAGATGTACATCAAAACACACACATTTTCAGTGTACATTCAAGAAATGTATATCAAAACATACACATTTTCAGTGTACATTCAAGAAATGTACATCAAAACATACAAATTTTCATTGTATTTACAAGAAATGTACATCAAAACATACACATCTTCATTGTACATTAAAGAAATGTACATCAAAACCTACACATTTTCAGTGTACATTCAAGAAATGTACATCAAAACATACACATTTTCATTGTACACTCAAGAAATGTACATCAAAACATACACATTTTCAGTGTACATTCAAGAAATGTACATCAAAACATACACATTTTCATTGTATATACCAGAAATGTACATCAAAACATACACATTTTCATTGTATATACAAGAAATGTACATCAAAACATACACATTTTCATTGTATATACAAGAAATGTACATCAAGACATACATATTTTCATTGTACATTCAAGAAATGTACATCAAAACATACACATTTTCAATGTACATTCAAGAAATGTATATCAAAACATACACATTTTTATTGTACATTCCAGAAATGTACATCAAAACATACACATTTTCAGTGTACATTCAAGAAATGTATATCAAAGAATACACATTTTCAGTGTACATTCAAGAAATGTACATCAAAGCAAACACATTTTCATTGTACACTAAAGAAATGTACATCAAAACATACACATTTTCATTGTACACTCAAGAAATGTACATCAAAACATACACATTTTCAGTGTACATTCAAGAAATGTATATCAAAACATACACATTTTCATTGTACATTGCAGAAATGTACATCAAAACATACACATTTTCAGTGTACATTCAAGAAATGTATATCAAAAAATACACATTTTCAGTGTACATTCAAGAAATGTACATCAAAGCAAACACATTTTCATTGTACACTAAAGAAATGTACATCAAAACATACACATTTTCATTGTACATTCAAGAAATGCACATCAAAACATACACATTTTCATTGTGCATTCAAGAAATGTATATCAAAACATACACATTCTCATTGTACATTCAAGAAATGGACATCAAAACATACACATTTTCATTGTACATTCAAGAACTGTACATCAAAACATACACATTTTCAGTGTACATTCAAGAAATGTACAGCAAAACATACACATTTTCAGTGTACATTCAAGAAATGTATATCAAAACATACACATTTTCATTGTACATTCCAGAAATGTACATCAAAACATACACATTTTCAGTGTACATTCAAGAAATGTATATCAAAAAATACACATTTTCAGTGTACATTCAAGAAATGTACATCAAAGCAAACACATTTTCATTGTACACTAAAGAAATGTACATCAAAACATACACATTTTCATTGTACACTCAAGAAATGTATATCAAAACATACACATTTTCATTGTACATTCCAGAAATGTACATCAAAACATACACATTTTCAGTGTACATTCAAGAAATGTATATCAAAAAATACACATTTTCAGTGTACATTCAAGAAATGTACATCAAAGCAAACACATTTTCATTGTACACTAAAGAAATGTACATCAAAAGATACACATTTTCATTGTACATTCAAGAAATGCACATCAAAACATACACATTTTCATTGTACATTCAAGAAATATACATCAAAACATACACATTTTCATTGTACATTCAAGAAATGTACATCAAAACATACACATTCTCATTGTACATTCAAGAAATGTACATCAAAACATACACATTTTCATTGTACATTTAAGGAATGTACATCAAAACATACACATTTTCAGTGTACATTCAAGAAATGTACATCAAAACATACACATTTTCATTGTATATAAAAGAAATGTACATCAAAACATACACATTTTCATTGTATATACAACAAATGTACATCAAAACATACACATTTTCAGTGTACATTCAAGAAATGTGCATCAAGACATACACATTTTCATTGTACATTCAAGAAATGTACATCAAAACATACACATTTTCATTGTACACTCAAGAAATGTACATCAAAACATACACATTTTCAGTGTATATTCAAGAAATGTATATCAAAACATACACATTTTCATTGTACATTCCAGAAATGTACATCAAAACATATACATTTTCAGTGTACATTCAAGAAATGTATATCAAAACATACACATTTTCAGTGTACATTCAAGGAATATACATCAAAACATACAAATTTTCATTGTATATACAAGAAATTTACATCAAAACATACACATTTTCATTGTATATACAAGAAATGTACATCAAAACATACACATTTTCATTGTACATTAAAGAAATGTACATCAAAACCTACACATTTTCAGTGTACATTCAAGAAATGTACATCAAAACATACAAATTTTCATTGTATATACAAGAAATGTACTTCAAAACATACACATTTTCATTGTATATACAAGAAATGTACATCAAAACATACACATTTTCAGTGTACATTAAAGAAATGTACATCAAAACCTACACATTTTCAGTGTACATTCAAGAAATTTACATCAAAACATACACATTTTCATTGTATATACAAGAAATGTGCATCAAAACATACACATTTTCATTGTATATACAAGAAATGTACATCAAAACATACACATTTTCATTGTACATTAAAGAAATGTACATCAAAACCTACACATTTTCAGTGTACATTCAAGAAATGTACATCAAAACATACACATTTTCATTGTACATTCAAGAGATGTACATCAAAACACACACATTTTCAGTGTACATTCAAGAAATGTATATCAAAACATACACATTTTCAGTGTACATTCAAGAAATGTACATCAAAACATACAAATTTTCATTGTATATACAAGAAATGTACATCAAAACATACACATTTTCATTGTACATTAAATAAATGTACATCAAAACCTACACATTTTCAGTGTACATTCAAGAAATGTACATCAAAACATACACATTTTCATTGTACATTCAAGAAATGTATATCAAAACATACACATTCTCATTGTACATTCAAGAAATGGACATCAAAACATACACATTTTCATTGTACATTCAAGAACTGTACATCAAAACATACACATTTTCAGTGTACATTCAAGAAATGTACATCAAAACATACACATTTTCATTGTACATTCAAGGAATGTACCTCAAAACATACACATTTTCAGTGTACATTCAAGAAATGTACATCAAAACATACACATTTTCATTGTATATACAAGAAATGTACATCAAAACATACACATTTTCATTGTATATACAAGAAATGTACATCAAAACATACACATTTTCAGTGTACATTCAAGAAATGTACATCAAGACATACACATTTTCATTGTACATTCAAGAAATGTACATCAAAACATACACATTTTCATTGTACACTCAAGAAATGTATATCAAAACATACACATTTTCATTGTACATTCAAGAAATGTACATCAAAACATACACATTTTCAGTGTACATTCAAGAAATGTATATCAAAACATACACATTTTCAGTGTACATTCAAGAAATGTATATCAAAACATACACATTTTCATTGTACATTCAAGAAATGTACATCAAAACATACACATTTTCGTTGTACACTAAAGAAATGTACATCAAAACATACACATTTTCATTGTACTTTCAAGAAATGTACATCAAAACATAAACATTTTCATTGTACATTCAAGGAATGTACATCAAAACATACACATTTTCATTGTACATTCAAGAGATGTACATCAAAACACACACATTTTCAGTGTACATTCAAGAAATGTATATCAAAACATACACATTTTCAGTGTACATTCAAGAAATGTACATCAAAACATACAAATTTTCATTGTATATACAAGAAATGTACATCAAAACATACACATTTTCATTGTACATTAAAGAAATGTACATCAAAACATACACCTTTTCAGTGTACATTCAAGAAATGTACATCAAAACATACACATTTTCATTGTATATACCAGAAATGTACATCAAAACATACACATTTTCATTGTATATACAAGAAATGTACATAAAAACATACACATTTTCATTGTATATACAAGAAATGTACATCAAGACATACACATTTTCATTGTACATTCAAGAAATGTACATCAAAACATACACATTTTCATTGTACACTCAAGAAATGTACATCAAAACATACACATTTTCAGTGTACATTCAAGAAATGTATATCAAAACATACACATTTTCATTGTACATTCCAAAAATGGACATCAAAACATACACATTTTCAGTGTACATTCAAGAAATGTACATGAAAACATATACATCTTCATTGTACATTCAAGAGATGTACATCAAAACACACACATTTTCAGTGTACATTCAAGAAATGTATATCAAAACATACACATTTTCAGTGTACATTCAAGAAATGTACATCAAAACATACAAATTTTCATTGTATTTACAAGAAATGTACATCAAAACATACACATCTTCATTGTACATTAAAGAAATGTACATCAAAACCTACACATTTTCAGTGTACATTCAAGAAATGTACATCAAAACATACACATTTTCATTGTACACTCAAGAAATGTACATCAAAACATACACATTTTCAGTGTACATTCAAGAAATGTACATCAAAACATACACATTTTCATTGTATATACCAGAAATGTACATCAAAACATACACATTTTCATTGTATATACAAGAAATGTACATCAAAACATACACATTTTCATTGTATATACAAGAAATGTACATCAAGACATACATATTTTCATTGTACATTCAAGAAATGTACATCAAAACATACACATTTTCAATGTACATTCAAGAAATGTATATCAAAACATACACATTTTTATTGTACATTCCAGAAATGTACATCAAAACATACACATTTTCAGTGTACATTCAAGAAATGTATATCAAAGAATACACATTTTCAGTGTACATTCAAGAAATGTACATCAAAGCAAACACATTTTCATTGTACACTAAAGAAATGTACATCAAAACATACACATTTTCATTGTACACTCAAGAAATGTACATCAAAACATACACATTTTCAGTGTACATTCAAGAAATGTATATCAAAACATACACATTTTCATTGTACATTGCAGAAATGTACATCAAAACATACACATTTTCAGTGTACATTCAAGAAATGTATATCAAAAAATACACATTTTCAGTGTACATTCAAGAAATGTACATCAAAGCAAACACATTTTCATTGTACACTAAAGAAATGTACATCAAAACATACACATTTTCATTGTACATTCAAGAAATGCACATCAAAACATACACATTTTCATTGTGCATTCAAGAAATGTATATCAAAACATACACATTCTCATTGTACATTCAAGAAATGGACATCAAAACATACACATTTTCATTGTACATTCAAGAACTGTACATCAAAACATACACATTTTCAGTGTACATTCAAGAAATGTACAGCAAAACATACACATTTTCAGTGTACATTCAAGAAATGTATATCAAAACATACACATTTTCATTGTACATTCCAGAAATGTACATCAAAACATACACATTTTCAGTGTACATTCAAGAAATGTATATCAAAAAATACACATTTTCAGTGTACATTCAAGAAATGTACATCAAAGCAAACACATTTTCATTGTACACTAAAGAAATGTACATCAAAACATACACATTTTCATTGTACACTCAAGAAATGTATATCAAAACATACACATTTTCATTGTACATTCCAGAAATGTACATCAAAACATACACATTTTCAGTGTACATTCAAGAAATGTATATCAAAAAATACACATTTTCAGTGTACATTCAAGAAATGTACATCAAAGCAAACACATTTTCATTGTACACTAAAGAAATGTACATCAAAAGATACACATTTTCATTGTACATTCAAGAAATGCACATCAAAACATACACATTTTCATTGTACATTCAAGAAATATACATCAAAACATACACATTTTCATTGTACATTCAAGAAATGTACATCAAAACATACACATTCTCATTGTACATTCAAGAAATGTACATCAAAACATACACATTTTCATTGTAGACTCAAGAAATGTACATCAAAACATACACATTTTCATTGTACACTCAAGAAATGTACATCAAAACATACACATTTTCATTGTACATTCAAGAAATGTATATCAAAACATACACATTTTCATTGTACATTCAAGAAATGTACATCAAAACATACACATTTTCATTGTACATTCAAGAAATGTACATCAAAAAATACACATTTTCATTGTACATTTAAGGAATGTACATCAAAACATACACATTTTCATTGTACATTCAAGAAATGTACATCAAAACATACACATTTTCATTGTATATAAAAGAAATGTACATCAAAACATACACATTTTCATTGTATATACAACAAATGTACATCAAAACATACACATTTTCAGTGTACATTCAAGAAATGTGCATCAAGACATACACATTTTCATTGTACATTCAAGAAATGTACATCAAAACATACACATTTTCATTGTACACTCAAGAAATGTACATCAAAACCTACACATTTTCAGTGTATATTCAAGAAATGTATATCAAAACATACACATTTTCATTGTACATTCCAGAAATGTACATCAAAACATACACATTTTCAGTGTACATTCAAGAAATGTATATCAAAACATACACATTTTCAGTGTACATTCAAGGAATATACATCAAAACATACAAATTTTCATTGTATATACAAGAAATTTACATCAAAACATACACATTTTCATTGTATATACAAGAAATGTACATCAAAACATACACATTTTCATTGTATATACAAGAAATGTACATCAAAACATACACATTTTCATTGTACATTAAAGAAATGTACATCAAAACCTACACATTTTCAGTGTACATTCAAGAAATGTACATCAAAACATACAAATTTTCATTGTATATACAAGAAATGTACTTCAAAACATACACATTTTCATTGTATATACAAGAAATGTACATCAAAACATACACATTTTCAGTGTACATTAAAGAAATGTACATCAAAACCTACACATTTTCAGTGTACATTCACGAAATTTACATCAAAACATACACATTTTCATTTTATATACAAGAAATGTACATCAAAACATACACATTTTCATTGTATATACAAGAAATGTACATCAAAACATACACATTTTCATTGTACATTAAAGAAATGTACATCAAAACCTACACATTTTCAGTGTACATTCAAGAAATGTACATCAAAACATACACATTTTCATTGTACATTAAAGCAATGTACATCAAAACCTACACATTTTCAGTGTACATTCAAGAAATGTACATCGAAACATACAAATTTTCATTGTACACTCAAAAAATGTACATCAAAACATACACATTTTCAGTGTACATTCAAAAAATGTACATCAAAACATACACATTTTCATTGTACATTCAAGAGATGTACATCAAAACACACACATTTTCAGTGTACATTCAAGAAATGTATATCAAAACATACACATTTTCAGTGTACATTCAAGAAATGTACATCAAAACCTACAAATTTTCATTGTATATACAAGAAATGTACATCAAAACATACACATTTTCATTGTACATTAAAGAAATGTACATCAAAACCTACACATTTTCAGTGTACATTCAAGAAATGTACATCAAAACATACACATTTTCATTGTACATTCAAGAAATGTATATCAAGACATACACATTCTCATTGTACATTCAAGAAATGGACATCAAAACATACACATTTTCATTGCACATTCAAGAACTGTACATCAAAACATACACATTTTCAGTGTACATTCAAGAAATGTACATCAAAACATACACATTTTCATTGTACATTCAAGGAATGTACCTCAAAACATACACATTTTCAGTGTACATTCAAGAAATGTACATCAAAACATACACATTTTCATTGTATATACAAGAAATGTACATCAAAACATACACATTTTCATTGTATATACAAGAAATGTACATCAAAACATACACATTTTCAGTGTACATTCAAGAAATGTACATCAAGACATACACATTTTCATTGTACATTCAAGAAATGTACATCAAAACATACACATTTTCATTGTACACTCAAGAAATGTACATCAAAGCAAACACATTTTCATTGTACACTAAAGAAATGTACATCAAAACATACACATTTTCATTGTACACTCAAGAAATGTACATCAAAACATACACATTTTCATTGTATATACAAGAAATGTACATCAAAACATACACATTTTCATTGTATATACAAGAAATGTACATCAAAACATACACATTTTCAGTGTACATTCAAGAAATGTACATCAAGACATACACATTTTCATTGTACATTCAAGAAATGTACATCAAAAAATACACATTTTCAGTGTACATTCAAGAAATGTACATCAAAGCAAACACATTTTCATTGTACATTCAAGAAATGTACATCAAAACATACACATTTTCGTTGTACACTAAAGAAATGTACATCAAAACATACACATTTTCATTGTACATTCAAGAAATGTACATCAAAACATAAACATTTTCATTGTACATTCAAGGAATGTACATCAAAACATACACATTTTCATTGTACATTCAAGAGATGTACATCAAAACACACACATTTTCAGTGTACATTCAAGAAATGTACATCAAAACATACAAACTTTCATTGTATATACAAGAAATGTACATCAAAACATACACATGTTCATTGTACATTAAAGAAATGTACATCAAAACATACACATTTTCAGTGTACATTCAAGAAATGTACATCAAAACATACACATTTTCATTGTATATACCAGAAATGTACATCAAAACATACACATTTTCATTGTATATACAAGAAATGTACATCAAAACATACACATTTTCATAGTATATACAAGAAATGTACATCAAGACATACACATTTTCATTGTACATTCAAGAAATGTACATCAAAACATACACATTTTCATTGTACACTCAAGAAATGTACATCAAAACATACACATTTTCAGTGTACATTCAAGAAATGTATATCAAAACATACACATTTTCATTGTACATTCCAGAAATGGACATCAAAACATACACATTTTCAGTGTACATTCAAGAAATGTACATGAAAACATATACATCTTCATTGTACATCAAGAGATGTACATCAAAACACACACATTTTCAGTGTACATTCAAGAAATGTATATCAAAACATACACATTTTTATTGTACATTCCAGAAATGTACATCAAAACATACACATTTTCAGTGTACATTCAAGAAATGTATATCAAAGAATACACATTTTCAGTGTACATTCAAGAAATGTACATCAAAGCAAACACATTTTCATTGTACACTAAAGAAATGTACATCAAAACATACACATTTTCATTGTACACTCAAGAGATGTACATCAAAACATACACATTTTCAGTGTACATTCAAGAAATGTATATCAAAACATACACATTTTCATTGTACATTGCAGAAATGTACATCAAAACATACACATTTTCAGTGTACATTCAAGAAATGTATATCAAAAAATACACATTTTCAGTGTACATTCAAGAAATGTACATCAAAGCAAACACATTTTCATTGTACACTAAAGAAATGTACATCAAAACATACACATTTTCATTGTACATTCAAGAAATGCACATCAAAACATACACATTTTCATTGTACATTCAAGAAATGTATATCAAAACATACACATTCTCATTGTACATTCAAGAAATGGACATCAAAACATACACATTTTCATTGTACATTCAAGAACTGTACATCAAAACATACACATTTTCAGTGTACATTCAAGAAATGTACAGCAAAACATACACATTTTCAGTGTACATTCAAGAAATGTATATCAAAACATACACATTTTCATTGTACATTCCAGAAATGTACATCAAAACATACACATTTTCAGTGTACATTCAAGAAATGTATATCAAAAAATACACATTTTCAGTGTACATTCAAGAAATGTACATCAAAACATACAAATTTTCATTGTATTTACAAGAAATGTACATCAAAACATACACATCTTCATTGTACATTAAAGAAATGTACATCAAAACCTACACATTTTCAGTGTACATTCAAGATATGTACATCAAAACATACACATTTTCATTGTACACTCAAGAAATGTACATCAAAACATACACATTTTCAGTGTACATTCAAGAAATGTACATCAAAACATACACATTTTCATTGTATATACCAGAAATGTACATCAAAACATACACATTTTCATTGTATATACAAGAAATGTACATCAAAACATACACATTTTCATTGTATATACCAGAAATGTACATCAAGACATACACATTTTCATTGTACATTCAAGAAATGTACATCAAAACATACACATTTTCATTGTACACTCAAGAAATGTACATCAAAACATACACATTTTCAGTGTACTTTCAAGAAATGTATATCAAAACATACACATTTTCATTGTACATTCCAGAAATGTACATCAAAACATACACATTTTCAGTGTACATTCAAGAAATGTATATCAAAGAATACACATTTTCAGTGTACATTCAAGAAATGTACATCAAAACATACACATTTTCATTGTACATTCAAGAAATGTACATCAAAACATACACATTTTCATTGTACATTCAAGAAATGTACATCAAAGCATACACATTTTCATTGTACATTCAAGAAATGTACATCAAAACATACACATTATCATTGTACATTCAAGGAATGTACATTAAAACATACACATTTTCAGTTTACATTCCAGAAATGTACATCAAAACATACACATTTTCAGTGTACATTCAAGAACTGTATATCAAAAAATACACATTTTCAGTGTACATTCAAGAAATGTACATCAAAGCAAACACATTTTCATTGTACACTAAAGAAATGTACATCAAAACATACACATTTTCATTGTACACTCAAGAAATGTACATCAAAACATACACATCTTCAATGTACATTCAAGAAATGTATATCAAAACATACACATTTTCATTGTACATTCCAGAAATGTACATCAAAACATACACATTTTCAGTGTACATTCAAGAAATGTATATCAAAAAATACACATTTTCAGTGTACATTCAAGAAATGTACATCAAAGCAAACACATTTTCATTGTACACTAAAGAAATGTACATCAAAACATACACATTTTCATTGTACATTCAAGAAATGCACATCAAAACATACACATTTTCATTGTACATTCAAGAAATATACATCAAAACATACACATTTTCATTGTACATTCAAGAAATGTATATCAAAACATACACATTCTCATTGTACATTCAAGAAATGTACATCAAAACATACACATTTTCATTGTACATTCAAGAACTGTACATCAAAACATACACATTTTCTGTGTACATTCAAGAAATGTACATCAAAACATACACATTTTCATTGTACATTCAAGGAATGTACATCAAAACATACACATTTTCATTGTATATACAAGAAATGTACATCAAAACATACACATTTTCAGTGTACATTAAAGAAATGTACATCAAAACCTACACATTTTCAGTGTACATTCAAGAACTGTACATCAAAACATACACATTTTCAGTGTACATTCAAGAACTGTACATCAAAACATACACATTTTCAGTGTACATTCAAGAAATGTACAGCAAAACATACACATTTTCAGTGTACATTCAAGAAATGTATATCAAAACATACACATTTTCAGTGTACATTCAAGAAATGTACATCAAAACATACACATTTTCAGTGTACATTCAAGAAATGTATATCAAAACATACACATTTTCAGTGTACATTCAAGGAATGTACATCAAAACATACAAATTTTCATTGTATATACAAGAAATTTACATCAAAACATACACATTTTCATTGTATATACAAGAAATGTACATCAAAACATACACATTTTCATTGTATATACAAGAAATGTACATCAAAACATACACATTTTCATTGTACATTAAAGAAATGTACATCAAAACCTACACATTTTCAGTGTACATTCAAGAAATGTACATCAAAACATCCAAATTTTCATTGTATATACAAGAAATGTACTTCAAAACATACACATTTTCATTGTATATACAAGAAATGTACATCAAAACATACACATTTTCAGTGTACATTAAAGAAATGTACATCAAAACCTACACATTTTCAGTGTACATTCAAGAAATTTACATCAAAACATACACATTTTCATTGTATATACAAGAAATGTACATCAAAACATACACATTTTCATTGTATATACAAGAAATGTATATCAAAACATACACATTTTCATTGTACATTAAAGAGATGTACATCAAAACCTACACATTTTCAGTGTACATTCAAGAAATGTACATCGAAACATACAAATTTTCATTGTACACTCAAAAAATGTACATCAAAACATACACATTTTCAGTGTACATTCAAAAAATGTACATCAAAACATACACATTTTCATTGTACACTCAAGAAATGTACATCAAAACATACACATTTTCATTGTACATTCAAGAGATGTACATCAAAACACACACATTTTCAATGTACATTCAAGAAATGTACATCAAAACATACACATTTTCAGTGTACATTCAAGAAATGTACATCAAAACATACAAATTTTCATTGTATATACAAGAAATGTACATCAAAACATACACATTTTCATTGTACATTAAAGAAAAGTACATCAAAACCTACACATTTTCAGTGTACATTCAAGAAATGTACATCAAAACATACACATTTTCATTGTACATTCAAGAAATGTATATCAAAACATACACATTCTCATTGTACATTCAAGAAATGGACATCAAAACATACACATTTTCATTGTACATTCAAGAACTGTACATCAAAACATACACATTTTCAGTGTACATTCAAGAAATGTACAGCAAAACATACACATTTTCAGTGTACATTCAAGAAATGTATATCAAAACATACACATTTTCATTGTACATTCCAGAAATGTAGATCAAAACATACACATTTTCAGTGTACATTCAAGAAATGTATATCAAAAAATACACATTTTCAGTGTACATTCAAGAAATGTACATCAAAGCAAACACATTTTCATTGTACACTAAAGAAATGTACATCAAAACATACACATTTTCATTGTACACTCAAGAAATGTATATCAAAACATACACATTTTCATTGTACATTCCAGAAATGTACATCAAAACATACACATTTTCAGTGTACATTCAAGAAATGTATATCAAAAAATACACATTTTCAGTGTACATTCAAGAAATGTACATCAACGCAAACACATTTTCATTGTACACTAAAGAAATGTACATCAAAAGATACACATTTTCATTGTACACTCAAGAAATGTACATCAAAACATACACATTTTCATTGTACATTCAAGAAATGTACATCAAAACATACACATTTTCATTGTACATTCAAGAAATGTACATCAAAACATACACATTTTCATTGTACATTCAAGAAATGTACATCAAAACATACACATTTTCATTGTACATTTAAGGAATGTACATCAAAACATACACATTTTCAGTGTACATTCAAGAAATGTACATCAAAACATACACATTTTCATTGTATATAAAAGAAATGTACATCAAAACATACACATTTTCATTGTATATACAACAAATGTACATCAAAACATACACATTTTCAGTGTACATTCAAGAAATGTGCATCAAGACATACACATTTTCATTGTACATTCAAGAAATGTACATCAAAACATACACATTTTCATTGTACACTCAAGAAATGTACATCAAAACATACACATTTTCAGTGTATATTCAAGAAATGTATATCAAAACATACACATTTTCATTGTACATTCCAGAAATGTACATCAAAACATATACATTTTCAGTGTACATTCAAGAAATGTATATCAAAACATACACATTTTCAGTGTACATTCAAGGAATATACATCAAAACATACAAATTTTCATTGTATATACAAGAAATTTACATCAAAACATACACATTTTCATTGTATATACAAGAAATGTACATCAAAACATACACATTTTCATTGTACATTAAAGAAATGTACATCAAAACCTACACATTTTCAGTGTACATTCAAGAAATGTACATCAAAACATACAAATTTTCATTGTATATACAAGAAATGTACTTCAAAACATACACATTTTCATTGTAAATACAAGAAATTTACATCAAAACATACACATTTTCAGTGTACATTAAAGAAATGTACATCAAAACCTACACATTTTCAGTGTACATTCAAGAAATTTACATCAAAACATACACATTTTCATTGTATATACAAGAAATGTGCATCAAAACATACACATTTTCATTGTATATACAAGAAATGTACATCAAAACATACACATTTTCATTGTACATTAAAGAAATGTACATCAAAACCTACACATTTTCAGTGTACATTCAAGAAATGTACATCAAAACATACACATTTTCATTGTACATTCAAGAGATGTACATCAAAACACACACATTTTCAGTGTACATTCAAGAAATGTATATCAAAACATACACATTTTCAGTGTACATTCAAGAAATGTACATCAAAACATACAAATTTTCATTGTATATACAAGAAATGTACATCAAAACATACACATTTTCATTGTACATTAAATAAATGTACATCAAAACCTACACATTTTCAGTGTACATTCAAGAAATGTACATCAAAACATACACATTTTCATTGTACATTCAAGAAATGTATATCAAAACATACACATTCTCATTGTACATTCAAGAAATGGACATCAAAACATACACATTTTCATTGTACATTCAAGAACTGTACATCAAAACATACACATTTTCAGTGTACATTCAAGAAACGTACATCAAAACATACACATTTTCATTGTACATTCAAGGAATGTACCTCAAAACATACACATTTTCAGTGTACATTCAAGAAATGTACATCAAAACATACACATTTTCATTGTATATACAAGAAATGTACATCAAAACATACACATTTTCATTGTATATACAAGAAATGTACATCAAAACATAGACATTTTCAGTGTACATTCAAGAAATGTACATCAAGACATACACATTTTCATTGTACATTCAAGAAATGTACATCAAAACATACACATTTTCATTGTACACTCAAGAAATGTACATCAAAACATACACATTTTCAGTGTACATTCAAGAAATGTATATCAAAACATACACATTTTCATTGTACATTCAAGAAATGTACATCAAAACATACACATTTTCGTTGTACACTAAAGAAATGTACATCAAAACATACACATTTTCATTGTACTTTCAAGAAATGTACATCAAAACATAAACATTTTCATTGTACATTCAAGGAATGTACATCAAAACATACACATTTTCATTGTACATTCAAGAGATGTACATCAAAACACACACATTTTCAGTGTACATTCAAGAAATGTATATCAAAACATACACATTTTCAGTGTACATTCAAGAAATGTACATCAAAACATACAAATTTTCATTGTATATACAAGAAATGTACATCAAAACATACACATTTTCATTGTACATTAAAGAAATGTACATCAAAACATACACATTTTCAGTGTACATTCAAGAAATGTACATCAAAACATACACATTTTCATTGTATATACCAGAAATGTACATCAAAACATACACATTTTCATTGTATATACAAGAAATGTACATAAAAACATACACATTTTCATTGTATATACAAGAAATGTACATCAAGACATACACATTTTCAGTGTACATTCAAGAAATGTACATCAAAACATACACATTTTCATTGTACACTCAAGAAATGTACATCAAAACATACACATTTTCAGTGTACATTCAAGAAATGTATATCAAAACATACACATTTTCATTGTACATTCCAAAAATGGACATCAAAACATACACATTTTCAGTGTACATTCAAGAAATGTACATGAAAACATATACATCTTCATTGTACATTCAAGAGATGTACATCAAAACACACACATTTTCAGTGTACATTCAAGAAATGTATATCAAAACATACACATTTTCAGTGTACATTCAAGAAATGTACATCAAAACATACAAATTTTCATTGTATTTACAAGAAATGTACATCAAAACATACACATCTTCATTGTACATTAAAGAAATGTACATCAAAACCTACACATTTTCAGTGTACATTCAAGAAATGTACATCAAAACATACACATTTTCATTGTACACTCAAGAAATGTACATCAAAACATACACATTTTCAGTGTACATTCAAGAAATGTACATCAAAACATACACATTTTCATTGTATATACCAGAAATGTACATCAAAACATACACATTTTCATTGTATATACAAGAAATGTACATCAAAACATACACATTTTCATTGTATATACAAGAAATGTACATCAAGACATACACATTTTCATTGTACATTCAAGAAATGTACATCAAAACATACACATTTTCATTGTACACTCAAGAAATGTACATCAAAACATACACATTTTCAATGTACATTCAAGAAATGTATATCAAAACATACACATTTGTATTGTACATTCCAGAAATGTACATCAAAACATACACATTTTCAGTGTACATTCAAGAAATGTATATCAAAGAATACACATTTTCAGTGTACATTCAAGAAATGTACATCAAAGCAAACACATTTTCATTGTACACTAAAGAAATGTACATCAAAACATACACATTTTCATTGTACACTCAAGAAATGTACATCAAAACATACACATTTTCAGTGTACATTCAAGAAATGTATATCAAAACATACACATTTTCATTGTACATTGCAGAAATGTACATCAAAACATACACATTTTCAGTGTACATTCAAGAAATGTATATCAAAAAATACACATTTTCAGTGTACATTCAAGAAATGTACATCAAAGCAAACACATTTTCATTGTACACTAAAGAAATGTACATCAAAACATACACATTTTCATTGTACATTCAAGAAATGCACATCAAAACATACACATTTTCATTGTACATTCAAGAAATGTATATCAAAACATACACATTCTCATTGTACATTCAAGAAATGGACATCAAAACATACACATTTTCATTGTACATTCAAGAACTGTACATCAAAACATACACATTTTCAGTGTACATTCAAGAAATGTACAGCAAAACATACACATTTTCAGTGTACATTCAAGAAATGTATATCAAAACATACACATTTTCATTGTACATTCCAGAAATGTACATCAAAACATACACATTTTCAGTGTACATTCAAGAAATGTATATCAAAAAATACACATTTTCAGTGTACATTCAAGAAATGTACATCAAAGCAAACACATTTTCATTGTACACTAAAGAAATGTACATCAAAACATACACATTTTCATTGTACACTCAAGAAATGTATATCAAAACATACACATTTTCATTGTACATTCCAGAAATGTACATCAAAACATACACATTTTCAGTGTACATTCAAGAAATGTATATAAAAAAATACACATTTTCAGTGTACATTCAAGAAATGTACATCAAAGCAAACACATTTTCATTGTACACTAAAGAAATGTACATCAAAAGATACACATTTTCATTGTACATTCAAGAAATGCACATCAAAACATACACATTTTCATTGTACATTCAAGAAATATACATCAAAACATACACATTTTCATTGTACATTCAAGAAATGTACATCAAAACATACACATTCTCATTGTACATTCAAGAAATGTACATCAAAACATACACATTTTCATTGTAGAGTCAAGAAATGTACATCAAAACATACACATTTTCATTGTACACTCAAGAAATGTACATCAAAACATACACATTTTCATTGTACATTCAAGAAATGTATATCAAAACATACACATTTTCATTGTACATTCAAGAAATGTACATCAAAACATACACATTTTCATTGTACATTCAAGAAATGTACATCAAAACATACACATTTTCATTGTACATTTAAGGAATGTACATCAAAACATACACATTTTCATTGTACATTCAAGAAATGTACATCAAAACATACACATTTTCATTGTATATAAAAGAAATGTACATCAAAACATACACATTTTCATTGTATATACAACAAATGTACATCAAAACATACACATTTTCAGTGTACATTCAAGAAATGTGCATCAAGACATACACATTTTCATTGTACATTCAAGAAATGTACATCAAAACATACACATTTTCATTGTACACTCAAGAAATGTACATCAAAACCTACACATTTTCAGTGTATATTCAAGAAATGTATATCAAAACATACACATTTTCATTGTACATTCCAGAAATGTACATCAAAACATACACATTTTCAGTGTACATTCAAGAAATGTATATCAAAACATACACATTTTCAGTGTACATTCAAGGAATATACATCAAAACATACAAATTTTCATTGTATATACAAGAAATTTACATCAAAACATACACATTTTCATTGTATATACAAGAAATGTACATCAAAACATACACATTTTCATTGTATATACAAGAAATGTACATCAAAACATACACATTTTCATTGTACATTAAAGAAATGTACATCAAAACCTACACATTTTCAGTGTACATTCAAGAAATGTACATCAAAACATACAAATTTTCATTGTATATACAAGAAATGTACTTCAAAACATACACATTTTCATTGTATATACAAGAAATGTACATCAAAACATACACATTTTCAGTGTACATTAAAGAAATGTACATCAAAACCTACACATTTTCAGTGTACATTCAAGAAATTTACATCAAAACATACACATTTTCATTTTATATACAAGAAATGTACATCAAAACATACACATTTTCATTGTATATACAAGAAATGTACATCAAAACATACACATTTTCATTGTACATTAAAGAAATGTACATCAAAACCTACACATTTTCAGTGTACATTCAAGAAATGTACATCAAAACATACACATTTTCATTGTACATTAAAGAAATGTACATCAAAACCTACACATTTTCAGTGTACATTCAAGAAATGTACATCGAAACATACAAATTTTCATTGTACACTCAAAAAATGTACATCAAAACATACACATTTTCAGTGTACATTCAAAAAATGTACATCAAAACATACACATTTTCATTGTACATTCAAGAGATGTACATCAAAACACACACATTTTCAGTGTACATTCAAGAAATGTATATCAAAACATACACATTTTCAGTGTACATTCAAGAAATGTACATCAAAACCTACAAATTTTCATTGTATATACAAGAAATGTACATCAAAACATACACATTTTCATTGTACATTAAAGAAATGTACATCAAAACCTACACATTTTCAGTGTACATTCAAGAAATGTACATCAAAACATACACATGTTCATTGTACATTCAAGAAATGTATATCAAGACATACACATTCTCATTGTACATTCAAGAAATGGACATCAAAACATACACATTTTCATTGTACATTCAAGAACTGTACATCAAAACATACACATTTTCATTGTATATACAAGAAATGTACATCAAAACATACACATTTTCAGTGTACATTCAAGAAATGTACATCAAGACATACACATTTTCATTGTACACTCAAGAAATGTACATCAAAACATACACATTTTCAGTGTACATTAAAGAAATGTACATCAAAACCTACACATTTTCAGTGTACATTCAAGAAATTTACATCAAAACATACACATTTTCATTTTATATACAAGAAATGTACATCAAAACATACACATTTTCATTGTATATACAAGAAATGTACATCAAAACATACACATTTTCATTGTACATTAAAGAAATGTACATCAAAACCTACACATTTTCAGTGTACATTCAAGAAATGTACATCAAAACATACACATTTTCATTGTACATTAAAGAAATGTACATCAAAACCTACACATTTTCAGTGTACATTCAAGAAATGTACATCGAAACATACAAATTTTCATTGTACACTCAAAAAATGTACATCAAAACATACACATTTTCAGTGTACATTCAAAAAATGTACATCAAAACATACACATTTTCATTGTACATTCAAGAGATGTGCATCAAAACACACACATTTTCAGTGTACATTCAAGAAATGTATATCAAAACATACACATTTTCAGTGTACATTCAAGAAATGTACATCAAAACCTACAAATTTTCATTGTATATACAAGAAATGTACATCAAAACATACACATTTTCATTGTACATTAAAGAAATGTACATCAAAACCTACACATTTTCAGTGTACATTCAAGAAATGTACATCAAAACATACACATTTTCATTGTACATTCAAGAAATGTATATCAAGACATACACATTCTCATTGTACATTCAAGAAATGTACATCAAAACATACACATTTTCATTGTACATTTAAGGAATGTACATCAAAACATACACATTTTCATTGTACATTCAAGAAATGTACATCAAAACATACACATTTTCATTGTATATAAAAGAAATGTACATCAAAACATACACATTTTCATTGTATATACAACAAATGTACATCAAAACATACACATTTTCAGTGTACATTCAAGAAATGTGCATCAAGACATACACATTTTCATTGTACATTCAAGAAATGTACATCAAAACATACACATTTTCATTGTACACTCAAGAAATGTACATCAAAACCTACACATTTTCAGTGTATATTCAAGAAATGTATATCAAAACATACACATTTTCATTGTACATTCCAGAAATGTACATCAAAACATACACATTTTCAGTGTACATTCAAGAAATGTATATCAAAACATACACATTTTCAGTGTACATTCAAGGAATATACATCAAAACATACAAATTTTCATTGTATATACAAGAAATTTACATCAAAACATACACATTTTCATTGTATATACAAGAAATGTACATCAAAACATACACATTTTCATTGTATATACAAGAAATGTACATCAAAACATACACATTTTCATTGTACATTAAAGAAATGTACATCAAAACCTACACATTTTCAGTGTACATTCAAGAAATGTACATCAAAACATACAAATTTTCATTGTATATACAAGAAATGTACTTCAAAACATACACATTTTCATTGTATATACAAGAAATGTACATCAAAACATACACATTTTCAGTGTACATTAAAGAAATGTACATCAAAACCTACACATTTTCAGTGTACATTCAAGAAATTTACATCAAAACATACACATTTTCATTTTATATACAAGAAATGTACATCAAAACATACACATTTTCATTGTATATACAAGAAATGTACATCAAAACATACACATTTTCATTGTACATTAAAGAAATGTACATCAAAACCTACACATTTTCAGTGTACATTCAAGAAATGTACATCAAAACATACACATTTTCATTGTACATTAAAGAAATGTACATCAAAACCTACACATTTTCAGTGTACATTCAAGAAATGTACATCGAAACATACAAATTTTCATTGTACACTCAAAAAATGTACATCAAAACATACACATTTTCAGTGTACATTCAAAAAATGTACATCAAAACATACACATTTTCATTGTACATTCAAGAGATGTACATCAAAACACACACATTTTCAGTGTACATTCAAGAAATGTATATCAAAACATACACATTTTCAGTGTACATTCAAGAAATGTACATCAAAACCTACAAATTTTCATTGTATATACAAGAAATGTACATCAAAACATACACATTTTCATTGTACATTAAAGAAATGTACATCAAAACCTACACATTTTCAGTGTACATTCAAGAAATGTACATCAAAACATACACATTTTCATTGTACATTCAAGAAATGTATATCAAGACATACACATTCTCATTGTACATTCAAGAAATGGACATCAAAACATACACATTTTCATTGTACATTCAAGAACTGTACATCAAAACATACACATTTTCATTGTATATACAAGAAATGTACATCAAAACATACACATTTTCAGTGTACATTCAAGAAATGTACATCAAGACATACACATTTTCATTGTACATTCAAGAAATGTACATCAAAACATACACATTTTCATTGTACACTCAAGAAATGTACATCAAAACATACACATTTTCAGTGTACATTAAAGAAATGTACATCAAAACCTACACATTTTCAGTGTACATTCAAGAAATTTACATCAAAACATACACATTTTCATTTTATATACAAGAAATGTACATCAAAACATACACATTTTCATTGTATATACAAGAAATGTACATCAAAACATACACATTTTCATTGTACATTAAAGAAATGTACATCAAAACCTACACATTTTCAGTGTACATTCAAGAAATGTACATCAAAACATACACATTTTCATTGTACATTAAAGAAATGTACATCAAAACCTACACATTTTCAGTGTACATTCAAGAAATGTACATCGAAACATACAAATTTTCATTGTACACTCAAAAAATGTACATCAAAACATACACATTTTCAGTGTACATTCAAAAAATGTACATCAAAACATACACATTTTCATTGTACATTCAAGAGATGTACATCAAAACACACACATTTTCAGTGTACATTCAAGAAATGTATATCAAAACATACACATTTTCAGTGTACATTCAAGAAATGTACATCAAAACCTACAAATTTTCATTGTATATACAAGAAATGTACATCAAAACATACACATTTTCATTGTACATTAAAGAAATGTACATCAAAACCTACACATTTTCAGTGTACATTCAAGAAATGTACATCAAAACATACACATTTTCATTGTACATTCAAGAAATGTATATCAAGACATACACATTCTCATTGTACATTCAAGAAATGGACATCAAAACATACACATTTTCATTGTACATTCAAGAACTGTACATCAAAACATACACATTTTCATTGTATATACAAGAAATGTACATCAAAACATACACATTTTCAGTGTACATTCAAGAAATGTACATCAAGACATACACATTTTCATTGTACATTCAAGAAATGTACATCAAAACATACACATTTTCATTGTACACTCAAGAAATGTACATCAAAACATACACATTTTCAGTGTACATTCAAGAAATGTATATCAAAACATACACATTTTCATTGTACATTCAAGAAATGTACATCAAAACATACACATTTTCGTTGTACACTAAAGAAATGTACATCAAAACATACACATTTTCATTGTACTTTCAAGAAATGTACATCAAAACATAAACATTTTCATTGTACATTCAAGGAATGTACATCAAAACATACACATTTTCATTGTACATTCAAGAGATGTACATAAAAACACACACATTTTCAGTGTACATTAAAGAAATGTATATCAAAACATACACATTTTCAGTGTACATTCAAGAAATGTACATCAAAACATACAAATTTTCATTGTATATACAAGTAATGTACATCAAAACATACACATTTTCATTGTACATTAAAGAAATGTACATCAAATCATACACATTTTCAGTGTACATTCAAGAAATGTACATCAAAACATACACATTTTCATTGTATATACCAGAAATGTACATCAAAACATACACATTTGCATTGTATATACAAGAAATGTACATCAAAACATACACATTTTCATTGTATATACAAGAAATGTACATCAAGACATACACATTTTCATTGTACATTCAAGAAATGTACATCAAAACATACACATTTTCATTGTACACTCAAGAAATGTACATCAAAACATACACATTTTCAGTGTACATTCAAGCAATGTATATCAAAACATACACATTTTCATTGTACATTCCAAAAATGGACATCAAAACATACACATTTTCAGTGTACATTCAAGAAATGTACATGAAAACATATACATCTTCATTGTACATTCAAGAGATGTACATCAAAACACACACATTTTCAGTGTACATTCAAGAAATGTATATCAAAACATACACATTTTCAGTGTACATTCAAGAGATGTACATCAAAACATACAAATTTTCATTGTATTTACAAGAAATGTACATCAAAACATACACATCTTCATTGTACATTCAAGAAATGTACATCAAAACATACACATTTTCATTGTATATACCAGAAATGTACATCAAAACATACACATTTTCATTGTATATACAAGAAATGTACATCAAAACATACACATTTTCATTGTATATACAAGAAATGTACATCAAGACATACACATTTTCATTGTACATTCAAGAAATGTACATCAAAACATACACATTTTCATTGTACACTCAAGAAATGTACATCAAAACATACACATTTTCAATGTACATTCAAGAAATGTATATCAAAACATACACATTTTTATTGTACATTCCAGAAATGTACATCAAAACATACACATTTTCAGTGTACATTCAAGAAATGTATATCAAAGAATACACATTTTCAGTGTACATTCAAGAAATGTACATCAAAGCAAACACATTTTCATTGTACACTAAAGAAATGTACATCAAAACATACACATTTTCATTGTACACTCAAGAAATGTACATCAAAACATACACATTTTCAGTGTACATTCAAGAAATGTATATCAAAACATACACATTTTCATTGTACATTGCAGAAATGTACATCAAAACATACACATTTTCAGTGTACATTCAAGAAATGTATATCAAAAAATACACATTTTCAGTGTACATTCAAGAAATGTACATCAAAGCAAACACATTTTCATTGTACACTAAAGAAATGTACATCAAAACATACACATTTTCATTGTACATTCAAGAAATGCACATCAAAACATACACATTTTCATTGTACATTCAAGAAATGTATATCAAAACATACACATTCTCATTGTACATTCAAGAAATGGACATCAAAACATACACATTTTCATTGTACATTCAAGAACTGTACATCAAAACATACACATTTTCAGTGTACATTCAAGAAATGTACAGCAAAACATACACATTTTCAGTGTACATTCAAGAAATGTATATCAAAACATACACATTTTCATTGTACATTCCAGAAATGTACATCAAAACATACACATTTTCAGTGTACATTCAAGAAATGTATATCAAAAAATACACATTTTCAGTGTACATTCAAGAAATGTACATCAAAGCAAACACATTTTCATTGTACACTAAAGAAATGGACATCAAAACATACACATTTTCATTGTACACTCAAGAAATGTATATCAAAACATACACATTTTCATTGTACATTCCAGAAATGTACATCAAAACATACACATTTTCAGTGTACATTCATGAAATGTATATCAAAAAATACACATTTTCAGTGTACATTCAAGAAATGTACATCAAAGCAAACACATTTTCATTGTACACTAAAGAAATGTACATCAAAAGATACACATTTTCATTGTACATTCAAGAAATGCACATCAAAACATACACATTTTCATTGTACATTCAAGAAATATACATCAAAACATACACATTTTCATTGTACATTCAAGAAATGTACATCAAAACATACACATTCGCATTGTACATTCAAGAAATGTACATCAAAACATACACATTTTCATTGTAGACTCAAGAAATGTACATCAAAACATACACATTTTCATTGTACACTCAAGAAATGTACATCAAAACATACACATTTTCATTGTACATTCAAGAAATGTATATCAAAACATACACATTTTCATTGTACATTCAAGAAATGTACATCAAAACATACACATTTTCATTGTACATTCAAGAAATGTACATCAAAACATACACATTTTCATTGTACATTTAAGGAATGTACATCAAAACATACACATTTTCATTGTACATTCAAGAAATGTACATCAAAACATACACATTTTCATTGTATATAAAAGAAATGTACATCAAAACATACACATTTTCATTGTATATACAACAAATGTACATCAAAACATACACATTTTCAGTGTACATTCAAGAAATGTGCATCAAGACATACACATTTTCATTGTACATTCAAGAAATGTACATCAAAACATACACATTTTCATTGTACACTCAAGAAATGTACATCAAAACCTACACATTTTCAGTGTATATTCAAGAAATGTATATCAAAACATACACATTTTCATTGTACATTCCAGAAATGTACATCAAAACATACACATTTTCAGTGTACATTCAAGAAATGTATATCAAAACATACACATTTTCAGTGTACATTCAAGGAATATACATCAAAACATACAAATTTTCATTGTATATACAAGAAATTTACATCAAAACATACACATTTTCATTGTATATACAAGAAATGTACATCAAAACATACACATTTTCATTGTATATACAAGAAATGTACATCAAAACATACACATTTTCATTGTACATTAAAGAAATGTACATCAAAACCTACACATTTTCAGTGTACATTCAAGAAATGTACATCAAAACATACAAATTTTCATTGTATATACAAGAAATGTACTTCAAAACATACACATTTTCATTGTATATACAAGAAATGTACATCAAAACATACACATTTTCAGTGTACATTAAAGAAATGTACATCAAAACCTACACATTTTCAGTGTACATTCAAGAAATTTACATCAAAACATACACATTTTCATTTTATATACAAGAACTGTACATCAAAACATACACATTTTCATTGTATATACAAGAAATGTACATCAAAACATACACATTTTCATTGTACATTAAAGAAATGTACATCAAAACCTACACATTTTCAGTGTACATTCAAGAAATGTACATCAAAACATACACATTTTCATTGTACATTCAAGAGATGTACATCAAAACACACACATTTTCAGTGTACATTCAAGAAATGTATATCAAAACATACACATTTTCAGTGTACATTCAAGAAATGTACATCAAAACATACAAATTTTCATTGTATATACAAGAAATGTACATCAAAACATACACATTTTCATTGTACATTAAAGAAATGTACATCAAAACCTACACATTTTCAGTGTACATTCAAGAAATGTACATCAAAACATACACATTTTCATTGTACATTCAAGAAATGTATATCAAAACATACACATTCTCATTGTACATTCAAGAAATGGACATCAAAACATACACATTTTCATTGTACATTCAAGAACTGTACATCAAAACATACACATTTTCAGTGTACATTCAAGAAATGTACATCAAAACATACACATTTTCATTGTACATTCAAGGAATGTACCTCAAAACATACACATTTTCAGTGTACATTCAAGAAATGTACATCAAAACATACACATTTTCATTGTATATACAAGAAATGTACATCAAAACATACACATTTTCATTGTATATACAAGAAATGTACATCAAAACATACACATTTTCAGTGTACATTCAAGAAATGTACATCAAGACATACACATTTTCATTGTACATTCAAGAAATGTACATCAAAACATACACATTTTCATTGTACACTCAAGAAATGTACATCAAAACATACACATTTTCAGTGTACATTCAAGAAATGTATATCAAAACATACACATTTTCATTGTACATTCAAGAAATGTACATCAAAACATACACATTTTCGTTGTACACTAAAGAAATGTACATCAAAACATACACATTTTCATTGTACTTTCAAGAAATGTACATCAAAACATAAACATTTTCATTGTACATTCAAGGAATGTACATCAAAACATACACATTTTCATTGTACATTCAAGAGATGTACATCAAAACACACACATTTTCAGTGTACATTAAAGAAATGTATATCAAAACATACACATTTTCAGTGTACATTCAAGAAATGTACATCAAAACATACAAATTTTCATTGTATATACAAGAAATGTACATCAAAACATACACATTTTCATTGTACATTAAAGAAATGTACATCAAAACATACACATTTTCAGTGTACATTCAAGAAATGTACATCAAAACATACACATTTTCATTGTATATACCAGAAATGTACATCAAAACATACACATTTTCATTGTATATACAAGAAATGTACATCAAAACATACACATTTTCATTGTATATACAAGAAATGTACATCAAGACATACACATTTTCATTGTACATTCAAGAAATGTACATCAAAACATACACATTTTCATTGTACACTCAAGAAATGTACATCAAAACATACACATTTTCAGTGTACATTCAAGAAATGTATATCAAAACATACACATTTTCATTGTACATTCCAAAAATGGACATCAAAACATACACATTTTCAGTGTACATTCAAGAAATGTACATGAAAGCATATACATCTTCATTGTACATTCAAGAGATGTACATCAAAACACACACATTTTCAGTGTACATTCAAGAAATGTATATCAAAACATACACATTTTCAGTGTACATTCAAGAAATGTACATCAAAACATACAAATTTTCATTGTATTTACAAGAAATGTACATCAAAACGTACACATCTTCATTGTACATTAAAGAAATGTACATCAAAACCTACACATTTTCAGTGTACATTCAAGAAATGTACATCAAACATACACATTTTCATTGTACACTCAAGAAATGTACATCAAAACATACACATTTTCAGTGTACATTCAAGAAATGTACATCAAAACATACACATTTTCATTGTATATACCAGAAATGTACATCAAAACATACACATTTTCATTGTATATACAAGAAATGTACATCAAAACATACACATTTTCATTGTATATACAAGAAATGTACATCAAGACATACACATTTTCATTGTACATTCAAGAAATGTACATCAAAACATACACATTTTCATTGTACACTCAAGAAATGTACATCAAAACATACACATTTTCAATGTACATTCAAGAAATGTACATCAAAACATACACATTTTTATTGTACATTCCAGAAATGTACATCAAAACATACACATTTTCAGTGTACATTCAAGAAATGTATATCAAAGAATACACATTTTCAGTGTACATTCAAGAAATGTACATCAAAGCAAACACATTTTCATTGTACACTAAAGAAATGTACATCAAAACATACACATTTTCATTGTACACTCAAGAAATGTACATCAAAACATACACATTTTCAGTGTACATTCAAGAAATGTATATCAAAACATACACATTTTCATTTTACATTGCAGAAATGTACATCAAAACATACACATTTTCAGTGTACATTCAAGAAATGTATATCAAAAAATACACATTTTCAGTGTACATTCAAGAAATGTACATCAAAGCAAACACATTTTCGTTGTACACTAAAGAAATGTACATCAAAACATACACATTTTCATTGTACATTCAAGAAATGCACATCAAAACATACACATTTTCATTGTACATTCAAGAAATATACATCAAAACATACACATTTTCATTGTACATTCAAGAAATGTACATCAAAACATACACATTCTCATTGTACATTCAAGAAATGTACATCAAAACATACACATTTTCATTGTACACTCAAGAAATGCACTTCAAAACATACACATTTTCACTGTACACTCAAGAAATGTACATCAAAACATACACATTTTCATTGTACATTAAAGAAATGTATATCAAAACATACACATTTTCATTGTACATTCAAGAAATGTACATCAAAACATAGACATTTTCATTGTACATTCAAGAAATGTACATCAAAACATACACAATTTCATTGTACATTCAAGGAATGTACATTAAAACATACGCATTTTCAGTGTACATTCAAGAAATGTACATCAAAACATACACATTTTCATTGTATATACAAGAAATGTACATCAAAACGTACACATTTTCATTGTATATACAAGAAATGTACATCAAAACATACACATTTTTAGTGTACATTCAAGAAATGTATATCAAAACATACACATTTTCATTGTACATTCCAGAAATGTACATCAAAACATACACATTTTCAGTGTACATTCAAGAAATGTATATCAAAAAATACACATTTTCAGTGTACATTCAAGAAATGTACATCAAAGCAAACACATTTTCATTGTACACTAAAGAAATGTACATCAAAACATACACATTTTCATTGTACACTCAAGAAATGTACATCAAAACATACACATTTTCAATGTACATTCAAGAAATGTATATCAAAACATACACATTTTCATTGTACATTCCAGAAATGTACATCAAAACATACACATTTTCAGTGTACATTCAAGAAATGTATATCAAAAAATACACATTTTCAGTGTACATTCAAGAAATGTACATCAAAGCAAACACATTTTCATTCTACACTAAAGAAATGTACATCAAAACATACACATTTTCATTGTACATTCAAGAAATGCACATCAAAACATACACATTTTCATTGTACATTCAAGAAATATACATCAAAACATACACATTTTCATTGTACATTCAAGAAATGTATATCAAAACATACACATTCTCATTGTACATTCAAGAAGTGTACATCAAAACATACACATTTTTATTTGTACATTCAAGAACTGTACATCAAAACATACACATTTTCAGTGTACATTCAAGAAATGTACATCAAAACATACACATTTTCATTGTACATTCAAGGAATGTACCTCAAAACATACACATTTTCAGTGTACATTCAAGAAATGTACATCAAAACATACACATTTTCATTGTATATACAAGAAATGTACATCAAAACATACACATTTTCATTGTATATACAAGAAATGTACATCAAAACCTACACATTTTCAGTGTACATTCAAGAAATGTACATCAAAACATACACATTTTCATTGTACATTCAAGAAATGTATATCAAAACATACACATTCTCATTGTACATTCAAGAAATGGACATCAAAACATACACATTTTCATTGTACATTCAAGAACTGTACATCAAAACATACACATTTTCAGTGTACATTCAAGAAATGTACATCAAAACATACACATTTTCATTGTACATTCAAGGAATGTACCTCAAAACATACACATTTTCAGTGTACATTCAAGAAATGTACATCAAAACATACACATTTTCATTGTATATACAAGAAATGTACATCAAAACATACACATTTTCATTGTATATACAAGAAATGTACATCAAAACATACACATTTTCAGTGTACATTCAAGAAATGTACATCAAGACATACACATTTTCATTGTACATTCAAGAAATGTACATCAAAACATACACATTTTCATTGTACACTCAAGAAATGTACATCAAAACATACACATTTTCAGTGTACATTCAAGAAATGTATATCAAAACATACACATTTTCATTGTACATTCAAGAAATGTACATCAAAACATACACATTTTCGTTGTACACTAAAGAAATGTACATCAAAACATACACATTTACATTGTACATTCAAGAAATGTACATCAAAACATAAACATTTTCATTGTACATTCAAGGAATGTACATCAAAACATACACATTTTCATTGTACATTCAAGAGATGTACATCAAAACACACACATTTTCAGTGTACATTCAAGAAATGTATATCAAAACATACACATTTTCAGTGTACATTCAAGAAATGTACATCAAAACATACAAATTTTCATTGTATATACAAGAAATGTACATCAAAACATACACATTTTCATTGTACATTAAAGAAATGTACATCAAAACATACACATTTTCAGTGTACATTCAAGAAATGTACATCAAAACATACACATTTTCATTGTATATACCAGAAATGTACATCAAAACATACACATTTTCATTGTATATACAAGAAATGTACATCAAAACATACACATTTTCATTGTATATACAAGAAATGTACATCAAGACATACACATTTTCATTGTACATTCAAGAAATGTACATCAAAACATACACATTTTCATTGTACACTCAAGAAATGTACATCAAAACATACACATTTTCAGTGTACATTCAAGAAATGTATATCAAAACATACACATTTTCATTGTACATTCCAGAAATGGACATCAAAACATACACATTGTCAGTGTACATTCAAGAAATGTACATGAAAACATATACATCTTCATTGTACATTCAAGAGATGTACATCAAAACACACACATTTTCAGTGTACATTCAAGAAATGTATATCAAAACATACACATTTTCAGTGTACATTCAAGAAATGTTCATCAAAACATACAAATTTTCATTGTATTTACAAGAAATGTACATCAAAACATACACATCTTCATTGTACATTAAAGAAATGTACATCAAAACCTACACATTTTCAGTGTACATTCAAGAAATGTACATCAAAACATACACATTTTCATTGTACACTCAAGAAATGTACATCAAAACATACACATTTTCAGTGTACATTCAAGAAATGTACATCAAAACATACACATTTTCATTGTATATACCAGAAATGTACATCAAAACATACACATTTTCATTGTATATACAAGAAATGTACATCAAAACATACACATTTTCATTGTATATACAAGAAATGAACATCAAGACATACACATTTTCATTGTACATTCAAGAAATATACATCAAAACATACACATTTTCATTGTACACTCAAGAAATGTACATCAAAACATACACATTTTCAGTGTACATTCAAGAAATGTATATCAAAACATACACATTTTCATTGTACATTCCAGAAATGTACATCAAAACATACACATTTTCAGTGTACATTCAAGAAATGTATATCAAAGAATACACATTTTCAGTGTACATTCAAGAAATGTACATCAAAGCAAACACATTTTCATTGTACACTAAAGAAATGTACATCAAAACATACACATTTTCATTGTACACTCAAGAAATGTACATCAAAACATACACATTTTCAGTGTACATTCAAGAAATGTATATCAAAACATACACATTTTCATTGTACATTGCAGAAATGTACATCAAAACATACACATTTTCAGTGTACATTCAAGAAATGTATATCAAAAAATACACATTTTCAGTGTACATTCAAGAAATGTACATCAAAGCAAACACATTTTCATTGTACACTAAAGAAATGTACATCAAAACATACACATTTTCATTGTACATTCAAGAAATGCACATGAAAACATACACATTTTCATTGTACATTCAAGAAATATACATCAAAACATACACATTTTCATTGTACATTCAAGAAATGTACATCAAAACATACACATTCTCATTGTACATTCAAGAAATGTACATCAAAACATACACATTTTCATTGTACACTCAAGAAATGTACTTCAAAACATACACATTTTCATTGTACACTCAAGAAATGTACATCAAAACATACACATTTTCATTGTACATTAAAGAAATGTATATCAAAACATACACATTTTCATTGTACATTCAACAAATGTACATCAAAACAAACACATTTTCATTGTACATTCAAGAAATGTACATCAAAACATACACATTTTCATTGTACATTCAAGGAATGTACATTAAAACATACACATTTTCAGTGTACATTCAAGAAATGTACATCAAAACATACACATTTTCATTGTATATACAAGAAATGTACATCAAAACATACACATTTTCATTGTACATACAAGAAATGTACATCAAAACATACACATTTTTAGTGTACATTCAAGAAATGTATATCAAAACATACACATTTTCATTGTACATTCCAGAAATGTACATCAAAACATACACATTTTCAGTGTACATTCAAGAAATGTATATCAAAAAATACACATTTTCAGTGTACATTCAAGAAATGTACATCAAAGCAAACACATTTTCATTGTACACTAAAGAAATGTACATCAAAACATACACATTTTCATTGTACACTCAAGAAATGTACATCAAAACATACACATTTTCAATGTACATTCAAGAAATGTATATCAAAACATACACATTTTCATTGTACATTCCAGAAATGTACATCAAAACATACACATTTTCAGTGTACATTCAAGAAATGTATATCAAAAAATACACATTTTCAGTGTACATTCAAGAAATGTACATCAAAGCAAACACACTTTCATTGTACACTAAAGAAATGTACATCAAAACATACACATTTTCATTGTACATTCAAGAAATGCACATCAAAACATACACATTTTCATTGTACATTCAAGAAATATACATCAAAACATACACATTTTCATTGTACATTCAAGAAATGTATATCAAAACATACACATTCTCATTGTACATTCAAGAAATGTACATCAAAACATACACATTTTCATTGTACATTCAAGAACTGTACATCAAAACATACACATTTTCAGTGTACATTCAAGAAATGTACATCAAAACATACACATTTTCATTGTATATACCAGAAATGTACATCAAAACATACACATTTTCATTTTATATACAAGAAATGTACATCAAAACATACACATTTTCAGTGTACATTCAAGAAATGTACATCAAGACATACACATTTTCATTGTACATTCAAGAAATGTACATCAAAACATACACATTTTCATTGTACATTCAAGAAATGTACATCAAAACATAAACATTTTCATTGTACATTCAAGGAATGTATATCAAAACATACACATTTTCATTGTACATTCAAGAGATGTACATCAAAACATACACATTTTCATTGTACACTAAAGAAATGTACATCAAAACATACACATTTTCATTGTACATTCAAGAAATGTACATCAAAACATAAACATTTTCATTGTACATTCAAGGAATGTACATCAAAACATACACATTTTCATTGTACATTCATGAGATGTACATCAAAACACACACATTTTCAGTGTACATTCAAGAAATGTATATCAAAACATACACATTTTCAGTGTACATTCAAGAAATGTACATCAAAACATACAAATTTTCATTGTATATACAAGAAATGTACATCAAAACATACACATTTTCATTGTACATTAAAGAAATGTACATCAAAACCTACACATTTTCAGTGTACATTCAAGAAATGTACATCAAAACATACACATTTTCATTGTACACTCAAGAAATGTACATCAAGACATACACATTTTCATTGTACATTCAAGAAATGTACATCAAAACATACACATTTTCATTGTACACTCAAGAAATGTACATCAAAACATACACATTTTCAGTGTACATTCAAGAAATGTATATCAAAACATACACATTTTCATTGTACATTCCAGAAATGTACATCAAAACATACACATTTTCAGTGTACATTCAAGAAATGTATATCAAAAAATACACATTTTCAGTGTACATTCAAGAAATGTACATCAAAGCAAACACATTTTCATTGTACACTAAAGAAATGTACATCAAAACATACACATTTTCATTGTACACTCAAGAAATGTACATCAAAACATACACATTTTCAGTGTACATTCAAGAAATGTATATCAAAACATACACATTTTCATTGTACATTGCAGAAATGTGCATCAAAACATACACATTTTCAGTGTACATTCAAGGAATGTATATCAAAAAATACACATTTTCATTGTATATACAAGAAATGTACATCAAAACATACACATTTTCATTGTACACTAAAGAAATGTACATCAAAACATACACATTTTCATTGTACACTCAAGAAATGTATATCAAAACATACACATTTTCATTGTACATTCCAGAAATGTACATCAAAATATACACATTTTCAGTGTACATTCAAGAAATGTATATCAAAAAATACACATTTTCAGTGTACATTCAAGAAATGTACATCAAAGCAAACACATTTTCATTGTACACTAAAGAAATGTACATCAAAAGATACACATTTTCATTGTACATTCAAGAAATGTACATCAAAACATACACATTTTCATTGTACACTCAAGAAATGTACATCAAAACATACACATTTTCATTGTACATTCAAGAAATGTATATCAAAACATACACATTTTCATTGTACATTCAAGAAATGTACATCAAAACATACACATTTTCATTGTACATTCAAGAAATGTACATCAAATGATACACATTTTCATTGTACATTCAAGGAATGTACATCAAAACATACACATTTTCAGTGTACATTCAAGAAATGTACATCAAAACATACACATTTTCATTGTATATAAAAGAAATGTACATCAAAACATACACATTTTCATTGTATATACAAGAAATGTACATCAAAACATACACATTTTCAGTGTACATTCAAGAAATGTACATCAAGACATACACATTTTCATTGTACATTCAAGAAATGTACATCAAAACATACACATTTTCATTGTACACTCAAGAAATGTACATCAAAACATACACATTTTCAGTGTACATTCAAGAAATGGACATCAAAACATACACATTTTCAGTGTACATTCAAGAAATGTACATGAAAACATATACATCTTCATTGTACATTCAAGAGATGTACATCAAAACACACACATTTTCAGTGTACATTCAAGAAATGTATATCAAAACATACACATCTTCATTGTACATTCCAGAAATGGACATCAAAACAGACACATTTTCAGTGTACATTCAAGAAATGTACATGAAAACATATACATCTTCATTGTACATTCAAGAGATGTACATCAAAACACACACATTTTCAGTGTACATTCAAGAAATGTATATCAAAACATACACATTTTCAGTGTACATTCAAGAAATGTACATCAAAACATACAAATTTTCATTGTATTTACAAGAAATGTACATCAAAACATACACATCTTCATTGTACATTAAAGAAATGTACATCAAAACCTACACATTTTCAGTGTACATTCAAGAAATGTACATCAAAACATACACATTTTCATTGTACACTCAAGAAATGTACATCAAAACATACACATTTTCAGTGTACATTCAAGAAATGTACATCAAAACATACACATTTTCAATGTATATACCAGAAATGTACATCAAAACATACACATTTTCATTGTATATACAAGAAATGTACATCAAAACATACACATTTTCATTGTATATACAAGAAATGTACATCAAGACATACACATTTTCATTGTACATTCAAGAAATGTACATCAAAACATACACATTTTCATTGTACACTCAAGAAATGTACATCAAAACATACACATTTTCAGTGTACATTCAAGAAATGTATATCAAAACATACACATTTTCATTGTACATTCCAGAAATGTACATCAAAACATACACATTTTCAGTGTACATTCAAGAAATGTATATCAAAGAATACACATTTTCAGTGTACATTCAAGAAATGTACATCAAAGCAAACACATTTTCATTGTACACTAAAGAAATGTACATCAAAACATACACATTTTCATTGTACACTCAAGAAATGTACATCAAAACATACACATTTTCAGTGTACATTCAAGAAATGTATATCAAAACATACACATTTTCATTGTACATTGCAGAAATGTGCATCAAAACATACACATTTTCAGTGTACATTCAAGGAATGTATATCAAAAAATACACATTTTCATTGTATATACAAGAAATGTACATCAAGACATACACATTTTCATTGTACATTCAAGAAATGTACATCAAAACATACACATTTTCATTGCACACTCAAGAAATGTACATCAAAACATACACATTTTCAGTGTACATTCAAGAAATGTATATCAAAACATACACATTTTCATTGTACATTCCAGAAATGTACATCAAAACATACACATTTTCAGTGTACATTCAAGAAATGTATATCAAAGAATACACATTTTCAGTGTACATTCAAGAAATGTACATCAAAGCAAACACATTTTCATTGTACACTAAAGAAATGTACATCAAAACATACACATTTTCATTGTACACTCAAGAAATGTACATCAAAACATACACATTTTCATTGTACATTCAAGAAATATACATCAAAACATACACATTTTCATTGTACATTCAAGAAATGTACATCAAAACATACACATTCTCATTGTACACTCAAGAAATGTACATCAGAACATACACATTTTCATTGTACACTCAAGAAATGTACTTCAAAACATACACATTTTCATTGTACACTCAAGAAATGTACATCAAAACATACACATTTTCATTGTACATTCAAGAAATCTATATCAAAACATACACATTTTCATTGTACATTCAAGAAATGTACATCAAAACATACACATTTTCATTGTACATTCAAGAAATGTACATCAAAACATACACATTTTCATTGTACATTCAAGGAATGTACATTAAAACATACACATTTTCAGTGTACATTCAAGAAATGTACATCAAAACATACACATTTTCATTGTATATACAAGAAATGTACATCAAAACATACACAGTTTCATTGTATATACAAGAAATGTACATCAAAACATACACATTTTTAGTGTACATTCAAGAAATGTATATCAAAACATACACATTTTCATTGTACATTCCAGAAATGTACATCAAAACATACACATTTTCAGTGTACATTCAAGAAATGTATATCAAAAAATACACATTTTCAGTGTACATTCAAAAAATGTACATCAAAGCAAACACATTTTCATTGTACACTAAAGAAATGTACATCAAAACATACACATTTTCATTGTACACTCAAGAAATGTACATCAAAACATACACATTTTCAATGGACATTCAAGAAATGTATATCAAAACATACACATTTTCATTGTACATTCCAGAAATGTACATCAAAACATACACATTTTCAGTGTACATTCAAGAAATGTATATCAAAAAATACACATTTTCAGTGTACATTCAAGAAATGTACATCAAAGCAAACACATTTTCATTGTACACTAAAGAAATGTACATCAAAACATACACATTTTCATTGTACATTCAAGAAATGCACATCAAAAGATACACATTTTCATTGTACATTCAAGAAATATACATCAAAACATACACATTTTCATTGTACATTCAAGAAATGTACATCAAAACATACACATTTTCATTGTACATTCAAGAAATGTACATCAAAACATACACATTTTCAGTGTACATTCAAGAAATGTATATCAAAAAATACACATTTTCAGTGTACATTCAAGAAATGTACATCAAAGCAAACACATTTTCATTGTACACTAAAGAAATGTACATCAAAACATACACATTTTCATTGTACACTCAAGAAATGTACATCAAAACATACACATTTTCAATGTACATTCAAGAAATGTATATCAAAACATACACATTTTCATTGTGCATTCCAGAAATGTACATCAAAACATACACATTTTCAGTGTACATTCAAGAAATGTATATCAAAAAATACACATTTTCATTGTACATTCAAGAAATGTACATCAAAGCAAACACATTTTCATTGTACACTAAAGAAATGTACATCAAAACATACACATTTTCATTGCACATTCAAGAAATGCACATCAAAACATACACATTTTCATTGTACATTCAAGAAATATACATCAAAACATACACATTTTCATTGTACATTCAAGAAATGTACATCAAAACATACACATTTTCATTGTACATTCAAGAACTGTACATCAAACCATACACATTTTCATTGTACATTCAAGGAATGTACCTCAAAACATACACATTTTCAGTGTACATTCAAGAAATGTACATCAAAACATACACATTTTCATTGTATATACAAGAAATGTACATCAAAACATACACATTTTCATTGTATACACAAGAAATGTACAACAAAACATACACATTTTCAGTGTACATTCAAGAAATGTACATCAAGACATACACATTTTCATTGTACATTCAAGAAATGTACATCAAAACATACACATTTTCATTGTACACTCAAGAAATGTACATCAAAACATACACATTTTCAGTGTACATTCAAGAAATGTATATCAAAACATACACATTTTCATTGTACATTCAAGAAATGTACATCAAAACATACACATTTTCATTGTACACTAAAGAAATATACATCAAAACATACACATTTTCATTGTACATTCAAGAAATGTACATCAAAACATAAACATTTTCATTGTACATTCAAGGGATGTACATCAAAACATACACATTTTCATTGTACATTCAAGAGATGTACATCAAAACACACACATTTTCAGTGTACATTCAAGAAATGTATATCAAAACATACACATTTTCAGTGTACATTCAAGAAATGTACATCAAAACATACAAATTTTCATTGTATATACAAGAAATGTACATCAAAACATACAGATTTTCATTGTACATTAAAGAAATGTACATCAAAACCTACACATTTTCAGTGTACATTCAAGAAATGTACATCAAAACATACACATTTTCATTGTACACTCAAGAAATGTACATCAAAACATACACATTTTCAGTGTACATTCAAGAAATGTACATCAAAACATACACATTTTCATTGTATATACCAGAAATGTACATCAAAACATACACATTTTCATTGTATATACAAGAAATGTACATCAAAACATACACATTTTCATTGTATATACAAGAAATGTAGATCAAGACATACACATTTTCATTGTACATTCAAGAAATGTACATCAAAACATACACATTTTCATTGTACACTCAAGAAATGTACATCAAAACATACACATTTTCAGTGTACATTCAAGAAATGTATATCAAAACATACACATTTTCATTGTACATTCCAGAAATGTACATCAAAACATACACATTTTCAGTGTAACTTCAAGAAATGTATATCAAAAAATACACATTTTCAGTGTACATTCAAGAAATGTACATCAAAGCAAACACATTTTCATTGTACACTAAAGAAATGTACATCAAAACATACACATTTTCATTGTACACTCAAGAAATGTATATCAAAACATACACATTTTCATTGTACATTCAAGAAATGTACATCAAAACATACACATTTTCATTGTACACTAAAGAAATGTACATCAAAACATACACATTTTCAGTGTACATTCAAGAAATGTATATCAAAAAATACACATTTTCAGTGTACATTCAAGAAATGTACATCAAAGCAAACACATTTTCATTGTACACTAAAGAAATGTACATCAAAACATACACATTTTCATTGTACATTCAAGAAATGCACATCAAAAGATACACATTTTCATTGTACATTCAAGAAATATACATCAAAACATACACATTTTCATTGTACATTCAAGAAATGTACATCAAAACATACACATTTTCATTGTACATTCAAGAAATGTACATCAAAACATACACATTTTCAGTGTACATTCAAGAAATGTATATCAAAAAATACACATTTTCAGTGTACATTCAAGAAATGTACATCAAAGCAAACACATTTTCATTGTACACTAAAGAAATGTACATCAAAACATACACATTTTCATTGTACACTCAAGAAATGTACATCAAAACATACACATTTTCAATGTACATTCAAGAAATGTATATCAAAACATACACATTTTCATTGTACATTCCAGAAATGTACATCAAAACATACACATTTTCAGTGTACATTCAAGAAATGTATATCAAAAAATACACATTTTCATTGTACATTCAAGAAATGTACATCAAAGCAAACACATTTTCATTGTACACTAAAGAAATGTACATCAAAACATACACATTTTCATTGCACATTCAAGAAATGCACATCAAAACATACACATTTTCATTGTACATTCAAGAAATATACATCAAAACATACACATTTTCATTGTACATTCAAGAAATGTACATCAAAACATACACATTTTCATTGTACATTCAAGAACTGTACATCAAACCATACACATTTTCATTGTACATTCAAGGAATGTACCTCAAAACATACACATTTTCAGTGTACATTCAAGAAATGTACATCAAAACATACACATTTTCATTGTATATACAAGAAATGTACATCAAAACATACACATTTTCATTGTATACACAAGAAATGTACAACAAAACATACACATTTTCAGTGTACATTCAAGAAATGTACATCAAGACATACACATTTTCATTGTACATTCAAGAAATGTACATCAAAACATACACATTTTCATTGTACACTCAAGAAATGTACATCAAAACATACACATTTTCAGTGTACATTCAAGAAATGTATATCAAAACATACACATTTTCATTGTACATTCAAGAAATGTACATCAAAACATACACATTTTCATTGTACACTAAAGAAATATACATCAAAACATACACATTTTCATTGTACATTCAAGAAATGTACATCAAAACATAAACATTTTCATTGTACATTCAAGGGATGTACATCAAAACATACACATTTTCATTGTACATTCAAGAGATGTACATCAAAACACACACATTTTCAGTGTACATTCAAGAAATGTATATCAAAACATACACATTTTCAGTGTACATTCAAGAAATGTACATCAAAACATACAAATTTTCATTGTATATACAAGAAATGTACATCAAAACATACACATTTTCATTGTACATTAAAGAAATGTACATCAAAACCTACACATTTTCAGTGTACATTCAAGAAATGTACATCAAAACATACACATTTTCATTGTACACTCAAGAAATGTACATCAAAACATACACATTTTCAGTGTACATTCAAGAAATGTACATCAAAACATACACATTTTCATTGTATATACCAGAAATGTACATCAAAACATACACATTTTCATTGTATATACAAGAAATGTACATCAAAACATACACATTTTCATTGTATATACAAGAAATGTACATCAAGACATACACATTTTCATTGTACATTCAAGAAATGTACATCAAAACATACACATTTTCATTGTACACTCAAGAAATGTACATCAAAACATACACATTTTCAGTGTACATTCAAGAAATGTATATCAAAACATACACATTTTCATTGTACATTCCAGAAATGTACATCAAAACATACACATTTTCAGTGTAACTTCAAGAAATGTATATCAAAAAATACACATTTTCAGTGTACATTCAAGAAATGTACATCAAAGCAAACACATTTTCATTGTACACTAAAGAAATGTACATCAAAACATACACATTTTCATTGTACACTCAAGAAATGTATATCAAAACATACACATTTTCATTGTACATTCAAGAAATGTACATCAAAACATACACATTTTCATTGTACACTAAAGAAATGTACATCAAAACATACACATTTTCATTGTACATTCAAGAAATGTACATCAAAACATAAACATTTTCATTGTACATTCAAGGAATGTACATCAAAACATACACATTTTCATAGTACATTCAAGAGATGTACATCAAAACACACACATTTTCAGTGTACATTCAAGAAATGTATATCAAAACATACACATTTTCAGTGTACATTCAAGAAATGTACATCAAAACATACAAATTTTCATTGTATATACAAGAAAAATACATCAAAACATACACATTTTCATTGTACATTAAAGAAATGTACATCAAAACCTACACATTTTCAGTGTACATTCAAGAAAAGTACATCAAAACATACACATTTTCATTGTACACTCAAGAAATGTACATCAAAACATACACATTTTCAGTGTACATTCAAGAAATGTACATCAAAACATACACATTTTCATTGTATATACCAGAAATGTACATCAAAACATACACATTTTCATTGTATATACAAGAAATGTACATCAAAACATACACATTTTCATTGTATATACAAGAAATGTACATCTAGACATACACATTTTCATTGTACATTCAAGAAATGTACATCAAAACATACACATTTTCATTGTACACTCAAGAAATGTACATCAAAACATACACATTTTGAGTGTACATTCAAGAAATGTACATCAAAACATACACATTTTCATTGTACATTCCAGAAATGTACATCAAAACATACACATTTTCAGTGTACATTCAAGAAATGTATATCAAAACATACACATTTTCAGTGTACATTCAAGGAATGTATATCAAAACATACAAATTTTCATTGTATATACAAGAAATTTACATCAAAACATACACATTTTCATTGTATATACAAGAAATGTACATCAAAACATACACATTTTCATTGTATATACAAGAAATGTACATCAAAACATACACATTTTCATTGTACATTCAAGAAATGTACATCAAAACATACAAATTTTCATTGTATATACAAGAAATGTACTTCAAAACATACACATTTTCATTGTATATACAAGAAATGTACATCAAAACATACACATTTTCAGTGTACATTAAAGAAATGTACATCAAAACATACAAATTTTCATTGTATATACAAGAAATGTACATCAAAACATACACATTTTCATTGTATATACAAGAAATGTACATCAAAACATACACATTTTCAGTGTACATTAAAGAAATGTACATCAAAACCTACACATTTTCAGTGTACATTCAAGAAATTTACATCAAAACATACACATTTTCATTGTATATACAAGAAATGTACGTCAAAACATACACATTTTCATTGTATATACAAGAAATGTACATCAAAACATACACATTTTCATTGTACATTAAAGAAATGTACATCAAAACCTATACATTTTCAGTGTACATTCAAGAAATGTACATCGAAACATACAAATTTTCATTGTACACTCAAAAAATGTACATCAAAACATACACATTTTCAGTGTACATTCAAAAAATGTACATCAAAACATACACATTTTCATTGTATATACCAGAAATGTACATCAAAACATACACATTTTCATTGTATATACAAGAAATATACATCAAAACATACACATTTTCAGTGTACATTCAAGTAACGTACATCAAAACATATACATTTTCATTGTATATACAAGAAATGGACATCAAAACACACACATTTTCAGTGTACATTCAAAAATATACATGAAAACATATACATCTTCATTGTACATTCAAGAGATGTACATCAAAACACACACATTTTCAGTGTACATTCAAGAAATGTATATCAAAACATACACATTTTCAGTGTACATTCAAGAAATGTACATCAAAACATACAAATTTTCATTGTATATACAAGAAATGTACATCAAAACATACACATCTTCATTGTACATTAAAGAAATGTACATCAAAACCTACACAATTTCAGTGTACATTCAAGAAATGTACATCAAAGCATACACATTTTCATTGTACACTCAAGAAATGTACATCAAAACATACACATTTTCAGTGTACATTTAAGAAATGTACATCAAAACATACACATTTTCATTGTATATACCAGAAATGTACATCAAAACATACACATTTTCATTGTATATACAAGAAATGTACATCAAAACATACACATTTTCATTGTATATACAAGAAATGTACATCAAGACATACACATTTTCATTGTACATTCAAGAAATATACATCAAAACATACACATTTTCATTGTACATTCAAGAAATGTACATCAAAACATACACATTCTCATTGTACATTCAAGAAATGTACATCAAAACATACACATTTTCATTGTACACTCAAGAAATGTACATCAAAAAATACACATTTTCATTGTACACTCAAGAAATGTACATCAAAACATACACATTTTCATTGTACATTCAAGAAATGTATATCAAAACATACACATTTTCATTGTACATTCAAGAAATGTACATCAAAACATACACATTTTCATTGTACATTCAAGAAATGTACATCAAAACATACACATTTTCATTGTACATTCAAGGAATGTATATTAAAACATACACATTTTCAGTGTACATTCAAGAAATGTACATCAAAACATACACATTTTCATTGTATATACAAGAAATGTACATCAAAACATACACATTTGCATTGCATATACAAGAAATGTACATCAAAACATACACATTTTCAGTGTACATTCAAGAAATGTACATCTAGACATACACATTTTCATTGTACATTCAAGAAATGTACATCAAAACATACACATTTTCATTGTACACTCAAGAAATGTACATCAAAACATACACATTTTTAGTGTACATTCAAGAAATGTATATCAAAACATACACATTTTCATTGTACATTCAAGAAATGTATATCAAAAAATACACACTTTCAGTGTACATTCAAGAAATGGACATCAAAGCAAACACATTTTCATTGTACACTAAAGAAATGTACATCAAAACATACACATTTTCATTGTACATTCAAGAAATGCACATCAAAAGATACACATTTTCATTGTACATTCAAGAAATATACATCAAAACATACACATTTTCATTGTACATTCAAAAAATGTATATCAAAACATACACATTCTCATTGTACATTCAAGAAATGTACATCAAAACATACACATTTTCATTGTACATTCAAGAACTGTACATCAAAACATACACATTTTCAGTGTACATTCAAGAAATGTACATCAAAACATACACATTTTCATTGTACATTCAAGGAATGTACATCGAAACATACACATTTTCAGTGTACATTCAAGAAATGTACATCAAACATACACATTTTCATTGTATATACAAGAAATGTACATCAAAACATACACATTTTCATTGTATATACAAGAAATGTACATCAAAACATACACATTTTCAGAGTACATTCAAGAAATGTACATCAAGACATACACATTTTCATTGTACATTCAAGAAATGTACATCAAGACATACACATTTTCATTGTACACTCAAGAAATGTACATCAAAACATACACATTTTCAGTGTACATTCAAGAAATGTATATCAAAACATACACATTTTCATTGTACATTCAAGAAATGTACATCAAAACATACACATTTTCATTGTACACTAAAGAAATGTACATCAAAACATACACATTTTCATTGTACATTCAAGAAATGTACATCAAAACGTAAACATTTTCATTGTACATTCAAGGAATGTACATCAAAACATACACATTTTCATAGTACATTCAAGAGATGTACATCAAAACACACACATTTTCAGTGTACATTCAAGAAATGTATATCAAAACATACACATTTTCAGTGTACATTCAAGAAATGTACATCAAAACATACAAATTTTCATTGTATATACAAGAAAAATACATCAAAACATACACATTTTCATTGTACATTAAAGAAATGTACATCTAAACCTACACATTTTCAGTGGACATTCAAGAAAAGTACATCAAAACATACACATTTTCATTGTACACTCAAGAAATGTACATCAAAACATACACATTTTCAGTGTACATTCAAGAAATGTAGATCAAAACATACACATTTTCATTGTATATACCAGAAATGTACATCAAAACATACACATTTTCATTGTATATACAAGAAATGTACATCAAAACATACACATTTTCATTGTATATACAAGAAATGTACATCTAGACATACACATTTTCATTGTACATTCAAGAAATGTACATCAAAACATACACATTTTCATTGTACACTCAAGAAATGTACATCAAAACATACACATTTTCAGTGTACATTCAAGAAATGTATATCAAAACATACACATTTTCATTGTACATTCCAGAAATGTACATCAAAACATACACATTTTCAGTGTACATTCAAGAAATGTATATCAAAAAATACACATTTTCAGTGTACATTCAAGAAATGTACATCAAAGCAAACACATTTTCATTGTACACTAAAGAAATGTACATCAAAACATACACAATTTCAGTGTACATTCAAGAAATGTACATCAAAGCATACACATTTTCATTGTACACTCAAGAAATGTACATCAAAACATACACATTTTCAGTGTACATTTAAGAAATGTACATCAAAACATACACATTTTCATTGTATATACCAGAAATGTACATCAAAACATACACATTTTCATTGTATATACAAGAAATGTACATCAAAACATACACATTTTCATTGTATATACAAGAAATGTACATCAAGACATACACATTTTCATTGTACATTCAAGAAATATACATCAAAACATACACATTTTCATTGTACATTCAAGAAATGTACATCAAAACATACACATTCTCATTGTACATTCAAGAAATGTACATCAAAACATACACATTTTCATTGTACACTCAAGAAATGTACATCAAAAAATACACATTTTCATTGTACACTCAAGAAATGTACATCAAAACATACACATTTTCATTGTACATTCAAGAAATGTATATCAAAACATACACATTTTCATTGTACATTCAAGAAATGTACATCAAAACATACACATTTTCATTGTACATTCAAGAAATGTACATCAAAACATACACATTTTCATTGTACATTCAAGGAATGTATATTAAAACATACACATTTTCAGTGTACATTCAAGAAATGTACATCAAAACATACACATTTTCATTGTATATACAAGAAATGTACATCAAAACATACACATTTGCATTGCATATACAAGAAATGTACATCAAAACATACACATTTTCAGTGTACATTCAAGAAATGTACATCTAGACATACACATTTTCATTGTACATTCAAGAAATGTACATCAAAACATACACATTTTCATTGTACACTCAAGAAATGTACATCAAAACATACACATTTTTAGTGTACATTCAAGAAATGTATATCAAAACATACACATTTTCATTGTACATTCAAGAAATGTATATCAAAAAATACACACTTTCAGTGTACATTCAAGAAATGGACATCAAAGCAAACACATTTTCATTGTACACTAAAGAAATGTACATCAAAACATACACATTTTCATTGTACATTCAAGAAATGCACATCAAAAGATACACATTTTCATTGTACATTCAAGAAATATACATCAAAACATACACATTTTCATTGTACATTCAAAAAATGTATATCAAAACATACACATTCTCATTGTACATTCAAGAAATGTACATCAAAACATACACATTTTCATTGTACATTCAAGAACTGTACATCAAAACATACACATTTTCAGTGTACATTCAAGAAATGTACATCAAAACATACACATTTTCATTGTACATTCAAGGAATGTACATCGAAACATACACATTTTCAGTGTACATTCAAGAAATGTACATCAAACATACACATTTTCATTGTATATACAAGAAATGTACATCAAAACATACACATTTTCATTGTATATACAAGAAATGTACATCAAAACATACACATTTTCAGAGTACATTCAAGAAATGTACATCAAGACATACACATTTTCATTGTACATTCAAGAAATGTACATCAAAACATACACATTTTCATTGTACACTCAAGAAATGTACATCAAAACATACACATTTTCAGTGTACATTCAAGAAATGTATATCAAAACATACACATTTTCATTGTACATTCAAGAAATGTACATCAAAACATACACATTTTCATTGTACACTAAAGAAATGTACATCAAAACATACACATTTTCATTGTACATTCAAGAAATGTACATCAAAACGTAAACATTTTCATTGTACATTCAAGGAATGTACATCAAAACATACACATTTTCATAGTACATTCAAGAGATGTACATCAAAACACACACATTTTCAGTGTACATTCAAGAAATGTATATCAAAACATACACATTTTCAGTGTACATTCAAGAAATGTACATCAAAACATACAAATTTTCATTGTATATACAAGAAAAATACATCAAAACATACACATTTTCATTGTACATTAAAGAAATGTACATCTAAACCTACACATTTTCAGTGGACATTCAAGAAAAGTACATCAAAACATACACATTTTCATTGTACACTCAAGAAATGTACATCAAAACATACACATTTTCAGTGTACATTCAAGAAATGTAGATCAAAACATACACATTTTCATTGTATATACCAGAAATGTACATCAAAACATACACATTTTCATTGTATATACAAGAAATGTACATCAAAACATACACATTTTCATTGTATATACAAGAAATGTACATCTAGACATACACATTTTCATTGTACATTCAAGAAATGTACATCAAAACATACACATTTTCATTGTACACTCAAGAAATGTACATCAAAACATACACATTTTCAGTGTACATTCAAGAAATGTATATCAAAACATACACATTTTCATTGTACATTCCAGAAATGTACATCAAAACATACACATTTTCAGTGTACATTCAAGAAATGTATATCAAAAAATACACATTTTCAGTGTACATTCAAGAAATGTACATCAAAGCAAACACATTTTCATTGTACACTAAAGAAATGTACATCAAAACATACACATTTTCATTGTACACTCAAGAAATGTATATCAAAACATACACATTTTCATTGTACATTCCAGAAATGTACATCAAAACATACACATTTTCAGTGTACATTCAAGAAATGTATATCAAAAGATACACATTTTCATTGTATATACAAGAAATGTACATCAAAGAAAACACATTTTCATTGTACACTAAAGAAATGTACATCAAAACATACACATTTTCATTGTACACTCAAGAAATGTACATCAAAACATACACATTTTCAGTGTACATTCAAGAAATGTATATCAAAAAATACACATTTTCAGTGTACATTCAAGAAATGTACATCAAAGCAAACACATTTTCATTGTACACTAAAGAAATGTACATCAAAAGATACACATTTTCATTGTACATTCAAGAAATGCACATCAAAACATACACATTTTCATTGTACATTCAAGAAATATACATCAAAACATACACATTTTCATTGTACATTCAAGAAATGTACATCAAAACATACACATTCTCATTGTACATTCAAGAAATGTACATCAAAACATACACATTTTCATTGTACACTCAAGAAATGTACATCAAAACATACACATTTTCATTGTACACTCAAGAAATGTACATCAAAACATACACATTTTCATTGTACATTCAAGAAATGTATATCAAAACATACACATTTTCATTGTACATTCAAGAAATGTACATCAAAACATACACATTTTCATTGTACTTTCAAGAAATGTACATCAAAACATACATATTTTCATTGTACATTCAAGGAATGTACATCAAAACATACACATTTTCAGTGTACATTCAAGAAATGTACATCAAAACATACACATTTTCATTGTATATAAAAGAAATGTACATCAAAACATACACATTTTCATTGTATATACAAGAAATGTACATCAAAACATACACATTTTCAGTGTACATTCAAGAAATGTACATCAAGACATACACATTTTCATTGTACATTCAAGAAATGTAGATCAAAACATACACATTTTCATTGTAAACTCAAGAAATGTACATCAAAACATACACATTTTCAGTGTACATTCAAGAAATGTATATCAAAACATACACATTTTCATTGTACATTCCAGAAATGTACATCAAAACATACACATTTTCAGTGTACATTCAAGAAATGTATATCAAAAAATACACATTTTCAGTGTACATTCAAGAAATGTACATCAAAGCAAACACATTTTCATTGTACATTCAAGAAATGTACATCAAAACATACACATTTTCATTGTACATTCAAGAAATGTACATCAAAACATACACATTTTCATTGTACATTCAAGGAATGTATATTAAAACATACACATTTTCAGTGTACATTCAAGAAATGTACATCAAAACATACACATTTTCATTGTATATACAAGAAATGTACATCAAAACATACACATTTGCATTGCATATACAAGAAATGTACATCAAAACATACACATTTTCAGTGTACATTCAAGAAATGTACATCTAGACATACACATTTTCATTGTACATTCAAGAAATGTACATCAAAACATACACATTTTCATTGTACACTCAAGAGATGTACATCAAAACATACACATTTTTAGTGTACATTCAAGAAATGTATATCAAAACATACACATTTTCATTGTACATTCAAGAAATGTATATCAAAAAATACACATTTTTAGTGTACATTCCAGATATGTACATCAAAACATACACATTTTCAGTGTACATTCAAGAAATGTATATCAAAAAATACACATTTTCAGTGTACATTCAAGAAATGGACATCAAAGCAAACACATTTTCATTGTACACTAAAGAAATGTACATCAAAACATACACATTTTCATTGTACATTCAAGAAATGCACATCAAAAGATACACATTTTCATTGTACATTCAAGAAATATACATCAAAACATACACATTTTCATTGTACATTCAAAAAATGTATATCAAAACATACACATTCTCATTGTACATTCAAGAAATGTACATCAAAACATACACATTTTCATTGTACATTCAAGAACTGTACATCAAAACATACACATTTTCAGTGTACATTCAAGAAATGTACATCAAAACATACACATTTTCATTGTACATTCAAGGAATGTACATCAAAACATACACATTTTCAGTGTACATTCAAGAAATGTACATCAAACATACACATTTTCATTGTATATACAAGAAATGTACATCAAAACATACACATTTTCAGAGTACATTCAAGAAATGTACATCAAGACATACACATTTTCATTGTACATTCAAGAAATGTACATCAAAACATACACATTTTCATTGTACACTCAAGAAATGTACATCAAAACATACACATTTTCAGTGTACATTCAAGAAATGTATATCAAAACATACACATTTTCATTGTACATTCAAGAAATGTACATCAAAACATACACATTTTCATTGTACACTAAAGAAATGTACATCAAAACATACACATTTTCATTGTACATTCAAGAAATGTACATCAAAACATAAACATTTTCATTGTACATTCAAGGAATGTACATCAAAACATACACATTTTCATAGTACATTCAAGAGATGTACATCAAAACACACACATTTTCAGTGTACATTCAAGAAATGTATATCAAAACATACACATTTTCAGTGTACATTCAAGAAATGTACATCAAAACATACACATTCTCATTGTACATTCAAGAAATGTACATCAAAACATACACATTTTCATTGTACACTCAAGAAATGTACATCAAAACATACACATTTTCATTGTACACTCAAGAAATGTACATCAAAACATACACATTTTCATTGTACATTCAAGAAATGTATATCAAAACATACACATTTTCATTGTACATTCAAGAAATGTACATCAAAACATACACATTTTCATTGTACATTCAAGAAATGTACATCAAAACATACACATTTTCATTGTACATTCAAGGAATGTATATTAAAACATACACATTTTCAGTGTACATTCAAGAAATGTACATCAAAACATACACATTTTCATTGTATATACAAGAAATGTACATCAAAACATACACATTTGCATTGCATATACAAGAAATGTACATCAAAACATACACATTTTCAGTGTACATTCAAGAAATGTACATCTAGACATACACGTTTTCATTGTACATTCAAGAAATGTACATCAAAACATACAAATTTTCATTGTACACTCAAGAAATGTACATCAAAACATACACATTTTTAGTGTACATTCAAGAAATGTATATCAAAACATACACATTTTCATTGTACATTCAAGAAATGTATATCAAAAAATACACATTTTTAGTGTACATTCCAGAAATGTACATCAAAACATACACATTTTCAGTGTACATTCAAGAAATGTATATCAAAAAATACACATTTTCAGTGTACATTCAAGAAATGGACATCAAAGCAAACACATTTTCATTGTACACTAAAGAAATGTACATCAAAACATACACATTTTCATTGTACATTCAAGAAATGCTCATCAAAAGATACACATTTTCATTGTACATTCAAGAAATATACATCAAAACATACACATCTTCATTGTACATTCAAAAAATGTATATCAAAACATACACATTCTCATTGTACATTCAAGAAATGTACATCAAAACATACACATTTTCATTGTACATTCAAGAACTGTACATCAAAACATACTCATTTTCAGTGTACATTCAAGAAATGTACATCAAAACATACACATTTTCATTGTACATTCAAGGAATGTACATCAAAACATACACATTTTCAGTGTACATTCAAGAAATGTACATCAAACATACACATTTTCATTGTATATACAAGAAATGTACATCAAAACATACACATTTTCATTGTATATACAAGAAATGTACATCAAAACATACACATTTTCAGAGTACATTCAAGAAATGTACATCAAGACATACACATTTTCATTGTACATTCAAGAAATGTACATCAAAACATACACATTTTCATTGTACACTCAAGAAATGTACATCAAAACATACACATTTTCAGTGTACATTCAAGAAATGTATATCAAAACATACACATTTTCATTGTACATTCAAGAAATGTACATCAAAACATACACATTTTCATTGTACACTAAAGAAATGTACATCAAAACATACACATTTTCATTGTACATTCAAGAAATGTACATCAAAACATAAACATTTTCATTGTACATTCAAGGAATGTACATCAAAACATACACATTTTCATAGTACATTCAAGAGATGTACATCAAAACACACACATTTTCAGTGTACATTCAAGAAATGTATATCAAAACATACACATTTTCAGTGTACATTCAAGAAATGTACATCAAAACATACAAATTTTCATTGTATATACAAGAAAAATAGATCAAAACATACACATTTTCATTGTACATTAAAGAAATGTACATCAAAACCTACACATTTTCAGTGTACATTCAAGAAAAGTACATCAAAACATACACATTTTCATTGTACATTCAAGAAATGTACATCAAAACATACACATTTTCATTGTACACTCAAGAAATGTACATCAAAACATACACATTTTCAGTGTACATTCAAGAAATGTATATCAAAACATACACATTTTCATTGTACATTCCAGAAATGTACATCAAAACATACACATTTTCAGTGTACATTCAAGAAATGTATATCAAAAAATACACATTTTCAGTGTACATTCAAGAAATGTACATCAAAGCAAACACATTTTCATTGTACACTAAAGAAATGTACATCAAAACATACACATTTTCATTGTACACTCAAGAAATGTATATCAAAACATACACATTTTCATTGTACATTCCAGAAATGTACATCAAAACATACACATTTTCAGTGTACATTCAAGAAATGTATATCAAAAGATACACATTTTCATTGTATATACAAGAAATGTACATCAAAGCAAACACATTTTCATTGTACACTAAAGAAATGTACATCAAAACATACACATTTTCATTGTACACTCAAGAAATGTACATCAAAACATACACATTTTCAGTGTACATTCAAGAAATGTATATCAAAAAATACACATTTTCAGTGTACATTCAAGAAATGTACATCAAAGCAAACACATTTTCATTGTACACTAAAGAAATGTACATCAAAAGATACACATTTTCATTGTACATTCAAGAAATGCACATCAAAACATACACATTTTCATTGTACATTCAAGAAATATACATCAAAACATACACATTTTCATTGTACATTCAAGAAATGTACATCAAAACATACACATTCTCATTGTACATTCAAGAAATGTACATCAAAACATACACATTTTCATTGTACACTCAAGAAATGTACATCAAAACATACACATTTTAATTGTACACTCAAGAAATGTACATCAAAACATACACATTTTCATTGTACATTCAAGAAATGTATATCAAAACATACACATTTTCATTGTACATTCAAGAAATGTACATCAAAACATACACATTTTCATTGTACTTTCAAGAAATGTACATCAAAACATACACATTTTCATTGTACATTCAAGGAATGTACATCAAAACATACACATTTTCAGTGTACATTCAAGAAATGTACATCAAAACATACACATTTTCATTGTATATAAAAGAAATGTACATCAAAACATACACATTTTCATTGTATATACAAGAAATGTACATCAAAACATACACATTTTCAGTGTACATTCAAGAAATGTACATCAAGGCATACACATTTTCATTGTACATTCAAGAAATGTACATCAAAACATACACATTTTCATTGTAAACTCAAGAAATGTACATCAAAACATACACATTTTCAGTGTACATTCAAGAAATGTATATCAAAACATACACATTTTCATTGTACATTCCAGAAATGTACATCAAAACATACACATTTTCAGTGTACATTCAAGAAATGTAAATCAAAAAATACACATTTTCAGTGTACATTCAAGAAATGTACATCAAAGCAAACACATTTTCATTGTACATTCAAGAAATGTACATCAAAACATACACATTTTCATTGTACATTCAAGAAATGTACATCAAAACATACACATTTTCATTGTACATTCAAGGAATGTATATTAAAACATACACATTTTCAGTGTACATTCAAGAAATGTACATCAAAACATACACATTTTCATTGTATATACAAGAAATGTACATCAAAACATACACATTTGCATTGCATATACAAGAAATGTACATCAAAACATACACATTTTCAGTGTACATTCAAGAAATGTACATCTAGACATACACATTTTCATTGTACATTCAAGAAATGTACATCAAAACATACACATTTTCATTGTACACTCAAGAAATGTACATCAAAACATACACATTTTTAGTGTACATTCAAGAAATGTATATCAAAACATACACATTTTCATTGTACATTCAAGAAATGTATATCAAAAAATACTCATTTTTAGTGTACATTCCAGAAATGTACATCAAAACATACACATTTTCAGTGTACATTCAAGAAATGTATATCAAAAAATACACATTTTCAGTGTACATTCAAGAAATGGACATCAAAGGAAACACATTTTCATTGTACACTAAAGAAATGTACATCAAAACATACACATTTTCATTGTACATTCAAGAAATGCACATCAAAAGATACACATTTTCATTGTACATTCAAGAAATATACATCAAAACATACACATTTTCATTGTACATTCAAAAAATGTATATCAAAACATACACATTCTCATTGTACATTCAAGAAATGTACATCAAAACATACACATTTTCATTGTACATTCAAGAACTGTACATCAAAACATACACATTTTCAGTGTACATTCAAGAAATGTACATCAAAACATACACATTTTCATTGTACATTCAAGGAATGTACATCAAAACATACACATTTTCAGTGTACATTCAAGAAATGTACATCAAACATACACATTTTCATTGTATATACAAGAAATGTACATCAAAACATACACATTTTCATTGTATATACAAGAAATGTACATCAAAACATACACATTTTCAGAGTACATTCAAGAAATGTACATCAAGACATACACATTTTCATTGTACATTCAAGAAATGTACATCAAAACATACACATTTTCATTGTACACTCAAGAAATGTACATCAAAACATACACATTTTCAGTGTACATTCAAGAAATGTACTTCAAAACATACACATTTTCATTGTACATTCAAGAAATGTACATCAAAACATACACATTTTCATTGTACACTAAAGAAATGTACATCAAAACATACACATTTTCATTGTACATTCAAGAAATGTACATCAAAACATAAACATTTTCATTGTACATTCAAGGAATGTACATCAAAACATACACATTTTCATAGTACATTCAAGAGATGTACATCAAAACACACACATTTTCAGTGTACATTCAAGAAATGTATATCAAAACATACACATTTTCAGTGTACATTCAAGAAATGTACATCAAAACATACAAATTTTCATTGTATATACAAGAAAAATACATCAAAACATACACATTTTCATTGTACATTAAAGAAATGTACATCAAAACCTACACATTTTCAGTGTGCATTCAAGAAAAGTACATCAAAACATACACATTTTCATTGTACACTCAAGAAATGTACATCAAAACATACACATTTTCAGTGTACATTCAAGAAATGTACATCAAAACATACACATTTTCATTGTATATACCAGAAATGTACATCGAAACATACACATTTTCATTGTATATACAAGAAATGTACATCAAAAGATACACATTTTCATTGTATATACAAGAAATGTACATCTAGACATACACATTTTCATTGTACATTCAAGAAATGTACATCAAAACATACACATTTTCATTGTACACTCAAGAAATGTACATCCAAACATACACATTTTCAGTGTACATTCAAGAAATGTATATCAAAACATACACATTTTCATTGTACATTCCAGAAATGTACATCCAAACATACACATTTTCAGTGTACATTCAAGAAATGTATATCAAAAAATACACATTTTCAGTGTACATTCAAGAAATGTACATCAAAGCAAACACATTTTCATTGTACACTAAAGAAATGTACATCAAAACATACACATTTTCATTGTACACTCAAGAAATGTACATCAAAACATACACATTTTCAGTGTACATTCAAGAAATGTATATCAAAAAATACACATTTTCAGTGTACATTCAAGAAATGTACATCAAAGCAAACACATTTTCATTGTACACTAAAGAAATGTACATCAAAAGATACACATTTTCATTATACATTCAAGAAATGCACATCAAAACATACACATTTTCATTGTACATTCAAGAAATATACATCAAAACATACACATTTTCATTGTACATTCAAGAAATGTACATCAAAACATACACATTCTCATTGTACATTCAAGAAATGTACATCAAAACATACACATTTTCATTGTACACTCAAGAAATGTACATCAAAACATACATATTTTCATTGTACACTCAAGAAATGTACATCAAAACATACACATTTTCATTGTACATTCAAGAAATGTATATCAAAACATACACATTTTCATTGTACATTCAAGAAATGTACATCAAAACATACACATTTTCATTGTACTTTCAAGAAATGTACATCAAAACATACACATTTTCATTGTACATTCAAGGAATGTACATCAAAACATACACATTTTCAGTGTACATTCAAGAAATGTACATCAAAACATACACATTTTCATTGTATATAAAAGAAATGTACATCAAAACATACACATTTTCATTGTATATACAAGAAATGTACATCAAAACATACACATTTTCAGTGTACATTCAAGAAATGTACATCAAGACATACACATTTTCATTGTACATTCAAGAAATGTACATCAAAACATACACATTTTCATTGTAAACTCAAGAAATGTACATCAAAACATACACATTTTCAGTGTACATTCAAGAAATGTATATCAAAACATACACATTTTCATTGTACATTCCAGAAATGTACATCAAAACATACACATTTTCAGTGTACATTCAAGAAATGTATATCAAAAAATACACATTTTCAGTGTACATTCAAGAAATGTACATCAAAGCAAACACATTTTCATTGTACATTAAAGAAATGTACATCAAAACATACACATTTTCATTGTACACTCAAGAAATGTACATCAAAACATACACATTTTCAATGTACATTCAAGAAATGTATATCAAAACATACACATTTTCATTGTACATTCCAGAAATGTACATCAAAACATACACATTTTCAGTGTACATTCAAAAAATGTATATCAAAAAATACACATTTTCAGTGTACATTCAAGAAATGTACATCAAAGCAAACACATTTTCATTGTACACTAAAGAAATGTACATCAAAACATACACATTTTCATTCTACATTCAAGAAATGCACATCAAAACATACACATTTTCATTGTACATTCAAGAAATATACATCAAAACATACACATTTTCATTGTAGATTCAAGAAATGTATATCACAACATACACATTCTCATTGTACATTCAAGAAATGTACATCAAAACATACACATTTTCATTGTACATTCAAGAACTGTACATCAAAACATACACATTTTCAGTGTACATTCAAGAAATGTTCATCAAAACATACACATTTTCATTGTACATTCAAGGAATGTACATCAAAACATACACATTTTCAGTGTACATTCAAGAAATGTACATCAAAACATACACATTTTCATTGTATATACAAGAAATGTACATCAAAACATACACATTTTCATTGTATATACAAGAAATGTACATCAAAACATACACATTTTCAGTGTACATTCAAGAAATGTACATCAAGACATACACATTTTCATTGTACATTCCAGAAATGTACATCAAAACATACACATTTTCAGTGTACATTCAAGAAATGTATATCAAAAAATACACATTTTCAGTGTACATTCAAGAAATGTACATCAAAGCAAACACATTTTCATTGTACACTAAAGAAATGTACATTAAAACATACACATTTTCATTGTACACTCAAGAAATGTACATCAACACATACACATTTTCAGTGTACATTCAAGAAATGTATATCAAAACATACACATTTTCATTGTACATTCCAGAAATGTACATCAAAACATACACATTTTCAGTGTACATTCAAGAAATGTATATCAAAAAATACACATTTTCAGTGTACATTCAAGAAATGTACATCAAAGCAAACACATTTTCATTGTACACTAAAGAAATGTACATAAAAACATACACATTTTCATTGTACATTCAAGAAATGCACATCAAAACATACACATTTTCATTGTACATTCAAGAAATATACATCAAAACATACACATTTTCATTGTACATTCAAGAAATGTACATCAAAACATACACATTCTCATTGTACATTCAAGAAATGTACATCAAAACATACACATTTTCATTGTACACTCAAGAAATGTACATCAAAACATACACATTTTCATTGTACACTCAAGAAATGTACATCAAAACATACACATTTTCATTGTACATTCAAGAAATGTACATCAAAACATACACATTTTCATTGTACATTCAAGAAATGTACATCAAAACATACACATTTTCATTGTACATTCAAGGAATGTACATCAAAACATACACATTTTCATTGTACATTCAAGAAATGTACATCAACACACACACATTTTCAGTGTACATTCAAGAAATGTATATCAAAACATACACATTTTCAGTGTACATTCAAGAAATGTACATCAAAACATACAAATTTTCACTGTATATACAAGAAATGTACATCAAAACATACACATTTTCATTGTACAATAAAGAAATGTACATCAAAACATACACATTTTCATTGTACATTCAAGAAATGCACATCAAAACATACACATTTTCATTGTACATTCAAGAAATATACATCAAAACATACACATTTTCATTGTACATTCAAGAAATGTACATCAAAACATACACATTTTCATTGTACATTCAAGAAATGTACATCAAAACATACACATTTTCAGTGTACATTCAAGAAATGTATATCAAAAAATACACATTTTCAGTGTACATTCAAGAAATGTACATCAAAGCAAACACATTTTCATTGTACACTCAAGAAATGTACATCAAAACATACACATTTTCAATGTACATTCAAGAAATGTATATCAAAACATACACATTTTCATTGTACATTCCAGAAATGTACATCAAAACATACACATTTTCAGTGTACATTCAAGAAATGTATATAAAAAATTACACATTTTCATTGTACATTCAAGAAATGTACATCAAAGCAAACACATTTTCATTGTACACTAAAGAAATGTACATCAAAACATACACATTTTCATTGTACATTCAAGAAATGCACATCAAAACATACACATTTTCATTGTACATTCAAGAAATGTACATCAAAACATACACATTTTCATTGTACATTCAAGAAATGTACATCAAAACATACACATTTTCATTGTACATTCAAGAACTGTACATCAAAACATACACATTTTCAGTGTACATTCAAGAAATGTACATCAAACCATACACATTTTCATTGTACATTCAAGGAATGTACCTCAAAACATACACATTTTCAGTGTACATTCAAGAAATGTACATGAAAACATACACATTTTCATTGTATATACAAGAAATGTACATCAAAACATACACATTTTCATTGTATATACAAGAAATGTACAACAAAACATACACATTTTCAGTGTACATTCAAGAAATGTACATCAAGACATACACATTTTCATTGTACATTCAAGAAATGTACATCAAAACATACACATTTTCATTGTACACTCAAGAAATGTACATCAAAACATACACATTTTCAGTGTACATTCAAGAAATGTATATCAAAACATACACATTTTCATTGTACATTCAAGAAATGTACATCAAAACATACACATTTTCATTGTACACTAAAGAAATGTACATCAAAACATACACATTTTCATTGTACATTCAAGAAATGTACATCAAAACATAAACATTTTCATTGTACATTCAAGGGATGTACATCAAAACATACACATTTTCATTGTACATTCAAGAGATGTACATCAAAACACACACATTTTCAGTGTACATTCAAGAAATGTATATCAAAACATACACATTTTCAGTGTACATTCAAGAAATGTACATCAAAACATACAAATTTTCATTGTATATACAAGAAATGTACATCAAAACATACACATTTTCATTGTACATTAAAGAAATGTACATCAAAACCTACACATTTTCAGTGTACATTCAAGAAATGTACATCAAAACATACACATTTTCATTGTACACTCAAGAAATGTACATCAAAACATACACATTTTCAGTGTACATTCAAGAAATGTACATCAAAACATACACATTTTCATTGTATATACCAGAAATGTACATCAAAACATACACATTTTCATTGTATATACAAGAAATGTACATCAAAACATACACATTTTCATTGTATATACAAAAAATGTACATCAAGACATACACATTTTCATTGTACATTCAAGAAATGTACATCAAAACATACACATTTTCATTGTACACTCAAGAAATGTACATCAAAACATACACATTTTCAGTGTACATTCAAGAAATGTATATCAAAACATACACATTTTCATTGTACATTCCAGAAATGTACATCAAAACATACACATTTTCAGTGTAACTTCAAGAAATGTATATCAAAAAATACACATTTTCAGTGTACATTCAAGAAATGTACATCAAAGCAAACACATTTTCATTGTACACTAAAGAAATGTACATCAAAAGATACACATTTTCATTGTACATTCAAGAAATGCACATCAAAACATACACATTTTCATTGTACATTCAAGAAATATACATCAAAACATACACATTTTCATTGTACATTCAAGAAATGTACATCAAAACATACACATTCTCATTGTACATTCAAGAAATGTACATCAAAACATACACATTTTCATTGTACACTCAAGAAATGTACACCAAAACATACACATTTTCATTGTACACTCAAGAAATGTACATCAAAACATACACATTTTCATTGTACATTCAAGAAATGTATATCAAAACATACACATTTTCATTGTACATTCAAGAAATGTACATCAAAACATACACATTTTCATTGTACATTCAAGAAATGTACATCAAAACATACACATTTTCATTGTACATTCAAGGAATGTACATCAAAACATACACATTTTCAGTGTACATTCAAGAAATGTACATCAAAACATACACATTTTCATTGTATATAAAAGAAATGTGCATCAAAACATACACATTTTCATTGTATATACTAGAAATGTACATCAAAACATACACATTTTCAGTGTACATTCAAGAAATGTACATCAAGACATACACATTTTCATTGTACATTCAAGAAATGTACATCAAAACATACACATTTTCATTGTACACTCAAGAAATGTACATCAAAACATACACATTTTCAGTGTACATTCAAGAAATGTATATCAAAACATACAATTTTCATTGTACATTCCAGAAATGTACATCAAAACATACACATTTTCAGTGTACATTCAAGAAATGTATATCAAAACATACACATTTTCAGTGTACATTCAAGGAATGTATATCAAAACATACAAATTTTCATTGTATATACAAGAAATTTACATCAAAACATACACATTTTCATTGTATATACAAGAAATGTACATCAAAACATACACATTTTCATTGTATATACAAGAAATGTACATCAAAACATACACATTTTCATTGTACATTCAAGAAATGTACATCAAAACATACACATTTTCATTGTACATACAAGAAGTGTACATCAAAACATACACATTTTCATTGTATATACAAGAAATGTACATCAAAACATACACATTTTCATTGTACATTCAAGAAATGTACATCAAAACATACAAATTTTCATTGTATATACAAGAAATGTACTTCAAAACATACACATTTTCATTGTATATACAAGAAATGTACATCAAAACATACACATTTTCAGTGTACATTAAAGAAATGTACATCAAAACATACAAATTTTCATTGTATATACAAGAAATGTACATCAAAAAATACACATTTTCATTGTATATACAAGAAATGTACATCAAAACATACACATTTTCAGTGTACATTAAAGAAATGTACATCAAAACCTACACATTTTCAGTGTACATTCAAGAAATTTACATCAAAACATACACATTTTCATTGTATATACATGAAATGTACATCAAAACATACACATTTTCATTGTATATACAAGAAATGTACATCAAAACATACACATTTTCATTGTACATTAAAGAAATGTACATCAAAACCTACACATTTTCAGTGTACATTCAAGAAATGTACATCGAAACATACAAATTTTCATTGTACACTCAAAAAATGTACATCAAAACATACACATTTTCAGTGTACATTAAAAAAATGTACATCAAAACATACACATTTTCATTGTATATACCAGAAATGTACATCAAAACATACACATTTTCATTGTATATACAAGAAATATACATCAAAACATACACATTTTCAGTGTACATTCAAGTAACGTACATCAAAACATATACATCTTCATTGTATATACAAGAAATGGACATCAAAACATACACATTTTCAGTGTACATTCAAGAAATGTACATGAAATCATATACATCTTCATCGTACATTCAAGAGATGTACATCAAAACACACACATTTTCAGTGTACATTCAAGAAATGTATATCAAAACATACACATTTTCAGTGTACATTCAAGAAATGTACATCAAAACATACAAATTTTCATTGTATATACCAGAAATGTACATCAAAACATACACATTTTCATTGTATATACAAGAAATGTACATCAAAACATACACATTTTCATTGTATATACAAGAAATGTACATCAAGACATACACATTTTCATTGTACATTCCAGAAATATACATCAAAACATACACATTTTCATTGTACATTCAAGAAATGTACATCAAAACATACACATTCTCATTGTACATTCAAGAAATGTACATCAAAACATACACATTTTCATTGTACACTCAAGAAATGTACATCAAAACATACACATTTTCATTGTACACTCAAGAAATGTACATCAAAACATACACATTTTCATTGTACATTCAAGAAATGTATATCAAAACATACACATTTTCATTGTACATTCAAGAAATGTACATCAAAGCATACACATTTTCATTGTACATTCAAGAAATGTACATCAAAACATACACATTTTCATTGTACATTCAAGGAATGTACATTAAAACATACACATTTTCAGTGTACATTCAAGAAATGTACATCAAAACATACACATTTTCATTCTATATACAAGAAATGTACATCAAAACATACACATTTTCATTGCATATACAAGAAATGTACATCAAAACATACACATTTTCAGTGTACATTCAAGAAATGTACATCTAGACATACACATTTTCATTGTACATTCAAGAAATGTACATCAAAACATACACATTTTCATTGTACACTCAAGAAATGTACATCAAAACATACACATTTTTAGTGTACATTCAAGAAATGTATATCAAAACATACACATTTTCATTGTACATTCCAGAAATGTACATCAAAACATACACATTTTCAGTGTACATTCAAGAAATGTATATCAAAAAATACACATTTTCAGTGTACATTCAAGAAATGGACATCAAAGCAAACACATTTTCATTGTACACTAAAGAAATGTACATCAAAACATACACATTTTCATTGTACATTCAAGAAATGCACATCAAAAGATACACATTTTCATTGTACATTCAAGAAATATACATCAAAACATACACATTTTCATTGTATATACAAGAAATGTACATCAAAACATACACATTTTCATTGTATATACAAGAAATGTACATCAAAACATACACATTTTCAGAGTACATTCAAGAAATGTACATCAAGACATACACATTTTCATTGTACATTCAAGAAATGTACATCAAAACATACACATATTCATTGTACACTCAAGAAATGTACATCAAAGCATACACATTTTCAGTGTACATTCAAGAAATGTATATCAAAACATACACATTTTCATTGTACATTCAAGAAATGTACATCAAAACATACACATTTTCATTGTACACTAAAGAAATGTACATCAAAACATACACATTTTCATTGTACATTCAAGAAATGTACATCAAAACATAAACATTTTCATTGTACATTCAAGGAATGTACATCAAAACATACACATTTTCATAGTACATTCAAGAGATGTACATCAAAACACACACATTTTCAGTGTACATTCAAGAAATGTATATCAAAACATACACATTTTCAGTGTACATTCAAGAAATGTACATCAAAACATACAAATTTTCATTGTATATACAAGAAAAATACATCAAAACATACACATTTTCATTGTACATTAAAGAAATGTACATCAAAACCTACACATTTTCAGTGTACATTCAAGAAAAGTACATCAAAACATACACATTTTCATTGTACACTCAAGAAATGTACATCAAAACATACACATTTTCAGTGTACATTCAAGAAATGTACATCAAAACTTACACATTTTCATTGTATATACCAGAAATGTACATCAAAACATACACATTTTCATTGTATATACAAGAAATGTACATGAAAACATACACATTTTCATTGTATATACAAGAAATGTACATCTAGACATACACATTTTCATGGTACATTCAAGAAATGTACATCAAAACATACACATTTGCATTGTACACTCAAGAAATGTACATCAAAACATACACATTTTCAGTGTACATTCAAGAAATGTATATCAAAACATACACATTTTCATTGTACATTCCAGAAATGTACATCAAAACATACACATTTTCAGTGTACATTCAAGAAATGTATATCAAAAAATACACATTTTCAGTGTACATTCAAGAAATGTACATCAAAGCAAACACATTTTCATTGTACACAAAAAAATGTACATCAAAACATACACATTTTCATTGTACACTCAAGAAATGTATATCAAAACATACACATTTTCATTGTACATTCCAGAAATGTACATCAAAACATACACATTTTCAGTGTACATTCAAGAAATGTATATCAAAAAATACACATTTTCATTGTATATACAAGAAATGTACATCAAAGCAAACACATTTTCATTGTACACTAAAGAAATGTACATCAAAACATACACATTTTCATTGTACACTCAAGAAATGTACATCAAAACATACACATTTTCAGTGTACATTCAAGAAATGTATATCAAAAAATACACATTTTCAGTGTACATTCAAGAAATGTACATCAAAGCAAACACATTTTCATTGTACACTAAAGAAATGTACATCAAAAGATACACATTTTCATTGTACATTCAAGAAATGCACATCAAAACATACACATTTTCATTGTACATTCAAGAAATATACATCAAAGCATACACATTTTCATTGTACATTCAAGAAATGTACATCAAAACATACACATTCTCATTGTACATTCAAGAAATGTACATCAAAACATACACATTTTCATTGTACACTCAAGAAATGTACATCAAAACATACACATTTTCATTGTACACTCAAGAAATGTACATCAAAACATACACATTTTCATTGTACATTCAAGAAATGTATATCAAAACATACACATTTTCATTGTACATTCAAGAAATGTACATCAAAACATACACATTTTCAATGTACTTTCAAGAAATGTACATCAAAACATACACATTTTCATTGTACATTCAAGGAATGTACATCAAAACATACACATTTTCAGTGTACATTCAAGAAATGTACATCAAAACATACACATTTTCATTGTATATAAAAGAAATGTACATCAAAACATACACATTTTCATTGTATATACAAGAAATGTACATCAAAACATACACATTTTCAGTGTACATTCAAGAAATGTACATCAAGACATACACATTTTCATTGTACATTCAAGAAATGTACATCAAAACATACACATTTTCATTGTAAACTCAAGAAATGTACATCAAAACATACACATTTTCAGTGTACATTCAAGAAATGTATATCAAAACATACACATTTTCATTGTACATTCCAGAAATGTACATCAAAACATACACATTTTCAGTGTACATTCAAGAAATGTATATCAAAAAATACACATTTTCAGTGTACATTCAAGAAATGTACATCAAAGCAAACACATTTTCATTGTACATTAAAGAAATGTACATCAAAACATACACATTTTCATTGTACACTCAAGAAATGTACATCAAAACATACACATTTTCAATGTACATTCAAGAAATGTATATCAAAACATACACATTTTCATTGTACATTCCAGAAATGTACATCAAAACATACACATTTTCAGTGTACATTCAAAAAATGTATATCAAAAAATACACATTTTCAGTGTACATTCAAGAAATGTACATCAAAGCAAACACATTTTCATTGTACACTAAAGAAATGTACATCAAAACATACACATTTTCATTGTACATTCAAGAAATGCACATCAAAACATACACATTTTCATTGTACATTCAAGAAATATACATCAAAACATACACATTTTCATTGTAGATTCAAGAAATGTATATCACAACATACACATTCTCATTGTACATTCAAGAAATGTACATCAAAACATACACATTTTCATTGTACATTCAAGAACTGTACATCAAAACATACACATTTTCAGTGTACATTCAAGAAATGTACATCAAAACATACACATTTTCATTGTACATTCAAGTAATGTACATCAAAACATACACATTTTCAGTGTACATTCAAGAAATGTACATCAAAACATACACATTTTCATTGTATATACAAGAAATGTACATCAAAACATACACATTTTCATTGTATATACAAGAAATGTACATCAAAACATACACATTTTCAGTGTACATTCAAGAAATGTACATCAAGACATACACATTTTCATTGTACATTCCAGAAATGTACATCAAAACATACACATTTTCAGTGTACATTCAAGAAATGTATATCAAAAAATACACATTTTCAGTGTACATTCAAGAAATGTACATCAAAGCAAACACATTTTCATTGTACACTAAAGAAATGTACATCAAAACATACACATTTTCATTGTACACTCAAGAAATGTACATCAACACATACACATTTTCAGTGTACATTCAAGAAATGTATATCAAAACATACACATTTTCATTGTACATTCCAGAAATGTACATCAAAACATACACATTTTCAGTGTACATTCAAGAAATGTATATCAAAAAATACACATTTTCAGTGTACATTCAAGAAATGTACATCAAAGCAAACACATTTTCATTGTACACTAAAGAAATGTACATAAAAACATACACATTTTCATTGTACATTCAAGAAATGCACATCAAAACATACACATTTTCATTGTACATTCAAGAAATATACATCAAAACATACACATTTTCATTGTACATTCAAGAAATGTACATCAAAACATACACATTCTCATTGTACATTCAAGAAATGTACATCAAAACATACACATTTTCATTGTACACTCAAGAAATGTACATCAAAACATACACATTTTCATTGTACACTCAAGAAATGTACATCAAAACATACACATTTTCATTGTACATTCAAGAAATGTACATCAAAACATACACATTTTCATTGTACATTCAAGAAATGTACATCAAAACATACACATTTTCACTGTACATTCAAGGAATGTACATCAAAACATACACATTTTCATTGTACATTCAAGAAATGTACATCAACACACACACATTTTCAGTGTACATTCAAGAAATGTATATCAAAACATACACATTTTCAGTGTACATTCAAGAAATGTACATCAAAACATACAAATTTTCACTGTATATACAAGAAATGTACATCAAAACATACACATTTTCATTGTACAATAAAGAAATGTACATCAAAACATACACATTTTCAGTGTACATTCAAGAAATGTACATGAAAACATATACATCTTCATTGTACATTCAAGAAATGTATATCAAAGCATACACATTTTCAGATTACATTCAAGTAATGTACATCAAAACATACACATTTTCATTGTACATTCAAGAAATGTACATCAAAACATACACATTTTCATTGTAGATTCAAGAAATGTACATCAAAACATAAACATTTTCATTGTACATTCAAGGAATGTACATCAAAACATACACATTTTCATTGTACATTCAAAGAAATGTACATCAAAACACACACATTTTCAGTGTACATTCAAGAAATGTATATCAAAACATACACATTTTCAGTGTACATTCAAAGAAATGTACATCAAAACACACACATTTTCAGTGTACATTCAAGAAATGTATATCAAAACATACACATTTTCAGATTACATTCAAGAAATGTACATCAAAACATACACATTTTCATTGTACATTCAAGAAATGTACATCAAAACATACACATTTTCATTGTAAATTCAAGAAATGTACATCAAAACATAAACATTTTCATTGTACATTCAAGGAATGTACATCAAAACATACACATTTTCATTGTACATTCAAAGAAATGTACATCAAAACACACACATTTTCAGTGTACATTCAAGAAATGTATATCAAAACATACACATTTTCAGTGTACATTCAAGGAATGTACATCAAAACATACAAATTTTCATTGTATATACAAGAAATGTACATCAAAAGATACACATTTTCATTGTACATTAAAGAAATGTACATCAAAACCTACACATTTTCAGTGTACATTCAAGAAATGTACATCAAAACATACACATTTTCATTGTACACTCAAGAAATGTACATCAAAACATACACATTTTCAGTGTACATTCAAGAAATGTACATCAAAACATACACATTTTCATTGTATATACCAGAAATGTACATCAAAACATACACATTTTCATTGTATATACAAGAAATGTACATCAAAACATACACATTTTCAGTGTACATTCAAGAAATGTACATCAAAACATATACATTTTCATTATATATACAAGAAATGTTCCACAAAACATACACATTTTCAGTGTACATTCAAGAAATGTACATGAAAACATATACACTTTCATTGTACATTCAAGAAATGTATATCAAAACATACACATTTTCATTGTACATTCAAGAAATGTACATCAAAACATACACATTTTCACTGTACATTCAAGGAATGTACATCAAAACATACACATTTTCATTGTACATTCAAGAAATGTACATCAACACACACACATTTTCAGTGTACATTCAAGAAATGTATATCAAAACATACACATTTTCAGTGTACATTCAAGAAATGTACATCAAAACATACAAATTTTCACTGTATATACAAGAAATGTACATCAAAACATACACATTTTCATTGTACAATAAAGAAATGTAAATCAAATTATACACATTTTCGTTGTATATTCAAGAAATGTACATCAAAACATACACATCTTCATTTTACACTAAAGAAATGTACATCAAAACATACACACTTTCAGTGTATATTCAAGAAATGTACATCAAAAAATACACATTTTCATTGTACATTCAAGAAATGTACATCAAAACATACACATTTTCGTTGTACATTCAAGAAATGTACTTCAAAACATACACATTTTCATTGTACACTCAAGAAATGTACATCAAAACATACACATTTTCATTGTACATTCAAGAAATGTATATGAAAACATACACATTTTCATTGTACATTCAAGAACTGTACATCAAAACATACACATTTTCATTGTACATTAAAGAAATGTACATCAAAACATACACATTTTCATTGTACATTCAAGGAATGTACATCAAAACATACACATTTTCATTGTACATTCAAGAAATGTACATCAAAACACACACATTTTCATTGTACACTCAAGAATTGTACATCAAAACATACACATTTTGAGTGTACATTCAAGAGATATACATCAAAACATGCACATTTTCATTGTATATACCAGAAATGTACATCAAAACATACACATTTTCATTGTATATACAAGAAATATATATCAAGAGATACACATTTTCAGTGTACATTCAAGAAATGTACATCAAAACATACACATTTTCAGTGTACATTCAAGAAATGTACATCAAAACATACAAATTTTCATTGTATATACAAGAAATGTACATCAAAACATAAACATTTTCATTGTATATACAAGAAATGTACATCAAAACATACACATTTTCATTGTATATACAAGAAATGTACATCAAAACATACACATTTTCAGTGTACATTCAAGAAATGTACATCAAGACATACACATTTTCATTGTACATTCAAGAAATGTACATCAAAACATACACATTTTCATTGTACACTCAAGAAATGTACATCAAAACATACACATTTTCATTGTACACTCAAGAAATGTACATCAAAACATACACATTTTCATTGTACACTCAAGAAATGTACATCAAAACATACACATTTTCATTGTACACTCAAGAAATGTACATCAAAACATACACATTTTCATTGTACATTCAAGAAATGTATATCAAAACATACACATTTTCATTGTACATTCAAGAAATGTACATCAAAACATACACATTTTCATTGTACATTCAAGATATGTACATCAAAACATACTAATTTTCATTGTACATTCAAGAAATATACATCAAAACACACACATTTTCAGTGTACATTCAAGAAATGTATATCAAAACATACACATTTTCAAGGTACATTCAAGAAATGTACATCAAAACATACAAATTTTCATTGTATATTCAAGAAATGTACATCAAAACATACACATTTTCATTGTATATACAAGAAATGTACATCAAAACATACACATTTTCATTGTATATACAAGAAATGTACATCAAAACATACACATTTTCATTGTACATTAAAGAAATGTACATCAAAACCTACACATTTTCAGTGTACATTCAAGAAATGTACATCAAAACATACACATTTTCATTGTACACTCAAAAAATGTACATCAAAACATACACATTTTCAGTGTACATTCAAAAAATGTACATCAAAACATACACATTTTCATTGTATATACCAGAAATGTACATCAAAACATACACATTTTCATTGTATATACAAGAAATATACATCAAAGCATACACATTTTCATTGTAGATTCAAGAAATGTACATCAAAACATACACATTTTCATTGTACACTCAAGAAATGTACATCAAAACATACACATCTTCATTGTACACTAAAGAAATGTACATCAAAACATACACATTTTGACTGCACATTCTAGAAATATACATCAAAACATACACATTTTCATTGCATATACCAGAAATGTACATCAAAACATACACATTTTCATTGTACATTCAAGGAATGTACATCAAAACATACACATTTTCAGTGTACATTCAAGAAATGTACATCAAAACATACACATTTTCATTGTATATACAAGAAATGTACATCAAAACATACACATTTTCATTGTATATACAAGAAATGTACATCAAAACATACACATTTTCAGTGTACATTCAAGAAATGTACATCAAGACATACACCTTTTCATTGTACATTCAAGAAATGTACATCAAAACATACACATTTTCATTGTACACTCAAGAAATGTACATCAAAACATACACATTTTCAGTGTACATTCAAGAAATGTATATCAAAACATACACATTTTCATTGTACATTCCAGAAATGTACATCAAAACATACACATTTTCAGTGTACATTCAAGAAATGTATATCAAAAAATACACATTTTCAGTGTACATTCAAGAAATGTACATCAAAGCAAACACATTTTCATTGTACACTAAAGAAATGTACATCAAAACATACACATTTTCATTGTACACTCAAGAAATGTACATCAACACATACACATTTTCAGTGTACATTCAAGAAATGTATATCAAAACATACACATTTTCATTGTACATTCCAGAAATGTACATCAAAACATACACATTTTCAGTGTACATTCAAGAAATGTATATCAAAAAATACACATTTTCAGTGTACATTCAAGAAATGTACATCAAAGCAAACACATTTTCATTGTACACTAAAGAAATGTACATAAAAACATACACATTTTCATTGTACATTCAAGAAATGCATATCAAAACATACACATTTTCATTGTACATTCAAGAAATATACATCAAAACATACACATTTTCATTGTACATTCAAGAAATGTACATCAAAACATACACATTCTCATTGTACATTCAAGAAATGTACATCAAAACATACACATTTTCATTGTACACTCAAGAAATGTACATCAAAACATACACATTTTCATTGTACACTCAAGAAATGTACATCAAAACATACACATTTTCATTGTACATTCAAGAAATGTACATCAAAACATACACATTTTCATTGTACATTCAAGAAATGTACATCAAAACATACACATTTTCATTGTACATTCAAGGAATGTACATCAAAACATACACATTTTCATTGTACATTCAAGAAATGTACATCAACACCCACACATTTTCAGTGTACATTCAAGAAATGTATATCAAAACATACACATTTTCAGTGTACATTCAAGAAATGTACATCAAAACATACAAATTTTCACTGTATATACAAGAAATGTACATCAAAACATACACATTTTCATTGTACAATAAAGAAATGTACATCAAAACATACACATTTTCAGTGTACATTCAAGAAATGTACATGAAAACATATACATCTTCATTGTACATTCAAGAAATGTATATCAAAGCATACACATTTTCAGATTACATTCAAGTAATGTACATCAAAACATACACATTTTCATTTTACATTCAAGAAATGTACATCAAAACATACACATTTTCATTGTAGATTCAAGAAATGTACATCAAAACATAAACATTTTCATTGTACATTCAAGGAATGTACATCAAAACATACACATTTTCATTGTACATTCAAGAAATGTACATCAAAACATACACATTTTCATTGTACATTCAAGAAATGTACATCAAAACATACACATTTTCATTGTACATTCAAGAAATATACATCAAAACACACACATTTTCAGTGTACATTCAAGAAATGTATATCAAAACATACACATTTTCAAGGTACATTCAAGAAATGTACATCAAAACATACAAATTTTCATTGTATATTCAAGAAATGTACATCAAAACATACACATTTTCATTGTATATACAAGAAATGTACATCAAAACATACACATTTTCATTGTATATACAAGAAATGTACATCAAGACATACACATTTTCATTGTACATTAAAGAAATGTACATCAAAACCTACACATTTTCAGTGTACATTCAAGTAATGTACATCAAAACATACACATTTTCATTGTACACTCAAAAAATGTACATCAAAACATACTCATTTTCAGTGTACATTCAAAAAATGTACATCAAAACATACACATTTTCATTGTATATACCAGAAATGTACATCAAAACATACACGTTTTCATTGTATATACAAGAAATATACATCAAAACATACACATTTTCATTGTACATTCAAGAAATGTACATCAAAACATACACATTTTCATTGTACACTCAAGAAATGTACATCAAAACATACACATCTTCACTGTACACTAAAGAAATGTACATCAAAACATACACATTTTGACTGCACATTCTAGAAATATACATCAAAACATACACATTTTCATTGCATATACCAGAAATGCACATCAAAACATACACATTTTCATTGTACATTCAAGAACTGTAAATCAAAACATACACATTTTCAGTGTACATTCTAGAAATGTACATCAAAACATACACATTTTCAGTGTACATTCAAGAAATGTACATCAAGACATACACATTTTCATTGTACATTCAAGAAATGTACATCAAAACATACACATTTTCATTGTATATACAAGAAATGTACATCAAAACATACACATTTTCAGTGTACACTCAAGAAATGTATATCAAAACATACACATTTTCATTGTACATTGAAGAAATGTACATCAAAACATACACATTTTCATTGTACATTCAAGAAATGTACATCAAAACATACACATTTTCATTGTACATTCAAGAAATATACATCAAAACACACACATTTTCAGTGTACATTCAAGAAATGTATATCAAAACATACACATTTTCAATGTACATTCAAGAAATGTACATCAAAACATACAAATTTTCATTGTATATACAAGAAATGTACATCAAAACATACACATTTTCATTGTACATACAAGAACTGTACATCAAAACATACACATTTTCATTGTACATTAAAGAAATGTACATCAAAACCTACACATTTTCAGTGTACATTCAAGAAATGTACATCAAAACATACACATTTTCATTGTACACTCAAAAAATGTACATCAAAACATACACATTTTCAGTGTACATTCAAAAAATGTACATCAAAACATACACATTTTCATTGTATATACCAGAAATGTACATCAAAACATACACATTTTCATTGTATATACAAGAAACATACATCAAAACATACACATTTTCAGTGTACATTCAAGAAATGTACATCAAAACATATACATTTTCATTGTATATACAAGAAATGGACATCAAAACATACACATTTTCAGTGTACATTCAAGAAATGTACATGAAAACATATACATCTTCATTGTACATTCAAGAAATGTATATCAAAACATACACATTTTCAGATTACATTCAAGAAATGTACATCAGAACATACACATTTTCATTGTGCATTCAAGAAATGTACATCAAAACATACACATTTTCATTGTACATTCAAGAAATGTACATCAAAACATAAACATTTTCATTGTACATTCAAGGAATGTACATCAAAACATACACATTTTCATTGTACATTCAAGAAATGTACATCAAAACACACACATTTTCAGTGTACATTCAAGAAATGTATATCAAAACATACACATTTTCAGTGTACATTCAAAGAAATGTACATCAAAACACACACATTTTCAGTGTACATTCAAGAAATGTATATCAAAACATACACATTTTCAGATTACATTCAAGAAATGTACATCAAAACATACACATTTTCATTGTACATTCAAGAAATGTACATAAAAACATACACATTTTCATTGTAAATTCAAGAAATGTACATCAAAACATAAACATTTTCATTGTACATTCAAGGAATGTACATCAAAACATACACATTTTCATTGTACATTCAAAGAAATGTACATCAAAACACACACATTTTCAGTGTACATTCAAGAAATGTATATCAAATCATACACATTTTCAGTGTACATTCAAGAAATGTACATCAAAACATACAAATTTTCATTGTATATACAAGAAATGTACATCAAAAGATACACATTTTCATTGTACATTAAAGAAATGTACATCAAAACCTACACATTTTCAGTGTACATTCAAGAAATGTACATCAAAACATACACATTTTCATTGTACACTCAGGAAATGTACATCAAAACATACACATTTTCAGTGTACATTCAAGAAATGTACATCAAAACATACACATTTTCATTGTATATACCAGAAATGTACATCAAAACATACATATTTTCATTGTATATACAAGAAATGTACATCAAAACATACACATTTTCAGTGTACATTCAAGAAATGTACATCAAAACATATACATTTTCATTGTATATACAAGAAATGTTCCACAAAACATACACATTTTCAGTGTACATTCAAGAAATGTACATGAAAACATATACATTTTCATTGTACATTCAAGAAATGTATATCAAAACATACACATTTTCAGATTACATTCAAGAAATGTAAATCAAATTATACACATTTTCGTTGTATATTCAAGAAATGTACATCAAAACATACACATCTTCATTGTACACTAAAGAAATGTACATCAAAACATACACACTTTCAGTGTACATTCAAGAAATGTACATTAAAAAATACACATTTTCATTGTACATTCAAGAAATGTACATCAAAACATACACATTTTCGTTGTACATTCAAGAAATGTACATCAAAACATACACATTTTCATTGTACACTCAAGAAATGTACATCAAAACATACACATTTTCATTGTACACTCAAGAAATGTACATCAAAACATACACATTTTCATTGTACATTCAAGAAATGTATATGAAAACATACACATTTTCATTGTACATTCAAGAACTGTACATCAAAACATACACATTTTCATTGTACATTAAAGAAATGTACATCAAAACATACACATTTTCATTGTACATTCAAGGAATGTACATCAAAACATACACATTTTCATTGTACATTCAAGAAATGTACATCAAAACACACACATTTTCATTGTACACTCAAGAATTGTACATCAAAACATACACATTTTGAGTGTACATTCAAGAGATATACACCAAAACATGCACATTTTCATTGTATATACCAGAAATGTACATCAAAACATACACATTTTCATTGTATATACAAGAAATATATATCAAAACATACACATTTTCAGTGTACATTCAAGAAATGTACATCAAAACATACACATTTTCAGTGTACATTCAAGAAATGTACATCAAAACATACAAATTTTCATTGTATATACAAGAAATGTACATCAAAACATAAACATTTTCATTGTATATACAAGAAATGTACATCAAAACATACACATTTTCATTGTATATGCAAGAAATGTACATCAAAACATACACATTTTCAGTGTACATTCAAGAAATGTACATCAAGACATACACATTTTCATTGTACATTCAAGAAATGTACATCAAAACATACACATTTTCATTGTACACTCAAGAAATGTACATCAAAACATACACATTTTCATTGTACACTCAAGAAATGTACATCAAAACATACACATTTTCATTGTACACTCAAGAAATGTACATCAAAACATACACATTTTCATTGTACACTCAAGAAATGTACATCAAAACATACACATTTTCATTGTACATTCAAGAAATGTATATCAAAACATACACATTTTCATTGTACATTCAAGAAATGTACATCAAAACATACACATTTTCATTGTACATTCAAGAAATGTACATCAAAACATACACATTTTCATTGTACATTCAAGAAATATACATCAAAACACACACATTTTCAGTGTACATTCAAGAAATGTATATCAAAACATACACATTTTCAATGTACATTCAAGAAATGTACATCAAAACATACAAATTTTCATTGTATATTCAAGAAATGTACATCAAAACTTTCACATTTTCATTGTATTGTGACATGGCTTCTCCATGTCATTAAGACTCTTTGATTTTCAAGGAGGTTGCCATAGAGACATTTTGAGTTGTTGAAGATGAAGAGACAGAAACTAGTATGGTGTGAGAGTTTGGAAAGATTAAGAGACAGAAACTAGTAGTGTGGCTGTACTTGAAGCTTGAGAAAATAAAAAAGATTTGCTAAATTTGTTACATTTAAATTTGTTACATTTGGTGTCAGGAAGTGGGATATTCGGAAACCAGGATGATGGCAATGATGAAAGAGTTATTTGCCAAAATGGAAACGAGAAACGACAACCTCGCTGCCGAGCTGAAAGAGATGAAGACGGAGCTATCGGCGAAAATTGACGGGCAACTGGCTGGCGTGACGGTAGGCGTGGAAGAACTCGGCGAAAGGGTGGAAGACCTCTGCCAGCACGTGGACGTCGTGGAGGACGACGGGGAACGTCTTGGCGCCCTGGTAGTAAGAGTTGACGAGAGCGTCAAAGTACTGGATGCCAGGGGCAGACGGAATAGCGCGGAGCCGGGGAGGGAGCACCTAGTGGCCGAGGCGACAGTTGCGCCCGTTTCGGACGATCAGCAGGGAAGCGCACAAGCAAACGAGCAACACGCGAGAACCGACTTGGCGTGTGACATGGGGGGACCGTCGGGGCCATCCAATCACCTGACGCATAGTGCCGTGAACGGAAGAATGGTGGACATCATCGTGGACGGCAGGATACCGGAGAGGCCGTGCCGAGCACGAGTGAACACGAGTGCAGCGGTGGACGCGACTCGCGCGGATGTGGTGGGGTTTGTTGCCGGACCCATCGGAAGCAAGGTGGCTGCGAAGGTGCGCCAGAGAGGTCGGCGGACATGGTACCCAGTGAGCCGTTTCAAAGTGCGCAGGATGGCCCGTCAACACACCAGGAAGAAGGGCAACTGGACGAGGGACCGTCAAGACCGGCGGTACTGTTGCAGAATTTCGAAGCAGGATGGCATACATCGTCCTACCTGGACCAAGGGACACTATCCAACAGCGATACCTAGGATCGTGCCCCCTGGAGAGCGAGGTCCTACTGGCCCTCAAGGTTTACAAGGATTCCCTGGCCCTCAGGGTCTGGTAGGCTTGCCTGGAATGAAGGGTGAACGTGGATTCCCAGGAATGAAAGGTGAACAGGGCAATCCAGGACCTCCAGGACAAGCTGGTGCACCAGGACCTGAAGGACCTAAGGGTGACTCAGGCTCTCAAGGACAACATGGAGCTCCAGGACAACCTGGTCCACAGGGCCCTCCAGGAGACAGAGGACTTCCAGGATTACCCGGCCCAACAGGACCTGCTGGCCTCAGAGGTCAGAGAGGTGCACAAGGTGAGACAGGTCCACCAGGGAAGCCAGGCAGTGAAGGACCTCCAGGACCACAAGGTATTGCAGGACCTCTAGGACCACCGGGACCAATTGGAGAACAGGGACCAGAGGGAGCACCAGGTAAAGCAGGAACACCTGGTATTGCAGGAAGACCGGGAGATAAGGGACCTGTAGGACCTTCAGGACCTCCGGGAACTCCAGGGGCACCAGGTCTTCCAGGGCCACCTGGTCCAAATGGACCTCCAGGACCAGCAGGAGAACGGGGTCTTCGAGGAGAAACTGGACCACAGGGTGTAGAAGGGCCACAGGGAGCTAGAGGAAAGCCAGGACCTCCAGGGCCAGAGGGAGGTAAGGGTGATAGAGGAGAAGAAGGTCCAAAGGGTGCAAAAGGACACCGTGGTCTCATTGGTCTACAAGGGTTACCTGGACCTCAGGGACCTCCAGGAGACAAAGGCATGACTGGACCTCCAGGATTGTCGGGAAAAGATGGTGAACCTGGAACTAAAGGTATGCCTGGAAGAGATGGAAACCCAGGACCTCAAGGTATACCAGGACCACCAGGCCCTCGTGGACCACCAGGAGAAGAGGTTCGATGGGTTAATCCACCGGGGCGCAAGGGAGATGCCGCAGTGATAGTGCTGGTCGGGACGACCAGCTCTGAGGAGGGAGCAGTGTGACATGGCTTCTCCATGTCATTAAGACTCTTTGATTTTCAAGGAGGTTGCCATAGAGACAGTTTGAGTTGTTGAAGATGAAGAGACAGAAACTAGTATGGTGTGAGAGTTTGGAAAGATTAAGAGACAGAAACTAGTAGTGTGGCTGTACTTGAAGCTTGAGAAAATAAAAAAGATTTGCTAAATTTGTTACATTTAAATTTGTTACAGTATATACAAGAAATGTACATCAAAACATACACATTTTCATTGTATATACAAGAAATGTACATCAAAACATACACATTTTCATTGTACATTAAAGAAGTGTACATCAAAACCTACACATTTTCAGTGTACATTCAAGAAATGTACATCAAAACATACACATTTTCATTGTACACTCAAAAAATGTACATCAAAACATACACATTTTCAGTGTACATTCAAAAAATGTACATCGAAACATACACATTTTCATTGTATATACCAGAAATGTACATCAAAACATACACATTTTCATTGTATATACAAGAAATATACATCAAAAGATACACATTTTCATTGTACATTCAAGAAATGTACATCAAAACATACACATTTTCATTGTACACTCAAGAAATGTACATCAAAACATACACATCTTCATTGTACACTAAAGAAATGTACATCAAAACATACACATTTTGACTGCACATTCTAGAAATATACATCAAAACATACACATTTTCATTGCATATACCAGAAATGCACATCAAAACATACACATTTTCATTGTACATTCAAGAACTGTAAATCAAAACATACACATTTTCAGTGTACATTCTAGAAATGTACATCAAAACATACACATTTTCAGTGTACATTCAAGAAATGTACATCAAAACATACACATTTTCATTGTATATACCAGAAATGTACATCAAAACATACACATTTTCATTGTATATACAAGAAATGTACATCAAAACATACACATTTTCAGTGTACATTCAAGAAATGTACATCAAGACATACACATTTTCATTGTACATTCAAGAAATGTACATCAAAACATACACATTTTCATTGTACACTCAAGAAATGTACATCAAAACATACACATTTAAAGTGTACATTCAAGAAATGTATATCAAAACATACACATTTTCATTGTACATTCAAGAAATGTACATCAAAACATACACATTTTCATTGTACATTCAAGAAATGTACATCAAAACATACACATTTTCATTGTATATACCAGAAATGTACATCAAAACATACACATTTTCAGTGTACATTCAAGAAATGTATATCAAAACATACACATTTTCATTGTACATTCAAGAAATATACATCAAAACACACACATTTTCAGTGTACATTCAAGAAATGTATATCAAAACATAGACACTTTCAATGTACATTCAAGAAATGTACATCAAAACATACAAATTTTCATTGTATATACAAGAAATGTACATCAAAACATACACATTTTCATTGTTATACAAGAAATGTACATCAAAACATACACATTTTCATTGTATATACAAGAAATGTACATCAAAACATACACATTTTCATTGTACATTAAAGAAATGTACATCAAAACCTACACATTTTCAGTGTACATTCAAGAAATGTACATCAAAACATACACATTTTCATTGTACACTCAAAAAATGTACATCAAAACATACACATTTTCAGTGTACATTCAAAAAATGTACATCAAAACATACACATTTTCATTGTATATACCAGAAATGTACATCAAAACATACACATTTTCATTGTATATACAAGAAACATACATCAAAACATACACATTTTCAGTGTACATTCAAGAAATGTACATCAAAACATATACATTTTCATTGTATATACAAGAAATGTACATCAAAACATACACATTTTCAGTGTACATTCAAGAAATGTACATGAAAACATATACATCTTCATTGTACATTCAAGAAATGTATATCAAAACATACACATTTTCAGATTACATTCAAGAAATGTACATCAGAACATACACATTTTCATTGTGCATTCAAGAAATGTACATCAAAACATACACATTTTCATTGTACATTCAAGAAATGTACATCAAAACATAAACATTTTCATTGTACATTCAAGGAATGTACATCAAAACATACACATTTTCATTGTACATTCAAGAAATGTACATCAAAACACACACATTTTCAGTGTACATTCAAGAAATGTACATCAAAACATACACATTTTCATTGTATATACCAGAAATGTACATCAAAACATACACATTTTCATTGTATATACAAGAAATGTTCATCAAAACATACACATTTTCAGTGTTCATTCAAGAAATGTACATCAAAACATACAAATTTTCATTGTATATACAAGAAATGTACATCAAAACATACACATTTTCATTGTATATACAAGAAATGTACATCAAAACATACAAATTTTCATTGTATATACAAGAAATGTACATCAAAACATACACATTTTCAGTGTACATTCAAGAAATGTATATCAAAACATACACATTTTCAGTGTACATTCAAGAAATGTACATCAAAACATACAAATTTTCATTGTATATACAAGAAATGTACATCAAAACATACACATTTTCATTGTACATTAAAGAAATGTACATCAAAACCTACACATTTTCAGTGCACATTCAAGAAATGTACATCAAAACATACACATTTTCATTGTACACTCAAGAAATGTACATCAAAACACACATTTTCAGTGTACATTCAAGAAATGTACATCAAAACATACACATTTTCATTGTATATACCAGAAATGTACATCAAAACATACACATTTTCATTGTATATACAAGAAATGTTCATCAAAACATACACATTTTGAGTGTACATTCAAGAAATGTACATCAAAACATATACATTTTCATTGTATATACAAGAAATGTACATCAAAACATACACATTTTCAGTGTACATTCAAGAAAGGTACATGAAAACATATACATTTTGATTGTACATTCAAGAAATGTATATCAAAACATTCACATTTTCAGATTACATTCAAGAAATGTACATCAAAACATACACATCTTCATTGTACACTAAAGAAATGTACATCAAAACATACACACTTTCAGTGTACATTCAAGAAATGTACATCAAAAAATACACATTTTCATTGTACATTCAAGAAATGTACATCAAAACATACACATTTTCATTGTACATTCAAGAAATGTACATCAAAACATACACATTTTCATTGTACACTCATGAAATGTACATCAAAACATACACATTTTCATTGTACACTCAAGAAATGTACATCAAAACATACACTTTTTCATTGTACATTCAAGAAATGTATATCAAAACATACACATTTTCATTGTACATTCAAGAAATGTACATCAAAACATACACATTTTCATTGTACATTAAAGAAATGTACATCAAAACATACACATTTTCATTGTACATTCAAGAAATGTACATCGAAACACACACATTTTCATTGTACACTCAAGAATTGTACATCAAAACATACACATTTTGAGTGTACATTAAAGAGATATACATCAAAACATGCACATTTTCATTGTATATACCAGAAATGTACATCAAAACATACACATTTTCATTGTATATACAAGAAATATATATCCAAACATACACATTTTCAGTGTACATTCAAGAAATGTACATCAAAAACTACACATTTTCATTGTATATTCAAGAAATGTACATCAAAACATACACATTTTCATTGTATATACCAGAAATGTACATCAAAACATACACATTTTCATTGTACATTCAAGAAATGTACATCAAAACATACACGTTTTCATTGTATTTAACAGAAATGTACATCAAAACATACACATTTTCATTGTACATTCAAGAAATGTACATCAAAACATACACTTTTTCATTGTATATACCAGTAGTAGTATTAGGGTTTTAGGGCGCACAACTGCCAGGGTTATTGTATATACCAGAAATGTACATCAAAACATACACATTTTCATTGTACATTCAAGAAATGTACGTCAAAACATATACATTTTGACTGCACATTCTAGAAATATACATCAAAACATACACATTTTCATTGCATATACCAGAAATGCACATCAAAACATACACATTTTCATTGTACATTCAAGAACTGTACATCAAAACATACACATTTTCAGGTACATTCAAGAAATGTACGTCAAAACATACACATTTTCAGTGTACATTCAAGAAATGTACATCAAAACATACACATTTTCATTGTATATACAAGAAATGTACATCAAAACATACACATTTTCATTGTATATACAAGAAATGTACATCAAAACATACACATTTTCAGTGTACATTCAAGAAATGTACATCAAGACATACACATTTTCATTGTACATTCAAGAAATGTACATCAAAACATACACATTTTCATTGTACACTCAAGAAATGTATATCAAAACATACACATTTTCAGTGTACATTCAAGAAATGTATATCAAAACATACACATTTTCATTGTACATTCAAGAAATGTACATCAAAGCATACACATTTTCATTGTACATTCAAGAAATGTACATCAAAACATACACATTTTCATTGTGCATTCAAGAAATGTACATCAAAACATACACATTTTCATTGTACATTCAAGAAATATACATCAAAACACACACATTTTCAGTGTACATTCAAGAAATGTATATCAAAACATACACATTTTCAGTGTACATTCAAGAAATGTACATCAAAACATACAAATTTTCATTGTATATACAAGAAATGTACATCAAAACATACACATTTTCATTCTATATACAAGAAATGTACACCAAAACATACACATTTTTTAAGTGTACATTCAAGAAATGTACATCAAGACATACACATTATCATTGTACATTCAAGAAATGTACATCAAAAGATACACATTTTCATTGTACACTCAAGAAATGTACATCAAAACATACACATTTTCAGTGTACATTCAAGAAATGTATATCAAAACATACACATTTTCATTGTACATTCAAGAAATGTACATCAAAACATACACATTTTCATTGTACATTCAAGAAATGTACATCAAAACATACACATTTTCATTGTACATTCAAGAAATATACATCAAAACATACACATTTTCATTGTACATTCAAGAAATGTACATCAAAACATACACATTTTCAGTGTATATTCAAGAAATGTACATCAAAACATACACATTTTCAGTGTACATTCAAGAAATGTACATCAAAACATAAACATTTTCATTGTATATACCAGAAATGTACATCAAAACATACACATTTTCAGGGCACATTCAAGAAATGTATATCAAATCATACACATTTTCATTTTACGTTCCAGAAATGTACATCAAAACATACACATTTTCATTGTACATTCAAGAAATGTACATCAAAACATACACATTTTCATTGTACATTCAAGAAATATACATCAAAGCATACACATTTTCATTGTACATTCAAGAAATGTACATCAAAACATACACATTTTCATTGTACACTCAAGAAGTGTATATCAAAACATACACATTTTCAGTGTATATTCAAGAAATGTACATCAAAACATACACATTTTCATTGTACATTCAAGAAATGTACATCAAAACATACACATTTTCATTGTACACTCAAGAAATGTACATCAAAACATACACATTTTCAGTGTACATTCAAGAAATGTACATCAAAACATACACATTTTCATTGTACATTCAAGAAATGTACATCAAAACATACACATTTTCATTGTACATTCTAGAAATATAAATCAAAACATACACATTTTCATTGTATATACAAGAAATGCACATCAAAACATACACATTTTCAGTGTACATTCAAGAAATGTATATCAAAACATACACATTTACAGTGTACATTCAAGAAATGTACATCAAAACATACACATTTTCAGTATACATTCAAGAAATGTACATGAAAACATATACATTTTCATTGTACATTCAAGAAATGTACATCAAAACATACACATTTTCATTGTACATTCAAGAAATGTACATCAAAACATACACATTTTCATTGTGCATTCAAGAAATGTACATCAAAACATACACATTTTCATTGTACATTCAAGAAATATACATCAAAACACACACATTTTCAGTGTACATTCAAGAATTGTATATCAAAACATACACATTTTCACTGTACGCTCAAGAAATGTACATCAAAACATACACATTTTCAGTGTACATTCAAGAAATGTATATCAAAAAATACACATTTTCAGTGTACATTCAAGAAATGTACATCAAAGCAAACACATTTTCATTGTACACTAAAGAAATGTACATCAAAACATACACATTTTCATTGTACATTCAAGAAATGTACATCAAAACATACACATTCTCATTGTACATTCAAGAAATGTACATCAAAACATACACATTTTCATTGTACACTCAAGAAATGTACATCAAAACATACACATTTCCATTGTACACTCAAGAAATGTACATCAAAACATACACATTTTCATTGTACATTCAAGAAATGTATATCAAAACATACACATTTTCATTCTACATTCAAGAAATGTACATCAAAACATACACATTTTCATTGTACATTCAAGAAATGTACATCAAAACACACATTTTCAGTGTACATTCAAGAAATGTATATCAAAACATACACATTTTCAGTGTACATTCAAGAAATGTACATCAAAACATACAAATTTTAATTGTATATACAAGAAATGTACATCAAAACATACACATTTTCATTGTACATTCAAGAAATGTACATTAAAACACACACATTTTCAGTGTACATTCAAGAAATGTATATCAAAACATACACATTTTCAGTGTACATTCAAGAAATGTACATCAAAACATACACATTTTCAGTATACATTCAAGAAATGTACATGAAAACATATACATTTTCATTGTACATTCAAGAAATGTACATCAAAACATACACATTTTCAGTGTACATTGAAGAAATGTACATTTAAACATACACATTTTCATTGTACATTCAAGAAATGTACATCAAAACATACACATTTTCATTGTACATTCTAGAAATATACATCAAAACATACACATTTTCATTGTATATACAAGAAATGTACATCAAAACATACACATTTTCACTGTACGCTCAAGAAATGTACATCAAAACATACACATTTTCAGTGTACATTCAAGAAATGTATATCAAAAAATACACATTTTCAGTGTACATTCAAGAAATGTACATCAAAGCAAACACATTTTCATTGTACACTAAAGAAATGTACATCAAAACATACACATTTTCATTGTACATTCAAGAAATGTACATCAAAACATACACATTCTCATTGTACATTCAAGAAATGTACATCAAAACATACACATTTTCATTGTACACTCAAGAAATGTACATCAAAACATACACATTTCCATTGTACACTCAAGAAATGTACATCAAAACATACACATTTTCATTGTACATTCAAGAAATGTATATCAAAACATACACATTTTCATTCTACATTCAAGAAATGTACATCAAAACATACACATTTTCATTGTACTCTCAAGAAATGTACATCAAAACACACACATTTTCAGTGTACATTCAAGAAATGTATATCAAAACATACACATTTTCAGTGTACATTCAAGAAATGTACATCAAAACATACAAATTTTAATTGTATATACAAGAAATGTACATCAAAACATACACATTTTCATTGTACATTCAAGAAATGTACATTAAAACACACACATTTTCAGTGTACATTCAAGAAATGTATATCAAAACATACACATTTTCAGTGTACATTCAAGAAATGTACATCAAAACATACAAATTTTAATTGTATATACAAGAAATGTACATCAAAACATACACATTTTCATTATACATTAAAGAAATGTACATCGAAACCTACACATTTTCAGTGTACATTCAAGAAATGTACATCAAAACATACACATTTTCATTGTATATACCAGAAATGTACATCAAAACATACACATTTTCATTGTATATACAAGAAATGTACATCAAAACATACACATTTTCATTGTACATTCAACAAATATACATCAAAACACACACATTTTCAGTGTACATTCAAGAAATGTATATCAAAACATACACATTTTCAATGTACATTCAAGAAATGTACATCAAAACATACAAATTTTCATTGTATATACAAGAAATGTACATCAAAACATACACATTTTCATTGTATATCCAAGAAATGTACATCAAAACATACACATTTTCATTGTATATACAAGAAATGTACATCAAAACATACACATTTTCATTGTACATTAAAGAAATGTACATCAAAACCTACACATTTTCAGTGTACATTCAAGAAATGTACATCAAAACATACACATTTTCATTGTACACTCAAAAATGTACATCAAAACATACACATTTTCAGTGTACATTCAAAAAATGTACATCAAAACATACACATTTTCATTGTATATACCAGAAATGTACATCAAAACATACACATTTTCATTGTATATACAAGAAATATACATCAAAACATACACATTTTCATTGTACATTCAAGAAATGTACATCAAAACATATACATTTTCATTGTATATACAAGAAATGGACATCAAAACATACACATTTTCAGTGTATATTCAAGAAATGTACATGAAAACATATACATCTTCATTGTACATTCAAGAAATGTATATCAAAACATACACATTTTCAGATTACATTCAAGAAATGTACATCAAAACATACACATTTTCGTTGTATATTCAAGAAATGTACATCAAAACATACACATCTTCATTGTACACTAAAGAAATGTACATCAAAACATACACATTTTCATTGTACATTCAAGAAATGTACATCAAAACATACACATTTTCATTGTACATTCAAGAAATGTACATCAAAACATACACGTTTTCATTGTACACTCAAGAAATGTACATCAAAACATACACATTTTCAGTGTGCATTCAAGAAATGTACATCAAAACATACACATTTTCATTGTATATACCAGAAATGTACATCAGAACATACACATTTTCATTGTGCATTCAAGAAATGTACATCAAAACATACACATTTTCATTGTACATTCAAGAAATGTACATCAAAACATAAACATTTTCATTGTACATTCAAGGAATGTACATCAAAACATACACATTTTCATTGTACATTCAAGAAATGTACATCAAAACACACACACTTTCAGTGTACATTCAAGAAATGTATATCAAAACATACACATTTTCAGTGTACATTCAAGAAATGTACATCAAAACATACAAATTTTCATTGTATATACAAGAAATGTACATCAAAACATACACAGTTTCATTGTACATTAAAGAAATGTACATCAAAACCTACACATTTTCAGTGTACATTCAAGAAATGTACATCAAAACATACACATTTTCATTGTACACTCAAGAAATGTACATCAAAACACACATTTTCAGTGTACATTCAAGAAATGTACATCAAAACATACACATTTTCATTGTATATACCAGAAATGTACATCAAAACATACACATTTTCATTGTATATACAAGAAATGTTCATCAAAACATACACATTTTCAGTGTACATTCAAGAAATGTACATCAAAACATATACATTTTCATTGTATATACAAGAAATGTACATCAAAACATACACATTTTCAGTGTACATTCAAGAAATGTACATGAAAACATATACATTTTGATTGTACATTCAAGAAATGTATATCAAAACATACACATTTTCAGATTACATTCAAGAAATGTACATCAAAACATACACATTTTCGTTGTATATTCAAGAAATGTACATCAAAACATACACATCTTCATTGTACACTAAAGAAATGTACATCAAAACATACACACTTTCAGTGTACATTCAAGAAATGTACATCAAAAAATACACATTTTCATTGTACATTCAAGAAATGTACATCAAAACATACACATTTTCATTGTACATTCAAGAAATGTACATCAAAACATACACATTTTCATTGTACACTCAAGAAATGTATATCAAAACATACACATTTTCATTGTTCACTCAAGAAATGTACATCAAAACATACACATTTTCATTGTACATTCAAGAAATGTATATCAAAACATACACATTTTCATTGTACATTCAAGAAATGTACATCAAAACATACACATTTTCATTGTACATTAAAGAAATGTACATCAAAACATACACATTTTCATTGTACATTCAAGGAATGTACATCAAAACATACACATTTTCATTGTACATTCAAGAAATGTACATCGAAACACACACATTTTCATTGTACACTCAAGAATTGTACATCAAAACATACACATTTTGAGTGTACATTAAAGAGATATACATCAAAACATGCACATTTTCATTGTATATACCAGAAATGTACATCAAAACGTACACATTTTCATTGTATATACAAGAAATATATATCCAAACATACACATTTTCAGTGTACATTCAAGAAATGTACATCAAAAACTACACATTTTCATTGTATATTCAAGAAATGTACATCAAAACATACACATTTTCATTGTATATACCAGAAATGTACATCAAAACATACACATTTTCATTGTACATTCAAGAAATGTACATCAAAACATACACATTTTCATTGTATTTACCAGAAATGTACATCAAAACATACACATTTTCATTGTACATTCAAGAAATGTACATCACAACATACACTTTTTCATTGTATATACCAGAAATGTACATCAAAAGATACACATTTTCATTGTACATTCAAGAAATGTACATCAAAACATATACATTTTGACTGCACATTCTAGAAATATACATCAAAACATACACATTTTCATTGCATATACCAGAAATGCACATCAAAACATACACATTTTCATTGTACATTCAAGAACTGTACATCAAAACATACACATTTTCAGTGTACATTCAAGAAATGTACATCAAAACATACACATTTTCATTGTATATACCAGAAATGTACATCAAAACATACACATTTTCATTGTATATACAAGAAATGTACATCAAAACATACACATTTTCATTGTACATTCAACAAATATACATCAAAACACACACATTTTCAGTGTACATTCAAGAAATGTATATCAAAACATACACATTTTCAATGTACATTCAAGAAATGTACATCAAAACATACAAATTTTCATTGTATATACAAGAAATGTACATCAAAACATACACATTTTCATTGTATATCCAAGAAATGTACATCAAAACATACACATTTTCATTGTATATACAAGAAATGTACATCAAAACATACACATTTTCATTGTACATTAAAGAAATGTACATCAAAACCTACACATTTTCAGTGTACATTCAAGAAATGTACATCAAAACATACACATTTTCATTGTACACTCAAAAATGTACATCAGAACATACACATTTTCAGTGTACATTCAAAAAATGTACATCAAAACATACACATTTTCATTGTATATACCAGAAATGTACATCAAAACATACACATTTTCATTGTATATACAAGAAATATACATCAAAACATACACATTTTCAGTGTACATTCAAGAAATGTACATCAAAACATATACATTTTCATTGTATATACAAGAAATGGACATCAAAACATACACATTTTCAGTGTATATTCAAGAAATGTACATGAAAACATATACATCTTCATTGTACATTCAAGAAATGTATATCAAAACATACACATTTTCAGATTACATTCAAGAAATGTACATCAAAACATACACATTTTCGTTGTATATTCAAGAAATGTACATCAAAACATACACATCTTCATTGTACACTAAAGAAATGTACATCAAAACACACATTTTCATTGTACATTCAAGAAATGTACATCAAAACATACACATTTTCATTGTACATTCAAGAAATGTACATCAAAACATACACGTTTTCATTGTACACTCAAGAAATGTACATCAAAACATACACATTTTCAGTGTGCATTCAAGAAATGTACATCAAAACATACACATTTTCATTGTATATACCAGAAATGTACATCAGAACATACACATTTTCATTGTGCATTCAAGAAATGTACATCAAAACATACACATTTTCATTGTACATTCAAGAAATGTACATCAAAACATAAACATTTTCATTGTACATTCAAGGAATGTACATCAAAACATACACATTTTCATTGTACATTCAAGAAATGTACATCAAAACACACACACTTTCAGTGTACATTCAAGAAATGTATATCAAAACATACACATTTTCAGTGTACATTCAAGAAATGTACATCAAAACATACAAATTTTCATTGTATATACAAGAAATGTACATCAAAACATACACAGTTTCATTGTACATTAAAGAAATGTACATCAAAACCTACACATTTTCAGTGTACATTCAAGAAATGTACATCAAAACATACACATTTTCATTGTGCACTCAAGAAATGTACATCAAAACACACATTTTCAGTGTACATTCAAGAAATGTACATCAAAACATACACATTTTCATTGTATATACCAGAAATGTACATCAAAACATACACATTTTCATTGTATATACAAGAAATGTTCATCAAAACATACACATTTTCAGTGTACATTTTAGAAATGTACATCAAAACATATACATTTTCATTGTATATACAAGAAATGTACATCAAAACATACACATTTTCAGTGTACATTCAAGAAATGTACATGAAAACATATACATTTTGATTGTACATTCAAGAAATGTATATCAAAACATACACATTTTCAGATTACATTCAAGAAATGTACATCAAAACATACACATTTTCGTTGTATATTCAAGAAATGTACATCAAAACATACACATCTTCATTGTACACTAAAGAAATGTACATCAAAACATACACACTTTCAGTGTACATTCAAGAAATGTACATCAAAAAATACACATTTTCATTGTACATTCAAGAAATGTACATCAAAACATACACATTTTCATTGTACATTCAAGAAATGTACATCAAAACATACACATTTTCATTGTACACTCAAGAAATGTATATCAAAACATACACATTTTCATTGTACACTCAAGAAATGTACATCAAAACATACACATTTTCATTGTACATTCAAGAAATGTATATCAAAACATACACATTTTCATTGTACATTCAAGAAATGTACATCAAAACATACACATTTTCATTGTACATTCAAGAAATGTACATCGAAACACACACATTTTCATTGTACACTCAAGAATTGTACATCAAAACATACACATTTTGAGTGTACATTAAAGAGATATACATCAAAACATGCACATTTTCATTGTATATACCAGAAATGTACATCAAAACGTACACATTTTCATTGTATATACAAGAAATATATATCCAAACATACACATTTTCAGTGTACATTCAAGAAATGTACATCAAAAACTACACATTTTCATTGTATATTCAAGAAATGTACATCAAAACATACACATTTTCATTGTATATACCAGAAATGTACATCAAAACATACACATTTTCATTGTACATTCAAGAAATGTACATCAAAACATACACATTTTCATTGTATTTACCAGAAATGTACATCAAAACATACACATTTTCATTGTACATTCAAGAAATGTACATCACATCATACACTTTTTCATTGTATATACCAGAAATGTACATCAAAAGATACACATTTTCATTGTACATTCAAGAAATGTACATCAAAACATATACATTTTGACTGCACATTCTAGAAATATACATCAAAACATACACATTTTCATTGCATATACCAGAAATGCACATCAAAACATTCACATTTTCATTGTACATTCAAGAACTGTACATCAAAACATACACATTTTCAGTGTACATTCAAGAAATGTACGTAAAAAATACACATTTTCAGTGTACATTCAAGAAATGTACATCAAAACATACACATTTTCATTGTATATACAAGAAATGTACATCAAAACATACACATTTTCATTGTATATACAAGAAATGTACATCAAAACATACACATTTTCAGTGTACTTTCAAGAAATGTACATCAAGATATACACATTTTCATTGTACATTCAAGAAATGTACATCAAAACATACACATTTTCATTGTACACTCAAGAAATGTACATCAAAACATACACATTTTCAGTGTACATTCAAGAAATGTATATCAAAACATACACATTTTCATTGTACATTCAAGAAATGTACATCAAAACATACACATTTTCATTGTACATTCAAGAAATGTACATCAAAACATACACATTTTCATTGTACATTCAAGAAATGTACATCAAAACATACACATTTTCATTGTACATTCAAGAAATATACATCAAAACACACACATTTTCAGTGTACATTCAAGAAATGTATATCAAAACATACACATTTTCAGTCTACATTCAAGAAATGTACATCAAAACATACACATTTACATTGTATATACCAGAAATGTACATCAAAACATACACATTTTCAGGGCACATTCAAGAAATGTATATCAAATTTTACACATTTTCATTTTACGTTCCAGAAATGTACATCAAAACATACACATTTTCATTGTACATTCAAGAAATGTACATCAAAACATACACATTTTCATTGTACATTCAAGAAATATACATCAAAACATACACATTTTCATTGTACATTCAAGAAATGTACATCAAAACATACACATTTTCATTGTACACTCAAGAAATGTATATCAAAACATACACATTTTCAGTGTATATTCAAGAAATGTACATCAAAACATACTCATTTTTATTGTACATTCAAGAAATGTACATCAAAACATACACATTTTCATTGTACACTCAAGAAATGTACATCAAAACATACACATTTTCAGTGTACATTCAAGAAATGTACATCAAAACATACACATTTTCATTGTACATTCAAGAAATGTACATCAAAACATACACATTTTCATTGTACATTCTAGAAATATAAATCAAAACATACACATTTTCATTGTATATACAAGAAATGCACATCAAAACATACACATTTTCAGTGTACATTCAAGAAATGTATATCAAAACATACACATTTACAGTGTACATTCAAGAAATGTACATCAAAACATACACATTTTCATTGTACATTCTAGAAATATACATCAAAACATACACATTTTCATTGTATATACAAGAAATGACAATCAAAACATACACATTTTCACTGTACACTCAAGAAATGTACATCAAAACATACACATTTTCAGTGTACATTCAAGAAAAGTATATCAAAAAATACACATTTTCAGTGTACATTCAAGAAATGTACATCAAAGCAAACACATTTTCATTGTACATTCAAGAAATGTACATCAAAACATACACATTTTCATTGTACACTCAAGAAATGTACATCAAAACATACACACTTTCAGTGTACATTCAAGAAATGTACATGAAAACATATACATTTTCATTGTACATTCAAGAAATGTATATCAAAGCATACACATTTTCAGTGTACATTCAAGAAATGTACATCAAAACATACACATTTTCATTGTATATACAAGAAATGTACATCAAAACATACACATTTTCAGTGTACATTCAAGAAATGTACATTTAAACATACACATTTTCATTGTACATTCAAGAAATGTACATCAAAACATACACATTTTCATTGTACATTCTAGAAATATACATCAAAACATACACATTTTCATTGTATATACAAGAAATGTACATCAAAACATACACATTTTCACTGTACACTCAAGAAATGTACATCAAAACATACACATTTTCAGTGTACATTCAAGAAAAGTATATCAAAAAATACACATTTTCAGTGTACATTCAAGAAATGTACATCAAAGCAAACACATTTTCATTGTACACTAAAGAAATGCACATCAAAACATACACATTTTCATTGTACATTCAAGAACTGTACATTAAAACATACACATTTTCAGTGTACATTCAAGAAATGTACATCAAAACATACACATTTTCAGTGTACATTCAAGAAATGTACATCAAAACATACACACTTTCATTGTATATACAAGAAATGTACATCAAAACATACACATTTTCATTGTACATTCAAGAAATGTACATCAAAACATACACATTTTCATTGTACATTCAAAGAATGTACATCAAAACATACACAATTTCATTGTAAATTCAAGAAATGTACATCAAAACACACACATTTTCAGTGTACATTCAAGAAATGTATATCAAAACATACACATTTTCAGTGTACATTCAAGAAATGTACATCAAAACATACAAATTTTCATTGTATATACAAGAAATGTACATCAAAACATACACATTTTCATTGTACATTAAAGAAATGTACATCAAAACCTACATATTTTCAGTGTACATTCAAGAAATGTACATCAAAACATACACATTTTCATTGTACACTCAAGAAATGTACATCAAAACATACACGTTTTCAGTGTACATTCAAGAAATGTACATCAAAACATACACATTTTCATTGTATATACCAGAAATGTACATCAAAACATACACATTTTCAGTGTACATTCAAGAAATGTACATGAAAACATATACATTTTCAGTGTACATTCAAGAAGTGTATATCAAAACATACACATTTTCAGATTACATTCAAGAAATGTACATCAAAACATACACATTTTCATTGTATATACAAGAAATGTACATCAAAACATACACATTTTCAGTGTACATTCAAGAAATGTACATCAAAACATATACATTTTCATTGTATACACAAGAAATGTACATCAAAACACACATTTTCAGTGTACATTCAAGAAATGTATATCAAAACATACACATTTACAGTGTACATTCAAGAAATGTACATCAAAACATACACATTTTCAGTATAAATTCAAGAAATGTACATGAAAACATATACATTTTCATTGTAAATTCAAGAAATGTATATCAAAACATACACACTTTCAGTGTACATTCAAGAAATGTACATCAAAACATACACATTTTCATTGTATATACAAGAAATGTAAATCAAAACATACACATTTTCATTGTACACTAAAGAAATGTACATAAAAACATACACATTTTCAGTGTACATTCAAGAAATGTACATCAAAACATACACATTTTCCTTGTATACTCAAGAAATGTACATCAAAACATACACATTTTCATTGAACACTCAAGAAATGTACATCAAAACATACACGTTTTCATTGTACATTCAAGAAATGTATATCAAAACATACACATTTTCATTGTACACTAAAGAAATGTACATCAAAACATACACATTTTCATTGTACATTCAAGAAATATACATCAAAAGATACACTTTTCATTGTACATTCAAGAAATGTACTTCAAAACATACAAATTTACATTGTACACTCAAGAAATGTTCATCAAAACATACACATTTTCATTGTACATTCAAGAAATGTACATCAAAACATACACATTTTCATTGTACACTCAAGAAATGTACTTCAAAACATACACATTTTCAGTGTACATTCAAGAAATGTATATCAAAACATACACATTTTCATTGTACATTCAAGAAATGTACATCAAAAGATACACATTTTCATTGTACATTCAAGAAATATACATCAAAACATACACATTTTCATTGTACATTCAAGAAATGTACATCAAAACATACACATTTTCATTGTACACTCAAGAAATGTACATCAAAACATACTCATTTTCAGTGTACATACAAGAAATGTACATTTAAACATACACATTTTCATTGTACATTCAAGGAATGTACATCAAAACATACACATTTTCATTGTACATTCAAGAAATGTACATCAAAACACACACATTTTCAGTGTACATTCAAGAAATGTATATCAAAACATACACATTTTCAGTGTACATTCAAGAAATGTACATCAAAACATACAAACTTTCATTGTAAATTAAGGAAATGTACATCAAAACCTACACATTTTCATTGTACATTCAAGAAATGATCATCAAAACATACACATTCTCATTGTACATTAAAGAAATGTACATCAAAACCTACACACTTTCAGTGTACATTCAAGAAATGTACATCAAAACATACACATTTTCATTGTACACTCAAAAAATGTACATCAAAACATACACATTTTCAGTGTACATTCAAAAAGTGTACATCAAAACATACACATTTTCATTGTATATACCAGAAATGTACATCAAAACATACACATTATCATTGTATATACAAGAAATATACATCAAAACATACACATTTTCATTGTATATACCAGAATTGTATATCAAAACATACACATTTTCATTGTACATTCAAGAAATGTACATCAAAACATACACATTTTGACTGCACATTCTAGAAATATACATCAAAACATACACATTTTCATTGCATATGCCAGAAATGCACATCAAAACATACACATTTTCATTGTACATTCAAGAACTGTACATTAAAACATACACATTTTCAGTGTACATTCAAGAAATGTACATCAAAACATACACATTTTCATTGTATATACAAGAAATGTACATCAAAACATACACATTTTCATTGTACATTCAAGAAATGTACATCAAAACATACACATTTTCATTGTACATTCAAAGAATGTACATCAAAACATACACAATTTCATTGTACATTCAAGAAATGTACATCAAAACACACACATTTTCAGTGTACATCCAAGAAATGTATATCAAAACATACACATTTTCAGTGTACATTCAAGAAATGTACATCAAAACATACAAATTTTCATTGTATATACAAGAAATGTACATCAAAACATACACATTTTCATTGTACATTAAAGAAATGTACATCAAAACCTACATATTTTCAGTGTACATTCAAGAAATGTACATCAAAACATACACATTTTCATTGTACACTCAAGAAATGTACATCAAAACATACACATTTTCAGTGTACATTCAAGAAATGTACATCAAAACATACACATTTTCATTGTATATACCAGAAATGTACATCAAAACATACACATTTTCATTGTATATACAAGAAATGTACATCAAAACATACACATTTTCAGTGTACATCAAGAAATGTACATCAAAACATATACATTTTCATTGTATATACAAGAAAGGTACATCAAAACATACACATTTTCAGTGTACATTCAAGAAATGTACATGAAAACATATACATTTTCATTGTACATTCAAGAAGTGTATATCAAAACATACACATTTTCAGATTACATTCAAGAAATGTACATCAAAACATACACATTTTCAGTGTGCATTCAAGAAATGTATATCAAAACATACACATTTTCATTGTACATTCCAGAAATGTACATCAAAACATACACATTCTCAGTGTACGTTCAAGAAATGTATATAAAAAATACACATTTTCAGTGTACATTCAAGAACTGTACACCAAAACATACACATTTTCAGTGTACATTCAAGAAATGTACCTCAACACATACACATTTTCAGTGTACATTCAAGAAATGTACATCAAAACATACACATTTTCATTGTATATACAAGAAATGTACATCAAAACATACACATTTTCATTGTATATACACGAAATGTACATCAAAACATACACATTTTCAGTGTACATTCAAGAAATGTACATCAAGACATACACATTTTCATTGTACATTCAAGAAATGTACATCAAAACATACACATCTTCATTGTACACTCAAGAAATGTACATCAAAACATACACATTTTCAATGTACATTCAAGAAATGTACATCAAAACATACACATCTTCATTGTACATTCAAGAAATGTACATCAAAACATACACATTTTCATTGTACATTCAAGAAATGTACATCAAAACCTACACATTTTCATTGTACATTCAAGAAATGTACATCAAAACATACACATTTTCATTGTACATTCAAGAAATGTATATCAAAACATACACATTTTCAGTGTACATTGAAGAAATGTACATCAAAACATACAACTTTTCAAGGTATATACATGAAATGTACATCAAAACATACACATTTTCATGGTATATACAAGAAATGTACACCAAAACATACACATTTGCACTGTACATTCAAGAAATGTACATCAAGACATACACATTTTCATTGTACATTCAAGAAATGTATATCAAAACATACACATATTCATTGTACATTCAAGAAATGTACATCAAAACACACACATTTTCAGTGTACATTCAAGAAATGTATATCAAAACATACACATTTTCAGTGTACATTCAAGAAATGTACATCAAAACATACAAATTTTCATTGTATATACAAGAAATGTACATCAAAACATACACATTTTCATTGTACATTAAAGAAATGTACATCAAAACCTACACATTTTCAGTGTACATTCAAGAAATGTACATCAAAACATACACATTTTGATTGTACACTCAAGAAATGTACATCAAAACATACACATTTTAATTGTACACTCAAGAAATGTACATCAAAACATACACATTTTCATTGTACATTCAAGAAATGTATATCAAAACATACACATTTTCATTGTACATTCAAGAAATGTACTTCAAAACATACACATTTTCATTGTACCTTCAAGAAATGTACATCAAAACATACACATTTTCATTGTACATTCAAAGAATGTACATCAAAACATACACATTTTCAATGTACATTCAAGAAATGTACATTAAAACACACACATTTTCAGTGTACACTCAAGAAATGTACATCAAAACCTACACATTTTCAGTGTACATTCAAGAAATGTACATAAAAACATACACACTTTCATTGTATATACCAGAAGTGTACTTCAAAACATATACATTTTCATTGTATATACAAGAAATGTACATCTAAACATACACATTTTCAGTGTACATTCAAGAAATGTACCTGAAAACATATACATTTTCATTGTACATTCAAGGAATGTATATCAAAACATACACATTTTCAGATTACATTCAAGAAATGTACATCAAAACATACACATTTTCATTGTACATTCAAGAAATGTACATCAAAACATACACATTTTCATTGTACATTGAAGAAATGTACATCAAAACATACACATTTTCATTGTACATTCAAGGAATGTACATCAAAACATACACATTTTCATTGTACATTCAAGAAATGTACATCAAAACACACACATTTTCAGTGTACATTCAAGAAATGTATATCAAAACATACACATTTTCAGAGTACATTCAAGAAATGTACATCAAAACATACAAATTTTCATTGTATATACAAGAAATGTACATCAAAACATACACATTTTCATTGTACATTCAAGAAATGTACATCAAAACACACACATTTTCAGTGTACATTCAAGAAATGTACATAAAAACATACACATTTTCAGTGTACATTCAAGAAATGTACATCAAAACATACACATTTTCCATGTATACTCAAGAAATGTACATCAAAACATACACATTTTCATTGAACACTCAAGAAATGTACATCAAAACATACACTTTTTCATTGTACATTCAAGAAATGTATATCAAAACATACACATTTTCATTGTACACTAAAGAAATGTACATCAAAACATACACATTTTCATTGTACATTCAAGAAATATACATCAAAACATACACTTTTCATTGTACATTCAAGAAATGTACTTCAAAACATACAAATTTTCATTGTACACTCAAGAAATGTTCATCAAAACATACACATTTTCATTGTACATTCAAGAAATGTACATCAAAACATACACATTTTCATTGTACACTCAAGAAATGTACTTCAAAACATACACATTTTCAGTGTACATTCAAGAAATGTATATCAAAACATACACATTTTCATTGTACATTCAAGAAATGTACATCAAAACATACACATTTTCATTGTACATTCAAGAAATATACATCAAAACATACACATTTTCATTGTACATTCAAGAAATGTACATCAAAACATACACATTTTCATTGTACACTCAAGAAATGTACATCAAAACATACTCATTTTCAGTGTACATACAAGAAATGTACATTTAAACATACACATTTTCATTGTACATTCAAGGAATGTACATCAAAACATACACATTTTCATTGTACATTCAAGAAATGTACATCAAAACACACACATTTTCAGTGTACATTCAAGAAATGTATATCAAAACATACACATTTTCAGTGTACATTCAAGAAATGTACATCAAAACATACAAACTTTCATTGTAAATTAAGGAAATGTACATCAAAACCTACACATTTTCATTGTACATTCAAGAAATGTACATCAAAACATACACATTCTCATTGTACATTAAAGAAATGTACATCAAAACCTACACACTTTCAGTGTACATTCAAGAAATGTACATCAAAACATACACATTTTCATTGTACACTCAAAAAATGTACATCAAAACATACACATTTTCAGTGTACATTCAAAAAGTGTACATCAAAACATACACATTTTCATTGTATATACCAGAAATGTACATCAAAACATACACATTATCATTGTATATACAAGAAATATACATCAAAACATACACATTTTCATTGTATATACCAGAATTGTATATCAAAACATACACATTTTCATTGTACATTCAAGAAATGTACATCAAAACATACACATTTTGACTGCACATTCTAGAAATATACATCAAAACATACACATTTTCATTGCATATACCAGAAATGCACATCAAAACATACACATTTTCATTGTACATTCAAGAACTGTACATTAAAACATACACATTTTCAGTGTACATTCAAGAAATGTACATCAAAACATACACATTTTCATTGTATATACAAGAAATGTACATCAAAACATACACATTTTCATTGTACATTCAAGAAATGTACATCAAAACATACACATTTTCATTGTACATTCAAAGAATGTACATCAAAACATACACAATTTCATTGTACATTCAAGAAATGTACATCAAAACACACACATTTTCAGTGTACATTCAAGAAATGTATATCAAAACATACACATTTTCAGTGTACATTCAAGAAATGTACATCAAAACATACAAATTTTCATTGTATATACAAGAAATGTACATCAAAACTTACACATTTTCATTGTACATTAAAGAAATGTACATCAAAACCTACATATTTTCAGTGTACATTCAAGAAATGTACATCAAAACATACACATTTTCATTGTACACTCAAGAAATGTACATCAAAACATACACATTTTCAGTGTACATTCAAGAAATGTACATCAAAACATACACATTTTCATTGTATATACCAGAAATGTACATCAAAACATACACATTTTCATTGTATATACAAGAAATGTACATCAAAACATACACATTTTCAGTGTACATCAAGAAATGTACATCAAAACATATACATTTTCATTGTATATACAAGAAAGGTACATCAAAACATACACATTTTCAGTGTACATTCAAGAAATGTACATGAAAACATATACATTTTCATTGTACATTCAAGAAGTGTATATCAAAACATACACATTTTCAGATTACATTCAAGAAATGTACATCAAAACATACACATTTTCAGTGTGCATTCAAGAAATGTATATCAAAACATACACATTTTCATTGTACATTCCAGAAATGTACATCAAAACATACACATTCTCAGTGTACGTTCAAGAAATGTATATAAAAATACACATTTTCAGTGTACATTCAAGAACTGTACACCAAAACATACACATTTTCAGTGTACATTCAAGAAATGTACCTCAACACATACACATTTTCAGTGTACATTCAAGAAATGTACATCAAAACATACACATTTTCATTGTATATACAAGAAATGTACATCAAAACATACACATTTTCATTGTATATACACGAAATGTACATCAAAACATACACATTTTCAGTGTACATTCAAGAAATGTACATCAAGACATACACATTTTCATTGTACATTCAAGAAATGTACATCAAAACATACACATTTTCATTGTACACTCAGGAAATGTACATCAAAACATACACATTTTCAATGTACATTCAAGAAATGTACATCAAAACATACACATTTTCATTGTACATTCAAGAAATGTACATCAAAACATACACATTTTCATTGTACATTCAAGAAATGTACATCAAAACATACACATTTTCATTGTACATTCAAGAAATGTACATCAAAACATACACATTTTCATTGTACATTCAAGAAATGTATATCAAAACATACACATTTTCAGTGTACATTGAAGAAATGTACATCAAAACATACAACTTTTCAAGGTATATACATGAAATGTACATCAAAACATACACATTTTCATGGTATATACAAGAAATGTACACCAAAACATACACATTTGCACTGTACATTCAAGAAATGTACATCAAGACATACACATTTTCATTGTACATTCAAGAAATGTATATCAAAACATACACATATTCATTGTACATTCAAGAAATGTACATCAAAACACACACATTTTCAGTGTACATTCAAGAAATGTATATCAAAACATACACATTTTCAGTGTACATTCAAGAAATGTACATCAAAACATACAAATTTTCATTGTATATACAAGAAATGTACATCAAAACATACACATTTTCATTGTACATTAAAGAAATGTACATCAAAACCTACACATTTTCAGTGTACATTCAAGAAATGTACATCAAAACATACACATTTTGATTGTACACTCAAGAAATGTACATCAAAACATACACTTTTTCATTGTACATTCAAGAAATGTATATCAAAACATACACATTTTCATTGTACACTAAAGAAATGTACATCAAAACATACACATTTTCATTGTACATTCAAGAAATATACATCAAAACATACACTTTTCATTGTACATTCAAGAAATGTACTTCAAAACATACAAATTTTCATTGTACACTCAAGAAATGTTCATCAAAACATACACATTTTCATTGTACATTCAAGAAATGTACATCAAAACATACACATTTTCATTGTACACTCAAGAAATGTACTTCAAAACATACACATTTTCAGTGTACATTCAAGAAATGTATATCAAAACATACACATTTTCATTGTACATTCAAGAAATGTACATCAAAACATACACATTTTCATTGTACATTCAAGAAATATACATCAAAACATACACATTTTCATTGTACATTCAAGAAATGTACATCAAAACATACACATTTTCATTGTACACTCAAGAAATGTACATCAAAACATACTCATTTTCAGTGTACATACAAGAAATGTACATTTAAACATACACATTTTCATTGTACATTCAAGGAATGTACATCAAAACATACACATTTTCATTGTACATTCAAGAAATGTACATCAAAACACACACATTTTCAGTGTACATTCAAGAAATGTATATCAAAACATACACATTTTCAGTGTACATTCAAGAAATGTACATCAAAACATACAAACTTTCATTGTAAATTAAGGAAATGTACATCAAAACCTACACATTTTCATTGTACATTCAAGAAATGTACATCAAAACATACACATTCTCATTGTACATTAAAGAAATGTACATCAAAACCTACACACTTTCAGTGTACATTCAAGAAATGTACATCAAAACATACACATTTTCATTGTACACTCAAAAAATGTACATCAAAACATACACATTTTCAGTGTACATTCAAAAAGTGTACATCAAAACATACACATTTTCATTGTATATACCAGAAATGTACATCAAAACATACACATTATCATTGTATATACAAGAAATATACATCAAAACATACACATTTTCATTGTATATACCAGAATTGTATATCAAAACATACACATTTTCATTGTACATTCAAGAAATGTACATCAAAACATACACATTTTGACTGCACATTCTAGAAATATACATCAAAACATACACATTTTCATTGCATATACCAGAAATGCACATCAAAACATACACATTTTCATTGTACATTCAAGAACTGTACATTAAAACATACACATTTTCAGTGTACATTCAAGAAATGTACATCAAAACATACACATTTTCATTGTATATACAAGAAATGTACATCAAAACATACACATTTTCATTGTACATTCAAGAAATGTACATCAAAACATACACATTTTCATTGTACATTCAAAGAATGTACATCAAAACATACACAATTTCATTGTACATTCAAGAAATGTACATCAAAACACACACATTTTCAGTGTACATTCAAGAAATGTATATCAAAACATACACATTTTCAGTGTACATTCAAGAAATGTACATCAAAACATACAAATTTTCATTGTATATACAAGAAATGTACATCAAAACTTACACATTTTCATTGTACATTAAAGAAATGTACATCAAAACCTACATATTTTCAGTGTACATTCAAGAAATGTACATCAAAACATACACATTTTCATTGTACACTCAAGAAATGTACATCAAAACATACACATTTTCAGTGTACATTCAAGAAATGTACATCAAAACATACACATTTTCATTGTATATACCAGAAATGTACATCAAAACATACACATTTTCATTGTATATACAAGAAATGTACATCAAAACATACACATTTTCAGTGTACATCAAGAAATGTACTTCAAAACATATACATTTTCATTGTATATACAAGAAAGGTACATCAAAACATACACATTTTCAGTGTACATTCAAGAAATGTACATGAAAACATATACATTTTCATTGTACATTCAAGAAGTGTATATCAAAACATACACATTTTCAGATTACATTCAAGAAATGTACATCAAAACATACACATTTTCAGTGTGCATTCAAGAAATGTATATCAAAACATACACATTTTCATTGTACATTCCAGAAATGTACATCAAAACATACACATTCTCAGTGTACGTTCAAGAAATGTATATAAAAATACACATTTTCAGTGTACATTCAAGAACTGTACACCAAAACATACACATTTTCAGTGTACATTCAAGAAATGTACCTCAACACATACACATTTTCAGTGTACATTCAAGAAATGTACATCAAAACATACACATTTTCATTGTATATACAAGAAATGTACATCAAAACATACACATTTTCATTGTATATACACGAAATGTACATCAAAACATACACATTTTCAGTGTACATTCAAGAAATGTACATCAAGACATACACATTTTCATTGTACATTCAAGAAATGTACATCAAAACATACACATTTTCATTGTACACTCAGGAAATGTACATCAAAACATACACATTTTCAATGTACATTCAAGAAATGTACATCAAAACATACACATTTTCATTGTACATTCAAGAAATGTACATCAAAACATACACATTTTCATTGTACATTCAAGAAATGTACATCAAAACATACACATTTTCATTGTACATTCAAGAAATGTACATCAAAACATACACATTTTCATTGTACATTCAAGAAATGTATATCAAAACATACACATTTTCAGTGTACATTGAAGAAATGTACATCAAAACATACAACTTTTCAAGGTATATACATGAAATGTACATCAAAACATACACATTTTCATGGTATATACAAGAAATGTACACCAAAACATACACATTTGCACTGTACATTCAAGAAATGTACATCAAGACATACACATTTTCATTGTACATTCAAGAAATGTATATCAAAACATACACATATTCATTGTACATTCAAGAAATGTACATCAAAACACACACATTTTCAGTGTACATTCAAGAAATGTATATCAAAACATACACATTTTCAGTGTACATTCAAGAAATGTACATCAAAACATACAAATTTTCATTGTATATACAAGAAATGTACATCAAAACATACACATTTTCATTGTACATTAAAGAAATGTACATCAAAACCTACACATTTTCAGTGTACATTCAAGAAATGTACATCAAAACATACACATTTTGATTGTACACTCAAGAAATGTACATCAAAACATACACATTTTAATTGTACACTCAAGAAATGTACATCAAAACATACACATTTTCATTGTACATTCAAGAAATGTATATCAAAACATACACATTTTCATTGTACATTCAAGAAATGTACTTCAAAACATACACATTTTCATTGTACCTTCAAGAAATGTACATCAAAACATACACATTTTCATTGTACATTCAAAGAATGTACATCAAAACATACACATTTTCAATGTACATTCAAGAAATGTACATTAAAACACACACATTTTCAGTGTACATTCAAGAAATGTATATCAAAACATACACATGTTCAGTGTACATTCAAGAAATGTACATCAAAACATACAAATTTTCGTTGTATATACAAGAAATGTACATCAAAACATACACATTTTCAATGTACATTAAAGAAATGTACATCAAAACCTACACATTTTCAGTGTACATTCAAGAAATGTACATCAAAACATACACATTTTCATTGTACACTCAAGAAATGTACATCAAAACCTACACATTTTCAGTGTACATTCAAGAAATGTACATAAAAACATACACACTTTCATTGTATATACCAGAAGTGTACTTCAAAACATATACATTTTCATTGTATATACCAGAAATGTACATCAAAACATACACATTTTCAGTGTACATTCAAGAAATGTACCTGAAAACATATACATTTTCATTGTACATTCAAGGAATGTATATCAAAACATACACATTTTCAGATTACATTCAAGAAATGTACATCAAAACATACACATTTTCATTGTACATTCAAGAAATGTACATCAAAACATACACATTTTCATTGTACATTGAAGAAATGTACATCAAAACATACACATTTTCATTGTACATTCAAGGAATGTACATCAAAACATACACATTTTCATTGTACATTCAAGAAATGTACATCAAAACACACACATTTTCAGTGTACATTCAAGAAATGTATATCAAAACATACACATTTTCAGAGTACATTCAAGAAATGTACATCAAAACATACAAATTTTCATTGTATATACAAGAAATGTACATCAAAACATACACATTTTCATTGTACACTCAAGAAATGTACATCAAAACACACACATTTTCAGTGTACATTCAAGAAATGTATATCAAAACATACACATTTTCAGAGTACATTCAAGAAATGTACATCAAAACATACATATTTTCATTGTACATTCAAGAAATGTACATCAAAACACACACATTTTCAGTGTACATTCAAGAAATGTACATCAAAACATACAAACTTTCATTGTATATACAAGAAATGTACATCAAAACATACACATTTTCATTGTACATTAAAGAAATGTACATCAAAACACACACATTTTCAGTGTACATTCAAGAAATGTATATCAAAACATACAAATTTTCATTGTATATACAAGAAATGTACATCAAAACATACACATTTTCATTGTACATTAAAGAAATGTACATCAAAACCTACACATTTTCAGTGTACATTCAAGAAATGTACATCAAAACATACACATTTTCATTGTACACTCAAGAAATGTACATAAAAACATACACATTTTCAGTGTACATTCAAGAAATGTACATCAAAACATACACATTTTCATTGTATATACCAGAAATGTACATCAAAACATACACATTTTCATTGTATATACAAGAAATGTACATCAAAACATACACATTTTCAGTGTACATTCAAGAAATGTACATCAAAACATATACATTTTCATTGTATATACAAGAAATGTACATCAAAACATACACATTTTCAGTGTACATTCAAGAAATGTACATGAAAACATATACATTTTCATTGTACATTCAAGAAATGTATATCAAAACATACACATTTTCAGATTACATTCAAGAAATGTGCATCAAAACATACACATTTTCATTGTATATACAAGAAATGTACATCAAAACATACACATTTTCATTGTACATTCAAGAAATGTACATCAAAACACACACATTTTCAGTGTACATTCAGGAAATGTATATCAAAACATACACATTTTCAGAGTACATTCAAGAAATGTACATCAAAACATACATATTTTCATTGTACATTCAAGAAATGTACATCAAAACACACACATTTTCAGTGTACATTCAAGAAATGTACATCAAAACATACAAACTTTCATTGTATATACAAGAAATGTACATCAAAACATACACATTTTCATTGTACATTAAAGAAATGTACATCAAAACACACACATTTTCAGTGTACATTCGAGAAATGTATATCAAAACATACAAATTTTCATTGTATATACAAGAAATGTACATCAAAACATACACATTTTCATTGTACATTAAAGAAATGTACATCAAAACCTACACATTTTCAGTGTACATTCAAGAAATGTACATCAAAACATACACATTTTCATTGCACACTCAAGAAATGTACATCAAAACATACACATTTTCAGTGTACATTCAAGAAATGTACATCAAAACATACACATTTTCATTGTATATACCAGAAATGTACATCAAAACATACACATTTTCATTGTATATACAAGAAATGTACATCAAAACATACACATTTTCAGTGTACATTCAAGAAATGTACATCAAAACATATACATTTTCATTGTATATACAAGAAATGTACATCAAAACATACACATTTTCAGTGTACATTCAAGAAATGTACATGAAAACATATACATTTTCATTGTACATTCAAGAAATGTATATCAAAACATACACATTTTCAGATTACATTCAAGAAATGTGCATCAAAACATACACATTTTCATTGTATATACAAGAAATGTACATCAAAACATACACATTTTCAGTGTACATTCAAGAAATGTATATCAAAACATACACATTTACAGTGTACATTCAAGAAATGTACATCAAAACATACACATTTTCAGTATACATTCAAGAAATGTACATGAAAACATATACATCTTCATTGTACATTCAAGAAATGTATATCAAAACATACACATTTTCAGTGTTCATTCAAGAAATGTACATCAAAACATACACATTTTCATTGTATATACAAGAAATGTACATCAAAACATACACATCTTCATTGTACACTAAAGAAATGTAGATCAAAACATACACATTTTCATTGTACACTCAAGAAATGTACATCAAAGCATACACACTTTCATTGTACACTCAAGAAATGTACATCAAAACATACACTTTTTCATTGTACATTCAAGAAATGTATATCAAAACATACACATTTTCATTGTACATTCAAGAAACGTACATCAAAACATACACATTTTCAGTGTACATTCAAGAAATGTATAACAAAAAATACACATTTTCAGTGTACATTCAAGAAATGTACATCAAAACAAACACATTTTCATTGTGCACTAAAGAATTGTACATCAAAACATACACATTTTCATTGTACATTCAAGAAATATACATCAAAACATACACACTTTCATTGTACATTCAAGAAATGTACATCAAAACATACACATTTTCATTGTACACTCAAGAAATGTACATCAAAACATACACATTTTCATTGTACATTCAAGAAATGTACATCAAAACATACACATTTTCATTGTACACTCAAGAAATGTTCATCAAAACATACACATTTTCATTGTACATTCAGGAAATGTACATCAAAACATACACATTTTCATTGTACACTCAAGAAATGTACTTCAAAACATACACATTTTCAGTGTACATTCAAGAAATGTATACCAAAACATACACATTTTCATTGTACATTCAAGAAATGTACATCAAAACATACACATTTTCATTGTACATTCAAGAAATATACATCAAAACATACACGTTTTCATTGCACATTCAAGAAATGTACATCAAAACATTCACATTTTCATTGTACACTCAAGAAATGTACATCAACACATACACATTTTCAGTGTACATTCAAGAAATGTATATCAAAACATACACATTTTCATTGTACATTCCAGAAATGTATATCAAAACATACACATTTTCAGAGTACATTCAAGAAATGTACATCAAAGCAAACACATTTTCATTGTACTCTAAATAAATGTACATCAAAACATACACATTCTCATTGTACATTCAAGAAATGTACATCAAAACATACACATTTTCATTGTACATTCAAGAAATATACATCAAAACATACACATTTTCATTGTACATTCAAGAAATGTACATCAAAACATACACATTCTCATTGTACATTCAAGAAATGTATATCAAAACATACACATTTTCATTGTACATTCAGGAAATGTACATCAAAACACACACATTTTCAGTGTACATTCAAGAAATGTATATCAAAACATACACATTTTCAGTGTACATTCAAGAAATGTACATCAAAAAATACAAATTTTCATTGTATATACAAGAAATGTACATCAAAACATACACATTTTCATTGTACATTAAAGAAATGTACATCAAAACCTACACATTTTCAGTGTACATTCAAGAAATGTACATCAAAACATACACATTTTGATTGTACACTCAAGAAATGTACATCAAAACATACACATTTTCATTGTACACTCAAGAAATGTACATCAAAACATACACATTTTCATTGTACATTCAAGAAATGTATATCAAAACATACACATTTTCATTGTACATTCAAGAAATGTACATCAAAACATACACATTTTCATTGTTCATTCAAGAAATGTACATCAAAACATACACATTTTCATTGTACATTCAAAGAATGTACATCAAAACATACACATTTTCAGTGTACATTCAAGAAATGTATATCAAAACATACACATTTTCAGTGTACATTCAAGAAATGTACATCAAAACATACAAATTTTCGTTGTATATACAAGAAATGTACATCAAAACATACACATTTTCATTGTACATTAAAGAAATGTACATCAAAACCTACTCATTTTCAGTGTACATTCAAGAAATGCACATCAAAACATACACATTTTCATTGTACACTCAAGAAATGTACATCAAAACATACACATTTTCAGTATACATTCAAGAAATGTACATAAAAACATACACACTTTCATTGTATATACCAGAAATGTACATCACAACATACACATTTTCATTGTATATACAAGAAATGTACATCAAAACATACACATTTTCAGTGTACATTCAAGAAGTGTACATCAAAACATATACATTTTCATTGTATATACAAGAAATGTACATCAAAACATACACATTTTCAGTGTACATTCAAGAAATGTACCTGAAAACATATACATTTTCATTGTACATTCAAGGAATGTATATCAAAACATACACATTTTCAGAATACATTCAAGAAATGTACATCAAAACATACACATTTTCATTGTACATTCAAGAAATGTACAACAAAACATACACATTTTCATTGTACATTGAAGAAATGTACATCAAAACATACACATTTTCATTGTACATTCAAGGAATGTACATCAAAACATACACATTTTCATTGTACATTCAAGAAATGTACATCAAAACACACACATTTTCAGTGTACATTCAAGAAATGTATATCAAAGCATACACATTTTCAGAGTACATTCAAGAAATGTACATCAAAACATACAAATTTTCATTGTATATACAAGAAATGTACATAAAAACATACACATTTTCATTGTACATTAAAGAAATGTACATCAAAACCTGCACATTTTCAGTGTACATTCAAGAAATGTACATCAAAACATACACGTTTTCATTGTACACTCAAGAAATGTACATCAAAACATACACATTTTCAGTGTACATTCAAGAAATGTACATCAAAACATACACATTTTCATTGCATATACCAGAAATGTACATCAAAACATACACATTTTCATTGTATATACAAGAAATGTACATCAAAACATACACATTTTCAGTGTACATTCAAGAAATGTAAATCAAAACATATACATTTTCATTGTATATACAAGAAATGTACATCAAAACATACACATTATCAGTGTACATTCAAGAAATGTACATGAAAACATATACATTTTCATTGTACATTCAAGAAATGTATATCAAAACATACACATTTTCAGATTACATTCAAGAAATGTGCATCAAAACATACACATTTTCATTGTATATACAAGAAATGTACATCAAAACATACACATTTTCAGTGTACATTCAAGAAATGTTTATCAAAACATACACATTTACAGTGTACATTCAAGAAATGTACATCAAAACATACACATTTTCAGTATACATTCAAGAAATGTACATGAAAACATATACATTTTCATTGTACATTCAAGAAATGTATATCAAAACATACACATTTTCAGTGTTCATTCAAGAAATGTACATCAAAACATACACATTCTCATTGTACATTCAAGAGATGTACATCGAAACATACACATTTTCATTGTACACTCAAGTACATCAAAACATACACATTTTCATTGTACATTCAAGAAATGTATATCAAAACATACACATTTTCATTGTACATTCAAGAAATGTACATCAAAACATACACATTTTCATTGTACATTCAAGAAATGTACATCAAAACATACACATTTTCATTGTACATTCAAGGAATGTACATCAAAACATACACATTTTCATTGTACATTCAAGAAATGTACATCAAAACACACACATTTTCAGTGTACATTCAAGAAATGTACATCAAAACATACACATTTTCAGTGTACATTCAAGAAATGTACATCAAAAAATACAAATTTTCATTGTATATACAAGAAATGTACATCAAAACATACACATTTTCATTGTACATTAAAGAAATGTACATCAAAACCTACACATTTTCAGTGTACATTCAAGAAATGTACGTCAAAACATACACATTTTGATTGTACACTCAAGAAATGTACATCGAAACATACACATTTTCATTGTACACTCAAGAAATGTACATCAAAACATACACATTTTCATTGTACATTCAAGAAATCTATATCAAAACATACACATTTTCATTGTACATTCAAGAAATGTACATCAAAACATACACATTTTCATTGTACATTCAAGAAATGTACATCAAAACATACACATTTTCATTGTACATTCAAAGAATGTACATCAAAACATACACATTTTCAATGTACATTCAAGAAATGTACATTAAAACACACACATTTTCAGTGTACATTTAAGAAATGTATATCAAAACATACACATTTTCATTGTACATTCAAGAAATGTACATCAAAACATACAAATTTTCGTTGTATATACAAGAAATGTACATCAAAACATACAAATTTTCATTGTACATTAAAGAAATGTAGATCAAAACCTACTCATTTTCAGTGTACATTCAAGAAATGTACATCAAAACATACACATTTTCATTGTACACTCAAGAAATGTACATCAAAACATACACATTTTCAGTATACATTCAAGAAATGTACATAAAAACATACACACTTTCATTGTATATACCAGAAATGTACATCACAACATACACATTTAATTGTATATACAAGAAATGTACATCAAAACATACACATTTTCAGTGTACATTCAAGAAGTGTACATCAAAACATATACATTTTCATTGTATATACAAGAAATGTACATCAAAACATACACATTTTCAGTGTACATTCAAGAAATGTACCTGAAAACATATACATTTTCATTGTACATTCAAGGAATGTATATCAAAACATACACATTTTCAGATTACATTCAAGAAATGTACATCAAAACATACACATTTTCATTGTACATTCAAGAAATGTACAACAAAACATACACATTTTCATTGTACATTGAAGAAATGTACAGCAAAACATACACATTTTCATTGTACATTCAAGCAATGTACATCAAAACATACACATTTTCATTGTACATTCAAGAAATGTACATCAAAACACACACATTTTCAATGTACATTCAAGAAATGTATATCAAAACATACACATTTTCAGAGTACATTCAAGAAATGTACATCAAAACATACAAATTTTCATTGTATATACAAGAAATGTACATCAAAACATACACATTTTCATTGTACATTAAAGAAATGTACATCAAAACCTACAAATTTTCAGTGTACATTCAAGAAATGTACATCAAAACATACACACTTTCATTGTACACTCAAGAAATGTACATCAAAACATACACATTTTCAGTGTACATTCAAGAAATGTACATCAAAACATACACATTTTCATAGTATATACCAGAAATGTACATCAAAACATACATATTTTCATTGTATATATAAGAAATGTACATCAAAACATACACATTTTCAGTGTACATTCAAGAAATGTACATCAAAACATATACATTTTCATTGTATATACAAGAAATGTACATCAAAACATACACATTTTCAGTGTACATTCAAGAAATGTACATGAAAACATATACATTTTCATTGTACATTCAAGAAATGTATATCAAAACATACACATTTTCAGATTACATTCAAGAAATGTGCATCAAAACATACACATTTTCATTGTATATACAAGAAATGTACATCAAAACATACACATTTTCAGTGTACATTCAAGAAATGTACATCAAAACATACACATTTACAGTGTACATTCAAGAAATGTACATCAAAACATACACATTTTCAGTATACATTCAAGAAATGTACATGAAAACATATACATTTTCATTGTACATTCAAGAAATGTATATCAAAACATACACATTTTCAGTGTTCATTCAAGAAATGTACATCAAAACATACACATTTTCATTGTACATTCAAGAAATGTAGATCAAAACATACACATTTTCATTGTACATTCAAGAAATGTACATCAAAACATACACATTTTCATTGTACACTAAAGAAATGTACATCAAAACATACACATTTTCAGTGTACATTCAAGAAATGTACATCAAAACATACACATTTTCGTTGTACATTCAAGAAATGTAGTTCAAAACATACACATTTTCATTGTACATTCAAGAAATGTACATCAAAACATACACATTTTCATTGTACACTCAAGAAATGTACATCAAAACATACACATTTTCAATGTACACTCAAGAAATGTACATCAAAACATACACTTTTTCATTGTACATTCAAGAAATGTATATCAAAACATACACATTTTCATTGTACATTCAAGAAATGTACATCAAAACATACACATTTTCAGTGTACATTCAAGAAATGTATAACAAAAAATACACATTTTCAGTGTACATTCGAGAAATGTACATCAAAACAAACACATTTTCATTGTACACTAAAGAAATGTACATCAAAACATACACATTTTCATTGTACATTCAAGAAATATACATCAAAACATACACATTTTCATTGTACCTTCAAGAAATGTACATCAAAACATACACATTTTCATTGTAAACTCAAGAAATGTACATCAAAACATACACATTTTCTTGTACATTCAAGAAATGTACATCAAAACATACACATTTTCATTGTACACTCAAGAAATGTTCATCAAAACATACACATTTTAATTGTACATTCAGGAAATGTACATCAAATCATACACATTTTCATTGTACACTCAAGAAATGTACTTGAAAACATACACATTTTCAGTGTACATTCAAGAAATGTATATCAAAACATACACATTTTCATTGTACATTCAAGAAATGTACATCAAAACATACACATTTTCACTGTACAATCAAGAAATATACATCAAAGCATACACATTTTCATTGTACAATCAAGAAATGCACATCAAAACATACACATTTTCATTGTACACTCAAGAAATGTACATCAAAACATACACATTTTCAGTGTACATTCAAGAAATGTATATCAAAACATACACATTTTCATTGTACATTCCAGAAATGTACATCAAAACATACACATTTTCAGTGTACATTCAAGAAATGTACATCAAAGCAAACACATTTTCATTGTACTCTAAAGAAATGTACATCAAAACATACACATTCTCATTGTACATTCAAGAAATGTACATCAAAACATACACATTTTCATTGTACATTCAAGAAATATACATCAAAACATACACATTTTCATTGTACGTTCAAGAAATGTACATCAAAACATACACATTCTCATTGTACATTCTAGAAATGTACATCAAAACATACACATTTTCATTGTACATTCAAGAAATGTACATCAAAACATACAAATTTTCGTTGTATATACAACAAATGTACATCAAAACATACACATTTTCATTGTACATTAAAGAAATGTACATCAAAACCTACTCATTTTCAGTGTACATTCAAGAAATGTACATCAAAACATACACATTTTCATTGTACACTCAAGAAATGTACATCAAAACATACACATTTTCAGTATACATTCAAGAAATGTACATAAAAACATACACACTTACATTGTATATACCAGAAATGTACATCACAACATACACATTTTCATTGTATATACAAGAAATGTACATCAAAACATACACATTTTCAGTGTACATTCAAGAAGTGTACATCAAAACATATACATTTTCATTGTATATACAAGAAATGTACATCAAAACATACACATTTTCAGTGTACATTCAAGAAATGTACCTGAAAACATATACATTTTCATTGTACATTCAAGGAATGTATATCAAAACATACACATTTTCAGATTACATTCAAGAAATGTACATCAAAACATACACATTTTCATTGTACATTCAAGAAATGTACATCAAAACATACACATTTTCATTGTACATTCAAGGAATGTACATCAAAACATACACATTTTCATTGTACATTCAAGAAATGTACATCAAAACACACACATTTTCAGTGTACATTCAAGAAATGTATATCAAAACATACACATTTTCAGAGTACATTCAAGAAATGTACATCAAAACATACAAATTTTCATTGTATATACAAGAAATGTACATCAAAACATACACATTTTCATTGTACATTAAAGAAATGTACATCAAAACCTACACATTTTCAGTGTACATTCAAGAAATGTACATCAAAACATACACATTTTCATTGTACACTCAAGAAATGTACATCAAAACATACACATTTTCAGTGTTCATTCAAGAAATGTACATCAAAACATACACATTCTCATTGTACATTCAAGAGATGTACATCGAAACATACACATTTTCATTGTACACTCAAGTACATCAAAACATACACATTTTCATTGTACATTCAAGAAATGTATATCAAAACATACACATTTTCATTGTACATTCAAGAAATGTACATCAAAACATACACATTTTCATTGTACATTCAAGAAATGTACATCAAAACATACACATTTTCATTGTACATTCAAGGAATGTACATCAAAACATACACATTTTCATTGTACATTCAAGAAATGTACATCAAAACACACACATTTTCAGTGTACATTCAAGAAATGTACATCAAAACATACACATCTTCAGTGTACATTCAAGAAATGTACATCAAAAAATACAAATTTTCATTGTATATACAAGAAATGTACATCAAAACATACACATTTTCATTGTACATTAAAGAAATGTACATCAAAACCTACACATTTTCAGTGTACATTCAAGAAATGTACGTCAAAACATACACATTTTGATTGTACACTCAAGAAATGTACATCGAAACATACACATTTTCATTGTACACTCAAGAAATGTACATCAAAACATACACATTTTCATTGTACATTCAAGAAATCTATATCAAAACATACACATTTTCATTGTACATTCAAGAAATGTACATCAAAACATACACATTTTCATTGTACATTCAAGAAATGTACATCAAAACATACACATTTTCATTGTACATTCAAAGAATGTACATCAAAACATACACATTTTCAATGTACATTCAAGAAATGTACATTAAAACACACACATTTTCAGTGTACATTTAAGAAATGTATATCAAAACATACACATTTTCATTGTACATTCAAGAAATGTACATCAAAACATACAAATTTTCGTTGTATATACAAGAAATGTACATCAAAACATACAAATTTTCATTGTACATTAAAGAAATGTAGATCAAAACCTACTCATTTTCAGTGTACATTCAAGAAATGTACATCAAAACATACACATTTTCATTGTACACTCAAGAAATGTACATCAAAACATACACATTTTCAGTATACATTCAAGAAATGTACATAAAAACATACACACTTTCATTGTATATACCAGAAATGTACATCACAACATACACATTTTCATTGTATATACAAGAAATGTACATCAAAACATACACATTTTCAGTGTACATTCAAGAAGTGTACATCAAAACATATACATTTTCATTGTATATACAAGAAATGTACATCAAAACATACACATTTTCAGTGTACATTCAAGAAATGTACCTGAAAACATATACATTTTCATTGTACATTCAAGGAATGTATATCAAAACATACACATTTTCAGATTACATTCAAGAAATGTACATCAAAACATACACATTTTCATTGTACATTCAAGAAATGTACAACAAAACATACACATTTTCATTGTACATTGAAGAAATGTACAGCAAAACATACACATTTTCATTGTACATTCAAGCAATGTACATCAAAACATACACATTTTCATTGTACATTCAAGAAATGTACATCAAAACACACACATTTTCAATGTACATTCAAGAAATGTATATCAAAACATACACATTTTCAGAGTACATTCAAGAAATGTACATCAAAACATACAAATTTTCATTGTATATACAAGAAATGTACATCAAAACATACACATTTTCATTGTACATTAAAGAAATGTACATCAAAACCTACAAATTTTCAGTGTACATTCAAGAAATGTACATCAAAACATACACACTTTCATTGTACACTCAAGAAATGTACATCAAAACATACACATTTTCAGTGTACATTCAAGAAATGTACATCAAAACATACACATTTTCATAGTATATACCAGAAATGTACATCAAAACATACATATTTTCATTGTATATATAAGAAATGTACATCAAAACATACACATTTTCAGTGTACATTCAAGAAATGTACATCAAAACATATACATTTTCATTGTATATACAAGAAATGTACATCAAAACATACACATTTTCAGTGTACATTCAAGAAATGTACATGAAAACATATACATTTTCATTGTACATTCAAGAAATGTATATCAAAACATACACATTTTCAGATTACATTCAAGAAATGTGCATCAAAACATACACATTTTCATTGTATATACAAGAAATGTACATCAAAACATACACATTTTCAGTGTACATTCAAGAAATGTACATCAAAACATACACATTTACAGTGTACATTCAAGAAATGTACATCAAAACATACACATTTTCAGTATACATTCAAGAAATGTACATGAAAACATATACATTTTCATTGTACATTCAAGAAATGTATATCAAAACATACACATTTTCAGTGTTCATTCAAGAAATGTACATCAAAACATACACATTTTCATTGTACATTCAAGAAATGTAGATCAAAACATACACATTTTCATTGTACATTCAAGAAATGTACATCAAAACATACACATTTTCATTGTACACTAAAGAAATGTACATCAAAACATACACATTTTCAGTGTACATTCAAGAAATGTACATCAAAACATACACATTTTCGTTGTACATTCAAGAAATGTAGTTCAAAACATACACATTTTCATTGTACATTCAAGAAATGTACATCAAAACATACACATTTTCATTGTACACTCAAGAAATGTACATCAAAACATACACATTTTCAATGTACACTCAAGAAATGTACATCAAAACATACACTTTTTCATTGTACATTCAAGAAATGTATATCAAAACATACACATTTTCATTGTACATTCAAGAAATGTACATCAAAACATACACATTTTCAGTGTACATTCAAGAAATGTATAACAAAAAATACACATTTTCAGTGTACATTCGAGAAATGTACATCAAAACAAACACATTTTCATTGTACACTAAAGAAATGTACATCAAAACATACACATTTTCATTGTACATTCAAGAAATATACATCAAAACATACACATTTTCATTGTACCTTCAAGAAATGTACATCAAAACATACACATTTTCATTGTACACTCAAGAAATGTACATCAAAACATACACATTTTCTTGTACATTCAAGAAATGTACATCAAAACATACACATTTTCATTGTACACTCAAGAAATGTTCATCAAAACATACACATTTTAATTGTACATTCAGGAAATGTACAACAAATCATACACATTTTCATTGTACACTCAAGAAATGTACTTGAAAACATACACATTTTCAGTGTACATTCAAGAAATGTATATCAAAACATACACATTTTCATTGTACATTCAAGAAATGTACATCAAAACATACACATTTTCACTGTACATTCAAGAAATATACATCAAAGCATACACATTTTCATTGTACAATCAAGAAATGCACATCAAAACATACACATTTTCATTGTACACTCAAGAAATGTACATCAAAACATACACATTTTCAGTGTACATTCAAGAAATGTATATCAAAACATACACATTTTCATTGTACATTCCAGAAATGTACATCAAAACATACACATTTTCAGTGTACATTCAAGAAATGTACATCAAAGCAAACACATTTTCATTGTACTCTAAAGAAATGTACATCAAAACATACACATTCTCATTGTACATTCAAGAAATGTACATCTAAACATACACATTTTCATTGTACATTCAAGAAATATACATCAAAACATACACATTTTCATTGTACGTTCAAGAAATGTACATCAAAACATACACATTCTCATTGTACATTCAAGAAATGTACATCAAAACATACACATTTTCATTGTACATTCAAGAAATGTACATCAAAACATACAAATTTTCGTTGTATATACAAGAAATGTACATCAAAACATACACATTTTCATTGTACATTAAAGAAATGTACATCAAAACCTACTCATTTTCAGTGTACATTCAAGAAATGTACATCAAAACATACACATTTTCATTGTACACTCAAGAAATGTACATCAAAACATACACATTTTCAGTATACATTCAAGAAATGTACATAAAAACATACACACTTACATTGTATATACCAGAAATGTACATCACAACATACACATTTTCATTGTATATACAAGAAATGTACATCAAAACATACACATTTTCAGTGTACATTCAAGAAGTGTACATCAAAACATATACATTTTCATTGTATATACAAGAAATGTACATCAAAACATACACATTTTCAGTGTACATTCAAGAAATGTACCTGAAAACATATACATTTTTATTGTACATTCAAGGAATGTATATCAAAACATACACATTTTCAGATTACATTCAAGAAATGTACATCAAAACATACACATTTTCATTGTACATTCAAGAAATGTACATCAAAACATACACATTTTCATTGTACATTCAAGGAATGTACATCAAAACATACACATTTTCATTGTACATTCAAGAAATGTACATCAAAACACACACATTTTCAGTGTACATTCAAGAAATGTATATCAAAACATACACATTTTCAGAGTACATTCAAGAAATGTACATCAAAACATACAAATTTTCATTGTATATACAAGAAATGTACATCAAAACATACACATTTTCATTGTACATTAAAGAAATGTACATCAAAACCTACACATTTTCAGTGTACATTCAAGAAATGTACATCAAAACATACACATTTTCATTGTACACTCAAGAAATGTACATCAAAACATACACATTTTCAGTGTACATTCAAGAAATGTACATCAAAACATTCACATTTTCATAGTATATACCAGAAATGTACATCAAAACATACATATTTTCATTGTATATATAAGAAATGTACATCAAAACATACACATTTTCATTGTACATTCAAGAAATGTACATCAAAACATAAACATTTTCATTGTACACTAAAGAAATGTACATCAAAACATACACATTTTCAATGTACACTCAAGAAATGTACATCAAAACATAGACTTTTTCATTGTACATTCAAGAAATGTATATCAAAACATACACATTTTCATTGTACATTCAAGAAATGTACATCAAAACATACACATTTTCAGTGTACATTCAAGAAATGTATAACAAAAAATACACATTTTCAGTGTACATTCAAGAAATGTACATCAAAACAAACACATTTTCATTGTACACTAAAGAAATGTACATCAAAACATACACATTTTCATTGTACATTCAAGAAATATACATCAAAACATACACATTTTCATTGTACCTTCAAGAAATGTACATCAAAACATACACATTTTCATTGTACACTCAAGAAATGTACATCAAAACATACACATTTTCATTGTACATTCAAGAAATGTACATCAAAACATACACATTTTCATTGTACACTCAAGAAATGTTCATCAAAACATACACATTTTAATTGTACATTCAGGAAATGTACATCAAAACATACACTTTTTCATTGTATACTCAAGAAATGTACTTAAAAACATACACATTTTCAGTGTACATTCAAGAAATGTATATCAAAACATACACATTTTCATTGTACATTCAAGAAATGTACATCAAAACATACACATTTTCATTGTACATTCAAGAAATATACATCAAAGCATACACATTTTCATTGTACAATCAAGAAATGCACATCAAAACATACACATTTTCATTGTACACTCAAGAAATGTACATCAAAACATACACATTTTCAGTGTACATTCAAGAAATGTATATCAAAACATACACATTTTCATTGTACATTCCAGAAATGTACATCAAAACATACACATTTTCAGTGTACATTCAAGAAATGTACATCAAAGCAAACACATTTTCATTGTACTCTAAAGAAATGTACATCAAAACATACACATTCTCATTGTACATTCAAGAAATGTACATCAAAACATACACATTTTCATTGTACATTCAAGAAATATACATCAAAACATACACATTTTCATTGTACGTTCAAGAAATGTACATCAAAACATACACATTCTCATTGTACATTCAAGAAATGTACATCAAAACATACACATTTTCATGGTACACTCAAGAAATGTACATCGAAACATACACATTTTCATTGTACACTCAAGTACATCAAAACATACACATTTTCATTGTACATTCAAGAAATGTATATCAAAACATACATATTTTCATTGTACATTCAAGAAATGTACATCAAAACATACAAATTTTCATTGTATATACAAGAAATGTACATCAAAACATTCACATTTTCATTGTACATTAAAGAAATGTACATCAAAACCTACACATTTTCAGTGTACATTCAAGAAATGTACATCAAAACATACACATTTTCATTGTACACTCAAGAAATGTACATCAAAACATACACATTTTCATTGTACACTCAAGAAATGTACATCAAAACATACACATTTTCATTGTACATTCAGGAAATGTACATCAAAACATACACATTTTCACTGTACACTCAAGAAATGTACTTCAAAACATACACATTTTCAGTGTACATTCAAGAAATGTATATCAAAACATACACATTTTCATTGTACATTCAAGAAATGTACATCAAAACATACACATTTTCATTGTACATTCAAGAAATATACATCAAAACATACACATTTTCATTGTACATTCAAGAAATGTACATCAAAACATACACATTTTCATTGTACACTCAAGAAATGTACATCAAAACATACACATTTTCATTGTACATTCCAGAAATGTACATCAAAACATACACATTTTCAGTGTACATTCAAGAAATGTACATCAAAGCAAACACATTTGCATTGTACTCTAAAGAAATGTACATCAAAACATACACATTCTCATTGTACATTCAAGAAATGTACATCAAAACATACACATTTTCATTGTACATTCAAGAAGTATACATCAAAACATACACATTTTCATTGTACATTCAAGAAATGTACATCAAAACATACACATTCTCATTGTACATTCAAGAAGTGTACATCAAAACATACACATTTTCATGGTACACTCAAGAAATGTACATCGAAACATACACATTTTCATTGTACACTCAAGTACATCAAAACATACACATTTTCATTGTACATTCAAGAAATGTATATCAAAACATACACATTTTCATTGTACATTCAAGAAATGTACATCAAAACATACACATTTTCATTGTACATTCAAGAAATGTACATCAAAACATACACATTTTCATTGTACATTCAAGGAATATACATCAAAACATACACATTTTAATTGTACATTCAAGAAATGTACATCAAAACACACACATTTTCAGTGTACATTCAAGAAATGTATATCAAAATATACACATTTTTAGTGTACAATCAAGAAATGTACATCAAAACATACAAATTTTCATTGTATATACAAGAAATGTACATCAAAACATACATATTTTCATTGTACATTAAAGAAATGTACATCAAAACCTACACATTTTCATTGTACATTCAAGAAATGTACATCAAAACACACACATTTTCAGTGTACATTCAAGAAATGTACATCAAAACATACACATTTTCATTGTACATTCAAGAAATGTACATCAAAACACACACATTTTCAGTGTACATTCAAGAAATGTATATCAAAACATACACATTTTCAGAGTACATTCAAGAAATGTACATCAAAACATACAAATTTTCATTGTATATACAAGAAATGTACATCAAAACATACACATTTTCATTGTACATTCAAGAAATGTACATCAAAACACACACATTTTCAGTGTACATTCAAGAAATGTATATCAAAACATACACATTTTCAGAGTACATTCAAGAAATGTACATCAAAACATACATATTTTCATTGTACATTCAAGAAATGTACATCAAAACACACACATTTTCAGTGTACATTCAAGAAATGTACATCAAAACATACAAACTTTCATTGTATATACAAGAAATTTACATCAAAACATACACATTTTCATTGTACATTAAAGAAATGTACATCAAAACACACACATTTTCAGTGTACATTCAAGAATATATATCAAAACATACAAATTTTCACTGTATATACAAGAAATGTACATCAAAACATACACATTTTCATTGTACATTAAAGAAATGTACATCAAAACCTACACATTTTCAGTGTACATTCAAGAAATGTACATCAAAACATACACATTTTCATTGTACACTCAAGAAATGTACATCAAAACATACACATTTTCAGTGTACATTCAAGAAATGTACATCAAAACATACACATTTTCATTGTATATACCAGAAATGTACATCAAAACATACACATTTTCATTGTATATACAAGAAATGTACATCAAAACATACACATTTTCAGTGTACATTCAAGAAATGTACATCAAAACATATACATTTTCATTGTACATTCAAGAAATGTATATCAAAACATACACATTTTCAGATTACATTCAAGAAATGTGCATCAAAACATACACATTTTCATTGTATATACAAGAAATGTACATCAAAACATACACATCTTCAGTGTACATTCAAGAAATGTATATCAAAACATACACATTTACAGTGTACATTCAAGAAATGTACATCAAAACATACACATTTTCAGTATACATTCAAGAAATGTACATGAAAACATATACATCTTCATTGTACATTCAAGAAATGTATATCAAAACATACACATTTTCAGTGTTCATTCAAGAAATGTACATCAAAACATACACATTTTCATTGTATATACAAGAAATGTACATCAAAACATACACATCTTCATTGTACACTAAAGAAATGTAGATCAAAACATACACATTTTCATTGTACATTCAAGAAATGTACATCAAAACATACACATTTTCATTGTACACTCAAGAAATGTACATCAAAGCATACACATTTTCATTGTACACTCAAGAAATGTACATCAAAACATACACTTTTTCATTGTACATTCAAGAAATGTATATCAAAACATACACATTTTCATTGTACATTCAAGAAATGTACATCAAAACATACACATTTTCAGTGTACATTCAAGAAATGTATAACAAAAAATACACATTTTCAGTGTACATTCAAGAAATGTACATCAAAACAAACACATTTTTATTGTGCACTAAAGAATTGTACATCAAAACATACACATTTTCATTGTACATTCAAGAAATATACATCAAAACATACACACTTTCATTGTACATTCAAGAAATGTACATCAAAACATACACATTTTCATTGTACACTCAAGAAATGTACATCAAAACATACACATTTTCATTGTACATTCAAGAAATGTACATCAAAACATACACATTTTCATTGTACACTCAAGAAATGTTCATCAAAACATACACATTTTCATTGTACATTCAGGAAATGTACATCAAAACATACACATTTTCATTGTACACTCAAGAAATGTACTTCAAAACATACACATTTTCAGTGTACATTCAAGAAATGTATACCAAAACATACACATTTTCATTGTACATTCAAGAAATGTACATCAAAACATACACATTTTCATTGTACATTCAAGAAATATACATCAAAACATACACGTTTTCATTGCACATTCAAGAAATGTACATCAAAACATTCACATTTTCATTGTACACTCAAGAAATGTACATCAACACATACACATTTTCAGTGTACATTCAAGAAATGTATATCAAAACATACACATTTTCATTGTACATTCCAGAAATGTATATCAAAACATACACATTTTCAGTGTACATTCAAGAAATGTACATCAAAGCAAACACATTTTCATTGTACTCTAAATAAATGTACATCAAAACATACACATTCTCATTGTACATTCAAGAAATGTACATCAAAACATACACATTTTCATTGTACATTCAAGAAATATACATCAAAACATACACATCTTCATTGTACATTCAAGAAATGTACATCAAAACATACACATTCTCATTGTACATTCAAGAGATGTACATCAAAACATACACATTTTCATGGTATACTCAAGAAATGTACATCGAAACATACACATTTTCATTGTACACTCAAGTACATCAAAACATACACATTTTCATTGTACATTCAAGAAATGTATATCAAAACATACACATTTTCATTGTACATTCAAGAAATGTACATCAAAACACACACATTTTCAGTGTACATTCAAGAAATGTATATCAAAACATACACATTTTCAGTGTACATTCAAGAAATGTACATCAAAAAATACAAATTTTCATTGTATATACAAGAAATGTACATCAAAACATACACATTTTCATTGTACATTAAAGAAATGTACATCAAAACCTACACATTTTCAGTGTACATTCAAGAAATGTACATCAAAACATACACATTTTGATTGTACACTCAAGAAATGTACATCAAAACATACACATTTTCATTGTACACTCAAGAAATGTACATCAAAACATACACATTTTCATTGTACATTCAAGAAATGTACATCAAAACATACACATTTTCATTGTACATTAAAGAAATGTACATCAAAACCTACACATTTTCAGTGTACATTCAAGAAATGTACATCAAAACATACACATTTTCATTGTACACTCAAGAAATGTACATCAAAACATACACATTTTCATTGTACACTCAAGTACATCAAAACATACACATTTTCATTGTACATTCAAGAAATGTATATCAAAACATACACATTTTCATTGTACATTCAAGAAATGTACATCAAAACACACACATTTTCAGTGTACATTCAAGAAATGTATATCAAAACATACACATTTTCAGTGTACATTCAAGAAATGTACATCAAAACATATACATTTTCATTGTATATACAAGAAATGTACATCAAAACATACACATTTTCAGTGTACATTCAAGAAATGTACATGAAAACATATACATTTTCATTGTACATTCAAGAAATGTATATCAAAACATACACATTTTCAGATTACATTCAAGAAATGTGCATCAAAACATACACATTTTCATTGTATATACAAGAGATGTACATCAAAACATACACATTTTCATTGTACATTCAAGAAATGTACATCAAAACACACACATTTTCAGTGTACATTCAAGAAATGTATATCAAAACATACACATTTTCAGAGTACATTCAAGAAATGTACATCAAAACATACATATTTTCATTGTACATTCAAGAAATGTACATCAAAACACACACATTTTCAGTGTACATTCAAGAAATGTACATCAAAACATACAAACTTTCATTGTATATACAAGAAATGTACATCAAAACATACACATTTTCATTGTACATTAAAGAAATGTACATCAAAACACACACATTTTCAGTGTACATTCGAGAAATGTATATCAAAACATACAAATTTTCATTGTATATACAAGAAATGTACATCAAAACATACACATTTTCATTGTACATTAAAGAAATGTACATCAAAACCTACACATTTTCAGTGTACATTCAAGAAATGTACATCAAAACATACACATTTTCATTGTACACTCAAGAAATGTACATCAAAACATACACATTTTCAGTGTACATTCAAGAAATGTACATCAAAACATACACATTTTCATTGTATATACCAGAAATGTACATCAAAACATACACATTTTCATTGTATATACAAGAAATGTACATCAAAACATACACATTTTCAGTGTACATTCAAGAAATGTACATCAAAACATATACATTTTCATTGTATATACAAGAAATGTACATCAAAACATACACATTTTCAGTGTACATTCAAGAAATGTACATGAAAACATATACATTTTCATTGTACATTCAAGAAATGTATATCAAAACATACACATTTTCAGATTACATTCAAGAAATGTGCATCAAAACATACACATTTTCATTGTATATACAAGAAATGTACATCAAAACATACACATTTTCAGTGTACATTCAAGAAATGTATATCAAAACATACACATTTACAGTGTACATTCAAGAAATGTACATCAAAATATACACATTTTCAGTATACATTCAAGAAATGTACATGAAAACATATACATCTTCATTGTACATTCAAGAAATGTATATCAAAACATACACATTTTCAGTGTTCATTCAAGAAATGTACATCAAAACATACACATTTTCATTGTATATACAAGAAGTGTACATCAAAACATACACATCTTCATTGTACACTAAAGAAATGTAGATCAAAACATACACATTTTCATTGTACATTCAAGAAATGTACATCAAAACATACACATTTTCATTGTACACTCAAGAAATGTACATCAAAGCATACACATTTTCATTGTACACTCAAGAAATGTACATCAAAACATACACTTTTTCATTGTACATTCAAGAAATGTATATCAAAACATACACATTTTCATTGTACATTCAAGAAATGTACATCAAAACATACACATTTTCAGTGTACATTCAAGAAATGTATAACAAAAAATACACATTTTCAGTGTACATTCAAGAAATGTACATCAAAACAAACACATTTTCATTGTGCACTAAAGAATTGTACATCAAAACATACACATTTTCATTGTACATTCAAGAAATATACATCAAAACATACACACTTTCATTGTACATTCAAGAAATGTACATCAAAACATACACATTTTCATTGTACACTCAAGAAATGTACATCAAAACATACACATTTTCATTGTACATTCAAGAAATGTACATCAAAACATACACATTTTCATTGTACACTCAAGAAATGTTCATCAAAACATACACATTTTCATTGTACATTCAGGAAATGTACATCAAAACATACACATTTTCATTGTACACTCAAGAAATGTACTTCAAAACATACACATTTTCAGTGTACATTCAAGAAATGTATACCAAAACATACACATTTTCATTGTACATTCAAGAAATGTACATCAAAACATACACATTTTCATTGTACATTCAAGAAATATACATCAAAACATACCCGTTTTCATTGCACATTCAAGAAATGTACATCAAAACATTCACATTTTCATTGTACACTCAAGAAATGTACATCAACACATACACATTTTCAGTGTACATTCAAGAAATGTATATCAAAACATACACATTTTCATTGTACATTCCAGAAATGTATATCAAAACATACACATTTTCAGAGTACATTCAAGAAATGTACATCAAAGCAAACACATTTTCATTGTACTCTAAATAAATGTACATCAAAACATACACATTCTCATTGTACATTCAAGAAATGTATATCAAAACATACATATTTTCATTGTACATTCAAGAAATGTACATCAAAACATACAAATTTTCATTGTATATACAAGAAATGTACATCAAAACATTCACATTTTCATTGTACATTAAAGAAATGTACATCAAAACCTACACATTTTCAGTGTACATTCAAGAAATGTACATCAAAACATACACATTTTCATTGTACACTCAAGAAATGTACATCAAAACATACACATTTTCATTGTACACTCAAGAAATGTACATCAAAACATACACATTTTCATTGTACATTCAGGAAATGTACATCAAAACATACACATTTTCATTGTACACTCAAGAAATGTACTTCAAAACATACACATTTTCAGTGTACATTCAAGAAATGTATATCAAAACATACACATTTTCATTGTACATTCAAGAAATGTACATCAAAACATACACATTTTCATTGTACATTCAAGAAATATACATCAAAACATACACATTTTCATTGTACATTCAAGAAATGTACATCAAAACATACACATTTTCATTGTACACTCAAGAAATGTACATCAAAACATACACATTTTCATTGTACATTCCAGAAATGTACATCAAAACATACACATTTTCAGTGTACATTCAAGAAATGTACATCAAAGCAAACACATTTGCATTGTACTCTAAAGAAATGTACATCAAAACATACACATTCTCATTGTACATTCAAGAAATGTACATCAAAACATACACATTTTCATTGTACATTCAAGAAGTATACATCAAAACATACACATTTTCATTGTACATTCAAGAAATGTACATCAAAACATACACATTCTCATTGTACATTCAAGAAGTGTACATCAAAACATACACATTTTCATGGTACACTCAAGAAATGTACATCGAAACATACACATTTTCATTGTACACTCAAGTACATCAAAACATACACATTTTCATTGTACATTCAAGAAATGTATATCAAAACATACACATTTTCATTGTACATTCAAGAAATGTACATCAAAACATACACATTTTCATTGTACATTCAAGAAATGTACATCAAAACATACACATTTTCATTGTACATTCAAGGAATATACATCAAAACATACACATTTTCATTGTACATTCAAGAAATGTACATCAAAACACACACATTTTCAGTGTACATTCAAGAAATGTATATCAAAATATACACATTTTTAGTGTACAATCAAGAAATGTACATCAAAACATACAAATTTTCATTGTATATACAAGAAATGTACATCAAAACACACACATTTTCAGTGTACATTCAAGAAATGTACATCAAAACATACACATTTTCATTGTACATTCAAGATATGTACATCAAAACACACACATTTTCAGTGTACATTCAAGAAATGTATATCAAAACATACACATTTTCAGAGTACATTCAAGAAATGTACATCAAAACATACAAATTTTCATTGTATATACAAGAAATGTACATCAAAACATACACATTTTCATTGTACTTTCAAGAAATGTACATCAAAACACACACATTTTCAGTGTACATTCAAGAAATGTATATCAAAACATACACATTTTCAGAGTACATTCAAGAAATGTACATCAAAACATACATATTTTCATTGTACATTCAAGAAATGTACATCAAAACACACACATTTTCAGTGTACATTCAAGAAATGTACATCAAAACATACAAACTTTCATTGTATATACAAGAAATTTACATCAAAACATACACATTTTCATTGTACATTAAAGAAATGTACATCAAAACACACACATTTTCAGTGTACATTCAAGAATATATATCAAAACATACAAATTTTCACTGTATATACAAGAAATGTACATCAAAACATACACATTTTCATTGTACATTAAAGAAATGTACATCAAAACCTACACATTTTCAGTGTACATTCAAGAAATGTACATCAAAACATACACATTTTCATTGTACACTCAAGAAATGTACATCAAAACATACACATTTTCAGTGTACATTCAAGAAATGTACATCAAAACATACACATTTTCATTGTATATACCAGAAATGTACATCAAAACATACACATTTTCATTGTATATACAAGAAATGTACATCAAAACATACACATTTTCAGTGTACATTCAAGAAATGTACATCAAAACATATACATTTTCATTGTACATTCAAGAAATGTATATCAAAACATACACATTTTCAGATTACATTCAAGAAATGTGCATCAAAACATACACATTTTCATTGTATATACAAGAAATGTACATCAAAACATACACATCTTCAGTGTACATTCAAGAAATGTATATCAAAACATACACATTTACAGTGTACATTCAAGAAATGTACATCAAAACATACACATTTTCAGTATACATTCAAGAAATGTACATGAAAACATATACATCTTCATTGTACATTCAAGAAATGTATATCAAAACATACACATTTTCAGTGTTCATTCAAGAAATGTACATCAAAACATACACATTTTCATTGTATATACAAGAAATGTACATCAAAACATACACATCTTCATTGTACACTAAAGAAATGTAGATCAAAACATACACATTTTCATTGTACATTCAAGAAATGTACATCAAAACATACACATTTTCATTGTACACTCAAGAAATGTACATCAAAGCATACACATTTTCATTGTACACTCAAGAAATGTACATCAAAACATACACTTTTTCATTGTACATTCAAGAAATGTATATCAAAACATACACATTTTCATTGTACATTCAAGAAATGTACATCAAAACATACACATTTTCAGTGTACATTCAAGAAATGTATAACAAAAAATACACATTTTCAGTGTACATTCAAGAAATGTACATCAAAACAAACACATTTTCATTGTGCACTAAAGAATTGTACATCAAAACATACACATTTTCATTGTACATTCAAGAAATATACATCAAAACATACACACTTTCATTGTACATTCAAGAAATGTACATCAAAACATACACATTTTCATTGTACACTCAAGAAATGTACATCAAAACATACACATTTTCATTGTACATTCAAGAAATGTACATCAAAACATACACATTTTCATTGTACACTCAAGAAATGTTCATCAAAACATACACATTTTCATTGTACATTCAGGAAATGTACATCAAAACATACACATTTTCATTGTACACTCAAGAAATGTACTTCAAAACATACACATTTTCAGTGTACATTCAAGAAATGTATACCAAAACATACACATTTTCATTGTACATTCAAGAAATGTACATCAAAACATACACATTTTCATTGTACATTCAAGAAATATACATCAAAACATACACGTTTTCATTGCACATTCAAGAAATGTACATCAAAACATTCACATTTTCATTGTACACTCAAGAAATGTACATCAACACATACACATTTTCAGTGTACATTCAAGAAATGTATATCAAAACATACACATTTTCATTGTACATTCCAGAAATGTATATCAAAACATACACATTTTCAGTGTACATTCAAGAAATGTACATCAAAGCAAACACATTTTCATTGTACTCTAAATAAATGTACATCAAAACATACACATTCTCATTGTACATTCAAGAAATGTACATCAAAACATACACATTTTCATTGTACATTCAAGAAATATACATCAAAACATACACATTTTCATTGTACATTCAAGAAATGTACATCAAAACATACACATTCTCATTGTACATTCAAGAGATGTACATCAAAACATACACATTTTCATGGTATACTCAAGAAATGTACATCGAAACATACACATTTTCATTGTACACTCAAGTACATCAAAACATACACATTTTCATTGTACATTCAAGAAATGTATATCAAAACATACACATTTTCATTGTACATTCAAGAAATGTACATCAAAACACACACATTTTCAGTGTACATTCAAGAAATGTATATCAAAACATACACATTTTCAGTGTACATTCAAGAAATGTACATCAAAAAATACAAATTTTCATTGTATATACAAGAAATGTACATCAAAACATACACATTTTCATTGTACATTAAAGAAATGTACATCAAAACCTACACATTTTCAGTGTACATTCAAGAAATGTACATCAAAACATACACATTTTGATTGTACACTCAAGAAATGTACATCAAAACATACACATTTTCATTGTACACTCAAGAAATGTACATCAAAACATACACATTTTCATTGTACATTCAAGAAATGTACATCAAAACATACACATTTTCATTGTACATTAAAGAAATGTACATCAAAACCTACACATTTTCAGTGTACATTCAAGAAATGTACATCAAAACATACACATTTTCATTGTACACTCAAGAAATGTACATCAAAACATACACATTTTCATTGTACACTCAAGTACATCAAAACATACACATTTTCATTGTACATTCAAGAAATGTATATCAAAACATACACATTTTCATTGTACATTCAAGAAATGTACATCAAAACACACACATTTTCAGTGTACATTCAAGAAATGTATATCAAAACATACACATTTTCAGTGTACATTCAAGAAATGTACATCAAAACATATACATTTTCATTGTATATACAAGAAATGTACATCAAAACATACACATTTTCAGTGTACATTCAAGAAATGTACATGAAAACATATACATTTTCATTGTACATTCAAGAAATGTATATCAAAACATACACATTTTCAGATTACATTCAAGAAATGTGCATCAAAACATACACATTTTCATTGTATATACAAGAAATGTACATCAAAACATACACATTTTCATTGTACATTCAAGAAATGTACATCAAAACACACACATTTTCAGTGTACATTCAAGAAATGTATATCAAAACATACACATTTTCAGAGTACATTCAAGAAATGTACATCAAAACATACATATTTTCATTGTACATTCAAGAAATGTACATCAAAACACACACATTTTCAGTGTACATTCAAGAAATGTACATCAAAACATACAAACTTTCATTGTATATACAAGAAATGTACATCAAAACATACACATTTTCATTGTACATTAAAGAAATGTACATCAAAACACACACATTTTCAGTGTACATTCGAGAAATGTATATCAAAACATACAAATTTTCATTGTATATACAAGAAATGTACATCAAAACATACACATTTTCATTGTACATTAAAGAAATGTACATCAAAACCTACACATTTTCAGTGTACATTCAAGAAATGTACATCAAAACATACACATTTTCATTGTACACTCAAGAAATGTACATCAAAACATACACATTTTCAGTGTACATTCAAGAAATGTACATCAAAACATACACATTTTCATTGTATATACCAGAAATGTACATCAAAACATACACATTTTCATTGTATATACAAGAAATGTACATGAAAACATACACATTTTCAGTGTACATTCAAGAAATGTACATCAAAACATATACATTTTCATTGTATATACAAGAAATGTACATCAAAACATACACATTTTCAGTGTACATTCAAGAAATGTACATGAAAACATATACATTTTCATTGTACATTCAAGAAATGTATATCAAAACATACACATTTTCAGATTACATTCAAGAAATGTGCATCAAAACATACACATTTTCATTGTATATACAAGAAATGTACATCAAAACATACACATTTTCAGTGTACATTCAAGAAATGTATATCAAAACATACACATTTACAGTGTACATTCAAGAAATGTACATCAAAACATACACATTTTCAGTATACATTCAAGAAATGTACATGAAAACATATACATCTTCATTGTACATTCAAGAAATGTATATCAAAACATACACATTTTCAGTGTTCATTCAAGAAATGTACATCAAAACATACACATTTTCATTGTATATACAAGAAGTGTACATCAAAACATACACATCTTCATTGTACACTAAAGAAATGTAGATCAAAACATACACATTTTCATTGTACATTCAAGAAATGTACATCAAAACATACACATTTTCATTGTACACTCAAGAAATGTACATCAAAGCATACACATTTTCATTGTACACTCAAGAAATGTACATCAAAACATACACTTTTTCATTGTACATTCAAGAAATGTATATCAAAACATACACATTTTCATTGTACATTCAAGAAATGTACATCAAAACATACACATTTTCAGTGTACATTCAAGAAATGTATAACAAAAAATACACATTTTCAGTGTACATTCAAGAAATGTACATCAAAACAAACACATTTTCATTGTGCACTAAAGAATTGTACATCAAAACATACACATTTTCATTGTACATTCAAGAAATATACATCAAAACATACACACTTTCATTGTACATTCAAGAAATGTACATCAAAACATACACATTTTCATTGTACACTCAAGAAATGTACATCAAAACATACACATTTTCATTGTACATTCAAGAAATGTACATCAAAACATACACATTTTCATTGTACACTCAAGAAATGTTCATCAAAACATACACATTTTCATTGTACATTCAGGAAATGTACATCAAAACATACACATTTTCATTGTACACTCAAGAAATGTACTTCAAAACATACACATTTTCAGTGTACATTCAAGAAATGTATACCAAAACATACACATTTTCATTGTACATTCAAGAAATGTACATCAAAACATACACATTTTCATTGTACATTCAAGAAATATACATCAAAACATACACGTTTTCATTGCACATTCAAGAAATGTACATCAAAACATTCACATTTTCATTGTACACTCAAGAAATGTACATCAACACATACACATTTTCAGTGTACATTCAAGAAATGTATATCAAAACATACACATTTTCATTGTACATTCCAGAAATGTATATCAAAACATACACATTTTCAGAGTACATTCAAGAAATGTACATCAAAGCAAACACATTTTCATTGTACTCTAAATAAATGTACATCAAAACATACACATTCTCATTGTACATTCAAGAAATGTACATCAAAACATACACATTTTCATTGTACATTCAAGAAATATACATCAAAACATACACATTTTCATTGTACATTCAAGAAATGTACATCAAAACATACACATTCTCATTGTACATTGAAGAGGTGTACATCAAAACATACACATTTTCATGGTATACTCAAGAAATGTAAATCGATACATACACATTTTCATTGTACACTCAAGTACATCAAAACATACACATTTTCATTGTACATTCAAGAAATGTATATCAAAACATACACATTTTCATTGTACATTCAAGAAATGTACATCAAAACACACACATTTTCAGTGTACATTCAAGAAATGTATATCAAAACATACACATTTTCAGTGTACATTCAAGAAATGTACATCAAAAAATACAAATTTTCATTGTATATACAAGAAATGTACATCAAAACATACACATTTTCATTGTACATTAAAGAAATGTACATCAAAACCTACACATTTTCAGTGTACATTCAAGAAATGTACATCAAAACATACACATTTTGATTGTACACTCAAGAAATGTACATGAAAACATACACATTTTCATTGTACACTCAAGAAATGTACATCAAAACATACACATTTTCATTGTACATTCAAGAAATGTATATCAAAACATACACATTTTCATTGTACATTCAAAAAATGTACATCAAAACATACACATTTTCATTGTACATTCAAGAAATGTACATCAAAACATACACATTCTCATTGTACATTCAAGAAGTGTACATCAAAACATACACATTTTCATGGTACACTCAAGAAATGTACATCGAAACATACACATTTTCATTGTACACTCAAGTACATCAAAACATACACATTTTCATTGTACATTCAAGAAATGTATATCAAAACATACACATTTTCATTGTACATTCAAGAAATGTACATCAAAACATACACATTTTCATTGTACATTCAAGAAATGTACATCAAAACATACACATTTTCATTGTACATTCAAGGAATATACATCAAAACATACACATTTTCATTGTACATTCAAGAAATGTACATCAAAACACACACATTTTCAGTGTACATTCAAGAAATGTATATCAAAATATACACATTTTTAGTGTACAATCAAGAAATGTACATCAAAACATACAAATTTTCATTGTATATACAAGAAATGTACATCAAAACACACACATTTTCAGTGTACATTCAAGAAATGTACATCAAAACATACACATTTTCATTGTACATTCAAGAAATGTACATCAAAACACACACATTTTCAGTGTACATTCAAGAAATGTATATCAAAACATACACATTTTCAGAGTACATTCAAGAAATGTACATCAAAACATACAAATTTTCATTGTATATACAAGAAATGTACATCAAAACATACACATTTTCATTGTACTTTCAAGAAATGTACATCAAAACACACACATTTTCAGTGTACATTCAAGAAATGTATATCAAAACATACACATTTTCAGAGTACATTCAAGAAATGTACATCAAAACATACATATTTTCATTGTACATTCAAGAAATGTACATCAAAACACACACATTTTCAGTGTACATTCAAGAAATGTACATCAAAACATACAAACTTTCATTGTATATACCAGAAATTTACATCAAAACATACACATTTTCATTGTACATTAAAGAAATGTACATCAAAACACACACATTTTCAGTGTACATTCAAGAATATATATCAAAACATACAAATTTTCACTGTATATACAAGAAATGTACATCAAAACATACACATTTTCATTGTACATTAAAGAAATGTACATCAAAACCTACACATTTTCAGTGTACATTCAAGAAATGTACATCAAAACATACACATTTTCATTGTACACTCAAGAAATGTACATCAAAACATACACATTTTCAGTGTACATTCAAGAAATGTACATCAAAACATACACATTTTCATTGTATATACCAGAAATGTACATCAAAACATACACATTTTCATTGTATATACAAGAAATGTACATCAAAACATACACATTTTCAGTGTACATTCAAGAAATGTACATCAAAACATATACATTTTCATTGTACATTCAAGAAATGTATATCAAAACATACACATTTTCAGATTACATTCAAGAAATGTGCATCAAAACATACACATTTTCATTGTATATACAAGAAATGTACATCAAAACATACACATCTTCAGTGTACATTCAAGAAATGTATATCAAAACATACACATTTACAGTGTACATTCAAGAAATGTACATCAAAACATACACATTTTCAGTATACATTCAAGAAATGTACATGAAAACATATACATCTTCATTGTACATTCAAGAAATGTATATCAAAACATACACATTTTCAGTGTTCATTCAAGAAATGTACATCAAAACATACACATTTTCATTGTATATACAAGAAATGTACATCAAAACATACACATCTTCATTGTACACTAAAGAAATGTAGATCAAAACATACACATTTTCATTGTACATTCAAGAAATGTACATCAAAACATACACATTTTCATTGTACACTCAAGAAATGTACATCAAAGCATACACATTTTCATTGTACACTCAAGAAATGTACATCAAAACATACACTTTTTCATTGTACATTCAAGAAATGTATATCAAAACATACACATTTTCATTGTACATTCAAGAAATGTACATCAAAACATACACATTTTCAGTGTACATTCAAGAAATGTATAACAAAAAATACACATTTTCAGTGTACATTCAAGAAATGTACATCAAAACAAACACATTTTCATTGTGCACTAAAGAATTGTACATCAAAACATACACATTTTCATTGTACATTCAAGAAATATACATCAAAACATACACACTTTCATTGTACATTCAAGAAATGTACATCAAAACATACACATTTTCATTGTACACTCAAGAAATGTACATCAAAACATACACATTTTCATTGTACATTCAAGAAATGTACATCAAAACATACACATTTTCATTGTACACTCAAGAAATGTTCATCAAAACATACACATTTTCATTGTACATTCAGGAAATGTACATCAAAACATACACATTTTCATTGTACACTCAAGAAATGTACTTCAAAACATACACATTTTCAGTGTACATTCAAGAAATGTATACCAAAACATACACATTTTCATTGTACATTCAAGAAATGTACATCAAAACATACACATTTTCATTGTACATTCAAGAAATATACATCAAAACATACACGTTTTCATTGCACATTCAAGAAATGTACATCAAAACATTCACATTTTCATTGTACACTCAAGAAATGTACATCAACACATACACATTTTCAGTGTACATTCAAGAAATGTATATCAAAACATACACATTTTCATTGTACATTCCAGAAATGTATATCAAAACATACACATTTTCAGTGTACATTCAAGAAATGTACATCAAAGCAAACACATTTTCATTGTACTCTAAATAAATGTACATCAAAACATACACATTCTCATTGTACATTCAAGAAATGTACATCAAAACATACACATTTTCATTGTACATTCAAGAAATATACATCAAAACATACACATTTTCATTGTACATTCAAGAAATGTACATCAAAACATACACATTCTCATTGTACATTCAAGAGATGTACATCAAAACATACACATTTTCATGGTATACTCAAGAAATGTACATCGAAACATACACATTTTCATTGTACACTCAAGTACATCAAAACATACACATTTTCATTGTACATTCAAGAAATGTATATCAAAACATACACATTTTCATTGTACATTCAAGAAATGTACATCAAAACACACACATTTTCAGTGTACATTCAAGAAATGTATATCAAAACATACACATTTTCAGTGTACATTCAAGAAATGTACATCAAAAAATACAAATTTTCATTGTATATACAAGAAATGTACATCAAAACATACACATTTTCATTGTACATTAAAGAAATGTACATCAAAACCTACACATTTTCAGTGTACATTCAAGAAATGTACATCAAAACATACACATTTTGATTGTACACTCAAGAAATGTACATCAAAACATACACATTTTCATTGTACACTCAAGAAATGTACATCAAAACATACACATTTTCATTGTACATTCAAGAAATGTACATCAAAACATACACATTTTCATTGTACATTAAAGAAATGTACATCAAAACCTACACATTTTCAGTGTACATTCAAGAAATGTACATCAAAACATACACATTTTCATTGTACACTCAAGAAATGTACATCAAAACATACACATTTTCATTGTACACTCAAGTACATCAAAACATACACATTTTCATTGTACATTCAAGAAATGTATATCAAAACATACACATTTTCATTGTACATTCAAGAAATGTACATCAAAACACACACATTTTCAGTGTACATTCAAGAAATGTATATCAAAACATACACATTTTCAGTGTACATTCAAGAAATGTACATCAAAACATATACATTTTCATTGTATATACAAGAAATGTACATCAAAACATACACATTTTCAGTGTACATTCAAGAAATGTACATGAAAACATATACATTTTCATTGTACATTCAAGAAATGTATATCAAAACATACACATTTTCAGATTACATTCAAGAAATGTGCATCAAAACATACACATTTTCATTGTATATACAAGAAATGTACATCAAAACATACACATTTTCATTGTACATTCAAGAAATGTACATCAAAACACACACATTTTCAGTGTACATTCAAGAAATGTATATCAAAACATACACATTTTCAGAGTACATTCAAGAAATGTACATCAAAACATACATATTTTCATTGTACATTCAAGAAATGTACATCAAAACACACACATTTTCAGTGTACATTCAAGAAATGTACATCAAAACATACAAACTTTCATTGTATATACAAGAAATGTACATCAAAACATACACATTTTCATTGTACATTAAAGAAATGTACATCAAAACACACACATTTTCAGTGTACATTCGAGAAATGTATATCAAAACATACAAATTTTCATTGTATATACAAGAAATGTACATCAAAACATACACATTTTCATTGTACATTAAAGAAATGTACATCAAAACCTACACATTTTCAGTGTACATTCAAGAAATGTACATCAAAGCATACACATTTTCATTGTACACTCAAGAAATGTACATCAAAACATACACATTTTCAGTGTACATTCAAGAAATGTACATCAAAACATACACATTTTCATTGTATATACCAGAAATGTACATCAAAACATACACATTTTCATTGTATATACAAGAAATGTACATCAAAACATACACATTTTCAGTGTACATTCAAGAAATGTACATCAAAACATATACATTTTCATTGTATATACAAGAAATGTACATCAAAACATACACATTTTCAGTGTACATTCAAGAAATGTATATGAAAACATATACATTTTCATTGTACATTCAAGAAATGTATATCAAAACATACACATTTTCAGATTACATTCAAGAAATGTGCATCAAAACATACACATTTTCATTGTATATACAAGAAATGTACATCAAAACATACACATTTTCAGTGTACATTCAAGAAATGTATATCAAAACATACACATTTACAGTGTACATTCAAGAAATGTACATCAAAACATACACATTTTCAGTATACATTCAAGAAATGTACATGAAAACATATACATCTTCATTGTACATTCAAGAAATGTATATCAAAACATACACATTTTCAGTGTTCATTCAAGAAATGTACATCAAAACATACACATTTTCATTGTATATACAAGAAGTGTACATCAAAACATACACATCTTCATTGTACACTAAAGAAATGTAGATCAAAACATACACATTTTCATTGTACATTCAAGAAATGTACATCAAAACATACACATTTTCATTGTACACTCAAGAAATGTACATCAAAGCATACACATTTTCATTGTACACTCAAGAAATGTACATCAAAACATACACTTTTTCATTGTACATTCAAGAAATGTATATCAAAACATACACATTTTCATTGTACATTCAAGAAATGTACATCAAAACATACACATTTTCAGTGTACATTCAAGAAATGTATAACAAAAAATACACATTTTCAGTGTACATTCAAGAAATGTACATCAAAACAAACACATTTTCATTGTGCACTAAAGAATTGTACATCAAAACATACACATTTTCATTGTACATTCAAGAAATATACATCAAAACATACACACTTTCATTGTACATTCAAGAAATGTACATCAAAACATACACATTTTCATTGTACACTCAAGAAATGTACATCAAAACATACACATTTTCATTGTACATTCAAGAAATGTACATCAAAACATACACATTTTCATTGTACACTCAAGAAATGTTCATCAAAACATACACATTTTCATTGTACATTCAGGAAATGTACATCAAAACATACACATTTTCATTGTACACTCAAGAAATGTACTTCAAAACATACACATTTTCAGTGTACATTCAAGAAATGTATACCAAAACATACACATTTTCATTGTACATTCAAGAAATGTACATCAAAACATACACATTTTCATTGTACATTCAAGAAATATACATCAAAACATACACGTTTTCATTGCACATTCAAGAAATGTACATCAAAACATTCACATTTTCATTGTACACTCAAGAAATGTACATCAACACATACACATTTTCAGTGTACATTCAAGAAATGTATATCAAAACATACACATTTTCATTGTACATTCCAGAAATGTATATCAAAACATACACATTTTCAGAGTACATTCAAGAAATGTACATCAAAGCAAACACATTTTCATTGTACTCTAAATAAATGTACATCAAAACATACACATTCTCATTGTACATTCAAGAAATGTACATCAAAACATACACATTTTCATTGTACATTCAAGAAATATACATCAAAACATACACATTTTCATTGTACATTCAAGAAATGTACATCAAAACATACACATTCTCATTGTACATTGAAGAGATGTACATCAAAACATACACATTTTCATGGTATACTCAAGAAATGTAAATCGATACATACACATTTTCATTGTACACTCAAGTACATCAAAACATACACATTTTCATTGTACATTCAAGAAATGTATATCAAAACATACACATTTTCATTGTACATTCAAGAAATGTACATCAAAACACACACATTTTCAGTGTACATTCAAGAAATGTATATCAAAACATACACATTTTCAGTGTACATTCAAGAAATGTACATCAAAAAATACAAATTTTCATTGTATATACAAGAAATGTACATCAAAACATACACATTTTCATTGTACATTAAAGAAATGTACATCAAAACCTACACATTTTCAGTGTACATTCAAGAAATGTACATCAAAACATACACATTTTGATTGTACACTCAAGAAATGTACATCAAAACATACACATTTTCATTGTACACTCAAGAAATGTACATCAAAACATACACATTTTCATTGTACATTCAAGAAATGTATATCAAAACATACACATTTTCATTGTACATTCAAAAAATGTACATCAAAACATACACATTTTCATTGTTCATTCAAGAAATGTACATCAAAACATACAGATTTTCATTGTACATTCAAAGAATGTACATCAAAACATACACATTTTCAGTGTACATTCAAGAAATGTATATCAAAACATACACATTTTCAGTGTACATTCAAGAAATGTACATCAAAACATACAAATTTTCGTTGTATATACAAGAAATGTACATCAAAACATACACATTTTCATTGTACATTAAAGAAATGTACATCAAAACCTACTCATTTTCAGTGTACATTCAAGAAATGCACATCAAAACATACACATTTTCATTGTACACTCAAGAAATGTACACCAAAACATACACATTTTCAGTATACATTCAAGAAATGTACATAAAAACATACACACTTTCATTGTATATACCAGAAATGTACATCACAACATACACATTTTCATTGTATATACAAGAAATGTACATCAAAACATACACATTTTCAGTGTACATTCAAGAAGTGTACATCAAAACATATACATTTTCATTGTATATACAAGAAATGTACATCAAAACATACACATTTTCAGTGTACATTCAAGAAATGTACCTGAAAACATATACATTTTCATTTTACATTCAAGGAATGTATATCAAAACATACACATTTTCAGATTACATTCAAGAAATGTACATCAAAACATACACATTTTCATTGTACATTCAAGAAATGTACAACAAAACATACACATTTTCATTGTACATTGAAGAAATGTACATCAAAACATACACATTTTCATTGTACATTCAAGGAATGTACCTCAAAACATACACATTTTCATTGTACATTCAAGAAATGTACATCAAAACACACACATTTTCAGTGTACATTCAAGAAATGTATATCAAAGCATACACATTTTCAGAGTACATTCAAGAAATGTACATCAAAACATACAAATTTTCATTGTATATACAAGAAATGTACATAAAAACATACACATTTTCATTGTACATTAAAGAAATGTACATCAAAACCTGCACATTTTCAGTGTACATTCAAGAAATGTACATCAAAACATACACGTTTTCATTGTACACTCAAGAAATGTACATCAAAACATACACATTTTCAGTGTACATTCAAGAAATGTACATCAAAACATACACATTTTCATTGCATATACCAGAAATGTACATCAAAACATACACATTTTCATTGTATATACAAGAAATGTACATCAAAACATACACATTTTCAGTGTACATTCAAGAAATGTAAATCAAAACATATACATTTTCATTGTATATACAAGAAATGTACATCAAAACATACACATTTTCAGTGTACATTCAAGAAATGTACATGAAAACATATACATTTTCATTGTACATTCAAGAAATGTATATCAAAACATACACATTTTCAGATTACATTCAAGAAATGTGCATCAAAACATACACATTTTCATTGTATATACAAGAAATGTACATCAAAACATACACATTTTCAGTGTACATTCAAGAAATGTATATCAAAACATACACATTTACAGTGTACATTCAAGAAATGTACATCAAAACATACACATTTTCAGTATACATTCAAGAAATGTACATGAAAACATATACATTTTCATTGTACATTCAAGAAGTGTATATCAAAACATACACATTTTCAGTGTTCATTCAAGAAATGTACATCAAAACATACACATTCTCATTGTACATTCAAGAGATGTACATCGAAACATACACATTTTCATTGTACACTCAAGTACATCAAAACATACACATTTTCATTGTACATTCAAGAAATGTATATCAAAACATACACATTTTCATTGTACATTCAAGAAATGTACATCAAAACATACACATTTTCATTGTACATTCAAGAAATGTACATCAAAACATACACATTTTCATTGTACATTCAAGGAATGTACATCAAAACATACACATTTTCATTGTACATTCAAGAAATGTACATCAAAACACACACATTTTCAGTGTACATTCAAGAAATGTACATCAAAACATACACATTTTCAGTGTACATTCAAGAAATGTACATCAAAAAATACAAATTTTCATTGTATATACAAGAAATGTACATCAAAACATACACATTTTCATTGTACATTAAAGAAATGTACATCAAAACCTACACATTTTCAGTGTACATTCAAGAAATGTACGTCAAAACATACACATTTTGATTGTACACTCAAGAAATGTACATCGAAACATACACATTTTCATTGTACACTCAAGAAATGTACATCAAAACATACACATTTTCATTGTACATTCAAGAAATCTATATCAAAACATACACATTTTCATTGTACATTCAAGAAATGTACATCAAAACATACACATTTTCATTGTACATTCAAGAAATGTACATCAAAACATACACATTTTCATTGTACATTCAAAGAATGTACATCAAAACATACACATTTTCAATGTACATTCAAGAAATGTACATTAAAACACACACATTTTCAGTGTACATTTAAGAAATGTATATCAAAACATACACATTTTCATTGTACATTCAAGAAATGTACATCAAAACATACAAATTTTCGTTGTATATACAAGAAATGTACATCAAAACATACAAATTTTCATTGTAATTTAAAGAAATGTAGATCAAAACCTACTCATTTTCAGTGTACATTCAAGAAATGTACATCAAAACATACACATTTTCATTGTACACTCAAGAAATGTACATCAAAACATACAGATTTTCAGTATACATTCAAGAAATGTACATAAAAACATACACACTTTCATTGTATATACCAGAAATGTACATCACAACATACACATTTTCATTGTATATACAAGAAATGTACATCAAAACATACACATTTTCAGTGTACATTCAAGAACTGTACATCAAAACATATACATTTTCATTGTATATACAAGAAATGTACATCAAAACATACAAATTTTCAGTGTACATTCAAGAAATGTACTTGAAAACATATACATTTTCATTGTACATTCAAGGAATGTATATCAAAACATACACATTTTCAGATTACATTCAAGAAATGTACATCAAAACATACACATTTTCATTGTACATTCAAGAAATGTACAACAAAACATACACATTTTCATTGTACATTGAAGAAATGTACAGCAAAACATACACATTTTCATTGTACATTCAAGCAATGTACATCAAAACATACACATTTTCATTGTACATTCAAGAAATGTACATCAAAACACACACATTTTCAATGTACATTCAAGAAATGTATATCAAAACATACACATTTTCAGAGTACATTCAAGAAATGTACATCAAAACATACAAATTTTCATTGTATATACAAGAAATGTACATCAAAACATACACATTTTCATTGTACATTAAAGAAATGTACATCAAAACCTACACATTTTCAGTGTACATTCAAGAAATGTACATCAAAACATACACACTTTCATTGTACACTCAAGAAATGTACATCAAAACATACACATTTTCAGTGTACATTCAAGAAATGTACATCAAAACATACACATTTTCATAGTATATACCAGAAATGTACATCAAAACATACATATTTTCATTGTATATATAAGAAATGTACATCAAAACATACACATTTTCAGTGTACATTCAAGAAATGTACATCAAAACATATACATTTTCATTGTATATACAAGAAATGTACATCAAAACATACACATTTTCAGTGTACATTCAAGAAATGTACATGAAAACATATACATTTTCATTGTACATTCAAGAAATGTATATCAAAACATACACATTTTCAGATTACATTCAAGAAATGTGCATCAAAACATACACATTTTCATTGTATATACAAGAAATGTACATCAAAACATACACATTTTCAGTGTACATTCAAGAAATGTACATCAAAACATACACATTTACAGTGTACATTCAAGAAATGTACATCAAAACATACACATTTTCAGTATACATTCAAGAAATGTACATGAAAACATATACATTTTCATTGTACATTCAAGAAATGTATATCAAAACATACACATTTTCAGTGTTCATTCAAGAAATGTACATCAAAACATACACATTTTCATTGTACATTCAAGAAATGTAGATCAAAACATACACATTTTCATTGTACATTCAAGAAATGTACATCAAAACATACACATTTTCAGTATACATTCAAGAAATGTACATGAAAACATATACATTTTCATTGTACATTCAAGAAATGTATATCAAAACATACACATTTTCAGTGTTCATTCAAGAAATGTACATTAAAACATACACATTTTCATTGTACATTCAAGAAATGTAGATCAAAACATACACATTTTCATTGTACATTCAAGAAATGTATATCAAAACATACACATTTTCAGATTACATTCAAGAAATGTGCATCAAAACATACACATTTTCATTGTATATACAAGAAATGTACATCAAAACATACACATTTTCAGTGTACATTCAAGAAATGTATATCAAAACATACACATTTACAGTGTACATTCAAGAAATGTACATCAAAACATACACATTTTCAGTATACATTCAAGAAATGTACATGAAAACATATACATCTTCATTGTACATTCAAGAAATGTATATCAAAACATACACATTTTCAGTGTTCATTCAAGAAATGTACATCAAAACATACACATTTTCATTGTATATACAAGAAATGTACATCAAAACATACACATCTTCATTGTACACTAAAGAAATGTAGATCAAAACATACACATTTTCATTGTACATTCAAGAAATGTACATCAAAACATACACATTTTCATTGTACACTCAAGAAATGTACATCAAAGCATACACATTTTCATTGTACACTCAAGAAATGTACATCAAAACATACACTTTTTCATTGTACATTCAAGAAATGTATATCAAAACATACACATTTTCATTGTACATTCAAGAAATGTACATCAAAACATACACATTTTCAGTGTACATTCAAGAAATGTATAACAAAAAATACACATTTTCAGTGTACATTCAAGAAATGTACATCAAAACAAACACATTTTCATTGTGCACTAAAGAATTGTACATCAAAACATACACATTTTCATTGTACATTCAAGAAATATACATCAAAACATACACACTTTCATTGTACATTCAAGAAATGTACATCAAAACATACACATTTTCATTGTACACTCAAGAAATGTACATCAAAACATACACATTTTCATTGTACATTCAAGAAATGTACATCAAAACATACACATTTTCATTGTACACTCAAGAAATGTTCATCAAAACATACACATTTTCATTGTACATTCAGGAAATGTACATCAAAACATACACATTTTCATTGTACACTCAAGAAATGTACTTCAAAACATACACATTTTCAGTGTACATTCAAGAAATGTATACCAAAACATACACATTTTCATTGTACATTCAAGAAATGTACATCAAAACATACACATTTTCATTGTACATTCAAGAAATATACATCAAAACATACACGTTTTCATTGCACATTCAAGAAATGTACATCAAAACATTCACATTTTCATTGTACACTCAAGAAATGTACATCAACACATACACATTTTCAGTGTACATTCAAGAAATGTATATCAAAACATACACATTTTCATTGTACATTCCAGAAATGTATATCAAAACATACACATTTTCAGAGTACATTCAAGAAATGTACATCAAAGCAAACACATTTTCATTGTACTCTAAATAAATGTACATCAAAACATACACATTCTCATTGTACATTCAAGAAATGTACATCAAAACATACACATTTTCATTGTACATTCAAGAAATATACATCAAAACATACACATTTTCATTGTACATTCAAGAAATGTACATCAAAACATACACATTCTCATTGTACATTGAAGAGATGTACATCAAAACATACACATTTTCATGGTATACTCAAGAAATGTAAATCGATACATACACATTTTCATTGTACACTCAAGTACATCAAAACATACACATTTTCATTGTACATTCAAGAAATGTATATCAAAACATACACATTTTCATTGTACATTCAAGAAATGTACATCAAAACACACACATTTTCAGTGTACATTCAAGAAATGTATATCAAAACATACACATTTTCAGTGTACATTCAAGAAATGTACATCAAAAAATACAAATTTTCATTGTATATACAAGAAATGTACATCAAAACATACACATTTTCATTGTACATTAAAGAAATGTACATCAAAACCTACACATTTTCAGTGTACATTCAAGAAATGTACATCAAAACATACACATTTTGATTGTACACTCAAGAAATGTACATCAAAACATACACATTTTCATTGTACACTCAAGAAATGTACATCAAAACATACACATTTTCGTTGTACATTCAAGAAATGTATATCAAAACATACACATTTTCATTGTACATTCAAAAAATGTACATCAAAACATACACATTTTCATTGTTCATTCAAGAAATGTACATCAAAACATACAGATTTTCATTGTACATTCAAAGAATGTACATCAAAACATACACATTTTCAGTGTACATTCAAGAAATGTATATCAAAACATACACATTTTCAGTGTACATTCAAGAAATGTACATCAAAACATACAAATTTTCGTTGTATATACAAGAAATGTACATCAAAACATACACATTTTCATTGTACATTAAAGAAATGTACATCAAAACCTACTCATTTTCAGTGTACATTCAAGAAATGCACATCAAAACATACACATTTTCATTGTACACTCAAGAAATGTACATCAAAACATACACATTTTCAGTATACATTCAAGAAATGTACATAAAAACATACACACTTTCATTGTATATACCAGAAATGTACATCACAACATACACATTTTCATTGTATATACAAGAAATGTACATCAAAACATACACATTTTCAGTGTACATTCAAGAAGTGTACATCAAAACATATACATTTTCATTGTATATACAAGAAATGTACATCAAAACATACACATTTTCAGTGTACATTCAAGAAATGTACCTGAAAACATATACATTTTCATTTTACATTCAAGGAATGTATATCAAAACATACACATTTTCAGATTACATTCAAGAAATGTACATCAAAACATACACATTTTCATTGTACATTCAAGAAATGTACAACAAAACATACACATTTTCATTGTACATTGAAGAAATGTACATCAAAACATACACATTTTCATTGTACATTCAAGGAATGTACATCAAAACATACACATTTTCATTGTACATTCAAGAAATGTACATCAAAACACACACATTTTCAGTGTACATTCAAGAAATGTATATCAAAGCATACACATTTTCAGAGTACATTCAAGAAATGTACATCAAAACATACAAATTTTCATTGTATATACAAGAAATGTACATAAAAACATACACATTTTCATTGTACATTAAAGAAATGTACATCAAAACCTGCACATTTTCAGTGTACATTCAAGAAATGTACATCAAAACATACACGTTTTCATTGTACACTCAAGAAATGTACATCAAAACATACACATTTTCAGTGTACATTCAAGAAATGTACATCAAAACATACACATTTTCATTGCATATACCAGAAATGTACATCAAAACATACACATTTTCATTGTATATACAAGAAATGTACATCAAAACATACACATTTTCAGTGTACATTCAAGAAATGTAAATCAAAACATATACATTTTCATTGTATATACAAGAAATGTACATCAAAACATACACATTTTCAGTGTACATTCAAGAAATGTACATGAAAACATATACATTTTCATTGTACATTCAAGAAATGTATATCAAAACATACACATTTTCAGATTACATTCAAGAAATGTGCATCAAAACATACACATTTTCATTGTATATACAAGAAATGTACATCAAAACATACACATTTTCAGTGTACATTCAAGAAATGTATATCAAAACATACACATTTACAGTGTACATTCAAGAAATGTACATCAAAACATACACATTTTCAGTATACATTCAAGAAATGTACATGAAAACATATACATTTTCATTGTACATTCAAGAAATGTATATCAAAACATACACATTTTCAGTGTTCATTCAAGAAAAGTACATCAAAACATACACATTCTCATTGTACATTCAAGAGATGTACATCGAAACATACACATTTTCATTGTACACTCAAGTACATCAAAACATACACATTTTCATTGTACATTCAAGAAATGTATATCAAAACATACACATTTTCATTGTACATTCAAGAAATGTACATCAAAACATACACATTTTCATTGTACATTCAAGAAATGTACATCAAAACATACACATTTTCATTGTACATTCAAGGAATGTACATCAAAACATACACATTTTCATTGTACATTCAAGAAATGTACATCAAAACACACACATTTTCAGTGTACATTCAAGAAATGTACATCAAAACATACACATTTTCAGTGTACATTCAAGAAATGTACATCAAAAAATACAAATTTTCATTGTATATACAAGAAATGTACATCAAAACATACACATTTTCATTGTACATTAAAGAAATGTACATCAAAACCTACACATTTTCAGTGTACATTCAAGAAATGTACGTCAAAACATACACATTTTGATTGTACACTCAAGAAATGTACATCGAAACATACACATTTTCATTGTACACTCAAGAAATGTACATCAAAACATACACATTTTCATTGTACATTCAAGAAATCTATATCAAAACATACACATTTTCATTGTACATTCAAGAAATGTACATCAAAACATACACATTTTCATTGTACATTCAAGAAATGTACATCAAAACATACACATTTTCATTGTACATTCAAAGAATGTACATCAAAACATACACATTTTCAATGTACATTCAAGAAATGTACATTAAAACACACACATTTTCAGTGTACATTTAAGAAATGTATATCAAAACATACACATTTTCATTGTACATTCAAGAAATGTACATCAAAACATACAAATTTTCGTTGTATATACAAGAAATGTACATCAAAACATACAAATTTTCATTGTACATTAAAGAAATGTAGATCAAAACCTACTCATTTTCAGTGTACATTCAAGAAATGTACATCAAAACATACACATTTTCATTGTACACTCAAGAAATGTACATCAAAACATACAGATTTTCAGTATACATTCAAGAAATGTACATAAAAACATACACACTTTCATTGTATATACCAGAAATGTACATCACAACATACACATTTTCATTGTATATACAAGAAATGTACATCAAAACATACACATTTTCAGTGTACATTCAAGAAGTTTACATCAAAACATATACATTTTCATTGTATATACAAGAAATGTACATCAAAACATACAAATTTTCAGTGTACATTCAAGAAATGTACTTGAAAACATATACATTTTCATTGTACATTCAAGGAATGTATATCAAAACATACACATTTTCAGATTACATTCAAGAAATGTACATCAAAACATACACATTTTCATTGTACATTCAAGAAATGTACAACAAAACATACACATTTTCATTGTACATTGAAGAAATGTACAGCAAAACATACACATTTTCATTGTACATTCAAGCAATGTACATCAAAACATACACATTTTCATTGTACATTCAAGAAATGTACATCAAAACACACACATTTTCAATGTACATTCAAGAAATGTATATCAAAACATACACATTTTCAGAGTACATTCAAGAAATGTACATCAAAACATACAAATTTTCATTGTATATACAAGAAATGTACATCAAAACATACACATTTTCATTGTACATTAAAGAAATGTACATCAAAACCTACACATTTTCAGTGTACATTCAAGAAATGTACATCAAAACATACACACTTTCATTGTACACTCAAGAAATGTACATCAAAACATACACATTTTCAGTGTACATTCAAGAAATGTACATCAAAACATACACATTTTCATAGTATATACCAGAAATGTACATCAAAACATACATATTTTCATTGTATATATAAGAAAGGTACATCAAAACATACACATTTTCAGTGTACATTCAAGAAATGTACATCAAAACATATACATTTTCATTGTATATACAAGAAATGTACATCAAAACATACACATTTTCAGTGTACATTCAAGAAATGTACATGAAAACATATACATTTTCATTGTACATTCAAGAAATGTATATCAAAACATACACATTTTCAGATTACATTCAAGAAATGTGCATCAAAACATACACATTTTCATTGTATATACAAGAAATGTACATCAAAACATACACATTTTCAGTGTACATTCAAGAAATGTACATCAAAACATACACATTTACAGTGTACATTCAAGAAATGTACATCAAAACATACACATTTTCAGTATACATTCAAGAAATGTACATGAAAACATATACATTTTCATTGTACATTCAAGAAATGTATATCAAAACATACACATTTTCAGTGTTCATTCAAGAAATGTACATCAAAACATACACATTTTCATTGTACATTCAAGAAATGTAGATCAAAACACACACATTTTCATTGTTCATTCAAGAAATGTACATCAAAACATACACATTTTCATTGTACACTAAAGAAATGTACATCAAAACATACACATTTTCAGTGTACATTCAAGAAATGTACATCAAAACATACACATTTTCGTTGTACATTCAAGAAATGTAGATCAAAACATACACATTTTCATTGTACATTCAAGAAATGTACATCAAAACATACACATTTTCATTGTACACTCAAGAAATGTACATCAAAACATACACATTTTCAATGTACACTCAAGAAATGTACATCAAAACATACACTTTTTCATTGTACATTCAAGAAATGTATATCAAAACATACACATTTTCATTGTACATTCAAGAAATGTACATCAAAACATACACATTTTCAGTGTACATTCAAGAAATGTATAACAAAAAATACACATTTTCAGTGTATATTCGAGAAATGTACATCAAAACAAACACATTTTCATTGTACACAAAAGAAATGTACATCAAAACATACACATTTTCATTGTACATTCAAGAAATATACATCAAAACATACACATTTTCATTGTACCTTCAAGAAATGTACATCAAAACATACACATTTTCATTGTACACTCAAGAAATGTACATCAAAACATACACATTTTCTTGTACATTCAAGAAATGTACATCAAAACATACACATTTTCATTGTACACTCAAGAAATGTTCATCAAAACATACACATTTTAATTGTACATTCAGGAAATGTACATCAAATCATACACATTTTCATTGTACACTCAAGAAATGTACTTGAAAACATACACATTTTCAGTGTACATTCAAGAAATGTATATCAAAACATACACATTTTCATTGTACATTCAAGAAATGTACATCAAAACATACACATTTTCACTGTACATTCAAGAAATATACATCAAAGCATACACATTTTCATTGTACAATCAAGAAATGCACATCAAAACATACACATTTTCATTGTACACTCAAGAAATGTACATCAAAACATACACATTTTCAGTGTACATTCAAGAAATGTATATCAAAACATACACATTTTCATTGTACATTCCAGAAATGTACATCAAAACATACACATTTTCAGTGTACATTCAAGAAATGTACATCAAAGCAAACAAATTTTCATTGTACTCTAAAGAAATGTACATCAAAACATACACATTCTCATTGTACATTCAAGAAATGTACATCAAAACATACACATTTTCATTGTACATTCAAGAAATATACATCAAAACATACACATTTTCATTGTACGTTCAAGAAATGTACATCAAAACATACACATTCTCATTGTACATTCAAGAAATGTACATCAAAACATACACATTTTCATTGTACATTCAAGAAATGTACATCAAAACATACAGATTTTCGTTGTATATACAAGAAATGTACATCAAAACATACACATTTTCATTGTACATTAAAGAAATGTACATCAAAACCTACTCATTTTCAGTGTACATTCAAGAAATGTACATCAAAACATACACATTTTCATTGTACACTCAAGAAATGTACATCAAAACATACACATTTTCAGTATACATTCAAGAAATGTACATAAAAACATACACACTTTCATTGTATATACCAGAAATGTACATCACAACATACACATTTTCATTGTATATACAAGAAATGTACATCAAAACATACACATTTTCAGTGTACATTCAAGAAGTGTACATCAAAACATATACATTTTCATTGTATATACAAGAAATGTACATCAAAACATACACATTTTCAGTGTACATTCAAGAAATGTACCTGAAAACATATACATTTTCATTGTACATTCAAGGAATGTATATCAAAACATACACATTTTCAGATTACATTCAAGAAATGTACATCAAAACATACACATTTTCATTGTACATTCAAGAAATGTACAACAAAACATACACATTTTCATTGTACATTGAAGAAATGTACATCAAAACATACACATTTTCATTGTACATTCAAGGAATGTACATCAAAACATACACATTTTCATTGTACATTCAAGAAATGTACATCAAAACACACACATTTTCAGTGTACATTCAAGAAATGTATATCAAAACATACACATTTTCAGAGTACATTCAAGAAATGTACATCAAAACATACAAATTTTCATTGTATATACAAGAAATGTACATCAAAACATACACATTTTCATTGTACATTAAAGAAATGTACATCAAAACCTACACATTTTCAGTGTACATTCAAGAAATGTACATCAAAACATACACATTTTCATTGTACACTCAAGAAATGTACATCAAAACATACACATTTTCAGTGTACATTCAAGAAATGTACATCAAAACATTCACATTTTCATAGTATATACCAGAAATGTACATCAAAAAATACATATTTTCATTGTATATATAAGAAATGTACATCAAAACATACACATTTTCAGTGTACATTCAAGAAATGTACATCAAAACATATACATTTTCATTGTATATACAAGAAATGTACATCAAAACATACACATTTTCAGTGTACATTCAAGAAATGTACATGAAAACATATACATTTTCATTGTACATTCAAGAAATGTATATCAAAACATACACATTTTCAGATTACATTCAAGAAATGTGCATCAAAACATACACATTTTCATTGTATATACAAGAAATGTACATCAAAACATACACATTTTCAGTGTACATTCAAGAAATGTACATCAAAACATACACATTTACAGTGTACATTCAAGAAATGTACATCAAAACATACACATTTTCAGTATACATTCAAGAAATGTACATGAAAACATATACATTTTCATTGTACATTCAAGAAATGTATATCAAAACATACACATTTTCAGTGTTCATTCAAGAAATGTACATCAAAACATACACATTTTCATTGTACATTCAAGAAATGTAGATCAAAACATACACATTTTCATTGTACATTCAAGAAATGTACATCAAAACATACACATTTTCATTGTACACTAAAGAAATGTACATCAAAACATACACATTTTCAGTGTACATTCAAGAAATGTACATCAAAACATACACATTTTCGTTGTACATTCAAGAAATGTAGATCAAAACATACACATTTTCATTGTACATTCAAGAAATGTACATCAAAACATACACATTTTCATTGTACACTCAAGAAATGTACATCAAAACATACACATTTTCAATGTACACTCAAGAAATGTACATCAAAACATACACTTTTTCATTGTACATTCAAGAAATGTATATCAAAACATACACATTTTCATTGTACATTCAAGAAATGTACATCAAAACATACACATTTTCAGTGTACATTCAAGAAATGTATAACAAAAAATACACATTTTCAGTGTACATTCAAGAAATGTACATCAAAACAAACACATTTTCATTGTACACTAAAGAAATGTACATCAAAACATACACATTTTCATTGTACATTCAAGAAATATACATCAAAACATACACATTTTCATTGTACCTTCAAGAAATGTACATCAAAACATACACATTTTCATTGTACACTCAAGAAATGTACATCAAAACATACACATTTTCATTGTACATTCAAGAAATGTACATCAAAACATACACATTTTCATTGTACACTCAAGAAATGTTCATCAAAACATACACATTTTAATTGTACATTCAGGAAATGTACATCAAAACATACACTTTTTCATTGTACACTCAAGAAATGTACTTAAAAACATACACATTTTCAGTGTACATTCAAGAAATGTATATCAAAACATACACATTTTCATTGTACATTCAAGAAATGTACATCAAAACATACACATTTTCATTGTACATTCAAGAAATATACATCAAAGCATACACATTTTCATTGTACAATCAAGAAATGCACATCAAAACATACACATTTTCATTGTACACTCAAGAAATGTACATCAAAACATACACATTTTCAGTGTACATTCAAGAAATGTATATCAAAACATACACATTTTCATTGTACATTCCAGAAATGTACATCAAAACATACACATTTTCAGTGTACATTCAAGAAATGTACATCAAAGCAAACACATTTTCATTGTACTCTAAAGAAATGTACATCAAAACATACACATTCTCATTGTACATTCAAGAAATGTACATCAAAACATACACATTTTCATTGTACATTCAAGAAATATACATCAAAACATACACATTTTCATTGTACGTTCAAGAAATGTACATCAAAACATACACATTCTCATTGTACATTCAAGAAATGTACATCAAAACATACACATTTTCATGGTACACTCAAGAAATGTACATCGAAACATACACATTTTCATTGTACACTCAAGTACATCAAAGCATACACATTTTCATTGTACATTCAAGAAATGTATATCAAAACATACATATTTTCATTGTACATTCAAGAAATGTACATCAAAACATACACATTTTCATTGTACACTCAAGAAATGTACATCAAAACATACACATTTTCATTGTACATTCCAGAAATGTACATCAAAACATACACATTTTCAGTGTACATTCAAGAAATGTACATCAAAGCAAACACATTTTCACTGTACTCTAAAGAAATGTACATCAAAACATACACATTCTCATTGTACATTCAAGAAATGTACATCAAAACATACACATTTTCATTGTACATTCAAGAAGTATACATCAAAACATACACATTTTCATTGTACATTCAAGAAATGTACATCAAAACATACACATTCTCATTGTACATTCAAGAAGTGTACATCAAAACATACACATTTTCATGGTACACTCAAGAAATGTACATCGAAACATACACATTTTCATTGTACACTCAAGTACATCAAAACATACACATTTTCATTGTACATTCAAGAAATGTATATCAAAACATACACATTTTCATTGTACATTCAAGAAATGTACATCAAAACATACACATTTTCATTGTACATTCAAGAAATGTACATCAAAACATACACATTTTCATTGTACATTCAAGGAATATACATCAAAACATACACATTGTCATTGTACATTCAAGAAATGTACATCAAAACACACACATTTTCAGTGTACATTCAAGAAATGTATATCAAAATATACACATTTTTAGTGTACAATCAAGAAATGTACATCAAAACATACAAATTTTCATTGTATATACAAGAAATGTACATCAAAACATACATATTTTCATTGTACATTAAAGAAATGTACATCAAAACCTACACATTTTCATTGTACATTCAAGAAATGTACATCAAAACACACACATTTTCAGTGTACATTCAAGAAATGTACATCAAAACATACACATTTTCATTGTACATTCAAGAAATGTACATCAAAACACACACATTTTCAGTGTACATTCAAGAAATGTATATCAAAACATACACATTTTCAGAGTACATTCAAGAAATGTACATCAAAACATACAAATTTTCATTGTATATACAAGAAATGTACATCAAAACATACACATTTTCATTGTACATTCAAGAAATGTACATCAAAACACACACATTTTCAGTGTACATTCAAGAAATGTATATCAAAACATACACATTTTCAGAGTACATTCAAGAAATGTACATCAAAACATACATATTTTAATTGTACATTCAAGAAATGTACATCAAAACACACACATTTTCAGTGTACATTCAAGAAATGTACATCAAAACATACAAACTTTCATTGTATATACAAGAAATGTACATCAAAACATACACATTTTCATTGTACATTAAAGAAATGTACATCAAAACACACACATTTTCAGTGTACATTCAAGAAATGTATATCAAAACATACAAATTTTCATTGTATATACAAGAAATGTACATCAAAACATACACATTTTCATTGTACATTAAAGAAATGTACATCAAAACCTACACATTTTCAGTGTACATTCAAGAAATGTACATCAAAACATACACATTTTCATTGTACACTCAAGAAATGTACATCAAAACATACACATTTTCAGTGTACATTCAAGAAATGTACATCAAAACATACACATTTTCATTGTATATACCAGAAATGTACATCAAAACATACACATTTTCATTGTATATACAAGAAATGTACATCAAAACATACACATTTTCAGTGTACATTCAAGAAATGTACATCAAAACATATACATTTTCATTGTATATACAAGAAATGTACATCAAAACATACACATTTTCAGTGTACATTCAAGAAATGTACATGAAAACATATACATTTTCATTGTACATTCAAGAAATGTATATCAAAACATACACATTTTCAGATTACATTCAAGAAATGTACATCAAAACATACACATCTTCAGTGTACATTCAAGAAATGTATATCAAAACATACACATTTACAGTGTACATTCAAGAAATGTACATCAAAACATACACATTTTCAGTATACATTCAAGAAATGTACATGAAAACATATACATCTTCATTGTACATTCAAGAAATGTATATCAAAACATACACATTTTCAGTGTTCATTCAAGAAATGTACATCAAAACATACACATTTTCATTGTATATACAAGAAATGTACATCAAAACATACACATCTTCATTGTACACTAAAGAAATGTAGATCAAAACATACACATTTTCATTGTACATTCAAGAAATGTACATCAAAACATACACATTTTCATTGTACACTCAAGAAATGTACATCAAAGCATACACATTTTCATTGTACACTCAAGAAATGTACATCAAAACATACACTTTTTCATTGTACATTCAAGAAATGTATATCAAAACATACACATTTTCATTGTACATTCAAGAAATGTACATCAAAACATACACATTTTCAGTGTACATTCAAGAAATGTATAACAAAAAATACACATTTTCAGTGTACATTCAAGAAATGTACATCAAAGCAAACACATTTTCATTGTACTCTAAAGAAATGTACATCAAAACATACACATTCTCATTGTACATTCAGGAAATGTACATCAAAACATACACATTTTCATTGTACATTCAAGAAGTATACATCAAAACATACACATTTTCATTGTACATTCAAGAAATGTACATCAAAACATACACATTCTCATTGTACATTCAAGAAGTGTACATCAAAACATACACATTTTCATGGTACACTCAAGAAATGTACATCGAAACATACACATTTTCATTGTACACTCAAGTACATCAAAACATACACATTTTCATTGTACATTCAAGAAATGTATATCAAAACATACACATTTTCATTGTACATTCAAGAAATGTACATCAAAACATACACATTTTCATTGTACATTCAAGAAATGTACATCAAAACATACACATTTTCATTGTACATTCAAGGAATATACATCAAAACATACACATTTTCATTGTACATTCAAGAAATGTACATCAAAACACACACATTTTCAGTGTACATTCAAGAAATGTATATCAAAATATACACATTTTTAGTGTACAATCAAGAAATGTACATCAAAACATACAAATTTTCATTGTATATACAAGAAATGTACATCAAAACATACATATTTTCATTGTACATTAAAGAAATGTACATCAAAACCTACACATTTTCATTGTACATTCAAGAAATGTACATCAAAACACACACATTTTCAGTGTACATTCAAGAAATGTACATCAAAACATACACATTTTCATTGTACATTCAAGAAATGTACATCAAAACACACACATTTTCAGTGTACATTCAAGAAATGTATATCAAAACATACACATTTTCAGAGTACATTCAAGAAATGTACATCAAAACATACAAATTTTCATTGTATATACAAGAAATGTACATCAAAACATACACATTTTCATTGTACATTCAAGAAATGTACATCAAAACACACACATTTTCAGTGTACATTCAAGAAATGTATATCAAAACATACACATTTTCAGAGTACATTCAAGAAATGTACATCAAAACATACATATTTTAATTGTACATTCAAGAAATGTACATCAAAACACACACATTTTCAGTGTACATTCAAGAAATGTACATCAAAACATACAAACTTTCATTGTATATACAAGAAATGTACATCAAAACATACACATTTTCATTGTACATTAAAGAAATGTACATCAAAACACACACATTTTCAGTGAACATTCAAGAAATGTATATCAAAACATACAAATTTTCATTGTATATACAAGAAATGTACATCAAAACATACACATTTTCATTGTACATTAAAGAAATGTACATCAAAACCTACACATTTTCAGTGTACATTCAAGAAATGTACATCAAAACATACACATTTTCATTGTACACTCAAGAAATGTACATCAAAACATACACATTTTCAGTGTACATTCAAGAAATGTACATCAAAACATACACATTTTCATTGTATATACCAGAAATGTACATCAAAACATACACACTTTCATTGTATATACAAGAAATGTACATCAAAACATACACATTTTCAGTGTACATTCAAGAAATGTACATCAAAACATATACATTTTCATTGTATATACAAGAAATGTACATCAAAACATACACATTTTCAGTGTACATTCAAGAAATGTACATGAAAACATATACATTTTCATTGTACATTCAAGAAATGTATATCAAAACATACACATTTTCAGATTACATTCAAGAAATGTACATCAAAACATACACATCTTCAGTGTACATTCAAGAAATGTATATCAAAACATACACATTTACAGTGTACATTCAAGAAATGTACATCAAAACATACACATTTTCAGTATACATTCAAGAAATGTACATGAAAACATATACATCTTCATTGTACATTCAAGAAATGTATATCAAAACATACACATTTTCAGTGTTCATTCAAGAAATGTACATCAAAACATACACATTTTCATTGTATATACAAGAAATGTACATCAAAACATACACATCTTCATTGTACACTAAAGAAATGTAGATCAAAACATACACATTTTCATTGTACATTCAAGAAATGTACATCAAAACATACACATTTTCATTGTACACTCAAGAAATGTACATCAAAGCATACACATTTTCATTGTACACTCAAGAAATGTACATCAAAACATACACTTTTTCATTGTACATTCAAGAAATGTATATCAAAACATACACATTTTCATTGTACATTCAAGAAATGTACATCAAAACATACACATTTTCAGTGTACATTCAAGAAATGTATAACAAAAAATACACATTTTCAGTGTACATTCAAGAAATGTACATCAAAACAAACACATTTTCATTGTGCACTAAAGAATTGTACATCAAAACATACACATTTTCATTGTACATTCAAGAAATATACATCAAAACATACACACTTTCATTGTACATTCAAGAAATGTACATCAAAACATACACATTTTCATTGTACACTCAAGAAATGTACATCAAAACATACACATTTTCATTGTACATTCAAGAAATGTACATCAAAACATACACATTTTCATTGTACACTCAAGAAATGTTCATCAAAACATACACATTTTCATTGTACATTCAGGAAATGTACATCAAAACATACACATTTTCATTGTACACTCAAGAAATGTACTTCAAAACATACACATTTTCAGTGTACATTCAAGAAATGTATACCAAAACATACACATTTTCATTGTACATTCAAGAAATGTACATCAAAACATACACATTTTCATTGTACATTCAAGAAATATACATCAAAACATACACGTTTTCATTGCACATTCAAGAAATGTACATCAAAACATTCACATTTTCATTGTACACTCAAGAAATGTACATCAACACATACACATTTTCAGTGTACATTCAAGAAATGTATATCAAAACATACACATTTTCATTGTACATTCCAGAAATGTATATCAAAACATACACATTTTCAGTGTACATTCAAGAAATGTACATCAAAGCAAACACATTTTCATTGTACTCTAAATAAATGTACATCAAAACATACACATTCTCATTGTACATTCAAGAAATGTACATCAAAACATACACATTTTCATTGTACATTCAAGAAATATACATCAAAACATACACATTTTCATTGTACATTCAAGAAATGTACATCAAAACATACACATTCTCATTGTACATTCAAGAGATGTACATCAAAACATACACATTTTCATGGTATACTCAAGAAATGTACATCGAAACATACACATTTTCATTGTACACTCAAGTACATCAAAACATACACATTTTCATTGTACATTCAAGAAATGTATATCAAAACATACACATTTTCATTGTACATTCAAGAAATGTACATCAAAACACACACATTTTCAGTGTACATTCAAGAAATGTATATCAAAACATACACATTTTCAGTGTACATTCAAGAAATGTACATCAAAAAATACAAATTTTCATTGTATATACAAGAAATGTACATCAAAACATACACATTTTCATTGTACATTAAAGAAATGTACATCAAAACCTACACATTTTCAGTGTACATTCAAGAAATGTACATCAAAACATACACATTTTGATTGTACACTCAAGAAATGTACATCAAAACATACACATTTTCATTGTACACTCAAGAAATGTACATCAAAACATACACATTTTCATTGTACATTCAAGAAATGTATATCAAAACATACACATTTTCATTGTACATTCAAGAAATGTACATCAAAACATACACATTTTCATTGTTCATTCAAGAAATGTACATCAAAACATACACATTTTCATTGTACATTCAAAGAATGTACATCAAAACATACACATTTTCAATGTACATTCAAGAAATGTACATTAAAACACACACATTTTCAGTGTACATTCAAGAAATGTATATCAAAACATACATATTTTAATTGTACATTCAAGAAATGTACATCAAAACATACAAATTTTCTATGTATATACAAGAAATGTACATCAAAACATACACATTTTCATTGTACATTAAAGAAATGTACATCAAAACCTACTCATTTTCAGTGTACATTCAAGAAATGTACATCAAAACATACACATTTTCATTGTACACTCAAGAAATGTACATCAAAACATACACATTTTCAGTATACATTCAAGAAATGTACATAAAAACATACACACTTTCATTGTATATACCAGAAATGTACATCACAACATACACATTTTCATTGTATATACAAGAAATGTACATCAAAACATACACATTTTCAGTGTACATTCAAGAAGTGTACATCAAAACATATACATTTTCATTGTATATACAAGAAATGTACATCAAAACATACACATTTTCAGTGTACATTCAAGAAATGTACCTGAAAACATATACATTTTCATTGTACATTCAAGGAATGTATATCAAAACATACACATTTTCAGATTACATTCAAGAAATGTACATCAAAACATACACATTTTCATTGTACATTCAAGAAATGTACAACAAAACATACACATTTTCATTGTCCATTGAAGAAATGTACATCAAAACATACACATTTTCATTGTACATTCAAGGAATGTACATCAAAACATACACATTTTCATTGTACATTCAAGAAATGTAAATCAAAACACACACATTTTCAGTGTACATTCAAGAAATGTATATCAAAGCATACACATTTTCAGAGTACATTCAAGAAATGTACATCAAAACATACAAATTTTCATTGTATATACAAGAAATGTAGATAAAAACATACACATTTTCATTGTACATTAAAGAAATGTACATCAAAACCTGCACATTTTCAGTGTACATTCAAGAAATGTACATCAAAACATACACATTTTCATTGTACACTCAAGAAATGTACATCAAAACATACACATTTTCAGTGTACATTCAAGAAATGTACATCAAAACATACACATTTTCATTGCATATACCAGAAATGTACATCAAAACATACACATTTTCATTGTATATACAAGAAATGTACATCAAAACATACACATTTTCAGTGTACATTCAAGAAATGTAAATCAAAACATATACATTTTCATTGTATATACAAGAAATGTACATCAAAACATACACATTTTCAGAGTACATTCAAGAAATGTACATGAAAACATATACATTTTCATTGTACATTCAAGAAATGTATATCAAAACATACACATTTTCAGATTACATTCCAGAAATGTGCATCAAAACATACACATTTTCATTGTATATACAAGAAATGTACATCAAAACATACACATTTTCAGTGTACATTCAAGAAGTGTATATCAAAACATACACATTTACAGTGTACATTCAAGAAATTTACATCAAAACATACACATTTTCAGTATACATTCAAGAAATGTACATGAAAACATATACATTTTCATTGTACATTCAAGAAATGTATATCAAAACATACACATTTTCAGTGTTCATTCAAGAAATGTACATCAAAACATACACATTCTCATTGTACATTCAAGAGATGTACATCGAAACATACACATTTTCATTGTACACTCAAGTACATCAAAACATACACATTTTCATTGTACATTCAAGAAATGTATATCAAAACATACACATTTTCATTGTACATTCAAGAAATGTACATCAAAACATACACATTTTCATTGTACATTCAAGAAATGTACATCAAAACATACACATTTTCATTGTACATTCAAGGAATGTACATCAAAACATACACATTTTCATTGTACATTCGAGAAATGTACATCAAAACACACACATTTTCAGTGTACATTCAAGAAATGTATATCAAAACATACACATTTTCAGTGTACATTCAAGAAATGTACATCAAAAAATACAAATTTTCATTGTATATACAAGAAATGTACATCAAAACATACACATTTTCATTGTACATTAAAGAAATGTACATCAAAACCTACACATTTTCAGTGTACATTCAAGAAATGTACGTCAAAACATACACATTTTGATTGTACACTCAAGAAATGTACATCGAAACATACACATTTTCATTGTACACTCAAGAAATGTACATCAAAACATACACATTTTCATTGTACATTCAAGAAATCTATATCAAAACATACACATTTTCATTGTACATTCAAGAAATGTACATCAAAACATACACATTTTCATTGTACATTCAAGAAATGTACATCAAAACATACACATTTTCATTGTACATTCAAAGAATGTACATCAAAACATACACATTTTCAATGTACATTCAAGAAATGTACATTAAAACACACACATTTTCAGTGTACATTTAAGAAATGTATATCAAAACATACACATTTTCATTGTACATTCAAGAAATGTACATCAAAACATACAAATTTTCGTTGTATATACAAGAAATGTACATCAAAACATACAAATTTTCATTGTACATTAAAGAAATGTACATCAAAACCTACTCATTTTCAGTGTACATTCAAGAAATGTACATCAAAACATACACATTTTCATTGTACACTCAAGAAATGTACATCAAAACATACACATTTTCAGTATACATTCAAGAAATGTACATAAAAACATACACACTTTCATTGTATATACCAGAAATGTACATCACAACATACACATTTTCATTGTATATACAAGAAATGTACATCAAAACATACAGATTTTCAGTGTACATTCAAGAAGTGTACATCAAAACATATACATTTTCATTGTATATACAAGAAATGTACATCAAAACATACACATTTTCAGTGTACATTCAAGAAATGTACCTGAAAACATATACATTTTCATTGTACATTCAAGGAATGTATATCAAAACATACACATTTTCAGATTACATTCAAGAAATGTACATCAAAACATTCACATTTTCATTGTACATTCAAGAAATGTACAACAAAACATACACATTTTCATTGTACATTGAAGAAATGTACATCAAAACATACACATTTTCATTGTACATTCAAGGAATGTACATCAAAACATACACATTTTCATTGTACATTCAAGAAATGTACATCAAAACACACACATTTTCAGTGTACATTCAAGAAATGTATATCAAAACATACACATTTTCAGAGTACATTCAAGAAATGTACATCAAAACATACAAATTTTCATTGTATATACAAGAAATGTACATCAAAACATACACATTTTCATTGTACATTAAAGAAATGTACATCAAAACCTACACATTTTCAGTGTACATTCAAGAAATGTACATCAAAACATACACATTTTCATTGTACACTCAAGAAATGTACATCAAAACATACACATTTTCAGTGTACATTCAAGAAATGTATATCAAAACATACACATTTTCAGAGTACATTCAAGAAATGTACATCAAAACATACAAATTTTCATTGTATATACAAGAAATGTACATCAAAACATACACATTTTCATTGTACATTCAAGAAATGTACATCAAAACACACACATTTTCAGTGTACATTCAAGAAATGTATATCAAAACATACACATTTTCAGAGTACATTCAAGAAATGTACATGAAAACATATACATTTTCATTGTACATTCAAGAAATGTATATCAAAACATACACATTTTCAGATTACATTCCAGAAATGTGCATCAAAACATACACATTTTCATTGTATATACAAGAAATGTACATCAAAACATACACATTTTCAGTGTACATTCAAGAAGTGTATATCAAAACATACACATTTACAGTGTACATTCAAGAAATTTACATCAAAACATACACATTTTCAGTATACATTCAAGAAATGTACATGAAAACATATACATTTTCATTGTACATTCAAGAAATGTATATCAAAACATACACATTTTCAGTGTTCATTCAAGAAATGTACATCAAAACATACACATTCTCATTGTACATTCAAGAGATGTACATCGAAACATACACATTTTCATTGTACACTCAAGTACATCAAAACATACACATTTTCATTGTACATTCAAGAAATGTATATCAAAACATACACATTTTCATTGTACATTCAAGAAATGTACATCAAAACATACACATTTTCATTGTACATTCAAGAAATGTACATCAAAACATACACATTTTCATTGTACATTCAAGGAATGTACATCAAAACATACACATTTTCATTGTACATTCAAGAAATGTACATCAAAACACACACATTTTCAGTGTACATTCAAGAAATGTATATCAAAACATACACATTTTCAGTGTACATTCAAGAAATGTACATCAAAAAATACAAATTTTCATTGTATATACAAGAAATGTACATCAAAACATACACATTTTCATTGTACATTAAAGAAATGTACATCAAAACCTACACATTTTCAGTGTACATTCAAGAAATGTACGTCAAAACATACACATTTTGATTGTACACTCAAGAAATGTACATCGAAACATACACATTTTCATTGTACACTCAAGAAATGTACATCAAAACATACACATTTTCATTGTACATTCAAGAAATCTATATCAAAACATACACATTTTCATTGTACATTCAAAGAATGTACATCAAAACATACACATTTTCAATGTACATTCAAGAAATGTACATTAAAACACACACATTTTCAGTGTACATTTAAGAAATGTATATCAAAACATACACATTTTCATTGTACATTCAAGAAATGTACATCAAAACATACAAATTTTCGTTGTATATACAAGAAATGTACATCAAAACATACAAATTTTCATTGTACATTAAAGAAATGTACATCAAAACCTACTCATTTTCAGTGTACATTCAAGAAATGTACATCAAAACATACACATTTTCATTGTACACTCAAGAAATGTACATCAAAACATACACATTTTCAGTATACATTCAAGAAATGTACATAAAAACATACACACTTTCATTGTATATACCAGAAATGTACATCACAACATACACATTTTCATTGTATATACAAGAAATGTACATCAAAACATACAGATTTTCAGTGTACATTCAAGAAGTGTACATCAAAACATATACATTTTCATTGTATATACAAGAAATGTACATCAAAACATACACATTTTCAGTGTACATTCAAGAAATGTACCTGAAAACATATACATTTTCATTGTACATTCAAGGAATGTATATCAAAACATACACATTTTCAGATTACATTCAAGAAATGTACATCAAAACATTCACATTTTCATTGTACATTCAAGAAATGTACAACAAAACATACACATTTTCATTGTACATTGAAGAAATGTACATCAAAACATACACATTTTCATTGTACATTCAAGGAATGTACATCAAAACATACACATTTTCATTGTACATTCAAGAAATGTACATCAAAACACACACATTTTCAGTGTACATTCAAGAAATGTATATCAAAACATACACATTTTCAGAGTACATTCAAGAAATGTACATCAAAACATACAAATTTTCATTGTATATACAAGAAATGTACATCAAAACATACACATTTTCATTGTACATTAAAGAAATGTACATCAAAACCTACACATTTTCAGTGTACATTCAAGAAATGTACATCAAAACATACACATTTTCATTGTACACTCAAGAAATGTACATCAAAACATACACATTTTCAGTGTACATTCAAGAAATGTATATCAAAACATACACATTTTCAGAGTACATTCAAGAAATGTACATCAAAACATACAAATTTTCATTGTATATACAAGAAATGTACATCAAAACATACACATTTTCATTGTACATTCAAGAAATGTACATCAAAACACACACATTTTCAGTGTACATTCAAGAAATGTATATCAAAACATACACATTTTCAGAGTACATTCAAGAAATGTACATGAAAACATATACATTTTCATTGTACATTCAAGAAATGTATATCAAAACAAACACATTTTCAGATTACATTCAAGAAATGTGCATCAAAACATACACATTTTCATTGTATATACAAGAAATGTACATCAAAACATACACATTTTCAGTGTACATTCAAGAAATGTACATCAAAACATACACATTTACAGTGTACATTCAAGAAATGTACATCAAAACATACACTTTTTTAGTATACATTCAAGAAATGTACATGAAAACATATACATTTTCATTGTACATTCAAGAAATGTATATCAAAACATACACATTTTCAGTGTTCATTCAAGAAACGTACATCAAAACATACACATTTTCATTGTACATTCAAGAAATGTAGATCAAAACATACACATTTTCATTGTACATTCAAGAAATGTACATCAAAACATACACATTTTCATTGTACACTAAAGAAATGTACATCAAAACATACACATTTTCAGTGTACATTCAAGAAATGTACATCAAAACATACACATTTTCGTTGTACATTCAAGAAATGTAGATCAAAACATACACATTTTCATTGTACATTCAAGAAATGTACATCAAAACATACACATTTTCATTGTACACTCAAGAAATGTACATCAAAACATACACATTTTCAATGTACACTCAAGAAATGTACATCAAAACATACACTTTTTCATTGTACATTCAAGAAATGTATATCAAAACATACACATTTTCATTGTACATTCAAGAAATGTACATCAAAACATACACATTTTCAGTGTACATTCAAGAAATGTATAACAAAAAAGACACATGTTCAGTGTACATTCAAGAAATGTACATCAAAACAAACACATTTTCATTGTACACTAAAGAAATGTACATCAAAACATACACATTTTCATTGTACATTCAAGAAATATACATCAAAACATACACATTTTCATTGTACCTTCAAGAAATGTACATCAAAACATACACATTTTCATTGTACACTCAAGAGATGTACATCAAAACATACACATTTTCTTGTACATTCAAGAAATGTACATCAAAACATACACATTTTCATTGTACACTCCAGAAATGTTCATCAAAACATACACATTTTAATTGTACATTCAGGAAATGTACATCAAAACATACACATTTTCATTGTACACTCAAGAAATGTACTTGAAAACATACACATTTTCAGTGTACATTCAAGAAATGTATATCAAAACATACACATTTTCATTGTACATTCAAGAAATGTACATCAAAACATACACATTTTCATTGTACATTCAAGAAATATACATCAAAGCATACACATTTTCATTGTACAATCAAGAAATGCACATCAAAACATACACATTTTCATTGTACACTCAAGAAATGTACATCAAAACATACACATTTTCAGTGTACATTCAAGAAATGTATATAAAAACATACACATTTTCATTGTACATTCCAGAAATGTACATCAAAACATACACATTTTCAGTGTACATTCAAGAAATGTACATCAAAGCAAACACATTTTCATTGTACTCTAAAGAAATGTACATCAAAACATACACATTCTCATTGTACATTCAAGAAATGTACATCAAAACATACACATTTTCATTGTACATTCAAGAAATATACATCAAAACATACACATTTTCATTGTACGTTCAAGAAATGTACATCAAAACATACACATTCTCATTGTACATTCAAGAAATGTACATCAAAACATACACATTTTCATTGTACATTCAAGAAATGTACATCAAAACATACAAATTTTCGTTGTATATACAAGAAATGTACATCAAAACATACACATTTTCATTGTACATTAAAGAAATGTACATCAAAACCTACTCATTTTCAGTGTACATTCAAGAAATTTACATCAAAACATGCACATTTTCATTGTACACTCAAGAAATGTACATCAAAACATACACATTTTCAGTATACATTCAAGAAATGTACATAAAAACATACACACTTTCATTGTATATACCAGAAATGTACATCACAACATACACATTTTCATTGTATATACAAGAAATGTACATCAAAACATACACATTTTCAGTGTACATTCAAGAAGTGTACATCAAAACATATACATTTTCATTGTATATACAAGAAATGTACATCAAAACATACACATTTTCAGTGTACATTCAAGAAATGTACCTGAAAACATATACATTTTCATTGTACATTCAAGGAATGTATATCAAAACATACACATTTTCAGATTACATTCAAGAAATGTACATCAAAACATACACATTTTCATTGTACATTCAAGAAATGTACAACAAAACATACACATTTTCATTGTACATTGAAGAAATGTACATCAAAACATACACATTTTCATTTTACATTCAAGGAATGTACATCAAAACATACACATTTTCATTGTACATTCAAGAAATGTACATCAAAACACACATATTTTCAGTGTACATTCAAGAAATGTATATCAAAACATACACATTTTCAGAGTACATTCAAGAAATGTACATCAAAACATACAAATTTTCATTGTATATACAAGAAATGTACATCAAAACATACACATTTTCATTGTACATTAAAGAAATGTACATCAAAACCTACACATTTTCAGTGTACATTCATGAAATGTACATCAAAACATACACATTTTCATTCTACACTCAAGAAATGTACATCAAAACATACACATTTTCAGTGTACATTCAAGAAATGTACATCAAAACATTCACATTTTCATAGTATAAACCAGAAATGTACATCAAAACATACATATTTTCATTGTATATATAAGAAATGTACATCAAAACATACACATTTTCAGTGTACATTCAAGAAATGTACATCAATACATATACATTTTCATTGTATATACAAGAAATGTACATCAAAACATACACATTTTCAGTGTACATTCAAGAAATGTACATGAAAACATATACATTTTCATTGTACATTCAAGAAATGTATATCAAAACATACACATTTTCAGATTACATTCAAGAAATGTGCATCAAAACATACACATTTTCATTGTATATACAAGAAATGTACATCAAAACATACACATTTTCAGTGTACATTCAAGAAATGTACATCAAAACATACACATTTACAGTGTACATTCAAGAAATGTACATCAAAACATACACATTTTCAGTATACATTCAAGAAATGTACATGAAAACATATACATTTTCATTGTACATTCAAGAAATGTATATCAAAACATACACATTTTCAGTGTTCATTCAAGAAATGTACATCAAAACATACACATTTTCATTGTACATTCAAGAAATGTAGATCAAAACATACACATTTTCATTGTACATTCAAGAAATGTACATCAAAACATACACATTTTCATTGTACACTAAAGAAATGTACATCAAAACATACACATTTTCAGTGTACATTCAAGAAGTGTACATCAAAACATACACATTTTGGTTGTACATTCAAGAAATGTAGATCAAAACATACACATTTTCATTGTACATTCAAGAAATGTACATCAAAACATACACATTTTCATTGTACACTCAAGAAATGTACATCAAAACATACACATTTTCAATGTACACTCAAGAAATGTACATCAAAACATACACTTTTTCATTCTACATTCAAGAAATGTATATCAAAACATACACATTTTCATTGTACATTCAAGAAATGTACATCAAAACATACACATTTTCAGTGTACATTCAAGAAATGTATAACAAAAAATACACATTTTCAGTGTACATTCAAGAAATGTACATCAAAACAAACACATTTTCATTGTACACTAAAGAAATGTACGTCAAAACATACACATTTTCATTGTACATTCAAGAAATATACATCAAAACATACACATTTTCATTGTACCTTCAAGAAGTGTACATCAAAACATACACATTTTCATTGTACACTCAAGAAATGTACATCAAAACATACACATTTTCATTGTACATTCAAGAAATGTACATCAAAACATACACATTTTCATTGTACACTCAAGAAATGTTCATCAAAACATACACATTTTAATTGTACATTCAGGAAATGTACATCAAAACATACACATTTTCATTGTACACTCAAGAAATGTACTTAAAAACATACACATTTTCAGTGTACATTCAAGAAATGTATATCAAAACATACACATTTTCATTGTACATTCAAGAAATGTACATCAAAACATACACATTTTCATTGTACATTCAAGAAATATACATCAAAGCATACACATTTTCATTGTACAATCAAGAAATGCACATCAAAACATACACATTTTCATTGTACACTCAAGAAATGTACATCAAAACATACACATTTTCAGTGTACATTCAAGAAATGTATATCAAAACATACACATTTTCACTGTACATTCCAGAAATGTACAACAAAACATACACATTTTCAGTGTACATTCAAGAAATGTACATCAAAGCAAACACATTTTCATTGTACTCTAAAGAAATGTACATCAAAACATACACATTCTCATTGTACATTCAAGAAATGTACATCAAAACATACACATTTTCATTGTACATTCAAGAAATATACATCAAAACATACACATTTTCATTGTACGTTCAAGAAATATACATCAAAACATACACATTTTCATGGTACACTCAAGAAATGTACATCGAAACATACACATTTTCATTGTACACTCAAGTACATCAAAACATACACATTTTCATTGTACATTCAAGAAATGTATATCAAAACATACATATTTTCATTGTACATTCAAGAAATGTACATCAAAACATACAAATTTTCATTGTATATACAAGAAATGTACATCAAAACATACACATTTTCATTGTACATTAAAGAAATGTACATCAAAACCTACACATTTTCAGTGTACATTCAAGAAATGTACATCAAAACATACACATTTTCATTGTACACTCAAGAAATGTACATCAAAACATACACATTTTCATTGTACACTCAAGAAATGTACATCAAAACATACACATTTTCATTGTACATTCAGGAAATGTACATCAAAACATACACATTTTCATTGTACACTCAAGAAATGTACTTCAAAACATACACATATTCAGTGTACATTCAAGAAATGTATATCAAAACATACACATTTTCATTGTACATTCAAGAAATGTACATCAAAACATACACATTTTCATTGTACATTCAAGAAATATACATCAAAACATACACATTTTCATTGTACATTCAAGAAATGTACATCAAAACATACACATTTTCATTGTACACTCAAGAAATGTTCATCAAAACATACACATTTTCATTGTACATTCCAGAAATGTACATCAAAACATACACATTTTCAGTGTACATTCAAGAAATGTACATCAAAGCAAACACATTTTCATTGTACTCTAAAGAAATGTACATCAAAACATACACATTATCATTGTACATTCAAGAAATGTACATCAAAACATACACATTTTCATTGTACATTCAAGAAGTATACATCAAAACATACACATTTTCATTGTACATTCAAGAAATGTACATCAAAACATACACATTCTCATTGTACATTCAAGAAGTGTACATCAAAACATACACATTTTCATGGTACACTCAAGAAATGTACATCGAAACATACACATTTTCATTGTACACTCAAGTACATCAAAACATACACATTTTCATTGTACATTCAAGAAAAGTATATCAAAACATACACATTTTCATTGTACATTCAAGAAATGTACATCAAAACATACACATTTTCATTGTACATTCAAGAAATGTACATCAAAACATACACATTTTCATTGTACATTCAAGGAATATACATCAAAACATACACATTTTCATTGTACATTCAAGAAATGTACATCAAAACACACACATTTTCAGTGTACATTCAAGAAATGTATATCAAAATATACACATTTTTAGTGTACAATCAAGAAATGTACATCAAAACATACAAATTTTCATTGTATATACAAGAAATGTACATCAAAACATACATATTTTCATTGTACATTAAAGAAATGTACATCAAAACCTACACATTTTCAGTGTACATTCAAGAAATGCACATCAATACATACACATTTTGATTGTACACTCAAGAAATGTACATCAAAACATACACATTTTCATTGTACACTCAAGAAATGTACATCAAAACATACACATTTTCATTGTACATTCAAGAAATGTATATCAAAACATACACATTTTCATTGTACATTCAAGAAATGTACATCAAAACATACACATTTTCATTGTACATTCAAAGAATGTACATCAAAACATACACATTTTCAATGTACATTCAAGAAATGTACATTAAAACACACACATTTTCAGTGTACATTCAAGAAATGTATATCAAAACATACACATTTTCAGTGTACATTCAAGAAATGTACATCAAAACATACACATTTTCAGTATACATTCAAGAAATGTACATGAAAACATATACATTTTCATTGTACATTCAAGAAATGTATATCAAAACATACACATTTTCAGTGTTCATTCAAGAAATGTACATCAAAACATACACATTTTCATTGTATATACAAGAAATTTACATCAAAACATACACATTTTCATTGTACACTAAAGAAATGTACATCAAAACATACACATTTTCAGTGTACATTCAAGAAATGTACATCAAAACATACACATTTTCATTGTACATTCAAGAAATGTAGATCAAAACATACACATTTTCATTGTACATTCAAGAAATGTACATCAAAACATACTAATTTTCATTGTACACTCAAGAAATGTACATCAAAACATACACATTTTCATTGTACACTCAAGAAATGTACATCAAAACATACACTTTTTCATTGTACATTCAAGAAATGTATATCAAAACATACACATTTTCATTGTACATTCAAGAAATGTACATCAAAACACACACATTTTCAGTGTACATTCAAGAAATGTATAACAAAAAATACACATTTTCAGTGTACATTCAAGAAATGTACATCAAAACAAACACATTTTCATTGTACACTAAAGAAATGTACATCAAAACATACACATTTTCATTGTACATTCAAGAAATATACATCAAAACATACACATTTTCATTGTACCTTCAAGAAATGTACATCAAAACATACACATTTTCATTGTACACTCAAGAAATGTACATCAAAACATACACACTTTCATTGTACATTCAAGAAATGTACATCAAAACATACACATTTTCATTGTACACTCAAGAAATGTTCATCAAAACATACACATTTTAATTGTACATTCAGGAAATGTACATCAAAACATACACATTTTCATTGTACACTCAAGAAATGTACTTCAAAACATACACATTTTCAGTGTACATTCAAGAAATGTATATCAAAACATACACATTTTCATTGTACATTCAAGAAATGTACATCAAAACATACACATTTTCATTGTACATTCAAGAAATATACATCAAAACATACACATTTTCATTGTACAATCAAGAAATGTACATCAAAACATACACATTTTCATTGTACACTCAAGAAATGTACATCAAAACATACACATTTTCAGTGTACATTCAAGAAATGTATATCAAAACATACACATTTTCATTGTACATTCCAGAAATGTACATCAAAACATACACATTTTCAGTGTACATTCAAGAAATGTACATCAAAGCAAACACATTTTCATTGTACTCTAAAGAAATGTACATCGAAACATACACATTTTCATTGTACACTCAAGTACATCAAAACATACACATTTTCATTGTACATTCAAGAAATGTATATCAAAACATACACATTTTCATTGTACATTCAAGAAATGTACATCAAAACATACACATTTTCATTGTACATTCAAGAAATGTACATCAAAACATACACATTTTCATTGTACATTCAAGGAATATACATCAAAACATACACATTTTCATTGTACATTCAAGAAATGTACATCAAAACACACACATTTTCAGTGTACATTCAAGAAATGTATATCAAAACATACACATTTTCAGTGTACATTCAAGAAATGTACATCAAAACATACAAATTTTCATTGTATATAGAAGAAATGTACATCAAAACATACACATTTTCATTGTACATTAAAGAAATGTACATCAAAACCTACACATTTTCAGTGTACATTCAAGAAATGTACATCAAAACATACACATTTTCATTGTACACTCAAGAAATGTACATCAAAACATACACATTTTCATTGTACACTCAAGAAATGTACATCAAAACATACACATTTTCATTGTACATTCAGGAAATGTACATCAAAACATACACATTTTCATTGTACACTCAAGTAATGTACTTCAAAACATACACATTTTCAGTGTACATCAAGAAATGTATATCAAAACATACACATTTTCATTGTACATTCAAGAAATGTACATCAAAACATACACATTTTCGTTGTACATTCAAGAAATATACATCAAAACATACACATTTTCATTGTACATTCAAGAAATGTACATCAAAACATACACATTTTCATTGTACATTCAAGAAATATACATCAAAACATACACATTTTCATTGTACGTTCAAGAAATATACATCAAAACATACACATTTTCATTGTACATTCAAGAAATGTACATCAAAACATACACATTTTCATGGTACACTCAAGAAATGTACATCGAAACATACACATTTTCATTGTACACTCAAGTACATCAAAACATACACATTTTCATTGTACATTCAAGAAATGTATATCAAAACATACATATTTTCATTGTACATTCAAGAAATGTACATCAAAACATACAAATTTTCATTGTATATACAAGAAATGTACATCAAAACATACACATTTTCATTGTACATTAAAGAAATGTACATCAAAACCTACACATTTTCAGTGTACATTCAAGAAATGTACATCAAAACATACACATTTTCATTGTACACTCAAGAAATGTACATCAAAACATACACATTTTCATTGTACACTCAAGAAATGTACATCAAAACATACACATTTTCATTGTACATTCAGGAAATGTACATCAAAACATACACATTTTCATTGTACACTCAAGAAATGTACTTCAAAACATACACATTTTCAGTGTACATTCAAGAAATGTATATCAAAACATACACATTTTCATTGTACATTCAAGAAATGTACATCAAAACATACACATTTTCATTGTACATTCAAGAAATATACATCAAAGCATACACATTTTCATTGTACATTCAAGAAATGTACATCAAAACATACACATTTTCATTGTACACTCAAGAAATGTACATCAAAACATACACATTTTCATTGTACATTCCAGAAATGTACATCAAAACATACACATTTTCAGTGTACATTCAAGAAATGTACATCAAAGCAAACACATTTTCATTGTACTCTAAAGAAATGTACATCAAAACATACACATTATCATTGTACATTCAAGAAATGTACATCAAAACATACACATTTTCATTGTACATTCAAGAAGTATACATCAAAACATACACATTTTCATTGTACATTCAAGAAATGTACATCAAAACATACACATTCTCATTGTACATTCAAGAAGTGTACATCAAAACATACACATTTTCATGGTACACTCAAGAAATGTACATCGAAACATACACATTTTCATTGTACACTGAAGTACATCAAAACATACACATTTTCATTGTACATTCAAGAAAAGTATATCAAAACATACACATTTTCATTGTACATTCAAGAAATGTACATCAAAACATACACATTTTCATTGTACATTCAAGAAATGTACAACAAAACATACACATTTTCATTGTACATTCAAGGAATATACATCAAAACATACACATTTTCATTGTACATTCAAGAAATGTACATCAAAACACACACATTTTCAGTGTACATTCAAGAAATGTATATCAAAATATACACATTTTTAGTGTACAATCAAGAAATGTACATCAAAACATACAAATTTTCATTGTATATACAAGAAATGTACATCAAAACATACATATTTTCATTGTACATTAAAGAAATGTACATCAAAACCTACACATTTTCAGTGTACATTCAAGAAATGCACATCAATACATACACATTTTGATTGTACACTCAAGAAATGTACATCAAAACATACACATTTTCATTGTACACTCAAGAAATGTACATCAAAACATACACATTTTCATTGTACATTCAAGAAATGTATATCAAAACATACACATTTTCATTGTACATTCAAGAAATGTACATCAAAACATACACATTTTCATTGTACATTCAAAGAATGTACATCAAAACATACACATTTTCAATGTACATTCAAGAAATGTACATTAAAACACACACATTTTCAGTGTACATTCAAGAAATGTATATCAAAACATACACATTTTCAGTGTACATTCAAGAAATGTACATCAAAACATACACATTTTCAGTATACATTCAAGAAATGTACATGAAAACATATACATTTTCATTGTACATTCAAGAAATGTATATCAAAACATACACATTTTCAGTGTTCATTCAAGAAATGTACATCAAAACATACACATTTTCATTGTATATACAAGAAATGTACATCAAAACATACACATTTTCATTGTACACTAAAGAAATGTACATCAAAACATACACATTTTCAGTGTACATTCAAGAAATGTACATCAAAACATACACATTTTCATTGTACATTCAAGAAATGTAGATCAAAACATACACATTTTCATTGTACATTCAAGAAATGTACATCAAAACATACTAATTTTCATTGTACACTCAAGAAATGTACATCAAAACATACACATTTTCATTGTACACTCAAGAAATGTACATCAAAACATACACTTTTTCATTGTACATTCAAGAAATGTATATCAAAACATACACATTTTCATTGTACATTCAAGAAATGTACATCAAAACATACACATTTTCATTGTACATTCAAGAAATATACATCAAAACATACACATTTTCATTGTACCTTCAAGAAATGTACATCAAAACATACACATTTTCATTGTACACTCAAGAAATGTACATCAAAACATACACACTTTCATTGTACATTTAAGAAATGTACATCAAAACATACACATTTTCATTGTACACTCAAGAAATGTTCATCAAAACATACACATTTTAATTGTACATTCAGGAAATGTACATCAAAACATACACATTTTCATTGTACACTCAAGAAATGTACCTCAAAACATACACATTTTCAGTGTACATTCAAGAAATGTATATCAAAACATACACATTTTCATTGTACATTCAAGAAATGTACATCAAAACATACACATTTTCATTGTACATTCAAGAAATATACATCAAAACATACACATTTTCATTGTACAATCAAGAAATGTACATCAAAGCATACACACTTTCATTGTACACTCAAGAAATGTACATCAAAACATACACATTTTCAGTGTACATTCAAGAAATGTATATCAAAACATACACATTTTCATTGTACATTCCAGAAATGTACATCAAAACATACACATTTTCAGTGTACATTCAAGAAATGTACATCAAAGCAAACACATTTTCATTGTACTCTAAAGAAATGTACATCGAAACATACACATTTTCATTGTACACTCAAGTACATCAAAACATACACATTTTCATTGTACATTCAAGAAATGTATATCAAAACATACACATTTTCATTGTACATTCAAGAAATGTACATCAAAACATACACATTTTCATTGTACATTCAAGAAATGTACATCAAAACATACACATTTTCATTGTACATTCAAGGAATATACATCAAAACATACACATTTTCATTGTACATTCAAGAAATGTACATCAAAACACACACATTTTCAGTGTACATTCAAGAAATGTATATCAAAACATACACATTTTCAGTGTACATTCAAGAAATGTACATCAAAACATACAAATTTTCATTGTATATAGAAGAAATGTACATCAAAACATACACATTTTCATTGTACATTAAAGAAATGTACATCAAAACCTACACATTTTCAGTGTACATTCAAGAAATGTACATCAAAACATACACATTTTCATTGTACACTCAAGAAATGTACATCAAAACATACACATTTTCATTGTACACTCAAGAAATGTACATCAAAACATACACATTTTCATTGTACATTCAGGAAATGTACATCAAAACATACACATTTTCATTGTACACTCAAGTAATGTACTTCAAAACATACACATTTTCAGTGTACATCAAGAAATGTATATCAAAACATACACATTTTCATTGTACATTCAAGAAATGTACATCAAAACATACACATTTTCGTTGTACATTCAAGAAATATACATCAAAACATACACATTTTCATTGTACATTCAAGAAATGTACATCAAAACATACACATTTTCATTGTACATTCAAGAAATATACATCAAAACATACACATTTTCATTGTACGTTCAAGAAATATACATCAAAACATACACATTCTCATTGTACATTCAAGAAATGTACATCAAAACATACACATTTTCATGGTACACTCAAGAAATGTACATCGAAACATACACATTTTCATTGTACACTCAAGTACATCAAAACATACACATTTTCATTGTACATTCAAGAAATGTATATCAAAACATACATATTTTCATTGTACATTCAAGAAATGTACATCAAAACATACAAATTTTCATTGTATATACAAGAAATGTACATCAAAACATACACATTTTCATTGTACATTAAAGAAATGTACATCAAAACCTACACATTTTCAGTGTACATTCAAGAAATGTACATCAAAACATACACATTTTCATTGTACACTCAAGAAATGTACATCAAAACATACACATTTTCATTGTACACTCAAGAAATGTACATCAAAACATACACATTTTCATTGTACATTCAGGAAATGTACATCAAAACATACACATTTTCATTGTACACTCAAGAAATGTACTTCAAAACATACACATTTTCAGTGTACATTCAAGAAATGTATATCAAAACATACACATTTTCATTGTACATTCAAGAAATGTACATCAAAACATACACATTTTCATTGTACATTCAAGAAATATACATCAAAACATACACATTTTCATTGTACATTCAAGAAATGTACATCAAAACATACACATTTTCATTGTACACTCAAGAAATGTACATCAAAACATACACATTTTCATTGTACATTCCAGAAATGTACATCAAAACATACACATTTTCAGTGTACATTCAAGAAATGTACATCAAAGCAAACACATTTTCATTGTACTCTAAAGAAATGTACATCAAAACATACACATTATCATTGTACATTCAAGAAATGTACATCAAAACATACACATTCTCATTGTACATTCAAGAAGTGTACATCAAAACATACACATTTTCATGGTACACTCAAGAAATGTACATCGAAACATACACATTTTCATTGTACACTCAAGTACATCAAAACATACACATTTTCATTGTACATTCAAGAAAAGTATATCAAAACATACACATTTTCATTGTACATTCAAGAAATGTACATCAAAACATACACATTTTCATTGTACATTCAAGAAATGTACATCAAAACATACACATTTTCATTGTACATTCAAGGAATATACATCAAAACATACACATTTTCATTGTGCATTCAAGAAATGTACATCAAAACACACACATTTTCAGTGTACATTCAAGAAATGTATATCAAAATATTCACATTTTTAGTGTACAATCAAGAAATGTACATCAAAACATACAAATTTTCATTGTATATACAAGAAATGTACATCAAAACATACATATTTTCATTGTACATTAAAGAAATGTACATCAAAACCTACACATTTTCAGTGTACATTCAAGAAATGCACATCAATACATACACATTTTGATTGTACACTCAAGAAATGTACATCAAAACATACACATTTTCATTGTACATTCAAGAAATGTATATCAAAACATACACATTTTCATTGTACATTCAAGAAATGTACATCAAAACATACACATTTTCATTGTACATTCAAAGAATGTACATCAAAACATACACATTTTCAATGTACATTCAAGAAATGTACATTAAAACACACACATTTTCAGTGTACATTCAAGAAATGTATATCAAAACATACACATTTTCAGTGTACATTCAAGAAATGTACATCAAAACATACACATTTTCAGTATACATTCAAGAAATGTACATGAAAACATATACATTTTCATTGTACATTCAAGAAATGTATATCAAAACATACACATTTTCAGTGTTCATTCAAGAAATGTACATCAAAACATACACATTTTCATTGTATATACAAGAAATGTACATCAAAACATACACATTTTCATTGTACACTAAAGAAATGTACATCAAAACATACACATTTTCAGTGTACATTCAAGAAATGTACATCAAAACATACACATTTTCATTGTACATTCAAGAAATGTAGATCAAAACATACACATTTTCATTGTACATTCAAGAAATGTACATCAAAACATACTAATTTTCATTGTACACTCAAGAAATGTACATCAAAACATACACATTTTCATTGTACACTCAAGAAATGTACATCAAAACATACACTTTTTCATTGTACATTCAAGAAATGTATATCAAAACATACACATTTTCATTGTACATTCAAGAAATGTACATCAAAACATACACATTTTCAGTGTACATTCAAGAAATGTATAACAAAAAATACACATTTTCAGTGTACATTCAAGAAATGTACATCAAAACAAACACATTTTCATTGTACACTAAAGAAGTGTACATCAAAACATACACATTTTCATTGTACATTCAAGAAATATACATCAAAACATACACATTTTCATTGTACCTTCAAGAAATGTACATCAAAACATACACATTTTCATTGTACACTCAAGAAATGTACATCAAAACATACACACTTTCATTGTACATTCAAGAAATGTACATCAAAACATACACATTTCCATTGTACACTCAAGAAATGTTCATCAAAACATACACATTTTAATTGTACATTCAGGAAATGTACATCAAAACATACACATTTTCATTGTACACTCAAGAAATGTACTTCAAAACATACACATTTTCAGTGTACATTCAAGAAATGTATATCAAAACATACACATTTTCATTGTACATTCAAGAAATGTACATCAAAACATACACATTTTCATTGTACATTCAAGAAATGTACATCAAAACATACACATTTTCATTGTACGATCAAGAAATGTACATCAAAACATACACATTTTCATTGTACACTCAAGAAATGTACATCAAAACATACACATTTTCAGTGTACATTCAAGAAATGTATATCAAAACATACACATTTTCATTGTACATTCCAGAAATGTACATCAAAACATACACATTTTCAGTGTACATTCAAGAAATGTACATCAAAGCAAACACATTTTCATTGTACTCTAAAGAAATGTACATCGAAACATACACATTTTCATTGTACACTCAAGTACATCAAAACATACACATTTTCATTGTACATTCAAGAAATGTATATCAAAACATACACATTTTCATTGTACATTCAAGAAATGTACATCAAAACATACACATTTTCATTGTACATTCAAGAAATGTACATCAAAACATACACATTTTCATTGTACATTCAAGGAATATACATCAAAACATACACATTTTCATTGTACATTCAAGAAATGTACATCAAAACACACACATTTTCAGTGTACATTCAAGAAATGTATATCAAAACATACACATTTTCAGTGTACATTCAAGAAATGTACATCAAAACATACAAATTTTCATTGTATATAGAAGAAATGTACATCAAAACATACACATTTTCATTGTACATTAAAGAAATGTACATCAAAACCTACACATTTTCAGTGTACATTCAAGAAATGTACATCAAAACATACACCTTTTCATTGTACACTCAAGAAATGTACATCAAAACATACACATTTTCATTGTACACTCAAGAAATGTACATCAAAACATACACATTTTCATTGTACATTCAGGAAATGTACATCAAAACATACACATTTTCATTGTACACTCAAGTAATGTACTTCAAAACATACACATTTTCAGTGTACATCAAGAAATGTATATCAAAACATACACATTTTCATTGTACATTCAAGAAATGTACATCAAAACATACACATTTTCGTTGTACATTCAAGAAATATACATCAAAACATACACATTTTCATTGTACATTCAAGAAATGTACATCAAAACATACACATTTTCATTGTACACTCAAGAAATGTACATCAAAACATACACATTTTCAGTGTACATTCAAGAAATGTATATCAAAACATACACATTTTCATTGTACATTCCAGAAATGTACATCAAAACATACACATTTTCAGTGTACATTCAAGAAATGTACATCAAAACATACACATTTTCATGGTACACTCAAGAAATGTACATCGAAACATACACATTCTCATTGTACATTCAAGAAATGTACGTCAAAACATACACATTTTCATTGTACATTCAAGAAGTATACATCAAAACATACACATTTTCATTGTACATTCAAGAAATGTACATCAAAACATACACATTTTCATTGTACATTCAAGAAATGTACATCAAAACATACACATTTTCATTGTACATTCAAGAAATGTACATCAAAACATACACATTTTCATTGTACATTCAAGAAATGTACATCAAAACATACACATTTTCATTGTACATTCAAGGAATATACATCAAAACATACACATTTTCATTGTACATTCAAGAAATGTACATCAAAGCACACACATTTTCAGTGTACATTCAAGAAATGTATATCAAAATATACACATTTTTAGAGTACAATCAAGAAATGTACATCAAAACATACAAATTTTCATTGTATATACAAGAAATGTACATCAAAACATACATATTTTCATTGTACATTAAAGAAATGTACATCAAAACCTACACATTTTCAGTGTACATTCAAGAAATGTACATCAAAACATACACATTTTGATTGTACACTCAAGAAATGTACATCAAAACATACACATTTTCATTGTACATTCAAGAAATGTATATCAAAACATACACATTTTCATTGCACATTCAAGAAATGTACATCAAAACATACACATTTTCATTGTACATTCAAAGAATGTACATCAAAGCATACACATTTTCAATGTACATTCAAGAAATGTACATTAAAACACACACATTTTCAGTGTACATTCAAGAAATGTATATCAAAACATACACATTTTCAGTGTACATTCAAGAAATGTACATCAAAACATACAAATTTTCGTTGTATATACAAGAAATGTACATCAAAACATACACATTTTCATTGTACATTAAAGAAATGTACATCAAAACCTACACATTTTCAGTGTACATTCAAGAAATGTACATCAAAACATACACATTTTCATTGTATATACCAGAAATGTACATCAAAACATACACCTTTTCATTGTATATACAAGAAATGTACATCAAAACATACACATTTTCAGTGTACATTCAACAAGTGTACATCAAAACATATACATTTTCATTGTATATACAAGAAATGTACATCAAAACATACACATTTTCAGTGTACATTCAAGAAATGTACATGAAAACATATACATTTTCATTGTACATTCAAGAAATGTATATCAAAACATACACATTTTCAGATTACATTCAAGAAGTGTACATCAAAACATACACATTTTCATTGTACATTCAAGAAATGTGCATCAAAACATACACATTTTCATTGTACATTGAAGAAATGTACATCAAAACATACACATTTTCATTGTACATTCAAGGAATGTACATCAAAACATACACATTTTCATTGTACATTCAAGAAATGTACATCAAAACACACACATTTTCAGTGTACATTCAAGAAATCTATATCAAAACATACACATTTTCAGTGTACATTCAAGAAATGTACATCAAAACATACAAATTTTCATTGTATATACAAGAAAGGTACATCAAAACATACACATTTTCATTGTACATTAAAGAAATGTACATCAAAACCTACACATTTTCAATGTACATTCAAGAAATGTACATCAAAACATACACATTTTCATTGTACACTCAAGAAATGTACATCAAAACATACACATTTTCAGTGTACATTCAAGAAATGTACATCAAAACATACACATTTTCATTGTATATACCAGAAATGTACATCAAAACATACACATTTTCACTGTATATACAAGAAATGTACATCAAAACATACACATTTTCAGTGTACATTCAAGAAATGTACATCAAAACATATACATTTTCATTGTATATACAAGAAATGTACATCAAAACATACACATTTTCAGTGTACATTCAAGAAATGTACATGAAAACATTAAATTTTCATTGTACATTCAAGAAATGTATATCAAAACATACACATTTTCAGATTACATTCAAGAAATGTGCATCAAAACATACACATTTTCATTGTATATACAAGAAATGTACATCAAAACATACACATTTTCAGTGTACATTCAAGAAATGTATATCAAAACATACACATTTACAGTGTACATTCAAGAAATGTAGATCAAAACATACACATTTTCAGTATACATTCAAGAAATGTATATCAAAACATACACATTTTCATTGTACACTCAAGAAATGTACATCAAAACATACACATTTTCAGTGTACATTCAAGAAATGTATATCAAAACATACACATTTTCATTGTACATTCCAGAAATGTACATCAAAACATACACATTTTCAGTGTACATTCAAGAAATGTACATCAAAGCAAACACATTTTCATTGTTCTCTAAAGAAATGTACATCAAAACATACACATTCTCATTGTACATTCAAGAAATGTACATCAAAACATACACATTTTCATTGTACATTCAAGAAATGTACATCAAAACATACACATTTTCAGTGTACATTCAAAAAATGTATAACAAAAAATACACATTTTCAGTGTACATTCAAGAAATGTACATCAAAACAAACACATTTTCATTGTACACTAAAGAAATGTACATCAAAACAAACACATTTTCATAGTACATTCAAGAAATGTATATCAAAACATACACATTCTCATTGTACATTCAAGAAATGTACATCAAAACATACACATTTTCAGTGTACATTCAAGAAATGTATAACAAAAAATACACATTTTCAGTGTACATTCAAGAAATGTACATCAAAACATACACATTTTTATTGTACACTCAAGAAATGTACTTCAAAACATACACATTTTCAGTGTACATTCAAGAAATGTACATTTAAACATACACATTTTCATTGTACATTCAAGAAATGTACATCAAAACATACACATTTTCATTGTACATTCAAGAAATGTACATCAAAACATACACATTTTCATTGTACATTCAAGGAATGTACATCAAAACATACACATTTTCATTGTACATTCAAGAAATGTACATCAAAACACACACATTTTCAGTGTACATTCAAGAAATGTATATCAAAACATACACATTTTCAGTGTACATTCAAGAAATGTACATCAAAACATACACATTTTCATTGTATATACAAGAAATGTACATCAAAACGTACACATTTTCAGTGTACATTCAAGAAATGTACATTTAAACATACACATTTTCATTGTACATTCAAGAAATGTACATCAAAACATACACATTTTCATTGTACATTCTAGAAATATACATCAAAACATACACATTTTCATTGTATATACAAGAAATGTACATCAAAACATACACATTTTCATTGTACACTCAAGAAATGTACATCAAAACATACACATTTTCAGTGTACATTCAAGAAATGTATATCAAAACATACACATTTTCATTGTATATTCCAGAAATGTACATCAAAACATACACATTTTCAGTGTACATTCAAGAAATGTATATCAAAAAATACACATTTTCAGTGTACATTCAAGAAATGTACATCAAAGCAAACACATTTTCATTGTACACTAAAGAAATGTACATCAAAACATACACATTTTCATTGTACATTCAAGAAATGCACATCAAAACATACACATTTTCATTGTACATTCAAGAAATATACATCAAAACATACACGTTTTCATTGTACATTCAAAGAATGTACATCAAAACATACACATTTTCAATGTACATTCAAGAAATGTACATTAAAACACACACATTTTCAGTGTACACTCAAGAAATGTACATCAAAACATACATATTTTCATTGTACATTCAAGAAATGTATATCAAAACATACACATTTTCATTGTACATTCAAGAAATGTACATCAAAACATACACATTTTCATTGTACATTCAAGAAATGTACATCAAAACATACACATTTTCATTGTTCATTCAAAGAATGTACATCAAAACATACACATTTTCAATGTACATTCAAGAAATGTACATTAAAACACACACATTTTCAGTGTACATTCAAGAAATGTACCTGAAAACATATACATTTTCATTGTACATTCAAGGAATGTATATCAAAACATACACATTTTCAGATTACATTCAAGAAATGTACATCAAAACATACACATTTTCATTGTACATTCAGGAAATGTACATCAAAACATACACATTTTCATTGTACATTGAAGAAATGTACATCAAAACATACACATTTTCATTGTACATTCAAGGAATGTACATCAAAACATACACATTTTCATTGTACATTCAAGAAATGTACATCAAAACACACACATTTTCAGTGTACATTCAAGAAATGTATATCAAAACATACACATTTTCAGAGTACATTCAAAAAATGTACATCAAAACATACAAATTTTCATTGTATATACAAGAAATGTACATCAAAACATACACATTTTCATTGTACATTAAAGAAATGTACATCAAAACCTACACATTTTCAGTGTACATTCAAGAAATGTACATCAAAACATACACATTTTCATTGTACACACAAGAAATGTACATCAAAACATACACATTTTCAGTGTACATTCAAGAAATGTACATCAAAACATACACACTTTCATTGTATATACCAGAAATGTACATCAAAACACACACATTTTCATTGTATATACAAGAAATGTACATCAAAACATACACATTTTCAGTGTACATTCAAGAAATGTACATCAAAACATATACATTTTCATTGTATATACAAGAAATGTACATCAAAACATACACATTTTCAGTGTACATTCAAGAAATGTACATGAAAACATATACATTTTCATTGTACATTCAAGAAATGTATAAAAACATACACATTTTCAGATTACATTCAAGAAATGTGCATCAAAACATACACATTTTCATTGTATATACAAGAAATGTACATCAAAACATACACATTTTCATTGTACATTCAAGAAATGTACATCAAAACATACACATTTTCATTGTACACTCAAGAAATGTACATCAAAACATACACATTTTCAGTGTACATTCAAGAAATGTATATCAAAACATACACATTTTCATTGTACATTCCAGAAATGTACATCAAAACATACACATTCTCATTGTACATTCAAGAAATGTACATCAAAACATACACATTTTCGTTGTACATTCAAGAAGTATACTTCAAAACATACACATTTTCATTGTACATTCAAGAAATGTACATCAAAACATACACATTCTCATTGTACATTCAAGAAATGTACATCAAAACATACACATTTTCATGGTACACTCAAGAAATGTACATCGAAACATACACATTCTCATTGTACATTCAAGAAATGTACATCAAAACATACACATTTTCATTGTACATTCAAGAAATGTACATCAAAACATACACATTTTCATTGTACATTCAAGAAATGTACATCAAAACATACACATTTTCATTGTACATTCAAGGAATATACATCAAAACATACACATTTTCATTGTACATTCAAGAAATGTACATCAAAACACACACATTTTCAGTGTACATTCAAGAAATGTATATCAAAATATACACATTTTTAGTGTACAATCAAGAAATGTACATCAAAACATACAAACTTTCATTGTATATACAAGAAATGTACATCAAAACATACATATTTTCATTGTACATTAAAGAAATGTACATCAAAACCTACACATTTTCAGTGTACATTCAAGAAATGTACATCAAAACATACACATTTTGATTGTACACTCAAGAAATGTACATCAAAACATACACATTTTCATCGTACACTCAAGAAATGTACATCAAAACATACACATTTTCATTGTACATTCAAGAAATGTATATCAAAACATACACATTTTCATTGTACATTCAAGAAATGTACATCAAAACATACACATTTTCATTGTACATTCAAAGAATGTACATCAAAACATACACATTTTCAATGTACATTCAAGAAATGTACATTAAAACACACACATTTTCAGTGTACATTCAAGAAATGTATATCAAAACATACACATTTTCAGTGTACATTCAAGAAATGTACATCAAAACGTACAAATTTTCGTTGTATATACAAGAAATGTACATCAAAACATACACATTTTCATTGTACATTAAAGAAATGTACATCAAAACCTACACATTTTCAGTGTACATTCAAGAAATGTACATCAAAACATACACATTTTCATTGTATATACCAGAAATGTACATCAAAACATACACCTTTTCATTGTATATACAAGAAATGTACATCAAAACATACACATTTTCAGTGTACATTCAAGAAGTGTACATCAAAACATATACATTTTCATTGTATATACAAGAAATGTACATCAAAACATACACATTTTCAGTGTACATTCAAGAAATGTACATGAAAACATATACATTTTCATTGTACATTCAAGAAATGTATATCAAAACATACACATTTTCAGATTACATTCAAGAAGTGTACATCAAAACATACACATTTTCATTGTACATTCAAGAAATGTGCATCAAAACATACACATTTTCATTGTACATTGAAGAAATGTACATCAAAACATACACATTTTCATTGTACATTCAAGGAATGTACATCAAAACATACACATTTTCATTGTACATTCAAGAAATGTACATCAAAACACACACATTTTCAGTGTACATTCAAGAAATGTATATCAAAACATACACATTTTCAGTGTACATTCAAGAAATGTACATCAAAACATACAAATTTTCATTGTATATACAAGAAAGGTACATCAAAACATACACATTTTCATTGTACATTAAAGAAATGTACATCAAAACCTACACATGTTCAATGTACATTCAAGAAATGTACATCAAAACATACACATTTTCATTGTACACTCAAGAAATGTACATCAAAACATACACATTTTCAGTGTACATTCAAGAAATGTACATCAAAACATACACATTTTCATTGTATATACCAGAAATGTACATCAAAACATACACATTTTCATTGTATATACAAGAAATGTACATCAAAACATACACATTTTCAGTGTACATTCAAGAAATGTACATCAAAACATATACATTTTCATTGTATATACAAGAAATGTACATCTAAACATACACATTTTCAGTGTACATTCAAGAAATGTACATGAAAACATTAAATTTTCATTGTACATTCAAGAAATGTATATCAAAACATACACATTTTCATTGTACACTCAAGAAATGTACATCAAAACATACACATTTTCAGTGTACATTCAAGAAATGTATATCAAAACATACACATTTTCATTGTACATTCCAGAAATGTACATCAAAACATACACATTTTCAGTGTACATTCAAGAAATGTACATCAAAGCAAACACATTTTCATTGTACTCTAAAGAAATGTACATCAAAACATACACATTCTCATTGTACATTCAAGAAATGTACATCAAAACATACACATTTTCATTGTACATTCAAGAAATGTACATCAAAACATACACATTTTCAGTGTACATTCAAGAAATGTATAACAAAAAATACACATTTTCAGTGTACATTCAAGAAATGTACATCAAAACAAACACATTTTCATTGTACACTAAAGAAATGTACATCAAAACAAACACATTTTCATTGTACATTCAAGAAATGTATATCAAAACATACACATTTTCATTGTACATTCAAGAAATGTACATCAAAACATACACATTTTCAGTGTACATTCAAGAAACGTATAACAAAAAATACACATTTTCAGTGTACATTCAAGAAATGTACATCAAAACAAACACATTTTCATTGTACACTAAAGAAATGTACATCAAAACAGACACATTTTCATTGTACATTCAAGAAATATACATCAAAACATACACATTTTCATTGTACATTCAAGAAATGTACATCAAAACATACACATTTTCATTGTACACTCAAGAAATGTACATCAAAACATACACATTTTCATTGTACATTCAAGAAATGTACATCAAAACATACACATTTTCATTGTACACTCAAGAAATGTTCATCAAAACATACACATTTTCATTGTACATTCAAGAAATGTACATCAAAACATACACATTTTCAGTGTACACTCAAGAAATGTACTTCAAAACATACACATTTTCAGTGTACATTCAAGAAATGTACATTTAAACATACACATTTTCATTGTACATTCAAGAAATGTACATCAAAACATACACATTTTCATTGTACATTCAAGAAATGTACATCAAAACATACACATTTTCATTGTACATTCAAGGAATGTACATCAAAACATACACATTTTCATTGTACATTCAAGAAATGTACATCAAAACACACACATTTTCAGTGTACATTCAAGAAATTTATATCAAAACATACACATTTTCAGTGTACATTCAAGAAATGTACATCAAAACATACACATTTTCATTGTATATACAAGAAATGTACATCAAAACGTACACATTTTCAGTGTACATTCAAGAAATGTACATTTAAACATACACATTTTCATTGTACATTCAAGAAATGTACATCAAAACATACACATTTTCATTGTGTATTCTAGAAATATACATCAAAACATACACATTTTCATTGTATATACAAGAAATGTACATCAAAACATACACATTTTCATTGTACACTCAAGAAATGTACATCAAAACATACACATTTTCAGTGTACATTCAAGAAATGTATATCAAAACATACACATTTTCATTGTATATTCCAGAAATGTACATCAAAACATACACATTTTCAGTGTACATTCAAGAAATGTATATCAAAAAATACACATTTTCAGTGTACATTCAAGAAAAATACATCAAAGCAAACACATTTTCATTGTACACTAAAGAAATGTACATCAAAACATACACATTTTCATTGTACATTCAAGAAATGCACATCAAAACATACACATTTTCATTGTACATTCAAGAAATATACATCAAAACATACACGTTTTCATTGTACATTCAAAGAATGTACATCAAAACATACACATTTTCAATGTACATTCAAGAAATGTACATTAAAACACACACATTTTCAGTGTACACTCAAGAAATGTACATCAAAACATACATATTTTCATTGTACATTCAAGAAATGTATATCAAAACATACACATTTTCATTGTACATTCAAGAAATGTACATCAAAACATACACATTTTCATTGTACATTCAAGAAATGTACATCAAAACATACACATTTTCATTGTACATTCAAAGAATGTACATCAAAACATACACATTTTCAATGTACATTCAAGAAATGTACATTAAAACACACACATTTTCAGTGTACATTCAAGAAATGTACCTGAAAACATATACATTTTCATTGTACATTCAAGGAATGTATATCAAAACATACACATTTTCAGATTACATTCAAGAAATGTACATCAAAACATACACATTTTCATTGTACATTCAGGAAATGTACATCAAAACATACACATTTTCATTGTACATTGAAGAAATGTACATCAAAACATACACATTTTCATTGTACATTCAAGGAATGTACATCAAAACATACACATTTTCATTGTACATTCAAGAAATGTACATCAAAACACACACATTTTCAGTGTACATTCAAGAAATGTATATCAAAACATACACATTTTCAGAGTACATTCAAGAAATGTACATCAAAACATACAAATTTTCATTGTATATACAAGAAATGTACATCAAAACATACACATTTTCATTGTACATTAAAGAAATGTACATCAAAACCTACACATTTTCAGTGTACATTCAAGAAATGTACATCAAAACATACACATTTTCATTGTACACACAAGAAATGTACATCAAAACATACACATTTTCAGTGTACATTCAAGAAATGTACATCAAAACATACACACTTTCATTGTATATACCAGAAATGTACATCAAAACACACACATTTTCATTGTATATACAAGAAATGTACATCAAAACATACACATTTTCAGTGTACATTCAAGAAATGTACATCAAAACATATACATTTTCATTGTATATACAAGAAATGTACATCAAAACATACACATTTTCAGTGTACATTCAAGAAATGTACATGAAAACATATACATTTTCATTGTACATTCAAGAAATGTATAAAAACATACACATTTTCAGATTACATTCAAGAAATGTGCATCAAAACATACACATTTTCATTGTATATACAAGAAATGTACATCAAAACATACACATTTTCATTGTACATTCAAGAAATGTACATCAAAACATACACATTTTCATTGTACACTCAAGAAATGTACATCAAAACATACACATTTTCAGTGTACATTCAAGAAATGTATATCAAAACATACACATTTTCATTGTACATTCCAGAAATGTACATCAAAACATACACATTCTCATTGTACATTCAAGAAATGTACATCAAAACATACACATTTTCATTGTACATTCAAGAAGTATACTTCAAAACATACACATTTTCATTGTACATTCAAGAAATGTACATCAAAACATACACATTCTCATTGTACATTCAAGAAATGTACATCAAAACATACACATTTTCATGGTACACTCAAGAAATGTACATCGAAACATACACATTCTCATTGTACATTCAAGAAATGTACATCAAAACATACACATTTTCATTGTACATTCAAGAAATGTACATCAAAACATACACATTTTCATTGTACATTCAAGAAATGTACATCAAAACATACACATTTTCATTGTACATTCAAGGAATATACATCAAAACATACACATTTTCATTGTACATTCAAGAAATGTACATCAAAACACACACATTTTCAGTGTACATTCAAGAAATGTATATCAAAATATACACATTTTTAGTGTACAATCAAGAAATGTACATCAAAACATACAAATTTTCATTGTATATACAAGAAATGTACATCAAAACATACATATTTTCATTGTACATTAAAGAAATGTACATCAAAACCTACACATTTTCAGTGTACATTCAAGAAATGTACATCAAAACATACACATTTTGATTGTACACTCAAGAAATGTACATCAAAACATACACATTTTCATTGTACATTCAAGAAATGTACATCAAAACATACACATTTTCATTGTACATTCAAGAAATGTATATCAAAATATACACATTTTCATTGTACATTCAAGAAATGTACATCAAAACATACACATTTTCATTGTACATTCAAAGAATGTACATCAAAACATACACATTTTCAATGTACATTCAAGAAATGTACATTAAAACACACACATTTTCCGTGTACATTCAAGAAATGTATATCAAAACATACACATTTTCAGTGTACATTCAAGAAATGTACATCAAAACGTACAAATTTTCGTTGTATATACAAGAAATGTACATCAAAACATACACATTTTCATTGTACATTAAAGAAATGTACATCAAAACCTACACATTTTCAGTGTACATTCAAGAAATGTACATCAAAACATACACATTTTCATTGTATATACCAGAAATGTACATCAAAACATACACCTTTTCATTGTATATACAAGAAATGTACATCAAAACATACACATTTTCAGTGTACATTCAAGAAGTGTACATCAAAACATATACATTTTCATTGTATATACAAGAAATGTACATCAAAACATACACATTTTCAGTGTACATTCAAGAAATGTACATGAAAACATATACATTTTCATTGTACATTCAAGAAATGTATATCAAAACATACACATTTTCAGATTACATTCAAGAAGTGTACATCAAAACATACACATTTTCATTGTACATTCAAGAAATGTGCATCAAAACATACACATTTTCATTGTACATTGAAGAAATGTACATCAAAACATACACATTTTCATTGTACATTCAAGGAATGTACATCAAAACATACACATTTTCATTGTACATTCAAGAAATGTACATCAAAACACACACATTTTCAGTGTACATTCAAGAAATGTATATCAAAACATACACATTTTCAGTGTACATTCAAGAAATGTACATCAAAACATACAAATTTTCATTGTATATACAAGAAAGGTACATCAAAACATACACATTTTCATTGTACATTAAAGAAATGTACATCAAAACCTACACATGTTCAATGTACATTCAAGAAATGTACATCAAAACATACACATTTTCATTGTACACTCAAGAAATGTACATCAAAACATACACATTTTCAGTGTACATTCAAGAAATGTACATCAAAACATACACATTTTCATTGTATATACCAGAAATGTACATCAAAACATACACATTTTCATTGTATATACAAGAAATGTACATCAAAACATACACATTTTCAGTGTACATTCAAGAAATGTACATCAAAACATATACATTTTCATTGTATATACAAGAAATGTACATCTAAACATACACATTTTCAGTGTACATTCAAGAAATGTACATGAAAACATTAAATTTCATTGTACATTCAAGAAATGTATATCAAAACATACACATTTTCATTGTACACTCAAGAAATGTACATCAAAACATACACATTTTCAGTGTACATTCAAGAAATGTATATCAAAACATACACATTTTCATTGTACATTCCAGAAATGTACATCAAAACATACACATTTTCAGTGTACATTCAAGAAATGTACATCAAAGCAAACACATTTTCATTGTACTCTAAAGAAATGTACATCAAAACATACACATTCTCATTGTACATTCAAGAAATGTACATCAAAACATACACATTTTCATTGTACATTCAAGAAATGTACATCAAAACATACACATTTTCAGTGTACATTCAAGAAATGTATAACAAAAAATACACATTTTCAGTGTACATTCAAGAAATGTACATCAAAACAAACACATTTTCATTGTACACTAAAGAAATGTACATCAAAACAAACACATTTTCATTGTACATTCAAGAAATGTATATCAAAACATACACATTTTCATTGTACATTCAAGAAATGTACATCAAAACATACACATTTTCAGTGTACATTCAAGAAACGTATAACAAAAAATACACATTTTCAGTGTACATTCAAGAAATGTACATCAAAACAAACACATTTTCATTGTACACTAAAGAAATGTACATCAAAACAACACATTTTCATTGTACATTCAAGAAATATACATCAAAACATACACATTTTCATTGTACATTCAAGAAATGTACATCAAAACATACACATTTTCATTGTACACTCAAGAAATGTACATCAAAACATACACATTTTCATTGTGCATTCAAGAAATGTACATCAAAACATACACATTTTCATTGTACACTCAGGAAATGTTCATCAAAACATACACATTTTCATTGTACATTCAAGAAATGTACATCAAAACATACACATTTTAATTGTACACTCAAGAAATGTACTTCAAAACCTACACATTTTCAGTGTACATTCAAGAAATGTATATCAAAACATACACATTTTCATTGTACATTCAAGAATTGTACATCAAAACATACACATTTTCATTGTACATTCAAGAAATATACATCAAAACATACACATTTTCATTGTACATTCAAGAAATGTACATCAAAACATACACATTTTTATTGTACACTCAAGAAATGTACTTCAAAACATACACATTTTCAGTGTACATTCAAGAAATGTACATTTAAACATACACATTTTCATTGTACATTGAAGAAATGTACATCAAAACATACACATTTTCATTGTACATTCAAGAAATGTACATCAAAACATACACATTTTCATTGTACATTCAAGGAATGTACATCAAAACATACACATTTTCATTGTACATTCAAGAAATGTACATCAAAACACACACATTTTCAGTGTACATTCAAGAAATGTATATCAAAACATACACATTTTCAGTGTACATTCAAGAAATGTACATCAAAACATACACATTTTCATTGTATATACAAGAAATGTACATCAAAACATACACATTTTCAATGTACATTCAAGAAATGTACATTTAAACATACACATTTTCATTGTACATTCAAGAAATGTACATCAAAACATACACATTTTCATTGTACATTCTAGAAATATACATCAAAACATACACATTTTCATTGTATATACAAGAAATGTACATCAAAACATACACATTTTCATTGTACACTCAAGAAATGTACATCAAAACATACACATTTTCAGTGTACATTCAAGAAATGTATATCAAAACATACACATTTTCATTGTATATTCCAGAAATGTACATCAAAACATACACATTTTCAGTGTACATTCAAGAAATGTATATCAAAAAATACACATTTTCAGTGTACATTCAAGAAATGTACATCAAAGCAAACACATTTTCATTGTACACTAAAGAAATGTACATCAAAACATACACATTTTCATTGAACATTCAAGAAATGCACATCAAAACATACACATTTTCATTGTACATTCAAGAAATATACATCAAAACATACACGTTTTCATTGTACATTCAAAGAATGTACATCAAAACATACACATTTTCAATGTACATTCAAGAAATGTACATTAAAACACACACATTTTCAGTGTACACTCAAGAAATGTACATCAAAACATACATATTTTCATTGTACATTCAAGAAATGTATATCAAAACATACACATTTTCATTGTACATTCAAGAAATGTACATCAAAACATACACATTTTCATTGTACATTCAAGAAATGTACATCAAAACATACACATTTTCATTGTACATTCAAAGAATGTACATCAAAACATACACATTTTCAATGTACATTCAAGAAATGTACATTAAAACACACACATTTTCAGTGTACATTCAAGAAATGTACCTGAAAACATATACATTTTCATTGTACATTCAAGGAATGTATATCAAAACATACACATTTTCAGATTACATTCAAGAAATGTACATCAAAACATACACATTTTCATTGTAAATTCAGGAAATGTACATCAAAACATACACATTTTCATTGTACATTGAAGAAATGTACATCAAAACATACACATTTTCATTGTACATTCAAGGAATGTACATCAAAACATACACATTTTCATTGTACATTCAAGAAATGTACATCAAAACACACACATTTTCAGTGTACATTCAAGAAATGTATATCAAAACATTCACATTTTCAGAGTACATTCAAGAAATGTACATCAAAACATACAAATTTTCATTGTATATACAAGAAATGTACATCAAAACATACACATTTTCATTGTACATTAAAGAAATGTACATAAAAACCTACACATTTTCAGTGTACATTCAAGAAATGTAACTCAAAACATACACATTTTCATTGTACACTCAAGAAATATACATCAAAACATACACATTTTCAGTGTACATTCAAGAAATGTACATCAAAACATACACATTTTCATTGTATATACCAGAAATGTACATCAAAACATACACATTTTCATTGTATATACAAGAAATGTACATCAAAACATACACATCTTCAAGGTACATTCAAGAAATGTACATCAAAACATATACATTTTCATTGTACATTCAAGAAATGTATATCAAAACATACACATTTTCAGATTACATTCAAGAAGTGTACATCAAAACATACACATTTTCATTGTACATTCAAGAAATGTGCATCAAAACATACACATTTCCATTGTACATTGAAGAAATGTACATCAAAACATACACATTTTCATTGTACATTCAAGGAATGTACATCAAAACATACACATTTTCATTGTACATTCAAGAAATGTACATCAAAACACACACATTTTCAGTGTACATTCAAGAAATGTATATCAAAACATACACATTTTCAGTGTACATTCAAGAAATGTACATCAAAACATACAAATTTTCATTGTATATACAAGAAAGGTACATCAAAACATACACATTTTCATTGTACATTAAAGAAATGTACATCAAAACCTACACATGTTCAATGTACATTCAAGAAATGTACATCAAAACATACACATTTTCATTGTACACTCAAGAAATGTACATCAAAACATACACATTTTCAGCGTACATTCAAGAAATGTACATCAAAACATACACATTTTCATTGTATATACCAGAAATGTACATCAAAACATACACATTTTCATTGTATATACAAGAAATGTACATCAAAACATACACATTTTCAGTGTACATTCAAGAAATGTACATCAAAACATATACATTTTCATTGTATATACAAGAAATGTACATCTAAACATACACATTTTCAGTGTACATTCAAGAAATGTACATGAAAACATTAAATTTTCATTGTACATTCAAGAAATGTATATCAAAACATACACATTTTCATTGTACACTCAAGAAATGTACATCAAAACATACACATTTTCAGTGTACATTCAAGAAATGTATATCAAAACATACACATTTTCATTGTACATTCCAGAAATGTACATCAAAACATACACATTTTCAGTGTACATTCAAGAAATGTACATCAAAGCAAACACATTTTCATTGTACTCTAAAGAAATGTACATCAAAACATACACATTCTCATTGTACATTCAAGAAATGTACATCAAAACATACACATTTTCATTGTACATTCAAGAAATGTACATCAAAAGATACACATTTTCAGTGTACATTCAAGAAATGTATAACAAAAAATACACATTTTCAGTGTACATTCAAGAAATGTACATCAAAACAAACACATTTTCATTGTACACTAAACAAATGTACATCAAAACAAACACATTTTCATTGTACATTCAAGAAATGTATATCAAAACATACACATTTTCATTGTACATTCAAGAAATGTACATCAAAACATACACATTTTCAGTGTACATTCAAGAAACGTATAACAAAAAATACACATTTTCAGTGTACATTCAAGAAATGTACATCAAAACAAACACATTTTCATTGTACACTAAAGAAATGTACATCAAAACAAACACATTTTCATTGTACATTCAAGAAATATACATCAAAACATACACATTTTCATTGTACATTCAAGAAATGTACATCAAAACATACACATTTTCATTGTACACTCAAGAAATGTACATCAAAACATACACATTTTCATTGTACATTCAAGAAATGTACATCAAAACATACACATTTTCATTGTACACTCAAGAAATGTTCATCAAAACATACACATTTTCATTGTACATTCAAGAAATGTACATCAAAACATACACATTTTAATTGTACACTCAAGAAATGTACTTCAAAACCTACACATTTTCAGTGTACATTCAAGAAATGTATATCAAAACATACACATTTTCAATGTACATTCAAGAAATGTACATCAAAACATACACATTTTCATTGTACATTCAAGAAATATACATCAAAACATACACATTTTCATTGTACATTCAAGAAATGTACATCAAAACATACACATTTTTATTGTACACTCAAGAAATGTACTTCAAAACATACACATTTTCAGTGTACATTCAAGAAATGTACATTTAAACATACACATTTTCATTGTACATTGAAGAAATGTACATCAAAACATACACATTTTCATTGTACATTCAAGAAATGTACATCAAAACATACACATTTTCATTGTACATTCAAGGAATGTACATCAAAACATACACATTTTCATTGTACATTCAAGAAATGTACATCAAAACACACACATTTTCAGTGTACATTCAAGAAATGTATATCAAAACATACACATTTTCAGTGTACATTCAAGAAATGTACATCAAAACATACACATTTTCATTGTATATACAAGAAATGTACATCAAAACATACACATTTTCAATGTACATTCAAGAAATGTACATTTAAACATACACATTTTCATTGTACATTCAAGAAATGTACATCAAAACATACACATTTTCATTGTACATTCTAGAAATATACATCAAAACATACACATTTTTATTGTATATACAAGAAATGTACATCAAAACATACACATTTTCATTGTACACTCAAGAAATGTACATCAAAACATACACATTTTCAGTGTACATTCAAGAAATGTATATCAAAACATACACATTTTCATTGTACATTCAAGAAATGTACATCAAAACATACACATTTTCATTGTACATTCTAGAAATATACATCAAAACATACACATTTTTATTGTATATACAAGAAATGTACATCAAAACATACACATTTTCATTGTACACTCAAGAAATGTACATCAAAACATACACATTTTCAGTGTACATTCAAGAAATGTATATCAAAACATACACATTTTCATTGTATATTCCAGAAATGTACATCAAAACATACACATTCTCAGTGTACATTCAAGAAATGTATATCAAAAAATACACATTTTCAGTGTACATTCAAGAAATGTACATCAAAGCAAACACATTTTCATTGTACACTAAAGAAATGTACATCAAAACATACACATTTTCATTGTACATTCAAGAAATGCACATCAAAACATACACATTTTCATTGTACATTCAAGAAATATACATCAAAACATACACGTTTTCATTGTACATTCAAAGAATGTACATCAAAACATACACATTTTCAATGTACATTCAAGAAATGTACATTAAAACACACACATTTTCAGTGTACACTCAAGAAATGTACATCAAAACATACATATTTTCATTGTACATTCAAGAAATGTATATCAAAACATACACATTTTCATTGTACATTCAAGAAATGTACATCAAAACATACACATTTTCATTGTACATTCAAGAAATGTACATCAAAACATACACATTTTCATTGTACATTCAAAGAATGTACATCAAAACATACACATTTTCAATGCACATTCAAGAAATGTACATTAAAACACACACATTTTCAGTGTACATTCAAGAAATGTACCTGAAAACATATACATTTTCATTGTACATTCAAGGAATGTATATCAAAACATACGCATTTTCAGATTACATTCAAGAAATGTACATCAAAACATACACATTTTCATTGTACATTCAGGAAATGTACATCAAAACATACACATTTTCATTGTACATTGAAGAAATATACATCAAAACATACACATTTTCATTGTACATTCAAGGAATGTACATCAAAACATACACATTTTCATTGTACATTCAAGAAATGTACATCAAAACACACACATTTTCATTGTACATTCAAGAAATGTATATCAAAACATTCACATTTTCAGAGTACATTCAAGAAATGTACATCAAAACATACAAATTTTCATTGTATATACAAGAAATGTACATCAAAACATACACATTTTCATTGTACATTAAAGAAATGTACATCAAAACCTACACATTTTCAGTGTACATTCAAGAAATGTACATCAAAACATACACATTTTCATTGTACACTCAAGAAATATACATCAAAACATACACATTTTCAGTGTACATTCAAGAAATGTACATCAAAACATACACATTTTCATTGTATATACCAGAAATGTACATCAAAACATACACATTTTCATTGTATATACAAGAAATGTACATCAAAACATACACATCTTCAGTGTACATTCAAGAAATGTACATCAAAACATATACATTTTCATTGTATATACAAGAAATGTACATCAAAACATACACATTTTCAGTGTACATTCAAGAAATGTACATGAAAACATATACATTTTCATTGTACATTCAAGAAATGTATAAAAACATACACATTTTCAGATTACATTCAAGAAATGTGCATCAAAACATACACATTTTCATTGTATAAACAAGAAATGTACATCAAAACATACACATTTTCAGTGTACATTCAAGAAATGTATATCAAAACATACACATTTACAGTGTACATTCAAGAAATGTACATCAAAACATACACATTTTCAGTATACATTCAAGAAATGTACATGAAAACATATACATCTTCATTGTACATTCAAGAAATGTATATCAAAACATACACATTTTCAGTGTTCATTCAAGAAATGTACATCAAAACATACACATTTTCATTGTATATACAAGAAATGTACATCAAAACATACACATCTTCATTGTACACTAAAGAAATGTAGATCAAAACATACACATTTTCATTGTACATTCAAGAAATGTACATCAAAACATACACATTTTCATTGTACACTCAAGAAATGTACATCAAAACATACACATTTTCATTGTACACTCAAGAAATGTACATCAAAACATACACTTTTTCATTGTACATTCAAGAAATGTATATCAAAACATACACATTTTCATTGTACATTCAAGAAATGTACATCAAAACATACACATTTTCAGTGTACATTCAAGAAATGTATAACAAAAAATACACATTTTCAGTGTACATTCAAGAAATGTACATCAAAATAAACACATTTTCATTGTGCACTAAAGAATTGTACATCAAAACATACACATTTTCATTGTACATTCAAGAAATATACATCAAAACATACACACTTTCATTGTACATTCAAGAAATGTACATCAAAACATACACATTTTCATTGTACACTCAAGAAATGTACATCAAAACATACACATTTTCATTGAACATTCAAGAAATGTACATCAAAACATACACATTTTCATTGTACACTCAAGAAATGTTCATCAAAACATACACATTTTCATTGTACATTCAGGAAATGTACATCAAAACATACACATTTTCATTGTACACTCAAGAAATGTACTTCAAAACATACACATTTTCAGTGTACATTCAAGAAATGTATATCAAAACATACACATTTTCATTGTACATTCAAGAAATGTACATCAAAACATACACATTTTCATTGTACATTCAAGAAATATACATCAAAACATACACGTTTTCATTGCACATTCAAGAAATGTACATCAAAACATTCACATTTTCATTGTACACTCAAGAAATGTACATCAACACATACACATTTTCATTGTACATTCAAAGAATGTACATCAAAACATACACATTTTCAATGTACATTCAAGAAATGTACATTAAAACACACACATTTTCAGTGTACATTCAAGAAATGTACATCAAAGCAAACACATTTTCATTGTACTCTAAATAAATGTACATCAAAACATACACATTCTCATTGTACATTCCAGAAATGTACATCAAAACATACACATTTTCATTGTACATTCAAGAAATATACATCAAAACATACACATTTTCATTGTACATTCAAGATATGTACATCAAAACATACACATTCTCATTGTACATTCAAGAGATGTACATCAAAGCATACACATTTTCATGGTATACTCAAGAAATGTACATCGAAACATACACATTTTCATTGTACACTCAAGTACATCAAAACATACACATTTTCATTGTACATTCAAGAAATGTATATCAAAACATACACATTTTCATTGTACATTCAAGAAATGTACATCAAAACACACACATTTTCAGTGTACATTCAAGAAATGTATATCAAAACATACACATTTTCAGTGTACATTCAAGAAATGTACATCAAAAAATACAAATTTTCATTGTATATACAAGAAATATACATCAAAACATACACATTTTCATTGTACATTAAAGAAATGTACATCAAAACCTACACATTTTCAGTGTACATTCAAGAAATGTACATCAAAACATACACATTTTGATTGTACACTCAAGAAATGTACATCAAAACATACACATTTTCATTGTACACTCAAGAAATGTACATCAAAACATACACATTTTCAGTGTACATTCAAGAAATGTACATTTAAACATACACATTTACATTGTACATTCAAGAAATATACATCAAAACATACACATTTTCATTGTACATTCAAGATATGTACATCAAAACATACACATTCTCATTGTACATTCAAGAGATGTACATCAAAACATACACATTTTCATGGTATACTCAAGAAATGTACATCGAAACATACACATTTTCATTGTACACTCAAGTACATCAAAACATACACATTTTCATTGTACATTCAAGAAATGTATATCAAAACATACACATTTTCATTGTACATTCAAGAAATGTACATCAAAACACACACATTTTCAGTGTACATTCAAGAAATGTATATCAAAACATACACATTTTCAGTGTACATTCAAGAAATGTACATCAAAAAATACAAATTTTCATTGTATATACAAGAAATATACATCAAAACATACACATTTTCATTGTACATTAAAGAAATGTACATCAAAACCTACACATTTTCAGTGTACATTCAAGAAATGTACATCAAAACATACACATTTTGATTGTACACTCAAGAAATGTACATCAAAACATACACATTTTCATTGTACACTCAAGAAATGTACATCAAAACATACACATTTTCAGTGTACATTCAAGAAATGTACATTTAAACATACACATTTACATTGTACATTCAAGAAATGTACATCAAAACATACACATTTTCATTGCACACTCAAGAAATGTTCATCAAAACATACACATTTTCATTGTACATTCAGGAAATGTACATCAAAACATACACATTTTCATTGTACACTCAAGAAATGTACTTCAAAACATACACATTTTCAGTGTACATTCAAGAAATGTATATCAAAACATACACATTTTCATTGTACATTCAAGAAATGTACATCAAAACACACACATTTTCAGTGTACATTCAAGAAATGTATATCAAAACATACACATTTTCAGTGTACATTCAAGAAATGTACATCAAAACATACACATTTTCATTGTATATACAAGAAATCTACATCAAAACATACACATTTTCAATGTACATTCAAGAAATGTACATTTAAACATACACATTTTCATTGTACATTCAAGAAATGTACATCAAAACATACACATTTTCATTGTACATTCTAGAAATATACATCAAAACATACACATTTTCATTGTATATACAAGAAATGTACATCAAAACATACACATTTTCATTGTACACTCAAGAAATGTACATCAAAACATACACATTTTCAGTGTACATTCAAGAAATGTATATCAAAACATACACATTTTCATTGTATATTCCAGAAATGTACATCAAAACATACACATTTTCAGTGTACATTCAAGAAATGTATATCAAAAAATACACATTTTCAGTGTACATTCAAGAAATGTACATCAAAGCAAACACATTTTCATTGTACACTAAAGAAATGTACATCAAAACATACACATTTTCATTGTACATTCAAGAAATGCACATCAAAACATACACATTTTCATTGTACATTCAAGAAATATACATCAAAACATACACGTTTTCATTGTACATTCAAAGAATGTGCATCAAAACATACACATTTTCAATGCACATTCAAGAAATGTACATTAAAACACACACATTTTCAGTGTACACTCAAGAAATGTACATCAAAACATACATATTTTCATTGTACATTCAAGAAATGTATATCAAAACATACACATTTTCATTGTACATTCAAGAAATGTACATCAAAACATACACATTTTCATTGTACATTCAAGAAATGTACATCAAAACATACACATTTTCATTGTACATTCAAAGAATGTACATCAAAACATACACATTTTCAATGTACATTCAAGAAATGTACATTAAAACACACACATTTTCAGTGTACATTCAAGAAATGTACCTGAAAACATATACATTTTCATTGTACATTCAAGGAATGTATATCAAAACATACACATTTTCAGATTACATTCAAGAAATGTACATCAAAACATACACATTTTCATTGTACATTCAGGAAATGTACATCAAAACATACACATTTTCATTGTACATTGAAGAAATGTACATCAAAACATACACATTTTCATTGTACATTCAAGGAATGTACATCAAAACATACACATTTTCATTGTACATTCAAGAAATGTACATCAAAACACACACATTTTCAGTGTACATTCAAGAAATGTATATCAAAACATACACATTTTCAGAGTACATTCAAGAAATGTACATCAAAACATACAAATTTTCATTGTATATACAAGAAATGTACATCAAAACATACACATTTTCATTGTACATTAAAGAAATGTACATCAAAACCTACACATTTTCAGTGTACATTCAAGAAATGTACATCAAAACATACACATTTTCATTGTACACTCAAGAAATATACATCAAAACATACACATTTTCAGTGTACATTCAAGAAATGTACATCAAAACATACACATTTTCATTGTATATACCAGAAATGTACATCAAAACATACACATTTTCATTGTATATACAAGAAATGTACATCAAAACATACACATCTTCAGTGTACATTCAAGAAATGTACATCAAAACATATACATTTTCATTGTATATACAAGAAGTGTACATCAAAACATACACATTTTCAGTGTACATTCAAGAAATGTACATGAAAACATATACATTTTCATTGTACATTCAAGAAATGTATAAAAACATACACATTTTCAGATTACATTCAAGAAATGTGCATCAAAACATACACATTTTCATTGTATAAACAAGAAATGTACATCAAAACATACACATTTTCAGTGTACATTCAAGAAATGTATATCAAAACATACACATTTACAGTGTACATTCAAGAAATGTACATCAAAACATACACATTTTCAGTATACATTCAAGAAATGTACAAGAAAACATATACATCTTCATTGTACATTCAAGAAATGTATATCAAAACATACACATTTTCAGTGTTCATTCAAGAAATGTACATCAAAACATACACATTTTCATTGTATATACAACAAATGTACATCAAAACATACACATCTTCATTGTACACTAAAGAAATGTAGATCAAAACATACACATTTTCATTGTACATTCAAGAAATGTACATCAAAACATACACATTTTCATTGTACACTCAAGAAATGTACATCAAAACATACACATTTTCATTGTACACTCAGGAAATGTACATCAAAACATACACTTTTTCATTGTACATTCAAGAAATGTATATCAAAACATACACATTTTCATTGTACATTCAAGAAATGTACATCAAAACATACACATTTTCAGTGTACATTCAAGAAATGTATAACAAAAAATACACATTTTCACTGTACATTCAAGAAATGTACATCAAAATAAACACATTTTCATTGTGCACTAAAGAATTGTACATCAAAACATACACATTTTCATTGTACATTCAAGAAATATACATCAAAACATACACACTTTCATTGTACATTCAAGAAATGTACATCAAAACATACACATTTTCATTGTACACTCAAGAAATGTACATCAAAACATACACATTTTCATTGTACATTCAAGAAATGTACATCAAAACATACACATTTTCATTGTACACTCAAGAAATGTTCATCAAAACATACACATTTTCATTGTACATTCAGGAAATGTACATCAAAACATACACATTTTCATTGTACACTCAAGAAATGTACTTCAAAACATACACATTTTCAGTGTACATTCAAGAAATGTATATCAAAACATACACATTTTCATTGTACATTCAAGAAATGTACATCAAAACATACACATTTTCATTGTACATTCAAGAAATATACATCAAAACATACACGTTTTCATTGCACATTCAAGAAATGTACATCAAAACATTCACATTTTCATTGTACACTCAAGAAATGTACATCAACACATACACATTTTCATTGTACATTCAAAGAATGTACATCAAAACATACACATTTTCAATGTACATTCAAGAAATATACATTAAAACACACACATTTTCAGTGTACATTCAAGAAATGTACATCAAAGCAAACACATTTTCATTGTACTCTAAATAAATGTACATCAAAACATACACATTCTCATTGTACATTCCAGAAATGTACATCAAAACATACACATTTTCATTGTACATTCAAGAAATATACATCAAAACATACACATTTTCATTGTACATTCAAGATATGTACATCAAAACATACACATTCTCATTGTACATTCAAGAGATGTACATCAAAACATACACATTTTCATGGTATACTCAAGAAATGTACATCGAAACATACACATTCTCATTGTACACTCAAGTACATCAAAACATACACATTTTCATTGTACATTCAAGAAATGTATATCAAAACATACACATTTTCATTGTACATTCAAGAAATGTACATCAAAACACACACATTTTCAGTGTACATTCAAGAAATGTATATCAAAACATACACATTTTCAGTGTACATTCAAGAAATGTACATCAAAAAATACAAATTTTCATTGTATATACAAGAAATGTACATCAAAACATACACATTTTCATTGTACATTAAAGAAATGTACATCAAAACCTACACATTTTCGGTGTACATTCAAGAAATGTACATCAAAACATACACATTTTGATTGTACACTCAAGAAATGTACATCAAAACATACACATTTTCATTGTACACTAAAGAAATGTACATCAAAACATACACATTTTCATTGTACATTCAAGAAATGTACATCAAAACATACACATTTTCATTGTACATTCAAGAAATATACATCAAAACATACACGTTTTCATTGCACATTCAAGAAATGTACATCAAAACATTCACATTTTCATTGTACACTCAAGAAATGTACATCAACACATACACATTTTCATTGTACATTCAAAGAATGTACATCAAAACATACACATTTTCAATGTACATTCAAGAAATGTACATTAAAACACACACATTTTCAGTGTACATTCAAGAAATGTACATCAAAGCAAACACATTTTCATTGTACTCTAAATAAATGTACATCAAAACATACACATTCTCATTGTACATTCCAGAAATGTACATCAAAACATACACATTTTCATTGTACATTCAAGAAATATACATCAAAACATACACATTTTCATTGTACATTCAAGATATGTACATCAAAACATACACATTCTCATTGTACATTCAAGAGATGTACATCAAAACATACACATTTTCATGGTATACTCAAGAAATGTACATCGAAACATACACATTTTCATTGTACACTCAAGTACATCAAAACATACACATTTTCATTGTACATTCAAGAAATGTATATCAAAACATACACATTTACATTGTACATTCAAGAAATGTACATCAAAACACACACATTTTCAGTGTACATTCAAGAAATGTATATCAAAACATACACATTTTCAGTGTACATTCAAGAAATGTACATCAAAAAATACAAATTTTCATTGTATATACAAGAAATGTACATCAAAACATACACATTTTCATTGTACATTAAAGAAATGTACATCAAAACCTACACATTTACAGTGTACATTCAAGAAATGTACATCAAAACATACACATTTTGATTGTACACTCAAGAAATGTACATCAAAACATACACATTTTCATTGTACACTCAAGAAATGTACATCAAAACATACACATTTTCAGTGTACATTCAAGAAATGTACATTTAAACATACACATTTACATTGTACATTCAAGAAATGTACATCAAAACATACACATTTTCATTGTACACTCAAGAAATGTTCATCAAAACATACACATTTTCATTGTACATTCAGGAAATGTACATCAAAACATACACATTTTCATTGTACACTCAAGAAATGTACATCAAAACATACACATTTTCATTGTACATTCAAGAAATGTACATCAAAACATACACATTTTCATTGTACACTCAAGAAATGTTCATCAAAACATACACATTTTCATTGTACATTCAAGAAATGTACATCAAAACATACACATTTTCAGTGTACACTCAAGAAATGTACTTCAAAACATACACATTTTCAGTGTACATTCAAGAAATGTACATTTAAACATACACATTTTCATTGTACATTCAAGAAATGTACATCAAAACATACACATTTTCATTGTACATTCAAGAAATGTACATCAAAACATACACATTTTCATTGTACATTCAAGGAATGTACATCAAAACATACACATTTTCATTGTACATTCAAGAAATGTACATCAAAACACACACATTTTCAGTGTACATTCAAGAAATTTATATCAAAACATACACATTTTCAGTGTACATTCAAGAAATGTACATCAAAACATACACATTTTCATTGTATATACAAGAAATGTACATCAAAACGTACACATTTTCAGTGTACATTCAAGAAATGTACATTTAAACATACACATTTTCATTGTACATTCAAGAAATGTACATCAAAACATACACATTTTCATTGTACATTCTAGAAATATACATCAAAACATACACATTTTCATTGTATATACAAGAAATGTACATCAAAACATACACATTTTCATTGTACACTCAAGAAATGTACATCAAAACATACACATTTTCAGTGTACATTCAAGAAATGTATATCAAAACATACACATTTTCATTGTATATTCCAGAAATGTACATCAAAACATACACATTTTCAGTGTACATTCAAGAAATGTATATCAAAACATACACATTTTCAGTGTTCATTCAAGAAATGTACATCAAAACATACACATTTTCATTGTATATACAACAAATGTACATCAAAACATACACATCTTCATTGTACACTAAAGAAATGTAGATCAAAACATACACATTTTCATTGTACATTCAAGAAATGTACATCAAAACATACACATTTTCATTGTACACTCAAGAAATGTACATCAAAACATACACATTTTCATTGTACACTCAGGAAATGTACATCAAAACATACACTTTTTCATTGTACATTCAAGAAATGTATATCAAAACATACACATTTTCATTGTACATTCAAGAAATGTACATCAAAACATACACATTTTCAGTGTACATTCAAGAAATGTATAACAAAAAATACACATTTTCACTGTACATTCAAGAAATGTACATCAAAATAAACACATTTTCATTGTGCACTAAAGAATTGTACATCAAAACATACACATTTTCATTGTACATTCAAGAAATATACATCAAAACATACACACTTTCATTGTACATTCAAGAAATGTACATCAAAACATACACATTTTCATTGTACACTCAAGAAATGTACATCAAAACATACACATTTTCATTGTACATTCAAGAAATGTACATCAAAACATACACATTTTCATTGTACACTCAAGAAATGTTCATCAAAACATACACATTTTCATTGTACATTCAGGAAATGTACATCAAAACATACACATTTTCATTGTACACTCAAGAAATGTACTTCAAAACATACACATTTTCAGTGTACATTCAAGAAATGTATATCAAAACATACACATTTTCATTGTACATTCAAGAAATGTACATCAAAACATACACATTTTCATTGTACATTCAAGAAATATACATCAAAACATACACGTTTTCATTGCACATTCAAGAAATGTACATCAAAACATTCACATTTTCATTGTACACTCAAGAAATGTACATCAACACATACACATTTTCATTGTACATTCAAAGAATGTACATCAAAACATACACATTTTCAATGTACATTCAAGAAATATACATTAAAACACACACATTTTCAGTGTACATTCAAGAAATGTACATCAAAGCAAACACATTTTCATTGTACTCTAAATAAATGTACATCAAAACATACACATTCTCATTGTACATTCCAGAAATGTACATCAAAACATACACATTTTCATTGTACATTCAAGAAATATACATCAAAACATACACATTTTCATTGTACATTCAAGATATGTACATCAAAACATACACATTCTCATTGTACATTCAAGAGATGTACATCAAAACATACACATTTTCATGGTATACTCAAGAAATGTACATCGAAACATACACATTTTCATTGTACACTCAAGTACATCAAAACATACACATTTTCATTGTACATTCAAGAAATGTATATCAAAACATACACATTTTCATTGTACATTCAAGAAATGTACATCAAAACACACACATTTTCAGTGTACATTCAAGAAATGTATATCAAAACATACACATTTTCAGTGTACATTCAAGAAATGTACATCAAAAAATACAAATTTTCATTGTATATACAAGAAATGTACATCAAAACATACACATTTTCATTGTACATTAAAGAAATGTACATCAAAACCTACACATTTTCAGTGTACATTCAAGAAATGTACATCAAAACATACACATTTTGATTGTACACTCAAGAAATGTACATCAAAACATACACATTTTCATTGTACACTAAAGAAATGTACATCAAAACATACACATTTTCATTGTACATTCAAGAAATGTACATCAAAACATACACATTTTCATTGTACATTCAAGAAATATACATCAAAACATACACGTTTTCATTGCACATTCAAGAAATGTACATCAAAACATTCACATTTTCATTGTACACTCAAGAAATGTACATCAACACATACACATTTTCATTGTACATTCAAAGAATGTACATCAAAACATACACATTTTCAATGTACATTCAAGAAATGTACATTAAAACACACACATTTTCAGTGTACATTCAAGAAATGTACATCAAAGCAAACACATTTTCATTGTACTCTAAATAAATGTACATCAAAACATACACATTCTCATTGTACATTCCAGAAATGTACATCAAAACATACACATTTTCATTGTACATTCAAGAAATATACATCAAAACATACACATTTTCATTGTACATTCAAGATATGTACATCAAAACATACACATTCTCATTGTACATTCAAGAGATGTACATCAAAACATACACATTTTCATGGTATACTCAAGAAATGTACATCGAAACATACACATTTTCATTGTACACTCAAGTACATCAAAACATACACATTTTCATTGTACATTCAAGAAATGTATATCAAAACATACACATTTACATTGTACAGTCAAGAAATGTACATCAAAACACACACATTTTCAGTGTACATTCAAGAAATGTATATCAAAACATACACATTTTCAGTGTACATTCAAGAAATGTACATCAAAAAATACAAATTTTCATTGTATATACAAGAAATGTACATCAAAACATACACATTTTCATTGTACATTAAAGAAATGTACATCAAAACCTACACATTTACAGTGTACATTCAAGAAATGTACATCAAAACATACACATTTTGATTGTACACTCAAGAAATGTACATCAAAACATACACATTTTCATTGTACACTCAAGAAATGTACATCAAAACATACACATTTTCAGTGTACATTCAAGAAATGTACATTTAAACATACACATTTACATTGTACATTCAAGAAATGTACATCAAAACATACACATTTTCATTGTACACTCAAGAAATGTTCATCAAAACATACACATTTTCATTGTACATTCAAGAAATGTACATCAAAACATACACATTTTCAGTGTACACTCAAGAAATGTACTTCAAAACATACACATTTTCAGTGTACATTCAAGAAATGTACATTTAAACATACACATTTTCATTGTACATTCAAGAAATGTACATCAAAACATACACATTTTCATTGTACATTCAAGAAATGTACATCAAAACATACACATTTTCATTGTACATTCAAGGAATGTACATCAAAACATACACATTTTCATTGTACATTCAAGAAATGTACATCAAAACACACACATTTTCAGTGTACATTCAAGAAATTTATATCAAAACATACACATTTTCAGTGTACATTCAAGAAATGTACATCAAAACATACACATTTTCATTGTATATACAAGAAATGTACATCAAAACGTACACATTTTCAGTGTACATTCAAGAAATGTACATTTAAACATACACATTTTCATTGTACATTCAAGAAATGTACATCAAAACATACACATTTTCATTGTACATTCTAGAAATATACATCAAAACATACACATTTTCATTGTATATACAAGAAATGTACATCAAAACATACACATTTTCATTGTACACTCAAGAAATGTACATCAAAACATACACATTTTCAGTGTACATTCAAGAAATGTATATCAAAACATACACATTTTCATTGTATATTCCAGAAATGTACATCAAAACATACACATTTTCAGTGTACATTCAAGAAATGTATATCAAAAAATACACATTTTCAGTGTACATTCAAGAAAAATACATCAAAGCAAACACATTTTCATTGTACACTAAAGAAATGTACATCAAAACATACACATTTTCATTGTACATTCAAGAAATGCACATCAAAACATACACATTTTCATTGTACATTCAAGAAATATACATCAAAACATACACGTTTTCATTGTACATTCAAAGAATGTACATCAAAACATACACATTTTCAATGTACATTCAAGAAATGTACATTAAAACACACACATTTTCAGTGTACACTCAAGAAATGTACATCAAAACATACATATTTTCATTGTACATTCAAGAAATGTATATCAAAACATACACATTTTCATTGTACATTCAAGAAATGTACATCAAAACATACACATTTTCATTGTACATTCAAGAAATGTACATCAAAACATACACATTTTCATTGTACATTCAAAGAATGTACATCAAAACATACACATTTTCAATGTACATTCAAGAAATGTACATTAAAACACACACATTTTCAGTGTACATTCAAGAAATGTACCTGAAAACATATACATTTTCATTGTACATTCAAGGAATGTATATCAAAACATACACATTTTCAGATTACATTCAAGAAATGTACATCAAAACATACACATTTTCATTGTACATTCAGGAAATGTACATCAAAACATACACATTTTCATTGTACATTGAAGAAATGTACATCAAAACATACACATTTTCATTGTACATTCAAGGAATGTACATCAAAACATACACATTTTCATTGTACATTCAAGAAATGTACATCAAAACACACACATTTTCAGTGTACATTCAAGAAATGTATATCAAAACATACACATTTTCAGAGTACATTCAAGAAATGTACATCAAAACATACAAATTTTCATTGTATATACAAGAAATGTACATCAAAACATACACATTTTCATTGTACATTAAAGAAATGTACATCAAAACCTACACATTTTCAGTGTACATTCAAGAAATGTACATCAAAACATACACATTTTCATTGTACACACAAGAAATGTACATCAAAACATACACATTTTCAGTGTACATTCAAGAAATGTACATCAAAACATACACACTTTCATTGTATATACCAGAAATGTACATCAAAACACACACATTTTCATTGTATATACAAGAAATGTACATCAAAACATACACATTTTCAGTGTACATTCAAGAAATGTACATCAAAACATATACATTTTCATTGTATATACAAGAAATGTACATCAAAACATACACATTTTCAGTGTACATTCAAGAAATGTACATGAAAACATATACATTTTCATTGTACATTCAAGAAATGTATAAAAACATACACATTTTCAGATTACATTCAAGAAATGTGCATCAAAACATACACATTTTCATTGTATATACAAGAAATGTACATCAAAACATACACATTTTCATTGTACATTCAAGAAATGTACATCAAAACATACACATTTTCATTGTACACTCAAGAAATGTACATCAAAACATACACATTTTCAGTGTACATTCAAGAAATGTATATCAAAACATACACATTTTCATTGTACATTCCAGAAATGTACATCAAAACATACACATTCTCATTGTACATTCAAGAAATGTACATCAAAACATACACATTTTCATTGTACATTCAAGAAGTATACTTCAAAACATACACATTTTCATTGTACATTCAAGAAATGTACATCAAAACATACACATTCTCATTGTACATTCAAGAAATGTACATAAAAACATACACATTTTCATGGTACACTCAAGAAATGTACATCGAAACATACACATTCTCATTGTACATTCAAGAAATGTACATCAAAACATACACATTTTCATTGTACATTCAAGAAATGTACATCAAAACATACACATTTTCATTGTACATTCAAGAAATGTACATCAAAACATACACATTTTCATTGTACATTCAAGGAATATACATCAAAACATACACATTTTCATTGTACATTCAAGAAATGTACATCAAAACACACACATTTTCAGTGTACATTCAAGAAATGTATATCAAAATATACACATTTTTAGTGTACAATCAAGAAATGTACATCAAAACATACAAATTTTCATTGTATATACAAGAAATGTACATCAAAACATACATATTTTCATTGTACATTAAAGAAATGTACATCAAAACCTACACATTTTCAGTGTACATTCAAGAAATGTACATCAAAACATACACATTTTGATTGTACACTCAAGAAATGTACATCAAAACATACACATTTTCATTGTACATTCAAGAAATGTACATCAAAACATACACATTTTCATTGTACATTCAAGAAATGTATATCAAAACATACACATTTTCATTGTACATTCAAGAAATGTACATCAAAACATACACATTTTCATTGTACATTCAAAGAATGTACATCAAAACATACACATTTTCAATGTACATTCAAGAAATGTACATTAAAACACACACATTTTCCGTGTACATTCAAGAAATGTATATCAAAACATACACATTTTCAGTGTACATTCAAGAAATGTACATCAAAACGTACAAATTTTCGTTGTATATACAAGAAATGTACATCAAAACATACACATTTTCATTGTACATTAAAGAAATGTACATCAAAACCTACACATTTTCAGTGTACATTCAAGAAATGTACATCAAAACATACACATTTTCATTGTATATACCAGAAATGTACATCAAAACATACACCTTTTCATTGTATATACAAGAAATGTACATCAAAACATACACATTTTCAGTGTACATTCAAGAAGTGTACATCAAAACATATACATTTTCATTGTATATACAAGAAATGTACATCAAAACATACACATTTTCAGTGTACATTCAAGAAATGTACATGAAAACATATACATTTTCATTGTACATTCAAGAAATGTATATCAAAACATACACATTTTCAGATTACATTCAAGAAGTGTACATCAAAACATACACATTTTCATTGTACATTCAAGAAATGTGCATCAAAACATACACATTTTCATTGTACATTGAAGAAATGTACATCAAAACATACACATTTTCATTGTACATTCAAGGAATGTACATCAAAACATACACATTTTCATTGTACATTCAAGAAATGTACATCAAAACACACACATTTTCAGTGTACATTCAAGAAATGTATATCAAAACATACACATTTTCAGTGTACATTCAAGAAATGTACATCAAAACATACAAATTTTCATTGTATATACAAGAAAGGTACATCAAAACATACACATTTTCATTGTACATTAAAGAAATGTACATCAAAACCTACACATGTTCAATGTACATTCAAGAAATGTACATCAAAACATACACATTTTCATTGTACACTCAAGAAATGTACATCAAAACATACACATTTTCAGTGTACATTCAAGAAATGTACATCAAAACATACACATTTTCATTGTATATACCAGAAATGTACATCAAAACATACACATTTTCATTGTATATACAAGAAATGTACATCAAAACATACACATTTTCAGTGTACATTCAAGAAATGTACATCAAAACATATACATTTTCATTGTATATACAAGAAATGTACATCTAAACATACACATTTTCAGTGTACATTCAAGAAATGTACATGAAAACATTAAATTTCATTGTACATTCAAGAAATGTATATCAAAACATACACATTTTCATTGTACACTCAAGAAATGTACATCAAAACATACACATTTTCAGTGTACATTCAAGAAATGTATATCAAAACATACACATTTTCATTGTACATTCCAGAAATGTACATCAAAACATACACATTTTCAGTGTACATTCAAGAAATGTACATCAAGCAAACACATTTTCATTGTACTCTAAAGAAATGTACATCAAAACATACACATTCTCATTGTACATTCAAGAAATGTACATCAAAACATACACATTTTCATTGTACACTAAAGAAATGTACATCAAAACAAACACATTTTCATTGTACATTCAAGGAATGTATATCAAAACATACACATTTTCAGATTACATTCAAGAAATGTACATCAAAACATACACATTTTCATTGTAAATTCAGGAAATGTACATCAAAACATACACATTTTCATTGTACATTGAAGAAATGTACATCAAAACATACACATTTTCATTGTACATTCAAGGAATGTACATCAAAACATACACATTTTCATTGTACATTCAAGAAATGTACATCAAAACACACACATTTTCAGTGTACATTCAAGAAATGTATATCAAAACATTCACATTTTCAGAGTACATTCAAGAAATGTACATCAAAACATACAAATTTTCATTGTATATACAAGAAATGTACATCAAAACATACACATTTTCATTGTACATTAAAGAAATGTACATCAAAACCTACACATTTTCAGTGTACATTCAAGAAATGTAACTCAAAACATACACATTTTCATTGTACACTCAAGAAATATACATCAAAACATACACATTTTCAGTGTACATTCAAGAAATGTACATCAAAACATACACATTTTCATTGTATATACCAGAAATGTACATCAAAACATACACATTTTCATTGTCTATACAAGAAATGTACATCAAAACATACACATCTTCAGTGTACATTCAAGAAATGTACATCAAAACATATACATTTTCATTGTACATTCAAGAAATGTATATCAAAACATACACATTTTCAGATTACATTCAAGAAGTGTACATCAAAACATACACATTTTCATTGTACATTCAAGAAATGTGCATCAAAACATACACATTTCCATTGTACATTGAAGAAATGTACATCAAAACATACACATTTTCATTGTACATTCAAGGAATGTACATCAAAACATACACATTTTCATTGTACATTCAAGAAATGTACATCAAAACACACACATTTTCAGTGTACATTCAAGAAATGTATATCAAAACATACACATTTTCAGTGTACATTCAAGAAATGTACATCAAAACATACAAATTTTCATTGTATATACAAGAAAGGTACATCAAAACATACACATTTTCATTGTACATTAAAGAAATGTACATCAAAACCTACACATGTTCAATGTACATTCAAGAAATGTACATCAAAACATACACATTTTCATTGTACACTCAAGAAATGTACATCAAAACATACACATTTTCAGCGTACATTCAAGAAATGTACATCAAAACATACACATTTTCATTGTATATACCAGAAATGTACATCAAAACATACACATTTTCATTGTATATACAAGAAATGTACATCAAAACATACACATTTTCAGTGTACATTCAAGAAATGTACATCAAAACATATACATTTTCATTGTATATACAAGAAATGTACATCTAAACATACACATTTTCAGTGTACATTCAAGAAATGTACATGAAAACATTAAATTTTCATTGTACATTCAAGAAATGTATATCAAAACATACACATTTTCATTGTACACTCAAGAAATGTACATCAAAACATACACATTTTCAGTGTACATTCAAGAAATGTATATCAAAACATACACATTTTCATTGTACATTCCAGAAATGTACATCAAAACATACACATTTTCAGTGTACATTCAAGAAATGTACATCAAAGCAAACACATTTTCATTGTACTCTAAAGAAATGTACATCAAAACATACACATTCTCATTGTACATTCAAGAAATGTACATCAAAACATACACATTTTCATTGTACATTCAAGAAATGTACATCAAAAGATACACATTTTCAGTGTACATTCAAGAAATGTATAACAAAAAATACACATTTTCAGTGTACATTCAAGAAATGTACATCAAAACAAACACATTTTCATTGTACACTAACAAATGTACATCAAAACAAACACATTTTCATTGTACATTCAAGAAATGTATATCAAAACATACACATTTTCATTGTACATTCAAGAAATGTACATCAAAACATACACATTTTCAGTGTACATTCAAGAAACGTATAACAAAAAATACACATTTTCAGTGTACATTCAAGAAATGTACATCAAAACAAACACATTTTCATTGTACACTAAAGAAATGTACATCAAAACAAACACATTTTCATTGTACATTCAAGAAATATACATCAAAACATACACATTTTCATTGTACATTCAAGAAATGTACATCAAAACATACACATTTTCATTGTACACTCAAGAAATGTACATCAAAACATACACATTTTCATTGTACATTCAAGAAATGTACATCAAAACATACACATTTTCATTGTACACTCAAGAAATGTTCATCAAAACATACACATTTTCATTGTACATTCAAGAAATGTACATCAAAACATACACATTTTAATTGTACACTCAAGAAATGTACTTCAAAACCTACACATTTTCAGTGTACATTCAAGAAATGTATATCAAAACATACACATTTTCAATGTACATTCAAGAAATGTACATCAAAACATACACATTTTCATTGTACATTCAAGAAATATACATCAAAACATACACATTTTCATTGTACATTCAAGAAATGTACATCAAAACATACACATTTTTATTGTACACTCAAGAAATGTACTTCAAAACATACACATTTTCAGTGTACATTCAAGAAATGTACATTTAAACATACACATTTTCATTGTACATTGAAGAAATGTACTTCAAAACATACACATTTTCATTGTACATTCAAGAAATGTACATCAAAACATACACATTTTCATTGTACATTCAAGGAATGTACATCAAAACATACACATTTTCATTGTACATTCAAGAAATGTACATCAAAACACACACATTTTCAGTGTACATTCAAGAAATGTATATCAAAACATACACATTTTCAGTGTACATTCAAGAAATGTACATCAAAACATACACATTTTCATTGTATATACAAGAAATGTACATCAAAACATACACATTTTCAATGTACATTCAAGAAGTGTACATTTAAACATACACATTTTCATTGTACATTCAAGAAATGTACATCAAAACATACACATTTTCATTGTACATTCTAGAAATATACATCAAAACATACACATTTTTATTGTATATACAAGAAATGTACATCAAAACATACACATTTTCATTGTACACTCAAGAAATGTACATCAAAACATACACATTTTCAGTGTACATTCAAGAAATGTACATGAAAACATATACATTTTCATTGTACATTCAAGAAATGTATATCAAAACATACACATTTTCAGATTACATTCAAGAAGTGTACATCAAAACATACACATTTTCATTGTACATTCAAGAAATGTGCATCAAAACATACACATTTTCATTGTACATTGAAGAAATGTACATCAAAACATACACATTTTCATTGTACATTCAAGGAATGTACATCAAAACATACACATTTTCATTGTACATTCAAGAAATGTACATCAAAACACACACATTTTCAGTGTACATTCAAGAAATGTATATCAAAACATACACATTTTCAGTGTACATTCAAGAAATGTACATCAAAACATACAAATTTTCATTGTATATACAAGAAAGGTACATCAAAACATACACATTTTCATTGTACATTAAAGAAATGTACATCAAAACCTACACATGTTCAATGTACATTCAAGAAATGTACATCAAAACATACACATTTTCATTGTACACTCAAGAAATGTACATCAAAACATACACATTTTCAGTGTACATTCAAGAAATGTACATCAAAACATACACATTTTCATTGTATATACCAGAAATGTACATCAAAACATACACATTTTCATTGTATATACAAGAAATGTACATCAAAACATACACATTTTCAGTGTACATTCAAGAAATGTACATCAAAACATATACATTTTCATTGTATATACAAGAAATGTACATCTAAACATACACATTTTCAGTGTACATTCAAGAAATGTACATGAAAACATTAAATTTCATTGTACATTCAAGAAATGTATATCAAAACATACACATTTTCATTGTACACTCAAGAAATGTACATCAAAACATACACATTTTCAGTGTACATTCAAGAAATGTATATCAAAACATACACATTTTCATTGTACATTCCAGAAATGTACATCAAAACATACACATTTTCAGTGTACATTCAAGAAATGTACATCAAGCAAACACATTTTCATTGTACTCTAAAGAAATGTACATCAAAACATACACATTCTCATTGTACATTCAAGAAATGTACATCAAAACATACACATTTTCATTGTACATTCAAGAAATGTACATCAAAACATACACATTTTCAGTGTACATTCAAGAAATGTATAACAAAAAATACACATTTTCAGTGTACATTCAAGAAATGTACATCAAAACAAACACATTTTCATTGTACACTAAAGAAATGTACATCAAAACAAACACATTTTCATTGTACATTCAAGAAATGTATATCAAAACATACACATTTTCATTGTACATTCAAGAAATGTACATCAAAACATACACATTTTCAGTGTACATTCAAGAAACGTATAACAAAAAATACACATTTTCAGTGTACATTCAAGAAATGTACATCAAAACAAACACATTTTCATTGTACACTAAAGAAATGTACATCAAAACAACACATTTTCATTGTACATTCAAGAAATATACATCAAAACATACACATTTTCATTGTACATTCAAGAAATGTACATCAAAACATACACATTTTCATTGTACACTCAAGAAATGTACATCAAAACATACACATTTTCATTGTGCATTCAAGAAATGTACATCAAAACATACACATTTTCATTGTACACTCAGGAAATGTTCATCAAAACATACACATTTTCATTGTACATTCAAGAAATGTACATCAAAACATACACATTTTAATTGTACACTCAAGAAATGTACTTCAAAACCTACACATTTTCAGTGTACATTCAAGAAATGTATATCAAAACATACACATTTTCATTGTACATTCAAGAAATGTACATCAAAACATACACATTTTCATTGTACATTCAAGAAATATACATCAAAACATACACATTTTCATTGTACATTCAAGAAATGTACATCAAAACATACACATTTTTATTGTACACTCAAGAAATGTACTTCAAAACATACACATTTTCAGTGTACATTCAAGAAATGTACATTTAAACATACACATTTTCATTGTACATTGAAGAAATGTACATCAAAACATACACATTTTCATTGTACATTCAAGAAATGTACATCAAAACATACACATTTTCATTGTACATTCAAGGAATGTACATCAAAACATACACATTTTCATTGTACATTCAAGAAATGTACATCAAAACACACACATTTTCAGTGTACATTCAAGAAATGTATATCAAAACATACACATTTTCAGTGTACATTCAAGAAATGTACATCAAAACATACACATTTTCATTGTATATACAAGAAATGTACATCAAAACATACACATTTTCAATGTACATTCAAGAAATGTACATTTAAACATACACATTTTCATTGTACATTCAAGAAATGTACATCAAAACATACACATTTTCATTGTACATTCTAGAAATATACATCAAAACATACACATTTTCATTGTATATACAAGAAATGTACATCAAAACATACACATTTTCATTGTACACTCAAGAAATGTACATCAAAACATACACATTTTCAGTGTACATTCAAGAAATGTATATCAAAACATACACATTTTCATTGTATATTCCAGAAATGTACATCAAAACATACACATTTTCAGTGTACATTCAAGAAATGTATATCAAAAAATACACATTTTCAGTGTACATTCAAGAAATGTACATCAAAGCAAACACATTTTCATTGTACACTAAAGAAATGTACATCAAAACATACACATTTTCATTGAACATTCAAGAAATGCACATCAAAACATACACATTTTCATTGTACATTCAAGAAATGTACATCAAAACATACACGTTTTCATTGTACATTCAAAGAATGTACATCAAAACATACACATTTTCAATGTACATTCAAGAAATGTACATTAAAACACACACATTTTCAGTGTACACTCAAGAAATGTACATCAAAACATACATATTTTCATTGTACATTCAAGAAATGTATATCAAAACATACACATTTTCATTGTACATTCAAGAAATGTACATCAAAACATACACATTTTCATTGTACATTCAAGAAATGTACATCAAAACATACACATTTTCATTGTACATTCAAAGAATGTACATCAAAACATACACATTTTCAATGTACATTCAAGAAATGTACATTAAAACACACACATTTTCAGTGTACATTCAAGAAATGTACCTGAAAACATATACATTTTCATTGTACATTCAAGGAATGTATATCAAAACATACACATTTTCAGATTACATTCAAGAAATGTACATCAAAACATACACATTTTCATTGTAAATTCAGGAAATGTACATCAAAACATACACATTTTCATTGTACATTGAAGAAATGTACATCAAAACATACACATTTTCATTGTACATTCAAGGAATGTACATCAAAACATACACATTTTCATTGTACATTCAAGAAATGTACATCAAAACACACACATTTTCAGTGTACATTCAAGAAATGTATATCAAAACATTCACATTTTCAGAGTACATTCAAGAAATGTACATCAAAACATACAAATTTTCATTGTATATACAAGAAATGTACATCAAACATACACATTTTCATTGTACATTAAAGAAATGTACATCAAAACCTACACATTTTCAGTGTACATTCAAGAAATGTAACTCAAAACATACACATTTTCATTGTACACTCAAGTAATATACATCAAAACATACACATTTTCAGTGTACATTCAAGAAATGTACATCAAAACATACACATTTTCATTGTATATACCAGAAATGTACATCAAAACATACACATTTTCATTGTATATACAAGAAATGTACATCAAAACATACACATCTTCAGTGTACATTCAAGAAATGTACATCAAAACATATACATTTTCATTGTACATTCAAGAAATGTATATCAAAACATACACATTTTCAGATTACATTCAAGAAGTGTACATCAAAACATACACATTTTCATTGTACATTCAAGAAATGTGCATCAAAACATACACATTTCCATTGTACATTGAAGAAATGTACATCAAAACATACACATTTTCATTGTACATTCAAGGAATGTACATCAAAACATACACATTTTCATTGTACATTCAAGAAATGTACATCAAAACACACACATTTTCAGTGTACATTCAAGAAATGTATATCAAAACATACACATTTTCAGTGTACATTCAAGAAATGTACATCAAAACATACAAATTTTCATTGTATATACAAGAAAGGTACATCAAAACATACACATTTTCATTGTACATTAAAGAAATGTACATCAAAACCTACACATGTTCAATGTACATTCAAGAAATGTACATCAAAACATACACATTTTCATTGTACACTCAAGAAATGTACATCAAAACATACACATTTTCAGCGTACATTCAAGAAATGTACATCAAAACATACACATTTTCATTGTATATACCAGAAATGTACATCAAAACATACACATTTTCATTGTATATACAAGAAATGTACATCAAAACATACACATTTTCAGTGTACATTCAAGAAATGTACATCAAAACATATACATTTTCATTGTATATACAAGAAATGTACATCTAAACATACACATTTTCAGTGTACATTCAAGAAATGTACATGAAAACATTAAATTTTCATTGTACATTCAAGAAATGTATATCAAAACATACACATTTTCATTGTACACTCAAGAAATGTACATCAAAACATACACATTTTCAGTGTACATTCAAGAAATGTATATCAAAACATACACATTTTCATTGTACATTCAAGAAATGTACATCAAAACATACACATTTTCATTGTACACTCAAGAAATGTTCATCAAAACATACACATTTTCATTGTACATTCAAGAAATGTACATCAAAACATACACATTTTAATTGTACACTCAAGAAATGTACTTCAAAACCTACACATTTTCAGTGTACATTCAAGAAATGTATATCAAAACATACACATTTTCAATGTACATTCAAGAAATGTACATCAAAACATACACATTTTCATTGTACATTCAAGAAATATACATCAAAACATACACATTTTCATTGTACATTCAAGAAATGTACATCAAAACATACACATTTTTATTGTACACTCAAGAAATGTACTTCAAAACATACACATTTTCAGTGTACATTCAAGAAATGTACATTTAAACACACACATTTTCATTGTACATTGAAGAAATGTACTTCAAAACATACACATTTTCATTGTACATTCAAGAAATGTACATCAAAACATACACATTTTCATTGTACATTCAAGGAATGTACATCAAAACATACACATTTTCATTGTACATTCAAGAAATGTACATCAAAACACACACATTTTCAGTGTACATTCAAGAAATGTATATCAAAACATACACATTTTCAGTGTACATTCAAGAAATGTACATCAAAACATACACATTTTCATTGTATATACAAGAAATGTACATCAAAACATACACATTTTCAATGTACATTCAAGAAGTGTACATTTAAACATACACATTTTCATTGTACATTCAAGAAATGTACATCAAAACATACACATTTTCATTGTACATTCTAGAAATATACATCAAAACATACACATTTTTATTGTATATACAAGAAATGTACATCAAAACATACACATTTTCATTGTACACTCAAGAAATGTACATCAAAACATACACATTTTCAGTGTACATTCAAGAAATGTACATGAAAACATATACATTTTCATTGTACATTCAAGAAATGTATATCAAAACATACACATTTTCAGATTACATTCAAGAAGTGTACATCAAAACATACACATTTTCATTGTACATTCAAGAAATGTGCATCAAAACATACACATTTTCATTGTACATTGAAGAAATGTACATCAAAACATACACATTTTCATTGTACATTCAAGGAATGTACATCAAAACATACACATTTTCATTGTACATTCAAGAAATGTACATCAAAACACACACATTTTCAGTGTACATTCAAGAAATGTATATCAAAACATACACATTTTCAGTGTACATTCAAGAAATGTACATCAAAACATACAAATTTTCATTGTATATACAAGAAAGGTACATCAAAACATACACATTTTCATTGTACATTAAAGAAATGTACATCAAAACCTACACATGTTCAATGTACATTCAAGAAATGTACATCAAAACATACACATTTTCATTGTACACTCAAGAAATGTACATCAAAACATACACATTTTCAGTGTACATTCAAGAAATGTACATCAAAACATACACATTTTCATTGTATATACCAGAAATGTACATCAAAACATACACATTTTCATTGTATATACAAGAAATGTACATCAAAACATACACATTTTCAGTGTACATTCAAGAAATGTACATCAAAACATATACATTTTCATTGTATATACAAGAAATGTACATCTAAACATACACATTTTCAGTGTACATTCAAGAAATGTACATGAAAACATTAAATTTCATTGTACATTCAAGAAATGTATATCAAAACATACACATTTTCATTGTACACTCAAGAAATGTACATCAAAACATACACATTTTCAGTGTACATTCAAGAAATGTATATCAAAACATACACATTTTCATTGTACATTCCAGAAATGTACATCAAAACATACACATTTTCAGTGTACATTCAAGAAATGTACATCAAGCAAACACATTTTCATTGTACTCTAAAGAAATGTACATCAAAACATACACATTCTCATTGTACATTCAAGAAATGTACATCAAAACATACACATTTTCATTGTACATTCAAGAAATGTACATCAAAACATACACATTTTCAGTGTACATTCAAGAAATGTATAACAAAAAATACACATTTTCAGTGTACATTCAAGAAATGTACATCAAAACAAACACATTTTCATTGTACACTAAAGAAATGTACATCAAAACAAACACATTTTCATTGTACATTCAAGAAATGTATATCAAAACATACACATTTTCATTGTACATTCAAGAAATGTACATCAAAACATACACATTTTCAGTGTACATTCAAGAAACGTATAACAAAAAATACACATTTTCAGTGTACATTCAAGAAATGTACATCAAAACAAACACATTTTCATTGTACACTAAAGAAATGTACATCAAAACAACACATTTTCATTGTACATTCAAGAAATATACATCAAAACATACACATTTTCATTGTACATTCAAGAAATGTACATCAAAACATACACATTTTCATTGTACACTCAAGAAATGTACATCAAAACATACACATTTTCATTGTGCATTCAAGAAATGTACATCAAAACATACACATTTTCATTGTACACTCAGGAAATGTTCATCAAAACATACACATTTTCATTGTACATTCAAGAAATGTATATCAAAACATACACATTTTCATTGTACATTCAAGAAATGTACATCAAAACATACACATTTTCATTGTACATTCAAGAAATATACATCAAAACATACACATTTTCATTGTACATTCAAGAAATGTACATCAAAACATACACATTTTTATTGTACACTCAAGAAATGTACTTCAAAACATACACATTTTCAGTGTACATTCAAGAAATGTACATTTAAACATACACATTTTCATTGTACATTGAAGAAATGTACATCAAAACATACACATTTTCATTGTACATTCAAGAAATGTACATCAAAACATACACATTTTCATTGTACATTCAAGGAATGTACATCAAAACATACACATTTTCATTGTACATTCAAGAAATGTACATCAAAACACACACATTTTCAGTGTACATTCAAGAAATGTATATCAAAACATACACATTTTCAGTGTACATTCAAGAAATGTACATCAAAACATACACATTTTCATTGTATATACAAGAAATGTACATCAAAACATACACATTTTCAATGTACATTCAAGAAATGTACATTTAAACATACACATTTTCATTGTACATTCAAGAAATGTACATCAAAACATACACATTTTCATTGTACATTCTAGAAATATACATCAAAACATACACATTTTCATTGTATATACAAAAAAATGTACATCAAAACATACACATTTTCATTGTACACTCAAGAAATGTACATCAAAACATACACATTTTCAGTGTACATTCAAGAAATGTATATCAAAACATACACATTTTCATTGTATATTCCAGAAATGTACATCAAAACATACACATTTTCAGTGTACATTCAAGAAATGTATATCAAAAAATACACATTTTCAGTGTACATTCAAGAAATGTACATCAAAGCAAACACATTTTCATTGTACACTAAAGAAATGTACATCAAAACATACACATTTTCATTGAACATTCAAGAAATGCACATCAAAACATACACATTTTCATTGTACATTCAAGAAATGTACATCAAAACATACACATTTTCATTGTACATTCAAGAAATGTACATCAAAACATACACATTTTCATTGTACATTCAAAGAATGTACATCAAAACATACACATTTTCAATGTACATTCAAGAAATGTACATTAAAACACACACATTTTCAGTGTACATTCAAGAAATGTACCTGAAAACATATACATTTTCATTGTACATTCAAGGAATGTATATCAAAACATACACATTTTCAGATTACATTCAAGAAATGTACATCAAAACATACACATTTTCATTGTAAATTCAGGAAATGTACATCAAAACATACACATTTTCATTGTACATTGAAGAAATGTACATCAAAACATACACATTTTCATTGTACATTCAAGGAATGTACATCAAAACATACACATTTTCATTGTACATTCAAGAAATGTACATCAAAACACACACATTTTCAGTGTACATTCAAGAAATGTATATCAAAACATTCACATTTTCAGAGTACATTCAAGAAATGTACATCAAAACATACAAATTTTCATTGTATATACAAGAAATGTACATCAAAACATACACATTTTCATTGTACATTAAAGAAATGTACATCAAAACCTACACATTTTCAGTGTACATTCAAGAAATGTAACTCAAAACATACACATTTTCATTGTACACTCAAGAAATATACATCAAAACATACACATTTTCAGTGTACATTCAAGAAATGTACATCAAAACATACACATTTTCATTGTATATACCAGAAATGTACATCAAAACATACACATTTTCATTGTATATACAAGAAATGTACATCAAAACATACACATCTTCAGTGTACATTCAAGAAATGTACATCAAAACATATACATTTTCATTGTACATTCAAGAAATGTATATCAAAACATACACATTTTCAGATTACATTCAAGAAGTGTACATCAAAACATACACATTTTCATTGTACATTCAAGAAATGTGCATCAAAACATACACATTTCCATTGTACATTGAAGAAATGTACATCAAAACATACACATTTTCATTGTACATTCAAGGAATGTACATCAAAACATACACATTTTCATTGTACATTCAAGAAATGTACATCAAAACACACACATTTTCAGTGTACATTCAAGAAATGTATATCAAAACATACACATTTTCAGTGTACATTCAAGAAATGTACATCAAAACATACAAATTTTCATTGTATATACAAGAAAGGTACATCAAAACATACACATTTTCATTGTACATTAAAGAAATGTACATCAAAACCTACACATGTTCAATGTACATTCAAGAAATGTACATCAAAACATACACATTTTCATTGTACACTCAAGAAATGTACATCAAAACATACACATTTTCAGCGTACATTCAAGAAATGTACATCAAAACATACACATTTTCATTGTATATACCAGAAATGTACATCAAAACATACACATTTTCATTGTATATACAAGAAATGTACATCAAAACATACACATTTTCAGTGTACATTCAAGAAATGTACATCAAAACATATACATTTTCATTGTATATACAAGAAATGTACATCTAAACATACACATTTTCAGTGTACAATCAAGAAATGTACATGAAAACATTAAATTTTCATTGTACATTCAAGAAATGTATATCAAAACATACACATTTTCATTGTACACTCAAGAAATGTACATCAAAACATACACATTTTCAGTGTACATTCAAGAAATGTATATCAAAACATACACATTTTCATTGTACATTCCAGAAATGTACATCAAAACATACACATTTTCAGTGTACATTCAAGAAATGTACATCAAAGCAAACACATTTTCATTGTACTCTAAAGAAATGTACATCAAAACATACACATTCTCATTGTACATTCAAGAAATGTACATCAAAACATACACATTTTCATTGTACATTCAAGAAATGTACATCAAAAGATACACATTTTCAGTGTACATTCAAGAAATGTATAACAAAAAATACACATTTTCAGTGTACATTCAAGAAATGTACATCAAAACAAACACATTTTCATTGTACACTAAACAAATGTACATCAAAACAAACACATTTTCATTGTACATTCAAGAAATGTATATCAAAACATACACATTTTCATTGTACATTCAAGAAATGTACATCAAAACATACACATTTTCAGTGTACATTCAAGAAACGTATAACAAAAAATACACATTTTCAGTGTACATTCAAGAAATGTACATCAAAACAAACACATTTTCATTGTACACTAAAGAAATGTACATCAAAACAAACACATTTTCATTGTACATTCAAGAAATATACATCAAAACATACACATTTTCATTGTACATTCAAGAAATGTACATCAAAACATACACATTTTCATTGTACACTCAAGAAATGTACATCAAAACATACACATTTTCATTGTACATTCAAGAAATGTACATCAAAACATACACATTTTCATTGTACACTCAAGAAATGTTCATCAAAACATACACATTTTCATTGTACATTCAAGAAATGTACATCAAAACATACACATTTTAATTGTACACTCAAGAAATGTACTTCAAAACCTACACATTTTCAGTGTACATTCAAGAAATGTATATCAAAACATACACATTTTCAATGTACATTCAAGAAATGTACATCAAAACATACACATTTTCATTGTACATTCAAGAAATATACATCAAAACATACACATTTTCATTGTACATTCAAGAAATGTACATCAAAACATACACATTTTTATTGTACACTCAAGAAATGTACTTCAAAACATACACATTTTCAGTGTACATTCAAGAAATGTACATTTAAACATACACATTTTCATTGTACATTGAAGAAATGTACTTCAAAACATACACATTTTCATTGTACATTCAAGAAATGTACATCAAAACATACACATTTTCATTGTACATTCAAGGAATGTACATCAAAACATACACATTTTCATTGTACATTCAAGAAATGTACATCAAAACACACACATTTTCAGTGTACATTCAAGAAATGTATATCAAAACATACACATTTTCAGTGTACATTCAAGAAATGTACATCAAAACATACACATTTTCATTGTATATACAAGAAATGTACATCAAAACATACACATTTTCAATGTACATTCAAGAAGTGTACATTTAAACATACACATTTTCATTGTACATTCAAGAAATGTACATCAAAACATACACATTTTGATTGTACATTCTAGAAATATACATCAAAACATACACATTTTTATTGTATATACAAGAAATGTACATCAAAACATACACATTTTCATTGTACACTCAAGAAATGTACATCAAAACATACACATTTTCAGTGTACATTCAAGAAATGTATATCAAAACATACACATTTTCATTGTACATTCAAGAAATGTACATCAAAACATACACATTTTCATTGTACATTCTAGAAATATACATCAAAACATACACATTTTTATTGTATATACAAGAAATGTACATCAAAACATACACATTTTCATTGTACACTCAAGAAATGTACATCAAAACATACACATTTTCAGTGTACATTCAAGAAATGTATATCAAAACATACACATTTTCATTGTATATTCCAGAAATGTACATCAAAACATACACATTCTCAGTGTACATTCAAGAAATGTATATCAAAAAATACACATTTTCAGTGTACATTCAAGAAATGTACATCAAAGCAAACACATTTTCATTGTACACTAAAGAAATGTACATCAAAACATACACATTTTCATTGTACATTCAAGAAATGCACATCAAAACATACACATTTTCATTGTACATTCAAGAAATATACATCAAAACATACACGTTTTCATTGTACATTCAAAGAATGTACATCAAAACATACACATTTTCAATGTACATTCAAGAAATGTACATTAAAACACACACATTTTCAGTGTACACTCAAGAAATGTACATCAAAACATACATATTTTCATTGTACATTCAAGAAATGTATATCAAAACATACACATTTTCATTGTACATTCAAGAAATGTACATCAAAACATACACATTTTCATTGTACATTCAAGAAATGTACATCAAAACATACACATTTTCATTGTACATTCAAAGAATGTACATCAAAACATACACATTTTCAATGTACATTCAAGAAATGTACATTAAAACACACACATTTTCAGTGTACATTCAAGAAATGTACCTGAAAACATATACATTTTCATTGTACATTCAAGGAATGTATATCAAAACATACGCATTTTCAGATTACATTCAAGAAATGTACATCAAAACATACACATTTTCATTGTACATTCAGGAAATGTACATCAAAACATACACATTTTCATTGTACATTGAAGAAATGTACATCAAAACATACACATTTTCATTGTACATTCAAGGAATGTACATCAAAACATACACATTTTCATTGTACATTCAAGAAATGTACATCAAAACACACACATTTTCAGTGTACATTCAAGAAATGTATATCAAAACATTCACATTTTCAGAGTACATTCAAGAAATGTACATCAAAACATACAAATTTTCATTGTATATACAAGAAATGTACATCAAAACATACACATTTTCATTGTACATTAAAGAAATGTACATCAAAACCTACACATTTTCAGTGTACATTCAAGAAATGTACATCAAAACATACGCATTTTCATTGTACACTCAAGAAATATACATCAAAACATACACATTTTCAGTGTACATTCAAGAAATGTACATCAAAACATACACATTTTCATTGTATATACCAGAAATGTACATCAAAACATACACATTTTCATTGTATATACAAGAAATGTACATCAAAACATACACATCTTCAGTGTACATTCAAGAAATGTACATCAAAACATATACATTTTCATTGTATATACAAGAAATGTACATCAAAACATACACATTTTCAGTGTACATTCAAGAAATGTACATGAAAACATATACATTTTCATTGTACATTCAAGAAATGTATAAAAACATACACATTTTCAGATTACATTCAAGAAATGTGCATCAAAACATACACATTTTCATTGTATAAACAAGAAATGTACATCAAAACATACACATTTTCAGTGTACATTCAAGAAATGTATATCAAAACATACACATTTACAGTGTACATTCAAGAAATGTACATCAAAACATACACATTTTCAGTATACATTCAAGAAATGTACATGAAAACATATACATCTTCATTGTACATTCAAGAAATGTATATCAAAACATACACATTTTCAGTGTTCATTCAAGAAATGTACATCAAAACATACACATTTTCATTGTATATACAAGAAATGTACATCAAAACATACACATCTTCATTGTACACTAAAGAAATGTAGATCAAAACATACACATTTTCATTGTACATTCAAGAAATGTACATCAAAACATACACATTTTCATTGTACACTCAAGAAATGTACATCAAAACATACACATTTTCATTGTACACTCAAGAAATGTACATCAAAACATACACTTTTTCATTGTACATTCAAGAAATGTATATCAAAACATACACATTTTCATTGTACATTCAAGAAATGTACATCAAAACATACACATTTTCAGTGTACATTCAAGAAATGTATAACAAAAAATACACATTTTCAGTGTACATTCAAGAAATGTACATCAAAATAAACACATTTTCATTGTGCACTAAAGAATTGTACATCAAAACATACACATTTTCATTGTACATTCAAGAAATATACATCAAAACATACACACTTTCATTGTACATTCAAGAAATGTACATCAAAACATACACATTTTCATTGTACACTCAAGAAATGTACATCAAAACATACACATTTTCATTGAACATTCAAGAAATGTACATCAAAACATACACATTTTCATTGTACACTCAAGAAATGTTCATCAAAACATACACATTTTCATTGTACATTCAGGAAATGTACATCAAAACATACACATTTTCATTGTACACTCAAGAAATGTACTTCAAAACATACACATTTTCAGTGTACATTCAAGAAATGTATATCAAAACATACACATTTTCATTGTACATTCAAGAAATGTACATCAAAACATACACATTTTCATTGTACATTCAAGAAATATACATCAAAACATACACGTTTTCATTGCACATTCAAGAAATGTACATCAAAACATTCACATTTTCATTGTACACTCAAGAAATGTACATCAACACATACACATTTTCATTGTACATTCAAAGAATGTACATCAAAACATACACATTTTCAATGTACATTCAAGAAATGTACATTAAAACACACACATTTTCAGTGTACATTCAAGAAATGTACATCAAAGCAAACACATTTTCATTGTACTCTAAATAAATGTACATCAAAACATACACATTCTCATTGTACATTCCAGAAATGTACATCAAAACATACACATTTTCATTGTACATTCAAGAAATATACATCAAAACATACACATTTTCATTGTACATTCAAGATATGTACATCAAAACATACACATTCTCATTGTACATTCAAGAGATGTACATCAAAACATACACATTTTCATGGTATACTCAAGAAATGTACATCGAAACATACACATTTTCATTGTACACTCAAGTACATCAAAACATACACATTTTCATTGTACATTCAAGAAATGTATATCAAAACATACACATTTTCATTGTACATTCAAGAAATGTACATCAAAACACACACATTTTCAGTGTACATTCAAGAAATGTATATCAAAACATACACATTTTCAGTGTACATTCAAGAAATGTACATCAAAAAATACAAATTTTCATTGTATATACAAGAAATATACATCAAAACATACACATCTTCATTGTACACTAAAGAAATGTAGATCAAAACATACACATTTTCATTGTACATTCAAGAAATGTACATCAAAACATACACATTTTCATTGTACACTCAAGAAATGTACATCAAAACATACACATTTTCATTGTACACTCAAGAAATGTACATCAAAACATACACTTTTTCATTGTACATTCAAGAAATGTATATCAAAACATACACATTTTCATTGTACATTCAAGAAATGTACATCAAAACATACACATTTTCAGTGTACATTCAAGAAATGTATAACAAAAAATACACATTTTCAGTGTACATTCAAGAAATGTACATCAAAATAAACACATTTTCATTGTGCACTAAAGAATTGTACATCAAAACATACACATTTTCATTGTACATTCAAGAAATATACATCAAAACATACACACTTTCATTGTACATTCAAGAAATGTACATCAAAACATACACATTTTCATTGTACACTCAAGAAATGTACATCAAAACATACACATTTTCATTGAACATTCAAGAAATGTACATCAAAACATACACATTTTCATTGTACACTCAAGAAATGTTCATCAAAACATACACATTTTCATTGTACATTCAGGAAATGTACATCAAAACATACACATTTTCATTGTACACTCAAGAAATGTACTTCAAAACATACACATTTTCAGTGTACATTCAAGAAATGTATATCAAAACATACACATTTTCATTGTACATTCAAGAAATGTACATCAAAACATACACATTTTCATTGTACATTCAAGAAATATACATCAAAACATACACGTTTTCATTGCACATTCAAGAAATGTACATCAAAACATTCACATTTTCATTGTACACTCAAGAAATGTACATCAACACATACACATTTTCATTGTACATTCAAAGAATGTACATCAAAACATACACATTTTCAATGTACATTCAAGAAATGTACATTAAAACACACACATTTTCAGTGTACATTCAAGAAATGTACATCAAAGCAAACACATTTTCATTGTACTCTAAATAAATGTACATCAAAACATACACATTCTCATTGTACATTCCAGAAATGTACATCAAAACATACACATTTTCATTGTACATTCAAGAAATATACATCAAAACATACACATTTTCATTGTACATTCAAGATATGTACATCAAAACATACACATTCTCATTGTACATTCAAGAGATGTACATCAAAACATACACATTTTCATGGTATACTCAAGAAATGTACATCGAAACATACACATTTTCATTGTACACTCAAGTACATCAAAACATACACATTTTCATTGTACATTCAAGAAATGTATATCAAAACATACACATTTTCATTGTACATTCAAGAAATGTACATCAAAACACACACATTTTCAGTGTACATTCAAGAAATGTATATCAAAACATACACATTTTCAGTGTACATTCAAGAAATGTACATCAAAAAATACAAATTTTCATTGTATATACAAGAAATATACATCAAAACATACACATTTTCATTGTACATTAAAGAAATGTACATCAAAACCTACACATTTTCAGTGTACATTCAAGAAATGTACATCAAAACATACACATTTTGATTGTACACTCAAGAAATGTACATCAAAACATACACATTTTCATTGTACACTCAAGAAATGTACATCAAAACATACACATTTTCAGTGTACATTCAAGAAATGTACATTTAAACATACACATTTACATTGTACATTCAAGAAATGTACATCAAAACATACACATTTTCATTGTACACTCAAGAAATGTTCATCAAAACATACACATTTTCATTGTACATTCAGGAAATGTACATCAAAACATACACATTTTCATTGTACACTCAAGAAATGTACTTCAAAACATACACATTTTCAGTGTACATTCAAGAAATGTATATCAAAACATACACATTTTCATTGTACATTCAAGAAATGTACATCAAAACACACACATTTTCAGTGTACATTCAAGAAATGTATATCAAAACATACACATTTTCAGTGTACATTCAAGAAATGTACATCAAAACATACACATTTTCATTGTATATACAAGAAATCTACATCAAAACATACACATTTTCAATGTACATTCAAGAAATGTACATTTAAACATACACATTTTCATTGTACATTCAAGAAATGTACATCAAAACATACACATTTTCATTGTACATTCTAGAAATATACATCAAAACATACACATTTTCATTGTATATACAAGAAATGTACATCAAAACATACACATTTTCATTGTACACTCAAGAAATGTACATCAAAACATACACATTTTCAGTGTACATTCAAGAAATGTATATCAAAACATACACATTTTCATTGTATATTCCAGAAATGTACATCAAAACATACACATTTTCAGTGTACATTCAAGAAATGTATATCAAAAAATACACATTTTCAGTGTACATTCAAGAAATGTACATCAAAGCAAACACATTTTCATTGTACACTAAAGAAATGTACATCAAAACATACACATTTTCATTGTACATTCAAGAAATGCACATCAAAACATACACATTTTCATTGTACATTCAAGAAATATACATCAAAACATACACGTTTTCATTGCACATTCAAAGAATGTACATCAAAACATACACATTTTCAATGCACATTCAAGAAATGTACATTAAAACACACACATTTTCAGTGTACACTCAAGAAATGTACATCAAAACATAAATATTTTCATTGTACATTCAAGAAATGTATATCAAAACATACACATTTTCATTGTACATTCAAGAAATGTACATCAAAACATACACATTTTCATTGTACATTCAAGAAATGTACATCAAAACATACACATTTTCATTGTACATTCAAAGAATGTACATCAAAACATACACATTTTCAATGTACATTCAAGAAATGTACATTAAAACACACACATTTTCAGTGTACATTCAAGAAATGTACCTGAAAACATATACATTTTCATTGTACATTCAAGGAATGTATATCAAAACATACACATTTTCAGATTACATTCAAGAAATGTACATCAAAACATACACATTTTCATTGTACATTCAGGAAATGTACATCAAAACATACACATTTTCATTGTACATTGAAGAAATGTACATCAAAACATACACATTTTCATTGTACATTCAAGGAATGTACATCAAAACATACACATTTTCATTGTACATTCAAGAAATGTACATCAAAACACACACATTTTCAGTGTACATTCAAGAAATGTATATCAAAACATACACATTTTCAGAGTACATTCAAGAAATGTACATCAAAACATACAAATTTTCATTGTATATACAAGAAATGTACATCAAAACATACACATTTTCATTGTACATTAAAGAAATGTACATCAAAACCTACACATTTTCAGTGTACATTCAAGAAATGTACATCAAAACATACACATTTTCATTGTACACTCAAGAAATATACATCAAAACATACACATTTTCAGTGTACATTCAAGAAATGTACATCAAAACATACACATTTTCATTGTATATACCAGAAATGTACATCAAAACATACACATTTTCATTGTATATACAAGAAATGTACATCAAAACATACACATCTTCAGTGTACATTCAAGAAATGTACATCAAAACATATACATTTTCATTGTATATACAAGAAATGTACATCAAAACATACACATTTTCAGTGTACATTCAAGAAATGTACATGAAAACATATACATTTTCATTGTACATTCAAGAAATGTATAAAAACATACACATTTTCAGATTACATTCAAGAAATGTGCATCAAAACATACACATTTTCATTGTATAAACAAGAAATGTACATCAAAACATACACATTTTCAGTGTACATTCAAGAAATGTATATCAAAACATACACATTTACAGTGTACATTCAAGAAATGTACATCAAAACATACACATTTTCAGTATACATTCAAGAAATGTACAAGAAAACATATACATCTTCATTGTACATTCAAGAAATGTATATCAAAACATACACATTTTCAGTGTTCATTCAAGAAATGTACATCAAAACATACACATTTTCATTGTATATACAACAAATGTACATCAAAACATACACATCTTCATTGTACACTAAAGAAATGTAGATCAAAACATACACATTTTCATTGTACATTCAAGAAATGTACATCAAAACATACACATTTTCATTGTACACTCAAGAAATGTACATCAAAACATACACATTTTCATTGTACACTCAGGAAATGTACATCAAAACATACACTTTTTCATTGTACATTCAAGAAATGTATATCAAAACATACACATTTTCATTGTACATTCAAGAAATGTACATCAAAACATACACATTTTCAGTGTACATTCAAGAAATGTATAACAAAAAATACACATTTTCACTGTACATTCAAGAAATGTACATCAAAATAAACACATTTTCATTGTGCACTAAAGAATTGTACATCAAAACATACACATTTTCATTGTACATTCAAGAAATATACATCAAAACATACACACTTTCATTGTACATTCAAGAAATGTACATCAAAACATACACATTTTCATTGTACACTCAAGAAATGTACATCAAAACATACACATTTTCATTGTACATTCAAGAAATGTACATCAAAACATACACATTTTCATTGTACACTCAAGAAATGTTCATCAAAACATACACATTTTCATTGTACATTCAGGAAATGTACTTCAAAACATACACATTTTCAGTGTACATTCAAGAAATGTATATCAAAACATACACATTTTCATTGTACATTCAAGAAATGTACATCAAAACATACACATTTTCATTGTACATTCAAGAAATATACATCAAAACATACACGTTTTCATTGCACATTCAAGAAATGTACATCAAAACATTCACATTTTCATTGTACACTCAAGAAATGTACATCAACACATACACATTTTCATTGTACATTCAAAGAATGTACATCAAAACATACACATTTTCAATGTACATTCAAGAAATATACATTAAAACACACACATTTTCAGTGTACATTCAAGAAATGTACATCAAAGCAAACACATTTTCATTGTACTCTAAATAAATGTACATCAAAACATACACATTCTCATTGTACATTCCAGAAATGTACATCAAAACATACACATCTTCATTGTACATTCAAGAAATATACATCAAAACATACACATTTTCATTGTACATTCAAGATATGTACATCAAAACATACACATTCTCATTGTACATTCAAGAGATGTACATCAAAACATACACATTTTCATGGTATACTCAAGAAATGTACATCGAAACATACACATTTTCATTGTACACTCAAGTACATCAAAACATACACATTTTCATTGTACATTCAAGAAATGTATATCAAAACATACACATTTTCATTGTACATTCAAGAAATGTACATCAAAACACACACATTTTCAGTGTACATTCAAGAAATGTATATCAAAACATACACATTTTCAGTGTACATTCAAGAAATGTACATCAAAAAATACAAATTTTCATTGTATATACAAGAAATGTACATCAAAACATACACATTTTCATTGTACATTAAAGAAATGTACATCAAAACCTACACATTTTCAGTGTACATTCAAGAAATGTACATCAAAACATACACATTTTGATTGTACACTCAAGAAATGTACATCAAAACATACACATTTTCATTGTACACTCAAGAAATGTACATCAAAACATACACATTTTCATTGTACATTCAAGAAATGTACATCAAAACATACACATTTTCATTGTACATTCAAGAAATATACATCAAAACATACACGTTTTCATTGCACATTCAAGAAATGTACATCAAAACATTCACATTTTCATTGTACACTCAAGAAATGTACATCAACACATACACATTTTCATTGTACATTCAAAGAATGTACATCAAAACATACACATTTTCAATGTACATTCAAGAAATGTACATTAAAACACACACATTTTCAGTGTACATTCAAGAAATGTACATCAAAGCAAACACATTTTCATTGTACTCTAAATAAATGTACATCAAAACATACACATTCTCATTGTACATTCCAGAAATGTACATCAAAACATACACATTTTCATTGTACATTCAAGAAATATACATCAAAACATACACATTTTCATTGTACATTCAAGATATGTACATCAAAACATACACATTCTCATTGTACATTCAAGAGATGTACATCAAAACATACACATTTTCATGGTATACTCAAGAAATGTACATCGAAACATACACATTTTCATTGTACACTCAAGTACATCAAAACATACACATTTTCATTGTACATTCAAGAAATGTATATCAAAACATACACATTTACATTGTACATTCAAGAAATGTACATCAAAACACACACATTTTCAGTGTACATTCAAGAAATGTATATCAAAACATACACATTTTCAGTGTACATTCAAGAAATGTACATCAAAAAATACAAATTTTCATTGTATATACAAGAAATGTACATCAAAACATACACATTTTCATTGTACATTAAAGAAATGTACATCAAAACCTACACATTTACAGTGTACATTCAAGAAATGTACATCAAAACATACACATTTTGATTGTACACTCAAGAAATGTACATCAAAACATACACATTTTCATTGTACACTCAGGAAATGTACATCAAAACATACACATTTTCAGTGTACATTCAAGAAATGTACATTTAAACATACACATTTACATTGTACATTCAAGAAATGTACATCAAAACATACACATTTTCATTGTACACTCAAGAAATGTTCATCAAAACATACACATTTTCATTGTACATTCAGGAAATGTACATCAAAACATACACATTTTCATTGTACACTCAAGAAATGTACTTCAAAACATACACATTTTCAGTGTACATTCAAGAAATGTATATCAAAACATACACATTTTCATTGTACATTCAAGAAATGTACATCAAAACACACACATTTTCAGTGTACATTCAAGAAATGTATATCAAAACATACACATTTTCAGTGTACATTCAAGAAATGTACATCAAAACATACACATTTTCATTGTATATACAAGAAATCTACATCAAAACATACACATTTTCAATGTACATTCAAGAAATGTACATTTAAACATACACATTTTCATTGTACATTCAAGAAATGTACATCAAAACATACACATTTTCATTGTACATTCTAGAAATATACATCAAAACATACACATTTTCATTGTATATACAAGAAATGTACATCAAAACATACACATTTTCATTGTACACTCAAGAAATGTACATCAAAACATACACATTTTCAGTGTACATTCAAGAAATGTATATCAAAACATACACATTTTCATTGTATATTCCAGAAATGTACATCAAAACATACACATTTTCAGTGTACATTCAAGAAATGTATATCAAAAAATACACATTTTCAGTGTACATTCAAGAAATGTACATCAAAGCAAACACATTTTCATTGTACACTAAAGAAATGTACATCAAAACATACACATTTTCATTGTACATTCAAGAAATGCACATCAAAACATACACATTTTCATTGTACATTCAAGAAATATACATCAAAACATACACGTTTTCATTGTACATTCAAAGAATGTACATCAAAACATACACATTTTCAATGTACATTCAAGAAATGTACATTAAAACACACACATTTTCAGTGTACACTCAAGAAATGTACATCAAAACATACATATTTTCATTGTACATTCAAGAAATGTATATCAAAACATACACATTTTCATTGTACATTCAAGAAATGTACATCAAAACATACACATTTTCATTGTACATTCAAAGAATGTACATCAAAACATACACATTTTCAATGTACATTCAAGAAATGTACATTAAAACACACACATTTTCAGTGTACATTCAAGAAATGTACCTGAAAACATATACATTTTCATTGTACATTCAAGGAATGTATATCAAAACATACACATTTTCAGATTACATTCAAGAAATGTACATCACAACATACACATTTTCATTGTACATTCAGGAAATGTACATCAAAACATACACATTTTCATTGTACATTGAAGAAATGTACATCAAAACATACACATTTTCATTGTACATTCAAGGAATGTACATCAAAACATACACATTTTCATTGTACATTCAAGAAATGTACATCAAAACACACACATTTTCAGTGTACATTCAAGAAATGTATATCAAAACATACACATTTTCAGAGTACATTCAAGAAATGTACATCAAAACATACAAATTTTCATTGTATATACAAGAAAAGTACATCAAAACATACACATTTTCATTGTACATTAAAGAAATGTACATCAAAACCTACACATTTTCAGTGTACATTCAAGAAATGTACATCAAAACATACACATTTTCATTGTACACTCAAGAAATATACATCAAAACATACACATTTTCAGTGTACATTCAAGAAATGTACATCAAAACATACACATTTTCATTGTATATACCAGAAATGTACATCAAAACATACACATTTTCATTGTATATACAAGAAATGTACATCAAAACATACACATCTTCATTGTACATTCAAGAAATGTACATCAAAACATATACATTTTCATTGTATATACAAGAAATGTACATCAAAACATACACATTTTCAGTGTACATTCAAGAAATGTACATGAAAACATATACATTTTCATTGTACATTCAAGAAATGTATAAAAACATACACATTTTCAGATTACATACAAGAAATGTGCATCAAAACATACACATTTTCATTGTATAAACAAGAAATGTACATCAAAACATACACATTTTCAGTGTACATTCAAGAAATGTATATCAAAACATACACATTTACAGTGTACATTCAAGAAATGTACATCAAAACATACACATTTTCAGTATACATTCAAGAAATGTACATGAAAACATATACATCTTCATTGTACATTCAAGAAATGTATATCAAAACATACACATTTTCAGTGTTCATTCAAGAAATGTACATCAAAACATACACATTTTCATTGTATATACAACAAATGTACATCAAAACATACACATCTTCATTGTACACTAAAGAAATGTAGATCAAAACATACACATTTTCATTGTACATTCAAGAAATGTACATCAAAACATACACATTTTCATTGTACACTCAAGAAATGTACATCAAAACATACACATTTTCATTGTACACTCAAGAAATGTACATCAAAACATACACTTTTTCATTGTACATTCAAGAAATGTATATCAAAACATACACATTTTCATTGTACATTCAAGAAATGTACATCAAAACATACACATTTTCAGTGTACATTCAAGAAATGTATAACAAAAAATACACATTTTCACTGTACATTCAAGAAATGTACATCAAAATAAACACATTTTCATTGTGCACTAAAGAATTGTACATCAAAACATACACATTTTCATTGTACATTCAAGAAATATACATCAAAACATACACACTTTCATTGTACATTCAAGAAATGTACATCAAAACATACACATTTTCATTGTACACTCAAGAAATGTACATCAAAACATACACATTTTCATTGTACATTCAAGAAATGTACATCAAAACATACACATTTTCATTGTACACTCAAGAAATGTTCATCAAAACATACACATTTTCATTGTACATTCAGGAAATGTACATCAAAACATACACATTTTCATTGTACACTCAAGAAATGTACTTCAAAACATACACATTTTCAGTGTACATTCAAGAAATGTATATCAAAACATACACATTTTCATTGTACATTCAAGAAATGTACATCAAAACATACACATTTTCATTGTACATTCAAGAAATATACATCAAAACATACACGTTTTCATTGCACATTCAAGAAATGTACATCAAAACATTCACATTTTCATTGTACACTCAAGAAATGTACATCAACACATACACATTTTCATTGTACATTCAAAGAATGTACATCAAAACATACACATTTTCAATGTACATTCAAGAAATGTACATTAAAACACACACATTTTCAGTGTACATTCAAGAAATGTACATCAAAGCAAACACATTTTCATTGTACTCTAAATAAATGTACATCAAAACATACACATTCTCATTGTACATTCCAGAAATGTACATCAAAACATACACATTTTCATTGTACATTCAAGAAATATACATCAAAACATACACATTTTCATTGTACATTCAAGATATGTACATCAAAACATACACATTCTCATTGTACATTCAAGAGATGTACATCAAAACATACACATTTTCATGGTATACTCAAGAAATGTACATCGAAACATACACATTTTCATTGTACACTCAAGTACATCAAAACATACACATTTTCATTGTACATTCAAGAAATGTATATCAAAACATACACATTTTCATTGTACATTCAAGAAATGTACATCAAAACACACACATTTTCAGTGTACATTCAAGAAATGTATATCAAAACATACACATTTTCAGTGTACATTCAAGAAATGTACATTAAAAAATACAAATTTTCATTGTATATACAAGAAATGTACATCAAAACATACACATTTTCATTGTACATTAAAGAAATGTTCATCAAAACATACACATTTTCATTGTACATTCAGGAAATGTACATCAAAACATACACATTTTCATTGTACACTCAAGAAATGTACTTCAAAACATACACATTTTCAGTGTACATTCAAGAAATGTATATCAAAACATACACATTTTCATTGTACATTCAAGAAATGTACATCAAAACATACACATTTTCATTGTACATTCAAGAAATATACATCAAAACATACACGTTTTCATTGCACATTCAAGAAATGTACATCAAAACATTCACATTTTCATTGTACACTCAAGAAATGTACATCAACACATACACATTTTCATTGTACATTCAAAGAATGTACATCAAAACATACACATTTTCAATGTACATTCAAGAAATGTACATTAAAACACACACATTTTCAGTGTACATTCAAGAAATGTACATCAAAGCAAACACATTTTCATTGTACTCTAAATAAATGTACATCAAAACATACACATTCTCATTGTACATTCCAGAAATGTACATCAAAACATACACATTTTCATTGTACATTCAAGAAATATACATAAAAACATACACATTTTCATTGTACATTCAAGATATGTACATCAAAACATACACATTCTCATTGTACATTCAAGAGATGTACATCAAAACATACACATTTTCATGGTATACTCAAGAAATGTACATCGAAACATACACATTTTCATTGTACACTCAAGTACATCAAAACATACACATTTTCATTGTACATTCAAGAAATGTATATCAAAACATACACATTTTCATTGTACATTCAAGAAATGTACATCAAAACACACACATTTTCAGTGTACATTCAAGAAATGTATATCAAAACATACACATTTTCAGTGTACATTCAAGAAATGTACATCAAAAAATACAAATTTTCATTGTATATACAAGAAATGTACATCAAAACATACACATTTTCATTGTACATTAAAGAAATGTACATCAAAACCTACACATTTTCAGTGTACATTCAAGAAATGTACATCAAAACATAAACATTTTGATTGTACACTCAAGAAATGTACATCAAAACATACACATTTTCATTGTACACTCAAGAAATGTACATCAAAACATACACATTTTCATTGTACATTCAAGAAATGTACATCAAAACATACACATTTTCATTGTACATTCAAGAAATATACATCAAAACATACACGTTTTCATTGCACATTCAAGAAATGTACATCAAAACATTCACATTTTCATTGTACACTCAAGAAATGTACATCAACACATACACATTTTCATTGTACATTCAAAGAATGTACATCAAAACATACACATTTTCAATGTACATTCAAGAAACGTACATTAAAACACACACATTTTCAGTGTACATTCAAGAAATGTACATCAAAGCAAACACATTTTCATTCTACTCTAAATAAATGTACATCAAAACATACACATTCTCATTGTACATTCCAGAAATGTACATCAAAACATACACATTTTCATTGTATATACAAGAAATCTACATCAAAACATACACATTTTCAATGTACATTCAAGAAATGTACATTTAAACATACACATTCTCATTGTACATTCAAGAAATGTACATCAAAACATACACATTTTCATTGTACATTCTAGAAATATACATCAAAACATACACATTTTCATTGTATATACAAGAAATGTACATCAAAACATACACATTTTCATTGTACACTCAAGAAATGTACATCAAAACATACACATTTTCAGTGTACATTCAAGAAATGTATATCAAAACATACACATTTTCATTGTATATTCCAGAAATGTACATCAAAACATACACATTTTCAGTGTACATTCAAGAAATGTATATCAAAAAATACACATTTTCAGTGTACATTCAAGAAATGTACATCAAAGCAAACACATTTTCATTGTACACTAAAGAAATGTACATCAAAACATACACATTTTCATTGTACATTCAAGAAATGCACATCAAAGCATACACATTTTCATTGTACATTCAAGAAATATACATCAAAACATACACGTTTTCATTGTACATTCAAAGAATGTACATCAAAACATACACATTTTCAATGTACATTCAAGAAATGTACATTAAAACACACACATTTTCAGTGTACACTCAAGAAATGTACATCAAAACATACATATTTTCATTGTACATTCAAGAAATGTATATCAAAACATACACATTTTCATTGTACATTCAAGAAATGTACATCAAAACATACACATTTTCATTGTACATTCAAGAAATGTACATCAAAACATACACATTTTCATTGTACATTCAAAGAATGTACATCAAAGCATACACATTTTCAATGTACATTCAAGAAATGTACATTAAAACACACACATTTTCAGTGTACATTCAAGAAATGTACCTGAAAACATATACATTTTCATTGTACATTCAAGGAATGTATATCAAAACATACACATTTTCAGATTACATTCAAGAAATGTACATCAAAACATACACATTTTCATTGTACATTCAGGAAATGTACATCAAAACATACACATTTTCATTGTACATTGAAGAAATGTACATCAAAACATACACATTTTCATTGTACATTCAAGGAATGTACATCAAAACATACACATTTTCATTGTACATTCAAGAAATGTACATCAAAACACACACATTTTCAGTGTACATTCAAGAAATGTATATCAAAACATACACATTTTCAGAGTACATTCAAGAAATGTACATCAAAACATACAAATTTTCATTGTATATATAAGAAATGTACATCAAAACATACACATTTTCATTGTACATTAAAGAAATGTACATCAAAACCTACACATTTTCAGTGTACATTCAAGAAATGTACATCAAAACATACACATTTTCATTGTACACTCAAGAAATATACATCAAAACATACACATTTTCAGTGTACATTCAAGAAATGTACATCAAAACATACACATTTTCATTGTATATACCAGAAATGTACATCAAAACATACACATTTTCATTGTATATACAAGAAATGTACATCAAAACATACACATCTTCAGTGTACATTCAAGAAATGTACATCAAAACATATACATTTTCATTGTATATACAAGAAATGTACATCAAAACATACACATTTTCAGTGCACATTCAAGAAATGTACATGAAAACATATACATTTTCATTGTACATTCAAGAAATGTATAAAAACATACACATTTTCAGATTACATTCAAGAAATGTGCATCAAAACATACACATTTTCATTGTATAAACAAGAAATGTACATCAAAACATACACATTTTCAGTGTACATTCAAGAAATGTATATCAAAACATACACATCTACAGTGTACATTCAAGAAATGTACATCAAAACATACACATTTTCAGTATACATTCAAGAAATGTACATGAAAACATATACATCTTCATTGTACATTCAAGAAATGTATATCAAAACATACACATTTTCAGTGTTCATTCAAGAAATGTACATCAAAACATACACATTTTCATTGTATATACAACAAATGTACATCAAAACATACACATCTTCATTGTACACTAAAGAAATGTAGATCAAAACATACACATTTTCATTGTACATTCAAGAAATGTACATCAAAACATACACATTTTCATTGTACACTCAAGAAATGTACATCAAAACATACACATTTTCATTGTACACTCAAGAAATGTACATCAAAACATACACTTTTTCATTGTACATTCAAGAAATGTATATCAAAACATACACATTTTCAGTGTACATTCAAGAAATGTACATCAAAACATACACATTTTCAGTGTACATTCAAGAAATGTATAACAAAAAATACACATTTTCAGTGTACATTCAAGAAATGTACATCAAAATAAACACATTTTCATTGTGCACTAAAGAATTGTACATCAAAACATACACATTTTCATTGTACATTCAAGAAATATACATCAAAACATACACACTTTCATTGTACATTCAAGAAATGTACATCAAAACATACACATTTTCATTGTACACTCAAGAAATGTACATCAAAACATACACATTTTCATTGTACATTCAAGAAATGTACATCAAAACATACACATTTTCATTGTACACTCAAGAAATGTTCATCAAAACATACACATTTTCATTGTACATTCAGGAAATGTACATCAAAACATACACATTTTCATTGTACACTCAAGAAATGTACTTCAAAACATACACATTTTCAGTGTACATTCAAGAAATGTATATCAAAACATACACATTTTCATTGTACATTCAAGAAATGCACATCAAAACATACACATTTTCATTGTACATTCAAGAAATATACATCAAAACATACACGTTTTCATTGCACATTCAAGAAATGTACATCAAAACATTCAGTTTTTCATTGTACACTCAAGAAATGTACATCAACACATACACATTTTCATTGTACATTCAAAGAATGTACATCAAAACATACACATTTTCAATGTACATTCAAGAAATGTACATTAAAACACACACATTTTCAGTGTACATTCAAGAAATGTACATCAAAGCAAACACATTTTCATTGTACTCTAAATAAATGTACATCAAAACATACACATTCTCATTGTACATTCCAGAAATGTACATCAAAACATACACATTTTCATTGTACATTCAAGAAATATACATCAAAACATACACATTTTCATTGTACATTCAAGAAATGTACATCAAAACATACACATTTTGATTGTACACTCAAGAAATGTACATCAAAACATACACATTTTCATTGTACACTCAAGAAATGTACATCAAAACATACACATTTTCATTGTACATTCAAGAAATGTACATCAAAACATACACATTTTCATTGTACATTCAAGAAATATACATCAAAACATACACGTTTTCATTGCACATTCAAGAAATGTACATCAAAACATTCACATTTTCATTGTACACTCAAGAAATGTACATCAACACATACACATTTTCATTGTACATTCAAAGAATGTACATCAAAACATACACATTTTCAATGTACATTCAAGAAATGTACATTAAAACACACACATTTTCAGTGTACATTCAAGAAATGTACATCAAAGCAAACACATTTTCATTGTACTCTAAATAAATGTACATCAAAACATACACATTCTCATTGTACATTCCAGAAATGTACATCAAAACATACACATTTTCATTGTATATACAAGAAATCTACATCAAAACATACACATTTTCAATGTACATTCAAGAAATGTACATTTAAACATACACATTCTCATTGTACATTCAAGAAATGTACATCAAAACATACACATTTTCATTGTACATTCTAGAAATATACATCAAAACATACACATTTTCATTGTATATACAAGCAATGTACATCAAAACATACACATTTTCATTGTACACTCAAGAAATGTACATCAAAACATACACATTTTCAGTGTACATTCAAGAAATGTATATCAAAACATACACATTTTCATTGTATATTCCAGAAATGTACATCAAAACATACACATTTTCAGTGTACATTCAAGAAATGTATATCAAAAAATACACATTTTCAGTGTACATTCAAGAAATGTACATCAAAGCAAACACATTTTCATTGTACACTAAAGAAATGTACATCAAAACATACACATTTTCATTGTACATTCAAGAAATGCACATCAAAACATACACATTTTCATTGTACATTCAAGAAATATACATCAAAACATACACGTTTTCATTGTACATTCAAAGAATGTACATCAAAACATACACATTTTCAATGTACATTCAAGAAATGTACATTAAAACACACACATTTTCAGTGTACACTCAAGAAATGTACATCAAAACATACATACTTTCATTGTACATTCAAGAAATGTATATCAAAACATACACATTTTCATTGTACATTCAAGAAATGTACATCAAAACATACACATTTTCATTGTACATTCAAGAAATGTACATCAAAACATACACATTTTCATTGTACATTCAAAGAATGTACATCAAAGCATACACATTTTCAATGTACATTCAAGAAATGTACATTAAAACACACACATTTTCAGTGTACATTCAAGAAATGTACCTGAAAACATATACATTTTCATTGTACATTCAAGGAATGTATATCAAAACATACACATTTTCAGATTACATTCAAGAAATGTACATCAAAACATACACATTTTCATTGTACATTCAGGAAATGTACATCAAAACATACACATTTTCATTGTACATTGAAGAAATGTACATCAAAACATACACATTTTCATTGTACATTCAAGGAATGTACATCAAAACATACACATTTTCATTGTACATTCAAGAAATGTACATCAAAACACACACATTTTCAGTGTACATTCAAGAAATGTATATCAAAACATACACATTTTCAGAGTACATTCAAGAAATGTACATCAAAACATACAAATTTTCATTGTATATATAAGAAATGTACATCAAAACATACACATTTTCATTGTACATTAAAGAAATGTACATCAAAACCTACACATTTTCAGTGTACATTCAAGAAATGTACATCAAAACATACACATTTTCATTGTACACTCAAGAAATATACATCAAAACATACACATTTTCAGTGTACATTCAAGAAATGTACATCAAAACATACACATTTTCATTGTATATACCAGAAATGTACATCAAAACATACACATTTTCATTGTATATACAAGAAATGTACATCAAAACATACACATCTTCAGTGTACATTCAAGAAATGTACATCAAAACATATACATTTTCATTGTATATACAAGAAATGTACATCAAAACATACACATTTTCAGTGCACATTCAAGAAATGTACATGAAAACATATACATTTTCATTGTACATTCAAGAAATGTATAAAAACATACACATTTTCAGATTACATTCAAGAAATGTGCATCAAAACATACACATTTTCATTGTATAAACAAGAAATGTACATCAAAACATACACATTTTCAGTGTACATTCAAGAAATGTATATCAAAACATACACATTTACAGCGTACATTCAAGAAATGTACATCAAAACATACACATTTTCAGTATACATTCAAGAAATGTACATGAAAACATATACATCTTCATTGTACATTCAAGAAATGTATATCAAAACATACACATTTTCAGTGTTCATTCAAGAAATGTACATCAAAACATACACATTTTCATTGTATATACAACAAATGTACATCAAAACATACACATCTTCATTGTACACTAAAGAAATGTAGATCAAAACATACACATTTTCATTGTACATTCAAGAAATGTACATCAAAACATACACATTTTCATTGTACACTCAAGAAATGTACATCAAAACATACACATTTTCATTGTACACTCAAGAAATGTACATCAAAACATACACTTTTTCATTGTACATTCAAGAAATGTATATCAAAACATACACATTTTCAGTGTACATTCAAGAAATGTACATCAAAACATACACATTTTCAGTGTACATTCAAGAAATGTATAACAAAAAATACACATTTTCAGTGTACATTCAAGAAATGTACATCAAAATAAACACATTTTCATTGTGCACTAAAGAATTGTACATCAAAACATACACATTTTCATTGTACATTCAAGAAATATACATCAAAACATACACACTTTCATTGTACATTCAAGAAATGTACATCAAAACATACACATTTTCATTGTACACTCAAGAAATGTACATCAAAACATACACATTTTCATTGTACATTCAAGAAATGTACATCAAAACATACACATTTTCATTGTACACTCAAGAAATGTTCATCAAAACATACACATTTTCATTGTACATTCAGGAAATGTACATCAAAACATACACATTTTCATTGTACACTCAAGAAATGTACTTCAAAACATACACATTTTCAGTGTACATTCAAGAAATGTATATCAAAACATACACATTTTCATTGTACATTCAAGAAATGCACATCAAAACATACACATTTTCATTGTACATTCAAGAAATATACATCAAAACATACACGTTTTCATTGCACATTCAAGAAATGTACATCAAAACATTCACATTTTCATTGTACACTCAAGAAATGTACATCAACACATACACATTTTCATTGTACATTCAAAGAATGTACATCAAAACATACACATTTTCAATGTACATTCAAGAAATGTACATTAAAACACACACATTTTCAGTGTACATTCAAGAAATGTACATCAAAGCAAACACATTTTCATTGTACTCTAAATAAATGTACATCAAAACATACACATTCTCATTGTACATTCCTGAAATGTACATCAAAACATACACATTTTCATTGTACATTCAAGAAATATACATCAAAACATACACATTTTCATTGTACATTCAAGATATGTACATCAAAACATACACATTCTCATTGTACATTCAAGAGATGTACATCAAAACATACACATTTTCATGGTATACTCAAGAAATGTACATCGAAACATACACATTTTCATTGTACACTCAAGTACATCAAAACATACACATTTTCATTGTACATTCAAGAAATGTACATCAAAACATACACATTTTCATTGTACACTCAAGAAATGTACATCAAAACATACACATTTTCATTGTACACTCAAGAAATGTACATCAAAACATACACTTTTTCATTGTACATTCAAGAAATGTATATCAAAACATACACATTTTCAGTGTACATTCAAGAAATGTACATCAAAACATACACATTTTCAGTGTACATTCAAGAAATGTATAACAAAAAATACACATTTTCAGTGTACATTCAAGAAATGTACATCAAAATAAACACATTTTCATTGTGCACTAAAGAATTGTACATCAAAACATACACATTTTCATTGTACATTCAAGAAATATACATCAAAACATACACACTTTCATTGTACATTCAAGAAATGTACATCAAAACATACACATTTTCATTGTACACTCAAGAAATGTACATCAAAACATACACATTTTCATTGTACATTCAAGAAATGTACATCAAAACATACACATTTTCATTGTACACTCAAGAAATGTTCATCAAAACATACACATTTTCATTGTACATTCAGGAAATGTACATCAAAACATACACATTTTCATTGTACACTCAAGAAATGTACTTCAAAACATACACATTTTCAGTGTACATTCAAGAAATGTATATCAAAACATACACATTTTCATTGTACATTCAAGAAATGCACATCAAAACATACACATTTTCATTGTACATTCAAGAAATATACATCAAAACATACACGTTTTCATTGCACATTCAAGAAATGTACATCAAAACATTCACATTTTCATTGTACACTCAAGAAATGTACATCAACACATACACATTTTCATTGTACATTCAAAGAATGTACATCAAAACATACACATTTTCAATGTACATTCAAGAAATGTACATTAAAACACACACATTTTCAGTGTACATTCAAGAAATGTACATCAAAGCAAACACATTTTCATTGTACTCTAAATAAATGTACATCAAAACATACACATTCTCATTGTACATTCCAGAAATGTACATCAAAACATACACATTTTCATTGTACATTCAAGAAATATACATCAAAACATACACATTTTCATTGTACATTCAAGAAATGTACATCAAAACATACACATTTTGATTGTACACTCAAGAAATGTACATCAAAACATACACATTTTCATTGTACACTCAAGAAATGTACATCAAAACATACACATTTTCATTGTACATTCAAGAAATGTACATCAAAACATACACATTTTCATTGTACATTCAAGAAATATACATCAAAACATACACGTTTTCATTGCACATTCAAGAAATGTACATCAAAACATTCACATTTTCATTGTACACTCAAGAAATGTACATCAACACATACACATTTTCATTGTACATTCAAAGAATGTACATCAAAACATACACATTTTCAATGTACATTCAAGAAATGTACATTAAAACACACACATTTTCAGTGTACATTCAAGAAATGTACATCAAAGCAAACACATTTTCATTGTACTCTAAATAAATGTACATCAAAACATACACATTCTCATTGTACATTCCAGAAATGTACATCAAAACATACACATTTTCATTGTATATACAAGAAATCTACATCAAAACATACACATTTTCAATGTACATTCAAGAAATGTACATTTAAACATACACATTCTCATTGTACATTCAAGAAATGTACATCAAAACATACACATTTTCATTGTACATTCTAGAAATATACATCAAAACATACACATTTTCATTGTATATACAAGCAATGTACATCAAAACATACACATTTTCATTGTACACTCAAGAAATGTACATCAAAACATACACATTTTCAGTGTACATTCAAGAAATGTATATCAAAACATACACATTTTCATTGTATATTCCAGAAATGTACATCAAAACATACACATTTTCAGTGTACATTCAAGAAATGTATATCAAAAAATACACATTTTCAGTGTACATTCAAGAAATGTACATCAAAGCAAACACATTTTCATTGTACACTAAAGAAATGTACATCAAAACATACACATTTTCATTGTACATTCAAGAAATGCACATCAAAACATACACATTTTCATTGTACATTCAAGAAATATACATCAAAACATACACGTTTTCATTGTACATTCAAAGAATGTACATCAAAACATACACATTTTCAATGTACATTCAAGAAATGTACATTAAAACACACACATTTTCAGTGTACACTCAAGAAATGTACATCAAAACATACATACTTTCATTGTACATTCAAGAAATGTATATCAAAACATACACATTTTCATTGTACATTCAAGAAATGTACATCAAAACATACACATTTTCATTGTACATTCAAGAAATGTACATCAAAACATACACATTTTCATTGTACATTCAAAGAATGTACATCAAAGCATTCACATTTTCAATGTACATTCAAGAAATGTACATTAAAACACACACATTTTCAGTGTACATTCAAGAAATGTACCTGAAAACATATACATTTTCATTGTACATTCAAGGAATGTATATCAAAACATACACATTTTCAGATTACATTCAAGAAATGTACATCAAAACATACACATTTTCATTGTACATTCAGGAAATGTACATCAAAACATACACATTTTCATTGTACATTGAAGAAATGTACATCAAAACATACACATTTTCATTGTACATTCAAGGAATGTACATCAAAACATACACATTTTCATTGTACATTCAAGAAATGTACATCAAAACACACACATTTTCAGTGTACATTCAAGAAATGTATATCAAAACATACACATTTTCAGAGTACATTCAAGAAATGTACATCAAAACATACAAATTTTCATTGTATATATAAGAAATGTACATCAAAACATACACATTTTCATTGTACATTAAAGAAATGTACATCAAAACCTACACATTTTCAGTGTACATTCAAGAAATGTACATCAAAACATACACATTTTCATTGTACACTCAAGAAATATACATCAAAACATACACATTTTCAGTGTACATTCAAGAAATGTACATCAAAACATACACATTTTCATTGTATATACCAGAAATGTACATCAAAACATACACATTTTCATTGTATATACAAGAAATGTACATCAAAACATACACATCTTCAGTGTACATTCAAGAAATGTACATCAAAACATATACATTTTCATTGTATATACAAGAAATGTACATCAAAACATACACATTTTCAGTGCACATTCAAGAAATGTACATGAAAACATATACATTTTCATTGTACATTCAAGAAATGTATAAAAACATACACATTTTCAGATTACATTCAAGAAATGTGCATCAAAACATACACATTTTCATTGTATAAACAAGAAATGTACATCAAAACATACACATTTTCAGTGTACATTCAAGAAATGTATATCAAAACATACACATTTACAGTGTACATTCAAGAAATGTACATCAAAACATACACATTTTCAGTATACATTCAAGAAATGTACATGAAAACATATACATCTTCATTGTACATTCAAGAAATGTATATCAAAACATACACATTTTCAGTGTTCATTCAAGAAATGTACATCAAAACATACACATTTTCATTGTATATACAACAAATGTACATCAAAACATACACATCTTCATTGTACACTAAAGAAATGTAGATCAAAACATACACATTTTCATTGTACATTCAAGAAATGTACATCAAAACATACACATTTTCATTGTACACTCAAGAAATGTACATCAAAACATACACATTTTCATTGTACACTCAAGAAATGTACATCAAAACATACACTTTTTCATTGTACATTCAAGAAATGTATATCAAAACATACACATTTTCAGTGTACATTCAAGAAATGTACATCAAAACATACACATTTTCAGTGTACATTCAAGAAATGTATAACAAAAAATACACATTTTCAGTGTACATTCAAGAAATGTACATCAAAATAAACACATTTTCATTGTGCACTAAAGAATTGTACATCAAAACATACACATTTTCATTGTACATTCAAGAAATATACATCAAAACATACACACTTTCATTGTACATTCAAGAAATGTACATCAAAACATACACATTTTCATTGTACACTCAAGAAATGTACATCAAAACATACACATTTTCATTGTACATTCAAGAAATGTACATCAAAACATACACATTTTCATTGTACACTCAAGAAATGTTCATCAAAACATACACATTTTCATTGTACATTCAGGAAATGTACATCAAAACATACACATTTTCATTGTACACTCAAGAAATGTACTTCAAAACATACACATTTTCAGTGTACATTCAAGAAATGTATATCAAAACATACACATTTTCATTGTACATTCAAGAAATGCACATCAAAACATACACATTTTCATTGTACATTCAAGAAATATACATCAAAACATACACGTTTTCATTGCACATTCAAGAAATGTACATCAAAACATTCACATTTTCATTGTACACTCAAGAAATGTACATCAACACATACACATTTTCATTGTACATTCAAAGAATGTACATCAAAACATACACATTTTCAATGTACATTCAAGAAATGTACATTAAAACACACACATTTTCAGTGTACATTCAAGAAATGTACATCAAAGCAAACACATTTTCATTGTACTCTAAATAAATGTACATCAAAACATACACATTCTCATTGTACATTCCAGAAATGTACATCAAAACATACACATTTTCATTGTACATTCAAGAAATATACATCAAAACATACACATTTTCATTGTACATTCAAGATATGTACATCAAAACATACACATTCTCATTGTACATTCAAGAGATGTACATCAAAACATACACATTTTCATGGTATACTCAAGAAATGTACATCGAAACATACACATTTTCATTGTACACTCAAGTACATCAAAACATACACATTTTCATTGTACATTCAAGAAATGTATATCAAAACATACACATTTTCATTGTACATTCAAGAAATGTACATCAAAACACACACATTTTCAGTGTACATTCAAGAAATGTATATCAAAGCATACACATTTTCAGTGTACATTCAAGAAATGTACATCAAAAAATACAAATTTTCATTGTATATACAAGAAATGTACATCAAAACATACACATTTTCATTGTACATTAAAGAAATGTACATCAAAACCTACACATTTTCAGTGTACATTCAAGAAATGTACATCAAAACATACACATTTTGATTGTACACTCAAGAAATGTACATCAAAACATACACATTTTCATTGTACACTCAAGAAATGTACATCAAAACATACACATTTTCATTGTACATTCAAGAAATGTATATCAAAACATACACATTTTCATTGTACATTCAAGAAATGTACATCAAAACATACACATTTTCATTGTTCATTCAAGAAATGTACATCAAAACATACACATTTTCATTGTACATTCAAAGAATGTACATCAAAACATACACATTTTCAATGTACATTCAAGAAATGTACATTAAAACACACACATTTTCAGTGTACATTCAAGAAATGTATATCAAAACATACACATTTTCAGTGTACATTCAAGAAATGTACATCAAAACATACAAATTTTCGTTGTATATACAAGAAATGTACATCAAAACATACACATTTTCATTGTACATTAAAGAAATGTACATCAAAACCTACTCATTTTCAGTGTACATTCAAGAAATGTACATCAAAACATACACATTTTCAGTATACATTCAAGAAATGTACATAAAAACATACACACTTTCATTGTATATACCAGAAATGTACATCACAACATACACATTTTCATTGTATATACAAGAAATGTACATCAAAACATACACATTTTCAGTGTACATTCAAGAAGTGTACATCAAAACATATACATTTTCATTGTATATACAAGAAATGTACATCAAAACATACACATTTTCAGTGTACATTCAAGAAATGTACCTGAAAACATATACATTTTCATTGTACATTCAAGGAATGTATATCAAAACATACACATTTTCAGATTACATTCAAGAAATGTACATCAAAACATACACATTTTCATTGTACATTCAAGAAATGTACAACAAAACATACACATTTTCATTGTACATTGAAGAAATGTACATCAAAACATACACATTTTCATTGTACATTCAAGGAATGTACATCAAAACATACACATTTTCATTGTACATTCAAGAAATGTACATCAAAACACACACATTTTCAGTGTACATTCAAGAAATGTATATCAAAGCATACACATTTTCAGAGTACATTCAAGAAATGTACATCAAAACATACAAATTTTCATTGTATATACAAGAAATGTACATAAAAAACTTACACATTTTCATTGTACATTAAAGAAATGTACATCAAAACCTACACATTTTCAGTGTACATTCAAGAAATGTACATCAAAACATACACATTTTCATTGTACACTCAAGAAATATACATCAAAACATACACATTTTCAGTGTACATTCAAGAAATGTACATCAAAACATACACATTTTCATTGTATATACCAGAAATGTACATCAAAACATACACATTTTCATTGTATATACAAGAAATGTACATCAAAACATACACATCTTCAGTGTACATTCAAGAAATGTACATCAAAACATATACATTTTCATTGTATATACAAGAAATGTACATCAAAACATACACATTTTCAGTGTACATTCAAGAAATGTACATGAAAACATATACATTTTCATTGTACATTCAAGAAATGTATAAAAACATACACATTTTCAGATTACATTCAAGAAATGTGCATCAAAACATACACATTTTCATTGTATAAACAAGAAATGTACATCAAAACATACACATTTTCAGTGTACATTCAAGAAATGTATATCAAAACATACACATTTACAGTGTACATTCAAGAAATGTACATCAAAACATATACATCTTCATTGTACATTCAAGAAATGTATATCAAAACATACACATTTTCAGTGTTCATTCAAGAAATGTACATCAAAACATACACATTTTCATTGTATCTACAAGAAATGTACATCAAAACATACACATCTTCATTGTACACTAAAGAAATGTAGATCAAAACATACACATTTTCATTGTACATTCAAGAAATGTACATCAAAACATACACATTTTCATTGTACACTCAAGAAATGTACATCAAAACATACACATTTTCATTGTACACTCAAGAAATGTACATCAAAACATACACTTTTTCATTGTACATTCAAGAAATGTTCATCAAAACATACACATTTTCATTGTACATTCAGGAAATGTACATCAAAACATACACATTTTCATTGTACACTCAAGAAATGTACTTCAACACATACACATTTTCAGTGTACATTCAAGAAATGTATATCAAAACATACACTTTTTCATTGTACATTCAAGAAATGTACATCAAAACATACACATTTTCATTGTACATTCAAGAAATATACATCAAAACATACACGTTTTCATTGCACATTCAAGAAATGTACATCAAAACATACACATTTTCATTGTACACTCAAGAAATGTACATCAAAACATACACATTTTCATTGAACATTCAAGAAATGTACATCAAAACATACACATTTTCATTGTACACTCAAGAAATGTTCATCAAAACATACACATTTTCATTGTACATTCAGGAAATGTACATCAAAACATACACATTTTCATTGTACACTCAAGAAATGTACTTCAAAACATACACATTTTCAGTGTACATTCAAGAAATGTATATCAAAACATACACATTTTCATTGTACATTCAAGAAATGTACATCAAAACATACACATTTTCATTGTACATTCAAGAAATATACATCAAAACATACACGTTTTCATTGCACATTCAAGAAATGTACATCAAAACATTCACATTTTCATTGTACACTCAAGAAATGTACATCAACACATACACATTTTCATTGTACATTCAAAGAATGTACATCAAAACATACACATTTTCAATGTACATTCAAGAAATGTACATTAAAACACACACATTTTCAGTGTACATTCAAGAAATGTACATCAAAGCAAACACATTTTCATTGTACTCTAAATAAATGTACATCAAAACATACACATTCTCATTGTACATTCCAGAAATGTACATCAAAACATACACACTTTCATTGTACATTCAAGAAATATACATCAAAACATACACATTTTATTTGTACATTCAAGATATGTACATCAAAACATACACATTCTCATTGTACATTCAAGAGATGTACATCAAAACATACACATTTTCATGGTATACTCAAGAAATGTACATCGAAACATACACATTTTCATTGTACACTCAAGTACATCAAAACATACACATTTTCATTGTACATTCAAGAAATGTATATCAAAACATACACATTTTCATTGTACATTCAAGAAATGTACATCAAAACACACACATTTTCAGTGTACATTCAAGAAATGTATATCAAAACATACACATTTTCAGTGTACATTCAAGAAATGTACATCAAAAAATACAAATTTTCATTGTATATACAAGAAATGTACATCAAGACATACACATTTTCATTGTACATTAAAGAAATGTACATCAAAACCTACACATTTTCAGTGTACATTCAAGAAATGTACATCAAAACATACACATTTTGATTGTACACTCAAGAAATGTACATCAAAACATACACATTTTCATTGTACACTCAAGAAATGTACATCAAAACATACACATTTTCAGTGTACATTCAAGAAATGTACATTTAAACATACACATTTACATTGTACATTCAAGAAATGTACATCAAAACATACACATTTTCATTGTACACTCAAGAAATGTTCATCAAAACATACACATTTTCATTGTACATTCAGGAAATGTACATCAAAACATACACATTTTCATTGTACACTCAAGAAATGTACTTCAAAACATACACATTTTCAGTGTACATTCAAGAAATGTATATCAAAACATACACATTTTCATTGTACATTCAAGAAATTTACATCAAAACACACACATTTTCAGTGTACATTCAAGAAATGTATATCAAAACATACACATTTTCAGTGTACATTCAAGAAATGTACATCAAAACATACACATTTTCATTGTATATACAAGAAATCTACATCAAAACATACACATTTTCAATGTACATTCAAGAAATGTACATTTAAACATACACATTTTCATTGTACATTCAAGAAATGTACATCAAAACATACACATTTTCATTGTACATTCTAGAAATATACATCAAAACATACACATTTTCATTGTATATACAAGAAATGTACATCAAAACATACACATTTTCATTGTACACTCAAGAAATGTACATCAAAACATACACATTTTCAGTGTACATTCAAGAAATGTATATCAAAACATACACATTTTCATTGTATATTCCAGAAATGTACATCAAAACATACACATTTTCAGTGTACATTCAAGAAATGTATATCAAAAAATACATATTTTCAGTGTACATTCAAGAAATGTACATCAAAGCAAACACATTTTCATTGTACACTAAAGAAATGTACATCAAAACATACACATTTTCATTGTACATTCAAGAAATGCACATCAAAACATACACATTTTCATTGTACATTCAAGAAATATACATCAAAACATACACGTTTTCATTGTACATTCAAAGAATGTACATCAAAACATACACATTTTCAATGTACATTCAAGAAATGTACATTAAAACACACACATTTTCAGTGTACACTCAAGAAATGTACATCAAAACATACATATTTTCATTGTACATTCAAGAAATGTATATCAAAACATACACATTTTCATTGTACATTCAAGAAATGTACATCAAAACATACACATTTTCATTGTACATTCAAGAAATGTACATCAAAACATACACATTTTCATTGTACATTCAAAGAATGTACATCAAAACATACACATTTTCAATGTACATTCAAGAAATGTACATTAAAACACACACATTTTCAGTGTACATTCAAGAAATGTACCTGAAAACATATACATTTTCATTGTACATTCAAGGAATGTATATCAAAACATACACATTTTCAGATTACATTCAAGAAATGTACATCAAAACATACACATTTTCATTGTACATTCAGGAAATGTACATCAAAACATACACATTTTCATTGTACATTGAAGAAATGTACATCAAAACATACACATTTTCATTGTACATTCAAGGAATGTACATCAAAACATACACATTTTCATTGTACATTCAAGAAATGTACATCAAAACACACACATTTTCAGTGTACATTCAAGAAATGTATATCAAAAGATACACATTTTCAGAGTACATTCAAGAAATGTACATCAAAACATACAAATTTTCATTGTATATACAAGAAATGTACATCAAAACATACACATTTTCATTGTACATTAAAGAAATGTACATCAAAACCTACACATTTTCAGTGTACATTCAAGAAATGTACATCAAAACATACACATTTTCAGTGTACACTCAAGAAATATACATCAAAACATACACATTTTCAGTGTACATTCAAGAAATGTACATCAAAACATACACATTTTCATTGTATATACCAGAAATGTACATCAAAACATACACATTTTCATTGTATATACAAGAAATGTACATCAAAACATACACATCTTCAGTGTACATTCAAGAAATGTACATCAAAACATATACATTTTCATTGTATATACAAGAAATGTACATCAAAACATACACATTTTCAGTGTACATTCAAGAAATGTACATGAAAACATATACATTTTCATTGTACATTCAAGAAATGTATAAAAACATACACATTTTCAGATTACATTCAAGAAATGTGCATCAAAACATACACATTTTCATTGTATAAACAAGAAATGTACATCAAAACATACACATTTTCAGTGTACATTCAAGAAATGTATATCAAAACATACACATTTACAGTGTACATTCAAGAAATGTACATCAAAACATACACATTTTCAGTATACATTCAAGAAATGTACATGAAAACATATACATCTTCATTGTACATTCAAGAAATGTATATCAAAACATACACATTTTCAGTGTTCATTCAAGAAATGTACATCAAAACATACACATTTTCATTGTATATACAACAAATGTACATCAAAACATACACATCTTCATTGTACACTAAAGAAATGTAGATCAAAACATACACATTTTCATTGTACATTCAAGAAATGTACATCAAAACATACACATTTTCATTGTACACTCAAGAAATGTACATCAAAACATACACATTTTCATTGTACACTCAAGAAATGTACATCAAAACATACACTTTTTCATTGTACATTCAAGAAATGTATATCAAAACATACACATTTTCATTGTACATTCAAGAAATGTACATCAAAACATACACATTTTCAGTGTACATTCAAGAAATGTATAACAAAAGATACACATTTTCAGTGTACATTCAAGAAATGTACATCAAAATAAACACATTTTCATTGTGCACTAAAGAATTGTACATCAAAACATACACATTTTCATTGTACATTCAAGAAATATACATCAAAACATACACACTTTCATTGTACATTCAAGAAATGTACATCAAAACATACACATTTTCATTGTACACTCAAGAAATGTACATCAAAACATACACATTTTCATTGTACATTCAAGAAATGTACATCAAAACATACACATTTTCATTGTACACTCAAGAAATGTTCATCAAAACATACACATTTTCATTGTACATTCAGGAAATGTACATCAAATTATACACATTTTCATTGTACACTCAAGAAATGTACTTCAACACATACACATTTTCAGTGTACATTCAAGAAATGTATATCAAAACATACACATTTTCATTGTACATTCAAGAAATGTACATCAAAACATACACATTTTCATTGTACATTCAAGAAATATACATCAAAACATACACGTTTTCATTGCACATTCAAGAAATGTACATCAAAACATTCACATTTTCATTGTACACTCAAGAAATGTACATCAACACATACACATTTTCATTGTACATTCAAAGAATGTACATCAAAACATACACATTTTCAATGTACATTCAAGAAATGTACATTAAAACACACACATTTTCAGTGTACATTCAAGAAATGTACATCAAAGCAAACACATTTTCATTGTACTCTAAATAAATGTACATCAAAACATACACATTCTCATTGTACATTCCAGAAATGTACATCAAAACATACACATTTTCATTGTACATTCAAGAAATATACATCAAAACATACACATTCTCATTGTACATTTAAGAGATGTACATCAAAACATACACATTTTCATGGTATACTCAAGAAATGTACATCGAAACATACACATTTTCATTGTACACTCAAGTACATCAAAACATACACATTTTCATTGTACATTCAAGAAATGTATATCAAAACATACGCATTTTCATTGTACATTCAAGAAATGTACATCAAAACACACACATTTTCAGTGTACATTCAAGAAATGTATATCAAAACATACACATTTTCAGTGTACATTCAAGAAATGTACATCAAAAAATACAAATTTTCATTGTATATACAAGAAATGTACATCAAAACATACACATTTTCATTGTACATTAAAGAAATGTACATCAAAACCTACACATTTTCAGTGTACATTCAAGAAATGTACATCAAAACATACACATTTTGATTGTACACTCAAGAAATGTACATCAAAACATACACATTTTCATTGTACACTCAAGAAATGTACATCAAAACATACACATTTTCATTGTACATTCAAGAAATGTACATCAAAACATATACATTTTCACTGTATATACAAGAAATGTACATCAAAACATACACATTTTCAGTGTACATTCAAGAAATGTACATGAAAACATATACATTTTCATTGTACATTCAAGAAATGTATAAAAACATACACATTTTCAGATTACATTCAAGAAATGTGCATCAAAACATACACATTTTCATTGTATAAACAAGAAATGTACATCAAAACATACACATTTTCAGTGTACATTCAAGAAATGTATATCAAAACATACACATTTACAGTGTACATTCAAGAAATGTACATCAAAACATACACATTTTCAGTATACATTCAAGAAATGTACATGAAAACATATACATCTTCATTGTACATTCAAGAAATGTATATCAAAACATACACATTTTCAGTGTTCATTCAAGAAATGTACATCAAAACATACACATTTTCATTGTATATACAACAAATGTACATCAAAACATACACATCTTCATTGTACACTAAAGAAATGTAGATCAAAACATACACATTTTCATTGTACATTCAAGAAATGTACATCAAAACATACACATTTTCATTGTACACTCAAGAAATGTACATCAAAACATACACATTTTCATTGTACATTCAAGAAATGTACATCAAAACATACACATTTTCATTGTACACTCAAGAAATGTTCATCAAAACATACACATTTTCATTGTAGATTCAGGAAATGTACATCAAAACATACACATTTTCATTGTACACTCAAGAAATGTACTTCAACACATACACATTTTCAGTGTACATTCAAGAAATGTATATCAAAACATACACATTTTCATTGTACATTCAAGAAATGTACATCAAAACATACACATTTTCATTGTACATTCAAGAAATATACATCAAAACATACACGTTTTCATTGCACATTCAAGAAATGTACATCAAAACATTCACATTTTCATTGTACACTCAAGAAATGTACATCAACACATACACATTTTCATTGTACATTCAAAGAATGTACATCAAAACATACACATTTTCAATGTACATTCAAGAAATGTACATTAAAACACACACATTTTCAGTGTACATTCAAGAAATGTACATCAAAGCAAACACATTTTCATTGTACTCTAAATAAATGTACATCAAAACATACACATTCTCATTGTACATTCCAGAAATGTACATCAAAACATACACATTTTCATTGTACATTCAAGAAATATACATCAAAACATACACATTTTCATTGTACATTCAAGATATGTACATCAAAACATACACATTCTCATTGTACATTCAAGAGATGTACATCAAAACATACACATTTTCATGGTATACTCAAGAAATGTACATCGAAACATACACATTTTCATTGTACACTCAAGTACATCAAAACATACACATTTTCATTGTACATTCAAGAAATGTATATCAAAACATACACATTTTCATTGTACATTCAAGAAATGTACATCAAAACACACACATTTTCAGTGTACATTCCATGAAATGTATATCAAAACATACACATTTTCAGTGTACATTCAAGAAATGTACATCAAAAAATACAAATTTTCATTGTATATACAAGAAATGTACATCAAAACATACACATTTTCATTGTACATTAAAGAAATGTACATCAAAACCTACACATTTTCAGTGTACATTCAAGAAATGTACATCAAAACATACACATTTTGATTGTACACTCAAGAAATGTACATCAAAACATACACATTTTCATTGTACACTCAAGAAATGTACATCAAAACATACACATTTTCATTGTACATTCAAGAAATGTATATCAAAACATACACATTTTCATTGTACATTCAAGAAATGTACATCAAAACATACACATTTTCATTGTTCATTCAAGAAATGTACATCAAAACATACACATTTTCATTGTACATTCAAAGAATGTACATCAAAACATACACATTTTCAATGTACATTCAAGAAATGTACATTAAAACACACACATTTTCAGTGTACATTCAAGAAATGTATATCAAAACATACACATTTTCAGTGTACATTCAAGAAATGTACATCAAAACATACAAATTTTCGTTGTATATACAAGAAATGTACATCAAAACATACACATTTTCATTGTACATTAAAGAAATGTACATCAAAACCTACTCATTTTCAGTGTACATTCAAGAAATGTACATCAAAACATACACAATTTCATTGTACACTCAAGAAATGTACATCAAAACATACACATTTTCAGTATACATTCAAGAAATGTACATAAAAACATACACACTTTCATTGTATATACCAGAAATGTACATCACAACATACACATTTTCATTGTATATACAAGAAATGTACATCAAAACATACACATTTTCAGTGTACATTCAAGAAGTGTACATCAAAACATATACATTTTCATTGTATATACAAGAAATGTACATCAAAACATACACATTTTCAGTGTACATTCAAGAAATGTACCTGAAAACATATACATTTTCATTGTACATTCAAGGAATGTATATCAAAACATACACATTTTCAGATTACATTCAAGAAATGTACATCAAAACATACACATTTTCATTGTACATTCAAGAAATGTACAACAAAACATACACATTTTCATTGTACATTGAAGAAATGTACATCAAAACATACACATTTTCATTGAACATTCAAGGAATGTACATCAAAACATACACATTTTCATTGCACATTCAAGAAATGTACATCAAAACACACACATTTTCAGTGTACATTCAAGAAATGTATATCAAAGCATACACATTTTCAGAGTACATTCAAGAAATGTACATCAAAGCATACAAATTTTCATTGTATATACAAGAAATGTACATAAAAAACTTACACATTTTCATTGTACATTAAAGAAATGTACATCAAAACCTACACATTTTCAGTGTACATTCAAGAAATGTACATCAAAACATATACATTTTCATTGTATATACAAGAAATGTACATCAAAACATACACATTTTCAGTGTACATTCAAGAAATGTACATCAAAACATACACATTTTCAGTGTACACTCAAGAAATATACATCAAAACATACACATTTTCAGTGTACATTCAAGAAATGTACATCAAAACATACACATTTTCATTGTATATACCAGAAATGTACATCAAAACATACACATTTTCATTGTATATACAAGAAATGTACATCAAAACATACACATCTTCAGTGTACATTCAAGAAATGTACATCAAAACATATACATTTTCATTGTATATACAAGAAATGTACATCAAAACATACACATTTTCAGTGTACATTCAAGAAATGTACATGAAAACATATACATTTTCATTGTACATTCAAGAAATGTATAAAAACATACACATTTTCAGATTACATTCAAGAAATGTGCATCAAAACATACACATTTTCATTGTATAAACAAGAAATGTACATCAAAACATACACATTTTCAGTGTACATTCAAGAAATGTATATCAAAACATACACATTTACAGTGTACATTCAAGAAATGTACATCAAAACATACACATTTTCAGTATACATTCAAGAAATGTACATGAAAACATATACATCTTCATTGTACATTCAAGAAATGTATATCAAAACATACACATTTTCAGTGTTCATTCAAGAAATGTACATCAAAACATACACATTTTCATTGTATATACAACAAATGTACATCAAAACATACACATCTTCATTGTACACTAAAGAAATGTAGATCAAAACATACACATTTTCATTGTACATTCAAGAAATGTACATCAAAACATACACATTTTCATTGTACACTCAAGAAATGTACATCAAAACATACACATTTTCATTGTACACTCAAGAAATGTACATCAAAACATACACTTTTTCATTGTACATTCAAGAAATGTATATCAAAACATACACATTTTCATTGTACATTCAAGAAATGTACATCAAAACATACACATTTTCAGTGTACATTCAAGAAATGTATAACAAAAGATACACATTTTCAGTGTACATTCAAGAAATGTACATCAAAATAAACACATTTTCATTGTGCACTAAAGAATTGTACATCAAAACATACACATTTTCATTGTACATTCAAGAAATATACATCAAAACATACACACTTTCATTGTACATTCAAGAAATGTACATCAAAACATACACATTTTCATTGTACACTCAAGAAATGTACATCAAAACATACACATTTTCATTGTACATTCAAGAAATGTACATCAAAACATACACATTTTCATTGCACACTCAAGAAATGTTCATCAAAACATACACATTTTCATTGTACATTCAGGAAATGTACATCAAATTATACACATTTTCATTGTACACTCAAGAAATGTACTTCAACACATACACATTTTCAGTGTACATTCAAGAAATGTATATCAAAACATACACATTTTCATTGTACATTCAAGAAATGTACATCAAAACATACACATTTTCATTGTACATTCAAGAAATATACATCAAAACATACACGTTTTCATTGCACATTCAAGAAATGTACATCAAAACATTCACATTTTCATTGTACACTCAAGAAATGTACATCAACACATACACATTTTCATTGTACATTCAAAGAATGTACATCAAAACATACACATTTTCAATGTACATTCAAGAAATGTACATTAAAACACACACATTTTCAGTGTACATTCAAGAAATGTACATCAAAGCAAACACATTTTCATTGTACTCTAAATAAATGTACATCAAAACATACACATTCTCATTGTACATTCCAGAAATGTACATCAAAACATACACATTTTCATTGTACATTCAAGAAATATACATCAAAACATACACATTCTCATTGTACATTCAAGAGATGTACATCAAAACATACACATTTTCATGGTATACTCAAGAAATGTACATCGAAACATACACATTTTCATTGTACACTCAAGTACATCAAAACATACACATTTTCATTGTACATTCAAGAAATGTATATCAAAACATACGCATTTTCATTGTACATTCAAGAAATGTACATCAAAACACACACATTTTCAGTGTACATTCAAGAAATGTATATCAAAACATACACATTTTCAGTGTACATTCAAGAAATGTACATCAAAAAATACAAATTTTCATTGTATATACAAGAAATGTACATCAAAACATACACATTTTCATTGTACATTAAAGAAATGTACATCAAAACCTACACATTTTCAGTGTACATTCAAGAAATGTACATCAAAACATACACATTTTGATTGTACACTCAAGAAATGTACATCAAAACATACACATTTTCATTGTACACTCAAGAAATGTACATCAAAACATACACATTTTCATTGTACATTCAAGAAATGTACATCAAAACATATACATTTTCATTGTATATACAAGAAATGTACATCAAAACATACACATTTTCAGTGTACATTCAAGAAATGTACATGAAAACATATACATTTTCATTGTACATTCAAGAAATGTATAAAAACATACACATTTTCAGATTACATTCAAGAAATGTGCATCAAAACATACACATTTTCATTGTATAAACAAGAAATGTACATCAAAACATACACATTTTCAGTGTACATTCAAGAAATGTATATCAAAACATACACATTTACAGTGTACATTCAAGAAATGTACATCAAAACATACACATTTTCAGTATACATTCAAGAAATGTACATGAAAACATATACATCTTCATTGTACATTCAAGAAATGTATATCAAAACATACACATTTTCAGTGTTCATTCAAGAAATGTACATCAAAACATACACATTTTCATTGTATATACAACAAATGTACATCAAAACATACACATCTTCATTGTACACTAAAGAAATGTAGATCAAAACATACACATTTTCATTGTACATTCAAGAAATGTACATCAAAACATACACATTTTCATTGTACACTCAAGAAATGTACATCAAAACATACACATTTTCATTGTACACTCAAGAAATGTACATCAAAACATACACTTTTTCATTGTACATTCAAGAAATGTATATCAAAACATACACATTTTCATTGTACATTCAAGAAATGTACATCAAAACATACACATTTTCAGTGTACATTCAAGAAATGTATAACAAAAAATACACATTTTCAGTGTACATTCAAGAAATGTACATCAAAATAAACACATTTTCATTGTGCACTAAAGAATTGTACATCAAAACATACACATTTTCATTGTACATTCAAGAAATATACATCAAAACATACACACTTTCATTGTACATTCAAGAAATGTACATCAAAACATACACATTTTCATTGTACACTCAAGAAATGTACATCAAAACATACACATTTTCATTGTACATTCAAGAAATGTACATCAAAACATACACATTTTCATTGTACACTCAAGAAATGTTCATCAAAACATACACATTTTCATTGTAGATTCAGGAAATGTACATCAAAACATACACATTTTCATTGTACACTCAAGAAATGTACTTCAACACATACACATTTTCAGTGTACATTCAAGAAATGTATATCAAAACATACACATTTTCATTGTACATTCAAGAAATGTACATCAAAACATACACATTTTCATTGTACATTCAAGAAATATACATCAAAACATACACGTTTTCATTGCACATTCAAGAAATGTACATCAAAACATTCACATTTTCATTGTACACTCAAGAAATGTACATCAACACATACACATTTTCATTGTACATTCAAAGAATGTACATCAAAACATACACATTTTCAATGTACATTCAAGAAATGTACATTAAAACACACACATTTTCAGTGTACATTCAAGAAATGTACATCAAAGCAAACACATTTTCATTGTACTCTAAATAAATGTACATCAAAACATACACATTCTCATTGTACATTCCAGAAATGTACATCAAAACATACACATTTTCATTGTACATTCAAGAAATATACATCAAAACATACACATTTTCATTGTACATTCAAGATATGTACATCAAAACATACACATTCTCATTGTACATTCAAGAGATGTACATCAAAACATACACATTTTCATGGTATACTCAAGAAATGTACATCGAAACATACACATTTTCATTGTACACTCAAGTACATCAAAACATACACATTTTCATTGTACATTCAAGAAATGTATATCAAAACATACACATTTTCATTGTACATTCAAGAAATGTACATCAAAACACACACATTTTCAGTGTACATTCCATGAAATGTATATCAAAACATACACATTTTCAGTGTACATTCAAGAAATGTACATCAAAAAATACAAATTTTCATTGTATATACAAGAAATGTACATCAAAACATACACATTTTCATTGTACATTAAAGAAATGTACATCAAAACCTACACATTTTCAGTGTACATTCAAGAAATGTACATCAAAACATACACATTTTGATTGTACACTCAAGAAATGTACATCAAAACATACACATTTTCATTGTACACTCAAGAAATGTACATCAAAACATACACATTTTCATTGTACATTCAAGAAATGTATATCAAAACATACACATTTTCATTGTACATTCAAGAAATGTACATCAAAACATACACATTTTCATTGTTCATTCAAGAAATGTACATCAAAACATACACATTTTCATTGTACATTCAAAGAATGTACATCAAAACATACACATTTTCAATGTACATTCAAGAAATGTACATTAAAACACACACATTTTCAGTGTACATTCAAGAAATGTATATCAAAACATACACATTTTCAGTGTACATTCAAGAAATGTACATCAAAACATACAAATTTTCGTTGTATATACAAGAAATGTACATCAAAACATACACATTTTCATTGTACATTAAAGAAATGTACATCAAAACCTACTCATTTTCAGTGTACATTCAAGAAATGTACATCAAAACATACACAATTTCATTGTACACTCAAGAAATGTACATCAAAACATACACATTTTCAGTATACATTCAAGAAATGTACATAAAAACATACACACTTTCATTGTATATACCAGAAATGTACATCACAACATACACATTTTCATTGTATATACAAGAAATGTACATCAAAACATACACATTTTCAGTGTACATTCAAGAAGTGTACATCAAAACATATACATTTTCATTGTATATACAAGAAATGTACATCAAAACATACACATTTTCAGTGTACATTCAAGAAATGTACCTGAAAACATATACATTTTCATTGTACATTCAAGGAATGTATATCAAAACATACACATTTTCAGATTACATTCAAGAAATGTACATCAAAACATACACATTTTCATTGTACATTCAAGAAATGTACAACAAAACATACACATTTTCATTGTACATTGAAGAAATGTACATCAAAACATACACATTTTCATTGAACATTCAAGGAATGTACATCAAAACATACACATTTTCATTGCACATTCAAGAAATGTACATCAAAACACACACATTTTCAGTGTACATTCAAGAAATGTATATCAAAGCATACACATTTTCAGAGTACATTCAAGAAATGTACATCAAAGCATACAAATTTTCATTGTATATACAAGAAATGTACATAAAAAACTTACACATTTTCATTGTACATTAAAGAAATGTACATCAAAACCTACACATTTTCAGTGTACATTCAAGAAATGTACATCAAAACATACACATTTTCATTGTACACTCAAGAAATGTACATCAAAACATACACATTTTCAGTGTACATTCAAGAAATGTACATCAAAACATACACATTTTCATTGCATATACCAGAAATGTACATCAAAACATACACATTTTCATTGTATATACAAGAAATTTACATCAAAACATACACATTTTCAGTGTACATTCAAGAAATGTACATCAAAACATATACATTTTCATTGTATATACAAGAGATGTACATCAAAACATACACATTTTCAGTGTACATTCAAGAAATGTACATGAAAACATATACATTTTCATTGTACATTCAAGAAATGTATATCAAAAGATACACATTTTCAGATTACATTCAAGAAATGTGCATCAAAACATACACATTTTCATTGTATATACAAGAAATGTACATCAAAACATACACATTTTCAGTGTACATTCAAGAAATGTATATCAAAACGTACACATTTACAGTGTACATTCAAGAAATGTACATCAAAACATACACATTTTCAGTATACATTCATGAAATGTACATGAAAACATATACATTTTCATTGTACATTCAAGAAATGTATATCAAAACATACACATTTTCAGTGTTCATTCAAGAAATGTACATCAAAACATACACATTCTCATTGTACATTCAAGAGATGTACATCAAAACATACACATTTTCATGGTATACTCAAGAAATGTACATCGAAACACACACATTTTCATTGTACACTCAAGTACATCAAAACATACACATTTTCATTGTACATTCAAGAAATGTATATCAAAACATACACATTTTCATTGTACATTCAAGAAATGTACATCAAAACATACATATTTTCATTGTACATTCAAGAAATGTACATCAAAACATACACATTTTCATTGTACATTCAAGGAATGTACATCAAAACATACACATTTTCATTGTACATTCAAGAAATGTACATCAAAACACACACATTTTCAGGTACATTCAAGAAATGTATATCAAAACATACACATTTTCAGTGTACATTCAAGAAATGTACATCAAAAAATACAAATTTTCATTGTATATACAAGAAATGTACATCAAAACATACACATTTTCATTGTACATGAAAGAAATGTACATCAAAACCTACACATTTTCAGTGTACATTCAAGAAATGTACATCAAAACATACACATTTTGATTGTACACTGAAGAAATGTACATCGAAACATACACATTTTCATTGTACACTCAAGAAATGTACATCAAAACATACACATTTTCAGTATACATTCAAGAAATGTACATAAAAACATATACATCTTCATTGTACATTCAAGAAATGTATATCAATACATACACATTTTCAGTGTTCATTCAAGAAATGTACATCAAAACATACACATTTTCATTGTATATACAAGAAATGTACATCAAAACATACACATCTTCATTCTACACTAAAGAAATGTAGATCAAAACATACACATTTTCATTGTACATTCAAGAAATGTACATCAAAACATACACATTTTCATTGTACACTCAAGAAATGTACATCAAAACATACACATTTTCATTGTACACTCAAGAAATGTACATCAAAACATACACTTTTTCATTGTACATTCAAGAAATGTATATCAAAACATACACATTTTCATTGTACATTCAAGAAATGTACATCAAAACATACACATTTTCAGTGTACATTCAAGAAATGTATAACAAAAAATACACATTTTCAGTGTACATTCAAGAAATGTACATCAAAACAAACACATTTTCATTGTGCACTAAAGAATTGTACATCAAAACATACACATTTTCATTGTACATTCAAGAAATATACATCAAAACATACACACTTTCATTGTACATTCAAGAAATGTACATCAAAACATACACATTTTCATTGTACACTCAAGAAATGTACATCAAAACATACACATTTTCATTGTACATTCAAGAAATGTACATCAAAACATACACATTTTCATTGTACACTCAAGAAATGTTCATCAAAACATACACATTTTCATTGTACATTCAGGAAATGTACATCAAAACATACACATTTTCATTGTACACTCAAGAAATGTACTTCAAAACATACACATTTTCAGTGTACATTCAAGAAATGTATATCAAAACATACACATTTTCATTGTACATTCAAGAAATGTACATCAAAACATACACATTTTCATTGTACATTCAAGAAATATACATCAAAACATACACGTTTTCATTGCACATTCAAGAAATGTACATCAAAACATTCACATTTTCATTGTACACTCAAGAAATGTACATCAACACATACACATTTTCATTGTACATTCAAAGAATGTACATCAAAACATACACATATTCAATGTACATTCAAGAAATGTACATTAAAACACACACATTTTCAGTGTACATTCAAGAAATGTACATCAAAGCAAACACATTTTCATTGTACTCTAAATAAATGTACATCAAAACATACACATTCTCATTGTACATTCCAGAAATGTACATCAAAACATACACATTTTCATTGTACATTCAAGAAATATACATCAAAACATACACATTTTCATTGTACATTCAAGATATGTACATCAAAACATACACATTCTCATTGTACATTCAAGAGATGTACATCAAAACATACACATTTTCATGGTATACTCAAGAAATGTACATCGAAACATACACATTTTCATTGTACACTCAAGTACATCAAAACATACACATTTTCATTGTACATTCAAGAAATGTATATCAAAACATACGCATTTTCATTGTACATTCAAGAAATGTACATCAAAACACACACATTTTCAGTGTACATTCAAGAAATGTATATCAAAACATACACATTTTCAGTGTACATTCAAGAAATGTACATCAAAAAATACAAATTTTCATTGTATATACAAGAAATGTACATCAAAACATACACATTTTCATTGTACATTAAAGAAATGTACATCAAAACCTACACATTTTCAGTGTACATTCAAGAAATGTACATCAAAACATACACATTTTGATTGTACACTCAAGAAATGTACATCAAAACATACACATTTTCATTGTACACTCAAGAAATGTACATCAAAACATACACATTTTCATTGTACATTCAAGAAATGTACATCAAAACATATACATTTTCATTGTATATGCAAGAAATGTACATCAAAACATACACATTTTCAGTGTACATTCAAGAAATGTACATGAAAACATATACATTTTCATTGTACATTCAAGAAATGTATAAAAACATACACATTTTCAGATTACATTCAAGAAATGTGCATCAAAACATACACATTTTCATTGTATAAACAAGAAATGTACATCAAAACATACACATTTTCAGTGTACATTCAAGAAATGTATATCAAAACATACACATTTACAGTGTACATTCAAGAAATGTACATCAAAACATACACATTTTCAGTATACATTCAAGAAATGTACATGAAAACATATACATCTTCATTGTACATTCAAGAAATGTATATCAAAACATACACATTTTCAGTGTTCATTCAAGAAATGTACATCAAAACATACACATTTTCATTGTATATACAACAAATGTACATCAAAACATACACATCTTCATTGTACACTAAAGAAATGTAGATCAAAACATACACATTTTCATTGTACATTCAAGAAATGTACATCAAAACATACACATTTTCATTGTACACTCAAGAAATGTACATAAAAACATACACATTTTCATTGTACACTCAAGAAATGTACATCAAAACATACACTTTTTCATTGTACATTCAAGAAATGTATATCAAAACATACACATTTTCATTGTACATTCAAGAAATGTACATCAAAACATACACATTTTCAGTGTACATTCAAGAAATGTATAACAAAAAATACACATTTTCAGTGTACATTCAAGAAATGTACATCAAAATAAACACATTTTCATTGTGCACTAAAGAATTGTACATCAAAACATACACATTTTCATTGTACATTCAAGAAATATACATCAAAACATACACACTTTCATTGTACATTCAAGAAATGTACATCAAAACATACACATTTTCATTGTACACTCAAGAAATGTACATCAAAACATACACATTTTCATTGTACATTCAAGAAATGTACATCAAAACATACACATTTTCATTGTACACTCAAGAAATGTTCATCAAAACATACACATTTTCATTGTAGATTCAGGAAATGTACATCAAAACATACACATTTTCATTGTACACTCAAGAAATGTACTTCAACACATACACATTTTCAGTGTACATTCAAGAAATGTATATCAAAACATACACATTTTCATTGTACATTCAAGAAATGTACATCAAAACATACACATTTTCATTGTACATTCAAGAAATATACATCAAAACATACACGTTTTCATTGCACATTCAAGAAATGTACATCAAAACATTCACATTTTCATTGTACACTCAAGAAATGTACATCAACACATACACATTTTCATTGTACATTCAAAGAATGTACATCAAAACATACACATTTTCAATGTACATTCAAGAAATGTACATTAAAACACACACATTTTCAGTGTACATTCAAGAAATGTACATCAAAGCAAACACATTTTCATTGTACTCTAAATAAATGTACATCAAAACATACACATTCTCATTGTACATTCCAGAAATGTACATCAAAACATACACATTTTCATTGTACATTCAAGAAATATACATCAAAACATACACATTTTCATTGTACATTCAAGATATGTACATCAAAACATACACATTCTCATTGTACATTCAAGAGATGTACATCAAAACATACACATTTTCATGGTATACTCAAGAAATGTACATCGAAACATACACATTTTCATTGTACACTCAAGTACATCAAAACATACACATTTTCATTGTACATTCAAGAAATGTATATCAAAACATACACATTTTCATTGTACATTCAAGAAATGTACATCAAAACACACACATTTTCAGTGTACATTCAAGAAATGTATATCAAAACATACACATTTTCAGTGTACATTCAAGAAATGTACATCAAAAAATACAAATTTTCATTGTATATACAAGAAATGTACATCAAAACATACACATTTTCATTGTACATTAAAGAAATGTACATCAAAACCTACACATTTTCAGTGTACATTCAAGAAATGTACATCAAAACATACACATTTTGATTGTACACTCAAGAAATGTACATCAAAACATACACATTTTCATTGTACACTCAAGAAATGTACATCAAAACATACACATCTTCATTGTACATTCAAGAAATGTATATCAAAACATACACATTTTCATTGTACATTCAAGAAATGTACATCAAAACATACACATTTTCATTGTTCATTCAAGAAATGTACATCAAAACATACACATTTTCATTGTACATTCAAAGAATGTACATCAAAACACACACATTTTCAGTGTACATTCAAGAAATGTATATCAAAACATACACATTTTCAGTGTACATTCAAGAAATGTACATCAAAACATACAAATTTTCGTTGTATATACAAGAAATGTACATCAAAACATACACATTTTCATTGTACATTAAAGAAATGTACATCAAAACCTACTCATTTTCAGTGTACATTCAAGAAATGTACATCAAAACATACACAATTTCATTGTACACTCAAGAAATGTACATCAAAACATACACATTTTCAGTATACATTCAAGAAATGTACATAAAAACATACACACTTTCATTGTATATACCAGAAATGTACATCACAACATACACATTTTCATTGTATATACAAGAAATGTACATCAAAACATACACATTTTCAGTGTACATTCAAGAAGTGTACATCAAAACATATACATTTTCATTGTATATACAAGAAATGTACATCAAAGCATACACATTTTCAGTGTACATTCAAGAAATGTACCTGAAAACATATACATTTTCATTGTACATTCAAGGAATGTATATCAAAACATACACATTTTCAGATTACATTCAAGAAATGTACATCAAAACATACACATTTTCATTGTACATTCAAGAAATGTACAACAAAACATACACATTTTCATTGTACATTGAAGAAATGTACATCAAAACATACACATTTTCATTGTACATTCAAGGAATGTACATCAAAACATACACATTTTCATTGCACATTCAAGAAATGTACATCAAAACACACACATTTTCAGTGTACATTCAAGAAATGTATATCAAAGCATACACATTTTCAGAGTACATTCAAGAAATGTACATCAAAGCATACAAATTTTCATTGTATATACAAGAAATGTACATAAAAAACTTACACATTTTCATTGTACATTAAAGAAATGTACATCAAAACCTACACATTTTCAGTGTACATTCAAGAAATGTACATCAAAACATACACATTTTCATTGTACACTCAAGAAATGTACATCAAAACATACACATTTTCAGTGTACATTCAAGAAATGTACATCAAAACATACACATTTTCATTGCATATACCAGAAATGTACATCAAAACATACACATTTTCATTGTATATACAAGAAATTTACATCAAAACATACACATTTTCAGTGTACATTCAAGAAATGTACATCAAAACATATACATTTTCATTGTATATACAAGAAATGTACATCAAAACATACACATTTTCAGTGTACATTCAAGAAATGTACATGAAAACATATACATTTTCATTGTACATTCAAGAAATGTATATCAAAAGATACACATTTTCAGATTACATTCAAGAAATGTGCATCAAAACATACACATTTTCATTGTATATACAAGAAATGTACATCAAAACATACACATTTTCAGTGTACATTCAAGAAATGTTTATCAAAACATACACATTTACAGTGTACATTCAAGAAATGTACATCAAAACATACACATTTTCAGTATACATTCATGAAATGTACATGAAAACATATACATTTTCATTGTACATTCAAGAAATGTATATCAAAACATACACATTTTCAGTGTTCATTCAAGAAATGTACATCAAAGCATACACATTCTCATTGTACATTCAAGAGATGTACATCAAAACATACACATTTTCATGGTATACTCAAGAAATGTACATCGAAACACACACATTTTCATTGTACACTCAAGTACATCAAAACATACACATTTTCATTGTACATTCAAGAAATGTATATCAAAACATACACATTTTCATTGTACATTCAAGAAATGTACATCAAAACATACATATTTTCATTGTACATTCAAGAAATGTACATCAAAGCATACACATTTTCATTGTACATTCAAGGAATGTACATCAAAACATACACATTTTCATTGTACATTCAAGAAATGTACATCAAAACACACACATTTTCAGGTACATTCAAGAAATGTATATCAAAACATACACATTTTCAGTGTACATTCAAGAAATGTACATCAAAAAATACAAATTTTCATTGTATATACAAGAAATGTACATCAAAACATACACATTTTCATTGTACATGAAAGAAATGTACATCAAAACCTACACATTTTCAGTGTACATTCAAGAAATGTACATCAAAACATACACATTTTGATTGTACACTCAAGAAATGTACATCGAAACATACACATTTTCATTGTACACTCAAGAAATGTACATCAAAACATACACATTTTCAGTATACATTCAAGAAATGTACATAAAAACATATACATCTTCATTGTACATTCAAGAAATGTATATCAATACATACACATTTTCAGTGTTCATTCAAGAAATGTACATCAAAACATACACATTTTCATTGTATATACAAGAAATGTACATCAAAACATACACATCTTCATTCTACACTAAAGAAATGTAGATCAAAACATACACATTTTCATTGTACATTCAAGAAATGTACATCAAAACATACACATTTTCATTGTACACTCAAGAAATGTACATCAAAACATACACATTTTCATTGTACACTCAAGAAATGTACATCAAAACATACACTTTTTCATTGTACATTCAAGAAATGTATATCAAAACATACACATTTTCATTGTACATTCAAGAAATGTACATCAAAACATACACATTTTCAGTGTACATTCAAGAAATGTATAACAAAAAATACACATTTTCAGTGTACATTCAAGAAATGTACATCAAAACAAACACATTTTCATTGTGCACTAAAGAATTGTACATCAAAACATACACATTTTCATTGTACATTCAAGAAATATACATCAAAACATACACACTTTCATTGTACATTCAAGAAATGTACATCAAAACATACACATTTTCATTGTACACTCAAGAAATGTACATCAAAACATACACATTTTCATTGTACATTCAAGAAATGTACATCAAAACATACACATTTTCATTGTACACTCAAGAAATGTTCATCAAAACATACACATTTTCATTGTACATTCAGGAAATGTACATCAAAACATACACATTTTCATTGTACACTCAAGAAATGTACTTCAAAACATACACATTTTCAGTGTACATTCAAGAAATGTATATCAAAACATACACATTTTCATTGTACATTCAAGAAATGTACATCAAAACATACACATTTTCATTGTACATTCAAGAAATATACATCAAAACATACACGTTTTCATTGCACATTCAAGAAATGTACATCAAAACATTCACATTTTCATTGTACACTCAAGAAATGTACATCAACACATACACATTTTCATTGTACATTCAAAGAATGTACATCAAAACATACACATTTTCAATGTACATTCAAGAAATGTACATTAAAACACACACATTTTCAGTGTACATTCAAGAAATGTACATCAAAGCAAACACATTTTCATTGTACTCTAAATAAATGTACATCAAAACATACACATTCTCATTGTACATTCCAGAAATGTACATCAAAACATACACATTTTCATTGTACATTCAAGAAATATACATCAAAACATACACATTTTCATTGTACATTCAAGATATGTACATCAAAACATACACATTCTCATTGTACATTCAAGAGATGTACATCAAAACATACACATTTTCATGGTATACTCAAGAAATGTACATCGAAACATACACATTTTCATTGTACACTCAAGTACATCAAAACATACACATTTTCATTGTACATTCAAGAAATGTATATCAAAACATACACATTTTCATTGTACATTCAAGAAATGTACATCAAAACACACACATTTTCAGTGTACATTCAAGAAATGTATATCAAAACATACACATTTTCAGTGTACATTCAAGAAATGTACATCAAAAAATACAAATTTTCATTGTATATACAAGAAATGTACATCAAAACATACACATTTTCATTGTACATTAAAGAAATGTACATCAAAACCTACACATTTTCAGTGTACATTCAAGAAATGTACATCAGAACATACACATTTTGATTGTACACTCAAGAAATGTACATCAAAACATACACATTTTCATTGTACACTCAAGAAATGTACATCAAAACATACACATTTTCATTGTACATTCAAGAAATGTATATCAAAACATACACATTTTCATTGTACATTCAAGAAATGTACATCAAAACATACACATTTTCATTGTTCATTCAAGAAATGTACATCAAAACATACACATTTTCATTGTACATTCAAAGAATGTACATCAAAACATACACATTTTCAATGTACATTCAAGAAATGTACATTAAAACACACACATTTTCAGTGTACATTCAAGAAATGTATATCAAAACATACACATTTTCATTGTACACTCAAGAAATGTACATCAAAACATACACATTTTCATTGTACACTCAAGAAATGTACATCAAAACATACACTTTTTCATTGTACATTCAAGAAATGTATAAAAAAACATACACATTTTCATTGTACATTCAAGAAATGTACATCAAAACATACACATTTTCAGTGTACATTCAAGAAATGTATAACAAAAAATACACATTTTCAGTGTACATTCAAGAAATGTACATCAAAACAAACACATTTTCATTGTGCACTAAAGAATTGTACATCAAAACATACACATTTTCATTGTACATTCAAGAAATATACATCAAAACATACACACTTTCATTGTACATTCAAGAAATGTACATCAAAACATACACATTTTCATTGTACACTCAAGAAATGTACATCAAAACATACACATTTTCATTGTACATTCAAGAAATGTACATCAAAACATACACATTTTCATTGTACACTCAAGAAATGTTCATCAAAACATACACATTTTCATTGTACATTCAGGAAATGTACATCAAAACATACACATTTTCATTGTACACTCAAGAAATGTACTTCAAAACATACACATTTTCAGTGTACATTCAAGAAATGTATATCAAAACATACACATTTTCATTGTACATTCAAGAAATGTACATCAAAACATACACATTTTCATTGTACATTCAAGAAATATACATCAAAACATACACCTTTTCATTGCACATTCAAGAAATGTACATCAAAACATTCACATTTTCATTGTACACTCAAGAAATGTACATTAACACATACACATTTTCATTGTACATTCAAAGAATGTACATCAAAACATACACATTTTCAATGTACATTCAAGAAATGTACATTAAAACACACACATTTTCAGTGTACATTCAAGAAATGTACATCAAAGCAAACACATTTTCATTGTACTCTAAATAAATGTACATCAAAACATACACATTCTCATTGTACATTCCAGAAATGTACATCAAAACATACACATTTTCATTGTACATTCAAGAAATATACATCAAAACATACACATTTTCATTGTACATTCAAGATATGTACATCAAAACATACACATTCTCATTGTACATTCAAGAGATGTACATCAAAACATACACATTTTCATGGTATACTCAAGAAATGTACATCGAAACATACACATTTTCATTGTACACTCAAGTACATCAAAACATACACATTTTCATTGTACATTCAAGAAATGTATATCAAAACATACACATTTTCATTGTACATTCAAGAAATGTACATCAAAACACACACATTTTCAGTGTACATTCAAGAAATGTATATCAAAACATACACATTTTCAGTGTACATTCAAGAAATGTACATCAAAAAATACAAATTTTCATTGTATATACAAGAAATGTACATCAAAACATACACATTTTCATTGTACATTAAAGAAATGTACATCAAAACCTACACATTTTCAGTGTACATTCAAGAAATGTACATCAAAACATACACATTTTGATTGTACACTCAAGAAATGTACATCAAAACATACACATTTTCATTGTACACTCAAGAAATGTACATCAAAACATACACATTTTCATTGTACATTCAAGAAATGTATATCAAAACATACACATTTTCATTGTACATTCAAGAAATGTACATCAAAACATACACATTTTCATTGTTCATTCAAGAAATGTACATCAAAACATACACATTTTCATTGTACATTCAAAGAATGTACATCAAAACATACACATTTTCAATGTACATTCAAGAAATGTACATTAAAACACACACATTTTCAGTGTACATTCAAGAAATGTATATCAAAACATACACATTTTCATTGTACACTCAAGAAATGTACATCAAAACATACACATTTTCATTGTACACTCAAGAAATGTACATCAAAACATACACTTTTTCATTGTACATTCAAGAAATGTATAAAAAAACATACACATTTTCATTGTACATTCAAGAAATGTACATCAAAGCATACACATTTTCAGTGTACATTCAAGAAATGTATAACAAAAAATACACATTTTCAGTGTACATTCAAGAAATGTACATCAAAACAAACACATTTTCATTGTGCACTAAAGAATTGTACATCAAAACATACACATTTTCATTGTACATTCAAGAAATATACATCAAAACATACACACTTTCATTGTACATTCAAGAAATGTACATCAAAACATACACATTTTCATTGTACACTCAAGAAATGTACATCAAAACATACACATTTTCATTGTACATTCAAGAAATGTACATCAAAACATACACATTTTCATTGTACACTCAAGAAATGTTCATCAAAACATACACATTTTCATTGTACATTCAGGAAATGTACATCAAAACATACACATTTTCATTGTACACTCAAGAAATGTACTTCAAAACATACACATTTTCAGTGTACATTCAAGAAATGTATATCAAAACATACACATTTTCATTGTACATTCAAGAAATGTACATCAAAACATACACATTTTCATTGTACATTCAAGAAATATACATCAAATCATACACGTTTTCATTGCACATTCAAGAAATGTACATCAAAACATTCACATTTTCATTGTACACTCAAGAAATGTACATCAACACATACACATTTTCATTGTACATTCAAAGAATGTACATCAAAACATACACATTTTCAATGTACATTCAAGAAATGTACATTAAAACACACACATTTTCAGTGTACATTCAAGAAATGTACATCAAAGCAAACACATTTTCATTGTACTCTAAATAAATGTACATCAAAACATACACATTCTCATTGTACATTCCAGAAATGTACATCAAAACATACACATTTTCATTGTACATTCAAGAAATATACATCAAAACATACACATTTTCATTGTACATTCAAGATATGTACATCAAAACATACACATTCTCATTGTACATTCAAGAGATGTACATCAAAACATACACATTTTCATAGTATACTCAAGAAATGTACATCGAAACATACACATTTTCATTGTACACTCAAGTACATCAAAACATACACATTTTCATTGTACATTCAAGAAATGTATATCAAAACATACACATTTTCATTGTACATTCAAGAAATGTACATCAAAACACACACATTTTCAGTCTACATTCAAGAAATGTATATCAAAACATACACATTTTCAGTGTACATTCAAGAAATGTACATCAAAGAATACAAATTTTCATTGTATACACAAGAAATGTACATCAAAACATACACATTTTCATTGTACATTAAAGAAATGTACATCAAAACCTACACATTTTCAGTGTACATTCAAGAAATGTACATCAAAACATACACATTTTGATTGTACACTCAAGAAATGTACATCAAAACATACACATTTTCATTGTACACTCAAGAAATGTACATCAAAACATACACATTTTCATTGTACATTCAAGAAATGTATATCAAAACATACACATTTTCATTGTACATTCAAGAAATGTACATCAAAACATACACATTTTCATTGTTCATTCAAGAAATGTACATCAAAACATACACATTTTCATTGAACATTCAAAGAACGTACATCAAAACATACACATTTTCAATGTACATTCAAGAAATGTACATTAAAACACACACATTTTCAGTGTACATTCAAGAAATGTATATCAAAACATACACATTTTCAGTGTACATTCAAGAAATGTACATCAAAACATACAAATTTTCGTTGTATATACAAGAAATGTACATCAAAACATACACATTTTCATTGTACATTAAAGAAATGTACATCAAAACCTACTCATTTTCAGTGTACATTCAAGAAATGTACATCAAAACATACACAATTTCATTGTACACTCAAGAAATGTACATCAAAACATACACATTTTCAGTCTACATTCAAGAAATGTACATAAAAACATACACACTTTCATTGTATATACCAGAAATGTACATCACAACATACACATTTTCATTCTATATACAAGAAATGTACATCAAAACATACACATTTTCAGTGTACATTCAAGAAGTGTACATCAAAACATATACATTTTCATTGTATATACAAGAAATGTACATCAAAACATACACATTTTCAGTGTACATTCAAGAAATGTACCTGAAAACATATACATTTTCATTGTACATTCAAGGAATGTATATCAAAACATACACATTTTCAGATTACATTCAAGAAATGTACATCAAAACATACACATTTTCATTGTACATTCAAGAAATGTACAACAAAACATACACATTTTCATTGTACATTGAAGAAATGTACATCAAAACATACACATTTTCATTGTACATTCAAGGAATGTACATCAAAACATACACATTTTCATTGTACATTCAAGAAATGTACATCAAAACACACACATTTTCAGTGTACATTCAAGAAATGTATATCAAAGCATACAAATTTTCGTTGTATATACAAGAAATGTACATCAAAACATACACATTTTCATTGTACATTAAAGAAATGTACATCAAAACCTACTCATTTTCAGTGTACATTCAAGAAATGTACATCAAAACATACAAATTTTCATTGTATATACAAGAAATGTACATAAAAAACTTACACATTTTCATTGTACATTAAAGAAATGTACATCAAAACCTACACATTTTCAGTGTACATTCAAGAAATGTACATCAAAACATACACATTTTCATTGTACACTCAAGAAATGTACATCAAAACATACACATTTTCAGTGTACATTCAAGAAATGTACATCAAAACATACACATTTTCATTGCATATACCAGAAATGTACATCAAAACATACACATTTTCATTGTATATACAAGAAATTTACATCAAAACATACACATTTTCAGTGTACATTCAAGAAATGTACATCAAAACATATACATTTTCATTGTATATACAAGAAATGTACATGAAAACATACACATTTTCAGTGTACATTCAAGAAATGTACATGAAAACATATACATTTTCATTGTACATTCAAGAAATGTATATCAAAAGATACACATTTTCAGATTACATTCAAGAAATGTGCATCAAAACATACACATTTTCATTGTATATACAAGAAATGTACATCAAAACATACACATTTTCAGTGTACATTCAAGAAATGTATATCAAAACATACACATTTACAGTGTACATTCAAGAAATGTACATCAAAACATACACATTTTCAGTATACATTCATGAAATGTACATGAAAACATATACATTTTCATTGTACATTCAAGAAATGTATATCAAAACATACACATTTTCAGTGTTCATTCAAGAAATGTACATCAAAACATACACATTCTCATTGTACATTCAAGAGATGTACATCAAAACATACACATTTTCATGGTATACTCAAGAAATGTACATCGAAACACACACATTTTCATTGTACACTCAAGTACATCAAAACATACACATTTTCATTGTACATTCAAGAAATGTATATCAAAACATACACATTTTCATTGTACATTCAAGAAATGTACATCAAAACATACATATTTTCATTGTACATTCAAGAAATGTACATCAAAACATACACATTTTCATTGTACATTCAAGGAATGTACATCAAAACATACACATTTTCATTGTACATTCAAGAAATGTACATCAAAACACACACATTTTCAGGTACATTCAAGAAATGTATATCAAAACATACACATTTTCAGAGTACATTCAAGAAATGTACATCAAAAAAATACAAATTTTCATTGTATATACAAGAAATGTACATCAAAACATACACATTTTCATTGTACATGAAAGAAATGTACATCAAAACCTACACATTTTCAGTGTACATTCAAGAAATGTACATCAAAACATACACATTTTGATTGTACACTCAAGAAATGTACATCGAAACATACACATTTTCATTGTACACTCAAGAAATGTACATCAAGACATACACATTTTCATTGTACATTCAAGAAATGTATATCAAAACATACACATTTTCATTGTACATTCAAGAAATGTACATCAAAACATACACATTTTCATTGTACATTCAAGAAATGTACATCAAAACATACACATTTTCATTGTACATTCAAAGAATGTACATAAAAACATACACATTTTCAATGTACATTCAAGAAATGTACATTAAAACACACACATTTTCAGTGTACATTCAAGAAATGTATATCAAAACATACACATTTTCATTGTACATTCAAGAAATGTACATCAAAACATACACATTTTCATTGTACATTCAAGAAATATACATCAAAACATACACATTTTCATTGTACAATCAAGAAATGCACATCAAAACATACACATTTTCATTGTACACTCAAGAAATGTACATCAAAACATACACATTTTCAGTGTACATTCAAGAAATGTATATCAAAACATACACATTTTCATTGTACATTCCAGAAATGTACATCAAAACATACACATTTTCAGTGTACATTCAAGAAATGTACATCAAAGCAAACACATTTTCATTGTACTCTAACGAAATGTACATCAAAACATACACATTCTCATTGTACATTCAAGAAATGTACATCAAAACATACACATTTTCATTGCACATTCAAGAAATATACATCAAAACATACACATTTTCATTGTACGTTCAAGAAATGTACATCAAAACATACACATTTTCATGGTACACTCAAGAAATGTACATCGAAACATACACATTTTCATTGTACACTCAAGTACATCAAAACATACACATTTTCATTGTACATTCAAGAAATGTACATCATAACATACAAATTTTCATTGTATATACAAGAAATGTACATCAAAACATACACATTTTCATTGTATATACAAGAAATGTACATCAAAACATACACATTTTCATTGTACATTAAAGAATTGTACATCAAAACCTACTCATTTTCAGTGTACACTCAAGAAATGTACATCAAAACATACACATTTTCAGTATACATTCAAGAAATGTACATAAAAACATACACACTTTCATTGTATATACCAGAAATGTACATCACAACATACACATTTTCATTGTATATACAAGAAATGTACATCAAAACATACACATCTTCAGTGTACATTCAAGAAGTGTACATCAAATCATATACATTTTCATTGTATATACAAGAAATGTACATCAAAACATACACATTTTCAGTGTACATTCAAGAAATGTACCTGAAAACATATACATTTTCATTGTACATTCAAGGAATGTATATCAAAACATACACATTTTCAGATTACATTCAAGAAATGTACATCAAAACATACACATTTTCATTGTACATTCAAGAAATGTACAACAAAACATACACATTTTCATTGTACATTGAAGAAATGTACATCAAAACATACACATTTTCATTGTACATTCAAGAAATGTACATCAAAACATACACATTTTCATTGTACATTAAAGAAATGTACATCAAAACCTACACATTTTCAGTGTACATTCAAGTTGTTGTAGTGTTTAACGCCCGCTTTTACTACTACGGCACCGCAGGCGGTGACACTGATGATACATGAAGATGGAGCACCGGTGGAATGAGATGGCGGGGGAAACCGGAGTACCCGGAGAAAACCCGCCCTGACGCCGCTTCGTCCACCACGAATACCACATGCGGGTCCCTGGGATCGAAACCGGGCCGCCTAGGTGGTAGGCGAGCGCGCTAACCGCTCGGCCACGGCGCCGCCAGTGTACATTCAAGAAATGTACATCAAAACATACACATTTTCATTGTACACTCAAGAAATGTACATCAAAACATACACATTTTCAGTGTACATTCAAGAAATGTACATCAAAACATACACATTTTCATAGTATATACCAGAAATGTACATCAAAACATACACATTTTCATTGTATATATAAGAAATGTACATCAAAACATACACATTTTCAGTGTACATTCAAGAAATGTACATCAAAACATATACATTTTCATTGTATATACAAGAAATGTACATCAAAACATACACATTTCCAGTGTACATTCAAGAAATGTACATGAAAACATATACATTTTCATTGTACATTCAAGAAATGTATATCAAAACATACACATTTTCAGATTACATTCAAGAAATGTGCATCAAAACATACACATTTTCATTGTATATACAAGAAATGTACATCAAAACATACACATTTTCAGTGTACATTCAAGAAATGTATATCAAAACATACACATTTACAGTGTACGTTCAAGAAATGTACATCAAAACATACACATTTTCAGTATACATTCAAGAAATGTACATGAAAACATATACATTTTCATTGTACATTCAAGAAATGTATCTCAAAACATACACATTTTCAGTGTTCATTCAAGAAATGTACATCAAAACATACACATTTTCATTGTACATTCAAGAAATGTAGATCAAAACATACACATTTTCATTGTACATTCAAGAAATGTACATCAAAACATACACATTTTCATTGTACACTAAAGAAATGTACATCAAAACATACACATTTTCAGTGTACATTCAAGAAATGTACATCAAAACATACACTTTTTCATTGTACATTCAAGAAATGTATATCAAAACATACACATTTTCATTGTACATTCAAGAAATGTACATCAAAACATACACATTTTCAGTGTACATTCAAGAAATGTATAACAAAAAATACACATTTTCAGTGTACATTCAAGAAATGTACATCAAAACAAACACATTTTCATTGTACACTAAAGAAACGTACATCAAAACATACACATTTTCATTGTACATTCAAGAAATATACATCAAAACATACACATTTTCATTGTACCTTCAAGAAATGTACATCAAAACATACACATTTTCATTGTACACTCAAGAAATGTACATCAAAACATACACATTTTCATTGTACATTCAAGAAATGTACATCAAAACATACACATTTTCATTGTACACTCAAGAAATGTTCATCAAAACATACACATTTTAATTGTACATTCAGGAAATGTACATCAAAACATACACATTTTCATTGTACACTCAAGAAATGTACTTCAAAACATACACATTTTCAGTGTACATTCAAGAAATGTATATCAAAACATACACATTTTCATTGTACATTCAAGAAATGTACATCAAAACATACACATTTTCATTGTACATTCAAGAAATATACATCAAAACATACACATTTTCATTGTACAATCAAGAAATGCACATCAAAACATACACATTTTCATTGTACACTCAAGAAATGTACATCAAAACATACACATTTTCAGTGTACATTCAAGAAATGTATATCAAAACATACACATTTTCATTGTACATTCCAGAAATGTACATCAAAACATACACATTTTCAGTGTACATTCAAGAAATGTACATCAAAGCAAACACATTTTCATTGTACTCTAACGAAATGTACATCAAAACATACACATTCTCATTGTACATTCAAGAAATGTACATCAAAACATACACATTTTCATTGCACATTCAAGAAATATACATCAAAACATACACATTTTCATTGTACGTTCAAGAAATGTACATCAAAACATACACATTTTCATGGTACACTCAAGAAATGTACATCGAAACATACACATTTTCATTGTACACTCAAGTACATCAAAACATACACATTTTCATTGTACATTCAAGAAATGTACATCATAACATACAAATTTTCATTGTATATACAAGAAATGTACATCAAAACATACACATTTTCATTGTATATACAAGAAATGTACATCAAAACATACACATTTTCATTGTACATTAAAGAAATGTACATCAAAACCTACACATTTTCAGTGTACATTCAAGAAATGTACATCAAAACATACACATTTTCATTGTACGTTCAAGAAATGTACATCAAAACATACACATTTTCATGGTACACTCAAGAAATGTACATCGAAACATACACATTTTCATTGTACACTCAAGTACATCAAAACATACACATTTTCATTGTACATTCAAGAAATGTACATCATAACATACAAATTTTCATTGTATATACAAGAAATGTACATCAAAACATACACATTTTCATTGTATATACAAGAAATGTACATCAAAACATACACATTTTCATTGTACATTAAAGAAATGTACATCAAAACCTACACATTTTCAGTGTACATTCAAGAAATGTACATCAAAACATACACATTTTCATTGTACACTCAAGAAATGTACATCAAAACATACACATTTTCATTGTACACTCAAGAAATGTACATCAAAACATACACATTTTCATTGTACATTCAGGAAATGTACATCAAAACATACACATTTTCATTGTACACTCAAGAAATGTACTTCAAAACATACACATTTTCATTGTACATTCAAGAAATGTACATCAAAACATACACATTTTCATTGTACATTCAAGAAATATACATCAAAACATACACATTTTCATTGTACATTCAAGAAATGTACATCAAAACATACACATTTTCATTGTACACTCAAGAAATGTACATCAAAACATACACATTTTCAGTGTACATTCAAGAAATGTATATCAAAACATACACATTTTCATTGTACATTCCAGAAATGTACATCAAAACATACACATTTTCAGTGTACATTCAAGAAATGTACATCAAAGCAAACACATTTTCATTGTACTCTAAAGAAATGTACATCAAAACATACACATTCTCATTGTACATTCAAGAAATGTACATCAAAACATACACATTTTCATTGTACATTCAAGAAGTATACATCAAAACATACACATTTTCATTGTACATTCAAGAAATGTACATCAAAACATACACATTCTCATTGTACATTCAAGAAATGTACATCAAAACATACACATTTTCATGGTACACTCAAGAAATGTACATCGAAACATACACATTTTCATTGTACACTCAAGTACATCAAAACATACACATTTTCATTGTACATTCAAGAAATGTATATCAAAACATACACATTTTCATTGTACATTCAAGAAATGTACATCAAAACATTCACATTTTCATTGTACATTCAAGAAATGTACATCAAAAAACATACACATTTTCATTGTACATTCAAGGAATATACATCAAAACATACACATTTTCAGTGTACATTCAAGAAATGTATATCAAAATATACACATTTTTAGTGTACAATCAAGAAATGTACATCAAAACATATACATTTTCATTGTATATACAAGAAATGTACATCAAAACATACATATTTTCATTGTACATTAAAGAAATGTACATCAAAACCTACACATTTTCAGTGTACATTCAAGAAATGTACATCAATACATACACATTTTGATTGTACACTCAAGAAATGTACATCAAAACATACACATTTTCATTGTACACTCAAGAAATGTACATCAAAACATACACATTTTCATTGTACATTCAAGAAATGTATATCAAAACATACACATTTTCATTGTACATTCAAGAAATGTACATCAAAACATACGCATTTTCATTGTACATTCAAAGAATGTACATCAAAACATACACATTTTCAATGTACATTCAAGAAATGTACATTAAAACACACACACTTTCAGTGTACATTCAAGAAATGTATATCAAAACATACACATTTTCAGTGTACATTCAAGAAATGCACATCAAAACATACAAATTTTCGTTGTATATACAAGAAATGTACATCAAAACATACACATTTTCATTGTGCATTAAAGAAATGTACATCAAAACCTACACATTTTCAGTGTACATTCAAGAAATGTACATCAAAACATACACATTTTCATTGTACACTCAAGAAATGTACACCAAAACATACACATTTTCAGTGTACATTCAAGAAATGTACATGAAAACATATACATTTTCATTGTACATTCAAGAAATGTATATAAAAACATACACATTTTCAGATTAGATTCAAGAAATGTGCATCAAAACATACACATTTTCATTGTATATACAAGAAATGTACATCAAAACATACACACTTTCAGTGTACATTCAAGAAATGTATATCAAGACATACACATTTACAGTGTACATTCAAGAAATGTACATCAAAGCATACACATTTTCAGTATACATTCAAGAAATGTACATGAAAACATATACATTTTCATTGTACATTCAAGAAATGTATATCAAAACATACACATTTTCAGTGTTCATTCAAGAAATGTACATCAAAACATACACATTTTCATTGTATATACAAGAAATGTACATCAAAACATACACATTTTCATTGTACACTAAGGAAATGTACATCAAAACATACACATTTTCAGTGTACATTCAAGAAATGTACATCAAAACATACACATTTTCATTGTACATTCAAGAAATGTAGATCAAAACATACACATTTTCATTGTACATTCAAGAAAAGTACATCAAAACATACACATTTTCATTGTACACCCAAGAAATGTACATCAAAACATACACATTTTCATTGTACACTCAAGAAATGTACATCAAAACATACACTTTTTCATTGTACATTCAAGAAATGTATATCAAAACATACACATTTTCATTGTACATTCAAGAAATGTACATCAAAACACACACATTTTCAGTGTACATTCAAGAAATGTATAACAAAAAATACACATTTTCAGTGTACATTCAAGAAATGTACATCAAAACAAACACATTTTCATTGTACACTAAAGAAATGTACATCAAAACATACACATTTTCAGTGTACATTCAAGAAATGTATATCAAAACATACACATTTTCATTGTACATTCCAGAAATGTACATCAAAACATACACATTTTCAGTGTACATTCAAGAAATGTACATCAAAGCAAACACATTTTCATTGTACTCTAACGAAATGTACATCAAAACATACACATTCTCATTGTACATTCAAGGAATGTACATCAAAACATACACATTTTCATTGCACATTCAAGAAATATACATCAAAACATACACATTTTCATTGTACGTTCAAGAAATGTACATCAAAACATACACATTTTCATGGTACACTCAAGAAATGTACATCGAAACATACACATTTTCATTGTACACTCAAGTACATCAAAACATACACATTTTCATTGTACATTCAAGAAATGTACATCATAACATACAAATTTTCATTGTATATACAAGAAATGTACATCAAAACATACACATTTTCATTGTATATACAAGAAATGTACATCAAAACATACACATTTTCATTGTACATTAAAGAAATGTACATCAAAACCTACACATTTTCAGTGTACATTCAAGAAATGTACATCAAAACATACACATTTTCATTGTACGTTCAAGAAATGTACATCAAAACATACACATTTTCATGGTACACTCAAGAAATGTACATCGAAACATACACATTTTCATTGTACACTCAAGTACATCAAAACATACACATTTTCATTGTACATTCAAGAAATGTACATCATAACATACAAATTTTCATTGTATATACAAGAAATGTACATCAAAACATACACATTTTCATTGTATATACAAGAAATGTACATCAAAACATACACATTTTCATTGTACATTAAAGAAATGTACATCAAAACCTACACATTTTCAGTGTACATTCAAGAAATGTACATCAAAACATACACATTTTCATTGTACACTCAAGAAATGTACATCAAAACATACACATTTTCATTGTACACTCAAGAAATGTACATCAAAACATACACATTTTCATTGTACATTCAGGAAATGTACATCAAAACATACACATTTTCATTGTACACTCAAGAAATGTACTTCAAAACATACACATTTTCATTGTACATTCAAGAAATGTACATCAAAACATACACATTTTCATTGTACATTCAAGAAATATACATCAAAACATACACATTTTCATTGTACATTCAAGAAATGTACATCAAAACATACACATTTTCATTGTACACTCAAGAAATGTACATCAAAACATACACATTTTCAGTGTACATTCAAGAAATGTATATCAAAACATACACATTTTCATTGTACATTCCAGAAATGTACATCAAAACATACACATTTTCAGTGTACATTCAAGAAATGTACATCAAAGCAAACACATTTTCATTGTACTCTAAAGAAATGTACATCAAAACATACACATTCTCATTGTACATTCAAGAAATGTACATCAAAACATACACATTTTCATTGTACATTCAAGAAGTATACATCAAAACATACACATTTTCATTGTACATTCAAGAAATGTACATCAAAACATACACATTCTCATTGTACATTCAAGAAATGTACATCAAAACATACACATTTTCATGGTACACTCAAGAAATGTACATCGAAACATACACATTTTCATTGTACACTCAAGTACATCAAAACATACACATTTTCATTGTACATTCAAGAAATGTATATCAAAACATACACATTTTCATTGTACATTCAAGAAATGTACATCAAAACATTCACATTTTCATTGTACATTCAAGAAATGTACATCAAAAAACATACACATTTTCATTGTACATTCAAGGAATATACATCAAAACATACACATTTTCAGTGTACATTCAAGAAATGTATATCAAAATATACACATTTTTAGTGTACAATCAAGAAATGTACATCAAAACATATACATTTTCATTGTATATACAAGAAATGTACATCAAAACATACATATTTTCATTGTACATTAAAGAAATGTACATCAAAACCTACACATTTTCAGTGTACATTCAAGAAATGTACATCAATACATACACATTTTGATTGTACACTCAAGAAATGTACATCAAAACATACACATTTTCATTGTACACTCAAGAAATGTACATCAAAACATACACATTTTCATTGTACATTCAAGAAATGTATATCAAAACATACACATTTTCATTGTACATTCAAGAAATGTACATCAAAACATACGCATTTTCATTGTACATTCAAAGAATGTACATCAAAACATACACATTTTCAATGTACATTCAAGAAATGTACATTAAAACACACACACTTTCAGTGTACATTCAAGAAATGTATATCAAAACATACACATTTTCAGTGTACATTCAAGAAATGCACATCAAAACATACAAACTTTCGTTGTATATACAAGAAATGTACATCAAAACATACACATTTTCATTGTGCATTAAAGAAATGTACATCAAAACCTACACATTTTCAGTGTACATTCAAGAAATGTACATCAAAACATACACATTTTCATTGTACACTCAAGAAATGTACACCAAAACATACACATTTTCAGTGTACATTCAAGAAATGTACATGAAAACATATACATTTTCATTGTACATTCAAGAAATGTATATAAAAACATACACATTTTCAGATTAGATTCAAGAAATGTGCATCAAAACATACACATTTTCATTGTATATACAAGAAATGTACATCAAAACATACACACTTTCAGTGTACATTCAAGAAATGTATATCAAGACATACACATTTACAGTGTACATTCAAGGAATGTACATCAAAGCATACACATTTTCAGTATACATTCAAGAAATGTACATGAAAACATATACATTTTCATTGTACATTCAAGAAATGTATATCAAAACATACACATTTTCAGTGTTCATTCAAGAAATGTACATCAAAACATACACATTTTCATTGTATATACAAGAAATGTACATCAAAACATACACATTTTCATTGTACACTAAGGAAATGTACATCAAAACATACACATTTTCAGTGTACATTCAAGAAATGTACATCAAAACATACACATTTTCATTGTACATTCAAGAAATGTAGATCAAAACATACACATTTTCATTGTACATTCAAGAAAAGTACATCAAAACATACACATTTTCATTGTACACCCAAGAAATGTACATCAAAACATACACATTTTCATTGTACACTCAAGAAATGTACATCAAAACATACACTTTTTCATTGTACATTCAAGAAATGTATATCAAAACATACACATTTTCATTGTACATTCAAGAAATGTACATCAAAACACACACATTTTCAGTGTACATTCAAGAAATGTATAACAAAAAATACACATTTTCAGTGTACATTCAAGAAATGTACATCAAAACAAACACATTTTCATTGTACACTAAAGAAATGTACATCAAAACATACACATTTTCATTGTACATTCAAGAAATATACATCAAAACATACACATTTTCATTGTACCTTCAAGAAATGTACATCAAAACATACACATTTTCATTGTACACTCAAGAAATGTACATCAAAACATACACATTTTCATTTTACATTCAGGAAATGTACATCAAAACATACACATTTTCATTGTACACTCAAGAAATGTTCATCAAAACATACACATTTTAATCGTACATTCAGGAAATGTACATCAAAACATACACATTTTCATTGTACACTCAAGAAATGTACTTCAAAACATACACATTTTCAGTGTACATTCAAGAAATGTATATCAAAACATACACATTTTCATTGTACATTCAAGAAATATACATCAAAACATACACATTTTCATTGTACAATCAAGAAATGTACATCAAAACATACACATTTTCATTGTACACTCAAGAAATGTACATCAAAACATACACATTTTCAGTGTACATTCAAGAAATGTATATCAAAACATACACATTTTCATTGTACATTCCAGAAATGTACATCAAAACATACACATTTTCAGTGTACATTCAAGAAATGTACATCAAAGCAAACACATTTTCATTGTACTCTAAAGAAATGTACATCAAAACATACACATTCTCATTGTACATTCAAGAAATGTACATCAAAACATACACATTTTCATTGTACATTCAAGAAATATACATCAAAACATACACATTTTCATTGTACGTTCAAGAAATGTACATCAAAACATACACATTCTCATTGTACATTCAAGAAATGTACATCAAAACATACACATTTTCATGGTACACTCAAGAAATGTACATCGAAACATACACATTTTCATTGTACATTCAAGAAATGTACATCAAAACATACACATTTTCATTGTACATTCAAGGAATATACATCAAAACATACACATTTTCATTGTACATTCAAGAAATGTACATCAAAACACACACATTTTCAGTGTACATTCAAGAAATGTATATCAAAACATACACATTTTCAGTGTACATTCAAGAAATGTACATCAAAACATACAAATTTTCATTGTATATAGAAGAAATGTACATCAAAACATACACATTCTCATTGTACATTCAAGAAATGTACATCAAAACATACACATTTTCATTGTACATTCAAGAAATATACATCAAAACATACACATTTTCATTGTACGTTCAAGAAATGTACATCAAAACATACACATTCTCATTGTACATTCAAGAAATGTACATCAAAACATACACATTTTCATGGTACACTCAAGAAATGTACATCGAAACATACACATTTTCATTGTACACTCAAGTACATCAAAACATACACATTTTCATTGTACATTCAAGAAATGTATATCAAAACATACACATTTTCATTGTACATTCAAGAAATGTACATCAAAACATACACATTTTCATTGTACATTCAAGAAATGTACATCAAAACATACACATTTTCATTGTACATTCAAGGAATATACATCAAAACATACACATTTTCATTGTACATTCAAGAAATGTACATCAAAACACACACATTTTCAGTGTACATTCAAGAAATGTATATCAAAACATACACATTTTCAGTGTACATTCAAGAAATGTACATCAAAACATACAAATTTTCATTGTATATAGAAGAAATGTACATCAAAACATACACATTTTCATTGTACATTAAAGAAATGTACATCAAAACCTACACATTTTCAGTGTACATTCAAGAAATGTACATCAAAACATACACATTTTCATTGTACACTCAAGAAATGTACATCAAAACATACACATTTTCATTGTACACTCAAGAAATGTACATCAAAACATACACATTTTCATTGTACATTCAGGAAATGTACATCAAAACATACACATTTTCATTGTACACTCAAGAAATGTACTTCAAAACATACAGATTTTCAGTGTACATTCAAGAAATGTATATCAAAACATACACATTTTCATTGTACATTCAAGAAATGTACATTAAAACATACACATTTTCATTGTACATTCAAGAAATATACATCAAAACATACACATTTTCATTGTACATTCAAGAAATGTACATCAAAACATACACATTTTCATTGTACACTCAAGAAATGTACATCAAAACATACACATTTTCAGTGTACATTCAAGGAATGTATATCAAAACATACACATTTTCATTGCACATTCCAGAAATGTACATCAAAACATACACATTTTCAGTGTACATTCAAGAAATGTACATCAAAGCTAACACATTTTCATTGTACTCTAAAGAAATGTACATCAAAACATACACATTCTCATTGTACATTCAAGAAATGTACATCAAAACATACACATTTTCATTGTACATTCAAGAAGTATACATCAAAACATACACATTTTCATTGTACGTTCAAGAAATGTACATCAAAACATACACATTCTCATTGTACATTCAAGAAATGTACATCAAAACATACACATTTTCATGGTACACTCAAGAAATGTACATCGAAACATACACATTTTCATTGTACACTCAAGTACATCAAAACATACACATTTTCATTGTACATTCAAGAAATGTATATCAAAACATACACATTTTCATTGTACATTCAAAAAATGTACATCAAAACATACACATTTTCATTGTACATTCAAGAAATGTACATCAAAACATACACATTTTCATTGTACATTCAAGGAATATACATCAAAACATACACATTTTCATTGTACATTCAAGAAATATACATCAAAACATACACATTTTCAGTGTACATTCAAAAAATGTACATCAAAACATACACATTTTCATTGTACATTCAAGAAATGTACATCAAAACATACACATTTTCATTGTACATTCAAGGAATATACATCAAAACATACACATTTTCATTGTACATTCAAGAAATGTACATCAAAACACACACATTTTCAGTGTACATTCAAGAAATGTATATCAAAACATACACATTTTCAGTGTACATTCAAGAAATGTACATCAAAACATACAAATTTTCATTGTATATGGAAGAAATGTACATCAAAACATACACATTTTCATTGTACATTAAAGAAATGTACATCAAAACCTACACATTTTCAGTGTACATTCAAGAAATGTACATCAAAACATACACATTTTCATTGTACACTCAAGAAATGTACATCAAAACATACACATTTTCATTGTACACTCAAGAAATGTACATCAAAACATACACATTTTCATTGTACATTCAGGAAATGTACATCAAAACATACACATTTTCATTGTACACTCAAGAAATGTACTTCAAAACATACACATTTTCAGTGTACATTCAAGAAATGTATATCAAAACATACACATTTTCATTGTACATTCAAGAAATGTACATCAAAACATACACATTTTCATTGTACATTCAAGAAATATACATCAAAACATACACATTTTTATTGTACATTCAAGAAATGTACATCAAAACATACACATTTTCATTGTACACTCAAGAAATGTACATCAAAACATACACATTTTCAGTGTACATTCAAGAAATGTATATCAAAACATACACATTTTAATTGCACATTCCAGAAATGTACATCAAAACATACACATTTTCAGTGTACATTCAAGAAATGTACATCAAAGCTAACACATTTTCATTGTACTCTAAAGAAATGTACATCAAAACATACACATTCTCATTGTACATTCAAGAAATGTACATCAAAACATACACATTTTCATTGTACATTCAAGAAGTATACATCAAAACATACACATTTTCATTGTACATTCAAGAAATGTACATCAAAACATACACATTCTCATTGTACATTCAAGAAATGTACATCAAAACATACACATTTTCATGGTACATTCAAGAAATGTACATCGAAACATACACATTCTCATTGTACATTCAAGAAATGTACATCAAAACATACACATTTTCATTGTACATTCAAGAAGTATACATCAAAACATACACATTTTCATTGTACATTCAAGAAATGTACATCAAAACATACACATTTTCATTGTACATTCAAGAAATGTACATCAAAACATACACATTTTCATTGTACATTCAAGAAATGTACATCAAAACATACACATTTTCATTGTACATTCAAGAAATGTACATCAAAACATACACATTTTCATTATACATTCAAGGAATATACATCAAAACATACACATTTTCATTGTACATTCAAGAAATGTACATCAAAACACACATTTTCAGTGTACATTCAAGAAATGTATATCAAAATATACACATTTTTAGTGTACAATCAAGAAATGTACATCAAAACATACAAATTTTCATTGTATATACAAGAAATATACATCAAAACATACATATTTTCATTGTACATTAAAGAAGTGTACATCAAAACCTACACATTTTCAGTGTACATTCAAGAAATGTACATCAAAACATACACATTTTGATTGTACACTCAAGAAATGTACATCAAAACATACACATTTTCATTGTACACTCAAGAAATGTACATCAAAACATACACATTTTCATTGTACATTCAAGAAATGTATATCAAAACATACACATTTTCATTGTACATTCAAGAAATGTACATCAAAACATACACATTTTCATTGTACATTCAAAGAATGTACATCAAAACATACACATTTTCAATGTACATTCAAGAAATGTACATTAAAACACACACATTTTCAGTGTACATTCAAGAAATGTATATCAAAACATACACATTTTCAGTGTACATTCAAGAAATGTACATCAAAACATACAAATTTTCGTTGTATATACAAGAAATGTACATCAAAACATACACATTTTCATTGTACATTAAAGAAATGTACATCAAAACCTACACATTTTCATTGTACACTCAAGAAATGTACATCAAAACATACACATTTTCATTGTACATTCAAGAAATATACATCAAAACATACACATTTTCATTGTACATTCAAGAAATGTACATCAAAACATACACATTTTCAGTGTACATTCAAGAAATGTACATCAAAACATACACATTTTCATTGTACACTCAAGAAATGTACATCAAAACATACACATTTTCAGTGTACATTCAATAAATGTACATAAAAACATACACATTTTCATTGTATATACCAGAAATGTACATCAAAACATACACCTTTTCATTGTATATACAAGAAATGTACATCAAAACATACACATTTTCAGTGTACATTCAAGAAGTGTACATCAAAACATATACATTTTCATTGTATATACAAGAAATGTACATCAAAACATACACATTTTCAGTGTACATTCAAGAAATGTACATGAAAACATATACATTTTCATTGTACATTCAAGAAATGTATATCAAAACATACACATTTTCAGATTACATTCAAGAAGTGTACATCAAAACATACACATTTTCATTGTACATTCAAGAAATGTACATCAAAACATACACATTTTCATTGTACATTGAAGAAATGTACATCAAAACATACACATTTTCATTGTACATTCAAGGAATGTACATCAAAACATACACATTTTCATTGTACATTCAAGAAATGTACATCAAAACACACACATTTTCAGTGTACATTCAAGAAATGTATATCAAAACATACACATTTTCAGTGTACATTCAAGAAATGTACATCAAAACATACAAATTTTCATTGTATATACAAGAAAGGTACATCAAAACATACACATTTTCATTGTACATTAAAGAAATGTACATCAAAACCTACACATTTTCAATGTAGATTCAAGAAATGTACACCAAAACATACACATTTTCATTGTACACTCAAGAAATGTACATCAAAACATACACATTTTCAGTGTACATTCAAGAAATGTACATCAAAACATACACATTTTCATTATATATACCAGAAATGTACATCAAAACATACACATTTTCATTGTATATACAAGAAATGTACATCAAAACATACACATTTTCAGTGTACATTCAAGAAATGTACATCAAAACACACACATTTTCAGGTACATTCAAGAAATGTATATCAAAACATACACATTTTCAGTGTACATTCAAGAAATGTACATCAAAAAATACAAATTTTCATTGTATATACAAGAAATGTACATCAAAACATACACATTTTCATTGTACATGAAAGAAATGTACATCAAAACCTACACATTTTCAGTGTACATTCAAGAAATGTACATCAAAACATACACATTTTGATTGTACACTCAAGAAATGTACATCGAAACATACACATTTTCATTGTACACTCAAGAAATGTACATCAAGACATACACATTTTCATTGTACATTCAAGAAATGTATATCAAAACATACACATTTTCATTGTACATTGAAGAAATGTACATCAAAACACACACATTTTCAGGTACATTCAAGAAATGTATATCAAAACATACACATTTTCAGTGTACATTCAAGAAATGTACATCAAAAAATACAAATTTTCATTGTATATACAAGAAATGTACATCAAAACATACACATTTTCATTGTACATGAAAGAAATGTACATCAAAACCTACACATTTTCAGTGTACATTCAAGAAATGTACATCAAAACATACACATTTTGATTGTACACTCAAGAAATGTACATCGAAACATACACATTTTCATTGTACACTCAAGAAATGTACATCAAGACATACACATTTTCATTGTACATTCAAGAAATGTATATCAAAACATACACATTTTCATTGTACATTCAAGAAATGTACATCAAAACATACACATTTTCATTGTACATTCAAGAAATGTACATCAAAACATACACATTTTCATTGTACATTCAAAGAATGTACATAAAAACATACACATTTTCAATGTACATTCAAGAAATGTACATTAAAACACACACATTTTCAGTGTACATTCAAGAAATGTATATCAAAACATACACATTTTCATTGTACATTCAAGAAATGTACATCAAAACATACAAATTTTCGTTGTATATACAAGAAATGTACATCAAAACATACACATTTTCATTGTACATTAAAGAAATGTACATCAAAACCTACTCATTTTCAGTGTACACTCAAGAAATGTACATCAAAACATACACATTTTCAGTATACATTCAAGAAATGTACATAAAAACATACACACTTTCATTGTATATACCAGAAATGTACATCACAACATACACATTTTCATTGTATATACAAGAAATGTACATCAAAACATACACATTTTCAGTGTACATTCAAGAAGTGTACATCAAATCATATACATTTTCATTGTATATACAAGAAATGTACATCAAAACATACACATTTTCAGTGTACATTCAAGAAATGTACCTGAAAACATATACATTTTCATTGTACATTCAAGGAATGTATATCAAAACATACACATTTTCAGATTACATTCAAGAAATGTACATCAAAACATACACATTTTCATTGTACATTCAAGAAATGTACAACAAAACATACACATTTTCATTGTACATTGAAGAAATGTACATCAAAACATACACATTTTCATTGTACATTCAAGAAATGTACATCAAAACATACACATTTTCATTGTACATTAAAGAAATGTACATCAAAACCTACACATTTTCAGTGTACATTCAAGTTGTTGTAGTGTTTAACGCCCGCTTTTACTACTACGGCACCGCAGGCGGTGACACTGATGATACATGAAGATGGAGCACCGGTGGAATGAGATGGCGGGGGAAACCGGAGTACCCGGAGAAAACCCGCCCTGACGCCGCTTCGTCCACCAAGAATACCACATGCGGGTCCCTGGGATCGAACCCGGGCCGCCTAGGTGGTAGGCGAGCGCGCTAACCGCTCGGCCACGGCGCCGCCAGTGTACATTCAAGAAATGTACATCAAAACATACACATTTTCATTGTACACTCAAGAAATGTACGTCAAAACATACACATTTTCAGTGTACATTCAAGAACTGTACATCAAAACATACACATTTTCATAGTATATACCAGAAATGTACATCAAAACATACACATTTTCATTGTATATATAAGAAATGTACATCAAAACATACACATTTTCAGTGTACATTCAAGAAATGTACATCAAAACATATACATTTTCATTGTATATACAAGAAATGTACATCAAAACATACACATTTCCAGTGTACATTCAAGAAATGTACATGAAAACATATACATTTTCATTGTACATTCAAGAAATGTATATCAAAACATACACATTTTCAGATTACATTCAAGAAATGTGCATCAAAACATACACATTTTCATTGTATATACAAGAAATGTACATCAAAACATACACATTTTCAGTGTACATTCAAGAAATGTATATCAAAACATACACATTTACAGTGTACGTTCAAGAAATGTACATCAAAACATACACATTTTCAGTATACATTCAAGAAATGTACATGAAAACATATACATTTTCATTGTACATTCAAGAAATGTATCTCAAAACATACACATTTTCAGTGTTCATTCAAGAAATGTACATCAAAACATACACATTTTCATTGTACATTCAAGAAATGTAGATCAAAACATACACATTTTCATTGTACATTCAAGAAATGTACATCAAAACATACACATTTTCATTGTACACTAAAGAAATGTACATCAAAACATACACATTTTCAGTGTACATTCAAGAAATGTACATCAAAACATACACTTTTTCATTGTACATTCAAGAAATGTATATCAAAACATACACATTTTCATTGTACATACAAGAAATGTACATCAAAACATACACATTTTCAGTGTACATTCAAGAAATGTATAACAAAAAATACACATTTTCAGTGTACATTCAAGAAATGTACATCAAAACAAACACATTTTCATTGTACACTAAAGAAACGTACATCAAAACATACACATTTTCATTGTACATTCAAGAAATATACATCAAAACATACACATTTTCATTGTACCTTCAAGAAATGTACATCAAAACATACACATTTTCATTGTACACTCAAGAAATGTACATCAAAACATACACATTTTCATTGTACATTCAAGAAATGTACATCAAAACATACACATTTTCATTGTACACTCAAGAAATGTTCATCAAAACATACACATTTTAATTGTAGATTCAGGAAATGTACATCAAAACATACACATTTTCATTGTACACTCAAGAAATGTACTTCAAAACATACACATTTTCAGTGTACATTCAAGAAATGTATATCAAAACATACACATTTTCATTGTACATTCAAGAAATGTACATCAAAACATACACATTTTCATTGTACATTCAAGAAATATACATCAAAACATACACATTTTCATTGTACAATCAAGAAATGCACATCAAAACATACACATTTTCATTGTACACTCAAGAAATGTACATCAAAACATACACATTTTCAGTGTACATTCAAGAAATGTATATCAAAACATACACATTTTCATTGTACATTCCAGAAATGTACATCAAAACATACACATTTTCAGTGTACATTCAAGAAATGTACATCAAAGCAAACACATTTTCATTGTACTCTAACGAAATGTACATCAAAACATACACATTCTCATTGTACATTCAAGAAATGTACATCAAAACATACACATTTTCATTGCACATTCAAGAAATATACATCAAAACATACACATTTTCATTGTACGTTCAAGAAATGTACATCAAAACATACACATTTTCATGGTACACTCAAGAAATGTACATCGAAACATACACATTTTCATTGTACACTCAAGTACATCAAAACATACACATTTTCATTGTACATTCAAGAAATGTACATCATGACATACAAATTTTCATTGTATATACAAGAAATGTACATCAAAACATACACATTTTCATTGTATATACAAGAAATGTACATCAAAACATACACATTTTCATTGTACATTAAAGAAATGTACATCAAAACCTACACATTTTCAGTGTACATTCAAGAAATGTACATCAAAACATACACATTTTCATTGTACGTTCAAGAAATGTACATCAAAACATACACATTTTCATGGTACACTCAAGAAATGTACATCGAAACATACACATTTTCATTGTACACTCAAGTACATCAAAACATACACATTTTCATTGTACATTCAAGAAATGTACATCATAACATACAAATTTTCATTGTATATACAAGAAATGTACATCAAAACATACACATTTTCATTGTATATACAAGAAATGTACATCAAAACATACACATTTTCATTGTACATTAAAGAAATGTACATCAAAACATACACATTTTCATTGTACCTTCAAGAAATGTACATCAAAACATACACATTTTCATTGTACACTCAAGAAATGTACATCAAAACATACACATTTTCATTGTACACTCAAGAAATGTACATCAAAACATACACATTTTCATTGTACATTCAGGAAATGTACATCAAAACATACACATTTTCATTGTACACTCAAGAAATGTACTTCAAAACATACACATTTTCAGTGTACATTCAAGAAATGTATATCAAAACATACACATTTTCATTGTACATTCAAGAAATGTACATCAAAACATACACATTTTCATTGTACATTCAAGAAATGTACATCAAAACATACACATTTTCATTGTACATTCAAGAAATGTACATCAAAACATACACATTTTCATTGTACACTCAAGAAATGTACATCAAAACATACACATTTTCAGTGTACATTCAAGAAATGTATATCAAAACATACACATTTTCATTGTACATTCCAGAAATGTACATCAAAACATACACATTTTCAGTGTACATTCAAGAAATGTACATCAAAGCAAACACATTTTCATTGTACTCTAAAGAAATGTACATCAAAACATACACATTCTCATTGTACATTCAAGAAATGTACATCAAAACATACACATTTTCATTGTACATTCAAGAAGTATACATCAAAACATACACATTTTCATTGTACATTCAAGAAATGTACATCAAAACATACACATTCTCATTGTACATTCAAGAAATGTACATCAAAACATACACATTTTCATGGTACACTCAAGAAATGTACATCGAAACATACACATTTTCATTGTACACTCAAGTACATCAAAACATACACATTTTCATTGTACATTCAAGAAATGTATATCAAAACATACACATTTTCATTGTACATTCAAGAAATGTACATCAAAACATTCACATTTTCATTGTACATTCAAGAAATGTACATCAAAAAACATACACATTTTCATTGTACATTCAAGGAATATACATCAAAACATACACATTTTCATTGTACATTCAAGAAATGTACATCAAAACACACACATTTTCAGTGTACATTCAAGAAATGTATATCAAAATATACACATTTTTAGTGTACAATCAAGAAATGTACATCAAAACATATACATTTTCATTGTATATACAAGAAATGTACATCAAAACATACATATTTTCATTGTACATTAAAGAAATGTACATCAAAACCTACACATTTTCAGTGTACATTCAAGAAATGTACATCAATACATACACATTTTGATTGTACACTCAAGAAATGTACATCAAAACATACACATTTTCATTGTACACTCAAGAAATGTACATCAAAACATACACATTTTCATTGTACATTCAAGAAATGTATATCAAAACATACACATTTTCATTGTACATTCAAGAAATGTACATCAAAACATACGCATTTTCATTGTACATTCAAAGAATGTACATCAAAACATACACATTTTCAATGTACATTCAAGAAATGTACATTAAAACACACACACTTTCAGTGTACATTCAAGAAATGTATATCAAAACATACACATTTTCAGTGTACATTCAAGAAATGCACATCAAAACATACAAATTTTCGTTGTATATACAAGAAATGTACATCAAAACATACACATTTTCATTGTACATTAAAGAAATGTACATCAAAACCTACACATTTTCAGTGTACATTCAAGAAATGTACATCAAAACATACACATTTTCATTGTACACTCAAGAAATGTACACCAAAACATACACATTTTCAGTGTACATTCAAGAAATGTACATGAAAACATATACATTTTCATTGTACATTCAAGAAATGTATATAAAAACATACACATTTTCAGATTAGATTCAAGAAATGTGCATCAAAACATACACATTTTCATTGTATATACAAGAAATGTACATCAAAACATACACACTTTCAGTGTACATTCAAGAAATGTATATCAAGACATACACATTTACAGTGTACATTCAAGAAATGTACATCAAAGCATACACATTTTCAGTATACATTCAAGAAATGTACATGAAAACATATACATTTTCATTGTACATTCAAGAAATGTATATCAAAACATACACATTTTCAGTGTTCATTCAAGAAATGTACATCAAAACATACACATTTTCATTGTATATACAAAAAATGTACATCAAAACATACACATTTTCATTGTACACTAAGGAAATGTACATCAAAACATACACATTTTCAGTGTACATTCAAGAAATGTACATCAAAACATACACATTTTCATTGTACATTCAAGAAATGTAGATCAAAACATACACATTTTCATTGTACATTCAAGAAAAGTACATCAAAACATACACATTTTCATTGTACACCCAAGAAATGTACATCAAAACATACACATTTTCATTGTACACTCAAGAAATGTACATCAAAACATACACTTTTTCATTGTACATTCAAGAAATGTATATCAAAACATACACATTTTCATTGTACATTCAAGAAATGTACATCAAAACACACACATTTTCAGTGTACATTCAAGAAATGTATAACAAAAAATACACATTTTCAGTGTACATTCAAGAAATGTACATCAAAACAAACACATTTTCATTGTACACTAAAGAAATGTACATCAAAACATACACATTTTCATTGTACATTCAAGAAATATACATCAAAACATACACATTTTCATTGTACCTTCAAGAAATGTACATCAAAACATACACATTTTCATTGTACACTCAAGAAATGTACATCAAAACATACACATTTTCATTTTACATTCAAGAAATGTACATCAAAACATACACATTTTCATTGTACACTCAAGAAATGTTCATCAAAACATACACATTTTAATCGTACATTCAGGAAATGTACATCAAAACATACACATTTTCATTGTACACTCAAGAAATGTACTTCAAAACATACACATTTTCAGTGTACATTCAAGAAATGTATATCAAAACATACACATTTTCATTGTACATTCAAGAAAAGTACATCAAAACATACACATTTTCATTGTACATTCAAGAAATATACATCAAAACATACACATTTTCATTGTACAATCAAGAAATGTACATCAAAACATACACATTTTCATTGTACACTCAAGAAATGTACATCAAAACATACACATTTTCAGTGTACATTCAAGAAATGTATATCAAAACATACACATTTTCATTGTACATTCCAGAAATGTACATCAAAACATACACATTTTCAGTGTACATTCAAGAAATGTACATCAAAGCAAACACATTTTCATTGTACTCTAAAGAAATGTACATCAAAACATACACATTCTCATTGTACATTCAAGAAATGTACATCAAAACATACACATATTCATTGTACATTCAAGAAATATACATCAAAACATACACATTTTCATTGTACGTTCAAGAAATGTACATCAAAACATACACATTCTCATTGTACATTCAAGAAATGTACATCAAAACATACACATTTTCATGGTACACTCAAGAAATGTACATCGAAACATACACATTTTCATTGTACATTCAAGAAATGTACATCAAAACATACACATTTTCATTGTACATTCAAGGAATATACATCAAAACATACACATTTTCATTGTACATTCAAGAAATGTACATCAAAACACACACATTTTCAGTGTACATTCAAGAAATGTATATCAAAACATACACATTTTCAGTGTACATTCAAGAAATGTACATCAAAACATACAAATTTTCATTGTATATAGAAGAAATGTACATCAAAACATACACATTCTCATTGTACATTCAAGAAATGTACATCAAAACATACACATTTTCATTGTACATTCAAGAAATATACATCAAAACATACACATTTTCATTGTACGTTCAAGAAATGTACATCAAAACATACACATTCTCATTGTACATTCAAGAAATGTACATCAAAACATACACATTTTCATGGTACACTCAAGAAATGTACATCGAAACATACACATTTTCATTGTACACTCAAGTACATCAAAACATACACATTTTCATTGTACATTGAAGAAATGTATATCAAAACATACACATTTTCATTGTACATTCAAGAAATGTACATCAAAACATACACATTTTCATTGTACATTCAAGAAATGTACATCAAAACATACACATTTTCATTGTACATTCAAGGAATATACATCAAAACATACACATTTTCATTGTACATTCAAGAAATGTACATCAAAACACACACATTTTCAGTGTACATTCAAGAAATGTATATCAAAACATACACATTTTCAGTGTACACTCAAGAAATGTACATCAAAACATACAAATTTTCATTGTATATAGAAGAAATGTACATCAAAGCATACACATTTTCATTGTACATTAAAGAAATGTACATCAAAACCTACACATTTTCAGTGTACATTCAAGAAATGTACATCAAAACATACACATTTTCATTGTACACTCAAGAAATGTACATCAAAACATACACATTTTCATTGTACACTCAAGAAATGTACATCAAAACATACACATTTTCATTGTACATTCAGGAAATGTACATCAAAACATACACATTTTCATTGTACACTCAAGAAATGTACTTCAAAACATACACATTTTCAGTGTACATTCAAGAAATGTATATCAAAACATACACATTTTCATTGTACATTCAATAAATGTACATTAAAACATACACATTTTCATTGTACATTCAAGAAATATACATCAAAACATACACGTTTTCATTGTACATTCAAGAAATGTACATCAAAACATACACATTTTCATTGTACACTCAAGAAATGTACATCAAAACATACACATTTTCAGTGTACATTCAAGGAATGTATATCAAAACATACACATTTTCATTGCACATTCCAGAAATGTACATCAAAACATACACATGTTCAGTGTACATTCAAGAAATGTACATCAAAGCTAACACATTTTCATTGTACTCTAAAGAAATGTACATCAAAACATACACATTCTCATTGTACATTCAAGAAATGTACATCAAAACATACACATTTTCATTGTACATTCAAGAAGTATACATCAAAACATACACATTTTCATTGTACGTTCAAGAAATGTACATCAAAACATACACATTCTCATTGTACATTCAAGAAATGTACATCAAAACATACACATTTTCATGGTACACTCAAGAAATGTACATCGAAACATACACATTTTCATTGTACACTCAAGTACATCAAAACATACACATTTTCATTGTACATTCAAGAAATGTATATCAAAACATACACATTTTCATTGTACATTCAAAAAATGTACATCAAAACATACACATTTTCATTGTACATTCAAGAAATGTACATCAAAACATACACATTTTCATTGTACATTCAAGGAATATACATCAAAACATACACATTTTCATTGTAGATTCAAGAAATATACATCAAAACATACACATTTTCAGTGTACATTCAAAAAATGTACACCAAAACATACACATTTTCATTGTACATTCAAGAAATGTACATCAAAACATACACATTTTCATTGTACATTCAAGGAATATACATCAAAACATACACATTTTCATTGTACATTCAAGAAATGTACATCAAAACACACACATTTTCAGTGTACATTCAAGAAATGTATATCAAAACATACACATTTTCAGTGTACATTCAAGAAATGTACATCAAAACATACAAATTTTCATTGTATATAGAAGAAATGTACATCAAAACATACACATTTTCATTGTACATTAAAGAAATGTACATCAAAACCTACACATTTTCAGTGTACATTCAAGAAATGTACATCAAAACATACACATTTTCATTGTACACTCAAGAAATGTACATCAAAACATACACATTTTCATTGTACACTCAAGAAATGTACATCAAAACATACACATTTTCATTGTACATTCAGGAAATGTACATCAAAACATACACATTTTCATTGTACACTCAAGAAATGTACTTCAAAACATACACATTTTCAGTGTACATTCAAGAAATGTATATCAAAACATACACATTTTCATTGTACATTCAAGAAATGTACATCAAAACATACACATTTTCATTGTACATTCAAGAAATATACATCAAAACATACACATTTTTATTGTACATTCAAGAAATGTACATCAAAACATACACATTTTCATTGTACACTCAAGAAATGTACATCAAAACATACACATTTTCAGTGTACATTCAAGAAATGTATATCAAAACATACACATTTTAATTGCACATTCCAGAAATGTACATCAAAACATACACATTTTCAGTGTACATTCAAGAAATGTACATCAAAGCTAACACATTTTCATTGTACTCTAAAGAAATGTACATCAAAACATACACATTCTCATTGTACATTCAAGAAATGTACATCAAAACATACACATTTTCATTGTACATTCAAGAAGTATACATCAAAACATACACATTTTCATTGTACATTCAAGAAATGTACATCAAAACATACACATTCTCATTGTACATTCAAGAAATGTACATCAAAACATACACATTTTCATGGTACATTCAAGAAATGTACATCGAAACATACACATTCTCATTGTACATTCAAGAAATGTACATCAAAACATACACATTTTCATTGTACATTCAAGAAGTATACATCAAAACATACACATTTTCATTGTACATTCAAGAAATGTACATCAAAACATACACATTTTCATTGTACATTCAAGAAATGTACATCAAAACATACACATTTTCATTGTACATTCAAGAAATGTACATCAAAACATACACATTTTCATTGTACATTCAAGAAATGTACATCAAAACATACACATTTTCATTATACATTCAAGGAATATACATCAAAACATACACATTTTCATTGTACATTCAAGAAATGTACATCAAAACACACATTTTCAGTGTACATTCAAGAAATGTATATCAAAATATACACATTTTTAGTGTACAATCAAGAAATGTACATCAAAACATACAAATTTTCATTGTATATACAAGAAATATACATCAAAACATACATATTTTCATTGTACATTAAAGAAGTGTACATCAAAACCTACACATTTTCAGTGTACATTCAAGAAATGTACATCAAAACATACACATTTTGATTGTACACTCAAGAAATGTACATCAAAACATACACATTTTCATTGTACACTCAAGAAATGTACATCAAAACATACACATTTTCATTGTACATTCAAGAAATGTATATCAAAACATACACATTTTCATTGTACATTCAAGAAATGTACATCAAAACATACACATTTTCATTGTACATTCAAAGAATGTACATCAAAACATACACATTTTCAATGTACATTCAAGAAATGTACATTAAAACACACACATTTTCAGTGTACATTCAAGAAATGTATATCAAAACATACACATTTTCAGTGTACATTCAAGAAATGTACATCAAAACATACAAATTTTCGTTGTATATACAAGAAATGTACATCAAAACATACACATTTTCATTGTACATTAAAGAAATGTACATCAAAACCTACACATTTTCATTGTACACTCAAGAAATGTACATCAAAACATACACATTTTCATTGTACATTCAAGAAATATACATCAAAACATACACATTTTCATTGTACCTTCAAGAAATGTACATCAAAACATACACATTTTCAGTGTACATTCAAGAAATGTACATCAAAACATACACATTTTCATTGTACACTCAAGAAATGTACATCAAAACATACACATTTTCAGTGTACATTCAATAAATGTACATAAAAACATACACATTTTCATTGTATATACCAGAAATGTACATCAAAACATACACTTTTCATTGTATATACAAGAAATGTACATCAAAACATACACATTTTCAGTGTACATTCAAGAAGTGTACATCAAAACATATACATTTTCATTGTATATACAAGAAATGTACATCAAAACATACACATTTTCAGTGTACATTCAAGAAATGTACATGAAAACATATACATTTTCATTGTACATTCAAGAAATGTATATCAAAACATACACATTTTCAGATTACATTCAAGAAGTGTACATCAAAACATACACATTTTCATTGTACATTCAAGAAATGTACATCAAAACATACACATTTTCATTGTACATTGAAGAAATGTACATCAAAACATACACATTTTCATTGTACATTCAAGGAATGTACATCAAAACATACACATTTTCATTGTACATTCAAGAAATGTACATCAAAACACACACATTTTCAGTGTACATTCAAGAAATGTATATCAAAACATACACATTTTCAGTGTACATTCAAGAAATGTACATCAAAACATACAAATTTTCATTGTATATACAAGAAAGGTACATCAAAACATACACATTTTCATTGTACATTAAAGAAATGTACATCAAAACCTACACATTTTCAATGTAGATTCAAGAAATGTACACCAAAACATACACATTTTCATTGTACACTCAAGAAATGTACATCAAAACATACACATTTTCAGTGTACATTCAAGAAATGTACATCAAAACATACACATTTTCATTGTATATACCAGAAATGTACATCAAAACATACACATTTTCATTGTATATACAAGAAATGTACATCAAAACATACACATTTTCAGTGTACATTCAAGAAATGTACATCAAAACATATACATTTTCATTGTATATACAAGAAATGTACATCAAAACATACACATTTTCAGTGTACATTCAAGAAATGTACATGAAAACATTAAATTTTCATTGTACATTCAAGAAATGTATATCAAAACATACACATTTTCAGATTACATTCAAGAAATGTGCATCAAAACATACACATTTTCATTGTATATACAAGAAATGTACATCAAAACATACACATTTTCAGTGTACATTCAAGAAATGTATATCAAAACATACACATTTACAGTGCACATTCAAGAAATGTAGATCAAAACATACACATTTTCAGTATACTTTCAAGAAATGTACATGAAAACATATAAATTTTCATTGTACATTCAAGAAATGTATATCAAAACATACACATTTTCATTGTACACTCAAGAAATGTACATCAAAACATACACATTTTCAGTGTACATTCAAGAAATGTATATCAAAACATACACATTTTCATTGTACATTCCAGAAATGTACATCAAAACATACACATTTTCAGTGTACATTCAAGAAATGTACATCAAAGCAAACACATTTTCATTGTACTCTAAAGAAATGTACATCAAAACATACACATTCTCATTGTACATTCAAGAAATGTACATCAAAAGATACACATTTTCATTGTACATTCAAGAAATGTACATCAAAACATACACATTTTCAGTGTACATTCAAGAAATGTATAACAAAAAATACACATTTTCAGTGTACATTCAAGAAATGTACATCAAAACAAACACATTTTCATTGTACACTAAAGAAATGTACATCAAAACATACACATTTTCGATGTACATTCAAGAAATGTATATCAAAACATACACATTTTCATTGTACATTCAAGAAATGTACATCAAAATATACACATTTTCAGTGTACATTCAAGAAATGTATAACAAAAAATACACATTTTCAGTGTACATTCAAGAAATGTACATCAAAACAAACACATTTTCATTGTACACTAAAGAAATGTACATCAAAACAAACACATTTTCATTGTACATTCAAGAAATATACATCAAAACATACACATTTTCATTGTACATTCAAGAAATGTACATCAAAACATACACATTTTCATTGTACACTCAAGAAATGTACATCAAAACATACACATTTTCATTGTACATTCAAGAAATGTACATCAAAGCATACACATGTTCATTGTACACTCAAGAAATGTTCATCAAAACATACACATTTTCATTGTACATTCAAGAAATGTACATCAAAACATACACATTTTAATTGTACACTCAAGAAATGTACTTCAAACCGACACATTTTCAGTGTACATTCAAGAAATGTATATCAAAACATACACATTTTCATTGTACATTCAAGAAATGTACATCAAAACATACACATTTTCATTGTACATTCAAGAAATATACATCAAAACATACACATTTTCATTGTACATTCAAGAAATGTACATCAAAACATACACATTTTTATTGTACACTCAAGAAATGTACTTCAAAACATACACATTTTCAGTGTACATTCAAGAAATGTACATTTAAACATACACATTTTCATTGTACATTCAAGAAATGTACATCAAAACATACACATTTTCATTGTACATTCAAGAAATGTACATCAAAACATACACATTTTCATTGTACATTCAAGAAATGTACATCAAAACACACACATTTTCAGTGTACATTCAAGAAATGTATATCAAAACATACACATTTTCAGTGTACATTCAAGAAATGTACATCAAAACATACACATTTTCATTGTATATACAAGAAATGTACATCAAAACATACACATTTTCAGTGTACATTCAAGAAATGTACATTTAAACATACACATTTTCATTGTACATTCAAGAAATGTACATCAAAACATACACATTTTCATTGTACATTCTAGAAATATACATCAAAACATACACATTTTCATTGTATATACAAGAAATGTACATCAAAACATACACATTTTCATTGTACACTCAAGAAATGTACATCAAAACATACACATTTTCAGTGTACATTCAAGAAATGTATATCAAAACATACACATTTTCATTGTATATTCCAGAAATGTACATCAAAACATACACATTTTCAGTGTACATTCAAGAAATGTATATCAAAAAATACACATTTTCAGTGTACATTCAAGAAATGTACATCAAAGCAAACACATTTTCATTGTACACTAAAGAAATGTACATCAAAACATACACATTTTCATTGTACATTCAAGAAATGCACATCAAAACATACACATTTTCATTGTACATTCAAGAAATATACATCAAAACATACACGTTTTCATTGTACATTCAAAGAATGTACATCAAAACATACACATTTTCAATGTACATTCAAGAAATGTACATTAAAACACACACATTTTCAGTGTACACTCAAGAAATGTACATCAAAACATACATATTTTCATTGTACATTCAAGAAATGTATATCAAAACATACACATTTTCATTGTACATTCAAGAAATGTACATCAAAACATACACATTTTCATTGTACATTCAAAGAATGTACATCAAAACATACACATTTTCAATGTACATTCAAGAAATGTACATTAAAACACACACATTTTCAGTGTACATTCAAGAAATGTATATCAAAACATACACATTTTCAGTGTACATTCAAGAAATGTACATCAAAACATACAAATTTTCGTTGTATATACAAGAAATCTACATCAAAACATACACATTTTCATTGTACATTAAAGAAATGTACATCAAAACCTACACATTTTCAGTGTACATTAAAGAAATGTACATCAAAACATACACATTTTCATTGTACACTCAAGAAATGTACATCAAAACATACACATTTTCAGTGTACATTCAAGAAATGTAAATAAAAACATACACACTTTCATTGTATATACCAGAAATGTACATCAAAACATACACATTTTCATTGTATATACAAGAAATGTACATCAAAACATACACATTTTCAGTGTACATTCAAGAAATGTATATCAAAATATACACATTTTCAGATTAGATTCAAGAAATGTACATCAAAACATACACATTTTCATTGTACATTCAAGAAATGTACATCAAAAGATACACATTTTCATTGTACGTTGAAGAAATGTACATCAAAACATACACATTTTCATTGTACATTCAAGGAATGTACATCAAAACATACACATTTTCATTGTACATTCAAGAAATGTACTTCAAAACACACACATTTTCAGTGTACATTCAAGAAATGTACATCAAAACATACACATTTTCAGTGTACATTCAAGAAATGTACATTAAAACATACAAATTTTCATTGTATATAAATGAAATGTACATCAAAACATACAAATTTTCAGTGTACATTCAAGAAATGTACATGAAAACATATACATTTTCATTGTACATTCAAGAAATGTACATCAAAACACACACATTTTCATTGTATATACCAGAAATGTACATCAAAACATACACATTTTCATTGTATATACAAGAAATGTACATCAAAACATACACATTTTCAGTGTACATTCAAGAAATGTATATCAAAACATACACATTTACAGTGCACATTCAAGAAATGTAGATCAAAACATACACATTTTCAGTATACATTCAAGAAATGTACATGAAAACATATAAATTTTCATTGTACATTCAAGAAATGTATATCAAAACATACACATTTTCATTGTACACTCAAGAAATGTACATCAAAACATACACATTTTCAGTGTACATTCAAGAAATGTATATCAAAACATACACATTTTCATTGTACATTCCAGAAATGTACATCAAAACATACACATTTTCAGTGTACATTCAAGAAATGTACATCAAAGCAAACACATTTTCATTGTACTCTAAAGAAATGTACATCAAAACATACACATTCTCATTGTACATTCAAGAAATGTACATCAAAAGATACACATTTTCATTGTACATTCAAGAAATGTACATCAAAACATACACATTTTCAGTGTACATTCAAGAAATGTATAACAAAAAATACACATTTTCAGTGTACATTCAAGAAATGTACATCAAAACAAACACATTTTCATTGTACACTAAAGAAATGTACATCAAAACATACACATTTTCGATGTACATTCAAGAAATGTATATCAAAACATACACATTTTCATTGTACATTCAAGAAATGTACATCAAAATATACACATTTTCAGTGTACATTCAAGAAATGTATAACAAAAAATACACATTTTCAGTGTACATTCAAGAAATGTACATCAAAACAAACACATTTTCATTGTACACTAAAGAAATGTACATCAAAACAAACACATTTTCATTGTACATTCAAGAAATATACATCAAAACATACACATTTTCATTGTACATTCAAGAAATGTACATCAAAACATACACATTTTCATTGTACACTCAAGAAATGTACATCAAAACATACACATTTTCATTGTACATTCAAGAAATGTACATCAAAGCATACACATGTTCATTGTACACTCAAGAAATGTTCATCAAAACATACACATTTTCATTGTACATTCAAGAAATGTACATCAAAACATACACATTTTAATTGTACACTCAAGAAATGTACTTCAAACCGACACATTTTCAGTGTACATTCAAGAAATGTATATCAAAACATACACATTTTCATTGTACATTCAAGAAATGTACATCAAAACATACACATTTTCATTGTACATTCAAGAAATATACATCAAAACATACACATTTTCATTGTACATTCAAGAAATGTACATCAAAACATACACATTTTTATTGTACACTCAAGAAATGTACTTCAAAACATACACATTTTCAGTGTACATTCAAGAAATGTACATTTAAACATACACATTTTCATTGTACATTCAAGAAATGTACATCAAAACATACACATTTTCATTGTACATTCAAGAAATGTACATCAAAACATACACATTTTCATTGTACATTCAAGAAATGTACATCAAAACACACACATTTTTAGTGTACATTCAAGAAATGTATATCAAAACATACACATTTTCAGTGTACATTCAAGAAATGTACATCAAAACATACACATTTTCATTGTATATACAAGAAATGTACATCAAAACATACACATTTTCAGTGTACATTCAAGAAATGTACATTTAAACATACACATTTTCATTGTACATTCAAGAAATGTACATCAAAACATACACATTTTCATTGTACATTCTAGAAATATACATCAAAACATACACATTTTCATTGTATATACAAGAAATGTACATCAAAACATACACATTTTCATTGTACACTCAAGAAATGTACATCAAAACATACACATTTTCAGTGTACATTCAAGAAATGTATATCAAAACATACACATTTTCATTGTATATTCCAGAAATGTACATCAAAACATACACATTTTCAGTGTACATTCAAGAAATGTATATCAAAAAATACACATTTTCAGTGTACATTCAAGAAATGTACATCAAAGCAAACACATTTTCATTGTACACTAAAGAAATGTACATCAAAACATACACATTTTCATTGTACATTCAAGAAATGCACATCAAAACATACACATTTTCATTGTACATTCAAGAAATATACATCAAAACATACACGTTTTCATTGTACATTCAAAGAATGTACATCAAAACATACACATTTTCAATGTACATTCAAGAAATGTACATTAAAACACACACATTTTCAGTGTACACTCAAGAAATGTACATCAAAACATACATATTTTCATTGTACATTCAAGAAATGTATATCAAAACATACACATTTTCATTGTACATTCAAGAAATGTACATCAAAACATACACATTTTCATTGTACATTCAAGAAATGTACATCAAAACATACACATTTTCATTGTACATTCAAAGAATGTACATCAAAACATACACATTTTCAATGTACATTCAAGAAATGTACATTAAAACACACACATTTTCAGTGTACATTCAAGAAATGTATATCAAAACATACACATTTTCAGTGTACATTCAAGAAATGTACATCAAAACATACAAATTTTCGTTGTATATACAAGAAATCTACATCAAAACATACACATTTTCATTGTACATTAAAGAAATGTACATCAAAACCTACACATTTTCAGTGTACATTAAAGAAATGTACATCAAAACATACACATTTTCATTGTACACTCAAGAAATGTACATCAAAACATACACATTTTCAGTGTACATTCAAGAAATGTAAATAAAAACATACACACTTTCATTGTATATACCAGAAATGTACATCAAAACATACACATTTTCAGTGTACATTCAAGAAGTGTACATCAAAACATATACACTTTCATTGTATATACAAGAAGTGTACATCAAAACATACACATTTTCAGTGTACATTCAAGAAATGTACATGAAAACATATACATTTTCATTGTACATTCAAGAAATGTATATCAAAATATACACATTTTCAGATTAGATTCAAGAAATGTACATCAAAACATACACATTTTCATTGTACATTCAAGAAATGTACATCAAAAGATACAGATTTTCATTGTACGTTGAAGAAATGTACATCACAACATACACATTTTCATTGTACATTCAAGGAATGTACATCAAAACATACACATTTTCATTGTACATTCAAGAAATGTACTTCAAAACACACACATTTTCAGTGTACATTCAAGAAATGTACATCAAAACATACACATTTTCAGTGTACATTCAAGAAATGTACATTAAAACATACAAATTTTCATTGTATATAAAAGAAATGTACATCAAAACATACAAATTTTCAGTGTACATTCAAGAAATGTACATGAAAACATATACATTTTCATTGTACATTCAAGAAATGTACATCAAAACACACACATTTTCATTGTATATACCAGAAATGTACATCAAAACATACACATTTTCATTGTATATACAAGAAATGTACATCAAAACATACACATTTTCAGTGAACATTCAAGAAATGTACATCAAAACATACACATTTTCATTGTACATTCAAGAAATGTACTTCAAAACACACACATTTTCAGTGTACATTCAAGAAATGTACATCAAAACACACACATTTTCAGTGTACATTCAAGAAATGTACATCAAAACATACACATTTTCATTGTACACTCAAGAAATGTACATCAAAACATACACATTTTCAGTGTACATTCAAGAAATGTACATCAAAACATACACATTTTCATTGTATATACCAGAAATGTACATCAAAACATACACATTTTCATTGTATATACAAGAAATGTACATCAAAACATACACATTTTCAGTGTACATTCAAGAAATGTACATCAAAACATATACATTTTCATTGTATATACAAGAAATGTACATCAAAACATACACATTTTCAGTGTACATTCAAGAAATGTACATGAAAACATATACATTTTCATTGTACATTCAAGAAATGTATATCAAAACATACACATTTTCAGATTACATTCCAAAATTGTGCATCAAAACATACACATTTTCATTGTATATACAAGTAATGTACATCAAAACATACACATTTTCAGTGTACATTCAAGAAATGTATATCAAAACATACACATTTACAGTGTACATTCAAGAAATGTACATCAAAACATACACATTTTCAGTATACATTCAAGAAATGTACATGAATACATATACATTTTCATTGTACATTCAAGAAATGTATATCAAAACATACACATTTTCAGTGTTCATTCAAGAAATGTACATCAAAACATACACATTTTCATTGTATATACAAGTAATGTACATCAAAACATACACATTTTCATTGTACACTAAAGAAATGTACATCAAAACATACACATTTTCAGTGTACATTCAAGAAATGTACATCAAAACATACACATTTTCATTGTACATTCAAGAAATGTAGATCAAAACATACACATTTTCATTGTACATTCAAGAAATGTACATCAAAACATACACATTTTCATTGTACACTCAAGAAATGTACATCAAAACATACACATTTTCATTGTACACTCAAGAAATGTACATCAAAACATACACTTTTTCATTGTACATTCAAGAAATGTATATCAAAACATACACATTTTCATTGTACATTCAAGAAATGTACATCAAAACATACACATTTTCAGTGTACATTCAAGAAATGTATAACAAAAAATACACATTTTCAGTGTACATTCAAGAAATGTACATCAAAACAAACACATTTTCATTGTACACTAAAGAAATGTACATAAAAACATACACATTTTCATTGTACATTCAAGAAATATACATCAAAACATACACATTTTCATTGTACATTCAAGAAATGTACATCAAAACATACACATTTTCATTGTACACTCAAGAAATGTACATCAAAACATACACATTTTCATTGTACATTCAAGAAATGTTTATCAAAACATACACATTTTCGTTGTACACTCAAGAAATGTTCATCAAAACATACACATTTTCATTGTACATTCAAGAAATGTACATCAAAACATACACATTTTCATTGTACACTCAAGAAGTGTACTTCAAAACATACACATTTTCAGTGTACATTCAAGAAATGTATATCAAAACATACACATTTTCATTGTACATTCAAGAAATGTACATCAAAACATACACATTTTCATTGTACATTCAAGAAATATAAATCAAAACATACACATTTTCATTGTACATTCAAGAATTGTACATCAAAACATACACATTTTCATTGTACACTCAAGAAATGTACATCAAAACATACACATTTTCAGTGTACATTCAAGAAATGTACATTTAAACATATACATTTTCATTGTACATTCAAGAAATGTACATCAAAACATACACATTTTCATTGTACATTCAAGGAATGTACGTCAAAACATACACATTTTCATTGTACATTCAAGAAATGTACATCAAAACACACATTTTCAGTGTACATTCAAGAAATGTATATCAAAACATACACATTTTCAGTGTACATTCAAGAAATGTACATCAAAACATACAAATTTTCATTGTATATACAAGAAATGTACATCAAAACATACACATTTTCATTGTACACTCAAGAAATGTACATCAAAATATACACATTTTCAGTGTACATTCAAGAAATGTATATCAAAACATACACATTTTCAGTGTACATTCCAGAAATGTATATCAAAACATACATATTTTCAGTGTACATTCAAGAAATGTACATCAAAACATACAAATTTTCATTGTATATACAAGAAATGTACATCAAAACATACACATTTTCAGTATACATTCAAGAAATGTACATTTAAACATACACATTTTCATTGTACATTCAAGAAATGTACATCAAAACATACACACTTTCATTGTACATTCTAGAAATATACATCAAAACATACACATTTTCATTGTATATACAAGAAATGTACATCAAAACATTCACATTTTCATTGTACACTCAAGAAATGTACATAAAAACATACACATTTTCAGTGTACATTCAAGAAATGTATATCAAAACATACACATTTTCATTGTATATTCCAGAAATGTACATCAAAACATACACATTTTCAGTGTACATTCAAGAAATGTATATCAAAAACTATACATTTTCAGTGTACATTCAAGAAATGTGCATCAAAGCATACACATTTTCATTGTACACTAAAGAAATGTACATCAAAACATACACATATCTATTGTACATTCAAGAAATGCACATCAAAACATACACATTTTCATTGTACATTCAACAAATATACATCAAAACATACACTTTCTCATTGTACATTCAAGAAATGTACATCAAAACATACACATTTTAATTGTACACTCAAGAAATGTACATGAAAACATACACACTTTCATTGTACACTCAAGAAATGTACATCAAAACATACACATTTTCATTGTACATTCAACAAATGTATATCAAAACATACACATTTTCATTGTACATTTAAGAAATGTACATCAAAACATACACATTTTCATTGTACATTCAAGAAATGTACATCAAAGCATACACATTTTCATTGTACATTCAAGGAATGTACATCAAAACATACACATTTTCATTGTACATTCATGAAATGTACATTTAAACATACACATTTTCAGTGTACATTCAAGAAATGTACATTTAAACATACACATTTTCATGGTACATTCAAGAAATGTACATCAAAACATACACATTTTCATTGTACATTCTAGAAATATACATCAAAGCATACACATTTTCATTGTATATACAAGAAATGTACATCAAAACATACACATTTTCATTGTACACTCAAGAAATGTACATCAAAACATACACATTTTCAGTGTACATTCAAGAAATGTTCATCAAAACATACACATTTTCAGTATAAATTCAAGAAATGTACATGAAAACATATACATTTTCATTGTACATTCAAGAAATGTATATCAAAACATACACATTTTCAGTGTACATACAAGGAATGTACATCAAAACATACACATTTTCATTGTATATACAAGAAATGTACATCAAAACATACACATTTTCAGTGTACATTCAAGAAATGTACATCAAAACATACACATTTTCATTGTATATACAAGAAATGTACATCAAAACATACACATTTTCAGTATACATTCAAGAAATATACATCAAAACATACACATTTTCATTGTACATTCAAGAAATGTACATCAAAACATACACATTCTCATTGTACATTCAAGAAATGTACATCAAAACATACACATTTTCATTGTACACTCAAGAAATGTACATCAAAACATACACATTTTCATTGTACACTCAAGAAATGTACATCAAAACATACACATTTTCATTGTACACTCAAGAAATGTACATCAAAACATACACATTTTCATTGTACACTCAAGAAATGTACATCAAAACATACACATTTTCATTGTACATTCAAGAAATGTATATCAAAACATACACATTTTCATTGTACATTCCCGAAATGTACATCAAAACATACACATTTTCAGTGTACATTCAAGAAATGTATATCAAAAAATACACGTTTTCAGTGTACATTCAAGAAATGTACATCAAAGCAAACACATTTTCATTGTACACTAAAGAAATGTACATCAAAACATACACATTTTCATTGTACATTCAAGAAATGTACATCAAAACATACATATTCTCATTGTACATTCAAGAAATGTACATCAAAGCATACACATTTTGATTGTACATTCAAGAAATATACATCAAAACATACACATTTTCATTGTACATTCAAGAAATGTACATCAAAACATACACATTTTCATTGTACACTCAAGAAATGTACATCAAAACATACACATTTTCATTGTACACTCAAGAAATATACATCAAAACATACACATTTTCATTGTACATTCAAGAAATGTATATCAAAACATACACATTTTCATTGTACATTCAAGAAATGTACATCAAAACATACACATCTTCATTGTACATTCAAGAAATGTACATCAAAACATACACATTTTCAGTGTACATTCAAGAAATGTACATTTAAACATACACATTTCCATTGTACATTCAAGAAATGTACATCAAAACTTACACACCTTCATTGTACATTCTAGAAATATACATCAAAACATACACATTTTCATTGTATATACAAGAAGTGTACATCAAAACATTCACATTTTCATTGTACACTCAAGAAATGTACATAAAAACATACACATTTTCAGTGTACATTCAAGAAATGTATATCAAAACATACACATTTTCATTGTATATTCCAGAAATGTACATCAAAACATACACATTTTCAGTGTACATTCAAGAAATGTATATCAAAAAATATACATTTTCAGTGTACATTCAAGAAATGTACATCAAAGCATACACATTTTCATTGTACACTAAAGAAATGTACATCAAAACATACACATATCTATTGTACATTCAAGAAATGCACATCAAAACATACACATTTTCATTGTACATTCAACAAATATACATCAAAACATACACTTTCTCATTGTACATTCAAGAAATGTATATCAAAACATACACATTTTCATTGTACACTCAAGAAATGTACATGAAAACATACACACTATCATTGTACACTCAAGAAATGTACATCAAAACATACACATTTTCATTGTACATTCAACAAATGTATATCAAAACATACACATTTTCATTGTACATTCAAGAAATGTACATCAAAACATACACATTTTCATTGTACATTCAAGAAATGTACATCAAAACATACACATTTTCATTGTACATTCAAGGAATGTACATCAAAACATACACATTTTCATTGTGCATTCAAGAAATGTACATTTAAACATACACATTTTCAGTGTACATTCAAGAAATGTACATTTAAACATACACATTTTCATGGTACATTCAAGAAATGTACATCAAAACATACACATTTTCATTGTACATTCTAGAAATATACATCAAAACATACACATTTTCATTGTATATACAAGAAATGTACATCAAAACATACACATTTTCATTGTACACTCAAGAAATGTACATCAAAACATACACATTTTCAGTGTACATTCAAGAAATGTACATCAAAACATACACATTTTCAGTATACATTCAAGAAATGTACATGAAAACATATACATTTTCATTGTACATTCAAGGAATGTATATCAAAACATACACATTTTCAGTGTACATACAAGGAATGTACATCAAAACATACACATTTTCTTTGTATATACAAGAAATGTACATCAAAACATACACATTTTCAGTGTACATTCAAGAAATGTACATCAAGACATACACATTTTCATTGTATGTACAAGAAATGTACATCAAAACATACACATTTTCAGTATACATTCAAGAAATATACATCAAAACATACACATTTTCATTGTACATTCAAGAAATGTACATCAAAACATACACATTCTCATTGTACATTCAAGAAATGTACATCAAAACATACACATTTTCATTGTACACTCAAGAAATGTACATCAAAACATACACATTTTCATTGTACACTCAAGAAATGTACATCAAAACATACACATTTTCATTGTACACTCAAGAAATGTACATCAAAACATACACATTTTCATTGTACACTCAAGAAATGTACATCAAAACATACACATTTTCATTGTACATTCAAGAAATGTATATCAAAACATACACATTTTCATTGTACATTCCCGAAATGTACATCAAAACATACACATTTTTAGTGTACATTCAAGAAATGTATATCAAAAAATACACGTTTTCAGTGTACATTCAAGAAATGTACATCAAAGCAAACACATTTTCATTGTACACTAAAGAAATGTACATCAAAACATACCCATTTTCATTGTACATTCAAGAAATGCACATCAAAACATACAGATTTTCTTTGTACATTCAAGAAATATACATCAAAACATACACATTTTCATTGTACATTCAAGAAATGTACATCAAAACATACATGTTCTCATTGTACATTCAAGAAATGTACATAAAAGCATACACATTTTGATTGTACATTCAAGAAATATACATCAAAACATACACATTTTCATTGTACATTCAAGAAATGTACATCAAAACATACACATTTTCATTGTACACTCAAGAAATGTACATCAAAACATACACATTTTCATTGTACACTCAAGAAATATACATCAAAACATACACATTTTCATTGTACATTCAAGAAATGTATATCAAAACATACACATTTTCATTGTACATTCAAGAAATGTACATCAAAACATACACATCTTCATTGTACATTCAAGAAATGTACATCAAAACATACACATTTTCAGTGTACATTCAAGAAATGTACATTTAAACATACACATTTCCATTGTACATAAAAGAAATGTATATCAAAACATACACATTTTCATTGTACATTCCAGAAATGTACATCAAAGCATACACACATTCAGTGTACATTCAAGAAATGTATATCAAAAAATACACATTTTCAGTGTACATTCAAGAAATGTACATCAAAACATACACATTCTCATTGTACATTCAAGAAATATACATCAAACCATACACATTTTCATTGTACATTCAAGAAAAGTACATCAAAACATACACATTCTCATTGTACATTCAAGAAATGTACATCAAAACATACACATTTTCATTGTACACTGAAGAAATGTACATCAAAACATACACATTTTCATTGTACACTCAAGAAATGTACATCAAAACATACACATTTTCATTGTACATTCAAGAAATGTATATCAAAACATACACATTTTCATTGTACATTCCAGAAATGTACATCAAAACATACACATTTTCAGTGTACATTCAAGAAATGTATATCAGAAAATACACATTTTCAGTGTACATTCAAGAAATGTACATCAAAGCAAACACATTTTCATTGTACACTAAGGAAATGTACATCAAAACATACACATTTTCATTGTACATTCAAGAAATGCACATCAAAACATACACATTTTCTTTGTACATTCAAGAAATATACATCAAAACATACACATTTTCATTGTACATTCAAGAAATGTACATCAAAACATACACATTCTCACTGTACATTCAAGAAATGTACATCAAAACATACACATTTTCATTGTACATTCAAGAAATATACATCAAAACATACACATTTTCATTGTACTTTCAAGAAATGTACATCAAAACATACACATTTTCATTGTACACTCAAGAAATGTACATCAAAACATACACATTTTCATTGTACACTCAAGAAATGTACATCAAAACATACACATTTTCATTGTACATTCAAGAAATGTATATCAATACATACACATTTTCATTGTACATTCTAGAAATGTACATCAAAACATACACATTTTCATTGTACATTCAAGAAATGTACATCAAAACATACCCATTTTCATTGTACATTCAAGGAATGTACATCAAAACATACACATTTTCATTGTACATTCAAGAATGTACATCAAAACACACACATTTGCAGTGTACATTGAAGAAATGTATATAAAACATACACATTTTCAGTGTACATTCAAGAAATGTACATCAAAACATACAAATTTTCAATGTATACACAAGAAATGTACATCAAAACATACACATTTTCATTGTACATTAAAGAAATGTACATCAAAACCTACACATTTTCAGTGTACATTCCAGAAATGTACATCAAAACATACACATTTTGATTGTACACTCACGAAATGTACATCAAAACATACACATTTTCATTGTTCACTCAAGAAATGTACATCAAAACATACACATTTTCATTGTACATTCAAGAAATGTATATCAAAACATTCACATTTTCATTGTACATTCAAGAAATGTTCATCAAAACATACACATTTTCATTGTACATTCAAGAAATGTACATCAAAACATACACATTTTCATTGTACATTCAAAGAATGTACATCAAAACATACACATTTTCATTGTACATTCAAGAAATGTACATGAAAACATATACATTTTCAGTGTACATTCAAGAAATGTATATCAAAACATACAAATTTTCAGTGTACATTCAAGAAATGTACATCAAAACATACAAATTTTCATTGTATATACAAGAAATGTACATCAAAACATACTCATTTTCATTGTACACTCAAGAAATGTACATCAAAACATACACATTTTCAGTGTACATTCAAGAAATGTACATAAAAACATACACATTTTCAGTGTACATTCAAGAAATGTACATGAAAACATATACACTATCATTGTACATTCAAGAAATGTATATCAAAACATACACATTTTCAGATTACATTCAAGAAATGTACATCAAAACATACACATTTTCATTGTACATTCAAGAAATGTACATCAAAACATACACATTTTCATTGTACATTCAAGAAATGTACATCAAAACATACACATTTTCATTGTACATTCAAGGAATGTACGTCAGAACATACACATTTTCAGTGTACATTCAAGAAATGTATATCAAAACATACACATTTACAGTGTACATTCAAGAAATGTACATGAAAACATATACATTTTCATTGTACATTCAAGAAATGTATATCAAAACATACACATTTTCAGTGTACATTCAAGAAATGTACATCAAAACATACACATTTTCATTGTATATACAAGAAATGTACATCAAAACATACACATTTTCATTGTACACTAAAGAAATGTACATCAAAACATACACATTTTCAGTGTACATTCAAGAAATTTACATCAAAACATACACATTTTCATTGTACATTCAAGAAATGTAGATCAAAACATACACATTTTCATTGTACATTCAAGAAATGTACATCAAAACATACACATTTTCATTGTACACTCAAGAAATGTACATCAAAACATACACATTTTCATTTTACACTCAAGAAATGCAAATCAAAACATACACTTTTTCATTGTACATTCAAGAAATGTATATCAAAACATACACATTTTCATTGTACATTCAAGAAATGTACATCAAAACATACACATTTTCAGTGTACATTCAAGAAATGTATCACAAAAAATACACATTTTCAGTGCACATTCAAGAAATGTACATCAAAACAAACACATTTTCATTGTACACTAAAGAAATGTACATCAAAACATACACATTTTCATTGTACATTCAAGAAATATACATCAAAACATACACATTTTCATTGTACACTCAAGAAGTGTACATCAAAACATACACATTTTCATTGTACATTCAAGAAATGTACATCAAAACATACACATTTTCATTGTACACTCAAGAAATGTTCATCAAAACATACACATTTTCATTGTACATTCAAGAAATGTACCTAAAAAAATACACATTTTCATTGTACACTCAAGAAATGTACTTCAAAACATACACATTTTCAGTGTACATTCAAGAAATGTATATCAAAACATACACATTTTCATTGTACATTCAATAAATGTACATCAAAACATACACATTTTCAATGTACATTCAAGAAATATACATCAAAACATACACATTTTCATTGTACATTCAAGAAATGTACATCAAAACATACACATTTTCATTGTACACTCAAGAAGTGTACATCAAAACATACACATTTTCAGTGTACATTCAAGAAATGTACATTTAAACATACACATTTTCATTGTACATTCAAGAAATGTACATCAAAACATACACATTTTCATTGTACACTCAAGAAAAGTTCATCAAAACATACACATTTTCATTGTATATACAAGAAATGTACATCAAAACATACACATTTTCATTGTACACTCAAGAAATGTACATCAAAACATACACATTTTCATTGTACATTCAAGAAATGTATATCAAAACATACACATTTTCATTGTACACTCAAGAAATGTACATCAAAACATACACATTTTCAGTACACATTCAAGAAATGTATATCAAATCATACACATTTTCATTTTACGTTCCAGAAATGTACATCAAAACATACACATTTTCTGTGTACATTCAAGAAATGTATATCAAAAAATACACATTTTCAGTGTACATTCAAGAAATGTACATCAAAACATACACATTCTCATTGTACATTCAAGAAATATACATCAAACCATACACATTTTCATTGTACATTCAAGAAAAGTACATCAAAACATACACATTCTCATTGTACATTCAAGAAATGTACATCAAAACATACACATTTTCATTGTACACTGAAGAAATGTACATCAAAACATACACATTTTCATTGTACACTCAAGAAATGTACATCAAAACATACACATTTTCATTGTACATTCAAGAAATGTATATCAAAACATACACATTTTCATTGTACATTCCAGAAATGTACATCAAAACATACACATTTTCAGTGTACATTCAAGAAATGTATATCAGAAAATACACATTTTCAGTGTACATTCAAGAAATGTACATCAAAGCAAACACATTTTCATTGTACACTAAACAAATGTACATCAAAACATACACATTTTCATTGTACATTCAAGAAATGCACATCAAAACATACACATTTTCTTTGTACATTCAAGAAATATACATCAAAACATACACATTTTCATTGTACATTCAAGAAATGTACATCAAAACATACACATTCTCACTGTACATTCAAGAAATGTACATCAAAACATACACATTTTCATTGTACATTCAAGAAATATACATCAAAACATACACATTTTCATTGTACTTTCAAGAAATGTACATCAAAACATACACATTTTCATTGTACACTCAAGAAATGTACATCAAAACATACACATTTTCATTTACACTCAAGAAATGTACATCAAAACATACACATTTTCATTGTACATTCAAGAAATGTATATCAATACATACACATTTTCATTGTACATTCAAGAAATGTACATCAAAACATACACATTTTCATTGTACATTCAAGAAATGTACATCAAAACATACCCATTTTCATTGTACATTCAAGGAATGTACATCAAAACATACACTTTATCATTGTACATTCAAGAAATGTACATCAAAACACACACATTTGCAGTGTACATTGAAGACATGTATATAAAACATACACACTTTCAGTGTACATTCAAGAAATGTACATCAAAACATACAAATTTTCAATGTATACACAAGAAATGTACATCAAAACATACACATTTTCATTGTACATTAAAGAAATGTACATCAAAACCTACACATTTTCAGTGTACATTCCAGAAATGTACATCAAAACATACACATTTTGATTGTACACTCAAGAAACGTACATCAAAACATACACATTTTCATTGTTCACTCAAGAAATGTACATCAAAACATACACATTTTCATTGTACATTCAAGAAATGTATATCAAAACATTCACATTTTCATTGTACATTCAAGAAATGTACATCAAAACATACACATTTTCATTGTACATTCAAGAAACGTACATCAAAACATACACATTTTCATTGTACATTCAAAGAATGTACATCAAAACATACACATTTTCATTGTACATTCAAGAAATGTACATGAAAACATATACATTTTCAGTGTACATTCAAGAAATGTATATCAAAACATACACATTTTCAGTGTACATTCAAGAAATGTACATCAAAACATACAAATTTTCATTGTATATACAGGAAATGTACATAAAAACATACACAATTTCATTGTACATTAAAGAAATGTACATCAAAACCTACACATTTTCAGTATACATTCAAGAAATGTACATCAAAACATACTCATTTTCATTGTACACTCAAGAAATGTACATCAAAACATACACATTTTCATTGTATATACAAGAAATGTACATCAAATCATACACATTTTCAGTGTACGTTCAAGAAATGTACATCAAAACATATACATTTTCATTGTATATACAAGAAATGTACATCAAAACATACACATTTTCAGTGTACATTCAAGAAATGTACATGAAAACATATACACTTTCATTGTACATTCAAGAAATGTATATCAAAACATGCACATTTTCAGATTACATTCAAGAATTGTACATCAAAACATACACATTTTCATTGTATATACAAGAAATGTACATCAAAACATACACATTTTCAGTGTACATTCAAGAAATGTACATCAAAACATATACATTTTCATTGTGTATACAAGAAATGTATATCAAAACATACACATTTTCAGTGTACATTCAAGAAATGTACATCAAAACATACAAATTTTCATTGTATATACAAGAAATGTACATGAAAACATACACAATTTCATTGTACATTAAAGAAATGTACATCAAACCTACACATTTTCAGTGTACATTCAAGAAATGTACATAAAAACATACACACTATCATTGTATATACCAGAAATGTACATCAAAACATACACATGTTCATTGTATATACAAGAAATGTACATCAAATCATACACATTTTCAGTGTACGTTCAAGAAATGTACATCAAAACATATACATTTTCATTGTATATACAAGAAATGTACATCAAAACATACACATTTTCAGTGTACATTCAAGAAATGTACATGAAAACATATACACTTTCATTGTACATTCAAGAAATGTATATCAAAACACACATTTTCAGATTACATTCAAGAAATGTACATCAAAACATACACATTTTCATTGTACATTCAAGAAATGTACATCAAAACATACACATTTTCATTGTACATTCAAGAAATGTACATCAAAACATACACATTTTCATTGTACATTCAAGGAATGTACGTCAGAACATACACATTTTCAGTGTACATTCAAGAAATGTATATCAAAACATACACATTTACAGTGTACATTCAAGAAATGTACATCAAAACCTACACATTTTCAGTATACATTCAAGAAATGTACATGAAAACATATACATTATCATTGTACATTCAAGAAATGTATATCAAAACATACACATTTTCAGTGTACATTCAAGAAATGTACATCAAAACATACACATTTTCATTGTATATACAAGAAATGTACATCAAAACATACACATTTTCATTGTACACTAAAGAAATGTACATCAAAACATACACATTTTCAGTGTACATTCAAGAAATTTACATCAAAACATACACATTTTCATTGTACATTCAGGAAATGTAGATCAAAACATACACATTTTCATTGTACATTCAAGAAATGTACATCAAAACATACACATTTTCATTGTACACTCAAGAAATGTACATCAAAACATACACATTTTCATTTTACACTCAAGAAATGTAAATCAAAACATACACTTTTTCATTGTACATTCAAGAAATGTATATCAAAACATACACATTTGCATTGTACATTCAAGAAATGTACATCAAAACATACACATTTTCAGTGTACATTCAAGAAATGTATCACAAAAAATACACATTTTCAGTGTACATTCAAGAAATGTACATCAAAACAAACACATTTTCATTGTACACTAAAGAAATGTACATCAAAACATACACATTTTCATTATAGATTCAAGAAATATACATCAAAACATACACATTTTCATTGTACATTCAAGAAATGTACATCAAAACATACACATTTTCATTGTACACTCAAGAAATGTACATCAAAACATACACATTTTCATTGTACATTCAAGAAATGTACATCAAAACATACACATTTTCATTGTACACTCAAGAAATGTTCATCAAAACATACACATTTTCATTGTACATTCAAGAAATGTACATAAAAAAATACACATTTTCATTGTACACTCAAGAAATGTACTTCAAAACATACACATTTTCAGTGTACATTCAAGAAATGTATATCAAAACATACACATTTTCATTGTACATTCAATAAATGTACATCAAAACATACACATTTTCAATGTACATTCAAGAAATATACATCAAAACATACACATTTTCATTGTACATTCAAGAAATGTACATCAAAACATACACATTTTCATTGTACACTCAAGAAGTGTACATCAAAACATACATATTTTCAGTGTACATTCAAGAAATGTACATTTAAACATACACATTTTCATTGTACATTCAAGAAATGTACATCAAAACATACACATTTTCATTGTACACTCAAGAAATGTTCATCAAAACATACACATTTTCATTGTATATACAAGAAATGTACATCAAAACATACACATTTTCATTGTACACTCAAGAAATGTACATCAAAACATACACATTTTCATTGTACATTCAAGAAATGTATATCAAAACATACACATTTTAATTGTACACTCAAGAAATGTACATCAAAACATACACATTTTCAGTACACATTCAAGAAATGTATATCAAATCATACACATTTTCATTTTACGTTCCAGAAATGTACATCAAAACATACACATTTTCAGTGTACATTCAAGAAATGTATATCAAAAAATACACATTTTCAGTGTACATTCAAGAAATGTACATCAAAACATACACATTTTCATTGTACATTCAAGGAATGTACATCAAAACATACACATTTTCATTGTACATTCAAGAAATGTACATCAAAACACACACATTTTCAGTGTACATTCAAGAAATGTATATCAAAACATACACATTTTCAGTGTACATTCAAGAAATGTACATCAAAACATACAAATTTTCAATGTATATACAAGAAATGTACATCAAAACATACACATTTTCATTGTACATTAAAGAAATGTACATCAAAACCTACACATTTTCATTGTATATACCAGAAATGTACATCAAAACATACACATTTTCATTGTATATACAAGAAATGTACATGAAAACATATACATTTTCATTGTACATTCAAGAAATGTATATCAAAACATACACATTTTCAGATTACATTCAAGAAATGTACATCAAAACATATACATTTTCATTGTATATAGAAGAAATGTACATCAAAACATACACATTTTCAGTGTACATTCAAGAAATGTACATGAAAACATATACATTTTCATTGTACATTCAAGAAATGTATATCAAAACATGCACATTTTCAGATTACATTCAAGAATTGTACATCAAAACATACACATTTTCATTGTATATACAAGAAATGTACATCAAAACATACACATTTTCAGTGTACATTCAAGAAATGTACATCAAAACATATACATTTTCATTGTGTATACAAGAAATGTACATCAAAACATGCACATTTTCAGATTACATTCAAGAATTGTACATCAAAACATACACATTTTCATTGTACATTCAAGAAATGTACATCAAAACATACACATTTTCATTGTACATTCAAGAAATGTACATCAAAACATACACATTTTCATTGTACATTCAAGGAATGTACATCAAAACATACACATTTTCATTGTACATTCAAGAAATGTACATTTAAACATACACATTTTCAGTGTACATTCCCGAAATGTACATCAAAACATACACATTTTTAGTGTACATTCAAGAAATGTATATCAAAAAATACACGTTTTCAGTGTACATTCAAGAAATGTACATCAAAGCAAACACATTTTCATTGTACACTAAAGAAATGTACATCAAAACATACCCATTTTCATTGTACATTCAAGAAATGCACATCAAAACATACAGATTTTCTTTGTACATTCAAGAAATATACATCAAAACATACACATTTTCATTGTACATTCAAGAAATGTACATCAAAACATACATGTTCTCATTGTACATTCACGAAATGTACATAAAAGCATACACATTTTGATTGTACATTCAAGAAATATACATCAAAACATACACATTTTCATTGTACATTCAAGAAATGTACATCAAAACATACACATTTTCATTGTACACTCAAGAAATGTACATCAAAACATACACATTTTCATTGTACACTCAAGAAATATACATCAAAACATACACATTTTCATTGTACATTCAAGAAATGTATATCAAAACATACACATTTTCATTGTACATTCAAGAAATGTACATCAAAACATACACATCTTCATTGTACATTCAAGAAATGTACATCAAAACATACACATTTTCAGTGTACATTCAAGAAATGTACATTTAAACATACACATTTCCATTGTACATAAAAGAAATGTATATCAAAACATACACATTTTCATTGTACATTCCAGAAATGTACATCAAAGCATACACACATTCAGTGTACATTCAAGAAATGTATATCAAAAAATACACATTTTCAGTGTACATTCAAGAAATGTACATCAAAACATACACATTCTCATTGTACATTCAAGAAATATACATCAAACCATACACATTTTCATTGTACATTCAAGAAAAGTACATCAAAACATACACATTCTCATTGTACATTCAAGAAATGTACATCAAAACATACACATTTTCATTGTACACTGAAGAAATGTACATCAAAACATACACATTTTCATTGTACACTCAAGAAATGTACATCAAAACATACACATTTTCATTGTACATTCAAGAAATGTATATCAAAACATACACATTTTCATTGTACATTCCAGAAATGTACATCAAATTATACACATTTTCAGTGTACATTCAAGAAATGTATATCAGAAAATACACATTTTCAGTGTACATTCAAGAAATGTACATCAAAGCAAACACATTTTCATTGTACACTAAGGAAATGTACATCAAAACATACACATTTTCATTGTACATTCAAGAAATGCACATCAAAACATACACATTTTCTTTGTACATTCAAGAAATATACATCAAAACATACACATTTTCATTGTACATTCAAGAAATGTACATCAAAACATACACATTCTCACTGTACATTCAAGAAATGTACATCAAAACATACACATTTTCATTGTACATTCAAGAAATATACATCAAAACATACACATTTTCATTGTACTTTCAAGAAATGTACATCAAAACATACACATTTTCATTGTGCACTCAAGAAATGTACATCAAAACATACACATTTTAATTGTACACTCAAGAAATGTACATCAAAACATACCCATTTTCATTGTACATTCAAGAAATGTATATCAATACATACACATTTTCATTGTACATTCTAGAAATGTACATCAAAACATACACATTTTCATTGTACATTCAAGAAATGTACATCAAAACATACCCATTTTCATTGAACATTCAAGGAATGTACATCAAAACATACACATTTTCATTGTACATTCAAGAATGTACATCAAAACACACACATTTGCAGTGTACATTGAAGAAATGTATATAAAACATACACATTTTCAGTGTACATTCAAGAAATGTACATCAAAACATACAAATTTTCAATGTATACACAAGAAATGTACATCAAAACATACACATTTTCATTGTACATTAAAGAAATGTACATCAAAACCTACACATTTTCAGTGTACATTCCAGAAATGTACATCAAAACATACACATTTTGATTGTACACTCACGAAATGTACATCAAAACATACACATTTTCATTGTTCACTCAAGAAATGTACATCAAAACATACACATTTTCATTGTACATTCAAGAAATGTATATCAAAACATTCACATTTTCATTGTACATTCAAGAAATGTACATCAAAACATACACATTTTCATTGTACATTCAAAGAATGTACATCAAAACATACACATTTTCATTGTACATTCAAGAAATGTACATGAAAACATATACATTTTCAGTGTACATTCAAGAAATGTATATCAAAACATACAAATTTTCAGTGTACATTCAAGAAATGTACATCAAAACATACAAATTTTCATTGTATATACAAGAAATGTACATCAAAACATACTCATTTTCATTGTACACTCAAGAAATGTACATCAAAACATACACATTTTCAGTGTACATTCAAGAAATGTACATAAAAACATACACATTTTCAGTGTACATTCAAGAAATGTACATGAAAACATATACACTATCATTGTACATTCAAGAAATGTATATCAAAACATACACATTTTCAGATTACATTCAAGAAATGTACATCAAAACATACACATTTTCATTGTACATTCAAGAAATGTACATCAAAACATACACATTTTCATTGTACATTCAAGAAATGTACATCAAAACATACACATTTTCATTGTACATTCAAGGAATGTACGTCAGAACATACACATTTTCAGTGTACATTCAAGAAATGTATATCAAAACATACACATTTACAGTGTACATTCAAGAAATGTACATCAAACCCTACACATTTTCAGTATACATTCAAGAAATGTACATGAAAACATATACATTTTCATTGTACATTCAAGAAATGTATATCAAAACATACACATTTTCAGTGTACATTCAAGAAATGTACATCAAAACATACACATTTTCATTGTATATACAAGAAATGTACATCAAAACATACACATTTTCATTGTACACTAAAGAAATGTACATCAAAACATACACATTTTCAGTGTACATTCAAGAAATTTACATCAAAACATACACATTTTCATTGTACATTCAAGAAATGTAGATCAAAACATACACATTTTCATTGTACATTCAAGAAATGTACATCAAAACATACACATTTTCATTGTACACTCAAGAAATGTACATCAAAACATACACATTTTCATTTTACACTCAAGAAATGCAAATCAAAACATACACTTTTTCATTGTACATTCAAGAAATGTATATCAAAACATACACATTTTCATTGTACATTCAAGAAATGTACATCAAAACATACACATTTTCAGTGTACATTCAAGAAATGTATCACAAAAAATACACATTTTCAGTGTACATTCAAGAAATGTACATCAAAACAAACACATTTTCATTGTACACTAAAGAAATGTACATCAAAACATACACATTTTCATTGTACATTCAAGAAATATACATCAAAACATACACATTTTCATTGTACATTCAAGAAATGTACATCAAAACATACACATTTTCATTGTACACTCAAGAAATGTACATCAAAACATACACATTTTCATTGTACATTCAAGAAATGTACATCAAAACATACACATTTTCATTGTACATTCAAGAAATGTTCATCAAAACATACACATTTTCATTGTACATTCAAGAAATGTACATAAAAAAATACACATTTTCATTGTACACTCAAGAAATGTACTTCAAAACATACACATTTTCAGTGTACATTCAAGAAATGTATATCAAAACATACACATTTTCATTGTACATTCAATAAATGTACATCAAAACATACACATTTTCAATGTACATTCAAGAAATATACATCAAAACATACACATTTTCATTGTACATTCAAGAAATGTACATCAAAACATACACATTTTCATTGTACACTCAAGAAGTGTACATCAAAACATACACATTTTCAGTGTACATTCAAGAAATGTACATTTAAACATACACATTTTCATTGTACATTCAAGAAATGTACATCAAAACATACACATTTTCATTGTACACTCAAGAAAAGTTCATCAAAACATACACATTTTCATTGTATATACAAGAAATGTACATCAAAACATACACATTTTCATTGTACACTCAAGAAATGTACATCAAAACATACACATTTTCATTGTACATTCAAGAAATGTATATCAAAACATACACATTTTCATTGTACACTCAAGAAATGTACATCAAAACATACACATTTTCAGTACACATTCAAGAAATGTATATCAAATCATACACATTTTCATTTTACGTTCCAGAAATGTACATCAAAACATACACATTTTCAGTGTACATTCAAGAAATGTATATCAAAAAATACACATTTTCAGTGTACATTCAAGAAATGTACATCAAAACATACACATTCTCATTGTACATTCAAGAAATATACATCAAACCATACACATTTTCATTGTACATTCAAGAAAAGTACATCAAAACATACACATTCTCATTGTACATTCAAGAAATGTACATCAAAACATACACATTTTCATTGTACACTGAAGAAATGTACATCAAAACATACACATTTTCATTGTACACTCAAGAAATGTACATCAAAACATACACATTTTCATTGTACATTCAAGAAATGTATATCAAAACATACACATTTTCATTGTACATTCCAGAAATGTACATCAAAACATACACATTTTCAGTGTACATTCAAGAAATGTATATCAGAAAATACACATTTTCAGTGTACATTCAAGAAATGTACATCAAAGCAAACACATTTTCATTGTACACTAAACAAATGTACATCAAAACATACACATTTTCATTGTACATTCAAGAAATGCACATCAAAACATACACATTTTCTTTGTACATTCAAGAAATATACATCAAAACATACACATTTTCATTGTACATTCAAGAAATGTACATCAAAACATACACATTCTCACTGTACATTCAAGAAATGTACATCAAAACATACACATTTTCATTGTACATTCAAGAAATATACATCAAAACATACACATTTTCATTGTACTTTCAAGAAATGTACATCAAAACATACACATTTTCATTGTACACTCAAGAAATGTACATCAAAACATACACATTTTCATTGTACACTCAAGAAATGTACATCAAAACATACACATTTTCATTGTACATTCAAGAAATGTATATCAATACATACACATTTTCATTGTACATTCAAGAAATGTACATCAAAACATACACATTTTCATTGTACATTCAAGAAATGTACATCAAAACATACCCATTTTCATTGTACATTCAAGGAATGTACATCAAAACATACACATTATCATTGTACATTCAAGAAATGTACATCAAAACACACACATTTGCAGTGTACATTGGAGACATGTATATAAAACATACACATTTTCAGTGTACATTCAAGAAATGTACATCAAAACATACAAATTTTCAATGTATACACAAGAAATGTACATCAAAACATACACATTTTCATTGTACATTAAAGAAATGTACATCAAAACCTACACATTTTCAGTGTACATTCCAGAAATGTACATCAAAACATACACATTTTGATTGTACACTCAAGAAACGTACATCAAAACATACACATTTTCATTGTTCACTCAAGAAATGTACATCAAAACATACACATTTTCATTGTACATTCAAGAAATGTATATCAAAACATTCACATTTTCATTGTACATTCAAGAAATGTACATCAAAACATACAAATTTTCATTGTACATTCAAGAAATGTACATCAAAACATACACATTTTCATTGTACATTCAAAGAATGTACATCAAAAGATACACATTTTCATTGTACATTCAAGAAATGTACATGAAAACATACACATTTTCAGTGTACATTCAAGAAATGTATATCAAAACATACACATTTTCAGTGTACATTCAAGAAATGTACATCAAAACATACAAATTTTCATTGTATATACAAGAAATGTACATAAAAACATACACAATTTCATTGTACATTAAAGAAATGTACATCAAAACCTACACATTTTCAGTATACATTCAAGAAATGTACATCAAAACATACTCATTTTCATTGTACACTCAAGAAATGTACATCAAAACATACACATTTTCATTGTATATACAAGAAATGTACATCAAATCATACACATTTTCAGTGTACGTTCAAGAAATGTACATCAAAACATATACATTTTCATTGTATATACAAGAAATGTACATCAAAACATACACATTTTCAGTGTACATTCAAGAAATGTACATGAAAACATATACACTTTCATTGTACATTCAAGAAATGTATATCAAAACATGCACATTTTCAGATTACATTCAAGAATTGTACATCAAAACATACACATTTTCATTGTATATACAAGAAATGTACATCAAAACATACACATTTTCAGTGTACATTCAAGAAATGTACATCAAAACATATACATTTTCATTGTGTATACAAGAAATGTATATCAAAACATACACATTTTCAGTGTACATTCAAGAAATGTACATCAAAACATACAAATTTTCATTGTATATACAAGAAATGTACATAAAAACATACACAATTTCATTGTACATTAAAGAAATGTACATCAAAACCTACACATTTTCAGTGTACATTCAAGAAATGTACATAAAAACATACACACTATCATTGTATATACCAGAAATGTACATCAAAACATACACATGTTCATTGTATATACAAGAAATGTACATCAAATCATACACATTTTCAGTGTACGTTCAAGAAATGTACATCAAAACATATACATTTTCATTGTATATACAAGAAATGTACATCAAAACATACACATTTTCAGTGTACATTCAAGAAATGTACATGAAAACATATACACTTTCATTGTACATTCAAGAAATGTATATCAAAACACACATTTTCAGATTACATTCAAGAAATGTACATCAAAACACACACATTTTCATTGTACATTCAAGAAATGTACATCAAAACATACACATTTTCATTGTACATTCAAGAAATGTACATCAAAACATACACATTTTCATTGTACATTCAAGGAATGTACGTCAGAACATACACATTTTCAGTGTACATTCAAGAAATGTACATGAAAACATATACATTTTCATTGTACATTCAAGAAATGTATATCAAAACATACACATTTTCAGTGTACATTCAAGAAATGTACATGAAAACATATACATTTTCATTGTACATTCAAGAAATGTATATCAAAACATACACATTTTCAGTGTACATTCAAGAAATGTACATCAAAACATACACATTTTCATTGTATATACAAGAAATGTACATCAAAACATACACATTTTCATTGTACACTAAAGAAAGGTACATCAAAACATACACATTTTCAGTGTACATTCAAGAAATTTACATCAAAACATACACATTTTCATTGTACATTCAAGAAATGTAGATCAAAACATACACATTTTCATTGTACATTCAAGAAATGTACATCAAAACATACACATTTTCATTGTACACTCAAGAAATGTACATCAAAACATACACATTTTCATTTTTCACTCAAGAAATGTAAATCAAAACATACACTTTTTCATTGTACATTCAAGAAATGTATCACAAAAAATACACATTTTCAGTGTACATTCAAGAAATGTACATCAAAACAAACACATTTTCATTGTACACTAAAGAAATGTACATCAAAACATACACATTTTCATTGTAGATTCAAGAAATATACATCAAAACATACACATTTTCATTGTACATTCAAGAAATGTACATCAAAACATACACATTTTCATTGTACACTCAAGAAATGTACATCAAAACATACACATTTTCATTGTACATTCAAGAAATGTACATCAAAACATACACATTTTCATTGTACACTCAAGAAATGTTCATCAAAACATACACATTTTCATTGTACATTCAAGAAATGTACATAAAAAAATACACATTTTCATTGTACACTCAAGAAATGTACTTCAAAACATACACATTTTCAGTGTACATTCAAGAAATGTATATCAAAACATACACATTTTCATTGTACATTCAATAAATGTACATCAAAACATACACATTTTCAATGTACATTCAAGAAATATACATCAAAACATACACATTTTCATTGTACATTCAAGAAATGTACATCAAAACATACACATTTTCATTGTACACTCAAGAAGTGTACATCAAAACATACATATTTTCAGTGTACATTCAAGAAATGTACATTTAAACATACACATTTTCATTGTACATTCAAGAAATGTACATCAAAACATACACATTTTCATTGTACACTCAAGAAATGTTCATCAAAACATACACATTTTCATTGTATATACAAGAAATGTACATCAAAACATACACATTTTCATTGTACACTCAAGAAATGTACATCAAAACATACACATTTTCATTGTACATTCAAGAAATGTATATCAAAACATACACATTTTCATTGTACACTCAAGAAATGTACATCAAAACATACACATTCTCAGTACACATTCAAGAAATGTATATCAAATCATACACATTTTCATTTTACGTTCCAGAAATGTACATCAAAACATACACATTTTCAGTGTACATTCAAGAAATGTATATCAAAAAATACACATTTTCAGTGTACATTCAAGAAATGTACATCAAAACATACACATTTTCATTGTACATTCAAGGAATGTACATCAAAACATACACATTTTCATTGTACATTCAAGAAATGTACATCAAAACACACACATTTTCAGTGTACATTCAAGAAATGTATATCAAAACATACACATTTTCAGTGTACATTCAAGAAATGTACATCAAAACATACAAATTTTCAATGTATATACAAGAAATGTACATCAAAACATACACATTTTCATTGTACATTAAAGAAATGTACATCAAAACCTACACATTTTCAGTGTACATTCAAGAAATTTACATCAAAACATACACATTTTCATTGTACACTCAAGAATTGTACATCAAAACATACACATTTTCAGTGTACATTCAAGAAATGTACATCAAAACATACAAATTTTCATTGTATATACAAGAAATGTACATCAAAAAATACACATTTTCATTGTACATTAAAGAAATGTACATCAAAACCTACACATTTTCATTGTATATACCAGAAATGTACATCAAAACATACACATTTTCATTGTATATACAAGAAATGTACATGAAAACATATACATTTTCATTGTACATTCAAGAAATGTATATCAAAACATACACATTTTCAGATTACATTCAAGAAATGTACATCAAAACATATACATTTTCATTGTATATAGAAGAAATGTACATCAAAACATACACATTTTCAGTGTACATTCAAGAAATGTACATGAAAACATATACATTTTCATTGTACATTCAAGAAATGTATATCAAAACATGCACATTTTCAGATTACATTCAAGAATTGTACATCAAAACATACACATTTTCATTGTATATACAAGAAATGTACATCAAAACATACACATTTTCAGTGTACATTCAAGAAATGTACATCAAAACATATACATTTTCATTGTGTATACAAGAAATGTACATCAAAACATACACATTTTCAGTGTACATTCAAGAAATGTATATCAAAACATACACATTTACAGTGTACATTCAAGAAATGTACATCAAAACGTACACATTTTCAGTATACATTCAAGAAATGTACATGAAAACATATACATTTTCATTGTACATTCAAGAAATGTATATCAAAACATACACATTTTCAGTGTACATTCAAGAAGTGTACATCAAAACATACACATTTTCATTGTATATACAAGAAATGTACATCAAAACATACACATTTTCATTGTACACTAAAGAAATGTACATCAAAACATACGCATTTTCAGTGTACATTCAAGAAATGTACATCAGAACATACACATTTTCATTGTACATTCAAGAAATGTAGATCAAAACATACACATTTTCATTGTACATTCAAGAAATGTACATCAAAACATACACATTTTCATTGTACACTCAAGAAATGTACATCAAAACATACACATTTTCATTGTACACTCAAGAAATGTACATCAAAACATACACTTTTTCATTGTACATTCAAGAAATGTATATCAAAGCATACACATTTTCATTGTACATTCAAGAAATGTACATCAAAACATACATATTTTCAGTGTACATTCAAGAAATGTATAACAAAAAATACACATTTTCAGTATACATTCAAGAAAAGGACATCAAAACAAACACATTTTCATTGTACACTAAGGAAATGTACATCAAAACATACACATTTTCATTGTACATTCAAGAAATATACATCAAAACATACACATTTTCATTGTACATTCAAGAAATGTACATCAAAGCATACACATTTTCATTGTACACTCAAGAAATGTACATCAAAACATACACATTTTCATTGTACATGGAAGAAATGTACATCAAAACATACACATTTTCATTGTACACTCAAGAAATGTTAATCAAAACATACACATTTTCATTGTACATTCAAGAAATGTACATCAAAACATACACATTTTCATTGTACACTCAAGAAATGTTCATCAAAACATACACATTTTCATTGTATATACAAGAAATGTACATCAAAACATACACATTTTCATTGTACACTCAAGAAATGTACATCAAAACATACACATTTTCATTGTACATTCAAGAAATGTATATCAAAACATACACATTTTCATTGTACACTCAAGAAATGTACATCAAAACATACACATTTTCAGTACACATTCAAGAAATGTATATCAAATCATACACATTTTCATTTTACGTTCCAGAAATGTACATCAAAACATACACATTTTCAGTGTACATTCAAGAAATGTATATCAAAAAATACACATTTTCAGTGTACATTCAAGAAATGTACATCAAAACATACACATTTTCATTGTACATTCAAGGAATGTACATCAAAACATACACATTTTCATTGTACATTCAAGAAATGTACATCAAAACACACACATTTTCAGTGTACATTCAAGAAATGTATATCAAAACATACACATTTTCAGTGTACATTCAAGAAATGTACATCAAAACATACAAATTTTCAATGTATATACAAGAAATGTACATCAAAACATACACATTTTCATTGTACATTAAAGAAATGTACATCAAAACCTACACATTTTCAGTGTACATTCAAGAAATTTACATCAAAACATACACATTTTCATTGTACACTCAAGAATTGTACATCAAAACATACACATTTTCAGTGTACATTCAAGAAATGTACATCAAAACATACAAATTTTCATTGTATATACAAGAAATGTACATCAAAACATACACATTTTCATTGTACATTAAAGAAATGTACATCAAAACCTACACATTTTCATTGTATATACCAGAAATGTACATCAAAACATACACATTTTCATTGTATATACAAGAAATGTACATGAAAACATATACATTTTCATTGTACATTCAAGAAATGTATATCAAAACATACACATTTTCAGATTACATTCAAGAAATGTACATCAAAACATATACATTTTCATTGTATATAGAAGAAATGTACATCAAAACATACACATTTTCAGTGTACATTCAAGAAATGTACATGAAAACATATACATTTTCATTGTACATTCAAGAAATTATATCAAAACATGCACATTTTCAGATTACATTCAAGAATTGTACATCAAAACATACACATTTTCATTGTATATACAAGAAATGTACATCAAAACATACACATTTTCAGTGTACATTCAAGAAATGTACATCAAAACATATACATTTTCATTGTGTATACAAGAAATGTACATCAAAACATACACATTTTCAGTGTACATTCAAGAAATGTATATCAAAACATACACATTTACAGTGTACATTCAAGAAATGTACATCAAAACGTACACATTTTCAGTATACATTCAAGAAATGTACATGAAAACATATACATTTTCATTGTACATTCAAGAAATGTATATCAAAACATACACATTTTCAGTGTACATTCAAGAAGTGTACATCAAAACATACACATTTTCATTGTATATACAAGAAATGTACATCAAAACATACACATTTTCATTGTACACTAAAGAAATGTACATCAAAACATACGCATTTTCAGTGTACATTCAAGAAATGTACATCAAAACATACACATTTTCATTGTACATTCAAGAAATGTAGATCAAAACATACACATTTTCATTGTACATTCAAGAAATGTACATCAAAACATACACATTTTCATTGTACACTCAAGAAATGTACATCAAAACATACACATTTTCATTGTACACTCAAGAAATGTACATCAAAACATACACTTTTTCATTGTACATTCAAGAAATGTATATCAAAGCATACACATTTTCATTGTACATTCAAGAAATGTACATCAAAACATACATATTTTCAGTGTACATTCAAGAAATGTATAACAAAAAATACACATTTTCAGTATACATTCAAGAAAAGGACATCAAAACAAACACATTTTCATTGTACACTAAGGAAATGTACATCAAAACATACACATTTTCATTGTACATTCAAGAAATATACATCAAAACATACACATTTTCATTGTACATTCAAGAAATGTACATCAAAGCATACACATTTTCATTGTACACTCAAGAAATGTACATCAAAACATACACATTTTCATTGTACATGGAAGAAATGTACATCAAAACATACACATTTTCATTGTACACTCAAGAAATGTTCATCAAAACATACACATTTTCATTGTACATTCAAGAAATGTACATCAAAACAAACACATTTTCATTGTACACTAAAGAAATGTACATCAAAACATACACATTTTCATTGTAGATTCAAGAAATATACATCAAAACATACACATTTTCATTGTACATTCAAGAAATGTACATCAAAACATACACATTTTCATTGTACACTCAAGAAATGTACATCAAAACATACACATTTTTCATTGTACATTCAAGAAATGTACATCAAAACATACACATTTTCATTGTACACTCAAGAAATGTTCATCAAAACATACACATTTTCATTGTACATTCAAGAAATGTACATAAAAAAATACACATTTTCATTGTACACTCAAGAAATGTACTTCAAAACATACACATTTTCAGTGTACATTCAAGAAATGTATATCAAAACATACACATTTTCATTGTACACTCAAGAAATGTACATCAAAACATACACATTTTCATTGTACATTCAAGAAATGTACATCAAAACATACACATTTTCATTGTACACTCAAGAAATGTTCATCAAAACATACACATTTTCATTGTACATTCAAGAAATGTACATAAAAAAATACAAATTTTCATTGTACACTCAAGAAATGTACTTCAAAACATACACATTTTCAGTGTACATTCAAGAAATGTATATCAAAACATACACATTTTCATTGTACATTCAATAAATGTACATCAAAACATACACATTTTCAATGTACATTCAAGAAATATACATCAAAACATACACATTTTCATTGTACATTCAAGAAATGTACATCAAAACATACACATTTTCATTGTACACTCAAGAAGTGTACATCAAAACATACACATTTTCAGTGTACATTCAAGAAATGTACATTTAAACATACACATTTTCATTGTACATTCAAGAAATGTACATCAAAACATACACATTTTCATTGTACACTCAAGAAATGTTCATCAAAACATACACATTTTCATTGTATATACAAGAAATGTACATCAAAACATACACATTTTCATTGTACATTAAAGAAATGTACATCAAAACCTACACATTTTCAGTGTACATTCAAGAAATTTACATCAAAACATACACATTTTCATTGTACACTCAAGAATTGTACATCAAAACATACACATTTTCAGTGTACATTCAAGAAATGTACATCAAAACATACAAATTTTCATTGTATATACAAGAAATGTACATCAAAACATACACATTTTCATTGTACATTAAAGAAATGTACATCAAAACCTACACATTTTCATTGTATATACCAGAAATGTACATCAAAACATACACATTTTCATTGTATATACAAGAAATGTACATGAAAACATATACATTTTCATTGTACATTCAAGAAATGTATATCAAAACATACACATTTTCAGATTACATTCAAGTAATGTACATCAAAACATATACATTTTCATTGTATATAGAAGAAATGTACATCAAAACATACACATTTTCAGTGTACATTCAAGAAATGTACATGAAAACATATACATTTTCATTGTACATTCAAGAAATGTATATCAAAACATGCACATTTTCAGATTACATTCAAGAATTGTACATCAAAACATACACATTTTCATTGTATATACAAGAAATGTACATCAAAACATACACATTTTCAGTGTACATTCAAGAAATGTACATCAAAACATATACATTTTCATTGTGTATACAAGAAATGTACATCAAAACATACACATTTTCAGTGTACATTCAAGAAATGTATATCAAAACATACACATTTACAGTGTACATTCAAGAAATGTACATCAAAACGTACACATTTTCAGTATACATTCAAGAAATGTATATCAAATCATACACATTTTCATTTTACGTTCCAGAAATGTACATCAAAACATACACATTTTCAGTGTACATTCAAGAAATGTATATCAAAAAATACACATTTTCAGTGTACATTCAAGAAATGTACATCAAAACATACACATTTTCATTGTACATTCAAGGAATGTACATCAAAACATACACATTTTCATTGTACATTCAAGAAATGTACATCAAAACACACACATTTTCAGTGTACATTCAAGAAATGTATATCAAAACATACACATTTTCAGTGTACATTCAAGAAATGTACATCAAAACATACAAATTTTCATTGTATATACAAGAAATGTACATCAAAACATACACATTTTCATTGTACATTAAAGAAATGTACATCAAAACCTACACATTTTCAGTGTACATTCAAGAAATTTACATCAAAACATACACATTTTCATTGTACACTCAAGAATTGTACATCAAAACATACACATTTTCAGTGTACATTCAAGAAATGTACATCAAAACATACAAATTTTCATTGTATATACAAGAAATGTACATCAAAACATACACATTTTCATTGTACATTAAAGAAATGTACATCAAAACCTACACATTTTCATTGTATATACCAGAAATGTACATCAAAACATACACATTTTCATTGTATATACAAGAAATGTACATGAAAACATATACATTTTCATTGTACATTCAAGAAATGTATATCAAGACATACACATTTTCAGATTACATTCAAGAAATTTACATCAAAACATATACATTTTCATTGTATATAGAAGAAATGTACATCAAAACATACACATTTTCAGTGTACATTCAAGAAATGTACATGAAAACATATACATTTTCATTGTACATTCAAGAAATGTATATCAAAACATGCACATTTTCAGATTACATTCAAGAATTGTACATCAAAACATACACATTTTCATTGTATATACAAGAAATGTACATCAAAACATACACATTTTCAGTGTACATTCAAGAAATGTACATCAAAACATATACATTTTCATTGTGTATACAAGAAATGTACATCAAAACATACACATTTTCAGTGTACATTCAAGAAATGTATATCAAAACATACACATTTACAGTGTACATTCAAGAAATGTACATCAAAACGTACACATTTTCAGTATACATTCAAGAAATGTACATGAAAACATATACATTTTCATTGTACATTCAAGAAATGTATATCAAAACATACACATTTTCAGTGTACATTCAAGAAGTGTACATCAAAACATACACATTTTCATTGTATATACAAGAAATGTACATCAAAACATACACATTTTCATTGTACACTAAAGAAATGTACATCAAAACATACGCATTTTCAGTGTACATTCAAGAAATGTACATCAAAACATACACATTTTCATTGTACATTCAAGAAATGTAGATCAAAACATACACATTTTCATTGTACATTCAAGAAATGTACATCAAAACATACACATTTTCATTGTACACTCAAGAAATGTACATCAAAACATACACATTTTCATTGTACACTCAAGAAATGTACATCAAAACATACACTTTTTCATTGTACATTCAAGAAATGTATATCAAAGCATACACATTTTCATTGTACATTCAAGAAATGTACATCAAAGCATACATATTTTCAGTGTACATTCAAGAACTGTATAACAAAAAATACACATTTTCAGTATACATTCAAGAAAAGGACATCAAAACAAACACATTTTCATTGTACACTAAGGAAATGTACATCAAAACATACACATTTTCATTGTACATTCAAGAAATATACATCAAAACATACACATTTTCATTGTACATTCAAGAAATGTACATCAAAGCATACACATTTTCATTGTACACTCAAGAAATGTACATCAAAACATACACATTTTCATTGTACATGGAAGAAATGTACATCAAAACATACACATTTTCATTGTACACTCAAGAAATGTTCATCAAAACATACACATTTTCATTGTACATTCAAGAAATGTACATCAAAACAAACACATTTTCATTGTACACTAAAGAAATGTACATCAAAACATACACATTTTCATTGTAGATTCAAGAAATATACATCAAAACATACACATTTTCATTGTACATTCAAGAAATGTACATCAAAACATACACATTTTCATTGTACACTCAAGAAATGTACATCAAAACATACACATTTTCATTGTACATTCAAGAAATGTACATCAAAACATACACATTTTCATTGTACACTCAAGAAATGTTCATCAAAACATACACATTTTCATTGTACATTCAAGAAATGTACATAAAAAAATACACATTTTCATTGTACACTCAAGAAATGTACTTCAAAACATACACATTTTCAGTGTACATTCAAGAAATGTATATCAAAACATACACATTTTCATTGTACATTCAATAAATGTACATCAAAACATACACATTTTCAATGTACATTCAAGAAATATACATCAAAACATACACATTTTCATTGTACATTCAAGAAATGTACATCAAAACATACACATTTTCATTGTACACTCAAGAAGTGTACATCAAAACATACACATTTTCAGTGTACATTCAAGAAATGTACATTTAAACATACACATTTTCATTGTACATTCAAGAAATGTACATCAAAACATACACATTTTCATTGTACACTCAAGAAATGTTCATCAAAACATACACATTTTCATTGTATATACAAGAAATGTACATCAAAACATACACATTTTCATTGTACACTCAAGAAATGTACATCAAAACATACACATTTTCATTGTACATTCAAGAAATGTATATCAAAACATACACATTTTCATGGTACACTCAAGAAATGTACATCAAAACATACACATTTTCAGTACACATTCAAGAAATGTATATCAAATCATACACATTTTCATTTTACGTTCCAGAAATGTACATCAAAACATACACATTTTCAGTGTACATTCAAGAAATGTATATCAAAAAATACACATTTTCAGTGTACATTCAAGAAATGTACATCAAAACATACACATTTTCATTGTACATTCAAGGAATGTACATCAAAACATACACATTTTCATTGTACATTCAAGAAATGTACATCAAAACACACACATTTTCAGTGTACATTCAAGAAATGTATATCAAAACATACACATTTTCAGTGTACATTCAAGAAATGTACATCAAAACATACAAATTTTCATTGTATATACAAGAAATGTGCAACAAAAATAACACATTTTCATTGTACATTAAAGAAATGTACATCAAAATCTACACATTTTCAGTGTACATTCAAGACATTTACATCAAAACATACACATTTTCATTGTACACTCAAGAATTGTACATCAAAACATACACATTTTCAGTGTACATTCAAGAAATGTACATCAAAACATACAAATTCTCATTGTATATACAAGAAATGTACATCAAAACATACACATTTTCATTGTACATTAAAGAAATGTACATCAAAACCTACACATTTTCATTGTATATACCAGAAATGTACATCAAAACATACACATTTTCATTGTATATACAAGAAATGTACATGAAAACATATACATTTTCATTGTACATTCAAGAAATGTATATCAAAACATACACATTTTCAGATTACATTCAAGAAATGTACATCAAAACATATACATTTTCATTGTATATAGAAGAAATGTACATCAAAACATACACATTTTCAGTGTACATTCAAGAAATGTACATGAAAACATATACATTTTCATTGTACATTCAAGAAATGTATATCAAAACATGCACATTTTCAGATTACATTCAAGAATTGTACATCAAAACATACACATTTTCATTGTATATACAAGAAATGTACATCAAAACATACACATTTTCAGTGTACATTCAAGAAATGTACATCAAAACATATACATTTTCATTGTGTATACAAGAAATGTACATCAAAACATACACATTTTCAGTGTACATTCAAGAAATGTATATCAAAACATACACATTTACAGTGTACATTCAAGAAATATACATCAAAACGTACACATTTTCAGTATACATTCAAGAAATGTACATGAAAACATATATATTTTCATTGTACATTCAAGAAATGTATATCAAAACATACACATTTTCAGTGTACATTCAAGAAGTGTACATCAAAACATACACATTTTCATTGTATATACAAGAAATGTACATCAAAACATACACATTTTCATTGTACATTCAACAAATGTACATCAAAACATACACATTTTCATTGTACATTCAAGAAATGTACATCAAAACATACACATTTTCATTGTACATTCAAGAAATGTACATCAAAACATACACATTTTCATTGTACATTCAAGAAATGTACATCAAATCATACACATTTTCATTGTACACTCAAGAAATGTACATCAAAACATACACATTTTCATTGTACACTCAAGAAATGTACATCAAAACATACACTTTTTCATTGTACATTCAAGAAATGTATATCAAAGCATACACATTTTCATTGTACATTCAAGAAATGTACATCAAAACATACATATTTTCAGTGTACATTCAAGAAATGTATAACAAAAAATACACATTTTCAGTATACATTCAAGAAAAGGACATCAAAACAAACACATTTTCATTGTACACTAAGGAAATGTACATCAAAACATACACTTTTTCATTGTACATTCAAGAAATATACATCAAAACATACACATTTTCATTGTACATTCAAGAAATGTACATCAAAGCATACACATTTTCATTGTACACTCAAGAAATGTACATCAAAACATACACATTTTCATTGTACATGGAAGAAATGTACATCAAAACATACACATTTTCATTGTACACTCAAGAAATGTTCATCCAAACATACACATTTTCATTGTACATTCAAGAAATGTACATCAAAACATACACATTTTCATTGTACACTCAAGAAATGTACTTCAAAACATACACATTTTCAGTGTACATTCAAGAAATGTATATCAAAACATACACATTTTCATTGTACATTCAAGAAATGTACATCAAAACATACACATTTTCATTGTACATTCAAGAAATATACATCAAAACATACACATTTTCATTGTACATTCAAGAAATGTACATCAAATAATACACATTTTCATTGTACACTCAAGAAATGTACATCAAAACATACATATTTTCAGTGTACATTCAAGAAGTGTACATTTAAACATGCACATTTTCATTGTACATTCAAGAAATGTAGATCAAAACATACACATTTTCATTGTACATTCTAGAAATATACATCAAAACATACACATTTTCATTGTATACACAAGAAATGTACATCAAAACATACACATTTTCATTGTACACTCAAGAAATGTACATCAAAACATACACATTTTCAGTGTACATTCAAGAAATGTATATCAAAACATACACATTTTCATTGTACATTCAAGAAGTATACATCAAAACATACACATTTTCGGTGTACATTCAAGAAATGTATATCAAAACATACACATTTTCATTGTACATTCAAGAAATGTACATCAAAACATACACATTTTCATTGTACATTCAAGGAATGTACACCAAAACATACACATTTTCATTGTACATTCAAGGAATGTACATCAAAACATACACATTTTCATTGTACATTCAAGAAATGTACATCAAAACACACACATTTTCATTGTACATTCAAGAAATGTATATCAAAACATACACATTTTCAGTGTACATTCAAGAAATGTACATCAAAACATACAAATTTTCATTGTATATACAAGAAATGTACATCAAAACATACACATTTTCATTGTACATTAAAGAAATGTACATCAAAACCTACACATTTTCAGTGTATATTCAAGAAATGTACATCAAAACATACACATTTTCATTGTACACTCAAGAAATGTACATCAAAACATACACATTTTCATTGTATATACCAGAAATGTACATCAAAACATACACATTTTCATTGTATATACAAGAAATATACATCAAAACATACACATTTTCAGTGTACATTCAAGAAATGTACATCAAAACATATACATTTTCATTGTATATACAAGAAATGTAGATCAAAACATACACATTTTCAGTGTACATTCAAGAAATGTACATGAAAACATACACACTTTCATTGTACATTCAAGAAATGTATATCAAAACATACACATTTTCAGATTACATTCAAGAATTGTACATCAAAACATACACACTTTCTTTGTACATTCAGGGAATGTACATCAAAACATACACACTTTCATTGTACATTCAAGAAATGTACATCAAAACACACACATTTTCAGTGTACATAGAAGAAACGTACATCTAAACATACAAATTTTCATTGTATATACAAGAAATGTACATCAAAACATACACATTTTCATTGTACATTCAAGAAATGTACATCAAAACATATTCATTTTCATTGTACATTCAAGAAATGTACATGAAAACATAAACATTTTCATTGTGCATTCAAGGAATGTACATCAAAACATACACATTTTCATTGTACATTCAAGAAATGTACATCAAAACACACACATTTTCAGTGTACACTCAAGAAATGTATATCAAAACATACACATTTTCAGTGTACATTCAAGAAATGTACATCAAAACATATACATTTTCATTGTACATTCAAGGAATGTACATCAAAACATACACATTTTCATTGTACATTCAAGAAATGTACATCAAAACCTACATATTTTCAGTGTACATTCAAGAAATGTACATCAAAACATACACATTTTCATTGTACACTCAAGAAATGTACATCAAAACATACACATTTTCAGTGTACATTCAAGAAATGTACATCAAAGCAAACACATTTTCATTGTACACTAAAGAAATGTACATCAAAACATACACATTTTCATTGTACATTCAAGAAATGCACATCAAAACATACACATTTTCATTGTACATTCAAGAAATATACTTCAAAACATACACATTTTCATTGTACATTCCAGAAATGTACATCAAAACATACACATTCTCATTGTACATTCAAGAAATGTACATCAAAACATACACATTTTGATTGTACACTCAAGAAATGTACATCACAACATACACATTCTCATTGTACATTCAAGAAATGTACATCAAAACATACACATTTTGATTGTACACTCAAGAAATGTACATCAAAACATACACATTTTCATTGTACACTCAAGAAATGTACATCAAAACATACATATTTTCAGTGTACATTCAAAAAATGTACATCAAAACATACAAATTTTCAGTATACATTCTAGAAATGTACATGAAAACATATACATTTTCATTGTACATTCAAGAAATGTATATCAAAACATACAAATTTTCATTGTACACTCAAGAAATGTACCTCAAAACATACATATTTTCAGTGTACATTCAAGACATGTACATCAAAACATACACATTTTCATTGTACACTCAAGAAATGTAAATCAAAACATACACATTTTCAGTGTACATTCAAAAAATGTACATCAAAACATAAACATTTTCAATGTATATACCAGAAATGTACATCAAAACATACACATTTTCATTGTATATACAAGAAATATACCTCAAAACATACACATTTTCAGTGTACATTCAAGAAATGTACATCAAAACATATACATTTTCATTGGATATACAAGAAATGTACATCAAAACATACACATTTTCATTGTACACTCAAGAAATGTACATCAAAACATACACATTTTCAGTGTACATTCAGGAAATGTACATATAAAAACATATACATTTTCATTGTATATACAAGAAATGTACATCAAAACATACACATTTTCAGTGTACATTCAAGAAATGTACATGAAAACATATACATTTTCATTGTACATTCAAGAAATGTATATCAAAACATACACATTTTCAGATTACATTCAAGAAATGTACATCAAAACATACACATTTTCATTGTATATACAAGAAATGTACATCAAAACGTACACATTTTCAGTGTACATTCAAGAAATGTACATCAAAACATATACATTTTCATTGTATATACAAGAAATGTACATCTAAACATACACATTTTCAGTGTACATTCAAGAAATGTATATCAAAACATACACATTTACAGTGTACATTCAAGAAATGTACATCAAAACATACACATTTTCAGTATAAATTCTAGAAATGTACATGAAAACATATACATTTTAATTGTACATTCAAGAAATGTATTTCAAAACATACACATTTTCAGTGTACATTCAAGAAATGTACATCAAAACAGACACATTTTCATTGTATATACAAGAAATGTACATCAAAACATACACATTTTCATTGTACACTAAAGAAATGTACATCAAAACATACACATTTTCATTGTACATTCAAGAAATGTACATCAAAACATACACATTTTCATTGTACACTCAAGAAATGTACATCAAAACATACACATCTTCAGTGCACATTCAAGAAATGTATATCAAATCATACACATTTTCATTTTACGTTCCAGAAATGTACATCAAAACATACACATTTTCAGTGTACATTCAAGAAATGTATATCAAAAAATACACATTTTCAGTGTACATTCAAGAAATGTACATCAAAGCAAACACATTTTCATTGTACACTAAAGAAATGTACATCAAAACATACACATTTTCATTGTACATTCAAGAAATGCACATCAAAACATACACATTTTCATTGTACATTCAAGAAATATACATCAAAACATACACATTTTCATTGTACATTCAAGAAATGTACATCAAAACATGCACATTCTCATTGTACATTCAAGAAATGTACATCAAAACATACACATTTTCATTGTACATTCAAGAAATGTACATCAAAACACACACATTTTGAGTGTACGTTCAAAAAATGTACATCAAAACATACACATTTTCATTGTATATACCAGAAATGTACATCAAAACATACACATTTTAATTGTATATACAAGAAATATACATCAAAACATACACATTTTCAGTGTACATTCAAGAAATGTACATCAAAACATATACATTTTCATTGTATATACAAGAAATGTAGATCAAAACATACACATTTTCAGTGTACATTCAAGAAATGTACATGAAAACACATACATTTTCATTGTACATTCAAGAAATGTATATCAAAACATACACATTTTCAGATTACATTCAAGAAATGTACATCAAAACATACACATTTTCATTGTATATACAAGAAATGTACATCAAAACATACACATTTTGAGTGTACATTCAAGAAATGTACATCAAAACATATACATTTTCTTTGTGTATACAAGAAATGTACATCAAAACATACACATTTTCAGTGTACATTCAAGAAATGTATATCAAAACATACACATTTACAGTGTACATTCAAGAAATGTACATCAAAACATACACATTTTCAGTATACATTCAAGAAATGTACATGAAAACATATACATTTTCATTGTACATTCAAGAAATGTATATCAAAACATACACATTTTCAGTGTTACTTCAAAAAATGTACATCAAAACATACACATTTTCATTGTATATACAAGAAATGTACATCAAAACATACACATTTTCATTGTACACTAAGGAAATGTACATCAAAACATACACATTTTCAGTGTACATTCAAGAAATGTACATCAAAACATACACATTTTCATTGTACATTCAAGAAATGTAGATCAAAACATACACATTTTCATTGTACATTCAAGAAATGTACATCAAAACATACACATTTTCATTGTACACTCAAGAAATGTACATCAAAACATACACATTTTCATTGTACACTCAAGAAATGTACATCAAAACATACACATTTTCATTGTACATTCAAGAAATGTACATCAAAACATACACATTTTCATTGTACACTCAAGAAATGTACATCAAAACATACACATTTTCATTGTACACTCAAGAAATGTACATCAAAACATACACTTTTTCATTGTACATTCAAGAAATGTATATCACAACATACACATTTTCATTGTACATTCAAGAAATGTACATCAAAACATACATATTTTCAGTGTACATTCAAGAAATGTATATCAAATCATACACATTTTCATTTTACGTTCCAGAAATGTACATCAAAACATACACATTTTCAGTGTACATTCAAGAAATGTATATCAAAAAATACACATTTTCAGTGTACATTCAAGAAATGTACATCAAAACATACACATTTTCATTGTACACTAAAGAAATGTACATCAAAACATACACATTTTCAGTGTACATTCAAGAAATGTACATCAAAACATACACATTTTCATTGTACATTCAAGAAATGTAGATCAAAACATACACATTTTCATTGTACATTCAAGAAATGTACATCAAAACATACACATTTTCATTGTACACTCAAGAAATGTACATCAAAACATACACATTTTCATTGTACACTCAAGAAATGTACATCAAAACATACACTTTTTCATTGTACATTCAAGAAATGTATATCACAACATACACATTTTCATTGTACATTCAAGAAATGTACATCAAAACATACATATTTTCAGTGTACATTCAAGAAATGTATAACAAAAAATACACATTTTCAGTGTACATTCAAGAAATGTACATCAAAACAAACACATTTTCATTGTACACTAAAGAAATGTATATCAAAGCATACACATTTTCAGTGTACATTCAAGAAATGTATATCAAAAAATACACATTTTCAGTGTACATTCAAGAAATGTACATCAAAACATACACATTTTCATTGTACACTAAAGAAATGTACATCAAAACATACACATTTTCAGTGTACATTCAAGAAATGTACATCAAAACATACACATTTTCATTGTACATTCAAGAAATGTAGATCAAAACATACACATTTTCATTGTACATTCAAGAAATGTACATCAAAACATACACATTTTCATTGTACACTCAAGAAATGTACATCAAAACATACACATTTTCATTGTACACTCAAGAAATGTACTTCAAAACATACACATTTTCAGTGTACATTCAAGAAATGTATATCAAAACATACACATTTTCATTGTACATTCAAGAAATGTACATCAAAACATACACATTTTCATTGTACATTCAAGAAATATACATCAAAACATACACATTTTCATTGTACATTCAAGAAATGTACATCAAAACATACACATTTTCATTGTACACTCAAGAAATGTATATCAAAGCATACACATTTTCAGTGTACATTCAAGAAATGTACATTTAAACATACACATTTTCATTGTACATTCAAGAAATGTACATCAAAACATACACATTTTCATTGTACATTCAAGGAATGTACATCAAAACATACACATTTTCATTGTATATACAAGAAATGTACATCAAAACATACACATTTTCAGTGTACATTCAAAAAATGTACATCAAAACATACACATTTTCAGTGTACATTCAAGAAATGTATATCAAAACATACACATTTTCAGTGTACATTCAAGAAATGTACATCAAAACATACAAATTTTCATTGTATATACAAGAAATGTACATCAAAACATACACAATTTCATTGTACATTAAAGAAATGTACATCAAAACCTACACATTTTCAGTGTACATTCAAGAAATGTACATCAAGACATTCACATTTTCATTGTACACTCAAGAAATGTACATCAAAACATACACATTTTGAGTGTACATTCAAAAAATGTACATCAAAACATACACATTTTCATTGTATATACCAGAAATGTACATCAAAACATACACATTTTCATTGTATATACAACAAATATACATCAAAACATACACATTTTCAGTGTAGATTCAAGAAATGTACATCAAAACATATACATTTTCATTGTATATACAAGAAATGTAGATCAAAACATACACATTTTCAGTGTACATTCAAGAAATGTACATGAAAACACATACATTTTCATTGTACATTCAAGAAATGTATATCAAAACATACACATTTTCAGATTACATTCAAGAAATGTACATCAAAACATACACATTTTCATTGTATATACAAGAAATGTACATCAAAACATACACATTTTCAGTGTACATTCAAGAAATGTACATCAAAACATATACATTTTCTTTGTGTATACAAGAAATGTACATCAAAACATACACATTTTCAGTGTTACTTCAAAAAATGTACATCAAAACATACACATTTTCATTGTATATACAAGAAATGTACATCAAAACATACACATTTTCATTGTACACTAAAGAAATGTACATCAAAACATACACAATTTCAGCGTACATTCAAGATATGTACATCAAAACATACACATTTTCATTGTACATTCAAGAAATGTAGATCAAAACATACACATTTTCATTGTACATTCAAGAAATGTACATCAAAACATACACATTTTCATTGTACATTCAAGAAATGTAGATCAAAACATACACATTTTCAGTGTACATTCAAGAAATGTACATCAAAACATACAAATTTTCATTGTATATACAAGAAATGTACATCAAAACATACACATTTTCATTGTACATTAAAGAAATGTACATCAAAACCTACACATTTTCAGTGTATATTCAAGAAATGTATAAAAAAAATACACATTTTCAGTGTACATTCAAGAAATGTACATCAAAACAAACACATTTTCATTGTACACTAAAGAAATGTACATCAAAACATACACATTTTCATTGTACATTCAAGAAATGTACATCAAAACACACACATTTTCAGTGTACACTCAAGAAATGTATATCAAAACATACACATTTTCAGTGTACATTCAAGAAATGTACATCAAAACATATACATTTTCATTGTACATTCAAGGAATGTACATCAAAACATACACATTTTCATTGTACATTCAAGAAATGTACATCAAAACCTACATATTTTCAGTGTACATTCAAGAAATGTACATCAAAACATACACATTTTCATTGTACACTCAAGAAATGTACATCAAAACATACACATTTTCAGTGTACATTCAAGAAATGTACATCAAAGCAAACACATTTTCATTGTACACTAAAGAAATGTACATCAAAACATACACATTTTCATTGTACATTCAAGAAATGCACATCAAAACATACACATTTTCATTGTACATTCAAGAAATATACTTCAAAACATACACATTTTCATTGTACATTCCAGAAATGTACATCAAAACATACACATTCTCATTGTACATTCAAGAAATGTACATCAAAACATACACATTTTGATTGTACACTCAAGAAATGTACATCACAACATACACATTCTCATTGTACATTCAAGAAATGTACATCAAAACATACACATTTTGATTGTACACTCAAGAAATGTACATCAAAACATACACATTTTCATTGTACACTCAAGAAATGTACATCAAAACATACATATTTTCAGTGTACATTCAAAAAATGTACATCAAAACATACAAATTTTCAGTATACATTCTAGAAATGTACATGAAAACATATACATTTTCATTGTACATTCAAGAAATGTATATCAAAACATACAAATTTTCATTGTACACTCAAGAAATGTACCTCAAAACATACATATTTTCAGTGTACATTCAAGACATGTACATCAAAACATACACATTTTCATTGTACACTCAAGAAATGTAAATCAAAACATACACATTTTCAGTGTACATTCAAAAAATGTACATCAAAACATAAACATTTTCAATGTATATACCAGAAATGTACATCAAAACATACACATTTTCATTGTATATACAAGAAATATACCTCAAAACATACACATTTTCAGTGTACATTCAAGAAATGTACATCAAAACATATACATTTTCATTGGATATACAAGAAATGTACATCAAAACATACACATTTTCATTGTACACTCAAGAAATGTACATCAAAACATACACATTTTCAGTGTACATTCAGGAAATGTACATATAAAAACATATACATTTTCATTGTATATACAAGAAATGTACATCAAAACATACACATTTTCAGTGTACATTCAAGAAATGTACATGAAAACATATACATTTTCATTGTACATTCAAGAAATGTATATCAAAACATACACATTTTCAGATTACATTCAAGAAATGTACATCAAAACATACACATTTTCATTGTATATACAAGAAATGTACATCAAAACGTACACATTTTCAGTGTACATTCAAGAAATGTACATCAAAACATATACATTTTCATTGTATATACAAGAAATCTACATCTAAACATACACATTTTCAGTGTACATTCAAGAAATGTATATCAAAACATACACATTTACAGTGTACATTCAAGAAATGTACATCAAAACATACACATTTTCAGTATAAATTCTAGAAATGTACATGAAAACATATACATTTTAATTGTACATTCAAGAAATGTATTTCAAAACATACACATTTTCAGTGTACATTCAAGAAATGTACATCAAAACAGACACATTTTCATTGTATATACAAGAAATGTACATCAAAACATACACATTTTCATTGTACACTAAAGAAATGTACATCAAAACATACACATTTTCATTGTACATTCAAGAAATGTACATCAAAACATACACATTTTCATTGTACACTCAAGAAATGTACATCAAAACATACACATCTTCAGTGCACATTCAAGAAATGTATATCAAATCATACACATTTTCATTTTACGTTCCAGAAATGTACATCAAAACATACACATTTTCAGTGTACATTCAAGAAATGTATATCAAAAAATACACATTTTCAGTGTACATTCAAGAAATGTACATCAAAGCAAACACATTTTCATTGTACACTAAAGAAATGTACATCAAAACATACACATTTTCATTGTACATTCAAGAAATGCACATCAAAACATACACATTTTCATTGTACATTCAAGAAATATACATCAAAACATACACATTTTCATTGTACATTCAAGAAATGTACATCAAAACATGCACATTCTCATTGTACATTCAAGAAATGTACATCAAAACATACACATTTTCATTGTACATTCAAGAAATGTACATCAAAACACACACATTTTGAGTGTACGTTCAAAAAATGTACATCAAAACATACACATTTTCATTGTATATACCAGAAATGTACATCAAAACATACACATTTTAATTGTATATACAAGAAATATACATCAAAACATACACATTTTCAGTGTACATTCAAGAAATGTACATCAAAACATATACATTTTCATTGTATATACAAGAAATGTAGATCAAAACATACACATTTTCAGTGTACATTCAAGAAATGTACATGAAAACACATACATTTTCATTGTACATTCAAGAAATGTATATCAAAACATACACATTTTCAGATTACATTCAAGAAATGTACATCAAAACATACACATTTTCATTGTATATACAAGAAATGTACATCAAAACATACACATTTTGAGTGTACATTCAAGAAATGTACATCAAAACATATACATTTTCTTTGTGTATACAAGAAATGTACATCAAAACATACACATTTTCAGTGTACATTCAAGAAATGTATATCAAAACATACACATTTACAGTGTACATTCAAGAAATGTACATCAAAACATACACATTTTCAGTATACATTCAAGAAATGTACATGAAAACATATACATTTTCATTGTACATTCAAGAAATGTATATCAAAACATACACATTTTCAGTGTTACTTCAAAAAATGTACATCAAAACATACACATTTTCATTGTATATACAAGAAATGTACATCAAAACATACACATTTTCATTGTACACTAAGGAAATGTACATCAAAACATACACATTTTCAGTGTACATTCAAGAAATGTACATCAAAACATACACATTTTCATTGTACATTCAAGAAATGTAGATCAAAACATACACATTTTCATTGTACATTCAAGAAATGTACATCAAAACATACACATTTTCATTGTACACTCAAGAAATGTACATCAAAACATACACATTTTCATTGTACACTCAAGAAATGTACATCAAAACATACACATTTTCATTGTACATTCAAGAAATGTACATCAAAACATACACATTTTCATTGTACACTCAAGAAATGTACATCAAAACATACACATTTTCATTGTACACTCAAGAAATGTACATCAAAACATACACTTTTTCATTGTACATTCAAGAAATGTATATCACAACATACACATTTTCATTGTACATTCAAGAAATGTACATCAAAACATACATATTTTCAGTGTACATTCAAGAAATGTATATCAAATCATACACATTTTCATTTTACGTTCCAGAAATGTACATCAAAACATACACATTTTCAGTGTACATTCAAGAAATGTATATCAAAAAATACACATTTTCAGTGTACATTCAAGAAATGTACATCAAAACATACACATTTTCATTGTACACTAAAGAAATGTACATCAAAACATACACATTTTCAGTGTACATTCAAGAAATGTACATCAAAACATACACATTTTCATTGTACATTCAAGAAATGTAGATCAAAACATACACATTTTCATTGTACATTCAAGAAATGTACATCAAAACATACACATTTTCATTGTACACTCAAGAAATGTACATCAAAACATACACATTTTCATTGTACACTCAAGAAATGTACATCAAAACATACACTTTTTCATTGTACATTCAAGAAATGTATATCACAACATACACATTTTCATTGTACATTCAAGAAATGTACATCAAAACATACATATTTTCAGTGTACATTCAAGAAATGTATAACAAAAAATACACATTTTCAGTGTACATTCAAGAAATGTACATCAAAACAAACACATTTTCATTGTACACTAAAGAAATGTATATCAAAGCATACACATTTTCAGTGTACATTCAAGAAATGTATATCAAAAAATACACATTTTCAGTGTACATTCAAGAAATGTACATCAAAACATACACATTTTCATTGTACACTAAAGAAATGTACATCAAAACATACACATTTTCAGTGTACATTCAAGAAATGTACATCAAAACATACACATTTTCATTGTACATTCAAGAAATGTAGATCAAAACATACACATTTTCATTGTACATTCAAGAAATGTACATCAAAACATACACATTTTCATTGTACACTCAAGAAATGTACATCAAAACATACACATTTTCATTGTACACTCAAGAAATGTACTTCAAAACATACACATTTTCAGTGTACATTCAAGAAATGTATATCAAAACATACACATTTTCATTGTACATTCAAGAAATGTACATCAAAACATACACATTTTCATTGTACATTCAAGAAATATACATCAAAACATACACATTTTCATTGTACATTCAAGAAATGTACATCAAAACATACACATTTTCATTGTACACTCAAGAAATGTATATCAAAGCATACACATTTTCAGTGTACATTCAAGAAATGTACATTTAAACATACACATTTTCATTGTACATTCAAGAAATGTACATCAAAACATACACATTTTCATTGTACATTCAAGGAATGTACATCAAAACATACACATTTTCATTGTATATACAAGAAATGTACATCAAAACATACACATTTTCAGTGTACATTCAAAAAATGTACATCAAAACATACACATTTTCAGTGTACATTCAAGAAATGTATATCAAAACATACACATTTTCAGTGTACATTCAAGAAATGTACATCAAAACATACAAATTTTCATTGTATATACAAGAAATGTACATCAAAACATACACAATTTCATTGTACATTAAAGAAATGTACATCAAAACCTACACATTTTCAGTGTACATTCAAGAAATGTACATCAAGACATTCACATTTTCATTGTACACTCAAGAAATGTACATCAAAACATACACATTTTGAGTGTACATTCAAAAAATGTACATCAAAACATACACATTTTCATTGTATATACCAGAAATGTACATCAAAACATACACATTTTCATTGTATATACAACAAATATACATCAAAACATACACATTTTCAGTGTAGATTCAAGAAATGTACATCAAAACATATACATTTTCATTGTATATACAAGAAATGTAGATCAAAACATACACATTTTCAGTGTACATTCAAGAAATGTACATGAAAACACATACATTTTCATTGTACATTCAAGAAATGTATATCAAAACATACACATTTTCAGATTACATTCAAGAAATGTACATCAAAACATACACATTTTCATTGTATATACAAGAAATGTACATCAAAACATACACATTTTCAGTGTACATTCAAGAAATGTACATCAAAACATATACATTTTCTTTGTGTATACAAGAAATGTACATCAAAACATACACATTTTCAGTGTTACTTCAAAAAATGTACATCAAAACATACACATTTTCATTGTATATACAAGAAATGTACATCAAAACATACACATTTTCATTGTACACTAAAGAAATGTACATCAAAACATACACAATTTCAGCGTACATTCAAGATATGTACATCAAAACATACACATTTTCATTGTACATTCAAGAAATGTAGATCAAAACATACACATTTTCATTGTACATTCAAGAAATGTACATCAAAACATACACATTTTCATTGTACACTCAAGAAATGTACATCAAAACATACACATTTTCATTGTACACTCAAGAAATGTACATCAAAACATACACTTTTTCATTGTGCATTCAAGAAATGTATATCAAAACATACACATTTTCATTGTACATTCAAGAAATGTACATCAAAACATACATATTTTCACTGTACATTCAAGAAATGTATAAAAAAAATACACATTTTCAGTGTACATTCAAGAAATGTACATCAAAACAAACACATTTTCATTGTACACTAAAGAAATGTACATCAAAACATACACATTTTCATTGTACATTCAAGAAATATACATCAAAACATACACATTTTCATTGTACATTCAAGAAATGTACATCAAAACATACACATTTTCATTGTACACTCAAGAAATGTACTTCAAAACATACACATTTTCAGTGTACATTCAAGAAATGTATATCAAAACATACACATTTTCATTGTACATTCTAGAAATGTACATCAAAACATACACATTTTCATTGTACATTCAAGAAATATACATCAAAACATACACATTTTCATTGTACATTCAAGAAATGTACATCAAAACATACACATTTTCATTGTACACTCAAGAAATGTACATCAAAACATACACATTTTCAGTGTATATTCAAGAAATGTACATTTAAACATACACATTTTCATTGTACATTCAAGAAATGTACATCAAAACATACACATTTTCATTGTACATTCTAGAAATATACATCAAAACATACACATTTTCATTGTACATTCAAGAAATGTACATCAAAACATACACACTTTCATTGTACACTCAAGAAATGTACATCAAAACATACACATGTTCATTGTACATTCAAGAAATGTACATCAAAACATACACATTTTGATTGTACACTCAAGAAATGTTCATCAAAACATACACATTTTCATTGTACATTCAAGAAATGTACATCAAAACATACACATTTTCATTGTACACTCAAGAAATGTACTTCAAAACATACACATTTTCATTGTATATACCAGAAATGTACATCAAAACATACACATTTTCATTGTATATACCAGAAATGTACATCAAAACATACACATTTTCATTGTATATACAAGAAATATACATCAAAACATACACATTTTCAGTGTACATTCAAGAAATGTACATCAAAACATATACATTTTCATTGTATATACAAGAAATGTAGATCAAAACATACACATTTTCAGTGTACATTCAAGAAATGTACATGAAAACACATACATTTTCATTGTACATTCAAGAAATGTATATCAAAACATACACATTTTCAGATTACATTCAAGAAATGTACATCAAAACATACACATTTTCATTGTATATACAAGAAATGTACATCAAAACATACACATTTTAAGTGTACATTCAAGAAATGTACATCAAAGCATATACATTTTCTTTGTGTATACAAGAAATGTACATCAAAACATACACATTTTCAGTGTACATTCAAGAAATGTATATCAAAACATACACATTTACAGTGTACATTCAAGAAATGTACATCAAAACATACACATTTTCAGTATACATTCAAAAAATGTACATCAAAACATACACATTTTCAGTGTACATTCAAGAAATGTATATCAAAACATACACATTTTCAGTGTACATTCAAGAAATGTACATCAAAACATACAAATTTTCATTGTATATACAAGAAATGTACATCAAAACATACACAATTTCATTGTACATTAAAGAAATGTACATCAAAACCTACACATTTTCAGTGTACATTCAAGAAATGTACATCAAGACATTCACATTTTCATTGTACACTCAAGAAATGTACATCAAAACATACACATTTTGAGTGTACATTCAAAAAATGTACATCAAAACATACACATTTTCATTGTATATACCAGAAATGTACATCAAAACATACACATTTTCATTGTATATACAACAAATATACATCAAAACATACACATTTTCAGTGTAGATTCAAGAAATGTACATCAAAACATATACATTTTCATTGTATATACAAGAAATGTAGATCAAAACATACACATTTTCAGTGTACATTCAAGAAATGTACATGAAAACACATACATTTTCATTGTACATTCAAGAAATGTATATCAAAACATACACATTTTCAGATTACATTCAAGAAATGTACATCAAAACATACACATTTTCATTGTATATACAAGAAATGTACATCAAAACATACACATTTTCAGTGTACATTCAAGGAATGTACATCAAAACATATACATTTTCTTTGTGTATACAAGAAATGTACATCAAAACATACACATTTTCAGTGTACATTCAAGAAATGTATCTCAAAACATACACATTTACAGTGTACATTCAAGAAATGTACATCAAAACATACACATTTTCAGTATACATTCAAGAAATGTACATGAAAACATATACATTTTCATTGTACATTCAAGAAATGTATATCAAAACATACACATTTTCAGTGTTACTTCAAAAAATGTACATCAAAACATACACATTTTCATTGTATATACAAGAAATGTACATCAAAACATACACATTTTCATTGTACACTAAAGAAATGTACATCAAAACATACACATTTTCAGTGTACATTCAAGATATGTACATCAAAACATACACATTTTCATTGTACATTCAAGAAATGTAGATCAAAACATACACATTTTCATTGTACATTCAAGAAATGTACATCAAAACATACACATTTTCATTGTACACTCAAGAAATGTACATCAAAACATACACATTTTCATTGTACACTCAAGAAATGTACATCAAAACATACACTTTTTCATTGTACATTCAAGAAATGTATATCAAAACATACACATTTTCATTGTACATTCAAGAAATGTACATCAAAACATACATATTTTCACTGTACATTCAAGAAATGTATAACAAAAAATACACATTTTCAGTGTACATTCAAGAAATGTACATCAAAACAAACACATTTTCATTGTACACTAAAGAAATGTACATCAAAACATACACATTTTCATTGTACATTCAAGAAATATACATCAAAACATACACATTTTCATTGTACATTCAAGAAATGTACATCAAAACATACACATTTTCATTGTACACTCAAGAAATGTACTTCAAAACATACACATTTTCAGTGTACATTCAAGAAATGTATATCAAAACATACACATTTTCATTGTACATTCTAGAAATGTACATCAAAACATACACATTTTCATTGTACATTCAAGAAATATACATCAAAACATACACATTTTCATTGTACATTCAAGAAATGTACATCAAAACATACACATTTTCATTGTACACTCAAGAAATGTACATCAAAACATACACATTTTCAGTGTATATTCAAGAAATGTACATTTAAACATACACATTTTCATTGTACATTCAAGAAATGTACATCAAAACATACACATTTTCATTGTACATTCTAGAAATATACATCAAAACATACACATTTTCATTGTACACTCAAGAAATGTACATCAAAACATACACATTTTCAGTGTACATTCAAGAAATGTATGTCAAAACATACACATTTTCATTGTACATTCAAGAAATGTACATTAAAACATACATATTTTCAGTGTACATTCAAGAAATGTATAACAAAAAATACACATTTTCAGTGTACATTAAAGAAATGTACATCAAAACAAACACATTCTCATTGTACACTAAAGAAATGTACATCAAAACATACACATTTTCATTGTACATTCAAGAAATATACATCAAAACATACACATTTTCATTGTACATTCAAGAAATGTACATCAAAACATACACACTTTCATTGTACACTCAAGAAATGTACATCAAAACATACACATTTTCATTGTACATTCAAGAAATGTACATCAAAACATACACATTTTGATTGTACACTCAAGAAATGTTCATCAAAACATACACATTTTCATTGTACATTCAAGAAATGTACATCAAAACATACACATTTTCATTGTACACTCAAGAAATGTACTTCAAAACATACACATTTTCATTGTATATACCAGAAATGTACATCAAAACATACACATTTTCATTGTATATACCAGAAATGTACATCAAAACATACACATTTTCATTGTATATACAAGAAATATACATCAAAACATACACATTTTCAGTGTACATTCAAGAAATGTACATCAAAACATATACATTTTCATTGTATATACAAGAAATGTAGATCAAAACATACACATTTTCAGTGTACATTCAAGAAATGTACATGAAAACACATACATTTTCATTGTACATTCAAGAAATGTATATCAAAACATACACATTTTCAGATTACATTCAAGAAATGTACATCAAAACATACACATTTTCATTGTATATACAAGAAATGTACATCAAAACATACACATTTTAAGTGTACATTCAAGAAATGTACATCAAAGCATATACATTTTCTTTGTGTATACAAGAAATGTACATCAAAACATACACATTTTCAGTGTACATTCAAGAAATGTATATCAAAACATACACATTTACAGTGTACATTCAAGAAATGTACATCAAAACATACACATTTTCAGTATACATTCAAGAAATGTACATGAAAACATATACATTTTCATTGTACATTCAAGAAATGTATATCAAAACATACACATTTTCAGTGTACATTCAAAAAATGTACATCAAAACATACACATTTTCATTGTATATACAAGAAATGTACATCAAAAGATACACATTTTCATTGTACACTAAAGAAATGTACATCAAAACATACACATTTTCAGTGTACATTCAAGAAATGTACATCAAAACATACACATTTTCATTGTACATTCAAGAAATGTAGATCAAAACATACACATTTTCATTGTACATTCAAGAAATGTACATCAAAACATACACATTTTCATTGTACACTCAAGAAATGTACATCAAAACATACACATTTTCATTGTACACTCAAGAAATGTACTTCAAAACATACACATTTTCAGTGTACATTCAAGAAATGTATATCAAAACATACACATTTTCATTGTACATTCTAGAAATGTACATCAAAACATACACATTTTCATTGTACACTCAAGAAATGTACATCAAAACATACACATTTTCATTGTACACTCAAGAAATGTACATCAAAACATACACATTTTCAGTGTATATTCAAGAAATGTACATTTAAACATACACATTTTCATTGTACATTCAAGAAATGTACATCAAAACATACACATTTTCATTGTACATTCTAGAAATATACATCAAAACATACACATTTTCATTGTACACTCAAGAAATGTACATCAAAACATACACATTTTCAGTGTACATTCAAGAAATGTATGTCAAAACATACACATTTTCATTGTACATTCAAGAAATGTACATTAAAACATACATATTTTCAGTGTACATTCAAGAAATGTATAACAAAAAATACACATTTTCAGTGTACATTAAAGAAATGTACATCAAAACAAACACATTCTCATTGTACACTAAAGAAATGTACATCAAAACATACACATTTTCATTGTACATTCAAGAAATATACATCAAAACATACACATTTTCATTGTACATTCAAGAAATGTACATCAAAACATACACACTTTCATTGTACACTCAAGAAATGTACATCAAAACATACACATTTTCATTGTACATTCAAGAAATGTACATCAAAACATACACATTTTGATTGTACACTCAAGAAATGTTCATCAAAACATACACATTTTCATTGTACATTCAAGAAATGTACATCAAAACATACACATTTTCATTGTACACTCAAGAAATGTACTTCAAAACATACACATTTTCATTGTATATACCAGAAATGTACATCAAAACATACACATTTTCATTGTATATACCAGAAATGTACATCAAAACATACACATTTTCATTGTATATACAAGAAATATACATCAAAACATACACATTTTCAGTGTACATTCAAGAAATGTACATCAAAACATATACATTTTCATTGTATATACAAGAAATGTAGATCAAAACATACACATTTTCAGTGTACATTCAAGAAATGTACATGAAAACACATACATTTTCATTGTACATTCAAGAAATGTATATCAAAACATACACATTTTCAGATTACATTCAAGAAATGTACATCAAAACATACACATTTTCATTGTATATACAAGAAATGTACATCAAAACATACACATTTTAAGTGTACATTCAAGAAATGTACATCAAAGCATATACATTTTCTTTGTGTATACAAGAAATGTACATCAAAACATACACATTTTCAGTGTACATTCAAGAAATGTATATCAAAACATACACATTTACAGTGTACATTCAAGAAATGTACATCAAAACATACACATTTTCAGTATACATTCAAGAAATGTACATGAAAACATATACATTTTCATTGTACATTCAAGAAATGTATATCAAAACATACACATTTTCAGTGTACATTCAAAAAATGTACATCAAAACATACACATTTTCATTGTATATACAAGAAATGTACATCAAAAGATACACATTTTCATTGTACACTAAAGAAATGTACATCAAAACATACACATTTTCAGTGTACATTCAAGAAATGTACATCAAAACATACACATTTTCATTGTACATTCAAGAAATGTAGATCAAAACATACACATTTTCATTGTACATTCAAGAAATGTACATCAAAACATACACATTTTCATTGTACACTCAAGAAATGTACATCAAAACATACACATTTTCATTGTACACTCAAGAAATGTACATCAAAACATACACTTTTTCATTGTACATTCAAGAAATGTATATCAAAACATACACATTTTCATTGTACATTCAAGGAATGTACATCAAAACATACATATTTTCAGTGTACATTCAAGAAATGTATAACAAAAAATACACATTTTCAGTGTACATTCAAGAAATGTACATCAAAACAAACACATTTTCATTGTACACTAAAGAAATGTACATCAAAACATACACATTTTCATTGTACATTCAAGAAATGTACATCAAAACATACACATTTTCATTGTACATTCAAGAAATGTACATCAAAACATACACATTTTCGTTGTACACTCAAGAAATGTACATCAAAACATACACATTTTCATTGTACATTCAAGAAATGTACATCAAAACATACACATTTTCGTTGTACACTCAAGAAATGTTCATCAAAACATACACATTTTCATTGTACATTCAAGAAATGTACATCAAAACATACACATTTTCATTGTACACTCAAGAAATGTACTTCAAAACATACACATTTTCAGTGTACATTCAAGAAATGTATATCAAAACATACACATTTTCATTGTACATTCAAGAAATGTACATCAAAACATACACATTTTCATTGTACACTCAAGAAATGTACATCAAAACATACACATTTTCAGTGTATATTCAAGAAATGTACATTTAAACATACACATTTTCATTGTACATACAAGAAATGTACATCAAAACATACACATTTTCATTGTACATTCTAGTAAATATACATCAAAACATACACATTTTCATTGTATATACAAGAAATGTACATCAAAACATACACATTTTCATTGTACACTCAAGAAATGTACATCAAAACATACACATTTTCAGTGTACATTCAAGAAATGTATGTCAAAACATACACATTTTCATTGTACATTCAAGAAATGTACATCAAAACATACATATTTTCAGTGTACATTCAAGAAATGTATAACAAAAAATACGCATTTTCAGTGTACATTCAAGAAATGTACATCAAAACAAACACATTTTCATTGTACACTAAAGAAATGTACATCAAAACATACACATTTTCATTGTACATTCAAGAAATATACATCAAAACATACACATTTTCATTGTACATTCAAGAAATGTACATCAAAACATACACATTTTCATTGTACACTCAAGAAATGTACATCAAAACATACACATTTTCATTGTACATTCAAGAAATGTACATCAAAACATACACATTTTGATTATACACTCAAGAAATGTTCATCAAAACATACACATTTTCATTGTACATTCAAGAAATGTACATCAAAACATACACATTTTCATTGTACACTCAAGAAATGTACTTCAAAACATACACATTTTCATTGTATATACCAGAAATGTACATGAAAACATACACATTTTCATTGTACATTCAAGAAATGCACATCAAAACATACACATTTTCATTGTACATTCAAGAAATATACATCAAAACATACACATTTACATTGTACATTCAAGAAATGTACATCAAAACATACACATTCTCATTGTACGTTCAAGAAATGTACATCAAAACATGCACATCTTCATTGTACACTCAAGAAATGTACATCAAGACATACACATTTTCATTGTACACTCAAGAAATGTACATCAAAACATACACATTTTCATTGTACATTCAAGAAATGTATATCAAAACATACACATTTTCATTGTACATTCAAGAAATGTACATCAAAACATACACATTTTCATTGTACATACAAGAAATATACATATAAACATACACATTTTCATTGTACATTCAAGGAATGTACATCAAAACATACACATTTTCATTGTACATTCAAGAAATGTACATCAAAACACACACATTTTGAGTGTACATTCAAAAAATGTACATCAAAACATACACATTTTCATTGTATATACCAGAAATGTACAACAAAACACACACATTTTAATTGTATATACAAGAAATATACATCAAAACATACACATTTTCAGTGTACATTCAAGAAATGTACATCAAAACATATACATTTTCATTGTATATACAAGAAATGTAGATCAAAACATACACATCTTCAGTGTACATTCAAGAAATGTACATGAAAACACATACATTTTCATTGTACATTCAAGAAATGTATATCAAAACATACACATTTTCAGATTACATTCAAGAAATGTACATCAAAACATACACATTTTCATTGTATATACAAGAAATGTACATCAAAACATACACATTTTCAGTGTACATTCAAGAAATGTACATCAAAACATATACATTTTCTTTGTGTATACAAGAAATGTACATCAAAACATACACATTTTCAGTGTACATTCAAGAAATGTATATCAAAACATACACATTTACAGTGTACATTCAAGAAATGTACATCAAAACATACACATTTTCAGTATACATTCAAGAAATGTACATGAAAACATATACATTTTCATTGTACATTCAAGAAATGTATATCAAAACATACACATTTTCAGTGTTACTTCAAAAAATGTACATCAAAACATACACATTTTCATTGTATATACAAGAAATGTACATCAAAACATACACATTTTCATTGTACACTAAAGAAATGTACATCAAAACATACACATTTTCAGTGTACATTCAAGAAATGTACATCAAAACATACACATTTTCATTGTACATTCAAGAAATGTAGATCAAAACATACACATTTTCAGTGTACATTCAAGAAATGTACATCAAAACATACACATTTTCATTGTACACTCAAGAAATGTACATCAAAACATACACATTTTCATTGTACACTCAAGAAATGTACATCAAAACATACACTTTTTCATTGTACATTCAAGAAATGTATATCAAAACATACACATTTTCATTGTACATTCAAGAAATGTACATCAAAACATACATATTTTCAGTGTACATTCAAGAAATGTATAACAAAAAATACACATTTTCAGTGTACATTCAAGAAATGTACATCAAAACAAACACATTTTCATTGTACACTAAAGAAATGTACATCAAAACATACACATTTTCATTGTACATTCAAGAAATATACATCAAAACATTTTCATTGTACATTCAAGAAATGTACATCAAAACATACACATTTTCATTGTACACTCAAGAAATGTACATCAAAACATACACATTTTCATTGTACATTCAAGAAATGTACATCAAAACATACACATTTTCGTTGTACACTCAAGAAATGTTCATCAAAACATACACATTTTCATTGTACATTCAAGAAATGTACATCAAAACATACACATTTTCATTGTACACTCAAGAAATGTACTTCAAAACATACACATTTTCAGTGTACATTCAAGAAATGTATATCAAAACATACACATTTTCATTGTACATTCAAGAAATGTACATCAAAACATACACATTTTCATTGTACATTCAAGAAATATACATCAAAACATACACATTTTCATTGTACATTCAAGAAATGTACATCAAAACATACACATTTTCATTGTACACTCAAGAAATGTACATCAAAACATACACATTTTCAGTGTATATTCAAGAAATGTACATTTAAACATACACATTTTCATTGTACATTCAAGAAATGTACATCAAAACATACACATTTTCATTGTACATTCTAGAAATATACATCAAAACATACACATTTTCATTGTATATACAAGAAATGTACATCAAATCATACACATTTTCATTGTACACTCAAGAATTGTACATCAAAACATACACATTTTCAGTGTACATTCAAGAAATGTATGTCAAAACATACACATTTTCATTGTACATTCAAGAAATGTACATCAAAACATACATATTTTCAGTGTACATTCAAGAAATGTATAACAAAAAATACACATTTTCAGTGTACATTAAAGAAATGTACATCAAAACAAACACATTTTCATTGTACATTCAAGAAATGTACATCAAAACATACACATTTTCATTGTACACTCAAGAAATGTACATCAAAACATACACATTTTCATTGTACATTCAAGAAATGTACATCAAAACATACACATTTTGATTATACACTCAAGAAATGTTCATCAAAACATACACATTTTCATTGTACATACAAGAAATATACATATAAACATACACATTTTCATTGTACATTCAAGAAATGTACATCAAAACATACACATTTTCATTGTACACTCAAGAAATGTACTTCAAAACATACACATTTTCATTGTATATACCAGAAATGTACATCAAAACATACACATTTTCATTGTATATACCAGAAATGTACATCAAAACATACACATTTTCATTGTATATACAAGAAATATACATCAAAACATACACATTTTCAGTGTACATTCAAGAAATGTACATCAAAACATATACATTTTCATTGTATATACAAGAAATGTAGATCAAAACATACACATTTTCAGTGTACATTCAAGAAATGTACATGAAAACACATACATTTTCATTGTACATTCAAGAAATGTATATCAAAACATACACATTTTCAGATTACATTCAAGAAATGTACATCAAAACATACACATTTTCATTGTATATACAAGAAATGTACATCAAAACATACACATTTTCAGTGTACATTCAAGAAATGTACATCAAAACATATACATTTTCTTTGTGTATACAAGAAATGTACATCAAAACATACACATTTTCAGTGTACATTCAAGAAATGTATATCAAAACATACACATTTACAGTGTACATTCAAGAAATGTACATCAAAACATACACATTTTCAGTATACATTCAAGAAATGTACATGAAAACATATACATTTTCATTGTACATTCAAGAAATGTATATCAAAACATACACATTTTCAGTGTACATTCAAAAAATGTACATCAAAACATACACATTTTCATTGTATATACAAGAAATGTACATCAAAAGATACACATTTTCATTGTACACTAAAGAAATGTACATCAAAACATACACATTTTCAGTGTACATTCAAGAAATGTACATCAAAACATACACATTTTCATTGTACATTCAAGAAATGTAGATCAAAACATACACATTTTCATTGTACATTCAAGAAATGTACATCAAAACATACACATTTTCATTGTACACTCAAGAAATGTACATCAAAACATACACATTTTCATTGTGCACTCAAGAAATGTACATCAAAACATACACTTTTTCATTGTACATTCAAGAAATGTATATCAAAACATACACATTTTCATTGTACATTCAAGGAATGTACATCAAAACATACATATTTTCAGTGTACATTCAAGAAATGTATAACAAAAAATACACATTTTCAGTGTACATTCAAGAAATGTACATCAAAACAAACACATTTTCATTGTACACTAAAGAAATGTACATCAAAACATACACATTTTCATTGTACATTCAAGAAATATACATCTAAACATACACATTTTCATTGTACATTCAAGAAATGTACATCAAAACATACACATTTTCATTGTACACTCAAGAAATGTACATCAAAACATACACATTTTCATTGTACATTCAAGAAATGTACATCAAAACATACACATTTTCGTTGTACACTCAAGAAATGTTCATCAAAACATACACATTTTCATTGTACATTCAAGAAATGTACTTCAAAACATACACATTTTCAGTGTACATTCAAGAAATGTATATCAAAACATACACATTTTCATTGTACATATAAGAAAAGTACATCAAAACATACACATTTTCATTGTACATTCAAGAAATATACATCAAAACATACACATTTTCATTGTACATTCAAGAAATGTACATCAAAACATACACATTTTCATTGTACACTCAAGAAATGTACATCAAAACATACACATTTTCAGTGTATATTCAAGAAATGTACATTTAAACATACACATTTTCATTGTACATTCAAGAAATGTACATCAAAACATACACATTTTCATTGTACATTCTAAAAATATACATCAAAACATACACATTTTCATTGTATATACAAGAAATGTACATCAAAACATACACATTTTCATTGTACACTCAAGAAATGTACATCAAAACATACACGTTTTCAGTGTACATTCAAGAAATGTATGTCAAAACATACACATTTTCATTGTACATTCAAGAAATGTACATCAAAACATACATATTTTCAGTGTACATTCAAGAAATGTAAAACAAAAAATACGCATTTTCAGTGTACATTCAAGAAATGTACATAAAAACAAACACATTTTCATTGTACACTAAAGAAATGTACATCAAAACATACACATTTTCATTGTACATTCAAGAAATATACATCAAAACATACACATTTTCATTGTACATTCAAGAAATGTACATCAAAACATACACATTTTCATTGTACACTCAAGAAATGTACATCAAAACATACACATTTTCATTGTACATTCAAGAAATGTACATCAAAACATACACATTTTGATTATACACTCAAGAAATGTACTTCAAAACATACACATTTTCATTGTATATACCAGAAATGTACATGAAAACATACACATTTTCATTGTACATTCAAGAAATGCACATCAAAACATACACATTTTCATTGTACATTCAAGAAATATACATCAGAACATACACATTTACATTGTACATTCAAGAAATGTACATCAAAACATACACATTCTCATTGTACGTTCAAGAAATGTACATCAAAACATGCACATCTTCATTGTACACTCAAGAAATGTACATCAAGACATACACATTTTCATTGTAGACTCAAGAAATGTACATCAAAACATACACATTTTCATTGTACATTCAAGAAATGTATATCAAAACATACACATTTTCATTGTACACTAAAGAAATGTACATCAAAACATACACATTTTCATTGTACATTCAAGAAATGTACATCAAAACATACACATTTTCATTGTACACTCTAGAAATGTACATCAAAACATACACATCTTCAGTGCACATTCAAGAAATGTATATCAAATCATACACATTTTCATTTTACGTTCCAGAAATGTACATCAAAACATACACATTTTCAGTGTACATTCAAGAAATGTATATCAAAAAATACACATTTTCAGTGTACATTCAAGAAATGTACATCAAAGCAAACACATTTTCATTGTATACTAAAGAAATGTACATCAAAACATACACATTTTCATTGTACATTCAAGAAATGCACATCAAAACATACACATTTTCATTGTACATTCAAGAAATATACATCAAAACATACACATTTTCATTGTACATTCAAGAAATGTACATCAAAACATGCACATTCTCAATGTACATTCAAGAAATGTACATCAAAACATACACATTTTGATTGTACACTCAAGAAATGTACATCACAACATACACATTCTCATTGTACATTCAAGAAATGTACATCAAAACATACACATTTTGATTGTACACTCAAGAAATGTACATCAAAACACACACATTTTCATTGTACACTCAAGCAATGTACATCAAAACATACACATTTTCATTGTACATTCAAGAAATGTATATCAAAACATACAAACTTTCATTGTACACTCAAGAAATGTACATCAAAACATACACATTTTCAGTGCACATTCAAGAAATGTATATCAAAGCAAACACATTTTCGTTGTACACTAAAGAAATGTACATCAAAACATACACATTTTCATTGTACATTCAAGAAATGCACATCAAAACATACACATTTTCATTGAACATTCAAGAAATATACATCAAAACATACACATTTTGATTGAACACTCAAGGAATGTACATAAAAACATACACATTTTCATTGTACACTCAAGAAATGTACATCAAAACATACACATTTTCATTGTATATTCAAGAAATGTACATCAAAACATACACATTTTCATTGTACATTCAAGGAATGTAAATCAAAACATACACATTTTCATTGTACATTCAAGAAATGTACATCAAAACACACACATTTTCAGTGTACATTCAAGAAATGTATATCAAAACATACACATTTTCAGTGTACATTCAAGAAATGTACATCAAAACATACAAATTTTCATTGTATATACAAGAAATGTACATCAAAACATACACATTTTCATTGTACATTAAAGAAATGTACATCAAAACATACACATTTTGATTATACACTCAAGAAATGTTCATCAAAACATACACATTTTCATTGTACATTCAAGAAATGTACATCAAAACATACACATTTTCATTGTACACTCAAGAAATGTACTTCAAAACATACACATTTTCAGTGTACATTCAAGAAATGTATATCAAAACATACACATTTTCATTGTACATTCAAGAAATGTACATCAAAACATACACATTTTCATTGTACATTCAAGAAATATACATCAAAACATACACATTTTCATTGTACATTCAAGAAATGTACATCAAAACATACACATTTTCATTGTACACTCAAGAAATGTACATCAAAACATACACATTTTCAGTGTATATTCAAGAAATGTACATTTAAACATACACATTTTCATTGTACATTCAAGAAATGTACATCAAAACATACACATTTTCATTGTACATTCTAGAAATATACATCAAAACATACACATTTTCATTGTATATACAAGAAATGTACATCAAATCATACACATTTTCATTGTACACTCAAGAATTGTACATCAAAACATACACATTTTCAGTGTACATTCAAGAAATGTATGTCAAAACATACACATTTTCATTGTACATTCAAGAAATGTACATCAAAACATACATATTTTCAGTGTACATTCAAGAAATGTATAACAAAAAATACACATTTTCAGTGTACATTAAAGAAATGTACATCAAAACAAACACATTTTCATTGTACATTCAAGAAATGTACATCAAAACATACACATTTTCATTGTACACTCAAGAAATGTACATCAAAACATACACATTTTCATTGTACATTCAAGAAATGTACATCAAAACATACACATTTTGATTATACACTCAAGAAATGTTCATTAAAACATACACATTTTCATTGTACATTCAAGAAATGTACATCAAAACATACACATTTTCATTGTACATACAAGAAATATACATATAAACATACACATTTTCATTGTACATTCAAGAAATGTACATCAAAACATACACATTTTCATTGTACACTCAAGAAATGTACTTCAAAACATACACATTTTCATTGTATATACCAGAAATGTACATCAAAACATACACATTTTCATTGTATATACCAGAAATGTACATCAAAACATACACATTTTCATTGTATATACAAGAAATATACATCAAAACATACACATTTTCAGTGTACATTCAAGAAATGTACATCAAAACATATACATTTTCATTGTATATACAAGAAATGTAGATCAAAACATACACATTTTCAGTGTACATTCAAGAAATGTACATGAAAACACATACATTTTCATTGTACATTCAAGAAATGTATATCAAAACATACACATTTTCAGATTACATTCAAGAAATGTACATCAAAACATACACATTTTCATTGTATATACAAGAAATGTACATCAAAACATACACATTTTCAGTGTACATTCAAGAAATGTACATCAAAACATATACATTTTCTTTGTGTATACAAGAAATGTACATCAAAACATACACATTTTCAGTGTACATTCAAGAAATGTATATCAAAACATACACATTTACAGTGTACATTCAAGAAATGTACATCAAAACATACACATTTTCAGTATACATTCAAGAAATGTACATGAAAACATATACATTTTCATTGTACATTCAAGAAATGTATATCAAAACATACACATTTTCAGTGTACATTCAAAAAATGTACATCAAAACATACACATTTTCATTGTATATACAAGAAATGTACATCAAAAGATACACATTTTCATTGTACACTAAAGAAATGTACATCAAAACATACACATTTTCAGTGTACCTTCAAGAAATGTACATCAAAACATACACATTTTCATTGTACATTCAAGAAATGTAGATCAAAACATACACATTTTCATTGTACATTCAAGAAATGTACATCAAAACATACACATTTTCATTGTACACTCAAGAAATGTACATCAAAACATACACATTTTCATTGTGCACTCAAGAAATGTACATCAAAACATACACTTTTTCATTGTACATTCAAGAAATGTATATCAAAACATACACATTTTCATTGTACATTCAAGGAATGTACATCAAAACATACATATTTTCAGTGTACATTCAAGAAATGTATAACAAAAAATACACATTTTCAGTGTACATTCAAGAAATGTACATCAAAACAAACACATTTTCATTGTACACTAAAGAAATGTACATCAAAACATACACATTTTCATTGTACATTCAAGAAATATACATCTAAACATACACATTTTCATTGTACATTCAAGAAATGTACATCAAAACATACACATTTTCATTGTACACTCAAGAAATGTACATCAAAACATACACATTTTCATTGTACATTCAAGAAATGTACATCAAAACATACACATTTTCGTTGTACACTCAAGAAATGTTCATCAAAACATACACATTTTCATTGTACATTCAAGAAATGTACTTCAAAACATACACATTTTCAGTGTACATTCAAGAAATGTATATCAAAACATACACATTTTCATTGTACATATAAGAAAAGTACATCAAAACATACACATTTTCATTGTACATTCAAGAAATATACATCAAAACATACACATTTTCATTGTACATTCAAGAAATGTACATCAAAACATACACATTTTCATTGTACACTCAAGAAATGTACATCAAAACATACACATTTTCAGTGTATATTCAAGAAATGTACATTTAAACATACACATTTTCATTGTACATTCAAGAAATGTACATCAAAACATACACATTTTCATTGTACATTCTAAAAATATACATCAAAACATACACATTTTCATTGTATATACAAGAAATGTACATCAAAACATACACATTTTCATTGTACACTCAAGAAATGTACATCAAAACATACACGTTTTCAGTGTACATTCAAGAAATGTATGTCAAAACATACACATTTTCATTGTACATTCAAGAAATGTACATCAAAACATACATATTTTCAGTGTACATTCAAGAAATGTAAAACAAAAAATACGCATTTTCAGTGTACATTCAAGAAATGTACATAAAAACAAACACATTTTCATTGTACACTAAAGAAATGTACATCAAAACATACACATTTTCATTGTACATTCAAGAAATATACATCAAAACATACACATTTTCATTGTACATTCAAGAAATGTACATCAAAACATACACATTTTCATTGTACACTCAAGAAATGTACATCAAAACATACACATTTTCATTGTACATTCAAGAAATGTACATCAAAACATACACATTTTGATTATACACTCAAGAAATGTACTTCAAAACATACACATTTTCATTGTATATACCAGAAATGTACATGAAAACATACACATTTTCATTGTACATTCAAGAAATGCACATCAAAACATACACATTTTCATTGTACATTCAAGAAATATACATCAGAACATACACATTTACATTGTACATTCAAGAAATGTACATCAAAACATACACATTCTCATTGTACGTTCAAGAAATGTACATCAAAACATGCACATCTTCATTGTACACTCAAGAAATGTACATCAAGACATACACATTTTCATTGTAGACTCAAGAAATGTACATCAAAACATACACATTTTCATTGTACATTCAAGAAATGTATATCAAAACATACACATTTTCATTGTACACTAAAGAAATGTACATCAAAACATACACATTTTCATTGTACATTCAAGAAATGTACATCAAAACATACACATTTTCATTGTACACTCTAGAAATGTACATCAAAACATACACATCTTCAGTGCACATTCAAGAAATGTATATCAAATCATACACATTTTCATTTTACGTTCCAGAAATGTACATCAAAACATACACATTTTCAGTGTACATTCAAGAAATGTATATCAAAAAATACACATTTTCAGTGTACATTCAAGAAATGTACATCAAAGCAAACACATTTTCATTGTATACTAAAGAAATGTACATCAAAACATACACATTTTCATTGTACATTCAAGAAATGCACATCAAAACATACACATTTTCATTGTACATTCAAGAAATATACATCAAAACATACACATTTTCATTGTACATTCAAGAAATGTACATCAAAACATGCACATTCTCAATGTACATTCAAGAAATGTACATCAAAACATACACATTTTGATTGTACACTCAAGAAATGTACATCACAACATACACATTCTCATTGTACATTCAAGAAATGTACATCAAAACATACACATTTTGATTGTACACTCAAGAAATGTACATCAAAACACACACATTTTCATTGTACACTCAAGAAATGTACATCAAAACATACACATTTTCATTGTACATTCAAGAAATGTATATCAAAACATACAAACTTTCATTGTACACTCAAGAAATGTACATCAAAACATACACATTTTCAGTGCACATTCAAGAAATGTATATCAAAGCAAACACATTTTCGTTGTACACTAAAGAAATGTACATCAAAACATACACATTTTCATTGTACATTCAAGAAATGCACATCAAAACATACACATTTTCATTGAACATTCAAGAAATATACATCAAAACATACACATTTTGATTGAACACTCAAGGAATGTACATAAAAACATACACATTTTCATTGTACACTCAAGAAATGTACATCAAAACATACACATTTTCATTGTATATTCAAGAAATGTACATCAAAACATACACATTTTCATTGTACATTCAAGGAATGTAAATCAAAACATACACATTTTCATTGTACATTCAAGAAATGTACATCAAAACACACACATTTTCAGTGTACATTCAAGAAATGTATATCAAAACATACACATTTTCAGTGTACATTCAAGAAATGTACATCAAAACATACAAATTTTCATTGTATATACAAGAAATGTACATCAAAACATACACATTTTCATTGTACATTAAAGAAATGTACATCAAAACATACACATTTTGATTATACACTCAAGAAATGTTCATCAAAACATACACATTTTCATTGTACATTCAAGAAATGTACATCAAAACATACACATTTTCATTGTACACTCAAGAAATGTACTTCAAAACATACACATTTTCATTGTATATACCAGAAATGTACATGAAAACATACACATTTTCATTGTGCGTTCAATAAATGCACATCAAAACATACACATTTTCATTGTACATTCAAGAAATATACATCAAAACATACACATTTGCATTGTACATTCAAGAAATGTACATCAAAACATACACATTCTCATTGTACGTTCAAGAAATGTACATCAAAACATGCACATCTTCATTGTACACTCAAGAAATGTACATCAAGACATACACATTTTCATTGTACACTCAAGAAATGTACATCAAAACATACACATTTTCATTGTACATTCAAGAAATGTATATCAAAACATACACATTTTCATTGTACATTCAAGAAATGTACATCAAAACATACACATTTTCATTGTACATACAAGAAATATACATATAAACATACACATTTTCATTGTACATTCAAGGAATGTACATCAAAACATACACATTTTCATTGTACATTCAAGAAATGTACATCAAAACACACACATTTTGAGTGTACATTCAAAAAATGTACATCAAAACATACACACTTTCATTGTATATACCAGAAATGTACATCAAAACATACACATTTTAATTGTATATACAAGGAATATACATCAAAACATACACATTTTCAGTGTACATTCAAGAAATGTACATCAAAACATATACATTTTCATTGTATATACAAGAAATGTAGATCAAAACATACACATTTTCAGTGTACATTCAAGAAATGTACATGAAAACACATACATTTTTATTGTACATTCAAGAAATGTATATCAAAACTACACATTTTCAGATTACATTCAAGAAATGTACATCAAAACATACACATTTTCATTGTATATACAAGAAATGTACATCAAAACATACACATTTTCAGTGTACATTCAAGAAATGTACATCAAAACATATACATTTTCTTTGTGTATACAAGAAATGTACATCAAAACATACACATTTTCAGTGTACATTCAAGAAATGTATATCAAAACATACACATTTACAGTGTACATTCAGGAAATGTACATCAAAACATACACATTTTCATTGTACATTCAAGAAATGTACATCAAAACATGCACATTCTCAATGTACATTCAAGAAATGTACATCAAAACATACACATTTTGATTGTACACTCAAGAAATGTACATCACAACATACACATTCTCATTGTACATTCAAGAAATGTACATCAAAACATACACATTTTGATTGTACACTCAAGAAATGTACATCAAAACACACACATTTTCATTGTACACTCAAGAAATGTACATCAAAACATACACATTTTCATTGTACATTCAAGAAATGTATATCAAAACATACAAACTTTCATTGTACACTCAAGAAATGTACATCAAAACATACACATTTTCAGTGCACATTCAAGAAATGTATATCAAAGCAAACACATTTTCGTTGTACACTAAAGAAATGTACATCAAAACATACACATTTTCATTGTACATTCAAGAAATGCACATCAAAACATACACATTTTCAGTGTACATTCAGGAAATGTATATCAAAACATACACATTTACAGTGTACATTCAAGAAATGTACATCAAAACATACACATTTTCAGTATACATTCAAGAAATGTACTAGAAAACATATACATTTTCATTGTACATTCAAGAAATGTATATCAAAACATACACATTTTCAGTGTTACTTCAAAAAATGTACATCAAAACATACACATTTTCATTGTATATACAAGAAATGTACATCAAAACATACACATTTTCATTGTACACTAAAGAAATGTACATCAAAACATACACATTTTCAGTGTACATTCAAGAAATGTACATCAAAACATACACATTTTCATTGTACATTCAAGAAATGTAGATCAAAACATACACATTTTCATTGTACATTCAAGAAATGTACATCAAAACATACACATTTTCATTGTACACTCAAGAAATGTACATGAAAACATACACATTTTCATTGTACACTCAAGAAATGTACATCAAAACATACACTTTTTCATTGTACATTCAAGAAATGTATATCAAAACATACACATTTTCATTGTACATTCAAGAAATGTACATCAAAACATACATATTTTCAGTGTACATTCAAGAAATGTATAACAAAAAATACACATTTTCAGTGTACATTCAAGAAATGTACATCAAAACAAACACATTTTCATTGTACACTAAAGAAATGTACACCAAAACATACACATTTTCATTGTACATTCAAGAAATATACATCAAAACATTTTCATTGTACATTCAAGAAATGTACATCAAAACATACACATTTTCATTGTACACTCAAGAAATGTACATCAAAACATACACATTTTCATTGTACATTCAAGAAATGTACATCAAAACATACACATTTTCGTTGTACACTCAAGAAATGTTCATCAAAACATACACATTTTCATTGTACATTCAAGAAATGTACATCAAAACATACACATTTTCATTGTACACTCAAGTAATGTACTTCAAAACATACACATTTTCAGTGTACATTCAAGAAATGTATATCAAAACATACACATTTTCATTGTACATTCAAGAAATGTACATCAAAACATACACATTTTCATTGTACATTCAAGAAATATACATCAAAACATACACATTTTCATTGTACATTCAAGAAATGTACATCAAAACATACACATTTTCATTGTACACTCAAGAAATGTACATCAAAACATACACATTTTCAGTGTATATTCAAGAAATGTACATTTAAACATACACATTTTCATTGTACATTCAAGAAATGTACATCAAAACATACACATTTTCATTGTACATTCTAGAAATATACATCAAAACATACACATTTTCATTGTATATACAAGAAATGTACATCAAAACATACACATTTTCATGGTACACTCAAGAAATGTACATCAAAACATACACATTTTCAGTGTACATTCAAGAAATGTATGTCAAAACATACACATTTTCATTGTACATTCAAGAAATGTACATCAAAACATACATATTTTCAGTGTACATTCAAGAAATGTATAACAAAAAATACACATTTTCAGTGTACATTAAAGAAATGTACATCAAAACAAACACATTTTCATTGTACACTAAAGAAATGTACATCAAAACATACACATTTTCATTGTACATTCAAGAAATATACATCAAAACATACACATTTTCATTGTACATTCAAGAAATGTACATCAAAACATACACACTTTCATTGTACACTCAACAAATGTACATCAAAACATACACATTTTCATTGTACATTCAAGAAATGTACATCAAAACATACACATTTTGATTGTACACTCAAGAAATGTTCATCAAAACATACACATTTTCATTGTACATTCAAGAAATGTACATCAAAACATACACATTTTCATTGTACACTCAAGAAATGTACTTCAAAACATACACATTTTCATTGTATATACCAGAAATGTACATCAAAACATACACATTTTCATTGTATATACCAGAAATGTACATCAAAACATACACATTTTCATTGTAAATACAAGAAATATACATCAAAACATACACATTTTCAGTGTACATTCAAGAAATGTACATCAAAACATATACATTTTCATTGTGTATACAAGAAATGTAGATCAAAACATACACATTTTCAGTGTACATTCAAGAAATGTACATGAAAACACATACATTTTCATTGTACATTCAAGAAATGTATATCAAAACATACACATTTTCAGATTACATTCAAGAAATGTACATCAAAACATACACATTTTCATTGTATATACAAGAAATGTACATCAAAACATACACATTTTCAGTGTACATTCAAGAAATGTACATCAAAACATATACATTTTCTTTGTGTATACAAGAAATGTACATCAAAACATACACATTTTCAGTGTACATTCAAGAAATGTATATCAAAACATACACATTTACAGTGTACATTCAAGAAATGTACATCAAAACATACACATTTTCAGTATACATTCAAGAAATGTACATGAAAACATATACATTTTCATTGTACATTCAAGAAATGTATATCAAAACATACACATTTTCAGTGTACATTCAAAAAATGTACATCAAAACATACACATTTTCATTGTATATACAAGAAATGTACATCAAAAGATACACATTTTCATTGTACACTAAAGAAATGTACATCAAAACATACACATTTTCAGTGTACATTCAAGAAATGTACATCAAAACATACACATTTTCATTGTACATTCAAGAAATGTAGATCAAAACATACACATTTTCATTGTACATTCAAGAAATGTACATCAAAACATACACATTTTCATTGTACACTCAAGAAATGTACATCAAAACATACACATTTTCATTGTACACTCAAGAAATGTACATCAAAACATACACTTTTTCATTGTACATTCAAGAAATGTATATCAAAACATACACATTTTCATTGTACACTCAAGGAATGTGCATCAAAACATACATATTTTCAGTGTACATTCAAGAAATGTATAACAAAAAATACACATTTTCAGTGTACATTCAAGAAATGTACATCAAAACAAACACATTTTCATTGTACACTAAAGAAATGTACATCAAAACATACACATTTTCATTGTACATTCAAGAAATATACATCTAAACATACACATCTTCATTGTACAATCAAGAAATGTACATCAAAACATACACATTTTCATTGTACACTCAAGAAATGTACATCAAAACATACACATTTTCATTGTACATTCAAGAAATGTACATCAAAACATACACATTTTCGTTGTACACTCAAGAAATGTTCATCAAAACATACACATTTTCATTGTACATTCAAGAAATGTACTTCAAAACATACACATTTTCAGTGTACATTCAAGAAATATATATCAAAACATACACATTTTCATTGTACATTCAAGAAAAGTACATCAAAACATACACATTTTCATTGTACATTCAAGAAATATACATCAAAACATACACATTTTCATTGTACATTCAAGAAATGTACATCAAAACATACACATTTTCATTGTACACTCAAGAAATGTACATCAAAACATACACATTTTCAGTGTATATTCAAGAAATGTACATTTAAACATACACATTTTCATTGTACATTCAAGAAATGTACATCAAAACATACACATTCTCATTGTACATTCTAAAAATATACATCAAAACATACACATTTTCATTGTATATACAAGAAATGTACATCAAAACATACACATTTTCATTGTACACTCAAGAAATGTACATCAAAACATACACGTTTTCAGTGTACATTCAAGAAATGTATGTCAAAACATACACATTTTCATTGTACATTCAAGAAATGTACATCAAAACATACATATTTTCAGTGTACATTCAAGAAATGTAAAACAAAAAATACGCATTTTCAGTGTACATTCAAGAAATGTACACAAAAACAAGCACATTTTCATTGTACACTAAAGAAATGTACATCAAAACATTCACATTTTCATTGTACATTCAAGAAATATACATCAAAACATACACATTTTCATTGTACATTCAAGAAATGTACATCAAAACATACACATTTTCATTGTACACTCAAGAAATGTACATCAAAACATACACATTTTCATTGTACATTCAAGAAATGTACATCAAAACATACACATTTTGATTATACACTCAAGAAATGTTCATCAAAACATACACATTTTCATTGTACATTCAAGAAATGTACATCAAAACATACACATTTTCATTGTACACTCAAGAAATGTACTTCAAAACATACACATTTTCATTGTATATACCAGAAATGTACATGAAAACATACACATTTTCATTGTACATTCAAGAAATGCACATCAAAACATACACATTTTCATTGTACATTCAAGAAATATACATCAAAACATACACATTTACATTGTACATTCAAGAAATGTACATCAAAACATACACATTCTCATTGTACGTTCAAGAAATGTACATCAAAACATGCACATCTTCATTGTACACTCAAGAAGTGTACATCAAGACATACACATTTTCATTGTACACTCAAGAAATGTACATCAAAACATACACATTTTCATTGTACATTCAAGAAATGTATATCAAAAAATACACATTTTCAGTGTACATTCAAGAAATGTACATCAAAGCAAACACATTTTCATTGTACACTAAAGAAATGTACATCAAAACATACACATTTTCATTGTACATTCAAGAAATGCACATCAAAACATACACATTTTCATTGTACATTCAAGAAATATACATCAAAACATACACATTTTCATTGTACATTCAAGAAATGTACATCAAAACATGCACATTCTCATTGTACATTCAAGAAATGTACATCAAAACATACACATTTTGATTGTACACTCAAGAAATGTACATCACAACATACACATTCTCATTGTACATTCAAGAAATGTACATCAAAACATACACATTTTGATTGTACACTCAAGAAATGTACATCAAAACACACACATTTTCATTGTACACTCAAGAAATGTACATCAAAACATACACATTTTCATTGTACATTCAAGAAATGTACATCAAAACATACACATTTTCAGTGCACATTCAAGAAATGTATATCAAAGCAAACACATTTTCGTTGTACAATAAAGAAATGTACATCAAAACATACACATTTTCATTGTACATTCAAGAAATGCACATCAAAACATACACATTTTCATTGAACATTCAAGAAATATACATCAAAACATACACATTTTGATTGAACACTCAAGGAATGTACATAAAAACATACACATTTTCATTGTACACTCAAGAAATGTACATCAAAACATACACATTTTCATTGTATATTCAAGAAATGTACATCAAAACATACACATTTTCATTGTACATTCAAGGAATGTAAATCAAAACATACACATTTTCATTGTACATTGAAGAAATGTACATCAAAACACACACATTTTCAGTGTACATTCAAGAAATGTATATCAAAACATACACATTTTCAGTGTACATTCAAGAAATGTACATCAAAACATACAAATTTTCATTGTATATACAAGAAATGTACATCAAAACATACACATTTTCATTGTACATTAAAGAAATGTACATCAAAGCATACACATTTTCAGTGTACATTCAAGAAATGTACATTTAAACATACACATTTACATTGTACACTCAAGAAATGTACATCAAAACATACACATTTTCAGTGTACATTCAAGAAATGTACATCAAAACATATACATTTTCATTGTGTATACAAGAAATGCACATCAAAACATACACATTTTCAGTGTACATTCAAGAAATGTATATCAAAACATACACATTTACAGTGTACATTCAAGAAATGTACATCACAACATACACATTTTCATTGTATATACAAGAAATGTACATCAAAACATACACATTTTCATTGTACACTAAAGAAATGTACATCAAAACATACACATTTTCAGTGTACATTCAAGAAATGTACATCAAAACATACACATTTTCATTGTACATTCAAGAAATTTACATCAAAACATACACATTTTCATTGTACACTCAAGAAATGTACATCAAAACATACACATTTTCATTGTATATACAAGAAATGTACATCAAAACATACACATTTTCATTGAACATTCAAGAAATATATATCAAAACATACATATTTTCAGTGTACATTCAAGAAATGTACATCAAAACATACACATTTTCATTGTATATACAAGAAATGTACATCAAAACATACACATTTTCATTGTATATACAAGAAATGTACATCAAAACATATACATTTTCATTGTACATTCAAGAAATGTATATCAAAACATACACATTTTCAGTGTACATTCAAGAAATGTACATCAAAACATACACATTTTCATTGTATATACAAGAAATGTACATCAAAACATACACATTTTCATTGTACACTAAAGAAATGTACATCAAAACATACACATTTTCAGTGTACATTCAAGAAATGTACATCAAAACATACACATTTTCATTGTACATTCAAGAAATGTATATCAAAACATACACATTTTCATTGTACACTCAAGAAATGTACATCAAAACATACACATTTTCATTGTACATTCAAGAAATGTACATCAAAACATACTCATTTTCATTGTACACTCAAGAAATGTTCATCAAAACACACACATTTTCATTGTACATTCAAGAAATGTACATCAAAACATACACATTTACATTGTACACTCAAGAAATGTACTTCAAAACATACACATTTTCAGTGTACATTCAAGAAATGTATATCAAAACATACACATTTTCATTGTACGTTCAAGAAATGTACATCAAAACATGCACATCTTCATTGTACACTCAAGAAATGTACATCAAGACATACACATTTTCATTGTACACTCAAGAAATGTACATCAAAACATACACATTTTCATTGTACATTCAAGAAATGTATATCAAAACATACACATTTTCATTGTACACTAAAGAAATGTACATCAAAACATACACATTTTCATTGTAAATTCAAGAAATGTACATCAAAACATACACATTTTCATTGTACACTCAAGAAATGTACATCAAAGCATACACATCTTCAGTGGACATTCAAGAAATGTATATCAAATCATACACATTTTCATTTTACGTTCCAGAAATGTACATCAAAACATACACATTTTCAGTGTACATTCAAGAAATGTATATCAAAAAATACACATTTTCAGTGTACATTCAAGAAATGTACATCAAAGCAAACACATTTTCATTGTACACTAAAGAAATGTACATCAAAACATACACATTTTCATTGTACATTCAAGAAATGCACATCAAAACATACACATTTTCATTGTACATTCAAGAAATATACATCAAAACATACACATTTTCATTGTACATTCAAGAAATGTACATCAAAACATGCACATTCTCATTGTACATTCAAGAAATGTACATCAAAACATACACATTTTGATTGTACACTCAAGAAATGTACATCACAACATACACATTCTCATTGTACATTCAAGAAATGTACATCAAAACATACACATTTTGATTGTACACTCAAGAAATGTACATCAAAACATACACATTTTCATTGTACACTCAAGAAATGTACATCAAAACATACACATTTTCATTGTACATTCAAGAAATGTATATCAAAACATACAAACTTTCATTGTACACTCAAGAAATGTACATCAAAACATACACATTTTCAGTGCACATTCAAGAAATGTATATCAAAGCAAACACATTTTCGTTGTACACTAAAGAAATGTACATCAAAACATACACATTTTCATTGTACATTCAAGAAATGCACATCAAAACATACACATTTTCATTGAACATTCAAGAAATATACATCAAAACATACACATTTTGATTGAACACTCAAGGAATGTACATAAAAACATACACATTTTCATTGTACACTCAAGAAATGTACATCAAAACATACACATTTTCATTGTATATTCAAGAAATGTACATCAAAACATACACATTTTCATTGTACATAAAAGGAATGTACATCAAAACATACACATTTTCATTGTACATTCAAGAAATGTACATCAAAACACACACATTTTCAGTGTGCATTCAAGAAATGTATATCAAAACATACACATTTTCAGTGTACATTCAAGAAATGTACATCAAAACATACAAATTTTCATTGTATATACAAGAAATGTACATCAAAACATACACATTTTCATTGTACATTAAAGAAATGTACATCAAAACCTACACATTTTCAGTGTACATTCAAGAAATGTACATCAAAACATACACATTTACATTGTACACTCAAGAAATGTACATCAAAACATACACATTTTCAGTGTACATTCAAGAAATGTACAACAAAACATACACATTTTCATTGTATATACCAGAAATGTACATCAAAACATACACATTGTCATTGGATATACAAGAAATGTACATCAAAACATACACATTTTCAGTGTACATTCAAGAAATGTACATCAAAACATATACATTTTCATAGTATATACAAGAAATGTACATCAAAACATACACATTTTCAGTGTACATTCAAGAAATGTACATGAAAACATATACATTTTCATTATACATTCAACAAATGTATATCAAAACATACACATTTTCAGATTACATTCAAGAAATGTACATCAAAACATACACATTTTCATTGTATATACAAGAAATGTACATCAAAACATACACATTTTCAGTGTACATTCAAGAAATGTACATCAAAACATATACATTTTCATTGTGTATACAAGAAATGCACATCAAAACATACACATTTTCAGTGTACATTCAAGAAATGTATATCAAAACATACACATTTACAGTGTACATTCAAGAAATGTACATCAAAACATACACATTTTCAGTATACATTCAAGAAATGTACATGAAAACATATACATTTTCATTGTACATTCAAGAAATGTATATCAAAACATACACATTTTCAGTGTGCATTCAAGAAATGTACATCAAAACATACACATTTTCATTGTATATACAAGAAATGTACATTAAAACATACACATTTTCATTGTACACTAAAGAAATGTACATCAAAACATACACATTTTCAGTGTACATTCAAGAAATGTACATCAAAACATACACATTTTCATTGTACATTCAAGAAATGTAGATCAAAACATTCACATTTTCATTGTACATTCAAGAAATGTACATGAAAACATACACATTTTCATTGTACACTCAAGAAATGTACATCAAAACATACACATTTTCATTGTACACTCAAGAAATGTACATCACAACATACACATTTTCATTGTACATTCAAGAAATGTACATCAAAACATACATATTTTCAGTGTACTTTCAAGAAATGTATAACAAAAAATACACATTTTCAGTGTACATTCAAGAAATATACATCAAAACAAACACATTTTCATTGTACACTAAAGAAATGTACATCAAAACATACACATTTTCATTGTACATTCAAGAAATATACATCAAAACATACACATTTTCATTGTACATTCAAGAAATGTACATCAAAACATACACATTTTCATTGTACACTCAAGAAATGTACATCAAAACATACACATTTTCATTGTACATTCAAGAAATGTACATCAAAACATACTCATTTTCATTGTACACTCAAGAAATGTTCATCAAAACATACACATTTTCATTGTACATTCAAGAAATGTACATCAAAAGATACACATTTACATTGTACACTCAAGAAATGTACTTCAAAACATACACATTTTCAGTGTACATTCAAGAAATGTATATCAAAACATACACATTTTCATTGTACATTCAAGAAATGTACATCAAAACATACACATTTTCATTGTACATTCAAGAAATATACATCAAAACATACACATTTTCATTGTACACTCAAGAAATGTACATCAAAGCATACACATTTTCAGTGTACATTCAAGAAATGTACATTTAAACATACACATTTTCATTGTACATTCAAGAAATGTACATCAAAACATACACATTTTCATTGTACATTCAAGGAATGTACATCAAAACATACACATTTTCATTGTATTTACAAGAAATGTACATCAAAACATACACATTTTCATTGTACACTCAAGAAATGTACATCAAAACATACACATTTTCAGTGTACATTCAAGAAATGTATATCAAAACATACACATTTTCATTGTACATTCCAGAAATGTAGATCAAAACATACACATTTTCATTGTACATTCAAGAAATGTACATCAAAACATACACATTTTCATTGTACACTCAAGAAATGTACATCAAAACATACACATTTTCAGTGTACATTCAAGAAATGTATATCAAAACATATACATTTTCATTGTGTATACAAGAAATGCACATCAAAACATACACATTTTCAGTGTACATTCAAGAAATGTATATCAAAACATACACATTTACAGTGTACATTCAAGAAATGTACATCAAAACATACACATTTTCAGTATACATTCAAGAAATGTACATGAAAACATATACATTTTCATTGTACATTCAAGAAATGTATATCAAAACATACACATTTTCAGTGTACATTCAAGAAATGTACATCAAAACATACACATTTTCATTGTATATACAAGAAATGTACATCAAAACATACACATGTTCATTGTACACTAAAGAAATGTACATCAAAACATACACATTTTCAGTGTACATTCAAGAAATGTACATCAAAACATACACATTTTCATTGTACATTCAAGAAATGTAGATCAAAACATACACATTTTCATTGTACATTCAAGAAATGTACATCAAAACATACATATATGCAGTGTACATTCAAGAAATGGATAACAAAAAATAGACATTTTCAGTGTACATTCAAGAAATGTACATCAAAACAAACACATTTTCATTGTACACTAAAGAAATGTACATCAAAACATACACATTTTCATTGTACATTCAAGAAATATACATCAAAACATACACATTTTCATTGTACATTCAAGAAATGTACATCAAAACATACACATTTTCATTTTACACTCAAGAAATGTACATCAAAACATACACATTTTCATTGTACATTCAAGAAATGTACATCAAAACATAGACATTTTCATTGTACACTCAAGAAATGTTCATCAAAACATACATATTTTCATTGTACATTCAAGAAATGTACATCAAAACATACACATTTACATTGTACACTCAAGAAATGTACTTCAAAACATACACATTTTCAGTGTACATTCAAGAAATGTATATCAAAACATACACATTTTCATTGTACATTCAAGAAATGTACATCAAAACATACACATTTTCATTGTACATTCAAGAAATATACATCAAAACATACACATTTTCATTGTACATTCAAGAAATGTACATCAAAACATACACATTTTCATTGTACACTCAAGAAATGTACATCAAAACATACACATTTTCAGTGTACATTCAAGAAATGTACATTTAAACATACACATTTTCATTGTACATTCAAGAAATGTACATCAAAACATACACATTGTCAATGTACATTCAAGGAATGTACATCAAAACATACACATTTAAATTGTATATAGAAGAAATGTACATCAAAACATACACATTTTCATTGTACACTCAAGAAATGTACATCAAAACATACACATTTTCAGTGCACATTCAAGAAATGTATATCAAAACATACACATTTTCGGTGTACATTCAAGAATTGTATATCAAAAAATACACATTTTCAGTGTACATTCAAGAAATGTACATCAAAGCAAACACATTTTCATTGTACACTAAAGAAATGTACATCAAAACATACACATTTTCATTGTACATTCCAGAAATGTACATCAAAACATACACATTTTCGGTGTACATTCAAGAATTGTATATCAAAAAATACACATTTTCAGTGTACATTCAAGAAATGTATATCAAAGCAAACACATTTTCATTGTACACTAAAGAAATGTACATCAAAACATACACATTTTCATTGTACATTCAAGAAATGCACATCAAAACATACACATTTTCGTTGTACATTCAAGAAATATACATCAAAACATACACATTTTCATTGTACATTCAAGAAATGTACATCAAAACATACACATTCTGATTGTACATTCAAGAAGTGTACATCAAAACATGCACATCTTCATTGTACACTCAAGAAATGTACATCAAAACATACACATTTTCATTGTACACTCAAGAAATGTACATCAAAACATACACATTTTCATTGTACATTCAAGAAATGTATATCAAAACATACACATTTTCATTGTACATTCAAGAAATGTATTTCAAAACATGCACATTTTCATTGTACATTCAAGAAATGTACATCAAAACATACACATTTTGATTGTACACTCAAGAAATGTACATCACAACATACACATTCTCATTGTACATTCAAGAAATGTACATCAAAACATACACATTTTGATTGTACACTCAAGAAATGTACATCAAAACATACACATTTTCATTGTACACTCAAGAAATGTACATCAAAGCATACACATTTTCATTGTACATTCAAGAAATGTATATCAAAACATACAAACTTTCATTGTACACTCAAGAAATGTACATCAAAACATACACATTTTCAGTGCACATTCAAGAAATGTATATCAAAGCAAACACATTTTCGTTGTACACTAAAGAAATGTACATCAAAACATACACATTTTCATTGTACATTCAAGAAATGCACATCAAAACATACACATTTTCATTGAACATTCAAGAAATATACATCAAAACATACACATTTTGATTGAACACTCAAGGAATGTACATAAAAACATACACATTTTCATTGTACACTCAAGAAATGTACATCAAAACATACACATTTTCATTGTATATTCAAGAAATGTACATCAAAGCATACACATTTTCATTGTACATTCAAGGAATGTACATCAAAACATACACATTTTCATTGTACATTCAAGAAATGTACATCAAAACACACACATTTTCAGTGTACATTCAAGAAATGTATATCAAAACATACACATTTTCAGTGTACATTCAAGAAATGTACATCAAAACATACAAATTTTCATTGTATATACAAGAAATGTACATCAAAACATACACATTTTCATTGTACATTAAAGAAATGTACATCAAAACCTACACATTTTCAGTGTACATTCAAGAAATGTACATCAAAACATACACATTTACATTGTACACTCAAGAAATGTACATCAAAACATACACATTTTCAGTGTAAATTCAAGAAATGTACAACAAAACATACACATTTTCATTGTATATACCAGAAATGTACATCAAAACATACACATTGTCATTGAATATACAAGAAATGTACATCAAAACATACACATTTTCAGTGTACATTCAAGAAATGTACATCAAAACATATACATTTTCATAGTATATACAAGAAATGTACATCAAAACATACACATTTTCAGTGTACATTCAAGAAATGTACATGAAAACATATACATTTTCATTATACATTCAAGAAATGTATATCAAAACATACACATTTTCAGATTACATTCAAGAAATGTACATCAAAACATACACATTTTCATTGTATATACAAGAAATGTACATCAAAACATACACATTTTCAGTGTACATTCAAGAAATGTACATCAAAACATATACATTTTCATTGTGTATACAAGAAATGCACATCAAAACATACACATTTTCAGTGTACATTCAAGAAATGTATATCAAAACATACACATTTACAGTGTACATTCAAGAAATGTACATCAAAACATACACATTTTCAGTATACATTCGAGAAATGTACATGAAAACATATACATTTTCATTGTACATTCAAGAAATGTATATCAAAACATACACATTTTCAGTGTACATTCAAGAAATGTACATCAAAACATACACATTTTCATTGTATATACAAGAAATGTACATTAAAACATACACATTTTCATTGTACACTAAAGAAATGTACATCAAAACATACACATTTTCAGTGTACATTCAAGAAATGTACATCAAAACATACACATTTTCATTGTACATTCAAGAAATGTAGATCAAAACATTCACATTTTCATTGTACATTCAAGAAATGTACATGAAAACATACACATTTTCATTGTACACTCAAGAAATGTACATCAAAACATACACATTTTCATTGTACACTCAAGAAATGTACATCAAAACATACACTTTTTCATTGTACATTCAAGAAATGTATATCACAACATACACATTTTCATTGTACATTCAAGAAATGTACATCAAAACATACATATTTTCAGTGTACATTCAAGAAATGTATAACAAAAAATACACATTTTCAGTGTACATTCAAGAAATGTACATCAAAACAAACACATTTTCATTGTACACTAAAGAAATGTACATCAAAACATACACATTTTCATTGTACATTCAAGAAATATACATCAAAACATACACATTTTCATTGTACATTCAAGAAATGTACATCAAAACATACACATTTTCATTGTACACTCAAGAAATGTACATCAAAACATACACATTTTCATTGTACATTCAAGAAATGTACATCAAAACATACTCATTTTCATTGTACACTCAAGAAATGTTCATCAAAACATACACATTTTCATTGTACATTCAAGAAATGTACATCAAAACATACACATTTAATTTGTACACTCAAGAAATGTACTTCAAAACATACACATTTTCAGTGTACATTCAAGAAATGTATATCAAAACATACACATTTTCATTGTACATTCAAGGAATGTACATCAAAACATACACATTTTCATTGTACATTCAAGAAATATACATCAAAACATACACATTTTCATTGTACATTCAAGAAATGTACATCAAAACATACACATTTTCATTGTACACTCAAGAAATGTACATCAAAGCATACACATTTTCAGTGTACATTCAAGAAATGTACATTTAAACATACACATTTTCATTGTACATTCAAGAAATGTACATCAAAACATACACATTTTCATTGTACATTCAAGGAATGTACATCAAAACATACACATTTTCATTGTATTTACAAGAAATGTACACCAAAACATACACATTTTCATTGTACACTCAAGAAATGTACATCAAAACATACACATTTTCAGTGTACATTCAAGAAATGTATATCAAAACATACACATTTTCATTGTACATTCCAGAAATGTAGATCAAAACATACACATTTTCATTGTACATTCAAGAAATGTACATCAAAACATACACATTTTCATTGTACACTCAAGAAATGTACATCAAAACATACACATTTTCAGTGTACATTCAGGAAATGTACATCAAAACATATACATTTTCATTGTGTATACAAGAAATGCACATCAAAACATACACATTTTCAGTGTACATTCAAGAAATGTATATCAAAACATACACATTTACAGTGTACATTCAAGAAATGTACATCAAAACATACACATTTTCAGTATACATTCAAGAAATGTACATGAAAACATACATTTTCATTGTACATTCAAGAAATGTATATCAAAACATACACATTTTCAGTGTACATTCAAGAAATGTACATCAAAACATACAGATTTTCATTGTATATACAAGGAATGTACATCAAAACATACACATTTTCATTGTACACTAAAGAAATGTACATCAAAACATACACATTTTCAGTGTACATTCAAGAAATGTACATCAAAACATACACATTTTCATTGTACATTCAAGAAATGTAGATCAAAACATACACATTTTCATTGTACATTCAAGAAATGTACATCAAAACATACACATTTTCATTGTACACTCAAGAAATGTACATCAGAACATACACATTTTCATTGTACACTCAATAAATGTACATCAAAACATACACTTTTTCATTGTACATTCAAGAAATGTATATCAAAACATACACATTTTCATTGTACATTCAAGAAATGTACATCAAAACATACATATATGCAGTGTACATTCAAGAAATGTATAACAAAAAATACACATTTTCAGTGTACATTCAAGAAATGTACATCAAAACAAACACATTTTCATTGTACACTAAAGAAATGTACATCAAAACATACACATTTTCATTGTACATTCAAGAAATATACATCAAAACATACACATTTTCATTGTACATTCAAGAAATGTACATCAAAACATACACATTTTCATTTTACACTCAAGAAATGTACATCAAAACATACACATTTTCATTGTACATTCAAGAAATGTACATCAAAACATAGACATTTTCATTGTACACTCAAGAAATGTTCATCAAAACATACATATTTTCATTGTACATTCAAGAAATGTACATCAAAACATACACATTTACATTGTACACTCAAGAAATGTACTTCAAAACATACACATTTTCAGTGTACATTCAAGAAATGTATATCAAAACATACACATTTTCATTGTACATTCAAGAAATGTACATCAAAACATACACATTTTCATTGTACATTCAAGAAATATACATCAAAACATACACATTTTCATTGTACATTCAAGAAATGTACATCAAAACATACACATTTTCATTGTACACTCAAGAAATGTACATCAAAACATACACATTTTCAGTGTACATTCAAGAAATGTATATTTAAACATACACATTTTCATTGTACATTCAAGAAATGTACATCAAAACATACACATTGTCAATGTACATTCAAGGAATGTACATCAAAACATACTCATTTAAATTGTATATAGAAGAAATGTACATCAAAACATACACATTTTCATTGTACACTCAAGAAATGTACATCAAAACATACACATTTTCAGTGCACATTCAAGAAATGTATATCAAAACATACACATTTTCGGTGTACATTCAAGAATTGTATATCAAAAAATACACATTTTCAGTGTACATTCAAGAAATGTACATCAAAGCAAACACATTTTCATTGTACACTAAAGAAATGTACATCAAAACATACACATTTTCATTGTACATTCCAGAAATGTACATCAAAACATACACATTTTCGGTGTACATTCAAGAATTGTATATCAAAAAATACACATTTTCAGTGTACATTCAAGAAATGTACATCAAAGCAAACACATTTTCATTGTACACTAAAGAAATGTACATCAAAACATACACATTTTCATTGTACATTCAAGAAATGCACATTAAAACATACACATTTTCGTTGTACATTCAAGAAATATACATCAAAACATACACATTTTCATTGTACATTCAAGAAATGTACATCAAAACATACACATTCTGATTGTACATTCAAGAAGTGTACATCAAAACATGCACATCTTCATTGTACACTCAAGAAATGTACATCAAAACATACACATTTTCATTGTACACTCAAGAAATGTACATCAAAACATACACATTTTCATTGTACATTCAAGAAATGTATATCAAAACATACACATTTTCATTGTACATCCAAGAAATGTACATCAAAACATACACATTTTCATTGTACATTCAAGAAATATACATATAAACATACACATTTTCATTGTACATTCAAGGAATGTACATCAAACATACACATTTTCATTGTACATTCAAGAAATGTACATCAAAACACACACATTTTCATTGTACATTCAAGAAATGTATATCAAAACATACACATTTTCAGTGTACATTCAAGAAATGTACATCAAAACATACAAATTTTCATTGTATATACAAGAAATGTACATCAAAACATACACAATTTCATTGTACATTAAAGAAATGTACATCAAAACCTACACATTTTCAGTGTACATTCAAGAAATGTACATCAAGACATACACATTTTCATTGTACACTCAAGTAATGTACATCAAAACATACACATTTTGAGTGTACATTCAAAAAATGTACATCAAAACATACACATTTTCATTGTATATACCAGAAATGTACATCAAAACATACACATTTTCATTGTATATACAAGAAATATACATCAAAACATACACATTTTCAGTGTACATTCAAGAAATGTACATCAAAACATATACATTTTCATTGTATATACAAGAAATGTAGATCAAAACATACACATTTTCAGTGTACATTCAAGAAATGTACATGAAAACACATACATTTTCATTGTACATTCAAGAAATGTATATCAAAACATACACATTTTCAGATTACATTCAAGAAATGTACATCAAAACATACACATTTTCATTGTATATACAAGAAATGTACATCAAAACATACACATTTTCAGTGTACATTCAAGAAATGTACATCAAAACATATACATTTTCTTTGTGTATACAAGAAATGTACATTAAAAAACATACACATTTTCAGTGTACATTCAAGAAATGTATATCAAAACATACACATTTACAGTGTACATTCAAGAAATGTACATCAAAACATACACATTTTCAGTATACATTCAAGAAATGTACATGAAAACATATACATTTTCATTGTACATTCAAGAAATGTATATCAAAACATACACATTTTCAGTGTTACTTCAAAAAATGTACATCAAAACATACACATTTTCATTGTATATACAAGAAATGTACATCAAAACATACACATTTTCATTGTACACTAAAGAAATGTACATCAAAACATACACATTTTCAGTGTACATTCAAGAAATGTACATCAAAACATACACATTTTCATTGTACATTCAAGAAATGTACATCAAAACATACACATTTTCATTGTACATTCAAGAAATGTACATCAAAACATACACATTTTCATTGTACACTCAAGAAATGTACATCAAAACATACACATTTTCATTGTACACTCAAGAAATGTACATCAAAACATACACTTTTTCATTGTACATTCAAGAAATGTATATCAAAACATACACATTTTCATTGTACATTCAAGAAATGTACATCAAAACATACATATTTTCAGTGTACATTCAAGAAATGTATAACAAAAAATACACATTTTCAGTGTACATTCAAGAAATGTACATCAAAACAAACACATTTTCATTGTACACTAAAGAAATGTACATCAAAACATACACATTTTCATTGTACATTCAAGAAATATACATCAAAACATACACATTTTCATTGTACATTCAAGAAATGTACATCAAAACATACACATTTTCATTGTACACTCAAGAAATGTACTTCAAAACATACACATTTTCAGTGTACATTCAAGAAATGTATATCAAAACATACACATTTTCATTGTACATTCAAGAAATGTACATCAAAACATACACATTTTCATTGTACATTCAAGAAATATACATCAAAACATACACATTTTCATTGTACATTCAAGAAATGTACATCAAAACATACACATTTTCATTGTACACTCAAGAAATGTACATCAAAACATACACATTTTCAGTGTATATTCAAGAAATGTACATTTAAACATACACATTTTCATTGTACATTCAAGAAATGTACATCAAAATATACACATTTTCATTGTACATTCTAGAAATATACATCAAAACATACACATTTTCATTGTATATATAAGAAATGTACATCAAAACATACACATTTTCATTGTACACTCAAGAAATGTACATCAAAACATACACATTTTCAGTGTACATTCAAGAAATGTATGTCAAAACATACACATTTTCATTGTACATTCAAGAAATGTACATCAAAACATACATATTTTCAGTGTACATTCAAGAAATGTATAACAAAAAATACACATTTTCAGTGTACATTAAAGAAATGTACATCAAAACAAACACATTTTCATTGTACACTAAAGAAATGTACATCAAAACATACACATTTTCATTGTACATTCAAGAAATATACATCAAAACATACACATTTTCATTGTACATTCAAGAAATGTACATCAAAACATACACACTTTCATTGTACACTCAAGAAATGTAAATCAAAACATACACATTTTCATTGTACATTCAAGAAATGTACATCAAAACATACACATTTTGATTGTACACTCAAGAAATGTTCATCAAAACATACACATTTTCATTGTACATTCAAGAAATGTACATCAAAACATACACATTTTCATTGTACACTCAAGAAATGTACTTCAAAACATACACATTTTCATTGTATATACCAGAAATGTACATCAAAACATACACATTTTCATTGTATATACCAGAAATGTACATCAAAACATACACATTTTCATTGTATATACAAGAAATATACATCAAAACATACACATTTTCAGTGTACATTCAAGAAATGTACATCAAAACATATACATTTTCATTGTATATACAAGAAATGTAGATCAAAACATACACATTTTCAGTGTACATTCAAGAAATGTACATGAAAACACATACATTTTCATTGTACATTCAAGAAATGTATATCAAAACATACACATTTTCAGATTACATTCAAGAAATGTACATCAAAACATACACATTTTCATTGTATATACAAGAAATGTACATCAAAACATACACATTTTCAGTGTACATTCAAGAAATGTACATCAAAACATATACATTTTCTTTGTGTATACAAGAAATGTACATCAAAACATACACATTTTTAGTGTACATTCAAGAAATGTATATCAAAACATACACATTTACAGTGTACATTCAAGAAATGTACATCAAAACATACACATTTTCAGTATACATTCAAGAAATGTACATGAAAACATATACATTTTCATTGTACATTCAAGAAATGTATATCAAAACATACACATTTTCAGTGTACATTCAAAAAATGTACATCAAAACATACACATTTTCATTGTATATACAAGAAATGTACATCAAAAGATACACATTTTCATTGTACACTAAAGAAATGTACATCAAAACATACACATTTTCAGTGTACATTCAAGAAATGTACATCAAAACATACACATTTTCATTGTACATTCAAGAAATGTAGATCAAAACATACACATTTTCATTGTACATTCAAGAAATGTACATCAAAACATACACATTTTCATTGTACACTCAAGAAATGTACATCAAAACATACACATTTTCATTGTACACTCAAGAAATGTACATCAAAACATACACTTTTTCATTGTACATTCAAGAAATGTATATCAAAACATACACATTTTCATTGTACATTCAAGGAATGTACATCAAAACATACATATTTTCAGTGTACATTCAAGAAATGTATAACAAAAAATACACATTTTCAGTTTACATTCAAGAAATGTACATCAAAACAAACACATTTTCATTGTACACTAAAGAAATGTACATCAAAACATACACATTTTCATTGTACATTCAAGAAATATACATCAAAACATACACATTTTCATTGTACATTCAAGAAACGTACATCAAAACATACATATTTTCGTTGTACACTCAAGAAATGTACATCAAAACATACACATTTTCATTGTACATTCAAGAAATGTACATCAAAACATACACATTTTCGTTGTACACTCAAGAAATGTTCATCAAAACATACACATTTTCATTGTACATTCAAGAAATGTACATCAAAACATACACATTTTCATTGTACACTCAAGAAATGTACTTCAAAACATACACATTTTCAGTGTACATTCAAGAAATGTATATCAAAACATACACATTTTCATTGTACATTCAAGAAATGTACATCAAAACATACACATTTTCATTGTACATTCAAGAAATATACATCAAAACATACACATTTTCATTGTACATTCAAGAAATGTACATCAAAACATACACATTTTCATTGTACACTCAAGAAATGTACATCAAAACATACACATTTTCAGTGTATATTCAAGAAATGTACATTTAAACATACACATTTTCATTGTACATTCAAGAAATGTACATCAAAACATACACATTTTCATTGTACATTCTAGAAATATACATCAAAACATACACATTTTCATTGTATATACAAGAAATGTACATCAAAACATACACATTTTCATTGTACACTCAAGAAATGTACATCAAAACATACACATTTTCAGTGTACATTCAAGAAATGTATGTCAAAACATACACATTTTCATTGTAAATTCAAGAAATGTACATCAAAACATACATATTTTAGGTGTACATTCAAGAAATGTATAACAAAAAATACGCATTTTCAGTGTACATTCAAGAAATGTACATCAAAACAAACACATTTTCATTGTACACTAAAGAAATGTACATCAAAACATACACATTTTCATTGTACATTCAAGAAATATACATCAAAACATACACATTTTCATTGTACATTCAAGAAATGTACATCAAAACATACACATTTTCATTGTACACTCAAGAAATGTACATCAAAACATACACATTTTCATTGTACATTCAAGAAATGTACATCAAAACATACACATTTTGATTATACACTCAAGAAATGTTCATCAAAACATACACATTTTCATTGTACATTCAAGAAATGTACATCAAAACATACACATTTTCATTGTACACTCAAGAAATGTACTTCAAAACATACACATTTTCATTGTATATACCAGAAATGTACATGAAAACATACACATTTTCATTGTACATTCAAGAAATGCACATCAAAACATACACATTTTCATTGTACATTCAAGAAATATACATCAAAACATACACATTTACATTGTACATTCAAGAAATGTACATCAAAACATACACATTCTCATTGTACGTTCAAGAAATGTACATCAAAACATGCACATCTTCATTGTACACTCAAGAAATGTACATCAAGACATACACATTTTCATTGTACACTCAAGAAATGGACATCAAAACATACACATTTTCATTGTACATTCAAGAAATGTATATCAAAACATACACATTTTCATTGTACATTCAAGAAATGTACATCAAAACATACACATTTTCATTGTACATACAAGAAATATACATATAAACATACACATTTTCATTGTACATTCAAGGAATGTACATCAAAACATACACATTTTCATTGTACATTCAAGAAATGTACATCAAAACACACACATTTTGAGTGTACATTCAAAAAATGTACATCAAAACATACACATTTTCATTGTATATACCAGAAATGTACATCAAAACATACACATTTTCATTGTATATACAAGAAATATACATCAAAACATACACATTTTCAGTGTACATTCAAGAAATGTACATCAAAACATATACATTTTCATTGTATATACAAGAAATGTAGATCAAAACATACACATTTTCAGTGTACATTCAAGAAATGTACATGAAAACACATACATTTTCATTGTACATTCAAGAAATGTATATCAAAACATCCACATTTTCAGATTACGTTCAAGAAATGTACATCAAAACATACACATTTTCATTGTATATACAAGAAATGTACATCAAAACATACACATTTTCAGTGTACATTCAAGAAATGTACATCAAAACATATACATTTTCTTTGTGTATACAAGAAATGTACATCAAAACATACACATTTTCAGTGTACATTCAAGAAATGTATATCAAAACATACACATTTACAGTGTACATTCAAGAAATGTACATCAAAACGTACACATTTTCAGTATACATTCAAGAAATGTACATGAAAACATATACATTTTCATTGTACATTCAAGAAATGTACATCAAAGCATACACATTTTCATTGTACATTCAAGAAATGTATATCAAAACATACAAACTTTCATTGTACACTCAAGAAATGTACATCAAAACATACACATTTTCAGTGCACATTCAAGAAATGTATATCAAAGCAAACACATTTTCGTTGTACACTAAAGAAATGTACATCAAAACATACACATTTTCATTGTACATTCAAGAAATGCACATCAAAACATACACATTTTCATTGAACATTCAAGAAATATACATCAAAACATACACATTTTGATTGAACACTCAAGGAATGTACATAAAAACATACACATTTTCATTGTACACTCAAGAAATGTACATCAAAACATACACATTTTCATTGTACATTCAAGAAATGCACATCAAAACATACACATTTTCATTGTACATTCAAGAAATATACATCAAAACATACACATTTACATTGTACATTCAAGAAATGTACATCAAAACATACACATTCTCATTGTACGTTCAAGAAATGTACATCAAAACATGCACATCTTCATTGTACACTCAAGAAATGTACATCAAGACATACACATTTTCATTGTACACTCAAGAAATGGACATCAAAACATACACATTTTCATTGTACATTCAAGAAATGTATATCAAAACATACACATTTTCATTGTACATTCAAGAAATGTACATCAAAACATACACATTTTCATTGTACATACAAGAAATATACATATAAACATACACATTTTCATTGTACATTCAAGGAATGTACATCAAAACATACACATTTTCATTGTACATTCAAGAAATGTACATCAAAACACACACATTTTCAGTGTACATTCAAGAAATGTATATCAAAACATACACATTTTCAGTGTACATTCAAGAAATGTACATCAAAACATACAAATTTTCATTGTATATACAAGAAATGTACATCAAAACATACACATTTTCATTGTACATTAAAGAAATGTACATCAAAACCTACACATTTTCAGTGTACATTCAAGAAATGTACATCAAAACATACACATTTACATTGTACACTCAAGAAATGTACATCAAAACATACACATTTTCAGTGTAAATTCAAGAAATGTACAACAAAACATACACATTTTCATTGTATATACCAGAAATGTACATCAAAACATACACATTGTCATTGAATATACAAGAAATGTACATCAAAACATACACATTTTCAGTGTACATTCAAGAAATGTACATCAAAACATATACATTTTCATAGTATATACAAGAAATGTACATCAAAACATACACATTTTCAGTGTACATTCAAGAAATGTACATGAAAACATATACATTTTCATTATACATTCAAGAAATGTATATCAAAACATACTCATTTTCAGATTACATTCAAGAAATGTACATCAAAACATACACATTTTCATTGTATATACAAGAAATGTACATCAAAACATACACATTTTCAGTGTACATTCAAGAAATGTACATCAAAACATATACATTTTCATTGTGTATACAAGAAATGCACATCAAAACATACACATTTTCAGTGTACATTCAAGAAATGTATATCAAAACATACACATTTACAGTGTACATTCAAGAAATGTACATCAAAACATACACATTTTCAGTATACATTCAAGAAATGTACATGAAAACATATACATTTTCATTGTACATTCAAGAAATGTATATCAAAACATACACATTTTCAGTGTACATTCAAGAAATGTACATCAAAACATACACATTTTCATTGTATATACAAGAAATGTACATTAAAACATACACATTTTCATTGTACACTAAAGAAATGTACATCAAAACATACACATTTTCAGTGTACATTCAAGAAATGTACATCAAAACATACACATTTTCATTGTACATTCAAGAAATGTAGATCAAAACATTCACATTTTCATTGTACATTCAAGAAATGTACATGAAAACATACACATTTTCATTGTACACTCAAGAAATGTACATCAAAACATACACATTTTCATTGTACACTCAAGAAATGTACATCAAAACATACACTTTTTCATTGTACATTCAAGAAATGTATATCACAACATACACATTTTCATTGTACATTCAAGAAATGTACATCAAAACATACATATTTTCAGTGTACATTCAAGAAATGTATAACAAAAAATACACATTTTCAGTGTACATTCAAGAAATGTACATCAAAACAAACACATTTTCATTGTACACTAAAGAAATGTACATCAAAACATACACATTTTCATTGTACATTCAAGAAATATACATCAAAACATACACATTTTCATTGTACATTCAAGAAATGTACATCAAAACATACACATTTTCATTGTACACTCAAGAAATGTACATCAAAACATACACATTTTCATTGTACATTCAAGAAATGTACATCAAAACATACTCATTTTCATTGTACACTCAAGAAATGTTCATCAAAACATACACATTTTCATTGTACATTCAAGAAATGTACATCAAAACATACACATTTAATTTGTACACTCAAGAAATGTACTTCAAAACATACACATTTTCAGTGTACATTCAAGAAATGTATATCAAAACATACACATTTTCATTGTACATTCAAGGAATGTACATCAAAACATACACATTTTCATTGTACATTCAAGAAATATACATCAAAACATACACATTTTCATTGTACATTCAAGAAATGTACATCAAAACATACACATTTTCATTGTACACTCAAGAAATGTACATCAAAGCATACACATTTTCAGTGTACATTCAAGAAATGTACATTTAAACATACACATTTTCATTGTACATTCAAGAAATGTACATCAAAACATACACATTTTCATTGTACATTCAAGGAATGTACATCAAAACATACACATTTTCATTGTATTTACAAGAAATGTACACCAAAACATACACATTTTCATTGTACACTCAAGAAATGTACATCAAAACATACACATTTTCAGTGTACATTCAAGAAATGTATATCAAAACATACACATTTTCATTGTACATTCCAGAAATGTAGATCAAAACATACACATTTTCATTGTACATTCAAGAAATGTACATCAAAACATACACATTTTCATTGTACACTCAAGAAATGTACATCAAAACATACACATTTTCAGTGTACATTCAGGAAATGTACATCAAGACATATACATTTTCATTGTGTATACAAGAAATGCACATCAAAACATACACATTTTCAGTGTACATTCAAGAAATGTATATCAAAACATACACATTTACAGTGTACATTCAAGAAATGTACATCAAAACATACACATTTTCAGTATACATTCAAGAAATGTACATGAAAACATATACATTTTCATTGTACATTCAAGAAATGTATATCAAAACATACACATTTTCAGTGTACATTCAAGAAATGTACATCAAAACATACACATTTTCATTGTATATACAAGAAATGTACATCAAAACATACACATTTTCATTGTACACTAAAGAAATGTACATCAAAACATACACATTTTCAGTGTACATTCAAGAAATGTACATCAAAACATACACATTTTCATTGTACATTCAAGAAATGTAGATCAAAACATACACATTTTCATTGTACATTCAAGAAATGTACATCAAAACATACACATTTTCATTGTACACTCAAGAAATGTACATCAGAACATACACATTTTCATTGTACACTCAATAAATGTACATCAAAACATACACTTTTTCATTGTACATTCAAGAAATGTATATCAAAACATACACATTTTCATTGTACATTCAAGAAATGTACATCAAAACATACATATATGCAGTGTACATTCAAGAAATGTATAACAAAAAATACACATTTTCAGTGTACATTCAAGAAATGTACATCAAAACAAACACATTTTCATTGTACACTAAAGAAATGTACATCAAAACATACACATTTTCATTGTACATTCAAGAAATATACATCAAAACATACACATTTTCATTGTACATTCAAGAAATGTACATCAAAACATACACATTTTCATTTTACACTCAAGAAATGTACATCAAAACATACACATTTTCATTGTACATTCAAGAAATGTACATCAAAACATAGACATTTTCATTGTACACTCAAGAAATGTTCATCAAAACATACATATTTTCATTGTACATTCAAGAAATGTACATCAAAACATACACATTTACATTGTACACTCAAGAAATGTACTTCAAAACATACACATTTTCAGTGTACATTCAAGAAATGTATATCAAAACATACACATTTTCATTGTACATTCAAGAAATGTACATCAAAACATACACATTTTCATTGTACATTCAAGAAATATACATCAAAACATACACATTTTCATTGTACATTCAAGAAATGTACATCAAAACATACACATTTTCATTGTACACTCAAGAAATGTACATCAAAACATACACATTTTCAGTGTACATTCAAGAAATGTATATTTAAACATACACATTTTCATTGTACATTCAAGAAATGTACATCAAAACATACACATTGTCAATGTACATTCAAGGAATGTACATCAAAACATACTCATTTAAATTGTATATAGAAGAAATGTACATCAAAACATACACATTTTCATTGTACACTCAAGAAATGTACATCAAAACATACACATTTCCAGTGCACATTCAAGAAATGTATATCAAAACATACACATTTTCGGTGTACATTCAAGAATTGTATATCAAAAAATACACATTTTCAGTGTACATTCAAGAAATGTACATCAAAGCAAACACATTTTCATTGTACACTAAAGAAATGTACATCAAAACATACACATTTTCATTGTACATTCCAGAAATGTACATCAAAACATACACATTTTCGGTGTACATTCAAGAATTGTATATCAAAAAATACACATTTTCAGTGTACATTCAAGAAATGTACATCAAAGCAAACACATTTTCATTGTACACTAAAGAAATGTACATCAAAACATACACATTTTCATTGTACATTCAAGAAATGCACATCAAAACATACACATTTTCGTTGTACATTCAAGAAATATACATCAAAACATACACATTTTCATTGTACATTCAAGAAATGTACATCAAAACATACACATTCTGATTGTACATTCAAGAAGTGTACATCAAAACATGCACATCTTCATTGTACACTCAAGAAATGTACATCAAAACATACACATTTTCATTGTACACTCAAGAAATGTACATCAAAACATACACATTTTCATTGTACATTCAAGAAATGTATATCAAAACATACACATTTTCATTGTACATTCAAGAAATGTACATCAAAACATACACATTTTCATTGTACATTCAAGAAATATACATCAAACATACACATTTTCATTGTACATTCAAGAAATGTACATCAAAACACACACATTTTCATTGTACATTCAAGAAATGTATATCAAAACATACACATTTTCAGTGTACATTCAAGAAATGTACATCAAAACATACAATTTTTCATTGTATATACAAGAAATGTACATCAAAACATACACAATTTCATTGTACATTAAAGAAATGTACATCAAAACCTACACATTTTGAGTGTACATTCAAGAAATGTACATCAAGACATACACATTTTCATTGTACACTCAAGTAATGTACATCAAAACATACACATTTTGAGTGTACATTCAAAAAATGTACATCAAAACATACACATTTTCATTGTATATACCAGAAATGTACATCAAAACATACACATTTTCATTGTATATACAAGAAATATACATCAAAACATACACATTTTCAGTGTACATTCAAGAAATGTACATCAAAACATATACATTTTCATTGTATATACAAGAAATGTAGATCAAAACATACACATTTTCAGTGTACATTCAAGAAATGTACATGAAAACACATACATTTTCATTGTACATTCAAGAAATGTATATCAAAACATACACATTTTCAGATTACATTCAAGAAATGTACATCAAAACATACACATTTTCATTGTATATACAAGAAATGTACATCAAAACATACACATTTTCAGTGTACATTCAAGAAATGTACATCAAAACATATACATTTTCTTTGTGTATACAAGAAATGTACATCAAAACATACACATTTTCAGTGTACATTCAAGAAATGTATATCAAAACATACACATTTACAGTGTACATTCAAGAAATGTACATCAAAACATACACATTTTCAGTATACATTCAAGAAATGTACATGAAAACATATACATTTTCATTGTACATTCAAGAAATGTATATCAAAACATACACATTTTCAGTGTTACTTCAAAAAATGTACATCAAAACATACACATTTTCATTGTATATACAAGAAATGTACATCAAAACATACACATTTTCATTGTACACTAAAGAAATGTACATCAAAACATACACATTTTCAGTGTACATTCAAGAAATGTACATCAAAACATACACATTTTCATTGTACATTCAAGAAATGTACATCAAAACATACACATTTTCATTGTACATTCAAGAAATGTACATCAAAACATACACATTTTCATTGTACACTCAAGAAATGTACATCAAAACATACACATTTTCATTGTACACTCAAGAAATGTACATCAAAACATACACTTTTTCATTGTACATTCAAGAAATGTATATCAAAACATACACATTTTCATTGTACATTCAAGAAATGTACATCAAAACATACATATTTTCAGTGTACATTCAAGAAATGTGTAACAAAAAATACACATTTTCAGTGTACATTCAAGAAATGTACATCAAAACAAACACATTTTCATTGTACACTAAAGAAATGTACATCAAAACATACACATTTTCATTGTACATTCAAGAAATATACATCAAAACATACACATTTTCATTGTACATTCAAGAAATGTACATCAAAACATACACATTTTCATTGTACACTCAAGAAATGTACTTCAAAACATACACATTTTCAGTGTACATTCAAGAAATGTATATCAAAACATACACATTTTCATTGTACATTCAAGAAATGTACATCAAAACATACACATTTTCATTGTACATTCAAGAAATATACATCAAAACATACACATTTTCATTGTACATTCAAGAAATGTACATCAAAACATACACATTTTCATTGTACACTCAAGAAATGTACATCAAAACATACACATTTTCAGTGTATATTCAAGAAATGTACATTTAAACATACACATTTTCATTGTACATTCAAGAAATGTACATCAAAATATACATATTTTCATTGTACATTCTAGAAATATACATCAAAACATACACATTTTCATTGTATATATAAGAAATGTACATCAAAACATACACATTTTCATTGTACACTCAAGAAATGTACATCAAAACATACACATTTTCAGTGTACATTCAAGAAATGTATGTCAAAACATACACATTTTCATTGTACATTCAAGAAATGTACATCAAAACATACATATTTTCAGTGTACATTCAAGAAATGTATAACAAAAAATACACATTTTCAGTGTACATTAAAGAAATGTACATCAAAACAAACACGTTTTCATTGTACACTAAAGAAATGTACATCAAAACATACACATTTTCATTGTACATTCAAGAAATATACATCAAAACATACACATTTTCATTGTACATTCAAGAAATGTACATCAAAACATACACACTTTCATTGTACACTCAAGAAATGTAAATCAAAACATACACATTTTCATTGTACATTCAAGAAATGTACATCAAAACATACACATTTTGATTGTACACTCAAGAAATGTTCATCAAAACATACACATTTTCATTGTACATTCAAGAAATGTACATCAAAACATACACATTTTCATTGTACACTCAAGAAATGTACTTCAAAACATACACATTTTCATTGTATATACCAGAAATGTACATCAAAACATACACATTTTCATTGTATATACCAGAAATGTACATCAAAACATACACATTTTCATTGTATATACAAGAAATATACATCAAAACATACACATTTTCAGTGTACATTCAAGAAATGTACATCAAAACATATACATTTTCATTGTATATACAAGAAATGTAGATCAAAACATACACATTTTCAGTGTACATTCAAGAAATGTACATGAAAACACATACATTTTCATTGTACATTCAAGAAATGTATATCAAAACATACACATTTTCAGATTACATTCAAGAAATGTACATCAAAACATACACATTTTCATTGTATATACAAGAAATGTACATCAAAACATACACATTTTCAGTGTACATTCAAGAAATGTACATCAAAACATATACATTTTCTTTGTGTATACAAGAAATGTACATCAAAACATACACATTTTTAGTGTACATTCAAGAAATGTATATCAAAACATACACATTTACAGTGTACATTCAAGAAATGTACATCAAAACATACACATTTTCAGTATACATTCAAGAAATGTACATGAAAACATATACATTTTCATTGTACATTCAAGAAATGTATATCAAAACATACACATTTTCAGTGTACATTCAAAAAATGTACATCAAAACATACACATTTTCATTGTATATACAAGAAATGTACATCAAAAGATACACATTTTCATTGTACACTAAAGAAATGTACATCAAAACATACACATTTTCAGTGTACATTCAAGAAATGTACATCAAAACATACACATTTTCATTGTACATTCAAGAAATGTAGATCAAAACATACACATTTTCATTGTACATTCAAGAAATGTACATCAAAACATACACATTTTCATTGTACACTCAAGAAATGTACATCAAAACATACACATTTTCATTGTACACTCAAGAAATGTACATCAAAACATACACTTTTTCATTGTACATTCAAGAAATGTATATCAAAACATACACATTTTCATTGTACATTCAAGGAATGTACATCAAAACATACATATTTTCAGTGTACATTCAAGAAATGTATAACAAAAAATACACATTTTCAGTGTACATTCAAGAAATGTACATCAAAACAAACACATTTTCATTGTACACTAAAGAAATGTACATCAAAACATACACATTTTCATTGTACATTCAAGAAATATACATCAAAACATACACATTTTCATTGTACATTCAAGAAACGTACATCAAAACATACATATTTTCATTGTACACTCAAGAAATGTACATCAAAACATACACATTTTCATTGTACATTCAAGAAATGTACATCAAAACATACACATTTTCGTTCTACACTCAAGAAATGTTCATCAAAACATACACATTTTCATTGTACATTCAAGAAATGTACATCAAAACATACACATTTTCATTGTACACTCAAGAAATGTACTTCAAAACATACACATTTTCAGTGTACATTCAAGAAATGTATATCAAAACATACACATTTTCATTGTACATTCAAGAAATGTACATCAAAACATACACATTTTCATTGTACATTCAAGAAATATACATCAAAACATACACATTTTCATTGTACATTCAAGAAATGTACATCAAAACATACACATTTTCATTGTACACTCAAGAAATGTACATCAAAACATACACATTTTCAGTGTATATTCAAGAAATGTACATTTAAACATACACATTTTCATTGTACATTCAAGAAATGTACATCAAAACATACACATTTTCATTGTACATTCTAGAAATATACATCAAAACATACACATTTTCATTGTATATACAAGAAATGTACATCAAAACATACACATTTTCATTGTACACTCAAGAAATGTACATCAAAACATACACATTTTCAGTGTACATTCAAGAAATGTATGTCAAAACATACACACTTCCATTGTAAATTCAAGAAATGTACATCAAAACATACATATTTTCGGTGTACATTCAAGAAATGTATAACAAAAAATACGCATTTTCAGTGTACATTCAAGAAATGTACATCAAAACAAACACATTTTCATTGTAGACTAAAGAAATGTACATCAAAACATACACATTTTCATTGTACATTCAAGAAATATACATCAAAACATACACATTTTCATTGTACATTCAAGAAATGTACATCAAAACATACACATTTTCATTGTACACTCAAGAAATGTACATCAAAACATACACATTTTCATTGTACATTCAAGAAATGTACATCAAAACATACACATTTTGATTATACACTCAAGAAATGTTCATCAAAACATACACATTTTCATTGTACATTCAAGAAATGTACATCAAAACATACACATTTTCATTGTACACTCAAGAAATGTACTTCAAAACATACACATTTTCATTGTATATACCAGAAATGTACATGAAAACATACACATTTTCATTGTACATTCAAGAAATGCACATCAAAACATACACATTTTCATTGTACATTCAAGAAATATACATCAAAACATACACATTTACATTGTACATTCAAGAAATGTACATCAAAACATACACATTCTCATTGTACGTTCAAGAAATGTACATCAAAACATGCACATCTTCATTGTACACTCAAGAAATGTACATCAAGACATACACATTTTCATTGTACACTCAAGAAATGGACATCAAAACATACACATTTTCATTGTACATTCAAGAAATGTATATCAAAACATACACATTTTCATTGTACATTCAAGAAATGTACATCAAAACATACACATTTTCATTGTACATACAAGAAATATACATATAAACATACACATTTTCATTGTACATTCAAGGAATGTACATCAAAACATACACATTTTCATTGTACATTCAAGAAATGTGCATCAAAACACACACATTTTGAGTGTACATTCAAAAAATGTACATCAAAACATACACATTTTCATTGTATATACCAGAAATGTACATCAAAACATACACATTTTCATTGTGTATACAAGAAATATACATCAAAACATACACATTTTCAGTGTACATTCAAGAAATGTACATCAAAACATATACATTTGCATTGTATATACAAGAAATGTAGATCAAAACATACACATTTTCAGTGTACATTCAAGAAATGTACATGAAAACACATACATTTTCATTGTACATTCAAGAAATGTATATCAAAACATCCACATTTTCAGATTACATTCAAGAAATGTACATCAAAACATACACATTTTCATTGTATATACAAGAAATGTACATCAAAACATACACATTTTCAGTGTACATTCAAGAAATGTACATCAAAACATATACATTTTCTTTGTGTATACAAGAAATGTACATCAAAACATACACATTTTCAGTGTACATTCAAGAAATGTATATCAAAACATACACATTTACAGTGTACATTCAAGAAATGTACATCAAAACGTACACATTTTCAGTATACATTCAAGAAATGTACATGAAAACATATACATTTTCATTGTACATTCAAGAAATGTATATCAAAACATACACATTTTCAGTGTTACTTCAAAAAATGTACATCAAAACATACACATTTTCATTGTATATACAAGAAATGTACATCAAAACATACACATTTTCATTGTACACTAAAGAAATGTACATCAAAACATACACATTTTCAGTGTACATTCAAGAAATGTACATCAAAACATACACATTTTCATTGTACATTCAAGAAATGTAGATCAAAACATACACATTTTCATTGTACATTCAAGAAATGTACATCAAAACATACACGTTTTCATTGTACACTCAAGAAATGTACATCAAAACATACACATTTTCATTGTACACTCAAGAAATGTACATCAAAACATACACTTTTTCATTGTACATTCAATAAATGTATATCAAAACATACACATTTTCATTGTACATTCAAGAAATGTACATCAAAACATACATATTTTCAGTGTACATTCAAGAAATGTATAACAAAAAATACACATTTTCAGTGTACATTCAAGAAATGTACATCAAAACAAACACATTTTCATTGTACACTAAAGAAATGTACATCAAAACATACACATTTTCATTGTACATTCAAGAAATGTTCATCAAAACATACACATTTTCATTGTACATTCAAGAAATGTACATCAAAACATACACATTTTCATTGTACACTCAAGAAATGTACTTCAAAACATACACATTTTCAGTGTACATTCAAGAAATGTATATCAAAACATACACATTTTCATTGTACATTCAAGAAATGTACATCAAAACATACACATTTTAATTGTACATTCAAGAAATATACATCAAAACATACACATTTTCATTGTACATTCAAGAAATGTACATCAAAACATACACATTTTCATTGTACACTCAAGAAATGTACATCAAAACATACACATTTTCAGTGTATATTCAAGAAATGTACATTTAAACATACACATTTTCATTGTACATTCAAGAAATGTACATCAAAACATACACATTTTCATTGTACATTCTAGAAATATACATCAAAACATACACATTTTCATTGTATATACAAGAAATGTACATCAAAACATACACATTTTCATTGTACACTCAAGAAATGTACATCAAAACATACACATTTTCAGTGTACATTCAAGAAATGTATGTCAAAACATACACATTTTCATTGTACATTCAAGAAATGTACATCAAAACATACATATTTTCAGTGTACATTCAAGAAATGTATAACAAAAAATACACATTTTCAGTGTACATTAAAGAAATGTACATCAAAACAAACACATTTTCATTGTACACTAAAGAAATGTACATCAAAACATACACATTTTCATTATACATTCAAGAAATATACATCAAAACATACACATTTTCATTGTACATTCAAGAAATGTATATCAAAACATACACACTTTCATTGTACACTCAAGAAATGTACATCAAAACATACACATTTTCATTGTACATTCCAGAAATGTACATCAAAACATACACATTTTGATTGTACACTCAAGAAATGTTCATCAAAACATACACATTTTCATTGTACATTCAAGAAATGTACATCAAAACATACACATTTTCATTGTACACTCAAGAAATGTACTTCAAAACATACACATTTTCATTGCATATACCAGAAATGTACATCAAAACATACACATTTTCATTGTATATACCAGAAATGTACATCAAAACATACACATTTTCATTGTATATACAAGAAATATACATCAAAGCATACACATTTTCAGTGTACATTCAAGAAATGTACATCAAAACATATACATTTTCATTGTATATACAAGAAATGTAGATCAAAACATACACATTTTCAGTGTACATTCAAGAAATGTACATGAAAACACATACATTTTCATTGTACATTCAAGAAATGTATATCAAAACATACACATTTTCAGATTACATTCAAGAAATGTACATCAAAACATACACATTTTCATTGTATATACAAGAAATGTACATCAAAACATACACATCTTCAGTGTACATTCAAGAAATGTACATCAAAACATATACATTTTCTTTGTGTATACAAGAAATGTACATCAAAACATACACATTTTCAGTGTACATTCAAGAAATGTATATCAAAACATACACATTTACAGTGTACATTCAAGAAATGTACATCAAAACATACACATTTTCAGTATACATTCAAGAAATGTACATGAAAACATATACATTTTCATTGTACATTCAAGAAATGTATATCAAAACATACACATTTTCAGTGTACATTCAAAAAATGTACATCAAAACATACACATTTTCATTGTATATACAAGAAATGTACATCAAAAGATACACATTTTCATTGTACACTAAAGAAATGTACATCAAAACATACACATTTTCATTGTACACTCAAGAAATGTACTTCAAAACATACACATTTTCAGTGTACATTCAAGAAATGTATATCAAAACATACACATTTTCATTGTACATTCAAGAAATGTACATCAAAACATACACATTTTCATTGTACATTCAAGAAATATACATCAAAACATACACATTTTCATTGTACATTCAAGAAATGTACATCAAAACATACACATTTTCATTGTACACTCAAGAAATGTACATCAAAACATACACATTTTCAGTGTATATTCAAGAAATGTACATTTAAACATACACATTTTCATTGTACATTCAAGAAATGTACATCAAAACATACACATTTTCATTGTACATTCTAGAAATATACATCAAAACATACACATTTTAATTGTATATACAAGAAATGTACATCAAAACATACACATTTTCATTGTACACTCAAGAAATGTACATCAAAACATACACATTTTCAGTGTACATTCAAGGAATGTATGTCAAAACATACACATTTTCATTGTACATTCAAGAAATGTACATCAAAACATACATATTTTCAGTGTACATTCAAGAAATGTATAACAAAAAATACGCATTTTCAGTGTACATTCAAGAAATGTACATCAAAACAAACACATTTTCATTGTACACTAAAGAAATGTACATCAAAACATACACATTTTCATTGTACATTCAAGAAATATACATCAAAACATACACATTTTCATTGTACATTCAAGAAATGTACATCAAAACATACACATTTTCATTGTACACTCAAGAAATGTACATCAAAACATACACATTTTCATTGTACATTCAAGAAATGTACATCAAAACATACACATTTTGATTATACACTCAAGAAATGTTCATCAAAACATACACATTTTCATTGTACATTCAAGAAATGTACATCAAAACATACACATTTTCATTGTACACTCAAGAAATGTACTTCAAAACATACACATTTTCATTCTATATACCAGAACAGTACATGAAAACATACACATTTTCATTGTACATTCAAGAAATGCACATCAAAACATACACATTTTCATTGTACATTCAAGAAATATACATCAAAACATACACATTTACATTGTACATTCAAGAAATGTACATCAAAACATACACATTCTCATTGTACGTTCAAGAAATGTACATCAAAACATGCTCATCTTCATTGTACACTCAAGAAATGTACATCAAGACATACACATTTTCATTGTACACTCAAGAAATGTACATCAAAACATACACATTTTCATTGTACATTCAAGAAATGTATATCAAAACATACACATTTTCATTGTACATTCAAGAAATGTACATCAAAACATACACATTTTCATTGTACATACAAGAAATATACATATAAACATACACATTTTCATTGTACATTCAAGGAATGTACATCAAAACATACACATTTTCAGATTACATTCAAGAAATGTACATCAAAACACACACATTTTCATTGTACATTCAAGAAATGTATATCAAAACATACACATTTTCAGTGTACATTCAAGAAGTGTACATCAAAACATACAAATTTTCATTGTATATACAAGAAATGTACATCAAAACATACACATTTTCATTGTACATTAAAGAAATGTACATCAAAACCTACACATTTTCAGTGTACATTCAAGAAATGTACATCAAAACATACACATTTTCATTGTACATTCAAGAAATGTACATCAAAACATACACATTTTGAGTGTACATTAAAAAAATGTACATCAAAACATACACATTTTCATTGTATATACCAGAAATGTACATCAAAACATACACATTTTCATTGTATATACAAGAAATATACATCAAAACATACACATTTTCAGTGTACATTCAAGAAATGTACATCAAAACATACACATTTTCATTGTATATACAAGAAATGTACATCAAAACATACACATTTTCATTGTACACTAAAGAAATGTACATCAAAACATACACATTTTCAGTGTACAGTCAAGAAATGTACATCAAAACATACACATTTTCATTGTACATTCAAGAAATGTAGATCAAAACATACACATTTTCATTGTACATTCAAGAAATGTACATCAAAACATACACATTTTCATTGTACACTCAAGAAATGTACATCAAAACATACATATTTTCAGTGTACATTCAAGAAATGTATAACAAAAAATACACATTTTCAGTGTACATTCAAGAAATGTACATCAAAACAAACACATTTTCATTGTACACTAAAGAAATGTACATCAAAACATACACATTTTCATTGTACATTCAAGAAATATACATCAAAACATACACATTTTCATTGTACATTCAGGAAATGTACATCAAAACATACACATCTTCATTGTACACTCAAGAAATGTACATCAAAACATACACATTTTCATTGTACATTCAAGAAATCTACATCAAAACATACACATTTTCGTTGTACACTCAAGAAATGTTCATCAAAACATACACATTTTCATTGTACATTCAAGAAATGTACATCAAAACATACACATTTTCATTGTACACTCAAGAAATGTACTTCAAAACATACACATTTTCAGTGTACATTCAAGAAATGTATATCAAAACATACACATTTTCATTGTACATTCAAGAAATGTACATCAAAACATACACATTTTCATTGTACATTCAAGAAATATACATCAAAACATACACATTTTCATTGTACATTCAAGAAATGTACATCAAAACATACACATTTTCATTGTACACTCAAGAAATGTACATCAAAACATACACATTTTCAGTGTATATTCAAGAAATGTACATTTAAACATACACATTTTCATTGTACATTCAAGAAATGTACATCAAAACATACACATTTTCATTGTACAGTCTAGAAATATACATCAAAGCATACACATTTTCATTGTATATACAAGAAATGTACATCAAAACATACACATTTTCATTGTACACTCAAGAAATGTACATCAAAACATACACATTTTCAGTGTACATTCAAGAAATGTATGTCAAAACATACACATTTTCATTGTACATTCAAGAAATGTACATCAAAACATACATATTTTCAGTTTACATTCAAGAAATGTATAACAGAAAATACACATTTTCAGTGTACATTCAAGAAATGTACATCAAAACAAACACATTTTCATTGTAGACTAAAGAAATGTACATCAAAACATACACATTTTCATTGTACATTCAAGAAATATACATCAAAACATACACATTTTCATTGTACATTCAAGAAATGTACATCAAAACATACACATTTTCATTGTACATTCAAGAAATGTACATCAAAACATACACATTTTCATTGTACATTCAAGAAATGTACATCAAAACATACACATTTTGATTGTACACTCAAGAAATGTTCATCAAAACATACACATTTTCATTGTACATTCAGGAAATGTACATCAAAACATACACATTTTCATTGTACACTCAAGAAATGTACTTCAAAGCATACACATTTTCATTGTATATACCAGAAATGTACATCAAAACATACACATTTTCATTGTATATACCAGAAATGTACATCAAAACATACACATTTTCATTGTATATACAAGAAATATACATCAAAACATACACATTTTCAGTGTACATTCAAGAAATGTACATCAAAACATATACATTTTCATTGTATATACAAGAAATGTAGATCAAAACATACACATTTTCAGTGTACATTCAAGAAATGTACATGAAAACACATACATTTTCATTGTACATTCAAGAAATGTATATCAAAACATACACATTTTCAGATTACATTCAAGAAATGTACATCAAAACATACACATTTTCATTGTATATACAAGAAATGTACATCAAAACATACACATTTTCAGTGTACATTCAAGAAATGTACATCAAAACATATACATTTTCTTTGTGTATACAAGAAATGTACATCAAAACATACACATTTTCAGTGTACATTCAAGAAATGTATATCAAAACATACACCTTTACAGTGTACATTCAAGAAATGTACATCAAAACATACACATTTTCAGTATACATTCAAGAAATGTACATGAAAACATATACATTTTCATTGTACATTCAAGAAATGTATATCAAAACATACACATTTTCAGTGTACATTCAAAAAATGTACATCAAAACATACACATTTTTATTGTATATACAACAAATGTACATCAAAAGATACACATTTTCATTGTACACTAAAGAAATGTACATCAAAACATACACATTTTCAGTGTACATTCAAGAAATGAACATCAAAACATACACATTTTCATTGTACATTCAAGAAATGTAGATCAAAACATACACATTTTCATTGTACATTCAAGAAATGTACATCAAAACATATACATTTTCATTGTACACTCAAGAAATGTACATCAAAACATACACATTTTCATTGTACACTCAAGAAATGTACATCAAAACATACACTTTTTCATTGTACATTCAAGAAATGTATATCAAAACATACACATTTTCATTGTACATTCAAGAAATGTACATCAAAACATACATATTTTCAGTGTACATTCAAGAAATGTATAACAAAAAATGCACATTTTCAGTGTACATTTAAGAAATGTACATCAAAACAAACACATTTTCATTGTACACTAAAGAAATGTACATCAAAACATACACATTTTCATTGTACATTCAAGAAATATACATCAAAACATACACATTTTCATTGTACATTCAAGAAATGTACATCAAAACATACACATTTTCATTGTACACTCAAGAAATGTACATCAAAACATACACATTTTCATTGTACATTCAAGAAATGTACATCAAAACATACACATTTTCGTTGTACACTCAAGAAATGTTCATCAAAACATACACATTTTCAGTGTACATTCAAGAAATGTATATCAAAACATACACATTTTCATTGTACATTCAAGAAATGTACATCAAAACATACACATTTTCATTGTACATTCAAGAAATATACATCAAAACATACACATTTTCATTGTACATTCAAGAAATGTACATCAAAACATACACATTTTCATTGTACACTCAAGAAATGTACATCAAAACATACACATTTTCAGTGTATATTCAAGAAATGTACATTTAAGCATTTACATTTTCATTGTACATTCAAGAAATGTACATCAAATAATACACATTTTCATTGTACATTCTAGAAATATACATCAAAACATACACATTTTCATTGTATATACAAGAAATGTACATCAAAACATACACATTTTCATTGTACACTCAAGAAATGTACATCAAAACATACACATTTTCAGTGTACATTCAAGAAATGTATGTCAAAACATACACATTTTCAATGTACATTCAAGAAATGTACATCAAAACATACATATTTTCAGTGTACATTCAAGAAATGTATAACAAAAAATACACATTTTCAGTGTACATTCAAGAAATGTACATCAAAACAAACACATTTTCATTGTACACTAAAGAAATGTACATCAAAACATACACATTTTCATTGTACATTCAAGAAATATACATCAAAACATACACATTTTCATTGTACATTCAAGAAATGTACATCAAAACATACACAATTTCATTCTACACTCAAGAAATGTACATCAAAACATACACATTTTCATTGTACATTCAAGAAATGTACATCAAAACATACACATTTTGATTGTACACTCAAGAAATGTTCAACAAAACATACACATTTTCATTGTACATTCAAGAAATGTACATCAAAACATACACATTTTCATTGTATATACCAGAAATGTACATGAAAACATACACATTTTCATTGTACATTCAAGAAATGCACATCAAAACATACACATTTTCATTGTACATTCAAGAAATATACATCAAAGATACACATTTACATTGTACATTCAAGAAATGTACATCAAAACACACACATTCTCATTGTACGTTCAAGAAATGTACATCAAAACATGCACATCTTCATTGTACACTCAAGAAATGTACATCAAGAGATACACCTTTTCAATGTACACTCAAGAAATGTACATCAAAACATACACATTTTCATTGTACATTCAAGAAATGTATATCAAAACATACACATCTTCATTGTACATTCAAGAAATGTACATCAAAACATACACATTTTCATTGTACACTCAAGAAATGTACATCAAAACATACATATTTTCAGTGTACATTCAAGAAATGTATAACAAAAAATACACATTTTCAGTGTACATTCAAGAAATGTACATCAAAACAAACACATTTTCATTGTACACTAAAGAAATGTACATCAAAACATACACATTTTCATTGTACATTCAAGAAATATAGATCAAAACATACACATTTTCATTGTACATTCAAGAAATGTACATCAAAACATACACATTTTAATTGTACACTCAAGAAATGTACATCAAAACATACACATTTTCATTGTACATTCAAGAAATCTACATCAAAACATACACATTTTCGTTGTACACTCAAGAAATGTTCATCAAAACATACACATTTTCATTGTACATTCAAGAAATGTACATCAAAACATACACATTTTCATTGTACACTCAAGAAATGTACTTCAAAACATACACATTTTCAGTGTACATTCAAGAAATGTATATCAAAACATACACATTTTCATTGTACATTCAAGAAATGTACATCAAAACATACACATTTTCATTGTACATTCAAGAAATATACATCAAAACATACACATTTTCATTGTACATTCAAGAAATGTACATCAAAACATACACATTTTCATTGTACACTCAAGAAATGTACATCAAAACATACACATTTTCAGTGTATATTCAAGAAATGTACATTTAAACATACACATTTTCATTGTACATTCAAGAAATGTACATCAAAACATTCACATTTTCATTGTACAGTCTAGAAATATACATCAAAGCATACACATTTTCATTGTATATACAAGAAATGTACATCAAAACATACACATTTTCATTGTACACTCAAGAAATGTACATCAAAACATACACATTTTCAGTGTACATTCAAGAAATGTATGTCAAAACATACACATTTTCATTGTACATTCAAGAAATGTACATCAAAACATACATATTTTCAGTTTACATTCAAGAAATGTATAACAAAAAATACACATTTTCAGTGTACATTCAAGAAATGTACATCAAAACAAACACATTTTCATTGTAGACTAAAGAAATGTACATCAAAACATACACATTTTCATTGTACATTCAAGAAATATACATCAAAACATACACATTTTCATTGTACATTCAAGAAATGTACATCAAAACATACACATTTTCATTGTACACTCAAGAAATGTACATCAAAACATACACATTTTCATTGTACATTCAAGAAATGTACATCAAAACATACACATTTTGATTGTACACTCAAGAAATGTTCATCAAAACATACACATTTTCATTGTACATTCAGGAAATGTACATCAAAACATACACATTTTCATTGTACACTCAAGAAATGTACTTCAAAACATACACATTTTCATTGTACATTCAAGAAATGTACATTAAAAACATACAAATTTTCATTGTATATACAAGAAATGTACATCAAAACATACACATTTTCATTGTACATTAAAGAAATGTACATCAAAACCTACACATTTTCAGTGTACATTCAAGAAATGTACATCAAAACATACACATTTTCATTGTACACTCAAGAAATGTACATCAAAACATACACATTTTGAGTGTACATTCAAAAAATGTACATCAAAACATACACATTTTCATTGTATATACAAGAAATATACATCAAAACATACACATTTTCAGTGTACATTCAGGAAATGTACATCAAAACATACACATTTTCATTGTATATACAAGAAATGTACATCAAAACATACACATTTTCATTGTACACTAAAGAAATGTACATCAAAACATACACATTTTCAGTGTACAGTCAAGAAATGTACATCAAAACATTCACATTTTCATTGTACATTCAAGAAATGTAGATCAAAACATACACATTTTCATTGTACATTCAAGAAATGTACATCAAAACATACACATTTTCATTGTACACTCAAGAAATGTACATCAAAACATACACATTTTCATTGTACACTCAAGAAATGTACATCAAAACATACACTTTTTCGTTGTACATTCAAGAAATGTATATCAAAACATACACATTTTCATTGTACATTCAAGAAATGTACATCAAAACATACATATTTTCAGTGTACATTCAAGAAATGTATAACAAAAAATACACATTTTCAGTGTACATTCAAGAAATGTACATCAAAACAAACACATTTTCATTGTACACTAAAGAAATGTACATCAAAACATACACATTTTCATTGTACATTCAAGAAATATACATCAAAACATACACATTTTCATTGTACATTCAAGGAATGTACATCAAAACATACACATTTTCATTGTACACTCAGGAAATGTACATCAAAACATACACATTTTCATTGTACATTCAAGAAATGTAATTCAAAACATACACATTTTCATTGTACACTCAAGAAATGTTCATCAAAACATACACATTTTCATTGTACATTCAAGAAATGTACATCAAAACATACACATTTACATTGTACACTCAAGAAATGTACTTCAAAACATACACATTTTCAGTGTACATTCAAGAAATGTATATCAAAACATACACATTTTCATTGTACATTCAAGAAATGTACATCAAAACATACACATTTTCATTGTACATTCAAGAAATATACATCAAAACATACACATTTTCATTGTACATTCAAGAAATGTAATCAAAACATACACATTTTCATTGTACACTCAAGAAATGTACATCAAAACATACACATTTCAGTGTACATTCAAGAAATGTACATTTAAACATACACATTTTCATTGTACATTCAAGAAATGTACATCAAAACATACACATTTTCATTGTACATTCAAGGAATGTACATCAAAACATACACATTTTCATTGTATATACAAGAAATGTACATCAAAACTTACACATTTTCATTGTACACTCAAGAAATGTACATCAAAACATACACATTTTCAGTGTACATTCAAGAAATGTATATCAAAACATACACATTTTCATTGTACATTCCAGAAATGTACTTAAAAACATACACATTTTCGGTGTACATTCAAGAAATGTATATCAAAAAATACACATTTTCAGTGTACATTCAAGAAATGTACATCAAAGCAAACTCATTTTCATTGTACACTAAAGAAATGTACATCAAAACATACACATTTTCATTGTACATTCAAGAAATGCACATCAAAACATACACATTTTCATTGTACATTCAAGAAATATACATCAAAACATACACATTTTCATTGTACATTCAAGAAATGTACATCAAAACATACACATTCTGATTGTACATTCAAGAAATGTACATCAAAACATGCACATCTTCATTGTACACTCAAGAAATGTACATCAAAACATACACATTTTCATTGTACACTCAAGAAATGTACATCAAAACATACACATTTTCATTGTACATTCAAGAAATGTATATCAAAACATACACATTTTCATTGTACATTCAAGAAATGTACATCAAAACATACACATTTTCATTGTACATTCAAGAAATATACATATAAACATACACATTTTCATTGTACATTCCAGGAATGTACATCAAAACATACACATTTTCATTGTACATTCAAGAAATGTACATCAAAACACACACATTTTCATTGTACATTCAAGAAATGTATATCAAAACATACACATTTTCAGTGTACATTCAAGAAATGTACATCAAAAAATACAAATTTTCATTGTATATACAAGAAATGTACATAAAACATACACATTTTCATTGTACATTAAAGAAATGTACATCAAAACCTACACATTTTCAGTGTACATTCAAGAAATGTACATCAAAACATACACATTTTCATTGTACACTCAAGAAATGTACATCAAAACATACACATTTTGAGTGTACATTCAAAAAATGTACATCAATACATACACATTTTCATTGTATATACCAGAAATGTACATCAAAACATACACATTTTCATTGTATATACAAGAAATATAAATCAAAACATACACATTTTCAGTGTACATTCAAGAAATGTACATCAAAACATACACATTTTCAGTATACATTCAAGAAATGTACATGAAAACATATACATTTTCATTGTACATTCAAGAAATGTATATCAAAACATACACATTTTCAGTGTACATTCAAGAAATGTACATCAAAACATACACATTTTCATTGTATATACAAGAAATGTACATCAAAACATACACATTTTCATTGTACACTAAAGAAATGTACATCAAAACATACACATTTTCAGTGTACATTCAAGAAATGTACATCAAAACATACACATTTTCATTGTACATTCAAGAAATGTAGATCAAAACATACACATTTTCATTGTACATTCAAGAAATGTACATCAAAACATACACATTTTCATTGTACACTCAAGAAATGTACATGAAAACATACACATTTTCATTGTACACTCAAGAAATGTACATCAAAACATACACTTTTTCATTGTACATTCAAGAAATGTATATCAAAACATACACATTTTCATTGTACATTCAAGAAATGTACATCAAAACATACATATTTTCAGTGTACATTCAAGAAATGTATAACAAAAAATACACATTTTCAGTGTACATTCAAGAAATGTACATCAAAACAAACACATTTTGATTGTACACTAAAGAAATGTACATCAAAACATACACATTTTCATTGTACATTCAAGAAATATACATCAAAACATACACATTTTCATTGTACATTCAAGAAATGTACATCAAAACATACACATTTTCATTGTACACTCAAGAAATGTACATCAAAACATACACATTTTCATTGTACATTCAAGAAATGTACATCAAAACATACACATTTTCGTTGTACACTCAAGAAATGTTCATCAAAACATACACATTTTCATTGTACATTCAAGAAATGTACATCAAAACATACACATTTTCATTGTACACTCAAGAAATGTACTTCAAAACATACACATTTTCAGTGTACATTCAAGAAATGTATATCAAAACATACACATTTTCATTGTACATTCAAGAAATGTACATCAAAACATACACATTTTCATTGTACATTCAAGAAATATACATCAAAACATACACATTTTCATTGTACATTCAAGAAATGTACATCAAAATATACACATTTTCATTGTACACTCAAGAAATGTACATCAAAACATACACATTTTCAGTGTATATTCAAGAAATGTACATTTAAACATACACATTTTCATTGTACATTCAAGAAATGTACATCAAAACATACACATTTTCATTGTACATTCTAGAAATATACATCAAAACATACACATTTTCATTGTATATACAAGAAATGTACATCAAAACATACACATTTTCATTGTACACTCAAGAAATGTACATCAAATCATACACATTTTCAGTGTACATTCAAGAAATGTATGTCAAAACATACACATTTTCATTGTACATTCAAGAAATGTACATCAAAACATACATATTTTCAGTGTACATTCAAGAAATGTATAACAAAAAATACACATTTTCAGTGTACATTCAAGAAATGTACATCAAAACAAACACATTTTCATTGTACACTAAAGAAATGTACATCAAAACATACACATTTTCATTGTACATTCAAGAAATATACATCAAAACATACACATTTTCATTGTACATTCAAGAAATGTACATCAAAACATACACATTTTCATTGTACACTCAAGACATGTACATCAAAACATACACATTTTCATTGTACATTCAAGAAATGTACATCAAAACATACACATTTTGATTGTACACTCAAGAAATGTTCATCAAAACATACACATTTTCATTGTACATTCAAGAAATGTACATCAAAACATACACATTTTCATTGTACACTCAAGAAATGTACTTCAAAACATACACATTTTCATTGTATATACCAGAAATGTACATGAAAACATACACATTTTCATTGTACATTCAAGAAATGCACATCAAAACATACACATTTTCATTGTACATTCGAGAAATATACATCAAAACATACACATTTACATTGTACATTCAAGAAATGTACATCAAAACATACACATTCTCATTGTACGTTCAAGAAATGTACATCAAAACATGCACATCTTCATTGTACACTCAAGAAATGTACATCAAGACATACACATTTTCATTGTACACTCAAGGAATGTACATCAAAACATACACATTTTCATTGTACATTCAAGAAATGTATATCAAAACATACACATTTTCATTGTACATTCAAGAAATGTACATCAAAACATACACATTTTCATTGTACATACAAGAAATATACATATAAACATACACATTTTCATTGTACATTCAAGCAATGTACATCAAAACATACACATTTTCATTGTACATTCAAGAACTGTACATCAAAACACACACATTTTCATTGTACATTCAAGAAATGTACATCAAAACATACACATTTTCATTGTACATTCAAGAAATGTACATCAAAACATACACATTTTCATTGTACACTCAAGAAATGTACATCAAAACATACACATTTCAGTGTACATTCAAGAAATGTACATTTAAACATACACATTTTCATTGTACATTCAAGAAATGTACATCAAAACATACACATTTTCATTGTACATTCAAGGAATGTACATCAAAACATACACATTTTCATTGTATGTACAAGAAATGTACATCAAAACTGACACATTTTCATTGTACACTCAAGAAATGTACATCAAAACATACACATTTTCAGTGTACATTCAAGAAATGTATATCAAAACATACACATTTTCATTGTACATTCCAGAAATGTACATAAAAACATTCACATTTTCGGTGTACATTCAAGAAATGTATATCAAAAAATACACATTTTCAGTGTACATTCAAGAAATGTACATCAAAGCAAACTCATTTTCATGGTACACTAAAGAAATGTACATCAAAACATACACATTTTCATTGTACATTCAAGAAATGCACATCAAAACATACACATTTTCATTGTACATTCAAGAAATATACATCAAAACATACACATTTTCATTGTACATTCAAGAAATGTACATTCAAACATACACATTCTGATTGTACATTCAAGAAATGTACATCAAAACATGCACATCTTCATTGTACACTCAAGAAATGTACATCAAAACATACACATTTTCATTGTACACTCAAGAAATGTACATCAAAACATACACATTTTCATTGTACATTCAAGAAATGTATATCAAAACATACACATTTTCATTGTACATTCAAGAAATGTACATCAAAACATACACATTTTCATTGTACATTCAAGAAATATACATATAAACATACACATTTTCATTGTACATTCCAGGAATGTACATCAAAACATACACATTTTCATTGTACATTCAAGAAATGTACATCAAAACACACACATTTTCATTGTACATTCAAGAAATGTATATCAAAACATACACATTTTCAGTGTACATTCAAGAAATGTACATCAAAAAATACAAATTTTCATTGTATATACAAGAAATGTACATAAAACATACACATTTTCATTGTACATTAAAGAAATGTACATCAAAACCTACACATTTTCAGTGTACATTCAAGAAATGTACATCAAAACATACACATTTTCATTGTACACTCAAGAAATGTACATCAAAACATACACATTTTGAGTGTACATTCAAAAAATGTACATCAAAACATACACATTTTCATTGTATATACCAGAAATGTACATCAAAACATACACATTTTCATTGTATATACAAGAAATATAAATCAAAACATACACATTTTCATTGTACATTCAAGAAATATACATCAAAACATACACATTTTCATTGTACATTCAAGAAATGTACATCAAAATATACACATTTTCATTGTACACTCAAGAAATGTACATCAAAACATACACATTTTCAGTGTATATTCAAGAAATGTACATTTAAACATACACATTTTCATTGTACATTCAAGAAATGTACATCAAAACATACACATTTTCATTGTACATTCTAGAAATATACATCAAAACATACACATTTTCATTGTATATACAAAAAATGTACATCAAAACATACACATTTTCATTGTACACTCAAGAAATGTACATCAAATCATACACATTTTCAGTGTACATTCAAGAAATGTATGTCAAAACATACACATTTTCATTGTACATTCAAGAAATGTACATCAAAACATACATATTTTCAGTGTACATTCAAGAAATGTATAACAAAAAATACACATTTTCGTGTACATTCAAGAAATGTACATCAAAACAAACACATTTTCATTGTACACTAAAGAAATGTACATCAAAACATACACATTTTCATTGTACATTCAAGAAATATACATCAAAACATACACATTTTCATTGTACATTCAAGAAATGTACATCAAAACATACACATTTTCATTGTACACTCAAGACATGTACATCAAAACATACACATTTTCATTGTACATTCAAGAAATGTACATCAAAACATACACATTTTGATTGTACACTCAAGAAATGTTCATCAAAACATACACATTTTCATTGTACATTCAAGAAATGTACATCAAAACATACACATTTTCATTGTACACTCAAGAAATGTACTTCAAAACATACACATTTTCATTGTATATACCAGAAATGTACATGAAAACATACACATTTTCATTGTACATTCAAGAAATGCACATCAAAACATACACATTTTCATTGTACATTCGAGAAATATACATCAAAACATACACATTTACATTGTACATTCAAGAAATGTACATCAAAACATACACATTCTCATTGTACGTTCAAGAAATGTACATCAAAACATGCACATCTTCATTGTACACTCAAGAAATGTACATCAAGACATACACATTTTCATTGTACACTCAAGGAATGTACATCAAAACATACACATTTTCATTGTACATTCAAGAAATGTATATCAAAACATACACATTTTCATTGTACATTCAAGAAATGTACATCAAAACATACACATTTTCATTGTACATACAAGAAATATACATATAAACATACACATTTTCATTGTACATTCAAGCAATGTACATCAAAACATACACATTTTCATTGTACATTCAAGAACTGTACATCAAAACACACACATTTTCATTGTACATTCAAGAAATGTACATCAAAACATACACATTTTCATTGTACATTCAAGAAATGTACATCAAAACATACACATTTTCATTGTACACTCAAGAAATGTACATCAAAACATACACATTTCAGTGTACATTCAAGAAATGTACATTTAAACATACACATTTTCATTGTACATTCAAGAAATGTACATCAAAACATACACATTTTCATTGTACATTCAAGGAATGTACATCAAAACATACACATTTTCATTGTATGTACAAGAAATGTACATCAAAACTGACACATTTTCATTGTACACTCAAGAAATGTACATCAAAACATACACATTTTCAGTGTACATTCAAGAAATGTATATCAAAACATACACATTTTCATTGTACATTCCAGAAATGTACATAAAAACATTCACATTTTCGGTGTACATTCAAGAAATGTATATCAAAAAATACACATTTTCAGTGTACATTCAAGAAATGTACATCAAAGCAAACTCATTTTCATGGTACACTAAAGAAATGTACATCAAAACATACACATTTTCATTGTACATTCAAGAAATGCACATCAAAACATACACATTTTCATTGTACATTCAAGAAATATACATCAAAACATACACATTTTCATTGTACATTCAAGAAATGTACATCCAAACATACACATTCTGATTGTACATTCAAGAAATGTACATCAAAACATGCACATCTTCATTGTACACTCAAGAAATGTACATCAAAACATACACATTTTCATTGTACACTCAAGAAATGTACATCAAAACATACACATTTTCATTGTACATTCAAGAAATGTATATCAAAACATACACATTTTCATTGTACATTCAAGAAATGTACATCAAAACATACACATTTTCATTGTACATTCAAGAAATATACATATAAACATACACATTTTCATTGTACATTCCAGGAATGTACATCAAAACATACACATTTTCATTGTACATTCAAGAAATGTACATCAAAACACACACATTTTCATTGTACATTCAAGAAATGTATATCAAAACATACACATTTTCAGTGTACATTCAAGAAATGTACATCAAAAAATACAAATTTTCATTGTATATACAAGAAATGTACATAAAACATACACATTTTCATGGTACATTAAAGAAATGTACATCAAAACCTACACATTTTCAGTGTACATTCAAGAAATGTACATCAAAACATACACATTTTCATTGTACACTCAAGAAATGTACATCAAAACATACACATTTTGAGTGTACATTCAAAAAATGTACATCAAAACATACACATTTTCATTGTATATACCAGAAATGTACATCAAAACATACACATTTTCATTGTATATACAAGAAATATAAATCAAAACATACACATTTTCAGTGTACATTCAAGAAATGTACATCAAAACATACACATTTTCAGTATACATTCAAGAAATGTACATGAAAACATATACATTTTCATTGTACATTCAAGAAATGTATATCAAAACATACACATTTTCAGTGTACATTCAAGAAATGTACATCAAAACATACACATTTTCATTGTATATACAAGAAATGTACATCAAAACATACACATTTTCATTGTACACTAAAGAAATGTACATCAAAACATACACATTTTCAGTGTACATTCAAGAAATGTACATCAAAACATACACATTTTCATTGTACATTCAAGAAATGTAGATCAAAACATACACATTTTCATTGTACATTCAAGAAATGTACATCAAAACATACACATTTTCATTGTACACTCAAGAAATGTACATGAAAACATACACATTTTCATTGTACACTCAAGAAATGTACATCAAAACATACACTTTTTCATTGTACATTCAAGAAATGTATATCAAAACATACACATTTTCATTGTACATTCAAGAAATGTACATCAAAACATACATATTTTCAGTGTACATTCAAGAAATGTATAACAAAAAATACACATTTTCAGTGTACATTCAAGAAATGTACATCAAAACAAACACATTTTGATTGTACACTAAAGAAATGTACATCAAAACATACACATTTTCATTGTACATTCAAGAAATATACATCAAAACATACACATTTTCATTGTACATTCAAGAAATGTACATCAAAACATACACATTTTCATTGTACACTCAAGAAATGTACATCAAAACATACACATTTTCATTGTACATTCAAGAAATGTACATCAAAACATACACATTTTCGTTGTACGCTCAAGAAATGTTCATCAAAACATACACATTTTCATTGTACATTCAAGAAATGTACATCAAAACATACACATTTTCATTGTACACTCAAGAAATGTACTTCAAAACATACACATTTTCAGTGTACATTCAAGAAATGTATATCAAAACATACACATTTTCATTGTACATTCAAGAAATGTACATCAAAACATACACATTTTCATTGTACATTCAAGAAATATACATCAAAACATACACATTTTCATTGTACATTCAAGAAATGTACATCAAAACATACACATTTTCATTGTACACTCAAGAAATGTACATCAAAACATACACATTTTCAGTGTATATTCAAGAAATGTACATTTAAACATACACATTTTCATTGTACATTCAAGAAATGTACATCAAAACATACACATTTTCATTGTACATTCTAGAAATATACATCAAAACATACACATTTTCATTGTATATACAAGAAATGTACATCAAAACATACACATTTTCATTGTACACTCAAGAAATGTACATCAAAACATACACATTTTCAGTGTACATTCAAGAAATGTATGTCAAAACATACACATTTTCATTGTACATTCAAGAAATGTACATCAAAACATACATATTTTCAGTGTACATTCAAGAAATGTATAACAAAAAATACACATTTTCAGTGTACATTCAAGAAATGTACATCAAAACAAACACATTTTCATTGTACACTAAAGAAATGTACATCAAAACATACACATTTTCATTGTACATTCAAGAAATATACATCAAAACATACACATTTTCATTGTACATTCAAGAAATGTACATCAAAACATACACATTTTCATTGTACACTCAAGACATGTACATCAAAACATACACATTTTCATTGTACATTCAAGAAATGTACATCAAAACATACACATTTTGATTGTACACTCAAGAAATGTTCATCAAAACATACACATTTTCATTGTACATTCAAGAAATGTACATCAAAACATACACATTTTCATTGTACACTCAAGAAATGTACTTCAAAACATACACATTTTCATTGTATATACCAGAAATGTACATGAAAACATACACATTTTCATTGTACATTCAAGAAATGCACATCAAAACATACACATTTTCATTGTACATTCAAGAAATATACATCAAAACATACACATTTACATTGTACATTCAAGAAATGTACATCAAAACATACACATTTTCATTGTACATACAAGAAATATACATATAAACATACACATCTTCATTGTACATTCAAGCAATGTACATCAAAACATACACATTTTCATTGTACATTCAAGAACTGTACATCAAAACACACACATTTTCATTGTACATTCAAGAAATGTATATCAAAACATACACATTTTCAGTGTACATTCAAGAAATGTACATCAAAACATACAAATTTTCATTGTATATACAAGAAATGTACATCAAAACATACACATTTTCATTGTACATTAAAGAAATGTACATCAAAACCTACACATTTTCAGTGTACATTCAAGAAATGTACATCAAAACATACACACTTTCATTGTACACTCAAGAAATGTACATCAAAACATACACATTTTGAGTGTACAATCAAAAAATGTACATCAAAACATACACATTTTCATTGTATATACCAGAAATGTACATCAAAACATACACATTTTCATTGTATATACAAGAAATATACATCAAAACATACACATTTTCAGTGTACATTCAAGAAATGTACATCAAAACATACACATTTTCATTGTATATACAAGAAATGTACATCAAAACATACACATTTTCATTGTACACTAAAGAAATGTACATCAAAACATACACATTTCAGTGTACAGTCAAGAAATGTACATCAAAACATACACATTTTCATTGTACATTCAAGAAATGTACATCAAAACATACACATTTTCATTGTACACTAAAGAAATGTACATCAAAACATACACATTTTCAGTGTACAGTCAAGAAATGTACATCAAAACATACACATTTTCATTGTACATTCAAGAAATGTAGATCAAAACATACACATTTTCATTGTACATTCAAGAAATGTACATCAAAACATACACATTTTCATTGTACACTCAAGAAATGTACATCAAAACATACACATTTTCATTGTACACTCAAGAAATGTACATCAAAACATACACTTTTTCATTGTACATTCAAGAAATGTATATCAAAACATACACATTTTCATTGTACATTCAAGAAATGTACATCAAAACATACATATTTTCAGTGTACATTCAAGAAATGTATAACAAAAAATACACATTTTCAGTGTACATTCAAGAAATGTACATCAAAACAAACACATTTTCATTGTACACTAAAGAAATGTACATCAAAACATACACATTTTCATTGTACATTCAAGAACTATACATCAAAACATACACATTTTCATTGTACATTCAAGAAATGTACATCAAAACATACACATTTTCATTGTACACTCAAGAAATGTACATCAAAACATACACATTTTCATTGTACATTCAAGAAATGTAATTCAAAACATACACATTTTCATTGTACACTCAAGAAATGTTCATCAAAACATACACATTTACATTGTACACTCAAGAAATGTACTTCAAAACATACACATTTTCAGTGTACATTCAAGAAATGTATATCAAAACATACACATTTTCATTGTACATTCAAGAAATGTACATCAAAACATACACACTTTCATTGTACATTCAAGAAATATACATCAAAACATACACATTTTCATTGTACATTCAAGAAATGTACATCAAAACATACACATTTTCATTGTACACTCAAGAAATGTACATCAACACATACACATTTTCAGTGTACATTCAAGAAATGTACATTTAAACATACACATTTTCATTGTACATTCAAGAAATGTACATCAAAACATACACATTTTCATTGTACATTCAAGGAATGTACATCAAAACATACACATTTTCATTGTATATACAAGAAATGTACATCAAAACATACACATTTTCATTGTACACTCAAGAAATGTACATCAAAACATACACATTTTCAGTGTACATTCAAGAAATGTATATCAAAACACACATTTTCATTGTACATTCCAGAAATGTACATCAAAACATACACATTTTCGGTGTACATTCAAGAAATGTATATCAAAAAATACACATTTTCAGTGTACATTCAAGAAATGTACATCAAAGCAAACACATTTTCATTGTACACTAAAGAAATGTACATCAAAACATACACATTTTCATTGTACATTCAAGAAATGCACATCAAAACATACACATTTTCATTGTACATTCAAGAAATATACATCAAAACATACACATTTTCATTGTACATTCAAGAAATGTACATCAAAACATACACATTCTGATTGTACATTCAAGAAATGTACATCAAAACATGCACATCTTCATTGTACACTCAAGAAATGTACATCAAAACATACACATTTTCATTGTACACTCAAGAAATGTACATCAAAACATACACATTTTCATTGTACATTCAAGAAATGTATATCAAAACATACACATTTTCATTGTACATTCAAGAAATGTACATCAAAACATACACATTTTCATTGTACATTCAAGAAATATACATATAAACATACACATTTTCATTGTACACTCAAGAAATGTACATCAAAACATACACTTTTTCATTGTACATTCAAGAAATGTATATCAAAACATACACATTTTCATTGTACATTCAAGAAATGTACATCAAAACATACATATTTTCAGTGTACATTCAAGAAATGTATAACAAAAAATACACATTTTCAGTGTACATTCAAGAAATGTACATCAAAACAAACACATTTTCATTGTACACTAAAGAAATGTACATCAAAACATACACATTTTCATTGTACATTCAAGAACTATACATCAAAACATACACATTTTCATTGTACATTCAAGAAATGTACATCAGAACATACACATTTTCATTGTACACTCAAGAAATGTACATCAAAACATACACATTTTCATTGTACATTCAAGAAATGTAATTCAAAACATACACATTTTCATTGTACACTCAAGAAATGTTCATCAAAACATACACATTTTCATTGTACATTCAAGAAATGTACATCAAAACATACACATTTACATTGTACACTCAAGAAATGTACTTCAAAACATACACATTTTCAGTGTACATTAAAGAAATGTATATCAAAACATACACATTTTCATTGTACATTCAAGAAATGTACATCAAAACATACACATTTTCATTGTACATTCAAGAAATATACATCAAAACATACACATTTTCATTGTACATTCAAGAAATGTACATCAAAACATACACATTTTCATTGTACACTCAAGAAATGTACATCAAAACATACACATTTTCAGTGTACATTCAAGAAATGTACATTTAAACATACACATTTTCATTGTACATTCAAGAAATGTACATCAAAAAATACACATTTTCATTGTACATTCAAGGAATGTACATCAAAACATACACATTTTCATTGTATATACAAGAAATGTACATCAAAACATACACATTTTCATTGTACACTCAAGAAATGTACATCAAAACATACACATTTTCAGTGTACATTCAAGAAATGTATATCAAAACACACATTTTCATTGTACATTCCAGAAATGTACATCAAAACATACACATTTTCGGTGTACATTCAGGAAATGTATATCAAAAAATGCACATTCTCAGTGTACATTCAAGAAATGTACATCAAAGCAAACACATTTTCATTGTACACTAAAGAAATGTACATGAAAACATACACATTTTCATTGTACATTCAAGAAATGCACATCAAAACATACACATTTTCATTGTACATTCAAGAAATATACATCAAAACATACACATTTTCATTGTACATTCTAGAAATGTACATCAAAACATACACATTCTGATTGTACATTCAAGAAATGTACATCAAAACATGCACATCTTCATTGTACACTCAAGAAATGTACATCAAAACATACACATTTTCATTGTACACTCAAGAAATGTACATCAAAACATACACATTTTCATTGTACATTCAAGAAATGTATATCAAAACATACACATTTTCATTGTACATTCAAGAAATGTACATCAAAACATACACATTTTCATTGTACATTCAAGAAATATACATATAAACATACACATTTTCATTGTACATTCAAGGAATGTACATCAAAACATACACATTTTCATTGTACATTCAAGAAATGTACATCAAAACACACACATTTTCATTGTACATTCAAGAAATGTATATCAAAACATACACATTTTCAGTGTACATTCAAGAAATGTACATCAAAACATACAAATTTTCATTGTATATACAAGAAATGTACATCAAAACATACACATTTTCATTGTACATTAAAGAAATGTACATCAAAACCTACACATTTTCAGTGTACATTCAACAAATGTACATCAAAACATACACATTTTCATTGTACACTCAAGAAATGTACATCAAAACATACACATTTTGAGTGTACATTCAAAAAATGTACATCAAAACATACACATTTTCATTGTATATACCAGAAATGTACATCAAAACATACACATTTTCATTGTATATACAAGAAATATACATCAAAACATACACATTTTCAGTGTACATTCAAGAAATGTACATCAAAACATACACATTTTCATTGTATATACAAGAAATGTACATCAAAACATACACATTTTCATTGTACACTAAAGAAATGTACATCAAAACATACACATTTTCAGTGTACAGTCAAGAAATGTACATCAAAACATACACATTTTCATTGTACATTCAAGAAATGTAGATCAAAACATACACATTTTCATTGTACATTCAAGAAATGTACATCAAAACATACACATTTTCATTGTACACTCAAGAAATGTACATCAAAACATACACATTTTCATTGTACACTCAAGAAATGTACATCAAAACATACACTTTTTCATTGTACATTCAAGTTGTTGTTGTAGTGTTTAACGCCCGCTTTTACTACTACGGCACCGCAGGCGGTGACACTGATGATACATGAAGATGGAGCACCGGTGGAATGAAATGGCGGGGGAAACCGGAGTACCCGGAGAAAACCCGCCCTGACGCCGCTTCGTCCACCACGAATACCACATGCGGGTCCCTGGGATCGAACCCGGGCCGCCTAGGTGGTAGGCGAGCGCGCTAACCGCTCGACCACGGCGCCGCCGTACATTCAAGAAATGTATATCAAAACATACACATTTTCATTGTACATTCAAGAAATGTACATCAAAACATACATATTTTCAGTGTACATTCAAGAAATGTATAACAAAAAATACACATTTTCAGTGTACATTCAAGAAATGTACATCAAAACAAACACATTTTCATTGTACACTAAAGAAATGTACATCAAAACATACACATTTTCATTGTACATTCAAGAAATATACATCAAAACATACACATTTTCATTGTACATTCAAGAAATGTACATCAAAACATACACATTTTCATTGTACACTCAAGAAATGTACATCAAAACATACACATTTTCATTGTACATTCAAGAAATGTAATTCAAAACATACACATTTTCATTGTACACTCAAGAAATGTTCATCAAAACATACACATTTTCATTGTACATTCAAGAAATGTACATCAAAACATACACATTTACATTGTACACTCAAGAAATGTACTTCAAAACATACACATTTTCAGTGTACATTCAAGAAATGTATATCAAAACATACACATTTTCATTGTACATTCAAGAAATGTACATCAAAACATACACATTTTCATTGTACATTCAAGAAATATACATCAAAACATACACATTTTCATTGTAAATTCAAGAAATGTACATCAAAACATACACATTTTCATTGTACACTCAAGAAATGTACATCAAAACATACACATTTTCAGTGTACATTCAAGAAATGTACATTTAAACATACACATTTTCATTGTACATTCAAGAAATGTACATCAAAACATACACATTTTCATTGTACATTCAAGGAATGTACATCAAAGCATACACATTTTCATTGTATATACAAGAAATGTACATCAAAACATACACATTTTCATTGTACACTCAAGAAATGTACATCAAAACATACACATTTTCAGTGTACATTCAAGAAATGTATATCAAAACATACACATTTTCATTGTACATTCCAGAAATGTACATCAAAACATACACATTTTCGGTGTACATTCAAGAAATGTACATCAAAACATACATATTTTCAGTGTACATTCAAGAAATGTATAACAAAAAATACACATTTTCAGTGTACATTCAAGAAATGTACATCAAAACAAACACATTTTCATTGTACACTAAAGAAATGTACATCAAAACATACACATTTTCATTGTACATTCAAGAAATATACATCAAAACATACACATTTTCATTGTACATTCAAGAAATGTACATCAAAACATACACATTTTCATTGTACACTCAAGAAATGTACATCAAAACATACACATTTTCATTGTACATTCAAGAAATGTAATTCAAAACATACACATTTTCATTGTACACTCAAGAAATGTTCATCAAAACATACACATTTTCATTGTACATTCAAGAAATGTACATCAAAACATACACATTTACATTGTACACTCAAGAAATGTACTTCAAAACATACACATTTTCAGTGTACATTCAAGAAATGTATATCAAAACATACACATTTTCATTGTACATTCAAGAAATGTACATCAAAACATACACATTTTCATTGTACATTCAAGAAATATACATCAAAACATACACATTTTCATTGTAAATTCAAGAAATGTACATCAAAACATACACATTTTCATTGTACACTCAAGAAATGTACATCAAAACATACACATTTTCAGTGTACATTCAAGAAATGTACATTTAAACATACACATTTTCATTGTACATTCAAGAAATGTACATCAAAACATACACATTTTCATTGTACATTCAAGGAATGTACATCAAAGCATACACATTTTCATTGTATATACAAGAAATGTACATCAAAACATACACATTTTCATTGTACACTCAAGAAATGTACATCAAAACATACACATTTTCAGTGTACATTCAAGAAATGTATATCAAAACATACACATTTTCATTGTACATTCCAGAAATGTACATCAAAACATACACATTTTCGGTGTACATTCAAGAAATGTATATCAAAAAATACACATTTTCAGTGTACATTCAAGAAATGTACATCAAAGCAAACACATTTTCATTGTACACTAAAGAAATGTACATCAAAACATACACATTTTCATTGTACATTCCAGAAATGCACATCAAAACATACACATTTTCATTGTACATTCAAGAAATATACATCAAAACATACACATTTTCATTGTACATTCAAGAAATGTACATCAAAACATACACATTCTGATTGTACATTCAAGAAATGTACATCAAAACATGCACATCTTCATTGTACACTCAAGAAATGTACATCAAAACATACACATTTTCATTGTACACTCAAGAAATGTACATCAAAACATACACATTTTCATTGTACATTCAAGAAATGTATATCAAAACATACACATTTTCATTGTACATTCAAGAAATGTACATCAAAACATACACATTTTCATTGTACATTCAAGAAATATACATATAAACATACACATTTTCATTGTACATTCAAGGAATGTACATCAAAACATACACATTTTCATTGTACATTCAAGAAATGTACATCAAAACACACACATTTTCATTGTACATTCAAGAAATGTATATCAAAACATACACATTTTCAGTGTACATTCAAGAAATGTACATCAAAACATACAAATTTTCATTGTATATACAAGAAATGTACATCAAAACATACACAATTTCATTGTACATTAAAGAAATGTACATCAAAACCTACACATTTTCAGTGTACATTCAAGAAATGTACATCAAGAGATACACATTTTCATTGTACACTCAAGAAATGTACATCAAAACATACACATTTTGAGTGTACATTCAAAAAATGTACATCAAAACATACACATTTTCATTGTATATACCAGAAATGTACATCAAAACATACACATTTTCATTGTATATACAAGAAATATACATCAAAACATACACATTTTCAGTGTACATTCAAGAAATGTACATCAAAACATATACATTTTCATTGTATATACAAGAAATGTAGATCAAAACATACACATTTTCAGTGTACATTCAAGAAATGTACATGAAAACATATACATTTTCATTGTACATTCAAGAAATGTATATCAAAACATACACATTTTCAGATTACATTCAAGAAATGTACATCAAAACATACACATTTTCATTGTATATACAAGAAATGTACATCAAAACATACACATTTTCAGTGTACATTCAAGAAATGTACATCAAAACATATACATTTTCTTTGTGTATACAAGAAATGTACATCAAAACATACACATTTACAGTGTACATTCAAGAAATGTACATCAAAACATACACATTTTCAGTATACATTCAAGAAACGTACATGAAAACATATACATTTTCATTGTACATTCAAGAAATGTATATCAAAACATACACATTTTCAGTGTACATTCAAAAAATGTACATCAAAACATACACATTTTCATTGTATATACAAGAAATGTACATCAAAACATACACATTTTCATTGTACACTAAAGAAATGTACATCAAAACATACACATTTTCAGTGTACATTCAGGAAATGTACATCAAAACATACACATTTTCATTGTACATTCAAGAAATGTAGATCAAAACATACACATTTTCATTGTACATTCAAGAAATGTACATCAAAACATACACATTTTCATTGTACACTCAAGAAATGTACATCAAAACATACACATTTTCATTGTACACTCAAGAAATGTACATCAAAACATACACTTTTTCATTGTACATTCAAGAAATGTATATCAAACATACACATTTTCATTGTACATTCAAGAAATGTACATCAAAACATACATATTTTCAGTGTACATTCAAGAAATGTATAACAAAGAATACACATTTTCAGTGTACATTCAAGAAATGTACATCAAAATAAACACATTTTCATTGTACACTAAAGAAATGTACATCAAAACATACACATTTTCATTGTACATTCAAGAAATATACATCAAAACATACACATTTTCATTGTACATTCAAGAAATGTACATCAAAACATACACATTTTCATTGTACATTCAAGAAATGTACATCAAAACATACACATTTTCATTGTACACTCAAGAAATGTTCATCAAAACATACACATTTTCATTGTACATTCAAGAAATGTACATCAAAACATACACATTTTCATTGTACACTCAAGAAATGTACTTCAAAACATACACATTTTCAGTGTACATTCAAGAAATGTATATCAAAACATACACATTTTCATTGTACATTCAAGAAATGTACATCAAAACATACACATTTTCATTGTACATTCAAGAAATGTACATCAAAACATACACATTTTCATTTTTTTTTTAAATTTATTTATTATTTGAAGTCGCTTGAACATAAAAGTCATATCGCGACTAAACATTGAGGGGAAAAAAAAGGAGGAAACATATCATGAAGTTTACAATGAGTTTAAATATTAAGTTTGCATGCTTTGATGAACTTGATTATTTTCTTATGATACTGTTGATCACCCAAAGCTAGCTGAAGGTTCTCAGGAATTCCATACTGAAGTCGCTGGTGAGTGTATCTTGGGCAAACGGTGAGCAGATGCTGAACGGTAAGAGTAGAATCACACAGAGTACATTTAGGAGGAAGTTCACGGGACAGAATGTAGGAGTGAGTAAGCGCAGTGTGGCCAATGCATAATCGGGTTATTAGCACCTGGTCTCGCCGGGTTAGTGTTGTAATTGTTGTGGAGAGGTTAGGTATTGGACAGATATCATGCAGTTTGCTGTTGGATGTAGTTGTCCAATCTGTCTTCCATCGGTGTAGGATAGTTCTTTTAAGATGCCGTAAATAGTCCTCACGAGGTAGCTTAAGATCTGGTAAGCTTGGAGGATGCTTGGTAGCTTCTTTTGCGGCAGTGTCAGCAAGATCATTTCCTGGTATGTTACAGTGAGATGGTATCCATGCCAAGATTAGTTGTTTACCTGATGAAATAAGCTCACTGTATAATTCACGTTATCTCCCTTACCAAGGTGTGGCAAGGAGATCGTTGTTGTATAGCCATTAATGCACTAAGGGAATCTGTGTATATAATGAATGATTTGAAGTCTCCATTCTTTGATATATAGTCCATGGCGAAACGTATAGCAAACAGTTCATTAGAGAAAATGGTGAGAGTGTTTGGTAGACTATACATCATGGTTTGGTTAGGAGCAACCACCGCACAGCCATTATTGTTGTCACACCGGGAACCATCGGTATAAATTGGCTCAAAATTGGCATACGTGTCACACAATTCTTTGAACAGCATGGTAAAACAAGATTTTTGGGTATGAGCCTTTACATATTTTGTCAAAGTGGTGTTGATGACAGGTAATTTTATTCTCCATGGTATATCATTTATGTTGAAGGTACGGGAAATGAAAGAAGGAATAGTCAGATTAAACTCTTCAAGGTATGTAACAATTCATTGTACACTCAAGAAATGTACATCAAAACATACACATTTTCAGTGTATATTCAAGAAATGTACATTTAAACATACACATTTTCATTGTACATTCAAGAAATGTACACCAAAACATACACATTTTCATTGTACATTCTAGAAATATACATCAAAACATACACATTTTCATTGTATATACAAGAAATGTACATCAAAACATGCACATTTTCATTGTACACTCAAGAAATGTACATCAAAACATACACATTTTCAGTGTACATTCAAGAAATGTATGTCAAAACATACACATTTTCATTGTACATTCAAGAAATGTACATCAAAACATACATATTTTCAGTGTACATTCAAGAAATGTATAACAAAAAATACACATTTTCAGTGTACATTCAAGAAATGTACATCAAAACAAACACATTTTCATTGTACACTAAAGAAATGTACATCAAAACATACACATTTTCATTGTACATTCAAGAAATATACATCAAAACATACACATTTTCATTGTACATTCAAGAAATGTACATCAAAACATACACATTTTCATTGTACACTCAAGAAATGTACATCAAAACATACACATTTTCATTGTACATTCAAGAAATGTACATCAAAACATACACATTTTGATTGTACACTCAAGGAATGTTCATCAAAACATACACATTTTCATTGTACATTCAAGAAATGTACATCAAAACATACACATTTTCATTGTACACTCAAGAAATGTACTTCAAAACATACACATTTTCATTGTATATACCAGAAATAAACATGAGAACATACACATTTTCATTGTACATTCAAGAAATGCACTTCAAAACATACACATTTTCATTGTACATTCAAGAAATATACATCAAAACATACACATTTACATTGTACATTCAAGAAATGTACATCAAAACATACACATTCTCATTGTACGTTCAAGAAATGTACATCAAAACATGCACATCTTCATTGTACACTCAAGAAATGTACATCAAGACATACACATTTTTATTGTACACTCAAGAAATGTACATCAAAACATACACATTTTCATTGTACATTCAAGAAATGTATATCAAAACATACACATTTTCATTGTACATTCAAGAAATGTACATCAAAACATACACATTTTCATTGTACATTCAAGAAATATACATATAAACATACACATTTTCATTGTACATTCAAGGAATGTACATTAAAACATACACATTTTCATTGTACATTCAAGAAATGTACATCAAAACACACACATTTTCATTGTACATTCAAGAAATGTATATCAAAACATACACATTTTCAGTGTACATTCAAGAAATGTACATCAAAACATACAAATTTTCATTGTATATACAAGAAATGTACATCAAAACATACACATTTTCATTGTACATTAAAGAAATGTACATCAAAACCTACACATTTTCATTGTGCACTCAAGAAATGTACATCAAAACATACACATTTTGAGTGTACATTCAAAAAATGTACATTAAAACATACACATTTTCATTGTATATACCAGAAATGTACATCAAAACATACACATTTTCATTGTATATACAAGAAATATACATCAAAACATACACATTTTCAGTGTACATTCAAGAAATGTACATCAAAACATATACATTTTCATTGTATTTACAAGAAATGTAGATGAAAACATACACATTTTCAGTGTACATTCAAGAAATGTACATGAAAACATATACATTTTCATTGTACATTCAAGGAATGTATATCAAAACATACACATTTTCAGATTACATTCAAGAAATGTACATCAAAACATACACATTTTCATTGTATATACAAGAAATGTACATCAAAACATACACATTTTCAGTGTACATTCAAGAAATGTAAATCAAAACATATACATTTTCACTGTGTATACAAGAAATGTACATCAAAACATACACATTTTCAGTGTACATTCAAGAAATGTATATTTAAACATACACATTTACAGTGTACATTCAAGAAATGTACATCAAAACATACACATTTTCAGTATACATTCAAGAAATGTACATGAAAGCATATACATTTTCATTGTACATTCAAGAAATGTATATCAAAACATACACATTTTCAGTGTACATTCAAGAAATGTACATCAAAACATACACATTTTCATTGTATATACAAGAAATGTACATCAAAACATACACATTTTCATTGTACACTAAAGAAATGTACATCAAAACATACACATTTTCAGTGTACATTCAAGAAATGTACATCAAAACATACACATTTTCATTGTACATTCAAGAAATGTAGATCAAAACATACACATTTTCATTGTACATTCAAGAAATGTACATCAAAACATACACATTTTCATTGTACACTCAAGAAATGTACATCAAAACATACACATTTTCATTGTACACTCAAGAAATGTACATCAAAACATACACTTTTTCATTGTACATTCAAGAAATGTATATCAAAACATACACATTTTCCTTGTATATACAAGAAATGTACATCAAAACTTACACATTTTCATTGTATATACAAGAAATGTACATCAAAACATACACATTTTCATTGTATATACAAGAAATGTACAGCAAAACAAACCTTTTCATTGTACATACAAGAAATGTACATCAAAACTTACACATTTTCATTGTGCACTCAAGAAATGTACATCAAAACTTACACATTTTCATTGTATATACAAGAAAGGTACCTCAAAACTTACACATTTTCATTGTATATACAAGAAATGTACATCAAAGCTGCACATTTTCATCGTAAATACAAGAAATGTACATCAAAACTTACACATTTTCATTGTATATACAAGAAATGTACATCAAAACTTACACATTTTCATTGTGTATACAAGAAATGTACATCAAAACTTACACATTTTCATTGTATATACACGAAATGTACATCAAAACATACACATTTTCATTGTATATACAAGAAGTGTACATCAAAACATACACACTTTCATTGTACACTCAAGAAATGTACATCAAAACATACACACTCTCATTGTATATACAAGAAATGTACCTCAAAACTTACACATTTTCATTGTATATACAAGAAATGTACATCAAAACATACACACTTTCATTGTACACTCAAGAAATGTACAACAAAACATACACATTCTCTTTGTAGATACAAGAAATGTACCTCAAAACTTACACATTTTCATTGTATATACAAGAAATGTACATCAAAGCTGCACATTTTCATCGTAAATACAAGAAATGTACATCAAAACTTACAAATGTTCATTGTATATACAAGAAATGTACATCAAAACTACACATTTTCGTTGTACACTAAAGAAATGTACATCAAAACATACACATTTTCATTGTACAGACAAGAAATGTATATCAAAAGTTACACATTTTCATTGTATATACAAGAAATGTACATCAAAACATACACACTTTCATTGTACACTCAAGAAATGTACATCAAAACATACACACTCTCATTGTATATGCAAGAAATGTACCTCAAAACTTACACATTTTCATTGTATATACAAGAAATGTACATCAAAACATACACACTTTCATTGTACACTAAAGAAATGTACATCAAAACATACACATTTTCATTGTACAGACAAGAAATGTACATCAAAACAAACACATTTTCATTGTGTATGCAAGAAATGTACATTAAAACATACACACTTTCATTGTACACTCAAGAAATGTACATCAAAACATACACATTCTCATTGTATATACAAGAAATGTACCTCAAAACTTACACATTTTCATTGTATATACAAGAAATGTACATCAAAACATACACATTTTCATTGTACACTCAAGAAATGTACATCAAAACATACACATTTTCATTGTCTACACAAGAAATGTACATCAAAACTTACGCATTTTCATTGTGCACTCAAGAAATGTACATCAAAACTTAAACATTTTCATTGTATATAAAGGAAATGTACCTTAAAACTTACACATTTTCATTGTATATACAAGAAATGTACATCAAAGCTGCACATTTTCATCGTAAACACAAGAAATGTACATCAAAACTTACACATTTTCATTGTATATACAAGAAATGTACATCAAAACATACACATTTTCATTGTACACTCAAGAAATGTACATCAAAACATACACATTTTCATTGTATACACAAGAAATGTACATCAAAACTTACACATTTTCATTGTGCACTCAAGAAATGTACATCAAAACTTAAACATTTTCATTGTATATAAAGGAAATGTACCTTAAAACTTACACATTTTCATTGTATATACAAGAAATGTACATCAAAGCTGCACATTTTAATCGTAAACACAAGAAATGTACATCAAAACTTACATTTTTTCATTGTATATACTAGAAACGTACATCAAAACTTACACATTTTCATTGTATTTACAAGAAATGTACATCAAAACAAACCTTTTCATTGTATATACAAGAAATGTACATCAAAACTTACACACTTTCATTGTATATACTAGAAACGTACATCAAAACTTACACATTTTCATTGTATATACAAGAAATGTACATCAAAACAAACCTTTTCATTGTGTATACAAGAAATGTACATCAAAACAAACCTTTTCATTGTATATACAAGAAATGTACATCAAGACTTACACATTTTCATTGTATATACTAGAAACGTACATCAAAACTTACACATTTTCATTGTATATACAAGAAATGTACATCAAAACAAACCTTTTCATTGTATATACAAGAAATGTACATCAAAGCTTACACATTTTCATTGTATATACTAGAAACGTACATCAAAACTTACACATTTTCATTGTATATACAAGAAATGTACATTAAAATCTTACACTTTTCATTGTATATACAAGAAATGTACATCAAAGCTTACGCACTTTCATTGTACATACAAGAAATGTACATCAAAACTTACACATGTTCATTGTATATTCAAGAAATGTACATCAAAACTACGCATTTTCATTGTATGTACTAGAAACGTACATCAAAACTTACACATTCTCATTGTATATACAAGAAATGTACATCAAATCTTACACATTTTCATTGTATATACAAGGAATGTACATCAAAACATACACATTTTCATTGTATATACAAGAAATGTACATCAATACTCACACATTTTCATTGTATATTCAAGAAATGCACATCAAAACTTACACATTTTCATTGTATATACAAGAATTGTACATCTAAACATACACATTTTCATTGCACACTCAAGAAATGTACATAGAAACTTACATATTTTCATTGTATACACAAGAAATGTACATTAAAACTCACACATTTTCATTGTACATACAAGAAATGTACATCAAAAACTTACACATTTTCACTGTATATACAAGAAATGTACATCAAAACTTACACATGTTCATTGTACACTCAAGAAATGTACATCAAAACTTACACATTTTCATTGTACACTCAAGAAATGTACATCAAAACATACACATTTTCATTGTGTAAATAAGAAATGTACATCAAAAGTTACACATTATCATTGTACATACAAGAAATGTACATCAAAAACTTACACATTTTCATTGTATATGCAAGAAATGTACATCAAAACATACACATTTTCATTGTACACTCAAGAAATGTACATCAAAACATACACATTTTCATTGTATACACAAGAAATGTACATCAAAACTTACACATTTTCAGTGTACATACAACAAATGTACATCAAAACTTACACATTTTCATTGTACATACAAGAAGTGTACATCAAAACTTACACATGTTCATTGTATATTCAAGAGATGTACATTAAAACTACACATTTTCATTGTATTTACTAGAAATGTACTTCAAAACTTACACATTTTCATTGTATATACAAGAAATGTACATCAAAACTTACACATTTTCATTGTATATACAAGAAATGTACATCAAAACATACACATTTTCATTGTATTGACAAGAAATGTACATCAAAACATACACACTTTCATTGTACACTCAAGAAATGTACATCAAAACATTCACATTTTCATTGTATATACAAGAAATCTACATCAAAACTTACACATGTTCATTGTATATTCAAGAGATGTACATCAAAACATACACATTTTCATTGTATACACCGGAAATGTACATCAAAACTTACACATTTTCATAGTACACTCAAGAAATGTACATCAAAACATACACATCTTCATTGTATACACAAGAAATGTACATCAAAACTTACACATTTTCATTGTACATACAAGAAATGTACATCAAAACTTACACATTTTCATTGTACATACAAGGAATGTACATCAAAACTTACACATGTTCATTGTATATTCAAGAGATGTACATCAAAACTACACATTTTCATTGTATATACTAGAAATGTACATCAAAACTTACACATTTTCATTGTATATACAAGAAAAGTACATCAAAACTTACACATTTTCATTGTATATACAAGAAATGTACATCAAAACATACACATTTTCATTGTATATACAAGAAATGTACACAAAAACATACACACTTTCATTGCACACTCAAGAAATGTACATCAAAACATTCACATTTTCATTGTATATACAAGAAATGTACATCAAAACTTACACATTTTCATTGTATACACAAGAAATGTACATCAAAAACTTACACATTTTCATTGTACACTCAAGAAATGTACATCAAAACATACACATTTTGATTGTATATACAAGGAATGTACATCAAAACATACACGTTTTCATTGTATATACAAGAAATGTACATCAAAACTTACACATTTTCATTGTATATACAAGAAATGTACATCAAAACTTACACATTTTCATTGTATATACAAGAAATGTACATCAAAACATACACATTTTCATTGTATATACAAGAAATGTACATCAAAGCATACACACTTTCGTTGTACACTCAAGAAATGTACATCAAAACATACACATTTTCATTGTATATACAAGGAATGTACATCAAAACATACACATTTTCATTGTATATACAAGAAATGTACATCAAAGCATACACACTTTCATTGTACACTCAAGAAATGTACATCAAAACATACACATTTTCATTGTATATACAAGGAATGTACATCCAAAAATACACATTTTCATTGTATTAACTAGAAATGTACATCAAAACTTACACATTTTCATTGTATATAAAAGAAATGTACATCAAAACTTACACATTTTCATTGTATATACAAGAAATGTACATCAAAACATACACACTTTCATTTTACACTCAAGAAATGTACATCAAAACATACACATTTTCATTGTATATACAAGGAATGTACATCAAAACATACACATTTTCATTGTATATACTAGAAATGTACATCAAAAGTTACACATTTTCATTGTATATACAAGAAATGTACATCAAAACTTACACATTTTCATTGTATATACAAGAAATGTACATCAAAACATACACATTTTCATTGTATATACAAGAAATGTACATCAAAATATACACACTTTCATTGTACACTCAAGAAATGTACATCAAAACATACACATTCCCATTGTATATACAAGAAATGTACCTCAAAACTTACACATTTTCATTGTATATACAAGAAATGTACATCAAAACATACACACTTTCATTGTACACTCAAGAAATGTACATCAAAACATACACATTCTCATTGTATATACAAGAAATGTACCTCAAAACTTACACATTTTCATTGTATATACAAGAAATGTACATCAAAGCTGCACATTTTCATCGTAAATACACGAAATGTACATCAAAACTTACACATGTTCATTGTATATACAAGAAATGTACATCAAAACTACACATTTCCGTTGTACACTAAAGAAATGTAGATCAAAACATACACATTATCATTGTACAAACAAGAAATGTATATCAAATCTTACACATTTTCATTGTATATACAAGAAATGTACATCAAAACTTACACATTTTCATTGTGCACTCAAAAAATGTACATCAAAACTTACACATTTTCATTGTATATACAAGAAATGTACCTCAAAACTTACACATTTTCATTGTATATACAAGAAACGTACATCAAAGCTTACACATTTTCATTGTACATACAAGAAATGTACATCAAAACTTACACATGTTCATTGTATATTCAAGAAATGTACATCGAACCTATACATTTTCATTGTATATACTAGAAACGTACATCAAAACTTACACATTTTCATTGTATATACAAGAAATGTACATCAAAATCTTACACATTTTCATTGTATATACAAGAAACGTACATCAAAGCTTACACATTTTCATTGTACATACAAGAAATGTACATCAAAACTTACACATGTTCATTGTATATTCAAGAAATGTACATCGAACCTATACATTTTCATTGTATATACTAGAAACGTACATCAAAACTTACACATTTTCATTGTATATACAAGAAATGTACATCAAAACATACACATTTTCATTGTAAATACAAGAATTGTACATCAAAACTTACACATTTCCATTGTATATACAAGAAATGTACATCCAAACTTAAACATTTTCATTGTATATACAAGGAATGTACATCAATACTCACACATTTTCATTGTATATACAAGAAATGCACATCAAAACTTACACATTTTCATTGTATATAGAAGAAATATACATCAAAACTTACACATGTTCATTGTATATTCAAGAAATGTACATGGAAACTACACATTTTCATTGTATATACTAGAAACGTACATCAAAACTTACACATTTTCATTGTATATACAAGAAATGTACATCACAACATACACATTTTCATTGTAAATACAAGAATTGTACATCAAAACTTACACATTTTCATTGTATATTCAAGAAATGTACATCAAAACTTACACATTTTCATTGTATATACAAGGAATGTACATCCATACTCACACATTTTCATTGTATATAGAAGAAATGCACATCAAAACTTACGCATTTTCATTGTATATACAAGAAATATACATCAAAACGTACACATTTTCATTGTATATACAAGAAATGTACATCAATACTCACACATTTTCATTGTATATACAAGAAATGTACATCAAAACTTACACACTTTCATTGTCTATTCATGAAATGTACATCAAAACTTACACATTTTCATTGTATATACAAGAAATGTACATCAAAACTTACACATTTTCATTGTATATACCAGAAATGTACATGAAAACGTACACATTTTCATTGTACACTCAAGAATTGTACATAGAAACTTACACATTTTAATTGTATATACAAGAAATGTACCTCAAAACTTACACATTTTCATTGTATATACAAGAAATGTACATCAAAACATACACACTTTCATTGTACACTCAAGAAATGTACAACAAAACATACACATTCTCTTTGTATATACAAGAAATGTACCTCAAAACTTACACATTTTCATTGTATATACAAGAAATGTACATCAAAGCTGCACATTTTCATCGTAAATACAAGAAATGTACATCAAAACTTACAAATGTTCATTGTATATACAAGAAATGTACATCAAAACTACACATTTTCGTTGTACACTAAAGAAATGTACATCAAAACATACACATTTTCATTGTACAGACAAGAAATGTATATCAAAAGTTACACATTTTCATTGTATATACAAGAAATGTACATCAAAACATACACACTTTCATTGTACACTCAAGAAATGTACATCAAAACATACACACTCTCATTGTATATGCAAGAAATGTACCTCAAAACTTACACATTTTCATTGTATATACAAGAAATGTACATCAAAACATACACACTTTCATTGTACACTAAAGAAATGTACATCAAAACATACACATTTTCATTGTACAGACAAGAAATGTACATCAAAACAAACACATTTTCATTGTGTATGCAAGAAATGTACATTAAAACATACACACTTTCATTGTACACTCAAGAAATGTACATCAAAACATACACATTCTCATTGTATATACAAGAAATGTACCTCAAAACTTACACATTTTCATTGTATATACAAGAAATGTACATCAAAACATACACATTTTCATTGTACACTCAAGAAATGTACATCAAAACATACACATTTTCATTGTCTACACAAGAAATGTACATCAAAACTTACGCATTTTCATTGTGCACTCAAGAAATGTACATCAAAACTTAAACATTTTCATTGTATATAAAGGAAATGTACCTTAAAACTTACACATTTTCATTGTATATACAAGAAATGTACATCAAAGCTGCACATTTTCATCGTAAACACAAGAAATGTACATCAAAACTTACACATTTTCATTGTATATACAAGAAATGTACATCAAAACATACACATTTTCATTGTACACTCAAGAAATGTACATCAAAACATACACATTTTCATTGTATACACAAGAAATGTACATCAAAACTTACACATTTTCATTGTGCACTCAAGAAATGTACATCAAAACTTAAACATTTTCATTGTATATAAAGGAAATGTACCTTAAAACTTACACATTTTCATTGTATATACAAGAAATGTACATCAAAGCTGCACATTTTAATCGTAAACACAAGAAATGTACATCAAAACTTACATTTTTTCATTGTATATACTAGAAACGTACATCAAAACTTACACATTTTCATTGTATTTACAAGAAATGTACATCAAAACAAACCTTTTCATTGTATATACAAGAAATGTACATCAAAACTTACACACTTTCATTGTATATACTAGAAACGTACATCAAAACTTACACATTTTCATTGTATATACAAGAAATGTACATCAAAACAAACCTTTTCATTGTGTATACAAGAAATGTACATCAAAACAAACCTTTTCATTGTATATACAAGAAATGTACATCAAGACTTACACATTTTCATTGTATATACTAGAAACGTACATCAAAACTTACACATTTTCATTGTATATACAAGAAATGTACATCAAAACAAACCTTTTCATTGTATATACAAGAAATGTACATCAAAACTTACACATTTTCATTGTATATACTAGAAACGTACATCAAAACTTACACATTTTCATTGTATATACAAGAAATGTACATTAAAATCTTACACTTTTCATTGTATATACAAGAAATGTACATCAAAACATACACACTTTCATTGTACACTCAAGCAATGTACATCAAAACATACACATTCTCTTTGTATATACAAGAAACGTACATCAAAGCTTACACATTTTCATTGTACATACAAGAAATGTACATCAAAACTTACACATGTTCATTGTATATTCAAGAAATGTACATCGAAACTACACATTTTCATTGTATATACTAGAAACGTACATCAAAAGTTACACATTTTCATTGTATATACAAGAAATGTACATCAAAACATACACATTTTCATTGTATATACAAGAAATGTACATCAAAACATACACACTTTCATTGTCCACTCAAGAAATGTACATCAAAACATACACACTCTCATTGTATATACAAGAAATGTACCTCAAAACTTACCCATTTTCATTGTATATACAAGAAATGAACATCAAAACATACACACTTTCATTGTACACTCAAGAAATGTACATCAAAACATACACATTCTCTTTGTATATACAAGAAATGTACCTCAAAACTTACACATTTTCATTGTATATACAAGAAATGTACATCAAAGCTGCACATTTTCATCGTAAATACAAGAAATGTACATCAAAACTTACACATGTTCATTGTATATACAAGAAATGTACATCAAAACTACACATTTTCGTTGTACACTAAAGAAATGTACATCAAAACATACACATTTTCATTGTACAGACAAGAAATGTATATCAAAAGTTACACATCTTCATTGTATATACAAGAAATGTACATCAAAACATACACACTTTCATTGTACACTCAAGAAATGTACATCAAAACATACACACTCTCATTGTATATACAAGAAATGTACCTCAAAACTTACACATTTTCATTGTATATACAAGAAATGTACATCAAAACATACACACTTTCATTGTACACTCAAGAAATGTACATCAAAACATACACACTCTCATTGTATATACAAGAAATGTACCTCAAAACTTACACATTTTCATTGTATGTACAAGAAATGTACATCAAAACATACACACTTTCATTGTACACTAAAGAAATGTACATCAAAAGATACACATTTTCATTGTACAGACAAGAAATGTACATCAAAACATACACATTTTCATTGTATACACAAGAAATGTACATCAAAACTTACACATTTTCATTGTGCACTCAAAAAATGTACATCAAAACTTAAATATTTTCATTGTATATACAAGAAATGTACCTTAAAACTTACAAATTTTCATTGTATATACAAGAAATGTACATCAAAGCTGCACATTTTCATCGTAAACACAAGAAATGTACATCAAAACTTACACATTTTCATTGTACATACAAGAAATGTACATCAAAACAAACCTTTTCATTGTATATACAAGAAATGTACATCAAAACTTACACATTTTCATTGTATATACTAGAAACGTACATCAAAACTTACACATTTTCATTGTATATACAAGAAATATACATCGAAACAAACCTTTTCATTGTATATACAAGAAATGTACATCAAAACTTACACATTTTCATTGTATATACTAGAAACGTACATCAAAACTTACACATTTTCATTGTATATACAAGAAATTTACATCAAAACAAACCTTTTCATTGTGTATACAAGAAATGTACATCAAAACAAACCTTTTCATTGTATATACAAGAAACGTACATCAAGACTTACACATTTTCATTGTATATACTAGAAACGTACATCAAAACTTACACATTTTCATTGTGTATACAAGAAATGTACATCAAAACAAACCTTTTCATTGTATATGCAAGAAATGTACATCAAAACTTACACATTTTCATTGTATATACTAGAAACGTACATCAAAACTTACACATTTTCATTGTATATACAAGAAATGTACATTAAAATCATACACTTTTCATTGTATATACAAGAAATGTACATCAAAGCTTACACATTTTCATTGTACATACAAGAAATGTACATCAAAACTTACACATGTTCGTTGTATATTCAAGAAATGTACATCAAAACTACACATTTTCATTGTATGTACTAGAAACGTACATCAAAACTTACACATTTTCATTGTATATACAAGAAATGTACATCAAATCTTACACATTTTCATTGTATATACAAGGAATGTACATCAAAACATACACATTTTCATTGTATATACAAGAAATGTACATCAATACTCACACATTTTCATTGTATATTCAAGAAATGCACATCAAATCTTTCACATTTTCATTGTATATACAAGAAATGTACATCAAAACATACACATTTTCATTGTACACTCAAGAAATGTACATCAAAACATACAGATTTTCATTGTATACACAAGAAATGTACATCAAAACTTACACATTTTCATTGTATACACAAGAAATGTACATCAAAAGTTACACATTTTCATTGTACATACAAGAAATGTACATCAAAAACTTACACATTTTCATTGTATATGCAAGAAATGTACATCAAAACATACACATTTTCATTGTACACTCAAGAAATGTACATCAAAACATACAGATTTTCATTGTATACACAAGAAATGTACATCAAAACTTACACATTTTCAGTGTACATACAAGAAATGCACATCAAAACTTACACATGTTCATTGTATATTCAAGAGATGTACATTAAAACTACACATTTTCATTGTATTTACTAGAAATGTACATCAAAACTTACACATTTTCATTGTATATACAAGAAGTGTACATCAAAACTTACACATTTTCATTGTACATACAAGAAATGTACATCAAAACATACACATTTTCATTGTATATACAAGAAATGTACATCAAAACATACACACTTTCATTGTACACTCAAGAAATGTACATCAAATCTTACACATTTTCATTGTATATACAAGGAATGTACATCAAAACATACACACTTTCATTGTATATACAAGAAATGTACATCAATACTCACATATTTTCATTGTATATTCAAGTAATGCACATCAAAACTTTCACATTTTCATTGTATATACAAGAAATGTACATCTAAACATACACATTTTCATTGCACACTCAAGAAATGTACATAGAAACTTACATATTTTCATTGTATACACAAGAAATGTACATCAAAACTCACACATTTTCATTGTACATACAAGAAATGAACATCAAAAACTTACACATTTTCATTGTATATACAAGAAATGTACATCAAAACTTACACATGTTCATTATACACTCAAGAAATGTACATCAAAACTTACACATTTTCATTGTACACTCAAGAAATGTACATCAAAACATACACATTTTCATTGTATACACAAGAAATGTACAGCAAAAGTTACACATTTTCATTGTACATACAAGAAATGTACATCAAAAACTTACACATTTTCATTGTATATGCAAGAAACGTACATCAAAACATACACATTTTCATTGTACACTCAAGAAATGTACATCAAAACATACACATTTTCATTGGTTACGCAAGAAATGTACATCAAAACTTACACATTTTCAGTGTACATACAAGAAATGTACATCAAAACTTACACATGTTCATTGTATATTCAAGAGATGTACATTAAAACTACACATTTTCATTGTATTTACTAGAAATGTACATCAAAACTTACACATTTTCATTGTATATACAAGAAATGTACATCAAAACTTACACATTTTCATTGTATATACAAGAAATGTACATCAAAACATACACATTTTCATTGTATATACAAGAAATGTACATCAAAACATACACACTTTCATTGTACACTCAAGAAATGTGCATCAAAACATTCACATTTTCATTGTATATACAAGAAATGTACATCAAAACTTACACATGTTCATTGTATATTCAAGAGATGTACATCAAAACATACACATTTTCATTGTATACACAGGAAATGTACATCAAAACTTACACATTTTCATTGTACACTCAAGAAATGTACATCAAAACATACACATTTTCATTGTATACACAAGAAATGTACATCAAAACTTACACATTTTCATTGTACATACAAGAAATGTACATCAAAACTTACACATTTTCATTGTACATACAAGAAATGAAAATCAAAACTTACACATGTTCATTGTATATTCAAGAGATGTACATCAAAACTACACATTTTCATTGTATATACTAGAAATGTACATCAAAACTTACACATTTTCATTGTATATACAAGAAATGTACATCAAAGCTTACACATTTTCATTGTATATACAAGAAATATACATCAAAACATACACATTTTCATTGTATATACAAGAAATGTACATAAAAACATACATACTTTCATTGTACACTCAAGAAATGTACATCAAAACATTCACATTTTCATTGTATATACAAGAAATGTACATCAAAACTTACACATTTTCATTGTATATACAAGAAATGTACATCAAAAACTTACACATTTTCATTGTACACTCAAGAAATGTACATCAAAACATACACATTTTGATTGTATATACAAGGAATGTACATCAAAACATTCACATTTTCATTGTATATACAAGAAATGTACATCAAAACTTACACATTTTCATTGTATATACAAGAAATGTACATCAAAACAAACCTTTTCATTGTATATGCAAGAAATGTACATCAAAACTTACACATTTTCATTGTATATACTAGAAACGTACATCAAAACTTACACATTTTCATTGTATATACAAGAAATGTACATTAAAATCATACACTTTTCATTGTATATACAAGAAATGTACATCAAAGCTTACACATTTTCATTGTACATACAAGAAATGTACATCAAAACTTACACATGTTCGTTGTATATTCAAGAAATGTACATCAAAACTACACATTTTCATTGTATGTACTAGAAACGTACATCAAAACTTACACATTTTCATTGTATATACAAGAAATGTACATCAAATCTTACACATTTTCATTGTATATACAAGGAATGTACATCAAAACATACACATTTTCATTGTATATACAAGAAATGTACATCAATACTCACACATTTTCATTGTATATTCAAGAAATGCACATCAAATCTTTCACATTTTCATTGTATATACAAGAAATGTACATCAAAACATACACATTTTAATTGTACACTCAAGAAATGTACATCAAAACATACAGATTTTCATTGTATACACAAGAAATGTACATCAAAACTTACACATTTTCATTGTATACACAAGAAATGTACATCAAAAGTTACACATTTTCATTGTACATACAAGAAATGTACATCAAAAACTTACACATTTTCATTGTATATGCAAGAAATGTACATCAAAACATACACATTTTCATTGTACACTCAAGAAATGTACATCAAAACATACAGATTTTCATTGTATACACAAGAAATGTACATCAAAACTTACACATTTTCAGTGTACATACAAGAAATGCACATCAAAACTTACACATGTTCATTGTATATTCAAGAGATGTACATTAAAACTACACATTTTCATTGTATTTACTAGAAATGTACATCAAAACTTACACATTTTCATTGTATATACAAGAAGTGTACATCAAAACTTACACATTTTCATTGTACATACAAGAAATGTACATCAAAACATACACATTTTCATTGTATATACAAGAAATGTACATCAAAACATACACACTTTCATTGTACACTCAAGAAATGTACATCAAATCTTACACATTTTCATTGTATATACAAGGAATGTACATCAAAACATACACACTTTCATTGTATATACAAGAAATGTACATCAATACTCACATATTTTCATTGTATATTCAAGTAATGCACATCAAAACTTTCACATTTTCATTGTATATACAAGAAATGTACATCTAAACATACACATTTTCATTGCACACTCAAGAAATGTACATAGAAACTTACATATTTTCATTGTATACACAAGAAATGTACATCAAAACTCACACATTTTCATTGTACATACAAGAAATGAACATCAAAAACTTACACATTTTCATTGTATATACAAGAAATGTACATCAAAACTTACACATGTTCATTATACACTCAAGAAATGTACATCAAAACTTACACATTTTCATTGTACACTCAAGAAATGTACATCAAAACATACACATTTTCATTGTATACACAAGAAATGTACAGCAAAAGTTACACATTTTCATTGTACATACAAGAAATGTACATCAAAAACTTACACATTTTCATTGTATATGCAAGAAACGTACATCAAAACATACACATTTTCATTGTACACTCAAGAAATGTACATCAAAACATACACATTTTCATTGGTTACGCAAGAAATGTACATCAAAACTTACACATTTTCAGTGTACATACAAGAAATGTACATCAAAACTTACACATGTTCATTGTATATTCAAGAGATGTACATTAAAACTACACATTTTCATTGTATTTACTAGAAATGTACATCAAAACTTACACATTTTCATTGTATATACAAGAAATGTACATCAAAACTTACACATTTTCATTGTATATACAAGAAATGTACATCAAAACATACACATTTTCATTGTATATACAAGAAATGTACATCAAAACATACACACTTTCATTGTACACTCAAGAAATGTGCATCAAAACATTCACATTTTCATTGTATATACAAGAAATGTACATCAAAACTTACACATGTTCATTGTATATTCAAGAGATGTACATCAAAACATACACATTTTCATTGTATACACAGGAAATGTACATCAAAACTTACACATTTTCATTGTACACTCAAGAAATGTACATCAAAACATACACATTTTCATTGTATACACAAGAAATGTACATCAAAACTTACACATTTTCATTGTACATACAAGAAATGTACATCAAAACTTACACATTTTCATTGTACATACAAGAAATGAAAATCAAAACTTACACATGTTCATTGTATATTCAAGAGATGTACATCAAAACTACACATTTTCATTGTATATACTAGAAATGTACATCAAAACTTACACATTTTCATTGTATATACAAGAAATGTACATCAAAGCTTACACATTTTCATTGTATATACAAGAAATATACATCAAAACATACACATTTTCATTGTATATACAAGAAATGTACATAAAAACATACATACTTTCATTGTACACTCAAGAAATGTACATCAAAACATTCACATTTTCATTGTATATACAAGAAATGTACATCAAAACTTACACATTTTCATTGTATATACAAGAAATGTACATCAAAAACTTACACATTTTCATTGTACACTCAAGAAATGTACATCAAAACATACACATTTTGATTGTATATACAAGGAATGTACATCAAAACATTCACATTTTCATTGTATATACAAGAAATGTACATCAAAACTTACACATTTTCATTGTATATACAAGAAATGTACATCAAAACTTATACATTTTCATTGTATATACAAGAAATGTACATCAAAACATACACATTTTCATTGTATATACAAGAAATGTACATCAAAGCATACACACTTTCATTGTATATACACGGAATGTACATCAAAACATACACATTTTCATTGTATATACAAGAAATGTACATCAAAACATACACATTTTCATTGTAGACTCAAGAAATGTACATCAAAACATACACATTTTCATTGTATATACTAGAAATGTACATCAAAACTTACACATTTGCATTGTATATACAAGAAATGTACATAAAAACTTACACATTTTCATTGTATATACAAGAAATGTACATCAAAACATACACATTTTCATTGTATATACAAGAAATGTACATCAAAGCATACACAGTTTCATTGTACACTCAAGAAATGTACATCAAAACTTACAAATTTTCATTGTATATACAAGAAATGTACATCAAAACTTACACATTTTCATTGTATATACTAGAAATGTACATAAAAACTTACACATTTTCATTGTATATACAAGAAATGTACATCAAAACTTACACATTTTCATTGTATATACAAGAAATGTACATCAAAACATACACATTTTCATTGTATATACAAGAAATGTACATCAAAGCATACAAACTTTCATTGTACACTCAAGAAATGTACATCAAAACATACACATTCTCATTGTATATACAAGAAATGTACCTCAAAATTTACACATTTTCATTGTATATACAAGAAATGTACATCAAAGCTGCACATTTTCATCGTAAATACAAGAAATGTACATCAAAACTTACACATGTTCATTGTATATACAAGAAATGTACATCCAAACTTACACACTTTCATTGTGTATACAAGAAATGTACATCAAAACATACACATTTTCATTGTATATACAAGAAATGTACATCAAAGCTTACACATGTTCATTGTATATTCAAGAAATGTACATCAAAACTGCACATTTTCATTGTATATACTAGAAAAGTACATCAAAACTTACACATTTTCATTGTATATACAAGAAATGTACATCAAAACTGCACATTTTCATTGTATATACTAGAAAAGTACATCAAAACTTACACATTTTCATTGTATATACAAGAAATGTACATCAAAACTTACACATTTTCAATGTATATACAAGGAATGTACATCAAAACATACACATTTTCATTGTATATACATGAAATGTACATCAATACTCACACATTTTCATTGTATATACAAGAAATGTACATCAAAACTTACACATTTTCATTGTATATACAAGAAATGTACATATAAACACACACATTTTCATTGTACACTCAAGAAATGTACATACAAACTTACACATTTTCATTGTATATCCAAGAAATGTACATCAAAACTTACACACTTACATTGTCTATACAAGAAATGTACATCAAAACTTACACATTTTCATTGTATATACAAGAAATGTACATCAAAACTTACACATTTTCATTGTATATACAAGAAATGTACATCAAAACTTACACATTTTCATTGTATATACAAGAAATGTACATCAAAACTTACACATTTTCATTGTATATACAAGAAATGTACATCAAAACATACACATTTTCATTGTACACTCAAGAAATGTACATCAAAACATACAGATTTTCATTGTATACACAAGAAATGTACATCAAAACTTACACATTTTCAGTGTACATACAAGAAATGTACATCAAAACTTACACATGTTCATTATACACTCAAGAAATGTACATCAAAACTTACACATTTTCATTGTACAGTCAAGAAATGTACATCAAAACATACACATTTTCATTGTATACACAAGAAATGCACATCAAAAGTTACACATTTTCATTGTACATACAAGAAATGTACATCAAAAACTTACACATTTTCATTGTATATGCAATAAATGTACATCAAAACATACACATTTTCATTGTACACTCAAGAAACGTACATCAAAACATACAGATTTTCATTGTATACACAAGAAATGTACATCAAAACTTACACATTTTCAGTGTACATACAAGAAATGTACATCAAAACTTACACATGTTCATTGTATATTCAAGAGATGTACATTAAAACTACACATTTTCATTGTATTTACTAGAAATGTACATCAAAACTTACACATTTTCATTGTATATACAAGAAGTGTACATCAAAACTTACACATTTTCATGGTATATACAAGAAATGTACATCAAAACATACACATTTTCATTGTATATACAAGAAATGTACATCAAAACATACACACTTTCATTGTACACTCAAGAAATGTACATCAAATCTTACACATTTTCATTGTATATACAAGGAATGTACATCAAAACATACACATTTTCATTGTATATACAAGAAATGTACATCAATACTCACACATTTTCATTGTATATTCAAGAAATGCACATCAAAACTTTCACATTTTCATTGTATATACAAGAAATGTACATCTAAACATACACATTTTCATTGCACACTCAAGAAATGTACATAGAAACTTACATATTTTCATTGTATACACAAGAAATGTACATCAAAACTCACACATTTTCATTGTACATACAAGAAATGAACATCAAAAACTTACACATTTTCATTGTATATACAAGAAGTGTACATCAAAACTTACACATGTTCATTATACACTCAAGAAATGTACATCAAAACTTACACATTTTCATTGTACACTCAAGAAATGTACATCAAAACATACACATTTTCATTGTATACACAAGAAATGTACAGCAAAAGTTACACATTTTCATTGTACATACAAGAAATGTACATCAAAAACTTACACATTTTCATTGTATATGCAAGAAACGTACATCAAAACATACACATTTTCATTGTACACTCAAGAAATGTACATCAAAACATACACATTTTCATTGGTTACAAAAGAAATGTACATCAAAACTTACACATTTTCAGTGTACATACAAGAAATGTACATCAAAACTTACACATGTTCATTGTATATTCAAGAGATGTACATTAAAACTACACATTTTCATTGTATTTACTAGAAATGTACATCAAAACTTACACATTTTCATTGTATATACAAGAAATGTACATCAAAACTTACACATTTTCATTGTATATACAAGAAATGTACATCAAAACATACACATTTTCATTGTATATACAAGAAATGTACATCAAAACATACACACTTTCATTGTACACTCAAGAAATGTGCATCAAAACATTCACATTTTGATTGTATATACAAGAAATGTACATCAAAACTTACACATGTTCATTGTATATTCAAGAGATGTACATCAAAACATACACATTTTCATTGTATACACAGGAAATGTACATCAAAACTTACACATTTTCATTGTACACTCAAGAAATGTACATCAAAACATACACATTTTCATTGTATACACAAGAAATGTACATCAAAACTTACACATTTTCATTGTACATACAAGAAATGTACATCAAAACTTACACACTTTCATTGTACATACAAGAAATGTAAATCAAAACTTACACATGTTCATTGTATATTCAAGAGATGTACATCAAAACTACACATTTTCATTGTATATACTAGAAATGTACATCAAAACTTACACATTTTCATTGTATATACAAGAAATGTACATCAAAGCTTACACATTTTCATTGTATATACAAGAAATATACATCAAAGCTGCACATTTTCATCGTAAATACAAGAAATGTACATCAAAACTTACACATGTTCATTGTATATACGAGAAATGTACATCCAAACTTACACACTTTCATTGTGTATACAAGAAATGTACATCAAAACATACACATTTTCATTGTATATACAAGAAATGTACATCAAAGCTTACACATGTTCATTGTATATTCAAGAAATGTACATCAAAACTGCACATTTTCATTGTATATACTAGAAAAGTACATCAAAACTTACACATTTTGATTGTATATACAAGAAATGTACATCAAAACTTACACATTTTCAATGTATATACAAGGAATGTACATCAAAACATACACATTTTCATTGTATATACATGAAATGTACATCAATACTCACACATTTTCATTGTATATACAAGAAATGTACATCAAAACTTACACATTTTCATTGTATATACAAGAATTGTACATCTAAACACACACATTTTCATTGTACACTCAAGAAATGTACATACAGACTTACACATTTTCATTGTATATCCAAGAAATGTACATCAAAACTTACACACTTATATTGTCTATACAAGAAATGTACATCAAAACTTACACATTTTCATTGTATATACAAGAAATGTACATCAAAACTTACACATTTTCATTGTATATACAAGAAATGTACATCAAAACTTACACATTTTCATTGTATATACAAGAACTGTACATCAAAAACTTACACATTTTCATTGTACACTCAAGAAATGTACATCAAAACATACACATTTTGATTGTATATACAAGGAATGTACATCAAAACATTCACATTTTCATTGTATATACAAGAAATGTACATCAAAACTTACACATTTTCATTGTATATACAAGAAATGTACATCAAAACTTATACATTTTCATTGTATATACAAGAAATGTACATCAAAACATACACATTTTCATTGTATATACAAGAAATGTACATCAAAGCATACACACTTTCATTGTACACTCAAGAAATGTACATCAAAACATTCACATTTTCATTGTATATACAAGAAATGTACATCAAAACTTACACATTTTCATTGTATATACAAGAAATGTACATCAAAAACTTACACATTTTCATTGTACACTCAAGAAATGTACATCAAAACATACACATTTTGATTGTATATACAAGGAATGTACATCAAAACATTCACATTTTCATTGTATATACAAGAAATGTACATCAAAACTTACACATTTTCATTGTATATACAAGAAATGTACATCAAAACAAACCTTTTCATTGTATATGCAAGAAATGTACATCAAAACTTACACATTTTCATTGTATATACTAGAAACGTACATCAAAACTTACACATTTTCATTGTATATACAAGAAATGTACATTAAAATCATACACTTTTCATTGTATATACAAGAAATGTACATCAAAGCTTACACATTTTCATTGTACATACAAGAAATGTACATCAAAACTTACACATGTTCGTTGTATATTCAAGAAATGTACATCAAAACTACACATTTTCATTGTATGTACTAGAAACGTACATCAAAACTTACACATTTTCATTGTATATACAAGAAATGTACATCAAATCTTACACATTTTCATTGTATATACAAGGAATGTACATCAAAACATACACATTTTCATTGTATATACAAGAAATGTACATCAATACTCACACATTTTCATTGTATATTCAAGAAATGCACATCAAATCTTTCACATTTTCATTGTATATACAAGAAATGTACATCAAAACATACACATTTTAATTGTACACTCAAGAAATGTACATCAAAACATACAGATTTTCATTGTATACACAAGAAATGTACATCAAAACTTACACATTTTCATTGTATACACAAGAAATGTACATCAAAAGTTACACATTTTCATTGTACATACAAGAAATGTACATCAAAAACTTACACATTTTCATTGTATATGCAAGAAATGTACATCAAAACATACACATTTTCATTGTACACTCAAGAAATGTACATCAAAACATACAGATTTTCATTGTATACACAAGAAATGTACATCAAAACTTACACATTTTCAGTGTACATACAAGAAATGCACATCAAAACTTACACATGTTCATTGTATATTCAAGAGATGTACATTAAAACTACACATTTTCATTGTATTTACTAGAAATGTACATCAAAACTTACACATTTTCATTGTATATACAAGAAGTGTACATCAAAACTTACACATTTTCATTGTACATACAAGAAATGTACATCAAAACATACACATTTTCATTGTATATACAAGAAATGTACATCAAAACATACACACTTTCATTGTACACTCAAGAAATGTACATCAAATCTTACACATTTTCATTGTATATACAAGGAATGTACATCAAAACATACACACTTTCATTGTATATACAAGAAATGTACATCAATACTCACATATTTTCATTGTATATTCAAGTAATGCACATCAAAACTTTCACATTTTCATTGTATATACAAGAAATGTACATCTAAACATACACATTTTCATTGCACACTCAAGAAATGTACATAGAAACTTACATATTTTCATTGTATACACAAGAAATGTACATCAAAACTCACACATTTTCATTGTACATACAAGAAATGAACATCAAAAACTTACACATTTTCATTGTATATACAAGAAATGTACATCAAAACTTACACATGTTCATTATACACTCAAGAAATGTACATCAAAACTTACACATTTTCATTGTACACTCAAGAAATGTACATCAAAACATACACATTTTCATTGTATACACAAGAAATGTACAGCAAAAGTTACACATTTTCATTGTACATACAAGAAATGTACATCAAAAACTTACACATTTTCATTGTATATGCAAGAAACGTACATCAAAACATACACATTTTCATTGTACACTCAAGAAATGTACATCAAAACATACACATTTTCATTGGTTACGCAAGAAATGTACATCAAAACTTACACATTTTCAGTGTACATACAAGAAATGTACATCAAAACTTACACATGTTCATTGTATATTCAAGAGATGTACATTAAAACTACACATTTTCATTGTATTTACTAGAAATGTACATCAAAACTTACACATTTTCATTGTATATACAAGAAATGTACATCAAAACTTACACATTTTCATTGTATATACAAGAAATGTACATCAAAACATACACATTTTCATTGTATATACAAGAAATGTACATCAAAACATACACACTTTCATTGTACACTCAAGAAATGTGCATCAAAACATTCACATTTTCATTGTATATACAAGAAATGTACATCAAAACTTACACATGTTCATTGTATATTCAAGAGATGTACATCAAAACATACACATTTTCATTGTATACACAGGAAATGTACATCAAAACTTACACATTTTCATTGTACACTCAAGAAATGTACATCAAAACATACACATTTTCATTGTATACACAAGAAATGTACATCAAAACTTACACATTTTCATTGTACATACAAGAAATGTACATCAAAACTTACACATTTTCATTGTACATACAAGAAATGAAAATCAAAACTTACACATGTTCATTGTATATTCAAGAGATGTACATCAAAACTACACATTTTCATTGTATATACTAGAAATGTACATCAAAACTTACACATTTTCATTGTATATACAAGAAATGTACATCAAAGCTTACACATTTTCATTGTATATACAAGAAATATACATCAAAACATACACATTTTCATTGTATATACAAGAAATGTACATAAAAACATACATACTTTCATTGTACACTCAAGAAATGTACATCAAAACATTCACATTTTCATTGTATATACAAGAAATGTACATCAAAACTTACACATTTTCATTGTATATACAAGAAATGTACATCAAAAACTTACACATTTTCATTGTACACTCAAGAAATGTACATCAAAACATACACATTTTGATTGTATATACAAGGAATGTACATCAAAACATTCACATTTTCATTGTATATACAAGAAATGTACATCAAAACTTACACATTTTCATTGTATATACAAGAAATGTACATCAAAACTTATACATTTTCATTGTATATACAAGAAATGTACATCAAAACATACACATTTTCATTGTATATACAAGAAATGTACATCAAAGCATACACACTTTCATTGTATATACACGGAATGTACATCAAAACATACACATTTTCATTGTATATACAAGAAATGTACATCAAAACATACACATTTTCATTGTAGACTCAAGAAATGTACATCAAAACATACACATTTTCATTGTATATACTAGAAATGTACATCAAAACTTACACATTTGCATTGTATATACAAGAAATGTACATAAAAACTTACACATTTTCATTGTATATACAAGAAATGTACATCAAAACATACACATTTTCATTGTATATACAAGAAATGTACATCAAAGCATACACAGTTTCATTGTACACTCAAGAAATGTACATCAAAACTTACAAATTTTCATTGTATATACAAGAAATGTACATCAAAACTTACACATTTTCATTGTATATACTAGAAATGTACATAAAAACTTACACATTTTCATTGTATATACAAGAAATGTACATCAAAACTTACACATTTTCATTGTATATACAAGAAATGTACATCAAAACATACACATTTTCATTGTATATACAAGAAATGTACATCAAAGCATACAAACTTTCATTGTACACTCAAGAAATGTACATCAAAACATACACATTCTCATTGTATATACAAGAAATGTACCTCAAAATTTACACATTTTCATTGTATATACAAGAAATGTACATCAAAGCTGCACATTTTCATCGTAAATACAAGAAATGTACATCAAAACTTACACATGTTCATTGTATATACAAGAAATGTACATCCAAACTTACACACTTTCATTGTGTATACAAGAAATGTACATCAAAACATACACATTTTCATTGTATATACAAGAAATGTACATCAAAGCTTACACATGTTCATTGTATATTCAAGAAATGTACATCAAAACTGCACATTTTCATTGTATATACTAGAAAAGTACATCAAAACTTACACATTTTCATTGTATATACAAGAAATGTACATCAAAACTGCACATTTTCATTGTATATACTAGAAAAGTACATCAAAACTTACACATTTTCATTGTATATACAAGAAATGTACATCAAAACTTACACATTTTCAATGTATATACAAGGAATGTACATCAAAACATACACATTTTCATTGTATATACATGAAATGTACATCAATACTCACACATTTTCATTGTATATACAAGAAATGTACATCAAAACTTACACATTTTCATTGTATATACAAGAAATGTACATATAAACACACACATTTTCATTGTACACTCAAGAAATGTACATACAAACTTACACATTTTCATTGTATATCCAAGAAATGTACATCAAAACTTACACACTTACATTGTCTATACAAGAAATGTACATCAAAACTTACACATTTTCATTGTATATACAAGAAATGTACATCAAAACTTACACATTTTCATTGTATATACAAGAAATGTACATCAAAACTTACACATTTTCATTGTATATACAAGAAATGTACATCAAAACTTACACATTTTCATTGTATATACAAGAAATGTACATCAAAACATACACATTTTCATTGTACACTCAAGAAATGTACATCAAAACATACAGATTTTCATTGTATACACAAGAAATGTACATCAAAACTTACACATTTTCAGTGTACATACAAGAAATGTACATCAAAACTTACACATGTTCATTATACACTCAAGAAATGTACATCAAAACTTACACATTTTCATTGTACAGTCAAGAAATGTACATCAAAACATACACATTTTCATTGTATACACAAGAAATGCACATCAAAAGTTACACATTTTCATTGTACATACAAGAAATGTACATCAAAAACTTACACATTTTCATTGTATATGCAATAAATGTACATCAAAACATACACATTTTCATTGTACACTCAAGAAACGTACATCAAAACATACAGATTTTCATTGTATACACAAGAAATGTACATCAAAACTTACACATTTTCAGTGTACATACAAGAAATGTACATCAAAACTTACACATGTTCATTGTATATTCAAGAGATGTACATTAAAACTACACATTTTCATTGTATTTACTAGAAATGTACATCAAAACTTACACATTTTCATTGTATATACAAGAAGTGTACATCAAAACTTACACATTTTCATGGTATATACAAGAAATGTACATCAAAACATACACATTTTCATTGTATATACAAGAAATGTACATCAAAACATACACACTTTCATTGTACACTCAAGAAATGTACATCAAATCTTACACATTTTCATTGTATATACAAGGAATGTACATCAAAACATACACATTTTCATTGTATATACAAGAAATGTACATCAATACTCACACATTTTCATTGTATATTCAAGAAATGCACATCAAAACTTTCACATTTTCATTGTATATACAAGAAATGTACATCTAAACATACACATTTTCATTGCACACTCAAGAAATGTACATAGAAACTTACATATTTTCATTGTATACACAAGAAATGTACATCAAAACTCACACATTTTCATTGTACATACAAGAAATGAACATCAAAAACTTACACATTTTCATTGTATATACAAGAAGTGTACATCAAAACTTACACATGTTCATTATACACTCAAGAAATGTACATCAAAACTTACACATTTTCATTGTACACTCAAGAAATGTACATCAAAACATACACATTTTCATTGTATACACAAGAAATGTACAGCAAAAGTTACACATTTTCATTGTACATACAAGAAATGTACATCAAAAACTTACACATTTTCATTGTATATGCAAGAAACGTACATCAAAACATACACATTTTCATTGTACACTCAAGAAATGTACATCAAAACATACACATTTTCATTGGTTACAAAAGAAATGTACATCAAAACTTACACATTTTCAGTGTACATACAAGAAATGTACATCAAAACTTACACATGTTCATTGTATATTCAAGAGATGTACATTAAAACTACACATTTTCATTGTATTTACTAGAAATGTACATCAAAACTTACACATTTTCATTGTATATACAAGAAATGTACATCAAAACTTACACATTTTCATTGTATATACAAGAAATGTACATCAAAACATACACATTTTCATTGTATATACAAGAAATGTACATCAAAACATACACACTTTCATTGTACACTCAAGAAATGTGCATCAAAACATTCACATTTTGATTGTATATACAAGAAATGTACATCAAAACTTACACATGTTCATTGTATATTCAAGAGATGTACATCAAAACATACACATTTTCATTGTATACACAGGAAATGTACATCAAAACTTACACATTTTCATTGTACACTCAAGAAATGTACATCAAAACATACACATTTTCATTGTATACACAAGAAATGTACATCAAAACTTACACATTTTCATTGTACATACAAGAAATGTACATCAAAACTTACACACTTTCATTGTACATACAAGAAATGTAAATCAAAACTTACACATGTTCATTGTATATTCAAGAGATGTACATCAAAACTACACATTTTCATTGTATATACTAGAAATGTACATCAAAACTTACACATTTTCATTGTATATACAAGAAATGTACATCAAAGCTTACACATTTTCATTGTATATACAAGAAATATACATCAAAGCTGCACATTTTCATCGTAAATACAAGAAATGTACATCAAAACTTACACATGTTCATTGTATATACGAGAAATGTACATCCAAACTTACACACTTTCATTGTGTATACAAGAAATGTACATCAAAACATACACATTTTCATTGTATATACAAGAAATGTACATCAAAGCTTACACATGTTCATTGTATATTCAAGAAATGTACATCAAAACTGCACATTTTCATTGTATATACTAGAAAAGTACATCAAAACTTACACATTTTGATTGTATATACAAGAAATGTACATCAAAACTTACACATTTTCAATGTATATACAAGGAATGTACATCAAAACATACACATTTTCATTGTATATACATGAAATGTACATCAATACTCACACATTTTCATTGTATATACAAGAAATGTACATCAAAACTTACACATTTTCATTGTATATACAAGAATTGTACATCTAAACACACACATTTTCATTGTACACTCAAGAAATGTACATACAGACTTACACATTTTCATTGTATATCCAAGAAATGTACATCAAAACTTACACACTTATATTGTCTATACAAGAAATGTACATCAAAACTTACACATTTTCATTGTATATACAAGAAATGTACATCAAAACTTACACATTTTCATTGTATATACAAGAAATGTACATCAAAACTTACACATTTTCATTGTATATACAAGAACTGTACATCAAAAACTTACACATTTTCATTGTACACTCAAGAAATGTACATCAAAACATACACATTTTGATTGTATATACAAGGAATGTACATCAAAACATTCACATTTTCATTGTATATACAAGAAATGTACATCAAAACTTACACATTTTCATTGTATATACAAGAAATGTACATCAAAACTTATACATTTTCATTGTATATACAAGAAATGTACATCAAAACATACACATTTTCATTGTATATACAAGAAATGTACATCAAAGCATACACACTTTCATTGTACACTCAAGAAATGTACATCAAAACATACACATTTTCATTGTATATACAAGGAATGTACATCAAAACATACACATTTTCATTGTATATACAAGAAATGTACATCAAAACATACACATTTTCATTGTAGACTCAAGAAATGTACATCAAAACATACACATTTTCATTGTATATACTAGAAATGTACATCAAAACTTACACATTTTCATTGTATATACAAGAAATGTACATCAAAACTTACACATTTTCATTGTATATACAAGAAATGTACATCAAAACATACACATTTTCATTGTATATACAAGAAATGTACATCAAAGCATACACAGTTTCATTGTACACTCAAGAAATGTACATCAAAACTTACACATTTTCATTGTATATACAAGAAATGTACATCAAAACTTACACATTTTCATTGTATATACTAGAAATGTACATCAAAACTTACACATTTTCATTGTATATACAAGAAATGTACATCAAAACTTACACATTTTCATTGTATATACAAGAAATGTACATCAAAACATACACATTTTCATTGTATATACAAGAAATGTACATCAAAGCATACAAACTTTCATTGTACACTCAAGAAATGTACATCAAAACATACACATTCTCATTGTATATACAAGAAATGTACCTCAAAATTTACACATTTTCATTGTATATACAAGAAATGTACATCAAAGCTGCACATTTTCATCGTAAATACAAGAAATGTACATCAAAACTTACACATGTTCATTGTATATACAAGAAATGTACATCCAAACTTACACACTTTCATTGTGTATACAAGAAATGTACATCACAACATACACATTTTCATTGTATATACAAGAAATGTACATCAAAGCTTACACATGTTCATTGTATATTCACGAAATGTACATCAAAACTGCACATTTTCATTGTATATACAAGAAATGTACATCAAAACTTACACATTTTCATTGTACACTTAAGAAATGTACATCAAAACTACACATTTTCGTTGTACACTAAAGAAATGTACATCAAAACATACACATTTACATTGTACACACAAGAAATGTACATCAAAACTTACACATTTTCATTGTATATGCAAGAAATGTACATCAAAACTTACACATTTTCTTTGTGTATACAAGAAATGTACATCAAAACATACACATTTTCATTGTATATACAAGAAATGTACATCAAAACATACACACTTTCATTGTATATAAAAGAAATGTACCTCAAAACTTACACACTTTCATTGTATATACAAGAAATGTACATCAAAGCTGCACATTTTCATCGTAAATACAAGAAATGTACATCAAAACTTACACATGTTCATTGTATATACAAGAAATGTACATCAAAACTACACATTTTCGTTGTACACTAAAGAAATGTACATCAAAACATACACATTTTCATTGTACAGACAAGAAATGTAAATCAAAACTTACACATTTTCATTGTATATACAAGAAATGTACATCAAAACATACACATTTTCATTGTATATACAAGAAATGTACATCAAAACATACACACTTTCATTGTACACTCAAGAAATGTGCATCAAAACATTCACATTTTCATTGTATATACAAGAAATGTACATCAAAACTTACACATGTTCATTGTATATTCAAGAGATGTACATTAAAACATACACATTTTCATTGTATACACAGGAAATGTACATCAAAACTTACACATTTTCATTGTACACTCAAGAAATGTACATCAAAACATACACATTTTCATTGTATACACAAGAAATGTACATCAAAACTTACACATTTTCATTGTACATACAAGAAATGTACATCAAAACTTACACATTTTCATTGTCCATACAAGAAATGTACATCAAAACTTACACATGTTCATTGTATATTCAAGAGATGTACATCAAAACTACACATTTTCATTGTATATACTAGAAATGTACATCAAAACTTACACATTTTCATTGTATATACAAGAAATGTACATCAAAGCTTACACATTTTCATTGTATATACAAGAAATGTACATCAAAACATACACATTTTCATTGTATATACAAGAAATGTACATAAAAACATACACACTTTCATTGTACACTCAAGAAATGTACATCAAAACATTCACATTGTCATTGTATATACAAGAAATGTACATCAAAAACTTACACATTTTCATTGTACACTCAAGAAATGTACATCAAAACATACACATTTTGATTGTATATACAAGGAATGTACATCAAAACATACACATTTTCATTGTATATACAAGAAATGTACATCAAAACTTACACATTTTCATTGTATATACAAGAAATGTACATCAAAAGTTATACATTTTCATTGTATATACAAGAAATGTACATCAAAACATACACATTTTCATTGTATATACAAGAAATGTACATCAAAGCATACACACTTTCATTGTACACTCAAGAAATGTACATCAAAACATACACATTTTCATTGTATATACAAGGAATGTACATAAAAACATACACATTTTCATTGTATATACAAGAAATGTACATCAAAACATACACTATTTCATTGTAGACTCAAGAAATGTACATCAAAACATACACATTTTCATTGTATATACAAGAAATGTACATCCAAACTTACACATTTTCATTGTATATACAAGAAATGTACATCAAAACATACACATTTTCATTGTATATACAAGAAATGTACATCAAAGCATACACAGTTTCATTGTACACTCAAGAAATGTACATCAAAACTTACACATTTTCATTGTATATACAAGAAATGTACATCAAAACTTACACATTTTCATTGTATATACTAGAAATGTACATCAAAACTTACACATTTTCATTGTATATACAAGAAATGTACATCAAAACTTACACATTTTCATTGTATATACAAGAAATGTACATCAAAGCATACAAACTTTCATTGTACACTCAAGAAATGTACATCAAAACATACACATTCTCATTGTATATACAAGAAATGTACCTCAAAATTTACACATTTTCATTGTATATACAAGAAATGTACATCAAAGCTGCACATTTTCATCGTAAATACAAGAAATGTACATCAAAACTTACACATGTTCATTGTATATACAAGAAATGTACATCCAAACTTACACACTTTCATTGTGTATACAAGAAATGTACATCAAAGCATACACATTTTCATTGTATATACAAGAAATGTACATCAAAGCTTACACATGTTCATTGTATATTCAAGAAATGTACATCAAAACTGCACATTTTCATTGTATATACTAGAAAAGTACATCAAAACTTACACATTTTCGTTGTATATACAAGAAATGTACATCAAAACTTACACATTTTCAATGTATATACAAGGAATGTACATCAAAACATACACATTTTCATTGTATATACATGAAATGTACATCAATACTCACACATTTTCATTGTATATACAAGAAATGTACATCAAAACTTACACATTTTCATTGTATATACAAGAAATGTACATCTAAACACACACATTTTCATTGTACACTCAAGAAATGTACATACAAACTTACACATTTTCATTGTATATCCAAGAAATGTACATCAAAACTTACACACTTACATTGTCTATACAAGAAATGTACATCAAAACTTACACATTTTCATTGTATATACAAGAAATGTACATCAAAACTTACACATTTTCATTGTATATACAAGAAATGTACATCAAAACTTACACATTTTCATTGTATATACAAGAATTGTACATCAAAGCTCACACATTTTCATTGTATATACAAGAAATGTACATGAAAACATACACATTTTCAATGTATATACAAGAACTGTACATCAAAACATGCACATTTTCATTGTATATACAAGAAATGTACAAAAAAACTTACACATTTTCATTGTACACTCAAGAAATGTACATCAAAGCTTACACATTTTCATTGTATATACAAGGAATGTACATCAAAACATACACATTTTCATTGTATATACAAGAAATGTACATCAAAACTTACACATTTTCATTGTACACTCACGAAATGTACATCAAAACTACACATTTTCGTTGTACACTAAAGAAATGTAAATCAAAACATACACATTTTCATTGTAGAGACAAGAAATGTACATCAAAACTTACACATTTTCATTGTATATGCAAGAAATGTACATCAAAACTTACACATTTTCTTTGTGTATACAAGAAATGTACATCAAAACATACACATTTTCATTGTATATACAAGAAATGTACATCAAAACATACACACTTTCATTGTATATACCAGAAATGTACCTCAAAACTTACACACTTTCATTGTATATACAAGAAATGTACATCAAAGCTGCACATTTTCATCGTAAATACAAGAAATGTACATCAAAACTTACACATGTTCATTGTATATACAAGAAATGTACATCAAAACTACACATTTTCGTTGTACACTAAAGAAATGTACATCAAAACATACACATTTTCATTGTACAGACAAGAAATGTAAATCAAAACTTACACATTTTCATTGTATATACAAGAAATGTACATCAAAACATACACATTTTCATTGTATATACAAGAAATGTACATCAAAACATACACACTTTCATTGTACACTCAAGAAATTTGCATCAAAACATTCACATTTTCATTGTATATACAAGAAATGTACATCAAAACTTACACATGTTCATTGTATATTCAAGAGATGTACATCAAAACATACACATTTTCATTGTATACACAGGAAATGTACATCAAAACTTACACATTTTCATTGTACACTCAAGAAATGTACATCAAAACATACACATTTTCATTGTATACACAAGAAATGTACATCAAAACTTACACATTTTCATTGTACATACAAGAAATGTACATCAAAACTTACACATTTTCATTGTACATACAAGAAATGTACATCAAAACTTACACATGTTCATTGTATATTCAAGAGATGTACATCAAAACTACACATTTTCATTGTATATACTAGAAATGTACATCAGAACTTACACATTTTCATTGTATATACAAGAAATGTACATCAAAGCTTACACATTTTCATTGTATATACAAGAAATGTACATCAAAACATACACATTTTTATTGTATATACAAGAAATGTAAATCAAAACATACACTATTTCATTGTAGACTCAAGAAATGTACATCAAAACATACACATTTTCATTGTATATACTAGAAATGTACATCAAAACTTACACATTTTCATTGTATATACAAGAAATGTACATCAAAACTTACACATTTTCACTGTATATACAAGAAATGTACATCAAAACATACACATTTTCATTGTATATACAAGAAATGTACATCAAAGCATACACAGTTTCATTGTACACTCAAGAAATGTACATCAAAACTTACACATTTTCATTGTATATACAAGAAATGTACATCAAAACTTACACATTTTCATTGTATATACTAGAAATGTACATCAAAACTTACACATTTTCATTGTATATACAAGAAATGTACATCAAAACTTACACATTTTCATTGTATATACAAGAAATGTACATCAAAACATACACATTTTCATTGTATATACAAGAAATGTACATCAAAGCATACAAACTTTCATTGTACACTCAAGAAATGTACATCAAAACATACACATTCACATTGTATATACAAGAAATGTACCTCAAAATTTACACATTTTCATTGTATATACAAGAAATGTACATCAAAGCTGCACATTTTCATCGTAAATACAAGAAATGTACATCAAAACTTACACATGTTCATTGTATATACAAGAAATGTACATCCAAACTTACACACTTTCATTGTGTATACAAGAAATGTACATCAAAGCATACACATTTTCATTGTATATACAAGAAATGTACATCAAAGCTTACACATGTTCATTGTATATTCAAGAAATGTACATCAAAACTGCACATTTTCATTGTATATACTAGAAAAGTACATCAAAACTTACACATATTCGTTGTATATACAAGAAATGTACATCAAAACTTACACATTTTCAATGTATATACAAGGAATGTACATCAAAACATACACACTTTCATTGTATATACATGAAATGTACATCAATACTCACACATTTTCATTGTATATACAAGAAATGTACATCAAAACTTACACATTTTCATTGTATATACAAGAAATGTACATCTAAACACACACATTTTCATTGTACACTCAAGAAATGTACATACAAACTTACACATTTTCATTGTATATCCAAGAAATGTACATCAAAACTTACACACTTACATTGTCTATGCAAGAAATGTACATCTAAACTTACACATTTTCATTGTATATACAAGAAATGTACATCAAAACTTACACATTTTCATTGTATATACAAGAAATGTACATCAAAACTTACACATTTTCATTGTATATACAAGAATTGTACATCAAAGCTCACACATTTTCATTGTATATACAAGAAATGTACATGAAATCATACACATTTTCAATGTATATACAAGAAATGTACATCAAAACATGCACATTTTCATTGTATATACAAGAAATGTACAACAAAACTTACACATTTTCATTGTACACTCAAGAAATGTACATCAAAGCTTACACATTTTCATTGTATATACAAGGAATGTACATCAAAACATACACATTTTCATTGTATATACAAGAAATGTACATCAAAACTTACACATTTTCATTGTACACTCAAGAAATGTACATCAAAACTACACATTTTCGTTGTACACTAAAGAAATGTACATCAAAACATACACATTTTCATTGTACAGACAAGAAATGTACATCAAAACTTACACATTTTCATTGTATATGCAAGAAATGTACATCAAAACTTAAACATTTTCTTTGTGTATACAAGAAATGTACATCAAAACATACACATTTTCATTGTATATACAAGAAATGTACATCAAAACATACACACTTTCATTGTATATACCAGAAATGTACCTCAAAACTTACACACTTTCATTGTATATACAAGAAATGTACATCAAAGCTGCACATTTTCATCGTAAATACAAGAAATGTACATCAAAACTTACACATGTTCATTGTATATACAAGAAATGTACATCAAAACTACACATTTTCGTTGTACACTAAAGAAATGTACATCAAAACATACACATTTTCATTGTACAGACAAGAAATGTAAATCAAAACTTACACATTTTCATTGTATATACAAGAAATGTACATCAAAACTTACACATGTTCATTGTATATTCAAGAGATGTACATCAAAACTACACATTTTCATTGTATATACTAGAAATGTACATCAAAACTTACACATTTTCATTGTATATACAAGAAATGTACATCAAAGCTTACACATTTTCATTGTATATACAAGCAATGTACATCAAAACATACACATTTTCATTGTATATACAAGAAATGTACATAAAAACATACACACTTTCATTGTACACTCAAGAAATGTACATCAAAACATTCACATTTTCATTGTATATACAAGAAATGTACATCAAAACTTACACATTTTCATTGTATATACAAGAAATGTACATCAAAAACTTACACATTTTCATTGTACACTCAAGAAATGTACAGCAAAACATACACAATTTGATTGTATATACAAGGAATGTACATCAAAACATACACATTTTCATTGTATATACAAGAAATGTACATCAAAACTTACACATTTTCATTGTACATACAAGAAATGTACACCAAAAACTTACACATTTTCATTGTATATGCAAGAAATGTACATCAAAACTTACACATTTTCATTGTAAATACAAGAAATGTACATCAAAACTTACACATGTTCATTGTATATTCAAGAGATGTACATCAAAACTACACATTTTCATTGTATATACTAGAAATGTACATCAAAACTTACACATTTTCATTGTATATACAAGAAATGTACATCAAAACTTACACATTTTCATTTGATATACAAGGAATATACATCAAAACATACACATTTTCATTGTATATACTAGAAATGTACATCAAAACTTACACATTTTCATTGTATATACAAGAAATGTACATCAAAACATAAACACTTTCATTGTACACTCAAGAAATGTACATCAAAACTTAGACATTTTCATTGTATATGCAAGAAATGTACATCAAAAACTTACACATTTTCAGTGTACACTCAGGAAATGTACATCAAAACATACACATTTTCATTGTATATACAGGAATTGTACATCAAAACTTACACATTTTCATTGTGTATACTAGAAATGTACATCAAAGCATACACACTTTCATTGTACACTCAAGAAATGTACATCAAAACATACATATTTTCATTGGATATACAAGGAATATACATCAAAACATACACATTTTCATTGTATATACTAGAAATGTACATCAAAACTTAAACATTTTCATTGTATATACAAGAAATGTACATCAAAACATACACACTTTCATTGTACACTCAAGAAATGTACATCAAAACATACACACATACATTGTACACTCAAGAAATGTACATCAAAACATACACATTTTCATTGTATATACAAGAAATGTACATCAAAGCTGCACATTTTCATCGTAAATACAAGAAATGTACATCAAAACTTTCACATGTTCATTGTATATACAAGAAATGTACATCAAAAACTTACACATTTTCATTGTATATACAAGAAATGTACATCAAAGCTTACACATTTTCATTGTACACTCAAGAAATGTGCATCAAAACATACACATTCTCATTGTATATTCAAGAAATGTACATCAAAACTACATATTTTCATTGTATATACTAGAAACGTACATCAAAACTTACACATTTTCATTGTATATACAAGAAATGTACATCAAAACTTACACATTTTCATTGTAAATACAAGAAATGTACATCAAAACTTACACATGTTCATTGTATATTCAAGAAATGTACATCAAAACTACACATTTTCATTGTATATACTAGAAACGTACATCAAAGCTTACACATTTTCATTGTATATACAAGAAATGTACATCAAAACATACACACTTTCATTGTACACTCAAGAAATGTACATCAAAACATACACATTCTCATTGTATATACAAGAAATGTACATCTAAACATACACATTTTCATTGTACACTCAAGAAATGTACATAGAAACTTACACATTCTCATTGTATATACAAGAAATGTACATCAAAACTTACACATTTTCATTGTATATACAAGAAATGTACATCAATACTCACACATTTTCGTTGTATATACAAGAAATATACATCAAAACATACACACTTTCATTGTAAATACGAGAAATGAACATCCAAACTTACACATTTTCGTTGTATATACAAGAAATGTACATCAAAACTTACACATTTTCGTTGTATATACAAGAAATGTACATCAAAACTTACACATTTTCATTGTATATACTAGAAATGTACATCTAAACATACACATTTTCATTGTACACTCAAGAAATGTACATAGAAACTTACACATTCTCATTGTATATACAAGAAATGTACATAAAAACTTACACACTTTCATTGTCTATACAAGAAATGTACATAAAAACTTACACATTTTCATTGTATATACAAGAATTGTACTTCAAAGCTCACAAATTTTCATTGTATACACAAGAAATGTACATGAAAACATACACATTTTCATTGTATATACAAGAAAGGTACATCAAAACATACACATTTTCATTGTATATACAAGAAATGTACAACAAAACTTACACATTTTCATTGTACACTCAAGAAATGTACATCAAAACTTACACATTTTCATTGTATATACAAGGAATGTACATCAAAACATACACATTTTCATTGTATATACAAGAAATGTACATCAAAACTTACACATTTTCATTGTACACTCAGGAAATGTACATCAAATCTACACATTTTCGTTGTACACTAAAGAAATGTACATCAAAACATACACATTTTCATTGTACAGACAAGAAATATACATCAAAACTTACACATTTTCATTGTATATACAAGAAAGTTACATCGAAACTTACACATTTTCATTGTGCAGTCAAGAAATGTACATCAAAACTTACACATTTTCATTGTACACTCAAGAAATGTAAATCAAAACATACAAATTTTCATTATATACACAAGATATGTACATCAAAACATACACATTTTCATTGTATACACTAGAAATGTACATAAAAACATACACATTTTCATTGTATACACAAGAAATGTACATCAAAACTTACACATTTTCATTGTACATACAAGAAATGTACATCAAAAACTTACACATTTTCATTGTATATGCAAGAGATGTACATCAAAACTTACACATTTTCATTGTATATACAAGAAATGTACATCAAAACTTACACATTTTCATTGTATATACTAGAAATGTACATCAAAACTTACACATTTTCATTGTATATACAAGAAATGTACATCAAAACTTACACATTTTCACTGTATATACAAGAAATGTACATCTAAACATACACATTTTCATTGTACACTCAAGAAATGTACATAGAAACTTACACATTCTCATTGTATATACAAGAAATGTACATCAAACTTACACATTTTCATTGTACATACAAGAAATGTACATCAAAACTTACACATTTTCATTGTATATACAAGAAATGTACATCAATACTCACACATTTTCGTTGTATATACAAGAAATTTACATCAAAACATACACACTTTCATTGTAAATACGAGAAATGAACATCCAAACTTACACATTTTCGTTGTATATACAAGAAATGTACATCAAAACTTACACATTTTCGTTGTATATACAAGAAATGTACATCAAAACTTACACATTTTCATTGTATATACTAGAAATGTACATCTAAACATACACATTTTCATTGTACACTCAAGAAATGTACATAGAAACTTTCACATTCTCATTGTATATACAAGAAATGTACATAAAAACTTACACACTTTCATTGTCTATACAAGAAATGTACATAAAAACTTACACATTTTCATTGTATATACAAGAATTGTACTTCAAAGCTCACAAATTTTCATTGTATACACAAGAAATGTACATGAAAACATACACATTTTCATTGTATATACAAGAAAGGTACATCAAAACATACACATTTTCATTGTATATACAAGAAATGTACAACAAAACTTACACATTTTCATTGTACACTCAAGAAATGTACATCAAAACTTACACATTTTCATTGTATATACAAGGAATGTACATCAAAACATACACATTTTCATTGTATATACAAGAAATGTACATCAAAACTTACACATTTTCATTGTACACTCAGGAAATGTACATCAAATCTACACATTTTCGTTGTACAGTAATGAAATGTACATCAAAACATACACATTTTCATTGTACAGACAAGAAATATACATCAAAACTTACACATTTTCATTGTATATACAAGAAAGTTACATCGAAACTTACACATTTTCATTGTGCAGTCAAGAAATGTACATCAAAACTTACACATTTTCATTGTACACTCAAGAAATGTAAATCAAAACATACAAATTTTCATTATATACACAAGATATGTACATCAAAACATACACATTTTCATTGTATACACTAGAAATGTACATAAAAACATACACATTTTCATTGTATACACAAGAAATGTACATCAAAACTTACACATTTTCATTGTACATACAAGAAATGTACATCAAAAACTTACACATTTTCATTGTATATGCAAGAGATGTACATCAAAACTTACACATTTTCATTGTATATACAAGAAATGTACATCAAAACTTACACATTTTCATTGTATATACTAGAAATGTACATCAAAACTTACACATTTTCATTGTATATACAAGAAATGTACATCAAAACTTACACATTTTCATTGTATATACAAGAAATGTACATCAAAACATACACATTTCCATTGTATATACAAGAAATGTACATCAAAGCATACAAACTTTCATTGTACACTCAAGAAATGTACATCAAAACATACACATTCTCATTGTATATACAAGAAATGTACCTCAAAATTTACACATTTTCATTGTATATACAAGAAATGTACATCAAAGCTGCACATTTTCATCGTAAATACAAGAAATGTACATCAAAACTTACACATGTTTATTGTATATACAAGAAATGTACATCCAAACTTACACACTTTCATTGTGTATACAAGAAATGTACATCAAAGCATACACATTTTCATTGTATATACAAGAAATGTACATCAAAGCTTACACATGTTCATTGTATATTCAAGAAATGTACATCAAAACTGCACATTTTCATTGTATATACTAGAAAAGTACATCAAAACTTACACATATTCTTTGTATATACAAGAAATGTACATCAAAACTTACACATTTTCAATGTATATACAAGGAATGTACATCAAAACATACACATTTTCATTGTATATACATGAAATGTACATCAATACTCACACGTTTTCATTGTATATACAAGAAATGTACATCAAAACTTACACATTTTCATTGTATATACAAGAAATGTACATCTAAACACACACATTTTCATTGTACACTCAAGAAATGTACATACAAACCTACACATTTTCATTGTATATCCAAGAAATGTACATCAAAACTTACACACTTACATTGTCTATGCAAGAAATGTACATCTAAACTTACACATTTTCATTGTATATACAAGAAATGTACATCAAAACTTACACATTTTCATTGTATATACAAGAAATGTACATCAAAACTTACACATTTTCATTGTATATACAAGAATTGTACATCAAAGCTCACACATTTTCATTGTATATACAAGAAATGTACATGAAAACATACACATTTTCAATGTATATACAAGAAATGTACATCAAAACATGCACATTTTCATTGTATATACAAGAAATGTACAACAAAACTTACACATTTTCATTGTACACTCAAGAAATGTACATCAAAGCTTACACATTTTCATTGTATATACAAGAAATGTACATCAAAACTTACACATTTTCATTGTACACTCAAGAAATGTACATCAAAACTACACATTTTCGTTGTACACTAAAGAAATGTACATCAAAACATACACATTTTCATTGTACAGACAAGAAATGTACATCAAAACTTACACATTTTCATTGTATATGCAAGAAATGTACATCAAAACTTAAACATTTTCTTTGTGTATACAAGAAATGTACATCAAAACATACACATTTTCATTGTATATACAAGAAATGTACATCAAAACATACACACTTTCATTGTATATACCAGAAATGTACCTCAAAACTTACACACTTTCATTGTATATACAAGAAATGTACATCAAAGCTGCACATTTTCATCGTAAATACAAGAAATGTACATCAAAACTTACACATGTTCATTGTATATACAAGAAATGTACATCAAAACTACACATTTTCGTTGTACACTAAAGAAGTGTACATCAAAACATACACATTTTCATTGTACAGACAAGAAATGTAAATCAAAACTTACACATTTTCATTGTATATACAAGAAATGTACATCAAAACTTACACATGTTCATTGTATATTCAAGAGATGTACATCAAAACTACACATTTTCATTGTATATACTAGAAATGTACATCAAAACTTACACATTTTCATTGTATATACAAGAAATGTACATCAAAGCTTACACATTTTCATTGTATATACAAGAAATGTACATCAAAACATACACATTTTCATTGTATATACAAGAAATGTACATAAAAACATACACACTTTCATTGTACACTCAAGAAATGTACATCAAAACATTCACATTTTCATTGTATATACAAGAAATGTACATCAAAACTTACACATTTTCATTGTATATACAAGAAATGTACATCAAAAACTTACACATTTTCATTGTACACTCAAGAAATGTACATAGAAATTTACACATTCTCATTGTATATACAAGAAATGTACATCAAAACTTACACATTTTCATTGTACATACAAGAAATGTACATCAAAACTTACACATTTTCATTGTATATACAAGAAATGTACATCAATACTCACACATTTTCGTTGTATATACAAGAAATGTACATCAAAACTACACATTTTCATTGTATATACTAGAAATGTACATCAAAACTTACACATTTTCATTGTATATACAAGAAATGTACATCAAAGCTTACACATTTTCATTGTATATACAAGAAATGTACATCAAAACATACACATTTTCATTGTATATACAAGAAATGTACATCAAAACTTACACATTTTCATTGTACATACAAGAAATGTACACCAAAAACTTACACATTTTCATTGTATATGCAAGAAATGTACATCAAAACTTACACATTTTCATTGTAAATACAAGAAATGTACATCAAAACTTACACATGTTCATTGTATATTCAAGAGATGTACATCAAAACTACACATTTTCATTGTATATACTAGAAATGTACATCAAAACTTACACATTTTCATTGTATATACAAGAAATGTACATCAAAACTTACACATTTTCATTGGATATACAAGGAATATACATCAAAACATACACATTTTCATTGTATATACTAGAAATGTACATCAAAACTTACACATTTTCATTGTATATACAAGAAATGTACATCAAAACATAAACACTTTCATTGTACACTCAAGAAATGTACATCAAAACTTACACATTTTCATTGTATATGCAAGAAATGTACATCAAAAACTTACACATTTTCAGTGTACACTCAGGAAATGTACATCAAAACATACACATTTTCATTGTATATACAGGAATTGTACATCAAAACTTACACATTTTCATTGTGTATACTAGAAATGTACATCAAAACTTACACATTTTCATTGTATATACAAGAAATGTACATCAAAACTTACACATTTTCATTGTATATACAAGAAATGTACATCAAAACGTACACATTTTCATTGTATTTACAAGAAATGTACATCAAAGCATACACACTTTCATTGTACACTCAAGAAATGTACATCAAAACATACATATTTTCATTGGATATACAAGGAATATACATCAAAACATACACATTTTCATTGTATATACTAGAAATGTACATCAACACTTACACATTTTCATTGTATATACAAGAAATGTACATCAAAACATACACACTTTCATTGTACACTCAAGAAATGTACATCAAAACATACACACATACATTGTACACTCAAGAAAAGTACATCAAAACATACACATTTTCATTGTATATACAAGAAATGTACATCAAAACATACACACTTTCATTGTACACTCAAGAAATGTACATCAAAACATACACACATACATTGTACACTCAAGAAATGTACATCAAAACATACACATTTTCATTGTATATACAAGAAAATTACATCAAAGCTGCACATTTTCATCGTAAATACAAGAAATGTACATCAAAACTTTCACATGTTCATTGTATATACAAGAAATGTACATCAAAACTTACACATTTTCATTGTGTATACAAGAAATGTACATCAAAAACTTACACATTTTCATTGTATATACAAGAAATGTACATCAAAGCTTACACATTTTCATTGTACATTCAAGAAATGTACATCAAAACATACACATTCTCATTGTATATTCAAGAAATGTACATCAAAGCTACATATTTTCATTGTATATACTAGAAACGTACATCAAAACTTACACATTTTCATTGTATATACAAGAAATGTACATCAAAACTTACACATTTTCATTGTAAATACAAGAAATGTACATCAAAACTTACACATGTTCATTGTATATTCAAGAAATGTACATCAAAACTACACATTTTCATTGTATATACTAGAAACGTACATCAAAGCTTACACATTTTCATTGTATATACAAGAAATGTACATCAAAACATACACACTTTCATTGTACACTCAAGAAATGTACATCAAAACATACACATTCTCATTGTATATACAAGAAATGTACATCTAAACATACACATTTTCATTGTACACTCAAGAAATGTACATAGAAATTTACACATTCTCATTGTATATACAAGAAATGTACATCAAAACTTACACATTTTCATTGTACATACAAGAAATGTACATCAAAACTTACACATTTTCATTGTATATACAAGAAATGTACATCAATACTCACACATTTTCGTTGTATATACAAGAAATGTACATCAAAACATACACACTTTCATTGTAAATACGAGAAATGAACATCAAAACTTACACATTTTCGTTGTATATACAAGAAATGTACATCAAAACTTACACATTTTCGTTGTATATACAAGAAATGTACATCAAAAACTTACACATTTTCATTGTATATGCAAGAGATGTACATCAAAACTTACACATTTTCATTGTATATACAAGAAATGTACATCAAAACTTACACATTTTCATTGTATATACTAGAAATGTACATCAAAACATACACATTCTCATTGTATATACAAGAAATGTACATCTAAACATACACATTTTCATTGTACACTCAAGAAATGTACATAGAAACTTACACATTCTCATTGTATATACAAGAAATGTACATCAAAACTTACACATTTTCATTGTATATACAAGAAATGTACATCAATACTCACACATTTTCGTTGTATATACAAGAAATATACATCAAAACATACACACTTTCATTGTAAATACGAGAAATGAACATCCAAACTTACACATTTTCGTTGTATATACAAGAAATGTACATCAAAACTTACACATTTTCGTTGTATATACAAGAAATGTACATCAAAACTTACACATTTTCATTGTATATACTAGAAATGTACATCTAAACATACACATTTTCATTGTACACTCAAGAAATGTACATAGAAACTTACACATTCTCATTGTATATACAAGAAATGTACATAAAAACTTACACACTTTCATTGTCTATACAAGAAATGTACATAAAAACTTACACATTTTCATTGTATATACAAGAATTGTACTTCAAAGCTCACAAATTTTCATTGTATACACAAGAAATGTACATGAAAACATACACATTTTCATTGTATATACAAGAAAGGTACATCAAAACATACACATTTTCATTGTATATACAAGAAATGTACAACAAAACTTACACATTTTCATTGTACACTCAAGAAATGTACATCAAAACTTACACATTTTCATTGTATATACAAGGAATGTACATCAAAACATACACATTTTCATTGTATATACAAGAAATGTACATCAAAACTTACACATTTTCATTGTACACTCAGGAAATGTACATCAAATCTACACATTTTCGTTGTACACTAAAGAAATGTACATCAAAACATACACATTTTCATTGTACAGACAAGAAATATACATCAAAACTTACACATTTTCATTGTATATACAAGAAAGTTACATCGAAACTTACACATTTTCATTGTGCAGTCAAGAAATGTACATCAAAACTTACACATTTTCATTGTACACTCAAGAAATGTAAATCAAAACATACAAATTTTCATTATATACACAAGATATGTACATCAAAACATACACATTTTCATTGTATACACTAGAAATGTACATAAAAACATACACATTTTCATTGTATACACAAGAAATGTACATCAAAACTTACACATTTTCATTGTACATACAAGAAATGTACATCAAAAACTTACACATTTTCATTGTATATGCAAGAGATGTACATCAAAACTTACACATTTTCATTGTATATACAAGAAATGTACATCAAAACTTACACATTTTCATTGTATATACTAGAAATGTACATCAAAACTTACACATTTTCATTGTATATACAAGAAATGTACATCAAAACTTACACATTTTCACTGTATATACAAGAAATGTACATCTAAACATACACATTTTCATTGTACACTCAAGAAATGTACATAGAAACTTACACATTCTCATTGTATATACAAGAAATGTACATCAAACTTACACATTTTCATTGTACATACAAGAAATGTACATCAAAACTTACACATTTTCATTGTATATACAAGAAATGTACATCAATACTCACACATTTTCGTTGTATATACAAGAAATTTACATCAAAACATACACACTTTCATTGTAAATACGAGAAATGAACATCCAAACTTACACATTTTCGTTGTATATACAAGAAATGTACATCAAAACTTACACATTTTCGTTGTATATACAAGAAATGTACATCAAAACTTACACATTTTCATTGTATATACTAGAAATGTACATCTAAACATACACATTTTCATTGTACACTCAAGAAATGTACATAGAAACTTTCACATTCTCATTGTATATACAAGAAATGTACATAAAAACTTACACACTTTCATTGTCTATACAAGAAATGTACATAAAAACTTACACATTTTCATTGTATATACAAGAATTGTACTTCAAAGCTCACAAATTTTCATTGTATACACAAGAAATGTACATGAAAACATACACATTTTCATTGTATATACAAGAAAGGTACATCAAAACATACACATTTTCATTGTATATACAAGAAATGTACAACAAAACTTACACATTTTCATTGTACACTCAAGAAATGTACATCAAAACTTACACATTTTCATTGTATATACAAGGAATGTACATCAAAACATACACATTTTCATTGTATATACAAGAAATGTACATCAAAACTTACACATTTTCATTGTACACTCAGGAAATGTACATCAAATCTACACATTTTCGTTGTACAGTAATGAAATGTACATCAAAACATACACATTTTCATTGTACAGACAAGAAATATACATCAAAACTTACACATTTTCATTGTATATACAAGAAAGTTACATCGAAACTTACACATTTTCATTGTGCAGTCAAGAAATGTACATCAAAACTTACACATTTTCATTGTACACTCAAGAAATGTAAATCAAAACATACAAATTTTCATTATATACACAAGATATGTACATCAAAACATACACATTTTCATTGTATACACTAGAAATGTACATAAAAACATACACATTTTCATTGTATACACAAGAAATGTACATCAAAACTTACACATTTTCATTGTACATACAAGAAATGTACATCAAAAACTTACACATTTTCATTGTATATGCAAGAGATGTACATCAAAACTTACACATTTTCATTGTATATACAAGAAATGTACATCAAAACTTACACATTTTCATTGTATATACTAGAAATGTACATCAAAACTTACACATTTTCATTGTATATACAAGAAATGTACATCAAAACTTACACATTTTCATTGTATATACAAGAAATGTACATCAAAACATACACATTTCCATTGTATATACAAGAAATGTACATCAAAGCATACAAACTTTCATTGTACACTCAAGAAATGTACATCAAAACATACACATTCTCATTGTATATACAAGAAATGTACCTCAAAATTTACACATTTTCATTGTATATACAAGAAATGTACATCAAAGCTGCACATTTTCATCGTAAATACAAGAAATGTACATCAAAACTTACACATGTTTATTGTATATACAAGAAATGTACATCCAAACTTACACACTTTCATTGTGTATACAAGAAATGTACATCAAAGCATACACATTTTCATTGTATATACAAGAAATGTACATCAAAGCTTACACATGTTCATTGTATATTCAAGAAATGTACATCAAAACTGCACATTTTCATTGTATATACTAGAAAAGTACATCAAAACTTACACATATTCTTTGTATATACAAGAAATGTACATCAAAACTTACACATTTTCAATGTATATACAAGGAATGTACATCAAAACATACACATTTTCATTGTATATACATGAAATGTACATCAATACTCACACGTTTTCATTGTATATACAAGAAATGTACATCAAAACTTACACATTTTCATTGTATATACAAGAAATGTACATCTAAACACACACATTTTCATTGTACACTCAAGAAATGTACATACAAACCTACACATTTTCATTGTATATCCAAGAAATGTACATCAAAACTTACACACTTACATTGTCTATGCAAGAAATGTACATCTAAACTTACACATTTTCATTGTATATACAAGAAATGTACATCAAAACTTACACATTTTCATTGTATATACAAGAAATGTACATCAAAACTTACACATTTTCATTGTATATACAAGAATTGTACATCAAAGCTCACACATTTTCATTGTATATACAAGAAATGTACATGAAAACATACACATTTTCAATGTATATACAAGAAATGTACATCAAAACATGCACATTTTCATTGTATATACAAGAAATGTACAACAAAACTTACACATTTTCATTGTACACTCAAGAAATGTACATCAAAGCTTACACATTTTCATTGTATATACAAGAAATGTACATCAAAACTTACACATTTTCATTGTACACTCAAGAAATGTACATCAAAACTACACATTTTCGTTGTACACTAAAGAAATGTACATCAAAACATACACATTTTCATTGTACAGACAAGAAATGTACATCAAAACTTACACATTTTCATTGTATATGCAAGAAATGTACATCAAAACTTAAACATTTTCTTTGTGTATACAAGAAATGTACATCAAAACATACACATTTTCATTGTATATACAAGAAATGTACATCAAAACATACACACTTTCATTGTATATACCAGAAATGTACCTCAAAACTTACACACTTTCATTGTATATACAAGAAATGTACATCAAAGCTGCACATTTTCATCGTAAATACAAGAAATGTACATCAAAACTTACACATGTTCATTGTATATACAAGAAATGTACATCAAAACTACACATTTTCGTTGTACACTAAAGAAGTGTACATCAAAACATACACATTTTCATTGTACAGACAAGAAATGTAAATCAAAACTTACACATTTTCATTGTATATACAAGAAATGTACATCAAAACTTACACATGTTCATTGTATATTCAAGAGATGTACATCAAAACTACACATTTTCATTGTATATACTAGAAATGTACATCAAAACTTACACATTTTCATTGTATATACAAGAAATGTACATCAAAGCTTACACATTTTCATTGTATATACAAGAAATGTACATCAAAACATACACATTTTCATTGTATATACAAGAAATGTACATAAAAACATACACACTTTCATTGTACACTCAAGAAATGTACATCAAAACATTCACATTTTCATTGTATATACAAGAAATGTACATCAAAACTTACACATTTTCATTGTATATACAAGAAATGTACATCAAAAACTTACACATTTTCATTGTACACTCAAGAAATGTACATAGAAATTTACACATTCTCATTGTATATACAAGAAATGTACATCAAAACTTACACATTTTCATTGTACATACAAGAAATGTACATCAAAACTTACACATTTTCATTGTATATACAAGAAATGTACATCAATACTCACACATTTTCGTTGTATATACAAGAAATGTACATCAAAACTACACATTTTCATTGTATATACTAGAAATGTACATCAAAACTTACACATTTTCATTGTATATACAAGAAATGTACATCAAAGCTTACACATTTTCATTGTATATACAAGAAATGTACATCAAAACATACACATTTTCATTGTATATACAAGAAATGTACATCAAAACTTACACATTTTCATTGTACATACAAGAAATGTACACCAAAAACTTACACATTTTCATTGTATATGCAAGAAATGTACATCAAAACTTACACATTTTCATTGTAAATACAAGAAATGTACATCAAAACTTACACATGTTCATTGTATATTCAAGAGATGTACATCAAAACTACACATTTTCATTGTATATACTAGAAATGTACATCAAAACTTACACATTTTCATTGTATATACAAGAAATGTACATCAAAACTTACACATTTTCATTGGATATACAAGGAATATACATCAAAACATACACATTTTCATTGTATATACTAGAAATGTACATCAAAACTTACACATTTTCATTGTATATACAAGAAATGTACATCAAAACATAAACACTTTCATTGTACACTCAAGAAATGTACATCAAAACTTACACATTTTCATTGTATATGCAAGAAATGTACATCAAAAACTTACACATTTTCAGTGTACACTCAGGAAATGTACATCAAAACATACACATTTTCATTGTATATACAGGAATTGTACATCAAAACTTACACATTTTCATTGTGTATACTAGAAATGTACATCAAAACTTACACATTTTCATTGTATATACAAGAAATGTACATCAAAACTTACACATTTTCATTGTATATACAAGAAATGTACATCAAAACGTACACATTTTCATTGTATTTACAAGAAATGTACATCAAAGCATACACACTTTCATTGTACACTCAAGAAATGTACATCAAAACATACATATTTTCATTGGATATACAAGGAATATACATCAAAACATACACATTTTCATTGTATATACTAGAAATGTACATCAACACTTACACATTTTCATTGTATATACAAGAAATGTACATCAAAACATACACACTTTCATTGTACACTCAAGAAATGTACATCAAAACATACACACATACATTGTACACTCAAGAAAAGTACATCAAAACATACACATTTTCATTGTATATACAAGAAATGTACATCAAAACATACACACTTTCATTGTACACTCAAGAAATGTACATCAAAACATACACACATACATTGTACACTCAAGAAATGTACATCAAAACATACACATTTTCATTGTATATACAAGAAAATTACATCAAAGCTGCACATTTTCATCGTAAATACAAGAAATGTACATCAAAACTTTCACATGTTCATTGTATATACAAGAAATGTACATCAAAACTTACACATTTTCATTGTGTATACAAGAAATGTACATCAAAAACTTACACATTTTCATTGTATATACAAGAAATGTACATCAAAGCTTACACATTTTCATTGTACATTCAAGAAATGTACATCAAAACATACACATTCTCATTGTATATTCAAGAAATGTACATCAAAGCTACATATTTTCATTGTATATACTAGAAACGTACATCAAAACTTACACATTTTCATTGTATATACAAGAAATGTACATCAAAACTTACACATTTTCATTGTAAATACAAGAAATGTACATCAAAACTTACACATGTTCATTGTATATTCAAGAAATGTACATCAAAACTACACATTTTCATTGTATATACTAGAAACGTACATCAAAGCTTACACATTTTCATTGTATATACAAGAAATGTACATCAAAACATACACACTTTCATTGTACACTCAAGAAATGTACATCAAAACATACACATTCTCATTGTATATACAAGAAATGTACATCTAAACATACACATTTTCATTGTACACTCAAGAAATGTACATAGAAATTTACACATTCTCATTGTATATACAAGAAATGTACATCAAAACTTACACATTTTCATTGTACATACAAGAAATGTACATCAAAACTTACACATTTTCATTGTATATACAAGAAATGTACATCAATACTCACACATTTTCGTTGTATATACAAGAAATGTACATCAAAACATACACACTTTCATTGTAAATACGAGAAATGAACATCAAAACTTACACATTTTCGTTGTATATACAAGAAATGTACATCAAAACTTACACATTTTCGTTGTATATACAAGAAATGTACATCAAAACTTACACATTTTCATTGTATATACAAGAAATGTACATCTAAACATACACATTTTCATTGTACACTCAAGAAATGTACATAGAAACTTACACATTCTCATTGTTTATACAAGAAATGTACATCAAAACTTACACACTTTCATTGTCTATACAAGAAATGTACATAAAAACTTACACATTTTCATTGTATATACAAGAAATGTACATCAAAACTTACACATTTTCATTGTCTATATAAGAAATGTACATCAAAACTTACACATTTTCATTGTATATACAAGAATTGTACTTCAAAGCTCACAAATTTTCATTGTATACACAAGAAATGTACATGAAAACATACACATTTTCATTGTATATACAAGAAAGGTACATCAAAACATACACATTTTCATTGTATATACAAGAAATGTACAACAAAACTTACACATTTTCATTGTACACTCAAGAAATGTACATCAAAACTTACACATTTTCATTGTATATACAAGGAATGTACATCAAAACATACACATTTTCATTGTATATACAAGAAATGTACATCAAAACTTACACATTTTCATTGTACACTCAGGAAATGTACATCAAATCTACACATTTTCGTTGTACACTAAAGAAATGTACATCAAAACATACACATTTTCATTGTACAGACAAGAAATATACATCAAAACTTACACATTTTCATTGTATATACAAGAAAGTTACATCGAAACTTACACATTTTCATTGTGCAGTCAAGAAATGTACATCAAAACTTACACATTTTCATTGTACACTCAAGAAATGTAAATCAAAACATACAAATTTTCATTATATACACAAGATATGTACATCAAAACATACACATTTTCATTGCATACACTAGAAATGTACATAAAAACATACACATTTTCATTGTATACACAAGTAATGTACATCAAAACTTACACATTTTCATTGTACATACAAGAAATGTACATCAAAAACTTACACATTTTCATTGTATATGCAAGAGATGTACATCAAAACTTACACATTTTCATTGTACATACAAGAAATGTACATCAAAACTTACACATTTTCATTGTATATACAAGAAATGTACATCAATACTCACACATTTTCGTTGTATATACAAGAAATGTACATCAAAAGCTTACACATTTTCATTGTACACTCAAGAAATGTACATCAAAACATACACATCTTCATTGTATATACAAGGAATGTACTTCAAAACATACACATTTTCATTGTATATACAAGAAATGTACATCAAAACTTACATATTTTCATTGTATACACTAGAAATGTACATCAAAACTTCCAAATTTTCATTGTATATACAGGAAATGTACATCAAAACTTACAAATTTTCATTGTATATACAAGAAATGTACATCAAAACATACCCATTTTCATTGTATATACAAGAAATGTACATCAAAGCATACACACTTTCATTGTACACTCAAGAAATGTACATCAAAACATACACATTTTTATTGTATATACAAGGAATGTACATCAAAACATACACATTTTCATTGTATATACTAGAAATGTACATCAAAACTTACACATCTTCATTGTATATACAAGAAATGTACATCAGAACTTACACATTTTCATTGTATATACAAGAAATGTACATCAAAACATACACATTTTCATTGTATATACAAGAAATGTACTACAAAACATACACACTTTCATTGTACACTCAAGAAATGTACATCAAAACATACACATTCTCATTGTATATACAAGAAATGTACCTCAAAACTTACACATTTTCGTTGTATATACAAGAAATGTATATCAAAACATACACACTTTCATTGTACACTCAAGAAATCTACATCAAAACATACACATTCTCATTGTATATACAAGAAAATTCCTCAAAACTTACACATTTTCATTGTATATACAAGAAATGTACATAAAAACATACACATTTTCATTGTATATACAAGGAATGTATATCAAAACTTACACATTTTCATTGTGTATACTAGAAATGTACATCAAAACTTACACATTTTCATTGTATATACAAGAAATGTACATCAAAACTTACACATTTTCATTGTATATACAAGAAATCTACATCAAAGCATACACACTTTCATTGTATATACAAGAAATGTACATCAAAACATACACACTTTCATTGCACACTCACGAAATGTACATCAAAACATACACATTCTCATTGTATATACAAGAAATGTTCCTCAAAACTTACATATTTTCATTGTATATACAGGAAATGTACATCAAAACATACACATTTTCATTGTATATACAAGGAATGTATATCAAAACTTACACATTTTCATTGTGTATACTAGAAATGTACATCAAAACTTACACATTTTCATTGTATATACAAGAAATGTACATCAAAACTTACACATTTTCATTGTATATACAAGAAATGTACATCAAAACTTACACACTCTCATTGTATATACAAGAAATGTACATCAAAACATACACATTTTCATTGTATATACAAGAAATGTACATCAAAGCATACACACTTTCATTGTACACTCAAGAAATGTACATCAAAACATACACATTTTCATTGTATATACTAGAAATGTACATCAAAACTTACACATTTTCATTGTATGTACAAGAAATGTACATCAAAACTTACACATTTTCATTGTATATACAAGAAATGTACATCAAAACATACACACTTTCATTGTACACTCAAGAAGTGTACATCAAAACATACACACATACGTTGTACACTCAAGAAATGTACATCAAAACATACACATTTTCATTGTATATACAAGAAATGTACCTCAAAACTTACAGATTTCCATTGTATATACAAGAACTGTACATTAAAGCTGCACATTTTCATCGTAAATACAAGAAATGTACATCAAAACTTACACATGTTCATTGTATATACAAGAAATGTACATCAAAACTTACACATTTTCATTGTGTATACAAGAAATGTACATCAAACCTTACACATTTTCATTGTATATACAAGAAAAATACATCAAAAACTTACACATTTTCATTGTATATACAAGAAATGTACATCAAAGCTTACACATTTTCATTGTACATACAAGAAATGTACATCAAAACTTACACATGTTCATTGTATATTCAAGAAATGTAGAATCAAAACTACACATTTTCATTTTATATACTAGAAACGTACATCAAAACTTACACATTTTCATTGTATATACAAGAAATGTACATCAAAACATACACACTTTCTTTGTACACTCAAGAAATGTACATCAAAACATACACATTCTCATTGTATATACAAGAAATGTACCTCAAATCTTACACATTTTCATTGTATATACAAGAAATGTACATCAAAACTTACACATTTTCATTGTATATACAAGAAATGTACATCAAAGCTTACACATTTTCATTGTATATACAAGAAATGTACATCAAAACATACACATTTTCATTGTATATACAAGAAATGTACTTAAAAACATACACACTTTCATTGTACACTCAAGAAATGTACATCAAAACATTCACATTTTCATTGTATATACAAGAAATGTACATCAAAACTTACACATTTTCATTGTATATACAAGAAATGTACATCAAAAACTTACACATTTTCATTGTACACTCAAGAAATGTAAATCAAAACATACACAATTTGATTGTATATACAAGGAATGTACATCAAAACATACACATTTTCATTGTATATACAAGAAATGTACATCAAAACTTACACATTTTCATTGTACATACAAGAAATGTACACCAAAAACTTACACATTTTCATTGTATATGCAAGAAATGTACATCAAAACTTACACATTTTCATTGTAAATACAAGAAATGTACATCAAAACTTACACATGTTCATTGTATATTCAAGAGATGTACATCAAAACTACACATTTTCATTGTATATACTAGAAATGTACATCAAAACTTACACATTTTCATTGTATATACAAGAAATGTACATCAAAACTTACACATTTTCATTGGATATACAAGGAATATACATCAAAACATACACATTTTCATTGTATATACTAGAAATGTACATCAAAACTTACACATTTTCATTGTATATACAAGAAATGTACATCAAAACATAAACACTTTCATTGTACACTCAAGAAATGTACATCAAAACTTACACATTTTCATTGTATATGCAAGAAATGTACATCAAAAACTTACACATTTTCAGTGTACACTCAGGAAATGTACATCAAAACATACACATTTTCATTGTATATACAGGAATTGTACATCAAAACTTACACATTTTCATTGTGTATACTAGAAATGTACATCAAAACTTACACATTTTCATTGTATATACAAGAAATGTACATCAAAATTTACACATTTTCATTGTATATACAAGAAATGTACATCAAAACGTACACATTTTCATTGTATTTACAAGAAATGTACATCAAAGCATACACACTTTCATTGTACACTCAAGAAATGTACATCAAAACATACATATTTTCATTGGATATACAAGGAATATACATCAAAACATACACATTTTCATTGTATATACTAGAAATGTACATCAAAACTTACACATTTTCATTGTATATACAAGAAATGTACATCAAAACATACACACTTTCATTGTACACTCAAGAAATGTACATCAAAACATACACACATACATTGTACACTCAAGAAATGTACATCAAAACATACACATTTTCATTGTATATACAAGAAATGTACATCAAAGCTGCACATTTTCATCGTAAATACAAGAAATGTACATCAAAACTTTCACATGTTCATTGTATATACAAGAAATGTACATCAAAACTTACACATTTTCATTGTGTATACAAGAAATGTACATCAAAAACTTACACATTTTCATTGTATATACAAGAAATGTACATCAAAGCTTACACATTTTCATTGTACATTCAAGAAATGTACATCAAAACATACACATTCTCATTGTATATTCAAGAAATGTACATCAAAACTACATATTTTCTTTGTATATACTAGAAACGTACATCAAAACTTACACATTTTCATTGTATATACAAGAAATGTACATCAAAACTTACACATTTTCATTGTAAATACAAGAAATGTACATCAAAACTTACACATGTTCATTGTATATTCAAGAAATGTACATCAAAACTACACATTTTCATTGTATATACTAGAAACGTACATCAAAGCTTACACATTTTCATTGTATATACAAGAAATGTACATCAAAACATACACACTTTCATTGTACACTCAAGAAATGTACATCAAAACATACACATTCTCATTGTATATACAAGAAATGTACATCTAAACATACACATTTTCATTGTACACTCAAGAAATGTACATAGAAATTTACACATTCTCATTGTATATACAAGAAATGTACATCAAAACTTACACATTTTCATTGTACATACAAGAAATGTACATCAAAACTTACACATTTTCATTGTATATACAAGAAATGTACATCAATACTCACACATTTTCGTTGTATATACAAGAAATGTACATCAAAACATACACACTTTCATTGTAAATACGAGAAATGAACATCAAAACTTACACATTTTCGTTGTATATACAAGAAATGTACATCAAAACTTACACATTTTCGTTGTATATACAAGAAATGTACATCAAAACTTACACATTTTCATTGTATATACAAGAAATGTACATCTAAACATACACATTTTCATTGTACACTCAAGAAATGTACATAGAAACTTACACATTCTCATTGTATATACAAGAAATGTACATCAAAACTTACACACTTTCATTGTCTATACAAGAAATGTACATAAAAACTTACACATTTTCATTGTATATACAAGAAATGTACATCAAAACTTACACATTTTCATTGTCTATATAAGAAATGTACATCAAAACTTACACATTTTCATTGTATATACAAGAATTGTACTTCAAAGCTCACAAATTTTCATTGTATACACAAGAAATGTACATGAAAACATACACATTTTCATTGTATATACAAGAAAGGTACATCAAAACATACACATTTTCATTGTATATACAAGAAATGTACAACAAAACTTACACATTTTCATTGTACACTCAAGAAATGTACATCAAAACTTACACATTTTCATTGTATATACAAGGAATGTACATCAAAACATACACATTTTCATTGTATATACAAGAAATGTACATCAAAACTTACACATTTTCATTGTACACTCAGGAAATGTACATCAAATCTACACATTTTCGTTGTACACTAAAGAAATGTACATCAAAACATACACATTTTCATTGTACAGACAAGAAATATACATCAAAACTTACACATTTTCATTGTATATACAAGAAAGTTACATCGAAACTTACACATTTTCATTGTGCAGTCAAGAAATGTACATCAAAACTTACACATTTTCATTGTACACTCAAGAAATGTAAATCAAAACATACAAATTTTCATTATATACACAAGATATGTACATCAAAACATACACATTTTCATTGCATACACTAGAAATGTACATAAAAACATACACATTTTCATTGTATACACAAGAAATGTACATCAAAACTTACACATTTTCATTGTACATACAAGAAATGTACATCAAAAACTTACACATTTTCATTGTATATGCAAGAGATGTACATCAAAACTTACACATTTTCATTGTACATACAAGAAATGTACATCAAAACTTACACATTTTCATTGTATATACAAGAAATGTACATCAATACTCACACATTTTCGTTGTATATACAAGAAATGTACATCAAAAGCTTACACATTTTCATTGTACACTCAAGAAATGTACATCAAAACATACACATCTTCATTGTATATACAAGGAATGTACTTCAAAACATACACATTTTCATTGTATATACAAGAAATGTACATCAAAACTTACACATTTTCATTGTATACACTAGAAATGTACATCAAAACTTCCACATTTTCATTGTATATACAGGAAATGTACATCAAAACTTACAAATTTTCATTGTATATACAAATCATGTACATCAAAACATACCCATTTTCATTGTATATACAAGAAATGTACATCAAAGCATACACACTTTCATTGTACACTCAAGAAATGTACATCAAAACATACACATTTTCATTGTATATACAAGGAATGTACATCAAAACATACACATTTTCATTGTATATACTAGAAATGTACATCAAAACTTACACATCTTCATTGTATATACAAGAAATGTACATCAGAACTTAGACATTTTCATTGTATATACAAGAAATGTACATCAAAACATACACATTCTCATTGTATATACAAGAAATGTACCTCAAAACTTACACATTTTCATTGTATATACAAGAAATGTATATCAAAACATACACACTTTCATTGTACACTCAAGAAATCTACATCAAAACATACACATTCTCATTGTATATACAAGAAAATTCCTCAAAACTTACACATTTTCATTGTATATACAAGAAATGTACATCAAAACTTACACATTTTCATTGTATATACAAGAAATCTACATCAAAGCATACACACTTTCATTGTATATACAAGAAATGTACATCAAAACATACACACTTTCATTGCACACTCACGAAATGTACATCAAAACATACACATTCTCATTGTATATACAAGAAATGTTCCTCAAAACTTACATATTTTCATTGTATATACAGGAAATGTACATCAAAACATACACATTTTCATTGTATATACAAGGAATGTATATCACAACTTACACATTTTCATTGTGTATACTAGAAATGTACATCAAAACTTACACATTTTCATTGTATATACAAGAAATGTACATCAAAACTTACACATTTTCATTGTATATACAAGAAATGTACATCAAAACTTACACACTCTCATTGTATATACAAGAAATGTACATCAAAACATACACATTTTCATTGTATATACAAGAAATGTACATCAAAGCATACACAATTTCATTGTACACTCAAGAAATGTACATCAAAACATACACATTTTCATTGTATATACTAGAAATGTACATCAAAACTTACACATTTTCATTGTATGTACAAGAAATGTACATCAAAACTTACACATTTTCATTGTATATACAAGAAATGTACATCAAAACATACACACTTTCATTGTACACTCAAGAAGTGTACATCAAAACATACACACATACGTTGTACACTCAAGAAATGTACATCAAAACATACACATTTTCATTGTATATACAAGAAATGTACCTCAAAACTTACAGATTTCCATTGTATATACAAGAACTGTACATTAAAGCTGCACATTTTCATCGTAAATACAAGAAATGTACATCAAAACTTACACATGTTCATTGTATATAAAAGAAATGTACATCAAAACTTACACATTTTCATTGTGTATACAAGAAATGTACATCAAACCTTACACATTTTCATTGTATATACAAGAAATATACATCAAAAACTTACACATTTTCATTGTATATACAAGAAATGTACATCAAAGCTTACACATTTTCATTGTACATACAAGAAATGTACATCAAAACTTACACATGTTCATTGTATATTCAAGAAATGTAGAATCAAAACTACACATTTTCATTTTATATACTAGAAACGTACATCAAAACTTACACATTTTCATTGTATATACAAGAAATGTACATCAAAACATACACACTTTCATTGTACACTCAAGAAATGTACATCAAAACATACACATTCTCATTGTATATACAAGAAATGTACCTCAAATCTTACACATTTTCATTGTATATACAAGAAATGTACATCAAAACGTACACATTTTCATTGTATTTACAAGAAATGTACATCAAAGCATACACACTTTCATTGTACACTCAAGAAATGTACATCAAAACATACATATTTTCATTGGATATACAAGGAATATACATCAAAACATACACATTTTCATTGTATATACTAGAAATGTACATCAAAACTTACACATTTTCATTGTATATACAAGAAATGTACATCAAAACATACACACTTTCATTGTACACTCAAGAAATGTACATCAAAACATACACACATACATTGTACACTCAAGAAATGTACATCAAAACATACACATTTTCATTGTATATACAAGAAATGTACATCAAAGCTGCACATTTTCATCGTAAATACAAGAAATGTACATCAAAACTTTCACATGTTCATTGTATATACAAGAAATGTACATCAAAACTTACACATTTTCATTGTGTATACAAGAAATGTACATCAAAAACTTACACATTTTCATTGTATATACAAGAAATGTACATCAAAGCTTACACATTTTCATTGTACATTCAAGAAATGTACATCAAAACATACACATTCTCATTGTATATTCAAGAAATGTACATCAAAACTACATATTTTCATTGTATATACTAGAAACGTACATCAAAACTTACACATTTTCATTGTATATACAAGAAATGTACATCAAAACTTACACATTTTCATTGTAAATACAAGAAATGTACATCAAAACTTACACATGTTCATTGTATATTCAAGAAATGTACATCAAAACTACACATTTTCATTGTATATACTAGAAACGTACATCAAAGCTTACACATTTTCATTGTATATACAAGAAATGTACATCAAAACATACACACTTTCATTGTACACTCAAGAAATGTACATCAAAACATACACATTCTCATTGTATATACAAGAAATGTACATCTAAACATACACATTTTCATTGTACACTCAAGAAATGTACATAGAAATTTACACATTCTCATTGTATATACAAGAAATGTACATCAAAACTTACACATTTTCATTGTACATACAAGAAATGTACATCAAAACTTACACATTTTCATTGTATATACAAGAAATGTACATCAATACTCACACATTTTCGTTGTATATACAAGAAATGTACATCAAAACATACACACTTTCATTGTAAATACGAGAAATGAACATCAAAACTTACACATTTTCGTTGTATATACAAGAAATGTACATCAAAACTTACACATTTTCGTTGTATATACAAGAAATGTACATCAAAACTTACACATTTTCATTGTATATACAAGAAATGTACATCTAAACACACACATTTTCATTGTACACTCAAGAAATGTACATAGAAACTTACACATTCTCATTGTATATACAAGAAATGTACATCAAAACTTACACACTTTCATTGTCTATACAAGAAATGTACATAAAAACTTACACATTTTCATTGTATATACAAGAAATGTACATCAAAACTTACACATTTTCATTGTCTATATAAGAAATGTACATCAAAACTTACACATTTTCATTGTATATACAAGAATTGTACTTCAAAGCTCACAAATTTTCATTGTATACACAAGAAATGTACATGAAAACATACACATTTTCATTGTATATACAAGAAAGGTACATCAAAACATACACATTTTCATTGTATATACAAGAAATGTACAACAAAACTTACACATTTTCATTGTACACTCAAGAAATGTACATCAAAACTTACACATTTTCATTGTATATACAAGGAATGTACATCAAAACATACACATTTTCATTGTATATACAAGAAATGTACATCAAAACTTACACATTTTCATTGTACACTCAGGAAATGTACATCAAATCTACACATTTTCGTTGTACACTAAAGAAATGTACATCAAAACATACACATTTTCATTGTACAGACAAGAAATATACATCAAAACTTACACATTTTCATTGTATATACAAGAAAGTTACATCGAAACTTACACATTTTCATTGTGCAGTCAAGAAATGTACATCAAAACTTACACATTTTCATTGTACACTCAAGAAATGTAAATCAAAACATACAAATTTTCATTATATACACAAGATATGTACATCAAAACATACACATTTTCATTGCATACACTAGAAATGTACATAAAAACATACACATTTTCATTGTATACACAAGAAATGTACATCAAAACTTACACATTTTCATTGTACATACAAGAAATGTACATCAAAAACTTACACATTTTCATTGTATATGCAAGAGATGTACATCAAAACTTACACATTTTCATTGTACATACAAGAAATGTACATCAAAACTTACACATTTTCATTGTATATACAAGAAATGTACATCAATACTCACACATTTTCGTTGTATATACAAGAAATGTACATCAAAAGCTTACACATTTTCATTGTACACTCAAGAAATGTACATCAAAACATACACATCTTCATTGTATATACAAGGAATGTACTTCAAAACATACACATTTTCATTGTATATACAAGAAATGTACATCAAAACTTACACATTTTCATTGTATACACTAGAAATGTACATCAAAACTTCCACATTTTCATTGTATATACAAGAAATGTACATCAAAACATACCCATTTTCATTGTATATACAAGAAATGTACATCAAAGCATACACACTTTCATTGTACACTCAAGAAATGTACATCAAAACATACACATTTTCATTGTATATACAAGGAATGTACATCAAAACATACACATTTTCATTGTATATACTAGAAATGTACATCAAAACTTACACATCTTCATTGTATATACAAGAAATGTACATCAGAACTTACACATTTTCATTGTATATACAAGAAATGTACATCAAAACATACACATTTTCATTGTATATACAAGAAATGTACTACAAAACATACACACTTTCATTGTACACTCAAGAAATGTACATCAAAACATACACATTCTCATTGTATATACAAGAAATGTACCTCAAAACTTACACATTTTCATTGTATATACAAGAAATGTACATCAAAACATACACACTTTCATTGGACACTCAAGAAATCTACATCAAAACATACACATTCTCATTGTATATACAAGAAAATTCCTCAAAACTTACACATTTTCATTGTATATACAAGAAATGTACATAAAAACATACACATTTTCATTGTATATACAAGGAATGTATATCAAAACTTACACATTTTCATTGTGTATACTAGAAATGTACATCAAAACTTACACATTTTCATTGTATATACAAGAAATGTACATCAAAACTTACACATTTTCATTGTATATACAAGAAATCTACATCAAAGCATACACACTTTCATTGTATATACAAGAAATGTACATCAAAACATACACACTTTCATTGCACACTCACGAAATGTACATCAAAACATACGCATTCTCATTGTATATACAAGAAATGTTCCTCAAAACTTACATATTTTCATTGTATATACAGGAAATGTACATCAAAACATACACATTTTCATTGTATATACAAGGAATGTATATCAAAACTTACACATTTTCATTGTGTATACTAGAAATGTACATCAAAACTTACACATTTTCATTGTATATACAAGAAATGTACATCAAAACTTACACATTTTCATTGTATATACAAGAAATGTACATCAAAACTTACACACTCTCATTGTATATACAAGAAATGTACATCAAAACATACACATTTTCATTGTATATACAAGAAATGTACATCAAAGCATACACACTTTCATTGTACACTCAAGAAATGTACATCAATACATACACATTTTCATTGTATATACTAGAAATGTACATCAAAACTTACACATTTTCATTGTATGTACAAGAAATGTACATCAAAACTTACACATTTTCATTGTATATACAAGAAATGTACATCAAAACATACACACTTTCATTGTACACTCAAGAAGTGTACATCAAAACATACACACATACGTTGTACACTCAAGAAATGTACATCAAAACATACACATTTTCATTGTATATACAAGGAATGTACATCAAAACATACACATTTTCATTTTATATACAAGAAATGTACATCAAAACTTACACATTTTCATTGTACACTCAGGAAATGTACATCAAATCTACACATTTTCGTTGTACACTAAAGAAATGTACATCAAAACATACACATTTTCATTGTACAGACAAGAAATATACATCAAAACTTACACATTTTCATTGTATATACAAGAAAGTTACATCGAAACTTACACATTTTCATTGTGCAGTCAAGAAATGTACATCAAAACTTACACATTTTCATTGTACACTCAAGAAATGTAAATCAAAACATACAAATTTTCATTATATACACAAGATATGTACATCAAAACATACACATTTTCATTGCATACACTAGAAATGTACATAAAAACATACACATTTTCATTGTATACACAAGAAATGTACATCAAAACTTACACATTTTCATTGTACATACAAGAAATGTACATCAAAAACTTACACATTTTCATTGTATATGCAAGAGATGTACATCAAAACTTACACATTTTCATTGTATATACAAGAAATGTACATCAAAACTTACACATTTTCATTGTATATACAAGAAATGTACATCAATACTCACACATTTTCGTTGTATATACAAGAAATGTACATCAAAAGCTTACACATTTTCATTGTACACTCAAGAAATGTACATCAAAACATACACATCTTCATTGTATATACAAGGAATGTACTTCAAAACATACACATTTTCATTGTATATACAAGAAATGTACATCAAAACTTACACATTTTCATTGTATACACTAGAAATGTACATCAAAACTTCCACATTTTCATTGTATATACAAGAAATGTACATCAAAACATACCCATTTTCATTGTATATACAAGAAATGTACATCAAAGCATACACACTTTCATTGTACACTCAAGAAATGTACATCAAAACATACACATTTTCATTGTATATACAAGGAATGTACATCAAAACATACACATTTTCATTGTATATACTAGAAATGTACATCAAAACTTACACATCTTCATTGTATATACAAGAAATGTACATCAGAACTTACACATTTTCATTGTATATACAAGAAATGTACATCAAAACATACACATTTTCATTGTATATACAAGAAATGTACTACAAAACATACACACTTTCATTGTACACTCAAGAAATGTACATCAAAACATACACATTCTCATTGTATATACAAGAAATGTACCTCAAAACTTACACATTTTCATTGTATATACAAGAAATGTACATCAAAACATACACACTTTCATTGTACACTCAAGAAATCTACATCAAAACATACACATTCTCATTGTATATACAAGAAAATTCCTCAAAACTTACACATTTTCATTGTATATACAAGAAATGTACATAAAAACATACACATTTTCATTGTATATACAAGGAATGTATATCAAAACTTACACATTTTCATTGTGTATACTAGAAATGTACATCAAAACTTACACATTTTCATTGTATATACAAGAAATGTACATCAAAACTTACACATTTTCATTGTATATACAAGAAATCTACATCAAAGCATACACACTTTCATTGTATATACAAGAAATGTACATCAAAACATACACACTTTCATTGCACACTCACGAAATGTACATCAAAACATACGCATTCTCATTGTATATACAAGAAATGTTCCTCAAAACTTACATATTTTCATTGTATATACAGGAAATGTACATCAAAACATACACATTTTCATTGTATATACAAGGAATGTATATCAAAACTTACACATTTTCATTGTGTATACTAGAAATGTACATCAAAACTTACACATTTTCATTGTATATACAAGAAATGTACATCAAAACTTACACATTTTCATTGTATATACAAGAAATGTACATCAAAACTTACACACTCTCATTGTATATACAAGAAATGTACATCAAAACATACACATTTTCATTGTATATACAAGAAATGTACATCAAAGCATACACACTTTCATTGTACACTCAAGAAATGTACATCAATACATACACATTTTCATGGTATATACTAGAAATGTACATCAAAACTTACACATTTTCATTGTATGTACAAGAAATGTACATCAAAACTTACACATTTTCATTGTATATACAAGAAATGTACATCAAAACATACACACTTTCATTGTACACTCAAGAAGTGTACATCAAAACATACACACATACGTTGTACACTCAAGAAATGTACATCAAAACATACACATTTTCATTGTATATACAAGAAATGTACCTCAAAACTTACAGATTTCAATTGTATATACAAGAACTGTACATTAAAGCTGCACATTTTCATCGTAAATACAAGAAATGTACATCAAAACTTACACATGTTCATTGTATATACAAGAAATGTACATCAAAACTTACACATTTTCATTGTGTATACAAGAAATGTACATCAAACCTTACACATTTTCATTGTATATACAAGAAATATACATCAAAAACTTACACATTTTCATTGTATATACAAGAAATGTACATCAAAGCTTACACATTTTCATTGTACATACAAGAAATGTACATCAAAACTTACACATGTTCATTGTATATTCAAGAAATGTACATCAAAACTACACATTTTCATTTTATATACTAGAAACGTACATCAAAACTTACACATTTTCATTGTATATACAAGAAATGTACATCAAAGCATACACACTTTCATTGTACACTCAAGAAATGTACATCAAAACATACACATTTTCATTGTATATACAAGGAATGTACATCAAAACATACACATTTTCATTGTATATACTAGAAATGTACATCAAAACTTACACATCTTCATTGTATATGCAAGAAATGTACATCAGAACTTACACATTTTCATTGTATATACAAGAAATGTACATCAAAACATACACATTTTCATTGTATATACAAGAAATGTACTACAAAACATACACACTTTCATTGTACACTCAAGAAATGTACATCAAAACATACACATTCTCATTGTATATACAAGAAATGTACCTCAAAACTTACACATTTTCATTGTATATACAAGAAATGTATATCAAAACATACACACTTTCATTGTACACTCAAGAAATCTACATCAAAACATACACATTCTCATTGTATATACAAGAAAATTCCTCAAAACTTACACATTTTCATTGTATATACAAGAAATGTACATAAAAACATACACATTTTCATTGTATATACAAGGAATGTATATCAAAACTTACACATTTTCATTGTATATACAAGAAATGTACCTCAAAACTTACAGATTTCAATTGTATATACAAGAACTGTACATTAAAGCTGCACATTTTCATCGTAAATACAAGAAATGTACATCAAAACTTACACATGTTCATTGTATATACAAGAAATGTACATCAAAACTTACACATTTTCATTGTGTATACAAGAAATGTACATCAAACCTTACACATTTTCATTGTATATACAAGAAATATACATCAAAAACTTACACATTTTCATTGTATATACAAGAAATGTACATCAAAGCTTACACATTTTCATTGTACATACAAGAAATGTACATCAAAACTTACACATGTTCATTGTATATTCAAGAAATGTACATCAAAACTACACATTTTCATTTTATATACTAGAAACGTACATCAATACTCACACATTTTCGTTGTATATACAAGAAATGTACATCAAAAGCTTACACATTTTCATTGTACACTCAAGAAATGTACATCAAAACATACACATCTTCATTGTATATACAAGGAATGTACTTCAAAACATACACATTTTCATTGTATATACAAGAAATGTACATCAAAACTTACACATTTTCATTGTATACACTAGAAATGTACATCAAAACTTCCACATTTTCATTGTATATACAAGAAATGTACATCAAAACATACCCATTTTCATTGTATATACAAGAAATGTACATCAAAGCATACACACTTTCATTGTACACTCAAGAAATGTACATCAAAACATACACATTTTCATTGTATATACAAGGAATGTACATCAAAACATACACATTTTCATTGTATATACTAGAAATGTACATCAAAACTTACACATCTTCATTGTATATACAAGAAATGTACATCAGAACTTACACATTTTCATTGTATATACAAGAAATGTACATCAAAACATACACATTTTCATTGTATATACAAGAAATGTACTACAAAACATACACACTTTCATTGTACACTCAAGAAATGTACATCAAAACATACACATTCTCATTGTATATACAAGAAATGTACCTCAAAACTTACACATTTTCATTGTATATACAAGAAATGTACATCAAAACATACACACTTTCATTGTACACTCAAGAAATCTACATCAAAACATACACATTCTCATTGTATATACAAGAAAATTCCTCAAAACTTACACATTTTCATTGTATATACAAGAAATGTACATAAAAACATACACATTTTCATTGTATATACAAGGAATGTATATCAAAACTTACACATTTTCATTGTGTATACTAGAAATGTACATCAAAACTTACACATTTTCATTGTACATACAAGAAATGTACATCAAAACTTACACATTTTCATTGTATATACAAGAAATCTACATCAAAGCATACACACTTTCATTGTATATACAAGAAATGTACATCAAAACATACACACTTTCATTGCACACTCACGAAATGTACATCAAAACATACGCATTCTCATTGTATATACAAGAAATGTTCCTCAAAACTTACATATTTTCATTGTATATACAGGAAATGTACATCAAAACATACACATTTTCATTGTATATACAAGGAATGTATATCAAAACTTACACATTTTCATTGTGTATACTAGAAATGTACATCAAAACTTACACATTTTCATTGTATATACAAGAAATGTACATCAAAACTTACACATTTTCATTGTATATACAAGAAATGTACATCAAAACTTACACACTCTCATTGCATATACAAGAAATGTACATCAAAACATACACATTTTCATTGTATATACAAGAAATGTACATCAAAGCATACACACTTTCATTGTACACTCAAGAAATGTACATCAATACATACACATTTTCATTGTATATACTAGAAATGTACATCAAAACTTACACATTTTCATTGTATGTACAAGAAATGTAGATCAAAACTTACACATTTTCATTGTATATACAAGAAATGTACATCAAAACATACACACTTTCATTGTACACTCAAGAAGTGTACATCAAAACATACACACATACGTTGTACACTCAAGAAATGTACATCAAAACATACACATTTTCATTGTATATACAAGAAATGTACCTCAAAACTTACAGATTTCAATTGTATATACAAGAACTGTACATTAAAGCTGCACATTTTCATCGTAAATACAAGAAATGTACATCAAAACTTACACATGTTCATTGTATATACAAGAAATGTACATCAAAACTTACACATTTTCATTGTGTATACAAGAAATGTACATCAAACCTTACACATTTTCATTGTATATACAAGAAATATACATCAAAAACTTACACATTTTCATTGTATATACAAGAAATGTACATCAAAGCTTACACATTTTCATTGTACATACAAGAAATGTACATCAAAACTTACACATGTTCATTGTATATTCAAGAAATGTACATCAAAACTACACATTTTCATTTTATATACTAGAAACGTACATCAAAACTTACACATTTTCATTGTATATACAAGAAATGTACATCAAAGCATACACACTTTCATTGTACACTCAAGAAATGTACATCAAAACATACACATTTTCATTGTATATACAAGGAATGTACATCAAAACATACACATTTTCATTGTATATACTAGAAATGTACATCAAAACTTACACATCTTCATTGTATATACAAGAAATGTACATCAGAACTTACACATTTTCATTGTATATACAAGAAATGTACATCAAAACATACACATTTTCATTCTATATACAAGAAATGTACTACAAAACATACACACTTTCATTGTACACTCAAGAAATGTACATCAAAACATACACATTCTCATTGTATATACAAGAAATGTACCTCAAAACTTACACATTTTCATTGTATATACAAGAAATGTATATCAAAACATACACACTTTCATTGTACACTCAAGAAATCTACATCAAAACATACACATTCTCATTGTATATACAAGAAAATTCCTCAAAACTTACACATTTTCATTGTATATACAAGAAATGTACATAAAAACATACACATTTTCATTGTATATACAAGGAATGTATATCAAAACTTACACATTTTCATTGTGTATACTAGAAATGTACATCAAAACTTACACATTTTCATTGTATATACAAGAAATGTACATCAAAACTTACACATTTTCATTGTATATACAAGAAATCTACATCAAAGCATACACACTTTCATTGTATATACAAGAAATGTACATCAAAACATACACACTTTCATTGCACACTCACGAAATGTACATCAAAACATACACATTCTCATTGGATATACAAGAAATGTTCCTCAAAACTTACATATTTTCATTGTATATACAGGAAATGTACATCAAAACATACACATTTTCATTGTATATACAAGGAATGTATATCACAACTTACACATTTTCATTGTGTATACTAGAAATCTACATCAAAACATACACATTTTCATTGTATATACAAGAAATGTACATCAAAGCATACACACTTTCATTGTACACTCAAGAAATGTACATCAAAACATACACATTTTCGTTGTATATACTAGAAATGTACATCAAAACTTACACATTTTCATTGTATGTACAAGAAATGTACATCAAAACTTACACATTTTCATTGTATATACAAGAAATGTACATCAAAACATACACACTTTCATTGTACACTCAAGAAGTGTACATCAAAACATACACACATACGTTGTACACTCAAGAAATGTACATCAAAACATACACATTTTCATTGTATATACAAGAAATGTACCTCAAAACTTACAGATTTCCATTGTATATACAAGAACTGTACATTAAAGCTGCACATTTTCATCGTAAATACAAGAAATGTACATCAAAACTTACACATGTTCATTGTATATACAAGAAATGTACATCAAAACTTACACATTTTCATTGTGTATACAAGAAATGTACATCAAACCTTACACATTTTCATTGTATATACAAGAAATATACATCAAAAACTTACACATTTTCATTGTATATACAAGAAATGTACATCAAAGCTTACACATTTTCATTGTACATACAAGAAATGTACATCAAAACTTACACATGTTCATTGTATATTCAAGAAATGTAGAATCAAAACTACACATTTTCATTTTATATACTAGAAACGTACATCAAAACTTACACATTTTCATTGTATATACAAGAAATGTACATCAAAACATACACACTTTCATTGTACACTCAAGAAATGTACATCAAAACATACACATTCTCATTGTATATACAAGAAATGTACCTCAAATCTTACACATTTTCATTGTATATACAAGAAATGTACATCAAAACGTACACATTTTCATTGTATTTACAAGAAATGTACATCAAAGCATACACACTTTCATTGTACACTCAAGAAATGTACATCAAAACATACATATTTTCATTGGATATACAAGGAATATACATCAAAACATACACATTTTCATTGTATATACTAGAAATGTACATCAAAACTTACACATTTTCATTGTATATACAAGAAATGTACATCAAAACATACACACTTTCATTGTACACTCAAGAAATGTACATCAAAACATACACACATACATTGTACACTCAAGAAATGTACATCAAAACATACACATTTTCATTGTATATACAAGAAATGTACATCAAAGCTGCACATTTTCTTCGTAAATACAAGAAATGTACATCTAAACTTTCACATGTTCATTGTATATACAAGAAATGTACATCAAAACTTACACATTTTCATTGTGTATACAAGAAATGTACATCAAAAACTTACACATTTTCATTGTATATACAAGAAATGTACATCAAAGCTTACACATTTTCATTGTACATTCAAGAAATGTACATCAAAACATACACATTCTCATTGTATATTCAAGAAATGTACATCAAAACTTCATATTTTCATTGTATATACTAGAAACGTACATCAAAACTTACACATTTTCATTGTATATACAAGAAATGTACATCAAAACTTACACATTTTCATTGTAAATACAAGAAATGTACATCAAAACTTACACATGTTCATTGTATATTCAAGAAATGTACATCAAAACTACACATTTTCATTGTATATACTAGAAACGTACATCAAAGCTTACACATTTTCATTGTATATACAAGAAATGTACATCAAAACATACACACTTTCATTGTACACTCAAGAAATGTACATCAAAACATACACATTCTCATTGTATATACAAGAAATGTACATCTAAACATACACATTTTCATTGTACACTCAAGAAATGTACATAGAAATTTACACATTCTCATTGTATATACAAGAAATGTACATCAAAACTTACACATTTTCATTGTACATACAAGAAATGTACATCAAAACTTACACATTTTCATTGTATATACAAGAAATGTACATCAATACTCACACATTTTCGTTGTATATACAAGAAATGTACATCAAAACATACACACTTTCATTGTAAATACGAGAAATGAACATCAAAACTTACACATTTTCGTTGTATATACAAGAAATGTACATCAAAACTTACACATTTTCGTTGTATATACAAGAAATGTACATCAAAACTTACACATTTTCATTGTATATACAAGAAATGTACATCTAAACATACACATTTTCATTGTACACTCAAGAAATGTACATAGAAACTTACACATTCTCATTGTATATACAAGAAATGTACATCAAAACTTACACACTTTCATTGTCTATACAAGAAATGTACATAAAAACTTACACATTTTCATTGTATATACAAGAAATGTACATCAAAACTTACACATTTTCATTGTCTATATAAGAAATGTACATCAAAACTTACACATTTTCATTGTATATACAAGAATTGTACTTCAAAGCTCACAAATTTTCATTGTATACACAAGAAATGTACATGAAAACATACACATTTTCATTGTATATACAAGAAAGGTACATCAAAACATACACATTTTCATTGTATATACAAGAAATGTACAACAAAACTTACACATTTTCATTGTACACTCAAGAAATGTACATCAAAACTTACACATTTTCATTGTATATACAAGGAATGTACATCAAAACATACACATTTTCATTGTATATACAAGAAATGTACATCAAAACTTACACATTTTCATTGTACACTCAGGAAATGTACATCAAATCTACACATTTTCGTTGTACACTAAAGAAATGTACATCAAAACATACACATTTTCATTGTACAGACAAGAAATATACATCAAAACTTACACATTTTCATTGTATATACAAGAAAGTTACATCGAAACTTACACATTTTCATTGTGCAGTCAAGAAATGTACATCAAAACTTACACATTTTCATTGTACACTCAAGAAATGTAAATCAAAACATACAAATTTTCATTATATACACAAGATATGTACATCAAAACATACACATTTTCATTGCATACACTAGAAATGTACATAAAAACATACACATTTTCATTGTATACACAAGAAATGTACATCAAAACTTACACATTTTCATTGTACATACAAGAAATGTACATCAAAAACTTACACATTTTCATTGTATATGCAAGGGATGTACATCAAAACTTACACATTTTCATTGTACATACAAGAAATGTACATCAAAACTTACACATTTTCATTGTATATACAAGAAATGTACATCAATACTCACACATTTTCGTTGTATATACAAGAAATGTACATCAAAAGCTTACACATTTTCATTGTACACTCAAGAAATGTACATCAAAACATACACATCTTCATTGTATATACAAGGAATGTACTTCAAAACATACACATTTTCATTGTATATACAAGAAATGTACATCAAAACTTACACATTTTCATTGTATACACTAGAAATGTACATCAAAACTTCCACATTTTCATTGTATATACAAGAAATGTACATCAAAACATACCCATTTTCATTGTATATACAAGAAATGTACATCAAAGCATACACACTTTCATTGTACACTCAAGAAATGTACATCAAAACATACACATTTTCATTGTATATACAAGGAATGTACATCAAAACATACACATTTTCATTGTATATACTAGAAATGTACATCAAAACTTACACATCTTCATTGTATATACAAGAAATGTACATCAGAACTTACACATTTTCATTGTATATACAAGAAATGTACATCAAAACATACACATTTTCATTGTATATACAAGAAATGTACTACAAAACATACACACTTTCTTTGTACACTCAAGAAATGTACATCAAAACATACACATTCTCATTGTATATACAAGAAATGTACCTCAAAACTTACACATTTTCATTGTATATACAAGAAATGTACATCAAAACATACACACTTTCATTGTACACTCAAGAAATCTACATCAAAACATACACATTCTCATTGTATATACAAGAAAATTCCTCAAAACTTACACATTTTCATTGTATATACAAGAAATGTACATAAAAACATACACATTTTCATTGTATATACAAGGAATGTATATCAAAACTTACACATTTTCATTGTGTATACTAGAAATGTACATCAAAACTTACACATTTTCATTGTATATACAAGAAATGTACATCAAAACTTACACATTTTCATTGTATATACAAGAAATCTACATCAAAGCATACACACTTTCATTGTATATACAAGAAATGTACATCAAAACATACACACTTTCATTGCACACTCACGAAATGTACATCAAAACATACGCATTCTCATTGTATATACAAGAAATGTTCCTCAAAACTTACATATTTTCATTGTATATACAGGAAATGTACATCAAAACATACACATTTTCATTGTATATACAAGGAATGTATATCAAAACTTACACATTTTCATTGTGTATACTAGAAATGTACATCAAAACTTACACATTTTCATTGTATATACAAGAAATGTACATCAAAACTTACACATTTTCATTGTATATACAAGAAATGTACATCAAAACTTACACACTCTCATTGTATATACAAGAAATGTACATCAAAACATACACATTTTCATTGTATATACAAGAAATGTACATCAAAGCATACACACTTTCATTGTACACTCAAGAAATGTACATCAAAACATACACATTTTCATTGTATATACTAGAAATGTACATCAAAACTTACACATTTTCATTGTATGTAGAAGAAATGTACATCAAAACTTACACATTTTCATTGTATATACAAGAAATGTACATCAAAACATACACACTTTCATTGTACACTCAAGAAGTGTACATCAAAACATACACACATACGTTGTACACTCAAGAAATGTACATCAAAACATACACATTTTCATTGTATATACAAGAAATGTACCTCAAAACTTACAGATTTCAATTGTATATACAAGAACTGTACATTAAAGCTGCACATTTTCATCGTAAATACAAGAAATGTACATGAAAACTTACACATGTTCATTGTATATACAAGAAATGTACATCAAAAGTTACACATTTTCATTGTGTATACAAGAAATGTACATCAAACCTTACACATTTTCATTGTATATACAAGAAATATACATCAAAAACTTACACATTTTCATTGTATATACAAGAAATGTACATCAAAGCTTACACATTTTCATTGTACATACAAGAAATGTACATCAAAACTTACACATGTTCATTGTATATTCAAGAAATGTACATCAAAACTACACATTTTCATTTTATATACTAGAAACGTACATCAAAACTTACACATTTTCATTGTATATACAAGAAATGTACATCAAAACATACACACTTTCATTGTACACTCAAGAAATGTACATCAAAACATACTCATTCTCATTGTATATACAAGAAATATACCTCAAATCTTACACATTTTCATTGTATATACAAGAAATGTACATCAAAGCTGCACATTTTCATCGTAAATACAAGAAATGTACATCAAAACTTACACATGCTCATTGTATATACAAGAAATGTAGATCAAAACTTACACATTTTCATTGTATATACAAGAAATGTACATCAAAACTTACACATTTTCATTGTAAATACAAGAAATGTACATCAAAACTTACACATGTGCATTGTATATTCAAGAAATGTACATCAAAACTACACATTTTCATTGTATATACTAGAAACGTACATCAAAGCTTACACATTTTCATTGTATATACAAGAAATGTACATCAAAACATACACACTTTCATTGTACACTGAAGAAATGTACCTCAAAACATACACATTCTCATTGTATATACAAGAAATGTACATCTAAACATACACATTTTCATTGTACACTCAAGAAATGTACATAGAAACTTACACATTCTCATTGTATATAGAAGAAATGTACATCAAAACTTACACATTTTCAATGTATATACAAGAAATGTACACCAAAACTTACACATTTTCATTGTCTATATAAGAAATGTACATCAAAACTTACACATTTTCATTGTATATATAAGAATTGTACTTCAAAGCTCACACATTTTCATTGTATACACAAGAAATGTACATGAAAACATACACATTTTCATTGTATGTACAAGAAACGTACATCAAAACATACACATTTTCATTGTATATACAAGGAATGTACATCAAAACATCCACATTTTCATTGTATATACAAGAAATGTACATCAAAACTTACACATTTTCATTGTACACTCAAGAAATGTACATCAAAACTACACATTTTCGTTGTACACTAAAAGAAATGTACATCAAAACATACACATTTTCATTGTACAGACAAGAAATGTACATCAAAACTTACACATTTTCATTGTATATACAAGAAATGTACATCGAAACTTACACATTTTCATTGTGTAGTCAAGAAATGTACATCAAAACTTACACATTTTCATTGTATATTCAAGAAATGTACATCAAAAACTTACACATTTTCATTGTATATACAAGAAATGTACATCAAAAACTTACACATTTTCATTGTAAATACAAGAAATGAACATCAAAACTTACACATTTTCATTGTATACACTAGAAATGTACATCAAAACTTACACATCTTCATTGTATACACTAGAAATGTACATCAAAACTTACACATTTTCATTGTATATTCAAGAAATGTACATCAAAACTACACATTTTCATTGTATATAATAGAAACGTACATCAAAACTTACACATCTTCATTGTATATACAAGAAATGTACATCAAAACATACGCATTTTCATTGTAAATACAAGAAATGAACATCAAAACTTACACATTTTCATTGTATATTCAAGAAATGTACATCAAATCTAAACATTTTCATTGTATATAATAGAAACGTACATCAAAACTTACACATCTTCATTGTATATACAAGAAATGTACATCAAAACATACACATTTTCATTGTAAATACAAGAAATGAACATCAAAACATACACATTTTCATTGTAAATACAAGAAATGAACATCAAAACTTACACATTTTCATTGTATACACTAGAAATGTACATCAAAACTCACACATTTTCATTGTATATACAAGAAATGTACATCAAAAACTTACACATTTTCATTGTACATACAAGAAATGTACATTAAAACTTACACATTTTCATTGTATATACAAGAAATGTACATCAAAACTTGCACATTTTCGTTGTATATACAAGAAATGTACATCAAAACATACTCATTTTCATTGTATATACAAGAAATGTACATCAAAACATACACACTTTCATTGTACACTCAAGAAATGTACATCAAAACATACATATTTTCATTGTATATACAAGAAATCTACATCAAAACTTACACATTTTCATTGTATATACAAGAAATGTACATCAAAAACTTGCACATTTTCATTGTACACTCAAGAAATGTACATCAAAACATACACATTTTCATTGTATATACAAGGAATGTACTTCAAAACTTACACATTTTCATTGTATATACAAGAAATGTACATCAAAACTTACACATTTTCATTGTATACACTAGAAATGTACATCAAAACTTACACATTTTCATTGTATATACAAGAAATGTACATCAAAGCTTACAAATTTTCATTGTATATACAAGAAATGCACATCAAAACATACACATTTTCATTGTATATACAAGAAATGTACATCAAAGCATACACACTTTCATTGTACACTCAAGAAATGTACATCAAAACATACACATTTTCATTGTATATACAAGGAATGTACATCAAAACATACACATTTTTATTGTATATACTAGAAATGTACATCAAAACTTACACATTTTCATTGTATATACAAGAGATGTACATCAGAACTTACACATTTTCATTGTATATACAAGAAATGTACATCAAAACATACACATTTTCATTGTATATACAAGAAATGTACACCAAAACATACACACTTTCATTGTACACTCAAGAACTGTACATCAAAACATACACATTCTCATTGTATATACAAGAAATGTACCTCAAAACTTACACATTTTCATTGTATATACAAGAAATGTACATCAAAACATACACACTTTCATTGTACACTCAAGAAATGTACATCAAAAAATACACATTCTCATTGTATATACAAGAAATGTGCCTCAAAGCTTACACATTTTCATTGTATATACAAGAAATGTACATCAAAACATACACATTTTCATTGTATATACAAGGAATGTATATTCTTACACATTTTCATTGTGTATACTAGAAATGTACATCAAAACTTACACATTTTCATTGTATATACAAGAAATGTACATCAAAACTTACACATTTTCATTGTATATACAAGAAATGTACATCAAAACATATACATTTTCATTGTATATACAAGAAATGTACATCAAAGCATACACATTTTCATTGTACACTCAAGAAATGTACATCAAAACATACACATTTTCATTGTATATACAAGGAATGTACATCAAAACATACACATTTTCATTGTATATACTAGAAATGTACATCAAAACTTACACATTTTCATTGTATATACAAGAAATGTACATCAAAACTTACACATTTTCGTTGTATATACAAGAAATGTACATCAAAAGCTTACACATTTTCATTGTACACTCAAGAAATGTACATCAAAACATACACATCTTCATTGTATATACAAGGAATGTACTTCAAAACATACACATTTTCATTGTATATACAAGAAATGTACATCAAAACTTACACATTTTCATTGTATACACTAGAAATGTACATCAAAACTTCCACATTTTCATTGTATATACAAGAAATGTACATCAAAACATACCCATTTTCATTGTATATACAAGAAATGTACATCAAAGCATACACACTTTCATTGTACACTCAAGAAATGTACATCAAAACATACACATTTTCATTGTATATACAAGGAATGTACATCAAAACATACACATTTTCATTGTATATACTAGAAATGTACATCAAAACTTACACATCTTCATTGTATATACAAGAAATGTACATCAGAACTTACACATTTTCATTGTATATACAAGAAATGTACATCAAAACATACACATTTTCATTGTATATACAAGAAATGTACTACAAAACATACACACTTTCTTTGTACACTCAAGAAATGTACATCAAAACATACACATTCTCATTGTATATACAAGAAATGTACCTCAAAACTTACACATTTTCATTGTATATACAAGAAATGTACATCAAAACATACACACTTTCATTGTACACTCAAGAAATCTACATCAAAACATACACATTCTCATTGTATATACAAGAAAATTCCTCAAAACTTACACATTTTCATTGTATATACAAGAAATGTACATAAAAACATACACATTTTCATTGTATATACAAGGAATGTATATCAAAACTTACACATTTTCATTGTGTATACTAGAAATGTACATCAAAACTTACACATTTTCATTGTATATACAAGAAATGTACATCAAAACTTACACATTTTCATTGTATATACAAGAAATCTACATCAAAGCATACACACTTTCATTGTATATACAAGAAATGTACATCAAAACATACACACTTTCATTGCACACTCACGAAATGTACATCAAAACATACGCATTCTCATTGTATATACAAGAAATGTTCCTCAAAACTTACATATTTTCATTGTATATACAGGAAATGTACATCAAAACATACACATTTTCATTGTATATACAAGGAATGTATATCAAAACTTAGACATTTTCATTGTGTATACTAGAAATGTACATCAAAACTTACACATTTTCATTGTATATACAAGAAATGTACATCAAAACTTACACATTTTCATTGTATATACAAGAAATGTACATCAAAACTTACACACTCTCATTGTATATACAAGAAATGTACATCAAAACATACACATTTTCATTGTATATACAAGAAATGTACATCAAAGCATACACACTTTCATTGTACACTCAAGAAATGTACATCAAAACATACACATTTTCATTGTATATACTAGAAATGTACATCAAAACTTACACATTTTCATTGTATGTAGAAGAAATGTACATCAAAACTTACACATTTTCATTGTATATACAAGAAATGTAAATCAAAACATACACACTTTCATTGTACACTCAAGAAGTGTACATCAAAACATACACACATACGTTGTACACTCAAGAAATGTACATCAAAACATACACATTTTCATTGTATATACAAGAAATGTACCTCAAAACTTACAGATTTCAATTGTATATACAAGAACTGTACATTAAAGCTGCACATTTTCATCGTAAATACAAGAAATGTACATGAAAACTTACACATGTTCATTGTATATACAAGAAATGTACATCAAAAGTTACACATTTTCATTGTGTATACAAGAAATGTACATCAAACCTTACACATTTTCATTGTATATACAAGAAATATACATCAAAAACTTACACATTTTCATTGTATATACAAGAAATGTACATCAAAGCTTACACATTTTCATTGTACATACAAGAAATGTACATCAAAACTTACACATGTTCATTGTATATTCAAGAAATGTACATCAAAACTACACATTTTCATTTTATATACTAGAAACGTACATCAAAACTTACACATTTTCATTGTATATACAAGAAATGTACATCAAAACATACACACTTTCATTGTACACTCAAGAAATGTACATCAAAACATACTCATTCTCATTGTATATACAAGAAATATACCTCAAATCTTACACATTTTCATTGTATATACAAGAAATGTACATCAAAGCTGCACATTTTCATCGTAAATACAAGAAATGTACATCAAAACTTACACATGCTCATTGTATATACAAGAAATGTAGATCAAAACTTACACATTTTCATTGTATATACAAGAAATGTACATCAAAACTTACACATTTTCATTGTAAATACAAGAAATGTACATCAAAACTTACACATGTGCATTGTATATTCAAGAAATGTACATCAAAACTACACATTTTCATTGTATATACTAGAAACGTACATCAAAGCTTACACATTTTCATTGTATATACAAGAAATGTACATCAAAACATACACACTTTCATTGTACACTGAAGAAATGTACCTCAAAACATACACATTCTCATTGTATATACAAGAAATGTACATCTAAACATACACATTTTCATTGTACACTCAAGAAATGTACATAGAAACTTACACATTCTCATTGTATATAGAAGAAATGTACATCAAAACTTACACATTTTCAATGTATATACAAGAAATGTACACCAAAACTTACACATTTTCATTGTCTATATAAGAAATGTACATCAAAACTTACACATTTTCATTGTATATATAAGAATTGTACTTCAAAGCTCACACATTTTCATTGTATACACAAGAAATGTACATGAAAACATACACATTTTCATTGTATGTACAAGAAACGTACATCAAAACATACACATTTTCATTGTATATACAAGGAATGTACATCAAAACATACACATTTTCATTGTATATACAAGAAATGTACATCAAAACTTACACATTTTCATTGTACACTCAAGAAATGTACATCAAAACTACACATTTTCGTTGTACACTAAAAGAAATGTACATCAAAACATACACATTTTCATTGTACAGACAAGAAATGTACATCAAAACTTACACATTTTCATTGTATATACAAGAAATGTACATCAAAAACTTACACATTTTCATTGTATATACAAGAAATGTACATCAAAAACTTACACATTTTCATTGTAAATACAAGAAATGAACATCAAAACTTACACATTTTCATTGTGTAGTCAAGAAATGTACATCAAAACTTACACATTTTCATTGTATATTCAAGAAATGTACATCAAAAACTTACACATTTTCATTGTATATACAAGAAATGTACATCAAAAACTTACACATTTTCATTGTAAATACAAGAAATGAACATCAAAACTTACACATTTTCATTGTATACACTAGAAATGTACATCAAAACTTACACATCTTCATTGTATACACTAGAAATGTACATCAAAACTTACACATTTTCATTGTATATTCAAGAAATGTACATCAAAACTACACATTTTCATTGTATATAATAGAAACGTACATCAAAACTTACACATCTTCATTGTATATACAAGAAATGTACATCAAAACATACGCATTTTCATTGTAAATACAAGAAATGAACATCAAAACTTACACATTTTCATTGTATATTTAAGAAATGTACATCAAATCTAAACATTTTCATTGTATATAATAGAAACGTACATCAAAACTTACACATCTTCATTGTATATACAAGAAATGTACATCAAAACATACACATTTTCATTGTAAATACAAGAAATGAACATCAAAACATACACATTTTCATTGTAAATACAAGAAATGAACATCAAAACTTACACATTTTCATTGTATACACTAGAAATGTACATCAAAACTCACACATTTTCATTGTATATACAAGAAATGTACATCAAAAACTTACACATTTTCATTGTACATACAAGAAATGTACATTAAAACTTACACATTTTCATTGTATATACAAGAAATGTACATCAAAACTTGCACATTTTCGTTGTATATACAAGAAATGTACATCAAAACATACTCATTTTCATTGTATATACAAGAAATGTACATCAAAACATACACACTTTCATTGTACACTCAAGAAATGTACATCAAAACATACATATTTTCATTGTATATACAAGAAATCTACATCAAAACTTACACATTTTCATTGTATATACAAGAAATGTACATCAAAAACTTGCACATTTTCATTGTACACTCAAGAAATGTACATCAAAACATACACATTTTCATTGTATATACAAGGAATGTACTTCAAAACTTACACATTTTCATTGTATATACAAGAAATGTACATCAAAACTTACACATTTTCATTGTATACACTAGAAATGTACATCAAAACTTACACATTTTCATTGTATATACAAGAAATGTACATCAAAACTTACAAATTTTCATTGTATATACAAGAAATGCACATCAAAACATACACATTTTCATTGTATATACAAGAAATGTACATCAAAGCATACACACTTTCATTGTACACTCAAGAAATGTACATCAAAACATACACATTTTCATTGTATATACAAGGAATGTACATCAAAACATACACATTTTTATTGTATATACTAGAAATGTACATCAAAACTTACACATTTTCATTGTATATACAAGAGATGTACATCAGAACTTACACATTTTCATTGTATATACAAGAAATGTACATCAAAACATACACATTTTCATTGTATATACAAGAAATGTACACCAAAACATACACACTTTCATTGTACACTCAAGAACTGTACATCAAAACATACACATTCTCATTGTATATACAAGAAATGTACCTCAAAACTTACACATTTTCAATGTATATACAAGAAATGTACATCAAAATATACACACTTTCATTGTACACTCAAGAAATGTACATCAAAAAATACACATTCTCATTGTATATACAAGAAATGTGCCTCAAAACTTACACATTTTCATTGTATATACAAGAAATGTACATCAAAACATACACATTTTCATTGTATATACAAGGAATGTATATTCTTACACATTTTCATTGTGTATACTAGAAATGTACATCAAAACTTACACATTTTCATTGTATATACAAGAAATGTACATCAAAACTTACACATTTTCATTGTATATACAAGAAATGTACATCAAAACATATACATTTTCATTGTATATACAAGAAATGTACATCAAAGCATACACATTTTCATTGTACACTCAAGAAATGTACATCAAAACATACACATTTTCATTGTATATACAAGGAATGTACATCAAAACATACACATTTTCATTGTATATACTAGAAATGTACATCAAAACTTACACATTTTCATTGTATATACAAGAAATGTACATCAAAACTTACACATTTTCATTGTATATACAAGAAATGTACATCAAAACATACACACTTTCATTGTACACTCAAGAAATGTACATCAAAACATACACACATACATTGTACACTCAAGAAATGTACATCAAAACATACACACTTTCATTGTATATACAAGAAATGTACCTCAAAACTTACAAATTTTCATTGTATATAAGGAAATGTACATCGAAGCTGCACATTTTCATCTTAAATACAAGAACTGTACATCAAAACTTACACATGTTCATTGTATATACAAGAAATGTACATCAAAACTTACACATTTTCAATGTGTATACAAGAAATGTACATCAAAACTTACACATTTTCATTGTATATACAAGAAATATACATCAAAAACTTACACATTTTCATTGTATATACAAGAAATGTACATCAAAGCTTACACATTTTCATTGTACATACAAGAAATGTACATCAAAACTTACACATGTTCATTGTATATTCAAGAAATGTACATCAAAACATACACACTTTCATTGTACACTCAAGAAATGTACATCAAAACATACACACATACATTGTACACTCAAGAAATGTACATCAAAACATACACACTTTCATTGTATATACAAGATATGTACCTCAAAACTTACAAATTTTCATTGTATATAAGGAAATGTACATCGAAGCTGCACATTTTCATCTTAAATACAAGAACTGTACATCAAAACTACACATTTTCATTGTATATACTAGAAACGTACATCAAAACTTACACATTTTCATTGTATATACAAGAAATGTACATCAAAACATACACACTTTCATTGTACACTCAAGAAATGTACCTCAAAACTTACACATTTTCGTTGTATATACAAGAAATGTACATCAAAGCTGCACATTTTCGTCGTAAATACAAGAAATGTACATCAAAACTTACACATGCTCATTGTATATACAAGAAATGTACATAAAAACTACACATTTTCGTTGTACACTAAAGAAATGTACATCAAAACATACACATTTTCATTGTACAGACAAGAAATGTAAATCAAAACTTACACATTTTCATTGTATATTCAAGAAATGTACATCAAAACTACACATTTTCATTGTATATACAAGAAATGTACATCAAAACTTACACATTTTCATTGTATATACAAGAAATGTACATCAAAACTTACACATTTTCATTGTATATACAAGAAATATACATCAAAAACTTACACATTTTCATTCTATATACAAGAAATGTACATCAAAGCTTACACATTTTCATTGCACATACAAGAAATGTACATCAAAACTTACACATGTTCATTGTATATTCAAGAAATGTACATGAAAACTACACATTTTCATTGTATATACTAGAAACGTACATCAAAACTTACACATTTTCATTGTATATACAAGAAATGTACATCAAAACATCCACATTTTCATTGTAAATACAAGAAATGAACATCAAAACTTACACATTTTCAATGTATATACAAGAAATGTACATCAAAACTTACACATCTTCATTGTATATACAAGAAATGTACATCAAAACATACACACTTTCATTGTATATACAAGAAATGTACATCAAAGCTGCACATTTTCATCGTAAATACAAGAAATGTACATCAAAACTTACACATGCTCATTGTATATACAAGAAATGTACATCTAAACATACACATTTTCATTGTACACTCAAGAAATGTACATAGAAACTTACACATTTTCATTGTACACTCAAGAAATGTACATCAAAACTTACACATTTTCGTTGTATATACAAGGAATGTAAATCAAAACATACACATTTTCATTGTATATACAAGAAATGTACATCAAAACTTACACATTTTCATTGTACACTCAAGAAATGTACATCAAAACTACACATTTTCGTTTTACACTAAAGAAATGTACATCAAAACATACACATTTTCATTGTACAGACAAGAAATGTACATCAAAACTTACACATTTTCATTGTATATACAAGAAATGTACATCGAAACTTACACATTTTCATTGTGCAGTCAAGAAATGTACACCAAAACTTACACATTTCATTGTACACTCAAGAAATGTAAATCAAAACATACACATTTTCATTATATACACAAGAAATGTACATCAAAACATACACATTTTCATTGTATACACTAGAAATGTACATCAAAACATACACATTTTCATTGTATACACAAGAAATGTACATCAAAACTTACACATTTTCATTGTACATACAAGAAATGTACATCAAAAACTTACACATTTTCATTGTATATGCAAGAGATGTCCATCAAAACCTACACATTTTCATTGTACATACAAGAAATGTACATCAAAACTTACACACTTTCATTGTATATACAAGAACTGTACATCAAAACTTGCACATTTTCGTTGTATATACATGAAATGTACATCAAAACATACTCATTTTCATTGTATATACAAGAAATGTACATCCAAACATACACACTTTCATTGTACACTCAAGAAATGTACATCAAAACATACATATTTTCATTGTATATACAAGAAATCTACCTCAAAACTTACACATTTTCATTGTATATACAAGAAATGTACATCAAAAACTTACACATTCTCATTGTACACTCAAGAAATGTACATCAAAACATACACATTTTCATTGTATATACAAGGAATGTACTTCAAAACATACACATTTTCATTGTATATACAAGAAATGTACATCAAAACTTACACATTTTCATTGTATACACTAGAAATGTACATCAAAACTTACACATTTTCATTGTATATACAAGAAATGTACATCAAAACTTACAAATTTTCATTGTATATACAAGAAATGCACATCAAAACATACACATTTTCATTGTATATACAAGAAATGTACATCAAAGCATACACACTTTCATTGTACACTCAAGAAATGTACATCAAAACATACACATTTTCATTGTATATACAAGGAATGTACATCAAAACATACACATTTTTATTGTATATACTAGAAACGTACATCAAAACTTACACATTTTCATTGTATATACAAGAGATGTACATCAGAACTTACACATTTTCATTGTATATAAGAGAAATGTACATCAAAACATACACATTTTCATTGTATATACAAGAAATGTACATCAAAACATACACACCTTCATTGTACACTCAAGAACTGTACATCAAAACATACACATTCTCATTGTATATACAAGAAATGTACCTCAAAACTTACACATTTTCATAGTATATACAAGAAATGTACATCAAAACATACACACTTTCATTGTACACTCAAGAATGTACATCAAAACATACACATTCTCATTGTATATACAAGAAATGTTCCTCAAAACTTACACATTTTCATTGTATATACAAGAAATGTACATCAAAACATACACATTTTCATTGTATATACAAGGAATGTATATCAAAACTTACACATTTTCATTGTGTATACTAGAAATGTACATCAAAACTTACACATTTTCATTGTATATACAAGAAATGTACATCAAAACTTACACATTTTCATTGTATATACAAGAAATGTACATCAAAACATATACATTTTCATTGTATATACAAGAAATGTACATCAAAGCATACACATTTTCATTGTACACTCAAGAAATGTACATCAAAACATACACATTTTCATTGTATATACAAGGAATGTACATCAAAACATACACATTTTCATTGTATATACTAGAAATGAACATCAAAACTTACACATTTTCATTGTATATACAAGAAATGTACATCAAAACTTACACATTTTCATTGTACATACAAGAAATGTACATCAAAACATACACACTTTCATTGTACACTCAAGAAATGTACATCAAAACATACACACATACATTGTACACTCAAGTAATGTACAACAAAACATACACACTTTCATTGTATATACAAGAAATGTACCTCAAAACTTACACATTTTCATTGTATATAAGGAAATGTACATCGAAGCTGCACATTTTCATCTTAAATACAAGAACTGTACATCAAAACTTACACATGTTCATTGTATATACAAGAAATGTACATCAAAACTTACACATTTTCAATGTGTATACAAGAAATGTACATCAAAACTTACACATTTTCATTGTATATACAAGAAATATACATAAAAAACTTACACATTTTCATTGTATATACAAGAAATGTACATCAAAGCTTACACATTTTCATTGTACATATAACAAATGTACATCAAAACTTACACATGTTCGTTGTATATTCAAGAAATGTACATCAAAACTACACATTTTCATTGTATATACTAGAAACGTACATCAAAACTTACACATTTTCATTGTATATACAAGAAATGTACATCAAAACATACACACCTTCATTGTACACTCAAGAAATGTACCTCAAAACTTACACATTTTCGTTGTATATACAAGAAATGTACATCAAAGCTGCACATTTTCGTCGTAAATACAAGAAATGTACATCAAAACTTACACATGCTCATTGTATATACAAGAAATGTACATCAAAACTACACATTTTCGTTGTACACTAACGAAATGTACATTAAAACATACACATTTTCATTGTACAGAAAAGAAATGTAAATCAAAACTTACACATTTTCATTGTATATTCAAGAAATGTACATCAAAACTTACACATTTTCATTGTGCACTCAAGAAATGTACATCAAAACTTACACATTTTCATTGTATATACAAGAAATGTACATCAAAACTTACACATTTTCATTGTGTATACAAGAAATGTACATCAAAACTTACACATTTTCATTGTATATACAAGAAATATACATCAAAAACTTACACATTTTCATTCTATATACAAGAAATGTACATCAAAGCTTACACATTTTCATTGTACATACAAGAAATGTACATCAAAACTTACACATGTTCATTGTATATTGAAGAAATGTACATGAAAACTACACATTTTCATTGTATATACTAGAAACGTACATCAAAACTTACACATTTTCATTGTACATACAAGAAGTGTACATCAAAAACTTACACATTTTCATTGTATATGCAAGAGATGTACATCAAAACCTACACATTTTCATTGTACATACAAGAAATGTACATCAAAACTTGCACATTTTCGTTGTATATACAAGAAATGTACATCAAAACATACACACTTTCATTGTACACTCAAGAAATGTACATCAAAACATACATATTTTCATTGTATATACAAGAAATCTACATCAAAACTTACACATTTTCATTGTATATACAAGAAATGTACATCAAAAACTTACACATTTTCATTGTACACTCAAGAAATGTACATCAAAACATACACATTTTCATTATATACACAAGAAATGTACATCAAAACATACACATTTTCATTGTATACACTAGAAATGTACATCAAGACATACACATTTTTATTGTATACACAAGAAATGTACATCAAAACTTACACATTTTCATTGTACATACAAGAGATGTACATCAAAACCTACACATTTTCATTGTTCATACAAGAAATGTACATCAAAACTTACACATTTTCATTGTATATACAAGAAATGTACATCAAAACTTGCACATTTTCGTTGTATATACAAGAAATGCACATCAAAACATACACATTTTCATTGTATATACAAGAAATGTACATCAAAGCATACACACTTTCATTGTACACTCAAGAAATGTACATCAAAACATACACACATACATTGTACACTCAAGAACTGTACATCAAAACATACACCTTCTCATTGTATATACAAGAAATGTACGTCAAAACTTACACATTTTCATTGTATATACAAGAAATGTACATCAAAACATACACATTTTCATTGTACACTCAAGAAATGTACATCAAAACATACACATTCTCATTGTATATACAAGAAATGTTCCTCAAAACTTACACATTTTCATTGTGTATACAAGAAATGTACATCAAAACATACACATTTTCATTGTATATACAAGGAATGTATATCAAAACTTACACATTTTCATTGTGTATACTAGAAATGTACATCAAAACTTACATATTTTCATTGTATATATAAGAAATGTACATCAAAACTTACACATTTTCATTGTATATACAAGAAATGTACATCAAAACATATACATTTTCATTGTATATACAAGAAATGTACATCAAAGCATACACACTTTCATTGTACACTCAAGAAATGTACATCAAAACATACACATTTTCATTGTATATACAAGGAATGTACATCAAAACATACACATTTTCATTGTATATACAAGAAATGTACATCAAAACTTACACATTTTCATTGTATATACAAGAAATGTACAACAAAACATACACACTTTCATTGCACACTCAAGAAATGTACATCAAAACATACACACATACATTGTACACTCAAGAAATGTACATCAAAACATACACACTTTCATTGTATATACAAGAAATGTACCTCAAAACTTACACATTTTCATTGTATATACAAGAAATGTACATCGAAGCTGCACATTTTCATCTTAAATACAAGAAATGTACATCAAAACTTACACATGTTCATTGTATATACAAGAAATGTACATCAAAACTTACACATTTTCAATGTGTATACAAGAAATGTACATCAAAACTTACACATTTTCATTGTATATACAAGAAATATACATCAAAAACTTACACATTTTCATTGTATATACAAGAAATGTACATCAAAGCTTACACATTTTCATTGTACATACAAGAAATGTACATCAAAACTTACACATGTTCATTGTATATTCAAGAAATGTACATCAAAACTACACATTTTCATTGTATATACTAGTAACGTACATCAAAACTTACTCATTTTCATTGTATATACAAGAAATGTACATCAAAACATACACACTTTCATTGTACACTCAAGAAATGTACCTCAAAACTTACACATTTTCGTTGTATATACAAGAAATGTACATCAAAGCTGCACATTTTCGTCGTAAATACAAGAAATGTACATCAAAACTTACACATGCTCATTGTATATACAAGAAATGTACATCAAAACTACACATTTTCGTTGTACACTAAAGAAATGTACATCAAAACATACACACTTTAATTGTACACTCAAGAAATGTACTTCAAAACATACACATTTTCATTGTATATACAAGGAATGTATATCAAAACTTACACATTTTCATTGTGTATACTAGAAATGTACATCAAAACTTACACATTTTAATGGTATATACAAGAAATGTACATCAAAACTTACACATTTTCATTGTATATACAAGAAATGTACATCAAAACTTACACACTCTCATTGTATATACAAGAAATGTACATCAAAACATACACATTTTCATTGTATATACAAGAAATGTACATCAAAGCATACACACTTTCATTGTACACTCAAGAAATGTACATCAAAACATACAGATTTTGATTGTATATACAAGGAATGTACATCAAAACATACACATTTTCATTGTATATACTAGACATGTACATCAAAACTTACACATTTTCATTGTATATACAAGAAATGTACATCAAAACTTACACATTTTCAATGTATATACAAGAAATGTACATCAAAACATACACACTTTCATTGTACACTCAAGAAATGTACATCAAAACATACACACATACACTGTACACTCAAGAAATGTACATCAAAACATACACATTTTCATTGTATATACAAGAAATGTACCTCAAAACTTACACATTTTCATTGTATATACAAGAAATGTACATCAAAGCTGCACATTTTCATCGTAAATACAAGAAATGTACATCAAAACTTACACATTTTCATTGTGTATACAAGAAATGTACATCAAAACTTACACATTTTCATTGTATATACAAGAAATATACATCAAAAACTTACACATTTTCATTGTATATACAAGAAATGTACATCAAAGCATACACATTTTCATTGTACATACAAGAAATGTACATCAAAACTTACACATGTTCATTGTATATTCAAGAAATGTACATCAAAACTACACATTTTCATTGTATATACTAGAAACGTACATCAAAACTTACACATTTTCACTGTATATACAAGAAATGTACATCAAAACATACACACTTTCATTGTACACTCAAGAAATGTACATCAAAACATACACATTCTCATTGTATATACAAGAAATGTACCTCAAAACTTACACATTTTCATTATATATACAAGAAATGTACATCAAAGCTGCACATTTTCATCGTAAATACAAGAAATGTACATCAAACCTTACACATGCTCATTGTATATACAAGAAATGTACATCAAAACTTACACATTTTCATTGTATATACAAGAAATGTAGATCAAAACTTACACATTTTCATTGTACATACAAGAAATGTACATCAAAACTTACACATGTTCATTGTATATTCAAGAAATGTACATCAAAACTACACATTTTCATTGTATATACTAGAAACGTACATCAAAACATACACATTTTCATTGTATATACAAGAAATGTACATCAAAACATACAAAGTTTCATTGTACACTCAAGAAATGTACATCAAAACATACACATTCTCATTGTATATACAAGAAATGTACCTCAAAACTTACACATTTTCATTGTATATACAAGAAATGTACATCAAAGCTGCACATTTTCATCGTAAATACAAGAAATGTACATCAAAACTTACACATGCTTATTGTATATACAAGAAATGTACATCTAAACATACACATTTCCATTGTACACTCAAGAAATGTACATAGAAACTTACACATTCTCATTGTATATACAAGAAATGTACATCAAAGCTTACACACTTTCATTGCCTATACAAGAAATGTACATCAAAACTTACACATTTTCATTGTATATACAAGAAATGTACATCAAAGCTTACACATTTTCATTGTCTATATAAGAAATGTACATCAAAACTTACACATTTTCATTGTATATACAAGAATTGTACTTCAAAGCTCACACATTTTCATTGTATACACAAGAAATGTACATGAAAACATACACATTTTCATTGTATATACAAGAAACGTACATCAAAACATACACATTTTCATTGTATATACAAGACATTTACAACAAAACTTACACATTTTCATTGTACACTCAAGAAATGTACATCAAAACTTACACATTTTCATTGTATATGCAAGGAATGTACATCAAAACATACACATTTTCATTGTCTATACAAGAAATGTACATCAAAACTTACACATTATCATTGTATATACAAGAAATGTACATCAAAACTTACACATTTTCATTGTCTATATAAGAAATGTACATCAAAACTTACACCTTTTCATTGTATATACAAGAATTGTACTTCAAAGCTCACACATTTTCATTGTACACTCAAGAAATGTACATCAAAACTTACACATTTTCATTGTAAATACAAGGAATGTACATCAAAACATACACATTTTCATTGTATATACAAGAAATGTACATGAAAACTTACACATTTACATTGTACACTCAAGAAATGTACATCAAAACTACACATTTTCGTTGTACACTAAAGAGATGTACAACAAAACATACACATTTTCATTGTACAGACAAGAAATGTACATCAAAACTTACACATTTTCATTGTATATACAAGAAATGTACATCGAAACTTACACATTTTCATTGTGCAGTCAAGAAATGTACATCAAAACTTACACATTTTCATTGTACACTCAAGAAATGTAAATCAAAACATACACATTTTCATTATATACACAAGAAATGTACATCAAAACATACACATTTTCATTGTATACACTAGAAATGTACATCAAAACATACACATTTTCATTGTATACACAAGAAATGTACATCAAAACTTACACATTTTCATTGTACATACAAGAAATGTACATCAAAAACTTACACATTTTCATTGTATATGCAAGAGATGTACATCAAAACTTACACATTTTCATTGTACATACAAGAAATGTACATCAAAACTTACACATTTTCATTGTATATACAAGAAATGTACATCAAAACTTGCACATTTTCGTTGTATATACAAGAAATTTACATCAAAACATACTCATTTTAATTGTATATACAAGAAATGTACATCAAAACATACACACTTTCATTGTACACTCAAGAAATGTACATCAAAACATACACATTTTCATTGTATATACAAGAAATCTACATCAAAACTTACACATTTTCATTGTATATACAAGAAATGTACATCAAAAACTTACGAAATTTTCATTGTACACTCAAGAAATGTACATCAAAACATACACATTTTCATTGAATATACAAGGAATGTACTTCAAAACATACACATTTTCAATGTATATACAAGAAATGTACATCAAAACTTACACATTTTTATTGTAACAACTAGAAATGTACATCAAAACTTACACATTTTCATTGTATATACAGGAAATGTACATCAAAACTTACAAATTTTCATTGTATATACAAGAAATGTAAATCAAAACATACACATTTTCATTGTATATAGAAGAAATGTACATCAAAGCATACACACTTTCATTGTACACTCAGGAATTGTACATCAAAACATACACATTTTCATTGTATATACAAGGATTGTACATCAAAATATACACATTTTCATTGTATATACTAGAAATGTGCATCAAAACTTACACATTTTCATTGTATATACAAGAAATGTACATCAGAACTTACTCATTTTCATTGTATATACAAGAAATGTACATCAAAACATACACATTTTCATTGTATATACAAGAAATGTTCATCAAAACATACACACTTTCATTGTACACTCAAGAAATGTACATCAAAACATACACAATCTCATTGTATATACAAGAAATGTTCCTCAAAACTTACACATTTTCATTGTATATACAAGAAATGTACATCAAAACATACACATCTTCATTGTATATACAAGGAATGTATATCAAAACTTCCACATTTTCATTGTGTATACTAGAAATGTACATCAAAACTTACACATTTTCATTGTATATACAAGAAATGTACATCAAAACTTACACATTTTCATTGTATATACAAGAAATGTACATCAAAACATATACATTTTCATTGTATATACAAGAAATGTACATCAAAGCATACACACTTTCAGTGTACACTCAAGAAATGTACATCAAAACATACACACTTTCATTGTACACTCAAGAAATGTACATCAAAACATACACACATACATTGTACACTCAAGAAATGTACATCAAAACATACACATTTTCATTGTATATACAAAAATGTACCTCAAAACTTACACATTTTCATTGTATATACAAGAAATGTACATCGAAGCTGCACATTTTCATCGTAAATACAAGAAATGTACATCAAAACTTACACATGTTCATTGCATATTCAAGAAATGTACATCAAAACTTACACAATTTCATAGTGTATACAAGAAATGTACATCAAAACTTACACATTTTCATTGTATATACAAGAAATATACATCAAAAACTTACACATTTTCATTGTATATACAAGAAATGTACATCAAAGCTTACACATTTTCATTGTACATACAAGAAATGTACATCAAAACTTACACATGTTCATTGTATATTCAAGAAATGTACATGAAAACTACACATTTTCATTGTATATACTAGAAACGTACATCAAAACTTACACATTTTCATTGTATATACAAGAAATGTACATCAAAACTTACACATTTTCATTGTATATACAAGGAATGTACATCAAAACATACACATTTTCATTGTATATACAAGAAATGTACATCAATACTCACACATTTTCATTGTATTTACAAGAAATGTACATCAAAACTTACACACTTTCATTGTCTATACAAGAAATGTACATCAAAACTTACACATTTTCATTGTATATACAAGAAATGTACATCAAAACTTACACATTTTCATTGTCTATATAAGAATTGTACATCAAAACTTACACCTTTTCATTGTATATACAAGAATTGTACTTCAAAGCTCACACATTTTCATTGTATACACAAGAAATGTACATCAAAACATACACATTTTCATTGTATATACAAGAAACGTACATCAAAACATACACATTTTCATTGTATATACAAGAAATGTATCACAAAACTTACACATTTTCATTGTACACTCAAGAAATGTACATCAAAACTTACACATTTTCATTGTAAATACAAGGAATGTACATCAAAACATACACATTTTCATTGTACACTCAAGAAATGTACATCAAAACTTACACATTTTCACTATATATACAAGGAATGTACATCAAAACTTACACATTTTCATTGCATATACAAGGAATGTACATCAAAACATACACATTTTCATTGTATATACAAGAAATGTACATCAATACTCACACATTTTCATTGTATTTACAAGAAATGTACATCAAAACTTACACATTTTCATTGTATATACAAGGAATGTACATCAAAACATACACATTTTCATTGTATATACTAGAAATGTACATAGAAACTTACACATTTTCATTGTATATACAAGAAATGTACATCAAAACTTACACACTTTCATTGTCTATACAAGAAATGTACATCAAAACTTACACATTTTCATTGTATATACAAGAAATGTACATCAAAACTTACACATTTTCATTGTCTATATAAGAAGTGTACATCAAAACTTACACACTTTCATTGTATATACAAGAATTGTACTTCAAAGCTCACACATTTTCAGTGTATACACAAGAAATGTACATGAAAACATACACATTTTCATTGTATATACAAGAAACGTACATCAAAACATACACATTTTCATTGTATATACAAGAAATGTACAACAAAACTTAAAAATTTTCATTGTACACTCAAGAAATGTACATCAAAACTTACACATTTTCACTGTATATACAAGGAATGTACATCAAAACATACACATTTTCATTGTATATACAAGAAATGTACATCAAAACTTACACATTTTCATTGTACACTAAAGAAATGTACATCAAAACTACACATTTTCATTGTACAGACAAGAAATGTACATCAAAACTTACACATTTTCATTGTATATACAAGAAATGTACATCGAAACTTACACGTTTTCATTGTGCAGTCAAGAAATGTACATCAAAACTTACACATTTTCATTGTACACTCAAGAAATGAAAATCAAAACATACACATTTTCATTATATACACAAGAAATGTACATCAAAACATACACATTTTCATTGTATACACTAGAAATGTACATCAAAACATACACATTTTCATTGTATACACAAGAAATGTACATCAAAACTTACACATTTTCATTGTACATACAAGAAATGTACATTAAAAACTTACACATTTTCATTGTATATGCAAGAAATGTACATCAAAACGTACACATTTTCATTGTACATACAAGAAATGTACATCAAAACTTACACATGTTCATTGTATATACAAGAAATGTACATCAAAACATACTCATTTTCATTGTGTATACAAGAAATCTACATCAAAACTTACAGATTTTCATTGTATATACAAGAAATGTACATCAAAAACTTACACATATTCATTGTACACTCAAGAAATGTACATCAAAACATACACATTTTCATTGTATATACAAGGAATGTACTTCAAAACATACACATTTTCATTGTATATACAAGAAATGTACATCAAAACTTACACATTTTCATTGTATACACTAGAAATGCACATCAAAACTTACACATTTTCATTGTATATACAAGAAATGTACATCAAAACTTACAAATTTTCATTGTATATACAAGAAATGTACATCAAAACATACACATTTTCATTGTATATACAAGAAATGTACATCAAAGCATACACACTTTCATTGTACACTCAATTAATGTACATCAAAACATACACATTTTCATTGTAAATACAAGGAATGTACATCAAAACATACACATTTTCATTGTATATACTAGAAATGTACATCAAAACTTACACATTTTCATTGTATATACAAGAAATGTACATCAAAACTTACACATTTTCATTGTATATACAAGAAATGTACATCAAAACATACACACTTTCATTGTACACTCAAGAATTTACATCAAAACATACACATTTTCATTGTATATACAAGAAATGTACATCAAAACATACACACTTTCATTGTACACTCAAGAATTTACATCAAAACATACACATTTTCATTGTATATACAAGGAATGTAAATCAAAACATACACATTTTCATTGTATATACTAGAAATGTACATCAAAACTTACACATTTTCATTGTACATACAAGAAATGTACATCAAAACTTACACATGTTCATTGTATATTCAAGAAATGTACATGAAAACTACACATTTTCATTGTATATACTAGAAACGTACATCAAAACTTACACATTTTCATTGTATATACAAGAAATGTACATCAAAACTTACACATTTTCATTGTATATACAAGGAATGTACATCAAAACATACACATTTTCATTGTATATACAAGAAATGTACATCAATACTCACACATTTTCATTGTATTTACAAGAAATGTACATCAAAACTTACACATTTTCATTGTATATACTAGAAATGTACATAGAAACTTACACATTTTCATTGTATATACAAGAAATGTACATCAAAACTTACACACTTTCATTGTCTATACAAGAAATGTACATCAAAACTTACACATTTTCATTGTATATACAAGAAATGTACATCAAAACTTACACATTTTCATTGTCTATATAAGAAGTGTACATCAAAACTTACACACTTTCATTGTATATACAAGAATTGTACTTCAAAGCTCACACATTTTCAGTGTATACACAAGAAATGTACATGAAAACATACACATTTTCATTGTATATACAAGAAACGTACATCAAAACATACACATTTTCATTGTATATACAAGAAATGTACAACAAAACTTAAAAATTTTCATTGTACACTCAAGAAATGTACATCAAAACTTACACATTCTCACTGTATATACAAGGAATGTACATCAAAACATACACATTTTCATTGTATATACAAGAAATGTACATCAAAACTTACACATTTTCATTGTACACTAAAGAAATGTACATCAAAACTACACATTTTCATTGTACAGACAAGAAATGTACATCAAAACTTACACATTTTCATTGTATATACAAGAAATGTACATCGAAACTTACACGTTTTCATTGTGCAGTCAAGAAATGTACATCAAAACTTACACATTTTCATTGTACACTCAAGAAATGAAAATCAAAACATACACATTTTCATTATATACACAAGAAATGTACATCAAAACATACACATTTTCATTGTATACACTAGAAATGTACATCAAAACATACACATTTTCATTGTATACACAAGAAATGTACATCAAAACTTACACATTTTCATTGTACATACAATAAATGTACATTAAAAACTTACACATTTTCATTGTATATGCAAGAAATGTACATCAAAACGTACACATTTTCATTGTACATACAAGAAATGTACATCAAAACTTACACATGTTCATTGTATATGCAAGAAATGTACATGAAAACTACACATTTTCATTGTATATACTAGAAACGTACATCAAAACTTACACATTTTCATTGTATATACAAGAAATGTACATCAAAGCTTACACATTTTCATTGTATATACAAGGAATGTACATCAAAACATACACATTTTCATTGTATATACAAGAAATGTACATCAATACTCACACATTTTCATTGTATTTACAAGAAATGTACATCAAAACTTACACATTTTCATTGTATATACTAGAAATGTACATAGAAACTTACACATTTTCATTGTATATACAAGAAATGTACATCAAAACTTACACACTTTCATTGTCTATACAAGAAATGTACATCAAAACTTACACATATTCATTGTATATACAAGAAATGTACATCAAAACTTACACATTTTCATTGTCTATATAAGAAGTGTACATCAAAACTTACACACTTTCATTGTATATACAAGAATTGTACTTCAAAGCTCACACATTTTCAGTGTATACACAAGAAATGTACATGAAAACATACACATTTTCATTGTATATACAAGAAACGTACATCAAAACATACACATTTTCATTGTATATACAAGAAATGTACAACAAAACTTAAAAATTTTCATTGTACACTCAAGAAATGTACATCAAAACTTACACATTTTCACTGTATATACAAGGAATGTACATCAAAACTTACACATTTTCATTGTACACTAAAGAAATGTACATCAAAACTACACATTTTCATTGTACAGACAAGAAATGTACATCAAAACTTACACATTTTCATTGTATATACAAGAAATGTACATCGAAACTTACACGTTTTCATTGTGCAGTCAAGAAATGTACATCAAAACTTACACATTTTCATTGTACACTCAAGAAATGAAAATCAAAACATACACATTTTCATTATATACACAAGAAATGTACATCAAAACATACACATTTTCATTGTATACACTAGAAATGTACATCAAAACATACACATTTTCATTGTATACACAAGAAATGTACATCAAAACTTACACATTTTCATTGTACATACAAGAAATGTACATTAAAAACTTACACATTTTCATTGTATATGCAAGAAATGTACATCAAAACGTACACATTTTCATTGTACATACAAGAAATGTACATCAAAACTTACACATGTTCATTGTATATACAAGAAATGTACATCAAAACATACTCATTTTCATTGTGTATACAAGAAATCTACATCAAAACTTACAGATTTTCATTGTATATACAAGAAATGTACATCAAAAACTTACACATATTCATTGTACACTCAAGAAATGTACATCAAAACATACACATTTTCATTGTATATACAAGGAATGTACTTCAAAACATACACATTTTCATTGTATATACAAGAAATGTACATCAAAACTTACACATTTTCATTGTATACACTAGAAATGCACATCAAAACTTACACATTTTCATTGTATATACAAGAAATGTACATCAAAACTTACAAATTTTCATTGTATATACAAGAAATGTACATCAAAACATACACATTTTCATTGTATATACAAGAAATGTACATCAAAGCATACACACTTTCATTGTACACTCAATTAATGTACATCAAAACATACACATTTTCATTGTAAATACAAGGAATGTACATCAAAACATACACATTTTCATTGTATATACTAGAAATGTACATCAAAACTTACACATTTTCATTGTATATACAAGAAATGTACATCAAAACTTACACATTTTCATTGTATATATAAGAAATGTACATCAAAACATACACACTTTCATTGTACACTCAAGAATTTACATCAAAACATACACATTTTCATTGTATATACAAGGAATGTAAATCAAAACATACACATTTTCATTGTATATACTAGAAATGTACATCAAAACTTACACATTTTCATTGTATGTACAAGAAATGTACATCAAAACATACACATTTTCATTGTGTATACAAGAAATGTACATCAAAACTTACACATTTTCATTGTATATACAAGAAATATACATCAAAAACTTACACATGATCATTGTATATACAAGAAATGTACATCAAAGCTTACACATTTTCATTGTACATACAAGAAATGTACATCAAAACTTACACATGTTCATTGTATATTCAAGAAATGTACATCAAAACTACGCATTTTCATTGTATATACTAGAAACGTACATCAAAACTTACACATTTTCATTGTATATACAAGAAATGTACATCAAAACATACACACTTTCATTGTAGGCTCAAGAAATGTACATCAAAACATACACATTCTCATTGTATATACAAGAAATGTACCTCAAAACTTACACATTTTCATTGTATATACAAGAAATGTACATCAAAGCTGCACATTTTCGTCGTAAATACAAGAAATGTACATCAAAACATACACATTTTCATTGTACAGACAAGAAATGTACATCAAAACATACACACTTTCATTGTACGCTCAAGAAATGTACATCAAACATACACATTCTCATTGTATATACAAGAAATGTACCTCAAAACTTACACATGCTCATTGTATATACAAGAAATGTACATCAAAACTACACATTTTCGTTGTACACTAAAGAAATGTACATCAAAACATACACATTTTCATTGTACAGACAAGAAATGTAAATCAAAACTTACACATTTTCATTGTATATTCAAGAAATGTACATCAAAACTTACACATTTTAAATGTGCACTCAAGAAATGTACATCAAAACTTACACATTTTCATTGTACACTCAAGAAATGTACCTCAAAACTTACACATTTTCATTGTATATACAAGAAATGTACATCAAAGCTGCACATTTTCATCGTAAATACAAGAAATGTACATCAAAACTTACACATGTTCATTGTATATACAAGAAATGTACATCAAAACTTACACATATTCATTGTGTATACAAGAAATGTACATCAAAACTTACACATTTTCATTGTATATACAAGAAATATACATCAAAAACTTACACATTTTCATTGTATATACAAGAAATGTACATCAAAGCTTACACATTTTCATTGTACATACAAGAAATGTACATCAAAACTTACACATGTTCATTGTATATTCAAGAAATGTACATGCAAACTACACATTTTCATTGTATATACTAGAAACGTACATCAAAACTTACACATTTTCATTGTATATACAAGAAATGTACATCAAAACATCCACATTTTCATTGTAAATACAAGAAATGAACATCAAAACTTACACATTTTCATTGTATATACAAGAAATGTACATCAAAACTTACACATTTTCATTGTATATACAAGAAATGTACATCAAAACATACACACTTTCATTGTACACTCAAGAAATATACATCAAAACATACACATTCTCATTGTATATACAAGAAATGTACCTCAAAACTTACACATTTTCATTGTATATACAAGAAATGTACATCAAAGCTGCACATTTTCATCGTAAATACAAGAAATGTACATCAAAACTTACACATTTTCATTGTAAATACAAGAAATGTACATCTAAACATACACATTTTCATTGTACACTCAAGAAATGTACATAGAAACTTACACATTCTCATTGTATATACAAGAAATGTACATCAAAACTTACACACTTTCATTGTCTATACAAGAAATGTACATCAAAACTTACACATTTTCATTGTATATACAAGAAATGTACATCAAAACTTACACATTTTCATTGTCTATATAAGAATTGTACATCAAAACTTACACCTTTTCATTGTATATACAAGAATTGTACTTCAAAGCTCACACATTTTCATTGTATACACAAGAAATGTACATCAAAACATACACATTTTCATTGTATATACAAGAAACGTACATCAAAACATACACATTTTCATTGTATATACAAGAAATGTATCACAAAACTTATACATTTTCATTGTACACTCAAGAAATGTACATCAAAACTTACACATTTTCATTGTAAATACAAGGAATGTACATCAAAACATACACATTTTCATTGTATATACAAGAAATGTACATCAAAACTTACACATTTTCATTGTACACTCAAGAAATGTACATCAAAACTACACATTTTCGTTGTACACTAAAGTGATGTACATCAAAACATACACATTTTCATTGTACAGACAAGAAATGTACATCAAAACTTACACATTTTCATTGTATATACAAGAAATGTACATCGAAACTTACACATTTTCATTGTGCAGTCAAGAAATGTACATCAAAACTTACACATTTTCATTGTACACTCAAGAAATGTAAATCAAAACATACACATTTTCATTATATACACAAGAAATGTACATCAAAACATACACATTTTCATTGTATACACTGGAAATGTACATCAAAACATACACATTTTCATTGTATACACAAGAAATGTACATCAAAACTTACACATTTTCATTGTACATACAAGAAATGTACATCAAAAACTTACACATTTTCATTGTATATTCAAGAGATGTACATCAAAACTTACACATTTTCATTGTACATACAAGAAATGTACATCATAACTTACACATTTTCATTGTATATACAAGAAATGTACATCAAAACTTGCACATTTTCGTTGTATATACAAGAAATGTACATCAAAACATACTCATTTTCATTGTATATACAAGAAATGTACATCAAAACATACACACTTTCATTGTACACTCAAGAAATGTACATCAAAACATACACATTTTCATTGTATATACAAGAAATCTACATCAAAACTTACACATTTTCATTGTATATACAAGAAATGTACATCAAAAACTTACGAAATTTTCATTGTACACTCAAGAAATGTACATCAAAACATACACATTTTCATTCTATATACAAGGAATGTACTTCAAAACATACACATTTTCATTGTATATACAAGAAATGTACATCAAAACTTACACATTTTCATTGTATATACAAGAAATGTATATCAAAACTTACACATTTTCATTGTATATACAAGAAATGTACATCAAAACATACACACTTTCATTGTACATTCAAGAATTTACATCAAAACATACACATTTTCATTGTATATACTAGAAATGTACATCAAAACTTACACATTTACATTGTATATACAAGAAATGGACATCAAAACTTACACATTTTCATTGTATATACAAGAAATGTACATCAAAACATACACACTTTCATTGTACACTCAAGAAATGTACATCAAAACATACACATTTTCATTGTATATACAAGGAATGTACATCAAAACATACACATTTTCATTGTATATACTAGAAATGTACATCAAACCTTACACATTTTCATTGTATATACAAGAAATGTACATCAGAACTTACACATTTTCATTGTATATACAAGAAATGTACATCAAAACATACACATTTTCATTGTATATACAAGAAATGTACATCAAAACATACACACTTTCATTGTACACCAAAGAAATGTACATCAAAACATACACATTCTCATTGTATATACAAAGAATGTACGTCAAAACATACACATTTTCATTGTACAGACAAGAAATGTAAATCAAAACTTACACATTTTCATTGTATATTCAAGAAATGTACATCAAAACTTACACATTTTCATTGTGTACTCAAGAAATGTACATCAAAACTTACACATTTTCATTGTACACTCAAGAAATGTACCTCAAAACTTACACATTTTCACTGTATATACAAGAAATGTACATCAAAGCTGCACATTTTGATCGTAAATACAAGAAATGTACATCAAAACTTACACATGTTCATTGTATATACAAGAAATGTACATCAAAACTTACACATTTTCATTGTGTATACAAGAAATGTACATCAAAACTTACACATTTTCATTGTATATACAAGAAATATACATCAAAAACTTACACATTTTCATTGTATATACAAGAAAGGTACATCAAAGCTTACACATTTTCATTGTACATACAAGAAATGTACATCAAAACTTACACATGTTCATTGTATATTCAAGAAATGTACATCAAAACTACACATTTTTATTGTATATATTAGAAACGTACATCAAAACTTACACATTTTCATTGTATGTACAAGAAATGTACATCAAAACATACACATTTTCATTGTAAATACAAGAAATGAACATCAAAACTTACACATTTTCATTGTATATACAAGAAATGTACATCAAAACTTACACATTTTCACTGTATATACAAGGAATGTACATCAAAACATACACATTTTCATTGTATATACAAGAAATGTACATCAATACTCACACATTTTCATTGTATTTACAAGAAATGTACATAAAAACTTACACATTTTCATTGTATATACTAGAAATGTACATAGAAACTTACACATTTTCATTGTATATACAAGAAATGTACATCAAAACTTACACACTTTCATTGTCTACAAAAGAAATGTACATCAAAACTTACACATTTTCATTGTATATACAAGAAAAGTACATCAAAACTTAGACATTTTCATTGTCTATATAAGAAGTGTACATCAAAACTTACACATTTTCATTGTATATACAAGAATTGTACTTCAAAGCTCACACATTTTCATTGTATACACAAAGACGCTTTGAGACAAGTGTTACAAAAATCAGCGAATGTCAAAAATTAGAGTGAAATTGCTTCAAACTGGCGAATTATCGCGAAACAACACCTGCTCGAATTCAACAAAAACTGTGCCCTGCCGAGTCTATTTAGCCTCAAAGACGGTTTGAGACAATTGTTACAAAAATCAGAGAATGTCAAAAATTAGAGTGAAATTACTTCAAACAAGCGAATAATCGAGAAACAACACCTGCTCGAATCCAACAAAAACTGTGCCCTGCCGAACCTATTTAGCCTCAAAGACTGTTTGACACAATTGTTACAAAAATCAGAGAATGTCAAAATATAGAGTGTAATATACTTCAAACAAGCGAATTATCGCGACACAACACCTGCTCGAATCCAACAAAAAGTGTGCCCTGCGGACTCTATTTAGCCTCAGAGACGGTTTGAGACAATTGTTACAAAAATCAGATAATGTCAAAAATTAGACTGAAATTGCTTCAAACAAGCGAATTATCGCGAAACAACACCTGCTCGAATCCAACAAAAACTGTGCCCTACCGTCTCTACTGAGCCTCAGAGACGCTTTGAGACACGTACTACAAAAATCAGAGAATGTCAAAAATTAGAGTGAAATTGCTTCAAACAAGCGAATTATCGCGACACAACACCTGCTCGAATCCAACAAAAACTTTCCCTGCCGAACCTATTTAGCCTCAAAGACTGTTTGACACAATTGTTACAAAAATCAGAGAATGTCAAAAATTAGAGCGTAATTGCTTGAAACAAGCGAATTATCGCGAAACAACACCTGCTCGAATCCAACAAAAACTGTGCCCTGCAGTCTCTACTGAGCCTCAGAGACGCTTTGAGACAATTGCTACAAAAATCAGAGAATGACAAACATTTGAGTCAAATTGCTTCAAACAAGCGAATTATCGCGAAACAACACCTGCTCGAATCCAATAAAAACTGTCCCCTGCAGTCTCCACTGAGCGTCAGAGACGCTTTGAGACAAGTGTTACGAAAATCAGAGAATGTCAAAAATTAGAGTGAAATTGCTTCAAACAGGCGAATTATCGCGAAACAACACCTGCTCGAATCCAACAAAAACTGTGCCCTGCCGACTCTATTTAGCCTCAGAGACGGTTTGAGACAATTGTTACAAAAATCAGAGAATGTCAAAAATTAGAGTGAAATTGCTTGAAACAAGTGAATTATCGCGAAACAACACCTGCTCGAATCCAACAAAAACTGTGCCCTGCCGACTTTATTTAGCCTCAGAGACGGTTTGAGACAATTGCTACAAAAATCAGAGAATGTCAAAAATTAGAGTGTAAGTGCTTCAAACAAGCGAATTATCCCGAAACAACACCTGCTCGAATCCAACAAAAACTGTGCCCTGCAGTCTCTACTGAGCCTCAGAGACGCTTTGAGACAATTGCTACAAAAATCAGAGAATGTCAAAAATTAGAGCGTAATTGCTTCAAACAAGCGAATTATCGCGAAACAACACCTGCTCGAATCCAACAAAAACTGTGCCCTGCAGTCTCTACTGAACCTCAGAGACGCTTTGAGACAATTGCTACAAAAATCAGAGAATGACAAACATTTGAGTCAAATTGCTTCAAACAAGCGAATTATCGCGAAACAACACCTGCTCGAATCCAATAAAAACTGTGCCCTGCAGTCTCCACTGAGCGTCAGAGACGCCTTGAGACAAGTGTTACGAAAATCAGAGAATTTCAAAAATTAGAGTGAAATTGCTTCAAACAGGCGAATTATCGCGAAACAACACCTGTTCGAATCCAACAAAAACTGTGCCCTGCCGACTCTATTTAGCCTCAGAGACGGTTTGAGACAATTGTTACAAAAATCAGAGAATCTATCTATGTAATTGCTTCAAACAAGCGAATTATCGCGGAACAACACCTCCTCGAATCCAACAAAAACTGTGCGTTACCGTCTCTACTGAGCCTCAGAGACGCTTTGAGACACGTACTACAAAAATCAGAGAATGTCAAAAATTAGAGTGAAATTGCTTCAGACAGGCGAATTATCGCGAAACAACACCAGCTCAGATCCAACAAAAACAGTGTCCTGCCGACTACATTTGGCCTCGAAGACGGTTTGAGACAATTGTTACAAAAATCAGAGAATGTCAAAAATTAGAGTGTAATTGCTTCAAACAAGCGAATAATCGCAAAACACCTGCTCGAATCCAACAAAAACTGTGCCCTGCCGACTCTATTTAGCCTCAGAGACGGTTTGAGACAATTGTTACAAAAAACAGAGAATGTCTAAAATTAGAGTGTAATTGCTTCAAACAAGCGAATAATCGCGAAACAACACCTGCTCGAATCCAACAAAAACTGTGGGCTACCGTCTCGGCTGAGCCTCAGAGACGCAATGAGGCAAGTGTTTCAAAAATCAGACAATGTCAAAAATTTGAGTCAAATTGCTTCAACCAAGCGAATTATTGCGAAACAACACCTGCTCGAATCCAACAAAAACTGTGCCCTGCCGACTCTATTTAGCCTCAAAGACGGTTTGAGACAATTGTTACAAAAATCAGAGAATGTCAAAAATTAGAGTGAAATTACTTCAAACAAGCGAATAATCGAGAAACAACACCTGCTCGAATCCAACAAAAACTGTGCCCTGCCGAACCTATTTAGCCTCAAAGACTGTTTGACACAATTGTTACAAAAATCAGAGAATGTCAAAATATAGAGTGTAATATACTTCAAACAAGCGAATTATCGCGACACAACACCTGCTCGAATCCAACAAAAAGTGTGCCCTGCCGACTCTATTTAGCCTCAGAGACGGTTTGAGACAATTGTTACAAAAATCAGAGAATGTCAAAAATTAGACTGAAATTGCTTCAAACAAGCGAATTATCGCGAAACAACACCTGCTCGAATCCAACAAAAACTGTGCCCTACCGTCTCTACTGAGCCTCAGAGACGCTTTGAGACACGTACTACAAAAATCAGAGAATGTCAAAAATTAGAGTGAAATTGCTTCAAACAAGCGAATTATCGCGACACAACACCTGCTCGAATCCAACAAAAACTTTCCCTGCCGAACCTATTTAGCCTCAAAGACTGTTTGACACAATTGTTACAAAAATCAGAGAATGTCAAAAATTAGAGCGTAATTGCTTCAAACAAGCGAATTATCGCGAAACAACACCTGCTCGAATCCAACAAAAACTGTGCCCTGCAGTCTCTACTGAGCCTCAGAGACGCTTTGAGACAATTGCTACAAAAATCAGAGAATGACAAACATTTGAGTCAAATTGCTTCAAACAAGCGAATTATCGCGAAACAACACCTGCTCGAATCCAATAAAAACTGTGCCCTGCAGTCTCCACTGAGCGTCAGAGACGCTTTGAGACAAGTGTTACGAAAATCAGAGAATGTCAAAAATTAGACTGAAATTGCTTCAAACAAGCGAATAATCGCAAAACACCTGCTCGAATCCAACAAAAACTGTGCCCTGCCGACACTATTTAGCCTCAGAGACGGTTTGAGACAATTGTTACAAAAATCAGAGAATGTCAAAAATTAGAGTGAAATTGCTTCAAACAAGCGAATTATCGCGAAACAACACCTGCTCGAATCCAAGAAAAACTGTGCCCTACCGTCTCTACTGAGCCCCAGAGACGCTTTGAGACACGTACTACAAAAATCAGAGAATGTCAAAAATGAGAGTGAACTTGCTTCAAACAAGCGAATTATGGCGACACAACACCTGCTCGAATCCAACAAAAACTGTGCCCTGCCGACTCTATTTAGCCTCAAAGACGGTTTGAGACAATTGTTACAAAAATCAGAGAATGTCAAAAATTAGAGTGAAATTGCTTCAAACAAGTGAATTATCGCGAAACAACACCTGCTCGAATCCAACAAAAACTGTACCCTGCCGACTTTATTTAGCCTCAGAGACGGTTTGAGACAATTGCTACAAAAATCAGAGAATGTCAAAAATTAGAGTGTAATTGCTTCAAACAAGCGAATTATCCCGAAACAACACCTGCTCGAATCCAACAAAAACTGTGCCCTGCAGTCTCTACTGAGCCTCAGAGACGCTTTGAGACAATTGCTACAAAAATCAGAGAATGTCAAAAATTAGAGTGAAATTGCTTCAAACAAGCGAATTATGGCGACACAACACCTGCTCGAATCCAACAAAAACTGTGCCCTGCCGACTCTATTAAGCCTCAAAGACGGTTTGAGACAATTGTTACAAAAATCAGAGAATGTCAAAAATTAGAGTGAAATTGCTTCAAACAAGTGAATTATCGCGAAACAACACCTGCTCGAATCCAACAAAAACTGTACCCTGCCGACTTTATTTAGCCTCAGAGACAGTTTGAGACAATTGCTACAAAAATCAGAGAATGTCAAAAATTAGAGTGTAATTGCTTCAAACAAGCGAATTATCGCGAAACAACACCTGCTCGAATCCAACAAAAACTGCGCCCTGCAGTCTCTACTGAGCCTCAGAGACGCTTTGAGACAAGTGTTACGAAAATCAGAGAATGTCAAAAATTAGAGTGAAATTGCTTCAAACAGGCGAATTATCGCGAAACAACACCTGCTAGAATCCAACAAAAACTGTGCTCTACCGTCTCGTCTGAGCCTCAGAGACGCAATGAGGCAAGTGTTGCAAAAATCAGACAATGTCAAAAATTTGAGTCAAATTGCTTCAACCAAGCGAATTATTGCGAAACAACACCTGCTCGAATCCAACAAAAACTGTGCCCTGCCGACTCTATTTAGCCTCAGAGACGGTTTGAGACAATTGTTACAAAAATCAGAGAATGTCAAAAATTAGAGTGAAATTGTTTCAAACAGGCGAATTATCGCGAAACAACACCTGCTCGAATCCAACAAAAACTGTGCCCTGCCGAACCTATTTAGCCTCAAAGACTGTTTGACACAATTGTTACAAAAATCAGAGAATGTCAAAAATTAGAGTGTAATATACTTCAAACAAGCGAATTATCGCGACACAACACCTGCTCGAATCCAACAAAAAGTGTGCCCTGCCGACTCTACTGAGCCCCAGAGACGGTTTGAGACAATTGTTACAAAAATCAGAGAATGTCAAAAATTAGAGTGTAATTGCTTCAAACAAGCGAATAATCGCAAAACACCTGCTCGAATCCAACAAAAACTGTGCCCTGCCGACTCTATTTAGCCCCAGAGACGGTTTGAGACACGTACTACAAAAATCAGAGAATGTCAAAAATGAGAGTGAACTTGCTTCAAACAAGCGAATTATGGCGACACAACACCTGCTCGAATCTAACAAAAACTGTGCCCTGCCGACTCTATTTAGCCTCAAAGACGGTTTGAGACAATTGTTACAAAAATCAGAGAATGTCAAAAATTAGAGTGAAATTGCTTCAAACAAGTGAATTATCGCGAAACAACACCTGCTCGAATCCAACAAAAACTGTACCCTGCCGACTTTATTTAGCCTCAGAGACGGTTTGAGACAATTGCTACAAAAATCAGAGAATGTCAAAAATTAGAGTGTAATTGCTTCAAACAAGCGAATTATCCCGAAACAACACCTGCTCGAATCCAACAAAAACTGTGCCCTGCAGTCTCTACTGAGCCTCAGAGACGCTTTGAGACAATTGCTACAAAAATCAGAGAATGTCAAAAATTAGAGTGAAATTGCCTCAAACAAGCGAATTATGGCGACACAACACCTGCTCGAATCCAACAAAAACTGTGCCCTGCCGACTCTATTTAGCCTCAAAGACGGTTTGAGACAATTGTTACAAAAATCAGAGAATGTCAAAAATTAGAGTGAAATTGCTTCAAACAAGTGAATTATCGCGAAACAACACCTGCTCGAATCCAACAAAAACTGTACCCTGCCGACTTTATTTAGCCTCAGAGACGGTTTGAGACAATTGCTACAAAAATCAGAGAATGTCAAAAATTAGAGTGTAATTGCTTCAAACAAGCGAATTATCGCGAAACAACACCTGCTCGAATCCAACAAAAACTGCGCCCTGCAGTCTCTACTGAGCCTCAGAGACGCTTTGAGACAAGTGTTACGAAAATCAGAGAATGTCAAAAATTAGAGTGAAATTGCTTCAAACAGGCGAATTATCGCGAAACAACACCTGCTCGAATCCAACAAAAACTGTGCCCTGCCGACTCTATTTAGCCTCAGAGACGGTTTGAGACAATTGTTACAAAAATCAGAGAAAGTCAAAAATTAGGGTGTAATTGCTTCAAACAAGCGAATTATCGCGAAACAACACCTGCTCGAATCCAAAAAAAACTGTGCGCTACCGTCTCTACTGAGCCTCAGAGACGCTTTGAGACAAGTATTACAAAAATCAGAGAATGTCAAGAATTAGAGTGAAATTGCCTCAAACATGCGAATTATCGCGAAACAACACCTGCTCGAATCCAACAAAAACTGTGCCCTGCCGACTCCATTTAGCCTCAAAGACGGTTTGAGACAAGTGTAACAAAAATCAGAGAACGTCAAAAATTAGAGTGAAATTGCTGCAAACAGGCGAATTATCGCGAAACAACACCTGCTAGAATCCAACAAAAACTGTGCCCTGCCGACTCTATTTAGCCTCAGAGACGGTTTGAGACAATTGTTACAAAAATCAGAGAATCTATCTATGTAATTGCTTCAAACAAGCGAATTATCGCGAAACAACACCTGCTCGAATCCAACAAAAACTGTGCGTTACCGTCTCTACTGAGCCTAAGAGACGCTTTGAGACACGTACTAAATTACAAAAATCAGAGGATGTCAAGAATTAGAGTGAAATTGCCTCTAACATGCGAATTATCGCGAAACAACACCTGCTCGAATCCAACAAAAACTGTGCCCTGCCGACTACATTTACCCTCAAAGACAGTTTGAGACAAGTGTTACAAAAATCAGAGAACGACAAAAATTAGAGTGAAATTGCTTCAAACAGGCGAATTATCGCGAAACAACACCTGCTCGAATCCAACAAAAACTGTGCCCTGCCGACTCTATTTAGCCTCAGAGACGGTTTGAGACAATTGTTACAAAAATCAGAGAATCTATCTATGTAATTGCTTCAAACAAGCGAATTATCGCGGAACAACACCTCCTCGAATCCAACAAAAACTGTGCGTTACCGTCTCTACTGAGCCTCAGAGACGCTTTGAGACACGTACTACGAAAGTCAGAGAATGTCAAAAATTAGAGTGAAATTGCTTCAGACAGGCGAATTATCGCGAAACAACACCTGCTCAAATCCAACAAAAACTGTGTCCTGCCGACTCTATTTGGCCTCAAAGACGGTTTGAGACAATTGTTACAAAAATCAGAGAATGTCAAAAATTAGAGTGTAATTGCTTCAAACAAGCGAATTATCGCAAAACACCTGCTCGAATCCAACAAAAACTGTGCCCTGCCGACTCTATTTAGCCTCAGAGACGGTTTGAGACAATTGTTACAAAAAACAGAGAATGTCAAAAATTAGAGTGTAATTGCTTCAAACAAGCGAATAATCGCGAAACAACACCTGCTCGAATCAGACAAAAACTGTGCGCTACCGTCTCGGCTGAGCCTCAGAGACGCAATGAGGCAAGTGTTGCAAAAATCAGACAATGTCAAAAATTTGAGTCAAATTGCCTAAACCAAGCGAATTATTGCGAAACAACACCTGCTCAAATCCAACAAAAACTGTGTCCTGCCGACTCTATTTGGCCTCAAAGATGGTTTGAGACAATTGTTACAAAAATCAGAGAATGTCAAAAATTAGAGTGTAATTGTTTCAAACAGGCGAATTATCGCGAAACAACACCTGCTCGAATCCAACAAAAACTGTGCCCTGCCGACTCCATTTAGCATAAAAGACGGTTTGAGACAAGTGTTACAAAAATCAGAGAACGTCAAAAATTAGAGTGAAATTGCTTCAAACAGACGAATTATCGCGAAACAACACCTGCTCGAATCCAACAAAAACTGTACCCTGCCGACTCTATTTAGCCTCAGAGACGGTTTGAGACAATTGTTACAAAAATCAGAGAATGTCAAAAATTAGAGTGTAATTGCTTCACACAAGCGAATTATCGCGAAACAACACCTTCTCGAATCCAACAAAAACTGTGCGCTACCGTCTCTACTGAGTCTCAGAGACGCAATGAGGCAAGTGTTGCAAAAATCAGACAATGTAAAATATTTGAGTCAAATTGCTTCAAACAAGCGAATTATCGCGAAACAGCACCTGCTCGAATCCAATAAAAACTGTGCCCTGCAGTCTCCACTGAGCGTCAGAGACGTTTTGAGACAAGTGTTACAAAAATCAGAGAATGTCAAAAATTAGAGTGAAATTGCTTCAAACTGGCGAATTATCGCGAAACAACACCTGCTCGAATCCAACAAAAACTGTGCCCTGCCGACTATATTTAGCCTCAAAGACGGTTTGAGACAATTGTTACAAAAATCAGAGAATGTCAAAAATTAGAGTGAAATTGCATCAAACAAGCGAATAATCGAGAAACAACACCTGCTCGAATCCAACAAAAACTGTGTCCTGCCGAACCTATTTAGCCTCAAAGACTGTTTGAGACAATTGTTACAAAAATCAGAGAATGTCAAAAATTAGAGTGTAATAGCTTCAAACAAGCGAATTATCGCGACACAACACCTGCTCGAATCCAACAAAAACTGTGCCCTACCGACTCTATTTAGCCTCAGAGACGGTTTGAGACAATTGTTACAAAAATCAGAGAATGTCAAAAATTAGAGTGTAATTGCTTCAAACAAGCAAATTATCGCGAAACAACACCTGCTCGAATCCAACAAAAACTGTGTCCTACCGTCTCTACTGAGCCTCAATGACGCTTTGAGACACGTATTACAAAAATCAGAGAATGTCAAAAATTAGAGTGAAATTGCTTCAAACAAGCGAATTATCGCGACACAACACCTGCTCGAATCCAACAAAAACTGTGCCCTGCCGACTCTATTTAGCCTCAGAGACGGTTTGAGACAATTGTTACAAAAATCAGAGAATGTCAAAAATTAGAGTGAAATTGCTTCAAACAGGCGAATTATCGCGAAACAACCCCTGCTCGAATCCAACAAAAACTGTGCCCTGCCGACTCTATTTAGCCTCAAAGACGGTTTGAGACAATTGTTACAAAAATCAGAGAATGTCAAAAATTAGAGTGAAATTGCTTCAAACAAGCGAATTATCGCGAAACAACACCTGCTCGAATCCAACAAAAACTGTGCCCTGCCGACTCTATTTAGCCTCAGAGACGGTTTGAGGCAATTGTTACAAGAGTCAGAGAATGTCAAAAATTAGAGTGAAATTGCTTCAAACAAGCGAATTATCGCGAAACAACACCTGCTCGAATCCAACAAAAACTGTGCCCTGCCGACTCTATTTAGCCTCAGAGACGGTTTGAGACAATTGTTACAAAAATCAGAGAATGTCAAAAATTAGAGTGTAATTGTTTCAAACAGGCGAATTATCGCGAAACAACACCTGCTCGAATCCAACAAAAACTGTGCCCTACCGACTCTATTTAGCCTCAGAGACGGTTTGAGACAAGTATTACAAAAATCAGAGAATGTCAAGAATTAGAGTGAAATTGCCTCAAACATGCGAATTATCGCGAAACAACACCTGCTCGAATCCAACAAAAACTGTGCCCTGCCGACTCCATTTAGCCTCAAAGACGGTTTGAGACAAGTGTAACAAAAATCAGAGAACGTCAAAAATTAGAGTGAAATTGCTGCAAACAGGCGAATTATCGCGAAACAACACCTGCTAGAATCCAACAAAAACTGTGCCCTGCCGACTCTATTTAGCCTCAGAGACGGTTTGAGACAATTGTTACAAAAATCAGAGAATCTATCTATGTAATTGCTTCAAACAAGCGAATTATCGCGAAACAACACCTGCTCGAATCCAACAAAAACTGTGCGTTACCGTCTCTACTGAGCCTAAGAGACGCTTTGAGACACGTACTAAATTACAAAAATCAGAGGATGTCAAGAATTAGAGTGAAATTGCCTCTAACATGCGAATTATCGCGAAACAACACCTGCTCGAATCCAACAAAAACTGTGCCCTGCCGACTACATTTACCCTCAAAGACAGTTTGAGACAAGTGTTACAAAAATCAGTGAACGACAAAAATTAGAGTGAAATTGCTTCAAACAGGCGAATTATCGCGAAACAACACCTGCTCGAATCCAACAAAAACTGTGCCCTGCCGACTCTATTTAGCCTCAGAGACGGTTTGAGACAATTGTTACAAAAATCAGAGAATCTATCTATGTAATTGCTTCAAACAAGCGAATTATCGCGGAACAACACCTCCTCGAATCCAACAAAAACTGTGCGTTACCGTCTCTACTGAGCCTCAGAGACGCTTTGAGACACGTACTACGAAAGTCAGAGAATGTCAAAAATTAGAGTGAAATTGCTTCAGACAGGCGAATTATCGCGAAACAACACCTGCTCAAATCCAACAAAAACTGTGTCCTGCCGACTCTATTTGGCCTCAAAGACGGTTTGAGACAATTGTTACAAAAATCAGAGAATGTCAAAAATTAGAGTGTAATTGCTTCAAACAAGCGAATTATCGCAAAACACCTGCTCGAATCCAACAAAAACTGTGCCCTGCCGACTCTATTTAGCCTCAGAGACGGTTTGAGACAATTGTTACAAAAAACAGAGAATGTCAAAAATTAGAGTGTAATTGCTTCAAACAAGCGAATAATCGCGAAACAACACCTGCTCGAATCAGACAAAAACTGTGCGCTACCGTCTCGGCTGAGCCTCAGAGACGCAATGAGGCAAGTGTTGCAAAAATCAGACAATGTCAAAAATTTGAGTCAAATTGCCTCAACCAAGCGAATTATTGCGAAACAACACCTGCTCGAATCCAACAAAAACTGTGCCCTGCCGACTCTATTTGGCCTCAAAGATGGTTTGAGACAATTGTTACAAAAATCAGAGAATGTCAAAAATTAGAGTGTAATTGTTTCAAACAGGCGAATTATCGCGAAACAACACCTGCTCGAATCCAACAAAAACTGTGCCCTGCCGACTCCATTTAGCATAAAAGACGGTTTGAGACAAGTGTTACAAAAATCAGAGAACGTCAAAAATTAGAGTGAAATTGCTTCAAACAGACGAATTATCGCGAAACAACACCTGCTCGAATCCAACAAAAACTGTACCCTGCCGACTCTATTTAGCCTCAGAGACGGTTTGAGACAATTGTTACAAAAATCAGAGAATGTCAAAAATTAGAGTGTAATTGCTTCACACAAGCGAATTATCGCGAAACAACACCTTCTCGAATCCAACAAAAACTGTGCGCTACCGTCTCTACTGAGTCTCAGAGACGCAATGAGGCAAGTGTTGCAAAAATCAGACAATGTAAAATATTTGAGTCAAATTGCTTCAAACAAGCGAATTATCGCGAAACAGCACCTGCTCGAATCCAATAAAAACTGTGCCCTGCAGTCTCCACTGAGCGTCAGAGACGTTTTGAGACAAGTGTTACAAAAATCAGAGAATGTCAAAAATTAGAGTGAAATTGCTTCAAACTGGCGAATTATCGCGAAACAACACCTGCTCGAATCCAACAAAAACTGTGCCCTGCCGACTATATTTAGCCTCAAAGACGGTTTGAGACAATTGTTACAAAAATCAGAGAATGTCAAAAATTAGAGTGAAATTGCATCAAACAAGCGAATAATCGAGAAACAACACCTGCTCGAATCCAACAAAAACTGTGTCCTGCCGAACCTATTTAGCCTCAAAGACTGTTTGAGACAATTGTTACAAAAATCAGAGAATGTCAAAAATTAGAGTGTAATAGCTTCAAACAAGCGAATTATCGCGACACAACACCTGCTCGAATCCAACAAAAACTGTGCCCTACCGACTCTATTTAGCCTCAGAGACGGTTTGAGACAATTGTTACAAAAATCAGAGAATGTCAAAAATTAGAGTGTAATTGCTTCAAACAAGCAAATTATCGCGAAACAACACCTGCTCGAATCCAACAAAAACTGTGTCCTACCGTCTCTACTGAGCCTCAATGACGCTTTGAGACACGTATTACAAAAATCAGAGAATGTCAAAAATTAGAGTGAAATTGCTTCAAACAAGCGAATTATCGCGACACAACACCTGCTCGAATCCAACAAAAACTGTGCCCTGCCGACTCTATTTAGCCTCAGAGACGGTTTGAGACAATTGTTACAAAAATCAGAGAATGTCAAAAATTAGAGTGAAATTGCTTCAAACAGGCGAATTATCGCGAAACAACCCCTGCTCGAATCCAACAAAAACTGTGCCCTGCCGACTCTATTTAGCCTCAAAGACGGTTTGAGACAATTGTTACAAAAATCAGAGAATGTCAAAAATTAGAGTGAAATTGCTTCAAACAAGCGAATTATCGCGAAACAACACCTGCTCGAATCCAACAAAAACTGTGCCCTGCCGACTCTATTTAGCCTCAGAGACGGTTTGAGGCAATTGTTACAAGAGTCAGAGAATGTCAAAAATTAGAGTGAAATTGCTTCAAACAAGCGAATTATCGCGAAACAACACCTGCTCGAATCCAACAAAAACTGTGCCCTGCCGACTCTATTTAGCCTCAGAGACGGTTTGAGACAATTGTTACAAAAATCAGAGAATGTCAAAAATTAGTGTAATTGCTTCAAACAAGCGAATTATTGCGAAACAACACCTGCTCGAATCCAACAAAAACTGTGCCCTGCAGTCTCTACTGAGCCTCAGAGACGCCTTGAGACAATTGCTACAAAAATCAGAGAATGACAAACATTTGAGTCAAATTGCTTCAAACAAGCGAATTATCGCGAAACAACACCTGCTCGAATCCAATAAAAACTGTGCCCTGCAGTCTCCACTGAGCGTCAGAGACGCTTTGAGACAAGCGTTACGAAAATCAGAGAATGTCAAAAATTAGAGTGAAATTGCTTCAAACAGGCGAATTATCGCGAAACAGCACCTGCTCGACTCCAACAAAAACTGTGCCCTGCCGACTCTATTTAGCCTCAGAGACGGTTTGAGACAATTGTTTCAAAAATCAGAGAAAGTCAAAAATTAGAGTGTAATTGCTTCAAACAAGCGAATTATCGCGAACCAACACCTGCTCGAATCCAACAAAAACTGTGAGCTACCGTCTCTACTGAGCCTCAGAGACGGTTTGAGACAAATGTTACAAAAATCAGAGAATGTCAAGAATGAGAGTGAAATTGCCTCAAACATGCGAATTATCGCGAAACAACACCTGCTCGAATCCAACAAAAACTGTGCCCTGCCGACTCCATTTGGCCTCAAAGACGGTTTGAGAAAAGTGTTACAAAAATCAGAGAACGTGAAAAATTAGAGTGAAATTGCTTCAAACTGGCGAATTATCGCGAAACAACACCTGCTCGAATCCAATAAAAACTGTGCCCTGCCGACTCTATTTAGCCTCAGAGACGGTTTGAGACAATTGTTACAAAAATCAGAGAATGTCAAAAATTAGAGTGAAATTGCATCAAACAAGCGAATAATCGAGAAACAACACCTGCTCGAATCCAACAAAAACTGTGTCCTGCCGAACCTATTTAGCCTCAAAGACTGTTTGAGACAATTGTTACAAAAATCAGAGAATGTCAAAAATTAGAGTGTAATAGCTTCAAACAAGCGAATTATCGCGACACAACACCTGCTCGAATCCAACAAAAACTGTGCCCTACCGACTCTATTTAGCCTCAGAGACGGTTTGAGACAATTGTTACAAAAATCAGAGAATGTCAAAAATTAGAGTGTAATTGCTTCAAACAAGCAAATTATCGCGAAACAACACCTGCTCGAATCCAACAAAAACTGTGTCCTACCGTCTCTACTGAGCCTCAATGACGCTTTGAGACACGTATTACAAAAATCAGAGAATGTCAAAAATTAGAGTGAAATTGCTTCAAACAAGCGAATTATCGCGACACAACACCTGCTCGAATCCAACAAAAACTGTGCCCTGCCGACTCTATTTAGCCTCAGAGACGGTTTGAGACAATTGTTACAAAAATCAGAGAATGTCAAAAATTAGAGTGAAATTGCTTCAAACAGGCGAATTATCGCGAAACAACCCCTGCTCGAATCCAACAAAAACTGTGCCCTGCCGACTCTATTTAGCCTCAAAGACGGTTTGAGACAATTGTTACAAAAATCAGAGAATGTCAAAAATTAGAGTGAAATTGCTTCAAACAAGCGAATTATCGCGAAACAACACCTGCTCGAATCCAACAAAAACTGTGCCCTGCCGACTCTATTTAGCCTCAGAGACGGTTTGAGGCAATTGTTACAAGAGTCAGAGAATGTCAAAAATTAGAGTGAAATTGCTTCAAACAAGCGAATTATCGCGAAACAACACCTGCTCGAATCCAACAAAAACTGTGCCCTGCCGACTCTATTTAGCCTCAGAGACGGTTTGAGACAATTGTTACAAAAATCAGAGAATGTCAAAAATTAGTGTAATTGCTTCAAACAAGCGAATTATTGCGAAACAACACCTGCTCGAATCCAACAAAAACTGTGCCCTGCAGTCTCTACTGAGCCTCAGAGACGCCTTGAGACAATTGCTACAAAAATCAGAGAATGACAAACATTTGAGTCAAATTGCTTCAAACAAGCGAATTATCGCGAAACAACACCTGCTCGAATCCAATAAAAACTGTGCCCTGCAGTCTCCACTGAGCGTCAGAGACGCTTTGAGACAAGCGTTACGAAAATCAGAGAATGTCAAAAATTAGAGTGAAATTGCTTCAAACAGGCGAATTATCGCGAAACAGCACCTGCTCGACTCCAACAAAAACTGTGCCCTGCCGACTCTATTTAGCCTCAGAGACGGTTTGAGACAATTGTTTCAAAAATCAGAGAAAGTCAAAAATTAGAGTGTAATTGCTTCAAACAAGCGAATTATCGCGAACCAACACCTGCTCGAATCCAACAAAAACTGTGAGCTACCGTCTCTACTGAGCCTCAGAGACGGTTTGAGACAAATGTTACAAAAATCAGAGAATGTCAAGAATGAGAGTGAAATTGCCTCAAACATGCGAATTATCGCGAAACAACACCTGCTCGAATCCAACAAAAACTGTGCCCTGCCGACTCCATTTAGCCTCAAAGACGGTTTGAGACAAGTGTTACAAAAATCAGAGAACGTCAAAAATTAGAGTGAATTTGCTTCAAACAGGCGAATTATCGCGAAACAACACCTGCTCGAATCCAACAAAAACTGGGCCCTGCCGACTCTATTTAGCCTCAGAGACGGTTTGAGACAATTGTTACAAAAATCTGAGAATCTATCTATGTAATTGCTTCAAACAAGCTAATTATCGCGAAACAACACCTGCTCGAATCCAACAAAAACTGTGCGTTGCCGTCTCTACTGAGCCTCAGAGACGCTTTGAGACACGTACTAAATTACAAAAATCAGAGAATGTCAAGAATTAGAGTGAAATTTGTTCAAACATGCGAATTATCGCGAAACAACACCTGCTCGAATCCAACAAAAACTGTGCCCTGCCGACTCCATTTAGCCTCAAAGACGCTTTGAGACAAGTGTTACAAAAATCAGAGAATGTCAAAAATTAGAGTGAAATTGCTTCAAACTGGCGAATTATCGCGAAACAACACCTGCTCGAATCCAACAAAAACTGTGCCCTGCCGGCTCAATTTAGCCTCAAAGACGCTTTGAGACAAGTGTTACAAAAATCAGAGAATGTCAAAAATTAGAGTGAAATTGCTTCAAACTGGCGAATTATCGCGAAACAACACCTGCTCGAATCCAACAAAAACTGTGCCCTGCCGGCTCAATTTAGCCTCAAAGACGGTTTGAGACAATTGTTACAAAAATCAGAGAATGTCAAAAATTAGAGTGAAATTACTTCAAACAAGCGAATTATCGCCAAACAACACCTGCTCGAATCCAACAAAAACTGTGCCCTACCGTCTCTACTGAGCCTCAGAGACGCTTTGAGACACGTACTACAAAAATCAGAGAATGTCAAAAATTAGAGTGAAATTGCTTCAAACAAGCGAATTATCACGAAACAACCCCTGCTCGAATCCAACAAAAACTGTGCCCTGCCGACTCTATTTAGCCTCAAAGACGGTTTGAGACAATTGTTACAAAAATCAGAGAATGTCAAAAATTAGAGTGAAATTGCTTCAAACAAGCGAATTATCGCGAAACAACACCTGCTCGAATCCAACAAAACTGTACCCTGCCGACTCTATTTAGCCTCAGAGACGGTTTGAGGCAATTGTTACAAAAATCAGAGAATGTCAAAAATTAGTGTAATTGCTTCAAACAAGCGAATTATTGCGAAACAACACCTGCTCGAATCCAACAAAAACTGTGCGCTACCGTCTCTACTGAGCCTCAGAGACGCTTTGAGACACGTACTACAAAAATCAGAGAATGTCAAAAATTAGAGTGAAATTGCTTCAAACAGGTGAATTATCGTGAAACAACACCTGCTCGAATCCAACAAAAACTGTGCCCTGCCGACTCTATTTAGCCTCAGAGACGGTTTGAGACAATTGTTACAAAAATCAGAGAATGTCAAAAATTAGAGTGTAATTGCTTCAAACAAGCGAATTATCGCGAAACAACACCTGCTCGAAACCAACAAAAACTGTGCGCTACCGTCTCTACTGAGCCTCAGAGACGCCTTGAGACAAGCATTACAAAAATCAGAGAATGTCAAGAATTAGAGTGAAATTGCCTCAAACATGCGAATTATCGCGAAACAACACCTGCTCGAATCCAACAAAAACTGTGCCCTGCCGACTCCATTTAGCCTCAAAGACGGTTTGAGACAAGTGTTACAAAAATCAGAGAACGTCAAAAATTAGAGTGAATTTGCTTCAAACAGGCGAATTATCGCGAAACAACACCTGCTCGAATCCAACAAAAACTGGGCCCTGCCGACTCTATTTAGCCTCAGAGACGGTTTGAGACAATTGTTACAAAAATCAGAGAATCTATCTATGTAATTGCTTCAAACAAGCTAATTATCGCGAAACAACACCTGCTCGAATCCAACAAAAACTGTGCGTTGCCGTCTCTACTGAGCCTCAGAGACGCTTTGAGACACGTACTAAATTACAAAAATCAGAGAATGTCAAGAATTAGAGTGAAATTTGTTCAAACATGCGAATTATCGCGAAACAACACCAGCTCGAATCCAACAAAAACTGTGCCCTGCCGACTCCATTTAGCCTCAAAGACGCTTTGAGACAAGTGTTACAAAAATCAGAGAACCTCAAAAATTAGAGTGAATTTGCTTCAAACAGGCGAATTATCGCGAAACAACACCTGCTCGAATCCAACAAAAACTGGGCCCTGCCGACTCTATTTAGCCTCAGAGACGGTTTGAGACAATTGTTACAAAAATCAGAGAATCTATCTATGTAATTGCTTCAAACAAGCTAATTATCGCGAAACAACACCTGCTCGAATCCAACAAAAACTGTGCGTTGCCGTCTCTACTGAGCCTCAGAGACGCTTTGAGACACGTACTAAATTACAAAAATCAGAGAATGTCAAGAATTAGAGTGAAATTTGTTCAAACATGCGAATTATCGCGAAACAACACCAGCTCGAATCCAACAAAAACTGTGCCCTGCCGACTCCATTTAGCCTCAAAGACGCTTTGAGACAAGTGTTACAAAAATCAGAGAATGTCAAAAATTAGAGTGTAATTGCTTCAAACAAGCGAATTATCGCGAAACAACACCTGCTCGAATCCAACAAAAACTGTGCCCTACCGTCTCTACTGAGCCTCAGAGACGCATCTAGACACGTACTACAAAAATCAGAGAATGTCAGAAATTAGAGTGAAATTGCTTCAAACAAGCGAATTATCGCGACACAAAACCTTCTATATTCCAACAAAAACTGTGCCCTGCAGTCTCTACTGAGCCTCAGAGACGCTTTGAGACAATTATTACAAAAATCAGAGAATGTCAAAAATTAGAGTGTAATTGCTTCAAACAAGCGAATTATCGCGAAACAACACCTGCTCGAATCCAACAAAAACTGTGTGCTACCGTCTCTACTGAGCCTCAGAGACGCAATGAGGCAAGTGTTGCAAAAATCAGACAATGTACAAAATTTGAGTCAAATTGCTTCAAACAAACGAATTATCGCGAAACAACACCTGCTCGAATCCAATAAAAACTGTGCCCTGCAGTCTCCACTGAGCGTCAGAGACGCTTTGAGACAAGTGTTACGAAAATCAGAGAATGTCAAAAATTAGAGTGAAATTGCTTCAAACAGGCGAATTATCGCGAAAGAACACCTGCTCGAATCCAACAAAAACTGTGCCCTGCCGACTCTATTTAGCCTCAGAGACGGTTTGAGACAAGTGTTACAAAAATCAGAGAAACTCAAAAATTAGAGTTTAATTGCTTCAAACAAGCGAATTATCGCGAAACAACACCTGCTCGAAACCAACAAAAACTGTGCGCTACCGTCTCTACTGAGCCTCAGAGACGCTTTGAGACAAGCATTACAAAAATCAGAGAATGTCAAGAATTAGAGTGAAATTGCCTCAAACATGCGAATTATCGCGAAACAACACCTGCTCGAATCCAACAAAAACTGTGCCCTGCCGACTCCATTTAGCCTCAAAGACGGTTTGAGACAAGTGTTACAAAAATCAGAGAACGTCAAAAATTAGAGTGAAATTGCTTCAAACAGGCGAATTATCGCGAAACAACATCTGCTCGAATCCAACAAAAACTGGGCCCTGCCGACTCTATGTAGCCTCAGAGACGGTTTGAGACAATTGTTACAAAAATCAGAGAATCTATCTATGTAATTGCTTCAAACAAGCGAATTATCGCGAAACAACACCTGCTCGAACCCAACAAAAACTGTGCGTTGCCGTCTCTACTGAGCCTCAGAGACGCTTTGAGACACGTACTAAATTACAAAAATCAGAGAATGTCAAGAATTAGAGTGAAATTGATTCAAACATGCGAATTATCGCGAAACAACACCTGCTCGAATACAACAAAACTGTGCCCTGCCGAACCTATTTAGCCTCAAAGACTGTTTGAGACAATTGTTACAAAAATCAGAGAATGTCAAAAATTAGAGTGTAATTGCTTCAAACAAGCGAATTATCGCGAAACAACACCTGCTCGAATCCAACAAAAACTGTGCCCTACCGTCTCTACTGAGCCTCAGAGACGCTTTGAGACACGTACTACAAAAATCATAGAATGTCAAAAATTAGAGTGTAATTGCTTCAAACAAGCGAATTATCGCGACACAACACCTGCTCGAATCCAACAAAAAGTGTGCCCTGCCGACTCTATTTAGCCTCAGAGACGGTTTGAGACAATTGTTACAAAAATCAGAGAATGTCAAAAATTAGAGTGTAATTGCTTCAAACAAGCGAATTATCGCGAAACAACACCTGCTCGAATCCAACAAAAACTGTGCCCTACCGTCTCTACTGAGCCTCAGAGACGCTTTGAGACACGTACTACAAAAATCAGAGAATGTCAAAAATTAGAGTGAAATTGCTTCAAACAGGCGAATTATCGCGAAAGAACACCTGCTCGAATCCAACAAAAACTGTGCCCTGCCGACTCTATTTGGCCTCAAAGACGGTTTGAGACAATTGATACAAAAATCAGAGAATGTCAAAAATTAGAGTGTAATTGCTTCAAACAAGCGAATTATCGCAAAACACCTGCTCGAATCCAACAAAAACTGTGCCCTGCCGACTCTATTTAGCCTCAGAGACGGTTTGAGACAATTGTTACAAAAATCAGAGAATGTCAAAAATTAGAGTCAAATTGCTTCAAACAAGCGAATTATTGCGAAACAACACCTGCTCGAATGCAACAAAAACTGTGCCCTGCCGACTCTATTTAGCCTCAGAGACGGTTTGAGACAATTGTTACAAAAATCAGAGAATGTCAAAAATTAGAGTGAAATTGCTTCAAACAGGCGAATTATCGCGAAACAACACCTGCTCGAATCCAACAAAAACTGTGCCCTGCCGGCTCCATTTAGCCTCAAAGACGGTTTGAGACAAGTGTTACAAAAATCAGAGAACGTCAAAAATTAGAGTGAAATTGCTTCAAACAGGCGAATTATCGCGAAACAACACCTGCTCGAATCCAACAAAAACTGTGCCCTGCCGACTCTATTTAGCCTCAGAGACGGTTTGAGACAATTGTTACAAAAATCAGAGAATGTCAAAAATTAGAGTGTAATTGCTTCAAACAAGCGAATTATCGCGAAACAACACCTGCTCGAATCCAACAAAAACTGTGCCCTACCGTCTCTACTGAGCCTCAGAGACGCATCTAGACACGTACTACAAAAATCAGAGAATGTCAAAAATTAGAGTGAAATTGCTTCAAACAAGCGAATTATCGCGACACAAAACCTTCTATATTCCAACAAAAACTGTGCCCTGCAGTCTCTACTGAGCCTCAGAGACGCTTTGAGACAATTATTACAAAAATCAGAGAATGTCAAAAATTAGAGTGTAATTGCTTCAAACAAGCGAATTATCGCGAAACAACACCTGCTCGAATCCAACAAAAACTGTGTGCTACCGTCTCTACTGAGCCTCAGAGACGCAATGAGGCAAGTGTTGCAAAAATCAGACAATGTACAAAATTTGAGTCAAATTGCTTCAAACAAACGAATTATCGCGAAACAACACCTGCTCGAATCCAATAAAAACTGTGCCCTGCAGTCTCCACTGAGCGTCAGAGACGCTTTGAGACAAGTGTTACGAAAATCAGAGAATGTCAAAAATTAGAGTGAAATTGCTTCAAACAGGCGAATTATCGCGAAAGAACACCTGCTCGAATCCAACAAAAACTGTGCCCTGCCGACTCTATTTAGCCTCAGAGACGGTTTGAGACAAGTGTTACAAAAATCAGAGAAACTCAAAAATTAGAGTTTAATTGCTTCAAACAAGCGAATTATCGCGAAACAACACCTGCTCGAAACCAACAAAAACTGTGCGCTACCGTCTCTACTGAGCCTCAGAGACGCTTTGAGACAAGCATTACAAAAATCAGAGAATGTCAAGAATTAGAGTGAAATTGCCTCAAACATGCGAATTATCGCGAAACAACACCTGCTCGAATCCAACAAAAACTGTGCCCTGCCGACTCCATTTAGCCTCAAAGACGGTTTGAGACAAGTGTTACAAAAATCAGAGAACGTCAAAAATTAGAGTGAAATTGCTTCAAACAGGCGAATTATCGCGAAACAACATCTGCTCGAATCCAACAAAAACTGGGCCCTGCCGACTCTATGTAGCCTCAGAGACGGTTTGAGACAATTGTTACAAAAATCAGAGAATCTATCTATGTAATTGCTTCAAACAAGCGAATTATCGCGAAACAACACCTGCTCGAATCCAACAAAAACTGTGCGTTGCCGTCTCTACTGAGCCTCAGAGACGCTTTGAGACACGTACTAAATTACAAAAATCAGAGAATGTCAAGAATTAGAGTGAAATTGATTCAAACATGCGAATTATCGCGAAACAACACCTGCTCGAATACAACAAAACTGTGCCCTGCCGAACCTATTTAGCCTCAAAGACTGTTTGAGACAATTGTTACAAAAATCAGAGAATGTCAAAAATTAGAGTGTAATTGCTTCAAACAAGCGAATTATCGCGAAACAACACCTGCTCGAATCCAACAAAAACTGTGCCCTACCGTCTCTACTGAGCCTCAGAGACGCTTTGAGACACGTACTACAAAAATCATAGAATGTCAAAAATTAGAGTGTAATTGCTTCAAACAAGCGAATTATCGCGACACAACACCTGCTCGAATCCAACAAAAAGTGTGCCCTGCCGACTCTATTTAGCCTCAGAGACGGTTTCAGACAATTGTTACAAAAATCAGAGAATGTCAAAAATTAGAGTGTAATTGCTTCAAACAAGCGAATTATCGCGAAACAACACCTGCTCGAATCCAACAAAAACTGTGCCCTACCGTCTCTACTGAGCCTCAGAGACGCTTTGAGACACGTACTACAAAAATCAGAGAATGTCAAAAATTAGAGTGAAATTGCTTCAAACAGGCGAATTATCGCGAAAGAACACCTGCTCGAATCCAACAAAAACTGTGCCCTGCCGACTCTATTTGGCCTCAAAGACGGTTTGAGACAATTGATACAAAAATCAGAGAATGTCAAAAATTAGAGTGTAATTGCTTCAAACAAGCGAATTATCGCAAAACACCTGCTCGAATCCAACAAAAACTGTGCCCTGCCGACTCTATTTAGCCTCAGAGACGGTTTGAGACAATTGTTACAAAAATCAGAGAATGTCAAAAATTAGAGTCAAATTGCTTCAAACAAGCGAATTATTGCGAAACAACACCTGCTCGAATGCAACAAAAACTGTGCCCTGCCAACTCTATTTAGCCTCAGAGACGGTTTGAGACAATTGTTACAAAAATCAGAGAATGTCAAAAATTAGAGTGAAATTGCTTCAAACAGGCGAATTATCGCGAAACAACACCTGCTCGAATCCAACAAAAACTGTGCCCTGCCGGCTCCATTTAGCCTCAAAGACGGTTTGAGACAAGTGTTACAAAAATCAGAGAACGTCAAAAATTAGAGTGAAATTGCTTCAAACAGGCGAATTATCGCGAAACAACACCTGCTCGAATCCAACAAAAACTGTGCCCTGCCGACTCTATTTAGCCTCAGAGACGGTTTGAGACAATTGTTACAAAAATCAGAGAATGTCAAAAATTAGAGTGTAATTGCTTCAAACAAGCGAATTATCGCGAAACAGCACCTGCTCGAATCCAACAAAAACTGTGCCCTGCCGACTCTGTTTAGCCTCAGAGACGGTTTGAGACAATTAGTACAAAAATCAGAGAATGTCAAAAATTAGAGTGTAATTGCTTCACACAAGCGAATTATCGCGAAACAACACCTGCTTGAATCCAAAAAAAAATGTGCGCTACCGTCTCTGCTGAGCCTCAGAGACGCAATGAGGCAAGTGTTGTAAAAATCAGACAGTGTCAAAAATTAGAGTGAAATTGCTTCAAACTGGCGAATTATGGCGAAACAACACCTGCTCGAATCCAACAAAAACTGTGCCCTGCCGACACTATTTAGCCTCAAAGACGGTTTGACACAATTGTTACAAAAATCAGAGAATGTCAAAAATTAGAGTGAAATTGCTTCAAACAAGCGAATAATCGAGAAACAACACCTGCTCGAATCCAACAAAAACTGTGCCCTGCCGAACCTATTTAGCCTCAAAGACTGTTTGAGACAATTGTTACAAAAATCAGAGAATGTCAAAAATTAGAGTGAAATTGCTTCAAACAAGCGAATTATCGCGACACAACACCTGCTCGAATCCAACAAAAACTGTGCCCTGCCGATTCTATTTAGCCTCAGAGACGGTTTGAGACAATTGTAACAAAAATCAGAGAATGTCAAAAATTAGAGTGTAATTGCTTCAAACAAGCGAATTATCGCGAAACAACACCTGCTCGAATCCAACAAAAACTGTGCGCTACCGTCTCTACTGAGCCTCAGAGACGCTTTGAGACACGTACTACAAAAATCAGAGAATGTCAAAAATTAGAGTGAAATTGCTTCAAACAGGTGAATTATCGTGAAACAACACCTGCTCGAATCCAACAAAAACTGTGCCCTGCCGACTCTATTTAGCCTCAGAGACGGTTTGAGACAATTGTTACAAAAATCAGAGAATGTCAAAAATTAGAGTGTAATTGCTTCAAACAAGCGAATTATCGCGAAACAACACCTGCTCGAAACCAACAAAAACTGTGCGCTACCGTCTCTACTGAGCCTCAGAGACGCCTTGAGACAAGCATTACAAAAATCAGAGAATGTCAAGAATTAGAGTGAAATTGCCTCAAACATGCGCATTATCGCGAAACAACACCTGCTCGAATCCAACAAAAACTGTGCGCTACCGTCTCTACTGAGCCTCAGAGACGCTTTGAGACACGTAGTACAAAAATCAGAGAATGTCAAAAATTAGAGTGAAATTGCTTCAAACAGGTGAATTATCGTGAAACAACACCTGCTCGAATCCAACAAAAACTGTGCCCTGCCGACTCTATTTAGCCTCAGAGACGGTTTGAGACAATTGTTACAAAAATCAGAGAATGTCAAAAATTAGAGTGTAATTGCTTCAAACAAGCGAATTATCGCGAAACAACACCTGCTCGAAACCAACAAAAACTGTGCGCTACCGTCTCTACTGAGCCTCAGAGACGCCTTGAGACAAGCATTACAAAAATCAGAGAATGTCAAGAATTAGAGTGAAATTGCCTCAAACATGCGAATTATCGCGAAACAACACCTGCTCGAGTCCAACAAAAACTGTGCCCTGCCGACTCCATTTAGCCTCAAAGACGGTTTGAGACAAGTGTTACAAAAATCAGAGAACGTCAAAAATTAGAGTGAATTTGCTTCAAACAGGCGAATTATCTTGAAACAACACCTGCTCGAATCCAACAAAAACTGGGCCCTGCCGACTCTATTTAGCCTCAGAGACGGTTTGAGACAATTGTTACAAAAATCAGAGAATCTATCTATGTAATTGCTTCAAACAAGCTAATTATCGCGAAACAACACCTGCTCGAATCCAACAAAAACTGTGCGTTGCCGTCTCTACTGAGCCTCAGAGACGCTTTGAGACACGTACTAAATTACAAAAATCAGAGAATGTCAAGAATTAGAGTGAAATTTGTTCAAACATGCGAATTATCGCGAAACAACACCTGCTCGAATCCAACAAAAACTGTGCCCTGCCGACTCCATTTAGCCTCAAAGACGGTTTGAGACAATTGTTACAAAAATCAGAGAATGTCAAAAATTAGAGTGAAATTACTTCAAACAAGCGAATAGTCGAGAAACAACACCTGCTCGAATCCAACAAAAACTGTGCCCTGCCGAACCTATTTAGCCTCAAAGACTGTTTGAGACAATTGTTACAAAAATCAGAGAATGTCAAAAATTAGAGTGTAATTGCTTCAAACAAGCGAATTATCGCGAAACAGCACCTGCTCGAATCCAACAAATACTGTGCCCTACCGTCTCTACTGAGCCTCAGAGACGCTTTGAGACACGTACTACAAAAATCAGAGAATGTCAAAAATTAGAGTGTAATTGCTTCAAACAAGCGAATTATCGCGACACAACACCTGCTATATTCCAACAAAAACTGTGCCCTGCAGTCTCTACTGAGCCTCAGAGACGCTTTGAGACAATTATTACAAAAATCAGAGAATGTCAAAAATTAGAGTGTAATTGCTTCAAACAAGCGAATTATAGCGAAACAACACCTGCTCGAATCCAACAAAAACTGTGTGCTACCGTCTCTACTGAGCCTCAGAGACGCAATGAGGCAAGTGTTGCAAAAATCAGACAATGTAAAAAATTTGAGTCAAATTTGTTCAAACAAGCGAATTATTGCGAAACAACACCTGCTCGAATCCAATAAAAACTGTGCCCTGCAGTCTCCACTGAGCGTCAGAGACGCTTTGAGACAAGTGTTACGAAAATCAGAGAATCTCAAAAATTAGAGTGAAATTGCTTCAAACAGGCGAATTATCGCGAAAGAACACCTGCTCGAATCCAACAGAAACTGTGCCCTGCCGACTCTATTTAGCCTCAGAGACGGTTTGAGACAAGTGTTACAAAAATCAGAGAAAGTCAAAAATTAGAGTGTAATTGCTTCAAACAAGCGAATTATCGCGAAACAACACCTGCTCGAAACCAACAAAAACTGTGCGCTACCGTCTCTACTGAGCCTCAGAGACGCTTTGAGACAAGCATTACAAAAATCAGAGAATGTCAAGAATTAGAGTGAAATTGCCTCAAACATGCGAATTATCGCGAAACAACACCTGCTCGAATCCAACAAAAACTGTGCCCTGCCGACTCCATTTAGCCTCAAAGACGGTTTGAGACAAGTGTTACAAAAATCAGAGAACGTCAAAAATTAGAGTGAAATTGCTTCAAACAGGCGAATTATCGCGAAACAACATCTGCTCGAATCCAACAAAAACTGGGCCCTGCCGACTCTATGTAGCCTCAGAGACGGTTTGAGACAATTGTTACAAAAATCAGAGAATCTATCTATGTAATTGCTTCAAACAAGCGAATTATCGCGAAACAACACCTGCTCGAATCCAACAAAAACTGTGCGTTGCCGTCTCTACTGAGCCTCAGAGACGCTTTGAGACACGTACTAAATTACAAAAATCAGAGAATGTCAAGAATTAGAGTGAAATTGATTCAAACATGCGAATTATCGCGAAACAACACCTGCTCTAATCCAACAAAAACTGTGCCCTGCCGACTCTATTTAGCCTCAAAGACGGTTTGAGACAATTGTTACAAAAATCAGAGAATGTCACAAATTAGAGTGAAATTACTTCAAAGAAGCGAATAATCGAGAAACAACACCTGCTCGAATACAACAAAACTGTGCCCTGCCGAACCTATTTGGCCTCTAAGACTGTTTGAGACAATTGTTACAAAAATCAGAGAATGTCAAAAATTAGAGTGTAATTGCTTCAAACAAGCGAATTATCGCGAAACAACACTTGCTCGAATCCAACAAAAACTGTGCCCTACCGTCTCTACTGAGCCTCAGAGACGCTTTGAGACACGTACTACAAAAATCAGAGAATGTCAAAAATTAGAGTGTAATTGCTTCAAACAAGCGAATTATCGCGACACAACACCTGCTCGAATCCAACAAAAAGTGTGCCCTGCCGACTCTATTTAGCCTCAGAGACGGTTTGAGACATTTGTTACAAAAATCAGAGAATGTCAAAAATTAGAGTGTAATTGCTTCAAACAAGCGAATTATCGCGAAACAACACCTTCTCGAATCCAACAAAAACTGTGCCCTACCGTCTCTACTGAGCCTCAGAGACGCTTTGAGACACGTACTACAAAAATCAGAGAATGTCAAAAATTAGAGTGAAATTGCTTCAAACAGGCGAATTATCGCGAAAGAACACCTGCTCGAATCCAACAAAAACTGTGCCCTGCCGACTCTATTTAGCCTCAGAGACGGTTTGAGACAATTGTTACAAAAATCAGAGAAAGTCAAAAATTAGAGTGTAATTGCTTCAAACAAGCGAATTATCGCGAAACAACACCTGCTCGAAACTAACAAAAACTGTGCGCTACCGTCTCTACTGAGCCTCAGAGACGCTTTGAGACAAGCATTACAAAAATCAGAGAATGTCAAGAATTAGAGTGAAATTGCCTCAAAGATGCGAATTATCGCGAAACAACACCTGCTCGAATCCAACAAAAACTGTGCCCTGCCGACTCCATTTAGCCTCAAAGACGGTTTGAGACAAGTGTTACAAAAATCAGAGAACGTCAAAAATTAGAGTGAAATTGCTTCAAACAGGCGAATTATCGCGAAACAACACCTGCTCGAATCCAACAAAAACTGGGCCCTGCCGACTCTATGTAGCCTCAGAGACGGTTTGAGACAATTGTTACAAAAATCAGAGAATCTATCTATGTAATTGCTTCAAACAAGCGAATTATCGCGACACAACACCTGCTCGAATCCAACAAAAACTGTGCCCTGCCGAGTCTATTTAGCCTCAGAGACGGTTTGAGACAATTGTTGCAAAAATCAGAGAATGTCAAAAATTAGAGTGAAATTGCTTCAAACAAGCGAATTATCGCGAAACAACACCTGCTCGAATCCAACAAAAACTGTGCCCTGCCGTCTCTACTGAGCCTCAGAGACGCTTTGAGACAAGTATTACAAAAATTAGAGAATGTCAAGAATTAGAGTGAAATTGCTTCGAACAGGCGAATTATCGCGAAACAACACCTGCTCGAATCCAACAAAAACTGTGCCCTGCCGACTCTATTTAGCCTCAGAGACGGTTTGAGACATTTGTTACAAAAATCAGAGAATGTCAAAAATTAGAGCGTAATTGCTTCAAGCAAGCGAATTATCGCGAAACAACACCTGCTCGAATCCAACAAAAACTGTGCCCTGCCGACTCTATTTAGCCTCAGAGACGGTTTGAGACAATTGTTACAAAAATCAGGGAATCTATCTATGTAATTGCTTCAAACAAGCGAATTATCGCGAAACAACACCTGCTCGAATCCAACAAAAACTGTGCGTTACCGTCTCTACTGAGCCTCAGAGACGCTTTGAGACACGTACTAAATTACAAAAATCAGAGAATGTCAAGAATTAGAGTGAAATTGCCTCAAACATGCGAATTATCGCGAAACAACACCTGCTCGAATCCAACAAAAACTGTGCCCTGCCGACTCCATTTAGCCTCAAAGACGGTTTGAGACAAGTGTTACAAAAATGGAGAACGTCAAAAATTAGAGTGAAATTGCTTCAAACAGGCGAATTATCGCGAAACAACACCTGCTCGAATAAAACAAAAACTGGGCCCTGCCGACTCTATTTAACCTCAGAGACGGTTTGAGACAATTGTTACAAAAATCAGAGAATCTATCTATGTAATTGCTTCAAACAAGCGAATTATCGCGAAACAACACCTGCTCGAATCCAACAAAAAGTGTGCGTTACCGTCTCTACTGAGCCTCAGAGACGCTTTGAGACACGTACTAAATTACAAAAATCAGAGAATGTCAAGAATTAGAGTGAAATTGATTCAAACATGCGAATTATCGCGAAACAACACCTGCTCGAATCCAACAAAAACTGTGCCCTGCCGACTCCATTTAGCCTCAAAGACGCTTTGAGACAAGTGTTACAAAAATCAGAGAATGTCAAAAATTAGAGTGAAATTGCTTCAAACTGGCGAATTATCGCGAAACAACACCTTCTCGAAACCAACAAAAACAGTGCCCTGCCGGCTCTATTTAGCCTCAAAGACGGTTTGAGACAATTGTTACAAAAATCAGAGAATGTCAAAAATTAGAGTGAAATTACTTCAAACAAGCGAATAATCGGGAAACAACACCTGCTCGAATCCAACAAAAACTGTGCGCTGCCGAACCTATTTAGCCTCAAAGACTGTTTGAGACAATTGTTACAAAAATCAGGGAATCTATCTATGTAATTGCTTCAAACAAGCGAATTATCGCGAAACAACACCTGCTCGAATCCAACAAAAACTGTGCCTTACCGTCTCTACTGAGCCTCAGAGACGCTTTGAGACACGTACTAAATTACAAAAATCAGAGAATGTCAAGAATTAGAGTGAAATTGCCTCAAACATGCGAATTATCGCGAAACAACACCTGCTCGAATCCAACAAAAACTGTGCCCTGCCGACTCCATTTAGCCTCAAAGACGGTTTGAGACAAGTGTTACAAAAATTGAGAACGTCAAAAATTAGAGTGAAATTGCTTCAAACAGGCGAATTATCGCGAAACAACACCTGCTCGAATAAAACAAAAACTGGGCCCTGCCGACTCTATTTAACCTCAGAGACGGTTTGAGACAATTGTTACAAAAATCAGAGAATCTATCTATGTAATTGCTTCAAACAAGCGAATTATCGCGAAACAACACCTGCTCGAATCCAACAAAAAGTGTGCGTTACCGTCTCTACTGAGCCTCAGAGACGCTTTGAGACACGTACTAAATTAAAAAAATCAGAGAATGTCAAGAATTAGAGTGAAATTGATTCAAACATGCGAATTATCGCGAAACAACACCTGCTCGAATCCAACAAAAACTGTGCCCTGCCGACTCCATTTAGCCTCAAAGACGCTTTGAGACAAGTGTTACAAAAATCAGAGAATGTCAAAAATTAGAGTGAAATTGCTTCAAACTGGCGAATTATCGCGAAACAACACCTTCTCGAATCCAACAAAAACAGTGCCCCGCCGGCTCTATTTAGCCTCAAAGACGGTTTGAGACAATTGTTACAAAAATCAGAGAATGTCAAAAATTAGAGTGAAATTACTTCAAACAAGCGAATAATCGGGAAACAACACCTGCTCGAATCCAACAAAAACTGTGCGCTGCCGAACCTATTTAGCCTCAAAGACTGTTTGAGACAATTGTTACAAAAATCAGAGAATGTCAAAAATTAGAGTGTAATTGCTTCAAACAAGCGAATTATCGCGAAACAGCACCTGCTCGAATCCAACAAAAACTGTGCCCTACCGTCTCTACTGAGCCTCAGAGACGCATTGAGACACGTACTACAAAAATCAGAGAATGTCAAAAATTAGAGTGAAATTGCTTCAAACAAGCGAATTATCGCGACACAACACCTGCTCGAATCCAACAAAAACTGTGCCCTGCCGACTCTATTTAGCCTCAGAGACGGTTTGAGACAATTGTTACAAAAATCAGAGAATGTCAAAAATTAGAGTGAAATTGCTTCAAACAAGTGAATTATCGCGAAACAACACCTGCTCGAATCCAACAAAAACTGTGCCCTGCCGACTCTATTTAGCCTCAGAGACGGTTTGAGACAATTGTTACAAAAATCAGAGAATGTCAAAAATTAGAGTGTAATTGCTTCAAACAAGCGAATTATCGCGAAACAACACCTACTCGAATCCAACAAAAACTGTGTGCTACCGTCTCTACTGAGCCTCAGAGACGCAATGAGGCAAGTGTTGCAAAAATCAGACAATGTAAAAAATTTGAGTCAAATTGCTTCAAACAAGCGAATTATCGCGAAACAACACCTGCTCGAATCCAATAAAAACTGTGCCCTGCAGTCTCCACTGAGCGTCAGAGACGGTTTGAGACATTTGTTACAAAAATCAGAGAATGTCAAAAATTAGAGTGAAATTGCTTCAAACAAGCGAATTATCGCGACACAACACCTGCTCGAATCCAACAAAAACTGTGCCCTGCCGACTCTATTTAGCCTCAGAGACGGTTTGAGACAATTGTTGCAAAAATCAGAGAATGTCAAAAATTAGAGTGAAATTGCTTCAAACAAGCGAATTATCGCGAAACAACACCTGCTCGAATCCAACAAGATCTGTGCCCTGCCGTCTCTACTGAGGCTCAGAGACGCTTTGAGACAAGTATTACAAAAATCAGAGAATGTCAACAATTAGAATGAAATTGCCTCAAACATGCGAATTATCGCGAAACAACACCTGCTCGAATCCAACAAAAACTGTGCCTTGCCGACTCCTTTTAGCCTCAAAGACGGTTTCAGACAAGTGTTACAAAAATCAGAGAACGTCAAAAATTAGAGTCAAATTGCTTCAAACAGGCGAATTATCGCGAAACAACACCTGCTCGAATCCAACAAAAACTGTGCCCTGCCGACTCTATGTAGCCTCAGAGACGGTTTGAGACAATTGTTACAAAAATCAGAGAATGTCAAAAATTAGAGTGTAATTGCTTCAAACAAGCGAATTATCCCGAAACAACACCTGCTCGAATCCAACAAAAACTGTGCCCTGCAGTCTCTACTGAGCCTCAGAGACGCTTTGAAACAATTGCTACAAAAATCAGAGAATGTCAAAAATTAGAGCGTAATTGCTTCAAACAAGGGAATTATCGCGAAACAACACCTGCTCGAATCCAACAAAAACTGTGCCCTGCCGACTCTATTTAGCCTCAGAGACGGTTTGAGACAATTGTTACAAAAATCAGGGAATCTATCTATGTAATTGCTTCAAACAAGCGAATTATCGCGAAACAACACCTGCTCGAAACCAACAAAAACTGTGCGTTACCGTCTCTACTGAGCCTCGGAGACGCTTTGAGACACGTACTAAATTACAAAAATCAGAGAATGTCAAGAATTAGAGTGAAATTGCCTCAAACATGCGAATTATCGCGAGACAACACCTGCTCGAATCCAACAAAAACTGTGCCCTGCCGACTCCATTTAGCCTCAAAGACGGTTTGAGACAAGTGTTACAAAAATCAGAGAACGTCAAAAATTAGAGTGAAATTGCTTCAAACAGGCGAATTATCGCGAAACAACACCTGCTCGAATAAAACAAAAACTGGGCCCTGCCGACTCTATTTAGCCTCAGAGACGGTTTGAGACAATTGTTACAAAAATCAGAGAATCTATCTATGTAATTGCTTCAAACAAGCGAATTATCGCGAAACAACACCTGCTCGAATCCAAAAAAAGTGTGCGTTACCGTCTCTACTGAGCCTCAGAGACGCTTTGAGACACGTACTAAATTACAAAAATCGGAGAATGTCAAGAATTAGAGTGAAATTGATTCAAACATGCGAATTATCGCGATACAACACCTGCTCGAATCCAACAAAAACTGTGCCCTGCCGACTCCATTTAGCCTCAAAGACGGTTTGAGACAATTGTTACAAAAATCAGAGAATGTAAAAAATTAGAGTGTAATTGCTTCAAACAAGCGAATAATCGAGAAACAACACCTGCTCGAATCCGACAAAAACTGTGCCCTGCTGACTCTATTTAGCCTCAGAGACGGTTTGAAGCACTTGTTACAAAAATCAGAGAATGTCAAAAATTAGAGTGTAATTGCTTCAAACAAGCGAATTATCGCGACACAACACCTGCTCGAATCCAACAAAAACTGTGCCCTACCGTCTCTACTGAGCCTCAGAGACGCTTTGAGACACGTACTACAAAAATCAGGGAATGTCAAAAATTAGAGTGAAATTGCTTCAAACAAGCGAATTATCGCGACACAACACCTGCTCGAATCCAACAAAAACTGTGCCCTGCCGACTCTATTTAGCCTCAGAGACGGTTTGAGACAATTGTTACAAAAATCAGACAATGTCAAAAATTGAGTCAAATTGCTTCAAACAAGCGAATTATCGCGAAACAACACCTGCTCGAATCCAACAAAAACTGTGCCCTGCCGACTCTATTTAGCCTCAGAGACGGTTTGAGACAATTTTTACAAAAATCAGAGAATGACAAAAATTAGAGAGTAATTGCTTCAAACAAGCGAATTATCGCAAAACACCTGCTCGAATCCAACAAAAACTGTGCCCTGCCGACCCTATTTAGCCTCAGAGACGGTTTGAGACAATTGTTACAAAAATCAGAGAATGTCAAAAATTAGAGTGTAATTGCTTCAAACAAGCGAATTATTGCGAAACAACACCTGTTCGAATCCAACAAAAACTGTGCGCTACCGTCTCTGCTGAGCATCAGAGACGCAATGAGGCAGGTGTTGCAAAAATCAGACAATGTCAAAAATTTGAGTCAAATTGCTTCAAACAAGCGAATTATCGCGAAACAACACCTGCTCGAATCCAACAAAAACTGTGCCCTGCCGACTCTATTTAGCCTCAAAGACGGTTTGAGACAATTGTTACAAAAATCAGAAAATGTCAAAAATTAGAGTGAAATTGCTTCAAACAAGCGAATTATCGCGAAACAGCACCTGCTCGAATCCAACAAAAACTGTGCCCTGCCGACTCTATTTAGCCTCAGAGACGGTTTGAGACAATTGTTAAAAAAATCAGAGAATGTCAAGAATTAGAGTGTAATTGCTTCAAACAAGCGAATTATTGCGAAACAACACCTGTTCGAATCCAACAAAAACTGTGCGCTACCGTCTCTACTGAGCCTCAGAGACGCTTTGAGACACGTACTACAACAATCAGAGAATGTCAAAAATTAGAGTGAAATTGCTTCAAACAGGTGAATTATAGTGAAACAACACCTGCTCGAATCCAACAAAAACTGTGCCCTGCCGACTCTATTTAGCCTCAGAGACGGTTTGAGACAATTGTTACAAAAATCAAAGAATGTCAAAAATTAGAGTGTAATTGCTTCAAACAAGCGAATTATCGCGAAACAACACCTGCTCGAATCCAACAAAAACTGTGCCCTGCAGTCTCTACTGAGCCTCAGAGACGCTATGAGACAATTGCTACCGAAATCAGAGAATGACAAACATTTGAGTCAAATTGCTTCAAACAAGCGAATTATCGCGAAACAACACCTGCTCGAATCCAATAAAAACTGTGCCCTGCAGTCTCCAATGAGCGCCAGAGACGCTTTGAGACAAATGTTACAAAAATCGGAGAATGTCAAAAATTAGAGTGAAATTGCTTCAAACAGGCGAATTATCGCGAAACAACACCTGCTCGAATCCAACAAAAACTGTGCCCTGCCGACTCTACTTAGCCTCAGAGACGGTTTGAGACAATTGTTACAAAAATCAGAGAAAGTCAAAAATTAGAGTGTAATTGCTTCAAACAAGCGAATTATCGCGAAACAACACCTGCTCGAATCCAACATAAACTGTGCGCTACCGTCTCTACTGAGCCTCAGAGACGCTTTGAGACAAGTATTAAAAAAATCAGAGAATGTCAAAAATTAGAGTGTAATTGCTTCAAACAAGCGAATTATCGCGAAACAACACCTGCCCGAATCCAACAAAAACTGTGCCCTGCCGACTCCATTTAGCCTCAGAGACGGTTTGAGACAATTGTTACAAAAATCAGAGAATGTCAAAAATTAGAGTGTAATTGATTCAAACAAGCGCATTATCGCGAAACAGCACCTGCTCGAATCCAACAAAAACTGTGCGTTACCGTCTCTACTGAGCCTCAGAGACGCTTTGAGACACGTACTACAAAAATCAGAGAATGTCAAAAATTAGAGTGAAATTGCTTCAAACAGGCGAATTATCGCGAAACAACACCTGCTCAAATCCAACAAAAACTGTGCCCTGCCGACTCTATTTGGCCTCAAAGACGGTTTGAGACAATTGTTACAAAAATCAGAGAATGTCAAAAATTAGAGTGTAATTGCTTCAAACAAGCGAATTATCGCGAAACAACACCTGCTCGAATCCAACAAAAACTGTGCCCTGCCGACTCTATTTAGCCTCAGAGACGGTTTGAGACAATTGTTACAAAAATCACGGAATCTATCTATGTAATTGCTTCAAACAAGCGAATTATCGCGAAACAACACCTGCTCGAATCCAAAAAAAGTGTGCGTTACCGTCTCTACTGAGCCTCAGAGACGCTTTGAGACACGTACTAAATTACAAAAATCGGAGAATGTCAAGAATTAGAGTGAAATTGATTCAAACATGCGAATTATCGCGATACAACACCTGCTCGAATCCAACAAAAACTGTGCCCTGCCGACTCCATTTAGCCTCAAAGACGGTTTGAGACAATTGTTACAAAAATCAGAGAATGTAAAAAATTAGAGTGTAATTGCTTCAAACAAGCGAATAATCGAGAAACAACACCTGCTCGAATCCGACAAAAACTGTGCCCTGCTGACTCTATTTAGCCTCAGAGACGGTTTGAAGCACTTGTTACAAAAATCAGAGAATGTCAAAAATTAGAGTGTAATTGCTTCAAACAAGCGAATTATCGCGACACAACACCTGCTCGAATCCAACAAAAACTGTGCCCTACCGTCTCTACTGAGCCTCAGAGACGCTTTGAGACACGTACTACAAAAATCAGGGAATGTCAAAAATTAGAGTGAAATTGCTTCAAACAAGCGAATTATCGCGACACAACACCTGCTCGAATCCAACAAAAACTGTGCCCTGCCGACTCTATTTAGCCTCAGAGACGGTTTGAGACAATTGTTACAAAAATCAGACAATGTCAAAAATTGAGTCAAATTGCTTCAAACAAGCGAATTATCGCGAAACAACACCTGCTCGAATCCAACAAAAACTGTGCCCTGCCGACTCTATTTAGCCTCAGAGACGGTTTGAGACAATTTTTACAAAAATCAGAGAATGACAAAAATTAGAGAGTAATTGCTTCAAACAAGCGAATTATCGCAAAACACCTGCTCGAATCCAACAAAAACTGTGCCCTGCCGACCCTATTTAGCCTCAGAGACGGTTTGAGACAATTGTTACAAAAATCAGAGAATGTCAAAAATTAGAGTGTAATTGCTTCAAACAAGCGAATTATTGCGAAACAACACCTGTTCGAATCCAACAAAAACTGTGCGCTACCGTCTCTGCTGAGCATCAGAGACGCAATGAGGCAGGTGTTGCAAAAATCAGACAATGTCAAAAATTTGAGTCAAATTGCTTCAAACAAGCGAATTATCGCGAAACAACACCTGCTCGAATCCAACAAAAACTGTGCCCTGCCGACTCTATTTAGCCTCAAAGACGGTTTGAGACAATTGTTACAAAAATCAGAAAATGTCAAAAATTAGAGTGAAATTGCTTCAAACAAGCGAATTATCGCGAAACAGCACCTGCTCGAATCCAACAAAAACTGTGCCCTGCCGACTCTATTTAGCCTCAGAGACGGTTTGAGACAATTGTTAAAAAAATCAGAGAATGTCAAGAATTAGAGTGTAATTGCTTCAAACAAGCGAATTATTGCGAAACAACACCTGTTCGAATCCAACAAAAACTGTGCGCTACCGTCTCTACTGAGCCTCAGAGACGCTTTGAGACACGTACTACAACAATCAGAGAATGTCAAAAATTAGAGTGAAATTGCTTCAAACAGGTGAATTATAGTGAAACAACACCTGCTCGAATCCAACAAAAACTGTGCCCTGCCGACTCTATTTAGCCTCAGAGACGGTTTGAGACAATTGTTACAAAAATCAAAGAATGTCAAAAATTAGAGTTTAATTGATTCAAACAAGCGAATTATCCCGAAACAACATCTGCTCGAATCCAACAAAAACTGTGCCCTGCAGTCTCTACTGAGCCTCAGAGACGCTTTGAGACAATTGCTACAAAAATCAGAGAATATCAAAAATTAGAGTGTAATTGCTTCAAACAAGCGAATTATCGCGAAACAACACCTGCTCGAATCCAACAAAAACTGTGCCCTGCAGTCTCTACTGAGCCTCAGAGACGCTATGAGACAATTGCTACCGAAATCAGAGAATGACAAACATTTGAGTCAAATTGCTTCAAACAAGCGAATTATCGCGAAACAACACCTGCTCGAATCCAATAAAAACTGTGCCCTGCAGTCTCCAATGAGCGCCAGAGACGCTTTGAGACAAATGTTACAAAAATCGGAGAATGTCAAAAATTAGAGTGAAATTGCTTCAAACAGGCGAATTATCGCGAAACAACACCTGCTCGAATCCAACAAAAACTGTGCCCTGCCGACTCTACTTAGCCTCAGAGACGGTTTGAGACAATTGTTACAAAAATCAGAGAAAGTCAAAAATTAGAGTGTAATTGCTTCAAACAAGCGAATTATCGCGAAACAACACCTGCTCGAATCCAACATAAACTGTGCGCTACCGTCTCTACTGAGCCTCAGAGACGCTTTGAGACAAGTATTAAAAAAATCAGAGAATGTCAAAAATTAGAGTGTAATTGCTTCAAACAAGCGAATTATCGCGAAACAACACCTGCCCGAATCCAACAAAAACTGTGCCCTGCCGACTCCATTTAGCCTCAGAGACGGTTTGAGACAATTGTTACAAAAATCAGAGAATGTCAAAAATTAGAGTGTAATTGATTCAAACAAGCGCATTATCGCGAAACAGCACCTGCTCGAATCCAACAAAAACTGTGCGTTACCGTCTCTACTGAGCCTCAGAGACGCTTTGAGACACGTACTACAAAAATCAGAGAATGTCAAAAATTAGAGTGAAATTGCTTCAAACAGGCGAATTATCGCGAAACAACACCTGCTCAAATCCAACAAAAACTGTGCCCTGCCGACTCTATTTGGCCTCAAAGACGGTTTGAGACAATTGTTACAAAAATCAGAGAATGTCAAAAATTAGAGTGTAATTGCTTCAAACAAGCGAATTATCGCGAAACAACACCTGCTCGAATCCAACAAAAACTGTGCCCTGCCGACTCTATTTAGCCTCAGAGACGGTTTGAGACAATTGTTACAAAAATCACGGAATCTATCTATGTAATTGCTTCAAACAAGCGAATTATCGCGAAACAACACCTGCTCGAATCCAATAAAAACTGTGCGTTACCGTCTCTACTGAGCCTCAGAGACTCTTTGAGACACGTACTAAATTACAAAAATCAGAGAATGTCAAGAATTAGAGTGAAATTGCCTCAAACATGCGAATTATCGCGAAACAACACCTGCTCGAATCCAACAAAAACTGTGCCCTGCCGACTCCATTTAGCCTCAAAGACGGTTTGAGACAAGTGTTACAAAAATCAGAGAACGACAAAAATTAGAGTGAAATTGCTTCAAACAGGCGAATTATCGCGAAACAACACCTGCTCGAATCGAACAAAAACTATGCCCTGCCGACTCTATTTAGCCTCAGAGACGGTTTGAGACAATTGTTACAAAAATCAGAGAATCTATCTATGTAATTGCTTCAAACAAGCGAATTATCGCGAAACAACACCGGCTCGAATCCAACAAAAAGTGTGCGTTACCGTCTCTACTGAGCCTCAGAGACGCTTTGAGACACGTACTACAAAAATCAGAGAATGTCATAAATTAGAGTGAAATTGCTTCAAACAGGCGAATTATCGCGAAACAACACCTGCTCAAATCCAACATAAACTGTGCGCTACCGTCTCTACTGAGCCTCAGAGACGCTTTGAGACAAGTATTAAAAAAATCAGAGAATGTCAAGAATTAGAGTGAAATTGCCTCAAACAGGCGAATTATCGCGAAACAACACCTGCTCGAATCCAACAAAAACTGTTCCCTGCCGACTCTGTTTAGCCTCAGAGACGGTTTGAGACAATTGTTACAAAAATCAGAGAATGTCAAAAATTAGAGTGAAATTGCTTCAAAGAAGCGAATTATCGCGAAAGAACACCTGCCCGAATCCAACAAAAACTGTGCCCTGCCGACTCCATTTAGCCTCAGAGACGGTTTGAGACAATTGTTACAAAAATCAGAGAATGTCAAAAATTAGAGTGTAATTGCTTCAAACAAGCGCATTATCGCGAAACAGCACCTGCTCGAATCCAACAAAAACTGTGCGTTACCGTCTCTACTGAGCCTCAGAGACGCTTTGAGACACGTACTACAAAAATCAGAGAATGTCAAAAATTAGAGTGAAATTGCTTCAAACAGGCGAATTATCGCGAAACAACACCTGCTCAAATCCAACAAAAACTGTGCCCTGCCGACTCTATTTGGCCTCAAAGACGGTTTGAGACAATTGTTACAAAAATCAGAGAATGTCAAAAATTAGAGTGTAATTGCTTCAAACAAGCGAATTATCGCGAAACAACACCTGCTCGAATCCAACAAAAACTGTGCCCTGCCGACTCTATTTAGCCTCAGAGACGGTTTGAGACAATTGTTACAAAAATCACGGAATCTATCTATGTAATTGCTTCAAACAAGCGAATTATCGCGAAACAACACCTGCTCGAATCCAATAAAAACTGTGCGTTACCGTCTCTACTGAGCCTCAGAGACTCTTTGAGACACGTACTAAATTACAAAAATCAGAGAATGTCAAGAATTAGAGTGAAATTGCCTCAAACATGCGAATTATCGCGAAACAACACCTGCTCGAATCCAACAAAAACTGTGCCCTGCCGACTCCATTTAGCCTCAAAGACGGTTTGAGACAAGTGTTACAAAAATCAGAGAACGACAAAAATTAGAGTGAAATTGCTTCAAACAGGCGAATTATCGCGAAACAACACCTGCTCGAATCGAACAAAAACTATGCCCTGCCGACTCTATTTAGCCTCAGAGACGGTTTGAGACAATTGTTACAAAAATCAGAGAATCTATCTATGTAATTGCTTCAAACAAGCGAATTATCGCGAAACAACACCGGCTCGAATCCAACAAAAAGTGTGCGTTACCGTCTCTACTGAGCCTCAGAGACGCTTTGAGACACGTACTACAAAAATCAGAGAATGTCATAAATTAGAGTGAAATTGCTTCAAACAGGCGAATTATCGCGAAACAACACCTGCTCAAATCCAACATAAACTGTGCGCTACCGTCTCTACTGAGCCTCAGAGACGCTTTGAGACAAGTATTAAAAAAATCAGAGAATGTCAAGAATTAGAGTGAAATTGCCTCAAACAGGCGAATTATCGCGAAACAACACCTGCTCGAATCCAACAAAAACTGTTCCCTGCCGACTCTGTTTAGCCTCATAGACGGTTTGAGACAATTGTTACAAAAATCAGAGAATGTCAAAAATTAGAGTGAAATTGCTTCAAAGAAGCGAATTATCGCGAAAGAACACCTGCCCGAATCCAACAAAAACTGTGCCCTGCCGACTCCATTTAGCCTCAGAGACGGTTTGAGACAATTGTTACAAAAATCAGAGAATGTCAAAAATTAGAGTGTAATTGCTTCAAACAAGCGCATTATCGCGAAACAGCACCTGCTCGAATCCAACAAAAACTGTGCGTTACCGTCTCTACTGAGCTTCAGAGACGCTTTGAGACACGTACTACAAAAATCAGAGAATGTCAAAAATTAGAGTGAAATTGCTTCAAACAGGCGAATTATCGCGAAACAACACCTGCTCAAATCCAACAAAAACTGTGCCCTGCCGACTCTATTTGGCCTCAAAGACGGTTTGAGACAATTGTTACAAAAATCAGAGAATGTCAAAAATTAGAGTGTAATTGCTTCAAACAAGCGAATTATCGCGAAACAACACCTGCTCGAATCCAACAAAAACTGTGCCCTGCCGACTCTATTTAGCCTCAGAGACGGTTTGAGACAATTGTTACAAAAATCAGGGAATCTATCTATGTAATTGCTTCAAACAAGCGAATTATCGCGAAACAACACCTGCTCGAATCCAACAAAAACTGTGCGTTACCGTCTCTACTGAGCCTCAGAGACGCTTTGAGACACGTACTAAATTACAAAAATCAGAGAATGTCAAGAATTAGAGTGAAATTGCCTCAAACATGCGAATTATCGCGAAACAACACCTGCTCGAATCCAACAAAAACTGTGCCCTGCCGACTCCATTTAGCCTCAAAGACGGTTTGAGACAAGTGTTACAAAAATCAGAGAACGACAAAAATTAGAGTGAAATTGCTTCAAACAGGCGAATTATCGCGAAACAACACCTGCTCGAATCGAACAAAAACTATGCCCTGCCGACTCTATTTAGCCTCAGAGACGGTTTGAGACAATTGTTACAAAAATCAGAGAATCTATCTATGTAATTGCTTCAAACTAGCGAATTATCGCGAAACAACACCTGCTCGAATCCAACAAAAAGTGTGCGTTACCGTCTCTACTGAGCCTCAGAGACGCTTTGAGACACGTACTACAAAAATCAGAGAATGTCATAAATTAGAGTGGAATTGCTTCAAACAGGCGAATTATCGCGAAACAACACCTGCTCAAATCCAACAAAAACTGTGCCCGGCCGACTCTATTTGGCCTCAAAGACGGTTTGAGACAATTGTTACAAAAATCAGAGAATGTCAAAAATTAGAGTGTAATTGCTTCAAACAAGCGAATTATCGCGAAACAACACCTGCTCGAATCCAACAAAAACTGTGCGCTACCGTCTCTAGTGAGCCTCAGAGACGCAATGAGGCAAGTGTTGCAAAAATGAGACAATGTAAAAAATTTGAGTCAAATTGCTTCAAACAAGGGAATTATCGCAAAACAACACCTGCTCGAATCCAATAAAAACTGTGCCCTTCAGTCTCCACTGAGCGTCAGAGACGCTTTGAGACAAGTGGTACAAAAATCAGAGAATGTCAAAAATTAGAGTGAAATTGCTTCAAACTGTCGAATTATTGCGAAACAACACGTGCTCGAATCCAACAGAAACTGTGCCCTGCCGACTCTATTTAGCCTTAAAGACGGTTTGAGACAATTGTTACAAAAATCATAGAATGGCAAAAATTAGAGTGAAATTGCTTCAAACAAGCGAATAATCGAGAAACAACACCTGCTCGAATCCGACAAAAACTGTGCGCTACCGTCTCTACTGAGCCTCAGAGACGCTTTGAGACAAGTATTAAAAAAATCAGAGAATGTCAAGAATTAGAGTGAAATTGCCTCAAACAGGCGAATTATCGCGAAACAACACCTGCTCGAATCCAACAAAAACTGTTCCCTGCCGACTCTGTTTAGCCTCAGAGACGGTTTGAGACAATTGTTACAAAAATCAGAGAATGTCAAAAATTAGAGTGAAATTGCTTCAAAGAAGCGAATTATCGCGAAAGAACACCTGCCCGAATCCAACAAAAACTGTGCCCTGCCGACTCCATTTAGCCTCAGAGACGGTTTGAGACAATTGTTACAAAAATCAGAGAATGTCAAAAATTAGAGTGTAATTGCTTCAAACAAGCGCATTATCGCGAAACAGCACCTGCTCGAATCCAACAAAAACTGTGCGTTACCGTCTCTACTGAGCCTCAGAGACGCTTTGAGACACGTACTACAAAAATCAGAGAATGTCAAAAATTAGAGTGAAATTGCTTCAAACAGGCGAATTATCGCGAAACAACACCTGCTCAAATCCAACAAAAACTGTGCCCTGCCGACTCTATTTGGCCTCAAAGGCGGTTTGAGACAATTGGTACAAAAATCAGAGAATGTCAAAAATTAGAGTGTAATTGCTTCAAACAAGCGAATTATCGCGAAACAACACCTGCTCGAATCCAACAAAAACTGTGCCCTGCCGACTCTATTTAGCCTCAGAGACGGTTTGAGACAATTGTTACAAAAATCACGGAATCTATCTATGTAATTGCTTCAAACAAGCGAATTATCGCGAAACAACACCTGCTCGAATCCAACAAAAACTGTGCGTTACCGTCTCTACTGAGCCTCAGAGACTCTCTGAGACACGTACTAAATTACAAAAATCAGAGAATGTCAAGAATTAGAGTGAAATTGCCTCAAACATGCGAATTATCGCGAAACAACACCTGCTCGAATCCAACAAAAACTGTGCCCTGCCGACTCCATTTAGCCTCAAAGACGGTTTGAGACAAGTGTTACAAAAATCAGAGAACGACAAAAATTAGAGTGAAATTGCTTCAAACAGGCGAATTATCGCGAAACAACACCTGCTCGAATCGAACAAAAACTATGCCCTGCCGACTATATTTAGCCTCAGAGACGGTTTGAGACAATTGTTACAAAAATCAGAGAATCTATCTATGTAATTGCTTCAAACAAGCGAATTATCGCGAAACAACACCTGCTCGAATCCAACAAAAAGTGTGCGTTACCGTCTCTACTGAGCCTCAGAGACGCTTTGAGACACGTACTACAAAAATCAGAGAATGTCATAAATTAGAGTGAAATTGCTTCAAACAGGCGAATTATCGCGAAACAACACCTGCTCAAATCCAACATAAACTGTGCGCTACCGTCTCTACTGAGCCTCAGAGACGCTTTGAGACAAGTATTAAAAAAATCAGAGAATGTCAAGAATTAGAGTGAAATTGCCTCAAACAGGTGAATTATCGCGAAACAACACCTGCTCGAATCCAACAAAAACTGTTCCCTGCCGACTCTGTTTAGCCTCAGAGACGGTTTGAGACAATTGTTACAAAAATCAGAGAATGGCAAAAATTAGAGTGAAATTGCTTCAAACAAGCGAATAATCGAGAAACAACACCTGCTCGAATCCGACAAAAACTGTGCGCTACCGTCTCTACTGAGCCTCAGAGACGCTTTGAGACACGTACTACAAAAATCAGAGAATGTCAAAAATTAGAGTGAAATTGCTTCAAACAGGTGAATTATAGTGAAACAACACCTGCTCGAATCCAACAAAAACTGTGCCCTGCCGACTCTATTTAGCCTCAGAGACGGTTTGAGACAATTGTTACAAAAATCAGAGAATGTCAAAAATTAGAGTGTAATTGATTCAAACAAGCGAATTATCCCGAAACAACATCTGCTCGAATCCAACAAAAACTGTGCCCTGCAGTCTCTACTGAGCCTCAGAGACGCTTTGAGACAATTGCTACAAAAATCAGAGAATGTCAAAAATTAGAGTGTAATTGCTTCAAACAAGCGAATTATCGCGAAACAACACCTGCTCGAATCCAACAAAAACTGTGCCCTGCAGTCTCTACTGAGCCTCAGAGACGCTATGAGACAATTGCTACCGAAATCAGAGAATGACAAACATTTGAGTCAAATTGCTTCAAACAAGCGAATTATCGCGAAACAACACCTGCTCGAATCCAACATAAACTGTGCGCTACCGTCTCTACTGAGCCTCAGAGACGCTTTGAGACAAGTATTAAAAAAATCAGAGAATGTCAAGAATTAGAGTGAAATTGCCTCAAACAGGTGAATTATCGCGAAACAACACCTGCTCGAATCCAACAAAAACTGTTCCCTGCCGACTCTGTTTAGCCTCAGAGACGGTTTGAGACAATTGTTACAAAAATCAGAGAATGTCATAAATTAGAGTGAAATTGCTTCAAAGAAGCGAATTATCGCGAAAGAACACCTGCCCGAATCCAACAAAAACTGTGCCCTGCCGACTCCATTTAGCCTCAGAGACGGTTTGAGACAATTGTTACAAAAATCAGAGAATGTCAAAAATTAGAGTGTAATTGCTTCAAACAAGCGCATTATCGCGAAACAGCACCTGCTCGAATCCAACAAAAACTGTGCGTTACCGTCTCTACTGAGCCTCAGAGACGCTTTGAGATACGTACTACAAAAATCAGAGAATGTCAAAAATTAGAGTGAAATTGCTTCAAACAGGCGAATTATCGCGAAACAACACCTGCTCAAATCCAACAAAAACTGTGCCCTGCCGACTCTATTTGGCCTCAAAGACGGTTTGAGACAATTGTTACAAAAATCAGAGAATGTCAAAAATTAGAGTGTAATTGCTTCAAACAAGCGAATTATCGCGAAACAACACCTGCTCGAATCCAACAAAAACTGTGCCCTGCCGACTCTATTTAGCCTCAGAGACGGTTTGAGACAATTGTTACAAAAATCAGGGAATCTATCTATGTAATTGCTTCAAACAAGCGAATTATCGCGAAACAACACCTGCTCGAATCCAACAAAAACTGTGCGTTACCGTCTCTACTGAGCCTCAGAGACGCTTTGAGACACGTACTAAATTACAAAAATCAGAGAATGTCAAGAATTAGAGTGAAATTGCCTCAAACATGCGAATTATCGCGAAACAACACCTGCTCGAATCCAACAAAAACTGTGCCCTGCCGACTCCATTTAGCCTCAAAGACGGTTTGAGACAAGTGTTACAAAAATCAGAGAACGACAAAAATTAGAGTGAAATTGCTTCAAACAGGCGAATTATCGCGAAACAACACCTGCTCGAATCGAACAAAAACTATGCCCTGCCGACTCTATTTAGCCTCAGAGACGGTTTGAGACAATTGTTACAAAAATCAGAGAATCTATATATGTAATTGCTTCAAACAAGCGAATTATCGCGAAACAACACCTGCTCGAATCCAACAAAAAGTGTGCGTTACCGTCTCTACTGAGCCTCAGAGACGCTTTGAGACACGTACTACAAAAATCAGAGAATGTCAAAAATTAGAGTGAAATTGCTTCAAACAGGCGAATTATCGCGAAACAACACCTGCTCGAATCCAACAAAAACTGTGCCCTGCCGACTCTATTTAGCCTCAAAGACGGTTTGAGACAATTGTTACAAAAATCAGAAAATGTCAAAAATTAGAGTGAAATTGCTTCAAACAAGCGAATTATCGCGAAACGGCACCTGCTCGAATCCAACAAAAACTGTGCCCTGCCGACTCTATTTAGCCTCAGAGACGGTTTGAGACAATTGTTAAAAAAATCAGAGAATGTCAAGAATTAGAGTGTAATTGCTTCAAACAAGCGAATTATTGCGAAACAACACCTGTTCGAATCCAACAAAAACTGTGCGCTACCGTCTCTACTGAGCCTCAGAGACGCTTTGAGACACGTACTACAAAAATCAGAGAATGTCAAAAATTAGAGTGAAATTGCTTCAAACAGGTGAATTATAGTGAAACAACACCTGCTCGAATCCAACAAAAACTGTGCCCTGCCGACTCTATTTAGCCTCAGAGACGGTTTGAGACAATTGTTACAAAAATCAAAGAATGTCAAAAATTAGAGTGTAATTGATTCAAACAAGCGAATTATCCCGAAACAACATCTGCTCGAATCCAACAAAAACTGTGCCCTGCAGTCTCTACTGAGCCTCAGAGACGCTTTGAGACAATTGCTACAAAAATCAGAGAATGTCAAAAATTAGAGTGTAATTGCTTCAAACAAGCGAATTATCGCGAAACAACACCTCCTCGAATCCAACAAAAACTGTGCCCTGCAGTCTCTACTGAGCCTCAGAGACGCTATGAGACAATTGCTACCGAAATCAGAGAATGACAAACATTTGAGTCAAATTGCTTCAAACAAGCGAATTATCGCGAAACAACACCTGCTCGAATCCAATAAAAACTGTGCCCTGCAGTCTCCAATGAGCGTCAGAGACGCTTTGAGACAAATGTTACAAAAATCGGAGAATGTCAAAAATTAGAGTGAAATTGCTTCAAACAGGCGAATTATCGCGAAACAACACCTGCTCGAATCCAACAAAAACTGTGCCCTGCCGACTCTACTTAGCCTCAGAGACGGTTTGAGACAATTGTTACAAAAATCAGAGAAAGTCAAAAATTAGAGTGTAATTGCTTCAAACAAGCGAATTATCGCGAAACAACACCTGCTCGAATCCAACATAAACTGTGCGCTACCGTCTCTACTGAGCCTCAGAGACGCTTTGAGACAAGTATTAAAAAAATCAGAGAATGTCAAGAATTAGAGTGAAATTGCCTCAAACAGGCGAATTATCGCGAAACAACACCTGCTCGAATACAACAAAAACTGTTCCCTGCCGACTCTGTTTAGCCTCAGAGACAGTTTGAGACAATTGTTACAAAAATCAGAGAATGTCAAAAATTAGAGTGAAATTGCTTCAAAGAAGCGAATTATCGCGAAAGAACACCTGCCCGAATCCAACAAAAACTGTGCCCTGCCGACTCCATTTAGCCTCAGAGACGGTTTGAGACAATTGTTACAAAAATCAGAGAATGTCAAAAATTAGAGTGTAATTGCTTCAAACAAGCGCATTATCGCGAAACAGCACCTGCTCGAATCCAACAAAAACTGTGCGTTACCGTCTCTACTGAGCCTCAGAGACGCTTTGAGACACGTACTACAAAAATCAGAGAATGTCAAAAATTAGAGTGAAATTGCTTCAAACAGGCGAATTATCGCGAAACAACACCTGCTCAAATCCAACAAAAACTGTGCCATGCCGACTCTATTTGGTCTCAAAGACGGTTTGAGACAATTGTTACAAAAATCAGAGAATGTCAAAAATTAGAGTGTAATTGCTTCAAACAAGCGAATTATCGCGAAACAACACCTGCTCGAATCCAACAAAAACTGTGCCCTGCCGACTCTATTTAGCCTCAGAGACGGTTTGAGACAATTGTTACAAAAATCAGGGAATCTATCTATGTAATTGCTTCAAACAAGCGAATTATCGCGAAACAACACCTGCTCGAATCCAACAAAAACTGTGCGTTACCGTCTCTACTGAGCCTCAGAGACGCTTTGAGACACGTACTAAATTACAAAAATCAGAGAATGTCAAGAATTAGAGTGAAATTGCCTCAAACATGCGAATTATCGCGAAACAACACCTGCTCGAATCCAACAAAAACTGTGCCCTGCCGACTCCATTTAGCCTCAAAGACGGTTTGAGACAAGTGTTACAAAAATCAGAGAACGACAAAAATTAGAGTGAAATTGCTTCAAACAGGCGAATTATCGCGAAACAACACCTGCTCGAATCGAACAAAAACTATGCCCTGCCGACTCTATTTAGCCTCAGAGACGGTTTGAGACAATTGTTACAAAAATCAGAGAATCTATCTATGTAATTGCTTCAAACAAGCGAATTATCGCGAAACAACACCTGCTCGAATCCAACAAAAAGTGTGCGTTACCGTCTCTACTGAGCCTCAGAGACGCTTTGAGACACGTACTACAAAAATCAGAGAATGTCATAAATTAGAGTGAAATTGCTTCAAACAGGCGAATTATCGCGAAACAACACCTGCTCAAATCCAACAAAAACTGTGCCCGGCCGACTCTATTTGGCCTCAAAGACGGTTTGAGACAATTGTTACAAAAATCAGAAAATGTCAAAAATTAGAGTGTAATTGCTTCAAACAAGCGAATTATCGCGAAACAACACCTGCTCGAATCCAACAAAAACTGTGCGCTACCGTCTCTACTGAGCCTCAGAGACGCAATGAGGCAAGTGTTGCAAAAATGAGACAATGTAAAAAATTTGAGTCAAATTGCTTCAAACAAGGGAATTATCGCAAAACAACACCTGCTGGAATCCAATAAAAACTGTGCCCTTCAGTCTCCACTGAGCGTCAGAGACGCTTTGAGACAAGTGTTACAAAAATCAGAGAATGTCAAAAATTAGAGTGAAATGGCTTCAAACTGTCGAATTATTGCGAAACAACACCTGCTCGAATCCAACAGAAACTGTGCCCTGCCGACTCTATTTAGCCTTAAAGACGGTTTGAGACAATTGTTACAAAAATCAGAGAATGGCAAAAGTTAGAGTGAAATTGCTTCAAACAAGCGAATAATCGAGAAACAACACCTGCTCGAATCCGACAAAAACTGTGCGCTACTGTCTCTACTGAGCCTCAGAGACGCTTTGAGACACGTACTACAAAAATCAGAGAATGTCAAAAATTAGAGTGAAATTGCTTCAAACAGGTGAATTATAGTGAAACAACACCTGCTCGAATCCAACAAAAACTTTGCCCTGCCGACTCTATTTAGCCTCAGAGACGGTTTGAGACAATTGTTACAAAAATCAGAGAATGTCAAAAATTAGAGTGTAATTGATTCAAACAAGCGAATTATCCCGAAACAACATCTGCTCGTATCCAACAAAAACTGTGCCCTGCAGTCTCTACTGAGCCTCAGAGACGCTATGAGACAATTGCTACCGAAATCAGAGAATGACAAACATTTGAGTCAAATTGCTTCAAACAAGCGAATTATCGCGAAACAACACCTGCTCGAATCCAATAAAAACTGTGCCCTGCAGTCTCCAATGAGCGTCACAGACGCTTTGAGACAAATGTTACAAAAATCGGAGAATGTCAAAAATTAGAGTGAAATTGCTTAAAACAGGCGAATTATCGCGAAACAACACCTGCTCGAATCCAACAAAAACTGTGCCCTGCCGACTCTACTTAGCCTCAGAGACGGTTTGAGACAATTGTTACAAAAATCAGAGAAAGTCAAAAATTAGAGTGTAATTGCTTCAAACAAGCGAATTATCGCGAAACAACACCTGCTCGAATCCAACATAAACTGTGCGCTACCGTCTCTACTGAGCCTCAGAGACGCTTTGAGACAAGTATTAAAAAAATCAGAGAATGTCAAGAATTAGAGTGAAATTGCCTCAAACAGGTGAATTATCGCGAAACAACACCTGCTCGAATCCAACAAAAACAGTTCCCTGCCGACTCTGTTTAGCCTCAGAGACGGTTTGAGACAATTGTTACAAAAATCAGAGAATGTCAAAAATTAGAGTGAAATTGCTTCAAACAAGCGAATTATCGCGAAACAACCCCTGCTCGAATCCAACAAAAACTGTGCCCTGCCGACTCTATTTAGCCTCAAAGACGGTTTGAGACAATTGTTACAAAAATCACAGAATGTCAAAAATTAGAGTGAAATTGCTTCAAACAAGCGAATTATCGCGAAACAACACCTGCTCGAATCCAACAAAAACTGTACCCTGCCGACTGTATTTAGCCTCAGAGACGGTTTGAGGCAATTGTTACAAAAATCAGAGAATGTCAAAAATTAGTGTAATTGCTTCAAACAAGCGAATTATTGCGAAACAACACCTGCTCGAATCCAACAAAAACTGTGCGCTACCGTCTCTACTAAGCCTCAGAGACGCTTTGAGACACGTACTACAAAAATCAGAGAATGTCAAAAATTAGAGTGAAATTGTTTCAAACAGGTGAATTATCGTGAAACAACACCTGCTCGAATCCAACAAAAACTGTGCCCTGCCGACTCTATTTAGCCTCAGAGACGGTTTGAGACAATTGTTACAAAAATCAGAGAATGTCAAAAATTAGAGTGTAATTGCTTCAAACGAGCGAATTATCGCGAAACAACACCTGCTCGAAACCAACAAAAACTGTGCGCTACCGTCTCTACTGAGCCTCAGAGACGCCTTGAGACAAGCATTACAAAAATCAGAGAATGTCAAGAATTAGAGTGAAATTGCCTCAAACATGCGAATTATCGCGAAACAACACCTGCTCGAATCCAACAAAAACTGTGCCCTGCCGACTCCATTTAGCCTCAAAGACGTTTTGAGACAAGTGTTACAAAAATCAGAGAACGTCAAAAATTAGAGTGAATTTGCTTCAAACAGCCGAATTATCGCGAAACAACACCTGCTCGAATCCAACAAAAACTGGGCCCTGCCGACTCTATTTAGCCTCAGAGACGGTTTGAGACAATTGTTAGAAAAATCAGAGAATCTATCTATGTAATTGCTTCGAACAAGCTAATTATCGCGAAACAACACCTGCTCCAATCCAACAAAAACTGTGCGTTGCCGTCTCTACTGAGCCTCAGAGACGCTTTGAGACACGTACTAAATTACAAAAATCAGAGAATGTCAAGAATTAGAGTGAAATTGATTCAAACATGCGAATTATCGCGAAACAACACCTGCTCGAATCCAACAAAAACTGTGACCTGCCGACTCCATTTAGCCTCAAAGACGCTTTGACACAGGTGTTACAAAAATCAGAGAATGTCAAAAATTAGAGTGAAATTGCTTCAAACTGGCGAATTATCGCGAAACAACACCTGCTCGAATCCAACAAAAACTGTGCCCTGCCGGCTCTATTTAGCCTCAAAGACGGTTTGAGACAATTGTTACAAAAATCAGAGAATGTCAAAAATTAGTGTGAAATTACTTCAAACAAGCGAATAATCGAGAAACAACACCTGCTCGAATCCAACAAAAACTGTGCCCTGCCGAACCTATTTAGCCTCAAAGACTGTTTGAGACAATTGTTACAAAAATCAGAGAATGTCAAAAATTAGAGTGTAATTGCTTCAAACAAGCGAATTATCGCGAAACAGCACCTGCTCGAATCCAACAAAAACTGTGCCGTACCGTCTCTACTGAGCCTCAGAGACGCTTTGAGACACGTACTACAAAAATCAGAGAATGTCAAAAATTAGAGTGTAATTGCTTCAAACAAGCGAATTATCGCGACACAACACCTGCTCGAATCCAACAAAAAGTGTGCCCTGCCGACTCTATTTAGCCTCAGAGACGGTTTGAGACAATTGTTACAAAAATTAGAGAATGTCAAAAATTAGAGTGTAATTGCTTCAAACAAGCGAATTATCGCGAAACAACACCTGCTCGAATCCAACAAAAACTGTGCCCTGCCGACTCTGTTTAGCCTCAGAGACGGTTTGAGACAATTGTTGCAAAAATCAGAGAATGTCAAAAATTAGAGTGTAATTGCTTCACACAAGCGAATTATCGCGAAACAACACCTGCTCGAATCCAACAAAAACTGTGCGCTACCGTCTCTGCTGAGCCTCAGAGACGCAATGAGGCAAGTGTTGCAAAAATCAGACAATGTCAAAAATTTGAGTGAAATTGCTTCAAACTGGCGAATTATCGCGAAACAACACCTGCTCGAATCCAACAAAAACTGTGCCCTGCCGACTCTATTTAGCCTCAAAGACGGTTTGAGACAATTGTTACAAAAATCAGAGAATGTCAAAAATTAGAGTGAAATTGCTTCAAACAAGCGAATAATCGAGAAACAACACCTGCTGGAATCCAACAAAAACTGTGCCCTGCCGATTCTATTTAGCCTCAGAGACGGTTTGAGACAATTGTAACAAAAATCAGAGAATGTCAAAAATTAGAGTGAAATTGCTTCAAACAAGCGAATTATCGCGAAACAACACCTGCTCGAATCCAACAAAAACTGTGCCCTACCGTCTCTACTGAGCCTCAGAGACGCTTTGAGACACGTACTACAAAAATCAGAGAATGTCAAAAATTAGAGTGAAATTGCTTCAAACAAGCGAATTATCGCGAAACAACCCCTGCTCGAATCCAACAAAAACTGTGCCCTGCCGACTCTATTTAGCCTCAAAGACGGTTTGAGACAATTGTTACAAAAATCAGAGAATGTCAAAAATTAGAGTGAAATTGCTTCAAACAAGCGAATTATCGCGAAACAACACCTGCTCGAATCCAACAAAAACTGTACCCTGCCGACTGTATTTAGCCTCAGAGACGGTTTGAGGCAATTGTTACAAAAATCAGAGAATGTCAAAAATTAGTGTAATTGCTTCAAACAAGCGAATTATTGCGAAACAACACCTGCTCGAATCCAACAAAAACTGTGCGCTACCGTCTCTACTGAGCCTCAGAGACGCTTTGAGACACGTACTACAAAAATCAGAGAATGTCAAAAATTAGAGTGAAATTGTTTCAAACAGGTGAATTATCGTGAAACAACACCTGCTCGAATCCAACAAAAACTGTGCCCTGCCGACTCTATTTAGCCTCAGAGACGGTTTGAGGCAATTGTTACAAAAGTCAGAGAATGTCAAAAATTAGAGTGAAATTGCTTCAAACAAGCGAATTATCGCGAAACAACACCTGCTCGAATCCAACAAAAACTGTGCCCTGCCGACTCTATTTAGCCTCAGAGACCGTTTGAGACAATTGTTACAAAAATCAGAGAATGTCAAAAATTAGTGTAATTGTTTCAAACAAGCGAATTATTGCGAAACAACACCTGCTTGAATCCAACAAAAACTGTGCGCTACCGTCTCTACTGAGCCTCAGAGACGCTTTGAGACAGGTACTACAAAAATCAGGGAATGTCAAAAATTAGAGTGAAATTGCTTCAAACAGGTGAAATATCGTGAAACAACACCTGCTCGAATCCAACAAAAACTGTGCCCTGCCGACTCTATTTAGCCTCAGAGACGGTTTGAGACAATTGTTACAAAAAACAGAGAATGTCAAAAATTAGAGTGTAATTGCTTCAAACAAGCGAATTATCCCGAAACAACACCTGCTCGAATCCAACAAAAACTGTGCCCTGCAGTCTCTACTGAGCCTCAGAGACACTTTGAGACAATTGCTACAAAAATCAGAGAATGTCAAAAATTAGAGCGTAATTGCTTCAAACAAGCGAATTAACCTGAAACAACACCTGCTCGAATCCAGCAAAAACTGTGCCCTGCAGTCTCTACTGAGCCTCAGAGACGCTTTGAGACAATTGCTACAAAAATCAGAGAATGACAAACATTTGAGTCAAATTGCTTCAAACAAGCGAATTATCGCGAAACAACACCTGCTCGAATCCAATAAAAACTGTGCCCTGCAGTCTCCACTGAGCGTCAGAGACGCTTTGAGACAAGTGTTACGAAAATCAGAGAATGTCAAAAATTAGAGTGAAATTGCTTCAAACAGGCGAATTATCGCGAAACAACACCTGCTCGAATCCAACAGAAACTGTGCCCTGCCGACTCTATTTAGCCTCAGAGACGGTTTGAGACAATTGTTTCAAAAATCAGAGAAAGTCAAAAATTAGAGTGTAATTGCTTCAAACAAGCGAATTATCGCGAAACAACACCTGCTCGAAGCCAACAAAAACTGTGAGCTACCGTCTCTACTGAGCCTCAGAGACGGTTTGAGACAATTGTTACAACAATCAGAGAATGTCAAGAATTAGAGTGAAATTGCCTCAAACATGCGAATTATCGCGAAACAACACCTGCTCGAATCCAACAAAAACTGTGCCCTGCCGACTCCATTTAGCCTCAAAGACGGTTTGAGACAAGTGTTACAAAAATCAGAGAACGTCAAAAATTAGAGTGAAATTGCTTCAAACTGGCGAATTATCGCGAAACAACACCTGCTCGAATCCAATAAAAACTGTGCCCTGCCGACTCTATTTAGCCTCAGAGACGGTTTGAGACAATTGTTACAAAAATCAGAGAATCTATCTATGTAATTGCTTCAATCAAGCGAATTATCGCGAAACAACACCTGCTCGAATCCAACAAAAACTGTGCGTTACCGTCTCTACTGAGCCTCAGAGACGCTTTGAGACACGTACTAAATTACAAAAATCAGAGAATGTCAAGAATTAGAGTGAAATTGCCTCAAACATGCGAATTATCGCGAAACAACACCTGCTCGAATCCAACAAAAACTGTGCCCTGCCGACTCCATTTAGCCTCAAAGACGGTTTGAGACAAGTGTTACAAAAATCAGAGAACGACAAAAATTAGAGTGAAATTGCTTCAAACAGGCGAATTATCGCGAAACAACACCTGCTCGAATCCAACAAAAACTGTGCCCTGCCGACTCGATTTAGCCTCAGAGACGGTTTGAGACAATTGTTACAAAAATCAGAGAATCTATCTATGTAATTGCTTCAAACAAGCGAATTATCGCGAAACAACACCTGCTCGAATCCAACAAAAACTGTGCCCTGCCGACTCTATTTGGCCTCAAAGACGGTTTGAGACAATTGTTACAAAAATCAGAGAATGTCAAAAATTAGAGTGTAATTGCTTCAAACAAGCGAATTAACGCGAAACAACACCTGCTCGAATCCAACAAAAACTGTGCCCTGCCGACTCTATTTAGCCTCAGAGACGGTTTGAGACAATTGTTACAAAAAACAGAGAATGTCAAAAATTAGAGTGTAATTGCTTCAAACAAGCGAATAATCGCGAAACAACACCTGCTCGAATCCAACAAAAACTGTGCGCTACCGTCTCTGCTGAGCCTCAGAGACGCAATGAGGCAAGTGTTGCAAAAATCAGACAATGTCAAAAATTTGAGTCAAATTGCTTCAAAAGGCGAATTATTGCGAAACAACACCTGCTCGAATCCAACAAAAACTGTGCCCTGCCGACTCTATTTAGCCTCAGAGACGGTTTGAGACAATTGTTACAAAAATCAGTGAATGTCAAAAATTAGAGTGAAATTGCTTCAAACAGGCGAATTATCGCGAAACAAGACCTGCTCGAATCCAACAAAAATTGTGCCCTGCCGACTCCATTTAGCCTCAAAGACGGTTTGAGACAGGTGTTACAAAAATCAGAGAACGTCAAAAATTAGAGTGAAATTGCTTCAAACAGGCGAATTATCGCGAAACAACACCTGCTCGAATCCAACAAAAACTGTGCCCTGCCGACTCTATTTAGCCTCAGAGACGGTTTGAGACAATTGTTACAAAAATCAGAGAATGTCAAAATTAGAGTGTAATTGCTTCAAACAAGCGAATTATCGCGAAACAACACCTGCTCGAATCCAACAAAAACTGTGCCCTGCCGACTCTGTTTAGCCTCAGAGACGGTTTGAGACAATTGTTGCAAAAATCAGAGAATGTCAAAAATTAGAGTGTAATTGCTTCACACAAGCGAATTATCGCGAAACAACACCTGCTCGAATCCAACAAAAACTGTGCGCTACCGTCTCTGCTGAGCCTCAGAGACGCAATGAGGCAAGTGTTGCAAAAATCAGACAATGTCAAAAATTTGAGTGAAATTGCTTCAAACTGGCGAATTATCGCGAAACAACACCTGCTCGAATCCAACAAAAACTGTGCCCTGCCGACTCTATTTAGCCTCAAAGACGGTTTGAGACAATTGTTACAAAAATCAGAGAATGTCAAAAATTAGAGTGAAATTGCTTCAAACAAGCGAATAATCGAGAAACAACACCTGCTCGAATCCAAAAAAAACTGTGCCCTGCCGAACCTATTTAGCCTCAAAGACTGTTTGAGACAATTGTTACAAAAATCAGAGAATGTCAAAAATTAGAGTGAAATTGCTTCAAACAAGCGAATTATCGCGACACAACACCTGCTCGAATCCAACAAAAACTGTGCCCTGCCGATTCTATTTAGCCTCAGAGACGGTTTGAGACAATTGTAACAAAAATCAGAGAATGACAAAAATTAGAGTGAAATTGCTTCAAACAAGCGAATTATCGCGAAACAACACCTGCTCGAATCCAACAAAAGCTGTGCCCTACCGTCTCTACTGAGCCTCAGAGACGCTTTGAGACACGTACTACAAAAATCAGAGAATGTCAAAAATTAGAGTGAAATTGCTTCAAACAAGCGAATTATCGCGAAACAACCCCTGCTCGAATCCAACAAAAACTGTGCCCTGCCGACTCTATTTAGCCTCAAAGACGGTTTGAGACAATTGTTACAAAAATCAGAGAATGTCAAAAATTAGAGTGAAATTGCTTCAAACAAGCGAATTATCGCGAAACAACACCTGCTCGAATCCAACAAAAACTGTACCCTGCCGACTGTATTTAGCCTCAGAGACGGTTTGAGGCAATTGTTACAAAAATCAGAGAATGTCAAAAATTAGTGTAATTGCTTCAAACAAGCGAATTATTGCGAAACAACACCTGCTCGAATCCAACAAAAACTGTGCGCTACCGTCTCTACTGAGCCTCATAGACGCTTTGAGACACGTACTACAAAAATCAGAGAATGTCAAAAATTAGAGTGAAATTGTTTCAAACAGGTGAATTATCGTGAAACAACACCTGCTCGAATCCAACAAAAACTGTGCCCTGCCGACTCTATTTAGCCTCAGAGACGGTTTGAGACAATTGTTACAAAAATCAGAGAATGTCAAAAATTAGAGTGTAATTGCTTCAAACAAGCGAATTATAGCGAAACAACACCTGCTCGAAACCAACAAAAACTGTGCGCTACCGTCTCTACTGAGCCTCAGAGACGCCTTGAGACAAGCATTACAAAAATCAGAGAATGTCAAGAATTAGAGTGAAATTGCCTCAAACATGCGAATTATCGCGAAACAACACCTGCTCGAATCCAACAAAAACTGTGCCCTGCCGACTCCATTTAGCCTCAAAGACGTTTTGAGACAAGTGTTACAAAAATCAGAGAACGTCAAAAATTAGAGTGAATTTGCTTCAAACAGCCGAATTATCGCGAAACAACACCTGCTCGAATCCAACAAAAACTGGGCCCTGCCGACTCTATTTAGCCTCAGAGACGGTTTGAGACAATTGTTACAAAAATCAGAGAATCTATCTATGTAATTGCTTCAAACAAGCTAATTATCGCGAAACAACACCTGCTCCAATCCAACAAAAACTGTGCGTTGCCGTCTCTACTGAGCCTCAGAGACGCTTTGAGACACGTACTAAATTACAAAAATCAGAGAATGTCAAGAATTAGAGTGAAATTTATTCAAACATGCGAATTATCGCGAAACAACACCTGCTCGAATCCAACAAAAACTGTGCCCTGCCGACTCCATTTAGCCTCAAAGACGCTTTGAGACAGGTGTTACAAAAATCAGAGAATGTCAAAAATTAGAGTGAAATTGCTTCAAACTGGCGAATTATCGCGAAACAACACCTGCTCGAATCCAACAAAAACTGTGCCCTGCCGGCTCTATTTAGCCTCAAAGACGGTTTGAGACAATTGTTACAAAAATCAGAGAATGTCAAAAATTAGAGTGAAATTACTTCAAACAAGCGAATAATCAAGAAACAACACCTGCTCGAATCCAACAAAAACTGTGCCCTGCCGAACCTAATTAGCCTCAAAGACTGTTTGAGACAATTGTTACAAAAATCAGAGAATGTCAAAAATTAGAGTGTAATTGCTTCAAACAAGCGAATTATCGCGAAACAGCACCTGCTCGAATCCAACAAAAACTGTGCCGTACCGTCTCTACTGAGCCTCAGAGACGCTTTGAGACACGTACTACAAAAATCAGAGAATGTCAAAAATTAGAGTGTAATTGCTTCAAACAAGCGAATTATCGCGACACAACACCTGCTCGAATCCAACAAAAAGTGTGCCCTGCCGACTCTATTTAGCCTCAGAGACGGTTTGAGACAATTGTTACAAAAATTAGAGAATGTCAAAAATTAGAGTGTAATTGCTTCAAACAAGCGAATTATCGCGAAACAACACCTGCTCGAATCCAACAAAAACTGTGCCCTACCGTCTCTACTGAGCCTCAGAGACGCTTTGAGACACGTACTACAAAAATCAGAGAATGTCAAAAATTAGAGTGAAATTGCTTCAAACAGGCGAATTATCGCGAAAGAACACCTGCTCGAATCCAACAAAAACTGTGCCCTGCCGACTCTATTTAGCCTCAGAGATGGTTTGAGACAATTGTTACAAAAATCAGAGAAAGTCAAAAATTAGAGTGTAATTGCTTCAAACAAGCGAATTATCGCGAAACAACACCTGCTCGAAACTAACAAAAACTGTGCGCTACCGTCTCTACTGAGCCTCAGAGACGCTTTGAGACAAGCATTACAAAAATCAGAGAATGTCAAGAATTAGAGTGAAATTGCCTCAAAGATGCGAATTATCGCGAAACAACACCTGCTCGAATCCAACAAAAACTGTGCCCTGCCGACTCCATTTAGTGTCAAAGACGGTTTGAGACAAGTGTTACAAAAATCAGAGAACGTCAAAAATTAGAGTGAAATTGCTTCAAACAGGCGAATTATCGCGAAACAACACCTGCTCGAATCCAACAAAAACTGGGCCCTGCCGACTCTATGTAGCCTCAGAGACGGTTTGAGACAATTGTTACAAATATCAGAGAATCTATCTATGTAGTTGCTTCAAAAAAGCGAATTATCGCGACACAACACCTGCTCGAATCCAACAAAAACTGTGCCCTGCCGAGTCTATTTAGCCTCAGAGACGGTTTGAGACAATTGTTGCAAAAATCAGAGAATGTCAAAAATTAGAGTGAAATTGCTTCAAACAAGCGAATTATCGCGAAATAACACCTGCTCGAATCCAACAAAAACTGTGCGCTACCGTCTCTACTGAGCCTCAGAGACGCCTTGAGACAAGCATTACAAAAATCAGAGAATGTCAAGAATTAGAGTGAAATTGCCTCAAACATGCGAATTATCGCGAAACAACACCTGCTCGAATCCAACAAAAACTGTGCCCTGCCGACTCCATTTAGCCTCAAAGACGCTTTGAGACAAGTGTTACAAAAATCAGAGAATGTCAAAAATTAGAGTGTAATTGCTTCAAACAAGCGAATTATCGCGAAACAACACCTGCTCGAAACCAACAAAAACTGTGCGCTACCGTCTCTATTGAGCCTCAGAGACGCCTTGAGACAAGCATTACAAAAATCAGAGAATGTCAAGAATTAGAGTGAAATTGCCTCAAACATGCGAATTATCGCGAAACAACACCTGCTCGAATCCAACAAAAACTGTGCCCTGCCGACTCCATTTAGCCTCAAAGACGTTTTGAGACAAGTGTTACAAAAATCAGAGAACGTCAAAAATTAGAGTGAATTTGCTTCAAACAGCCGAATTATCGCGAAACAGCACCTGCTCGAATCCAACAAAAACTGGGCCCTGCCGACTCTATTTAGCCTCAGAGACGGTTTGAGACAATTGTTACAAAAATCAGAGAATCTATCTATGTAATTGCTTCAAACAAGCTAATTATCGCGAAACAACACCTGCTCCAATCCAACAAAAACTGTGCGTTGCCGTCTCTACTGAGCCTCAGAGACGCTTTGAGACACGTACTAAATTACAAAAATCAGAGAATGTCAAGAATTAGAGTGAAATTGATTCAAACATGCGAATTATCGCGAAACAACACCTGCTCGAATCCAACAAAAACTGTGCCCTGCCGACTCCATTTAACCTCAAAGACGCTTTGAGACAGGTGTTACAAAAATCAGAGAATGTCAAAAATTAGAGTGAAATTGCTTCAAACTGGCGAATTATCGCGAAACAACACCTGCTCGAATCCAACAAAAACTGTGCCCTGCCGGCTCTATTTAGCCTCAAAGACGGTTTGAGACAATTGTTACAAAAATCAGAGAATGTCAAAAATTAGAGTGAAATTACTTCAAACAAGCGAATAATCGAGAAACAACACCTGCTCGAATCCAACAAAAACTGTGCCCTGCCGAACCTATTTAGCCTCAAAGACTGTTTGAGACAATTGTTACAAAAATCAGAGAATGTCAAAAATTAGAGTGTAATTGCTTCAAACAAGCGAATTATCGCGAAACAGCACCTGCTCGAATCCAACAAAAACTGTGCCGTACCGTCTCTACTGAGCCTCAGAGACGCTTTGAGACACGTACTACAAAAATCAGAGAATGCCAAAAATTAGAGTGTAATTGCTTCAAACAAGCGAATTATCGCGACACAACACCTGCTCGAATCCAACAAAAAGTGTGCCCTGCCGACTCTATTTAGCCTCAGAGACGGTTTGAGACAATTGTTACAAAAATTAGAGAATGTCAAAAATTAGAGTGTAATTGCTTCAAACAAGCGAATTATCGCGAAACAACACCTGCTCGAATCCAACAAAAACTGTGCCCTACCGTCTCTACTGAGCCTCAGAGACGCTTTGAGACACGTACTACAAAAATCAGAGAATGTCAAAAATTAGAGTGAAATTGCTTCAAACAGGCGAATTATCGCGAAAGAACACCTGCTCGAATCCAACAAAAACTGTGCCCTGCCGACTCTATTTAGCCTCAGAGACGGTTTGAGACAATTGTTACAAAAATCAGAGAAAGTCAAAAATTAGAGTGTAATTGCTTCAAACAAGCGAATTATCGCGAAACAACACCTGCTCAAAACTAACAAAAACTGTGCGCTACCGTCTCTACTGAGCCTCAGAGACGCTTTGAGACAAGCATTACAAAAATCAGAGAATGTCAAGAATTAGAGTGAAATTGCCTCAAAGATGCGAATTATCGCGAAACAACACCTGCTCGAATCCAACAAAAACTGTGCCCTGCCGACTCCATTTAGTGTCAAAGACGGTTTGAGACAAGTGTTACAAAAATCAGAGAACGTCAAAAATTAGAGTGAAATTGCTTCAAACAGGCGAATTATCGCGAAACAACACCTGCTCGAATCCAACAAAAACTGGGCCCTGCCGACTCTATGTAGCCTCAGAGACGGTTTGAGACAATTGTTACAAAAATCAGAGAATCTATCTATGTAGTTGCTTCAAACAAGCGAATTATCGCGACACAACACCTGCTCGAATCCAACAAAAACTGTGCCCTGCCGAGTCTATTTAGCCTCAGAGACGGTTTGAGACAATTGTTGCAAAAATCAGAGAATGTCAAAAATTAGAGTGAAATTGCTTCAAACAAGCGAATTATCGCGAAACAACACCTGCTCGAATCCAACAAAAACTGTGCCCTGCCGTCTCTACTGAGCCTCAGAGACGCTTTGAGACAAGTATTACAAAAATTAGAGAATGTCAAGAATTAGAGTGAAATTGCCTCAAACATGCGAATTATCGCGAAACAACACCTGCTCGAATCCAACAAAAACTGTGCCCTGCCGACTCCATTTAGCCTCAAAGACGGTTTGAGACAAGTGTTACAAAAATCGGAGAACGTCAAAAATTAGAGTCAAATTGCTTCAAACAGGCGAATTATCGCGAAACAACACCTGCTCGAATCCAACAAAAACTGTGCCCTGCCGACTCTATTTAGCCTCAGAGACGGTTTGAGACAATTGTTACAAAAATCAGAGAATGTCAAAAATTAGAGTGTAATTGCTTCAAACAAGCGAATTATCCCGAAACAACACCTGCTCGAATCCAACAAAAACTGTGCCCTGCAGTCTCTACTGAGCCTCAGAGACGCTCTGAGACAATTGCTACAAAAATCAGAGAATGTCAAAAATTAGAGCCTAATTGCTTCAAACAAGCGAATTATCGCGAAACAATACCTGCTCGAATCCAACAAAAACTGTGCCCTGCAGGCTCTACTGAGCCTCAGAGACGCTTTGAGACAATTGCTACAAAAATCAGAGAATGTCAAAAATTAGAGCGTAATTGCTTCAAACAAGCGAATTATCGCGAAACAACACCTGCTCGAATCCAACAAAAACTGTGCCCTGCCGACTCTATTTAGCCTCAGAGACGGTTTGAGACAATTGTTACAAAAATCAGGGAATCTATCTATGTAATTGCTTCAAACAAGCGAATTATCGCGAAACAACACCTGCTCGAATCCAACAAAAACTGTGCGTTACCGTCTCTACTGAGCCTCAGAGACGCTTTGAGACACGTACTAAATAACAAAAATCAGAGAATGTCAAGAATTAGTGTGAAATTGATTCAAACATGCGAATTATCGCGAAACAACACCTGCTCGAATCCAACAAAAACTGTGCCCTGCCGACTCCATTTAGCCTCAAAGACGCTTTGAGACAGGTGTTACAAAAATCAGAGAATGTCAAAAATTAGAGTGAAATTGCTTCAAACTGGCGAATTACCGCGAAACAACACCTGCTCGAATCCAACAAAAACTGTGCCCTGCCGGCTCTATTTAGCCTCAAAGACGGTTTGAGACAATTGTTACAAAAATCAGAGAATGTCAAAAATTAGAGTGAAATTACTTCAAACAAGCGAATAATCGAGAAACAACACCTGCTCGAATCCAACAAAAACTGTGCCCTGCCGAACCTATTTAGCCTCAAAGACTGTTTGAGACAATTGTTACAAAAATCAGAGAATGTCAAAAATTAGAGTGTAATTGCTTCAAACAAGCGAATTATCGCGAAACAGCACCTGCTCGAATCCAACAAAAACTGTGCCGTACCGTCTCTACTGAGCCTCAGAGACGCTTTGAGACACGTACTACAAAAATCAGAGAATGTCAAAAATTAGAGTGTAATTGCTTCAAACAAGCGAATTATCGCGACACAACACCTGCTCGAATCCAACAAAAAGTGTGCCCTGCCGACTCTATTTAGCCTCAGAGACGGTTTGAGACAATTGTTACAAAAATCAGAGAAAGTAAAAAATTAGAGTGTAATTGCTTCAAACAAGCGAATTATCGCGAAACAACACCTGCTCGAAACTAACAAAAACTGTGCGCTACCGTCTCTACTGAGCCTCAGAGACGCTTTGAGACAAGCATTACAAAAATCAGAGAATGTCAAAAATTAGAGTGAAATTGCCTCAAAGATGCGAATTATCGCGAAACAACACCTGCTCGAATCCAACAAAAACTGTGCCCTGCCGACTCCATTTAGTGTCAAAGACGGTTTGAGACAAGTGTTACAAAAATCAGAGAACGTCAAAAATTAGAGTGAAATTGCTTCAAACAGGCGAATTATCGCGAAACAACACCTGCTCGAATCCAACAAAAACTGGGCCCTGCCGACTCTATGTAGCCTCAGAGACGGTTTGAGACAATTGTTACAAAAATCAGAGAATCTATCTATGTAGTTGCTTCAAACAAGCGAATTATCGCGACACAACACCTGCTCGAATCCAACAAAAACTGTGCCCTGCCGAGTCTATTTAGCCTCAGAGACGGTTTGAGACAATTGTTGCAAAAATCAGAGAATGTCAAAAATTAGAGTGAAATTGCTTCAAACAAGCGAATTATCGCGAAACAACACCTGCTCGAATCCAACAAAAACTGTGCCCTGCCGTCTCTACTGAGCCTCAGAGACGCTTTGAGACAAGTATTACAAAAATTAGAGAATGTCAAGAATTAGAGTGAAATTGCCTCAAACATGCGAATTATCGCGAAACAACACCTGCTCGAATCCAACAAAAACTGTGCCCTGCCGACTCCATTTAGCCTCAAAGACGGTTTGAGACAAGTGTTACAAAAATCGGAGAACGTCAAAAATTAGAGTCAAATTGCTTCAAACAGGCGAATTATCGCGAAACAACACCTGCTCGAATCCAACAAAAACTGTGCCCTGCCGACTCTATTTAGCCTCAGAGACGGTTTGAGACAATTGTTACAAAAATCAGAGAATGTCAAAAATTAGAGTGTAATTGCTTCAAACAAGCGAATTATCCCGAAACAACACCTGCTCGAATCCAACAAAAACTGTGCCCTGCAGTCTCTACTGAGCCTCAGAGACGCTTTGAGACACGTACTACAAAAATCCGAGAATGTCAAAAATTAGAGTGAAATTGCTTCAAACAGGCGAATTATCGCGAAAGAACACCTGCTCGAATCCAACAAAAACTGTGCCCTGCCGACTCTATTTAGCCTCAGAGATGGTTTGAGACAATTGTTACAAAAATCAGAGAAAGTCAAAAATTAGAGTGTAATTGCTTCAAACAAGCGAATTATCGCGAAACAACACCTGCTCGAATCCAACAAAAACTGTGCCCTGCCGACTCCATTTAGTGTCAAAGACGGTTTGAGACAAGTGTTACAAAAATCAGAGAACGTCAAAAATTAGAGTGAAATTGCTTCAAACAGGCGAATTATCGCGAAACAACACCTGCTCGAATCCAACAAAAACTGGGCCCTGCCGACTCTATGTAGCCTCAGAGACGGTTTGAGACAATTGTTACAAAAATCAGAGAATCTATCTATGTAGTTGCTTCAAACAAGCGAATTATCCCGACACAACACCTGCTCGAATCCAACAAAAACTGTGCCCTGCCGAGTCTATTTAGCCTCAGAGACGGTTTGAGACAATTGTTGGAAAAATCAGAGAATGTCAAAAATTAGAGTGAAATTGCTTCAAACAAGCGAATTATCGCGAAACAACACCTGCTCGAATCCAACAAAAACTGTGCCCTGCCGTCTCTACTGAGCCTCAGAGACGCTTTGAGACAAGTATTACAAAAATTAGAGAATGTCAAGAATTAGAGTGAAATTGCCTCAAACATGCGAATTATCGCGAAACAACACCTGCTCGAATCCAACAAAAACTGTGCCCTGCCGACTCCATTTAGCCTCAAAGACGGTTTGAGACAAGTGTTACAAAAATCGGAGAACGTCAAAAATTAGAGTCAAATTGCTTCAAACAGGCGAATTATCGCGAAACAACACCTGCTCGAATCCAACAAAAACTGTGCCCTACCGACTCTATTTAGCCTCAGAGACGGTTTGAGACAATTGTTACAAAAATCTGAGAATGTCAAAAATTAGAGCCTAATTGCTTCAAACAAGCGAATTATCGCGAAACAATACCTGCTCGAATCCAACAAAAACTGTGCCCTGCAGTCTCTAATGAGCCTCAGAGACGCTTTGAGACAATTGCTACAAAAATCAGAGAATGTCAAAAATTAGAGCGTAATTGCTTCAAACAAGCGAATTATCGCGAAACAACACCTGCTCGAATCCAACAAAAACTGTGCCCTGCCGACTCCATTTAGCCTCAGAGACGGTTTGAGACAATTGTTACAAAAATCAGGGAATCTATCTATGTAATTGCTTCAAACAAGCGAATTATCGCGAAACAACACCTGCTCGAATCCAACAAAAACTGTGCGTTACCGTCTCTACTGAGCCTCAGAGACGCTTTGAGACACGTACTAAATTACAAAAATCAGAGAATGTCAAGAATTATAGTGAAATTGCCTCAAACATGCGAATTATCGCGAAACAACACCTGCTCGAATCCAACAAAAACTGTGCCCTGCCGACTCCATTTAGCCTCAAAGACGGTTTGAGACAAGTGTTACAAAAATCAGAGAACGTCAAAAATTAGAGTGAAATTGCTTCAAACAGGCGAATTAACGCGAAACAACACCTGCTCGAATCCAACAAAAACTGGGCCCTGCCGACTCTATTTAGCCTCAGAGACGGTTTGAGACAATTGTTACAAAAATCAGAGAATCTATCTATGTAATTGCTTCAAACAAGCGAATTATCGCGAAACAACACCTGCTCGAATCCAACAAAAACTGTGCGTTGCCGTCTCTACTGAGCCTCAGAGACGCTTTGAGACACGTACTAAATTACAAAAATCAGAGAATGTCAAGAATTAGAGTGAAATTGATTCAAACATGCGAATTATCGCGAAACAACACCTGCTCGAATCCAACAAAAACTGTGCCCTGCCGACTCCATTTAGCCTCAAAGACGCTTTGAGACAAGTGTTACAAAAATCAGAGAATGTCAAAAATTAGAGTGAAATTGCTTCAAACTGGCGAATTATCGCGAAACAACACCTGCTCGAATCCAACAAAAACTGTGCCCTGCCGGCTCTATTTAGCCTCAAAGACGGTTTGAGACAATTGTTACAAAAATCAGAGAATGTCAAAAATTAGAGTGAAATTACTTCAAACAAGCGAATAATCGGGAAACAACACCTGCTCGAATCCAACAAAAACTGTGCGCTGCCGAACCTATGTAGCCTCAAAGACTGTTTGAGACAATTGTTACAAAAATCAGAGAATGTCAAAAATTAGAGTGTAATTGCTTCAAACAAGCGAATTATCGCGAAACAGCACCTGCTCGAATCCAACAAAAACTGTGCCCTACCGTCTCTACTGAGCCTCAGAAACGCATTGAGACACGTACTACAAAAATCAGAGAATGTCAAAAATTAGAGTGTAATTGCTTCAAACAAGCGAATTATCGCGACACAACACCTGCACGAATCCAACAAAAAGTGTGCCCTGCCGACTCTATTTAGCCTCAGAGACGGTTTGAGACAATTGTTACAAAAATCAGAGAATGTCAAAAATTAGAGTGTAATTGCTTCAAACAAGCGAATTATCGCGACACAACACCTGCTCGAATCCAACAAAAACTGTGCCCTGCCGACTCTATTTAGCCTCAGAGACGGTTTGAGACAATTGTTACAAAAATCAGAGAATGTCAAAAATTAGAGTGTAATTGCTTCAAACAAGCGAATTATCGCGAAACAACACCTGCTCGAATCCAACAAAAACTGTGCCCTGCCGTCTCTACTGAGCCTCAGAGACGCTTTGAGACAAGTATTACAAAAATCAGAGAATGTCAAGAATTAGAATGAAATTGCCTCAAACATGCGAATTATCGCGAAACAACACCTGCTCGAATCCAACAAAAACTGTGCCCTGCCGACTCCATTTAGCCTCAAAGACGGTTTGAGACAAGTGTTACAAAAATCAGAGAACGTAAAAAATTAGAGTCAAATTGCTTCAAACAGGCGAATTATCGCGAAACAACACCTGCTCGAATCCAACAAAAACTGTGCCCTACCGTCTCTACTGAGCCTCAGAGACGCTTTGAGACAATTGTTACAAAAATCAGAGAATGTCAAAAATTAGAGTGTAATTGCTTCAAACAAGCGAATTATCGCGAAACAACACCTGCTCGAATCCAACAAAAACTGTGTGCTACCGTCTCTACTGAGCCTCAGAGACGCTTTGAGACACGTACTACAAAAATCAGAGAATGTCAAAAATTAGAGTGTAATTGCTTCAAACAAGCGAATTATCCCGAAACAACACCTGCTCGAATCCAACAAAAACTGCCCTGCAGTCTCTACTGAGCCTCAGAGACGCTTTGAGACAATTGCTACAAAAATCAGAGAATGTCAAAAATTAGAGCGTAATTGCTTCAAACAAGCGAATTATCGCGAAACAACACCTGCTCGAATCCAACAAAAACTTTGCCCTGCAGTCTCTACTGAGCCTCAGAGACGCTTTGAGACAATTGCTACAAAAATCAGAGAATGTCAAAAATTAGAGCGTAATTGCTTCAAACAAGCGAATTATCGCGAAACAACACCTGCTCGAATCCAACAAAAACTGTGCGTTACCGTCTCTACTGAGCCTCAGAGACGCTTTGAGACACGTACTAAATTACAAAAATCAGAGAATGTCAAGAATTAGAGTGAAATTGCCTCAAACATGCGAATTATCGCGAAACAACACCTGCTCGAATCCAACAAAAACTGTGCCCTGCTGACTCCATTTAGCCTCAAAGACGGTTTGAGACAAGTGTTACAAAAATCAGAGAACGACAAAAATTAGAGTGAAATTGCTTCAAACAGGCGAATTATCGCGAAACAACACCTGCTCGAATCCAACAAAAACTGTGCCCTGCCGACTCTATTTAGCCTCAGAGACGGTTTGAGACAATTGTTACAAAAATCAGAGAATCTATCTATGTAATTGCTTCAAACAAGCGAATCATCGCGAAACAACACCTGCTCGAATCCAACAAAAACTGTGCGTTACCGTCTCTACTGAGCCTCAGAGACGCTTTGAGACACGTACAACAAAAATCAGAGAATGTAAAAAATTAGAGTGAAATTGCTTCAAACAGGCGAATTATCGCGAAACAACACCTGCTCAAATCCAACAAAAACTGTGCCCTGCCGACTCTATTTGGCCTCAAAGATGGCTTGAGACAATTGTTACAAAAATCAGAGAATGTCAAAAATTAGAGTGTAATTGCTTCAAACAAGCGAATTATCGCGAAACAACACCTGCTCGAATCCAACAAAAACTGTGCGCTACCGTCTCTACTGAGCCTCAGAGACGCAATGAGGCAAGTGTTGCAAAAATCAGACAATGTAAAAAATTTGAGTCAAATTGCTTCAAACAAGGGAATTATCGCGAAACAACACCTGCTCGAATCCAATAAAAACTGTGCCCTTCAGTCTCCACTGAGCGTCAGAGACGCTTTGAGACAAGTGTTACAAAAATCAGAGAATGTAAAAATTCGAGTGAAATTGCTTCAAACAAGCGAATTATCGCGACAGAACACCTGCTCGAATCCAACAAAAACTGTGCCCTGCTGACTCTATTTAGCCTCAGAGACGGTTTGAGACACTTGTTACAAAAATCAGAGAATGTCAAAAATTAGAGTGTATTTGCTTCAAACATGCGAATTATCGCGAAACAACACCTGCTCGAATCCAACAAAAACTGTGCCCTACCGTCTCTACTGAGCCTCAGAGACGCTTTGAGACACGTACTACAAAAATCAGGGAATGTCAAAAATTAGAGTGAAATTGCTTCAAACAAGCGAATTATCGCGACACAACACCTGCTCGAATCCAACAAAAACTGTGCCCTGCCGACTCTATTTAGCCTCAGAGACGGTTTGAGACAATTGTTACAAAAATCAGACAATGTCAAAAATTAGAGTGTAATTGCTTCAAACAAGCGAATAATCGCGAAACAACACCTGCTCGAATCCAACAAAAACTGTGCCCTGCCGACTCTATTTAGCCTCAGAGACGGTTTGAGACAATTTTTACAAAAATCAGAGAATGACAAAAATTAGAGTGTAATTGCTTCAAACAAGCGAATTATCGCAAAAGACCTGCTCGAATCCAACAAAAACTGTGCCCTGCCGACCCTATTTAGCCTCAGAGACGGTTTGAGACAATTGTTACAAAAATCAGAGAATGTCAAAAATTAGAGTGTAATTGCTTCAAACAAGCGAATAATCGCGAAACAACACCTGCTCGAATCCAACAAAAACTGTGCGCTACCGTCTCTACTGAGCCTCAGAGACGCTTTGAGACACGTACTACAAAAATCAGAGAATGTCAAAAATTAGAGTGAAATTGCTTCATACAGGTGAATTATCGTGAAACAACACCTGCTCGAATCCAACAAAAACTGTGCCCTGCCGACTCTATTTAGCCTCAGAGACGGTTTGAGACAATTGTTACAAAAATCAGAGAATGTCAAAAATTAGAGTGTAATTGATTCAAACAAGCGAATTATCCCGAAACAACATCTGCTCGAATCCAACAAAAACTGTGCCCTGCAGTCTCTACTGAGCCTCAGAGACGCTTTGAGACAATTGCTACAAAAATCAGAGAATGTCAAAAATTAGAGTGTAATTGCTTCAAACAAGCGAATTATCGAGAAACAACACCTGCTCGAATCCAACAAAAACTGTGCCCTGCAGTCTCTACTGAGCCTCAGAGACGCTTTGAGACAATTGCTACCGAAATCAGAGAATGGCAAACATTTGAGTCAAATTGCTTCAAACAAGCGAATTATCGCGAAACAACACCTGCTCGAATCCAATAAAAACTGTGCCCTGCAGTTTCCAATGAGCGTCAGAGACGCTTTGAGACAAGTGTTACAAAAATCAGAGAATGTCAAAAATTAGAGTGAAATTGCTTCAAACAGGCGAATTATCGCGAAACAACACCTGCTCGAATCCAACAAAAACTGTGCCCTGCCGACTCTACTTAGCCTCAGAGACCGTTTGAGACAATTGTTACAAAAATCAGAGAAAGTCAAAAATTAGAGTGTAATTGCTTCAAACAAGCGAATTATCGCGAAACAACACCTGCTCGAATCCAACATAAACTGTGCGCTACCGTCTCTACTGAGCCTCAGAGACGCTTTGAGACAAGTATTAAAAAAATCAGAGAATGTCAAGAATTAGAGTGAAATTGCCTCAAACAGGCGAATTATCGCGAAACAACACCTGCTCGAATCCAACAAAAACTGTTCCCTGCCGACTCTGTTTAGCCTCAGAGACGGTTTGAGACAATTGTTACAAAAATCAGAAAATGTCAAAATTTAGAGTGAAATTGCTTCAAAGAAGCGAATTATCGCGAAAGAACACCTGCCCGAATCCAACAAAAACTGTGCCCTGCCGACTCCATTTAGCCTCAGAGACGGTTTGAGACAATTGTTACAAAAATCAGAGAATGTCAAAAATTAGAGTGTAATTGCTTCAAACAAGCGAATTATCGCGAAACAACACCTGCTCGAATCCAACAAAAACTGTGCGTTCCGTCTCTACTGAGCCTCAGAGACGCTTTGAGACACGTACTACAAAAATCAGAGAATGTCAAAAATTAGAGTGAAATTGTTTCAAACAGGCGAATTATCGCGAAACAACACCTGCTCAAATCCAACAAAAACTGTGCCCTGCCGACTCTATTTGGCCTCAAAGACGGTTTGAGACAATTGTTGCAAAAATCAGAGAATGTCAAAAATTAGAGTGTAATTGCTTCAAACAAGCGAATTATCGCGAAACAGCACCTGCTCGAATCCAACAAAAACTGTGCCCTGCCGACTCTATTTAGCCTCAGAGACGGTTTGAGACAATTGTTACAAAAATCAGGGAATCTATCTATGTAATTGCTTCAAACAAGCGAATTATCGCGAAACAACACCTGCTCGAATCCAACAAAAACTGTGCGTTACCGTCTCTACTGAGCCTCAGAGACGCTTTGAGACACGTACTACAAAAATCAGAGAATGTCAAAAATTAGAGTGAAATTGCCTCAAACAGGCGAATTATCGCGAAACAACACCTGCTCAAATCCAACAAAAACTGTGCCCTGCCGACTCTATTTGGCCTCAAAGATGGTTTGAGACAATTGTTACAAAAATCAGAGAATGTCAAAAATTAGAGTGTAATTGCTTCACACAAGCGAATTATCGCGAAACAACACCTGCTCGAATCCAATAAAAACTGTGCCCTTCAGTCTCCACTGAGCGTCAGAGACGCTTTGAGACAAGTGTTACAAAAATAAGAGAATGTCAAAAATTAGAGTGAAATTGCTTCAAACTGGCGAATTATTGCGAAACAACACCTGCTCGAATCCAACAGAAACTGTGCCCCGCCGACTCTATTTAGCCTTAAAGACGGTTTGAGACAATTGTTACAAAAATCAGAGAATGGCAAAAATTAGAGTGAAATTGCTTCAAACAAGCGAATAATCGAGAAACAACACCTGCTCGAATCCGACAAAAACTGTGCCCTGCCGAACCTATTTAGCCTCAGAGACTTTGAGACAATTGTTACAAAAATCAGAGAATGTCAAAAATTAGAGTGTAATTGCTTCAAACAAGCGAATTATCGCAAAACACCTGCTCGAATCCAACAAAAACTGTGCCCTGCCGACTCTATTTAGCCTCAGAGACGATTTGAGACAATTGTTACAAAAAACAGAGAATGTCAAAAATTAGAGTGTAATTGCTTCAAACAAGCGAATAATCGCGAAACAACACCTCCTCGAATCCAACAAAAACTGTGCGCTACCGAGACTGCTGAGCCTCAGAGACGCAATGAGGCAGGTGTTGCAAAAATCAGACAATGTCAAAAATTTGAGTCAAATTGCTTCAAACAAGCGAATTATCGCGAAACAACACCTGCTCGAATCCAACAAAAACTGTCCCCTGCCGACTCTATTTAGCCTCAGAGACGGTTTGAGACAATTGTTACAAAAATCAGAAAATGTCAAGAATTAGAGTGAAATTGCCTCAAACAGGCGAATTATCGCGAAACAACACCTGCTCGAATCCAACAAAAACTGTGCCCTGCCGACTCCATTTAGCCTCAAAGACGGTTTGATACAATTGTTACAAAAATCAGACAATGTCAAAAATTGAGTCAAATTGCTTCAAACAAGCGAATTATCGCGAAACAACACCTGCTCGAATCCAACAAAAACTGTGCCCTGCCGACCCTATTTAGCCTCAGAGACGGTTTGAGACAATTTTTACAAAAATCAGAGAATGAGAAAAATTAGAGTGTAATTGCTTCAAACAAGCGAATTATCGCAAAACACCTGCTCGAATCCAACAAAAACTGTGCCCTGCCGACCCTATTTAGCCTCAGAGACGGTTTGAGACAATTGTTACAAAAATCAGAGAATGTCAAAAATTAGAGTGTAATTGCTTCAAACAAGCGAATAATCGCGAAACAACACCTGCTCGAATCCAACAAAAACTGTGCGCTACCGTCTCTGCTGAGCCTCAGAGACGCAATGAGGCAGGTGTTGCAAAAATCAGACAATGTCAAAAATTTGAGTCAAATTGCTTCAAACAAGCGAATTATCGCGAAACAACACCTACTCGAATCCAACAAAAACTGTGCCCTGCCGACTCTATTTAGCCTCAAAGACGGTTTGAGACAATTGTTACAAAAATCAGAAAATGTCAAAAATTAGACTGAAATTGCTTCAAACAAGCGAATTATCGCGAAACAACACCTGCTCGAATCCAACAAAAACTGTGCGCTACCGTCTCTACTGAGCCTCAGAGACGCTTTGAGACACGTACTACAAAAATCAGAGATTGTCAAAAATTAGAGTGAAATTGCTTCAAACAGGTGAATTATTGTGAAACAACACCTGCTCGAATCCAACAAAAACTGTGCCCTGCCGACTCTATTTAGCCTCAGAGATGGTTTGAGACAAATGTTACAAAAATCAGAGAATGTCAAAAATTAGAGTGTAATTGCTTCAAACAAGCGAATTATCGCGAAACAACACCTGCTCGAATCCAACAAAAACTGTGCCCTACCGTCTCTACTGAGCCTCAGAGACGCTTTGAGACACGTACTACAAAAATCAGGGAATGTCAAAAATTAGAGTGAAATTGCTTCAAACAAGCGAATTATCGCGACACAACACCTGCTCGAATCCAACAAAAACTGTGCCCTGCCGACTCTATTTAGCCTCAGAGACGGTTTGAGACAATTGTTACAAAAATCAGACAATGTCAAAAATTGAGTCAAATTGCTTCAAACAAGCGAATTATCGCGAAACAACACCTGCTCGAATCCAACAAAACCTGTGCCCTGCCGACTCTATTTAGCCTCAGAGAAGGTTTGAGACAATTTTTACAAAAATCAGAGAATGAGAAAAATTAGAGTGTAATTGCTTCAAACAAGCGAATTATCGCAAAACACCTGCTCGAATCCAACAAAAACTGTGCCCTGCCGACCCTATTTAGCCTCAGAGACGGTTTGAGACAATTGTTACAAAAATCAGAGAATGTCAAAAATTAGAGTGTAATTGCTTCAAACAAGCGAATAATCGCGAAACAACACCTGCTCGAATCCAACAAAAACTGTGCGCTACCGTCTCTACTGAGCCTCAGAGACGCTTTGAGACACGTACTACAAAAATCAGAGATTGTCAAAAATTAGAGTGAAATTGCTTCAAACAGGTGAATTATCGTGAAACAACACCTGCTCGAATCCAACAAAAACTGTGCCCTGCCGACTCTATTTAGCCTCAGAGACGGTTTGAGACAAATGTTACAAAAATCAGAGAATGTCAAAAATTAGAGTGTAATTGCTTCAAACAAGCGAATTATCCCGAAACAACACCTGCTCGAATCCAACAAAAACTGTGCCCTGCAGTCTCTACTGAGCCTCAGAGACGCTTTGAGACAATTGCTACAAAAATCAGAGAATGTCAAAAATTAGAGTGTAATTGCTTCAAACAAGCGAATTATCGCGAAATAACACCTGCTCGAATCCAACAAAAACTGTGCCCTGCAGTCTCTACTGAGCCTCAGAGACGCTTTGAGACAATTGCTACAGAAATCAGAGAATGACAAACATTTGAGTCAAATTGCTTCAAACAAGCGAAATATTGCGAAACAACACTTGCTCGAATCCAATAAAAACTGTGCCCTGCAGTCTCCACTGAGCGTCAGAGACGCTTTGAGACAAGTGTTACAAAAATCAGAGAATGTCAAAAATTAGAGTGAAATTGCTTCAAACAGGCGAATTATCGCGAAACAACACCTGCTCGAATCCAACAAAAACTGTGCCCTGCCGACTCTACTTAGCCTTAGAGACGGTTTGAGACAATTGTTACAAAAATCAGATAAAGTCAAAAATTAGAGTGTAATTGCTTCAAACAAGCGAATTATCGCGAAACAACACCTGCTCGAATCCAACATAAACTGTGCGCTGCCGTCTCTACTGAGCCTCAGAGACGCTTTGAGACAAGTATTAAAAAAATCAGAGAATGTCAAGAATTAGAGTGAAATTGCCTCAAACAGGCGAATTATCGCGAAACAACACCTGCTCGAATCCAACAAAAACTGTTCCCTGCCGACTCTGTTTAGCCTCAGAGACGGTTTGAGACAATTGTTACAAAAATCAGAGAATGTGAAAAATTAGAGTGAAATTGCTTCAAAGAAGCGAATTATCGCGAAAGAACACCTGCCCGAATCCAACAAAAACTGTGCCCTGCCAACTCCATTTAGCCTCAGAGACGGTTTGAGACAATTGTTACAAAAATCAGAGAATGTCAAAAATTAGAGTGTAATTGCTTCAAACAAGCGAATTATCGCGAAACAACACCTGCTCGAATCCAAAAAAAACTGTGCGTTACCGTCTCTACTGAGCCTCAGAGACGCTTTGAGACACGTACTACAAAAATCAGAGAATGTCAAAAATTAGGGTGAAATTGCTTCAAACAGGCGAATTATCGCGAAACAACACCTGCTCGAATCCAACAAAAACTGTGCGCTACCGTCTCTACTGAGTCTCATAGACGGAGTGAGGCAAGTGTTGCAAAAATCAGACAATGTAAAAAATTTGAGTCAAATTGCTTCAAACAAGCGAATTATCGCGAAACAACACCTGCTCGAATCCAATAAAAACTGTGCCCTGCAGTTTCCACTGAGCGTCAGAGACGCTTTGAGACAAGTGTTACAAAAATCAGAGAATGTCAAAAATTAGAGTGAAATTGCTTCGAACAAGCGAATTATCGCGAAACAACACCTGCCCGAATCCAACAGAAGCAGTGCCCTGCCGACTCTATTTAGCCTCAGAGACGGTTTGAGACAATTGTTACAAAAATTAGAGAATGACGAAAATTAGAGTGTAATTGCTTCAAACAAGCGAATTATCGCGAAACAACACCTGCTCGAATCCAACAAAAACTGTGCCCTGCCGACTCTATTTAGCCTCGGAGACGGTTTGAGACAATTTTTACAAAAATCAGAGAATGACAAAAATTAGAGTGTAATTGCTTCAAACAAGCGAATTATCGCAAAACACCTGCCTGAATCCAACAAAAACTGTGCCCTGCCGACTCTATTTAGCCTCAGAGACGGTTTGAGACAATTGTTACAAAAAACAGAGAATGTCAAAAATTAGAGTGTAATTGCTTCAAACAAGCGAATAATCGCGAAACAACACCTGCTCGAATCCAACAAAAACTGTGCGCTACCGAGACTGCTGAGCCTCAGAGACGCAATGAGGCAGGTGTTGCAAAAATCAGACAATGTCAAAAATTTGAGTCAAATTGCTTCAAACAAGCGAATTATCGCGAAACAACACCTGCTCGAATCCAACAAAAACTGTGCCCTGCCGACTCTATTTAGCCTCAAAGACGGTTTGAGACAATTGTTACAAAAATCAGAAAATGTCAAAAATTAGAGTGAAATTGCTTCAAACAAGCGAATTATCGCGAAACAACACCGGCTCGAATCCAACAAAAACAGTGCCCTGCCGACTCTATTTAGCCTCAGAGACGGTTTGAGACAATTGTTACAAAAATCAGAGAATGTCAAAAATTAGTGTAATTGCTTCAAACATTTGAATTATTGCGAAACAACACCTGCTCGAATCCAACAAAACTTGTGCGCTACCGTCTCTACTGAGCCTCAGAGACGCTTTGAGACACGTACTACAAAAATCAGAGAATGTCAAAAATTAGAGTGAAATTGCTTCAAACAGGTGAATTATCGTGAAACAACACCTGCTCGAATCCAACAAAAACTGTGCCCTGCCGACTCTATTTCGCCTCAGATACGGTTTGAGACAATTGTTACAAAAATCAGAGAATGTCAAAAATTAGAGTGTAATTGCTTCAAACAAGCGAATTATCCCGAAACAACACCTGCTCGAATCCAAGAAAAACTGTGCCCTGCAGTCTCTCCTGAGCCTCAGAGACGCTTTGAGACAATTGCTACAAATATCAGAGAATGTCAAAAATTAGAGTGTAATTGCTTCAATCAAGCGAATTATCGCGAAACAACACCTGCTCGAATCCAACAAAAACAATGCCCTGCAGTCTCTACTGAGCCTCAGAGACGCTTTGAGACAATTGCTACAAAAATCAGAGAATGACAAACATTTGAGTCAAATTGCTTCAAACAAGCGAATTATCGCGAAACAACACCTGCTCGAATCCAATAAAAACTGTGCCCTGCAGTCTCCACTGAGCGTCAGAGACGCTTTGAGACAAGTGTTACAAAAATCAGAGAATGTCAAAAATTAGAGTGTAATTGCTTCAAACAAGCGAATTATCGCAAAACACCTGCTCGAATCCAACAAAAACTGTGCCCTGCCGACTCTATTTAGCCTCAGAGACGATTTGAGACAATTGTTACAAAAAACAGAGAATGTCAAAAATTAGAGTGTAATTGCTTCAAACAAGCGAATAATCGCGAAACAACACCTCCTCGAATCCAACAAAAACTGTGCGCTACCGAGACTGCTGAGCCTCAGAGACGCAATGAGGCAGGTGTTGCAAAAATCAGACAATGTCAAAAATTTGAGTCAAATTGCTTCAAACAAGCGAATTATCGCGAAACAACACCTGCTCGAATCCAACAAAAACTGTCCCCTGCCGACTCTATTTAGCCTCAGAGACGGTTTGAGACAATTGTTACAAAAATCAGAAAATGTCAAGAATTAGAGTGAAATTGCCTCAAACAGGCGAATTATCGCGAAACAACACCTGCTCGAATCCAACAAAAACTGTGCCCTGCCGACTCCATTTAGCCTCAAAGACGGTTTGAGACAAGTGTTACAACAATCAGAGAACGTCAAAAATTAGAGTGAAATTGCTTCAAACATGCGAATTATCGCGAAACAACACCTGCTCGAATCCAACAATAACTGTGCCCTGCCGACTCTGTTTAGCCTCAGAGACGGTTTGAGACAATTGTTACAAAAATCAGAGAATGTCAAGAATTAGAGTGAAATTGCTTCAAACAAGCGAATTATCGCGAAACAACACCTGCTCGAATCCAACAAAAACTGTGCCCTGCCGACTCTATTTATCCTCAGAGACGGTTTGAGACAATTGTTACAACAATCAGAGAACGTCAAAAATTAGAGTGAAATTGCTTCAAACAGGCGAATTATCGCGAAACAACACCTGCTCGAATCCAACAAAAACTGTGCCCTGCCGACTCTATCTAGCCTCAGAGACGGTTTGGGACAATTGTTACTAAAATCAGAGAATGTCAAAAATTAGAGTGTAATTGCTTCAAACATGCGAATTATCGCGAAACAACACCTGCTCGAATCCAACAATAACTGTGCCCTGCCGACGCTGTTTAGCCTCAGAGACGGTTTGAGACAATTGTTACAAAAATCAGAGAATGTCAAAAATTAGAGTGAAATTGCTTCAAACAGGCGAATTATCGCGAAACAACACCTGCTCGAATCCAACAAAAACTGTGCCCTGCCGACTCTATGTATCCTCAGAGACGGTTTGAGACAATTGTTACAAAAATCAGAGAATGTCAAAAATTAGAGTGTAATTGCTTCAAACAAGCGAATTATCGCGAAACAACACCTGCTCGAATCCAACAAAAACTGTGCGGTACCGTCTCTACTGAGCCTCAGAGACGCTTTGAGACACGTACTACAATAATCAGAGAATGTCAAAAATTAGAGTGAAATTGCTTCAAACAGGCGAATTATCGCGAAACAACACCTGCTCAAATCAAACAAAAACTGTGCCCTGCAGTCTCTACTGAGCCTCAGAGACGCTTTGAGACAATTGCTACAAAAATCAGAGAATGACAAACATTTGAGTCAAATTGCTTCAAACAAGCGAATTATCGCGAAACAACACCTGCTCGAATCCAATAAAAACTGTGCCCTGCAGTCTCCACTGAGCGTCAGAGACGCTTTGAGACAAGTGTTACAAAAATCAGAGAATGTCAAAAATTAGAGTGAAATTGCTTCAAACTGGCGAATTATCGCGAAACAACACCTGCTCGAATCCAACAAAAACTGTGCCCTGCCGACTCTATTTAGCCTCAGAGACGGTTTGAGACAATTGTTACAAAAATCAGAGAAAGTCAAAAATTAGAGTCTAATTGCTTCAAACAAGCGAATTATCGCGAAACAACACCTGCTGAATCCAACAAAAACTGTGCGCTACCGTCTCTACTGAGCCTCAGAGACGCTTTGAGACAAGTATTAAAAAATCAGAAAATGTCAAGAATTAGAGTGAAATTGCCTCAAACAGGCGAATTATCGCCAAACAACACCTGCTCGAATCCAACAAAAACTGTGCCCTGCCGACTCCATTTAGCCTCAAAGACGGTTTGAGACAAGTGTTACAACAATCAGAGAACGTCAAAAATTGGAGTGAAATTGCTTCAAACAGGCGAATTATCGCGAAACAACACCTGCTCGAATCCAACAAAAACTGTGCCCTGCAGTCTCCACTGAGCGTCAGAAACGGTTTGAGACAATTGTTACAAAAATCAGAGAATGTCAAAAATTAGTGTAATTGCTTCAAACAAGCGAATTATTGCGAAACAAGGCCTGCTCGAATCCAACAAAAACTGTGCGCTACCGTCTCTACTGAGCCTCAGAGACGCTTTGAGATACGTACTACAAAAATCAGAGAATGTCAAAAATTAGAGTGAAATTGCTTCAAACAGGTGAATTATCGTGAAACAACACCTGCTCGAATCCAACAAACACTGCGCCCTGCCGACTCTATTTAGCCTCAAAGACGGTTTGAGACAATTGTTACAAAAATCAGAGAATGTCAAAAATTAGAGTGTAATTGCCTCAAACAAGCGAAGTATCGCGAAACAACACCTGCTCGAATCCAACAAAAACTGTGCGCTACCGTCTCTACTGAGCCTCAGAGAAGCTTTGAGACACGTACTACAAAAATCAGAGAATGTCAAAGATTAGAGTGAAATTGCTTCAAACAGGCGAATTATCACGAAACAGCACCGGCTCGAATCCAACAAACACTGTGCCCTGCCGGCTCTATTTAGCCTCAAAGACGGTTTGAGACAATTGTTACAAAAATCAGAGAATGTCAAAAATTAGAGTGTAATTGCCTCAAACAAGCGAAGTATCGCGAAACAACACCTGTTCGAATCCAACAAAAACTGTGCCCTGCCGACTCTATTTAGCCTCAGAGACGGTTTGAGACAATTGTTACAAAAATCAGAGAAAGTCAAAAATTAGAGTGTAATTGCTTCAAACAAGCGAATTATCGCGAAAAAACACCTGCTCGAGTCCAACAAAAACTGTGCGCCACCGTCTCTACTGAGCCTCAGAGACGCAATGAGGCAAGTGTTGCAAAAATCAGACAATGTAAAAAATTTGAGTCAAATTGCTTCAAACAAGCGAATTATCGCGAAACAACACCTGCTCGCATCCAATAAAAACTGTGCCCTGCAGTCTCCACTGAGCGTCAGAGACGCTTTGAGACAAGTGTTACAAAAATCAGAGAATGTCAAAAATTAGAGTGAAATTGCTTCAAACTGGCGAATTATCGCGAAACAACAAGTGCTCGAATCCAACAAAAACTGTGCGCTACCGTCTCTACTGAGCCTCAGAGACGCTTTGAGACAAGTATTAAAAAATCAGAAAATGTCAAGAATTAGAGTGAAATTGCCTCAAACAGGCGAATTATCGCCAAACAACACCTGCTCGAATCCAACAAAAACTGTGCCCTGCCGACTCCATTTAGCCTCAAAGACGGTTTGAGACAAGTGTTACAACAATCAGAGAACGTCAAAAATTAGAGTGTAATTGCTTCAAACAAGCGAATTATCGCGACACAACACCTGCTCGAATCCAACAAAAACTGTGCCCTGCCGAATCTATTTAGCCTAAGAGACGGTTTGAGACAATTGTTACAAAAATCAGAGAATGTCAAAAATTAGAGTGAAATTGCTTCAAACAAGCGAATTATCGCGAAACAACACCTGCTCGAATCCAACAAAAACTGTGCCCTACCGTTTCTACTCAGCCTCAGAGACGCTTTGAGACACGTACTACAAAAATCAGAGAATGTCAAAAATTAGAGTGAAATTGCTTCAAACAGGCGAATTATTGCGAAAAAACACCTTCTCGAATCCAACAAAAACTGTGCCCTGCCGACTCTATTTAGCCTCAAAGACGGTTTGAGACAATTGTTACAAAAATCAGAGAATGTCAAAAATTAGAGTGTAATTGCTTCAAACAAGCGAAGTATCGAGAAACAACACCTGCTCGAATCCAACAATAACTGTGCGCTACCGTCTCTACTGAGCCTCAGAGAAGCTTTGAGACACGTACTACAAAAATCAGAGAATGTCAAAAATTAGAGTGAAATTGCTTCAAACAGGCGAATTATCGCGAAACAACACCTGCTCGAATCCAACAAAAACTGTGCCCTGCCGACTCTATTTAGCCTCAAAGACGGTTTGAGACAATTGTTACAAAAATCAGAGAAAGTCAAAAATTAGAGTGTAATTGTTTCAAACAAGCGAATTATCGCGAAACAACACCTGCTCGAATCCAACAAAAACTGTGCGCTACCGTCTCTACTGAGCCTCAGAGACGCTTTGAGACAAGTATTACAAAAATCAGAAAATGTCAAGAATTAGAGTGAAATTGCCTCAAACAGACGAATTATCGCCAAACAACACCTGCTCGAATCCAACAAAAACTGTGCCCTGCCGACTCCATTTAGCCTCAAAGACGGTTTGAGACAAGTGTTACAACAATCAGAGAACGTCAAAAATTGGAGTGAAATTGCTTCAAACAGGCGAATTATCGCGAAACAACACCTGCTCGAATCCAACAAAAACTGTGCCCTGCAGTCTCCACTGAGCGTCAGAGACGGTTTGAGACAATTGTTACAAAAATCAGAGAATGTCAAAAATTAGTGTAATTGCTTCAAACAAGCGAATTATTGCGAAACAACGCCTACTCGAATCCAACAAAAACTGTGCGCTACCGTCTCTACTGAGCCTCAGAGACGCTTTGAGACACGTACTACAAAAATCAGAGAATGTCAAAAATTAGAGTGAAATTGCTTCAAACAGGTGAATTATCGTGAAACAACACCTGCTCGAATCCAACAAAAACTGTGCCCTGCCGACTATATTTAGCCTCAGAGACGGTTTGAGACAATTGTTACAAAAATCAGAGAATGTCAAAAATTAGAGTGTAATTGCTTCAAACAAGCGAATTATCGCGAAACAACACCTGCTCGAATCCAACAAAAACTGTGCCCTACCGTCTCTACTCAGCCTCAGAGACGCTTTGAGACACGTACTACAAAAATCAGAGAATGCCAAAAATTAGAGTGAAAATGCTTCAAACAGGCGAATTATCGCGAAACAACACCTTCTCGAATCCAACAAAAACTGTGCCCTGCCGACTCTATTTAGCCTCAAATACGGTTTGAGACAATTGTTACAAAAATCAGAGAATGTCAAAGATTAGAGTGAATTTGCTTCAAACAGGCGAATTACCACGAAACAGCACCTGCTCGAATCCAACAAACACTGCGCCCTGCCAACTCTATTTAGCCTCAAAGACGGTTTGAGGCAATTGTTACAAAAATCAGAGAATGTCAAAAATTAGAGTGTAATTGCCTCAAACAAGCGAAGTATCGCGAAACAACACCTGCTCGAATCCAACAAAAACTGTGCGCTACCGTCTCTACTGAGCCTCAGAGAAGCTTTGAGACACGTACTACAAAAATCAGAGAATGTCAAAGATTAGAGTGAAATTGCTTCAAACAGGCGAATTATCACGAAACACCACCGGCTCGAATCCAACAAACACTGTGCCCTAACGACTCTATTTAGCCTCAAAGACGGTTTGAGACAATTGTTACAAAAATCAGAGAATGTCAAAAATTAGAGTGTAATTGCCTCAAACAAGCGAAGTATCGCGAAACAACACCTGCTCGAATCCAACAAAAACTGTGCCCTGCCGACTCTATTTAGCCTCAGAGACGGTTTGAGACAATTGTTACAAAAATCAGAGAAAGTAAAAAATTAGAGTGTAATTGCTTCAAACAAGCGAAATATCGCGAAACAACACCTGCTCGAATCCAACAAAAACTGTGCGCCACCGTCTCTACTGAGCCTCAGAGACGCAATGAGGCAAGTGTTGCAAAAATCAGCCAATGTAAAAAATTTGAGTCAAATTGCTTCAAACAAGCGAATTATCGCGAAACAACACCTGCTCGCATCCAATAAAAACTGTGCCCTGCAGTCTCCACTGAGCGTCAGAGACGCTTTGAGACAAGTGTTACAAAAATCAGAGAATGTCAAAAATTAGAGTGAAATTGCTTCAAACTGGCGAATTATCGCGAAACAACACCTGCTCGAATCCAACAAAAACTGTGCCCTGCCGACTCTATTTAGCCTCAAAGACGGTTTGAGACAATTGTTACAAAAATCAGAGAATGTCAAAAATTAGAGTGTAATTGCTTCAAACAAGCGAATTATCGCGACACAACACCTGCTCGAATCCAACAAAAACTGTGCCCTGCCGAATCTATTTAGCCTCAGAGACGGTTTGAGACAACTGTTACAAAAATCAGAGAATGTGAAAAATTAGAGTGTAATTGCTTCAAACAAGCGAATTATCGCGAAACAACACCTGCTCGAATCCAACAAAAACTGTGCCCTACCGTCTCTACTCAGCCTCAGAGACGCTTTGAGACACGTACTACAAAAATCAGAGAATGTCAAAAATTAGAGTGAAATTGCTTCAAACAGGCGAATTATTGCGAAAAAACACCTTCTCGAATCCAACAAAAACTGTGCCCTGCCGACTCTATTTAGCCCCAAAGACGGTTTGAGACAATTGTTACAAAAATCAGAGAATGCCAAAAATTAGAGTGTAATTGCTTCAAACAAGCGAAGTATCGAGAAACAACACCTGCTCGAATCCAACAATAACTGTGCGCTACCGTCTCTACTCAGCCTCAGAGACGCTTTGAGACACGTACTACAAAAATCAGAGAATGTCAAAAATTAGAGTGAAATTGCTTCAAACAGGCGAATTACCACGAAACAGCACCTGCTCGAATCCAACAAACACTGTGCCCTGCCGACTCTATTTAGCCTCAAAGACGGGTTGAGACAATTGTTACAAAAATCAGAGAATGTCAAAAATTAGAGTGTAATTGCTTCAAACAAGCGAAGTATCGAGAAACAACCCCTGCTCGAATCCAACAATAACTGTGGGCTACCGTCTCTACTGAGCCTCAGAGAAGCTTTGAGACACGTACTACAAAAATCAGAGAATGTCAAAAATTAGAGTGAAATTTCTTCAAACAAGCGAATAATCGCGAAAAAACACCTGCTCGAGTCCAACAAAAACTGTGCGCCACCGTCTCTACTGAGCCTCAGAGACGCAATGAGGCAAGTGTTGCAAAAATCAGACAATGTAAAAAATTTGAGTCAAATTGCTTCAAACAAGCGAATTATCGCGAAACAACACCTGCTCGCATCCAATAAAAACTGTGCCCTGCAGTCTCCACTGAGCGTCAGAGACGCTTTGAGACAAGTGTTACAAAAATCAGAGAATGTCAAAAATTAGAGTGAAATTGCTTCAAACTGGCGAATTATCGCGAAACAACAGCTGCTCGAATCCAACAAAAACTGTGCCCTGCCGACTCTATTTAGCCTCAAAGACGGTTTGAGACAATTGTTACAAAAATCAGAGAATGTCAAAAATTAGAGTGTAATTGCTTCAAACAAGCGAATTATCGCGACACAACACCTGCTCGAATCCAACAAAAACTGTGCCCTGCCGAATCTATTTAGCCTAAGAGACGGTTTGAGACAATTGTTACAAAAATCAGAGAATGTCAAAAATTAGAGTGAAATTGCTTCAAACAAGCGAATTATCGCGAAACAACACCTGCTCGAATCCAACAAAAACTGTGCCCTACCGTTTCTACTCAGCCTCAGAGACGCTTTGAGACACGTACTACAAAAATCAGAGAATGTCAAAAATTAGAGTGAAATTGCTTCAAACAGGCGAATTATTGCGAAAAAACACCTTCTCGAATCCAACAAAAACTGTGCCCTGCCGACTCTATTTAGCCTCAAAGACGGTTTGAGACAATTGTTACAAAAATCAGAGAATGTCAAAAATTAGAGTGTAATTGCTTCAAACAGGCGAATTATCGCGAAACAACACCTGCTCGAATCCAACAAAAACTGTGCCCTGCCGACTCTATTTAGCCTCAAAGACGGTTTGAGACAATTGTTACAAAAATCAGAGAAAGTAAAAAATTAGAGTGTAATTGTTTCAAACAAGCGAATTATCGCGAAACAACACCTGCTCGAATCCAACAAAAACTGTGCGCTACCGTCTCTACTGAGCCTCAGAGACGCCTTGAGACAAGTATTACAAAAATCAGAAAATGTCAAGAATTAGAGTGAAATTGCCTCAAACAGACGAATTATCGCCAAACAACACCTGCTCGAATCCAACAAAAACTGTGCCCTGCCGACTCCATTTAGCCTCAAAGACGGTTTGAGACAAGTGTTACAACAATCAGAGAACGTCAAAAATTGGAGTGAAATTGCTTCAAACAGGCGAATTATCGCGAAACAACACCTGCTCGAATCCAACAAAAACTGTGCCCTGCAGTCTCCACTGAGCGTCAGAGACGGTTTGAGACAATTGTTACAAAAATCAGAGAATGTCAAAAATTAGTGTAATTGCTTCAAACAAGCGAATTATTGCGAAACAACGCCTACTCGAATCCAACAAAAACTGTGCGCTACCGTCTCTACTGAGCCTCAGAGACGCTTTGAGACACGTACTACAAAAATCAGAGAATGTCAAAAATTAGAGTGAAATTGCTTCAAACAGGTGAATTATCGTGAAACAACACCTGCTCGAATCCAACAAAAACTGTGCCCTGCCGACTATATTTAGCCTCAGAGACGGTTTGAGACAATTGTTACAAAAATCAGAGAATGTCAAAAATTAGAGTGTAATTGCTTCAAACAAGCGAATTATCGCGAAACAGCACCTGCTCGAATCCAACAAAAACTGTGCCCTACCGTCTCTACTCAGCCTCAGAGACGCTTTGAGACACGTACTACAAAAATCAGAGAATGCCAAAAATTAGAGTGAAAATGCTTCAAACAGGCGAATTATCGCGAAACAACACCTTCTCGAATCCAACAAAAACTGTGCCCTGCCGACTCTATTTAGCCTCAAATACGGTTTGAGACAATTGTTACAAAAATCAGAGAATGTCAAAGATTAGAGTGAATTTGCTCCAAACAGGCGAATTACCACGAAACAGCACCTGCTCGAATCCAACAAACACTGCGCCCTGCCAACTCTATTTAGCCTCAAAGACGGTTTGAGGCAATTGTTACAAAAATCAGAGAATGTCAAATATTAGAGTGTAATTGCCTCAAACAAGCGAAGTATCGCGAAACAACACCTGCTCGAATCCAACAAAAACTGTGCGCTACCGTCTCTACTGAGCCTCAGAGAAGCTTTGAGACACGTACTACAAAAATCAGAGAATGTCAAAGATTAGAGTGAAATTGCTTCAAACAGGCGAATTATCACGAAACACCACCGGCTCGAATCCAACAAACACTGTGCCCTAACGACTCTATTTAGCCTCAAAGACGGTTTGAGACAATTGTTACAAAAATCAGAGAATGTCAAAAATTAGAGTGTAATTGCCTCAAACAAGCGAAGTATCGCGAAACAACACCTGCTCGAATCCAACAAAAACTGTGCCCTGCCGACTCTATTTAGCCTCAGAGACGGTTTGAGACAATTGTTACAAAAATCAGAGAAAGTAAAAAATTAGAGTGTAATTGCTTCAAACAAGCGAATTATCGCGAAACAACACCTGCTCGAATCCAACAAAAACTGTGCGCCACCGTCTCTACTGAGCCTCAGAGACGCAATGAGGCAAGTGTTGCAAAAATCAGACAATGTAAAAAATTTGAGTCAAATTGCTTCAAACAAGCGAATTATCGCGAAACAACACCTGCTCGCATCCAATAAAAACTGTGCCCTGCAGTCTCCACTGAGCGTCAGAGACGCTTTGAGACAAGTGTTACAAAAATCAGAGAATGTCAAAAATTAGAGTGAAATTGCTTCAAACTGGCGAATTATCGCGAAACAACACCTGCTCGAATCCAACAAAAACTGTGCCCTGCCGACTCTATTTAGCCTCAAAGACGGTTTGAGACAATTGTTACAAAAATCAGAGAATGTCAAAAATTAGAGTGTAATTGCTTCAAACAAGCGAATTATCGCGACACAACACCTGCTCGAATCCAACAAACACTGTGCCCTGCCGACTCTATTTAGCCTCAAAGACGGGTTGAGACAATTGTTACAAAAATCAGAGAATGTCAAAAATTAGAGTGTAATTGCTTCAAACAAGCGAAGTATCGAGAAACAACCCCTGCTCGAATCCAACAATAACTGTGGGCTACCGTCTCTACTGAGCCTCAGAGAAGCTTTGAGACACGTACTACAAAAATGAGAGAATGTCAAAAATTAGAGTGAAATTTCTTCAAACAAGCGAATAATCGCGAAAAAACACCTGCTCGAGTCCAACAAAAACTGTGCGCCACCGTCTCTACTGAGCCTCAGAGACGCAATGAGGCAAGTGTTGCAAAAATCAGACAATGTAAAAAATTTGAGTCAAATTGCTTCAAACAAGCGAATTATCGCGAAACAACACCTGCTCGCATCCAATAAAAACTGTGCCCTGCAGTCTCCACTGAGCGTCAGAGACGCTTTGAGACAAGTGTTACAAAAATCAGAGAATGTCAAAAATTAGAGTGAAATTGCTTCAAACTGGCGAATTATCGCGAAACAACAGCTGCTCGAATCCAACAAAAACTGTGCCCTGCCGACTCTATTTAGCCTCAAAGACGGTTTGAGACAATTGTTACAAAAATCAGAGAATGTCAAAAATTAGAGTGTAATTGCTTCAAACAAGCGAATTATCGCGACACAACACCTGCTCGAATCCAACAAAAACTGTGCCCTGCCGAATCTATTTAGCCTAAGAGACGGTTTGAGACAATTGTTACAAAAATCAGAGAATGTCAAAAATTAGAGTGAAATTGCTTCAAACAAGCGAATTATCGCGAAACAACACCTGCTCGAATCCAACAAAAACTGTGCCCTACCGTTTCTACTCAGCCTCAGAGACGCTTTGAGACACGTACTACAAAAATCAGAGAATGTCAAAAATTAGAGTGAAATTGCTTCAAACAGGCGAATTATTGCGAAAAAACACCTTCTCGAATCCAACAAAAACTGTGCCCTGCCGACTCTATTTAGCCTCAAAGACGGTTTGAGACAATTGTTACAAAAATCAGAGAATGTCAAAAATTAGAGTGTAATTGCTTCAAACAAGCGAACTATCGAGAAACAACACCTGCTCGAATCCAACAATAACTGTGCGCTACCGTCTCTACTGAGCCTCAGAGAAGCTTTGAGACACGTACTACAAAAATCAGAGAATGTCAAAAATTAGAGTGAAATTGCTTCAAACAGGCGAATTATCGCGAAACAACACCTGCTCGAATCCAACAAAAACTGTGCCCTGCCGACTCTATTTAGCCTCAAAGACGGTTTGAGACAATTGTTACAAAAATCAGAGAAAGTAAAAAATTAGAGTGTAATTGTTTCAAACAAGCGAATTATCGCGAAACAACACCTGCTCGAATCCAACAAAAACTGTGCGCTACCGTCTCTACTGAGCCTCAGAGACGCCTTGAGACAAGTATTACAAAAATCAGAAAATGTCAAGAATTAGAGTGAAATTGCCTCAAACAGACGAATTATCGCCAAACAACACCTGCTCGAATCCAACAAAAACTGTGCCCTGCCGACTCCATTTAGCCTCAAAGACGGTTTGAGACAAGTGTTACAACAATCAGAGAACGTCAAAAATTGGAGTGAAATTGCTTCAAACAGGCGAATTATCGCGAAACAACACCTGCTCGAATCCAACAAAAACTGTGCCCTGCAGTCTCCACTGAGCGTCAGAGACGGTTTGAGACAATTGTTACAAAAATCAGAGAATGTCAAAAATTAGTGTAATTGCTTCAAACAAGCGAATTATTGCGAAACAACGCCTACTCGAATCCAACAAAAACTGTGCGCTACCGTCTCTACTGAGCCTCAGAGACGCTTTGAGACACGTACTACAAAAATCAGAGAATGTCAAAAATTAGAGTGAAATTGCTTCAAACAGGTGAATTATCGTGAAACAACACCTGCTCGAATCCAACAAAAACTGTGCCCTGCCGACTATATTTAGCCTCAGAGACGGTTTGAGACAATTGTTACAAAAATCAGAGAATGTCAAAAATTAGAGTGTAATTGCTTCAAACAAGCGAATTATCGCGAAACAGCACCTGCTCGAATCCAACAAAAACTGTGCCCTACCGTCTCTACTCAGCCTCAGAGACGCTTTGAGACACGTACTACAAAAATCAGAGAATGCCAAAAATTAGAGTGAAAATGCTTCAAACAGGCGAATTATCGCGAAACAACACCTTCTCGAATCCAACAAAAACTGTGCCCTGCCGACTCTATTTAGCCTCAAATACGGTTTGAGACAATTGTTACAAAAATCAGAGAATGTCAAAGATTAGAGTGAATTTGCTTCAAACAGGCGAATTACCACGAAACAGCACCTGCTCGAATCCAACAAACACTGCGCCCTGCCAACTCTATTTAGCCTCAAAGACGGTTTGAGGCAATTGTTACAAAAATCAGAGAATGTCAAATATTAGAGTGTAATTGCCTCAAACAAGCGAAGTATCGCGAAACAACACCTGCTCGAATCCAACAAAAACTGTGCGCTACCGTCTCTACTGAGCCTCAGAGAAGCTTTGAGACACGTACTACAAAAATCAGAGAATGTCAAAGATTAGAGTGAAATTGCTTCAAACAGGCGAATTATCACGAAACACCACCGGCTCGAATCCAACAAACACTGTGCCCTAACGACTCTATTTAGCCTCAAAGACGGTTTGAGACAATTGTTACAAAAATCAGAGAATGTCAAAAATTAGAGTGTAATTGCCTCAAACAAGCGAAGTATCGCGAAACAACACCTGCTCGAATCAAACAAAAACTGTGCCCTGCCGACTCTATTTAGCCTCAGAGACGGTTTGAGACAATTGTTACAAAAATCAGAGAAAGTAAAAAATTAGAGTGTAATTGCTTCAAACAAGCGAATTATCGCGAAACAACACCTGCTCGAATCCAACAAAAACTGTGCGCCACCGTCTCTACTGAGCCTCAGAGACGCAATGAGGCAAGTGTTGCAAAAATCAGACAATGTAAAAAATTTGAGTCAAATTGCTTCAAACAAGCGAATTATCGCGAAACAACACCTGCTCGCATCCAATAAAAACTGTGCCCTGCAGTCTCCACTGAGCGTCAGAGACGCTTTGAGACAAGTGTTACAAAAATCAGAGAATGTCAAAAATTAGAGTGAAATTGCTTCAAACTGGCGAATTATCGCGAAACAACACCTGCTCGAATCCAACAAAAACTGTGCCCTGCCGACTCTATTTAGCCTCAAAGACGGTTTGAGACAATTGTTACAAAAATCAGAGAATGTCAAAAATTAGAGTGTAGTTGCTTCAAACAAGCGAATTATCGCGACACAACACCTGCTCGAATCCAACAAAAACTGTGCCCTGCCGAATCTATTTAGCCTCAGAGACGGTTTGAGACAACTGTTACAAAAATCAGAGAATGTGAAAAATTAGAGTGTAATTGCTTCAAACAAGCGAATTATCGCGAAACAACACCTGCTCGAATCCAACAAAAACTGTGCCCTACCGTCTCTACTCAGCCTCAGAGACGCTTTGAGACACGTACTACAAAAATCAGAGAATGTCAAAAATTAGAGTGAAATTGCTTCAAACAGGCGAATTATTGCGAAAAAACACCTTCTCGAATCCAACAAAAACTGTGCCCTGCCGACTCTATTTAGCCCCAAAGACGGTTTGAGACAAGTGTTACAAAAATCAGAGAATGTCAAAAATTAGAGTGAAATTGCTTCAAACAGGCGAATTATCGCGAAACAACACCTGCTCGAATCCAACAAAAACTGTGCCCTGCAGTCTCCACTGAGCGTCAGAGACGGTTTGAGACAATTGTTACAAAAATCAGAGAATGTCAAAAATTAGTGTAATTGCTTCAAACAAGCGAATTATTGCGAAACAACGCCTACTCGAATCCAACAAAAACTGTGCGCTACCGTCTCTACTGAGCCTCAGAGACGCTTTGAGACACGTACTACAAAAATCAGAGAATGTCAAAAATTAGAGTGAAATTGCTTCAAACAGGTGAATTATCGTGAAACAACACCTGCTCGAATCCAACAAAAACTGTGCCCTGCCGACTATATTTAGCCTCAGAGACGGTTTGAGACAATTGTTACAAAAATCAGAGAATGTCAAAAATTAGAGTGTAATTGCTTCAAACAAGCGAATTATCGCGAAACAGCACCTGCTCGAATCCAACAAAAACTGTGCCCTACCGTCTCTACTCAGCCTCAGAGACGCTTTGAGACACGTACTACAAAAATCAGAGAATGCCAAAAATTAGAGTGAAAATGCTTCAAACAGGCGAATTATCGCGAAACAACACCTTCTCGAATCCAACAAAAACTGTGCCCTGCCGACTCTATTTAGCCTCAAATACGGTTTGAGACAATTGTTACAAAAATCAGAGAATGTCAAAGATTAGAGTGAATTTGCTTCAAACAGGCGAATTACCACGAAACAGCACCTGCTCGAATCCAACAAACACTGCGCCCTGCCAACTCTATTTAGCCTCAAAGACGGTTTGAGGCAATTGTTACAAAAATCAGAGAATGTCAAATATTAGAGTGTAATTGCCTCAAACAAGCGAAGTATCGCGAAACAACACCTGCTCGAATCCAACAAAAACTGTGCGCTACCGTCTCTACTGAGCCTCAGAGAAGCTTTGAGACACGTACTACAAAAATCAGAGAATGTCAAAGATTAGAGTGAAATTGCTTCAAACAGGCGAATTATCACGAAACACCACCGGCTCGAATCCAACAAACACTGTGCCCTAACGACTCTATTTAGCCTCAAAGACGGTTTGAGACAATTGTTACAAAAATCAGAGAATGTCAAAAATTAGAGTGTAATTGCCTCAAACAAGCGAAGTATCGCGAAACAACACCTGCTCGAATCAAACAAAAACTGTGCCCTGCCGACTCTATTTAGCCTCAGAGACGGTTTGAGACAATTGTTACAAAAATCAGAGAAAGTAAAAAATTAGAGTGTAATTGCTTCAAACAAGCGAATTATCGCGAAACAACACCTGCTCGAATCCAACAAAAACTGTGCGCCACCGTCTCTACTGAGCCTCAGAGACGCAATGAGGCAAGTGTTGCAAAAATCAGACAATGTAAAAAATTTGAGTCAAATTGCTTCAAACAAGCGAATTATCGCGAAACAACACCTGCTCGCATCCAATAAAAACTGTGCCCTGCAGTCTCCACTGAGCGTCAGAGACGCTTTGAGACAAGTGTTACAAAAATCAGAGAATGTCAAAAATTAGAGTGAAATTGCTTCAAACTGGCGAATTATCGCGAAACAACACCTGCTCGAATCCAACAAAAACTGTGCCCTGCCGACTCTATTTAGCCTCAAAGACGGTTTGAGACAATTGTTACAAAAATCAGAGAATGTCAAAAATTAGAGTGTAGTTGCTTCAAACAAGCGAATTATCGCGACACAACACCTGCTCGAATCCAACAAAAACTGTGCCCTGCCGAATCTATTTAGCCTCAGAGACGGTTTGAGACAACTGTTACAAAAATCAGAGAATGTGAAAAATTAGAGTGTAATTGCTTCAAACAAGCGAATTATCGCGAAACAACACCTGCTCGAATCCAACAAAAACTGTGCCCTACCGTCTCTACTCAGCCTCAGAGACGCTTTGAGACACGTACTACAAAAATCAGAGAATGTCAAAAATTAGAGTGAAATTGCTTCAAACAGGCGAATTATTGCGAAAAAACACCTTCTCGAATCCAACAAAAACTGTGCCCTGCCGACTCTATTTAGCCCCAAAGACGGTTTGAGACAAGTGTTACAAAAATCAGAGAATGTCAAAAATTAGAGTGAAATTGCTTCAAACAAGCGAAGTATCGAGAAACAACCCCTGCTCGAATCCAACAATAACTGTGGGCTACCGTCTCTACTGAGCCTCAGAGAAGCTTTGAGACACGTACTACAAAAATCAGAGAATGTCAAAAATTAGAGTGAAATTGCTTCAAACAGGCGAATTATCGCGAAACAACACCTGCTCGAATCCAACAAAAACTGTGCCCTGCCGACTCTATTTAGCCTCAAAGACGGTTTGAGACAATTGTTACAAAAATCAGAGAAAGTCAAAAATTAGAGTGTAATTGCTTCAAACAAGCGAATTAATGCGAAACAACACCTGCTCGAATCCAACAAAAACTGTGCGCTACCGTCTCTACTTAGCCTCAGAGACGCTTTGAGACAAGTATTACAAAAATCAGAAAATGTCAAGAATTAGAGTGAAATTGCCTCAAACAGGCGAATTATCGCGAAACAACACCTGCTCGAATCCAACAAAATCTGTGAACTGCCGAATCCATTTAGCCTCAAAGACGGTTTGAGACAAGTGTTACAACAATCATAGAACGTCAAAAATTAGAGTGAAATTGCTTCAAATTGGCGAATTATCGCGAAACAACACCTGCTCGAATCCAACAAAAACTGTGCCCTGCCGACTCTATTTAGCTTCAGAGACGGTTTGAGACAATTGTTACAAAAATCAGAGCATTTCAAAAATTAGAGTGAAATTGCTTCAAACAAGCGAATTATCGCGAAACAACACCTGCTCGAATCCAACAAAAACTGTGCCCTGCCGACTCTATTTATCCTCAGAGACGGTTTGAGACAATTGTTACAAAAATCAGAGAATGTCAAAAATTAGAGTGTAATTGCTTCAAACAAGCGAATTATCGCGAAACAACACCTGCTCGAATTCAACAAAAACTGTGCCCTACCGACTCTATTTAGCCTCAAAGACGGTTTGAGACAATTGTTACAAAAATCAGAGAATGTCAAAAATTATAGTGAAATTGCCTCAAAAAAGCGAATTATTGCGAAACAACACCTGCTCGAATACAACAAAAACTGTGCGCTACCTTCTCTATTGAGCCTCAGAGACGCTTTGAGACAAGTATTACAAAAATTAGAGAATGCCAAAAATTAGAGTGAAATTGCCTCAAACAGGCGAATTATCGCGAAACAACACCTGCTCGAATCCAACAACTGTGCCCTGCCGACTATATTTAGCCTCAGAGACGGTTTGAGACAATTGTTACAAAAATCAGAGAATGTCAAAAATTAGAGTGAAAATTCTTCAAACAGGCGAATTATCGCGAAACAACACCTGCTCGAATCCAACAATAACTGTGCCCTGTCGACTCTGTTTAGCCTCAGAGACGGTTTGAGACAATTGTTACAAAAATCAGAGAATGTCAAAAATTAGAGTGAAATTGCTGCAAACAAGCGAATTATCGCGAAACCACACCTGCTCGAATCCAACAAAAACTGCCCTGCCGACTCTATTTAGCCTCAGAGACGGTTTGAGACAATTGTTACAAATATCAGAGAATGTCAAAAATTAGAGTGAAATTGCTTCAAACACGCGAATTATCGCGAAACAACACCTGCTCGAATCCAACAAAAATGTGCCCTGCCGACTCTATTTAGCCTCAGAGACGGTTTGAGACAATTGTTACAATAATCAGAGAATGTCAAAAATTAGAGTGAAATTGCTTCAAACAGGCGAATTATCGCGAAACAACACCTGCTCGAGTCTATTTAGCCTCAAAGACGGTTTGAGACAATTGTTACAAAAATCAGAGAATATCAAAAATTAGAGTGAAATTGCTTCAAACAATCGAATTATCGCGAAACAAAACCTGCTCGACTCTATTGAGCCTCAGAGACGCTTTGAGACAAGTATTACAAAAGTCAGAGAATGTCAAAAATTAGAGTGACATTGCCTCAAACAGGCGAATTATCGCGTAACAACAACTGCTCGAATCCAACAACTGTGCCCTGCCGACTCTATTTAGCCTCAGAGACGGTTTGAGACAATTGTTACAAAAATCAGAGAATGTCAAAAATTAGAGTGAAATTGCTTCAAACACGCGAATTATCGCGAAACAACACCTGCTCGAATCCAACAAAAATTGTGCCCTGCCGACTCTATTTAGCCTCAGACACGGTTTGAGACAATTGTTACAAAAATCAGAGAATGTCAAAAATTAGAGTGAAATTGCTTCAAACAGGCGAATTATCGCGATACAACACCTGCTCGAATCCAACAAAAACTGCCCTGCCGACTCTATTTAGCCTCAGAGACGGTTTGAGACAATTGTTACAAAAATCAGAGAATGTCAAAAATTAGAGTGTAATTGCTTCAAACAAGCGAATTATCGCGAAACAACACCTGCTCGAATCCAACAAAAACTGTGCGTTACAGTCTCTACTGAGCCTCAGAGACGCTTTGAGACACGTACTACAAAAATCAGAGAATGTCAAAAATTAGAGTGAAATTGATTCAAACAGGCGAATTATCGCGAAACAACACCTGCTCAAATCCAACAAAAACTGTGCCCTGCCGACTCTATTTGGCCTTAAAGACGGTTTGAGACAATTGTTACAAAAAATCAGAGAATGTCAAAAATTAGAGTGTAATTGCTTCAAACAAGCGAATTATCGCGAAACAACACCTGCTCGAATCCAACAAAAACTGTGCGCTACCGTCTCTACTGAGCCTCAGAGACGCAATGAGGCAAGTGTTGCAAAAATCAGACAATGTAAAAAATTTGAGTCAAATTGCTTCAAACAAGCGAATTATCGCGAAACAACACCTGCTCGAATCCAATAAAAACTGTGCCCTGCAGTCTCCACTGAGCGTCAGAGACGCTTTGAGACAAGTGTTACAAAAATCAGAGAATGTCAAAAATTAGAGCGTAATTGCTTCAAACAAGCGAATTATCGCGAAACAACACCTGCTCGAATCCAACAAAAACTGTGCCCTGCCGACTCCATTTAGCCTCAGAGACGGTTTGAGACAATTGTTACAAAAATCAGGGAATCTATCTATGTAATTGCTTCAAACAAGCGAATTATCGCGAAACAACACCTGCTCGAATCCAACAAAAACTGTGCCCTACCGTCTCTACTCAGCCTCAGAGACGCTTTGAGACACGTACTACAATAATCAGAGAATGTCAAAAATTAGAGTGAAATTGCTTCAAACAGGCCAATTATCGCGAAACAACACCTTCTCGAATCCAACAAAAACTGTGCCCTGCCGACTCTATTTAGCCTCAAAGACGGTTTGAGACAATTGTTACAAAAATCAGAGAATGTCAAAAATTAGAGTGAAATTGCTTCAAACACGCGAATTATCGCGAAACAACACCTGCTCGAATCCAACAAAAATTGTGCCCTGCCGACTCTATTTAGCCTCAGAGACGGTTTGAGGCAATTGTTGCAAAAATCAGAGAATGTCAAAAATTAGAGTGTAATTGCTTCAAACAAGCGAATTATCGCGAAACAACACCTGCTCGAATCCAACAAAAACTGTGCGTTACAGTCTCTACTGAGCCTCAGAGACGCTTTGAGACACGTACTACAAAAATCAGAGAATGTCAAAAATTAGAGTGAAATTGATTCAAACAGGCGAATTATCGCGAAACAACACCTGCTCAAATCCAACAAAAACTGTGCCCTGCCGACTCTATTTGGCCTCAAAGACGGTTTGAGACAATTGTTACAAAAAATCAGAGAATGTCAAAAATTAGAGTGTAATTGCTTCAAACAAGCGAATTATCGCGAAACAACACCTGCTCGAATCCATCAAAAACTGTGCGCTACCGTCTCTACTGAGCCTCAGAGACGCAATGAGGCAAGTGTTGCAAAAATCAGACAATGTAAAAAATTTGAGTCAAATTGCTTCAAACAAGCGAATTATCGCGAAACAACACCTGCTCGAATCCAATAAAAACTGTGCCCTGCAGTCTCCACTGAGCGTCAGAGACGCTTTGAGACAAGTGTTACAAAAATCAGAGAATGTCAAAAATTAGAGTGAAATTGCTTCAAACTGGCGAATTATCGCGAAACAACACCTGCTCGAATCCAACAAAAACTTTGCCCTGCCGACTCTATTTAGCCTCAAAGACGGTTTGAGACAATTGTTACAAAAATCAGAGAATGTAAAAAATTAGAGTGTAATTGCTTCAAACAAGCGAATTATCGCGACACAACACCTGCTCGAATCCAACAAAAACTGTGCCCTGCCGACTCTATTTAGCCTCAGAGACGGTTTGAGACAATTGTTACAAAAATCAGAGGATGTCAAAAATTAGAGTGTAATTGCTTCAAACAAGCGAATTATCGCGAAACAACACCTGCTCGAATCCAACAAAAACTGTGCCCTACCGTCTCTACTCAGCCTCAGAGACGCTTTGAGACACGTACTACAATAATCAGAGAATGTCAAAAATTAGAGTGAAATTGCTTCAAACAGGCGAATTATCGCGAAACAACACCTTCTCGAATCCAACAAAAACTGTGCCCTGCCGACTCTATTTAGCCTCAAAGACGGTTTGAGACAATTGTTACAAAAATCAGAGAATGTCAAAAATTAGAGTGAAATTGCTTAAACAGGCGAATTATCACGAAACAGCACCTGCTCGAATCCAACAAACACTGTGCCCTGCCGACTCTATTTAGCCTCAGAGAAGCTTTGAGACACGTACTACAAAAATCAGAGAATGTGAAAAATTAGAGTGAAATTGCCTCAAACAGGCGAATTATCGCGAAACAACACCTGCTCGAATCCAACAAAAACTGTGCCCTGCCGACTCTATTTAGCCTCAAAGACGGTTTGAGACAATTGGTACAAATATCAGAGAATGTCAAAAATTAGAGTGAAATTGCTTCAAGCAGGCGAATTATCGCGAAACAACACCTGCTCGAATCCAACAAAAATTGTGCCCTGCCGACTCTATTTAGCCTCAGAGACGGTTTGAGACAATTGTTACAAAAATCAGAGAATGTCAAAAATTAGAGTGAAATTGCTTCAAACAGGCGAATTATCGCGAAACAACACCTGCTCGACTCTATTTAGCCTCAAAGACGGTTTGAGACAATTGTTACAAAAATCAGAGAATGTCAAAGATTAGAGTGTAGTTGCTTCAAACAAGAGAATTATCGCGAAACAACACCTGCTCGAATCCAACAAAAACTGTGCGCTACCGTCTCTACTGAGCCTCAGAGACGCTTTGAGACAAGTATTACAAAAATCAGAGAATGTCAAAAATTAGAGTGAAATTGCTTCAAACAGGCGAATTATCGCGAAACAACACCTGCTCGAATCCAACAATAACTGTGCCCTGCCGACTCTGTTTAGCCTCAGAGACGGTTTGAGACAATTGTTACAAAAATCAGAGAATGTCAAAAATTTGAGTGAAATTGCTTCAAACAAGCGAATTATCGCGAAACAACACCTGCTCGAATCCAACAAAAACTGTGCCCTGCCGACTGTATTTAGCCTCTGAGACGGTTTGAGACAATTGTTACACAAATCAGAGAATGTCAAAAATTAGAGTGTAATTGCTTCAAACAAGCGAATTATCGCGAAACAACACCTGCTCCAATCCAAAAAAAACTGTGCGTTACCGTCTCTACTGAGCCTCAGAGACGCTTTGAGACACGTACTACAAAAATCAAAGAATGTCAAAAATTAGAGTGAAATTGCTTCAAACACGCGAATTATCGCGAAACAACACCTGCTCGAATCCAACAAAGACTGTGCGCTTCCGTCTCTGCTGAGCCTCAGAGACGCAATGAGGCAAGTGTTGCGAAAGTCAGACAACGTAAAAAATTTGAGTCAAATTGCTTCAAACAAGCGAATTATCGCGAAACAACACCTGCTCGAATCCAATAAAAACTGTGCCCTGCAGTCTCCACTGAGCGTCAGAGACGGTTTGAGACAATTGTTACAAAAATCAGAGAATGTGAAAAAGTATAGTGAAATTGCCTCAAACAGGCGAATTATCGCGAAACAACACCTGCTCGAATCCAACAAAAACTGTGCCCTGCCGACTCTATTTAGCCTCAAAGACGGTTTGAGACAATTGTTACAAAAATCAGAGAATGTCAAAAGTTATAGTGAAATTGCCTCAAAAAAGCGAATTATCGCGAATACAACAAAAACTGTGCGCTACCTTCTCTATTGAGCCTCAGAGACGCTTTGAGACAAGTATTACAAAAATCAGAGAATGTCAAAAATTAGAGTGAAATTGCCTCAAACAGGCGAATTATCGCGAAACAACACCTGCTCGAATCCAACAAAAATTGTGCCCTGCCGACTCTATTTCGCCTCAGAGACGGTTTGAGACAATTGTTACAAAAATCAGAGAATGTCAAAAATTAGAGTGATATTGCTTCAAACAGGCGAATTATCGCGAAACAACACCTGCTCGACTCTATTTAGCCTCAAAGACGGTTTGAGACAATTGTTACAAAAATCAGAGAATGTCAAAAATTAGAGTGAAATTGCTTCAAACAATCGAATTATCGCGAAACAACACCTGCTCGGCTCTATTTAGCCTCAAAGACGGTTTGAGACAATTGTTACAAAGATCAGAGAATGTCAAAAATTAGAGTGAAATTGCCTCAAAAAAGCGAATTATCGCGAAACAACACCTGCTCGAATCCAACAAAAACTGTGCGCTACCGTCTCTACTGAGCCTCAGAGACGCTTTGAGACACGTACTACAAAAATCAGAGAATGTCAAAAATTAGAGTGAAAATGCTTCAAACAGGCGAATTATCGCGAAACAACACCTGCTCAAATCCAACAAACACTGTGCCCTGCCGACTCTATTTGGCCTCAAAGACGGTTTGAGACAATTGTTACAAAAATCAGAGAATGTCAAAAATTAGAGTGTAATTGCTTCAAACAAGCGAATTATCGCGAAACAACACCTGCTCGAATCCAACAAAGACTGTGCGCTACCGTCTCTGCTGAGCCTCAGAGACGCAATGAGGCAAGTGTTGCGAAAATCAGACAATGTAAAAAATTTGAGTCAAATTGCTTCAAACAAGCGAATTATCGCGAAACAACACCTGCTCGAATCCAATAAAAACTGTGCCCTGCAGTCTCCACTGAGCGTCAGAGACGCTTTGGGACAATCGTTACAACAATCAGAGAATGTCAAAAATTAGTGTAATTTCTTAAAACAAGCGAATTATTGCGAAACAACACCTGCTCGAATCCAACAGAAACTGTGCGCTACCGTCTCTACTGAGCCTCAAAGACGCTTTGAGACAAGTATTACAAAAATCAGAGAATGTGAAAAATTATAGTGACATTGCCTCAAACAGGCGAATTATCGCGAAACAACACCTGCTCGAATCCAACAAAAACTGTGCCCTGCCGACTCTATTTAGCCTCAAAGACGGTTTGAGACAATTGTTACAAAAATCAGAGAATGTCAAAAATTATAGTGAAATTGCCTCAAAAAAGCGAATTATCGCGAAACAACTCCTGCTCGAATACAACAAAAACTGTGCGCTACCTTCTCTATTGAGCCTCAGAGACGCTTTGAGACAAGTATTACAAAAATCAGAGAATGTCAAAAATTAGAGTGAAATAGCCTCAAACAGGCGAATTATCGCGAAACAACACCTGCTCGAATCCAACAACAACTGTGCCCTGCCGACTCTGTTTAGCCTCAGAGACGGTTTGAGACAATTGTTACTAAAATCAGAGAATGACAAAAATTAGAGTGAAATTGCTTCAAACAAGCGAATTATCGCGAAACAACACCTGCTCGAATCCAACAAAAACTGTGCCCTGCCGTCTCTATTTAGCCTCAGAGACGGTTTGAGACAATTGTTACAAAAATCAGAGAATGTCAAAAATTAGAGTGTAATTGCTTCAAACAAACGAATTATCGCGAAACAACACCTGCTCGAATCCAAAAAAAACTGTGCGTTACTGTCTCTACTGAGCCTCAGAGACGCTTTGAGACACGTACTACAAAAATCAAAGAATGTCAAAAATTAGAGTGAAATTGCTTCAAACACGCGAATTATCGCGAAACAACACCTGCTCAAATCCAACAAACACTGTGCCCTGCCGACTCTATTTGGCCTCAAAGACGGTTTGAGACAATTGTTACAAAAATCAGAGAATGTCAAAAATTAGAGTGTAATTGCTTCAAACAAGCGAATTATCGCGAAACAACACCTGCTCGAATCCAACAAAGACTGTGCGCTACCGTCTCTGCTGAGCCTCAGAGACGCAATGAGGCAAGTGTTGCGAAAATCAGACAATGTAAAAAATTTGAGTCAAATTGCTTCAAACAAGCGAATTATCGCGAAACAACACCTGCTCGAATCCAATAAAAACTGTGCCCTGCAGTCTCCACTGAGCGTCAGAGACGGTTTGAGACAATTGTTACAAAAATCAGAGAATGTCAAAAATTAGTGTAATTTCTTCAAACAAGCGAATTATTGCGAAACAACGCCTGCTCGAATCCAACAGAAACTGTGCGCTACCGTCTCTACTGAGCCTCAAAGACGCTTTGAGACAAGTATTACAAAAATCAGAGAATGTGAAAAATTATAGTGAAATTGCCTCAAACAGGCGAATTATCGCGAAACAACACCTGCTCGAATCCAACAAAAACTGTGCCCTTCCGACTCTATTTAGCCTCAAAGACGGTTTGAGACAATTGTTACAAAAATCAGAGAATGTCAAAAATTATAGTGAAATTGCCTCAAAAAAGCGAATTATCGCGAAACAACACCTGCTCGAATACAACAAAAACTGTGCGCTACCTTCTCTATTGAGCCTCAGAGACGCTTTGAGACAAGTATTACAAAAATCAGAGAATGTCAAAAATTAGAGTGAAATTGCCTCAAACAGGCGAATTATCGCGAAACAACACCTGCTCGAATCCAACAACAACTGTGCCCTGCCGACTCTATTTAGCCTCAAAGACGGTTTGAGACAATTGTTACAAAATCAGAGAATGTCAAAGATTAGAGTGAAATTGCTTCAAACACGCGAATTATCGCGAAACAACACCTGCTCGAATCCAACAAAAACTGTGCCCTGCCGACTCTATTTAGCCTCAAAGACGGTTTGAGACAATTGTTACAAAAATCAGAGAATGTCAAAAATTATAGTGAAATTGCCTCAAAAAAGCGAATTATCGCGAAACAACTCCTGCTCGAATACAACAAAAACTGTGCGCTACCTTCTCTATTGAGCCTCAGAGACGCTTTGAGACAAGTATTACAAAAATCAGAGAATGTCAAAAATTAGAGTGAAATAGCCTCAAACAGGCGAATTATCGCGAAACAACACCTGCTCGAATCCAACAACAACTGTGCCCTGCCGACTCTGTTTAGCCTCAGAGACGGTTTGAGACAATTGTTACTAAAATCAGAGAATGACAAAAATTAGAGTGAAATTGCTTCAAACAAGCGAATTATCGCGAAACAACACCTGCTCGAATCCAACAAAAACTGTGCCCTGCCGTCTCTATTTAGCCTCAGAGACGGTTTGAGACAATTGTTACAAAAATCAGAGAATGTCAAAAATTAGAGTGTAATTGCTTCAAACAAGCGAATTATCGCGAAACAACACCTGCTCGAATCCAAAAAAAACTGTGCGTTACTGTCTCTACTGAGCCTCAGAGACGCTTTGAGACACGTACTACAAAAATCAAAGAATGTCAAAAATTAGAGTGAAATTGCTTCAAACACGCGAATTATCGCGAAACAACACCTGCTCAAATCCAACAAACACTGTGCCCTGCCGACTCTATTTGGCCTCAAAGACGGTTTGAGACAATTGTTACAAAAATCAGAGAATGTCAAAAATTAGAGTGTAATTGCTTCAAACAAGCGAATTATCGCGAAACAACACCTGCTCGAATCCAACAAAGACTGTGCGCTACCGTCTCTGCTGAGCCTCAGAGACGCAATGAGGCAAGTGTTGCGAAAATCAGACAATGTAAAAAATTTGAGTCAAATTGCTTCAAACAAGCGAATTATCGCGAAACAACACCTGCTCGAATCCAATAAAAACTGTGCCCTGCAGTCTCCACTGAGCGTCAGAGACGGTTTGAGACAATTGTTACAAAAATCAGAGAATGTCAAAAATTAGTGTAATTTCTTCAAACAAGCGAATTATTGCGAAACAACGCCTGCTCGAATCCAACAGAAACTGTGCGCTACCGTCTCTACTGAGCCTCAAAGACGCTTTGAGACAAGTATTACAAAAATCAGAGAATGTGAAAAATTATAGTGAAATTGCCTCAAACAGGCGAATTATCGCGAAACAACACCTGCTCGAATCCAACAAAAACTGTGCCCTTCCGACTCTATTTAGCCTCAAAGACGGTTTGAGACAATTGTTACAAAAATCAGAGAATGTCAAAAATTATAGTGAAATTGCCTCAAAAAAGCGAATTATCGCGAAACAACACCTGCTCGAATACAACAAAAACTGTGCGCTACCTTCTCTATTGAGCCTCAGAGACGCTTTGAGACAAGTATTACAAAAATCAGAGAATGTCAAAAATTAGAGTGAAATTGCCTCAAACAGGCGAATTATCGCGAAACAACACCTGCTCGAATCCAACAACAACTGTGCCCTGCCGACTCTATTTAGCCTCAAAGACGGTTTGAGACAATTGTTACAAAATCAGAGAATGTCAAAAATTAGAGTGAAATTGCTTCAAAGAGGCTAATTATCGCGAAACAACACCTGCTCGACTCTATTTAGCCTCAAAGACGGTTTGAGACAATTGTTACAAAAATCAGAGAATGTCAAAAATTAGAGTGAAATTGCTTCAAAATATCGAATTATCGCGAAACAACACCTGCTCGACTCTATTTAGCCTCAAAGACGGTTTGAGACAATTGTTACAAAAATCAGAGAATGTCAAAAACTAGAGTGAAATTGCCTCAAAAAAGCGAATTATCGCGAAACAACACCTGCTCGAATCCAACAAAAACTGTGCGCTACCGTCTATACTGAGCCTCAGAGACGCTTTGAGACACGTACTACAAAAATCAGAGAATGTCAAAAATTAGAGTGAAAATGCTTCAAACAGGCGAATTATCGCGAAACAACACCTTCTCGAATCCAACAAAAACTGTGCCCTGCCGACTCTATTTAGCCTCAAAGACGGTTTGGGACAATTGTTACAAAAATCAGAGAATGTCAAAAATTAGAGTGAAATTGCTTCAAACAATCGAATTATCGCGAAACAACACCTGCTCGACTCTATTTAGCCTCAAAGACGGTTTGAGACAATTGTTACAAAAATCAGAGAATGTCAAAAATTAGAGTGAAATTGCTTCAAACAAGCGAATTATCGCGAAACAACACCTGCTCGAATCCAACAAAACTGTGCGCTACCGTCTCTACTGAGCCTCAGAGACGCTTTGAGACACGTACTACAAAAATCAGAGAATGTCAAAAATTAGAGTGAAAATGCTTCAAACAGGCGAATTATCGCGAAACAACACCTGCTCGACTCTATTTAGCCTCAAAGACGGTTTGGGACAATTGTTACAAAAATCAGAGAATGTCAAAAATTAGAGTGAAATTGCTTCAAACAATCGAATTATCGCGAAACAACACCTGCTCGACTCTATTTAGCCTCAAAGACGGTTTGAGACAATTGTTACAAAAATCAGAGAATGTCAAAAATTATAGTGAAATTGCCTCAAAAAAGCGAATTATTGCGAAACAACACCTGCTCGTATCCAACAAACGCTGTGCCCTGCCGACTCTATTTAGCCTCAAAGACGGTTTGAGACAATTGTTACAAAAATCAGAGAATGTCAAAAATTAGAGTGAAATTGCTTCAAACAGGCGAATTATCACGAAACAGCACCTGCTCGAATCCAACAAACGCTGTGCCCTGCCGACTCTATTTAGCCTCAAAGACGGTTTGAGACAATTGTTACAAAAATCAGAGAATGTCAAAAATTAGAGTGTAATTGCATTCAAACAAGCGAATTATCGCGAAACAACACCTGCTCGAATCCAACAAAAACTGTGCGCTACCGTCTCTACTGAGCCTCAGAGAAGCTTTGAGACACGTACTACAAAAATCAGAGAATGTGAAAAATTAGAGTGAAATTGCCTCAAACAGGCGAATTATCGCGAAACAACACCTGCTCGAATCCAACAAAAACTGTGCCCTGCCGACTCTATTTACCCTCAAAGACGGTTTGAGACAAATGTTACAAATATCAGAGAATGTCAAAAATTAGAGTGAAATTGCTTCAAACAGGCGAATTATCGCGAAACAACACCTGCTCGAATCCAACCAAAATTGTGCCCTGCCGACTCTATTTAGCCTCAGAGACGGTTTGAGACAATTGTTACAAAAATCAGAGAATGTCAAAAATTAGAGTGAAATTGCTTCAAACAGGCGAATTATCGCGAAACAACACCTGCTCGACTCTATTTTGCCTCAAAGACGGTTTGAGACAATTGTTACAAAAATCAGAGAATGTCAAAGATTAGAGTGTAGTTGCTTTAAACAAGAGAATTATCGCGAAACAACACCTGCTCGAATCCAACAAAAACTGTGCGCTACCGTCTCTACTGAGCCTCAGAGACGCTTTGAGTCAAGTATTACAAAAATCAGAGAATGTCAAAAATTAGAGTGAAATTGCTTCAAACAGGCGAATTATCGCGAAACAACACCTGCTCGACTCTATTTAGCCTCAGAGACGGTTTGAGACAATTGTTACAAAAATCAGAGAATGTCAAAAATTAGAGTGAAATTGCTTCAAACAATCGAATTATCGCGAAACAACACCTGCTCGACTCTATTTAGCCTCAAAGACGGTTTGAGACAATTGTTACAAAAATCAGAGAATGTCAAAAATTAGAGTGAAATTGCCTCAAAAAAGCGAATTATCGCGAAACAACACCTGCTGGAATCCAACAAAAACTGTGCGCTACCGTCTCTACTGAGCCTCAGAGACGCTTTGAGACAAGTATTACAAAAATCAGAGAATGTCAAAAATTAGAGTGAAATTGCCTCAAACAGGCGAATTATCGCGAAACAACACCTGCTCGAATCCAACAAAAACTGTGCCCTGCCGACTCTATTTGGCCTTAAAGACGGTTTGAGACAATTGTTACAAAAATCAGAGAATGTGAAAAATTAGAGTGTAATTGCTTCAAACAAGCGAATTATCGCGAAACAATACCTGCTCGAATCCAACAAAATCTGTGCCCTGCCGACTCTATTTAGCCTCAGAGACGGTTTGAGACAATTGTTACAAAAATCAGAGAATGTCAAAAATTAGAGTGTAATTGCTTCAAACAAGTGAATTATCGCGAAACAACACCTGCTCGAATCCAACAAAAACTGTGCGTTACCGTCTCTACTGAGCCTCAGAGACGCTTTGAGACACGTACTACAAAAATCAGAGAATGTCAAAAATTAGAGTGAAATTGCTTCAAACACGCGAATTATCGCGAAACAACACCTGCTCGAATCCAACAAAATCTGTGCCCTGCCGACTCTATTTGGCCCTAAAGACGGTTTGAGACAATTGTTACAAAAATCAGAGAATGTGAAAAATTAGAGTGTAATTGCTTCAAACAAGCGAATTATCGCGAAACAACACCTGCTCGAATCCAACAAGGACTGTGCGCTACCGTCTCTGCTGTGCCTCAGAGACGCAATGAGGCGAGTGTTGCGAAAATCAGGCAATGTAAAAAATTGGAGTCAAATTGCTTCAAACACGCGAATTATCGCGAAACAACACCTGCTCGAATCCAATAAAAGCTGTGCCCTGCAGTCTCCACTGAGCGTCAGAGACGGTTTGAGACAATTGTTACAAAAATCAGAGAATGTCAAAAATTAGTGTAATTTCTTCAAACAAGCGAATTATTGCGAAACAACACCTGCTCGAATCCAACAAAAACTGTGCCCTGCCGACTCTATTTAGCCTCAAAGACGGTTTGAGACAATTGTTACAAAAATCAGAGAATGTGAAAAATTATAGTGAAATTTCCTCAAAAAAGCGAATTATCGCGAAACAACACCTGCTCGAATACAATAAAAACTGTGCGCTACCTTCTCTATTGAGCCTCAGAGACGCTTTGAGACAAGTATTACAAACATCAGAGAATGTCAAAAATTAGAGTGAAATTGCCTCAAACAGGCGAATTATCGCGAAACAACACCTGCTCGAATCCAACAACAACTGTGCCCTGCCGACTCTATTTAGCCTCAAAGACGGTTTGAGACAATTGTTACAAAAATCAGAAAATGTCAAAAATTAGAGTGAAATTGCTTCAAACACGCGAATTATCGCGAAACAACACCTGCTCGAATCCAACCAAATTTGTGCCCTGCCGACTCTATTTAGCCTCAGAGACGGTTTGAGACAATTGTTGCAAAAATCAGAGAATGTCAAAAATTAGAGTGAAATTGCTTCAAACAGGCGAATTATCGCGAAACAACACCTGCTCGACTCTATTTAGCCTCAAAGACGGTTTGAGACAATTGTTACAAAAATCAGAGAATGTCAAAAATTAGAGTGAAATTGCTTCAAACAATCGAACTATCGCGAAGCAACACCTGCTCGACTCTATTTAGCCTCAAAGACGGTTTGAGACAATTGTTACAAAAATCAGAGAATGTCAAAAATTAGAGTGAAATTTCTCAAAAAAGCGAATTATCGCGAAACAACACCTGCTCGAATCCAACAAAAACTGTGCGCTACCGTCTCTAATGAGCCTTAGAGACGCTTTGAGACACGTACTACAAAAATCAGAGAATGTAAAAAATTAGAGTGAAAATGCTTCAAACAGGCGAATTATCGCGAAACAACACCTTCTCGAATCCAACAAAAACTGTGCCCTGCCGACTCTATTTAGCCTCAAAGACGGTTTGAGACAGTTGTTACAAAAATCAGAGAATGTCAAAAATTAGAGTGAAATTGCTTCAAACAATCGAATTATCGCGAAACAACACCTGCTCGACTCTATTTAGCCTCAAAGACGGTTTGAGACAATTGTTACAAAAATCAGAGGTTGTCAAAAATTAGAGTGAAATTGCCTCAAAAAAGCGAATTATTGCGAAACAACACCTGCTCGAATACAACAAAAACTGTGCGCTACCTTCTCTATTGAGCCTCAGAGACGCTTTGAGACAAGTATTACAAAAATCAGAGAATGTCAAAAATTAGAGTGAAATTGCCTCAAACAGGCGAATTATCCCGAAACAACACCTGCTCGAATCCAACAACTGTGCCCTGCCGACTCTATTTAGCCTCAGAGACGGTTTGAGACAATTGTTACAAAAATCAGACAATGTCAAAAATTAGAGTGAAATTGCTTCAAACAGGCGAATTATCGCGAAACAACACCTGCTCGAATCCAACAATAACTGTGCCCTGCCGACTCTGTTTAGCCTCAGAGACGGTTTGAGACAATTGTTACAAAAATCAGAGAATGTCAAAAATTAGAGTGAAATTGCTTCAAACAAGCGAATTATCGCGAAACAACACCTGCTCGAATCCAACAAAAACTGCCCTGCCGACTCTATTTAGCCTCGGAGACGGTTTGAGACAATTGTTACAAAAATCAGAGAATGTCAAAAATTAGAGTGTAATTGCTTCAAACTAGCGAATTATCGCGAAACAACACCTGCTCGAATCCAAAAAAAACTGTGCGTTACCGTCTCTACTGAGCCTCAGAGACGCTTTGAGACACGTACTACAAAAATCAGAGAATGTCAAAAATTAGAGTGAAATTGCTTCAAACACGCGAATTATCGCTAAACAACACCTGCTCGAATCCAACCAAATTTGTGCCCTGCCGACTCTATTTAGCCTCAGAGACGGTTTGAGACAATTGTTGCAAAAATCAGAGAATGTCAAAAATTAGAGTGAAATTGCTTCAAACAGGCGAATTATCGCGAAATAACACCTGCTCGACTCTATTTAGCCTCAAAGACGGTTTGAGACAATTGTTACAAAAATCAGAGAATGTCAAAAATTAGAGTGAAATTTCTCAAAAAAGCGAATTATCGCGAAACAACACCTGCTCGAATCCAACAAAAACTGTGCGCTACCGTCTCTAATGAGCCTTAGAGACGCTTTGAGACACGTACTACAAAAATCAGAGAATGTAAAAAATTAGAGTGAAAATGCTTCAAACAGGCGAATTATCGCGAAACAACACCTTCTCGAATCCAACAAAAACTGTGCCCTGCCGACTCTATTTAGCCTCAAAGACGGTTTGAGACAGTTGTTACAAAAATCAGAGAATGTCAAAAATTAGAGTGAAATTGCTTCAAACAATCGTATTATCGCGAAACAACACCTGCTCGACTCTATTTAGCCTCAAAGACGGTTTGAGACAATTGTTACAAGAATCAGAGGATGTCAAAAATTAGAGTGAAATTGCCTCAAAAAAGCGAATTATTGCGAAACAACACCTGCTCGAATACAACAAAAACTGTGCGCTACCTTCTCTATTGAGCCTCAGAGACGCTTTGAGACAAGTATTACAAAAATCAGAGAATGTCAAAAATTAGAGTGAAATTGCCTCAAACAGGCGAATTATCGCGAAACAACACCTGCTCGAATCCAACAACTGTGCCCTGCCGACTCTATTTAGCCTCAGAGACGGTTTGAGACAATTGTTACAAAAATCAGAGAATGTCAAAAATTAGAGTGAAATTGCTTCAAACACGCGAATTATCGCGAAACAACACCTGCTCGAATCCAACAAAAATAGTGCCCTGCCGACTCTATTTAGCCTCAGAGACGGTTTGAGACAATTGTTACAAAAATCAGACAATGTCAAAAATTAGAGTGAAATTGCTTCAAACAGGCGAATTATCGCGAAACAACACCTGCTCGAATCCAACAATAACTGTGCCCTGCCGACTCTGTTTAGCCTCAGAGACGGTTTGAGACAATTGTTACAAAAATCAGAGAATGTCAAAAATTAGAGTGAAATTGCTTCAAACAAGCGAATTATCGCGAAACAACACCTGCTCGAATCCAACAAAAACTGCCCTGCCGACTCTATTTAGCCTCGGAGACGGTTTGAGACAATTGTTACAAAAATCAGAGAATGTCAAAAATTAGAGTGTAATTGCTTCAAACAAGCGAATTATCGCGAAACAACACCTGCTCGAATCCAAAAAAAACTGTGCGTTACCGTCTCTACTGAGCCTCAGAGACGCTTTGAGACACGTACTACAAAAATCAGAGAATGTCAAAAATTAGAGTGAAATTGCTTCAAACAGGCGATTTATCGCGAAACAACACCAGCTCAAATCCAACAAAAACTGTGCCCTGCCGACTCTATTTGGCCTCAAAGACGGTTTGTGACAATTGTTACAAAAAATCAGAGAATTTCAAAAACTAGAGTGAAATTGCTTGAAACAAGCGAATTATCGCGAAACAACACCTGCTCGAATCCAACAAAAACTGTGGGCTACCGTCTCTACTGAGCCTCAGAGACGCAATGAGGCAAGTGTTGCAAAAATCAGACAATGTAAAAAATTTGAGTCAAATTGCTTCAAACAAGCGAATTATCGCGAAACAACACCTGCTCGAGTCCAATAAAAACTGTGCCCTGCAGTCTCCACTGAGCGTCAGAGACGCTTTGAGACAAGTGTTACAAAAATCAGAGAATGTCAAAAATTAGAGTGAAATTGCTTCAAACTGGCGAATTATCGCGAAACAACACCTGCTCGAATCCAACAAAAACTGTGCCTTGCCGACTCTATTTAGCCTCAAAGACGGTTTGAGACAATTGTTACAAAAATCAGAGAATGTCAAAAATTAGAGTGCAATTGCTTCAAACAAGCGAATTATCGCGACACAACACTTGCTCGAATCCAACAAAAACTGTGCCCTGCCGACCCTATTTAGCCTCAGAGACGGTTTGAGACAATTGTTACAAAAATCAGAGAATGTCAAAAATTAGAATGAAATTGCTTCAAACAGGCGAATTATCGCGAAACAACACCTTCTCGAATCCAACAAAAACTGTGCCCTGCCGACTCTATTTAGCCTCAAAGAGGGTTTGAGACAATTGTTACAAAAATCAGAGAATGTCAAAAATTAGAGTGAAATTGCTTCAAACAGGCGAATTATCACGAAACAGCACCTGCTCGAATCCAACAAACACTGTGCCCTGCCGACCCTATTTAGCCTCAAAGACGGTTTGAGACAATTGTTACAAAAATCAGAGAATGTCAAAAGTTAGAGTGTAATTGCTTCAAACAAGCGAAGTATCGAGAAACAACACCTGCTCGAATCCAACAAAAACTGTGCGCTACCGTCTCTACTGAGCCTCAGAGAAGCTTTGAGACACGTACTACAAAAATCAGAGAATGTCAAAAATTAGAGTGAAATTGCTTCAAACAGGCGAATTATCGCGAAACAACACCTGCTAGAATCCAACAAAAACTGTGCCCTGCCGACTCTCTTTGGCCTCCAAGACGGTTTGAGACAATTGTTACAAAAATCAGAGAATGTCAAAAATTAGAGTGAAATTGCTTCAAACACGCGAATTATCGCGAAACAACACCTGCTCGAATCCAACAAAAATTGTGCCCTGCCGACTCTATTTAGCCTCAGAGACGGTTTGAGACAAATGTTACAAAAATCAGAGAATGTCAAAAATTAGAGTGAAATTGCTTCAAACAGGCGAATTATCGCGAAACAACACCTGCTCGACTCTATTTAGCCTCAAAGACGGTTTGAGACAATTGTTACAAAAATCAGAGAATGTCAAAAATTAGGGTGTAGTTGCTTCAAACAAGAGAATTATCGCGAAACAACACCTGCTCGAATCCAACAAAAACTGTGCCCTGCCGACTCTATTTAGCCTCAAAGACGGTTTGAGACAATTGTTACAAAAATCAGAGAATGTCAAAAATTATAGTGAAATTGCCTCAAAAAAGCGAATTATCGCGAAACAACACCTGCTCGAATACAACAAAAACTGTGCGCTACCTTCCCTATTGAGCCTCAGAGACGCTTTGAGACAAGTATTACAAAAATCAAAGAATGTCAAAATTTAGAGTGAAATTGCCTCAAACAGGCGAATTATCGCGAAACAACACCTGCTCGAATCCAACAACAACTGTGCCCTGCCGACTCTATTTAGCCTCAAAGACGGTTTGAGACAATTGTTACAAAAATCAGAAAATGTCAAAAATTAGAGTGAAATTGCTCAAACACGCGAATTATCGCGAAACAACACCTGCTCGAATCCAACAAAAACTGTGCGCTACCGTCTCTACTGAGCCTCAGAGACGCAATGAGGCAAGTGTTGCAAAAATCAGACAATGTAAAAAATTTGAGTCAAATTGCTTCAAACAAGCGAATTATCGCGAAACAACACCTGCTCGAATCCAACAAAAATTGTGCCCTGCCGACTTTATTTAGCCTCAGAGACGGTTTGAGACAATTGTTGCAAAAATCAGAGAATGTCAAAAATTAGAGTGAAATTGCTTCAAACAGGCGAATTATCGCGAAACAACACCTGCTCGACTCTATTTAGCCTCAAAGACGGTTTGAGACAATTGTTACAAAAATCAGAGAATGTCAAAAATTAGAGTGAAATTGCTTCAAACAATCGAATTATCGCGAAGCAACACCTGCTCGACTCTATTTACCTCAAAGACGGTTTGAGACAATTGTTACAAAAATCAGAGAATGTCAAAAATTAGAGTGAAATTTCTCAAAAAAGCGAATTATCGCGAAACAACACCTGCTCGAATCCAATAAAAACTGTGCGCTACCGTCTCTACTGAGCCTTAGAGACGCTTTGAGACACGTACTACAAAAATCAGAGAATGTCAAAAATTAGAGTGAAAATGCTTCAAACAGGCGAATTATCGCGAAACAACACCTTCTCGAATCCAACAAAAACTGTGCCCTGCCGACTCTATTTAGCCTCAAAGACGGTTTGAGACAGTTGTTACAAAAATCAGAGAATGTCAAAAATTAGAGTGAAATTGCTTCAAACAATCGAATTATCGCGAAACAACACCTGCTCGACTCTATTTAGCCTCAAAGACGGTTTGAGACAATTGTTACAAAAATCAGAGGATGTCAAAAATTAGAGTGAAATTGCCTCAAAAAAGCGAATTATTGCGAAACAACACCTGCTCGAATACAACAAAAACTGTGCGCTACCTTCTCTATTGAGCCTCAGAGACGCTTTGAGACAAGTATTACAAAAATCAGAGAATGTCAAAAATTAGAGTGAAATTGCCTCAAAGAGGCGAATTATCGCGAAACAACACCTGCTCGAATCCAACAACTGTGCCCTGCCGACTCTATTTAGCCTCAGAGACGGTTTGAGACAATTGTTACAAAAATCAGAGAATGTCAAAAATTAGAGTGAAATTGCTTCAAACACGCGAATTATCGCGAAACAACACCTGCTCGAATCCAACAAAAATTGTGCCCTGCCGACACTATTTAGCCTCAGAGACGGTTTGAGACAATTGTTACAAAAATCAGAGAATGTCAAAAATTAGAGTGAAATTGCTTCAAACAGGCGAATTATCGCGAAACAACACCTGCTCGAATCCAACAATAACTGTGCCCTGCCGACTCTGTTTAGCCTCACAGACGGTTTGAGACAATTGTTACAAAAATCAGAGAATGTCAAAAATTAGAGTGAAATTGCTTCAAACAAGCCAATTATCGCGAAAAAACACCTGCTCGAATCCAACAAAAACTGCCCTGCCGACTCTATTTAGCCTCAGAGACGGTTTGAGACAATTGTTACAAAAATCAGAGAATGTCAAAAATTAGAGTGTAATTGCTTCAAACAAGCGAATTATCGCGAAACAACACCTGCTCGAATCCAAAAAAAACTGTGCGTTACCGTCTCTACTGATCCTCAGAGACGCTTTGAGACACGTACTACAAAAATCAGAGAATGTCAAAAATTAGAGTGAAATTGCTTCAAACAGGCGAATTATCGCGAAACAACACCTGCTCAAATCCAACAAAAACTGTGCCCTGCCGACTCTATTTGGCCTCAAAGACGGTTTGTGACAATTGTTACAAAAAATCAGAGAATTTCAAAAACTAGAGTGAAATTGCTTGAAACAAGCGAATTATCACGAAACAACACCTGCTCGAATCCAACAAAAACTGTGGGCTACCGTCTCTACTGAGCCTCAGAGACGCAATGAGGCAAGTGTTGCAAAAATCAGACAATGTAAAGAATTTGAGTCAAATTGCTTCAAACAAGCGAATTATCGCGAAACAACACCTGCTCGAGTCCAATAAAAACTGTGCCCTGCAGTCTCCACTGAGCGTCAGAGACGCTTTGAGACAAGTGTTACAAAAATCAGAGAATGTCAAAAATTAGAGTGAAATTGCTTCAAACTGGCGAATTATCGCGAAACAACACCTGCTCGAATCCAACAAAAACTGTGCCTTGCCGACTCTATTTAGCCTCAAAGACGGTTTGAGACAATTGTTACAAAAATCAGAGAATGTCAAAAATTAGGGTGCAATTGCTTCAAACAAGCGAATTATCGCGACACAACACTTGCTCGAATCCAACAAAAACTGTGCCCTGCCGACCCTATTTAACCTCAGAGACGGTTTGAGACAATTGTTACAAAAATCAGAGAATGTCAAAAATTAGAATGAAATTGCTTCAAACAGGCGAATTATCGCGAAACAACACCTTCTCGAATCCAACAAAAACTGTGCCCTGCCGACTCTATTTAGCCTCAAAGAGGGTTTGAGACAATTGTTACAAAAATCAGAGAATGTCAAAAATTAGAGTGAAATTGCTTCAAACAGGCGAATTATCACGAAACAGCACCTGCTCGAATCCAACAAACACTGTGCCCTGCCGACTCTATTTAGCCTCAAAGACGGTTTGAGACAATTGTTACAAAAATCAGAGAATGTCAAAAGTTAGAGTGTAATTGCTTCAAACAAGCGAAGTATCGAGAAACAACACCTGCTCGAATCCAACAAAAACTGTGCGCTACCGTCTCTACTGAGCCTCAGAGAAGCTTTGAGACACGTACTACAAAAATCAGAGAATGTCAAAAATTAGAGTGAAATTGCTTCAAACAGGCGAATTATCGCGAAACAACACTTGCTAGAATCCAACAAAAACTGTGCCCTGCCGACTCTCTTTGGCCTCCAAGACGGTTTGAGACAATTGTTACAAAAATCAGAGAATGTCAAAAATTAGAGTGAAATTGCTTCAAACAGGCGAATTATCGCGAAACAACACCTGCTCGAATCCAACAAAAATTGTGCCCTGCCGACTCTATTTAGCCTCAGAGACGGTTTGAGACAATTGTTACAAAAATCAGAGAATGTCAAAAATTAGAGTGAAATTGCTTCAAACAATCGAATTATCGCGAAAAAACACCTGCTCGACTCTATTTAGCCTCAAAGACGGTTTGAGACAATTGTTACAAAAATCAGAGAATGTCTAAAATTAGAGTGAAAATGCCTCAAAAAAGCGAATTATCGCGAAACAACACCTGCTCGAATCCAACAAAAACTGTGCGCTACCGTCTCTACTGAGCCTCAGAGACGCTTTGAGACACGTACTACAAAAATCAGAGAATGTCAAAAATTAGAGTGAAAATGCTTCAAACAGGCGAATTATCGCGAAACAACACCTTCTCGAATCCAACAAAAACTGTGCCCTGCCGACTCTATTTAGCCTCAAAGACGGTTTGAGACAATTGTTACAAAAATCAGAGAATGTCAAAAATTATAGTGAAATTGCCTCAAAAAGCGAATTATTGCGAAACAACACCTGCTCGAATACAACAAAAACTGTGCGCTACCTTCTCTATTGAGCCTCAGAGACGCTTTGAGACACGTATTACAAAAATCAGAGAATGTCAAAAATTAGAGTCAAATTGCCTCAAACAGGCGAATTATCGCGAAACAACACCTGCTCGAATCCAACAACTGTGCCCTGCCGACTCTATTTAGCCTCAAAGACGGTTTGAGACAATTGTTACAAAAATCAGAGAATGTCAAAAATTAGAGTGAAATTGCTTCAAACACGCGAATTATCGCGAAACAACACCTGCTCGAATCCAACAAAAATTGTGCCCTGCCGACTCTATTTAGCCTCAGAGACGGTTTGAGACAATTGTTACAAAAATCAGAGAATGTCAAAAATTAGAGTAGTAGTAGTAGTAGTAGGGCTTTAGGGCGCACAACTGCTACGGTCATTAGCGCCCATTCAGAACTAAATGACTAAAACAACTGAGACACAAAGTCCCTAAATCTAAAACATTAAAAAGGTTTAAAAGTCACCAACACAGTGCCAGAAGCCGTAAAAGTAGAGCAGAACTAACACAAGAACCTGTTACGGGATATAACAAACCGCACCACCAACTAAAGTAAAGAATAAAACCAGTGAGTTAAACTCGGTCGCCCAAACCGCTAAGGCGGATAAAATGCAATAAATGCTCTACGGCACTAGATGTATCTGCCAGCACTTCAGCAAGTGTGGCCGGCAGACCCACAGACAAACGTAACTGAGCTAAAAACTGGCACTGAATTAAAACGTGTCGCACCGTCAATGGCTCATGACAGTGAGTACACACCGGTGCAGCATCGGATGATAAAAGGTGACTATGGCTAAAACGACAGTGCCCGATACGCAATCTACTTAAAATCACTTCCTCGCGGCGAGAAGCGCGCGAGGAGGTCCTCCAGGTGACAGGGAGGGGCTTCACCTCTCTGAGTTTGTTCCCCTGAATAGTAGACCACTCCTCCGTCCAACGACGAAGGATAGAAGTGCGCAAACTCGCTCTAATATCAGCAGAGGGAGCGTGAGAGCTAAAACACCTGGGAGCTAAAACCGCTGCCTTTGCGGCAGCATCGGCAGCCTCGTTTCCCGGTAGGCCTACGTGTCCAGGCACCCACAAGAAAGACACGCTAGCGCCAGCACTAGCGAGGGAATGTAGGTTGTCCTGGATACGCTGCACTAGGGGGTGGTAGTTGTACAGCGATCGTAGGCTCTCCAATGCACTCAAGGAATCCGAACAGATAACCCAGCGCTGCAAGGCTTGCCGACGAATGTATAAAAGAGCTTGGTAGATACCAAAAAGCTCAGCGGTAAAAATCGAGCACTGCGCTAAAAGTCTAAAACTAAAACTTTGGCGACCATGTATAAAGGCACATCCTACTCCCCTATCGTCCTTCGAGCCATCCGTGTAGATGAAAGAGCTGTCAGCAAACTGTGTCTGAATTTCTAAAAAGGCTGAACGGAGCACCGAAACTGGTGTCGTGGACTTCGACATGGACGTTAACCCCAGATCGACGGGGGTTGCTGGTCGGAGCCATGGCGGGAACTGCGTTTCTCCTATGGGAAACGCCGCCGGTAAAGTGATGTCCAATGTACGAAGGAGAGAGCGAAAACGAACACCAGGAGGGAGTAAAGCTAGGGAGCTCGTTGAGTATTGGCGGTCCAAGGAGTCGTTAAAGAAAGGACTAAAAGTCAGATGACGCGGCAAACCAGAGAGTCTGCAGGCGTAGCTGCACAGAAGTACGTCCCGCCGATGAGACAGCGGGGGTTCAGCGGCTTCCGCACAGATGCTGGTAACGGGGCTTGTTGGAAAAGCGCCAATACTCAAGCGGAGACCACGGTGATGTGTAGGATCAAGACGTTTCAAAATCGACGGACGAGCCGACGAATACACAATACAACCGTAGTCCAGTTTAGATCGGACCAAAGAGCGATACAACCTTAAAAGTACAGTCCGATCAGCTCCCCAGGATGTGCCACTTAAAACGCGTAAAACACTAAGAGAACAGTCACATCTGGCCTTCAAATAGGATATATGAGAGGCCCAGCTGAGCTTCCTGTCAAACACCAATCCCAAAAATTTCGCCTCGTCTGCGAAAGGGAGAACATCTGGGCCTAGGTGAAGGGAAGGGGAAGGAAACGCCTTCCGGCGCCAGAAGTTCACACAGACGGTTTTCTCGGCGGAGAACTTGAAACCGTTTTCCAGACTCCAAATGAACAGGCGGTCAAGGCAGAGTTGGAGGCGCCGTTCTAAGAGATGAGTATGCCGAGAACTGCAGTAAATGGCGAAATCATCCACAAAAAGGGAGGATGAAACACCAGCGGGAACGCACTCCACAATGGGATTGATGGCCACAGCGAATAAGGTGACGCTGAGTACCGAGCCCTGCGGTACTCCGTTCTCTTGAGTAAAAGCACGAGATAAAATAGAACCAATCCGCACTCGAAACACTCGATCCCTCATAAATTCTCGGATAAAGAGGGGCAGGCGACCCCGAAAGCCCCATTTATGGAGGGTACGAAGAATACCGTACCGCCAGCAAGTGTCATACGCCTTCTCAAGATCAAAAAACACAGAGACCGTTTGACTCTTCCTCAGAAAGGCATCCATGATGTGCGTCGAAAGCGAGACTAAGTGGTCGACCGTTGAACGGAAGCGACGAAAACCGCACTGAACGTTGGCTAGCAGATGATTAGATTCAAGCCACCACGTCAGTCGCCCGTTAATCATGCGCTCCATCACCTTGCAAATGACACTGGTGAGAGAGATCGGGCGATAACTGGAAGGGAGATGACGATCCTTCCCAGGTTTTAAAATTGGAACGATGGTGGCCTCACGCCAAGTGGATGGAAAAGTACTGGTACGCCAGATGCGGTTATACACCTCCAAGAGAAAGAGTTTACCAGCGGAAGAAAGGTGCTGTAACATTAAAACATGAACACCATCCGGTCCTGGAGTCGACGGTTTGGAAGAAACGAGGGCCCGCTCCAGCTCCGTCATGGTAAAAACGGCGTTGTAACACTCGCGGTTAGAAGAGGGAAACAGAATTTCGTGCGACTCAGCCCGGGTCTTGAGGGTTAAAAATCTTGGATGAAAATTCGAAGAACTGGAAACGCCAGCAAAAGCATTGCCCAGAGTGTCAGCAACAGCTCTAGGGCAAGCGATGGTGTCATTATTAATCTGCAGCCCAGGTACTGTGGAAGCTGGTATTTTGCCAGCCACACGGCGGAGCTTGTCCCAAACAACAGATGAAGGGGTGTGGCAATTGAAGGATTCCACAAACCGGAGCCAGGATGTCCTTTTACTGGCCTGTATGATACGACGGGCTCTAGCGCGCTGTTGTTTGAAGGTGACCAGATTCTCTAGAGTGGGATGGCGCCGGAAAACTCGAAGTGCAGCCCTGCGTCCACGGATTGCGGCCCGGCATTCGTCGGTCCACCAGGGAACCGGTAGTCGTCGCGGTTGAGAAGACGACCGAGGGATTGCACGCGAAGCAGCGGAGATAATAACGGATGTAAGGTATTCCACCATCTGGTCAACATCATTGAACAGGTGGTCTTCGAAAACAGCGCAGCGACAATAAAGAGGCCAGTTTGCTTTGTTTAATTGCCAGGTGGGTACACGTGACGGTGGAGAGTAGTGCGATAACAGGCTAATGACACAGGGAAAATGATCGCTCGAGAAGGTGTCAGAGACAACGTTCCACTGAAAACGATGTGCAAGCTGTGCTGAGCAGACAGATAAATCCAGGTGGGAAAGGGTGCCAGAAGAATCAGACACAAAAGTGGCTTCACCAGTGTTAAGGAGAGAGAGGCAATTCTGGGTGAAAAAATCAGCTAGGTAGGTTCCCCTTAGGCATGCCCTAGGTGAGCCCCAAAGAGGATGGTGGGCATTAAAATCTCCCAACAGAAGATAGGGCGCTGGGAGCTGGACAACAAGAGCTGCTAGGTCCGCAACCGCGAAGGGAGAACCAGGTGGAAGATACAAGGAACAGAGGGTGAAACTAAAGCCGGGTAAACTGAGGGTGATAGCTACAGCTTGCAAGGTAGTGGTAAGCGTGATAGGTTGGTAAAAAACGTGGTCTCGAATCAAAAGCATTACACCACCATGTGCAGGAGAACCAGGTTCCGGTGCAAGGTCGAAGCGCACCGGAATAAAGCCAGGAAAGGTAAAAGGGTCCTGTGGGCGAAGTTTGGTCTCCTGTAAGCACAAGACAGTAGGAGAGAGCGATTTGGTTAAAATCTGTAATTCGGCTCTATGTGTGCGTACGCCACGTGTATTCCACTGAACGAGGGACATCCGGAGGGAAAGGGAGTGAGCTGTTTAAAATCACTTGGGCTGCGTCTGACGCTTCAACTTGGCCTTCAGCTGGAGTGTGGGACCAGGGCTTGTAGGAGGTGGAGGCTCCTCCTCCATTGGTTCTTCCGAAGGAAGAAGCTCAGCTGCGCCGGAGACGGAAGACAGTGCTGCAAAACGATTGCCCGTACTCAAGGGAGGAGAGTGACCCTTGGCTCGACTGCGCCCCCGGGAATCCTGGGATAGGGATCTCCGAGGAGGCGAAGGAGAACTAGCTTTTACAGTACATTGGTCATTGCCTGAGGTTTTAGGATCTTTCAAAAAGTCGGTGCGCTTTGGCTGCGTTTTAAATTTACGAGGTTCAGTACCAACAGATATTGTTTTGGAAGCGGCGGAACCAGAAGTCGATGCTGTAATAGTAGGAGAAGCGACTGCAGTTAGAGGTACAGGAGTAGTTTGTGTACTCATATCCCGCTTTTGGACCTGGGTTTGCACCACTGAGCTAAATGTGCCAAATCTCAGGATAGAAGGCTGGCGAGCTAGATGGCGTTTGCGGGCTTCATTGAAAGACAAGCGTTCTTTCACCCGCAGCTCTTGGATGGCCTTCTCGTCCAGAAAGCGTGGGCAATCGCGGGAAGTCGCTGGATGGGGACCCCTACAATTTACACAGAAAACCGATAAACAAGCTCCGTCGTGGGCATCCTTTCCACACATTGCGCAAACAGCCGTTTCAAGTTTGCAAGATGCCCTAGTGTGACCAAAGCGTTGGCACTGAAAACAACGCATTGGGCGTGGTATATATGGCCGAATATTTATAACTTCGTACCCCGCCTTAAGTTTCGATGGGAGATCAAGCCGATCGAACGTAAGGAACAGAGTACGGGTAGGCACCTGCGCACCATCGCGTTTGGCTTTGACGCGATAAACCTCAGTAACACCTTGGTCCGACAGATAACCCAAAATTTCTTCTTCCGACATATCATCCAAAAGAGAGGTTGTGACGACTCCCTTGGATGAGTTCAAGCTACGGTGCTTCTCGACACGGATAGGATATCCGTGGAGTAGTTTGGCCTTTAGCAATCTGTCGAACTGGGTGGCTGTAAAAGTCTCAATCAATAGTGAGCCATTTCTAAGACGGGTGCAAGACTTCACAGGACCGGCGATCTTATCTAGGCCCGCCTGAATTATAAAGGGATTCACTTTCAGAAAACTCTGTGACTCTTCCGTTCTAGTAACCACTAGGTACCGAGCTGCTGACACTGCGGTGACCTCTTTTCCATCGTTGACTTGTCGTCGTCTTTTCGGAGTGTTGGTAGCCATAAAAGCACAAAAATAATTTCATCCCCCAGTGCTCCCCACCCACCACGGAGCCCAACACGGGGTCATCCCACTGGGATGACAGGGCTACACAGGGGATATAGCGGGCTCGCCGTCCCACTCACCCTGGAGTTCAGTGCAATACCTAGTCCTGGCCGATTGACTAGGGGTGGGTTAGTCCCTAGCCTCCCGTTTAGATGAAGCAGTAACCAAAGCAGTGTATTGGAAATGCGCACCCTCCCCGAATTCAGAAAGTAACTGGACCGAGCTCAGATACGCATCCCTCAACCACCAGGATAAACCTTTCCACCGACACGGGTCTCCACGCACGGCCTACACGTGGGTGGGCGATTTGACTGACTCCCTCACCACTAAGAGGAACCCACATCGAGAGAGTCAGTTGGCTCGGGGCCCCGGGTGCGCCAAACCCGGACCTACCGTAGTAGGTCCCCCTGGGGGGTCAAAAATTAGAGTGAAATTGCTTCAAACAGGCGAATTATCGCGAAACAACACCTGCTCGAATCCAACAATAACTGTGCCCTGCCGACTCTGTTTAGCCTCAGAGACGGTTTGAGACAATTGTTACAAAAATCAGAGAATGACAAAAATTAGAGTGAAATTGCTTCAAACAAGCGAATTATCGCGAAACAACACCTGCTCAAATCCAACAAACACTGTGCCCTGCCGACTCTATTTGGCCTCAAAGACGGTTTGAGACAATTGTTACAAAAATCAGAGAATGTCAAAAATTAGAGTGTAATTGATTCAAACAAGCGAATTATCGCGAAACAACACCTGCTCGAATCCAACAAAGACTGTGCGCTACCGTCTCTGCTGAGCCTCAGAGACGCAATGAGGCAAGTGTTGCGAAAATCAGACAATGTAAAAAATTTGAGTCAAATTGCTTCAAACAAGCGAATTATCGCGAAACAACACCTGCTCGAATCCAATAAAAACTGTGCCCTGCAGTCTCCACTGAGCGTCAGAGACGCTTTGAGACAATTGTTACAAAAATCAGAGAATGTCAAAAATTAGTGTAATTTCTTCAAACAAGCGAATTATTGCGAAACAACACCTGCTCGAATCCAACAGAAACTGTGCGCTACCGTCTCTACTGAGCCTCAAAGACGCTTTGAGACAAGTATTACAAAAATCAGAGAATGTGAAAAATTATAGTGAAATTGCCTCAAACAGGCGAATTATCGCGAAACAACACCTGCTCGAATCCAACAAAAACTGTGCACTGCCGACTCTATTTAGCCTCAAAGACGGTTTGAGACAATTGTTACAAAAATCAGAGAATGTCAAAAATTATAGTGAAATTGCCTCAAAAAAGCGAATTATCGCGAAACAACACCTGCTCGAATACAACAAAAACTGTGCGCTACCGTCTCTATTGAGCCTCAGAGACGCTTTGAGACAAGTATTACAAAAATCAGAGAATGTCAAAAATTAGAGTGAAATAGCCTCAAACAGGCGAATTATCGCGAAACAACACCTGCTCGAATCCAACAACAACTGTGCCTTGCCGACTCTGTTTAGCCTCAGAGACGGTTTGAGACAATTGTTACAAAAATCAGAGAATGACAAAAATTAGAGTGAAATTGCTTCAAACAAGCGAATTATCGCGAAACAACACCTGCTCGAATCCAACAAAAACTGTGCCCTGCCGACTCTATTTAGCCTCAGAGACGGTTTGAGACAATTGTTACAAAAATCAGAGAATGTCAAAAATTAGAGTGTAATTGCTTCAAACAAGCGAATTATCGCGAAACAACACCTGCTCGAATCCAAAAAAAACTGTGCGTTACCGTCTCTACTGAGCCTCAGAGACGCTTTGAGACACGTACTACAAAAATCAAAGAATGTCAAAAATTAGAGTGAAATTGCTTCAAACACGCGAATTATCGCGAAACAACACCTGCTCAAATCCAACGAACACTGTGCCCTGCCGACTCTATTTGGCCTCAAAGACGGTTTGAGACAATTGTTACAAAAATCAGAGAATGTCAAAAATTAGAGTGTAATTGCTTCAAACAAGCGAATTATCGCGAAAAAACACCTGCTCGAATCCAACAAAGACTGTGCGCTACCGTCTCTACTGATCCTCAGAGACGCTTTGAGACACGTACTACAAAAATCAGAGAATGTCAAAAATTAGAGTGAAATTGCTTCAAACAGGCGAATTATCGCGAAACAACACCTGCTCAAATCCAACAAAAACTGTGCCCTGCCGACTCTATTTGGCCTCAAAGACGGTTTGTGACAATTGTTACAAAAAATCAGAGAAGTTCAAAAACTAGAGTGAAATTTCTTGAAACAAGCGAATTATCGCGAAACAACACCTGCTCGAATCCAACAAAAACTGTGGGCTACCGTCTCTACTGAGCCTCAGAGACGCAATGAGGCAAGTGTTGCAAAAATCAGACAATGTAAAAAATATGAGTCAAATTGCTTCAAACAAGCGAATTATCGCGAAACAACACCTGCTCGAGTCCAATAAAAACTGTGCCCTGCAGTCTCCACTGAGCGTCAGAGACGCTTTGAGACAAGTGTTACAAAAATCAGAGAATGTCAAAAATTAGAGTGAAATTGCTTCAAACTGGCGAATTATCGCGAAACAACACCTGCTCGAATCCAACAAAAACTGTGCCTTGCCGACTCTATTTAGCCTCAAAGACGGTTTGAGACAATTGTTACAAAAATCAGAGAATGTCAAAAATTAGAGTGCAATTGCTTCAAACAAGCGAATTATCGCGACACAACACTTGCTCGAATCCAACAAAAACTGTGCCCTGCCGACCCTATTTAACCTCAGAGACGGTTTGAGACAATTGTTACAAAAATCAGAGAATGTCAAAAATTAGAATGAAATTGCTTCAAACAGGCGAATTATCGCGAAACAACACCTTCTCGAATCCAACAAAAACTGTGCCCTGCCGACTCTATTTAGCCTCAAAGAGGGTTTGAGACAATTGTTACAAAAATCAGAGAATGTCAAAAATTAGAGTGAAATTGCTTCAAACAGGCGAATTATCACGAAACAGCACCTGCTCGAATCCAACAAACACTGTGCCCTGCCGACTCTATTTAGCCTCAAAGACGGTTTGAGACAATTGTTACAAAAATCAGAGAATGTCAAAAGTTAGAGTGTAATTGCTTCAAACAAGCGAAGTATCGAGAAACAACACCTGCTCGAATCCAACAAAAACTGTGCGCTACCGTCTCTACTGAGCCTCAGAGAAGCTTTGAGACACGTACTACAAAAATCAGAGAATGTCAAAAATTAGAGTGAAATTGCTTCAAACAAGCGAATTATCGCGAAACAACACCTGCTAGAATCCAACAAAAACTGTGCCCTGCCGACTCTCTTTGGCCTCCAAGACGGTTTGAGACAATTGTTACAAAAATCAGAGAATGTCAAAAATTAGAGTGAAATTGCTTCAAACACGCGAATTATCGCGAAACAACACCTGTACGAAATCCAACAAAAATTGTGCCCTGCCGACTCTATTTAGCCTCAGAGACGGTTTGAGACAATTGTTACAAAAATCAGGGGAATGTCAAAAATTAGAGTGAAATTGCTTCAAACAATCGAATTATCGCGAAAAAACACCTGCTCGACTCTATTTAGCCTCAAAGACGGTTTGAGACAATTGTTACAAAAATCAGAGAATGTCTAAAATTAGAGTGAAAATGCCTCAAAAAAGCGAATTATCGCGAAACAACACCTGCTCGAATCCAACAAAAACTGTGCGCTACCGTCTCTACTGAGCCTCAGAGACGCTTTGAGACACGTACTACAAAAATCAGAGAATGTCAAAAATTAGAGTGAAAATGCTTCAAACAGGCGAATTATCGCGAAACAACACCTTCTCGAATCCAACGAAAACTGTGCCCTGCCGACTCTATTTAGCCTCAAAGAAGGTTTGAGACAATTGTTACAAAAATCAGAGAATGTCAAAAATTATAGTGAAATTGCCTCAAAAAAGCGAATTATTGCGAAACAACACCTGCTCGAATACAACAAAAACTGTGTGCTACCTTCTCTGTTGAGCCTCAGAGACGCTTTGAGACAAGTATTACAAAAATCAGAGAATGTCAAAAATTAGAGTCAAATTGCCTCAAACAGGCGAATTATCGCGAAACAACACCTGCTCGAATCCAAAAACTGTGCCCTGCCGACTCTATTTAGCCTCAAAGACGGTTTGAGACAATTGTTTCAAAAATCAGAGAATGTCAAAAATTAGAGTGAAATTGCTTCAAACACGCGAATTATCGCGAAACAACACCTGCTCGAATCCAACAAAAATTGTGCCCTGCCGACTCTATTTAGCCTCAGAGACGGTTTGAGACAATTGTTACAAAAATCAGAGAATGTCAAAAATTAGAGTGAAATTGCTTCAAACAGGCGAATTATCGCGAAACAACACCTGCTCGAATCCAACAATAACTGTGCCCTGCCGACTCTGTGTAGCCTCAGAGACGGTTTGAGACAATTGTTACAAAAATCAGAGAATGACAAAAATTAGAGTGAAATTGCTTCAAACAAGCGAATTATCGCGAAACAACACCTGCTCAAATCCAACAAACACTGTGCCCTGCCGACTCTATTTGGCCTCAAAGACGGTTTGAGACAATTGTTACAAAAATCAGAGAATGTCAAAAATTAGAGTGTAATTGCTTCAAACAAGCGAATTATCGAGAAACAACACCTGCTCGAATCCAACAAAGACTGTGCGCTACCGCCTCTGCTGAGCCTCAGAGACGCAATGAGGCAAGTGTTGCGAAAATCAGACAATGTAAAAAATTTGAGTCAAATTGCTTCAAACAAGCGAATTATCGCGAAACAACACCTGCTCGAATCCAATAAAAACTGTGCCCTGCAGTCTCCACTGAGCGTCAGAGACGCTTTGAGACAATTGTTACAAAAATCAGAGAATGTCAAAAATTAGTGTAATTTCTTCAAACAAGCGAATTATTGCGAAACAACACCTGCTCGAATCCAACAGAAACTGTGCGCTACCGTCTCTACTGAGCCTCAAAGACGCTTTGAGACAAGTATTACAAAAATCAGAGAATGTGAAAAATTATAGTGAAATTGCCTCAAACAGGCGAATTATCGCGAAACAACACCAGCTCGAATCCAACAAAAACTGTGCCCTGCCGACTCTATTTAGCCTCAAAGACGGTTTGAGACAATTGTTACAAAAATCAGAGAATGTCAAAAATTATAGTGAAATTGCCTCAAAAAAGCGAATTATCGAGAAACAACACCTGCTCGAATACAACAAAAACTGTGCGCTACCTTCTCTATTGAGCCTCAGAGACGCTTTGAGACAAGTATTACAAAAATCAGAGAATGTCAAAAATTAGAGTGAAATAGCCTCAAACAGGCAAATTATCGCGAAACAACACCTGCTCGAATCCAACAACAACTGTGCCTTGCCGACTCTGTTTAGCCTCAGAGACGGTTTGAGACAATTGTTACAAAAATCAGAGAATGACAAAAATTAGAGTGAAATTGCTTCAAACAAGCGAATTATCGCGAAACAACACCTGCTCGAATCCAACAAAAACTGTGCCCTGCCGACTCTATTTAGCCTCAGAGACGGTTTGAGACAATTGTTACAAAAATCAGAGAATGTCAAAAATTAGAGTGTAATTGCTTCAAACAAGCGAATTATCGCGAAACAACACCTGCTCGAATCCAAAAAAAACTGTGCGTTACCGTCTCTACTGAGCCTCAGAGACGCTTTGAGACACGTACTACAAAAATCAAAGAATGTCAAAAATTAGAGTGAAATTGCTTCAAACACGCGAATTATCGCGAAACAACACCTGCTCAAATCCAACGAACACTGTGCCCTGCCGACTCTATTTGGCCTCAAAGACGGTTTGAGACAATTGTTAATAAAATCAGAGAATGTCAAAAATTAGAGTGTAATTGCTTCAAACAAGCGAATTATCGCGAAACAACACCTGCTCGAATCCAACAAAGACTGTGCGCTACCGTCTATGCTGAGCCTCAGAGACGCAATGAGGCAAGTGTTGCGAAAATCAGACAATGTAAAAAATTTGAGCCAAATTGCTTCAAACAAGCGAATTATCGCGAAACAACACCTGCTCGAATCCAATAAAAACTGTGCCCTGCAGTCTCCACTGAGCGTCAGAGACGGTTTGAGACAATTGTTACAAAAATCAGAGAATGTCAAAAATTAGTGTAATTTCTTCAAACAAGCGAATTATTGCGAAACAACGCCTGCTCGAATCCAACAGAAACTGTGCGCTACCGTCTCTACTGAGCCTCAAAGACACTTTGAGACAAGCATTACAAAAATCAGAGAATGTGAAAAATTATAGTGAAATTGCCTCAAACAGGCGAATTATCGCGAAACAACACCTGCTCGAATCCAACAAAAACTGTGCCCTGCCGACTCTATTTAGCCTCAAAGACGGTTTGAGACAATTGTTACAAAAATCAGAGAATGTCAAAAATTATAGTGAAATTGCCTCAAAAAAGCGAATAATCGCGAAACAACACCTGCTCGAATACAACAAAAACTGTGCGCTACCTTCTCTATTGAGCCTCAGAGACGCTTTGAGACAAGTATTACAAAAATCAGAGAATGTCAAAAATTAGAGTGAAATTGCCTCAAACAGGCGAATTATCGCGAAACAACACCTGCTCGAATCCAACAACTGTGCCCTGCCGACTCTATTTAGCCTCAAAGACGGTTTGAGACAATTGTTACAAAATCAGAGAATGTCAAAAATTAGAGTGAAATTGCTTCAAACACGCGAATTATCGCGAAACAACACCTGCTCGAATCCAACAAAAATTGTGCCCTGCCGACTCTATTTAGCCTCAGAGACGGTTTGAGACAATTGTTACAAAAATCAGAGAATGTCAAAAATTAGAGTGAAATTGCTTCAAACAGGCGAATTATCGCGAAACAACACCTGCTCGAATCCAACAAAGACTGTGCGCTACCGTCTATGCTGAGCCTCAGAGACGCAATGAGGCAAGTGTTGCGAAAATCAGACAATGTAAAAAATTTGAGCCAAATTGCTTCAAACAAGCGAATTATCGCGAAACAACACCTGCTCGAATCCAATAAAAACTGTGCCCTGCAGTCTCCACTGAGCGTCAGAGACGGTTTGAGACAATTGTTACAAAAATCAGAGAATGTCAAAAATTAGTGTAATTTCTTCAAACAAGCGAATTATTGCGAAACAACGCCTGCTCGAATCCAACAGAAACTGTGCGCTACCGTCTCTACTGAGCCTCAAAGACACTTTGAGACAAGCATTACAAAAATCAGAGAATGTGAAAAATTATAGTGAAATTGCCTCAAACAGGCGAATTATCGCGAAACAACACCTGCTCGAATCCAACAAAAACTGTGCCCTGCCGACTCTATTTAGCCTCAAAGACGGTTTGAGACAATTGTTACAAAAATCAGAGAATGTCAAAAATTATAGTGAAATTGCCTCAAAAAAGCGAATAATCGCGAAACAACACCTGCTCGAATACAACAAAAACTGTGCGCTACCTTCTCTATTGAGCCTCAGAGACGCTTTGAGACAAGTATTACAAAAATCAGAGAATGTCAAAAATTAGAGTGAAATTGCCTCAAACAGGCGAATTATCGCGAAACAACACCTGCTCGAATCCAACAACTGTGCCCTGCCGACTCTATTTAGCCTCAAAGACGGTTTGAGACAATTGTTACAAAATCAGAGAATGTCAAAAATTAGAGTGAAATTGCTTCAAACACGCGAATTATCGCGAAACAACACCTGCTCGAATCCAACAAAAATTGTGCCCTGCCGACTCTATTTAGCCTCAGAGACGGTTTGAGACAATTGTTACAAAAATCAGAGAATGTCAAAAATTAGAGTGAAATTGCTTCAAACAGGCGAATTATCGCGAAACAACACCTGCTCGACTCTATTTAGCCTCAAAGACGGTTTGTGACAATTGTTACAAAAATCAGAGAATGTCAAAAATTAGAGTGAAATTGCTTCAAACAATCGAATTATCGCGAAACAACACCTGCTCGACTCTATTTAGCCTCAAAGACGGTTTGAGACAATTGTTACAAAAATCAGAGAATGTCAAAAATTAGAGTGTAATTGCTTCAAACAAGCGAATTATCGCGATACAACACCTGCTCGAATCCAAAAAAAACTGTGCGTTACCGTCTCTACTGAGCCTCAGAGACGCTTTGAGACACGTACTACAAAAATCAGAGAATGTCAAAAATTAGAGTGAAATTGCTTCAAACAGGCGAATTATCGCGAAACAACACCTGCTCAAATCCAACAAAAACTGTGCCCTGCCGACTCTATTTGGCCTCAAAGACGGTTTGTGACAATTGTTACAAAAAATCAGAGAATTTCAAAAACTAGAGTGAAATTGCTTGAAACAAGCGAATTATCGCGAAACAACACCTGCTCGAATCCAACAAAAACTGTGCGCTACCGTCTCTACTGAGCCTCAGAGACGCAATGAGGCAAGTGTTGCAAAAATCAGACAATGTAAAAAATTTGAGTCAAATTGCTTCAAACAAGCGAATTATCGCGAAACAACACCTGCTCGAATCCAATAAAAACTGTGCCCTGCAGTCTCCACTGAGCGTCAGAGACGCTTTGAGACAATTGTTACAAAAAATAGGAGAATGTCAAAAATTATAGTGAAATTGCCTCAAAAAAGCGAATTATTGCGAAACAACACCTGCTCGAATACAACAAAAACTGTGCGCTACCTTCTCTATTGAGCCTCAGAGACGCTTTGAGACAAGTATTACAAAAATCAGAGAATGTCAAAAATTAGAGTCAAATTGCCTCAAACAGGCGAATTATCGCGAAACAACACCTGCTCGAATCCAACAACTGTGCCCTGCCGACTCTATTTAGCCTCAAAGACGGTTTGAGACAATTGTTACAAAAATCAGAGAATCTCAAAAATTAGAGTGAAATTGCTTCAAACACGCGAATTATCGCGAAACAACACCTGCTCGAATCCAACAAAAATTGTGCCCTGCCGACTCTATTTAGCCTCAGAGACGGTTTGAGACAATTGTTACAAAAATCAGAGAATGTCAAAAATTAGAGTGAAATTGCTTCAAACAGGCGAATTATCGCGAAACAACACCTGCTCGAATCCAACAATAACTGTGCCCTGCCGACTCTGTTTAGCCTCAGAGACGGTTTGAGACAATTGTTACAAAAATCAGAGAATGTCAAAAATTAGAGTGTAATTGCTTCAAACAAGCGAATTATCGCGAAACAACACCTGCTCGAATCCAACAAAGACTGTGCGCTACCGTCTCTGCTGAGCCTCAGAGACGCAATGAGGCAAGTGTTGCGAAAATCAGACAATGTAAAAAATTTGAGTCAAATTGCTTCAAACAAGCGAATTATCGCGAAACAACACCTGCTCGAATCCAATAAAAACTGTGCCCTGCAGTCTCCACTGAGCGTCAGAGACGCTTTGAGACAATTGTTACAAAAATCAGAGAATGTCAAAAATTAGTGTAATTTCTTCAAACAAGCGAATTATTGCGAAACAACACCTGCTCGAATCCAACAGAAACTGTGCGCTACCGTCTCTACTGAGCCTCAAAGACGCTTTGAGACAAGTATTACAAAAATCAGAGAATGTGAAAAATTATAGTGAAATTGCCTCAAACAGGCGAATTATCGCGAAACAACACCTGCTCGAATCCAACAAAAACTGTGCCCTGCCGACTCTATTTAGCCTCAAAGACGGTTTGAGACAATTGTTACAAAAATCAGAGAATGTCAAAAATTATAGTGAAATTGCCTCAAAAAAGCGAATAATCGCGAAACAACACCTGCTCGAATACAACAAAAACTGTGCGCTACCTTCTCTATTGAGCCTCAGAGACGCTTTGAGACAAGTATTACAAAAATCAGAGAATGTCAAAAATTAGAGTGAAATTGCCTCAAACAGGCTAATTATCGCGAAACAACACCTGCTCGAATCCAACAACTGTGCCCTGCCGACTCTATTTAGCCTCAAAGACGGTTTGAGACAATTGTTACAAAATCAGAGAATGTCAAAAATTAGAGTGAAATTGCTTCAAACACGCGAATTATCGCGAAACAACACCTGCTCGAATCCAACAAAAATTGTGCCCTGCCGACTCTATTTAGCCTCAGAGACGGTTTGAGACAATTGTTACAAAAATCAGAGAATGTCAAAAATTAGAGTGAAATTGCTTCAAACAGGCGAATTATCGCGAAACAACACCTGCTCGACTCTATTTAGCCTCAAAGACGGTTTGTGACAATTGTTACAAAAATCAGAGAATGTCAAAAATTAGAGTGAAATTGCTTCAAACAATCGAATTATCGCGAAACAACACCTGCTCGACTCTATTTAGCCTCAAAGACGGTTTGAGACAATTGTTACAAAAATCAGAGAATGTCAAAAATTAGAGTGTAATTGCTTCAAACAAGCGAATTATCGCGATACAACACCTGCTCGAATCCAAAAAAAACTGTGCGTTACCGTCTCTACTGAGCCTCAGAGACGCTTTGAGACACGTACTACAAAAATCAGAGAATGTCAAAAATTAGAGTGAAATTGCTTCAAACAGGCGAATTATCGCGAAACAACACCTGCTCAAATCCAACAAAAACTGTGCCCTGCTGACTCTATTTGGCCTCAAAGACGGTTTGTGACAATTGTTACAAAAAATCAGAGAATTTCAAAAACTAGAGTGAAATTGCTTGAAACAAGCGAATTATCGCGAAACAACACCTGCTCGAATCCAACAAAAACTGTGCGCTACCGTCTCTACTGAGCCTCAGAGACGCAATGAGGCAAGTGTTGCAAAAATCAGACAATGTAAAAAATTTGAGTCAAATTGCTTCAAACAAGCGAATTATCGCGAAACAACACCTGCTCGAATCCAATAAAAACTGTGCCCTGCAGTCTCCACTGAGCGTCAGAGACGCTTTGAGACAATTGTTACAAAAAATAGGAGAATGTCAAAAATTATAGTGAAATTGCCTCAAAAAAGCGAATTATTGCGAAACAACACCTGCTCGAATACAACAAAAACTGTGCGCTACCTTCTCTATTGAGCCTCAGAGACGCTTTGAGACAAGTATTACAAAAATCAGAGAATGTCAAAAATTAGAGTCAAATTGCCTCAAACAGGCGAATTATCGCGAAACAACACCTGCTCGAATCCAACAACTGTGCCCTGCCGACTCTATTTAGCCTCAAAGACGGTTTGAGACAATTGTTACAAAAATCAGAGAATCTCAAAAATTAGAGTGAAATTGCTTCAAACACGCGAATTATCGCGAAACAACACCTGCTCGAATCCAACAAAAATTGTGCCCTGCCGACTCTATTTAGCCTCAGAGACGGTTTGAGACAATTGTTACAAAAATCAGAGAATGTCAAAAATTAGAGTGAAATTGCTTCAAACAGGCGAATTATCGCGAAACAACACCTGCTCGAATCCAACAATAACTGTGCCCTGCCGACTCTGTTTAGCCTCAGAGACGGTTTGAGACAATTGTTACAAAAATCAGAGAATGTCAAAAATTAGAGTGTAATTGCTTCAAACAAGCGAATTATCGCGAAACAACACCTGCTCGAATCCAACAAAGACTGTGCGCTACCGTCTCTGCTGAGCCTCAGAGACGCAATGAGGCAAGTGTTGCGAAAATCAGACAATGTAAAAAATTTGAGTCAAATTGCTTCAAACAAGCGAATTATCGCGAAACAACACCTGCTCGAATCCAATAAAAACTGTGCCCTGCAGTCTCCACTGAGCGTCAGAGACGCTTTGAGACAATTGTTACAAAAATCAGAGAATGTCAAAAATTAGTGTAATTTCTTCAAACAAGCGAATTATTGCGAAACAACACCTGCTCGAATCCAACAGAAACTGTGCGCTACCGTCTCTACTGAGCCTCAAAGACGCTTTGAGACAAGTATTACAAAAATCAGAGAATGTGAAAAATTATAGTGAAATTGCCTCAAACAGGCGAATTATCGCGAAACAACACCTGCTCGAATCCAACAAAAACTGTGCCCTGCCGACTCTATTTAGCCTCAAAGACGGTTTGAGACAATTGTTACAAAAATCAGAGAATGTCAAAAATTATAGTGAAATTGCCTCAAAAAAGCGAATTATCGCGAAACAACACCTGCTCGAATACAACAAAAACTGTGCGCTACCTTCTCTATTGAGCCTCAGAGACGCTTTGAGACAAGTATTACAAAAATCAGAGAATGTCAAAAATTAGAGTGAAATAGCCTCAAACAGGCGAATTATCGCGAAACAACACCTGCTCGAATCCAACAACAACTGTGCCTTGCCGACTCTGTTTAGCCTCAGAGACGGTTTGAGACAATTGTTACAAAAATCAGAGAATGACAAAAATTAGAGTGAAATTGCTTCAAACAAGCGAATTATCGCGAAACAACACCTGCTCGAATCCAACAAAAACTGTGCCCTGCCGACTCTATTTAGCCTCAGAGACGGTTTGAGACAATTGTTACAAAAATCAGAGAATGTCAAAAATTAGAGTGTAATTGCTTCAAACAAGCGAATTATCGCGAAACAACACCTGCTCGAATCCAAAAAAAACTGTGCGTTACCGTCTCTACTGAGCCTCAGAGACGCTTTGAGACACGTACTACAAAAATCAAAGAATGTCAAAAATTAGAGTGAAATTGCTTCAAACACGCGAATTATCGCGAAACAACACCTGCTCAAATCCAACGAACACTGTGCCCTGCCGACTCTATTTGGCCTCAAAGACGGTTTGAGACAATTGTTAATAAAATCAGAGAATGTCAAAAATTAGAGTGTAATTGCTTCAAACAAGCGAATTATCGCGAAACAACACCTGCTCGAATCCAACAAAGACTGTGCGCTACCGTCTATGCTGAGCGTCAGAGACGCAATGAGGCAAGTGTTGCGAAAATCAGACAATGTAAAAAATTTGAGCCAAATTGCTTCAAACAAGCGAATTATCGCGAAACAACACCTGCTCGAATCCAATAAAAACTGTGCCCTGCAGTCTCCACTGAGCGTCAGAGACGGTTTGAGACAATTGTTACAAAAATCAGAGAATGTCAAAAATTAGTGTAATTTCTTCAAACAAGCGAATTATTGCGAAACAACGCCTGCTCGAATCCAACAGAAACTGTGCGCTACCGTCTCTACTGAGCCTCAAAGACACTTTGAGACAAGTATTACAAAAATCAGAGAATGTGAAAAATTATAGTGAAATTGCCTCAAACAGGCGAATTATCGCGAAACAACACCTGCTCGAATCCAACAAAAACTGTGCCCTGCCGACTCTATTTAGCCTCAAAGACGGTTTGAGACAATTGTTACAAAAATCAGAGAATGTCAAAAATTATAGTGAAATTGCCTCAAAAAAGCGAATTATCGCGAAACAACACCTGCTCGAATCCAACAATAACTGTGCCCTGCCGACTCTATTTAGCCTCAAAGACGGTTTGAGACAATTGTTACAAAATCAGAGAATGTCAAAAATTAGTGTGAAATTGCTTCAAACACGCGAATTATCGCGAAACAACACCTGCTCGAATCCAACAAAAATTGTGCCCTGCCGACTCTATTTAGCCTCAGAGACGGTTTGAGACAATTGTTACAAAAATCAGAGAATGTCAAAAATTAGAGTGAAATTGCTTCAAACAGGCGAATTATCGCGAAACAACACCTGCTCGACTCTATTTAGCCTCAAAGACGGTTTGAGACAATTGTTACATAAATCAGAGAATGTCAAAAATTAGAGTGAAATTGCTTCAAACAATCGAATTATCGCGAAACAACACCTGCTCGACTCTATTTAGCCTCAAAGACGGTTTGAGACAATTGTTACAAAAATCAGAGAATGTCAAAAATTAGAGTGTAATTGCTTCAAACAAGCGAATTATCGCGAAACAACACCTGCTCGAATCCAAAAAAAACTGTGCGTTACCGTCGCTACTGAGCCTCAGAGACGCTTTGAGACACGTACTACAAAAATCAGAGAATGTCAAAAATTAGAGTGAAATTGCTTCAAACAGGCGAATTATCGCGAAACAACACCTGCTCAAATCCAACAAAAACTGTGCCCTGCCGACTCTATTTGGCCTCAAAGACGGTTTGTGACAATTGTTACAAAAAATCAGAGAATTTCAAAAACTAGAGTGAAATTGCTTGAAACAAGCGAATTATCGCGAAACAACACCTGCTCGAATCCAACAAAAACTGTGCGCTACCGTCTCTACTGAGCCTCAGAGACGCAATGAGGCAAGTGTTGCAAAAATCAGACAATGTAAAAAATTTGAGTCAAATTGCTTCAAACAAGCGAAATATCGCGAAACAACACCTGCTCGAGTCCAATAAAAACTGTGCCCTGCAGTCTCCACTGAGCGTCAGAGACGCTTTGAGACAAGTGTTACAAAAATCAGAGAATGTCAAAAATTAGAGTGAAATTGCTTCAAACACGCGAATTATCGCGAATAAACACCTGCTCGAATCCAACAAAAATTGTGCCCTGCCGACTCTATTTAGCCTCAGAGACGGTTTGAGACAATTGTTACAAAAATCAGAGAATGTCAAAAATTAGAGTGAAATTGCTTCAAACAGGCGAATTATCGCGAAACAACACCTGCTCGACTCTATTTAGCCTCAAAGACGGTTTGAGACAATTGTTACATAAATCAGAGAATGTCAAAAATTAGAGTGAAATTGCTTCAAACAATCGAATTATCGCGAAACAACACCTGCTCGACTCTATTTAGCCTCAAAGACGGTTTGAGACAATTGTTACAAAAATCAGAGAATGTCAAAAATTAGAGTGTAATTGCTTCAAACAAGCGAATTATCGCGAAACAACACCTGCTCGAATCCAACAAAAACTGTGCCTTGCCGACTCTGTTTAGCCTCAAAGACGGTTTGAGACAATTGTTACAAAAATCAGAGAATGTCAAAAATTAGAGTGCAATTGCTTCAAACAAAAGAATTATCGCGACACAACACTTGCTCGAATCCAACAAAAACTGTGCCCTGCCGACCCTATTTAACCTCAGAGACGGTTTGAGACAATTGTTACAAAAATCAGAGAATGTCAAAAATTAGAGTGAAATTGCTTCAAACAGGCGAATTATCACGAAACAGCACCTGCTCGAATCCAACAAACACTGTGCCCTGCCGACCCTATTTAGCCTCAAAGACGGTTTGAGACAATTGTTAATAAAATCAGAGAATGTCAAAAATTAGAGTGTAATTGCTTCAAACAAGCGAATTATCGCGAAACAACACCTGCTCGAATCCAACAAAGACTGTGCGCTACCGTCTATGCTGAGCGTCAGAGACGCAATGAGGCAAGTGTTGCGAAAATCAGACAATGTAAAAAATTTGAGCCAAATTTCTTCAAACAAGCGAATTATCGCGAAACAACACCTGCTCGAATCCAATAAAAACTGTGCCCTGCAGTCTCCACTGAGCGTCAGAGACGGTTTGAGACAATTGTTACAAAAATCAGAGAATGTCAAAAATTAGTGTAATTTCTTCAAACAAGCGAATTATTGCGAAACAACGCCTGCTCGAATCCAACAGAAACTGTGCGCTACCGTCTCTACTGAGCCTCAAAGACACTTTGAGACAAGTATTACAAAAATCAGAGAATGTGAAAAATTATAGTGAAATTGCCTCAAACAGGCGAATTATCGCGAAACAACACCTGCTCGAATCCAACAAAAACTGTGCCCTGCCGACTCTATTTAGCCTCAAAGACGGTTTGAGACAATTGTTACAAAAATCAGAGAATGTCAAAAATTATAGTGAAATTGCCTCAAAAAAGCGAATTATCGCGAAACAACACCTGCTCGAATCCAACAATAACTGTGCCCTGCCGACTCTATTTAGCCTCAAAGACGGTTTGAGACAATTGTTACAAAATCAGAGAATGTCAAAAATTAGTGTGAAATTGCTTCAAACACGCGAATTATCGCGAAACAACACCTGCTCGAATCCAACAAAAATTGTGCCCTGCCGACTCTATTTAGCCTCAGAGACGGTTTGAGACAATTGTTACAAAAATCAGAGAATGTCAAAAATTAGAGTGAAATTGCTTCAAACAGGCGAATTATCGCGAAACAACACCTGCTCGACTCTATTTAGCCTCAAAGACGGTTTGAGACAATTGTTACATAAATCAGAGAATGTCAAAAATTAGAGTGAAATTGCTTCAAACAATCGAATTATCGCGAAACAACACCTGCTCGACTCTATTTAGCCTCAAAGACGGTTTGAGACAATTGTTACAAAAATCAGAGAATGTCAAAAATTAGAGTGTAATTGCTTCAAACAAGCGAATTATCGCGAAACAACACCTGCTCGAATCCAAAAAAAACTGTGCGTTACCGTCGCTACTGAGCCTCAGAGACGCTTTGAGACACGTACTACAAAAATCAGAGAATGTCAAAAATTAGAGTGAAATTGCTTCAAACAGGCGAATTATCGCGAAACAACACCTGCTCAAATCCAACAAAAACTGTGCCCTGCCGACTCTATTTGGCCTCAAAGACGGTTTGTGACAATTGTTACAAAAAATCAGAGAATTTCAAAAACTAGAGTGAAATTGCTTGAAACAAGCGAATTATCGCGAAACAACACCTGCTCGAATCCAACAAAAACTGTGCGCTACCGTCTCTACTGAGCCTCAGAGACGCAATGAGGCAAGTGTTGCAAAAATCAGACAATGTAAAAAATTTGAGTCAAATTGCTTCAAACAAGCGAAATATCGCGAAACAACACCTGCTCGAGTCCAATAAAAACTGTGCCCTGCAGTCTCCACTGAGCGTCAGAGACGCTTTGAGACAAGTGTTACAAAAATCAGAGAATGTCAAAAATTAGAGTGAAATTGCTTCAAACACGCGAATTATCGCGAAACAACACCTGCTCGAATCCAACAAAAATTGTGCCCTGCCGACTCTATTTAGCCTCAGAGACGGTTTGAGACAATTGTTACAAAAATCAGAGAATGTCAAAAATTAGAGTGAAATTGCTTCAAACAGGCGAATTATCGCGAAACAACACCTGCTCGACTCTATTTAGCCTCAAAGACGGTTTGAGACAATTGTTACATAAATCAGAGAATGTCAAAAATTAGAGTGAAATTGCTTCAAACAATCGAATTATCGCGAAACAACACCTGCTCGACTCTATTTAGCCTCAAAGACGGTTTGAGACAATTGTTACAAAAATCAGAGAATGTCAAAAATTAGAGTGTAATTGCTTCAAACAAGCGAATTATCGCGAAACAACACCTGCTCGAATCCAACAAAAACTGTGCCTTGCCGACTCTGTTTAGCCTCAAAGACGGTTTGAGACAATTGTTACAAAAATCAGAGAATGTCAAAAATTAGAGTGCAATTGCTTCAAACAAAAGAATTATCGCGACACAACACTTGCTCGAATCCAACAAAAACTGTGCCCTGCCGACCCTATTTAACCTCAGAGACGGTTTGAGACAATTGTTACAAAAATCAGAGAATGTCAAAAATTAGAGTGAAATTGCTTCAAACAGGCGAATTATCACGAAACAGCACCTGCTCGAATCCAACAAACACTGTGCCCTGCCGACCCTATTTAGCCTCAAAGACGGTTTGAGACAATTGTTACAAAAATCAGAGAATGTCAAAAGTTAGAGTGTAATTGCTTCAAACAAGCGAAGTATCGAGAAACAACACCTGCTCGAATCCAACAAAAACTGTGCGCTACCGTCTCTACTGAGCCTCAGAGAAGCTTTGAGACACGTACTACAAAAATCAGAGAATGTCAAAAATTAGAGTGAAATTGCTTCAAACAGGCGAATTATCGCGAAACAACACCTGCTAGAATCCAACAAAAACTGTGCCCTGCCGACACTCTTTGGCCTCCAAGACGGTTTGAGACAATTGTTACAAAAATCAGAGAATGTCAAAAATTAGAGTGAGATTGCTTCAAACACGCGAATTATCGCGAAACAACACCTGCTCGAATCCAACAAAAATTGTGCCCTGCCGACTCTATTTAGTCTCAGAGACGGTTTGAGACAATTGTTACAAAAATCAGAGAATGTCAAAAATTAGAGTGAAATTGCTTCAAACAATCGAATTATCGCGAAAAAACACCTGCTCGACTCTATTTAGCCTCAAAGACGGTTTGAGACAATTGTTACAAAAATCAGAGAATGTCTAAAATTAGAGTGAAAATGCCTCAAAAAAGCGAATTATCGCGAAACAACACCTGCTCGAATCCAACAAAAACTGTGCGCTACCGTCTCTACTGAGCCTCAGAGACGCTTTGAGACACGTACTACAAAAATCAGAGAATGTCAAAAATTAGAGTGAAAATGCTTCAAACAGGCGAATTATCGCGAAACAACACCTTCTCGAATCCAACAAAAACTGTGCCCTGCCGACTCTATTTAGCCTCAAAGACGGTTTGAGACAATTGTTACAAAAATCAGAGAATGTCAAAAATTATAGTGAAATTGCCTCAAAAAAGCGAATTATTGCGAAACAACACCTGCTCGAATACAACAAAAACTGTGCGCTACCTTCTCTATTGAGCCTCAGAGACGCTTTGAGACAAGTATTACAAAAATCAGAGAATGTCAAAAATTAGAGTCAAATTGCCTCAAACAGGCGAATTATCGCGAAACAACACCTGCTCGAATCCAACAACTGTGCCCTGCCGACTCTATTTAGCCTCAAAGACGGTTTGAGACAATTGTTACAAAAATCAGAGAATGTCAAAAATTAGAGTGAAATTGCTTCAAACACGCGAATTATCGCGAAACAACACCTGCTCGAATCCAACAAAAATTGTGACCTGCCGACTCTATTTAGCCTCAGAGACGGTTTGAGACAATTGTTACAAAAATCAGAGAATGTCAAAAATTAGAGTGAAATTGCTTCAAACAGGCGAATTATCGCGAAACAACACCTGCTCGAATCCAACAATAACTGTGCCCTGCCGACTCTGTTTAGCCTCAGAGACGGTTTGAGACAATTGTTACAAAAATCAGAGAATGACAAAAATTAGAGTGAAATTGCTTCAAACAAGCGAATTATCGCGAAACAACACCTGCTCAAATCCAACAAACACTGTGCCCTGCCGACTCTATTTGGCCTCAAAGACGGTTTGAGACAATTGTTACAAATATCAGAGAATGTCAAAAATTAGAGTGTAATTGCTTCAAACAAGCGAATTATCGCGAAACAACACCTGCTCGAATCCAACAAAGACTGTGCGCTACCGTCTCTGCTGAGCCTCAGAGACGCAATGAGGCAAGTGTTGCGAAAATCAGACAATGTAAAAAATTTGAGTCAAATTGCTTCAAACAAGCGAATTATCGCGAAACAACACCTGCTCGAATCCAATAAAAACTGTGCCCTGCAGTCTCCACTGAGCGTCAGAGACGCTTTGAGACAATTGTTACAAAAATCAGAGAATGTCAAAAATTAGTGTAATTTCTTCAAACAAGCGAATTATTGCGAAACAACACCTGCTCGAATCCAACAGAAACTGTGCGCTACCGTCTCTACTGAGCCTCAAAGACGCTTTGAGACAAGTATTACAAAAATCAGAGAATGTGAAAAATTATAGTGAAATTGCCTCAAACAGGCGAATTATCGCGAAACAACACCTGCTCGAATCCAACAAAAACTGTGCCCTGCCGACTCTATTTAGCCTCAAAGACGGTTTGAGACAATTGTTACAAAAATCAGAGAATGTCAAAAATTATATTGAAATTGCCTCAAAAAAGCGAATTATCGCGAAACAACACCTGCTCGAATACAACAAAGACTGTGCGCTACCTTCTCTATTGAGCCTCAGAGACGCTTTGAGACAAGTATTACAAAAATCAGAGAATGTCAAAAATTAGAGTGAAATAGCCTCAAACAGGCGAATTATCGCGAAACAACACCTGCTCGAATCCAACAACAACTGTGCCTTGCCGACTCTGTTTAGCCTTAGAGACGGTTTGAGACAATTGTTACAAAAATCAGTGAATGACAAAAATTAGAGTGAAATTGCTTCAAACAAGCGAATTATCGCGAAACAACACCTGCTCGAATCCAACAAAAACTGTGCCCTGCCGACTCTATTTAGCCTCAGAGACGGTTTGAGACAATTGTTACAAAAATCAGAGAATGTCATAAATTAGAGTGTAATTGCTTCAAACAAGCGAATTATCGCGAAACAACACCTGCTCGAATCCAAAAAAAACTGTGCGTTACCGTCTCTACTGAGCCTCAGAGACGCTTTGAGACACGTACTACAAAAATCAAAGAATGTCAAAAATTAGAGTGAAATTGCTTCAAACACGCGAATTATCGCGAAACAACACCTGCTCAAATCCAACGAACACTGTGCCCTGCCGACTCTATTTGGCCTCAAAGACCGTTTGAGACAATTGTTACAAAAATCAGAGAATGTCAAAAATTAGAGTGTAATTGCTTCAAACAAGCGAATTATCGCGAAACAACACCTGCTCGAATCCAACAAAGACTGTGCGCTACCGTCTATGCTGAGCCTCAGAGACGCAATGAGGCAAGTGTTGCGAAAATCAGACAATGTAAAAAATTTGAGCCAAATTGCTTCAAACAAGCGAATTATCGCGAAACAACACCTGCTCGAATCCAATAAAAACTGTGCCCTGCAGTCTCCACTGAGCGTCAGAGACGGTTTGAGACAATTGTTACAAAAATCAGAGAATGTCAAAAATTATAGTGAAATTGCCTCAAAAAAGCGAATTATCGCGAAACAACACCTGCTCGAATACAACAAAAACTGTGCGCTACCTTCTCTATTGAGCCTCAGAGACGCTTTGAGACAAGTATTACAAAAATCAGAGAATGTCAAAAATTAGAGTGAAATTGCCTCAAACAGGCGAATTATCGCGAAACAACACCTGCTCGAATCCAACAACAACTGTGCCCTGCCGACTCTATTTAGCCTCAAAGACGGTTTGAGACAATTGTTACAAAATCAGAGAATGTCAAAAATTAGAGTGAAATTGCTTCAAACACGCGAATTATCGCGAAACAACACCTGCTCGAATCCAACAAAAATTGTGCCCTGCCGACTCTATTTAGCCTCAGAGACGGTTTGAGACAATTGTTACAAAAATCAGAGAATGTCAAAAATTAGAGTGAAATTGCTTCAAACAGGCGAATTATCGCGAAACAACACCTGCTCGACTCTATTTAGCCTCAAAGACGGTTTGAGACAATTGTTACAAAAATCAGAGAATGTCAAAAATTAGAGTGTGATTGCTTCAAACAAGCGAATTATCGCGAAACAACACCTGCTCGAATCCAAAAAAAACTGTGCGTTACCGTCTCTACTGAGCCTCAGAGACGCTTTGAGACACGTACTACAAAAATCAGAGAATGTCAAAAATTAGAGTGAAATTGCTTCAAACAGGCGAATTATCGCGAAACAACACCTGCTCAAATCCAACAAAAACTGTGCCCTGCCGACTCTATTTGGCCTCAAAGACGGTTTGTGACAATTGTTACAAAAAATCAGAGAATTTCAAAAACTAGAGTGAAATTGCTTGAAACAAGCGAATTATCGCGAAACAACACCTGCTCGAATCCAACAAAAACTGTGCGCTACCGTCTCTACTGAGCCTCAGAGACGCAATGAGGCAAGTGTTGCAAAAATCAGACAATGTAAAAAATTTGAGTCAAATTGCTTCAAACAAGCGAATTATCGCGAAACAACACCTGCTCGAGTCCAATAAAAACTGTGCCCTGCAGTCTCCACTGAGCGTCAGAGACGCTTTGAGACAAGTGTTACAAAAATCAGAGAATGTCAAAAATTAGAGTGAAATTGCTTCAAACTGGCGAATTATCGCGAAACAACACCTGCTCGAATCCAACAAATACTGTGCCTTGCCGACTCTGTTTAGCCTCAAAGACGGTTTGAGACAATTGTTACAAAAATCAGAGAATGTCAAAAATTAGAGTGCAATTGCTTCAAACAAGCGAATTATCGCGACACAACACTTGCTCGAATCCAACAAAAACTGTGCCCTGCCGACCCTATTTAACCTCAGAGACGGTTTGAGACAATTGTTACAAAAATCAGAGAATGTCAAAAATTAGAATGAAATTGCTTCAAACAGGCGAATTATCGCGAAACAACACCTTCTCGAATCCAACAAAAACTGTGCCCTGCCGACTCTATTTAGCCTCAAAGAGGGTTTGAGACAATTGTTACAAAAATCAGAGAATGTCAAAAATTAGAGTGAAATTGCTTCAAACAGGCGAATTATCACGAAACAGCACCTGCTCGAATCCAACAAACACTGTGCCCTGCCGACCCTATTTAGCCTCAAAGACGGTTTGAGACAATTGTTACAAAAATCAGAGAATGTCAAAAGTTAGAGTGTAATTGCTTCAAACAAGCGAAGTATCGAGAAACAACACCTGCTCGAATCCAACAAAAACTGTGCGCTACCGTCTCTACTGAGCCTCAGAGAAGCTTTGAGAAACGTACTACAAAAATCAGAGAATGTCAAAAATTAGAGTGAAATTGCTTCAAACAGGCGAATTATCGCGAAACAACACCTGCTAGAATCCAACAAAACCTGTGCCCTGCCGACTCTCTTTGGCCTCCAAGACGGTTTGAGACAATTGTTACAAAAATCAGAGAATGTCAAAAATTAGAGTGAAATTGCTTCAAACACGCGAATTATCGCGAAACAACACCTGCTCGAATCCAACAAAAATTGTGCCCTGCCGACTCTATTTAGTCTCAGAGACGGTTTGAGACAATTGTTACAAAAATCAGAGAATGTCAAAAATTAGAGTGAAATTTCTTCAAACAATCGAATTATCGCGAAAAAACACCTGCTCGACTCTATTTAGCCTCAAAGACGGTTTGAGACAATTGTTACAAAAATCAGAGAATGTCTAAAATTAGAGTGAAAATGCCTCAAAAAAGCGAATTATCGCGAAACAACACCTGCTCGAATCCAACAAAAACTGTGCGCTACCGTCTCTACTGAGCCTCAGAGACGCTTTGAGACACGCACTACAAAAATCAGAGAATGTCAAAAATTAGAGTGAAAATGCTTCAAACAGGCGAATTATCGCGAAACAACACCTTCTCGAATCCAACAAAAACTGTGCCCTGCCGACTCTATTTAGCCTCAAAGACGGTTTGAGACAATTGTTACAAAAATCAGAGAATGTCAAAAATTATAGTGAAATTGCCTCAAAAATGCGAATTATTGCGAAACAACACCTGCTCGAATACAACAAAAACTGTGCGCTACCTTCTCTATTGAGCCTCAGAGACGCTTTGAGACAAGTATTACAAAAATCAGAGAATGTCAAAAATTAGAGTCAAATTGCCCCAAACAGGCGAATTATCGCGAAACAACACCTGCTCGAATCCAACAACTGTGCCCTGCCGACTCTATTTAGCCTCAGAGACGGTTTGAGACAATTGTTACAAAAATCAGAGAATGTCAAAAATTAGAGTGAAATTGCTTCAAACACGCGAATTATCGCGAAACAACACCTGCTCGAATCCAACAAAAATTGTGCCCTGCCGACTCTATTTAGCCTCAGAGACGGTTTGAGACAATTGTTACAAAAATCAGAGAATGTCAAAAATTAGAGTGAAATTGCTTCAAACAGGCGAATTATCGCGAAACAACACCTGCTCGAATCCAACAATAACTGTGCCCTGCCGACTCTGTTTAGCCTCAGAGACGGTTTGAGACAATTGTTACAAAAATCAGAGAATGTCAAAAATTAGAGTGTAATTGCTTCAAACAAGCGAATTATCGCGAAACAACACCTGCTCGAATCCAACAAAGACTGTGCGCTACCGTCTCTGCTGAGCCTCAGAGACGCAATGAGGCAAGTGTTGCGAAAATCAGACAATGTAAAAAACTTGAGTCAAATTGCTTCAAACAAGCGAATTATCGCGAAACAACACCTGCTCGAATCCAATAAAAACTGTGCCCTGCAGTCTCCACTGAGCGTCAGAGACGCTTTGAGACAATTGTTACAAAAATCAGAGAATGTCAAAAATTATAGTGAAATTGCCTCTAGAAAGCGAATTATTGCGAAACAACACCTGCTCGAATACAACAAAAACTGTGCGCTACCTTCTCTATTGAGCCTCAGAGACGCTTTGAGACAAGTATTACAAAAATCAGAGAATGTCAAAAATTAGAGTCAAATTGCCTCAAACAGGCGAATTATCGCGAAACAACACCTGCTCGAATCCAACAACTGTGCCCTGCCGACTCTATTTAGCCTCAAAGACGGTTTGAGACAATTGTTACAAAAATCAGAGAATGTCAAAAATTAGAGTGAAATTGCTTCAAACACGCGAATTATCGCGAAACAACACCTGCTCGAATCCAACAAAAATTGTGCCCTGCCGACTCTATTTAGCCTCAGAGACGCTTTGAGACAATTGTTACAAAAATCAGAGAATGTCAAAAATTAGAGTGAAATTGCTTCAAACAGGCGAATTATCGCGAAACAACACCTGCTCGAATCCAACAATAACTGTGCCCTGCCGACTCTGTTTAGCCTCAGAGACGGTTTGAGACAATTGTTACAAAAATCAGAGAATGTCAAAAATTAGTGTAATTGCTTCAAACAAGCGAATTATCGCGAAACAACACCTGCTCGAATCCAACAAAGACTGTGCGCTACCGTCTCTGCTGAGCCTCAGAGACGCAATGAGGCAAGTGTTGCGAAAATCAGACAATGTAAAAAATTTGAGTCAAATTGCTTCAAACAAGCGAATTATCGCGAAACAACACCTGCTCGAATCCAATAAAAACTGTGCCCTGCAGTCTCCACTGAGCGTCAGAGACGCTTTGAGACAATTGTTACAAAAATCAGAGAATGTCAAAAATTAGTGTAATTTCTTCAAACAAGCGAATTATTGCGAAACAACACCTGCTCGAATCCAACAGAAACTGTGCGCTACCGTCTCTACTGAGCCTCAAAGACGCTTTGAGACAAGTATTACAAAAATCAGAGAATGTGAAAAATTATAGTGAAATTGCCTCAAACAGGCGAATTATCGCGAAACAACACCTGCTCGAATCCAACAAAAACTGTGCCCTGCCGACTCTATTTAGCCTCAAAGACGGTTTGAGACAATTGTTACAAAAATCAGAGAATGTCAAAAATTATAGTGAAATTGCCTCAAAAAAGCGAATTATCGCGAAACAACACCTGCTCGAATACAACAAAAACTGTGCGCTACCTTCTCTATTGAGCCTCAGAGACGCTTTGAGACAAGTATTACAAAAATCAGAGAATGTCAAAAATTAGAGTGAAATAGCCTCAAACAGGAAAATTATCGCGAAACAACACCTGCTCGAATCCAACAACAACTGTGCCTTGCCGACTCTGTTTAGCCTCAGAGACGCTTTGAGACAATTGTTACAAAAATCAGAGAATGACAAAAATTAGAGTGAAATTGCTTCAAACAAGCGAATTATCGCGAAACAACACCTGCTCGAATCCAACAAAAACTGTGCCCTGCCGACTCTATTTAGCCTCAGAGACGGTTTGAGACAATTGTTACAAAAATCAGAGAATGTCAAAAATTAGAGTGTAATTGCTTCAAACAAGCGAATTATCGCGAAACAACACCTGCTCGAATCCAAAAAAAAACTGTGCGTTACCGTCTCTACTGAGCCTCAGAGACGCTTTGAGACACGTACTACAAAAATCAAAGAATGTCAAAAATTAGAGTGAAATTGCTTCAAACACGCGAATTATCGCGAAACAACACCTGCTCAAATCCAACGAACACTGTGCCCTGCCGACTCTATTTGGCCTCAAAGACGGTTTGAGACAATTGTTAATAAAATCAGAGAATGTCAAAAATTAGAGTGTAATTGCTTCAAACAAGCGAATTATCGCGAAACAACACCTGCTCGAATCCAACAAAGACTGTGCGCTACCGTCTATGCTGAGCGTCAGAGACGCAATGAGGCAAGTGTTGCGAAAATCAGACAATGTAAAAAATTTGAGCCAAATTGCTTCAAACAAGCGAATTATCGCGAAACAACACCTGCTCGAATCCAATAAAAACTGTGCCCTGCAGTCTCCACTGAGCGTCAGAGACGGTTTGAGACAATTGTTACAAAAATCAGAGAATGTCAAAAATTAGTGTAATTTCTTCAAACAAGCGAATTATTGCGAAACAACGCCTGCTCGAATCCAACAGAAACTGTGCGCTACCGTCTCTACTGGGCCTCAAAGACACTTTGAGACAAGTATTACAAAAATCAGAGAATGTGAAAAATTATAGTGAAATTGCCTCAAACAGGCGAATTATCGCGAAACAACACCTGCTCGAATCCAACAAAAACTGTGCCCTGCCGACTCTATTTAGCCTCAAAGACGGTTTGAGACAATTGTTACAAAAATCAGAGAATGTCAAAAATTTTAGTGAAATTGCCTCAAAAAAGCGAATTATCGCGAAACAACACCTGCTCGAATCCAACAACAACTGTGCCCTGCCGACTCTATTTAGCCTCAAAGACGGTTTGAGACAATTGCTACAAAATCAGAGAATGTCAAAAATTAGAGTGAAATTGCTTCAAACACGCGAATTATCGCGAAACAACACCTGCTCGAATCCAACAAAAATTGTGCCCTGCCGACTCTATTTAGCCTCAGAGACGGTTTGAGACAATTGTTACAAAAATCAGAGAATGTCAAAAATTAGAGTGAAATTGCTTCAAACAGGCGAATTATCGCGAAACAACACCTGCTCGACTCTATTTAGCCTCAAAGACGGTTTGAGACAATTGTTACAAAAATCAGAGAATGTCAAAAATTAGAGTGAAATTGCTTCAAACAATCGAATTATCGCGAAACAACACCTGCTCGACTCTATTTAGCCTCAAAGACGGTTTGAGACAATTGTTACAAAAATCAGAGAATGTCAAAAATTAGAGTGTAATTGCTTCAAACAAGCGAATTATCGCGAAACAACACCTGCTCGAATCCAAAAAAAACTGTGCGTTACCGTCTCTACTGAGCCTCAGAGACGCTTTGAGACACGTACTACAAAAATCAGAGAATGTCAAAAATTAGAGTGAAATTGCTTCAAACAGGCGAATTATCGCGAAACAACACCTGCTCAAATCCAACAAAAACTGTGCCCTGCCGACTCTATTTGGCCTCAAAGACGGTTTGTGACAATTGTTACAAAAAATCAGAGAATTTCAAAAACTAGAGTGAAATTGCTTGAAACAAGCGAATTATCGCGAAACAACACCTGCTCGAATCCAACAAAAACTGTGCGCTACCGTCTCTACTGAGCCTCAGAGACGCAATGAGGCAAGTGTTGCAAAAATCAGACAATGTAAAAAATTTGAGTCAAATTGCTTCAAACAAGCGAATTATCGCGAAACAACACCTGCTCGAGTCCAATAAAAACTGTGCCCTGCAGTCTCCACTGAGCGTCAGAGACGCTTTGAGACAAGTGTTACAAAAATCAGAGAATGTCAAAAATTAGAGTGAAATTGCTTCAAACTGGCGAATTATCGCGAAACAACACCTGCTCGAATCCAACAAAAACTGTGCCTTGCCGACTCTGTTTAGCCTCAAAGACGGTTTGAGACAATTGTTACAAAAATCAGAGAATGTCAAAAATTAGAGTGCAATTGCTTCAAACAAGCGAATTATCGCGACACAACACTTGCTCGAATCCAACAAAAACTGTGCCCTGCCGACCCTATTTAACCTCAGAGACGGTTTGAGACAATTGTTACAAAAATCAGAGAATGTCAAAAATTAGAATGAAATTGCTTCAAACAGGCGAATTATCGCGAAACAACACCTTCTCGAATCCAACAAAAACTGTGCCCTGCCGACTCTATTTAGCCTCAAAGAGGGTTTGAGACAATTGTTACAAAAATCAGAGAATGTCAAAAATTAGAGTGAAATTGCTTCAAACAGGCGAATTATCACGAAACAGCACCTGCTCGAATCCAACAAACACTGTGCCCTGCCGACCCTATTTAGCCTCAAAGACGGTTTGAGACAATTGTTACAAAAATCAGAGAATGTCAAAAGTTAGTGTGTAATTGCTTCAAACAAGCGAAGTATCGAGAAACAACACCTGCTCGAATCCAACAAAAACTGTGCGCTACCGTCTCTACTGAGCCTCAGAGAAGCTTTGAGACACGTACTACAAAAATCAGAGAATGTCAAAAATTAGAGTGAAATTGCTTCAAACAGGCGAATTATCGCGAAACAACACCTGCTAGAATCCAACAAAAACTGTGCCCTGCCAACTCTCTTTGGCCTCCAAGACGGTTTGAGACAATTGTTACAAAAATCAGAGAATGTCAAAAATTAGAGTGAAATTGCTTCAAACACGCGAATTATCGCGAAACAACACCTGCTCGAATCCAACAAAAATTGTGCCCTGCCGACTCTATTTAGTCTCAGAGACGGTTTGAGACAATTGTTACAAAAATCAGAGAATGTCAAAAATTAGAGTGAAATTGCTTCAAACAATCGAATTATCGCGAAAAAACACCTGCTCGACTCTATTTAGCCTCAAAGACGGTTTGAGACAATTGTTACAAAAATCAGAGAATGTCTAAAATTAGAGTGAAAATTCCTCAAAAAAGCGAATTATCGCGAAACAACACCTGCTCGAATCCAACAAAAACTGTGCGCTACCGTCTCTACTGAGCCTCAGAGACGCTTTGAGACACGTACTACAAAAATCAGAGAATGTCAAAAATTAGAGTGAAAATGCTTCAAACAGGCGAATTATCGCGAAACAACACCTTCTCGAATCCAACAAAAACTGTGCCCTGCCGACTCTATTTAGCCTCAAAGACGGTTTGACACAATTGTTACAAAAATCAGAGAATGTCAAAAATTATAGTGAAAATGCCTCAAAAAAGCGAATTATTGCGAAACAACACCTGCTCGAATACAACAAAAACTGTGCGCTACCTTCTCTATTGAGCCTCAGAGACGCTTTGAGACAAGTATTACAAAAATCAGAGAATGTCAAAAATTAGGGTCAAATTGCCTCAAACAGGCGAATTATCGCGAAACAACACCTGCCCGAATCCAACAACTGTGCCCTGCCGACTCTATTTAGCCTCAAAGACGGTTTGAGACAATTGTTACAAAAATCAGAGAATGTCAAAAATTAGAGTGAAATTGCTTCAAACACGCGAATTATCGCGAAACAACACCTGCTCGAATCCAACAAAAATTGTGCCCTGCCGACTCTATTTAGCCTCAGAGACGGTTTGAGACAATTGTTACAAAAATCAGAGAATGTCAAAAATTAGAGTGAAATTGCTTCAAACAGGCGAATTATCGCGAAACAACACCTGCTCGAATCCAACAATAACTGTGCCCTGCCGACTCTGTTTAGCCTCAGAGACGGTTTGAGACAATTGTTACAAAAATCAGAGAATGACAAAAATTAGAGTGAAATTGCTTCAAACAAGCGAATTATCGCGAAACAACACCTGCTCAAATCCAACAAACACTGTGCCCTGCCGACTCTATTTGGCCTCAAAGACGGTTTGAGACAATTGTTACAAAAATCAGAGAATGTCAAAAATTAGAGTGTAATTGCTTCAAACAAGCGAATTATCGCGAAACAACACCTGCTCGAATCCAACAAAGACTGTGCGCTACCGTCTCTGCTGAGCCTCAGAGACGCAATGAGGCAAGTGTTGCGAAAATCAGACAATGTAAAAAATTTGAGTCAAATTGCTTCAAACAAGCGAATTATCGCGAAACAACACCTGCTCGAATCCAATAAAAACTGTGCCCTGCAGTCTCCACTGAGCGTCAGAGACGCTTTGAGACAATTGTTACAAAAATCAGAGAATGTCAAAAATTAGTGTAATTTCTTCAAACAAGCGAATTATTGCGAAACAACACCTGCTCGAATCCAACAGAAACTGTGCGCTACCGTCTCTACTGAGCCTCAAAGACGCTTTGAGACAAGTATTACAAAAATCAGAGAATGTGAAAAATTATAGTGAAATTGCCTCAAACAGGCGAATTATCGCGAAACAACACCTGCTCGAATCCAACAAAAACTGTGCCCTGCCGACTCTATTTAGCCTCAAAGACGGTTTGAGACAATTGTTACAAAAATCTGAGAATGTCAAAAATTATAGTGAAATTGCCTCAAAAAAGCGAATTATCGCGAAACAACACCTGCTCGAATACAACAAAAACTGTGCGCTACCTTCTCTATTGAGCCTCAGAGACGCTTTGAGACAAGTATTACAAAAATCAGAGAATGTCAAAAATTAGAGTGAAATAGCCTCAAACAGGCGAATTATCGCGAAACAACACCTGCTCGAATCCAACAACAACTGTGCCTTGCCGACTCTGTTTAGCCTCAGAGACGGTTTGAGACAATTGTTACAAAAATCAGAGAATGACAAAAATTAGAGTGAAATTGCTTCAAACAAGCGAATTATCGCGAAACAACACCTGCTCGAATCCAACAAAAACTGTGCCCTGCCGACTCTATTTAGCCTCAGAGACGGTTTGAGACAATTGTTACAAAAATCAGAGAATGTCAAAAATTAGAGTGTAGTTGCTTCAAACAAGCGAATTATCGCGAAACAACACCTGCTCGAATCCAAAAAAAAACTGTGCGTTACCGTCTCTACTGAGCCTCAGAGACGCTTTGAGACACGTACTACAAAAATCAAAGAATGTCAAAAATTAGAGTGAAATTGCTTCAAACACGCGAATTATCGCGAAACAACACCTGCTCAAATCCAACGAACACTGTGCCCTGCCGACTCTATTTGGCCTCAAAGACGGTTTGAGACAATTGTTACAAAAATCAGAGAATGTCAAAAATTAGAGTGTAATTGCTTCAAACAAGCGAATTATCGCGAAACAACACCTGCTCGAATCCAACAAAGACTGTGCGCTACCGTCTATGCTGAGCCTCAGAGACGCAATGAGGCAAGTGTTGCGAAAATCAGACAATGTAAAAAATTTGAGCCAAATTGCTTCAAACAAGCGAATTATCGCGAAACAACACCTGCTCAAATCCAATAAAAACTGTGCCCTGCAGTCTCCACTGAGCGTCAGAGACGGTTTGAGACAATTGTTACAAAAATCAGAGAATGTCAAAAATTATAGTGAAATTGCCTCAAAAAAGCGAATTATCGCGAAACAACACCTGCTCGAATACAACAAAAACTGTGCGCTACCTTCTCTATTGAGCCTCAGAGACGCTTTGAGACAAGTATTACAAAAATCAGAGAATGTCAAAAATTAGAGTGAAATTGCCTCAAACAGGCGAATTATCGCGAAACAACACCTGCTCGAATCCAACAACTGTGCCCTGCCGACTCTATTTAGCCTCAAAGACGGTTTGAGACAATTGTTACAAAATCAGAGAATGTCAAAAATTAGAGTGAAATTGCTTCAAACACGCGAATTATCGCGAAACAACACCTGCTCGAATCCAACAAAAATTGTGCCCTGCCGACTCTATTTAGCCTCAGAGACGGTTTGAGACAATTGTTACAAAAATCAGAGAATGTCAAAAATTAGAGTGAAATTGCTTCAAACAGGCGAATTATCGCGAAACAACACCTGCTCGACTCTATTTAGCCTCAAAAACGGTTTGAGACAATTGTTACAAAAATCAGAGAATGTCAAAAATTAGAGTGAAATTGCTTCAAACAATCGAATTATCGCGAAACAACACCTGCTCGACTCTATTTAGCCTCAAAGACGGTTTGAGACAATTGTTACAAAAATCAGAGAATGTCAAAAATTAGAGTGTAATTGCTTCAAACAAGCGAATTATCGCGAAACAACACCTGCTCGAATCCAAAAAAAACTGTGCGTTACCGTCTCTACTGAGCCTCAGAGACGCTTTGAGACACGTACTACAAAAATCAGAGAATGTCAAAAATTAGAGTGAAATTGCTTCAAACAGGCGAATTATCGCGAAACAACACCTGCTCGAATCCAACAACAACTGTGCCCTGCCGACTCTATTTAGCCTCAAAGACGGTTTGAGACAATTGTTACAAAATCAGAGAATGTCAAAAATTAGAGTGAAATTGCTTCAAACACGCGAATTATCGCGAAACAACACCTGCTCGAATCCAACAAAAATTGTGCCCTGCCGACTCTATTTAGCCTCAGAGACGGTTTGGGACAATTGTTACAAAAATCAGAGAATGTCAAAAATTAGAGTGAAATTGCTTCAAACAGGCGAATTATCGCGAAACAACACCTGCTCGACTCTATTTAGCCTCAAAGACGGTTTGAGACAATTGTTACAAAAATCAGAGAATGTCAAAAATTAGAGTGAAATTGCTTCAAACAATCGAATTATCGCGAAACAACACCTGCTCGACTCTATTTAGCCTCAAAGACGGTTTGAGACAATTGTTACAAAAATCAGAGAATGTCAAAAATTAGAGTGTAATTGCTTCAAACAAGCGAATTATCGCGAAACAACACCTGCTCGAATCCAAAAAAAACTGTGCGTTACCGTCTCTACTGAGCCTCAGAGACGCTTTCAGACACGTACTACAAAAATCAGAGAATGTCAAAAATTAGAGTGAAATTGCTTCAAACAGGCGAATTATCGCGAAACAACACCTGCTCGAATCCAAAAAAAACTGTGCGTTACCGTCTCTACTGAGCCTCAGAGACGCTTTGAGACACGTACTACAAAAATCAGAGAATGTCAAAAATTAGAGTGAAATTGCTTCAAACAGGCGAATTATCGCGAAACAACACCTGCTCAAATCCAACAAAAACTGTGCCCTGCCGACTCTATTTGGCCTCAAAGACGGTTTGTGACAATTGTTACAAAAAATCAGAGAATTTCAAAAACTAGAGTGAAATTGCTTGAAACAAGCGAATTATCGCGAAACAACACCTGCTCGAATCCAATAAAAACTGTGCCCTGCAGTCTCCACTGAGCGTCAGAGACGCTTTGAGACAAGTGTTACAAAAATCAGAGAATGTCAAAAATTAGAGTGAAATTGCTTCAAACTGGCGAATTATCGCGAAACAACACCTGCTAGAATCCAACAAAAACTGTGCCCTGCCGACCCTATTTAGCCTCAGAGACGGTTTGAGACAATTGTTACAAAAATCAGAGAATGTCAAAAATTAGAATGAAATTGCTTCAAACAGGCGAATTATCGCGAAACAACACCTTCTCGAATCCAACAAAAACTGTGCCCTGCCGACTCTATTTAGCCTCAAAGAGGGTTTGAGACAATTGTTACAAAAATCAGAGAATGTCAAAATAAAGAGTGAAATTGCTTCAAACAGGCGAATTATCACGAAACAGCACCTGCTCGAATCCAACAAACACTGTGCCCTGCCGACTCTATTTAGCCTCAAAGACGGTTTGAGACAATTGTTACAAAAATCAGAGAATGTCAAAAGTTAGAGTGTAATTGCTTCAAACAAGCGAAGTACCGAGAAACAACACCTGCTCGAATCCAACAAAAACTGTGCGCTACCGTCTCTACTGAGCCTCACAGAAGCTTTGAGACACGTACTACAAAAATCAGAGAATGTCAAAAATTAGAGTGAAATTGCTTCAAACAGGCGAATTATCGCGAAACAACACCTGCTAGAATCCAACAAAAACTGTGCCCTGCCGACTCTCTTTGGCCTCCAAGACGGTTTGAGACAATTGTTACAAAAATCAGAGAATGTAAAAAATTATAGTGAAATTGCCTCAAAAAAGCGAATTATTGCGAAACAACACCTGCTCGAATACAACAAAAACTGTGCGATACCTTCTCTATTGAGCCTCAGAGACGCTTTGAGACAAGTATTACAAAAATCAGAGAATGTCAAAAATTAGAGTCAAATTGCCTCAAACAGGCGAATTATCGCGAAACAACACCTGCTCGAATCCAACAACTGTGCCCTGCCGACTCTATTTAGCCTCAAAGACGGTTTGAGACAATTGTTACAAAAATCAGAGAATGTCAAAAATTAGAGTGAAATTGCTTCAAACACGCGAATTATCGCGAAACAACACCTGCTCGAATCCAACAAAAATTGTGCCCTGCCGACTCTATTTAGCCTCAGAGACGGTTTGAGACAATTGTTACAAAAATCAGAGAATGTCAAAAATTAGAGTGAAATTGCTTCAAACAGGCGAATTATCGCGAAACAACACCTGCTCGAATCCAACAATAACTGTGCCCTGCCGACTCTGTTTAGCCTCAGAGACGGTTTGAGACAATTGTTACAAAAATCAGAGAATGACAAAAATTAGAGTGAAATTGCTTCAAACAAGCGAATTATCGCGAAACAACACCTGGTCGAATCCAACAAAAACTGTGCCCTGCCGACTCTATTTAGCCTCAGAGACGGTTTGGGACAATTGTTACAAAAATCAGAGAATGTCAAAAATTAGAGTGTAATTGCTTCAAACAAGCGAATTATCGCGAAACAACACCTGCTCGAATCCAAAAAAAACTGTGCGTTACCGTCTCTACTGAGCCTCAGAGACGCTTTGAGACACGTACTACAAAAATCAAAGAATGTCAAAAATTAGAGTGAAATTGCTTCAAACACGCGAATTATCGCGAAACAACACCTGCTCAAATCCAACAAACACTGTGCCCTGCCGACTCTATTTGGCCTCAAAGACGGTTTGAGACAATTGTTACAAAAATCAGAGAATGTCAAAAATTAGAGTGTAATTGCTTCAAACAAGCGAATTATCGCGAAACAACACCTGCTCGAATCCAACAAAGACTGTGCGCTACCGTATCTGCTGAGCCTCAGAGACGCAATGAGGCAAGTGTTGCGAAAATCAGACAATGTAAAAAATTTGAGTCAAATTGCTTCAAACAAGCGAATTATCGCGAACCAACACCTGCTGGAATCCAATAAAAACTGTGCCCTGCAGTCTCCACTGAGGGTCAGAGACGCTTTGAGACAATTGTTACAAATATCAGAGAATGTCAAAAATTAGTGTAATTTCTTCAAACAAGCGAATTATTGCGAAACAACACCTGCTCGAATCCAACAGAAACTGTGCGCTCCCTTCTCTATTGAGCCTCAAAGACGCTTTGAGACAAGTATTACAAAAATCAGAGAATGTGAAAAATTATAGTGAAATTGCCTCAAACAGGCGAATTATCGCGAAACAACACCTGCTCGAATCCAACAAAAACTGTGCCCTGCCGACTCTATTTAGCCTCAAAGACGGTTTGAGACAATTGTTACAAAAATCAGAGAATGTGAAAAACTATAGTGAAATTGCCTCAAAAAAGCGAATTATCGCGAAACAACACCTGCTCGAATACAACAAAAACTGTGCGCTACCTTCTCTATTGAGCCTCAGAGACGCTTTGAGACAAGTATTACAAAAATCAGAGAATGTCAAAAATTAGAGTGAAATAGCCTCAAACAGGCGAATTATCGCGAAACTACATCTGCTCGAATCCAACAACAACTGTGCCCTGCCGACTCTGTTTAGCCTCAGAGACGGTTTGAGACAATTGTTACAAAAATCAGAGAATGTCAAAAATTAGAGTGAAATAGCCTCAAACAGGCGAATTATCGCGAAACAACACCTGCTCGAATACAACAAAAACTGTGCGCTACCTTCTCTATTGAGCCTCAGAGACGCTTTGAGACAATTGTTACAAAAATCAGAGAATGTCAAAAATTAGAGTGAAATTGCTTCAAACAGGCGAATTATCGCGAAACTACATCTGCTCGAATCCAACAACAACTGTGCCCTGCCGACTCTGTTTAGCCTCAGAGACGGTTTGAGACAATTGTTACAAAAATCAGAGAACGACAAAAATTAGAGTGAAATTGCTTCAAACAAGCGAATTATCGCGAAACAACACCTGCTCGAATCCAACAAAAACTGTGCCCTGCCGACTCTATTTAGCCTCAGAGACGGTTTGAGACAATTGTTACAAAAATCAGAGAATGTCAAAAATTAGAGTGTAATTGCTTCAAACAAGAGAATTATCGCGAAACAACACCTGCTCGAATCCAAAAAAAACTGTGCGTTACCGTCTCTACTGAGCCTCAGAGACGCTTTGAGACACGTACTACAAAAATCAAAGAATGTGAAAAATTAGAGTGAAATTGCTTCAAACACGCGAATTATCGCGAAACAACACCTGCTCAAATCCAACGAACACTGTGCCCTGCCGACTCTATTTGGCCTCAAAGACGGTTTGAGACAATTGTTACAAAAATCAGAGAATGTCAAAAATTGGAGTGTAATTGCTTCAAACAAGCGAATTATCGCGAAACAACACCTGCTCGAATCCAACAAAGACTGTGCGCTACCGTCTCTGCTGAGCCTCAGAGACGCAATGAGGCAAGTGTTGCGAAAATCAGAGAATGTCAAAAATTAGAGTCAAATTGCCTCAAACAGGCGAATTATCGCGAAACAACACCTGCTCGAATCCAACAACTGTGCCCTGCCGACTCTATTTCGCCTCAAAGACGGTTTGAGACAATTGTTACAAAAATCAGAGAATGTCAAAAATTAGAGTGAAATTGCTTCAAACACGCGAATTATCGCGAAACAACACCTGCTCGAATCCAACAAAAATTGTGCCCTGCCGACTCTATTTAGCCTCAGAGACGGTTTGAGACAATTGTTACAAAAATCAGAGAATGTCAAAAATTAGAGTGAAATTGCTTCAAACAGGCGAATTATCGCGAAACAACACCTGCTCGAATCCAACAATAACTGTGCCCTGCCGACTCTGTTTAGCCTCAGAGACGGTTTGAGACAATTGTTACAAAAATCAGAGAATGACAAAAATTAGAGTGAAATTGCTTCAAACAAGCGAATTATCGCGAAACAACACCTGCTCGAATCCAACAAAAACTGTGCCCTGCCGACTCTATTTAGCCTCAGAGACGGTTTGGGACAATTGTTACAAAAATTAGAGAATGTCAAAAATTAGAGTGTAATTGCTTCAAACAAGCGAATTATCGCGAAACAACACCTGCTCGAATCCAAAAAAAACTGTGCGTTACCGTCTCTACTGAGCCTCAGAGACGCTTTGAGACACGTACTACAAAAATCAAAGAATGTCAAAAATTAGAGTGAAATTGCTTCAAACACGCGAATTATCGCGAAACAACACCTGCTCAAATCCAACAAACACTGTGCCCTGCCGACTCTATTTGGCCTCAAAGACGGTTTGAGACAATTGTTACAAAAATCAGAGAATGTCAAAAATTAGAGTGTAATTGCTTCAAACAAGCGAATTATCGCGAAACAACACCTGCTCGAATCCAACAAAGACTGTGCGCTATCGTCTCTGCTGAGCCTCAGAGACGCAATGAGGCAAGTGTTGCGAAAATCAGACAATGTAAAATATTTGAGTCAAATTGCTTCAAACAAGCGAATTATCGCGAAACAACACCTGCTCGAATCCAATAAAAACTGTGCCCTGCAGTCTCCACTGAGCGTCAGAGACGGTTTGAGACAATTGTTACAAAAATCAGAGAATGTCAAAAATTAGTGTAGTTTCTTCAAACAAGCGAATTATTGCGAAACAACGCCTGCTCGAATCCAACAGAAACTGTGCGCTACCGTCTCTACTGAGCCTCAAAGACACTTTGAGACAAGTATTACAAAATCAGAGAATGTGAAAAATTATAGTGAAATTGCCTCAAACAGGCGAATTATCGCGAAACAACACCTGCTCGAATCCAACAAAAACTGTGCCCTGCCGACTCTATTTAGCCTCAGAGACGGTTTGAGACAATTGTTACAAAAATCAGAGAATGTCAAAAATTAGAGTGTAATTGCTTCAAACAAGAGAATTATCGCGAAACAACACCTGCTCGAATCCAAAAAAAACTGTGCGTTACCGTCTCTACTGAGCCTCAGAGACGCTTTGAGACACGTACTACAAAAATCAAAGAATGTGAAAAATTAGAGTGAAATTGCTTCAAACACGCGAATTATCGCGAAACAACACCTGCTCAAATCCAACGAACACTGTGCCCTGCCGACTCTATTTAGCCTCAAAGACGGTTTGAGACAATTGTTACAAAATCAGAGAATGTCAAAAATTAGAGTGAAATTGCTTCAAACACGCGAATTATCGCGAAACAACACCTGCTCGAATCCAACAAAAATTGTGCCCTGCCAACTCTATTTAGCCTCAGAGACGGTTTGAGACAATTGTTACAAAAATCAGAGAATGTCAAAAATTAGAGTGAAATTGCTTCAAACAGGCGAATTATCGCGAAACAACACCTGCTCGACTCTATTTAGCCTCAAAGACGGTTTGAGACAATTGTTACAAAAATCAGAGAATGTCAAAAATTAGAGTGAAATTGCTTCAAACAATCGAATTATCGCGAAACAACACCTGCTCGACTCTATTTAGCCTCAAAGACGGTTTGAGACAATTGTTACAAAAATCAGAGAATGTCAAAAATTAGAGTGAAATTGCCTCAAAAAAGCGAATTATCGCGAAACAACACCTGCTCGAATCCAACAAAAACTGTGCGCTACCGTCTATACTGAGCCTCAGAGACGCTTTGAGACACGTACTACAAAAATTAGAGAATGTCAAAAATTAGAGTGAAAATGCTTCAAACAGGCGAATTATCGCGAAACAACACCTTCTCGAATCCAACAAAAACTGTGCCCTGCCGACTCTATTTAGCCTCAAAGACGGTTTGGGACAATTGTTACAAAAATCAGAGAATGTCAAAAATTAGAGTGAAATTGCTTCAAACAATCGAATTATCGCGAAACAACACCTGCTCGACTCTATTTAGCCTCAAAGACGGTTTGAGACAATTGTTACAAAAATCAGAGAATGTCAAAAATTATAGTGAAATTGCCTCAAAAAAGCGAATTATTGCGAAACAACACCTGCTCGAATCCAACAAACGCTGTGCCCAGCCGACTCTATTTAGCCTCAAAGACGGTTTGAGACAATTGTTACAAAAATCAGAGAATGTCAAAAATTAGAGTGTAATTGCTTCAAACAAGAGAATTATCGCGAAACAACACCTGCTCGAATCCAAAAAAAACTGTGCGTTACCGTCTCTACTGAGCCTCAGAGACGCTTTGAGACACGTACTACAAAAATCAAAGAATGTGAAAAATTAGAGTGAAATTGCTTCAAACACGCGAATTATCGCGAAACAACACCTGCTCAAATCCAACGAACACTGTGCCCTGCCGACTCTATTTGGCCTCAAAGACGGTTTGAGACAATTGTTACAAAAATCAGAGAATGTCAAAAATTGGAGTGTAATTGCTTCAAACAAGCGAATTATCGCGAAACAACACCTGCTCGAATCCAACAAAGACTGTGCGCTACCGTCTCTGCTGAGCCTCAGAGACGCAATGAGGCAAGTGTTGCGAAAATCAGAGAATGTCAAAAATTAGAGTCAAATTGCCTCAAACAGGCGAATTATCGCGAAACAACACCTGCTCGAATCCAACAACTGTGCCCTGCCGACTCTATTTAGCCTCAAAGACGGTTTGAGACAATTGTTACAAAAATCAGAGAATGTCAAAAATTAGAGTGAAATTGCTTCAAACACGCGAATTATCGCGAAACAACACCTGCTCGAATCCAACAAAAATTGTGCCCTGCCGACTCTATTTAGCCTCAGAGACGGTTTGAGACAATTGTTACAAAAATCAGAGAATGTCAAAAATTAGAGTGAAATTGCTTCAAACAGGCGAATTATCGCGAAACAACACCTGCTCGAATCCAACAATAACTGTGCCCTGCCGACTCTGTTTAGCCTCAGAGACGGTTTGAGACAATTGTTACAAAAATCAGAGAATGACAAAAATTAGAGTGAAATTGCTTCAAACAAGCGAATTATCGCGAAACAACACCTGCTCGAATCCAACAAAAACTGTGCCCTGCCGACTCTATTTAGCCTCAGAGACGGTTTGGGACAATTGTTACAAAAATCAGAGAATGTCAAAAATTAGAGTGTAATTGCTTCAAACAAGCGAATTATCGCGAAACAACACCTGCTCGAATCCAAAAAAAACTGTGCGTTACCGTCTCTACTGAGCCTCAGAGACGCTTTGAGACACGTACTACAAAATCAAAGAATGTCAAAAATTAGAGTGAAATTGCTTCAAACACGCGAATTATCGCGAAACAACACCTGCTCAAATCCAACAAACACTGTGCCCTGCCGACTCTATTTGGCCTCAAAGACGGTTTGAGACAATTGTTACAAAAATCAGAGAATGTCAAAAATTAGAGTGTAATTGCTTCAAACAAGCGAATTATCGCGAAACAACACCTGCTCGAATCCAACAAAGACTGTGCGCTATCGTCTCTGCTGAGCCTCAGAGACGCAATGAGGCAAGTGTTGCGAAAATCAGACAATGTAAAAAATTTGAGTCAAATTGCTTCAAACAAGCGAATTATCGCGAAACAACACCTGCTCGAATCCAATAAAAACTGTGCCCTGCAGTCTCCACTGAGCGTCAGAGACGGTTTGAGACAATTGTTACAAAAATCAGAGAATGTCAAAAATTAGTGTAGTTTCTTCAAACAAGCGAATTATTGCGAAACAACGCCTGCTCGAATCCAACAGAAACTGTGCGCTACCGTCTCTACTGAGCCTCAAAGACACTTTGAGACAAGTATTACAAAATCAGAGAATGTGAAAAATTATAGTGAAATTGCCTCAAACAGGCGAATTATCGCGAAACAACACCTGCTCGAATCCAACAAAAACTGTGCCCTGCCGACTCTATTTAGCCTCAAAGACGGTTTGAGACAATTGTTACAAAATCAGAGAATGTCAAAAATTAGAGTGAAATTGCTTCAAACACGCGAATTATCGCGAAACAACACTTGCTCGAATCCAACAAAAATTGTGCCCTGCCGACTCTATTTAGCCTCAGAGACGGTTTGAGACAATTGTTACAAAAATCAGAGAATGTCAAAAATTAGAGTGAAATTGCTTCAAACAGGCGAATTATCGCGAAACAACACCTGCTCGACTCTATTTAGCCTCAAAGACGGTTTGAGACAATTGTTACAAAAATCAGAGAATGTCAAAAATTAGAGTGAAATTGCTTCAAACAATCGAATTATCGCGAAACAACACCTGCTCGACTCTATTTAGCCTCAAAGACGGTTTGAGACAATTGTTACAAAAATCAGAGAATGTCAAAAATTAGAGTGAAATTGCCTCAAAAAAGCGAATTATCGCGAAACAACACCTGCTCGAATCCAACAAAAACTGTGCGCTACCGTCTATACTTAGCCTCAGAGACGCTTTGAGACACGTACTACAAAAATTAGAGAATGTCAAAAATTAGAGTGAAAATGCTTCAAACAGGCGAATTATCGCGAAACAACACCTTCTCGAATCCAACAAAAACTGTGCCCTGCCGACTCTATTTAGCCTCAAAGACGGTTTGGGACAATTGTTACAAAAATCAGAGAATGTCAAAAATTAGAGTGAAATTGCTTCAAACAATCGAATTATCGCGAAACAACACTTGCTCGACTCTATTTAGCCTCAAAGACGGTTTGAGACAATTGTTACAAAAATCAGAGAATGTCAAAAGTTATAGTGAAATTGCCTCAAAAAAGCGAATTATTGCGAAACAACACCTGCTCGAATCCAACAAACGCTGTGCCCAGCCGACTCTATTTAGCCTCAAAGACGGTTTGAGACAATTGTTACAAAAATCAGAGAATGTCAAAAATTAGAGTGAAATTGCTTCAAACAGGCGAATTATCACGAAACAGCACCTGCTCGAATCCAACAAACGCTGTGCCCTGCCGACTCTATTTAGCCTCAAAGACGGTTTGAGACAATTGTTACATAAATCAGAGAATGTCAAAAATTAGAGTGTAATTGCTTCAAACAAGCGAATTATCGCGAAACAACACCTGCTCGAATCCAACAAAAACTGTGCGCTACCGTCTCTACTGAGCCTCAGAGAAGCTTTGAGACACGTACTACAAAAATCAGAGAATGTGAAAAATTAGAGTGAAATTGCCTCAAATAGGCGAATTATCGCGAAACAACACCTGCTCGAATCCAACAAAAACTGTGCCCTGCCGACTCTATTTACCCTCAAAGACGGTTTGAGACAAATGTTACAAATATCAGAGAATGTCAAAAATTAGAATGAAATTGCTTCAAACAGGCGAATTATCGCGAAACAACACCTGCTCGAATCCAACAAAAATTGTGCCCTGCCGACTCTATTTAGCCTCAGAGACGGTTTGAGACAATTGTTACAAAAATCAGAGAATGTCAAAAATTAGAGTGAAATTGCTTCAAACAGGCGAATTATCGCGAAACAACACCTGCTCGACTCTATTTAGCCTCAAAGACGGTTTGAGACAATTGTTACAAAAATCAGAGAATGTCAAAGATTAGAGTGTAGTTGCTTCAAACAAGAGAATTATCGCGAAACAACACCTGCTCGAATCCAACAAAAACTGTGCGCTACCGTCTCTACTGAGCCTCAGAGACGCTTTGAGTCAAGTATTACAAAAATCAGAGAATGTCAAAAATTAGAGTGAAATTGCTTCAAACAGGCGAATTATCGCGAAACAACACCTGCTCGACTCTATTTAGCCTCAGAGACGGTTTGAGACAATTGTTACAAAATTCAGAGAATGTCAAAAATTAGAGTGAAATTGCCTCAAAAAAGCGAATTATCGCGAAACAACACCTGCTCAAATCCAACAAAAACTGTGCCCTGCCGACTCTATTTGGCCTCAAAGACGGTTTGAGACAATTGTTACAAAAATCAGAGAATGTCAAAAATTAGAGTGTAATTGCTTCAAACAAGCGAATTATCGCGAAACAACACCTGCTCGAATCCAACAAAGACTGTGCGCTACCGTCTCTGCTGTGCCTCAGAGACGCAATGAGGCAAGTGTTGCGAAAATCAGACAATGTAAAAAATTTGAGTCAAATTGCTTCAAACAAGCGAATTATCGCGAAACAACACCTGCTCGAATCCAATAAAAACTGTGCCCTGCAGTCTCCACTGAGCGTCAGAGACGGTTTGAGACAATTGTTACAAAAATCAGACAATGTCAAAAATTAGTGTAATTTCTTCAAACAAGCGAATTATTGCGAAACAACACCTGCTCGAATCCAACAAAAACTGTGCGCTACCGTCTCTACTGAGCCTCAAAGACGCTTTGAGACAAGTATTACAAAAATCAGAGAATGTGAAAGAGCATAGTGAAATTGCCTCAAACAGGCGAATTATCGCGAAACAACACCTGCTCGAATCCAACAAAAACTGTGCCCTGCCGACACTATTTAGCCTCAAAGACGGTTTGAGACAATTGTTACAAAAATCAGAGAATGTCAAAAATTATAGTGAAATTGCCTCAAAAAAGCGAATTATCGCGAAACAACACCTGCTCGAATACAACAAAAACTGTGCGCTACCTTCTCTATTGACTCTCAGGGACGCTTTGAGACAAGTATTACAAAAATCAGAGAATGTCAAAAATTAGAGTGAAATTGCCTCAAACAGGCGAATTAACGCGAAACAACACCTGCTCGAATTCAACAGCAACTGTGCCCTGCCGACTCTATTTAGCCTCAAAGACGGTTTGAGACAATTGTTACAAAAATCAGAAAATGTCAAAAATTAGAGTGAAATTGCTTCAAACACGCGAATTATCGCGAAACAACACCTGCTCAAATCCAACAAAAATTGTGCCCTGCCGACTCTATTTAGCCTCAGAGACGGTTTGAGACAATTGTTGCAAAAATCAGAGAATGTCAAAAATTAGAGTGAAATTGCTTCAAACAGGCGAATTATCGCGAAACAACACCTGCTCGACTCTATTTAGCCTCAAAGACGGTTTGAGACAATTGTTACAAAAATCAGAGAATGTCAAAAATTAGAGTGAAATTGCTTCAAACAATCGAATTATCGCGAAGCAACACCTGCTCGACTCTATTTAGCCTCAAAGACGGTTTGAGACAATTGTTACAAAAATCAGAGAATGTCAAAAATTAGAGTGAAATTTCTCAAAAAAGCGAATTATCGCGAAACAACACCTGCTCGAATCCAATAAAAACTGTGCGCTACCGTCTCTACTGAGCCTTAGAGACGCTTTGAGACACGTACTACAAAAATCAGAGAATGTCAAAAATTAGAGTGAAAATGCTTCAAACAGGCGAATTATCGCGAAACAACACCTTCTCGAATCCAACAAAAACTGTGCCCTGCCGACTCTATTTAGCCTCAAAGACGGTTTGAGACAGTTGTTACAAAAATCAGAGAATGTCAAAAATTAGAGTGAAATTGCTTCAAACAATCGAATTATCGCGAAACAACGCCTGCTCGACTCTATTTAGCCTCAAAGACGGTTTGAGACAATTGTTACAAAAATCAGAGGATGTCAAAAATTAGAGTGAAATTGCCTCAAAAAAGCGAATTATTGCGAAACAACACCTGCTCGAATACAACAAAAACTGTGCGCTACCTTCTCTATTGAGCCTCAGAGACGCTTTGAGACAAGTATTACAAAAATCAGAGAATGTCAAAAATTAGAGTGAAATTGCCTCAAACAGGCGAATTATCGCGAAACAACACCTGCTCGAATCCAACAACTGTGCCCTGCCGACTCTATTTAGCCTCAGAGACGGTTTGAGAGAATTGTTACAAAAATCAGAGAATGTCAAAAATTAGAGTGAAATTGCTTCAAACACGCGAATTATCGCGAAACAACACCTGCTCGAATCCAACAAAAATTGTGCCCTGCCGACTCTATTTAGCCTCAGAGACGGTTTAGACAATTGTTACAAAAATCAGAGAATGTCAAAAATTAGAGTGAAATTGCTTCAAACAGGCGAATTATCGCGAAACAACACCTGCTCGAATCCAACAATAACTGTGCCCTGCCGACTCTGTTTAGCCTCAGAGACGGTTTGAGACAATTGTTACAAAAATCAGAGAATGTCAAAAATTAGAGTGAAATTGCTTCAAACAAGCGAATTATCGCGAAACAACACCTGCTCGAATCCAACAAAAACTGCCCTGCCGACTCTATTTAGCCTCAGAGACGGTTTGAGACAATTGTTACAAAAATCAGAGAATGTCAAAAATTAGAGTGTAATTGCTTCAAACAAGCGAATTATCCCGAAACAACACCTGCTCGAATCCAACAAAAACTGTGCGTTACCGTCTCTACTGAGCCTCAGAGACGCTTTGAGACACGTACTACAAAAATCAGAGAATGTCAAAAATTAGAGTGAAATTGCTTCAAACAGGCGAATTATCGCGAAACAACACCTGCTCAAATCCAACAAAGACTGTGCCCTGCCGACTCTATTTAGCCTCAAAGACGGTTTGTGAAAATTGTTACAAAAAATCAGAGAATTTCAAAAATTAGAGTGAAATTGCTTGAAACAAGCGAATTATCGCGAAACAACACCTGCTCGAATCCAACAAAAACTGTGCGCTACCGTCTCTACTGAGCCTCAGAGACGCAATGAGGCAAGTGTTGCAAAAATCAGACAATGTAAACAATTTGAGTCAAATTGCTTCAAACAAGCGAATTATCGCGAAACAACACCTGCTCGAGTCCAATAAAAACTGTGCCCTGCAGTCTCCACTGAGCGTCAGAGACGCTTTGAGACAAGCGTTACAAAAATCAGAGAATGTCTAAAATTAGAATGAAATTGCTTCAAACAGGCGAATTATCGCGAAACAACACCTTCTCGAATCCAACAAAAACTGTGCCCTGCCGACTCTATTTAGCCTCAAAGACGGTTTGTGAAAATTGTTACAAAAAATCAGAGAATTTCAAAAATTAGAGTGAAATTGCTTGAAACAAGCGAATTATCGCGAAACAACACCTGCTCGAATCCAACAAAAACTGTGCGCTACCGTCTCTACTGAGCCTCAGAGACGCAATGAGGCAAGTGTTGCAAAAATCAGACAATGTAAACAATTTGAGTCAAATTGCTTCAAACAAGCGAATTATCGCGAAACAACACCTGCTCGAGTCCAATAAAAACTGTGCCCTGCAGTCTCCACTGAGCGTCAGAGACGCTTTGAGACAAGTGTTACAAAAATCAGAGAATGTCTAAAATTAGAGTGAAATTGCTTCAAACTGGCAAATTATCGCGAAACAACACCTGCTCGAGTCCAACAAAAACTGTGCCTTGCCGACTCTATTTAGCCTCAAAAACGGTTTGAGACAATTGTTACAAAAATCAGAGAATGTCAAAAATTAGAGTGCAATTGCTTCAAACAAGCGAATTATCGCGACACAACACTTGCTCGAATCCAACAAAAACTGTGCCCTGCCGACCCTATTTAGCCTCAGAGACGGTTTGAGACAATTGTTACAAAAATCAGAGAATGTCAAAAATTAGAATGAAATTGCTTCAAACAGGCGAATTATCGCGAAACAACACCTTCTCGAATCCAACAAAAACTGTGCCCTGCCGACTCTATTTAGCCTCAAAGACGGTTTGAGACAATTGTTACAAAAATCAGAGAATGTCAAAAATTAGAGTGAAATTGCTTCAAACAGGCGAATTATCACGAAACAGCACCTGCTCGAATCCAACAAACACTGTGCCCTGCCGACTCTATTTAGCCTCAAAGACGGTTTGAGACAATTGTTACAAAAATCAGAGAATGTCAAAAGTTAGAGTGTAATTGCTTTAAACATGCGAAGTATCGAGAAACAACACCTGCTCGAATCCAACAAAAACTGTGCGCTACCGTCTCTACTGAGCCTCAGAGAAGCTTTGAGACACGTACTACAAAAATCAGAGAATGTCAAAAATTAGAGTGAAATTGCTTCAAACAGGCGAATTATCGCGAAACAACACCTGCTAGAATCCAACAAAAACTGTGCCCTGCCGACTCTATTTGGCCTCCAAGACGGTTTGAGACAATTGTTACAAAAATCAGAGAATGTCAAAAATTAGAGTGAAATTGCTTCAAACACGCGAATTATCGCGAAACAACACCTGCTCGAATCCAACAAAAATTGTGCCCTGCCGACTCTATTTAGCTTCAGAGACGGTTTGAGACAATTGTTACAAAAATCAGAGAATGTCAAAAATTAGAGTGAAATTGCTTCAATCAGGCGCATTATCGCGAAACAACACCTGCTCGACTCTATTTAGCCTCAAAGACGGTTTGAGACAATTGTTACAAAAATCAGAGAATGTCAAAAATTAGAGTGAAATTGCCTCAAAAGAGCGAATTATCGCGAAACAACACCTGCTCGAATCCAACAAAAACTGTGCGCTACCGTCTCTACTGAGCCTCAGAGACGCTTTGAGACAAGTATTACAAAAATCAGAGAATGTCAAAAATTATAGTGAAATTGCCTCAAACAGGCGAATTATCGCGAATCAACACCTGCTCGAATCCAACAAAAACTGTGCCCTGCCGACTCTATTTAGCCTCAAAGACGGTTTGAGACAATTGTTACAAAAATCAGGGAATGTCAAAAATTATAGTGAAATTGCCTCAAAAAAGCGAATTATCGCGAAACAACACCTGCTCGAATACAACAAAAACTGTGCGCTACCTTCTCTATTGAGCCTCAGAGACGCTTTGAAACAAGTATTACAAAAATCAGAGAATGTCAAAAATTCGAGTGAAATTGCCTCAAACAGGCGAATTATCGCGAAACAACACCTGCTCGAATCCAACAACAACTGTGCCCTGCCGACTCTATTTAGCCTCAAAGACGGTTTGAGACAATTGTTACAAAAATCAGAGAATGTCAAAAATTAGAGTGAAATTGCTTCAAACACGCGAATTATCGCGAAACAACACCTGCTCGAATCCAACAAAAATTGTGCCCTGCCGACTCTATTTAGCCTCAGAGACGGTTTGCGACAATTGTTACAAAAATCAGAGAATGTCAAAAATTAGAGTGAAATTGCTTCAAACAGGCGAATTATCGCGAAACAACACCTGCTCGAATGCAACAATAATTGTGCCCTGCCGACTCTGTTTAGCCTCAGAGACGGTTTGAGACAATTTTTACAAAAATCAGAGAATGTCAAAAATTAGAGTGAAATTGCTTCAAACAAGCGAATTATCGCGAAACAACACCTGCTCGAATCCAACAAAAACTGTGCCCTGCCGACTCTATTTAGCCTCAGAGACGGTTTGAGACAATTGTTACAAAAATCAGAGAATGTCAAAAATTAGAGTGTAATTGCTTCAAACAAGCGAATTATCGCGAAACAACACCTGCTCGAATCCAACAAAAACTGTGCGTTACCGTCTCTACTGAGCCTCAGAGACGCAATGAGGCAAGTGTTGCGAAAATCAGACAATGTAAAAAATTTGAGTCAAATTGCTTCAAACAAGCGAATTATCGCGAAACAACACCTGCTCGAATCCAATAAAAACTGTGCCCTGCAGTCTCCACTGAGCGTCAGAGACGGCTTGAGGGAATTGTTACAAAAATCAGGGAATGTCAAAAATTATTGTAATTTCTTCAAACAAGCGAAATATTGCGAAACAACACCTGCTCGAATCCAACAAAAACTGTGGGCTACCGTCTCTACTGAGCCTCAAAGACGCTTTGAGACAAGTATTACAAAAATCAGAGAATGTGAAGAATTATAGTGAAATTGCCTCAAACAGGCGAATTATCGCGAAACAACACCTGCTCGAATCCAACAAAAACTGTGCCCAGCCGACTCTATTTAGCCTCAAAGACGGTTTGAGACAATTGTTACAAAAATCAGAGAATGTCAAAAATTATAGTGAAATTGCCTCAAAAAAGCGAATTATCGCGAAACAACACCTGCTCGAATACAACAAAAACTGTGCGCTACCTTCTCTATTGAGCCTCAGAGACGCTTTGAGACAAGTATTACAAAAATCAGAGAATGTCAAAAATTAGAGTGAAATTGCCTCAAACAGGCGAATTATCGCGAAACAACACCTGCTCGAATCCAACAACAACTGTGCCCTGCCGACTCTATTTAGCCTCAAAGACGGTTTGAGACAATTCTTACAAAAATCAGAGAATGTCAAAAATTAGAGTGAAATTGCTTCAAACACGCGAATTATCGCGAAACAATACCTGCTCGAATCCAACAAAAATTGTGCCCTGCCGACTCTATTTAGCCTCAGAGACGGTTTGAGACAATTGTTACAAAAATCAGAGAATGTCAAAAATTAGAGTGAAATTGCTTCACACAGGCGAATTATCCCGAAACAACACCTGCTCGACTCTATTTAGCCTCAAAGACGGTTTGAGACAATTGTTACAAAAATCAGAGAATGTCAAAAATTAGAGTGAAATTGCCTCAAAAAAGCGAATTATCGCGAAACAACACCTGCTCGAATCCAACAAAAACTGTGCGCTACCGTCTCTCCTGAGCATCTGAGACGCTTTGAGACACGTACTACAAAAATCAGAGAATGTCAAAAATTAGAGTGAAAATGCTTCAAATAGGTGAATTATCGCGAAACAACACCTTCTCGAATCCAACAAAAACTGTGCCCTGCCGACTCTATTTAGCCTCAAAGACGCTTTGAGACAAGTATTACAAAAATCAGAGAATGTCAAAAATTAGAGTGAAATTGCCTCAAACAGGCGAATTATCGCGAAACAACACCTGCTCGAATCCAACAACTGTGCCCTGCCGACTCTATTTAGCCTCAAAGACGGTTTGAGATAATTGCTACAAAAATCAGAGAATGTCAAAAATTAGAGTGAAATTGCATCAAACACGCGAATTATCGCGAAACATCACCAGCTCGAATCCAACAAAAATTGTGCCCTGCCGACTCTATTTAGCCTCAGAGACGGTTTGAGACAATTGTTACAAAAATCAGAGAATGTCAAAAATTAGAGTGAAATTGCTTCAAACAGGCGAGTTACCGCGAAACAACACCTGCTCGAATCCAACAATAACTGTGCCCTGCCGACTCTGTTTGGCCTCAGAGACGGTTTGAGACAATTGTTACAAAAATCAGAGAATGTCAAAAATTAGAGTGAAATTGCTTCAAACAAGCGAATTATCGCGAAACAACACCTGCTCGAATCCTACAAAAACTGTGCGTTACCGTCTCTACTGAGCCTCAGAGACGCTTTGAGACACGTACTACAAAAATCAGAGAATGTCAAAAATTTGAGTGAAATTGCTTCAAACACGCGAATTATCGCGAAACAACACCTGCTCAAATCCAACAAAAACTGTGCCCTGCCGACTCTATTTGGCCTCAAAGACGGTTTGAGACAATTGTTACAAAAATCAGAGAATGTCAAAAATTAAAGTGTAATTGCTTCAAACAAGCGAATTATCGCGAAACAACACCTGCTCGAATCCAACAAAAACTGTGCCCTGCCGACTCTATTTAGCCTCAGAGACGGTTTGAGACAATTGTGACAAAAATCAGAGACTGTCAAAAATTAGAGTGTAATTGCTTCAAACAAGCGAATTATCGCGAAACAACACCTGCTCGAATCCAACAAAAACTGTGCGCTACCGTCTCTACTGAGCCTCAGAGACGCTTTGAGACAATTGTTACAAAAATCAGAGAATGTCAAAAAATAGAGTGTAATTGCCTCAAACTTGCGAATTATCGCGAAACAACACCTGCTCGAATCCAACAATAACTGTGCCCTGCCGACTCTGTTTAGCCTCAGAGACGGTTTGAGACAATTGCTACAAAAATCAGAGAATGTCAAACATTAGAGTGAAATTGCTTCAAACAAGCGAATTATCGCGAAACAACACCTGCTCGAATCCAACAAAAACTGTGCCCTGCCGACTCTGTTTAGCCTCAGAGACGGTTTGAGACAATTGCTACAAAAATCAGAGAATGTCAAAAATTAGAGTGAAATTGCTTCAAACAATCGAATTATCGCGAAACAACACCTGCTCGACTCTATTTAGCCTCAAAGACGGTTTGAGACAATTGTTACAAAAATCAGAGAATGTCTAAAATTAGAGTGAAATTGCTTCAAACTGGCAAATTATCGCGAAACAACACCTGCTCGAGTCCAACAAAAACTGTGCCTTGCCGACTCTATTTAGCCTCAAAAACGGTTTGAGACAATTGTTACAAAAATCAGAGAATGTCAAAAATTAGAGTGCAATTGCTTCAAACAAGCGAATTATCGCGACACAACACTTGCTCGAATCCAACAAAAACTGTGCCCTGCCGACCCTATTTAGCCTCAGAGACGGTTTGAGACAATTGTTACAAAAATCAGAGAATGTCAAAAATTAGAATGAAATTGCTTCAAACAGGCGAATTATCGCGAAACAACACCTTCTCGAATCCAACAAAAACTGTGCCCTGCCGACTCTATTTAGCCTCAAAGACGGTTTGAGACAATTGTTACAAAAATCAGAGAATGTCAAAAATTAGAGTGAAATTGCTTCAAACAGGCGAATTATCACGAAACAGCACCTGCTCGAATCCAACAAACACTGTGCCCTGCCGACTCTATTTAGCCTCAAAGACGGTTTGAGACAATTGTTACAAAAATCAGAGAATGTCAAAAGTTAGAGTGTAATTGCTTTAAACAAGCGAAGTATCGAGAAACAACACCTGCTCGAATCCAACAAAAACTGTGCGCTACCGTCTCTACTGAGCCTCAGAGAAGCTTTGAGACACGTACTACAAAAATCAGAGAATGTCAAAAATTAGAGTGAAATTGCTTCAAACAGGCGAATTATCGCGAAACAACACCTGCTAGAATCCAACAAAAACTGTGCCCTGCCGACTCTATTTGGCCTCCAAGACGGTTTGAGACAATTGTTACAAAAATCAGAGAATGTCAAAAATTAGAGTGAAATTGCTTCAAACACGCGAATTATCGCGAAACAACACCTGCTCGAATCCAACAAAAATTGTGCCCTGCCGACTCTATTTAGCTTCAGAGACGGTTTGAGACAATTGTTACAAAAATCAGAGAATGTCAAAAATTAGAGTGAAATTGCTTCAATCAGGCGCATTATCGCGAAACAACACCTGCTCGACTCTATTTAGCCTCAAAGACGGTTTGAGACAATTGTTACAAAAATCAGAGAATGTCAAAAATTAGAGTGAAATTGCCTCAAAAGAGCGAATTATCGCGAAACAACACCTGCTCGAATCCAACAAAAACTGTGCGCTACCGTCTCTACTGAGCCTCAGAGACGCTTTGAGACAAGTATTACAAAAATCAGAGAATGTCAAAAATTATAGTGAAATTGCCTCAAACAGGCGAATTATCGCGAATCAACACCTGCTCGAATCCAACAAAAACTGTGCCCTGCCGACTCTATTTAGCCTCAAAGACGGTTTGAGACAATTGTTACAAAAATCAGGGAATGTCAAAAATTATAGTGAAATTGCCTCAAAAAAGCGAATTATCGCGAAACAACACCTGCTCGAATACAACAAAAACTGTGCGCTACCTTCTCTATTGAGCCTCAGAGACGCTTTGAAACAAGTATTACAAAAATCAGAGAATGTCAAAAATTCGAGTGAAATTGCCTCAAACAGGCGAATTATCGCGAAACAACACCTGCTCGAATCCAACAACAACTGTGCCCTGCCGACTCTATTTAGCCTCAAAGACGGTTTGAGACAATTGTTACAAAAATCAGAGAATGTCAAAAATTAGAGTGAAATTGCTTCAAACACGCGAATTATCGCGAAACAACACCTGCTCGAATCCAACAAAAATTGTGCCCTGCCGACTCTATTTAGCCTCAGAGACGGTTTGCGACAATTGTTACAAAAATCAGAGAATGTCAAAAATTAGAGTGAAATTGCTTCAAACAGGCGAATTATCGCGAAACAACACCTGCTCGAATGCAACAATAATTGTGCCCTGCCGACTCTGTTTAGCCTCAGAGACGGTTTGAGACAATTGTTACAAAAATCAGAGAATGTCAAAAATTAGAGTGAAATTGCTTCAAACAAGCGAATTATCGCGAAACAACACCTGCTCGAATCCAACAAAAACTGTGCCCTGCCGACTCTATTTAGCCTCAGAGACGGTTTGAGACAATTGTTACAAAAATCAGAGAATGTCAAAAATTAGAGTGTAATTGCTTCAAACAAGCGAATTATCGCGAAACAACACCTGCTCGAATCCAACAAAAACTGTGCGTTACCGTCTCTACTGAGCCTCAGAGACGCAATGAGGCAAGTGTTGCGAAAATCAGACAATGTAAAAAATTTGAGTCAAATTGCTTCAAACAAGCGAATTATCGCGAAACAACACCTGCTCGAATCCAATAAAAACTGTGCCCTGCAGTCTCCACTGAGCGTCAGAGACGGCTTGAGGGAATTGTTACAAAAATCAGGGAATGTCAAAAATTATTGTAATTTCTTCAAACAAGCGAAATATTGCGAAACAACACCTGCTCGAATCCAACAAAAACTGTGGGCTACCGTCTCTACTGAGCCTCAAAGACGCTTTGAGACAAGTATTACAAAAATCAGAGAATGTGAAGAATTATAGTGAAATTGCCTCAAACAGGCGAATTATCGCGAAACAACACCTGCTCGAATCCAACAAAAACTGTGCCCAGCCGACTCTATTTAGCCTCAAAGACGGTTTGAGACAATTGTTACAAAAATCAGAGAATGTCAAAAATTATAGTGAAATTGCCTCAAAAAAGCGAATTATCGCGAAACAACACCTGCTCGAATACAACAAAAACTGTGCGCTACCTTCTCTATTGAGCCTCAGAGACGCTTTGAGACAAGTATTACAAAAATCAGAGAATGTCAAAAATTAGAGTGAAATTGCCTCAAACAGGCGAATTATCGCGAAACAACACCTGCTCGAATCCAACAACAACTGTGCCCTGCCGACTCTATTTAGCCTCAAAGACGGTTTGAGACAATTCTTACAAAAATCAGAGAATGTCAAAAATTAGAGTGAAATTGCTTCAAACACGCGAATTATCGCGAAACAATACCTGCTCGAATCCAACAAAAATTGTGCCCTGCCGACTCTATTTAGCCTCAGAGACGGTTTGAGACAATTGTTACAAAAATCAGAGAATGTCAAAAATTAGAGTGAAATTGCTTCACACAGGCGAATTATCCCGAAACAACACCTGCTCGACTCTATTTAGCCTCAAAGACGGTTTGAGACAATTGTTACAAAAATCAGAGAATGTCAAAAATTAGAGTGAAATTGCCTCAAAAAAGCGAATTATCGCGAAACAACACCTGCTCGAATCCAACAAAAACTGTGCGCTACCGTCTCTCCTGAGCATCTGAGACGCTTTGAGACACGTACTACAAAAATCAGAGAATGTCAAAAATTAGAGTGAAAATGCTTCAAATAGGTGAATTATCGCGAAACAACACCTTCTCGAATCCAACAAAAACTGTGCCCTGCCGACTCTATTTAGCCTCAAAGACGCTTTGAGACAAGTATTACAAAAATCAGAGAATGTCAAAAATTAGAGTGAAATTGCCTCAAACAGGCGAATTATCGCGAAACAACACCTGCTCGAATCCAACAACTGTGCCCTGCCGACTCTATTTAGCCTCAAAGACGGTTTGAGATAATTGCTACAAAAATCAGAGAATGTCAAAAATTAGAGTGAAATTGCATCAAACACGCGAATTATCGCGAAACATCACCAGCTCGAATCCAACAAAAATTGTGCCCTGCCGACTCTATTTAGCCTCAGAGACGGTTTGAGACAATTGTTACAAAAATCAGAGAATGTCAAAAATTAGAGTGAAATTGCTTCAAACAGGCGAGTTACCGCGAAACAACACCTGCTCGAATCCAACAATAACTGTGCCCTGCCGACTCTGTTTGGCCTCAGAGACGGTTTGAGACAATTGTTACAAAAATCAGAGAATGTCAAAAATTAGAGTGAAATTGCTTCAAACAAGCGAATTATCGCGAAACAACACCTGCTCGAATCCTACAAAAACTGTGCGTTACCGTCTCTACTGAGCCTCAGAGACGCTTTGAGACACGTACTACAAAAATCAGAGAATGTCAAAAATTAAAGTGTAATTGCTTCAAACAAGCGAATTATCGCGAAACAACACCTGCTCGAATCCAACAAAAACTGTGCCCTGCCGACTCTATTTAGCCTCAGAGACGGTTTGAGACAATTGTGACAAAAATCAGAGACTGTCAAAAATTAGAGTGTAATTGCTTCAAACAAGCGAATTATCGCGAAACAACACCTGCTCGAATCCAACAAAAACTGTGCGCTACCGTCTCTACTGAGCCTCAGAGACGCTTTGAGACAATTGTTACAAAAATCAGAGAATGTCAAAAAATAGAGTGTAATTGCCTCAAACTTGCGAATTATCGCGAAACAACACCTGCTCGAATCCAACAATAACTGTGCCCTGCCGACTCTGTTTAGCCTCAGAGACGGTTTGAGACAATTGCTACAAAAATCAGAGAATGTCAAACATTAGAGTGAAATTGCTTCAAACAAGCGAATTATCGCGAAACAACACCTGCTCGAATCCAACAAAAACTGTGCCCTGCCGACTCTGTTTAGCCTCAGAGACGGTTTGAGACAATTGCTACAAAAATCAGAGAATGTCAAAAATTAGAGTGAAATTGCTTCAAACAATCGAATTATCGCGAAACAACACCTGCTCGACTCTATTTAGCCTCAAAGACGGTTTGAGACAATTGTTACAAAAATCAGAGAATGTCAAAAATTAGAGTGTAGTTGCTTCAAACAAGAGAATTATCGCGAAACAACACCTGCTCGAATCCAACAAAAACTGTGCGCTACCGTCTCTACTGAGCCTCAGAGACGCTTTGAGACAAGTATTACAAAAATCAGAGAATGTCAAAAATTAGAGTGAAATTGCTTCAAACAGGCGAATTATCGCGAAACAACACCTGCTCGACTCTATTTAGCCTCAAAGACGGTTTAAGACAATTGTTACAAAAATCAGAGAATGTCAAAATTTAGAGTGAAATTGCTTCAAACAATCGAATTATCGCGAAACAACACCTGCTCGACTCTATTTAGCCTCAAAGACGGTTTGAGACAATTGTTACAAAAATCAGAGAATGTCAAAAATTAGAGTGAAATTGCCTCAAAAGAGCGAATTATCGCGAAACAACACCTGCTCGAATCCAACAAAAACTGTGCGCTACCGTCTCTACTGAGCCTCAGAGACGCTTTGAGACAAGTATTACAAAAATCAGAGAATGTCAAAAATTATAGTGAAATTGCCTCAAACAGGCGAATTATCGCGAATCAACACCTGCTCGAATCCAACAAAAACTGTGCCCTGCCGACTCTATTTAGCCTCAAAGACGGTTTGAGACAATTGTTACAAAAATCAGGGAATGTCAAAAATTATAGTGAAATTGCCTCAAAAAAGCGAATTATCGCGAAACAACACCTGCTCGAATACAACAAAAACTGTGCGCTACCTTCTCTATTGAGCCTCAGAGACGCTTTGAAACAAGTATTACAAAAATCAGAGAATGTCAAAAATTCGAGTGAAATTGCCTCAAACAGGCGAATTATCGCGAAACAACACCTGCTCGAATCCAACAACAACTGTGCCCTGCCGACTCTATTTAGCCTCAAAGACGGTTTGAGACAATTGTTACAAAAATCAGAGAATGTCAAAAATTAGAGTGAAATTGCTTCAAACACGCGAATTATCGCGAAACAACACCTGCTCGAATCCAACAAAAATTGTGCCCTGCCGACTCTATTTAGCCTCAGAGACGGTTTGCGACAATTGTTACAAAAATCAGAGAATGTCAAAAATTAGAGTGAAATTGCTTCAAACAGGCGAATTATCGCGAAACAACACCTGCTCGAATGCAACAATAATTGTGCCCTGCCGACTCTGTTTAGCCTCAGAGACGGTTTGAGACAATTGTTACAAAAATCAGAGAATGTCAAAAATTAGAGTGAAATTGCTTCAAACAAGCGAATTATCGCGAAACAACACCTGCTCGAATCCAACAAAAACTGTGCCCTGCCGACTCTATTTAGCCTCAGAGACGGTTTGAGACAATTGTTACAAAAATCAGAGAATGTCAAAAATTAGAGTGTAATTGCTTCAAACAAGCGAATTATCGCGAAACAACACCTGCTCGAATCCAACAAAAACTGTGCGTTACCGTCTCTACTGAGCCTCAGAGACGCAATGAGGCAAGTGTTGCGAAAATCAGACAATGTAAAAAATTTGAGTCAAATTGCTTCAAACAAGCGAATTATCGCGAAACAACACCTGCTCGAATCCAATAAAAACTGTGCCCTGCAGTCTCCACTGAGCGTCAGAGACGGCTTGAGGGAATTGTTACAAAAATCAGGGAATGTCAAAAATTATTGTAATTTCTTCAAACAAGCGAAATATTGCGAAACAACACCTGCTCGAATCCAACAAAAACTGTGGGCTACCGTCTCTACTGAGCCTCAAAGACGCTTTGAGACAAGTATTACAAAAATCAGAGAATGTGAAGAATTATAGTGAAATTGCCTCAAACAGGCGAATTATCGCGAAACAACACCTGCTCGAATCCAACAAAAACTGTGCCCAGCCGACTCTATTTAGCCTCAAAGACGGTTTGAGACAATTGTTACAAAAATCAGAGAATGTCAAAAATTATAGTGAAATTGCCTCAAAAAAGCGAATTATCGCGAAACAACACCTGCTCGAATCCAACAACTGTGCGCTACCTTCTCTATTGAGCCTCAGAGACGCTTTGAGACAAGTATTACAAAAATCAGAGAATGTCAAAAATTAGAGTGAAATTGCCTCAAACAGGCGAATTATCGCGAAACAACACCTGCTCGAATCCAACAACAACTGTGCCCTGCCGACTCTATTTAGCCTAAAAGACGGTTTGAGACAATTCTTACAAAAATCAGAGAATGTCAAAAATTAGAGTGAAATTGCTTCAAACACGCGAATTATCGCGAAACAATACCTGCTCGAATCCAACAAAAATTGTGCCCTGCCGACTCTATTTAGCCTCAGAGACGGTTTGAGACAATTGTTACAAAAATCAGAGAATGTCAAAAATTAGAGTGAAATTGCTTCACACAGGCGAATTATCGCGAAACAACACCTGCTCGACTCTATTTAGCCTCAAAGACGGTTTGAGACAATTGTTACAAAAATCAGAGAATGTCAAAAATTAGAGTGAAATTGCCTCAAAAAAGCGAATTATCGCGAAACAACACCTGCTCGAATCCAACAAAAACTGTGCGCTACCGTCTCTCCTGAGCATCTGAGACGCTTTGAGACACGTACTACAAAAATCAGAGAATGTCAAAAATTAGAGTGAAAATGCTTCAAACAGGTGAATTATCGCGAAACAACACCTTCTCGAATCCAACAAAAACTGTGCCCTGCCGACTCTATTTAGCCTCAAAGACGCTTTGAGACAAGTATTACAAAAATCAGAGAATGTCAAAAATTAGAGTCAAATTGCCTCAAACAGGCGAATTATCGCGAAACAACACCTGCTCGAATCCAACAACTGTGCCCTGCCGACTCTATTTAGCCTCAAAGACGGTTTGAGATAATTGCTATAAAAATCAGAGAATGTCAAAAATTAGAGTGAAATTGCATCAAACACGCGAATTATCGCGAAACATCACCAGCTCGAATCCAACAAAAATTGTGCCCTGCAGACTCTATTTAGCCTCAGAGACGGTTTGAGACAATTGTTACAAAAATCAGAGAATGTCAAAAATTAGAGTGAAATTGCTTCAAACAGGCGAGTTATCGCGAAACAACACCTGCTCGAATCCAACAATAACTGTGCCCTGCCGACTCTGTTTAGCCTCAGAGACGGTTTGAGACAATTGTTACAAAAATCAGAGAATGTCAAAAATTAGAGTGAAATTGCTTCAAACAAGCGAATTATCGCGAAACAACACCTGCTCGAATCCTACAAAAACTGTGCGTTACCGTCTCTACTGAGCCTCAGAGACGCTTTGAGACACGTACTACAAAAATCAGAGAATGTCAAAAATTTGAGTGAAATTGCTTCAAACACGCGAATTATCGCGAAACAACACCTGCTCAAATCCAACAAAAACTGTGCCCTGCCGACTCTATTTGGCCTCAAAGACGGTTTGAGACAATTGTTACAAAAATCAGAGAATGTCAAAAATTAAAGTGTAATTGCTTCAAACAAGCGAATTATCGCGAAACAACACCTGCTCGAATCCAACAAAAACTGTGCCCTGCCGACTCTATTTAGCCTCAGAGACGGTTTGAGACAATTGTGACAAAAATCAGAGACTGTCAAAAATTAGAGTGTAATTGCTTCAAACAAGCGAATTATCGCGAAACAACACCTGCTCGAATCCAACAAAAACTGTGCGCTACCGTCTCTACTGAGCCTCAGAGACGCTTTGAGACAATTGTTACAAAAATCAGAGAATGTCAAAAAATAGAGTGTAATTGCCTCAAACTTGCGAATTATCGCGAAACAACACCTGCTCGAATCCAACAATAACTGTGCCCTGCCGACTCTGTTTAGCCTCAGAGACGGTTTGAGACAATTGCTACAAAAATCAGAGAATGTCAAACATTAGAGTGAAATTGCTTCAAACAAGCGAATTATCGCGAAACAACACCTGCTCGAATCCAACAAAAACTGTGCCCTGCCGACTCTGTTTAGCCTCAGAGACGGTTTGAGACAATTGTTACAAAAATCAGAGAATGTCAAAAATTAGAGTGAAATTGCTTCAAACAAACGAATTATCGCGAAACAACACCTGCTCGACTCTATTTAGCCTCAAAGACGGTTTGAGACAATTGTTACAAAAATCAGAGAATGTCAAAAATTAGAGTGAAATTGCCTCAAAAAAGCGAATTATCGCGAAACAACACCTGCTCGAATCCAACAAAAACTGTGAGCTACCGTCTCTCCTGAGCCTCAGAGACGCTTTGAGACACGTACTACAAAAATCAGAGAATGTCAAAAATTAGAGTGAAAATGCTTCAAACAGGTGAATTATCGCGAAATAACACCTTCTCGAATCCAACAAAAACTGTGCCCTGCCGACTCTATTTAGCCTCAAAGACGCTTTGAGACAAGTATTACAAAAATCAGAGAATGTCAAGAATTAGAGTGAAATTGCCTCAAACAGGCGAATTATCGCGAAACAACACCTGCTCGAATCCAACAACTGTGCCCTGCCGACTCTATTGAGCCTCAAAGACGGTTTGAGACAATTGCTACAAAAATCAGAGAATGTCAAAAATTACAGTGAAATTGCTTCAAACACGCGAATTATCGCGAAACAACACCAGCTCGAATCCAACAAAAATTGTGCCCTGCCGACTCTATTTAGCCTCAGAGACGGTTTGAGACAATTGTTACAAAAATCAGAGAATGTCAAAAATTAGAGTGAAATTGCTTCAAACAGGCGAATTATCGCGAAACAACACCTGCTCGAATCCAACAATAACTGTGCCCTGCCGACTCTGTTTAGCCTAAAAAGACGGTTTGAGACAATTGTTACAAAAATCAGAGAATGTCAAAAATTAGAGTGAAATTGCTTCAAACACGCGAATTATCGCGAAACAACACCTGCTCGAATCCAACAACAACTGTGCCCTGCCGACTCTATTTAGCCTCAAAGACGGTTTGAGACAATTGTTACAAAAATCAGAGAATGTCAAAAATTAGAGTGAAATTGCTTCAAACAGGCGAATTATCGCGAAACAACACCTGCTCGAATCCAACAATAACTGTGCCCTGCCGACTCTGTTTAGCCTCAAAGACGGTTTGAGACAATTGTTACAAAAATCAGAGAATGTCAAAAATTAGAGTGAAATTGCTTCAAACAAGCGAATTATCGCGAAACAACACCTGCTCGAATCCTACAAAAACTGTGCGTTACCTTCTCTACTGAGCCTCAGAGACGCTTTGAGACACGTACTACAAAAATCAGAGAATGTCAAAAATTAGAGTGAAATTGCTTCAAACACGCGAATTATCGCGAAACAACACCTGCTCAAATCCAACAAAAACTGTGCCCTGCCGACTCTATTTGGCCTCAAAGACGGTTTGAGACAATTGTTACAAAAATCAGAGAATGTCAAAAATTAAAGTGTAATTGCTTCAAACAAGCGAATTATCGCGAAACAACACCTGCTCGAATCCAACAACAACTGTGCCCTGCCGACTCTATTTAGCCTCAAAGACGGTTTGAGACAATTGTTACAAAAATCAGAGAATGTCAAAAATTAGAGTGAAATTGCTTCAAACACGCGAATTATCGCGAAACAACACCTGCTCGAATCCAACAAAAATTGTGCCCTGCCGACTCTATTTAGCCTCAGAGACGGTTTGAGACAATTGTTACAAAAATCAGAGAATGTCAAAAATTAGAGTGAAATTGCTTCAAACAGGCGAATTATCGCGAAACAACACCTGCTCGAATGCAACAATAATTGTGCCCTGCCGACTCTGTTTAGCCTCAGAGACGGTTTGAGACAATTGTTACAAAAATCAGAGAATGTCAAAACTTAGAGTGAAATTGCTTCAAACAAGCGAATTATCGCGAAACAACACCTGCTCGAATCCAACAAAAACTGTGCCCTGCCGACTCTATTTAGCCTCAGAGACGGTTTGAGACAATTGTTACAAAAATCAGAGAATGTCAAAAATTAGAGTGTAATTGCTTCAAACAAGCGAATTATCGCGAAACAACACCTGCTCGAATCCAATAAAAACTGTGCCCTGCAGTCTCCACTGAGCGTCACAGACGGCTTGAGAGAATTGTTACAAAAATCAGGGAATGTCAAAAATTATTGTAATTTCTTCAAACAAGCGAATTATTGCGAAACAACACCTGCTCGAATCCAACAAAAACTGTGGGCTACCGTCTCTACTGAGCCTCAAAGACGCTTTGAGACAAGTATTACAAAAATCAGAGAATGTGAAGAATTATAGTGAAATTGCCTCAAACAGGCGAATTATCGCGAAACAACACCTGCTCGAATCCAACAAAAACTGTGCCCAGCCGACTCTATTTAGCGTCAAAGACGGTTTGAGACAATTGTTACAAAAATCAGAGAATGTCAAAAATTATAGTGAAATTGCCTCAAAAAAGCGAATTATCGCGAAACAACACCTGCTCGAATACAACAAAAACTGTGCGCTACCTTCTCTATTGAGCCTCAGAGACGCTTTGAGACAAGTATTACAAAAATCAGAGAATGTCAAAAATTAGAGTGAAATTGCCTCAAACAGGCGAATTATCGCGAAACAACACCTGCTCGAATCCAACAACAACTGTGCCCTGCCGACTCTATTTAGCCTCAAAGACGGTTTGAGACAATTCTTACAAAAATCAGAGAATGTCAAAAATTAGAGTGAAATTGCTTCAAACACGCGAATTATCGCGAAACAACACCTGCTCGAATCCAACAAAAATTGTGCCCTGCCGACTCTATTTAGCCTCAGAGACGGTTTGAGACAATTGTTACAAAAATCAGAGAATGTCAAAAATTAGAGTGAAATTGCTTCAAACAGGCGAATTATCGCGAAACAACACCTGCTCGACTCTATTTAGCCTCAAAGACGGTTTGAGACAATTGTTACAAAAATCAGAGAATGTCAAAAATTAGAGTGAAATTGCTTCAAACAATCGAATTATCGCGAAGCAACACCTGCTCGACTCTATTTAGCCTCAAAGACGGTTTGAGACAATTGTTACAAAAATCAGAGAATGTCAAAAATTAGAGTGAAATTGCCTCAAAAAAGCGAATTATCGCGAAACAACACCTGCTCGAATCCAATAAAAACTGTGCGCTACCGTCTCTCCTGAGCCACAGAGACGCTTTGAGACACGTACTACAAAAATCAGAGAATGTCAAAAATTAGAGTGAAAATGCTTCAAACAGGTGAATTATCGCGAAACAACACCTTCTCGAATCCAACAAAAACTGTGCCCTGCCGACTCTATTTAGCCTCAAAGACGCTTTGAGACAAGTATTACAAAAATCAGAGAATGTCAAAAATTAGAGTGAAATTGCCTCAAACAGGCGAATTATCGCGAAAGAACACCTGCTCGAATCCAACAACTGTGCCCTGCCGACTCTATTTAGCCTCAAAGACGGTTTGAGATAATTGCTACAAAAATCAGAGAATGTCAAAAATTAGAGTGAAATTGCTTCAAACACGCGTATTATCGCGAAACATCACCAGCTCGAATCCAACAAAAATTGTGCCCTGCCGACTCTATTTAGCCTCAGAGACGGTTTGAGACAATTGTTACAAAAATCAGAGAATGTCAAAAATTAGAGTGAAATTGCTTCAAACAGGCGAATTATCGCGAAACAACACCTGCTCGAATCCAACAATAACTGTGCCCTGCCGACTCTGTTTAGCCTCAGAGACGGTTTGAGACAATTGTTACAAAAATCAGAGAATGTCAAAAATTAGAGTGAAATTGCTTCAAACAAGCGAATTATCGCGAAACAACACCTGCTCGAATCCTACAAAAACTGTGCGTTACCGTCTCTACTGAGCCTCAGAGACGCTTTGAGACACGTACTACAAAAATCAGAGAATGTCAAAAATTTGAGTGAAATTGCTTCAAACACGCGAATTATCGCGAAACAACACCTGCTCAAATCCAACAAAAACTGTGCCCTGCCGACTCTATTTGGCCTCAAAGACGGTTTGAGACAATTGTTACAAAAATCAGAGAATGTCAAAAATTAAAGTGTAATTGCTTCAAACAAGCGAATTATCGCGAAACAACACCTGCTCGAATCCAACAAAAACTGTGCCCTGCCGACTCTATTTAGCCTCAGAGACGGTTTGAGACAATTGTGACAAAAATCAGAGACTGTCAAAAATTAGAGTGTAATTGCTTCAAACAAGCGAATTATCGCGAAACAACACCTGCTCGAATCCAACAAAAACTGTGCGCTACCGTCTCTACTGAGCCTCAGAGACGCTTTGAGACAATTGTTACAAAAATCAGAGAATGTCAAAAAATAGAGTGTAATTGCCTCAAACTTGCGAATTATCGCGAAACAACACCTGCTCGATTCCAACAATAACTGTGCCCTGCCGACTCTGTTTAGCCTCAGAGACGGTTTGACACAATTGCTACAAAAATCAGAGAATGTCAAACATTAGAGTGAAATTGCTTCAAACAAGCGAATTATCGCGAAACAACACCTGCTCGAATCCAACAAAAACTGTGCCCTGCCGACTCTGTTTAGCCTCAGAGACGGTTTGAGACAATTGTTACAAAAATCAGAGAATGTCAAAAATTAGAGTGAAATTGCTTCAAACAAACGAATTATCGCGAAACAACACCTGCTCGACTCTATTTAGCCTCAAAGACGGTTTGAGACAATTGTTACAAAAATCAGAGAATGTCAAAAATTAGAGTGAAATTGCCTCAAAAAAGCGAATTATCGCGAAACAACACCTGCTCGAATCCAACAAAAACTGTGAGCTACCGTCTCTCCTGAGCCTCAGAGACGCTTTGAGACACGTACTACAAAAATCAGAGAATGTCAAAAATTAGAGTGAAAATGCTTCAAACAGGTGAATTATCGCGAAATAACACCTTCTCGAATCCAACAAAAACTGTGCCCTGCCGACTCTATTTAGCCTCAAAGACGCTTTGAGACAAGTATTACAAAAATCAGAGAATGTCAAAAATTAGAGTGAAATTGCCTCAAACAGGCGAATTATCGCGAAACAACACCTGCTCGAATCCAACAACTGTGCCCTGCCGACTCTATTGAGCCTCAAAGACGGTTTGAGACAATTGCTACAAAAATCAGAGAATGTCAAAAATTACAGTGAAATTGCTTCAAACACGCGAATTATCGCGAAACAACACCAGCTCGAATCCAACAAAAATTGTGCCCTGCCGACTCTATTTAGCCTCAGAGACGGTTTGAGACAATTGTTACAAAAATCAGAGAATGTCAAAAATTAGAGTGAAATTGCTTCAAACAGGCGAATTATCGCGAAACAACACCTGCTCGAATCCAACAATAACTGTGCCCTGCCGACTCTGTTTAGCCTCAAAGACGGTTTGAGACAATTGTTACAAAAATCAGAGAATGTCAAAAATTAGAGTGAAATTGCTTCAAACACGCGAATTATCGCGAAACAACACCTGCTCGAATCCAACAACAACTGTGCCCTGCCGACTCTATTTAGCCTCAAAGACGGTTTGAGACAATTGTTACAAAAATCAGAGAATGTCAAAAATTAGAGTGAAATTGCTTCAAACAGGCGAATTATCGCGAAACAACACCTGCTCGAATCCAACAATAACTGTGCCCTGCCGACTCTGTTTAGCCTCCAAGACGGTTTGAGACAATTGTTACAAAAATCAGAGAATGTCAAAAATTAGAGTGAAATTGCTTCAAACAAGCGAATTATCGCGAAACAACACCTGCTCGAATCCTACAAAAACTGTGCGTTACCTTCTCTACTGAGCCTCAGAGACGCTTTGAGACACGTACTACAAAAATCAGAGAATGTCAAAAATTAGAGTGAAATTGCTTCAAACACGCGAATTATCGCGAAACAACACCTGCTCAAATCCAACAAAAACTGTGCCCTGCCGACTCTATTTGGCCTCAAAGACGGTTTGAGACAATTGTTACAAAAATCAGAGAATGTCAAAAATTAAAGTGTAATTGCTTCAAACAAGCGAATTATCGCGAAACAACACCTGCTCGAATCCAACAACAACTGTGCCCTGCCGACTCTATTTAGCCTCAAAGACGGTTTGAGACAATTGTTACAAAAATCAGAGAATGTCAAAAATTAGAGTGAAATTGCTTCAAACACGCGAATTATCGCGAAACAACACCTGCTCGAATCCAACAAAAATTGTGCCCTGCCGACTCTATTTAGCCTCAGAGACGGTTTGAGACAATTGTTACAAAAATCAGAGAATGTCAAAAATTAGAGTGAAATTGCTTCAAACAGGCGAATTATCGCGAAACAACACCTGCTCGAATGCAACAATAATTGTGCCCTGCCGACTCTGTTTAGCCTCAGAGACGGTTTGAGACAATTGTTACAAAAATCAGAGAATGTCAAAACTTAGAGTGAAATTGCTTCAAACAAGCGAATTATCGCGAAACAACACCTGCTCGAATCCAACAAAAACTGTGCCCTGCCGACTCTATTTAGCCTCAGAGACGGTTTGAGACAATTGTTACAAAAATCAGAGAATGTCAAAAATTAGAGTGTAATTGCTTCAAACAAGCGAATTATCGCGAAACAACACCTGCTCGAATCCAATAAAAACTGTGCCCTGCAGTCTCCACTGAGCGTCAGAGACGGCTTGAGAGAATTGTTACAAAAATCAGGGAATGTCAAAAATTATTGTAATTTCTTCAAACAAGCGAATTATTGCGAAACAACACCTGCTCGAATCCAACAAAAACTGTGGGCTACCGTCTCTACTGAGCCTCAAAGACGCTTTGAGACAAGTATTACAAAAATCAGAGAATGTGAAGAATTATAGTGAAATTGCCTCAAACAGGCGAATTATCGCGAAACAACACCTGCTCGAATCCAACAAAAACTGTGCCCAGCCGACTCTATTTAGCCTCAAAGACGGTTTGAGACAATTGTTACAAAAATCAGAGAATGTCAAAAATTATAGTGAAATTGCCTCAAAAAAGCGAATTATCGCGAAACAACACCTGCTCGAATACAACAAAAACTGTGCGCTACCTTCTCTATTGAGCCTCAGAGACGCTTTGAGACAAGTATTACAAAAATCAGAGAATGTCAAAAATTAGAGTGAAATTGCCTCAAACAGGCGAATTATCGCGAAACAACACCTGCTCGAATCCAACAACAACTGTGCCCTGCCGACTCTATTTAGCCTCAAAGACGGTTTGAGACAATTCTTACAAAAATCAGAGGATGTCAAAAATTAGAGTGAAATTGCTTCAAACACGCGAATTATCGCGAAACAACACCTGCTCGAATCCAACAAAAATTGTGCCCTGCCGACTCTATTTAGCCTCAGAGACGGTTTGAGACAATTGTTACAAAAATCAGAGAATGTCAAAAATTAGAGTGAAATTGCTTCAAACAGGCGAATTATCGCGAAACAACACCTGCTCGACTCTATTTAGCCTCAAAGACGGTTTGAGACAATTGTTACAAAAATCAGAGAATGTCAAAAATTAGAGTGAAATTGCTTCAAACAATCGAATTATCGCGAAGCAACACCTGCTCGACTCTATTTAGCCTCAAAGACGGTTTGAGACAATTGTTACAAAAATCAGAGAATGTCAAAAATTAGAGTGAAATTGCCTCAAAAAAGCGAATTATCGCGAAACAACACCTGCTCGAATCCAATAAAAACTGTGCGCTACCGTCTCTCCTGAGCCACAGAGACGCTTTGAGACACGTACTACAAAAATCAGAGAATGTCAAAAATTAGAGTGAAAATGCTTCAAACAGGTGAATTATCGCGAAACAACACCTTCTCGAATCCAACAAAAACTGTGCCCTGCCGACTCTATTTAGCCTCAAAGACGCTTTGAGACAAGTATTACAAAAATCAGAGAATGTCAAAAATTAGAGTGAAATTGCCTCAAACAGGCGAATTATCGCGAAAGAACACCTGCTCGAATCCAACAACTGTGCCCTGCCGACTCTATTTAGCCTCAAAGACGGTTTGAGATAATTGCTACAAAAATCAGAGAATGTCAAAAATTAGAGTGAAATTGCTTCAAACACGCGTATTATCGCGAAACATCACCAGCTCGAATCCAACAAAAATTGTGCCCTGCCGACTCTATTTAGCCTCAGAGACGGTTTGAGACAATTGTTACAAAAATCAGAGAATGTCAAAAATTAGAGTGAAATTGCTTCAAACAAGCGAATTATCGCGAAACAACACCTGCTCGAATCCTACAAAAACTGTGCGTTACCGTCTCTACTGAGCCTCAGAGACGCTTTGAGACACGTACTACAAAAATCAGAGAATGTCAAAAATTTGAGTGAAATTGCTTCAAACACGCGAATTATCGCGAAACAACACCTGCTCAAATCCAACAAAAACTGTGCCCTGCCGACTCTATTTGGCCTCAAAGACGGTTTGAGACAATTGTTACAAAAATCAGAGAATGTCAAAAATTAAAGTGTAATTGCTTCAAACAAGCGAATTATCGCGAAACAACACCTGCTCGAATCCAACAAAAACTGTGCCCTGCCGACTCTATTTAGCCTCAGAGACGGTTTGAGACAATTGTGACAAAAATCAGAGACTGTCAAAAATTAGAGTGTAATTGCTTCAAACAAGCGAATTATCGCGAAACAACACCTGCTCGAATCCAACAAAAACTGTGCCCTACCGTTTCTACTCAGCCTCAGAGACGCTTTGAGACACGTACTACAAAAATCAGAGAATGTCAAAAATTAGAGTGAAAATGCTTCAAACAGGCGAATTATCGCGAAACAACACCTTCTCGAATCCAACAAAAACTGTGCCCTGCCGACTCTATTTAGCCTCAAAGACGGTTTGAGACAATTGTTACAAAAATCAGAGAATGTCAAAGATTAGAGTGAAATTGCTTCAAAAAGGCGAATTATCACGAAACAACACCTGCTCGAATCCAACAAAAACTGTGCGCTACCGTCTCTATTTAGCCTCAAAGACGGTTTGAGATAATTGCTACAAAAATCAGAGAATGTCAAAAATTAGAGTGAAATTGCATCAAACACGCGAATTATCGCGAAACATCACCAGCTCGAATCCAACAAAAATTGTGCCCTGCCGACTCTATTTAGCCTCAGAGACGGTTTGAGACAATTGTTACAAAAATCAGAGAATGCCAAAAATTAGAGTGAAATTGCTTCAAACAGGCGAATTATCGCGAAACAACACCTGCTCGAATCCAACAATAACTGTGCCCTGCCGACTCTGTTTAGCCTCAGAGACGGTTTGAGACAATTGTTACAAAAATCAGAGAATGTCAAAAATTAGAGTGAAATTGCTTCAAACAAGCGAATTATCGCGAAACAACACCTGCTCGAATCCAACAATAACTGTGCCCTGCCGACTCTGTTTAGCCTCAGAGACGGTTTGAGACAATTGTTACAAAAATCAGAGAATGTCAAAAATTAGAGTGAAATTGCTTCAAACAGGCGAATTATCGCGAAACAACACCTGCTCGAATCCTACAAAAACTGTGCGTTACCGTCTCTACTGAGCCTCAGAGACGCTTTGAGACACGTACTACAAAAATCAGAGAATGTCAAAAATTTGAGTGAAATTGCTTCAAACACGCGAATTATCGCGAAACAACACCTGCTCAAATCCAACAAAAACTGTGCCCTGCCGACTCTATTTGGCCTCAAAGACGGTTTGAGACAATTGTTACAAAAATCAGAGAATGTCAAAAATTAAAGTGTAATTGCTTCAAACAAGCGAATTATCGCGAAACAACACCTGCTCGAATCCAACAAAAACTGTGCCCTGCCGACTCTATTTAGCCTCAGAGACGGTTTGAGACAATTGTGACAAAAATCAGAGACTGTCAAAAATTAGAGTGTAATTGCTTCAAACAAGCGAATTATCGGGAAACAACACCTGCTCGAATCCAACAAAAACTGTGCCCTACCGTTTCTACTCAGCCTCAGAGACGCTTTGAGACACGTACTACAAAAATCAGAGAATGTCAAAAATTAGAGTGAAAATGCTTCAAACAGGCGAATTATCGCGAAACAACACCTTCTCGAATCCAACAAAAACTGTGCCCTGCCGACTCCATTTAGCCTCAAAGACGGTTTGAGACAAGTGTTACAAAAATCAGAGAACGACAAAAATTAGAGTGAAATTGCTTCAAACAGGCGAATTATCGCGAAACAACACCTGCTCGAATCCAACAAAAACTGTGCCCTGCCGACTCTATTTAGCCTCAGAGACGGTTTGAGACAATTGTTACAAAAATCAGAGAATCTATCTATGTAATTGCTTCAAACAAGCGAATTATCGCGAAACAACACCTGCTCGAATCCAACAAAAACTGTGCCCTGCCGACTCTGTTTAGCCTCAGAGACGGTTTGAGACAATTGCTACAAAAATCAGAGAATGTCAAACATTAGAGTGAAATTGCTTCAAACAAGCGAATTATCGCGAAACAACACCTGCTCGAATCCAACAAAAACTGTGCCCTGCCGACTCTGTTTAGCCTCAGAGACGGTTTGAGACAATTGTTACAAAAATCAGAGAATGTCAAAAATTAGAGTGAAATTGCTTCAAACAATCGAATTATCGCGAAACAACACCTGCTCGACTCTATTTAGCCTCAAAGACGGTTTGAGACAATTGTTACAAAAATCAGAGAATGTCAAAAATTAGAGTGAAATTGCCTCAAAAAAGCGAATTATCGCGAAACAACACCTGCTCGAATCCAACAAAAACACTGCGCTACCGTCTCTCCTGAGCCTCAGAGACGCTTTGAGACACGTACTACAAAAATCAGAGAATGTAAAAAATTAGAGTGAAAATGCTTCAAACAGGTGAATTATCGCGAAATAACACCTTCTCGAATCCAACAAAAACTGTGCCCTGCCGACTCTATTTAGCCTCAAAGACGCTTTGAGACAAGTATTACAAAAATCAGAGAATGTCAAAAATTAGAGTGAAATTGCCACAAACAGGCGAATTATCGCGAAACAACACCTGCTCGAATCCAACAACTGTGCCCTGCCGACTCTATTTAGCCTCAAAGACGGTTTGAGACAATTGCTACAAAAATCAGAGAATGTCAAAAATTGCAGTGAAATTGCTTCAAACACGCGAATTATCGCGAAACAACACCAGCTCGAATCCAACAAAAATTGTGCCCTGCCGACTCTATTTAGCCTCAGAGACGGTTTGAGACAATTGTTACAAAAATCAGAGAATGTCAAAAATTAGAGTGAAATTGCTTCAAACAGGCGAATTATCGCGAAACAACACCTGCTCGAATCCAACAATAACTGTGCCCTGCCGACTCTGTTTAGCCTCAGAGACGGTTTGAGACAATTGTTACAAAAATCAGAGAATGTCAAAAATTAGAGTGAAATTGCTTCAAACAAGCGAATTATCGCGAAACAACACCTGCTCGAATCCTACAAAAACTGTGCGTTACCTTCTCTACTGAGCCTCAGAGACGCTTTGAGACACATACTACAAAAATCAGAGAATGTCAAAAATTAGAGTGAAATTGCTTCAAACACGCGAATTATCGCGAAACAACACCTGCTCAAATCCAACAAAAACTGTGCCCTGCCGACTCTATTTGGCCTCAAAGACGGTTTGAGACAATTGTTACAAAAATCAGAGAATGTCAAAAATTAAAGTGTAATTGCTTCAAACAAGCGAATTATCGCGATACAACACCTGCTCGAATCCAACAACAACTGTGCCCTGCCGACTCTATTTAGCCTCAAAGACGGTTTGAGACAATTGTTACAAAAATCAGAGAATGTCAAAAATTAGAGTGAAATTGCTTCAAACACGCGAATTATCGCGAAACAACACCTGCTCGAATCCAACAAAAATTGTGCCCTGCCGACTCTATTTAGCCTCAGAGACGGTTTGAGACAATTGTTACAAAAATCAGAGAATGTCAAAAATTAGAGTGAAATTGCTTCAAACAGGCGAATTATCGCGAAACAACACCTGCTCGAATGCAACAATAATTGTGCCCTGCCGACTCTGTTTAGCTTCAGAGACGGTTTGAGACAATTGTTACAAAAATCAGAGAATGTCAAAAATTAGAGTGAAATTGCTTCAAACAAGCGAATTATCGCGAAACAACACCTGCTCGAATCCAACAAAAACTGTGCCCTCCCGACTCTATTTAGCCTCAGAGACGGTTTGAGACAATTGTTACAAAAATCAGAGAATGTCAAAAATTAGAGTGTAATTGCTTCAAACAAGCGAATTATCGCGAAACAACACCTGCTCGAATCCAACAAAAACTGTGCGTTACCGTCTCTACTGAGCCTCAGAGACGCAATGAGGCAAGTGTTGCGAAAATCAGACAATGTAAAAAATTTGAGTCAAATTGCTTCAAACAAGCGAATTATCGCGAAACAACACCTGCTCGAATCCAATAAAAACTGTGCCCTGCAGTCTCCACTGAGCGTCAGAGACGGCTTGAGAGAATTGTTACAAAAATCAGGGAATGTCAAAAATTATTGTAATTTCTTCAAACAAGCGAATTATTGCGAAACAACACCTGCTCGAATCCAACAAAAGCTGTGGGCTACCGTCTCTACTGAGCCTCAAAGACGCTTTGAGACAAGTATTACAAAAATCAGAGAATGTGAAGAATTATAGTGAAATTGCCTCAAACAGGCGAATTATCGCGAAACAACACCTGCTCGAATCCAACAAAAACTGTGCCCAGCCGACTCTATTTAGCCTCAAAGACGGTTTGAGACAATTGTTACAAAAATCAGAGAATGTCAAAAATTATAGTGAAAATGCTTCAAACAGGCGAATTATCGCGAAACAACACCTTCTCGAATCCAACAAAAACTGTGCCCTGCCGACTCTATTTAGCCTCAAAGACGGTTTGAGACAATTGTTACAAAAATCAGAGAATGTCAAAGATTAGAGTGAAATTGCTTCAAACAGGCGAATTATCACGAAACAACACCTGCTCGAATCCAACAAAAACTGTGCGCTACCGTCTCTACTGATCCTCAGAGACGCTTTGAGACAATTGTTACAAAAATCAGAGAATGTCAAAAAATAGAGTGTAATTGCCTCAAACATGCGAATTATCGCGAAACAACACCTGCTCGAATCCAACAATAACTGTGCCCTGCCGACTCTGTTTAGCCTCAGAGACGGTTTGAGACAATTGCTACAAAAATCAGAGAATGTCAAACATTAGAGTGAAATTGCTTCAAACAAGCGAATTGTCGCGAAACAACACCTGCTCGAATCCAACAAAAACTGTGCCCTGCCGACTCTGTTTAGCCTCAGAGACGGTTTGAGACAATTGTTACAAAAATCAGAGAATGTCAAAAATTAGAGTGAAATTGCTTCAAACAATCGAATTATCGCGAAACAACACCTGCTCGACTCTATTTAGCCTCAAAGACGGTTTGAGACAATTGTTACAAAAATCAGAGAATGTCAAAAATTAGAGTGAAATTGCCTCAAAAAAGCGAATTATCGCGAAACAACACCTGCTCGAATCCAACAAAAACTGTGCGCTACCGTCTCCCCTGAGCCTCAGAGACGCTTTGAGACACGTACTACAAAAATCAGAGAATGTAAAAAATTAGAGTGAAAATGCTTCAAACAGGTGAATTATCGCGAAATAACACCTTCTCGAATCCAACAAAAACTGTGCCCTGCCGACTCTATTTAGCCTCAAAGACGCTTTGAGACAAGTATTACAAAAATCAGAGAATGTCAAAAATTAGAGTGAAATTGCCTCAAACAGGCGAATTATCGCGAAACAACACCTGCTCGAATCCAACAACTGTGCCCTGCCGACTCTATTTAGCCTCAAAGACGGTTTGAGACAATTGCTACAAAAATCAGAGAATGTCAAAAATTACAGTGAAATTGCTTCAAACACGCGAATTATCGCGAAACAACACCAGCTCGAATCCAACAAAAATTGTGCCCTGCCGACTCTATTTAGCCTCAGAGACGGTTTGAGACAATTGTTACAAAAATCAGAGAATGTCAAAAATTAGAGTGAAATTGCTTCAAACAGGCGAATTATCGCGAAACAACACCTGCTCGAATCCAACAATAACTGTGCGCTGCCAACTCTGTTTAGCCTCAGAGACGGTTTGAGACAATTGTTACAAAAATCAGAGAATGTCAAAAATTAGAGTGAAATTGCTTCAAACAAGCGAATTATCGCGAAACAACACCTGCTCGAATCCTACAAAAACTGTGCGTTACCTTCTCTACTGAGCCTCAGAGACGCTTTGAGACACGTACTACAAAAATCAGAGAATGTCAAAAATTAGAGTGAAATTGCTTCAAACACGCGAATTATCGCGAAACAACACCTGCTCAAATCCAACAAAAACTGTGCCCTGCCGACTCTATTTGGCCTCAAAGACGGTTTGAGACAATTGTTACAAAAATCAGAGAATGTCAAAAATTAAAGTGTAATTGCTTCAAACAAGCGAATTATCGCGAAACAACACCTGCTCGAATCCAACAACAACTGTGCCCTGCCGACTCTATTTAGCCTCAAAGACGGTTTGAGACAATTGTTACAAAAATCAGAGAATGTCAAAAATTAGAGTGAAATTGCTTCAAACACGCGAATTATCGCGAAACAACACCTGCTCGAATCCAACAAAAATTGTGCCCTGCCGACTCTATTTAGCCTCAGAGACGGTTTGAGACAATTGTTACAAAAATCAGAGAATGTCAAAAATTAGAGTGAAATTGCTTCAAACAGGCGAATTATCGCGAAACAACACCTGCTCGAATGCAACAATAATTGTGCCCTGCCGACTCTGTTTAGCCTCAGAGACGGTTTGAGACAATTGTTACAAAAATCAGAGAATGTCAAAAATTATTGTAATTTCTTCAAACAAGCGAATTATTGCGAAACAACACCTGCTCGAATCCAACAAAAACTGTGGGCTACCGTCTCTACTGAGCCTCAAAGACGCTTTGAGACAAGTATTACAAAAATCAGAGAATGTGAAGAATTATAGTGAAATTGCCTCAAACAGGCGAATTATCGCGAAACAACACCTGCTCGAATCCAACAAAAACTGTGCCCAGCCGACTCTATTTAGCCTCAAAGACGGTTTGAGACAATTGTTACAAAAATCAGAGAATGTCAAAAATTAGAGTGTAATTGCTTCAAACAAGCGAATTATCGCGAAACAACACCTGCTCGAATCCAACAAAAACTGTGCGTTACCGTCTCTACTGAGCCTCAGAGACGCAATGAGGCAAGTGTTGCGAAAATCAGACAATGTAAAAAATTTGAGTCAAATTGCTTCAAACAAGCGAATTATCGCGAAACAACACCTGCTCGAATCCAATAAAAACTGTGCCCTGCAGTCTCCACTGAGCGTCAGAGACGGCTTGAGAGAATTGTTACAAAAATCAGGGAATGTCAAAAATTATTGTAATTTCTTCAAACAAGCGAATTATTGCGAAACAACACCTGCTCGAATCCAACAAAAACTGTGGGCTACCGTCTCTACTGAGCCTCAAAGACGCTTTGAGACAAGTATTACAAAAATCAGAGAATGTGAAGAATTATAGTGAAATTGCCTCAAACAGGCGAATTATCGCGAAACAACACCTGCTCGAATCCAACAAAAACTGTGCCCAGCCGACTCTATTTAGCCTCAAAGACGGTTTGAGACAATTGTTACAAAAATCAGACAATGTCAAAAATTATAGTGAAATTGCCTCAAAAAAGCGAATTATCGCGAAACAACACCTGCTCGAATACAACAAAAACTGTGCGCTACCTTCTCTATTGAGCCTCAGAGACGCTTTGAGACAAGTATTACAAAAATCAGAGAATGTCAAAAATTAGAGTGAAATTGCCTCAAACAGGCGAATTATCGCGAAACAACACCTGCTCGAATCCAACAACAACTGTGCCCTGCCGACTCTATTTAGCCTCAAAGACGGTTTGAGACAATTCTTACAAAAATCAGAGAATGTCAAAAATTAGAGTGAAATTGCTTCAAACACGCGAATTATCGCGAAACAACACCTGCTCGAATCCAACAAAAATTGTGCCCTGCCGACTCTATTTAGCCTCAGAGACGGTTTGAGACAATTGTTACAAAAATCAGAGAATGTCAAAAATTAGAGTGAAATTGCTTCAAACAGGCGAATTATCGCGAAACAACACCTGCTCGACTCTATTTAGCCTCAAAGACGGTTTGAGACAATTGTTACAAAAATCAGAGAATGTCAAAAATTAGAGTGAAATTGCTTCAAACAATCGAATTATCGCGAAGCAACACCTGCTCGACTCTATTTAGCCTCAAAGACGGTTTGAGACAATTGTTACAAAAATCAGAGAATGTCAAAAATTAGAGTGAAATTGCCTCAAAAAAGCGAATTATCGCGAAACAACACCTGCTCGAATCCAACAAAAACTGTGCGCTACCGTCTCTCCTGAGCCTCAAAGACGCTTTGAGACAAGTATTACAAAAATCAGAGAATGTCAAAAATTAGAGTGAAATTGCCTCAAACAGGCGAATTATCGCGAAACAACACCTGCTCGAATCCAACAACTGTGCCCTGCCGACTCTATTTAGCCTCAAAGACGGTTTGAGATAATTGCTACAAAAATCAGAGAATGTCAAAAATTAGAGTGAAATTGCTTCAAACACGCGAATTATCGCGAAACATCACCAGCTCGAATCCAACAAAAATTGTGCCCTGCCGACTCTACTGAGCCTCAGAGACGCTTTGAGACACGTACTACAAAAATCAGAGAATGTCAAAAATTTGAGTGAAATTGCTTCAAACACGCGAATTATCGCGAAACAACACCTGCTCAAATCCAACAAAAACTGTGCCCTGCCGACTCTTTTTGGCCTCAAAGACGGTTTGAGACAATTGTTACAAAAATCAGAGAATGTCAAAAATTAAAGTGTAATTGCTTCAAACAAGCGAATTATCGCGAAACAACACCTGCTCGAATCCAACAAAAACTGTGCCCTGCCGACTCTATTTAGCCTCAGAGACTGTTTGAGACAATTGTGACAAAAATCAGAGACTGTCAAAAATTAGAGTGTAATTGCTTCAAACAAGCGAATTATCGCGAAACAACACCTGCTCGAATCCAACAAAAACTGTGCCCTACCGTTTCTACTCAGCCTCAGAGACGCTTTGAGACACGTACTACAAAAATCAGAGAATGTCAAAAATTAGAGGGAAAATGCTTCAAACAGGCGAATTATCGCGAAACAACACCTTCTCGAATCCAACAAAAACTGTGCCCTGCCGACTCTATTTAGCCTCAAAGACGGTTTGAGACAATTGTTACAAAAATCAGAGAATGTCAAAGATTAGAGTGAAATTGCTTCAAACAGGCGAATTATCACGAAACAACACCTGCTCGAATCCAACAAAAACTGTGCGCTACCGTCTCTACTGAGCCTCAGAGACGCTTTGAGACAATTGTTACAAAAATCAGAGAATGTCAAAAATTAGAGTGTAATTGCCTCAAACATGCGAATTATCGCGAAACAACACCTGCTCGAATCCAACAATAACTGTGCCCTGCCGACTCTGTTTAGCCTCAGAGACGGTTTGAGACAATTGCTACAAAAATCAGAGAATGTCAAACATTAGAGTGAAATTGCTTCAAACAAGCGAATTATCGCGAAACAACACCTGCTAGAATCCAACAAAAACTGTGCCCTGCCGACTCTGTTTAGCCTCAGAGACGGTTTGAGACAATTGTTACAAAAATCAGAGAATGTCAAAAATTAGAGTGAAATTGCTTCAAACAATCGAATTATCGCGAAACAACACCTGCTCGACTCTATTTAGCCTCAAAGACGGTTTGAGACAATTGTTACAAAAATCAGAGAATGTCAAAATTTAGAGTGAAATTGCCTCAAAAAAGCGAATTATCGCGAAACAACACCTGCTCGAATCCAACAAAAACTGTGCGCTACCGTCTCTCCTGAGCCTCAGAGACGCTTTGAGACACGTACTACAAAAATCAGAGAATGTCAAAAATTAGAGTGAAAATGCTTCAAACAGGTGAATTATCGTGAAATAACACCTTCTCGAATCCAACAAAAACTGTGCCCTGCCGACTCTATTTAGCCTCAAAGACGCTTTGAGACAAGTATTACAAAAATCAGAGAATGTGAAAAATTAGAGTGAAAATGCCTCAAACAGGCGAATTATCGCGAAACAACACCTGCTCGAATCCAACAACTGTGCCCTGCCGACTCTATTTAGCCTCAAAGACGGTTTGAGACAATTGCTACAAAAATCAGAGAATGTCAAAAATTACAGTGAAATTGCTTCAAACACGCGAATTATCGCGAAACAACACCAGCTCGAATCCAACAAAAATTGTGCCCTGCCGACTCTATTTAGCCTCAGAGACGGTTTGAGACAATTGTTACAAAAATCAGAGAATGTCAAAAATTAGAGTGAAATTGCTCCAAACAGGCGAATTATCGCGAAACAACACCTGCTCGAATCCAACAATAACTGTGCCCTGCCGACTCTGTTTAGCCTCAGAGACGGTTTGAGACAATTGTTACAAAAATCAGAGAATGTCAAAAATTAGAGTGAAATTGCTTCAAACAAGCGAATTATCGCGAAACAACACCTGCTCGAATCCTACAAAAACTGTGCGTTACCTTCTCTACTGAGCCTCAGAGACGCTTTGAGACACGAACTACAAAAATCAGAGAATGTCAAAAAATAGAGTGAAATTGCTTCAAACACGCGAATTATCGCGAAACAACACCTGCTCAAATCCAACAAAAACTGTGCCCTGCCGACTCTATTTGGCCTCAAAGACGGTTTGAGACAATTGTTACAAAAATCAGAGAATGTCAAAAATTAAAGTGTAATTGCTTCAAACAAGCGAATTATCGCGAAACAACACCTGCTCGAATCCAACAACAACTGTGCCCTGCCGACTCTATTTAGCCTCAAAGACGGTTTGAGACAATTGTTACAAAAATCAGAGAATGTCAAAAATTAGAGTGAAATTGCTTCAAACACGCGAATTATCGCGAAACAACACCTGCTCGAATCCAACAAAAATTGTGCCCTGCCGACTCTATTTAGCCTCAGAGACGGTTTGAGACAATTGTTACAAAAATCAGAGAATGTCAAAAATTAGAGTGAAATTGCTTCAAACAGGCGAATTATCGCGAAACAACACCTGCTCGAATGCAACAATAATTGTGCCCTGCCGACTCTGTTTAGCCTCAGAGACGGTTTGAGACAATTGTTACAAAAATCAGAGAATGTCAAAAATTAGAGTGAAATTGCTTCAAACAAGCGAATTATCGCGAAACAACACCTGCTCGAATCCAACAAAAACTGTGCCCTGCCGACTCTATTTAGCCTCAGAGACGGTTTGAGACAATTGTTACAAAAATCAGAGAATGTCAAAAATTAGAGTGTAATTGCTTCAAACAAGCGAATTATCGCGAAACAACACCTGCTCGAATCCAACAAAAACTGTGCGCTACCGTCTCTACTGAGCCTCAGAGACGCAATGAGGCAAGTGTTGCGAAAATCAGACAATGTAAAAAATTTGAGTCAAATTGCTTCAAACAAGCGAATTATCGCGAAACAACACCTGCTCGAATCCAATAAAAACTGTGCCCTGCAGTCTCCACTGAGCGTCAGAGACGGCTTGAGAGAATTGTTACAAAAATCAGGGAATGTCAAAAATTATTGTAATTTCTTCAAACAAGCGAATTATTGCGAAACAACACCTGCTCGAATCCAACAAAAACTGTGGGCTACCGTCTCTACTGAGCCTCAAAGACGCTTTGAGACAAGTGTTACAAAAATCAGAGAATGTGAAGAATTATAGTGAAATTGCCTCAAACAGGCGAATTATCGCGAAACAACACCTGCTCGAATCCAACAAAAACTGTGCCCAGCCGACTCTATTTAGCCTCAAAGACGGTTTGAGACAATTGTTACAAAAATCAGAGAATGTCAATAATTATAGTGAAATTGCCTCAAAAAAGCGAATTATCGCGAAACAACACCTGCTCGAATACAACAAAAACTGTGCGCTACCTTCTCTATTGAGCCTCAGAGACGCTTTGAGACAAGTATTACAAAAATCAGAGAATGTCAAAAATTAGAGTGAAATTGCCTCAAACAGGCGAATTATCGCGAAACAACACCTGCTCGAATCCAACAACAACTGTGCCCTGCCGACTCTATTTAGCCTCAAAGACGGTTTGAGACAATTCTTACAAAAATCAGAGAATGTCAAAAATTAGAGTGAAATTGCTTCAAACACGCGAATTATCGCGAAACAACACCTGCTCGAATCCAACAAAAATTGTGCCCTGCCGACTCTATTTAGCCTCAGAGACGGTTTGAGACAATTGTTACAAAAATCAGAGAATGTCAAAAATTAGAGTGAAATTGCTTCAAACAGGCGAATTATCGCGAAACAACACCTGCTCGACTCTATTTAGCCTCAAAGACGGTTTGAGACAATTGTTACAAAAATCAGAGAATGTCAAAAATTAGAGTGAAATTGCTTCAAACAATCGAATTATCGCGAAGCAACACCTGCTCGACTCTATTTAGCCTCAAAGACGGTTTGAGACAATTGTTACAAAAATCAGAGAATGTCAAAAATTAGAGTGAAATTGCCTCAAAAAAGCGAATTATCGCGAAACAACACCTGCTCGAATCCAACAAAAACTGTGCGCTACCGTCTCTCCTGAGCCTCAAAGACGCTTTGAGACAAGTATTACAAAAATCAGAGAATGTCAAAAATTAGAGTGAAATTGCCTCAAACAGGCGAATTATCGCGAAACAACACCTGCTCGAATCCAACAACTGTGCCCTGCCGACTCTATTTAGCCTCAAAGACGGTTTGAGATAATTGCTACAAAAATCAGAGAATGTCAAAAATTAGAGTGAAATTGCTTCAAACACGCGAATTATCGCGAAACATCACCAGCTCGAATCCAACAAAAATTGTGCCCTGCCGACTCTACTGAGCCTCAGAGACGCTTTGAGACACGTACTACAAAAATCAGAGAATGTCAAAAATTTGAGTGAAATTGCTTCAAACACGCGAATTATCGCGAAACAACACCTGCTCAAATCCAACAAAAACTGTGCCCTGCCGACTCTTTTTGGCCTCAAAGACGGTTTGAGACAATTGTTACAAAAATCAGAGAATGTCAAAAATTAAAGTGTAATTGCTTCAAACAAGCGAATTATCGCGAAACAACACCTGCTCGAATCCAACAAAAACTGTGCCCTGCCGACTCTATTTAGCCTCAGAGACTGTTTGAGACAATTGTGACAAAAATCAGAGACTGTCAAAAATTAGAGTGTAATTGCTTCAAACAAGCGAATTATCGCGAAACAACACCTGCTCGAATCCAACAAAAACTGTGCCCTACCGTTTCTACTCAGCCTCAGAGACGCTTTGAGACACGTACTACAAAAATCAGAGAATGTCAAAAATTAGAGGGAAAATGCTTCAAACAGGCGAATTATCGCGAAACAACACCTTCTCGAATCCAACAAAAGCTGTGCCCTGCCGACTCTGTTTAGCCTCAGAGACGGTTTGAGACAATTGTTACAAAAATCAGAGAATGTCAAAAATTAGAGTGAAATTGCTTCAAACAATCGAATTATCGCGAAACAACACCTGCTCGACTCTATTTAGCCTCAAAGACGGTTTGAGACAATTGTTACAAAAATCAGAGAATGTCAAAAATTAGAGTGAAATTGCCTCAAAAAAGCGAATTATCGCGAAACAACACCTGCTCGAATCCAACAAAAACTGTGCGCTACCGTCTCTCCTGAGCCTCAGAGACGCTTTGAGACACGTACTACAAAAATCAGAGAATGTCAAAAATTAGAGTGAAAATGCTTCAAACAGGTGAATTATCGTGAAATAACACCTTCTCGAATCCAACAAAAACTGTGCCCTGCCGACTCTATTTAGCCTCAAAGACGCTTTGAGACAAGTATTACAAAAATCAGAGAATGTCAAAAATTAGAGTGAAATTGCCTCAAACAGGCGAATTATCGCGAAACAACACCTGCTCGAATCCAACAACTGTGCCCTGCCGACTCTATTTAGCCTCAAAGACGGTTTGAGACAATTGCTACAAAAATCAGAGAATGTCAAAAATTACAGTGAAATTGCTTCAAACACGCGAATTATCGCGAAACAACACCAGCTCGAATCCAACAAAAATTGTGCCCTGCCGACTCTATTTAGCCTCAGAGACGGTTTGAGACAATTGTTACAAAAATCAGAGAATGTCAAAAATTAGAGTGAAATTGCTCCAAACAGGCGAATTATCGCGAAACAACACCTGCTCGAATCCAACAATAACTGTGCCCTGCCGACTCTGTTTAGCCTCAGAGACGGTTTGAGACAATTGTTACAAAAATCAGAGAATGTCAAAAATTAGAGTGAAATTGCTTCAAACAAGCGAATTATCGCGAAACAACACCTGCTCGAATCCTACAAAAACTGTGCGTTACCTTCTCTACTGAGCCTCAGAGACGCTTTGAGACACGAACTACAAAAATCAGAGAATGTCAAAAATTAGAGTGAAATTGCTTCAAACACGCGAATTATCGCGAAACAACACCTGCTCAAATCCAACAAAAACTGTGCCCTGCCGACTCTATTTGGCCTCAAAGACGGTTTGAGACAATTGTTACAAAAATCAGAGAATGTCAAAAATTAAAGTGTAATTGCTTCAAACAAGCGAATTATCGCGAAACAACACCTGCTCGAATCCAACAACAACATTGCCCTGCCGACTCTATTTAGCTTCAAAGACGGTTTGAGACAATTGTTACAAAAATCAGAGAATGTCAAAAATTAGAGTGAAATTGCTTCAAACACGCGAATTATCGCGAAACAACACCTGCTCGAATCCAACAAAAATTGTGCCCTGCCGACTCTATTTAGCCTCAGAGACGGTTTGAGACAATTGTTACAAAAATCAGAGAATGTCAAAAATTAGAGTGAAATTGCTTCAAACAGGCGAATTATCGCGAAACAACACCTGCTCGAATGCAACAATAATTGTGCCCTGCCGACTCTGTTTAGCCTCAGAGACGGTTTGAGACAATTGTTACAAAAATCAGAGAATGTCAAAAATTAGAGTGAAATTGCTTCAAACAAGCGAATTATCGCGAAACAACACCTGCTCGAATCCAACAAAAACTGTGCCCTGCCGACTCTATTTAGCCTCAGAGACGGTTTGAGACAATTGTTACAAAAATCAGAGAATGACAAAAATTAGAGTGTAATTGCTTCAAACAAGCGAATTATCGCGAAACAACACCTGCTCGAATCCAACAAAAACTGTGCGTTACCGTCTCTACTGAGCCTCAGAGACGCAATGAGGCAAGTGTTGCGAAAATCAGACAATGTAAAAAATTTGAGTCAAATTGCTTCAAACAAGCGAATTATCGCGAAACAACACCTGCTCGAATCCAATAAAAACTGTGCCCTGCAGTCTCCACTGAGCGTCAGAGACGGCTTGAGAGAATTGTTACAAAAATCAGGGAATGTCAAAAATTATTGTAATTTCTTCAAACAAGCGAATTATTGCGAAACAACACCTGCTCGAATCCAACAAAAACTGTGGGCTACCGTCTCTACTGAGCCTCAAAGACGCTTTGAGACAAGTGTTACAAAAATCAGAGAATGTGAAGAATTATAGTGAAATTGCCTCAAACAGGCGAATTATCGCGAAACAACACCTGCTCGAATCCAACAAAAACTGTGCCCAGCCGACTCTATTTAGCCTCAAAGACGGTTTGAGACAATTGTTACAAAAATCAGAGAATGTCAAGAATTATAGTGAAATTGCCTCAAAAAAGCGAATTATCGCGAAACAACACCTGCTCGAATACAACAAAAACTGTGCGCTACCTTCTCTATTGAGCCTCAGAGACGCTTTGAAACAAGTATTACAAAAATCAGAGAATGTCAAAAATTAGAGTGAAATTGCCTCAAACAGGCGAATTATTGCGAAACAACACCTGCTCGAATCCAACAACAACTGTGCCCTGCCGACTCTATTTAGCCTCAAAGACGGTTTGAGACAATTCTTACAAAAATCAGAGAATGTCAAAAATTAGAGTGAAATTGCTTCAAACACGCGAATTACCGCGAAACAACACCTGCTCGAATCCAACAAAAATTGTGCCCTGCCGACTCTATTTAGCCTCAGAGACGTTTTGAGACAATTGTTACAAAAATCAGAGAATGTCAAAAATTAGAGTGAAATTGCTTCAAACAGGCGAATTATCGCGAAACAACACCTGCTCGACTCTATTTAGCCTCAAAGACGGTTTGAGACAATTGTTACAAAAATCAGAGAATGTCAAAAATTAGAGTGAAATTGCTTCAAACAATCGAATTATCGCGAAACAACACCTGCTCGACTCTATTTAGCCTCAAAGACGGTTTGAGACAATTGTTACAAAAATCAGAGAATGTCAAAAATTAGAGTGAAATTGCCTCAAAAAAGCGAATTATCGCGAAACAACACCTGCTCGAATCCAACAAAAACTGTGCGCTACCGTCTCTCCTGAGCCTCAGAGACGCTTTGAGACACGTACTACAAAAATCAGAGAATGTCAAAAATTAGAGTGAAAATGCTTCAAACAGGTGAATTATCGCGAAACAACACCTTCTCGAATCCAACAAAAACTGTGCCCTGCCGACTCTATTTAGCCTCAAAGACGCTTTGAGACAAGTATTACAAAAATCAGAGAATGTCAAAAATTAGAGTGAAATTGCCTCAAACAGGCGAATTATCGCGAAACAACACCTGCTCGAATCCAAAAACTGTGCCCTGCCGACTCTATTTAGCCTCAAAGACGGTTTGAGATAATTGCTACAAAAATCAGAGAATGTCAAAAATTAGAGTGAAATTGCTTAAAACTCGCGAATTATCGCGAAACATCACCAGCTCGAATCCAACAAAAATTGTGCCCTGCCGACTCTATTTAGCCTCAGAGACGGTTTGAGACAATTGTTACAAAAATCAGAGAAAGTCAAAAATTAGAGTGAAATTGCTTCAAACACGCGAATTATCGCGAAACAACACCTGCTCGAATCCAACAAAAATTGTGCCCTGCCGACTCTATTTAGCCTCAGAGACGGTTTGAGACAATTGTTACAAAAATCAGATAATGTCAAAAATTAGAGTGAAATTGCTTCAAACAGGCGAATTATCGCGAAACAACACCTGCTCGACTCTATTTAGCCTCAAAGACGGTTTGAGACAATTGTTACAAAAATCAGAGAATGTCAAAAATTAGAGTGAAATTGCTTCAAACAATCGAATTATCGCGAAGCAACACCTGCTCGACTCTATTTAGCCTCAAAGACGGTTTGAGACAATTGTTACAAAAATCAGAGAATGTCAAAAATTAGAGTGAAATTGCCTCAAAAAAGCGAATTATCGCGAAACAACACCTGCTCGAATCCAACAAAAACTGTGCGCTACCGTCTCTCCTGAGCCTCAAAGACGCTTTGAGACAAGTATTACAAAAATCAGAGAATGTCAAAAATTAGAGTGAAATTGCCTCAAACAGGCGAATTATCGCGAAACAACACCTGCTCGAATCCAACAACTGTGCCCTGCCGACTCTATTTAGCCTCAAAGACGGTTTGAGATAATTGCTACAAAAATCAGAGAATGTCAAAAATTAGAGTGAAATTGCTTCAAACACGCGAATTATCGCGAAACATCACCAGCTCGAATCCAACAAAAATTGTGCCCTGCCGACTCTACTGAGCCTCAGAGACGCTTTGAGACACGTACTACAAAAATCAGAGAATGTCAAAAATTTGAGTGAAATTGCTTCAAACACGCGAATTATCGCGAAACAACACCTGCTCAAATCCAACAAAAACTGTGCCCTGCCGACTCTTTTTGGCCTCAAAGACGGTTTGAGACAATTGTTACAAAAATCAGAGAATGTCAAAAATTAAAGTGTAATTGCTTCAAACAAGCGAATTATCGCGAAACAACACCTGCTCGAATCCAACAAAAACTGTGCCCTGCCGACTCTATTTAGCCTCAGAGACTGTTTGAGACAATTGTGACAAAAATCAGAGACTGTCAAAAATTAGAGTGTAATTGCTTCAAACAAGCGAATTATCGCGAAACAACACCTGCTCGAATCCAACAAAAACTGTGCCCTACCGTTTCTACTCAGCCTCAGAGACGCTTTGAGACACGTACTACAAAAATCAGAGAATGTCAAAAATTAGAGGGAAAATGCTTCAAACAGGCGAATTATCGCGAAACAACACCTTCTCGAATCCAACAAAAACTGTGCCCTGCCGACTCTATTTAGCCTCAAAGACGGTTTGAGACAATTGTTACAAAAATCAGAGAATGTCAAAGATTAGAGTGAAATTGCTTCAAACAGGCGAATTATCACGAAACAACACCTGCTCGAATCCAACAAAAACTGTGCGCTACCGTCTCTACTGAGCCTCAGAGACGCTTTGAGACAATTGTTACAAAAATCAGAGAATGTCAAAAATTAGAGTGTAATTGCCTCAAACATGCGAATTATCGCGAAACAACACCTGCTCGAATCCAACAATAACTGTGCCCTGCCGACTCTGTTTAGCCTCAGAGACGGTTTGAGACAATTGCTACAAAAATCAGAGAATGTCAAACATTAGAGTGAAATTGCCTTCAAACAAGCGAATTATCGCGAAACAACACCTGCTCGAATCCAACAAAAACTGTGCCCTGCCGACTCTGTTTAGCCTCAGAGACGGTTTGAGACAATTGTTACAAAAATCAGAGAATGTCAAAAATTAGAGTGAAATTGCTTCAAACAATCGAATTATCGCGAAACAACACCTGCTCGACTCTATTTAGCCTCAAAGACGGTTTGAGACAATTGTTACAAAAATCAGAGAATGTCAAAAATTAGAGTGAAATTGCCTCAAAAAAGCGAATTATCGCGAAACAACACCTGCTCGAATCCAACAAAAACTGTGCGCTACCGTCTCTCCTGAGCCTCAGAGACGCTTTGAGACACGTACTACAAAAATCAGAGAATGTCAAAAATTAGAGTGAAAATGCTTCAAACAGGTGAATTATCGTGAAATAACACCTTCTCGAATCCAACAAAAACTGTGCCCTGCCGACTCTATTTAGCCTCAAAGACGCTTTGAGACAAGTATTACAAAAATCAGAGAATGTCAAAAATTAGAGTGAAATTGCCTCAAACAGGCGAATTATCGCGAAACAACACCTGCTCGAATCCAACAACTGTGCCCTGCCGACTCTATTTAGCCTCAAAGACGGTTTGAGACAATTGCTACAAAAATCAGAGAATGTCAAAAATTACAGTGAAATTGCTTCAAACACGCGAATTATCGCGAAACAACACCAGCTCGAATCAACAAAAATTGTGCCCTGCCGACTCTATTTAGCCTCAGAGACGGTTTGAGACAATTGTTACAAAAATCAGAGAATGTCAAAAATTAGAGTGAAATTGCTCCAAACAGGCGAATTATCGCGAAACAACACCTGCTCGAATCCAACAATAACTGTGCCCTGCCGACTCTGTTTAGCCTCAGAGACGGTTTGAGACAATTGTTACAAAAATCAGAGAATGTCAAAAATTAGAGTGAAATTGCTTCAAACAAGCGAATTATCGCGAAACAACACCTGCTCGAATCCTACAAAAACTGTGCGTTACCTTCTCTACTGAGCCTCAGAGACGCTTTGAGACACGAACTACAAAAATCAGAGAATGTCAAAAATTAGAGTGAAATTGCTTCAAACACGCGAATTATCGCGAAACAACACCTGCTCAAATCCAACAAAAACTGTGCCCTGCCGACTCTATTTGGCCTCAAAGACGGTTTGAGACAATTGTTACAAAAATCAGAGAATGTCAAAAATTAAAGTGTAATTGCTTCAAACAAGCGAATTATCGCGAAACAACACCTGCTCGAATCCAACAACAACTGTGCCCTGCCGACTCTATTTAGCCTCAAAGACGGTTTGAGACAATTGTTACAAAAATCAGAGAATGTCAAAAATTAGAGTGAAATTGCTTCAAACACGCGAATTATCGCGAAACAAACACCTGCTCGAATCAACAAAAATTGTGCCCTGCCGACTCTATTTAGCCTCAGAGACGGTTTGAGACAATTGTTACAAAAATCAGAGAATGTCAAAAATTAGAGTGAAATTGCTTCAAACAGGCGAATTATCGCGAAACAACACCTGCTCGAATGCAACAATAATTGTGCCCTGCCGACTCTGTTTAGCCTCAGAGACGGTTTGAGACAATTGTTACAAAAATCAGAGAATGTCAAAAATTAGAGTGAAATTGCTTCAAACAAGCGAATTATCGCGAAACAACACCTGCTCGAATCCAACAAAAACTGTGCCCTGCCGACTCTATTTAGCCTCAGAGACGGTTTGAGACAATTGTTACAAAAATCAGAGAATGTCAAAAATTAGAGTGTAATTGCTTCAAACAAGCGAATTATCGCGAAACAACACCTGCTCGAATCCAACAAAAACTGTGCGTTACCGTCTCTACTGAGCCTCAGAGACGCAATGAGGCAAGTGTTGCGAAAATCAGACAATGTAAAAAATTTGAGTCAAATTGCTTCAAACAAGCGAATTATCGCGAAACAACACCTGCTCGAATCCAATAAAAACTGTGCCCTGCAGTCTCCACTGAGCGTCAGAGACGGCTTGAGAGAATTGTTACAAAAATCAGGGAATGTCAAAAATTATTGTAATTTCTTCAAACAAGCGAATTATTGCGAAACAACACCTGCTCGAATCCAACAAAAACTGTGGGCTACCGTCTCTACTGAGCCTCAAAGACGCTTTGAGACAAGTGTTACAAAAATCAGAGAATGTGAAGAATTATAGTGAAATTGCCTCAAACAGGCGAATTATCGCGAAACAACACCTGCTCGAATCCAACAAAAACTGTGCCCAGCCGACTCTATTTAGCCTCAAAGACGGTTTGAGACAATTGTTACAAAAATCAGAGAATGTCAAGAATTATAGTGAAATTGCCTCAAAAAAGCGAATTATCGCGAAACAACACCTGCTCGAATACAACAAAAACTGTGCGCTACCTTCTCTATTGAGCCTCAGAGACGCTTTGAGACAAGTATTACAAAAATCAGAGAATGTCAAAAATTAGAGTGAAATTGCCTCAAACAGGCGAATTATCGCGAAACAACACCTGCTCGAATCCAACAACAACTGTGCCCTGCCGACTCTATTTAGCCTCAAAGACGGTTTGAGACAATTCTTACAAAAATCAGAGAATGTCAAAAATTAGAGTGAAATTGCTTCAAACACGCGAATTATCGCGAAACAACACCTGCTCGAATCCAACAAAAATTGTGCCCTGCCGACTCTATTTAGCCTCAGAGACGTTTTGAGACAATTGTTACAAAAATCAGAGAATGTCAAAAATTAGAGTGAAATTGCTTCAAACAGGCGAATTATCGCGAAACAACACCTGCTCGACTCTATTTAGCCTCAAAGACGGTTTGAGACAATTGTTACAAAAATCAGAGAATGTCAAAAATTAGAGTGAAATTGCTTCAAACAATCGAATTATCGCGAAACAACACCTGCTCGACTCTATTTAGCCTCAAAGACGGTTTGAGACAATTGTTACAAAAATCAGAGAATGTCAAAAATTAGAGTGAAATTGCCTCAAAAAAGCGAATTATCGCGAAACAACACCTGCTCGAATCCAACAAAAACTGTGCGCTACCGTCTCTCCTGAGCCTCAGAGACGCTTTGAGACACGTACTACAAAAATCAGAGAATGTCAAAAATTAGAGTGAAAATGCTTCAAACAGGTGAATTATCGCGAAACAACACCTTCTCGAATCCAACAAAAACTGTGCCCTGCCGACTCTATTTAGCCTCAAAGACGCTTTGAGACAAGTATTACAAAAATCAGAGAATGTCAAAAATTAGAGTGAAATTGCCTCAAACAGGCGAATTATCGCGAAACAACACCTGCTCGAATCCAACAACTGTGCCCTGCCGACTCTATTTAGCCTCAAAGACGGTTTGAGATAATTGCTACAAAAATCAGAGAATGTCAAAAATTAGAGTGAAATTGCTTCAAACACGCGAATTATCGCGAAACATCACCAGCTCGAATCCAACAAAAATTGTGCCCTGCCGACTCTATTTAGCCTCAGAGACGGTTTGAGACAATTGTTACAAAAATCAGAGAAAGTCAAAAATTAGAGTGAAATTGCTTCAAACAGGCGAATTATCGCGAAACAACACCTGCTCGAATCCAACAATAACTGTGCCCTGCCGACTCTGTTTAGCCTCAGAGACGGTTTGAGACAATTGTTACAAAAATCAGAGAATGTCAAAAATTAGAGTGGAATTGCTTCAAACAAGCGAATTATCGCGAAACAACACCTACTCGAATCCTACAAAAACTGTGCGTTACCGTCTCTACTGAGCCTCAGAGACGCTTTGAGACACGTACTACAAAAATCAGAGAATGTCAAAAATTTGAGTGAAATTGCTTCAAACACGCGAATTATCGCCAAACAACACCTGCTCAAATCCAACAAAAACTGTGCCCTGCCGACTCTATTTGGCCTCAAAGACGGTTTGAGACAATTGTTACAAAAATCAGAGAATGTCAAAAATTAAAGTGTAATTGCTTCAAACAAGCGAATTATCGCGAAACAACACCTGCTCGAATCCAACAAAAACTGTGCCCTGCCGACTCTATTTAGCCTCAGAGACGGTTTGAGACCATTGTGACAAAAATCAGAGACTGTCAAAAATTAGAGTGTAATTGCTTCAAACAAGCGAATTATCGCGAAACAACACCTGCTCGAATCCAACAAAAACTGTGCCCTACCGTTTCTACTCAGCCTCAGAGACGCTTTGAGACACGTACTACAAAAATCAGAGAATGTCAAAAATTAGAGTGAAAATGCTTCAAACAGGCGAATTATCGCGAAACAACACCTTCTCGAATCCAACAAAAACTGTGCCCTGCCGACTCTGTTTAGCCTCAGAGACGGTTTGAGACAATTGCTACAAAAATCAGAGAATGTCAAACATTAGAGTGAAATTGCTTCAAACAAGCGAATTATCGCGAAACAACACCTGCTCGAATCCAACAAAAACTGTGCCCTGCCGACTCTGTTTAGCCTCAGAGACGGTTTGAGACAATTGTTACAAAAATCAGAGAATGTCAAAAATTAGAGTGAAATTGCTTCAAACAATCGTATTATCGCGAAACAACACCTGCTCGACTCTATTTAGCCTCAAAGACGGTTTGAGACAATTGTTACAAAAATCAGAGAATGTCAAAAATTAGAGTGAAATTGCCTCAAAAAAGCGAATTATCGCGAAACAACACCTGCTCGAATCCAACAAAAACTGTGCGCTACCGTCTCTCCTGAGCCTCAGAGACGCTTTGAGACACGTACTACAAAAATCAGAGAATGTCAAAAATTAGAGTGAAAATGCTTCAAACAGGTGAATTATCGCGAAATAACACCTTCTCGAATCCAACTAAAACTGTGACCTGCCGACTCTATTTAGCCTCAAAGACGCTTTGAGACAAGTATTACAAAAATCAGAGAATGTCAAAAATTAGAGTGAAATTGCCTCAAACAGGCGAATTATCGCGAAACAACACCTGCTCGAATCCAACAACTGTGCCCTGCCGACTCTATTTAGCCTCAAAGACGGTTTGAGACAATTGCTACAAAAATCAGAGAATGTCAAAAATTACAGTGAAATTGCTTCAAACACGCGAATTATCGCGAAACAACACCAGCTCGAATCCAACAAAAATTGTGCCCTGCCGACTCTATTTAGCCTCAGAGACGGTTTGAGACAATTGTTACAAAAATCAGAGAATGTCAAAAATTAGAGTGAAATTGCTTCAAACAGGCGAATTATCGCGAAACAACACCTGCTCGAATCCAACAATAACTGTGCCCTGCCGACTCTGTTTAGCCTCAGAGACGGTTTGAGACAATTGTTACAAAAATCAGAGAATGTCAAAAATTAGAGTGAAATTGCTTCAAACAAGCGAATTATCGCGAAACAACACCTGCTCGAATCCTACAAAAACTGTGCGTTACCTTCTCTACTGAGCCTCAGAGACGCTTTGAGACACGTACTACAAAAAAAAGAGAATGTCAAAAATTAGAGTGAAATTGCTTCAAACACGCGAATTATCGCGAAACAACACCTGCTCAAATCCAACAAAAACTGTGCCCTGCCGACCCTATTTGGCCTCAAAGACGGTTTGAGACAATTGTTACAAAAATCAGAGAATGTCAAAAATTAGAGTGAAATTGCTTCAAACACGCGAATTATCGCGAAACAACACCTGCTCGAATCCAACAAAAATTGTGCCCTGCCGACTCTATTTAGCCTCAGAGACGGTTTGAGACAATTGTTACAAAAATCAGAGAATGTCAAAAATTAGAGTGAAATTGCTTCAAACAGGCGAATTATCGCGAAACAACACCTGCTCGAATGCAACAATAATTGTGCCCTGCCGACTCTGTTTAGCCTCAGAGACGGTTTGAGACAATTGTTACAAAAATCAGAGAATGTCAAAAATTAGAGTGAAATTGCTTCAAACAAGCGAATTATCGCGAAACAACACCTGCTAGAATCCAACAAAAACTGTGCCCTGCCGACTCTATTTAGCCTCAGAGACGGTTTGAGACAATTGTTACAAAAATCAGAGAATGTCAAAAATTAGAGTGTAATTGCTTCAAACAAGCGAATTATCGCGAAACAACACCTGCTCGAATCCAACAAAAACTGTGCGTTACCGTCTCTACTGAGCCTCAGAGACGCAATGAGGCAAGTGTTGCGAAAATCAGACAATGTAAAAAATTTGAGTCAAATTGCTTCAAACAAGCGAATTATCGCGAAACAACACCTGCTCGAATCCAATAAAAACTGTACCCTGCAGTCTCCACTGAGCGTCAGAGACGGCTTGAGAGAATTGTTACAAAAATCAGGGAATGTCAAAAATTATTGTAATTTCTTCAAACAAGCGAATTATTGCGAAACAACACCTGCTCGAATCCAACAAAAACTGTGGGCTACCGTCTCTACTGAGCCTCAAAGACGCTTTGAGACAAGTTTTACAAAAATCAGAGAATGTGAAGAATTATAGTGAAATTGCCTCAAACAGGCGAATTATCGCGAAACAACACCTGCTCGAATCCAACAAAAACTGTGCCCAGCCGACTCTATTTAGCCTCAAAGACGGTTTGAGACAATTGTTACAAAAATCAGAGAATGTCAAAAATTAGAGTGAAATTGCCTCAAAAAAGCGAATTATCGCGAAACAACACCTGCTCGAATACAACAAAAACTGTGCGCTACCTTCTCTATTGAGCCTCAGAGACGCTTTGAGACAAGTATTACAAAAATCAGAGAATGTCAAAAATTAGAGTGAAATTGCCTCAAACAGGCGAATTATCGCGAAACAACACCTGCTCGAATCCAACAACAACTGTGCCCTGCCGACTCTATTTAGCCTCAAAGACGGTTTGAGACAATTCTTACAAAAATCAGAGAATGTCAAAAATTAGAGTGAAATTGCTTCAAACACGCGAATTATCGCGAAACAACACCTGCTCGAATCCAACAAAAATTGTGCCCTGCCGACTCTATTTAGCCTCAGAGACGTTTTGAGACAATTGTTACAAAAATCAGAGAATGTCAAAAATTAGAGTGAAATTGCTTCAAACAGGCGAATTATCGCGAAACAACACCTGCTCGACTCTATTTAGCCTCAAAGACGGTTTGAGACAATTGTTACAAAAATCAGAGAATGTCAAAAATTAGAGTGAAATTGCGTCAAACAATCGAATTATCGCGAAACAACACCTGCTCGACTCTATTTAGCCTCAAAGACGGTTTGAGACAATTGTTACAAAAATCAGAGAATGTCAAAAATTAGAGTGAAATTGCCTCAAAAAAGCGAATTATCGCGAAACAACACCTGCTCGAATCCAACAAAAACTGTGCGCTACCGTCTCTCCTGAGCCTCAGAGACGCTTTGAGACACGTACTACAAAAATCAGAGAATGTCAAAAATTAGAGTGAAAATGCTTCAAACAGGTGAATTATCGCGAAACAACACCTTCTCGAATCCAACAAAAACTGTGCCCTGCCGACTCTATTTAGCCTCAAAGACGCTTTGAGACAAGTATTACAAAAATCAGAGAATGTCAAAAATTAGAGTGAAATTGCCTCAAACAGGCGAATTATCGCGAAACAACACCTGCTCGAATCCAACAACTGTGCCCTGCCGACTCTATTTAGCCTCAAAGACGGTTTGAGATAATTGCTACAAAAATCAGAGAATGTCAAAAATTAGAGTGAAATTGCTTCAAACACGCGAATTATCGCGAAACATCACCAGCTCGAATCCAACAAAAATTGTGCCCTGCCGACTCTATTTAGCCTCAGAGACGGTTTGAGACAATTGTTACCAAAATCAGAGAAAGTCAAAAATTAGAGTGAAATTGCTTCAAACAGGCGAATTATCGCGAAACAACACCTGCTCGAATCCAACAATAACTGTGCCCTGCCGACTCTGTTTAGCCTCGGAGACGGTTTGAGACAATTGTTACAAAAATCAGAGAATGTCAAAAATTAGAGTGAAATTGCTTCAAACAAGCGAATTATCGCGAAACAACACCTACTCGAATCCTACAAAAACTGTGCGTTACCGTCTCTACTGAGCCTCAGAGACGCTTTGAGACACGTACTACAAAAATCAGAGAATGTCAAAAATTTGAGTGAAATTGCTTCAAACACGCGAATTATCGCGAAACAACACCTGCTCAAATCCAACAAAAACTGTGCCCTGCCGACTCTATTTGGCCTCAAAGACGGTTTGAGACAATTGTTACAAGAATCAGAGAATGTCAAAAATTAAAGTGTAATTGCTTCAAACAAGCGAATTATCGCGAAACAACACCTGCTCGAATCCAACAAAAACTGTGCCCTGCCGACTCTATTTAGCCTCAGAGACGGTTTGAGACCATTGTGACAAAAATCAGAGACTGTCAAAAATTAGAGTGTAATTGCTTCAAACAAGCGAATTATCGCGAAACAACACCTGCTCGAATCCAACAAAAACTGTGCCCTACCGTTTCTACTCAGCCTCAGAGACGCTTTGAGACACGTACTACAAAAATCAGAGAATGTCAAAAATTAGAGTGAAAATGCTTCAAACAGGCGAATTATCGCGAAACAACACCTTCTCGAATCCAACAAAAACTGTGCCCTGCCGACTCTATTTAGCCTCAAAGACGGTTTGAGACAATTGTTACAAAAATCAGGGAATGTCAAAGATTAGAGTGAAATTGCTTCAAACAGGCGAATTATCACGAAACAACACCTGCTCGAATCCAACAAAAACTGTGCGCTACCGTCTCTACTGAGCCTCAGAGACGCTTTGAGACAATTGTTCCAAAAATCAGAGAATGTCAAAAATTAGAGTGTAATTGCCTCAAACATGGGAATTATCGCGAAACAACACCTGCTCGAATCCAACAATAACTGTTCCCTGCCGACTCTGTTTAGCCTCAGAGACGGTTTGAGACAATTGCTACAAAAATCAGAGAATGTCAAACATTAGAGTGAAATTGCTTCAAACAAGCGAATTATCGCGAAACAACACCTGCTCGAATCCAACAAAAACTGTGCCCTGCCGACTCTGTTTAGCCTCAGAGACGGTTTGAGACAATTGTTACAAAAATCAGAGAATGTCAAAAATTAGAGTGAAATTGCTTCAAACAATCGAATTATCGCGAAACAACACCTGCTCGACTCTATTTAGCCTCAAAGACGGTTTGAGACAATTGTTACAAAAATCAGAGAATGTCAAAAATTAGAGTGAAATTGCCTCAAAAAAGCGAATTATCGCGAAACAACACCTGCTCGAATCCAACAAAAACTGTGCGCTACCGTCTCTCCTGAGCCTCAGAGACGCTTTGAGACACGTACTACAAAAATCAGAGAATGTCAAAAATTAGAGTGAAAATGCTTCAAACAGGTGAATTATCGCGAAATAACACCTTCTCGAATCCAACTAAAACTGTGCCCTGCCGACTCTATTTAGCCTCAAAGACGCTTTGAGACAAGTATTACAAAAATCAGAGAATGTCAAAAATTAGAGTGAAATTGCCTCAAACAGGCGAATTATTGCGAAACAACACCTGCTCGAATCCAACAACTGTGCCCTGCCGACTCTATTTAGCCTCAAAGACGGTTTGAGACAATTGCTACAAAAATCAGAGAATGTCAAAAATTACAGTGAAATTGCTTCAAACACGCGAATTATCGCGAAACAACACCAGCTCGAATCCAACAAAAATTGTGCCCTGCCGACTCTATTTAGCCTCAGAGACGGTTTGAGACAATTGTTACAAAAATCAGAGAATGTCAAAAATTAGAGTGAAATTGCTTCAAACAGGCGAATTATCGCGAAACAACACCTGCTCGAATCCAACAATAACTGTGCCCTGCCGACTCTGTTTAGCCTCAGAGACGGTTTGAGACAATTGTTACAAAAATCAGAGAATGTCAAAAATTAGAGTGAAATTGCTTCAAACAAGCGAATTATCGCGAAACAACACCTGCTCGAATCCTACAAAAACTGTGCGTTACCTCCTCTACTGAGCCTCAGAGACGCTTTGAGACACGTACTACAAAAAAAAGAGAATGTCAAAAATTAGAGTGAAATTGCTTCAAACACGCGAATTATCGCGAAACAACACCTGCTCAAATCCAACAAAAACTGTGCCCTGCCGACTCTATTTGGCCTCAAAGACGGTTTGAGACAATTGTTACAAAAATCAGAGAATGTCAAAAATTAGAGTGAAATTGCTTCAAACACGCGAATTATCGCGAAACAACACCTGCTCGAATCCAACAAAAATTGTGCCCTGCCGACTCTATTTAGCCTCAGAGACGGTTTGAGACAATTGTTACAAAAATCAGAGAATGTCAAAAATTAGAGTGAAATTGCTTCAAACAGGCGAATTATCGCGAAACAACACCTGCTCGAATGCAACAATAATTGTGCCCTGCCGACTCTGTTTAGCCTCAGAGACGGTTTGAGACACGTACTACAAAAATCAGAGAATGTCAAAAATTAGAGTGAAATTGCTTCAAACAAGCGAATTATCGCGAAACAACACCTGCTAGAATCCAACAAAAACTGTGCCCTGCCGACTCTATTTAGCCTCAGAGACGGTTTGAGACAATTGTTACAAAAATCAGAGAATGTCAAAAATTAGAGTGTAATTGCTTCAAACAAGCGAATTATCGCGAAACAACACCTGCTCGAATCCAACAAAAACTGTGCGTTACCGTCTCTACTGAGCCTCAGAGACGCAATGAGGCAAGTGTTGCGAAAATCAGACAATGTAAAAAATTTGAGTCAAATTGCTTCAAACAAGCGAATTATCGCGAAACAACACCTGCTCGAATCCAATAAAAACTGTACCCTGCAGTCTCCACTGAGCGTCAGAGACGGCTTGAGAGAATTGTTACAAAAATCAGGGAATGTCAAAAATTATTGTAATTTCTTCAAACAAGCGAATTATTGCGAAACAACACCTGCTCGAATCCAACAAAAACTGTGGGCTACCGTCTCTACTGAGCCTCAAAGACGCTTTGAGACAAGTATTACAAAAATCAGAGAATGTGAAGAATTATAGTGAAATTGCCTCAAACAGGCGAATTATCGCGAAACAACACCTGCTCGAATCCAACAAAAACTGTGCCCAGCCGACTCTATTTAGCCTCAAAGACGGTTTGAGACAATTGTTACAAAAATCAGAGAATGTCAAAAATTATAGTGAAATTGCCTCAAAAAAGCGAATTATCGCGAAACAACACCTGCTCGAATACAACAAAAACTGTGCGCTACCTTCTCTATTGAGCCTCAGAGACGCTTTGAGACAAGTATTACAAAAATCAGAGAATGTCAAAAATTAGAGTGAAATTGCCTCAAACAGGCGAATTATCGCGAAACAACACCTGCTCGAATCCAACAACAACTGTGCCCTGCCGACTCTATTTAGCCTCAAAGACGGTTTGAGACAATTCTTACAAAAATCAGAGAATGTCAAAAATTAGAGTGAAATTGCTTCAAACACGCGAATTATCGCGAAACAACACCTGCTCGAATCCAACAAAAATTGTGCCCTGCCGACTCTATTTAGCCTCAGAGACGTTTTGAGACAATTGTTACAAAAATCAGAGAATGTCAAAAATTAGAGTGAAATTGCTTCAAACAGGCGAATTATCGCGAAACAACACCTGCTCGACTCTATTTAGCCTCAAAGACGGTTTGAGACAATTGTTACAAAAATCAGAGAATGTCAAAAATTAGAGTGAAATTGCTTCAAACAATCGAATTATCGCGAAACAACACCTGCTCGACTCTATTTAGCCTCAAAGACGGTTTGAGACAATTGTTACAAAAATCAGAGAATGTCAAAAATTAGAGTGAAGTTGCCTCAAAAAAGCGAATTATCGCGAAACAACACCTGCTCGAATCCAACAAAAACTGTGCCCTGCCGACTCTGTTTAGCCTCAGAGACGGTTTGAGACAATTGTTACAAAAATCAGAGAATGTCAAAAATTAGAGTGAAATTGCTTCAAACAATCGAATTATCGCGAAACAACACCTGCTCGACTCTATTTAGCCTCAAAGACGGTTTGAGACAATTGTTACAAAAATCAGAGACTGTCAAAAATTAGAGTGAAATTGCCTCAAAAAAGCGAATTATCGCGAAACAACACCTGCTCGAATCCAACAAAAACTGTGCGCTACCGTCTCTCCTGAGCCTCAGAGACGCTTTGAGACACGTACTACAAAAATCAGAGAATGTCAAAAATTAAAGTGAAAATGCTTCAAACAGGTGAATTATCGCGAAATAACACCTTCTCGAATCCAACTAAAACTGTGCCCTGCCGACTCTATTTAGCCTCAAAGACGCTTTGAGACAAGTATTACAAAAATCAGAGAATGTCAAAAATTAGAGTGAAATTGCCTCAAACAGGCGAATTATCGCGAAACAACACCTGCTCGAATCCAACAACTGTGCCCTGCCGACTCTATTTAGCCTCAAAGACGGTTTGAGACAATTGCTACAAAAATCAGAGAATGTCAAAAATTACAGTGAAATTGCTTCAAACACGCGAATTATCGCGAAACAACACCAGCTCTAATCCAACAAAAATTGTGCCCTGCCGACTCTATTTAGCCTCAGAGACGGTTTGAGACAATTGTTACAAAAATCAGAGAATGTCAAAAATTAGAGTGAAATTGCTTCAAACAAGCGAATTATCGCGAAACAACACCTGCTCGAATCCTACAAAAACTGTGCGTTACCTTCTCTACTGAGCCTCAGAGACGCTTTGAGACACGTACTACAAAAAAAAGAGAATGTCAAAAATTAGAGTGAAATTGCTTCAAACACGCGAATTATCGCGAAACAACACCTGCTCAAATCCAACAAAAACTGTGCCCTGCCGACTCTATTTGGCCTCAAAGACGGTTTGAGACAATTGTTACAAAAATCAGAGAATGTCAAAAATTAAAGTGTAATTGCTTCAAACAAGCGAATTATCGCGAAACAACACCTGCTCGAATCCAACAACAACTGTGCCCTGCCGACTCTATTTAGCCTCAAAGACGGTTTGAGACAATTGTTACAAAAATCAGAGAATGTCAAAAATTAGAGTGAAATTGCTTCAAACACGCGAATTATCGCGAAACAACACCTGCTCGAATCCAACAAAAATTGTGCCCTGCCGACTCTATTTAGCCTCAGAGACGGTTTGAGACAATTGTTACAAAAATCAGAGAATGTCAAAAATTAGAGTGAAATTGCTTCAAACAGGCGAATTATCGCGAAACAACACCTGCTCAAATGCAACAATAATTGTGCCCTGCCGACTCTGTTTAGCCTCAGAGACGGTTTGAGACAATTGTTACAAAAATCAGAGAATGTCAAAAATTAGAGTGAAATTGCTTCAAACAAGCGAATTATCGCGAAACAACACCTGCTAGAATCCAACAAAAACTGTGCCCTGCCGACTCCATTTAGCCTCAGAGACGGTTTGAGACAATTGTTACAAAAATCAGAGAATGTCAAAAATTAGAGTGTAATTGCTTCAAACAAGCGAATTATCGCGAAACAACACCTGCTCGAATCCAACAAAAACTGTGCGTTACCGTCTCTACTGAGCCTCAGAGACGCAATGAGGCAAGTGTTGCGAAAATCAGACAATGTAAAAAATTTGAGTCAAATTGCTTCAAACAAGCGAATTATCGCGAAACAACACCTGCTCGAATCCAATAAAAACTGTACCCTGCAGTCTCCACTGAGCGTCAGAGACGGCTTGAGAGAATTGTTACAAAAATCAGGGAATGTCAAAAATTATTGTAATTTCTTCAAACAAGCGAATTATTGCGAAACAACACCTGCTCGAATCCAACAAAAACTGTGGGCTACCGTCTCTACTGAGCCTCAAAGACGCTTTGAGACAAGTATTACAAAAATCAGAGAATGTGAAGAATTATAGTGAAATTGCCTCAAACAGGCGAATTATCGCGAAACAACACCTGCTCGAATCCAACAAAAACTGTGCCCAGCCGACTCTATTTTGCCTCAAAGACGGTTTGAGACAATTGTTACAAAAATCAGAGAATGTCAAAAATTATAGTGAAATTGCCTCAAAAAAGCGAATTATCGCGAAACAACACCTGCTCGAATACAACAAAAACTGTGCGCTACCTTCTCTATTGAGCCTCAGAGACGCTTTGAGACAAGTATTACAAAAATCAGAGAATGTCGAAAATTAGAGTGAAATTGCCTCAAACAGGCGAATTATCGCGAAACAACACCTGCTCGAATCCAACAACAACTGTGCCCTGCCGACTCTATTTAGCCCCAAAGACGGTTTGAGACAATTCTTACAAAAATCAGAGAATGTCAAAAATTAGAGTGAAATTGCTTCATACACGCGAATTATCGCGAAACAACACCTGCTCGAATCCAACAAAAATTGTGCCCTGCCGACTCTATTTAGCCTCAGAGACGGTTTGAGACAATTGTTACAAAAATCAGAGAATGTCAAAAATTAGAGTGAAATTGCTTCAAACAGGCGAATTATCGCGAAACAACACCTGCTCGACTCTATTTAGCCTCAAAGACGGTTTAAGACAATTGTTACAAAAATCAGAGAATGTCAAAAATTAGAGTGAAAATGCTTCAAACAGGTGAATTATCGCGAAACAACACCTTCTCGAATCCAACAAAAACTGTGCCCTGCCGACTCTATTTAGCCTCAGAGACGGTTTGAGACAATTGTTACAAAAATCAGAGAATGTCAAAAATTAGAGTGAAATTGCTTCAAACAGGCGAATTATCGCGAAACAACACCTGCTCGAATCCAACAATAACTGTCCCCTGCCGACTCTGTTTAGCCTCAGAGACGGTTTGAGACAATTGTTACAAAAATCAGAGAATGTCAAAAATTAGAGTGAAATTGCTTCAAACAAGCGAATTATCGCGAAACAACACCTGCTCGAATCCTACAAAAACTGTGCGTTACCGTCTCTACTGAGCCTCAGAGACGCTTTGAGACACGTACTACAAAAATCAGAGAATGTCAAAAATTTGAGTGAAATTGCTTCAAACACGCGAATTATCGCGAAACAACACCTGCTCAAATCCAACAAAAACTGTGCCCTGCCGACTCTATTTGGCCTCAAAGACGGTTTGAGACAATTGTTACAAAAATCAGAGAATGTCAAAAATTAAAGTGTAATTGCTTCAAACAAGCGAATTATCGCGAAACAACACCTGCTCGAATCCAACAAAAACTGTGCCCTACCGACTCTATTTAGCCTCAGAGACGGTTTGAGACAATTGTGACAAAAATCAGAGACTGTCAAAAATTAGAGTGTAATTGCTTCAAACAAGCGAATTATCGCGAAACAAAACCTGCTCGAATCCAACAAGAACTGTGCCCTACCGTTTCTACTCAGCCTCAGAGACGCTTTGAGACACGTACTACAAAAATCAGAGAATGTCAAAAATTAGAGTAAAAATGCTTCAAACAGGCGAATTATCGCGAAACAACACCTTCTCGAATCCAACAAAAACTGTGCCCTGCCGACTCTATTTAGCCTCAAAGACGGTTTGAGACAATTGTTACAAAAATCAGAGAATGTCAAAGATTAGAGTGAAATTGCTTGAAACAGGCGAATTATCACGAAACAACACCTGCTCGAATCCAACAAAAACTGTGCGCTACCGTCTCTACTGAGCCTCAGAGACGCTTTGAGACAATTGATACAAAAATCAGAGAATGTCAAAAATTAGAGTGTAATTGCCTCAAACATGCGAATTATCGCGAAACAACACCTGCTCGAATCCAACAATAACTGTGCCCTGCCGACTCTGTTTAGCCTCAGAGACGGTTTGAGACACTTGCTACAAAAATCAGAGAATGTCAAACATTAGAGTGAAATTGCTTCAAACAAGGGAATTATTGCCAAACAACACCTGCTCGAATCCAACAAAAACTGTGCCCTGCCGACTCTGTTTAGCCTCAGAGACGGTTTGAGACAATTGTTACAAAAATCAGAGAATGTCAAAAATTAGAGTGAAATTGCTTCAAACAATCGAATTATCGCGAAACAACACCTGCTCGACTCTATTTAGCCTCAAAGACGGTTTGAGACAATTGTTACAAAAATCAGAGAATGTCAAAAATTAGAGTGAAATTGCCTCATAAAAGCGAATTATCGCGAAACAACACCTGCTCGAATCCAACAAAAACTGTGCGCTACCGTCTCTCCTGAGCCTCAGAGACGCTTTGAGACACGTACTACAAAAATCAGAGAATGTCAAAAATTAGAGTGAAAATGCTTCAAACAGGTGAATTATCGCGAAATAACACCTTCTCGAATCCAACAAAAACTGTGCCCTGCCGACTCTATTTAGCCTCAAAGACGCTTTGAGACAAGTATTACAAAAATCAGAGAATGTCAAAAATTAGAGTGAAATTGCCTCAAACAGGCGAATTATCGCGAAACAACACCTGCTCGAATCCAACAACTGTGCCCTGCCGACTCTATTTAGCCTCAAAGAAGGTTTGAGACAATTGCTACAAAAATCAGAGAATGTCAAAAATTACAGTGAAATTGCTTCAAACACGCGAATTATCGCGAAACAACACCAGCTCGAATCCAACAAAAATTGTGCCCTGCCGACTCTATTTAGCCTCAGAGACGGTTTGAGACAATTGTTACAAAAATCAGAGAATGTCAAAAATTAGAGTGAAATTGCTTCAAACAAGCGAATTATCGCGAAACAACACCTGCTCGAATCCAACAAGAACTGTGCCCTACCGTTTCTACTCAGCCTCAGAGACGCTTTGAGACACGTACTACAAAAATCAGAGAATGTCAAAAATTAGAGTAAAAATGCTTCAAACAGGCGAATTATCGCGAAACAACACCTTCTCGAATCCAACAAAAACTGTGCCCTGCCGACTCTATTTAGCCTCAAAGACGGTTTGAGACAATTGTTACAAAAATCAGAGAATGTCAAAGATTAGAGTGAAATTGCTTGAAACAGGCGAATTATCACGAAACAACACCTGCTCGAATCCAACAAAAACTGTGCGCTACCGTCTCTACTGAGCCTCAGAGACGCTTTGAGACAATTGTTACAAAAATCAGAGAATGTCAAAAATTAGAGTGTAATTGCCTCAAACATGCGAATTATCGCGAAACAACACCTGCTCGAATCCAACAATAACTGTGCCCTGCCGACTCTGTTTAGCCTCAGAGACGGTTTGAGACACTTGCTACAAAAATCAGAGAATGTCAAACATTAGAGTGAAATTGCTTCAAACAAGGGAATTATCGCCAAACAACACCTGCTCGAATCCAACAAAAACTGTGCCTGCCGACTCTGTTTAGCCTCAGAGACGGTTTGAGACAATTGTTACAAAAATCAGAGAATGTCAAAAATTAGAGTGAAATTGCTTCAAACAATCGAATTATCGCGAAACAACACCTGCTCGACTCTATTTAGCCTCAAAGACGGTTTGAGACAATTGTTACAAAAATCAGAGAATGTCAAAAATTAGAGTGAAATTGCCTCATAAAAGCGAATTATCGCGAAACAACACCTGCTCGAATCCAACAAAAACTGTGCGCTACCGTCTCTCCTGAGCCTCAGAGATGCTTTGAGACAAGTATTACAAAAATCAGAGAATGTCAAAAATTAGAGTGAAATTGCCTCAAACAGGCGAATTATCGCGAAACAACACCTGCTCGAATCCAACAACTGTGCCCTGCCGACTCTATTTAGCCTCAAAGACGGTTTGAGACAATTGCTACAAAAATCAGAGAATGTCAAAAATTACAGTGAAATTGCTTCAAACACGCGAATTATCGCGAAACAACACCAGCTCGAATCCAACAAAAATTGTGCCCTGCCGACTCTATTTAGCCTCAGAGACGGTTTGAGACAATTGTTACAAAAATCAGAGAATGTCAAAAATTAGAGTGAAATTGCTTCAAACAGGCGAATTATCGCGAAACAACACCTGCTCGCATCCAACAATAACTGTGCCCTGCCGACTCTGTTTAGCCTCAGAGACGGTTTGACACAATTGTTACAAAAATCTGAGAATGTCAAAAATTAGAGTGAAATTGCTTCAAACAAGCGAATTATCGCGAAACAACACCTGCTCGAATCCTACAAAAACTGTGCGTTACCTTCTCTACTGAGCCTCAGAGACGCTTTGAGACACGTACTACAAAAAACAGAGAATGTCAAAAATTAGAGTGAAATTGCTTCAAACACGCGAATTATCGCGAAACAACACCTGCTCAAATCCAACAAAAACTGTGCCCTGCCGACTCTATTTGGCCTCAAAGACGGTTTGAGACAATTGTTACAAAAATCAGAGAATGTCAAAAATTAAAGTGTAATTGCTTCAAACAAGCGAATTATCGCGAAACAACACCTGCTCGAATCCAACAAAGACTGTGCGCTACCGTCTCTACTGAGCCTCAGAGACGCAATGAGGCAAGTGTTGCGAAAATCAGACAATGTAAAAAATTTGAGTCTAATTGCTTCAAACAAGCGAATTATCGCGAAACAACACCTGCTCGAATCCAATAAAAACTGTACCCTGCAGTCTCCACTGAGCGTCAGAGACGGTTTGAGACAATTGTTACAAAAATCAGAGAATGTCAAAAATTAGTGTAATTTCTTCAAACAAGCGAATTTTTGCGAAACAACACCTGCTCGAATCCAACAAAAACTGTGCGCTACGGTCTCTACTGAGCCTCAGAGACGCTTTGAGACACGTACTACAAAAATCAGAGAATGTCAAAAATTAGAGTGAAATTGCTTCAAACAGGTGAATTATCGTGAAACAACACCTGCTCGAATCCAACAAAAACTGTGCCCTGCCGACTCTATTTAGCCTCAGAGACGGTTTGAGACAATTGTTACAAAAATCAGAGAATGTCAAAAATTAGAGTGTAATTGCTTCAAACAAGCGAATTATCGCGAAACAACACCCGCTCGAATCCAACAAAAACTGTGCGTTACCGTCTCTACTGAGCCTCAGAGACGCAATGAGGCAAGTGTTGCGAAAATCAGACAATGTAAAAAATTTGAGTCAAATTGCTTCAAACAAGCGAATTATCGCGAAACAACACCTGCTCGAATCCGATAAAAACTGTGCCCTGCAGTCTCCACTGAGCGTCAGAGACGGCTTGAGAGAATTGTTACAAAAATCAGGGAATGTCAAAAATTATTGTAATTTCTTCAAACAAGCGAATTATTGCGAAACAACACCTGCTCGAATCCAACAAAAACTGTGGGCTACCGTCTCTACTGAGCCTCAAAGACGCTTTGAGACAAGTATTACAAAAATCAGAGAATGTGAAGAATTATAGTGAAATTGCCTCAAACAGGCGAATTATCGCGAAACAACACCTGCTCGAATCCAAAAAAAACTGTGCCCAGCCGACTCTATTTAGCCTCAAAGACGGTTTGAGACAATTGTTACAAAAATCAGAGAATGTCAAAAATTATAGTGAATTTGCCTCAAAAAAGCGAATTATCGCGAAGCAACACCTGCTCGAATACAACAAAAACTGTGCGCTACCTTCTCTATTGAGCCTCAGAGACGCTTTGAGACAAGTATTACAAAAATCAGAGAATGTCAAAAATTAGAGTGAAATTGCCTCAAACAGGCGAATTATCGCGAAACAACACCTGCTCGAATCCAACAACAACTGTGCCCTGCCGACTCTATTTAGCCTCAAAGACGGTTTGAGACAATTCTTACAAAAATCAGAGAATGTCAAAAATTAGAGTGAAATTGCTTCAAACACGCGAATTATCGCGAAACAACACCTGCTCGAATCCAACAAAAATTGTGCCCTGCCGACTCTATTTAGCCTCAGAGACGGTTTGAGACAATTGTTACAAAAATCAGAGAATGTCAAAAATTAGAGTGAAAATGCTTCAAACAGGCGAATTATCGCGAAACAACACCTGCTCGACTCTATTTAGCCTCAAAGACGGTTTGAGACAATTGTTACAAAAATCAGAGAATGTCAAAAATTAGAGTGAAATTGCTTCAAACAATCGAATTATCGCGAAACAACACCTGCTCGACTCTATTTAGCCTCAAAGACGGTTTGAGACAATTGTTACAAAAATCAGAGAATGTCAAAAATTAGAGTGAAATTGCCTCAAAAAAGCGAATTATCGCGAAACAACACCTGCTCGAATCCAACAAGAACTGTGCCCTACCGTTTCTACTCAGCCTCAGAGACGCTTTGAGACACGTACTACAAAAATCAGAGAATGTCAAAAATTAGAGTAAAAATGCTTCAAACAGGCGAATTATCGCGAAACAACACCTTCTCGAATCCAACAAAAACTGTGCCCTGCCGACTCTATTTAGCCTCAAAGACGGTTTGAGACAATTGTTACAAAAATCAGAGAATGCCAAAGATTAGAGTGAAATTGCTTGAAACAGGCGAATTATCACGAAACAACACCTGCTCGAATCCAACAAAAACTGTGCGCTACCGTCTCTACTGAGCCTCAGAGACGCTTTGAGACAATTGTTACAAAAATCAGAGAATGTCAAAAATTAGAGTGTAATTGCCTCAAACATGCGAATTATCGCGAAACAACACCTGCTCGAATCCAACAATAACTGTGCCCTGCCGACTCTGTTTAGCCTCAGAGACGGTTTGAGACACTTGCTACAAAAATCAGAGAATGTCAAACATTAGAGTGAAATTGCTTCAAACAAGGGAATTATCGCCAAACAACACCTGCTCGAATCCAACAAAAACTGTGCCCTGCCGACTCTGTTTAGCCTCAGAGACGGTTTGAGACAATTGTTACAAAAATCAGAGAATGTCAAAAATTAGAGTGAAATTGCTTCAAACAATCGAATTATCGCGAAACAACACCTGCTCGACTCTATTTAGCCTCAAAGACGGTTTGAGACAATTGTTACAAAAATCAGAGAATGTCAAAAATTAGAGTGAAATTGCCTCATAAAAGCGAATTATCGCGAAACAACACCTGCTCGAATCCAACAAAAACTGTGCGCTACCGTCTCTCCTGAGCCTCAGAGACGCTTTGAGACACGTACTACAAAAATCAGAGAATGTCAAAAATTAGAGTGAAAATGCTTCAAACAGGTGAATTATCGCGAAATAACACCTTCTCGAATCCAACAAAAACTGTGCCCTGCCGACTCTATTTAGCTTCAAAGACGCTTTGAGACAAGTATTACAAAAATCAGAGAATGTCAAAAATTAGAGTGAAATTGCCTCAAACAGGCGAATTATCGCGAAACAACACCTGCTCGAATCCAACAACTGTGCCCTGCCGACTCTATTTAGCCTCAAAGACGGTTTGAGACAATTGCTACAAAAATCAGAGAATGTCAAAAATTACAGTGAAATTGCTTCAAACACGCGAATTATCGCGTAACAACACCAGCTCGAATCCAACAAAAATTGTGCCCTGCCGACTCTATTTAGCCTCAGAGACGGTTTGAGACAATTGTTACAAAAATCAGAGAATGTCAAAAATTAGAGTGAAATTGCTTCAAACAGGCGAATTATCGCGAAACAACACCTGCTCGAATCCAACAAGAACTGTGCCCTACCGTTTCTACTCAGCCTCAGAGACGCTTTGAGACACGTACTACAAAAATCAGAGAATGTCAAAAATTAGAGTAAAAATGCTTCAAACAGGCGAATTATCGCGAAACAACACCTTCTCGAATCCAACAAAAACTGTGCCCTGCCGACTCTATTTAGCCTCACAGACGGTTTGAGACAATTGTTACAAAAATCAGAGAATGCCAAAGATTAGAGTGAAATTGCTTGAAACAGGCGAATTATCACGAAACAACACCTGCTCGAATCCAACAAAAACTGTGCGCTACCGTCTCTACTGAGCCTCAGAGACGCTTTGAGACAATTGTTACAAAAATCAGAGAATGTCAAAAATTAGAGTGTAATTGCCTCAAACGTGCGAATTATCGCGAAACAACACCTGCTCGAATCCAACAATAACTGTGCCCTGCCGACTCTGTTTAGCCTCAGAGACGGTTTGAGACACTTGCTACAAAAATCAGAGAATGTCAAACATTAGAGTGAAATTGCTTCAAACAAGGGAATTATCGCCAAACAACACCTGCTCGAATCCAACAAAAACTGTGCCCTGCCGACTCTGTTTAGCCTCAGAGACGGTTTGAGACAATTGTTACAAAAATCAGAGAATGTCAAAAATTAGAGTGAAATTGCTTCAAACAATCGAATTATCGCGAAACAACACCTGCTCGACTCTATTTAGCCTCAAAGACGGTTTGAGACAATTGTTACAAAAATCAGAGAATGTCAAAAATTAGAGTGAAATTGCCTCATAAAAGCGAATTATCGCGAAACAACACCTGCTCGAATCCAACAAAAACTGTGCGCTACCGTCTCTCCTGAGCCTCAGAGACGCTTTGAGACACGTACTACAAAAATCAGAGAATGTCAAAAATTAGAGTGAAAATGCTTCAAACAGGTGAATTATCGCGAAATAACACCTTCTCGAATCCAACAAAAACTGTGCCCTGCCGACTCTATTTAGCCTCAAAGACGCTTTGAGACAAGTATTACAAAAATCAGAGAATGTCAAAAATTAGAGTGAAATTGCCTCAAACAGGCGAATTATCGCGAAACAACACCTGCTCGAATCCAACAACTGTGCCCTGCCGACTCTATTTAGCCTCAAAGACGGTTTGAGACAATTGCTACAAAAATCAGAGAATGTCAAAAATTACAGTGAAATTGCTTCAAACACGCGAATTATCGCGTAACAACACCAGCTCGAATCCAACAAAAATTGTGCCCTGCCGACTCTATTTAGCCTCAGAGACGGTTTGAGACAATTGTTACAAAAATCAGAGAATGTCAAAAATTAGAGTGAAATTGCTTCAAACAGGCGAATTATCGCGAAACAACACCTGCTCGCATCCAACAATAACTGTGCCCTGCCGACTCTGTTTAGCCTCAGAGACGGTTTGAGACAATTGTTACAAAAATCTGAGAATGTCAAAAATTAGAGTGAAATTGCTTCAAACAAGCGAATTATCGCGAAACAACACCTGCCTGAATCCTACAAAAACTGTGCGTTACCTTCTCTACTGAGCCTCAGAGACGCTTTGAGACACGTACTACAAAAATCAGAGAATGTCAAAAATTAGAGTGAAATTGCTTCAAACACGCGAATTATCGCGAAACAACACCTGCTCAAATCCAACAAAAACTGTGCCCTGCCGACTCTATTTGGCCTCAAAGACGGTTTGAGACAATTGTTACAAAAATCAGAGAATGTCAAAAATTAAAGTGTAATTGCTTCAAACAAGCGAATTATCGCGAAACAACACCTGCTCGAGTCCAACAAAACTGTGCGCTACCGTCTCTACTGGGCCTCAGAGACGCAATGAGGCAAGTGTTGCGAAAATCAGACAATGTAAAAAATTTGAGTCTAATTGCTTCAAACAAGCGAATTATCGCGAAACAACACCTGCTCGAATCCAATAAAAACTGTACCCTGCAGTCTCCACTGAGCGTCAGAGACGGTTTGAGACAATTGTTACAAAAATCAGAGAATGTCAAAAATTAGTGTAATTTCTTCAAACAAGCGAATTTTTGCGAAACAACACCTGCTCGAATCCAACAAAAACTGTGCGCTACGGTCTCTACTGAGCCTCAGAGACGCTTTGAGACACGTACTACAAAAATCAGAGAATGTCAAAAATTAGAGTGAAATTGCTTCAAACAGGTGAATTATCGTGAAACAACACCTGCTCGAATCCAACAAAAACTGTGCCCTGCCGACTCTATTTAGCCTCAGAGACGGTTTGAGACAATTGTTACAAAAATCAGAGAATGTCAAAAATTAGAGTGTAATTGCTTCAAACAAGCGAATTATCGCGAAACAACACCCGCTCGAATCCAACAAAAACTGTGCGTTACCGTCTCTACTGAGCCTCCGAGATGCAATGAGGCAAGTGTTGCGAAAATCAGACAATGTAAAAAATTTGAGTCAAATTGCTTCAAACAAGCGAATTATCGCGAAACAACACCTGCTCGAATCCGATAAAAACTGTGCCCTGCAGTCTCTACTGAGCGTCAGAGACGGCTTGAGAGAATTGTTACAAAAATCAGGGAATGTCAAAAATTATTGTAATTTCTTCAAACAAGCGAATTATTGCGAAACAACACCTGCTCGAATCCAACAAAAACTGTGGGCTACCGTCTCTACTGAGCCTCAAAGACGCTTTGAGACAAGTATTACAAAAATCAGAGAATGTGAAGAATTATAGTGAAATTGCCTCAAACAGGCGAATTATCGCGAAACAACACCTGCTCGAATCCAAAAAAAACTGTGCCCAGCCGACTCTATTTAGCCTCAAAGACGGTTTGAGACAATTGTTACAAAAATCAGAGAATGTCAAAAATTATAGTGAATTTGCCTCAAAAAAGCGAATTATCGCGAAACAACACCTGCTCGAATACAACAAAAACTGTGCGCTACCTTCTCTATTGAGCCTCAGAGAAGCTTTGAGACAAGTATTACAAAAATCAGAGAATGTCAAAAATTAGAGTGAAATTGCTTCAAACACGCGAATTATCGCGAAACAACACCTGCTCGAATCCAACAAAAATTGTGCCCTGCCGACTCTATTTAGCCTCAGAGACGGTTTGAGACAATTGTTACAAAAATCAGAGAATGTCAAAAATTAGAGTGAAAATGCTTCAAACAGGCGAATTATCGCGAAACAACACCTGCTCGACTCTATTTAGCCTCAAAGACGGTTTGAGACAATTGTTACAAAAATCAGAGAATGTCAAAAATTAGAGTGCAATTGCTTCAAACAATCGAATTATCGCGAAACAACACCTGCTCGACTCTATTTAGCCTCAAAGACGGTTTGAGACAATTGTTACAAAAATCAGAGAATGTCAAAAATTAGAGTGAAATTGCCTCAAAAAAGCGAATTATCGCGAAACAACACCTGCTCGAATCCAACAAAAACTGTGCGCTACCGTCTCTCCTGAGCCTCAGAGACGCTTTGAGACACGTACTACAAAAATCAGAGAATGTCAAAAATTAGAGTGAAAATGCTTCAAACAGGTGAATTATCGCGAAACAACACCTTCTCGAATCCAACAAAAACTGTGCCCTGCCGACTCTATTTAGCCTCAAAGACGCTTTGAGACAAGTATTACAAAAATCAGAGAATGTCAAAAATTAGAGTGTAATTGCCTCAAACAGGCGAATTATCGCGAAACAACGCCTGCTCGAATCCAACAACTGTGCCCTGCCGACTCTATTTAGCCTCAAAGACGGTTTGAGACAATTGCTACAAAAATCAGAGAATGTCAAAAATTAGAGTGAAATTGCTTCAAACACGCGAATTATCGCGAAACATCACCAGCTCGAATCCAACAAAAATTGTGCCCTGCCGACTCTATTTAGCCTCAGAGACTGTTTGAGACAATTGTTAGAAAAATCAGAAAATGTCAAAAATTCGAGTGAAATTGCTTCAAACAGCCGAATTATCGCGAAACAACACCTGCTCGAATCCAACAATAACTGTGCCCTGCCGATTCTGTTTAGCCTCAGAGACGGTTTGAGACAATTGTTACAAAAATCAGAGAATGTCAAAAATTAGAGTGAAATTGCTTCAAACAAGCGAATTATCGCGAAACAACACCTGCTCGAATCCTACAAAAACTGTGCGTTACCGTCTCTACTGAGCCTCAGAGACGCTTTGAGACACGTACTACAAAAATCAGAGAATGTCAAAAATTTGAGTGAAATTGCTTCAAACACGCGAATTATCGCGAAACAACACCTGCCCAAATCCAACAAAAACTGTGCCCTGCCGACTCTATTTGGCCTCAAAGACGGTTTGAGACAATTGTTACAAAAATCAGAGAATGTCAAAAATTAAAGTGTAATTGCTTCAAACAAGCGAATTATCGCGAAACAACACCTGCTCGAATCCAACTAAAACTGTGCCCTGCCGACTCTATTTAGCCTCAGAGACGGTTTGAGACAATTGTGACAAAATCAGAGACTGTCAAAAATTAGAGTGTAATTGCTTCAAACAAGCGAATTATCGTGAAACAACACCTGCTCGAATCCAACAAAAACTGTGCCCTACCGTTTCTACTCAGCCTCAGAGACGCTTTGAGACAAGTGTTACAAAAATCAGAGAATGTCAAAAATTAGAGTGAAAATGCTTAAAACAGGCGAATTATCGCGAAAACACACCTTCTCGAATCCAACAAAAACTGTGCCCTGCCGACTCTATTTAGCCTCAAAGACGGTTTGAGACAATTGTTACAAAAATCAGAGAATGTCAAAGATTAGAGGGAAATTGCTTCAAACAGGCGAATTATCACGAAACAACACCTGCTCGAATCCAACAAAAACTGTGCGCTACCGTCTCTACTGAGCCTCAGAGACGCTTTGAGACAATTGTTACAAAAATCAGAGAATGTCAAAAATTAGAGTGTAATTGCCTCAACCATGCGAATTATCGCGAAACAACACCTGCTCGAATCCAACAATAACTGTGCCCTGCCGACTCTGTTTAGCCTCAGAGACGGTTTGAGACAATTGCTACAAAAATCAGAGAATGTCAAACATTAGAGTGAAATTGCTTCAAACAAGCGAATTATCGCGAAACAACACCTGCTCGAATCCAACAAAAACTGTGCCCTGCCGACTCTGTTTAGCCTCAGAGACGGTTTGAGACAATTGTTACAAAAATCAGAGAATGTCAAAAATTAGAGTGAAATTGCTTCAAACAATCGAATTATCGCGAAACAACACCTGCTCGACTCTATTTAGCCTCAAAGACGGTTTGAGACAATTGCTACAAAAATCAGAGAATGTCAAAAATTACAGTGAAATTGCTTCAAACACGCGAATTATCGCGAAACAACACCAGCTCGAATCCAACAAAAATTGTGCCCTGCCGACTCTATTTAGCCTCAGAGACGGTTTGAGACAATTGTTACAAAAATCAGAGAATGTCAAAAATTAGAGTGAAATTGCTTCAAACAGGCGAATTATCGCGAAACAACACCTGCTCGAATCCAACAATAACTGTGCCCTGCCGACTCTGTTTAGCCTCAGAGACGGTTTAAGACAATTGTTACAAAAATCAGAGAATGTCAAAAATTAGAGTGAAATTGCTTCAAACAAGCGAATTATCGCGAAACAACACCTGCTCGAATCCTACAAAAACTGTGCGTTACCTTCTCTACTGAGCCTCAGAGACGCTTTGAGACACGTACTACAAAAATCAGAGAATGTCAAAAATTAGAGCGAAATTGCTTCAAACACGCGAATTATCGCGAAACAACACCTGCTCAAATCCAACAAAAACTGTGCCCTGCCGACTCTATTTGGCCTCAAAGACGGTTTGAGACAATTGTTACAAAAATCAGAGAATGTCAAAAATTAAAGTGTAATTGCTTCAAACAAGCGAATTATCGCGAAACAACACCTGCTCGAATCCAACAAAGACTGTGCGCTACCGTCTCTACTGAGCCTCAGAGACGCAATGAGGCAAGTGTTGCGAAAATCAGACAATGTAAAAAATTTGAGTCTAATTGCTTCAAACAAGCGAATTATCGCGAAACAACACCTGCTCGAATCCAATAAAAACTGTACCCTGCATTCTCCAATGAGCGTCAGAGACGGTTTGAGACAATTGTGACAAAAATCAGAGAATGTCAAAAATTAGTGTAATTCTTCAAACAAGCGAATTTTTGCGAAACAACACCTGCTCGAATCCAACAAAAACTGTGCGCTACCGTCTCTACTGAGCCTCAGAGACGCTTTGAGACACGTACTACAAAAATCAGAGAATGACAAAAATTAGAGTGAAATTGCTTCAAACAGGTGAATTATCGTGAAACAACACCTGCTCGAATCCAACAAAAACTGTGCCCTGCCGACTCTATTTAGCCTCAGAGACGGTTTGAGACAATTGTAACAAAAATCAGAGACTGTCAAAATATAGAGTGTAATTGCTTCAAACAAGCGAATTATCGCGAAACAACACCTGCTCGAATCCAACAAAAACTGTGCCCTGCCGACTCTATTTAGCCTCAAAGACGGTTTGAGACACTTGTTACAAAAATCAGAGAATGTCAAAGATTAGAGTGAAATTGCTTCAAACAGGCGAATTATCACGAAACAACACCTGCTGGAATCCAACAAACACTGTGCCATGCCGAATCTATTTAGCCTCAAAGACGGTTTGAGACAATTGTTACAAAAATCAGAGGATGTCAAAAATTAGAGTGTCATTGCCACAAACAAGCGAAGTATCGCGAAACAACACCTGCTCGAATCCAACAAAAACTGTGCGCTACCGTCTCTACTGAGCCTCAGAGAAGCTTTGAGACACGTACTACAAAAATCAGAGAATGTCAAAAATTAGAGTGAAATTGCTTCAAACAGGCGAATAATCGCGAAACAACACCTACTCGAATCCAAAAAAACTGTGCCCTGCCGACTCTATTTAGCCTCAGAGACGGTATGAGACAATTGTTACAAAAATGAGAGAATGTCAAAAATTAGAGTGCAATTGCTTCAAACAAGCGAATTATCGCGAAACAACACCTGCTCGAATCCAACAAAGACTGTGCGCTACCGTCTCTACTGAGCCTCAGAGACGCAATGAGGCAAGTGTTGCGAAAATCAGACAATGTAAAAAATTTGAGTCTAATTGCTTCAAACAAGCGAATTATCGCGAAACAACACCTGCTCGAATCCAATAAAAACTGTACCCTGCAGTCTCCAATGAGCGTCAGAGACGATTTGAGACAATTGTTACAAAAATCAGAGAATGTCAAAAATTAGTGTAATTTCTTCAAACAAGCGAATTTTTGCGAAACAACACCTGCTCGAATCCAACAAAAACTGTGCGCTACCGTCTCTACTGAGCCTCAGAGACGCTTTGAGACACGTACTACAAAAATCAGAGAATGTCAAAAATTAGAGTGAATTTGCTTCAAACAGGTGAATTATCGTGAAACAACACCTGCTCGAATCCAACAAAAACTGTGCCCTGCCGACTCTATTTAGCCTCAGAGACGGTTTGAGACAATTGTGACAAAAATCAGAGACTGTCAAAAATTAGAGTGTAATTGCTTCAAACAAGCGAATTATCGCGAAACAACACCTGCTCGAATCCAACAAAAACTGTGCCCTGCCGACTCTATTTAGCCTCAAAGACGGTTTGAGACAATTGTTACAAAAATCTGAGAATGTCAAAGATTAGAGTGAAATTGCTTCAAACAGGCGAATTATCACGAAACAACACCTGCTGGAATCCAACAAACACTGTGCCATGCCGAATCTATTTAGCCTCAAAGACGGTTTGAGACAATTGTTACAAAAATCAGAGGATGTCAAAAATTAGAGTGTCATTGCCACAAACAAGCGAAGTATCGCGAAACAACACCTGCTAGAATCCAATACAAACTGTGACCAGCAGTCTCCACTGAGCGTCAGAGACGCTTTGAGACAAGTGTTACAAAAATCAGAGAATGTCAAAAATTAGAGTGAAATTGCTTCAAACAGGCGAATTATCGCGAAACAACACCTGCTCGAATCCAACAACTGTGCCCTGCCGACTCTATTTAGCCTCAAAGACGGTTTGAGACAATTCTTACAAAAATCAGAGAATGTTAAAAATTAGAAAGAAATTGCTTCAAACACGCGAATTATCGCGAAACAACACCTGCTCGAATCCAACAAAAATTGTGCCCTGCCGACTCTATTTAGCCTCAGAGACGGTTTGAGCAATTGTTACAAAAATCAGAGAATGTCAAAAATTAGAGTGAAATTGCTTCAAACAGGCGAATTATCGCGAAACAACACCTGCTCGACTCTATTTAGCCTCAAAGACGGTTTGAGACAATTGTTACAAAAACCAGAGAATATCAAAAATTAGAGTGAAATTGCTCCAAACAATCGAATTATCGCGAAACAACACCTGCTCGACTCTATTTAGCCTCAAAGACGGTTTGAGACAATTGTTACAAAAATCAGAGAATGTCAAAAATTAGAGTGAAATTGCCTCAAAAAAGCGAATTATCGCGAAACAACACCTGCTCGAATCCAACAAAAACTGTGCGTTACCGTCTCTCCTGAGCCTCAGAGACGCTTTGAACACGTACTACAAAAATCAGAGAATGTCAAAAATTACAGTGAAAATGCTTCAAACAGGTGAATTATCGCGAAACAACATCTTCTCGAATCCAACAAAAACTGTGCCCTGCCGACTCTATTTAGCCTCAAAGACGCTTTGAGACAAGTATTACAAAAATCAGAGAATGTCAAAAATTAGAGTGAAATTGCCCCAAACAGGCGAATTATCGCAAAACAACACCTGCTCGAATCCAACAACTGTGCCCTGCCGACTCTATTTAGCCTCAAAGACGGTTTGAGACAATTGCTACAAAAATCAGAGAATGTCAAAAATTAGAGTGAAATTGCTTCAAACACGCGAATTATCGCGAAACAACACCAGCTCGAATCCAACAAAAATTGTGCCCTGCCGACTCTATTTAGCCTCAGAGACGGTTTGAGACAATTGTTACAAAAATCAGAGAATGTCAAAAATTAGAGTGAAATTGCTTCAAACAGGCGAATTATCGCGAAACAACACCTGCTCGAATCCAACAATAACTGTGCCCTGCCGACTCTGTTTAGCCTCAGAGACGGTTTGAGACAATTGTTACAAAAATCAGAGAATGTCAAAAATTAGAGTGAAATTGCTTCAAACAAGCGAATTATCGCGAAACAACACCTGCTCGAATCCTACAAAAACTGTGCGTTACCGTCTCTACTGAGCCTCAGAGACGCTTTGAGACACGTACTACAAAAATCAGAGAATGTCAAAAATTAGAGTGAAATTGCTTCAAACACGCGAATTATCGCGAAACAACACCTGCTCAAATCCAAAAAAAACTGTGCCCTGCCGACTCTATTTGGCCTCAAAGACGGTTTGAGACAATTGTTACAAAAATCAGAGAATGTCAAAAATTAAAGTGTAATTGCTTCAAACAAGCGAATTATCGCGAAACAACACCTGCTCGAATCCAACAAAGACTGTGCGCTACCGTCTCTACTGAGCCTCAGAGACGCAATGAGGCAAGTGTTGCGAAAATCAGACAATGTAAAAAATTTGAGTCTAATTGCTTCAAACAAGCGAATTATCGCGAAACAACACCTGCTCGAATCCAATAAAAACTGTACCCTGCAGTCTCCACTGAGCGTCAGAGACGGTTTGAGACAATTGTTACAAAAATCAGAGAATGTCAAAAATTAGTGTAATTTCTTCAAACAAGCGAATTATCGCGAAACAACACCTGCTCGAATCCAACAAAAACTGTGCGCTACCGTCTCCACTGAGCTTCAGAGACGCTTTGAGACACGTACTACAAAAATCAGAGAATGTCAAAAATTAGAGTGAAATTGCTTCAAACAGGTGAATTATCGTGAAACAACACCTGCTCGAATCCAACAAAAACTGTGCCCTGCCGACTCTATTTAGCCTCAGAGACGGTTTGAGACAATTGTTACAAAAATCAGAGAATGTCAAAGATTGGAGTGAAATTGCTTCAAACAGGCGAAGTATCGCGAAACAACACCTGCTCGAATCCAACAAAAACTGTGCGCTACCGTCTCTACTGAGCCTCAGAGAAGCTGTGAGACACGTACTACCAAAATCAGAGAATGTCAAAAATTAGAGTGTAATTGCCTCAAACAGGCGAAGTATCGCGAAACAACACCTGCTCGAATCCAACAAAAACTGTGTGCTACCGTCTCTACTGAGCCTCAGAGTAGCTTTGAGAAACGTACTACAAAAATCAGAAAATGTCAAGAATTAGAGTGAAATTGCCTCAAACAGGCGAATTATCGCGAAACAACACCTGCTCGAATCCAACAAAAGCTGTGCCCTGCCGACTCCATTTAGCCTCAAAGACGGTTTGAGACAAGTGTTACAACAATCAGAGAACGTCAAAAATTAGAGTGAAATTGCTTCAAACAGGCGAATTATCGCGAAACAACACCTGCTCGAATCCAACAAAAACTGTGCCCTGCAGACTCTATTTAGCCTCAGAGACGGTTTGAGACAATTGTTACAAAAATCAGAGAAAGTCAAAAATTAGTGTAATTGCTTCAAACAAGCGAATTATCGCGAAACAACACCTGCTCGAATCCAACAAAAACTGTGCCCTGCCGACTCCATTTAGCCTCAGAGACGGTTTGAGACAATTGTTACAAAAATCAGAGAAAGTCAAAAATTAGAGTGTAATTGCTTCAAACAAGCGAATTATCGCGAAACAACACCTACTCGAATCCAACAAAAACTGTGCGCTACCGTCTCTACTGAACCTCAGAGACGCTTTGAGACAAGTATTACAAAAATCAGAAAATGTCAAGAATTAGAGTGAAATTGCCTCAAACAGGCGAATTATCGCGAAACAACACCTGCTCGAATCCAACAAAAGCTGTGCCCTGCCGACTCCATTTAGCCTCAAAGACGGTTTGAGACAAGTGTTACAACAATCAGAGAACGTCAAAAATTAGAGTGAAATTGCTTCAAACAGGCGAATTATCGCGAAACAACACCTGCTCGAATCCAACAAAAACTGTGCCCTGCAGACTCTATTTAGCCTCAGAGACGGTTTGAGACAATTGTTACAATAATCAGAGAATGTCAAAAATTAGAGTGTAATTGCTTCAAACATGCGAATTATCGGGAAACAACACCTGCTCGAATCCAACAATAACTGTGCCCTGCCGACTCTGTTTAGCCTCAGAGACGGTTTGAGACAATTGTTACAAAAATCACAGAATGTCAAAAATTACAGTGAAATTGCTTCAAACAAGCGAATTATCGCGAAACAACACCTGCTCGAATCCAATAAAAACTGTGCGTTACCGTCTCTACTGAGCCTCAGAGACGCTTTGAGACACGTACTACAAAAATCAGAGAATGTCAAACATTAGAGTGAAATTGCTTCAAACAGGCGAATTATCGCGAAACAACACCTGCTCGAATCCAACAAACACTGTGCCCTGCCGACTCTATTTAGCCTCAAAGACGGTTTGAGACAATTGTTACAAAAATCAGAGAATGTCAAAAATTAGAGTGTAATTGCCTCAAACAAGCGAAGTATCGCGAAACAACACCTGCTCGAATCCAACAAAAACTGTGCGCTACCGTCTCTACTGAGCCTCAGAGAAGCTTTGAGACACGTACTACAAAAATCAGAGAATGTCAAAAATTAGAGTGAAATTGCTTCAAACAGGCGAATTATCGCGAAACAACACCTGCTCGAATCCAACAAAAACTGTGCCCTGCCGACTCTATTTAGCCTCAGAGACGGTTTGAGACACTTGTTACAAAAATCAGAGAATGTCAAAGATTAGAGTGAAATTGCTTCAAATTGGCGAATTATCACGAAACAGCACCTGCTCGAATCCAACAAAAACTGTGCCCTGCCGACTCTATTTAGCCTCAAAGACGGTTTGAGACAATTGTTACAAAAATCAGAGAATGTCAAAAATTAGAGTGCAATTGCCTCAAACAACCGAAGTATCGCGAAAAAACACCTGCTCGAATCCAACAAACACTGTGCCCTGCCGACTCTATTTAGCCTCAAAGACGGTTTGAGACAATTGTTACAAAAATCAGAGAATGTCAAAAATTAGAGTGTAATTGCCTCAAACAAGCGAAGTATCGCGAAACAACACCTGCTCGAATCCAACAAAAACTGTGCGCTACCGTCTCTACTGAGCCTCAGAGAAGCTTTGAGACACGTACTACAAAAATCAGAGAATGTCAAAAATTAGAGTGAAATTGCTTCAAACAGGCGAATTATCGCGAAACAACACCTGCTCGAATCCAACAAAAACTGTGCCCTGCCGACTCTATTTAGCCTCAGAGACGGTTTGAGACAATTGTTACAAAAATCAGAGAAAGTCAAAAATTAGAGTGTAATTGCCTCAAACAAGCGAAGTATCGCGAAACAACACCTGCTCGAATCCAACAAAAACAGTGCGCTACCGTATCTACTGAGCCTCAGAGAAGCTTTGAGACACGAACTACAAAAATCAGAGAATGTCAAAAATTAGAGTGAAATTGCTTCAAACAGGCGAATTATCGCGAAACAACACCTGCTCGAATCCAACAAAAACTGTGCCCTGCCGACCCTATTTAGCCTCAGAGACGGTTTGAGACAATTGTTACAAAAATCAGAGAATGTCAAAGATTAGAGTGAAATTGCTTCAAACAGGCGAATTATCACGAAACAGCACCTGCTCGAATCCAACAAACGCTGTGCCCTGCCGACTCTATTTAGCCTCAAAGACGGTTTGAGACAATTGTTACAAAAATCAGAGAATGTCAAAAATTAGAGTGTAATTGCCTCAAACAAGCGAAGTATCGCGAAACAACACCTGCTCGAATCCAACAAAAACTGTGCGCTACCGTCTCTACTGAGCCTCAGAGACGCTTTGAGACAAGTATTACAAAAATCAGAAAATGTCAAGAATTAGAGTGAAATTGCCTCAAACAGGCGAATTATCGCGAAACAACACCTGCTCGACTCCAACAAAAGCTGTGCCCTGCCCACTCCATTTAGCCTCAAAGACGGTCTGAGACAAGTGTTACAACAATCAGAGAACGTCAAAAATTAGAGTGAAATTGCTTCAAACAGGCGAATTATCGCGAAACAACACCTGCTCGAATCCAACAAAAACTGTGCCCTGCCGACTCTGTTTAGCCTCAGAGACGGTTTGAGACAATTGTTACAATAATCAGAGAATGTCAAAAATTAGAGTGTAATTGCTTCAAACATGCGAATTATCGGGAAACAACACCTGCTCGAATCCAACAATAACTGTGCCCTGCCGACTCTGTTTAGCCTCAGAGACGGTTTGAGACAATTGTTACAAAAATCACAGAATGTCAAAAATTACAGTGAAATTGCTTCAAACAAGCGAATTATCGCGAAACAACACCTGCTCGAATCCAATAAAAACTGTGCGTTACCGTCTCTACTGAGCCTCAGAGACGCTTTGAGACACGTACTACAAAAATCAGAGAATGTCAAACATTAGAGTGAAATTGCTTCAAACAGGCGAATTATCGCGAAACAACACCTGCTCGAATCCAACAAACACTGTGCCCTGCCGACTCTATTTAGCCTCAAAGACGGTTTGAGACAATTGTTACAAAAATCAGAGAATGTCAAAAATTAGAGTGTAATTGCCTCAAACAAGCGAAGTATCGCGAAACAACACCTGCTCGAATCCAACAAAAACTGTGCGCTACCGTCTCTACTGAGCCTCAGAGAAGCTTTGAGACACGTACTACAAAAATCAGAGAATGTCAAAAATTAGAGTGAAATTGCTTCAAACAGGCGAATTATCGCGAAACAACACCTGCTCGAATCCAACAAAAACTGTGCCCTGCCGACTCTATTTAGCCTCAGAGACGGTTTGAGACACTTGTTACAAAAATCAGAGAATGTCAAAGATTAGAGTGAAATTGCTTCAAATTGGCGAATTATCACGAAACAGCACCTGCTCGAATCCAACAAAAACTGTGCCCTGCCGACTCTATTTAGCCTCAAAGACGGTTTGAGACAATTGTTACAAAAATCAGAGAATGTCAAAAATTAGAGTGCAATTGCCTCAAACAACCGAAGTATCGCGAAAAAACACCTGCTCGAATCCAACAAACACTGTGCCCTGCCGACTCTATTTAGCCTCAAAGACGGTTTGAGACAATTGTTACAAAAATCAGAGAATGTCAAAAATTAGAGTGTAATTGCCTCAAACAAGCGAAGTATCGCGAAACAACACCTGCTCGAATCCAACAAAAACTGTGCGCTACCGTCTCTACTGAGCCTCAGAGAAGCTTTGAGACACGTACTACAAAAATCAGAGAATGTCAAAAATTAGAGTGAAATTGCTTCAAACAGGCGAATTATCGCGAAACAACACCTGCTCGAATCCAACAAAAACTGTGCCCTGCCGACTCTATTTAGCCTCAGAGACGGTTTGAGACAATTGTTACAAAAATCAGAGAAAGTCAAAAATTAGAGTGTAATTGCCTCAAACAAGCGAAGTATCGCGAAACAACACCTGCTCGAATCCAACAAAAACAGTGCGCTACCGTATCTACTGAGCCTCAGAGAAGCTTTGAGACACGAACTACAAAAATCAGAGAATGTCAAAAATTAGAGTGAAATTGCTTCAAACAGGCGAATTATCGCGAAACAACACCTGCTCGAATCCAACAAAAACTGTGCCCTGCCGACCCTATTTAGCCTCAGAGACGGTTTGAGACAATTGTTACAAAAATCAGAGAATGTCAAAGATTAGAGTGAAATTGCTTCAAACAGGCGAATTATCACGAAACAGCACCTGCTCGAATCCAACAAACGCTGTGCCCTGCCGACTCTATTTAGCCTCAAAGACGGTTTGAGACAATTGTTACAAAAATCAGAGAATGTCAAAAATTAGAGTGTAATTGCCTCAAACAAGCGAAGTATCGCGAAACAACACCTGCTCGAATCCAACAAAAACTGTGCGCTACCGTCTCTACTGAGCCTCAGAGACGCTTTGAGACAAGTATTACAAAAATCAGAAAATGTCAAGAATTAGAGTGAAATTGCCTCAAACAGGCGAATTATCGCGAAACAACACCTGCTCGACTCCAACAAAAGCTGTGCCCTGCCCACTCCATTTAGCCTCAAAGACGGTCTGAGACAAGTGTTACAACAATCAGAGAACTTCAAAAATTAGAGTGAAATTGCTTCAAACAGGCGAATTATCGCGAAACAACACCTGCTCGAATCCAACAAAAACTGTGCCCTGCCGACTCTGTTTAGCCTCAGAGACGGTTTGAGACAATTGTTACAAAAATCAGAGAATGTCAAAAATTAGAGTGCAATTGCTTCAAACAAGCGAATTATCGCAAAACAACACCTTCTCGAATCCAACAAAAACTGTGCCCTGCCGACTCTATTTATCCTCAGAGACGGTTTGAGACAAATGTTACAAAAATCAGAGAATGTCAAAAATTAGAGTGTAATTGCTTCAAACAAGCGAATTATCGCGAAACAACACCTGCTCGAATCCAACAAAAACTGTGCGTTACCGTCTCTACTGAGCCTCAGAGACGCTTTGAGACACGTACTACAAAAATCAGAGAATGTCAAAAATTAGCGTGAAATTGCTTCAAACAGGCGAATTATCGCGAAACAACACCTGCTCAAATCCAACAAAAACTGTGCCCTGCCGACTCTATTTGGCCTCAAAGACGGTTTGAGACAATTGTTACAAAAATCAGAGAATATCAAAAATTAGGGTGTAATTGCTTCAAACAAGCGAATTATCGCGATACAACACCTGCTCGAATCCAACAAAAACTGTGCGCTACCGTCTCTACTGAGCCTCAGAGAAGCTTTGAGACACGTACTACAAAAATCAGAGAATGTCAAAAATTAGAGTGAAATTGCTTCAAACAGGCGAATTATCGCGAAACAACACCTGCTCGAATCCAACAAAAACTGTGCCCTGCCGACTCTATTTAGCCTCAGAGACGGTTTGAGACACTTGTTACAAAAATCAGAGAATGTCAAAGATTAGAGTGAAATTGCTTCAAATTGGCGAATTATCACGAAACAGCACCTGCTCGAATCCAACAAACACTGTGCCCTGCCGACTCTATTTAGCCTCAAAGACGGTTTGAGACAATTGTTACAAAAATCAGAGAATGTCAAAAATTAGAGTGCAATTGCCTCAAACAACCGAAGTATCGCGAAACAACACCTGCTCGAATCCAACAAACACTGTGCCCTGCCGACTCTATTTAGCCTCAAAGACGGTGTGAGACAATTGTTACAAAAATCAGAGAATGTCAAAAATTAGAGTGTAATTGCCTCAAACAAGCGAAGTATCGCGAAACAACACCTGCTCGAATCCAACAAAAACTGTGCGCTACCGTCTCTACTGAGCCTCAGAGAAGCTTTGAGACACGTACTACAAAAATCAGAGAATGTCAAAAATTAGAGTGAAATTGCTTCAAACAGGCAAATTATCGCGAAACAACACCTGCTCGAATCCAACAAAAACTGTGCCCTGCCGACTCTATTTAGCCTCAGAGACGGTTTGAGACAATTGTTACAAAAATCAGAGAAAGTCAAAAATTAGAGTGTAATTGCTTCAAACAAGCGAATTATCGCGAAACAACACCTACTCGAATCCAACAAAAACTGTGCGCTACCGTCTCTACTGAGCCTCAGAGACGCTTTGAGACAAGTATTACAAAAATCAGAAAATGTCAAGAATTAGAGTGAAATTGCCTCAAACAGGCGAATTATCGCGAAACAACACCTGCTCGAATCCAACAAAAACTGTGCCCTGCCGACTCTATTTAGCCTCAGAGACGGTTTGAGACAATTGTTACAAAAATCAGAGAATGTCAAAAATTAGAGTGTAATTGCTTCAAACATGCGAATTATCGCGAATCAACACCTGCTCGAATCCAACAATAACTGTGCCCTGCCGACTCTGATTAGCCTCAGAGACGGTTTGAGACAATTGTTACAAAAATCAGAGAATGTCAAAAATTAGAGTGAAATTGCTTCAAACAAGCGAATTATCGCGAAACAACACCTGCTCGAATCCAACAAACGCTGTGCCCTGCCGACTCTATTTAGCCTCAAAGACGGTTTGAGACAATTGTTACAAAAATCAGAGAATGTCAAAAATTAGAGTGTAATTGCCTCAAACAAGCGAAGTATCGCGAAACAACACCTGCTCGAATCCAACAAAAACTGTGCGCTACCGTCTCTACTGAGCCTCAGAGACGCTTTGAGACAAGTATTACAAAAATCAGAAAATGTCAAGAATTAGAATGAAATTGCCTCAAACAGGCGAATTATCGCGAAACAACACCTGCTCGACTCCAACAAAAGCTGTGCCCTGCCCACTCCATTTAGCCTCAAAGACGGTCTGAGACAAGTGTTACAACAATCAGATAACGTCAAAAATTAGAGTGAAATTGCTTCAAACAGGCGAATTATCGCGAAACAACACCTGCTCGAATCCAACAAAAACTGTGCCCTGCTGACTCTGTTTAGCCTCAGAGACGGTTTGAGACAATTGTTACAAAAATCAGAGAATGTCAAAAATTAGAGTGCAATTGCTTCAAACAAGCGAATTATCGCGAAACAACACCTGCTCGAATCCAACAAAAACTGTGCCCTGCCGACTCTATTTATCCTCAGAGACGGTTTGAGACAATTGTTACAAAAATCAGAGAATGTCAAAGATTAGAGTGAAATTGCTTCAAACAGGCGAATTATCACGAAACAGCACCTGCTCGAATCGAACAAACACTGTGCCCTGCCGACTCTATTTAGCCTCAAAGACGGTTTGAGACAATTGTTACAAAAATCAGAGAATGTCAAAAATTAGAGTGAAATTGCCTCAAACAAGCGAAGTATCGCGAAACAACACCTGCTCGAATCCAACAAAAACTGTGCGCTACCGTCTCTACTGAGCCTCAGAGAAGCTTTGAGACACGTACTACAAAAATCAGAGAATGTCAAAAATTAGAGTGAAATTGCTTCAAACAGGCGAATTATCGCAAAACAACACCTGCTCGAATCCAACAAAAACTGTGCCCTGCCGACTCTATTTAGCCTCAGAGACGGTTTGAGACAATTGTTACAAAAATCAGAGAAAGTCAAAAATTAGAGTGTAATTGCTTCAAACAAGCGAATTATCGCGAAACAACACCTGCTCGAATCCAACAAAAGCTGTGCCCTGCCGACTCCATTTAGCCTCAAAGACGGTTTGAGACAAGTGTTACAACAATCAGAGAACGTCAAAAATTAGAGTGAAATTGCTTCAAACAGGCGAATTATCGCGAAACAACACCTGCTCGATTCCAACAAATACTGTGCGCTACCGTCTCTACTGAGCCTCAGAGACGCAATGAGGCAAGTGTTGCAAAAATCAGACAATGTAAAAAATTTGAGTCAAATTGCTTCAAACAAGCGAATTATCGCGAAATAACACCTGCTCGAATCCAATAAAAACTGTGCCCTGCAGTCTCCACTGAGCGTCAGAGACGCTTTGAGACAAGTGTTAGAAAAATCAGAGAATGTCAAAAATTAGAGTGAAATTGCTACAAACTGGCCAATTATCGCGAAACAACACCTGCTCAAATCCAACAATAACTGTGCCCTGCCGACTCTATTTCGCCTCAAAGACGGCTTGAGACAATTGTTACAAAAATCAGAGAATGTCAAAAATTAGAGTGTAATTGCTTCAAACAAGCGAATTATCGCGACACAACACCTGCTCCAATCCAACAAAAACTGTGCCCTGCCGACTCTATTTAGCTTCAGAGACGGTTTGAGACAATTGTTACAAAAATCAGAGAATGTCAAAAATTAGAGTGTAATTGCTTCAAACAAGCGAATTATCGCGAAACAACACCTGCTTGAATCCAACAAAAACTGTGCCCTACCGTCTCTACTCAGCCTCAGAGACGCTTTGAGACACGTACTACAAAAATCAGAGAATGTCAAAAATTAGAGTGAAATTGCTTCAAACAGGCGAATTATCGCGAAACAACGCCTTCTCGAATCCAACAAAAACTGTGCCCTGCCGACTCTATTTAGCCTCAGGGACGGTTTGAGACAATTGTTGCAAAAATCAGAGAATGTCCAAAATTAGAGTGAGATTGCTTGAAACAGGCGAATTATCACGAAACAGCACCTGCTCGAATCCAACAAACACTGTGCCCTGCCGACTCTATTTAGCCTCAAAGACGGTTTGAGACAATTGTTACAAAAATCAGAGAATGTCAAAAATTAGAGTGTAATTGCCTCAAACAAGCGAAGTATCGCGAAACAACACCTGCTCGAATCCAACAAAAACTGTGCGCTACCGTCTCTACTGAGGCTCAGAGAAGCTTTGAGACACGTACTACAAAAATCAGAGAATGTCAAAAATTAGAGTGAAATTGCTTCAAACAGGCGAATTATCGCGAAACAACACCTGCTCGAATCCAACAAAAACTGTGCGCTACCGTCTCTACTGAGCCTCAGAGAAGCTTTGAGACACGTACTACAAAAATCAGAGAATGTCAAAAATTAGAGTGAAATTGCTTCAAACAGGCGAATTATCGCGAAACAACACCTGCTCGAATCCAACAAAAACTGTGCCCAGCCGACTCTATTTAGCCTCAGAGACGGTTTGAGACAATTGTTACAAAAATCAGAGAATGTCAAAGATTAGAGTGAAATTGCTTCAAACAGGCGAATTATCACGAAACAGCACCTGCTCGAATCGAACAAACACTGTGCCCTGCCGACTCTATTTAGCCTCAAAGACGGTTTGAGACAATTGTTACAAAAATCAGAGAATGTCAAAAATTAGAGTGAAATTGCCTCAAACAAGCGAAGTATCGCGAAACAACACCTGCTCGAATCCAACAAAAACTGTGCGCTACCGTCTCTACTGAGCCTCAGAGAAGCTTTGAGACACGTACTACAAAAATCAGAGAATGTCAAAAATTAGAGTGAAATTGCTTCAAACAGGCGAATTATCGCAAAACAACACCTGCTCGAATCCAACAAAAACTGTGCCCTGCCGACTCTATTTAGCCTCAGAGACGGTTTGAGACAATTGTTACAAAAATCAGAGAAAGTCAAAAATTAGAGTGTAATTGCTTCAAACAAGCGAATTATCGCGAAACAACACCTACTCGAATCCAACAAAAACTGTGCGCTACCGTCTCTACTGAGCCTCAGAGACGCTTTGAGACCAGTATTACAAAAATCAGAAAATGTCAAGAATTAGAGTGAAATTGCCTCAAACAGGCGAATTATGGCGAAACAACACCTGCTCGAATCCAACAAAAGCTGTGCCCTGCCGACTCCATTTAGCCTCAAAGACGGTTTGAGACAAGTGTTAATACAATCAGAGAATGTCAAAAATTAGAGTGAAATTGCTTCAAACTGGCCAATTATCGCGAAACAACACCTGCTCGAATCCAACAAAAACTGTGCCCTGCCGACTCTATTTCGCCTCAAAGACGGCTTGAGACAATTGTTACACAAATCAGAGAATGTCAAAAATTAGAGTGTAATTGCTTCAAACAAGCGAAGTATCGCGAAACAACACCTGCTCGAATCCAACAAAAACTGTGCGCTACCGTCTCTACTGAGCCTCAGAGAAGCTTTGAGACACGTACTACAAAAATCAGAGAATGTCAAAAATTAGAGTGAAATTGCTTCAAACAGGCGAATTATCGCGAAACAACACCTGCTCGAATCCAACAAAAGCTGTGCCCTGCCGACTCCATTTAGCCTCAAAGACGGTTTGAGACAAGTGTTACAACAATCAGAGAACGTCAAAAATTAGAGTGAAATTGCTTCAAACAGGCGAATTATCGCGAAACAACACCTGCTCGATTCCAACAAATACTGTGCGCTACCGTCTCTACTGAGCCTCAGAGACGCAATGAGGCAAGTGTTGCAAAAATCAGACAATGTAAAAAATTTGAGTCAAATTGCTTCAAACAAGCGAATTATCGCGAAATAACACCTGCTCGAATCCAATAAAAACTGTGCCCTGCAGTCTCCACTGAGCGTCAGAGACGCTTTGAGACAAGTGTTAGAAAAATCAGAGAATGTCAAAAATTAGAGTGAAATTGCTTCAAACTGGCCAATTATCGCGAAACAACACCTGCTCGAATCCAACAATAACTGTGCCCTGCCGACTCTATTTCGCCTCAAAGACGGCTTGAGACAATTGTTACAAAAATCAGAGAATGTCAAAAATTAGAGTGTAATTGCTTCAAACAAGCGAATTATCGCGACACAACACCTGCTCCAATCCAACAAAAACTGTGCGCTACCGTCTCTACTGAGCCTCAGAGAAGCTTTGAGACACGTACTATAAAAATCAGAGAATGTCAAAAATTAGAGTGAAATTGCTTCAAACCGGCGAATTATCGCGAAACAACACCTGCTCGAATCCAACAAAAACTGTGCCCTGCCGACTCTATTTAGCCTCAGAGACGGTTTGAGACAATTGTTACAAAAATCAGAGAAAGTCAAAAATTAGAGTGTAATTGCTTCAAACAAGCGAATTATCGCGAAACAACACCTACTCGAATCCAACAAAAACTGTGCGCTACCGTCTCTACTGAGCCTCAGAGACGCTTTGAGAGAAGTATTACAAAAATCAGAAAATGTCAAGAATTAGAGTGAAATTGCCTCAAACAGGCGAATTATGGCGAAACAACACCTGCTCGAATCCAACAAAAGCTGTGCCCTGCCGACTCCATTTAGCCTCAAAGACGGTTTGAGACAAGTGTTACAACAATCAGAGAATGTCAAAAATTAGAGTGAAATTCCTTCAAACTGGCCAATTATCGCGAAACAACACCTGCTCGAATCCAACAAAAACTGTGCCCTGCCGACTCTATTTCGCCTCAAAGACGGCTTGAGACAATTGTTACACAAATCAGAGAATGTCAAAAATTAGAGTGTAATTGCTTCAAACAAGCGAAGTATCGCGAAACAACACCTGCTCGAATCCAACAAAAACTGTGCGCTACCGTCTCTACTGAGCCTCAGAGAAGCTTTGAGACACGTACTACAAAAATCAGAGAATGTCAAAAATTAGAGTGAAATTGCTTCAAACAGGCGAATTATCGCGAAACAACACCTGCTCGAATCCAACAAAAGCTGTGCCCTGCCGACTCCATTTAGCCTCAAAGACGGTTTGAGACAAGTGTTACAACAATCAGAGAACGTCAAAAATTAGAGTGAAATTGCTTCAAACAGGCGAATTATCGCGAAACAACACCTGCTCGATTCCAACAAATACTGTGCGCTACCGTCTCTACTGAGCCTCAGAGACGCAATGAGGCAAGTGTTGCAAAAATCAGACAATGTAAAAAATTTGAGTCAAATTGCTTCAAACAAGCGAATTATCGCGAAATAACACCTGCTCGAATCCAATAAAAACTGTGCCCTGCAGTCTCCACTGAGCGTCAGAGACGCTTTGAGACAAGTGTTAGAAAAATCAGAGAATGTCAAAAATTAGAGTGAAATTGCTTCAAACTGGCCAATTATCGCGAAACAACACCTGCTCGAATCCAACAATAACTGTGCCCTGCCGACTCTATTTCGCCTCAAAGACGGCTTGAGACAATTGTTACAAAAATCAGAGAATGTCAAAAATTAGAGTGTAATTGCTTCAAACAAGCGAATTATCGCGACACAACACCTGCTCCAATCCAACAAAAACTGTGCCCTGCCGACTCTATTTAGCTTCAGAGACGGTTTGAGACAATTGTTACAAAAATCAGAGAATGTCAAAAATTAGAGTGTAATTGCTTCAAACAAGCGAATTATCGCGAAACAACACCTGCTCGAATCCAACAAAAACTGTGCCCTACCGTCTCTACTCAGCCTCAGAGACGCTTTGAGACACGTACTACAAAAATCAGAGAATGTCAAAAATTAGAGTGAAATTGCTTCAAACAGGCGAATTATCGCGAAACAACGCCTTCTCGAATCCAACAAAAACTGTGCCCTGCCGACTCTATTTAGCCTCAGGGACGGTTTGAGACAATTGTTACAAAAATCAGAGAATGTCAAAAATTAGAGTGAGATTGCTTCAAACAGGCGAATTATCACGAAACAGCACCTGCTCGAATCCAACAAACACTGTGCCCCGCCGACTCTATTTAGCCTCAAAGACGGTTTGAGACAATTGTTACAAAAATCAGAGAATGTCAAAAATTAGAGTGTAATTGCCTCAAACAAGCGAAGTATCGCGAAACAACACCTGCTCGAATCCAACAAAAACTGTGCGCTACCGTCTCTACTGAGGCTCAGAGAAGCTTTGAGACACGTACTACAAAAATCAGAGAATGTCAAAAATTAGAGTGAAATTGCTTCAAACAGGCGAATTATCGCGAAACAACACCTGCTCGAATCCAACAAAAACTGTGCGCTACCGTCTCTACTGAGCCTCAGAGAAGCTTTGAGACACGTACTACAAAAATCAGAGAATGTCAAAAATTAGAGTGAAATTGCTTCAAACAGGCGAATTATCGCGAAACAACACCTTCTCGAATCCAACAAAAACTGTGCCCAGCCGACTCTATTTAGCCTCAGAGACGGTTTGAGACAATTGTTACAAAAATCAGAGAATGTCAAAGATTAGAGTGAAATTGCTTCAAACAGGCGAATTATCACGAAACAGCACCTGCTCGAATCGAACAAACACTGTGCCCTGCCGACTCTATTTAGCCTCAAAGACGGTTTGAGACAATTGTTACAAAAATCAGAGAATGTCAAAAATTAGAGTGAAATTGCCTCAAACAAGCGAAGTATCGCGAAACAACACCTGCTCGAATCCAACGAAAACTGTGCGCTACCGTCTCTACTGAGCCTCAGAGAAGCTTTGAGACACGTACTACAAAAATCAGAGAATGTCAAAAATTAGAGTGAAATTGCTTCAAACAGGCGAAGTATCGCGAAACAACACCTGCTCGAATCCAACAAAAACTGTGCGCTACCGTCTCTACTGAGCCTCAGAGAAGCTTTGAGACACGTACTACAAAAATCAGAGAATGTCAAAAATTAGAGTGAAATTGCTTCAAACAGGCGAATTATGGCGAAACAACACCTGCTCGAATCCAACAAAAGCTGTGCCCTGCCGACTCCATTTAGCCTCAAAGACGGTTTGAGACAAGTGTTACAACAATCAGAGAATGTCAAAACTTAGAGTGAAATTGCTTCAAACTGGCCAATTATCCCGAAACAACACCTGCTCGAATCCAACAAAAACTGTGCCCTGCCGACTCTATTTCGCCTCAAAGACGGCTTGAGACAATTGTTACACAAATCAGAGAATGTCAAAAATTAGAGTGTAATTGCTTCAAACAAGCGAAGTATCGCGAAACAACACCTGCTCGAATCCAACAAAAACTGTGCGCTACCGTCTCTACTGAGCCTCAGAGAAGCTTTGAGACACGTACTACAAAAATCAGAGAATGTCAAAAATTAGAGTGAAATTGCTTCAAACAGGCGAATTATCGCGAAACAACACCTGCTCGAATCCAACAAAAGCTGTGCCCTGCCGACTCCATTTAGCCTCAAAGACGGTTTGAGACAAGTGTTACAACAATCAGAGAACGTCAAAAATTAGAGTGAAATTGCTTCAAACAGGCGAATTATCGCGAAACAACACCTGCTCGATTCCAACAAATACTGTGCGCTACCGTCTCTACTGAGCCTCAGAGACGCAATGAGGCAAGTGTTGCAAAAATCAGACAATGTAAAAAATTTGAGTCAAATTGCTTCAAACAAGCGAATTATCGCGAAATAACACCTGCTCGAATCCAATAAAAACTGTGCCCTGCAGTCTCCACTGAGCGTCAGAGACGCTTTGAGACAAGTGTTAGAAAAATCAGAGAATGTCAAAAATTAGAGTGAAATTGCTTCAAACTGGCCAATTACCGCGAAACAACACCTGCTCGAATCCAACAAAAACTGTGCCCTGCCGACTCTATTTCGCCTCAAAGACGGCTTGAGACAATTGTTACAAAAATCAGAGAATGTCAAAAATTAGAGTGTAATTGCTTCAAACAAGCGAATTATCGCGACACAACACCTGCTCGAATCCAACAAAAACTGTGCCCTGCCGACTCTATTTAGCTTCAGAGACGGTTTGAGACAATTGTTACAAAAATCAGAGAATGTCAAAAATTAGAGTGTAATTGCTTCAAACAAGCGAATTATCGCGAAACAACACCTGCTCGAATCCAACAAAAACTGTGCCCTACGGTCTATACTCAGCCTCAGAGACGCTTTGAGACACGTACTACAAAAATTAGAGAATGTCAAAAATTAGAGTGAAATTGCTTCAAACAGGCGAATTATCGCGAAATACACCTTCTCGAATCCAACAAAAACTGTGCCCTGCCGACTCTATTTAGCCTCAGAGACGGTTTGAGACAATTGTTACAAAAATCAGAGAATGTCAAAAATTAGAGTGAGATTGCTTCAAACAGGCGAATTATCACGAAACAGCACCTGCTCGAATCCAACAAACACTGTGCCCTGCCGACTCTATTTAGCCTCAAAGACGGTTTGAGACAATTGTTACAAAAATACAGAGAATGTCAAAAATTAGAGTGTAATTGCCTCAAACAAGCGAAGTATCGCGAAACAACACCTGCTCGAATCCAACAAAAACTGTGCCCTACCGTCTCTACTGAGGCTCAGAGAAGCTTTGAGACACGTACTACAAAAATCAGAGAATGTCAAAAATTAGAGTGAAATTGCTTCAAACAGGCGAATTATCGCGAAACAACACCTGCTCGAATCCAACAAAAACTGTGCGCTACCGTCTCTACTGAGCTTCAGAGAAGCTTTGAGACACGTACTACAAAAATCAGAGAATGTCAAAAATTAGAGTGAAATTGCTTCAAACAGGCGAATTATCGCGAAACAACACCTGCTCGAATCCAACAAAAACTGTGCCCAGCCGACTCTATTTAGCCTCAGAGACGGTTTGAGACAATTGTTACAAAAATCAGAGAATGTCAAAGATTAGAGTGAAATTGCTTCAAACAGGCGAATTATCACGAAACAGCACCTGCTCGAATCGAACAAACACTGTGCCCTGCCGACTCTATTTAGCCTCAAAGACGGTTTGAGACAATTGTTACAAAAATCAGAGAAAGTCAAAAATTAGAGTGTAATTGCTTCAAACAAGCGAATTATCGCGAAACAACACCTACTCGAATCCAACAAAAACTGTGCGCCACCGTCTCTACTGAGCCTCCAAGACGCTTTGAGACAAGTATTACAAAAATCAGAAAATGTCAAGAATTAGAGTGAAATTGCCTCAAACAGGCGAATTATGGCGAAACAACACCTGCTCGAATCCAACAAAAGCTGTGCCCTGCCGACTCCATTTAGCCTCAAAGACGGTTTGAGACAAGTGTTACAACAATCAGAGAATGTCAAAAATTAGGGTGAAATTGCTTCAAACTGGCCAATTATCGCGAAACAACACCTGCTCGAATCCAACAAAAACTGTGCCCTGCCGACTCTATTTCGCCTCAAAGACGGCTTGAGTTAATTGTTACACAAATCAGAGAATGTCAAAAATTAGAGTGTAATTGCTTCAAACAAGCGAAGTATCGCGAAACAACACCTGCTAGAATCCAACAAAAACTGTGCGCTACCGTCTCTACTGAGCCTCAGAGAAGCTTTGAGACACGTACTACAAAAATCAGAGAATGTCAAAAATTAGAGTGAAATTGCTTCAAACAGGCGAATTATCGCGAAACAACACCTGCTCGAATCCAACAAAAGCTGTGCCCTGCCGACTCCATTTAGCCTCAAAGAAGGTTTGAGACAAGTGTTACAACAATCAGAGAACGTCAAAAATTAGAGTGAAATTGCTTCAAACAGGCGAATTATCGCGAAACAACACCTGCTCGATTCCAACAAATACTGTGCGCTACCGTCTCTACTGAGCCTCAGAGACGCAATGAGGCAAGTGTTGCAAAAATCAGACAATGTAAAAAATTTGAGTCAAATTGCTTCAAACAAGCGAATTATCGCGAAATAACACCTGCTCGAATCCAATAAAAACTGTGCCGTGCAGTCTCCACTGAGCGTCAGCGACGCTTTGAGACAAGTGTTAGAAAAATCAGAGAATGTCAAAAATTAGAGTGAAATTGCTTCAAACTGGCCAATTATCGCGAAACAACACCTGCTCGAATCCAACAAAAACTGTGCCCTGCCGACTCTATTTCGCCTCAAAGACGGCTTGAGACAATTGTTACAAAAATCAGAGAATGTCAAAAATTAGAGTGTAATTGCTTCAAACAAGCGAATTATCGCGACACAATACCTTCTCGAATCCAACAAAAACTGTGCCCTGCCGACTCTATTTAGCTTCAGAGACGGTTTGAGACAATTGTTACAAAAATCAGAGAATGTCAAAAATTAGAGTGTAATTGCTTCAAACAAGCGAATTATCGCGAAACAACACCTGCTCGAATCCAACAAAAACTGTGCCCTACCGTCTCTACTCAGCCTCAGAGACGCTTTGAGACACGTACTACAAAAATTAGAGAATGTCAAAAATTAGAGTGAAATTGCTTCAAACAGGCGAATTATCGCGAAATACACCTTCTCGAATCCAACAAAAACTGTGCCCTGCCGACTCTATTTAGCCTCAGAGACGGTTTGAGACAATTGTTACAAAAATCAGAGAATGTCAAAAATTAGAGTGAGATTACCTCAAACAGGCGAATTATCACGAAACAGCACCTGCTCGAATCCAACAAACACTGTGCCCTGCCGACTCTATTTAGCCTCAAAGACGGTTTGAGACAATTGTTACAAAAATCAGAGAATGTCAAAAATTAGAGTGTAATTGCTTCAAACAAGCGAATTATCGCGACACAACACCTGCTCGAATCCAACAAAAACTGTGCCCTGCCGACTCTATTTAGCTTCAGAGACGGTTTGAGACAATTGTTACAAAAATCAGAGAATGTCAAAAATTAGAGTGTAATTGCTTCAAACAAGCGAATTATCGCGAAACAGCACCTGCTCGAATCCAACAAAAACTGTGCCCTACCGTCTCTACTCAGCCTCAGAGACGCTTTGAGACACGTACTACAAAAATCAGAGAATGTCAAAAATTAGAGTGAAATTGCTTCAAACAATCGAATTATCGCTAAACAACACCTTCTCGAATCCAACAAGAACTGTGCCCTGCCGACTCTATTTAGCCTCAGAGACGGTTTGAGACAATTGTTACAAAAATCAGAAAATGTCAAAAATTAGAGTGAGATTGCTTCAAACAGGCGAATTATCACGAAACAGCACCTGCTCGAATCCAACAAACACTGTGCCCTGCCGACTCTATCTAGCCTCAAAGACGGTTTGAGACAATTGTTACAAAAATCAGAGAACGTCAAAAATTAGAGTGTAATTGCCTCAAACAAGCGAAGTATCGCGAAACAACACCTGCTCGAATCCAACAAAAACTGTGCGCTACCGTCTCTACTGAGGCTCAGAGAAGCTTTGAGACACGTACTACAAAAATCAGAGAATGTCAAAAATTAGAGTGAAATTGCTTCAAACAGGCGAATTATCGCGAAACAACACCTGCTCGAATCCAACAAAAACTGTGCGCTACCGTCTCTACTGAGCCTCAGAGAAGCTTTGAGACACGTACTACAAAAATCAGAGAATGTCAAAAATTAGAGTGAAATTGCTTCAAACAGGCGAATTATCGCGAAACAACACCTGCTCGAATCCAACAAAAACTGTGCCCAGCCGACTCTATTTAGCCTCAGAGACGGTTTGAGACAATTGTTACAAAAATCAGAGAATGTCAAAGATTAGAGTGAAATTGCTTCAAACAGGCGAATTATCACGAAACAGCACCTGCTCGAATCGAACAACCACTGTGCCCTGCCGACTCTATTTAGCCTCAAAGACGGTTTGAGACAATTGTTACAAAAATCAGAGAATGTCAAAAATTAGAGTGAAATTGCCTCAAACAAGCGAAGTATCGCGAAACAACACCTGCTCGAATCCAACAAAAACTGTGCGCTACCGTCTCTACTGAGCCTCAGAGAAGCTTTGAGACACGTACTACAAAAATCAGAGAATGTCAAAAATTAGAGTGAAATTGCTTCAAACAGGCGAATTATCGCGAAACAACACCTGCTCGAATCCAACAAAAACTGTGCCCTGCCGACTCTATTTAGCCTCAGAGACGGTTTGAGACACTTGTTACAAAACCAGAGAAAGTCAAAAATTAGAGTGTAATTGCTTCAAACAAGCGAATTATCGCGAAACACCACCTACTCGAATCCAACAAAAACTGTGCGCTACCGTCTCTACTGAGCCTCAGAGACGCTTTGAGACACGTATTACAAAAATCAGAAAATGTCAAGAATTAGAGTGAAATTGCCTCAAACAGGCGAATTATGGCGAAACAGCACCTGCTCGAATCCAACAAACACTGTGCCCTGCCGACTCCATTTAGCCTCAAAGACGGTTTGAGACAATTGTTACAAAAATACAGAGAATGTCAAAAATTAGAGTGTAATTGCCTCAAACAAGCGAAGTATCGCGAAACAACACCTGCTCGAATCCAACAAAAACTGTGCCCTACCGTCTCTACTGAGGCTCAGAGAAGCTTTGAGACACGTACTACAAAAATCAGAGAATGTCAAAAATTAGAGTGAAATTGCTTCAAACAGGCGAATTATCGCGAAACAACACCTGCTCGAATCCAACAAAAACTGTGCGCTACCGTCTCTACTGAGCTTCAGAGAAGCTTTGAGACACGTACTACAAAAATCAGAGAATGTCAAAAATTAGAGTGAAATTGCTTCAAACAGGCGAATTATCGCGAAACAACACCTGCTCGAATCCAACAAAAACTGTGCCCAGCCGACTCTATTTAGCCTCAGAGACGGTTTGAGACAATTGTTACAAAAATCAGAGAATGTCAAAGATTAGAGTGAAATTGCTTCAAACAGGCGAATTATCACGAAACAGCACCTGCTCGAATCGAACAAACACTGTGCCCTGCCGACTCTATTTAGCCTCAAAGACGGTTTGAGACAATTGTTACAAAAATCAGAGAAAGTCAAAAATTAGAGTGTAATTGCTTCAAACAAGCGAATTATCGCGAAACAACACCTACTCGAATCCAACAAAAACTGTGCGCCACCGTCTCTACTGAGCCTCCAAGACGCTTTGAGACAAGTATTACAAAAATCAGAAAATGTCAAGAATTAGAGTGAAATTGCCTCAAACAGGCGAATTATGGCGAAACAACACCTGCTCGAATCCAACAAAAGCTGTGCCCTGCCGACTCCATTTAGCCTCAAAGACGGTTTGAGACAAGTGTTACAACAATCAGAGAATGTCAAAAATTAGGGTGAAATTGCTTCAAACTGGCCAATTATCGCGAAACAACACCTGCTCGAATCCAACAAAAACTGTGCCCTGCCGACTCTATTTCGCCTCAAAGACGGCTTGAGTAAATGTTACACAAATCAGAGAATGTCAAAAATTAGAGTGTAATTGCTTCAAACAAGCGAAGTATCGCGAAACAACACCTGCTAGAATCCAACAAAAACTGTGCGCTACCGTCTCTACTGAGCCTCAGAGAAGCTTTGAGACACGTACTACAAAAATCAGAGAATGTCAAAAATTAGAGTGAAATTGCTTCAAACAGGCGAATTATCGCGAAACAACACCTGCTCGAATCCAACAAAAGCTGTGCCCTGCCGACTCCATTTAGCCTCAAAGAAGGTTTGAGACAAGTGTTACAACAATCAGAGAACGTCAAAAATTAGAGTGAAATTGCTTCAAACAGGCGAATTATCGCGAAACAACACCTGCTCGATTCCAACAAATACTGTGCGCTACCGTCTCTACTGAGCCTCAGAGACGCAATGAGGCAAGTGTTGCAAAAATCAGACAATGTAAAAAATTTGAGTCAAATTGCTTCAAACAAGCGAATTATCGCGAAATAACACCTGCTCGAATCCAATAAAAACTGTGCCCTGCAGTCTCCACTGAGCGTCAGCGACGCTTTGAGACAAGTGTTAGAAAAATCAGAGAATGTCAAAAATTAGAGTGAAATTGCTTCAAACTGGCCAATTATCGCGAAACAACACCTGCTCGAATCCAACAAAAACTGTGCCCTGCCGACTCTATTTCGCCTCAAAGACGGCTTGAGACAATTGTTACAAAAATCAGAGAATGTCAAAAATTAGAGTGTAATTGCTTCAAACAAGCGAATTATCGCGACACAATACCTTCTCGAATCCAACAAAAACTGTGCCCTGCCGACTCTATTTAGCTTCAGAGACGGTTTGAGACAATTGTTACAAAAATCAGAGAATGTCAAAAATTAGAGTGTAATTGCTTCAAACAAGCGAATTATCGCGAAACAACACCTGCTCGAATCCAACAAAAACTGTGCCCTACCGTCTCTACTCAGCCTCAGAGACGCTTTGAGACACGTACTACAAAAATTAGAGAATGTCAAAAATTAGAGTGAAATTGCTTCAAACAGGCGAATTATCGCGAAATACACCTTCTCGAATCCAACAAAAACTGTGCCCTGCCGACTCTATTTAGCCTCAGAGACGGTTTGAGACAATTGTTACAAAAATCAGAGAATGTCAAAAATTAGAGTGAGATTACCTCAAACAGGCGAATTATCACGAAACAGCACCTGCTCGAATCCAACAAACACTGTGCCCTGCCGACTCTATTTAGCCTCAAAGACGGTTTGAGACAATTGTTACAAAAATCAGAGAATGTCAAAAATTAGAGTGTAATTGCTTCAAACAAGCGAATTATCGCGACACAACACCTGCTCGAATCCAACAAAAACTGTGCCCTGCCGACTCTATTTAGCTTCAGAGACGGTTTGAGACAATTGTTACAAAAATCAGAGAATGTCAAAAATTAGAGTGTAATTGCTTCAAACAAGCGAATTATCGCGAAACAGCACCTGCTCGAATCCAACAAAAACTGTGCCCTACCGTCTCTACTCAGCCTCAGAGACGCTTTGAGACACGTACTACAAAAATCAGAGAATGTCAAAAATTAGAGTGAAATTGCTTCAAACAATCGAATTATCGCGAAACAACACCTTCTCGAATCCAACAAGAACTGTGCCCTGCCGACTCTATTTAGCCTCAGAGACGGTTTGAGACAATTGTTACAAAAATCAGAAAATGTCAAAAATTAGAGTGAGATTGCTTCAAACAGGCGAATTATCACGAAACAGCACCTGCTCGAATCCAACAAACACTGTGCCCTGCCGACTCTATCTAGCCTCAAAGACGGTTTGAGACAATTGTTACAAAAATCAGAGAACGTCAAAAATTAGAGTGTAATTGCCTCAAACAAGCGAAGTATCGCGAAACAACACCTGCTCGAATCCAACAAAAACTGTGCGCTACCGTCTCTACTGAGGCTCAGAGAAGCTTTGAGACACGTACTACAAAAATCAGAGAATGTCAAAAATTAGAGTGAAATTGCTTCAAACAGGCGAATTATCGCGAAACAACACCTGCTCGAATCCAACAAAAACTGTGCGCTACCGTCTCTACTGAGCCTCAGAGAAGCTTTGAGACACGTACTACAAAAATCAGAGAATGTCAAAAATTAGAGTGAAATTGCTTCAAACAGGCGAATTATCGCGAAACAACACCTGCTCGAATCCAACAAAAACTGTGCCCAGCCGACTCTATTTAGCCTCAGAGACGGTTTGAGACAATTGTTACAAAAATCAGAGAATGTCAAAGATTAGAGTGAAATTGCTTCAAACAGGCGAATTATCACGAAACAGCACCTGCTCGAATCGAACAACCACTGTGCCCTGCCGACTCTATTTAGCCTCAAAGACGGTTTGAGACAATTGTTACAAAAATCAGAGAATGTCAAAAATTAGAGTGAAATTGCCTCAAACAAGCGAAGTATCGCGAAACAACACCTGCTCGAATCCAACAAAAACTGTGCGCTACCGTCTCTACTGAGCCTCAGAGAAGCTTTGAGACACGTACTACAAAAATCAGAGAATGTCAAAAATTAGAGTGAAATTGCTTCAAACAGGCGAATTATCGCGAAACAACACCTGCTCGAATCCAACAAAAACTGTGCCCTGCCGACTCTATTTAGCCTCAGAGACGGTTTGAGACACTTGTTACAAAACCAGAGAAAGTCAAAAATTAGAGTGTAATTGCTTCAAACAAGCGAATTATCGCGAAACACCACCTACTCGAATCCAACAAAAACTGTGCGCTACCGTCTCTACTGAGCCTCAGAGACGCTTTGAGACACGTATTACAAAAATCAGAAAATGTCAAGAATTAGAGTGAAATTGCCTCAAACAGGCGAATTATGGCGAAACAACACCTGCTCGAATCCAACAAAAGCTGTGCCCTGCCGACTCCATTTAGCCTCAAAGACGGTTTGAGACAAGTGTTACAACAATCAGAGAATGTCAAAAATTAGAGTGAAATTGCTTCAAACTGGCCAATTATCGCGAAACAACACCTGCTCGAATCCAACAAAAACTGTGCCCTGCCGACTCTATTTCGCCTCAAAGACGGCTTGAGACAATTGTTACACAAATCAGAGAATGTCAAAAATTAGAGTGTAATTGCTTCAAACAAGCGAAGTATCGCGAAACAACACCTGCTCGAATCCAACAAAAACTGTGCGCTACAGTCTCTACTGAGCCTCAGAGAAGCTTTGAGACACGTACTACAAAAATCAGAGAATGTCAAAAATTAGAGTGAAATTGCTTCAAACAGGCGAATTATCGCGAAACAACACCTGCTCGAATCCAACAAAAGCTGTGCCCTGCCGACTCCATTTAGCCTCAAAGACGGTTTGAGACAAGTGTTACAACAATCAGAGAACGTCAAAAATTAGAGTGAAATTGCTTCAAACAGGCGAATTATCGCGAAACAATACCTGCTCGATTCCAACAAATACTGTGCGCTACCGTCTCTACTGAGCCTCAGAGACGCAATGAGGCAAGTGTTGCAAAAATCAGACAATGTAAAAAATTTGAGTCAAATTGCTTCAAACAAGCGAATTATCGCGAAATAACACCTGCTCGAATCCAATAAAAACTGTGCCCTGCAGTCTCCACTGAGCGTCAGAGACGCTTTGAGACAAGTGTTAGAAAAATCAGAGAATGTCAAAAATTAGAGTGAAATTGCTTCAAACTGGCCAATTATCGCGAAACAACACCTGCTCGAATCCAACAAAAACTGTGCCCTGCCGACTCTATTTCGCCTCAAAGACGGCTTGAGACAATTGTTACAAAAATCAGAGAATGTCAAAAATTAGAGTGTAGTTGCTTCAAACAAGCGAATTATCGCGACACAACACCTGCTCGAATCCAACAAAAACTGTGCCCTGCCGACTCTATTTAGCTTCAGAGACGGTTTGAGACAATTGTTACAAAAATCAGAGAATGTCAAAAATTAGAGTGTAATTGCTTCAAACAAGCGAATTATCGCGAAACAACACCTGCTCGAATCCAACAAAAACTGTGCCCTACCGTCTCTACTCAGCCTCAGAGACGCTTTGAGACACGTACTACAAAAATTAGAGAATGTCAAAAATTAGAGTGAAATTGCTTCAAACAGGCGAATTATCGCGAAATACACCTTCTCGAATCCAACAAAAACTGTGCCCTGCCGACTCTATTTAGCCTCAGAGACGGTTTGAGACAATTGTTACAAAAATCAGAGAATGTCAAAAATTAGAGTGAAATTGCTTCAAACAAGCGAATTATCGTGAAACAACACCTGCTTGAATCCAACAAAAACTGTGCCCTGCCGACTCTATTTAGCCTCAGAGACGGTTTGAGACAATTGTTACAAAAATCAGAGAAAGTCAAAAAGTAGAGTGTAATTGCTTCAAACAAGCGAATTATCGCGAAACAACACCTACTCGAATCCAACAAAAACTGTGCGCTACCGTCTCTACTGAGCCTCAGAGACGCTTTGAGACAAGTATTACAAAAATCAGAAAATGTCAAGAATTAGAGTGAAATTGCCTCAAACTGGCGAATTATCGCGAAACAACACCTGCTCGAATCCAACAAAAGCTGTGCCCTGCCGACTCCATTTAGCCTCAAAGACGGTTTGAGACAAGTGTTACGACAATCAGAGAACGTCAAAAATTAGAGTGAAATTGCTTCAAACAGGCGAATTATCGCGAAACAACACCTGCTCGAATCCAACAAAAACTGTTCCCTGCCGACTCTATTTAGCCTCAGAGACGGTTTGAGACAATTGTTACAAAAATCAGAGAATGTCAAAAATTAGAGTGTAATTGCTTCAAACATGCGAATTATCGCGAAACAACACCTGCTCGAATCCAACATTAACTGTGCCCTGCCGACTCTGTTTAGCCTCAGAGACGGTATGAGACAATTGTTACAAATATCAGAGAATGTCAAAAATTACAGTGAAATTGCTTCAAACAAGCGAATTATCGCGAAACAACACCTGCTTGAATCCAACAAAAAGTGTGCCCTGCCGACTCTATTTATCCTTAGAGACGGTTTGAGACAATTGTTACAAAAATCAGAGAATGTCAAAAATTAGAGTGTAATTGCTTCAAACAAGCGAATTATCGCGAAACAACACCTGCTCGAATCCAACAAAAACTGTGCGTTACCGTCTCTACTGAGCCTCAGAGACGCTTTGAGACACGTACTACAAAAATCAGAGAATGTCAAACATTAGAGTGAAATTGCTTCAAACTGGCCAATTATCGCGAAACAACAACTGCTCGAATCCAACAAAAACTGTGCCCTGCCGACTCTATTTAGCCTCAGAGACGGTTTGAGACAATTGTTACAAAAATCAGAGAATGTCAAACATTAGAGTGTAATTGCTTCAAACAAGCGAATTATCGCGAAACAACACCTGCTCGAATCCAACAAAAACTGTGCCATACCGTCTCTACTCAGCCTCAGAGACGCTTTGAGACACGTACTACAAAAATCAGAGAATGTCAAAAATTAGAGTGAAAATGCTTCAAACAGGCGAATTATCGCGAAACAACACCTTCTCGAATCCAACAAAAACTGTGCCCTGCCGACTCTATTTAGCCTCAAAGACGGTTTGAGACAATTGTTACAAAAATCAGAGAATGTCAAAAATTAGAGTGAAATTGCTTCAAACAGGCGAATTATCACGAAACAGCACCTGCTCGAATCCAACAAACACTGTGCCCTGCCGACTCTATTTAGCCTCAAAGACGGTTTGAGACAATTGTTACAAAAATCAGAGAATGTCAAAAATTAGAGTGTAATTGCTTCAAACAAGCGAATTATCGCGAAACAACACCTGCTCGAATCCAACAAAAACTGTGCGTTACCGTCTCTACTGAGCCTCAGAGACGCTTTGAGACACGTACTACAAAAATCAGAGAATGTCAAACATTAGAGTGAAATTGCTTCAAACTGGCCAATTATCGCGAAACAACACCTGCTCGAATCCAACAAAAACTGTGCCCTGCCGACTCTATTTAGCCTCAGAGACGGTTTGAGACAATTGTTACAAAAATCAGAGAATGTCAAAAATTAGAGTGTAATTGCTTCAAACAAGCGAATTATCGCGAAACAACACCTGCTCGAATCCAACAAAAACTGTGCCCTACCGTCTCTACTCAGCCTCAGAGACGCTTTGAGACACGTACTACAAAAATTAGAGAATGTCAAAAATTAGTGTGAAATTGCTTCAAACAGGCGAATTATCGCGAAACAACACCTTCTCGAATCCAACAAAAACTGTGCCCTGCCGACTCTATTTAGCCTCAGAGACGGTTTGAGACAATTGTTACAAAAATCAGAGAATGTCAAAAATTAGAGTGTAATTGCTTCAAACAAGCGAATTATCGCGAAACAACACCTGCTCGAATCCAACAAAAACTGTGCCCTACCGTCTCTACTCAGCCTCAGAGACGCTTTGAGACACGTACTACAAAAATCCGAGAATGTCAATAATTAGAGTGAAAATGCTTCAAACAGGCGAATTATCGCGAAACAACACCTTCTCGAATCCAACAAAAACTGTGTCCTGCCGACTCTATTTAGCCTCAAAGACGGTTTGAGACAATTGTTACAAAAATCAGAGAATGTCAAAAATTAGAGTGAAATTGCTTCAAACAGGCGAATTATCACGAAACAGCACCTGCTCGAATCCAACAAACACTGTGCCCTGCCGACTCTATTTAGCCTCAAAGACGGTTTGAGACAATTGTTACAAAAATTCGAGAATGTCAAAAATTAGAGTGTAATTGCCTCAAACAAGCGAAGTATCGCGAAACAACACCTGCTCGAATCCAACAAAAACTGTGCGCTACCGTCTCTACTGAGGCTCAGAGAAGCTTTGAGACACGTACTACAAAAATCAGAGAATGTCAAAAATTAGAGTGAAATTGCTTCAAACAGGCGAATTATCGCGAAACAACACCTGCTCGAATCCAACAAAAACTGTGCGCCTCCGTCTCTACTGAGCCTCAGAGAAGCTTTGAGACACGTACTACAAAAATCAGAGAATGTCAAAAATTAGAGTGAAATTGCTTCAAACAGGCGAATTATCGCGAAACAACACCTGCTCGAATCCAACAAAAACTGTGCCCTGCCGACTCTATTTAGACTCAGAGACGGTTTGATACAATTGTTACAAAAATCAGAGAATGTCAAAGATTAGAGTGAAATTGCTTCAAACAGGCGAATTATCACGCAACAGCACCTGCTCGAATCCAACAAACACTGTGCCCTGCCGACTCTATTTAGCCTCAAAGACGGTTTGAGACAATTGTTACAAAAATCAGAGAATGTCAAAAATTAGAGTGTAATTGCCTCAAACAAGCGAAGTATCGCGAAACAACACCTGCTCGAATCCAACAAAAACTGTGCCCTGCCGACTCTATTTAGCTTCAGAGACGGTTTGAGACAATTGTTACAAAAATCAGAGAATGTCAAAAATTAGAGTGTAATTGCTTCAAACAAGCGAATTATCGCGAAACAACACCTGCTCGAATCCAACAAAAACTGTGCCCTACCGTCTCTACTCAGCCTCAGAGACGCTTTGAGACACGTACTACAAAAATTAGAGAATGTCAAAAATTAGAGTGAAATTGCTTCAAACAGGCGAATTATCGCGAAATACACCTTCTCGAATCCAACAAAAACTGTGCCCTGCCGACTCTATTTAGCCTCAGAGACGGTTTGAGACAATTGTTACAAAAATCAGAGAATGTCAAAAATTAGAGTGAAATTGCTTCAAACAAGCGAATTATCGTGAAACAACACCTGCTTGAATCCAACAAAAACTGTGCCCTGCCGACTCTATTTAGCCTCAGAGACGGTTTGAGACAATTGTTACAAAAATCAGAGAAAGTCAAAAAGTAGAGTGTAATTGCTTCAAACAAGCGAATTATCGCGAAACAACACCTACTCGAATCCAACAAAAACTGTGCGCTACCGTCTCTACTGAGCCTCAGAGACGCTTTGAGACAAGTATTACAAAAATCAGAAAATGTCAAGAATTAGAGTGAAATTGCCTCAAACTGGCGAATTATCGCGAAACAACACCTGCTCGAATCCAACAAAAGCTGTGCCCTGCCGACTCCATTTAGCCTCAAAGACGGTTTGAGACAAGTGTTACGACAATCAGAGAACGTCAAAAATTAGAGTGAAATTGCTTCAAACAGGCTAATTATCGCGAAACAACACCTGCTCGAATCCAACAAAAACTGTTCCCTGCCGACTCTATTTAGCCTCAGAGACGGTTTGAGACAATTGTTACAAAAATCAGAGAATGTCAAAAATTAGAGTGTAATTGCTTCAAACATGCGAATTATCGCGAAACAACACCTGCTCGAATCCAACATTAACTGTGCCCTGCCGACTCTGTTTAGCCTCAGAGACGGTATGAGACAATTGTTACAAATATCAGAGAATGTCAAAAATTACAGTGAAATTGCTTCAAACAAGCGAATTATCGCGAAACAACACCTGCTTGAATCCAACAAAAAGTGTGCCCTGCCGACTCTATTTATCCTTAGAGACGGTTTGAGACAATTGTTACAAAAATCAGAGAATGTCAAAAATTAGAGTGTAATTGCTTCAAACAAGCGAATTATCGCGAAACAACACCTGCTCGAATCCAACAAAAACTGTGCGTTACCGTCTCTACTGAGCCTCAGAGACGCTTTGAGACACGTACTACAAAAATCAGAGAATGTCAAACATTAGAGTGAAATTGCTTCAAACTGGCCAATTATCGCGAAACAACAACTGCTCGAATCCAACAAAAACTGTGCCCTGCCGACTCTATTTAGCCTCAGAGACGGTTTGAGACAATTGTTACAAAAATCAGAGAATGTCAAACATTAGAGTGTAATTGCTTCAAACAAGCGAATTATCGCGAAACAACACCTGCTCGAATCCAACAAAAACTGTGCCATACCGTCTCTACCCAGCCTCAGAGACGCTTTGAGACACGTACTACAAAAATCAGAGAATGTCAAAAATTAGAGTGAAAATGCTTCAAACAGGCGAATTATCGCGAAACAACACCTTCTCGAATCCAACAAAAACTGTGCCCTGCCGACTCTATTTAGCCTCAAAGACGGTTTGAGACAATTGTTACAAAAATCAGAGAATGTCAAAAATTAGAGTGAAATTGCTTCAAACAGGCGAATTATCACGAAACAGCACCTGCTCGAATCCAACAAACACTGTGCCCTGCCGACTCTATTTAGCCTCAAAGACGGTTTGAGACAATTGTTACAAAAATCAGAGAATGTCAAAAATTAGAGTGTAATTGCTTCAAACAAGCGAATTATCGCGAAACAACACCTGCTCGAATCCAACAAAAACTGTGCGTTACCGTCTCTACTGAGCCTCAGAGACGCTTTGAGACACGTACTACAAAAATCAGAGAATGTCAAACATTAGAGTGAAATTGCTTCAAACTGGCCAATTATCGCGAAACAACACCTGCTCGAATCCAACAAAAACTGTGCCCTGCCGACTCTATTTAGCCTCAGAGACGGTTTGAGACAATTGTTACAAAAATCAGAGAATGTCAAAAATTAGAGTGTAATTGCTTCAAACAAGCGAATTATCGCGAAACAACACCTGCTCGAATCCAACAAAAACTGTGCCCTACCGTCTCTACTCAGCCTCAGAGACGCTTTGAGACACGTACTACAAAAATTAGAGAATGTCAAAAATTAGTGTGAAATTGCTTCAAACAGGCGAATTATCGCGAAACAACACCTTCTCGAATCCAACAAAAACTGTGCCCTGCCGACTCTATTTAGCCTCAGAGACGGTTTGAGACAATTGTTACAAAAATCAGAGAATGTCAAAAATTAGAGTGTAATTGCTTCAAACAAGCGAATTATCGCGAAACAACACCTGCTCGAATCCAACAAAAACTGTGCCCTACCGTCTCTACTCAGCCTCAGAGACGCTTTGAGACACGTACTACAAAAATCCGAGAATGTCAATAATTAGAGTGAAAATGCTTCAAACAGGCGAATTATCGCGAAACAACACCTTCTCGAATCCAACAAAAACTGTGTCCTGCCGACTCTATTTAGCCTCAAAGACGGTTTGAGACAATTGTTACAAAAATCAGAGAATGTCAAAAATTAGAGTGAAATTGCTTCAAACAGGCGAATTATCACGAAACAGCACCTGCTCGAATCCAACAAACACTGTGCCCTGCCGACTCTATTTAGCCTCAAAGACGGTTTGAGACAATTGTTACAAAAATTCGAGAATGTCAAAAATTAGAGTGTAATTGCCTCAAACAAGCGAAGTATCGCGAAACAACACCTGCTCGAATCCAACAAAAACTGTGCGCTACCGTCTCTACTGAGGCTCAGAGAAGCTTTGAGACACGTACTACAAAAATCAGAGAATGTCAAAAATTAGAGTGAAATTGCTTCAAACAGGCGAATTATCGCGAAACAACACCTGCTCGAATCCAACAAAAACTGTGCGTCTCCGTCTCTACTGAGCCTCAGAGAAGCTTTGAGACACGTACTAAAAAAATCAGAGAATGTCAAAAATTAGAGTGAAATTGCTTCAAACAGGCGAATTATCGCGAAACAACACCTGCTCGAATCCAACAAAAACTGTGCCCTGCCGACTCTATTTAGACTCAGAGACGGTTTGATACAATTGTTACAAAAATCAGAGAATGTCAAAGATTAGAGTGAAATTGCTTCAAACAGGCGAATTATCACGCAACAGCACCTGCTCGAATCCAACAAACACTGTGCCCTGCCGACTCTATTTAGCCTCAAAGACGGTTTGAGACAATTGTTACAAAAATCAGAGAATGTCAAAAATTAGAGTGTAATTGCCTCAAACAAGCGAAGTATCGCGAAACAACACCTGCTCGAATCCAACAAAAACTGTGCCCTGCCGACTCTATTTAGCCTCAGAGACGGTTTGAGACAATTGTTACAAAAATAAGAGAATGTCAAAAATTAGAGTGTAATTGCTTCAAACATGCGAATTATCGCGAAACAACACCTGCTCGAATCCAACAAAAACTGTGCGTTACCGTCTCTACTGACCCTCAGAGACGCGTTGAAACACGTACTACAAAAATCAGAGAATGTCAAAAATTAGAGTGAAATTGCTTCAAACAGGCGAATTATCGCGAAACAACACCTGCTCAAATCCAACAAAAACTGTGCCCTGCCGACTCTATTTGGCCTCAAAGACGTTTTGAGACAATTGTTACAAAAATCAGAGAATGTCAAAAATTAGAGTGAAATTGCTTCAAAATGGCGAATTATCGCGAAACAACACCTTCTCGAATCCAACAAAAACTGTGCCCTGCCGACTCTATTTAGCCTCAAAGACGGTTTGAGACAATTGTTACAAAAATCAGACAATGTCAAAAATAAGAGTGTAAATGCTTCAAACAAGCGAATTATCGCGAAACAACAACTGCTCGAATCCAACAAAAACTGTGCCCTACCGTCTCTACTCAGCCTCAGAGACGGTTTGAGACCACTACTAATAAAATTAGAGAATGTCAAAAATTAGAGTGAAATTGCTTCAAACAGGCGAATTACCGCGAAACAACACCTTCTCGAATCCAACAAAAACTGTGCCCTGCCGACTCTACTTAGCCTCAAAGACGGTTTGAGACAATTGTTACAAAAATCAGAGAATGTCAAAGATTAGAGTGAAATTGCTTCAGACAGGCGAATTATCACGAAACAGCACCTGCTCGAAACCAACAAACACTGTGCCCTGCCGACTCTATTTAGCCTCAAAGACGGTTTGAGACAATTGTTACAAAAATCAGAGAATGTCAAAAATTAGAGTGTAATTGCCTCAAACAAGCGAAGTATCGCGAAACAACACCTGCTCGAATCCAACAAAAACTGTGCGCTACCGTCTCTACTGAGTCTCAGAGAAGCTTTGAGACACGTACTACAAAAATCAGAGAATGTCAAAAATTAGAGTGAAATTGCTTCAAACAGGCGAATTATCGCGAAACAACACATGCTCGAATCCAACAAAAACTGTGCCCTGCCGACTCTATTTAGCCTCAGAGACGGTTTGAGACAATTGTTACAAAAATCAGAGAATGTCAAAAATTAGAGTGAAATTGCTTCAAACAGGCGAATTATCGCGAAACAACACCTGCTCGAATCCAACAAAAACTGTGCGCTACCGTCTCTACTGAGCCTCAGAGAAGCTTTGAGACACGTACTACAAAAATCAGAGAATGTCAAAAATTAGAGTGAAATTGCTTCAAACAGGCGAATTATCGCGAAACAACACCTGGTCGAATCCAACAAAAACTGTGCCCTGCCGACTCTATTTAGCCTCAGAGACGGTTTGAGACAATTGTTACAAAAATCAGAGAATGTCAAAGATTAGAGTGAAATTGCTTCAAACAGGCGAATTATCACGAAACAGCACCTGCTTGAATCCAACAAACACTGTGCCCTGCCGACTCTATTTAGCCTCAAAGACGGTTTGAGACAATTGTTACATAATTCAGAGAATGTCAAAAATTAGAGTGTAATTGCCTCAAACAAGCGAAGTATCGCGAAACAACACCTGCTCGAATCCAACAAAAACTGTGGGCTACCGTCTCTACTGAGCCTCAGAGAAGCTTTGAGACACGTACTACAAAAATCAGAGAATGTCAAAAATTAGAGTGAAATTGCTTCAAACAGGCGAATTATCGCGCAACAACACCTGCTCGAATCCAACAAAAACTGTGCCCTGCCGACTCTATTTAGCCTCAGAGACTGTTTGAGACAATTGTTACAAAAATCAGAGAATGTCAAAAATTAGAGTGTAATTGCTTCAAACAAGCGAATGATCGCGAAACAACCCCTGCTCGAATCCAACAAAAACTGTGCCCTACCGTCTCTACTCAGCCTCAGAGACGCTTTGAGACACGTACTACCAAAATCAGAGAATGTCAAACATTAGAGTGAAAATGCTTCAAACAGGCGAATTATCGCGAAACAACACCTTCTCGAATCCAACAAAAACTGTGCCCTGCCGACTCTATTTAGCCTCAAAGACGGTTTGAGACAATTGTTACAAAAATCAGAGAATGTCAAAGATTACAGTGAAATTGCTTCAAACAGGCGAATTATCACGAAACAGCACCTGCTCGAATCCAACAAACACTGTGCCCTGCCGACTCTATTTAGCCTCAAAGACGGTTTGAGACAATTGTTACAAAAATCAGAGAATGTCAAAAATTAGAGTGTAATTGCCTCAAACAAGCGAAGTATCGCGAAACAACAGCTGCTCGAATCCAACAAAAACTGTGCGCTACCGTCTCTACTGAGCCTCAGAGAAGCTTTGAGACACGTACTACAAAAATCAGAGAATGTCAAAAATTAGAGTGAAATTGCTTCAAACAGGCGAATTATCGCGAAACAACACCTGCTCGAATACAACAAAAACTGTGCGCTACCGTCTCTACTGAGCCTCAGAGAAGCTTTGAGACACGTACTACAAAAATCAGAGAATGTCAAAAATTAGAGTGAAATTGCTTCAAACAGGCGAATTATCGCGAAGCAACACCTGCTTGAATCCAACAAAAACTGTGCCCTCACGAATCTAGTTAGCCTCAGAGACGGTTTGATACAATTGTTACAAAAATCAGAGAATGTCAAAGATTAGAGTGAAATTGCTTCAAACAGGCGAATTATCACGAAACAGCACCTGCTCGAATCCAACAAACACTGTGCCCTGCCGACTCTATTTAGCCTCAAAGACGGTTTGAGACAATTGTTACAAAAATCAGAGAATGTCAAAAATTAGAGTGTAATTGCCTCAAACAAGCGAAGTATTGCGAAACAACACCTGCTCGAATCCAACAAAAACTGTGGGCTACCGTCTCTACAGAGCCTCAGAGAAGCTTTGAGACACGTACTACAAAAATCAGAGAATGTCAAAAATTAGAGTGAAATTGCTTCAAACAGGCGAATTATCGCGCAACAACACCTGCTCGAATCTAACAAAAACTGTGCCCTGCCGACTTTATTTAGCCTCAGAGACGGTTTGAGACAATTGTTACAGAAATCAGAGAAAGTCAAAAATTAGAGTGTAATTGCCTCAAACAAGCGAATTATCGCGAAACAACACCTGCTCGAATCCAACAAAATCAGTGCGCTACCGTCTCTACTGAGGCTCAGAGAAGCTTTGATACAAGTATTACAAAAATCAGAAAATGTCAAGAATTAGAGTGAAATTGCCTCAAACAGGCGAATTATCGCGAAACAACACCTGCTCGAATCCAACAAAAGCTGTGCCCTGCCGACTCTATTTGGCCTCAAAGACGGTTTGAGACAATTGTTACAAAAATCAGAGAATGTCAAAAATTAGAGTGTCATTACTTCAAACAAGCGAATTATCGCGTAACAACACCTGCTCGAATCCAACAAAAACTGTGCGCTACCGTCTCTACTGAGCCTCAGAGACGCCATGAGGCAAATGTTGCAAAAATCAGACAATGTAAAACATTTGAGTCAAATTGCTTCAAACAAGCGAATTATCGCGAAACAACATCTGCTCAAATCCAACAAAAACTGTGCGCTACCGTCTCTACTGAGCCTCAGAGACGCCATGAGGCAAGTGTTGCAAAAATCAGACAATGTAAAACATTTGAGTCAAATTGCTTCAAACAAGCGAATTATCGCGAAACAACACCTGCTCGAATCCAATAAAAACTGTGCCCTGCAGTCTCCACTGAGCGTCAGAGACGCTTTGAGACAATTGTTACAAAAATCAGAGAATGTCAAAAATTAGAGTGTAATTGCTTCAAACAAGCGAATTATCGCGAAACAACACCTGCTCGAATCCAACAAAAACTGTGCGTTACCGTCTCTAATGAGCCTCAGAGACGCTTTGAGACACGTACTACAAAAATCAGAGAATGTCAAACATTAGAGTGAAATTGCTTCAAACTGGCCAATTATCGCGAAACAACAACTGCTCGAATCCAACAAAAACTGTGCCCTGCCGACTCTATTTAGCCTCAGAGACGGTTTGAGACAATTGTTACAAAAATCAGAGAATGTCAAACATTAGAGTGTAATTGCTTCAAACAAGCGAATTATCGCGAAACAACACCTGCTCGAATCCAACAAAAACTGTGCCATACCGTCTCTACTCAGCCTCAGAGACGCTTTGAGACACGTACTACAAAAATCAGAGAATGTCAAAAATTAGAGTGAAAATGCTTCAAACAGGCGAATTATCGCGAAACAACACCTTCTCGAATCCAACAAAAACTGTGCCCTGCCGACTCTATTTAGCCTCAAAGACGGTTTGAGACAATTGTTACAAAAATCAGAGAATGTCAAAAATTAGAGTGAAATTGCTTCAAACAGGCGAATTATCACGAAACAGCACCTGCTCGAATCCAACAAACACTGTGCCCTGCCGACTCTATTTAGCCTCAAAGACGGTTTGAGACAATTGTTACAAAAATCAGAGAATGTCAAAAATTAGAGTGTAATTGCTTCAAACAAGCGAATTATCGCGAAACAACACCTGCTCGAATCCAACAAAAACTGTGCGTTACCGTCTCTACTGAGCCTCAGAGACGCTTTGAGACACGTACTACAAAAATCAGAGAATGTCAAACATTAGAGTGAAATTGCTTCAAACTGGCCAATTATCGCGAAACAACACCTGCTCGAATCCAACAAAAACTGTGCCCTGCCGACTCTATTTAGCCTCAGAGACGGTTTGAGACAATTGTTACAAAAATCAGAGAATGTCAAAAATTAGAGTGTAATTGCTTCAAACAAGCGAATTATCGCGAAACAACACCTGCTCGAATCCAACAAAAACTGTGCCCTACCGTCTATACTCAGCCTCAGAGACGCTTTGAGACACGTACTACAAAAATTAGAGAATGTCAAAAATTAGTGTGAAATTGCTTCAAACAGGCGAATTATCGCGAAACAACACCTTCTCGAATCCAACAAAAACTGTGCCCTGCCGACTCCATTTAGCCTCAGAGACGGTTTGAGACAATTGTTACAAAAATCAGAGAATGTCAAAAATTAGAGTGTAATTGCTTCAAACAAGCGAATTATCGCGAAACAACACCTGCTCGAATCCAACAAAAACTGTGCCCTACCGTCTCTACTCAGCCTCAGAGACGCTTTGAGACACGTACTACAAAAATCCGAGAATGTCAATAATTAGAGTGAAAATGCTTCAAACAGGCGAATTATCGCGAAACAACACCTTCTCGAATCCAACAAAAACTGTGTCCTGCCGACTCTATTTAGCCTCAAAGACGGTTTGAGACAATTGTTACAAAAATCAGAGAATGTCAAAAATTAGAGTGAAATTGCTTCAAACAGGCGAATTATCACGAAACAGCACCTGCTCGAATCCAACAAACACTGTGCCCTGCCGACTCTATTTAGCCTCAAAGACGGTTTGAGACAATTGTTACAAAAATTCGAGAATGTCAAAAATTAGAGTGTAATTGCCTCAAACAAGCGAAGTATCGCGAAACAACACCTGCTCGAATCCAACAAAAACTGTGCGCTACCGTCTCTACTGAGGCTCAGAGAAGCTTTGAGACACGTACTACAAAAATCAGAGAATGTCAAAAATTAGAGTGAAATTGCTTCAAACAGGCGAATTATCGCGAAACAACACCTGCTCGAATCCAACAAAAACTGTGCGCCTCCGTCTCTACTGAGCCTCAGAGAAGCTTTGAGACACGTACTACAAAAATCAGAGAATGTCAAAAATTAGAGTGAAATTGCTTCAAACAGGCGAATTATCGCGAAACAACACCTGCTCGAATCCAACAAAAACTGTGCCCTGCCGACTCTATTTAGACTCAGAGACGGTTTGATACAATTGTTACAAAAATCAGAGAATGTCAAAGATTAGAGTGAAATTGCTTCAAACAGGCGAATTATCACGCAACAGCACCTGCTCGAATCCAACAAACACTATGCCCTGCCGACTCTATTTAGCCTCAAAGACGGTTTGAGACAATTGTTACAAAAATCAGAGAATGTCAAAAATTAGAGTGTAATTGCCTCAAACAAGCGAAGTATCGCGAAACAACACCTGCTCGAATCCAACAAAAACTGTGCCCTGCCGACTCTATTTAGCCTCAGAGACGGTTTGAGACAATTGTTACAAAAATAAGAGAATGTCAAAAGTTAGAGTGTAATTGCTTCAAACATGCGAATTATCGCGAAACAACACCTGCTCGAATCCAACAAAAACTGTGCGTTACCGTCTCTACTGACCCTCAGAGACGCGTTGAAACACGTACTACAAAAATCAGAGTGTCAAAAATTAGAGTGAAATTGCTTCAAACAGGCGAATTATCGCGAAACAACACCTGCTCAAATCCAACAAAAACTGTGCCCTGCCGACTCTATTTGGCCTCAAAGACGTTTTGAGACAATTGTTACAAAAATCAGAGAATGTCAAAAATTAGAGTGTCATTGCTTCAAACAAGCGAATTATCGCGAAACAACACCTGCTCGAATCCAACAAAAACTGTGCGCTACCGTCTCTACTGAGCCTCAGAGACGCCATGAGGCAAGTGTTGCAAAAATCAGACAATGTAAAACATTTGAGTCAAATTGCTTCAAACAAGCGAATTATCGCGAAACAACACCTGCTCGAATCCAATAAAAACTGTGCCCTGCAGTCTCCACTGAGCGTCAGAGACGCTTTGAGACAATTGTTACAAAAATCAGAGAATGTCAAAAATTAGAGTGAAATTGCTTCAAAATGGCGAATTATCGCGAAACAACACCTTCTCGAATCCAACAAAAACTGTGCCCTGCCGACTCTATTTAGCCTCAAAGACGGTTTGAGACAATTGTTACAAAAATCAGACAATGTCAAAAATAAGAGTGTAAATGCTTCAAACAAGCGAATTATCGCGAAACAACAACTGCTCGAATCCAACAAAAACTGTGCCCTACCGTCTCTACTCAGCCTCAGAGACGGTTTGAGACCACTACTAATAAAATTAGAGAATGTCAAAAATTAGAGTGAAATTGCTTCAAACAGGCGAATTACCGCGAAACAACACCTTCTCGAATCCAACAAAAACTGTGCCCTGCCGACTCTACTTAGCCTCAAAGACGGTTTGAGACAATTGTTACAAAAATCAGAGAATGTCAAAGATTAGAGTGAAATTGCTTCAAACAGGCGAATTATCACGAAACAGCACCTGCTCGAAACCAACAAACACTGTGCCCTGCCGACTCTATTTAGCCTCAAAGACGGTTTGAGACAATTGTTACAAAAATCAGAGAATGTCAAAAATTAGAGTGTAATTGCCTCAAACAAGCGAAGTATCGCGAAACAACACCTGCTCGAATCCAACAAAAACTGTGCGCTACCGTCTCTACTGAGTCTCAGAGAAGCTTTGAGACACGTACTACAAAAATCAGAGAATGTCAAAAATTAGAGTGAAATTGCTTCAAACAGGCGAATTATCGCGAAACAACACATGCTCGAATCCAACAAAAACTGTGCCCTGCCGACTCTATTTAGCCTCAGAGACGGTTTGAGACAATTGTTACAAAAATCAGAGAATGTCAAAAATTAGAGTGAAATTGCTTCAAACAGGCGAATTATCGCGAAACAACACCTGCTCGAATCCAACAAAAACTGTGCGCTACCGTCTCTACTGAGCCTCAGAGAAGCTTTGAGACACGTACTACAAAAATCAGAGAATGTCAAAAATTAGAGTGAAATTGCTTCAAACAGGCGAATTATCGCGAAACAACACCTGGTCGAATCCAACAAAAACTGTGCCCTGCCGACTCTATTTAGCCTCAGAGACGGTTTGAGACAATTGTTACAAAAATCAGAGAATGTCAAAGATTAGAGTGAAATTGCTTCAAACAGGCGAATTATCACGAAACAGCACCTGCTCGAATCCAACAAACACTGTGCCCTGCCGACTCTATTTAGCCTCAAAGACGGTTTGAGACAATTGTTACATAATTCAGAGAATGTCAAAAATTAGAGTGTAATTGCCTCAAACAAGCGAAGTATCGCGAAACAACACCTGCTCGAATCCAACAAAAACTGTGGGCTACCGTCTCTACTGAGCCTCAGAGAAGCTTTGAGACACGTACTACAAAAATCAGAGAATGTCAAAAATTAGAGTGAAATTGCTTCAAACAGGCGAATTATCGCGCAACAACACCTGCTCGAATCCAACAAAAACTGTGCCCTGCCGACTCTATTTAGCCTCAGAGACTGTTTGAGACAATTGTTACAAAAATCAGAGAATGTCAAAAATTAGAGTGTAATTGCTTCAAACAAGCGAATGATCGCGAAACAACCCCTGCTCGAATCCAACAAAAACTGTGCCCTACCGTCTCTACTCAGCCTCAGAGACGCTTTGAGACACGTACTACCAAAATCAGAGAATGTCAAACATTAGAGTGAAAATGCTTCAAACAGGCGAATTATCGCGAAACAACACCTTCTCGAATCCAACAAAAACTGTGCCCTGCCGACTCTATTTAGCCTCAAAGACGGTTTGAGACACTTGTTACAAAAATCAGAGAATGTCAAAGATTACAGTGAAATTGCTTCAAACAGGCGAATTATCACGAAACAGCACCTGCTCGAATCCAACAAACACTGTGCCCTGCCGACTCTATTTAGCCTCAAAGACGGTTTGAGACAATTGTTACAAAAATCAGAGAATGTCAAAAATTAGAGTGTAATTGCCTCAAACAAGCGAAGTATCGCGAAACAACAGCTGCTCGAATCATACAAAAACTGTGCGCTACCGTCTCTACTGAGCCTCAGAGAAGCTTTGAGACACGTACTACAAAAATCAGAGAATGTCAAAAATTAGAGTGAAATTGCTTCAAACAGGCGAATTATCGCGAAACAACACCTGCTCGAATACAACAAAAACTGTGCGCTACCGTCTCTACTGAGCCTCAGAGAAGCTTTGAGACACGTACTACAAAAATCAGAGAATGTCAAAAATTAGAGTGAAATTGCTTCAAACAGGCGAATTATCGCGAAGCAACACCTGCTTGAATCCAACAAAAACTGTGCCCTCACGAATCTAGTTAGCCTCAGAGACGGTTTGATACAATTGTTACAAAAATCAGAGAATGTCAAAGATTAGAGTGAAATTGCTTCAAACAGGCGAATTATCACGAAACAGCACCTGCTCGAATCCAACAAACACTGTGCCCTGCCGACTCTATTTAGCCTCAAAGACGGTTTGAGACAATTGTTACAAAAATCAGAGAATGTCAAAAATTAGAGTGTAATTGCCTCAAACAAGCGAAGTATTGCGAAACAACACCTGCTCGAATCCAACAAAAACTGTGGGCTACCGTCTCTACAGAGCCTCAGAGAAGCTTTGAGACACGTACTACAAAAATCAGAGAATGTCAAAAATTAGAGTGAAATTGCTTCAAACAGGCGAATTATCGCGCAACAACACCTGCTCGAATCTAACAAAAACTGTGCCCTGCCGACTTTATTTAGCCTCAGAGACGGTTTGAGACAATTGTTACAGAAATCAGAGAAAGTCAAAAATTAGAGTGTAATTGCCTCAAACAAGCGAATTATCGCGAAACAACACCTGCTCGAATCCAACAAAATCAGTGCGCTACCGTCTCTACTGAGGCTCAGAGAAGCTTTGATACAAGTATTACAAAAATCAGAAAATGTCAAGAATTAGAGTGAAATTGCCTCAAACAGGCGAATTATCGCGAAACAACACCTGCTCGAATCCAACAAAAGCTGTGCCCTGCCGACTCTATTTGGCCTCAAAGACGGTTTGAGACAATTGTTACAAAAATCAGAGAATGTCAAAAATTAGAGTGTCATTGCTTCAAACAAGCGAATTATCGCGTAACAACACCTGCTCGAATCCAACAAAAACTGTGCGCTACCGTCTCTACTGAGCCTCAGAGACGCCATGAGGCAAATGTTGCAAAAATCAGACAATGTAAAACATTTGAGTCAAATTGCTTCAAACAAGCGAATTATCGCGAAACAACATCTGCTCAAATCCAACAAAAACTGTGCGCTACCGTCTCTACTGAGCCTCAGAGACGCCATGAGGCAAGTGTTGCAAAAATCAGACAATGTAAAACATTTGAGTCAAATTGCTTCAAACAAGCGAATTATCGCGAAACAACACCTGCTCGAATCCAATAAAAACTGTGCCCTGCAGTCTCCACTGAGCGTCAGAGACGCTTTGAGACAATTGTTACAAAAATCAGAGAATGTCAAAAATTAGAGTGAAATTGCTTCAAAATGGCGAATTATCGCGAAACAACACCTTCTCCAATCCAACAAAAACTGTGCCCTGCCGACTCTATTTAGCCTCAAAGACGGTTTGAGACAATTGTTACAAAAATCAGAGAATGTCAAAAATAAGAGTGTAAATGCTTCAAACAAGCGAATTATCGCGAAACAACAACTGCTCGAATCCAACAAAAACTGTGCCCTACCGTCTCTACTCAGCCTCAGAGACGGTTTGAGACACGTACTACAAAAACCAGAGAATGTCAAAAATTAGAGTGAAATTGCTTCAAACAGGCGAATTACCGCGAAACAACACCTTCTCGAATCCAACAAAAACTGTGCCCTGCCGACTCTACTTAGCCTCAAAGACGGTTTGAGACAATTGTTACAAAAATCAGAGAATGTCAAAGATTAGAGTGAAATTGCTTCAAACAGGCGAATTATCACGAAACAGCACCTGCTCGAAACCAACAAACACTGTGCCCTGCCGACTCTATTTAGCCTCAAAGACGGTTTGAGACAATTGTTACAAAAATCAGAGAATGTCAAAAATTAGAGTGTAATTGCCTCAAACAAGCGAAGTATCGCGAAACAACACCTGCTCGAATCCAACAAAAACTGTGCGCTACCGTCTCTACTGAGTCTCAGAGAAGCTTTGAGACACGTACTACAAAAATCAGAGAATGTCAAAAATTAGAGTGAAATTGCTTCAAACAGGCGAATTATCGCGAAACAACACATGCTCGATTCCAACAAAAACTGTGCCCTGCCGACTCTATTTAGCCTCAGAGACGGTTTGAGACAATTGTTACAAAAATCAGAGAATGTCAAAAATTAGAGTGAAATTGCTTCAAACAGGCGAATTATCGCGAAACAACACCTGCTCGAATCCAACAAAAACTGTGCGCTACCGTCTCTACTGAGCCTCAGAGAAGCTTTGAGACACGTACTACAAAAATCAGAGAATGTCAAAAATTAGAGTGAAATTGCTTCAAACAGGCGAATTATCGCGAAACAACACCTGCTCGAATCCAACAAAAACTGTGCCCTGCCGACTCTATTTAGCCTCAGAGACGGTTTGATACAATTGTTACAAAAATCAGAGAATGTCAAAGATTAGAGTGAAATTGCTTCAAACAGGCGAATTATCACGAAACAGCACCTGCTCGAATCCAACAAACACTGTGCCCTGCCGACTCTATTTAGCCTCAAAGACGGTTTGAGACAATTGTTACATAAATCAGAGAATGTCAAAAATTAGAGTGTAATTGCCTCAAACAAGCGAAGTATCGCGAAACAACACCTGCTCGAATCCAACAAAAACTGTGGGCTACCGTCTCTACTGAGCCTCAGAGAAGCTTTGAGACACGTACTACAAAAATCAGAGAATGTCAAAAATTAGAGTGAAATTGCTTCAAACAGGCGAATTATCGCGAAACAACACCTGCTCGAATACAACAAAAACTGTGCGCTACCGTCTCTACTGAGCCTCAGAGAAGCTTTGAGACACGTACTACAAAAATCAGAGAATGTCAAAAATTAGAGTGAAATTGCTTCAAACAGGCGAATTATCGCGAAGCAACACCTGCTCGAATCCAACAAAAACTGTGCCCTCCCGAATCTATTTAGCCTCAGAGACGGTTTGATACAATTGTTACAAAAATCAGAGAATGTCAAAGATTAGAGTGAAATTGCTTCAAACAGGCGAATTATCACGAAACAGCACCTGCTCGAATCCAACAAACACTGTGCCCTGCCGACTCTATTTAGCCTCAAAGACGGTTTGAGACAATTGTTACAAAAATCAGAGAATGTCAAAGATTAGAGTGAAATTGCTTCAAACAGGCGAATTATCACGAAACAGCACCTGCTCGAAACCAACAAACACTGTGCCCTGCCGACTCTATTTAGCCTCAAAGACGGTTTGAGACAATTGTTACAAAAATCAGAGAATGTCAAAAATTAGAGTGAAATTGCTTCAAACAGGCGAATTATCGCGAAACAACACCTGCTCGAATCCAACAAAAACTGTGCGCTACCGTCTCTACTGAGCCTCAGAGAAGCTTTGAGACACGTACTACAAAAATCAGAGAATGTCAAAAATTAGAGTGAAATTGCTTCAAACAGGCGAATTATCGCGAAACAACACCTGGTCGAATCCAACAAAAACTGTGCCCTGCCGACTCTATTTAGCCTCAGAGACGGTTTGAGACAATTGTTACAAAAATCAGAGAATGTCAAAGATTAGAGTGAAATTGCTTCAAACAGGCGAATTATCACGAAACAGCACCTGCTCGAATCCAACAAACACTGTGCCCTGCCGACTCTATTTAGCCTCAAAGACGGTTTGAGACAATTGTTACATAATTCAGAGAATGTCAAAAATTAGAGTGTAATTGCCTCAAACAAGCGAAGTATCGCGAAACAACACCTGCTCGAATCCAACAAAAACTGTGGGCTACCGTCTCTACTGAGCCTCAGAGAAGCTTTGAGACACGTACTACAAAAATCAGAGAATGTCAAAAATTAGAGTGAAATTGCTTCAAACAGGCGAATTATCGCGCAACAACACCTGCTCGAATCCAACAAAAACTGTGCCCTGCCGACTCTATTTAGCCTCAGAGACTGTTTGAGACAATTGTTACAAAAATCAGAGAATGTCAAAAATTAGAGTGTAATTGCTTCAAACAAGCGAATGATCGCGAAACAACCCCTGCTCGAATCCAACAAAAACTGTGCCCTACCGTCTCTACTCAGCCTCAGAGACGCTTTGAGACACGTACTACCAAAATCAGAGAATGTCAAACATTAGAGTGAAAATGCTTCAAACAGGCGAATTATCGCGAAACAACACCTTCTCGAATCCAACAAAAACTGTGCCCTGCCGACTCTATTTAGCCTCAAAGACGGTTTGAGACACTTGTTACAAAAATCAGAGAATGTCAAAGATTACAGTGAAATTGCTTCAAACAGGCGAATTATCACGAAACAGCACCTGCTCGAATCCAACAAACACTGTGCCCTGCCGACTCTATTTAGCCTCAAAGACGGTTTGAGACAATTGTTACAAAAATCAGAGAATGTCAAAAATTAGAGTGTAATTGCCTCAAACAAGCGAAGTATCGCGAAACAACAGCTGCTCGAATCATACAAAAACTGTGCGCTACCGTCTCTACTGAGCCTCAGAGAAGCTTTGAGACACGTACTACAAAAATCAGAGAATGTCAAAAATTAGAGTGAAATTGCTTCAAACAGGCGAATTATCGCGAAACAACACCTGCTCGAATACAACAAAAACTGTGCGCTACCGTCTCTACTGAGCCTCAGAGAAGCTTTGAGACACGTACTACAAAAATCAGAGAATGTCAAAAATTAGAGTGAAATTGCTTCAAACAGGCGAATTATCGCGAAGCAACACCTGCTTGAATCCAACAAAAACTGTGCCCTCACGAATCTAGTTAGCCTCAGAGACGGTTTGATACAATTGTTACAAAAATCAGAGAATGTCAAAGATTAGAGTGAAATTGCTTCAAACAGGCGAATTATCACGAAACAGCACCTGCTCGAATCCAACAAACACTGTGCCCTGCCGACTCTATTTAGCCTCAAAGACGGTTTGAGACAATTGTTACAAAAATCAGAGAATGTCAAAAATTAGAGTGTAATTGCCTCAAACAAGCGAAGTATTGCGAAACAACACCTGCTCGAATCCAACAAAAACTGTGGGCTACCGTCTCTACAGAGCCTCAGAGAAGCTTTGAGACACGTACTACAAAAATCAGAGAATGTCAAAAATTAGAGTGAAATTGCTTCAAACAGGCGAATTATCGCGCAACAACACCTGCTCGAATCTAACAAAAACTGTGCCCTGCCGACTTTATTTAGCCTCAGAGACGGTTTGAGACAATTGTTACAGAAATCAGAGAAAGTCAAAAATTAGAGTGTAATTGCCTCAAACAAGCGAATTATCGCGAAACAACACCTGCTCGAATCCAACAAAATCAGTGCGCTACCGTCTCTACTGAGGCTCAGAGAAGCTTTGATACAAGTATTACAAAAATCAGAAAATGTCAAGAATTAGAGTGAAATTGCCTCAAACAGGCGAATTATCGCGAAACAACACCTGCTCGAATCCAACAAAAGCTGTGCCCTGCCGACTCTATTTGGCCTCAAAGACGGTTTGAGACAATTGTTACAAAAATCAGAGAATGTCAAAAATTAGAGTGTCATTGCTTCAAACAAGCGAATTATCGCGTAACAACACCTGCTCGAATCCAACAAAAACTGTGCGCTACCGTCTCTACTGAGCCTCAGAGACGCCATGAGGCAAATGTTGCAAAAATCAGACAATGTAAAACATTTGAGTCAAATTGCTTCAAACAAGCGAATTATCGCGAAACAACATCTGCTCAAATCCAACAAAAACTGTGCGCTACCGTCTCTACTGAGCCTCAGAGACGCCATGAGGCAAGTGTTGCAAAAATCAGACAATGTAAAACATTTGAGTCAAATTGCTTCAAACAAGCGAATTATCGCGAAACAACACCTGCTCGAATCCAATAAAAACTGTGCCCTGCAGTCTCCACTGAGCGTCAGAGACGCTTTGAGACAATTGTTACAAAAATCAGAGAATGTCAAAAATTAGAGTGAAATTGCTTCAAAATGGCGAATTATCGCGAAACAACACCTTCTCCAATCCAACAAAAACTGTGCCCTGCCGACTCTATTTAGCCTCAAAGACGGTTTGAGACAATTGTTACAAAAATCAGAGAATGTCAAAAATAAGAGTGTAAATGCTTCAAACAAGCGAATTATCGCGAAACAACAACTGCTCGAATCCAACAAAAACTGTGCCCTACCGTCTCTACTCAGCCTCAGAGACGGTTTGAGACACGTACTACAAAAACCAGAGAATGTCAAAAATTAGAGTGAAATTGCTTCAAACAGGCGAATTACCGCGAAACAACACCTTCTCGAATCCAACAAAAACTGTGCCCTGCCGACTCTACTTAGCCTCAAAGACGGTTTGAGACAATTGTTACAAAAATCAGAGAATGTCAAAGATTAGAGTGAAATTGCTTCAAACAGGCGAATTATCACGAAACAGCACCTGCTCGAAACCAACAAACACTGTGCCCTGCCGACTCTATTTAGCCTCAAAGACGGTTTGAGACAATTGTTACAAAAATCAGAGAATGTCAAAAATTAGAGTGTAATTGCCTCAAACAAGCGAAGTATCGCGAAACAACACCTGCTCGAATCCAACAAAAACTGTGCGCTACCGTCTCTACTGAGTCTCAGAGAAGCTTTGAGACACGTACTACAAAAATCAGAGAATGTCAAAAATTAGAGTGAAATTGCTTCAAACAGGCGAATTATCGCGAAACAACACATGCTCGATTCCAACAAAAACTGTGCCCTGCCGACTCTATTTAGCCTCAGAGACGGTTTGAGACAATTGTTACAAAAATCAGAGAATGTCAAAAATTAGAGTGAAATTGCTTCAAACAGGCGAATTATCGCGAAACAACACCTGCTCGAATCCAACAAAAACTGTGCGCTACCGTCTCTACTGAGCCTCAGAGAAGCTTTGAGACACGTACTACAAAAATCAGAGAATGTCAAAAATTAGAGTGAAATTGCTTCAAACAGGCGAATTATCGCGAAACAACACCTGCTCGAATCCAACAAAAACTGTGCCCTGCCGACTCTATTTAGCCTCAGAGACGGTTTGATACAATTGTTACAAAAATCAGAGAATGTCAAAGATTAGAGTGAAATTGCTTCAAACAGGCGAATTATCACGAAACAGCACCTGCTCGAATCCAACAAACACTGTGCCCTGCCGACTCTATTTAGCCTCAAAGACGGTTTGAGACAATTGTTACATAAATCAGAGAATGTCAAAAATTAGAGTGTAATTGCCTCAAACAAGCGAAGTATCGCGAAACAACACCTGCTCGAATCCAACAAAAACTGTGGGCTACCGTCTCTACTGAGCCTCAGAGAAGCTTTGAGACACGTACTACAAAAATCAGAGAATGTCAAAAATTAGAGTGAAATTGCTTCAAACAGGCGAATTATCGCGAAACAACACCTGCTCGAATACAACAAAAACTGTGCGCTACCGTCTCTACTGAGCCTCAGAGAAGCTTTGAGACACGTACTACAAAAATCAGAGAATGTCAAAAATTAGAGTGAAATTGCTTCAAACAGGCGAATTATCGCGAAGCAACACCTGCTCGAATCCAACAAAAACTGTGCCCTCCCGAATCTATTTAGCCTCAGAGACGGTTTGATACAATTGTTACAAAAATCAGAGAATGTCAAAGATTAGAGTGAAATTGCTTCAAACAGGCGAATTATCACGAAACAGCACCTGCTCGAATCCAACAAACACTGTGCCCTGCCGACTCTATTTAGCCTCAAAGACGGTTTGAGACCATTGTTACAAAAATCAGAGAATGTCAAAAATTAGAGTGTAATTGCCTCAAACAAGCGAAGTATTGCGAAACAACACCTGCTCGAATCCAACAAAAACTGTGGGCTACCGTCTCTACAGAGCCTCAGAGAAGCTTTGAGACACGTACTACAACAATCAGAGAATGTCAAAAATTAGAGTGAAATTGCTTCAAACAGGCGAATTATCGCGCAACAACACCTGCTCGAATCTAACAAAAACTGTGCCCTGCCGACTTTATTTAGCCTCAGAGACGGTTTGAGACAATTGTTACAGAAATCAGAGAAAGTCAAAAATTAGAGTGTAATTGCCTCAAACAAGCGAATTATCGCGAAACAACACCTGCTCGAATCCAACAAAATCAGTGCGCTACCGTCTCTACTGAGGCTCAGAGAAGCTTTGATACAAGTATTACAAAAATCAGAAAATGTCAAGAATTAGAGTGAAATTGCCTCAAACAGGCGAATTATCGCGAAACAACACCTGCTCGAATCCAACAAAAGCTGTGCCCTGCCGACTCTATTTGGCCTCAAAGACGGTTTGAGACAATTGTTACAAAAATCAGAGAATGTCAAAAATTAGAGTGTCATTGCTTCAAACAAGCGAATTATCGCGTAACAACACCTGCTCGAATCCAACAAAAACTGTGCGCTACCGTCTCTACTGTGCCTCAGAGACGCCATGAGGCAAATGTTGCAAAAATCAGACAATGTAAAACATTTGAGTCAAATTGCTTCAAACAAGCGAATTATCGCGAAACAACACCTGCTCAAATCCAACAAAAACTGTGCGCTACCGTCTCTACTGAGCCTCAGAGACGCAATGAGGCAAGTGTTGCAAAAATCAGACAATGTAAAACATTTGAGTCAAATTGCTTCAAACAAGCGAATTATCGCGAAACAACACCTGCTCGAATCCAATAAAAACTGTGCCCTGCAGTCTCCACTGAGCATCAGAGACGCTTTGAGACAAGTGTTACAAAAATAAGAGAATGTCAAAAATTAGAGTGAAATTGGTTCAAACTGGCGAATTATCGCGAAACAACACCTGCTCGAATCCAACAAAAACTGTGCCCTGCCTTCTCTATTTAGCCTCAAAGACGGTTTGAGACCATAGTTACAAAAATCAGAGAATGTCAAAAATTAGAGTGTAATTGCTTCAAACAAGCGAATTATCGCGACACAACACCTGCTCGAATCCAACAAAAACTGTGCCCTGCCGACTCTATTTAGCCTCAGAGACGGTTTGAGACAATTGTTACAAAAATCAGAGAATGTCAAAAATAAGAGTGTAATTGCTTCAAACAAGCGAATTATCGCGAAACAACACCTGCTCGAATCCAACAAAAACTGTGCCCTACCGTCTCTACTCAGCCTCAGAGACGCTTTGAGACACGTACTACAAAAATCAGAGAATGTCAAAAATTAGAGTGAAATTGCTTCAAACAGGCGAATTACCGCGAAACAACACCTTCTCGAATCCAACAAAAACTGTGCCCTGCCGACCCTATTTAGCCTCAAAGACGGTTTGAGACAATTGTTACAAAAATCAGAGAATGTCAAAGATTCGAGTGAAATTGCTTCAAACAGGCGAATTATCACGAAACAGCACCTGCTCAGATCCAACAAATACTGTGCCCTGCCTACTCTATTTAGCCTAAAAGACGGTTTGAGACAATTGTTACAAAAATCAGAGAATGTCAAAAATTAGAGTGTAATTGCCTCAAACAAGCGAAGTATCGCGAAACAACACCTGCTCGAATCCAACAAAAACTGTGCGCTACCGTCTCTACTGAGCCTCAGAGAAGCTTTGAGACACGTACTACAAAAATCAGAGAATGTCAAAAATTAGAGTGAAATTGCTTCATACAGGCGAATTATCGCGAAACAACACCTGCTCGAATCCAACAAAAACTGTGCCCTGCCGACTCTATTTAGCCTCAGAGACGGTTTGAGACAATTGTTACAAAAATCAGAGAATGTCAAAAATTAGAGTGAAATTGCTTCAAACAGGCGAATTATCGCGCAACAACACCTGCTCGAATCTAACAAAACCTGTGCCCTGCCGACTCTATTTAGACTCAGAGACGGCTTGAGGCAATTGTTACAAAAATCAGAGAAAGTCAAAAATTAGCGTGTAATTGCCTCAAACAAGCGAATTATCGCGAAACAACACCTGCTCAAATCCAACAAAAACAGTGCGCTACCGTCTCTACTGAGCCTCAGAGAAGCTTTGAGACAAATATTACAAAAATCAGAAAATGTCAAGAATTAGAGTGAAATTGCCTCAAACAGGCGAATTATCGCGAAACAACACCTGCTCGAATCCAACAAAAGCTGTGCCCTGCCGACTCCATTTAGCCTCAAAGACGGTTTGAGACAAGTGTTACAACAATCAGAGAACGTCAAAAATTACAGTGAAATTGCTTCAAACAGGCGAATTATCGCGAAACAACACCTGCTCGAATCCAACAAAAACTGTGCCCTGCCGACTCTATTTAGCCTCAGAGACGGTTTGAGACAATTGTTACAAAAATCAGAGAATGTCAAAAATTAGAGTGAAATTGCTTCAAACAGGCGAATTATCGCGAAACAACACCTGCTCAAATCCAACAAAAACTGTGCCCTGCCGACTCTGTTTGGCCTCAAAGACGGTTTGAGACAATTGTTACAAAAATCAGAGAATGTCAAAAATTAGAGTGTCATTGCTTCAAACAAGCGAATTATCGCGAAACAACACCTGCTCGAATCCAACAAAAACTGTGCGCTACCGTCTCTACTGAGCCTCAGAGACGCAATGAGGCAAGTGTTGCAAAAATCAGACAATGTAAAACATTTGAGTCAAATTGCTTCAAACAAGCGAATTATCGCGAAACAACACCTGCTCGAATCCAATAAAAACTGTGCCCTGCAGTCTCCACTGAGCGTCAGAGACGCTTTGAGACAAGTGTTACAAAAATAAGAAAATGTCAAAAATTAGAGTTAAATTGCTTCAAACTGGCGAATTATCGCGAAACAACACCTGCTCGAATCCAACAAAAACTGTGCCCTGCCGACTCTATTTAGCCACAAAGACGGTTTGAGACAATTGTTACAAAAATCAGAGAATGTCAAAAATAAGAGTGTAATTGCTTCAAACAAGCGAATTATCGCGGAACAACACCTGCTCGAATCCAACAAAAACTGTGCCCTACCGTCTCTACTCAGCCTCAGAGACGCTTTGAGACACGTACTACAAAAATCAGAGAATGTCAACAATTAGAGTGAAATTGCTTCAAACAGGCGAATTATCGCGAAACAACACCTTCTCGAATCCAACAAAAACTGTGCCCTGCCGACTGTATTTAGCCTCAAAGACGGTTTGAGACAATTGTTACAAAAATCAGAGAATGTCAAAAATTAGAGTGTCATTGCTTCAAACAAGCGAATTATCGCGTAACAACACCTGCTCGAATCCAACAAAAACTGTGCGCTACCGTCTCTACTGAGCCTCAGAGACGCCATGAGGCAAATGTTGCAAAAATCAGACAATGTAAAACATTTGAGTCAAATTGCTTCAAACAAGCGAATTATCGCGAAACAACATCTGCTCAAATCCAACAAAAACTGTGCGCTACCGTCTCTACTGAGCCTCAGAGACGCCATGAGGCAAGTGTTGCAAAAATCAGACAATGTAAAACATTTGAGTCAAATTGCTTCAAACAAGCGAATTATCGCGAAACAACACCTGCTCGAATCCAATAAAAACTGTGCCCTGCAGTCTCCACTGAGCGTCAGAGACGCTTTGAGACAATTGTTACAAAAATCAGAGAATGTCAAAAATTAGAGTCAAATTGCTTCAAAATGGCGAATTATCGCGAAACAACACCTTCTCGAATCCAACAAAAACTGTGCCCTGCCGACTCTATTTAGCCTCAAAGACGGTTTGAGACAATTGTTACAAAAATCAGAGAATGTCAAAAATAAGAGTGTAAATGCTTCAAACAAGCGAATTATCGCGAAACAACAACTGCTCGAATCCAACAAAAACTGTGCCCTGCCGACTCTACTTAGCCTCAAAGACGGTTTGAGACAATTGTTACAAAAATCAGAGAATGTCAAAAATTAGAGTGAAATTGCTTCAAACAGGCGAATTATCGCGAAACAACACCTGCTCAAATCCAACAAAAACTGTGCCCTGCCGACTCTGTTTGGCCTCAAAGACGGTTTGAGACAATTGTTACAAAAATCAGAGAATGTCAAAAATTAGAGTGTCATTGCTTCAAACAAGCGAATTATCGCGAAACAACACCTGCTCGAATCCAACAAAAACTGTGCGCTACCGTCTCTACTGAGCCTCAGAGACGCAATGAGGCAAGTGTTGCAAAAATCAGACAATGTAAAACATTTGAGTCAAATTGCTTCAAACAAGCGAATTATCGCGAAACAACACCTTCTCGAATCCAATAAAAACTGTGCCCTGCAGTCTCCACTGAGCGTCAGAGACGCTTTGAGACAAGTGTTACAAAAATAAGAAAATGTCAAAAATTCGAGTGAAATTGCTTCAAACTGGCGAATTATCGCGAAACAACACCTGCTCGAATCCAACAAAAACTGTGCCCTGCCGACTCTATTTAGCCACAAAGACGGTTTGAGACAATTGTTACAAAAATCAGAGAATGTCAAAAATAAGAGTGTAATTGCTTCAAACAAGCGAATTATCGCGGAACAACACCTGCTCGAATCCAACAAAAACTGTGCCCTACCGTCTCTACTCAGCCTCAGAGACGCTTTGAGACACGTACTACAAAAATCAGAGAATGTCAAAAATTAGAGTGAAATTGCTTCAAACAGGCGAATTATCGCGAAACAACACCTTCTCGAATCCAACAAAAACTGTGCCCTGCCGACTGTATTTAGCCTCAAAGACGGTTTGAGACAATTGTTACAAAAATCAGAGAATGTCAAAAATTAGAGTGTCATTGCTTCAAACAAGCGAATTATCGCGTAACAACACCTGCTCGAATCCAACAAAAACTGTGCGCTACCGTCTCTACTGAGCCTCAGAGACGCCATGAGGCAAATGTTGCAAAAATCAGACAATGTAAAACATTTGAGTCAAATTGCTTCAAACAAGCGAACTATCGCGAAACAACATCTGCTCAAATCCAACAAAAACTGTGCGCTACCGTCTCTACTGAGCCTCAGAGACGCCATGAGGCAAGTGTTGCAAAAATCAGACAATGTAAAACATTTGAGTCAAATTGCTTCAAACAAGCGAATTATCGCGAAACAACACCTGCTCGAATCCAATAAAAACTGTGCCCTGCAGTCTCCACTGAGCGTCAGAGACGCTTTGAGACAATTGTTACAAAAATCAGAGAATGTCAAAAATTAGAGTCAAATTGCTTCAAAATGGCGAATTATCGCGAAACAACACCTTCTCGAATCCAACAAAAACTGTGCCCTGCCGACTCTATTTAGCCTCAAAGACGGTTTGAGACAATTGTTACAAAAATCAGAGAATGTCAAAAATAAGAGTGTAAATGCTTCAAACAAGCGAATTATCGCGAAACAACAACTGCTCGAATCCAACAAAAACTGTGCCCTACCGTCTCTACTCAGCCTCAGAGACGGTTTGAGACACTTGTTACAAAAATCAGAGAATGTCAAAAATTAGAGTGAAATTGCTTCAAACAGGCGAATTACCGCGAAACAACACCTTCTCGAATCCAACAAAAACTGTGCCCTGCCGACTCTACTTAGCCTCAAAGACGGTTTGAGACAATTGTTACAAAAATCAGAGAATGTCAAAAATTAGAGTGAAATTGCTTCAAACAGGCGAATTATCGCGAAACAACACCTGCTCAAATCCAACAAAAACTGTGCCCTGCCGACTCTGTTTGGCCTCAAAGACGGTTTGAGACAATTGTTACAAAAATCAGAGAATGTCAAAAATTAGAGTGTCATTGCTTCAAACAAGCGAATTATCGCGAAACAACACCTGCTCGAATCCAACAAAAACTGTGCGCTACCGTCTCTACTGAGCCTCAGAGACGCAATGAGGCAAGTGTTGCAAAAATCAGACAATGTAAAACATTTGAGTCAAATTGCTTCAACAAGCGAATTATCGTGAAACAACACCTGCTCGAATCCAATAAAAACTGTGCCCTGCAGTCTCCACTGAGCGTCAGAGACGCTTTGAGACAAGTGTTACAAAAATAAGAAAATGTCAAAAATTAGAGTGAAATTGCTTCAAACTGGCGAATTATCGCGAAACAACACCTGCTCGAATCCAACAAAAACTGTGCCCTGCCGACTCTATTTAGCCACAAAGACGGTTTGAGACAATTGTTACAAAAATCAGAGAATGTCAAAAATAAGAGTGTAATTGCTTCAAACAAGCGAATTATCGCGGAACAACACCTGCTCGAATCCAACAAAAACTGTGCCCTACCGTCTCTACTCAGCCTCAGAGACGCTTTGAGACACGTACTACAAAAATCAGAGAATGTCAAAAATTAGAGTGAAATTGCTTCAAACAGGCGAATTATCGCGAAACAACACCTTCTCGAATCCAACAAAAACTGTGCCCTGCCGACTGTATTTAGCCTCAAAGACGGTTTGAGACAATTGTTACAAAAATCAGAGAATGTCAAAAATTAGAGTGTCATTGCTTCAAACAAGCGAATTATCGCGTAACAACACCTGCTCGAATCCAACAAAAACTGTGCGCTACCGTCTCTACTGAGCCTCAGAGACGCCATGAGGCAAATGTTGCAAAAATCAGACAATGTAAAACATTTGAGTCAAATTGCTTCAAACAAGCGAATTATCGCGAAACAACATCTGCTCAAATCCAACAAAAACTGTGCGCTACCGTCTCTACTGAGCCTCAGAGACGCCATGAGGCAAGTGTTGCAAAAATCAGACAATGTAAAACATTTGAGTCAAATTGCTTCAAACAAGCGAATTATCGCGAAACAACACCTGCTCGAATCCAATAAAAACTGTGCCCTGCAGTCTCCACTGAGCGTCAGAGACGCTTTGAGACAATTGTTACAAAAATCAGAGAATGTCAAAAATTAGAGTCAAATTGCTTCAAAATGGCGAATTATCGCGAAACAACACCTTCTCGAATCCAACAAAAACTGTGCCCTGCCGACTCTATTTAGCCTCAAAGACGGTTTGAGACAATTGTTACAAAAATCAGAGAATGTCAAAAATAAGAGTGTAAATGCTTCAAACAAGCGAATTATCGCGAAACAACAACTGCTCGAATCCAACAAAAACTGTGCCCTACCGTCTCTACTCAGCCTCAGAGACGGTTTGAGACACGTACTACAAAAACCAGAGAATGTCAAAAATTAGAGTGAAATTGCTTCAAACAGGCGAATTACCGCGAAACAACACCTTCTCGAATCCAACAAAAACTGTGCCCTGCCGACTCTACTTAGCCTCAAAGACGGTTTGAGACAATTGTTACAAAAATCAGAGAATGTCAAAGATTAGAGTGAAATTGCTTCAAACAGGCGAATTATCACGAAACAGCACCTGCTCGAAACCAACAAACACTGTGCCCTGCCGACTCTATTTAGCCTCAAAGACGGTTTGAGACAATTGTTACAAAAATCAGAGAATGTCAAAAATTAGAGTGTAATTGCCTCAAACAAGCGAAGTATCGCGAAACAACACCTGCTCGAATCCAACAAAAACTGTGCGCTACCGTCTCTACTGAGTCTCAGAGAAGCTTTGAGACACGTACTACAAAAATCAGAGAATGTCAAAAATTAGAGTGAAATTGCTTCAAACAGGCGAATTATCGCGAAACAACACATGCTCGAATCCAACAAAAACTGTGCCCTGCCGACTCTATTTAGCCTCAGAGACGGTTTGAGACAATTGTTACAAAAATCAGAGAATGTCAAAAATTAGAGTGAAATTGCTTCAAACAGGCGAATTATCGCGAAACAACACCTGCTCGAATCCAACAAAAACTGTGCGCTACCGTCTCTACTGAGCCTCAGAGAAGCTTTGAGACACGTACTACAAAAATCAGAGAATGTTAAAAATTAGAGTGAAATTGCTTCAAACAGGCGAATTATCGCGAAACAACACCTGCTCGAATCCAACAAAAACTGTGCCCTGCCGACTCTATTTAGCCTCAGAGACGGTTTGATACAATTGTTACAAAAATCAGAGAATGTCAAAGATTAGAGTGAAATTGCTTCAAACAGGCGAATTATCACGAAACAGCACCTGCTCGAATCCAACAAACACTGTGCCCTGCCGACTCTATTTAACCTCAAAGACGGTTTGAGATAATTGTTACATAAATCAGAGAATGTCAAAAATTAGAGTGTAATTGCCTCAAACAAGCGAAGTATCGCGAAACAACACCTGCTCGAATCCAACAAAAACTGTGGGCTACCGTCTCTACTGAGCCTCAGAGAAGCTTTGAGACACGTACTACAAAAATCAGAGAATGTCAAAAATTAGAGTGAAATTGCTTCAAACAGGCGAATTATCGCTCAACAACACCTGCTCGAATCCAACAAAAACTGTGCCCTGCCGACTCTATTTAGCCTCAGAGACTGTTTGAGACAATTGTTACAAAAATCAGAGAATGTCAAAAATTAGAGTGTAATTGCTTCAAACAAGCGAATGATCGCGAAACAACCCCTGCTCGAATCCAACAAAAACTGTGCCCTACCGTCTCTACTCAGCCTCAGAGACGCTTTGAGACACGTACTACCAAAATCAGAGAATGTCAAACATTAGAGTGAAAATGCTTCAAACAGGCGAATTATCGCGAAACAACACCTTCTCGAATCCAACAAAAACTGTGCCCTGCCGACTCTATTTAGCCTCAAAGACGGTTTGAGACAGTTGTTACAAAAATCAGAGAATGTCAAAGATTACAGTGAAATTGCTTCAAACAGGCGAATTATCACGAAACAGCACCTGCTCGAATCCAACAAACACTGTGCCCTGCCGACTCTATTTAGCCTCAAAGACGGTTTGAGACAATTGTTACAAAAATCAGAGAATGTCAAAAATTAGAGTGTAATTGCCTCAAACAAGCGAAGTATCGCGAAACAACAGCTGCTCGAATCCAACAAAAACTGTGCGCTACCGTCTCTACTGAGCCTCAGAGAAGCTTTGAGACACGTACTACAAAAATCAGAGAATGTCAAAAATTAGAGTGAAATTGCTTCAAACAGGCGAATTATCGCGAAACAACACCTGCTCGAATACAACAAAAACTGTGCGCTACCGTCTCTACTGAGCCTCAGAGAAGCTTAGAGACACGTACTACAAAAATCAGAGAATGTCAAAAATTAGAGTGAAATTGCTTCAAACAGGCGAATTATCGCGAAGCAACACCTGCTCGAATCCAACAAAAACTGTGCCCTCCCGAATCTATTTAGCCTCAGAGACGGTTTGATACAATTGTTACAAAAATCAGAGAATGTCAAAGATTAGAGTGAAATTGCTTCAAACAGGCGAATTATCACGAAACAGCACCTGCTCGAATCCAACAAACACTGTGCCCTGCCGACTCTATTTAGCCTCAAAGACGGTTTGAGACCATTGTTACAAAAATCAGAGAATGTCAAAAATTAGAGTGTAATTGCCTCAAACAAGCGAAGTATTGCGAAACAACACCTGCTCGAATCCAACAAAAACTGTGGGCTACCGTCTCTACAGAGCCTCAGAGAAGCTTTGAGACACGTACTACAAAAATCAGAGAATGTCAAAAATTAGAGTGAAATTGCTTCAAACAGGCGAATTATCGCGCAACAACACCTGCTCGAATCTAACAAAAACTGTGCCCTGCCGACTTTATTTAGCCTCAGAGACGGTTTGAGACAATTGTTACAGAAATCAGAGAAAGTCAAAAATTAGAGTGTAATTGCCTCAAACAAGCGAATTATCGCGAAACAACACCTGCTCGAATCCAACAAAATCAGTGCGCTACCGTCTCTACTGAGGCTCAGAGAAGCTTTGATACAAGTATTACAAAAATCAGAAAATGTCAAGAATTAGAGTGAAAATGCCTCAAACAGGCGAATTATCGCGAAACAACACCTGCTCGAATCCAACAAAAGCTGTGCCCTGCCGACTCTATTTGGCCTCAAAGACGGTTTGAGACAATTGTTACAAAAATCAGAGAATGTCAAAAATTAGAGTGTCATTGCTTCAAACAAGCGAATTATCGCGTAACAACACCTGCTCGAATCCAACAAAAACTGTGCGCTACCGTCTCTACTGAGCCTCAGAGACGCCATGAGGCAAATGTTGCAAAAATCAGACAATGTAAAACATTTGAGTCAAATTGCTTCAAACAAGCGAATTATCGCGAAACAACACCTGCTCAAATCCAACAAAAACTGTGCGCTACCGTCTCTACTGAGCCTCAGAGACGCAATGAGGCAAGTGTTGCAAAAATCAGACAATGTAAAACATTTGAGTCAAATTGCTTCAAACAAGCGAATTATCGCGAAACAACACCTGCTCGAATCCAATAAAAACTGTGCCCTGCAGTCTCCACTGAGCATCAGAGACGCTTTGAGACAAGTGTTACAAAAATAAGAGAATGTCAAAAATTAGAGTGAAATTGGTTCAAACTGGAGAATTATCGCGAAACAACACCTGCTCGAATCCAACAAAAACTGTGCCCTGCCGACTCTATTTAGCCTCAAAGGCGGTTTGAGACCATAGTTACAAAAATCAGAGAATGTCAAAAATTAGAGTGTAATTGCTTCAAACAAGCGAATTATCGCGACACAACACCTGCTCGAATCCAACAAAAACTGTGCCCTGCCGACTCTATTTAGCCTCAGAGACGGTTTGAGACAATTGATACAAAAATCAGAGAATGTCAAAAATAAGAGTGTAATTGCTTCAAACAAGCGAATTATCGCGAAACAACACCTGCTCGAATCCAACAAAAACTGTGCCCTACCGTCTCTACTCAGCCTCAGAGACGCTTTGAGACACGTACTACAAAAATCAGAGAATGTCAAAAATTAGAGTGAAATTGCTTCAAACAGGCGAATTACCGCGAAACAACACCTTCCCGAATCCAACAAAAACTGTGCCCTGCCGACCCTATTTAGCCTCAAAGACGGTTTGAGACAATTGTTACAAAAATCAGAGAATGTCAAAGATTAGAGTGAAATTGCTTCAAACAGGCGAATTATCACGAAACAGCACCTGCTCGAATCCAACAAATACTGTGCCCTGCCTACTCTATTTAGCCTAAAAGACGGTTTGAGACAATTGTTACAAAAATAAGAGAATGTCAAAAATTAGAGTGTAATTGCCTCAAACAAGCGAAGTATCGCGAAACAACACCTGCTCGAATCCAACAAAAACTGTGCGCTACCGTCTCTACTGAGCCTCAGAGAAGCTTTGAGACACGTACTACAAAAATCAGAGAATGTCAAAAATTAGAGTGAAATTGCTTCATACAGGCGAATTATCGCGAAACAACACCTGCTCGAATCCAACAAAAACTGTGCCCTGCCGACTCTATTTAGCCTCAGAGACGCTTTGAGACAATTGTTACAAAAATCAGAGAATGTCAAAAATTAGAGTGAAATTGCTTCAAACAGGCGAATTATCGCGCAACAACACCTGCTCGAATCTAACAAAACCTGTGCCCTGCCGACTCTATTTAGACTCAGAGACGGCTTGAGGCAATTGTTACAAAAATCAGAGAAAGTCAAAAATTAGCGTGTAATTGCCTCAAACAAGCGAATTATCGCGAAACAACACCTGCTCAAATCCAACAAAAACAGTGCGCTACCGTCTCTACTGAGCCTCAGAGAAGCTTTGAGACAAATATTACAAAAATCAGAAAATGTCAAGAATTAGAGTGAAATTGCCTCAAACAGGCGAATTATCGCGAAACAACACCTGCTCGAATCCAACAAAAGCTGTGCCCTGCCGACTCCATTTAGCCTCAAAGACGGTTTGAGACAAGTGTTACAACAATCAGAGAACGTCAAAAATTACAGTGAAATTGCTTTAAACAGGCGAATTATCGCGAAACAACACCTGCTCGAATCCAACAAAAACTGTGCCCTGCCGACTCTATTTAGCCTCAGAGACGGTTTGAGACAATTGTTACAAAAATCAGAGAATGTCAAAAATTAGAGTGAAATTGCTTCAAACAGGCGAATTATCGCGAAACAACACCTGCTCAAATCCAACAAAAACTGTGCCCTGCCGACTCTATTTGGCCTCAAAGACGGTTTGAGACAATTGTTACAAAAATCAGAGAATGTCAAAAATTAGAGTGTCATTGCTTCAAACAAGCGAATTATCGCGAAACAACACCTGCTCGAATCCAACAAAAACTGTGCGCTACCGTCTCTACTGAGCCTCAGAGACGCAATGAGGCAAGTGTTGCAAAAATCAGACAATGTAAAACATTTGAGTCAAATTGCTTCAAACAAGCGAATTATCGCGAAACAACACCTGCTCGAATCCAACAAAAACTGTGCCCTACCGTCTCTACTCAGCCTCAGAGACGCTTTGAGACACGTACTACAAAAATCAGAGAATGTCAAAAATTAGAGTGAAATTGCTTCAAACAGGCGAATTATCGCGAAACAACACCTTCTCGAATCCAACAAAAACTGTGCCCTGCCGACTGTATTTAGCCTCAAAGACGGTTTGAGACAATTGTTACAAAAATCAGAGAATGTCAAAGATTAGAGTGAAATTGCTTCAAACAGGCGAATTATCACGAAACAGCACCTGCTCGAATCCAACAAACACTGTGCCCTGCCGACTCTATTTAGCCTCAAAGACGGTTTGAGACAATTGTTACAAAAATCAGAGAATGTCAAAAATTAGAGTGTAATTGCCTCAAACAAGCGAAGTATCGCGGAACAGCACCTGCTCGAATCCAACCAAAACTGTGCGCTACCGTCTCTACTGAGCCTCAGAGAAGCTTTGAGACACGTACTACAAAAATCAGAGAATGTCAAAGATTAGAGTGAAATTGCTTCAAACAGGCGAATTATCGCGAAACAACACCTGCTCGAATCCAACAAAAACTGTGCCCTGCCGACTCTATTTAGCCTCAGAGACGGTTTGAGACTATTGTTACAAAAATCAGAGAATGTCAAAGATTAGAGTGAAATTGCTTCAAACAGGCGAATTATCACGAAACAGCACCTGCTCGAATCCAACAAACACTGTGCCCTGCCAACTCTATTTAGCCTCGGAGACGGTTTGAGACAATTGTTACAAAAATCAGAGACTGTCAAAAATTAGAGTGAACTTGCTTCAAACAGGCGAATAATCGCGAAACAACACCTGCTCGACTCTATCTAGCCTCAAAGACGATTTGAGACAATTGTTACAAAAATCAGAGAATGTCAAAAATTAGAGTGAAATTGCTTCAAACAATCGAATTATCGCGAAACAACACCTGCTCGACTCTATTTAGCCTCAAAGACGGTTTGAGACAATTGTTACAAAAATCAGAGAATGTCAAAAATTAGAGTGAAATTGCCTAAAAAAGCGAATTATCGCGAAACAACACCTGCTCGAATCCAACAAAAACTGTGCGCTACCGTCTCTACTGAGCCTCAGAGACGCTTTGAGACAAGTATTACAAAAATCAGAGAACGTCAAAAATTAGAGTGAAATTGACTCAAACAGGCGAATTATCGCGAAACAACAGCTGCTCGAATCCAACAAAAACTGTGCCCTGCCGACTCTATTTAGCCTCAAAGACGGTTTGAGACAATTGTTACAAAAATCAGAGAATGTCAAAAATTAGAGTGAAATTGCTTCAAACAAGCGAATGATCGCGAAACAACACCTGCTCGAATCCAACAAAAACTGTGCCCTGCCGACTCTATTTAGCCTCAGAGACGCTTTGAGACAAGTATTACAAAAATCAGAGAATGTCAAAAATTAGAGTGAAATTGCTTCAAACAAGCGAATTATCGCGAAACAACACCTGCTCGAATACAACAAAAACTGTGCCCTGGCGACTCTATTTAGCCCCAGAGACGGTTTGAGACAATTGTTACAAAAATCTGAGAATGTCAAAAATTAGAGTGTAATTGCTTCAAACAAGCGAATTATCGCGAAACAACACCTGCTCCAATCCAACAATAACTGTGCCCTGCCGACTCTATTTAGCCTCAGAGACGGTTTGAGATAATTGTTACAAAAATCAGAGAATGTCAAAAATTAGAGTGTAGTTGCTTCAAACAAGCGAATTATCGCGAAACAACACCAGCTCGAATCCAACAAAAACTGTGCCCTGCAGTCTCCACTGAGCGTCAGAGACGCTTTGAGACAAGTGTTACAAAAATCAGAGAATGTCAAAAATTAGACTGAAATTGCTTCAAAAAGGCGAATTATCCTGAAACTACACCTGCTCGAATCCAACAAAAACTGTGCGCTACCGTCTCTACTGAGCCTCAGAGACACTTTGAGACAAGTATTACAAAAATCAGAGAATGTGAAAAATTATAGTGAAATTGCTCAAACAGGCGAATTTTCGCGAAACAACACCTGCTCGACTCTATCTAGCCTCAAAGACGATTTGAGACAATTGTTACAAAAATCAGAGAATGTCAAAAATTAGAGTGAAATTGCTTCAAACAATCGAATTATCGCGAAACAACACCTGCACGACTCTATTTACCCTCAAAGACGGTTTGAGACAATTGTTACAAAAATCAGAGAATGTCAAAAATTAGAGTGAAATTGCCTAAAAAAGCGAATTATCGCGAAACAACACCTGCTCGAATCCAACAAAAACTGTGCGCTACCGTCTCTACTGAGCCTCAGAGACGCTTTGAGACAAGTATTACAAAAATCAGAGAACGTCAAAAATTAGAGTGAAATTGACTCAAACAGGCGAATTATCGCGAAACAACAGCTGCTCGAATCCAACAAAAACTGTGCCCTGCCGACTCTATTTAGCCTCAAAGACGGTTTGAGACAATTGTTACAAAAATCAGAGAATGTCAAAAATTAGAGTGAAATTGCTTCAAACAAGCGAATGATCGCGAAACAACACCTGCTCGAATCCAACAAAAACTGTGCCCTGCCGACTCTATTTAGCCTCAGAGACGGTTTAGACAATTGTTACAAAAATCAGAGAATGTCAAAAATTAGAGTGTAATTGCTTCAAACAAGCGAATTATCGCGAAACAACACCTGCTCGACTCCAACAAAAACTGTGTGCTACCGTCTCTACTGAGCCTCAGAGACGCTTTGAGACAAGTATTACAAAAATCAGAGAATGTCAAAAATTAGAGTGAAATTGCTTCAAACAAGCGAATTATCGCGAAACAACACCTGCTCGAATACAACAAAAACTGTGCCCTGGCGACTCTATTTAGCCCCAGAGACGGTTTGAGACAATTGTTACAAAAATCTGAGAATGTCAAAAATTAGAGTGTAATTGCTTCAAACAAGCGAATTATCGCGAAACAACACCTGCTCCAATCCAACAAAAACTGTGCCCTGCCGACTCTATTTAGCCTCAGAGACGGTTTGAGATAATTGTTACAAAAATCAGAGAATGTCAAAAATTAGAGTGTAGTTGCTTCAAACAAGCGAATTATCGCGAAACAACACCAGCTCGAATCCAACAAAAACTGTGCCCTGCAGTCTCCACTGAGCGTCAGAGACGCTTTGAGACAAGTGTTACAAAAATCAGAGAATGTCAAAAATTAGACTGAAATTGCTTCAAAAAGGCGAATTATCCTGAAACTACACCTGCTCGAATCCAACAAAAACTGTGCGCTACCGTCTCTACTGAGCCTCAGAGACACTTTGAGACAAGTATTACAAAAATCAGAGAATGTCAAAAATTATAGTGAAATTGCTCAAACAGGCGAATTATCGCGAAACAACACCTGCTCGAATCCAACAAAAACTGTGCCCTGCCGACTCTATTTAGCCTCATAGACGGTTTGAGACAATTGTTACAAAAATCAGAGAATGTCAAAAATTAGAGTGAAATTGCTTCAAACAAGCGAATGATCGCGAAACAACACCTGCTCGAATCCAACAAAAACTGTGCCCTGCCGACTCTATTTAGCCTCAGAGACGGTTTAGACAATTGTTACAAAAATCAGAGAATGTCAAAAATTAGAGTGTAATTGCTTCAAACAAGCGAATTATCGCGAAACAACACCTGCTCGACTCCAACAAAAACTGTGTGCCACCGTCTCTACTGAGCCTCAGAGACGCTTTGAGACAAGTATTACAAAAATCAGAGAATGTCAAAAATTAGAGTGAAATTGCTTCAAACAAGCGAATTATCGCGAAACAACACCTGCTCGAATACAACAAAAACTGTGCCCTGGCGACTCTATTTAGCCCCAGAGACGGTTTGAGACAATTGTTACAAAAATCTGAGAATGTCAAAAATTAGAGTGTAATTGCTTCAAACAAGCGAATTATCGCGAAACAACACCTGCTCGAATACAATAAAAACTCTGCCCTGCCGACTCTATTTAGCCTCAGAGACGGTTTGAGACAATTGTTACAAAAATCAGAGAATGTCAAAAATGAGAGTGTAATTGCTTCAAACAAGCGAATTATCGCGAAACAACACCTGCACGAATCCAACAAAAACTGTGCGCTACCGTCTCTATTAGGCCTCAGAGACGCTTTGAGACAATTGTTAATAAAATCAGAGAATGTCAAAAATTAGACTGAAATTGCTTCAAACAAGCGAATTATCGCGAAACAACACCTGCTCGAATCCAACAAAAACTGTGCCCTGCCGACTCTATTTAGCCTCAAAGACGGTTTGAGACAATTGTTACCAAAATCAGAGAATGTCAAAAATTAGAGTGAAATTGCTTCAAACAAGCGAATTATCGCGAAACAACACCTGCTCGAATCCAACAAAAACTGTGCCCTGCCGACTCTATTTAGCCTCAGAGACGGTTTAGACAATTGTTACAAAAATCAGAGAATGTCAAAAATTAGAGTGTAATTGCTTCAAACAAGCGAATTATCGCGAAACAACACCTGCTCGAATCCAACAAAAACTGTACCCTGCCGACTCTATTTAGCCTCAGAGACGCTTTGAGACAAGTATTACAAAAATCAGAGAATGTCAAAAATTAGAGTGAAATTGCTTCAAACAAGCGAATTATCGCGAAACAACACCTGCTCGAATACAATAAAAACTCTGCCCTGCCGACTCTATTTAGCCTCAGAGACGGTTTGAGACAATTGTTACAAAAATCAGAGAATGTCAAAAATTAGAGTGTAGTTGCTTCAAACAAGCGAATTATCGCGAAACAACACCTGCTCGAATCCAACAAAAACTGTTCCCTGCAGTCTCCACTGAGCGTCAGAGACGCTTTGAGACAAGTGTTACAAAAATCAGAGAATGTCAAAAATTAGATTGAAATTGCTTCAAAAAGGCGAATTATCCTGAAACAACACCTGCTCGAATCCAACAAAAACTGTGCCCTGCAGACTCTATTTAGCCTCAGAGACGGTTTCAGACAATTGTTACAAAAATCAGGGAATGTCAAAAATTAGAGCGTAATTGCATCAAACAAGCAAATTATCGCGAAACAACACCTGCTCGAATCCAACAAAAACTGTGCAATGCAGTCTCTACTGAGCCTCAGAGACGCTTTCAGACAATTGCTACAAAAATCCGAGAATGTCAAATATTAGAGTGAAATTGCTTCAAAGAAGCGAATTATCGCGAAACAACACTTGCTCGAATCCAACAAAAACTGTGCCCTGCAGTCTCTACTGAGCCTCAGAGACGCTTTGACACACGTACTACAAAAATAAGAGAATGTCAAAAATTAGAGTGAAATTGCTTCAAACAGGCGAATTATCGCGAAACAATACCTGCTCGAATCCAACAAAAACTGTGCCCTGCCGACTCTATTTGGCCTCAAAGACGGTTTGAGACAATTGTTAGAAAAATCAGAGAATGTAAAAAATTCGAGTGACATTGCTTCAAACAAGCGAATTATCGCGAAACAACACCTGCACGAATCCAACATAAACTGTGCGCTACCGTCTCTATTGAGCCTCAGAGACGCTTTGAGACAATTGTTAATAATATCAGAGAATGTCAAAAATTAGACTGAAATTGCTTCAAACAAGCGAATTATCGCGAAACAACACCTGCTCGAATCCAACAAAAACTGTGGGCTACCGTCTCTACCTGAGCCTCAGAGACGCTTTGAGACAATTGTTACAAAAACCAGAGAATGTCAAAAATTAGAGTGAAATTGCTTCAAACAGGCGAATTATCGCGTAACAACACCTGCTCGAATCCAACAAAAACTGTGCCCTGCCGACTCTATTTAGCCTCAAAGACGGTTTGAGACAATTGTTACAAAAATCAGAGAATGTCAAAAATTAGAGTGAAATTGCTTCAAACAAGCGAATTATCGCGAAACAACACCTGCTCGAATCCAACAAAAACTGTGCGCTACCGTCTCTACTGAGCCTCAGAGACACTTTGAGACAAGTATTACAAAAATCAGAGAATGTCAAAAATTATAGTGAAATTGCTCAAACAGGCGAATTATCGCGAAACAACACCTGCTCGAATCCAACAAAAACTGTGCCCTGCCGACTCTATTTTCCCTCAAAGACAGTTTGAGACAATTGTTACGAAAATCAGAGAATGTCAAAAATTAGAGTGAAATTGCTTCAAACAAGCGAATTATCGCGAAACAACACCTGCTCGAATCCAACAAAAACTGTGCGCTACCGTCTCTACTGAGCCTCAGAGACCCTTTGAGACAGGTATTACAAAAATCAGAGAATGTCAAAAATTAGAGTGTAATTGCTTCAAACAAGCGAATTATCGCGAAACAACACCTGCTCGAATCCAACAAAAACTGTGCGCTACCGTCTCTACTGAGCCTCAGAGATGCTTTGAGACAAGTATTACAAAAATCAGAGAATGTCAAAAATTGGAGTGAAATTTCTTCAAACAAGCGAATTATCGCGAAACAACACCTGCTCGAATCCAACAAAAACTGTGCCCTACCGTCTCTACTCAGCCTCAGAGACGCTTTGAGACACGTATTACAAAAATCAGAGAATGTCAAAGATTAGAGTGAAATTGCTTCAAACAGGCGAATTATCGCGAAACAACACCTGCTCGAATCCAACAAAAGCTGTGCCCTGCCGACTCTATTTAGCCTCAGAGACGGTTTGAGACAATTGTTACAAAAATCAGAGAATGTCAAAGATTAGAGTGAAATTGCTTCAAACAGGCGAATTATCACGAAACAGCACCTGCTCGACTCCAACAAACACTGTGCCCTGCCTACTCTATTTAGCCTCGGAGACGGTTTGAGACAATTGTTACAAAAATCAGAGACTGTCAAAAATTAGAGTGAAATTGCTTCAAACAGGCGAACTATCGCGAAACAACACCTGCTCGACTCTATTTAGCCTCAAAGACGGTTTGAGACAATTGTTGCAAAAATCAGAGAATGTCAAAAATTAGAGTGTAGTTGCTTCAAACAAGTGAATTATCGCGAAACAACACCTGCTCGAATCCAACAAAAACTGTGCGCTACCGTCTCTACTGAGCCTCAGAGACGCTTTGAGACAAGTATTACAAAAATCAGAGAATGTCAAAAATTAGAGTGAAATTGCTTCAAACAGGCGAATAATCGCGAAACAACACCTGCTCGACTCTATCTAGCCTCAAAGACGATTTGAGACAATTGTTACAAAAATCAGAGAATGTCAAAAATTAGAGTGAAATCTCTTCAAACAATCGAATTATCGCGAAACAACACCTGCTCGACTCTATTTAGCCTCAAAGACGGTTTGAGACAATTGTTACAAAAATCAGAGAATGTCAAAAATTAGAGTGAAATTGCCTAAAAAAGCGAATTATCGCGAAACAACACCTGCTCGAATCCAACAAAAACTGTGCGCTACCGTCTCTACTGAGCCTCAGAGACGCTTTGAGACAAGTATTACAAAAATCAGAGAACGTCAAAAATTAGAGTGAAATTGCCTCAAACAGGCGAATTATCGCGAAACAACACCTGCTCGAATCCAACAAAAACTGTGCCCTGCCGACTCTATTTAGCCTCAAAGACGGTTTGAGACAATTGTTACAAAAATCAGAGAATGTCAAAAATTAGAGTGAAATTGCTTCAAACAAGCGAATGATCGCGAAACAACACCTGCTCGAATCCAACAAAAACTGTGCCCTGCCGACTCTATTTATCCTCAGAGACGGTTTAGACAATTGTTACAAAAATCAGAGAATGTCAAAAATTAGAGTGTAATTGCTTCAAACAAGCGAATTATCGCGAAACAACACCTGCTCGACTCCAACAAAAACTGTGCGCTAACGTCTCTACTGAGCCTCAGAGACGCTTTGAGACAAGTATTACAAAAATCAGAGAATGTCAAAAATTAGAGTGAAATTGCTTCAAACAAGCGAATTATCGCGAAACAACACCTGCTCGAATACAACAAAAACTGTGCCCTGGCGACTCTATTTAGCCCCAGAGACGGTTTGAGACAATTGTTACAAAAATCTGAGAATGTCAAAAATTAGAGTGTAATTGCTTCAAACAAGCGAATTATCGCGAAACAACACCTGCTCCAATCCAACAAAAACTGTGCCCTGCCGACTCTATTTAGCCTCAGAGACGGTTTGAGATAATTGTTACAAAAATCAGAGAATGTCAAAAATTAGAGTGTAGTTGCTTCAAACAAGCGAATTATCGCGAAACAACACCAGCTCGAATCCAACAAAAACTGTGCCCTGCAGTCTCCACTGAGCGTCAGAGACGCTTTGAGACAAGTGTTACAAAAATCAGAGAATGTCAAAAATTAGACTGAAATTGCTTCAAAAAGGCGAATTATCCTGAAACTACACCTGCTCGTATCCAACAAAAACTGTGCGCTACCGTCTCTACTGAGCCTCAGAGACACTTTGAGACAAGTATTACAAAAATCAGAGAATGTCAAAAATTATAGTGAAATTGCTCAAACAGGCGAATTATCGCGAAACAACACCTGCTCGAATCCAACAAAAACTGTGCCCTGCCGACTCTATTTAGCCTCAGAGACGCTTTGAGACACGTACTACAAAAATCAGAGAATGTCAAAAATTAGAGTGAAATTGCTTCAAACAGGCGAATTATCGCGAAACAATACCTGCTCGAATACAATAAAAACTCTGCCCTGCCGACTCTATTTAGCCTCAGAGACGGTTTGAGACAATTGTTACAAAAATCAGAGAATGTCAAAAATGAGGGTGTAATTGCTTCAAACAAGCGAATTATCGCGAAACAACACCTGCACGAATCCAACAAAAACTGTGCGCTACCGTCTCTATTGAGCCTCAGAGACGCTTTGAGACACTTGTTAATAAAATCAGAGAATGTCAAAAATTAGACTGAAATTGCTTCAAACAAGCGAATTATCGCGAAACAACACCTGCTCGAATCCAACAAAAACTGTGCCCTGCCGACCCTATTTAGCCTCAAAGACGGTTTGAGACAATTGTTACAAAAATCAGAGAATGTCAAAAATTAGAGTGAAATTGCTTCAAACAAGCGAATTATCGCGAAACAACACCTGCTCGAATCCAACAAAAACTGTGCCCTGCCGACTCTATTTAGCCTCAGAGACGGTTTAGACAATTGTTACAAAAATCAGAGAATGTCAAAAATTAGAGTGTAATTGCTTCAAACAAGCGAATTATCGCGAAACAACACCTGCTCGAATCCAACAAAAACTGTACCCTGCCGACTCTATTTAGCCTCAGAGACGCTTTGAGACAAGTATTACAAAAATCAGAGAATGTCAAAAATTAGAGTGAAATTGCTTCAAACAAGCGAATTATCGCGAAACAACACCTGCTCGAATACAATAAAAACTCTGCCCTGCCGACTCTATTTAGCCTCAGAGACGGTTTGAGACAATTGTTACAAAAATCAGAGAATGTCAAAAATGAGAGTGTAATTGCTTCAAACAAGCGAATTATCGCGAAACAACACCTGCTCGAATCCAACAAAAACTGTGCCCTGCCGACTCTACTTAGCCTCAGAGACGGTTTGAGATAATTGTTACAAAAATCAGAGAATGTCAAAAATTAGAGTGTAGTTGCTTCAAACAAGCGAATTATCGCGAAACAACACCTGCTCGAAACCAACAAAAACTGTGCCCTGCAGTCTCCACTGAGCGTCAGAGACGCTTTGAGACAAGTGTTACAAAAATCAGAGAATGTCAAAAATTAGAGTGAAATTGCTTCAAAAAGGCGAATTATCCTGAAACAACACCTGCTCGAATCCAACAAAAACTGTGCCCTGCAGACTCTATTTAGCCTCAGAGACGGTTTCAGACAATTGTTACAAAAATCAGAGAATGTCAAAAATTAGAGCGTAATTGCATCAAACAATTAAATTATCGCGAAACAACACCTGCTCCCCCCCAGGGGGACCTACTACGGTAGGTCCGGGTTTGGCGCACCCGGGGCCCCGAGCCAACTGACTCCCTCGGTGTGGGCTCCTCTTCGTGGTGAGGGAGTCAGTCAAATCGCCCACCCACGTGTAGGCCGTGCGTGGAGACCCGTGTCGGTGGAAAGGTTTATCCTGGTGGTTGAGGGGTGCGTATCTGAGCCCGGGACAGTTTCTTTTCTGAATCCGGGGAGGGTGCGCATTTCCAATACACTGCTTTGGTTACTGCTTCATCTAAACGGGAGGCTAGGGACTAACCCACCCCTAGTCAATCGGCCAGGACTAGGTATTGCACTGAACTCCAGGGTGAGTGGGACGGCGAGCCCGCTATATCCCCTGTGTAGCCCTGTCATCCCAGTGGGGTGACCCCTCGTTGGGCTCCGTGGTGGGTGGGGAGCACTGGGGGATGAATTTTAAGTAACCCTTTTATGGCTACAAATACACCTAAAAGACGACGTCAAGTGCAAGAAGTAAAGGAGGTAACCGCAGTGTCATCATCTCGGTACCTGGTTATCAGTAGATTAGAAGAGGCTCAGTCATTTGTGAAAGTTAACCCTTTCGTCATCCAGGCCGGTCTTGATAAAATAGCCGGTCCTGTAAAGTCATGTACCAGACTCCGGAACGGTTCTCTTCTTATTGAGACATTTACCTCAGCCCAGTTTGATAAATTGTTAAAGGCCAAACTACTCCACGGATATCCTATTCGTGTCGAGAAGCACCGTAGTCTAAACTCTACAAAGGGGGTCATCACCTCACCCCTGTTGGATGACATGTCGGAGGAAGAGATCTTGGGCTATTTATCGGATCAAGGAGTCATTGAGGTCTACCGAGTCAGGGCTAAACGCGATGGTGTGCAGGTGCCTACCCGTACCCTGTTCCTCACATTCGATCGGCTTGACCTACCTTCGAAAATTAAGGCGGGATACGAAGTGATCCCTGTACGACAATATGTTCCCCGTCCTATGCGTTGCTTTCAGTGCCAACGCTTTGGCCACACAAAGATTTCTTGCAAACTTGCAATTCCTGTTTGTGTAAAGTGTGGTAAGGATGCCCACGACGGAGCTTGTCAATCAGTTATTTGCTGCGTGAATTGTAGGGGCGCCCATCCAGCGACATCCCCCGACTGTCCCCGCTTTTTGGATGAGAAGGCCATACAAGAGCTGCGGGTGAAAGAGCGTTTATCTTTCAGTGAAGCCCGCAAACGCCATCTCGCTCGCCAGCCTTCTCTTCTTAAATTTGGTACCTGTAGTTCCGTGGTACAAACGCAAGTGCAAAAGCGGGATATGAGTACGCAGACTCTACCTGTAATCTCCGATGCCGTCGCTACCCCTACCCTACCAGCTGCTCCTGCATCCGTTACATCTAAGTCGATCACTGTTGGTACTGAACAACGAAAATTTAAAATCCAGCCAAAACGAAGTGACTTTCTAAAAGATCCTCAGACTTCCGCCAGTAGCCGATGTGGACGGAATGATAATTCTCCTTCACCTCCTCGGAGATCTCGTTCGCAGGAAGACCAAAGGCGCAGCAGAAATCCTCGTGATTCTCCTGTGCCTACGGACAATCGTTTCCAGGCACTTCTTTCTGCTGGTAGTGAGCCTCTTCCTTCAGAGGAACCAATGGAACAGGAAATACCACCACCTAAAAGCCCTAGTTCCTCGCGAAACTGTAAGGGCAAATTGAAGCGCCAGCCGGCGCTCAAGTAACCGTAGCTTGTTCCCTTTACCTCCAGATGTCCATTCTTCAGTGGAATGCACGTGGCATTCGCACACATAGGGCCGAATTGCAGTTACTCGCAAGATCGCTGTCTCCCACTATCATGTGCTTACAGGAAACCAAACTTCGTCAACAGGACTCCTTCAACTTTCCTGGTTTTATTCCGGTACGTTTCGACCTTCTACCGGAACCTGGTTCTCCTGCGCATGGGGGTGTCATGATCTTGATTCGAGACGGCGTTTTCTACCAACCAGTCATTCTTACCACTACCTTGCAAGCTGTTGCTGTTACCATCTGTCTACCTGGCTTTTCATTCACCATCTGTTCTGTGTATATCCCGCCTTGTGCGCTCCCGCTTGCGGACATTGATATTGCAGCCTTAGTATCCCAGCTCCCAGCACCCTACCTTTTGCTGGGAGATTTCAATGCCCATCACCCTCTTTGGGGCTCGAGTCGGGCATGTGCAAGAGGAATCCATCTTGCCGAGTTATTCGCACAGAACCACCTCTCCGTTCTCAACACTGGTGAACCTACTTTTATATCTGATAGTACCGGAACCTTCTCACACTTGGACGTGTCTGTTTGCTCAGCACAGCTCACACATCGGTTGGAATGGAACGTCGTCTCTGATACATTTTCTAGCGATCATTTCCCCTGCATTATCACCATGCTTTCACACTACATGCCCTCGCCACGTGTACCCACCTGGCAGATGGGCAAGGCGAACTGGCCGCTTTATTCTCGCTTGGCTGTATTCGACGACCGCGAGTTCGATGATGTTGACCAGAAGGTGGACCACGTTACTTGCGTCATTATCTCCGCTGCCAAACGTACTATCCCTAGATCGTCGCCACAACCACGACGATTACCGGTCCCCTGGTGGACTGACGAATGCCAGGCAGCCGTTCGTGCACGCAGAGCTGCTTTTCGAGTGTTTCGCCGACATCCTACACTCGACAATCTGGTCATCTACAAGCAACAGCGCGCCAGAGCTCGTCGCATCATACGGGCCAGTAAGAAGACCTCCTGGCTCCATTTTGTGGAGTCCTTCAATTGTTTTACTCCTGCATCTGTCGTTTGGGACAAGCTTCGTCGGGTGGCTGGCAAAGTTTCTCCGTCAACGGTTCCTGGGCTTAGGGTTAATAATGACACCATCGTTAGCCCTCAAGAAGTTGCTGATACACTAGGCACTGCTTTTGCTGCAATTTCAAGTTCTTCGCGTTCTGACCCGGCTTTCTTATTCCTTAAGCACCGGGCCGAGTCGAATGCCATATCCTTTCCCTCTTCCAATCGCGAGTGTTATAACGCCTTTTTCACCATGCCGGAGCTAGAGCGGGCCCTGGCCTCCTCCAAATCGTCTGCTCCTGAGCCTGATGGTGTTCACGTGTTAATGCTGCAGCACCTTTCTTCGGCTGCTAAACTCTTTCTCTTGGAAGTGTACAACCACATCTGGCGCACCAGTACCTTTCCATCCGCTTGGCGCGAGGCCACCATCGTCCCAATCTTGAAGCCTGGTAAGGATCGCCATCTACCTTCCAGTTATCGTCCGATCTCCCTCACCAGTGTCATGTGCAAGGTGATGGAGCGCATGATTAACGGGCGATTGACGTGGTGGCTTGAATCTCAAACTCTGCTGTCCAACGTCCAGTGCGGTTTTCGTCGTTTCCGTTCAACGGTCGACAACTTGGTATCACTATCCACACATATCATGAACGGATTTGTGAGGAAGAGTCAAACAGTTGCAGTCTTTTTTGACCTTGAGAAAGCGTATGACACTTGTTGGAGGCACGGTATTCTTCGAACCCTCCATAAATGGGGAATTCGTGGACGCATGCCTCTTTTTATTCGCGAGTTTATGAGGGATAGGGTCTTTAGAGTTCGCGTTGGTTCGATTTTATCTCGTGTTTTTACCCAAGAGAACGGAGTACCTCAGGGCTCGGTACTCAGCGTCACCTTGTTTGCTATTGCCATCAATTCCATTGTGGAGTGTGTTCCTGCTGGAGTTTCTGCTTCGTTATTCGTCGACGATTTCGCTATTTACTGTAGTTCTCGACGGACTTGTCTGTTAGAGCGCCGTCTTCAATTTTGTCTTGACCGCCTGTACACCTGGGCTTTTGAGAATGGCTTTCAGTTCTCCGTCGAGAAAACCCTCTGTGTTAACTTCTGGCGGCGGAAGGCGTTCCTCCCACCTTCTCTCCATCTCGGTGCGGACGTCCTTCCCTTCGCAGACGAGGCGAAATTTTTAGGGTTGGTCTTCGACAGGAAACTCAGCTGGTCCTCTCATATTTCGTATTTGAAGGCAAGGTGCGAGCGTTCTCTTAGTGTTTTACGCGTTTTATGTGGCACATCCTGGGGAGCCGATCGGACTGTTCTTTTACGGTTATATCGCTCTCTTGTCCGATCGAAACTTGATTATGGTTCTATTATTTACTCGTCGGCTCGGCCGTCTATTCTAAAGCGTCTCGATCCGATTCATCACCGTGGTATCAAGTTGAGTATTGGTGCTTTTCCAACGAGTCCAGTTATTAGCTTGTGTGCGGAAGCTGCCGAACCTCCGCTTTCTTTTCGGCGTGATGTCCTTCTTTGTAGTTACGCTTGCAGTCTTTCTAGTCTGCCGGGACATCCGTCTTATACCATGTTTTTTAACGATTCCTTGGACCGTCAATACTCGGCTCGCTCCCTGGCCCTACTCCCTCCAGGCGTTCGGTTTCGCTGCCTGCTTCGAGCATTGGACATGACCTTACCGGCTACCTTTTCCAGAGGAGTAACCAGATTTCCACCCTGGCGTGGTTCGCCGCCTACCGTGGATCTGGAGTTGTTGTCCCTGCCGAAGTCGACGACGCCTGCATCGTCCATTCGCTCGGCTTTTTCCTCTCTTAGAGCGAATTTTGCTCACTGCAATTTTATATACACTGATGGCTCTAAGGATGATAGCGGAGTAGGATGTGCTTTTATCCATGATCGGCAGAGTTTTAGCTTTCGTCTGTTAGCACAGTGCTCGATTTTTACAGCTGAGCTGTTTGGTATTTACCAAGCTCTTTTATATATTCATCGGCAAACCTCGCAGCACTGGGTTATTTGTTCCGACTCCCTGAGTGCTCTGCAGAGCCTAAGGATGCTGTACAGCTACCATCCGCTCGTGCAGCGTGTCCAGGACAGCCTGCACTCACTCGCTGGTGCTGGCATTAGCGTGTCCTTTGCATGGGTGCCTGGACACGCAGGCCTTACAGGGAATGAGGCTGCCGATGCTGCTGCGAAGGCAGCAGTTTTAGGTCCCAAGTGTTATAGTTCTTGTGTTCCCTATGAAGACTTTCGCACCGTTTTACGTAGTGTTATCCTTTCGCGGTGGCGTGCTAAGTGGAGTGCTGTTCAGGGGAACAAACTTCGGGAGGTTAAGCCCCTCCCGGTTACCTGGAGGACTTCCTCTCGCGCTTGTCGCCACGAGGAAGTAATTTTAGCTAGACTTCGTATCGGGCACTGTCGTTTTAGTCATGGTCACCTTTTATCTTCTGACCCGGCGCCGCTTTGTGATCACTGTAACGAGCCTTTGACGGTACGCCATGTATTAATTCAGTGCCAGTTTTTATCTCACTTTCGCGTGTCCCTAGGACTGCCGGCTACCCTGGTCGAGGTTCTGGCAGATAATTCCAGTGCTGTAGAGCGTCTCTTAAGTTTTATTCGTCTCAGTGGTATAGGAGGTCGTGTTTAAACCGCTAGTTTTATGTTAAGTTTTTAGTTGATCACATGTGCAGTTTGCTACTTTCGTAGCTACATGTGGGTTTTAGTGTTAATTTTAGCTCTACTTTTAGCATTACTGGCACTGTCTTGGTGACTTTTTAATTCCCGTAACATTTTAGACAACAGGTTGTCCACCTGTACTTTTTAAGTTTTTGTGTTGTCCGGGCGCTAATAACCCCAGCAGTTGTGCGCCCTAAAACATTACTACTACTACTACACCTGCTCGAATCCAACAAAAACTGTGCAATGCAGTCTCTACTGAGCCTCAGAGACGCTTTCAGACAATTGCTACAAAAATCCGAGAATGTCAAATATTAGAGTGAAATTGCTTCAAAGAAGCGAATTATCGCGAAACAACACTTGCTCGAATCCAACAAAAACTGTGCCCTGCAGTCTCTACTGAACCTCAGAGACGCTTTGAGACACGTACTACAAAAATCAGAGAATGTCAAAAATTAGAGTGAAATTGCTTCAAACAGGCGAATTATCGCGAAACAATACCTGCTCGAATCCAACAAAAACTGTGCCCTGCCGACTCTATTTAGCCTCAAAGACGGTTTGAGACAATTGTTAGAAAAATCAGAGAATGTAAAAAATTCGAGTGACATTGCTTCAAACAAGCGAATTATCGCGAAACAACACCTGCACGAATCCAACATAAACTGTGCGCTACCGTCTCTATTGAGCCTCAGAGACGCTTTGAGACAATTGTTAATAATATCAGAGAATGTCAAAAATTAGACTGAAATTGCTTCAAACAAGCGAATTATCGCGAAACAACACCTGCTCGAATCCAACAAAAACTGTGCCCTGCCGACTCTATTTAGCCTCAAAGACGGTTTGAGACAATTGTTACAAAAATCAGAGAATGTCAAGAATTAGAGTGAAATTGCTTCAAACAAGCGAATTATCGCGAAACAACACCTGCTCGAATCCAACAAAAACTGTGCGCTACCGTCTCTACTGAGCCTCAGAGACACTTTGAGACAAGTATTACAAAAATCAGAGAATGTCAAAAATTATAGTGAAATTGCTCAAACAGGCGAATTATCGCGAAACAACACCTGCTCGAATCCAACAAAAACTGTGCCCTGCCGACTCTATTTTCCCTCAAAGACAGTTTGAGACAATTGTTACGAAAATCAGAGAATGTCAAAAATTAGAGTGAAATTGCTTCAAACAAGCGAATTATCGCGAAACAACACCTGCTCGAATCCAACAAAAACTGTGCGCTACCGTCTCTACTGAGCCTCAGAGACCCTTTGAGACAGGTATTACAAAAATCAGAGAATGTCAAAAATTAGAGTGTAATTGCTTCAAACAAGCGAATTATCGCGAAACAACACCTGCTCGAATCCAACAAAAACTGTGCGCTACCGTCTCTACTGAGCCTCAGAGATGCTTTGAGACAAGTATTACAAAAATCAGAGAATGTCAAAAATTGGAGTGAAATTTCTTCAAACAAGCGAATTATCGCGAAACAACACCTCGTCGAATCCAACAAAAACTGTGCGCTACCGTCTCTACTGAGCCTCAGAGACGGTTTGAGACAATTGTTACAAAAATCAGAGAATGTCAAAAATTAGAGTGTAATTGCTTCAAACAAGCGAAAAATTGGAGTGAAATTGGTTCAAACAAGCGAATTATCGCGAAACAACACCTGCTCGAATCCAACAAAAACTGTGCCCTGCCGACTCTATTTAGCATCAGAGACGGTTTGAGACGATTGTTACAAAAAACAGAGAATGTCAAAAATTAGTGTAATTGCTTCAAACAAGCGAATTATCGCGAAACAACACCTGCTCGAATCCAACAAAAACTGTGGGCTACCGTCTCTACTGAGCCTCAGAGACGCTTTGAGACAAGTATTACAAAAATCAGAGAATGTCAAAAATTAGAGTGAAATTGCCTCAAACAGGCGAATTATCGCGAAACAACACCTGCTCGAATCCAACGAAAACTGTGCCCTGCCGACTCTATTTAGCCTCAAACACGGTTTGAGACACGTACTACAAAAATCAGAGAATGTCAAAAATTAGAGTGAAATTGCTTCAAACAGGCGAATTATCGCGAAACATTACCTGCTCGAATCCAACAAAAACTGTGCCCTGCCGACTCTATTTAGCCTCAAAGACGGTTTGAGACAATTGTTAGAAAAATCAGAGAATGTAAAAAATTAGAGTGACATTGCTTCAAACAAGCGAATTATCGCGAAACAACACCTGCATGAATCCAACAAAAACTGTGCGCTACCGTCTCTATTGAGCCTCAGAGACGCTTTGAGACAAGTATTACAAAAATCAGAGAATGTCAAAAATTAGAGTGAAATTACCTCAAACAGGCGAATTATCGCGAAACAACACCTGCTCGAATCCAACAAAAACTGTGAACTGCCGAATCTATTTAGCCTCAAAGACGCTTTGAGACAATTTTTACAAAAATCAGGGAATGTCAAAAATTAGACTGAAATTGCTTCAAACAAGCGAATTATGGCGAAACAACACCTACTCGAATCCAACAAAAACTGTGCCCTGCCGACTCTATTTAGCCTCAGAGACGGTTTGAGACAATTGTTACAAAAATCAGAGAATGTCAAAAATTAGAGTGTAATTGCTTCAAACAAGCGAATTATCGCGAAACAACACCTGCTCGAATCCAACAAAAACTGTGGGCTACCGTCTCTACTGAGCCTCAGAAACGCTTTGAGAGACGTACTACAAAAACCAGAGAATGTCAAAAATTAGAGTGAAATTGCTTCAAACAGGCGAATTATCGCGAAACAACACCTGCTCGAATCCAAAAAAACTGTGCCCTGCCGACTCTATTTAGCCTCAAAGACGGTTTGAGACAATTGTTACAAAAATCAGAGAATGTCAAAAATTAGAGTGAAATTGCTTCAAACAAGCGAATTATCGCGATAAAACACCTGCTCGAATCCAACAAAAACTGTGCGCTACCGTCTCTACTGAGCCTCAGAGACACTTTGAGACAAGTATTACAAAAATCAGAGAATGTCAAAAATTATAGTGAAATTGCTCAAACAGGCGAATTATCGCGAAACAACACCTGCTCGAATCCAACAAAAACTGTGCCCTGCCGACTCTATTTAGCCTCAAAGACCGTTTGAGACAATTGTTACAAAAATCAGAGAATGTCAAAAATTAGAGTGTAATTGCTTCAAACAAGCGAAAAATTGGAGTGAAATTGCTTCAAACAAGCGAATTATCGCGAAACAACACCTGCTCGAATCCAACCAAAACTGTGCGCTACCGTCTCTACTGAGCCTCAGAGACGCAATGAGGGTAGTAGTAGTATTAGGGTTTTAGGGCGCACAACTGCCAGGGTTATTAGCGCCCAAACAAGACAAGACAGCTAAAACCACACTCGAGTGCTAAAACTTTAAAATAAATCAACAATAGATGGAAAGCTAACCAAAGGAGTGCCAGTAAATATAAGGGTCAAGCTAAACGATGGCTCACGAGGAAGAGAAATTGTAAAAACGAGTAAATAAAAATGAGGGATAAAATCAGCTGTTCAAATATGGCCGGCTATGCCGCTGATTCGGATAAAAGTGAGCAAACGATCTACTGCAGTAACCGTGTCCGCCAGCACCTCACCGAGGGAAGCTGGCAGACCTAGGGATACACGTAATTGGGTTAAAAGCTGGCACTCAAGTAAAACATGGCGCACCGTCAGGGTCTCATTGCAATGAGCACAGTTCGGGGCAGCATCCGACGATAAAAGATAACTATGACTAAAACGGCAGTGCCCGATACGCAATCTCGCTAAAATGACTTCCTCGCGGCGAGAAGCGCGCGCGGAAGTCCTCCAGGTCACAGCGACGGGTTTCACCTCCCTTAGTTTGTTCCCCTGAAGATCGCTCCATGAAGCACTCCACCGTGAAAGGAGGGCACGACGTAAAACTTTGCTAAAATCATCAGAGGGAACACAAGCGCTAAAAAACCTGGGGGCTAAAACTGCTGCCTTTGCAGCAGAATCGGCAGCCTCGTTACCTTGCAGGCCTACATGTCCAGGTACCCACATGAAAGACACGCTGATGCCAGCACCAGCGAGTGAGTGAAAGCTGTCCTGAACACGCTGCACCATTGGGTGGTAATTGTACAGCGTACGTAGGCTCTGAAGGGCACTCAAACAATCAGAACATATTATACATCGCTCCAAGGGCTGCCGACGAACATACAAAAGAGCCTGGTATATACCAAATAGCTCTGCTGTAAAAATCGAGCACTGTTCTAAAAGACGAAAGCTAAAACTCTGGCGACCATGAATAAAAGCACATCCTACTCCCGTATCGTCCTTCGAGCCGTCAGTGTAAATAAAATGGCAAGGTCCGGACTGAGCCTGAATTTCTAGAAAGGCCGAACGAAGAACTCAGTCTGGCGTCGAGGACTTCGGCATGGCCAGCAAACCCAGATTAACGTGGATCTCGGATCGTAGCCATGGGGGAAATCGTGTTTGTCCCCTGGGAACTGTCGACGAGAAATCGACGTTTAAATGCCGAAGTAGTGTACGAAATCGAACGCCAGGAGGGAGCGGGGTTAGGGAGCTCGATGAGTATTGGCGATCCAAGGTGTCATTAAAAAACAAACTAAAAGATGGGTGTTCTGGCAGGTCAGAAAGTCTGCAAGCGTAGCTGCAGAGAAGAACATCGCGCCGATAACTAAGCGGAGGTTCAGCAGCTTCCGCACAAAGGCTCATAACAGGGCTCGTGGGAAATGCGCCAATACTCAACCTGATGCCACGGTGGTGTGTCGGATTTAGGCGATTTAAAACAGACGGTCGTGCCGAGGAATACACGACACAACCGTAATCAAGTTTCGATCGGACAAGTGCGCGGTATAGGCGTAAAAGAGTACTCCGATCAGCTCCCCAAGATGTGCAACTTAAAACACGTAAAACGCTGAGAGAACGATCACACCTTGCCTTTAGGTACGAAATATGTGGAGACCAACTAAGTTTTCTGTCAAAAATCAACCCCAAAAATTTTGTCTCGTCTGCGAAAGGAAGTGCTTCTGAGCCGAGACGGAGAGAAGGAGCAAGAAACTCTTTCCGGCGCCAGAAGTTAACGCAGACGGTCTTCTCGGCGGAAAACTTAAAGCCGGTTTCGGCACTCCAAGTGAAGAGGCGGTCAAGACACAGTTGGAGGCGACGTTCTAACAGAGAGGTCCGCCGAGAACTACAGTAAATGGAGAAATCGTCCACGAATAGCGAACATGAAACACCCGATGGGACGCACTCCACAATGGGGTTGATCGTAATGGCAAATAGTGTGACGCTGAGTACCGAGCCTTGCGGTACTCCGTTCTCTTGGCTAAAAACACGTGATAAAACCGAGCCCACCCGTACACGAAATACCCTATCCCGCATGAACTCCCGAATAAAAAGGGGCAGTCGACCACGAAAGCCCCATTTATGGAGCGTACGAAGGATTCCATACCTCCAGCAAGTATCATACGCCTTCTCCAAGTCAAAAAACACAGCTACAGTTTGACTCTTACGCAGGAAACCGTCCATGATGTGTGTGGATAACGACAGTAAGTGGTCCACCGTGGAACGGAAGCGACGAAAGCCGCACTGAGCGTTCGACAGCAGATTTTGCGATTCAAGCCACCATGTCAATCGCCCGTTGATCATTCGCTCCATCACCTTGCAGAGGCAACTGGTGAGGGAGATGGGGCGATAACTAGAAGGTAGATAGCGATCCTTCCCAGGTTTTAGAATCGGGACAATGGTGGCCTCGCGCCAAGCGGATGGAAAGGTTGCTGTACGCCAGATACGATTATACACCTGCAATAGAAAGTGTTTACCAGCTAAAGATAGGTGCTGCAACATTAAAACGTGGACATCATCAGGCCCAGTTGCTGAGGGTCGCGATGAGGCCACGGCCCACTCCAACTCCTGCATGGAGAAGAAAGCGTTATAACACTCGCGGTTCAAAGAGTGAAAGGATAGTTCATGCGTCTCAGTCCGGTTCCTGATGGATAAGAAGTCCGGGTGGTAATGGGAGGAGCTAGAGACGTTAGAAAAGGCGCCTCCCAGGGTGTCAGCGACAGCTCTAGGGGAAACTACGGTGCCATTATTAACCCGCAGGCCAGGCACCGGGACTCGTGAAACTTTGCCGGCCACGCGACGGAGCTTGTCCCAAACCACAGATGACGGTGTGAAGCGATTAAAGGACTCCACAAAGCGGTGCCAGGATGTCTTCTTGCTGGCCTGTATGATGCGACGAGCTTGGGCGCGTAAGCGCTTAAAGGCGACCAGATTCTCGAGAGTTGGGTGGCGCTGAAATACCCGCAGTGCTGCCCGGCGCGCACGAACCGTCGCCCGGCATTCGTCGGTCCACCAAGGAACGGGTAGACGCCCAGGGCGGGCCGACGACCGAGGTATGGCACGCTCGGCCGCGGACAGAATCACGGAAGTTAAGTGTTCCACCATCTGGTCCACATTTCCCAACACATGGTCATCGAAAACAGCTAGGCTGCAGAAAAGGGGCCAGTTCGCTTTGTGTAGCTGCCAGATGGGTACACGTGACGAGGGTACATAGTTGGAGAGCAGGCTAGTCACGCAGGGCAGATGATCGCTGGAAAAGGTGTCCGAGACGACGTTCCACTCAAACCGATGTGCAAGCTGTGCCGAGCAAACTGATAAGTCTAAGTGTGAGAGGGTGCCTGTGGAATCAGAAATAAAAGTAGGTTCGCCAGTATTAAGGAGAGAGAGGTGATTCTGATGAAAGAACTCTGCAAGATGCCTTCCCCTTACGCAAGCCCTAGGTGATCCCCAAAGAGGGTGGTGGGCATTGAAGTCTCCCAACAACAAGTAGGGCGCTGGGAGCTGGGACACGAGGTCTAATAGGTCCGCAATTGCGAAGGGAGAAGATGGGGGTAGGTAAACAGAACATAAGGTGAAATAAAAACCAGGGAAACGAACAGAAACGGCAACAGCTTGCAAAGTAGTAGTGAGTATGACAGGCTGGTAATAAACGTCGTCGCGGATCAGGATCATAGCACCACCATGTGCAGGAGTACCAGGCTCCGGTGGTAGATCGAATCGCACCGGAGTAAAACCAGGAAAGGTGAAAGTATCCTGTTGTTGAAGTTTGGTCTCCTGCAGGCAGAAAATAGTGGGGGACAGCAAATTACCGAGTAGTTGCAGTTCGGTTTTATGCCTGCGTACGCCACGTGTATTCCATTGTAGAATGGACATCCTGAGCAAATGGGAAAAGCTGTTCACGAGTTTCACTTAACCGGTGGCTGTCGCTTCAACTTGCCCTTTTGATTTCTTGTAGGACTTGGGCTTTTTGGAGCAGGTGTTTCCTCCTCCATGGGTTCTTCAGATGGAAGAGGGTCACCGGGTGCCGAAGTAAGAGGAACAAACCGGTTTCCAAGACTGATGGGTGGAGGGGAGTCCCGCTTCGTGCGACTGCGTCCCCTGGTATCTTGGGAGCACGATCGGCGAGGAGGGGACGGGGAGCTGGCCATTGAGGCACCCTGTCCACTTGCAGATGTAGGTTCCTTGAGGAAGTCTGTGCGCTTCGGAGTAACTTTAAATTTCCTTGTTTCGGTACTCACAGAAATGGTCTTGGAGCCGGCAGGAGTTGACACAGCGGCGCGAGGAGTAACCACGATGGAGGTTACAGGGCAAGTTTGAGTACCCATATCACGCTTTGGTACTGGTGTGGAAACAATGGAACTGAAAGTACCAAACCTCAGGAGAGAAGGCTGTCGAGCAAGATGTCGTTTGCGGGCTTCTGAGAAAGAGATACGCTCTTTCACCCGCAGCTCCTGAATGGCCTTCTCGTCCTGGTAACGCGGACAGGCGCTCGAAGTCGCTGGATGTGTACCTCGGCAATTTACGCAGCTTGGAGCAGATGGACAAGCTCCGTCATGAGCATCACTACCACAGTTGGCACAAACCGCAACCGAAGCCTTACACGAGATCTTAGTATGGCCATAGCGCTGGCATTGGAAACAACGCATAGGCCGCGGGATATATGGTCGAACCGGGATAACCTCGTAACCTGCCTTGATCTTCTGCGGCAGGTCGAGCCGATCAAAAGTTACGAACAGCGTGCGGGTAGCCACCTGCACGCCGTCGCGCTTGACTCTTACACGGTAAACGTCCGTGACACCTTGGTCCGATAGGTAACCCTGGATCTCCTCCTCCGGCATATCGTCTAACAAGGAGGTGGTGATGACGCCCTTGCAGGAGTTAAGGCTTCGGTGTTTCTCAACACGGATAGGATATCCATGGAGTAGTTTGGCCTTCAATATCTTGTCAAATTGTGTGGCAGTGTAACTCTCGACCAAAAGGGAACCGGATCGTAATCGAGTACAGGACTTCACTGGGCCGGCGATTTTGTCAAGACCGGATTGAATTATAAATGGATTCACCTTTAAAAATGTCTGACCCTCTTCCATTCTATGTATCACTAGGTAACGAGCGGGTGACGGCACGTGTACCTCTTTTTCTTCAACTTGTTTGCGCCGTTTAGGAGTGGTTGTAGCCATAAAGAGCTAAATAAAATTTCATCCCCCAGTGCTCCCCACCCACCACGGAGCCCAACAAGGGGTCATCCCACTGGGATGACAGGGCTACACAGGGGATATAGCGGGCTCGCCGTCCCACTCACCCTGGAGTTCAGTGCAATACCTAGTCCTGGCCGATTGACTAGGGGTGGGTTAGTCCCTAGCCTCCCGTTTAGGTGTAAGCAGAAACCAAAGCAGTGTATCGGAAATGCGCACCCTCCCCAGATTCAGAAAAAACTGTCCCGAGCTCAGATACGCACCCCTCAACCACCAGGATAATCCTTTCCACCGACACGGGTCTCCACGCACGGCCTACACGTGGGTGGGCGATTTGACTGACTCCCTCACCACGAAGAGGAGCCCACACCGAGGGAGTCAGTTGGCTCGGGGCCCCGGGTGCGCCAAACCCGGACCTACCGTAGTAGGTCCCCCTGGGGGGAGAGACGCAATGAGGCAGGTGTTGCAAAATTCAGACAATGTCAATAATTTGAGTCAAATTGCTTCAAACAAGCGAATCATCGCGGAACAACACCTGCTCGAATCCAACAAAAACTGTGCCCTGCAGTCTCCACTGAGCGTCAGAGACGCTTTGAGACAAGTGTTACAAAAATCAGAGAATGTCAAAAATTAGAGTGAAATTGCTTCAAACAGGCGAATTATCGCGAAACAACACCTGCTCGAATCCAACAAAAACTGTGCCCTGCCGACTCTATTTAGCCTCAAAGACGGTTTGAGACAATTGTTAGAAAAATCAGAGAATGTAAAAAATTAGAGTTACATTGCTTCAAACAAGCGAATTATCGCGAAACAACACCTGCACGAAACCAACAAAAACTGTGCGCTACCGTCTCTATTGAGCCTCAGAGACGCTTTGAGACAATTGTTAATAAAATCAGAGAATGTCAAAAATTAGACTGAAATTGCTTCAAACAAGCGAATTATCGCGAAACAACACCTGCTCGAATCCAACAAAAACTGTGCCCTGCCGACTCTATTTAGCCTCAAAGACGGTTTGAGACAATTGTTACAAAAATCAGAGAATGTCAAAAATTAGAGTGAAATTGCTTCAAACAAGCGAATTATCGCGAAACAACACCTGCTCGAATCCAACAAAAACTGTGCCCTGCCGACTCTATTTAGCCTCAGAGACAGTTTAGACAATTGTTACAAAAATCAGAGAATGTCAAAAATTAGAGTGTAATTGCTTCAAACAAGCGAATTATCGCGAAACAACACCTGCTCGAATCCAACAAAAACTGTACCCTGCCGACTCTATTTAGCCTCAGAGACGCTTTGAGACAAGTATTACAAAAATCAGAGAATGTCAAAAATTAGAGTGAAATTGCTTCAAACAAGCGAATTATCGCGAAACAACACCTGCTCGAATACAATAAAAACTCTGCCCTGCCGACTCTATTTAGCCTCAGAGACGGTTTGAGACAATTGTTACAAAAATCAGAGAATGTCAAAAATGAGAGTGTAATTGCTTCAAACAAGCGAATTATCGCGAAACAACACCTGCTCGAATCCAAAAAAAACTGTGCCCTGCCGACTCTACTTAGCCTCAGAGACGGTTTGAGATAATTGTTACAAAAATCAGAGAATGTCAAAAATTAGAGTGTAGTTGCTTTAAACAAGCGAATTATCGCGAAACAACACCTGCTCGAATCCAACAAAAACTGTGCCCTGCAGTCTCCACTGAGCGTCAGAGACGCTTTGAGACAAGTGTTACAAAAATCAGAGAATGTCAAAAATTAGAGTGAAATTGCTTCAAAAAGGCGAATTATCCTGAAACAACACCTGCTCGAATCCAACAAAAACTGTGCCCTGCAGACTCTATTTAGCCTCAGAGACGGTTTCAGACAATTGTTACATAAATCAGAGAATGTCAAAAATTAGAGCGTAATTGCATCAAACAAGCAAATTATCGCGAAACAACACCTGCTCGAATCCAACAAAAACTGTGCAATGCAGTCTCTACTGAGCCTCAGAGACGCTTTCAGACAATTGCTACAAAAATCCGAGAATGTCAAATATTAGAGTGAAATTGCTTCAAAGAAGCGAATTATCGCGAAACAACACTTGCTCGAATCCAACAAAAACTGTGCCCTGCAGTCTCTACTGAGCCTCAGAGACGCTTTGAGACACGAACTACAAAAATCAGAGAATGTCAAAAATTTGAGTGAAATTGCTTCAAACAGGCGAATTATCGCGAAACAATACCTGCTCGAATCCAACAAAAACTGTGCCCTGCCGACTCTATTTAGCCTCAAAGACGGTTTGAGACAATTGTTAGAAAAATCAGAGAATGTAAAAAATTCGAGTGACATTGCTTCAAACAAGCGAATGATCGCGAAACAACACCTGCACGAATCCAACATAAACTGTGCGCTACCGTCTCTATTGAGCCTCAGAGACGCTTTGAGACAATTGTTAATAATATCAGAGAATGTCAAAAATTAGACTGAAATTGCTTCAAAGAAGCGAATTATCGCGAAACAACACCTGCTCGGATCCAACAAAAACTGTGGGCTACCGTCTGTACTAAGCCTCAGAGACGCTTTGAGACAATTGTTACAAAAACCAGAGAATGTCAAAAATTAGAGTGAAATTGCTTGAAACAGGCGAATTATCGCGAAACAACACCTGCTCGAATCCAACAAAAACTGTGCCCTGCCGACTCTATTTAGCCTCAAAGACGGTTTGAGACAGTTGTTACAAAAATCAGAGAATGTCAAAAATTAGAGTGAAATTGCTTCAAACAAGCGAATTATCGCGAAACAACACCTGCTCGAATCCAACAAAAACTGTGCGCTACCGTCTCTACTGAGCCTCAGAGACACTTTGAGACAAGTATTACAAAAATCAGAGAATGTCCAAAATTATAGTGAAATTGCTCAAACAGGCGAATTATCGCGAAACAACACCTGCTCGAATCCAACAAAAACTGTGCCCTGCCGACTCTATTTAGCCTCAGAGACGGATTGAGACAATTGTTACAAAAATCAGAGAATGTCAAAAATTAGACTGAAATTGCTTCAAACAAGCGAATTATGGCGAAACAACACCTGCTCGAATCCAACAAAAACTGTGCCCTGCCGACTCTATTTAGCCTCAGAGACGGTTTGAGACAATTGTTACAAAAATCAGAGAATGTCAAAAATTAGAGTGTAATTGCTTCAAACAAGCGAATTATCGCGAAAGAACACCTGCTCGAATCCAACAAAAACTGTGGGCTACCGTCTCTACTGAGCCTCAGAGACGCTTTGAGAGACGTACTACAAAAACCAGAGAATGTCAAAAATTATAGTGAAATTGCTTCAAACAGGCGAATTATCGCGAAACAACACCTGCTCGAATCCAAAAAAACTGTGCCCTGCCGACTCTATTTAGCCTCAAAGACGGTTTGAGACAATTGTTACAAAAATCAGAGAATGTCAAAAATTAGAGTGAAATTGCTTCAAACAAGCGAATTATCGCGAAAAAACACCTGCTCGAATCCAACAAAAACTGTGCGCTACCGTCTCTACTGAGCCTCAGAGACACTTTGAGACAAGTATTACAAAAATCAGAGAATGTCAAAAATTATAGTGAAATTGCTCAAACAGGCGAATTATCGCGAAACAACACCTGCTCGAATCCAACAAAAACTGTGCCCTGCCGACTCTATTTAGCCTCAAAGACCGTTTGAGACAATTGTTACAAAAATCAGAGAATGTCAAAAATTAGAGTATAATTGCTTCAAACAAGCGAAAAATTGGAGTGAAATTGCTTCAAACAAGCGAATTATCGCGAAACAACACCTGCTCGAATCCAACCAAAACTGTGCGCTACCGTCTCTACTGAGCCTCAGAGACGCAATGAGGCAGGTGTTACAAAAATCAGAGAATGTCAAAAATTAGAGTGAAATTGCTTCAAACAGGCGAATTATCGCGAAACAACACCTGCTCGAATCCAACAAAAACTGTGCCCTGCCGACTCTATTTAGCCTCAAAGACGGTTTGAGACAATTGTTAGAAAAATCAGAGAATGTAAAAAATTAGAGTTACATTGCTTCAAACAAGCGAATTATCGCGAAACAACACCTGCACGAATCCAACAAAAACTGTGCGCTACCGTCTCTATTGAGCCTCAGAGACGCTTTGAGACAATTGTTAATAAAATCAGAGAATGTCAAAAATTAGACTGAAATTGCTTCAAACAAGCGAATTATCGCGAAACAACACCTGCTCGAATCCAACAAAAACTGTGCCCTGCCGACTCTATTTAGCCTCAAAGACGGTTTGAGACAATTGTTACAAAAATCAGAGAATGTCAAAAATTAGAGTGAAATTGCTTCAAACAAGCGAATTATCGCGAAACAACACCTGCTCGAATCCAACAAAAACTGTGCCCTGCCGACTCTATTTAGCCTCAGAGACGGTTTAGACAATTGTTACAAAAATCAGAGAATGTCAAAAATTAGAGTGTAATTGCTTCAAACAAGCGAATTATCGCGAAACAACACCTGCTCGAATCCAACAAAAACTGTACCCTGCCGGCTCTATTTAGCCTCAGAGACGCTTTGAGACAAGTATTACAAAAATCAGAGAATGTCAAAAATTAGAGTGAAATTGCTTCAAACAAGCGAATTATCGCGAAACAACACCTGCTCGAATACAATAAAAACTCTGCCCTGCCGACTCTATTTAGCCTCAGAGACGGTTTGAGACAATTGTTACAAAAATCAGAGAATGTCAAAAATGAGAGTGAAATTGCTTCAAACAGGCGAATTATCGCGAAACAACACCTGCTCGAATCCAACAAAAACTGTGCCCTGCCGACTCTATTTAGCCTCAAAGACGGTTTGAGACAATTGTTAGAAAAATCAGAGAATGTAAAAAATTAGAGTTACATTCCTTCAAACAAGCGAATTATCGCGAAACAACACCTGCACGAATCCAAAATAAACTGTGCGCTACCGTCTCTATTGAGCCTCAGAGACGCTTTGAGACAATTGTTAATAATATCAGAGAATGTCAAAAATTAGACTGAAATTGCTTCAAACAAGCGAATTATCGCGAAACAACACCTGCTCGGATCCAACAAAAACTGTGGGCTACCGTCTGTACTAAGCCTCAGAGACGCTTTGAGACAATTGTTACAAAAACCAGAGAATGTCAAAAATTAGAGTGAAATTGCTTGAAACAGGCGAATTATCGCGAAACAACACCTGCTCGAATCCAACAAAAACTGTGCCCTGCCGACTCTCTTTAGCCTCAAAGACGGTTTGAGACAAGTGTTACAAAAATCAGAGAATGTCAAAAATTAGAGTGAAATTGCTTCAAACAAGCGAATTATCGCGAAACAACACCTGCTCGAATCCAACAAAAACTGTGCGCTACCGTCTCTACTGAGCCTCAGAGACACTTTGAGACAAGTATTACAAAAATCAGAGAATGTCAAAAATTATAGTGAAATTGCTCAAACAGGCGAATTATCGCGAAACAACACCTGCTCGAATCCAACAAAATCTGTGCCCTGCCGACTCTATTTAGCCTCAAAGACGGTTTGAGACAATTGTTACGAAAATCAGAGAATGTCAAAAATTAGAGTGAAATTGCTTCAAACAAGCGAATTATCGCGAAACAACACCTGCTCGAATCCAACAAAAACTGTGCGCTACCGTCTCTACTGAGCCTCAGAGACCCTTTGAGACAGGTATTACAAAAATCAGAGAATGTCAAAAATTAGAGTGTAATTGCTTCAAACAAGCGAAAAATTGAAGTGAAAATGGTACAAACAAGCGAATTATCGCGAAACAACACCTGCTCGAATCCAACAAAAACTGTGCCCTGCCGACTCTATTTAGCCTCAGAGACGGTTTGAGACAATTGTTACAAAAATCAGAGAATGTCAAAAATTAGAGTGTAATTGCTTCAAACAAGCGAATTATCGCGAAACAACACCTGCTCGAATCCAACAAAAACTGTGGGCTACCGTCTCTACTGAGCCTCAGAGAGGCTTTGAGACAAGTATTACAAAAATCAGATAATGTCAAAAATTAGAGTGAAATTACCTCAAACAGGCGAATTATCGCGAAACAACACCTGCTCGAATCCAAAAAAACTGTGCCCTGCCGACTCTATTTAGCCTCAAAGACGGTTTGAGACAATTGCTACAAAAATCAGAGAATGTCAAAAATTAGAGTGAAATTGCTTCAAACAAGCGAATTATCGCGAAACAACACCTGCTCGAATCCAACAAAAACTGTGCGCTACCGTCTCTACTGAGCCTCAGAGACACTTTGAGACAAGTATTACAAAAATCAGAGAATGTAAAAAATTATAGTGAAATTGCTCAAACAGGCGAATTATCGCGAAACAACACCTGCTCGAATCCAACAAAAACTGTGCCCTGCCGACTCTATTTAGCCTCAAAGACGGTTTGACACAATTGTTACAAAAATCAGAGAATGTCAAAATTTAGAGTGAAATTGCTTCAAACAAGCGAATTATCGCGAAACAACACCTGCTCGAATCCAACAAAAACTGTGCGCTACCGTCTCTACTGAGCCTCAGAGACCCTTTGAAACAGGTATTACAAAAATCAGAGAATGTCAAAAATTAGAGTGAAATTGCCTCAAACTGGCGAATTATCGCGAAACAACACCTGCTCGAATCCAACAAAAGCTGTGCGCTACCGTTTCTACTGAGCCTCAGAGACGCTTTGAGACAAGTATTACAAAAATCAGAGAATGTCAAAAATTAGATTGAAAGTGCCTCAAACAGGCGAATTATCGCGAAATAACAACTGCTCGAATCCAACAAAAACTGTGCCCTGCCGACTCTATTTAGCCTCAAAGACGGTTTGAGACAATTGTTACAAAAATCAGAGAATGCCAAAAATAAGACTGAAATTGCTTCAAACAAGCGAATTATCGCGAAACAACACCTGCTCGAATCCAACAAAAACTGTGCCCTGCCGACTCTATTTAGCATCAGAGACGGTTTGAGACAATTGTTACAAAAACAGAGAATGTCAAAAATTAGTGTAATTGCTTCAAACAAGCGAATTATCGCGAAACAACACCTGCTCGAATCCAACAAAAACTGTGGGCTACCGTCTCTACTGAGCCTCAGAGACGCTTTGAGACAAGTATTACAAAAATCAGAGAATGTCAAAAATTAGAGTGAAATTGCCTCAAACAGGCGAATTATCGCGAAACAACACCTGCTCGAATCCAACGAAAACTGTGCCCTGCCGACTCTATTTAGCCTCAAAGACGGTTTGAGACACGTACTACAAAAATCAGAGAATGTCAAAAATTAGAGTGAAATTGCTTCAAACAGGCGAATTATCGCGAAACATTACCTGCTCGAATCCAACAAAAACTGGGTCCTGCCGACTCTATTTAGCCCCAAAGACGGTTTGAGACAATTGTTAGAAAAATCAGAGAATGTAAAAAATTAGAGTGACATTGCTTCAAACAAGCGAATTATCGCGAAACAACACCTGCACGAATCCAACAAAAACTGTGCGCTACCGTCTCTATTGAGCCTCAGAGACGCTTTGAGACAAGTATTACAAAAATCAGAGAATGTCAAAAATTATAGTGAAATTACCTCAAACAGGCGAATTATCGCGAAACAACACCTGCTCGAATCCAACAAAAACTGTGCCCTGCCGACTCTATTTAGCCTCAAAGACGGTTTGAGACAATTGCTACAAAAATCAGAGAATGTCAAAAATTAGAGTGAAATTGCCTCAAACAGGCGAATTATCGCGAAACAACACCTGCTCGAATCCAACAAAAACTGTGCCCTGCCGACTCTATTTAGCCTCAAAGACGGTTTGAGACAATTTTTACAAAAATCAGAGAATGTCAAAAATTAGAGTGAAATTGCCTCAAACAGGCGAATTATCGCGAAACAACACCTGCTCGAATCCAACAAAAACTGTGCCCTGCCGACTCTATTTAGCCTCAGAGACGGTTTGAGACAATTGTTACAAAAATCAGAGAATGTCAAAAATTAGAGTGTAATTGCTTCAAACAAGCGAATTATCGCGAAACAACACCTGCTCGAATCCAACAAAAACTGTGGGCTACCGTCCCTACTGAGCCTCAGAGACGCTTTGAGAGACGTACTACAAAAACCAGAGAATGTCAAAAATTAGAGTGAAATTGCTTCAAACAGGCGAATTATCGCGAAACAACACCTGCTCGAATCCAACAAAAACTGTGCCCTGCCGACTCTATTTAGCCTCAAAGACGGTTTGAGACAATTGTTACAAAAATCAGAGAATGTCAAAAATTAGAGTGAAATTGCTTCAAACAAGCGAATTATCGCGAAAAAACACCTGCTCGAATCCAACAAAAACTGTGCGCTACCGTCTCTACTGAGCCTCAGAGACACTTTGAGACAAGTATAACAAAAATCAGAGAATGTCAAAAATTAGAGTGAAATTGCTCAAACAGGCGAATTATCGCGAAACAACACCTGCTCGAATCCAACAAAAACTGTGCCCTGCCGACTCTATTTAGCCTCAAAGACCGTTTGAGACAATTGTTACAAAAATCAGAGAGTGTCAAGAATTAGAGTGTAATTGCTTCAAACAAGCGAAAAATTGGAGTGAAATTGCTTCAAACAAGCGAATTATCGCGAAACAACACCTGCTCGAATCCAACCAAAACTGTGCGCTACCGTCTCTACTGAGCCTCAGAGACGCAATGAGGCAAGTGTTGCAAAATTCAGACAATGTCAATAATTTGAGTCAAATTGCTTCAAACAAGCGAATCATCGCGGAACAACACCTGCTCGAATCCAACAAAAACTGTGCCCTGCAGTCTCCACTGAGCGTCAGAGACGCTTTGAGACAAGTGTTACAAAAATCAGAGAATGTCAAAAATTAGAGTGAAATTGCTTCAAACAGGCGAATTATCGCGAAACAACACCTGCTCGAATCCAACAAAAACTGTGCCCTGCCGACTCTATTTAGCCTCAAAGACGGTTTGAGACAATTGTTAGAAAAATCAGAGAATGTAAAAAATTAGAGTGACATTGCTTCAAACAAGCGAATTATCGCGAAACAACACCTGCTCGAATCCAACAAAAACTGTGCCCTGCCGACTCTATTTAACCTCAAAGACGGTTTGAGAAAATTGTTACAAAAATCAGTGAATGTCAAAAATTAGAGTGAAATTGCTTCAAACAAGCGAATTATCGCGAAAAAACACCTGCTCGAATCCAACAAAAACTGTGAGCTACCGTCTCTACTGAGCCTCAGAGACACTTTGAGACAAGTATTACAAAAATCAGAGAATGTCAAAAATTAGAGTGAAATTGCTCAAACAGGCGAATTATCGCGAAACAACACCTGCTCGAATCCAACAAAAACTGTGCCCTGCCGACTCTATTTAGCCTCAAAGACGGTTTGAGACAATTGTTAGAAAAATCAGAGAATGTAAAAAATTAGAGTGACATTGCTTCAAACAAGCGAATTATCGCGAAACAACACCTGCTCGAATCCAACAAAAACTGTGCCCTGCCGACTCTATTTAACCTCAGAGACGGTTTGAGAGAATTGTTACAAAAATCAGAGAATGTCAAAAAATAGAGTGTAGTTGCTTCAAACAAGCGAATTAATGCGAAACAACACCTGCTCGAATCCAACAAAAACTGTGCGCTACCGTCTCTACTGAGCCTCAGAGACGCTTTGAGACAAGTATTACAAAAATAAGAGAACGTCAAAAATTAGAGTGAAATTGCTTCAAACAAGCGAATTATCGCGAAACAACACCTGCTCGAATAGAACAAAAACTGTGCCCTGCCGACTCTATTTAGCCTCAGAGACGGTTTAGACAATTGTTACAAAAATCAGAGAATGTCAAAAATTAGAGTGTAATTGCTTCAAACAAGCGAATTATCGCGAAACAGCACCTGCTCGAATGCAACAAAAACTGTGCCCTGCCGACTCTATTTAGCCTCAGAGACGGTTTGTGATAATTGTTACAAAAATCAGAGAATGTCAAAAAATAGAGTGTAGTTGCTTCAAACAAGCGAATTATCGCGAAACAACACCTGCTCGAATCCAACAAAAACTGTGGGCTACCGTCTCTACTGAGCCTCAGAGACGCTTTGAGACACGTACTACAAAAACCAGAGAATGTCAAAAATTAGAGTGAAATTGCTTCAAACAGGCGAATTATCGCGAAACAACACCTGCTCGAATCCAACAAAAACTGTGCCCTGCCGACTCTATTTAGCCTCAAAGACGGTTTGAGACAATTGTTACAAAAATCAGTGAATGTCAAAAATTAGAGTGAAATTGCTTAAAAACAGGCGAATTATCGCGAAACAACACCTGCTCGAATCCAACAAAAACTGTGCGCTACCGTCTCTACTGAGCCTCAGAGACCCTTTGAGACAGGTATTACAAAAATCAGAGAATGTCAAAAATTAGAGTGTAATTGTTTCAAACAAGCGAATTATCGCGAAACAACACCTGCTCGAATCCAACAAAAACTGTGCGCTACCGTCTCTACTGAGCCTCAGAGATGCTTTGAGACAAGTATTACAAAAATCAGAGAATGTCAAAAATTGGAGTGAAATTGCTTCAAACAAGCGAATTATCGCGAAACAACACCTGCTCGAATCCAACAAAAACTGTGCGCTACCGTCTCTACTGAGCCTCAGAGACGGTTTGAGACAATTGTTACAAAAATCAGAGAATGTCAAAAATTAGAGTGTAATTGCTTCAAACAAGCGAATTATCGCGAAACAACACCTGGTCGAATCCAACCAAAACTGAGCGCTACCGTCTCTATTTAGCCTCAAAGACGGTTTGAGACAATTGTTAGAAAAATCAGAGAATGTCAAAAATTAGAGTGAAATTGCTTCAAACAAGCGAATTATCGCGAAACAACACCTGCTGGAATCCAACAAAAACTGTGCCCTGCAGTCTCCACTGAGCGTCAGAGACGCTTTGAGACAAGTGTTACAGAAATCAGAGTATGTCAAAAATTAGAGTGAAATTGCTTCAAACAGGCGAATTATCGTGAAACAACACCTGCTCGAATCCAGCAAAAACTGTGCCCTGCCGACTCTATTTAGCCTCAAAGACGGTTTGAGACAATTGCTACAAAAATCAGAGAATGTCAAAAATTAGAGTGAAATTGCTTCAAACAAGCGAATTATCGCGAAACAGCACCTGCTCGAATCCAACAAAAACTGTGCGCTACCGTCTCTACTGAGCCTCAGAGACGCTTTGAGACAAGTATTACAAAAATCAGAGAATGTCAAAAATTAGAGTGAAATTTCCTCAAACAGGCGAATTATCGCGAAACAACACCTGCTCGAATCCAACAAAAACTGTGCCCTGCCGACTCTATTTAGCCTCAAAGACCGTTTGAGACAATTGTTACAAAAATCAGAGAGTGTCAAAAATTAGAGTGTAATTGCTTCAAACAAGCGAAAAATTGGAGTGAAATTGCTTCAAACAAGCGAATTATCGCGAAACAACACCTGCTCGAATCCAACCAAAACTGTGCGCTACCGTCTCTACTGAGCCTCAGAGACGCAATGAGGCAAGTGTTGCAAAATTCAGACAATGTCAATAATTTGAGTCAAATTGCTTCAAACAAGCGAATCATCGCGGAACAACACCTGCTCGAATCCAACAAAAACTGTGCCCTGCAGTCTCCACTGAGCGTCAGAGACGCTTTGAGACAAGTGTTACAAAAATCAGAGAATGTCAAAAATTAGAGTGAAATTGCTTCAAACAGGCGAATTATCGCGAAACAACACCTGCTCGAATCCAACAAAAACTGTGCCCTGCCGACCCTATTTAGCCTCAAAGACGGTTTGAGACAATTGTTAGAAAAATCAGAGAATGTAAAAAATTAGAGTGACATTGCTTCAAACAAGCGAATTATCGCGAAACAACACCTGCTCGAATCCAACAAAAACTGTGCCCTGCCGACTCTATTTAACCTCAAAGACGGTTTGAGACAATTGTTACAAAAATCTGTGAATGTCAAAAATTAGAGTGAAATTGCTTCAAACAAGCGAATTATCGCGAAAAAACACCTGCTCGAATCCAACAAAAACTGTGCGCTACCGTCCCTACTGAGCCTCAGAGACACTTTGAGACAAGTATTACAAAAATCAGAGAATGTCAAAAATTAGAGTGAAATTGCTCAAACAGGCGAATTATCGCGAAACAACACCTGCTCGAATCCAACAAAAACTGTGCCCAGCCGACTCTATTTAGCCTCAAAGACGGTTTGAGACAATTGTTAGAAAAATCAGAGAATGTAAAAAATTAGAGTGACATTGCTTCAAACAAGCGAATTATCGCGAAACAACACCTGCTCGAATCCAACAAAAACTGTGCCCTGCCGACTCTATTTAGCCTCAGAGACGGTTTGAGAGAATTGTTACAAATATCAGAGAATGTCAAAAGTTAGAGTGTAATTGCTTCAAACAAGCGAATTATCGCGAAACAACACCTGCTCGAATCCAACAAAAACTGTGGGCTACCGTCTCTACTGAGCCTCAGAGACGCTTTGAGACACGTACTACAAAAACCAGAGAATGTCAAAAATTAGAGTGAAATTGCTTCAAACAGGCGAATTATCGCGAAACAACACCTGCTCGAATCCAACAAAAACTGTGCCCTGCCGACTCTATTTAGCCTCAAAGACGGTTTGAGACAATTGTTACAAAAATCAGTGAATGTCAAAAATTAGAGTGAAATTGCTTAAAAACAGGCGAATTATCGCGAAACAACACCTGCTCGAATCCAACAAAAACTGTGCGCTACCGTCTCTACTGAGCCTCAGAGACCCTTTGAGACAGGTATTACAAAAATCAGATAATGTCAAAAATTAGAGTGTAATTGTTTCAAACAAGCGAATTATCGCGAAACAACACCTGCTCGAATCCAACAAAAACTGTGCGCTACCGTCTCTACTGAGCCTCAGAGATGCTTTGAGACAAGTATTACAAAAATCAGAGAATGTCAAAAATTGGAGTGAAATTGCTTCAAACAAGCGAATTATCGCGAAACAACACCTGGTCGAATCCAACAAAAACTGTGCGCTACCGTCTCTACTGAGCCTCAGAGACGGTTTGAGACAATTGTTACAAAAATCAGAGAATGTCAAAAATTTGAGTGTAATTGCTTCAAACAAGCGAAAAATTGGAGTGAAATTCGTTCAAACAAGCGAATTATCGCGAAACAACACCTGCTCGAATCCAACAAAAACTGTGCGCTACCGTCTCTATTGAGCCTCAGAGACGCTTTGAGACAAGTATTACAAAAATCAGAGAATGTTAAAAATTATAGTGAAATTACCTCAAACAGGCGAATTATCGCGAAACAACACCTGCTCGAATCCAACAAAAACTGTGCCCTGCCGACTCTATTTAGCCTCAAAGACGGTTTGAGACAATTGCTACAAAAATCAGAGAATGTCAAAAATTAGAGTGAAATTGCTTCAAACAAGCGAATTATCGCGAAACAACACCTGCTCGAATCCAACAAAAACTGTGCGCTACCGTCTCTACTGAGCCTCAGAGGCGCTTTGAGACAAGTATTACAAAAATCAGAGAATGTGAAAAATTAGAGTGAAATTGCCTCAAACAGGCGAATTATCGCGAAACAACACCTGCTCGAATCCAACAAAAACTGTGCCCTGCCGACTCTATTTAGCCTCAAAGACGGTTTGAGACAATTTTTACAAAAATCAGAGAATGTCAAAAATTAGACTGAAATTGCTTCAAACAAGCGAATTATCGCGAAACAACACCTGCTCGAATCCAACAAAAACTGTGCCCTGCCGACTCTATTTAGCCTCAGAGACGGTTTGAGACAATTGTTACAAAAATCAGAGAATGTCAAAAATTAGAGTGTAAGTGCTTCAAACAAGCGAATTATCGCGAAACAACACCTGGTCGAATCCAACAAAAACTGTGCGCTACCGTCTCTACTGAGCCTCAGAGACACTTTGAGACAAGTATTACAAAAATCAGAGAATGTCAAAAATTATAGTGAAATTGCTCAAACAGGCGAATTATCGCGAAACAACACCTGCTCGAATCCAACAAAAACTGTGCACTGCCGACTCTATTTAGCCTCAAAGACCGTTTGAGACAATTGTTACAAAAATCAGAGAATGTCAAAAATTAGAGTGTAATTGCTTCAAACAAGCGAAAAATTGGAGTGAAATTGCTTCAAACAAGCGAATTATCGCGAAACAACACCTGCTCGAATCCAACCAAAACTGTGCGCTACCGTCTCTACTGAGCCTCAGAGACGCAATGAGGCAAGTGTTGCAAAATTCAGACAATGTCAATAATTTGAGTCAAATTGCTTCAAACAAGCGAATCATCGCGGAACAACACCTGCTCGAATCCAACAAAAACTGTGCCCTGCAGTCTCCACTGAGCGTCAGAGACGCTTTGAGACAAGTGCTACAAAAATCAGAGAATGTCAAAAATTAGAGTGAAATTGCTTCAAACAGGCGAATTATCGCGAAACAACACCTGCTCGAATCCAACAAAAACTGTGCCCTGCCGACTCTATTTAGCCTCAAAGACGGTCTGAGACAATTGTTAGAAAAATCAGAGAATGTCAAAAATTAGAGTGAAATTGCTTCAAACAAGCGAATTATCGCGAAACAACACCTGCTCGAATCCAACAAAAACTGTGTCCTGCCGACTCAATTTAGCCTCCGAGACGGTTTGAGAGAATTGTTACAAAAATCAGAGAATGTCAAAAGTTAGAGTGTAATTGCTTCAAACAAGCGAATTATCGCGAAACAACACCTGCTCGAATCCAACAAAAACTGTGGGCTACCGCCTCTACTGAGCCTCAGAGACGCTTTGAGACACGTACTACAAAAACCAGAGAATGTCAAAAATTAGAGTGATTTTGCTTCAAACAGGCGATTTATCGCGAAACAACACCTGCTCGAATCCAACAAAAACTGTGCCCTGCCGACTCTATTTAGCCTCAAAGACGGTTTGAGACAATTGTTACAAAAATCAGTGAATGTCAAAAATTAGAGTGAAATTGCTTCAAACAAGCGAATTATCGCGAAACAACACCTGCTCGAATCCAATAAAAACTGTGCGCTACCGTCTCTACTGAGCCTCAGAGACACTTTGAGACAAGTATTACAAAAATCAGAGAATGTCAAAAATTATAGTGAAATTGCTCAAACAGGCGAATTATCGCGAAACAACACCTGCTCGAATCCAACAAAAACTGTGCCCTGCCGACTCTATTTAGCCTCAAAGACGGTTTGAGACAATTGTTTCGAAAATCAGAGAATGTCAAAAATTAGAGTGAAATTGCTTCAAACAAGCGAATTATCGCGAAACAACACATGCTCGAATCCAACAAAAACTGTGCGCTACCGTCTCTACTGAGCCTCAGAGACCCTTTGAAACAGGTATTACAAAAATCAGAGAATGTCAAAAATTGGAGTGAAATTGCTTCAAACAAGCGAATTATCGCGAAACAACACCTGCTCGAATCCAACAAAAACTGTGTGCTACCGTCTCTACTGAGCCTCAGAGACGGTTTGAGACAATTGTTACAAAAATCAGAGAATGTCAAAAATTAGAGTGTAATTGCTTCAAACAAGCGAAAAATTGGAGTGAAATTCGTTCAAACAAGCGAATTATCGCGAAACAACACCTCCTCGAATCCAACCAAAACTGAGCGCTACCGTCTCTACTGAGCCTCAGAGATGAAATGAGGCAAGTGTTGCAAAAATCAGACAATATCAATAATTTGAGTCAAATTGCTTCAAACAAGCGAATCATCGCGAAACAACACCTGCTGGAATCCAACAAAAACTGTGCCCTGCAGTCTCCACTGAGCGTCAGAGACGCTTTGAGACAACTGTTACAAAAATCAGAGTATGTCAAAAATTAGAGTGTAATTGCTTCAAACAAGCGAATTATCGCGAAACAGCACCTGCTCGAATGCAACAAAAACTGTGCCCTGCCGACTCTATTTAGCCTCAGAGACGGTTTGAGACAATTGTTACAAAAATCAGAGAATGTCAAAAATTACAGTGTAATTGCTTCAAACAAGCGAATTATCGCGAAACAACACCTGCTCGAATCCAACAAAAACTGTGGGCTACCGTCTCTACTGAGCCTCAGAGACGCTTTGAGACAAGTATTACAAAAATCAGAGAACGTCAAAAATTAGACTGAAATTGCTTCAAACAAGCGAATTATCGCGAAACAGCACCTGCTCGAATCCAACAAAAACTGTGGCCTGCCGACTCTATCTAGCCTCAAAGACGGTTTGAGACAATTGTTACAAAAATCAGAGAATGTCAAAAATTAGAGTGAAATTGCTTCAAACAAGCGAATTATCGCGAAACAACACCTGCTCGAATACAACAAAAACTGTGCCCTGCCGACTCTATTTAGCCTCAGAGACGGTTTAGACAATTGTTACAAAAATCAGAGAATGTCAAAAATTAGAGTGTAATTGCTTCAAACAAGCGAATTATCGCGAAACAGCACCTGCTCGAATGCAACAAAAACTGTGCCCTGCCGACTCTATTTAGCCTCAGAGACGGTTTGGGACAATTGTTACAAAAATCAGAGAATGTCAAAAATTACAGTGTAATTGCTTCAAACAAGCGAATTATCGCGAAACAACACCTGCTCGAATCCAACAAAAACTGTGGGCTACCGTCTCTACTGAGCCTCAGAGACGCTTTGAGACAAGTATTACAAAAAACAGAGAACGTCAAAAATTAGAGTGAAAATGCTTCAAACAAGCGAATTATCGCGAAACAACACCTGCTCGAATGCAAAAAAAAAGTGTGCCCTGCCGACTCTATTTAGCCTCAGAGACGGTTTGAGACAATTGTTACAAAAATCAGAGAATGTCAAAAATTAGAGTGTAATTGCTTCAAACAAGCGAATTATCGCGAAACAACACCTGCTCGAATCCAACAAAAACTGTGCCCTGCCGACTCTATTTAGCCTCAGAGACGGTTTGAGATAATTGTTACAAAAATCAGAGAATGTCAAAAATTAGTGTAGTTGCTTCAAACAAGAGAATTATCGCGAAACAACACCTGCACGAATCCAACAAAAACTGTGCGCTACCGTCTCTATTGAGCATCAGAGACGCTTTGAGACAATTGTTAATAAAATCAGAGAATGTCAAAAATTAGACTGAAATTGCTTCAAACAAGCGAATTATCGCGAAACAGCACCTGCTCGAATCCAACAAAAACTGTGCCCTGCCGACTCTATTTAGCCTCAAAGACGGTTTGAGACAATTGTTACAAAAATCAGAGAATGTCAAAAATTAGAGTGAAATTGCTTCAAACAAGCGAATTATCGCGAAACAACACCTGCTCGAATACAACAAAAACTGTGCCCTGCCGACTCTATTTAGCCTCAGAGACGGTTTAGACAATTGTTACAAAAATCAGAGAATGTCAAAAATTAGAGTGTAATTGCTTCAAACAAGCGAATTATCGCGAAACAGCACCTGCTCGAATGCAACAAAAACTGTGCCCTGCCGACTCTATTTAGCCTCAGAGACGGTTTGTGATAATTGTTACAAAAATCAGAGAATGTCAAAAAATAGAGTGTAGTGTCTTCAAACAAGCGAATTATCGCGAAACAACACCTGCTCGAATCCAACAAAAACTGTGCGCTACCGTCTCTACTGAGCCTCAGAGACGTTTGAGGCAAGTATTTCAAAAATCAGAGAATGTCAAAAATTAGAGTGAAATTGCTTCAAACAAGCGAATTATCGCGAAACAACACCTGCTCGAATCCAACAAAAACTGTGCAATGCAGTCTCTACTGAGCCTCAGAGACGCTTTGAGACAATTGCTACAAAAATCAGAGAATGTCAAAAATTAGAGTGAAATTGCTTCAAAGAAGCGAATTATCTTGAAACAACACTTGCTCGAATCCAACAAAAACTGTGTCCTGCAGTCTCTACTGAGCCTCAGAGACGCCTTGAGACACGTACTACAAAAATCAGAGAATGTCAAAAATTAGAGTGAAATTGCTTCAAACAGGCGAATTATCGCGAAACAATACCTGCTCGAATCCAACCAAAACTGTGCCCAGCCGAATCTATTTAGCCTCAAAGGCGGTTTGAGACAATTGGTAGAAAAAACAGAGAATGCAAAAAATTAGAGTGACATTGCTTCAAACAAGCGAATTATCTTGAAACATCACCTGCACGAATCCAACAAAAACTGTGGGCTACCGTCTCTACTGAGCCTCACAGACGCTTTGACACACGTACTACAAAAACCAGAGAATTTCAAAAATTAGAGTGAAATTGCTTCAAACAGGCGAATTATCGCGAAACAACACCTGCTCGAATCCAACAAAAACTGTGCAATGCAGTCTCTACTGAGCCTCAGAGACGCTTTGAGACAATTGCTACAAAAATCAGAGAATGTCAAAAATTAGAGTGAAATTGCTTCAAAGAAGCGAATTATCGCGAAACAACACCTGCTCGAATCCAACAAAAACTGTGCGCTACCGTCTCTACTGAGCCTCAGAGACGCTTTGAGACAAGTATTACAAAAATCAGAGAATGTCAAAAATTAGAGTGAAATTGCCTCAAACAGGTGAATTATCGCGAAACAACACCTGCTCGAATCCAACAAACACTGTGCCCTGCCGACTCTATTTAGCCTCAAAGATGGTTTGAGACAATTGTTACAAAAATCAGAGAATGTCAAAAATTAGACTGAAATTGCTTCAAACAAGCGAATTATCGCGAAACAACACCTGCTCGAATCCAACAAAAACTGTGCCCTGCCGACTCTGTTTAGCCTCAAAGACGGTTTGAGACAATTGTTAGAAAAATCAGAGAATGTAAAAAATTAGAGTGACATTGCTTCAAACAAGCGAATTATCGCGAAACAACACCTGCAAGAGTCCAACAAAAACTGTGCGCTACCGTCTCTATTGAGCCTCAGAGACGCTTTGAGACAAGTATTACAAAAATCAGAGAATGTCAAAAATTATAGTGAAATTGCCTCAAACAGGCGAATTATCGCGAAACAACACCTGCTCGAATCCAACAAAAACTGTGCCCTGCAGTCTCCACTGAGCGTCAGAGACGCTTTGAGTTATGTATTACAAAAATCAGAGTATGTCAAAAATTAGAGTGAAATTGCTTCAAACAGGCGAATTATCGTGAAACAACACCTGCTCGAATCCAACAAAAACTGTGCCCTGCCGACTCTATTTAGCCTCAAAGACGGTTTGAGACAATTGCTACAAAAATCAGAGAATGTCAATAATTTGAGTCCATTTGCTTCAAACAAGCGAATCATCGCGAAACAACACCTGCTGGAATCCAACAAAAACTGTGCCCTGCAGTCTCCACTGAGCGTCAGAGACGCTTTGAGACAAGTGTTACAAAAATCAGAGTATGTCAAAAATTAGAGTGAAATTGCTTCAAACAGGCGAATTATCGTGAAACAACACCTGCTCGAATCCAACAAAAACTGTGCCCTGCCGACTCTATTTAGCCTCAAAGACGGTTTGAGACAATTGCTACAAAAATCAGAGAATGTCAAAAATTAGAGTGAAATTGCTTCAAACAAGCGAATTATCGCGAAACAACACCTGCTCGAATCCAACAAAAACTGTGCGCTACCGTCTCTACTGAGCCTCAGAGACGCTTTGAGACAAGTATTACAAAAATCAGAGAATGTCAAAAATTAGAGTGAAATTGCCTCAAACAGGTGAATTATCGCGAAACAACACCTGCTCGAATCCAACAAACACTGTGCCCTGCCGACTCTATTTAGCCTCAAAGACGGTTTGAGACAATTGTTACAAAAATCAGAGAATGTCAAAAATTAGACTGAAATTGCTTCAAACAAGCGAATTATCGCGAAACAACACCTGCTCGAATCCAACAAAAACTGTGCCCTGCCGACTCTGTTTAGCCTCAAAGACGGTTTGAGACAATTGTTAGAAAAATCAGAGAATGTAAAAAATTAGAGTGACATTGCTTCAAACAAGCGAATTATCGCGAAACAACACCTGCAAGAGTCCAACAAAAACTGTGCGCTACCGTCTCTATTGAGCCTCAGAGACGCTTTGAGACAAGTATTACAAAAATCAGAGAATGTCAAAAATTATAGTGAAATTGCCTCAAACAGGCGAATTATCGCGAAACAACACCTGCTCGAATCCAACAAAAACTGTGCCCTGCAGTCTCCACTGAGCGTCAGAGACGCTTTGAGACAAGTATTACAAAAATCAGAGAATGTCAAAAATTAGAGTGAAATTGCCTCAAACAGGCGAATTATCGCGAAACAACACCTGCTGGAATCCAACAAAAACTGTGCCCTGCAGTCTCCACTGAGCGTCAGAGACGCTTTGAGACAAGTATTACAAAAATCAGAGAATGTCAAAAATTAGAGTGAAATTGCCTCAAACAGGCGAATTATCGCGAAACAACACCTGCTCGAATCTAACAAAAACTGTGCCCTGCCGACTCTATTTAGCCTCAAAGACGGTTTGAGACAATTGTTACAAAAATCAGAGAATGTCAAAAATTACAGTGTAATTGCTTCAAACAAGCGAATTATCGCGAAACAACACCTGCTCGAATCCAACAAAAACTGTGGGCTACCGTCTCTACTGAGCCTCAGAGACGCTTTGAGACAAGTATTACAAAAATCAGAGAACGTCAAAAATTAGAGTGAAAATGCTTCAAACAAGCGAATTATCGCGAAACAACACCTGCTCGAATGCAAAAAAAAGTGTGCCCTGCCGACTCTATTTAGCCTCAGAGACGGTTTGAGACAATTGTTACAAAAATCAGAGAATGTCAAAAATTAGAGTGTAATTGCTTCAAACAAGCGAATTATCGCGAAACAACACCTGCTCGAATCCAACAAAAACTGTGCCCTGCCGACTCTATTTAGCCTCAGAGACGGTTTGAGATAATTGTTACAAAAATCAGAGAATGTCAAAAATTAGTGTAGTTGCTTCAAACAAGAGAATTATCGCGAAACAACACCTGCACGAATCCAACAAAAACTGTGCGCTACCGTCTCTATTGAGCCTCAGAGACGCTTTGAGACAATTGTTAATAAAATCAGAGAATGTCAAAAATTAGACTGAAATTGCTTCAAACAAGCGAATTATCGCGAAACAGCACCTGCTCGAATCAAACAAAAACTGTGCCCTGCCGACTCTAATTAGCCTCAAAGACGGTTTGAGACAATTGTTACAAAAATCAGAGAATGTCAAAAATTAGAGTGAAATTGCTTCAAACAAGCGAATTATCGCGAAACAACACCTGCTCGAATACAACAAAAACTGTGCCCTGCCGACTCTATTTAGCCTCAGAGACGGTTTAGACAATTGTTACAAAAATCAGAGAATGTCAAAAATTAGAGTGTAATTGCTTCAAACAAGGGAATTATCGCGAAACAGCACCTGCTCGAATGCAACAAAAACTGTGCCCTGCCGACTCTATTTAGCCTCAGAGACGGTTTGTGATAATTGTTACAAAAATCAGAGAATGTCAAAAAATAGAGTGTAGTGTCTTCAAACAAGCGAATTATCGCGAAACAACACCTGCTCGAATCCAACAAAAACTGTGCAATGCAGTCTCTACTGCGCCTCAGAGACGCTTTGAGACAATTGCTACAAAAATCAGAGAATGTCAAAAATTAGAGTGAAATTGCTTCAAACAGGCGAATTATCGCGAAACAAACCTGCTCGAATCCAACCAAAACTGTGCCCAGCCGACTCTATTTAGCCTCAAAGGTGGTTTGAGACAATTGTTAGAAAAATCAGAGAATGCAAAAAATTAGAGTGACATTGCTTCAAACAAGCGAATTATCGCGAAACATCACCTGCACGAATCCAACAAAAACTGTGGGCTACCGTCTCTACTGAGCCTCACAGACGCTTTGACACACGTACTACAAAAACCAGAGAATGTCAAAAATTAGAGTGAAATTGCTTCAAACAGGCGAATTATCGCGAAACAACACCTGCTCGAATCCAACAAAAACTGTGCAATGCAGTCTCTACTGAGCCTCAGAGACGCTTTGAGGCAATTGCTACAAAAATCAGAGAATGTCAAAAATTATAGTGAAATTGCCCTAAACAGGCGAATTATCGCGAAACAACACCTGCTCGAATCCAACAAAAACTGTGCCCTGCAGTCTCCACTGAGCGTCAGAGACGCTTTGAGTTAAGTATTACAAAAATCAGAGTATGTCAAAAACTAGAGTGAAATTGCTTCAAACAGGCGAATTATCGTGAAACAACACCTGCTCGAATCCATCAAAAACTGTGCCCTGCCGACTCTATTTAGCCTCAAAGACGGTTTGAGACAATTGCTACAAAAATCAGAGAATGTCAATAATTTGAGTCCAATTGCTTCAAACAAGCGAATCATCGCGAAACAACACCTGCTGGAATCCAACAAAAACTGTGCCCTGCAGTCTCCACTGAGCGTCAGAGACGCTTTGAGACAAGTGTTACAAAAATCAGAGTATGTCAAAAATTAGAGTGAAATTGCTTCAAACAGGCGAATTATCGTGAAACAACACCTGCTCGAATCCAACAAAAACTGTGCCCTGCCGACTCTATTTAGCCTCAAAGACGGTTTGAGACAATTGCTACAAAAATCAGAGAATGTCAAAAATTAGAGTGAAATTGCTTCAAACAAGCGAATTATCGCGAAACAACACCTGCTCGAATCCAACAAAAACTGTGCGCTACCGTCTCTACTGAGCCTCAGAGACGCTTTGAGACAAGTATTACAAAAATAAGAGATCGTCAAAAATTAGAGTGAAATTGCTTCAAACAAGCGAATTATCGCGAAACAACACCTGCTCGAATAGAACAAAAACTGTGCCCTGCCGACTCTATTTAGCCTCAGAGACGGTTTAGACAATTGTTACAAAAATCAGAGAATGTCAAAAATTAGAGTGTAATTGCTTCAAACAAGCGAATTATCGCGAAACAGCACCTGCTCGAATGCAACAAAAACTGTGCCCTGCCGACTCTATTTAGCCTCAGAGACGGTTTGTGATAATTGTTACAAAAATCAGAGAATGTCAAAAAATAGAGTGTAGTTGCTTCAAACAAGCGAATTATCGCGAAACAACACCTGCTCGAATCCAACAAAAACTGTGCGCTACCGTCTCTACTGAGCCTCAGAGACGCTTTCAGACAAGTATTTCAAAAATCAGAGAATGTCAAAAATTAGAGTGAAATTGCTTCAAACAAGCGAATTATCGCGAAACAACACCTGCTCGAATCCAACAAAAACTGTGCAATGCAGTCTCTACTGAGCCTCAGAGACGCTTTGAGACAATTGCTACAAAAATCAGAGAATGTCAAAAATTAGAGTGAAATTGCTTCAAAGAAGCGAATTATCGCGAAACAACACTTGCTCGAATCCAACAAAAACTGTGTCCTGCAGTCTCTACTGAGCCTCAGAGACGCTTTGAGACACGTACTACAAAAATCAGAGAATGTCAAAAATTAGAGTGAAATTGCTTCAAACAGGCGAATTATCGCGAAACAATACCTGCTCGAATCCAACCAAAACTGTGCCCAGCCGACTCTATTTAGCCTCAAAGGCGGTTTGAGACAATTCTTAGAAAAATCAGAGAATGCAAAAAATTACAGTGTAATTGCTTCAAACAAGCGAATTATCGCGAAACAACACCTGCTCGAATCCAACAAAAACTGTGGGCTACCGTCTCTACTGAGCCTCAGAGACGCTTTGAGACAAGTATTACAAAAATCAGAGAACGTCAAAAATTAGAGTGAAATTGCCTCAAACAGGCGAATTATCGCGAAACAACACCTGCTCGAATCCAACGAAAACTGTGCCCTGCCGACTCTATTTATCCTCAAAGACGGTTTGAGACACGTACTACGAAAATCAGAGACTGTCAAAAATTAGAGTGAAATTGCTTCAAACAGGCGAATTATCGCGAAACAATACCTGCTCGAATCCAACAAAAACTGTGCCCTGCCGACTCTATTTAGCCTCAAAGACGGTTTGAGACAATTGTTACAAAAATCAGAGAATGTCAAAAATTAGAGTGTAATTGCTTCAAACAAGCGAATTATCGCGAAACAACACCTGCAAGAATCCAACAAAAACTGTGCGCTACCGTCTCTATTGAGCCTCAGAGACGCTTTGAGACAAGTATTACAAAAATCAGAGAATGTCAAAAATTATAGTGAAATTGCCTCAAACAGGCGAATTATCGCGAAACAACACCTGCTCGAATCCAACAAAAACTGTGCCCTGCAGTCTCCACTGAGCGTCAGAGACGCTTTGAGACAAGTGTTACAAAAATCAGAGTATGTCAAAAATTAGAGTGAAATTGCTTCAAACAGGCGAATTATCGTGAAACAACACCTGCTAGAATCTAACAAAAACTGTGCCCTGCCGACTCTATTTAGCCTCAAAGACGGTTTGAGAGAATTGCTACAAAGATCAGAGAATGTCAATAGTTTGAGTCAAATTGCTTCAAACAAGCGAATCATCGCGAAACAACACCTGCTGGAATCCAACAAAAACTGTGCCCTGCAGTCTCCACTGAGCGTCAGAGACGCTTTGAGACAAGTGTTACAAAAATCAGAGTATGTCAAAAATTAGAGTGAAATTGCTTCAAACAGGCGAATTATCGTGAAATAACACCTGCTCGAATCCAACAAAAACTGTGCCCTGCCGACTCTATTTAGCCTCAAAGACGGTTTGAGACAATTGCTACAAAAATCAGACAATGTCAAAAATTACAGTGAAATTGCTTCAAACAAGCGAATTATCGCGGAAGAACACCTGCTCGAATCCAACAAAAACTGTGCGCTACCGTCTCTACTGAGCCTCAGAGACGCTTTGAGACAAGTATTACAAAAATCAGAGAATGTCAAAAATTAGAGTGAAATTGCCTCAAACAGGCGAATTATCGCGAAACAACACCTGCTAGAATCTAACAAAAACTGTGCCCTGCCGACTCTATTTAGCCTCAAAGACGGTTTGAGACAATTGTTACAAAAATCAGAGAATGTCAAAAATTAGAGTGTAATTGCTTCAAACAAGCGAATTATCGCGAAACAGCACCTGCTCGAATGCAACAAAAACTGTGCCCTGCCGACTCTATTTAGCCTCAGAGACGGTTTGAGATAATTGTTACAAAAATCAGCGAATGTCAAAAAATAGAGTGTAGTTGCTTCAAACAAGCGAATTATCGCGAAACAACACCTGCTCGAATCCAACAAAAACTGTGCGCTACCGTCTCTACTGAGCCTCAGAGACGCTTTGAGACAAGTATTACAAAAATAAGAGAACGTCAAAAATTAGAGTGAAATTGCTTCAAACAAGCGAATTATCGCGAAACAACACCTGCTCGAATGCAAAAAAAACTGTGCCCTGCCGACTCTATTTAGCCTCAGAGACGGTTTGAGACAATTGTTACAAAAATCAGAGAATGTCAAAAATTAGAGTGTAATTGCTTCAAACAAGCGAATTATCGCGAAACAACACCTGCTCGAATCCAACAAAAACTGTGCCCTGCCGACTCTATTTAGCCTCAGAGACGGTTTGAGATAATTGTTACAAAAATCAGAGAATGTCAAAAATTAGTGTAGTTGCTTCAAACAAGAGAATTATCGCGAAACAACACCTGCACGAATTCAACAAAAACTGTGCGCCACCGTCTCTATTGAGCCTCAGAGACGCTTTGAGACAATTGTTAATAAAATCAGAGAATGTCAAAAATTAGACTGAAATTGCTTCAAACAAGCGAATTATCGCGAAATAGCACCTGCTCGAATACAACAGAAACTGTGCCCTGCCGACTCTATTTAGCCTCAGAGACGGTTTGAGATAATTGTTACAAAAATCAGAGAATGTCAAAAATTAGTGTAGTTGCTTCAAACAAGAGAATTATCGCGAAACAACACCTGCACGAATTCAACAAAAACTGTGCGCCACCGTCTCTATTGAGCCTCAGAGACGCTTTGAGACAATTGTTAATAAAATCAGAGAATGTCAAAAATTAGACTGAAATTGCTTCAAACAAGCGAATTATCGCGAAACAACACCTGCTCGAATAGAACAAAAACTGTGCCCTGCCGACTCTATTTAGCCTCAGAGACGGTTTAGACAATTGTTACAAAAATCAGAGAATGTCAAAAATTAGAGTGTAATTGCTTCAAACAAGCGAATTATCGCGAAACAGCACCTGCTCGAATGCAACAAAAACTGTGCCCTGCCGACTCTATTTAGCCTCAGAGACGGTTTGTGATAATTGTTACAAAAATCAGAGAATGTCAAAAAATAGAGTGTAGTTGCTTCAAACAAGCGAATTATCGCGAAACAACACCTGCTCGAATCCAACAAAAACTGTGCGCTACCGTCTCTACTGAGCCTCAGAGACGCTTTCAGACAAGTATTTCAAAAATCAGAGAATGTCAAAAATTAGAGTGAAATTGCTTCAAACAAGCGAATTATCGCGAAACAACACCTGCTCGAATCCAACAAAAACTGTGCAATGCAGTCTCTACTGAGCCTCAGAGACGCTTTGAGACAATTGCTACAAAAATCAGAGAATGTCAAAAATTAGAGTGAAATTGCTTCAAAGAAGCGAATTATCGCGAAACAACACTTGCTCGAATCCAACAAAAACTGTGTCCTGCAGTCTCTACTGAGCCTCAGAGACGCTTTGAGACACGTACTACAAAAATCAGAGAATGTCAAAAATTAGAGTGAAATTGCTTCAAACAGGCGAATTATCGCGAAACAATACCTGCTCGTATCCAACCAAAACTGTGCCCAGCCGACTCTATTTAGCCTCAAAGGCGGTTTAAGACAATTCTTAGAAAAATCAGAGAATGCAAAAAATTACAGTGTAATTGCTTCAAACAAGCGAATTATCGCGAAACAACACCTGCTCGAATCCAACAAAAACTGTGGGCTACCGTCTCTACTGAGCCTCAGAGACGCTTTGAGACAAGTATTACAAAAATCAGAGAACGTCAAAAATTAGAGTGAAATTGCCTCAAACAGGCGAATTATCGCGAAACAACACCTGCTCGAATCCAACGAAAACTGTGCCCTGCCGACTCTATTTATCCTCAAAGACGGTTTGAGACACGTACTACGAAAATCAGAGACTGTCAAAAATTAGAGTGAAATTGCTTCAAACAGGCGAATTATCGCGAAACAATACCTGCTCGAATCCAACAAAAACTGTGCCCTGCCGACTCTATTTAGCCTCAAAGACGGTTTGAGACAATTGTTACAAAAATCAGAGAATGTCAAAAATTAGAGTGTAATTGCTTCAAACAAGCGAATTATCGCGAAACAACACCTGCAAGAATCCAACAAAAACTGTGCGCTACCGTCTCTATTGAGCCTCAGGGACGCTTTGAGACAAGTATTACAAAAATCAGAGAATGTCAAAAATTATAGTGAAATTGCCTCAAACAGGCGAATTATCGCGAAACAACACCTGCTCGAATCCAACAAAAACTGTGCCCTGCAGTCTCCACTGAGCGTCAGAGACGCTTTGAGACAAGTGTTACAAAAATCAGAGTATGTCAAAAATTAGAGTGAAATTGCTTCAAACAGGCGAATTATCGTGAAACAACACCTGCTCGAATCCAACAAAAACTGTGCCCTGCCGACTCTATTTAGCCTCAAAGACGGTTTGAGAGAATTGCTACAAAGATCAGAGAATGTCAAAAGTTTGAGTCAAATTGCTTCAAACAAGCGAATCATCGCGAAACAACACCTGCTGGAATCCAACAAAAACTGTGCCCTGCAGTCTCCACTGAGCGTCAGAGACGCTTTGAGACAAGTGTTACAAAAATCAGAGTATGTCAAAAATTAGAGTGAAATTGCTTCAAACAGGCGAATTATCGTGAAACAACACCTGCTCGAATCCAACAAAAACTGTGCCCTGCCGACTCTATTTAGCCTCAAAGACGGTTTGAGACAATTGCTACAAAAATCAGACAATGTCAAAAATTACAGTGAAATTGCTTCAAACAAGCGAATTATCGCGGAAGAACACCTGCTCGAATCCAACAAAAACTGTGCGCTACCGTCTCTACTGAGCCTCAGAGACGCTTTGAGACAAGTATTACAAAAATCAGAGAATGTCAAAAATTAGAGTGAAATTGCCTCAAACAGGCGAATTATCGCGAAACAACACCTGCTAGAATCTAACAAAAACTGTGCCCTGCCGACTCTATTTAGCCTCAAAGACGGTTTGAGACAATTGTTACAAAAATCAGAGAATGTCAAAAATTAGAGTGTAATTGCTTCAAACAAGCGAATTATCGCGAAACAGCACCTGCTCGAATGCAACAAAAACTGTGCCCTGCCGACTCTATTTAGCCTCAGAGACGGTTTGAGATAATTGTTACAAAAATCAGCGAATGTCAAAAAATAGAGTGTAGTTGCTTCAAACAAGCGAATTATCGCGAAACAACACCTGCTCGAATCCAACAAAAACTGTGCGCTACCGTCTCTACTGAGCCTCAGAGACGCTTTGAGACAAGTATTACAAAAATAAGAGAACGTCAAAAATTAGAGTGAAATTGCTTCAAACAAGCGAATTATCGCGAAACAACACCTGCTCGAATGCAAAAAAAACTGTGCCCTGCCGACTCTATTTAGCCTCAGAGACGGTTTGAGACAATTGTTACAAAAATCAGAGAATGTCAAAAATTAGAGTGTAATTGCTTCAAACAAGCGAATTATCGCGAAACAACACCTGCTCGAATCCAACAAAAACTGTGCCCTGCCGACTCTATTTAGCCTCAGAGACGGTTTGAGATAATTGTTACAAAAATCAGAGAATGTCAAAAATTAGTGTAGTTGCTTCAAACAAGAGAATTATCGCGAAACAACACCTGCACGAATTCAACAAAAACTGTGCGCCACCGTCTCTATTGAGCCTCAGAGACGCTTTGAGACAATTGTTAATAAAATCAGAGAATGTCAAAAATTAGACTGAAATTGCTTCAAACAAGCGAATTATCGCGAAATAGCACCTGCTCGAATACAACAGAAACTGTGCCCTGCCGACTCTATTTAGCCTCAGAGACGGTTTGAGATAATTGTTACAAAAATCAGAGAATGTCAAAAATTAGTGTAGTTGCTTCAAACAAGAGAATTATCGCGAAACAACACCTGCACGAATTCAACAAAAACTGTGCGCCACCGTCTCTATTGAGCCTCAGAGACGCTTTGAGACAATTGTTAATAAAATCAGAGAATGTCAAAAATTAGACTGAAATTGCTTCAAACAAGCGAATTATCGCGAAACAACACCTGCTCGAATAGAACAAAAACTGTGCCCTGCCGACTCTATTTAGCCTCAGAGACGGTTTAGACAATTGTTACAAAAATCAGAGAATGTCAAAAATTAGAGTGTAATTGCTTCAAACAAGCGAATTATCGCGAAACAGCACCTGCTCGAATGCAACAAAAACTGTGCCCTGCCGACTCTATTTAGCCTCAGAGACGGTTTGTGATAATTGTTACAAAAATCAGAGAATGTCAAAAAATAGAGTGTAGTTGCTTCAAACAAGCGAATTATCGCGAAACAACACCTGCTCGAATCCAACAAAAACTGTGCGCTACCGTCTCTACTGAGCCTCAGAGACGCTTTCAGACAAGTATTTCAAAAATCAGAGAATGTCAAAAATTAGAGTGAAATTGCTTCAAACAAGCGAATTATCGCGAAACAACACCTGCTCGAATCCAACAAAAACTGTGCAATGCAGTCTCTACTGAGCCTCAGAGACGCTTTGAGACAATTGCTACAAAAATCAGAGAATGTCAAAAATTAGAGTGAAATTGCTTCAAAGAAGCGAATTATCGCGAAACAACACTTGCTCGAATCCAACAAAAACTGTGTCCTGCAGTCTCTACTGAGCCTCAGAGACGCTTTGAGACACGTACTACAAAAATCAGAGAATGTCAAAAATTAGAGTGAAATTGCTTCAAACAGGCGAATTATCGCGAAACAATACCTGCTCGTATCCAACCAAAACTGTGCCCAGCCGACTCTATTTAGCCTCAAAGGCGGTTTAAGACAATTCTTAGAAAAATCAGAGAATGCAAAAAATTACAGTGTAATTGCTTCAAACAAGCGAATTATCGCGAAACAACACCTGCTCGAATCCAACAAAAACTGTGGGCTACCGTCTCTACTGAGCCTCAGAGACGCTTTGAGACAAGTATTACAAAAATCAGAGAACGTCAAAAATTAGAGTGAAATTGCCTCAAACAGGCGAATTATCGCGAAACAACACCTGCTCGAATCCAACGAAAACTGTGCCCTGCCGACTCTATTTATCCTCAAAGACGGTTTGAGACACGTACTACGAAAATCAGAGACTGTCAAAAATTAGAGTGAAATTGCTTCAAACAGGCGAATTATCGCGAAACAATACCTGCTCGAATCCAACAAAAACTGTGCCCTGCCGACTCTATTTAGCCTCAAAGACGGTTTGAGACAATTGTTACAAAAATCAGAGAATGTCAAAAATTAGAGTGTAATTGCTTCAAACAAGCGAATTATCGCGAAACAACACCTGCAAGAATCCAACAAAAACTGTGCGCTACCGTCTCTATTGAGCCTCAGGGACGCTTTGAGACAAGTATTACAAAAATCAGAGAATGTCAAAAATTATAGTGAAATTGCCTCAAACAGGCGAATTATCGCGAAACAACACCTGCTCGAATCCAACAAAAACTGTGCCCTGCAGTCTCCACTGAGCGTCAGAGACGCTTTGAGACAAGTGTTACAAAAATCAGAGTATGTCAAAAATTAGAGTGAAATTGCTTCAAACAGGCGAATTATCGTGAAACAACACCTGCTCGAATCCAACAAAAACTGTGCCCTGCCGACTCTATTTAGCCTCAAAGACGGTTTGAGAGAATTGCTACAAAGATCAGAGAATGTCAAAAGTTTGAGTCAAATTGCTTCAAACAAGCGAATCATCGCGAAACAACACCTGCTGGAATCCAACAAAAACTGTGCCCTGCAGTCTCCACTGAGCGTCAGAGACGCTTTGAGACAAGTGTTACAAAAATCAGAGTATGTCAAAAATTAGAGTGAAATTGCTTCAAACAGGCGAATTATCGTGAAACAACACCTGCTCGAATCCAACAAAAACTGTGCCCTGCCGACTCTATTTAGCCTCAAAGACGGTTTGAGACAATTGCTACAAAAATCAGACAATGTCAAAAATTACAGTGAAATTGCTTCAAACAAGCGAATTATCGCGGAAGAACACCTGCTCGAATCCAACAAAAACTGTGCGCTACCGTCTCTACTGAGCCTCAGAGACGCTTTGAGACAAGTATTACAAAAATCAGAGAATGTCAAAAATTAGAGTGAAATTGCCTCAAACAGGCGAATTATCGCGAAACAACACCTGCTAGAATCTAACAAAAACTGTGCCCTGCCGACTCTATTTAGCCTCAAAGACGGTTTGAGACAATTGTTACAAAAATCAGAGAATGTCAAAAATTAGAGTGTAATTGCTTCAATCAAGCGAATTATCGCGAAACAGCACCTGCTCGAATGCAACAAAAACTGTGCCCTGCCGACTCTATTTAGCCTCAGAGACGGTTTGAGATAATTGTTACAAAAATCAGCGAATGTCAAAAAATAGAGTGCAGTTGCTTCAAACAAGCGAATTATCGCGAAACAACACCTGCTCGAATCCAACAAAAACTGTGCGCTACCGTCTCTACTGAGCCTCAGAGACGCTTTGAGACAAGTATTACAAAAATAAGAGAACGTCAAAAATTAGAGTGAAATTGCTTCAAACAAGCGAATTATCGCGAAACAACACCTGCTCGAATGCAAAAAAAACTGTGCCCTGCCGACTCTATTTAGCCTCAGAGACGGTTTGAGACAATTGTTACAAAAATCAGAGAATGTCAAAAATTAGAGTGTAATTGCTTCAAACAAGCGAATTATCGCGAAACAACACCTGCTCGAATCCAACAAAAACTGTGCCCTGCCGACTCTATTTAGCCTCAGAGACGGTTTGAGATAATTGTTACAAAAATCAGAGAATGTCAAAAATTAGTGTAGTTGCTTCAAACAAGAGAATTATCGCGAAACAACACCTGCACGAATTCAACAAAAACTGTGCGCCACCGTCTCTATTGAGCCTCAGAGACGCTTTGAGACAATTGTTAATAAAATCAGAGAATGTCAAAAATTAGACTGAAATTGCTTCAAACAAGCGAATTATCGCGAAACAGCACCTGCTCGAATACAACAGAAACTGTGCCCTGCCGACTCTATTTAGCCTCAGAGACGGTTTAAACAATTGTTACAAAAATCAGAGAATGTCAAAAATTAGAGTGTAATTGCTTCAAACAAGCGAATTATCGCGAAACAACACCTGCTCGAATGCAACAAAAACTGTGCCCTGCCGACTCTATTTAGCCTCAGAGACGGTTTGAGACAATTGTTACAAAAATCAGAGAATGTCAAAAATTAGAGTGAAATTGCTTCAAACAAGCGAATTATCGCGAAACAACACCTGCTCGAATACAACAAAAACTGTGCCCTGCCGACTCTATTTAGAATCAGAGACGGTTTAAACAATTGTTACAAAAATCAGAGAATGTCAAAAATTAGAGTGTAATTGCTTCAAACAAGCGAATTATCGCGAAACAACACCTGCTCGAATGCAACAAAAACTGTGCCCTGCCGACTCTATTTAGCCTCAGAGACGGTTTGTGATAATTGTTACAAAAATCAGAGAATGTCAAAAAATAGAGTGTAGTTGCTTCAAACAAGCGAATTATCGCGAAACAACACCTGCTCGAATCCAACAAAAACTGTGCGCTACCGTCTCTACTGAGCCTCAGAGACGCTTTGAGACAAGTATTTCAAAAATCAGAGAATGTCAAAAATTAGAGTGAAATTGCTTCAAACAAGCGAATTATCGCGAAACAACACCTGCTCGAATCCAACAAAAACTGTGCAATGCAGTCTCTACTGAGCCTCAGAGACGCTTTGAGACAATTGCTACAAAAATCAGAGAATGTCAAAAATTAGAGTGAAATTGCTTCAAAGAAGCGAATTATCGCGAAACAACACTTGCTCGAATCCAACAAAAACTGTGTCCTGCAGTCTCTACTGAGCCTCAGAGACGCTTTGAGACACGTACTACAAAAATCAGAGAATGTCAAAAATTAGAGTGAAATTGCTTCAAACAGGCGAATTATCGCGAAACAATACCTGCTCGAATCCAACCAAAACTGTGCCCAGTAGTAGTAGTAGTAGTAATGTTTTAGGGCGCACAACTGCTGGGGTTATTAGCGCCCGAACAACACAAAAACTTAAAAAGTACAGGTGGATAACCTGTTGTCTAAAATGTTACGGGAATTAAAAAGTCACCAAGACAGTGCCAGTAATGCTAAAAGTAGAGCTAAAATTAACACTAAAACCCACATGTGGCTACTGAAGTAGCAAACTGCACATGTGATCAACTAAAAACAACATAAAACTAGCGGTTTAAACACGACCTCCTATACCACTGAGACGAATAAAACTTAAGAGACGCTCTACAGCACTGGAATTATCTGCCAGAACCTCGACCAGGGTAGCTGGCAGTCCTAGGGACACGCGAAAGTGAGATAAAAACTGGCACTGAATTAATACATGGCGTACCGTCAAAGGCTCGTTACAGTGATCACAAAGCGGCGCCGGGTCAGAAGATAAAAGGTGACCATGACTAAAACGACAGTGCCCGATACGAAGTCTAGCTAAAATTACTTCCTCGTGGCGACAAGCGCGAGAGGAAGTCCTCCAGGTAACCGGGAGGGGCTTAACCTCCCGAAGTTTGTTCCCCTGAACAGCACTCCACTTAGCACGCCACCGCGAAAGGATAGCAATACGTAAAACGGTGCGAAAGTCTTCATAGGGAACACAAGAACTGTAACACCTGGGACCTAAAACTGCTGCCTTCGCAGCAGCATCGGCAGCCTCATTCCCTGTAAGGCCTGCGTGTCCAGGCACCCATGCAAATGACACGCTAATGCCAGCACCAGCGAGTGAGTGCAGGCTGTCCTGGACACGCTGCACGAGCGGATGGTAGCTGTACAGCATCCTCAGGCTCTGCAAAGCACTCAGGGAGTCGGAACAAATAACCCAGTGCTGCGAGGTTTGCCGATGAATATATAAAAGAGCTTGGTAAATACCAAACAGCTCAGCTGTAAAAATCGAGCACTGTGCTAAAAGACGAAAGCTAAAACTCTGCCGATCATGGATAAAAGCACATCCTACTCCGCGATCATCCTTAGAGCCATCAGTGTATATAAAATTGCAGTGAGCAAAATTCGCTCTAAGAGAGGAAAAAGCCGAGCGAATAGACGATGCAGGCGTCGTCGACTTCGGCAGGGACAACAACTCCAGATCCACGGTAGGCGGCGAACCACGCCAGGGTGGAAATCTGGTTACTCCTCTGGAAAAGGTAGCCGGTAAGGTCATGTCCAATGCTCGAAGCAGGCAGCGAAACCGAACGCCTGGAGGGAGTAGGGCCAGGGAGCGAGCCGAGTATTGACGGTCCAAGGAATCGTTAAAAAACATGGTATAAGACGGATGTCCCGGCAGACTAGAAAGACTGCAAGCGTAACTACAAAGAAGGACATCACGCCGAAAAGAAAGCGGAGGTTCGGCAGCTTCCGCACACAAGCTAATAACTGGACTCGTTGGAAAAGCACCAATACTCAACTTGATACCACGATGATGAATCGGATCGAGCCGCTTTAGAATAGACGGCCGAGCCGACGAGTAAACAATAGAACCATAATCAAGTTTCGATCGGACAAGAGAGCGATATAACCGTAAAAGAACAGTCCGATCGGCTCCCCAGGATGTGCCACATAAAACGCGTAAAACACTAAGAGAACGCTCGCACCTTGCCTTCAAATACGAAATATGAGAGGACCAGCTGAGTTTCCTGTCGAAGACCAACCCTAAAAATTTCGCCTCGTCTGCGAAGGGAAGGACGTCCGCACCGAGATGGAGAGAAGGTGGGAGGAACGCCTTCCGCCGCCAGAAGTTAACACAGACGGTTTTCTCGACGGAGAACTGAAAGCCATTCTCAAAAGCCTAGGTGTAGAGGCGGTCAAGACAAAATTGAAGACGGCGCTCTAACAGACAAGTCCGTCGAGAACTACAGTAAATAGCGAAATCGTCGACGAATAACGAAGCAGAAACTCCAGCAGGAACGCACTCCACAATGGAATTGATGGCAATAGCAAACAAGGTGACGCTGAGTACCGAGCCCTGAGGTACTCCGTTCTCTTGGGTAAAAAAACGAGATAAAATCGAACCAACGCGAACTCTAAAGACCCTATCCCTCATAAACTCGCGAATAAAAAGAGGCATGCGTCCACGAATGCCCCATTTATGGAGGGTTCGAAGAATACCGTGCCTCCAACAAGTGTCATACGCTTTCTCAAGGTCAAAAAAGACTGCAACTGTTTGACTCTTCCTCACAAATCCGTTCATGATATGTGTGGATAGTGATACCAAGTGGTCGACCGTTGAACGGAAGCGACGAAAACCGCACTGGACGTTGGACAGCAGAGTTTGAGATTCAAGCCACCACGCCAATCGCCCGTTAATCATGCGCTCCATCACCTTGCACATGACACTGGTGAGGGAGATCGGACGATAACTGGAAGGTAGATGGCGATCCTTACCAGGCTTCAAGATTGGGACGATGGTGGCCTCGCGCCAAGCGGATGGAAAGGTACTGGTGCGCCAGATGTGGTTATACACTTCCAAGAGAAAGAGTTTAGCAGCCGAAGAAAGGTGCTGCAGCATTAACACGTGAACACCATCAGGCCCAGAAGCAGACGATTTGGAGGAGGCCAGGGCCCGTTCCAGCTCCCGCATGGTGAAAAAGGCGTTATAACACTCGCGATTGGAAGAGGGAAAGGATATGGCATTCGACTCGGCCCGGTGCTTAAGGAATAAGAAAGCCGGGTCAGAACGCGAAGAACTTGAAATTGCAGCAAAAGCAGTGCCTAGTGTATCAGCAACTTCTTGAGGGCTAACGATGGTGTCATTATTAACCCTAAGCCCAGGAACCGTTGACGGAGAAACTTTGCCAGCCACCCGACGAAGCTTGTCCCAAACGACAGATGCAGGAGTAAAACAATTGAAGGACTCCACGAAATGGAGCCAGGAGGTCTTCTTACTGGCCCGTATGATGCGACGAGCTCTGGCGCGCTGTTGCTTGTAGATGACCAGATTGTCGAGTGTAGGATGTCGGCGAAACACTCGAAAAGCAGCTCTGCGTGTACGAACGGCTGCCTGGCATTCGTCAGTCCACCAGGGGACCGGTAATCGTCGTGGTTGTGGCGACGATCTAGGGATAGTACGTTTGGCAGCGGAGATAATGACGCAAGTAACGTTGTCCACCTTCTGGTCAACATCATCGAACTCGCGGTCGTCGAATACAGCCAAGCGAGAATAAAGCGGCCAGTTCGCCTTGCTCATCTGCCAGGTGGGTACACGTGGCGAGGGCATGTAGTGTGAAAGCATGGTGATAATGCAGGGAAAATGATCGCTAGAAAATGTATCAGAAACGACGTTCCATTCCAACCGATGTGTGAGCTGTGCTGAGCAAACAGACACGTCCAAGTGTGAGAAGGTTCCGGTACTATCAGATATAAAAGTAGGTTCACCAGTGTTGAGAACGGAGAGGTGGTTCTGTGCGAATAACTCGGCAAGATGGATTCCTCTTGCACATGCCCGACTCGAGCCCCAAAGAGGGTGATGGGCATTGAAATCTCCCAGCAAAAGGTAGGGTGCTGGGAGCTGCGATACTAAGGCTGCAATATCAATGTCCGCAAGCGTGAGCGCACAAGGCGGGATATACACAGAACAGATGGTGAATGAAAAGCCAGGTAGACAGGTGGTAACAGCAACAGCTTGCAAGGTAGTGGTAAGCATGACTGGTTGGTAGAAAACGCCGTCTCGAATCAAGATCATGACACCCCCATGCGCAGGAGAACCAGGTTCCGGTAGAAGGTCGAAACGTACCGGAATAAAACCAGGAAAGTTGAAGGAGTCCTGTTGACGAAGCTTGGTTTCCTGTAAGCACATGATAGTGGGAGACAGCGATCTTGCGAGTAACTGCAATTCGGCCCTATGTGTGCGAATGCCACGTGCATTCCACTGAAGAATGGACATCTGTAGGTAAAGGGAACAAGCTACGGTTACTTGAGCGCCGGCTGGCGCTTCAATTTGCCCTTACAGTTTCGCGAGGAACTAGGGCTTTTAGGTGGTGGTATTTCCTGTTCCATTGGTTCCTCTGAAGGAAGAGGCTCACTACCAGCAGAAAGAAGTGCCTGGAAACGATTGTCCGTAGGCACAGGAGAATCACGAGGATCTCTGCTGCGCCTTTGGTCTTCCTGTGAACGAGATCTCCGAGGAGGTGAAGGAGAATTATCATTCCGTCCACATCGGCTGCTGGCGGAAGTCTGAGGATCTTTTAGAAAGTCACTTCGTTTTGGCTGGATTTTAAATTTTCGTTGTTCAGTACCAACAGTGATCGACTTAGATGTAACGGATGCAGGAGCAGCTGGTAGGGTAGGGGTAGTGACGGCATCGGAGATTACAGGTAGAGTCTGCGTACTCATATCCCGCTTTTGCACTTGCGTTTGTACCACGGAACTAAAGGTACCAAATTTAAGAAGAGAAGGCTGGCGAGCGAGATGGCGTTTGCGGGCTTCACTGAAAGATAAACGTTCTTTCACCCGCAGCTCTTGTATGGCCTTCTCATCCAAAAAGCGGGGACAGTCGGAGGATGTCGCTGGATGGGCGCCCCTACAATTCACGCAGCAAATAACTGATTGACAAGCTCCGTCGTGGGCATCCTTACCACACTTTACACAAACAGGAATTGTAAGTTTGCAAGAAATCTTTGTGTGGCCAAAGCGTTGGCACTGAAAGCAACGCATAGGACGGGGAACATATTGTCGTACAGGGATCACTTCGTATCCCGCCTTAATTTTCGAAGGTAGGTCAAGCCGGTCGAATGTGAGGAACAGGGTACGGGTAGGCACCTGCACACCATCGCGTTTAGCCCTGACTCGGTAGACCTCAATGACTCCTTGATCCGATAAATAGCCCAAGATCTCTTCCTCCGACATGTCATCCAACAGGGGTGAGGTGATGACCCCCTTTGTAGAGTTTAGACTACGGTGCTTCTCGACACGAATAGGATATCCGTGGAGTAGTTTGGCCTTTAACAATTTATCAAACTGGGCTGAGGTAAATGTCTCAATAAGAAGAGAGCCGTTACGGAGTCTGGTACATGACTTTACAGGACCGGCTATTTTATCAAGACCGGCCTGGATGACGAAAGGGTTAACTTTCACAAATGACTGAGCCTCTTCTAATCTACTGATAACCAGGTACCGAGCTGATGACACTGCGGTTACCTCCTTTACTTCTTGCACTTGACGTCGTCTTTTAGGTGTATTTGTAGCCATAAAAGGGTTACATAAAATTCATCCCCCAGTGCTCCCCACCCACCACGGAGCCCAACGAGGGGTCACCCCACTGGGATGACAGGGCTACACAGGGGATATAGCGGGCTCGCCGTCCCACTCACCCTGGAGTTCAGTGCAGTACCTAGTCCTGGCCGATTGACTAGGGGTGGGTTAGTCCCTAGCCTCCCGTTTAGATGAAGCAGTAACCAAAGCAGTGTATTGGAAATGCGCACCCTCCCCAGATTCAGAAAAGAAACTGTCCCGGGCTCAGATACGCACCCCTCAACCACCAGGATAAACCTTTCCACCGACACGGGTCTCCACGCACGGCCTACACGTGGGTGGGCGATTTGACTGACTCCCTCACCACGAAGAGGAGCCCACACCGAGGGAGTCAGTTGGCTCGGGGCCCCGGGTGCGCCAAACCCGGACCTACCGTAGTAGGTCCCCCTGGGGGAAACTGTGCCCAGCCGACTCTATTTAGCCTCAAAGGCGGTTTGAGACAATTGTTAGAAAAATCAGAGAATGCAAAAAATTAGAGTGACATTGCTTCAAACAAGCGAATTATCGCGAAACATCACCTGCACGAATCCAACAAAAACTGTGCGCTACCGTCTCTATTGAGCCTCAGAGACGCTTTGAGACAATTGTTAATAAAATCAGAGAATGTCAAAAATTAGACTGAAATTGCTTCAAACAAGCGAATTATCGCGAAACAACACCTGCTCGAATCCAACAAAAACTGTGGGCTACCGTCTCTACTGAGCCTCACAGACGCTTTGACACACGTACTACAAAAACCAGAGAATGTCAAAAATTAGAGTGAAATTGCTTCAAACAGGCGAATTATCGCGAAACAACACCTGCTCGAATGCAACAAAAACTGTGCCCTGCCGACTCTATTTAGCCTCAAAGACGGTTTGAGACAATTGTTACAAAAATCAGAGAATGTCAAAAATTAGAGTGAAATTGCTTCAAACAAGCGAATTATCGCGAAACAACACCTGCTCGAATCCAACAAAAACTGTGCGATAACGTCTCTACAGAGCCTCAGAGATGCTTTGAGACAAGTATTACAAAAATCAGAGAATGTCAAAAATTGGAGTGAAATTGCTTCAAACAAGCGAATTATCGCGAAACAACACCTGCTCGGATCCAACAAAAACTGTGCGCTAACATCTCTACTGAGCCTCAGAGACGGTCTGAGACAATTGTTACAAAAATCAGAGAATGTCAAAAATTAGAGTGTAATTGCTTCAAACAAGCGAAAAATTGGAGTGACATTGGTTCAAACAAGCGAATTATCGCGAAACAACACCTGCTCGAATCCAACCAAAACTGAGCGCTACCGTCTCTACTGAGCCTCAGAGACGCAATGAGGCAAGTGTTACAAAAATCAGAGAATGTCAAAAATTAGAGTGAAATTGCTTCAAACAAGCGAATTATCGCGAAACAACACCTGCTCGAATCCAACAAAAACTGTGCGCTACCGTCTCTACTGAGCCTCAGAGACGCTTTGAGACAAGTATTACAAAAATCAGAGAATGTCAAAAATTAGAGTGAAATTGCCTCAAACAGGCGAATTAACGCGAAACAACACCTGCTCGAATGCAACAAAAACTGTGCCCTGCCGACTCTATTTAGCCTCAAAGACGGTTTGAGACAATTGTTACAAAAATCAGAGAATGTCAAAAATTAGACTGAAATTGCTTCAAACAAGCGAATTATCGCGAAACAACACCTGCTCGAATCCAACAAAAACTGTGCCCTGCCGACTCTATTTAGCCTCAGAGACTGTTTGAGACAATTGTTACAAAAATCAGAGAATGTCAAAAATTACAGTGTAATTGCTTCAAACAAGCGAATTATCGCGAAACAACACCTGCTCGAATCCAACAAAAACTGTGGGCTACCGTCTCTACTTAGCCTCAGAGACGCTTTGAGACAAGTATTACAAAAATCAGAGAATGTCAAAAATTAGAGTGAAATTGCCTCAAACAGGCGAATTATCGCGAAACAACACCTGCTCGAATCCAACGAAAACTGTGCCCTGCCGACTCTATTTAGCCTCAAAGACGGTTTGAGACACGTACTACGAAAATCAGAGACTGTCAAAAATTAGAGTGAAATTGCTTCAAACAGGCGAATTATCGCGAAACAATACCTGCTCGAATCCAACAAAAACTGTGCCCTGCCGACTCTATTTAGCCTCAAAGACGGTTTGAGACAATTGTTAGAAAAATCAGAGAATGTAAAAAATTAGAGTGACATTGCTTCAAACAAGCGAATTATCGCGAAACAACACCTGCAAGAATCCAACAAAAACTGTGCGCTACCGTCTCTATTGAGCCTCAGAGACGCTTTGAGACAAGTATTACAAAAATCAGAGAATGTCAAAAATTATAGTGAAATTGCCTCAAACAGGCGAATTATCGCGAAACAACACCTGCTCGAATCCAACAAAAACTGTGCCCTGCAGTCTCCACTGAGCGTCAGAGACGCTTTGAGACAAGTGTTACAAAAATCAGAGTATGTCAAAAATTAGAGTGAAATTGCTTCAAACAGGCGAATTATCGTGAAACAACACCTGCTCGAATCCAACAAAAACTGTGCCCTGCCGACTCTATTTAGCCTCAAAGACGGTTTGAGACAATTGCTACAAAAATCAGAGAATGTCAATAATTTGAGTCCAATTGCTTCAAACAAGCGAATCATCGCGAAACAACACCTGCTGGAATCCAACAAAAACTGTGCCCTGCAGTCTCCACTGAGCGTCAGAGACGCTTTGAGACAAGTGTTACAAAAATCAGAGTATGTCAAAAATTAGAGTGAAATTGCTTCAAACAGGCGAATTATCGTGAAACAACACCTGCTCGAATCCAACAAAAACTGTGCCCTGCCGACTCTATTTAGCCTCAAAGACGGTTTGAGACAATTGCTACAAAAATCAGAGAATGTCAAAAATTAGAGTGAAATTGCTTCAAACAAGCGAATTATCGCGAAACAACACCTGCTCGAATCCAACAAAAACTGTGCGCTACCGTCTCTACTGAGCCTCAGAGACGCTTTGAGACAAGTATTACAAAAATCAGAGAATGTCAAAAATTAGAGTGAAATTGCCTCAAACAGGCAAATTATCGCGAAACAACACCTGCTCGAATCCAACAAAAACTGTGCCCTGCCGACTCTATTTAGCCTCAAAGACGGTTTGAGACAATTGTTACAAAAATCAGAGAATGTCAAAAATTAGAGTGTAATTGCTTCAAACAAGCGAATTATCGCGGAATAGCACCTGCTCGAATGCAACAAAAACTGTGCCCTGCCGACGCTATTTAGCCTCAGAGACGGTTTGAGATAATTGTTACAAAAATCAGAGAATGTCAAAAAATAGAGTGTAGTTGCTTCAAACAAGCGAATTATCGCGAAACAACACCTGCTCGAATCCAACAAAAACTGTGCGCTACCGTCTCTACTGAGCCTCAGAGACGCTTTGAGACAAGTATTACAAAAATCAGAGAACGTCAAAAATTAGAGTGAAATTGCTTCAAGCAAGCGAATTATCGCGAAACAACACCTGCTCGAATGCAAAAGAAACTGTGCCCTGCCGACTCTATTTAGCCTCAGAGACGGTTTGAGACAATTGTTACAAAAATCAGAGAATGTCAAAAATTAGAGTGTAATTGCTTCAAACAAGCGAATTATCGCGAAACAACACCTGCTCGTATCCAACAAAAACTGTGCCCTGCCGACTCTATTTAGCCTCAGAGACGGTTTGAGATAATTGTTACAAAAATCAGAGAATGTCAAAAATTAGTGTAGTTGCTTCAAACAAGAGAATTATCGCGAAACAACACCTGTACGAATCCAACAAAAACTGTGCGCTACTGTCTCTATTGAGCCTCAGAGACGCTTTGAGACACTTGTTAATAAAATCAGAGAATGTCAAAAATTAGACTGAAATTGCTTCAAACAAGCGAATTATCGCGAAACAGCACCTGCTCGAATCCAACAAAAACTGTGCCCTGCCGACTCTATTTAGCCTCAAAGACGGTTTGAGAGAATTGCTACAAAGATCAGAGAATGTCAATAATTTGAGTCAAATTGCTTCAAACAAGCGAATCATCGCGAAACAACACCTACTGGAATCCAACAAAAACTGTGCCCTGCAGTCTCCACTGAGCGTCAGAGACGCTTTGAGACAAGTGTTACAAAAATCAGAGTATGTCAAAAATTAGAGTGAAATTGCTTCAAACAGGCGAATTATCGTGAAACAACACCTGCTCGAATCCAACAAAAACTGTGCCCTGCCGACTCTATTTAGCCTCAAAGACGGTTTGAGACAATTGCTACAAAAATCAGAGAATGTCAAAAATTAGAGTGAAATTGCTTCAAACAAGCGAATTATCGCGGAAGAACACCTGCTCGAATCCAACAAAAACTGTGCGCTACCGTCTCTACTGAGCCTCAGAGACGCTTTGAGACAAGTATTACAAAAATCAGAGAATGTCAAAAATTAGAGTGAAATTGCCTCAAACAGGCGAATTATCGCGAAACAACACCTGCTCGAATCTAACAAAAACTGTGCCCTGCCGACTCTATTTAGCCTCAAAGACGGTTTGAGACAATTGTTACAAAAATCAGAGAATGTCAAAAATTAGAGTGTAATTGCTTCAAACAAGCGAATTATCGCGAAACAGCACCTGCTCGAATGCAACAAAAACTGTGCCCTGCCGACTCTATTTAGCCTCAGAGACGGTTTGAGATAATTGTTACAAAAATCAGCGAATGTCAAAAAATAGAGTGTAGTTGCTTCAAACAAGCGAATTATCGCGAAACAACACCTGCTCGAATCCAACAAAAACTGTGCGCTACCGTCTCTACTGAGCCTCAGAGACGCTTTGAGACAAGTATTACAAAAATAAGAGAACGTCAAAAATTAGAGTGAAATTGCTTCAAACAAGCGAATTATCGCGAAACAACACCTGCTCGAATAGATAAAAAACTGTGCCCTGCCGACTCTATTTAGCCTCAGAGACGGTTTAGACAATTGTTACAAAAATCAGAGAATATCAAAAATTAGAGTGTAATTGCTTCAAACAAGCGAATTATCGCGAAACAGCACCTGCTCGAATGCAACAAAAACTGTGCCCTGCCGACTCTATTTAGCCTCAGAGACGGTTTGTGATAATTGTTACAAACATCAGAGAATGTCAAAAAATAGAGTGTAGTTGCTTCAAACAAGCGAATTATCGCGAAACAACACCTGCTCGAATCCAAAAAAAACTGTGCGCTACCGTCTGTACTGAGCCTCAGAGACGCTTTGAGACAAGTATTTCAAAAATCAGAGAATGTCAAAAATTAGAGTGAAATTGCTTCAAACAAGCGAATTATCGCGAAACAACACCTGCTCGAATCCAACAAAAACTGTGCAATGCAGTCTCTACTGAGCCTCAGAGACGCTTTGAGACAATTGCTACAAAAATCAGAGAATGTCAAAAATTAGAGTGAAATTGCTTCAAAGAAGCGAATTATCGCGAAACAACACCTGCTCGAATCCAACAAAAACTGTGTCCTGCAGTCTCTACTGAGCCTCAGAGACGCTTTGAGACACGTACTACAAAAATCAGAGAATGTCAAAAATTAGAGTGAAATTGCTTCAAACAGGCGAATTATCGCGAAACAATACCTGCTCGAATCCAACCAAAACTGTGCCCAGCCGACTCTATTTAGCCTCAAAGGCGGTTTGAGACAATTGTTAGAAAAATCAGAGAATGCAAAAAATTAGAGTGAAATTGATTCAAACAGGCGAATTATCGCGAAACAATACCTGCTCGAATCCAACCAAAACTGTGCCCAGCCGACTCTATTTAGCCTCAAAGGCGGTTTGAGACAATTGTTAGAAAAATCAGAGAATGCAAAAAATTACAGTGTAATTGCTTCAAACAAGCGAATTATCGCGAAACAACACCTGCTCGAATCCAACAAAAACTGTGGGCTACCGTCTCTACTGAGCCTCAGAGACGCTTTGAGACAAGTATTACAAAAATCAGAGAATGTCAAAAATTAGAGTGAAATTGCCTCAAACAGGCGAATTATCGCGAAACAACACCTGCTCGAATCCAACGAAAACTGTGCCCTGCCGACTCTATTTATCCTCAAAGACGGTTTGAGACACGTACTACGAAAATCGGAGACTGTCAAAAATTAGAGTGAAATTGCTTCAAACAGGCGAATTATCGCGAAACAATACCTGCTCGAATCCAACAAAAACTGTGCCCTGCCGACTCTATTTAGCCTCAAAGACGGTTTGAGACAATTGTTACAAAAATCAGAGAATGTCAAAAATTAGAGTGTAATTGCTTCAAACAAGCGAATTATCGCGACACAACACCTGCAAGAATCCAACAAAAACTGTGCGCTACCGTCTCTATTGTGCCTCAGAGACGCTTTGAGACAAGTATTACAAAAATCAGAGAATGTCAAAAATTATAGTGAAATTGCCTCAAACAGGCGAATTATCGCGAAACAACACCTGCTCGAATCCAACAAAAACTGTGCCCTGCAGTCTCCACTGAGCGTCAGAGACGCTTTGAGACAAGTGTTACAAAAATCAGAGTATGTCAAAAATTAGAGTGAAATTGCTTCAAACAGGCGAATTATCGTGAAACAACACCTGCTCGAATCCAACAAAAACTGTGCCCTGCCGACTCTATTTAGCCTCAAAGACGGTTTGAGGGAATTGCTACAAAGATCAGAGAATGTCAATAGTTTGAGTCAAATTGCTTCAAACAAGCGAATCATCGCGAAACAACACCTGCTGGAATCCAACAAAAACTGTGCCCTGCAGTCTCCACTGAGCGTCAGAGACGCTTAGAGACAAGTGTTACAAAAATCAGAGTATGTCAAAAATTAGAGTGAAATTGCTTCAAACAGGCGAATTATCGTGAAACAACACCTGCTCGAATCCAACAAAAACTGTGCCCTGCCGACTCTATTTAGCCTCAAAGACGGTTTGAGACAATTGCTACAAAAATCAGACAATGTCAAAAATTACAGTGAAATTGCTTCAAACAAGCGAATTATCGCGGAAGAACACCTGCTCGAATCCAACAAAAACTGTGCGCTACCGTCTCTACTGAGCCTCAGAGACGCTTTGAGACAAGTATTACAAAAATCAGAGAATGTCAAAAATTAGAGTGAAATTGCCTCAAACAGGCGAATTATCGCGAAACAACACCTGCTCGAATCTAACAAAAACTGTGCCCTGCCGACTCTATTTAGCCTCAAAGACGGTTTGAGACAATTGTTACAAAAATCAGAGAATGTCAAAAATTAGAGTGTAATTGCTTCAAACAAGCGAATTATCGCGAAACAGCACCTGCTCGAATGCAACAAAAACTGTGCCCTGCCGACTCTATTTAGCCTCAGAGACGGTTTGAGATAATTGTTACAAAAATCAGCGAATGTCAAAAAATAGAGTGTAGTTGCTTCAAACAAGCGAATTATCGCGAAACAACACCTGCTCGAATCCAACAAAAACTGTGCGCTACCGTCTCTACTGACCCTCAGAGACGCTTTGAGACAAGTATTACAAAAATAAGAGAACGTCAAAAATTAGAGTGAAATTGCTTCAAACAAGCGAATTATCGCGAAACAACACCTGCTCGAATGCAAAAAAAACTGTGCCCTGCCGACTCTATTTAGCCTCAGAGACGGTTTGAGACAATTGTTACAAAAATCAGAGAATGTCAAAAATTAGAGTGTAATTGCTTCAAACAAGCGAATTATCGCGAAACAACACCTGCTCGAATCCAACAAAAACTGTGCCCTGCCGACTCTATTTAGCCTCAGAGACGGTTTGAGATAATTGTTACAAAAATCAGAGAATGTCAAAAATTAGTGTAGTTGCTTCAAACAAGAGAATTATCGCGAAAGAACACATGCACGAATCCAACAAAAACTGTGCGCCACCGTCTCTATTGAGCCCCAGAGACGCTTTGAGACAATTGTTAATAAAATTAGAGAATGTCAAAAATTAGACTGAAATTGCTTCAAACAAGCGAATTATCGCGAAACAGCACCTGCTCGAATACAACAAAAACTGTGCCCTGCCGACTCTATTTAGCCTCAGAGACGGTTTAAACAATTGTTACAAAAATCAGAGAATGTCAAAAATTAGAGTGTAATTGCTTCAAACAAGCGAATTATCGCGAAACAACACCTGCTCGAATGCAACAAAAACTGTGCCCTGTCGACTCTATTTAGCCTCAGAGACGGTTTGAGACAATTGTTACAAAAATCAGAGAATGTCAAAAATTAGAGTGAAATTGCTTCAAACAAGCGAATTATCGCGAAACAAGACCTGCTCGAATACAACAAAAACTGTGCCCTGCCGACTCTATTTAGAATCAGAGACGGTTTAAACAATTGTTACAAAAATCAGAGAATGTCAAAAATTAGAGTGTAATTGCTTCAAACAAGCGAATTATCGCGAAACAACACCTGCTCGAATGCAACAAAAACTGTGCCCTGCCGACTCTATTTAGCCTCAGAGACGGTTTGTGATAATTGTTACAAAAATCAGAGAATGTCAAAAAATAGAGTGTAGTTGCTTCAAACAAGCGAATTATCGCGACACAACACCTGCTCGAATCCAACAAAAACTGTGCGCTACCGTCTCTACTGAGCCTCAGAGACGCTTTGAGACAAGTATTTCAAAAATCAGAGAATGTCAAAAATTAGAGTGAAATTGCTTCAAACAAGCGAATTATCGCGAAACATAACACCTGCTCGAATCCAACAAAAACTGTGCAATGCAGTCTCTACTGAGCCTCAGAGACGCTTTGAGACAATTGCTACAAAAATCAGAGAATGTCAAAAATTAGAGTGAAATTGCTTCAAAGAAGCGAATTATCGCGAAACAACACTTGCTCGAATCCAACAAAAACTGTGTCCTGCAGTCTCTACTGAGCCTCAGAGACGCTTTGAGACACGTACTACAAAAATCAGAGAATGTCAAAAATTAGAGTGAAATTGCTTCAAACCGGCGAATTATCGCGAAACAGCACCTGCTCGAATCCAACAAAAACTGTGCGCTAACGTCTCTACTGAGCCTCAGAGACGGTTTGAGACAATTGTTACAAAAATCAGAGAATGTCAAAAATTAGAGTGTAATTGCTTCAAACAAGCGAAAAATTGGAGTGACATTGGTTCAAACAAGCGAATTATCGCGAAACAACACCTGCTCGAATCCAACCAAAACTGAGCGCTACCGTCTCTACTGAGCCTCAGAGACGCAATGAGGCAAGTGTTACAAAAATCAGAGAATGTCAAAAATTAGAGTGAAATTGCTTCAAACAAGCGAATTATCGCGAAACAACACCTGCTCGAATCCAACAAAAACTGTGCGCTACCGTCTCTACTGAGCCTCAGAGACGCTTTGAGACAAGTATTACAAAAATCAGAGAATGTCAAAAATTAGAGTGAAATTGCCTCAAACAGGCGAATTATCGCGAAACAACACCTGCTCGAATGCAACAAAAGCTGTGCCCTGCCGACTCTATTTAGCCTCAAAGACGGTTTGAGACAATTGTTACAAAAATCAGAGAATGTCAAAAATTAGACTGAAATTGCTTCAAACAAGCGAATTATCGCGAAACAACACCTGCTCGAATCCAACAAAAACTGTGCCCTGCCGACTCTATTTAGCCTCAGAGACTGTTTGAGACAATTGTTACAAAAATCAGAGAATGTCAAAAATTACAGTGTAATTGCTTCAAACAGGCGAATTATCGCGAAACAACACCTGCTCGAATCCAACAAAAACTGTGGGCTACCGTCTCTACTGAGACTCAGAGACGCTTTGAGACAAGTATTACAAAAATCAGAGAATGTCAAAAATTAGAGTGAAATTGCCTCAAACAGGCGAATTATCGCGAAACAACACCTGCTCGAATCCAACGAAAACTGTGCCCTGCCGACTCTATTTAGCCTCAAAGACGGTTTGAGACACGTACTACGAAAATCAGAGACTGTCAAAAATTAGAGTGAAATTGCTTCAAACAGGCGAATTATCGCGAAACAATACCTGCTCGAATCCAACAAAAACTGTGCCCTGCCGACTCTATTTAGCCTCAAAGACAGTTTGAGACAATTGTTAGAAAAATCAGAGAATGTAAAAAATTAGAGTGACATTGCTTCAAACAAGCGAATTATCGCGAAACAACACCTGCAAGAATCCAACAAAAACTGTGCGCTACCGTCTCTATTGAGCCTCAGAGACGCTTTGAGACAAGTATTACAAAAATCAGAGAATGTCAAAAATTATAGTGAAATTGCCTCAAACAGGCGAATTATCGCGAAACAACACCTGCTCGAATCCAACAAAAACTGTGCCCTGCAGTCTCCACTGAGCGTCAGAGACGCTTTGAGACAAGTGTTACAAAAATCAGAGTATGTCAAAAATTAGAGTGAAATTGCTTCAAACAGGCGAATTATCGTGAAACAACACCTGCTCGAATCCAACAAAAACTGTGCCCTGCCGACTCTATTTAGCCTCAAAGACGGTTTGAGACAATTGCTACAAAAATCAGAGAATGTCAATAATTTGAGTCAAATTGCTTCAAACAAGCGAATCATCGCGAAACAACACCTGCTGGAATCCAACAAAAACTGTGCCCTGCAGTCTCCACTGAGCGTCAGAGACGCTTTGAGACAAGTGTTACAAAAATCAGAGTATGTCAAAAATTAGAGTGAAATTGCTTCAAACAGGCGAATTATCGTGAAACAACACCTGCTCGAATCCAACAAAAACTGTGCCCTGCCGACTCTATTTAGCCTCAAAGACGGTTGGAGACAATTGCTACAAAAATCAGAGAATGTCAAAAATTAGAGCGAAATTGCTTCAAACAAGCGAATTATCGCGAAACAACACCTGTTCGAATCCAACAAAAACTGTGCGCTACCGTCTCTACTGAGCCTCAGAGACGCTTTGAGACAAGTATTACAAAAATCAGAGAATGTCAAAAATTAGAGTGAAATTGCCTCAAACAGGCGAATTATCGCGAAACAACACCTGCTCGAATCCAACAAAAACTGTGCCCTGCCGACTCTATTTAGCCTCAAAGACGGTTTGAGACAATTGTTACAAAAATCAGAGAATGTCAAAAAATAGAGTGTAGTTGCTTCAAACAAGCGAATTATCGCGAAACAACACCTGCTCGAATCCAACAAAAACTGTGCGCTACCGTCTCTACTGAGCCTCAGAGACGCTTTGAGACAAGTATTACAAAAATCAGAGAACGTCAAAAATTAGAGTGAAATTGCTTCAAACAAGCGAATTATCGCGAAACAACACCTGCTCGAATGCAAAAAAAACTGTGCCCTGCCGACTCTATTTAGCCTCAGAGACGGTTTGAGACAATTGTTACAAAAATCAGAGAATGTCAAAAATTAGAGTGTAATTGCTTCAAACAAGCGAATTATCGCGAAACAACACCTGCTCGAATCCAACAAAAACTGTGCCCTGCCGACTCTATTTAGCCTCAGAGACGGTTTGAGATAATTGTTACAAAAATCAGAGAATGTCAAAAATTAGTGTAGTTGCTTCAAACAAGAGAATTATCGCGAAACAACACCTGCACGAATCCAACAAAAACTGTGCGCTACCGTTTCTATTGAGCCTCAGAGACGCTTTGAGACACTTGTTAATAAAATCAGAGAATGTCAAAAATTAGACTGAAATTGCTTCAAACAAGCGAATTATCGCGAAACAGCACCTGCTCGAATCCAACAAAAACTGTGCCCTGCCGACTCTATTTAGCCTCAAAGACGGTTTGAGACAATTGTTACAAAAATCAGAGAATGTCAAAAATTAGAGTGTAATTGCTTCAAACAAGCGAATTATCGCGAAACAGCACCTGCTCGAATGCAACAAAAACTGTGCCCTGCCGACTCTATTTAGCCTCAAAGACGGTTTGAGACAATTGTTACAAAAATCAGAGAATGTCAAAAAATAGAGTGTAGTTGCTTCAAACAAGCGAATTATCGCGAAACAACACCTGCTCGAATCCAACAAAAACTGTGCGCTACCGTCTCTACTGAGCCTCAGAGACGCTTTGAGACAAGTATTACAAAAATCAGAGAACGTCAAAAATTAGAGTGAAATTGCTTCAAACAAGCGAATTATCGCGAAACAACACCTGCTCGAATGCAAAAAAAACTGTGCCCTGCCGACTCTATTTAGCCTCAGAGACGGTTTGAGACAATTGTTACAAAAATCAGAGAATGTCAAAAATTAGAGTGTAATTGCTTCAAACAAGCGAATTATCGCGAAACAACACCTGCTCGAATCCAACAAAAACTGTGCCCTGCCGACTCTATTTAGCCTCAGAGACGGTTTGAGATAATTGTTACAAAAATCAGAGAATGTCAAAAATTAGTGTAGTTGCTTCAAACAAGAGAATTATCGCGAAACAACACCTGCACGAATCCAACAAAAACTGTGCGCTACCGTTTCTATTGAGCCTCAGAGACGCTTTGAGACACTTGTTAATAAAATCAGAGAATGTCAAAAATTAGACTGAAATTGCTTCAAACAAGCGAATTATCGCGAAACAGCACCTGCTCGAATCCAACAAAAACTGTGCCCTGCCGACTCTATTTAGCCTCAAAGACGGTTTGAGACAATTGTTACAAAAATCAGAGAATGTCAAAAATTAGAGTGTAATTGCTTCAAACAAGCGAATTATCGCGAAACAGCACCTGCTCGAATGCAACAAAAACTGTGCCCTGCCGACTCTATTTAGCCTCAGAGACGGTTTGAGATAATTGTTACAAAAATCAGAGAATGTCAAAAAATAGAGTGTAGTTGCTTCAAACAAGCGAATTATCGCGAAACAACACCTGCTCGAATCCAACAAAAACTGTGCGCTACCGTCTCTACTGAGCCTCAGAGACGCTTTGAGACAAGTATTTCAAAAATCAGATAATGTCAAAAATTAGAGTGAAATTGCTTCAAACAAGCGAATTATCGCGAAACAACACCTGCTCGAATCCAACAAAAACTGTGCAATGCAGTCTCTACTGAGCCTCAGAGACGCTTTGAGACAATTGCTACAAAAATCAGAGAATGTCAAAAATTAGAGTGAAATTGCTTCAAAGAAGCGAATTATCGCGAAACAACACTTGCTCGAATCCAACAAAAACTGTGCCCTGCAGTCTCTACTGAGCCTCAGAGACGCTTTGAGACACGTACTACAGAAATCAGGGAATGTCAAAAATTAGAGTGAAATTGCTTAAAACAGGCGAATTATCGCGAAACAATACCTGCTCGAATCCAACCAAAACTGTGCCCTGCCGACTCTATTTAGCCTCAAAGGCGGTTTGAGACAATTGTTAGAAAAATCAGAGAATGCAAAAAATTAGAATGACATTGCTTCAAACAAGCGAATTATCGCGAAACATCACCTGCACGAATCCAACAAAAACTGTGCGCTACCGTCTCTATTGAGCCTCAGAGACGCTTTGAGACAATTGTTAATAAAATCAGAGAATGTGAAAAATTAGACTGAAATTGCTTCAAACAAGCGAATTATCGCGAAACAACACCTGCTCGAATCCAACAAAAACTGTGGGCTACCGTCTCTACTGAGCCTCACAGACGCTTTGACACACGTACTACAAAAACCAGAGAATGTCAAAAATTAGAGTGAAATTGCTTCAAACAGGCGAATTATCGCGAAACAACACCTGCTCGAATCCAACAAAAACTGTGCGCTACCGTCGCTACTGAGCCTCAGAGATGCTTTGAGACAAGTATTACAAAAATCAGAGAATGTCAAAAATTGGAGTGAAATTGCTTCAAACAAGCGAATTATCGCGAAACAACACCTGCTCGAATCCAACAAAAACTGTGCGCTACCGTCTCTACTGAGCCTCAGAGACGGTTTGAGACAATTGTTACAAAAATCAGAGAATGTCAAAAATTAGAGTGTAATTGCTTCAAACAAGCGAAAAATTGGAGTGACATTGGTTCAAACAAGCGAATTATCGCGAAACAACACCTGCTCGAATCCAACCAAAACTGAGCGCTACCGTCTCTACTGAGCCTCAGTGACGCAATGAGGCAAGTGTTACAAAAATCAGAGAATGTCAAAAATTAGAGTGAAATTGCTTCAAACAAGCGAATTATCGCGAAACAACACCTGCTCGAATCCAACAAAAACTGTGCGCTACCGTCTCTACTGAGCCTCAGAGGCGCTTTGAGACAAGTATTACAAAAATCAGAGAATGTCAAAAATTAGAGTGAAATTGCCTCAAACGGGCGAATTATCGCGAAACAACACCTGCTCGAATCCAACAAAAACTGTGCCCTGCCGACTCTATTTAGCCTCAAAGACGGTTTGAGACAATTGTTACAAAAATCAGAGAATGTCAAAAATTAGACTGAAATTGCTTCAAACAAGCGAATTATCGCGAAACAACACCTGCTCGAATCCAACAAAAACTGTGCGCTACCGTCTCTACTGAGCCTCAGAGACGCTTTGAGACAAGTATTACAAAAATCAGAGAATGTCAAAAATTAGAGTGAAATTGCCTCAAACGGGCGAATTATCGCGAAACAACACCTGCTCGAATCCAACAAAAACTGCGCCCTGCCGACTCTATTTAGCCTCAAAGACGGTTTGAGACAATTGTTACAAAAATCAGAGAATGTCAAAAATTAGACTGAAATTGCTTCAAACAAGCGAATTATCGCGAAACAACACCTGCTCGAATCCAACGAAAACTGTGCCCTGCCGACTCTATTTAGCCTCAAAGACGGTTTGAGACACGTACTACGAAAACCAGAGACTGTCAAAAATTAGAGTGAAATTGCTTCAAACAGGCGAATTATCGCGAAACAATACCTGCTCGAATCCAACAAAAACTGTGCCCTGCCGACTCTATTTAGCCGCAAAGACGGTTTGAGACAATTGTTAGAAAAATCAGAGAATGTAAAAAATTAGAGTGACATTGCTTCAAACAAGCGAATTATCGCGAAACAACACCTGCAAGAATCCAACAAAAACTGTGCGCTACCGTCTCTATTGAGCCTCAGAGACGCTTTGAGACAAGTATTACAAAAATCAGAGAATGTCAAAAATTATAGTGAAATTGCCTCAAACAGGCGAATTATCGCGAAACAACACCTGCTCGAGTCCAACAAAAACTGTGGCCTGCCGACTCTATTTAGCCTCAAAGACGGTTTGAGACAATTGCTACAAAAATCAGAGAATGTCAAAAATTAGAGTGAAATTGCTTCAAACAAGCGAATTATCGCGAAACAACACCTGCTGGAATCCAACAAAAACTGTGCGCTACCGTCCCTACTGAGCCTCAGAGGCGCTTTGAGACAAGTATTACAAAAATCAGAGAATGTCAAAAATTAGAGTGAAATTGCCTCAAACAGGCGAATTATCGCGAAACAACACCTGCTCGAATCCAACAAAAACTGTGCCCTGCCGACTCTATTTAGCCTCAAAGACGGTTTGAGACAATTGTTACAAAAATCAGAGAATGTCAAAAAATAGAGTGTAGTTGCTTCAAACAAGCGAATTATCGCGAAACAACACCTGCTCGAATCCAACAAAAACTGTGCGCTACCGTCTCTACTGAGCCTCAGAGACGCTTTGAGACAAGTATTACAAAAATCAGAGAACGTCAAAAATTAGAGTGAAATTGCTTCAAACAAGCGAATTATCGCGAAACAACACCTGCTCGAATGCAAAAAAAAACTGTGCCCTGCCGACTCTATTTAGCCTCAGAGACGGTTTGAGACAATTGTTACAAAAATCAGAGAATGTCAAAAATTAGAGTGTAATTGCTTCAAACAAGCGAATTATCGCGAAACAACACCTGCTCGAATCCAACAAAAACTGTGCCCTGCCGACTCTATTTAGCCTCAGAGACGGTTTGAGATAATTGTTACAAAAATCAGAGAATGTCAAAAATTAGTGTAGTTGCTTCAAACAAGAGAATTATCGCGAAACAACACCTGCACGAATCCAACAAAAACTGTGCGCTACCGTTTCTATTGAGCCTCAGAGACGCTTTGAGACACTTGTTAATAAAATCAGAGAATGTCAAAAATTAGACTGAAATTGCTTCAAACAAGCGAATTATCGCGAAACAGCACCTGCTCGAATCCAACAAAAACTGTGCCCTGCCGACTCTATTTAGCCTCAAAGACGGTTTGAGACAATTGTTACAAAAATCAGAGAATGTCAAAAATTAGTGTGAAATTGCTTCAAACAAGCGAATTATCGCGAAACAGCACCTGCTCGAATGCAACAAAAACTGTGCCCTGCCGACTCTATTTAGCCTCAGAGACGGTTTGAGATAATTGTTACAAAAATCAGAGAATGTCAAAAAATAGAGTGTAGTTGCTTCAAACAAGCGAATTATCGCGAAACAACACCTGCTCGAATCCAACAAAAACTGTGCGCTACCGTCTCTACTGAGCCTCAGAGACGCTTTGAGACAAGTATTTCAAAAATCAGATAATGTCAAAAATTAGAGTGAAATTGCTTCAAACAACCGAATTATCGCGAAACAACACCTGCTCGAATCCAACAAAAACTGTGCAATGCAGTCTCTACTGAGCCTCAGAGACGCTTTGAGACAATTGCTACAAAAATCAGAGAATGTCAAAAATTAGAGTGAAATTGCTTCAAAGAAGCGAATTATCGCGAAACAACACTTGCTCGAATCCAACAAAAACTGTGCCCTGCAGTCTCTACTGAGCCTCAGAGACGCTTTGAGACACGTACTACAAAAATCAGAGAATGTCAAAAATTAGAGTGAAATTGCTTAAAACAGGCGAATTATCGCGAAACAATACCTGCTCGAATCCAACCAAAACTGTGCCCTGCCGACTCTATTTAGCCTCAAAGGCGGTTTGAGACAATTGTTAGAAAAATCAGAGAATGCAAAAAATTAGAGTGACATTGCTTCAAACAAGCGAATTATCGCGAAACATCACCTGCACGAATCCAACAAAAACTGTGCGCTACCGTCTCTATTGAGCCTCAGAGACGCTTTGAGACAATTGTTAATAAAATCAGAGAATGTCAAAAATTAGACTGAAATTGCTTCAAACAAGCGAATTATCGCGAAACAACACCTGCTCGAATCCAACAAAAACTGTGGGCTACCGTCTCTACTGAGCCTCACAGACGCTTTGACACACGTACTACAAAAACCAGAGAATGTCAAAAATTAGAGTGAAATTGCTTCAAACAGGCGAATTATCGCGAAACAACACCTGCTCGAATGCAACAAAAACTGTGCCCTGCCGACTCTATTTAGCCTCAAAGACGGTTTGAGACAATTGTTACAAAAATCAGAGAATGTCAAAAATTAGAGTGAAATTGCTTCAAACAAGCGTATTATCGCGAAACAACACCTGCTCGAATCCAACAAAAACTGTGCGCTACCGTCTCTACTGAGCCTCAGAGATGCTTTGAGACAAGTATTACAAAAATCAGAGAATGTCAAAAATTGGAGTGAAATTGCTTCAAACAAGCGAATTATCGCGAAACAACACCTGCTCGAATCCAACAAAAACTGTGCGCTACCGTCTCTACTGAGCCTCAGAGACGGTTTGAGACAATTGTTACAAAAATCAGAGAATGTCAAAAATTAGAGTGTAATTGCTTCAAACAAGCGAAAAATTGGAGTGACATTGGTTCAAACAAGAGAATTATCGCGAAACAACACCTGCTCGAATCCAACCAAAACTGAGCGCTACCGTCTCTACTGAGCCTCAGTGACGCAATGACGCAAGTGTTACAAAAATCAGAGAATGTCAAAAATTAGAGTGAAATTGCTTCACACAAGCGAATTATCGCGAAACAACACCTGCTCGAATCCAACAAAAACTGTGCGCTACCGTCTCTACTGAGCCTCAGAGACGCTTTGAGACAAGTATTACAAAAATCAGAGAATGTCAAAAATTAGAGTGAAATTGCCTCAAACGGGCGAATTATCGCGAAACAACACCTGCTCGAATCCAACAAAAACTGTGCCCTGCCGACTCTATTTAGCCTCAAAGACGGTTTGAGACAATTGTTACAAAAATCAGAGAATGTCAAAAATTAGACTGAAATTGCTTCAAACAAGCGAATTATCGCGAAACAACACCTGCTCGAATCCAACAAAAACTGTTGGCTACCGTCTCTACTGAGCCTCAGAGACGCTTTGAAACAAGTATTACAAAAATCAGAGAATGTTAAAAATTAGAGTGAAATTGCCTAAAACAGGCGAATTATCGCGAAACAACACCTGCTCAAATCCAACGAAAACTGTGCCCTGCCGACTCTATTTAGCCTCAAAGACGGTTTGAGACACGTACTACGAAAACCAGAGACTGTCAAAAATTAGAGTGAAATTGCTTCAAACAGGCGAATTATCGCGAAACAATACCTGCTTGAATCCAACAAAAACTGTGCCCTGCCGACTCTATTTAGCCGCAAAGACGGTTTGAGACAATTGTTAGAAAAATCAGAGAATGTAAAAAATTAGAGTGACATTGCTTCAAACAAGCGAATTATCGCGAAACAACACCTGCAAGAATCCAACAAAAACTGTGCCCTGCCGACTCTATTTAGCCGCAAAGACGGTTTGAGACAATTGTTAGAAAAATCAGAGAATGTAAAAAATTAGAGTGACATTGCTTCAAACAAGCGAATTATCGCGAAACAACACCTGCAAGAATCCAACAAAAACTGTGCGCTACCGTCTCTATTGAGCCTCAGAGACGCTTTGAGACAAGTATTACAAAAATCAGAGAATGTCAAAAATTATAGTGAAATTGCCTCAAACAGGGGAATTATCGCGAAACAACACCTGCTCGAATCCAACAAAAACTGTGGCCTGCCGACACTATTTAGCCTCAAAGACGGTTTGAGACAATTGCTACAAAAATCAGAGAATGTCAAAAATTAGAGTGAAATTGCTTCAAACAAGCGAATTATCGCGAAACAACACCTGCTGGAATCCAACAAAAACTGTGCGCTACCGTCTCTACTGAGCCTCAGAGGCGCTTTGAGACAAGTATTACAAAAATCAGAGAATGTCAAAAATTAGAGTGAAATTGCCTCAAGCAGGCGAATTATCGCGAAACAACACCTGCTCGAATCCAACAAAAACTGTGCCCTGCCGACTCTATTTAGCCTCAAAGACGGTTTGAGACAATTATTACAAAAATCAGAGAATGTCAAAAATTAGACTGAAATTGCTTCAAACAAGCGAATTATCGCGAAACAACATCTGCTCGAATCCAACAAAAACTGTGCCCTGCCGACTCTATTTAGCCTCAGAGACGGTTTGAGACAATTGTTACAAAAATCAGAGAATGTCAAAAATTAGAGTCTAATTGCTTCAAACAAGCGAATTATCGCGAAACAACACCTGCTCGAATCCAACAAAAACTGTGGGCTGCCGTCTCTACTGAGCCTCAGAGACGCTTTGAGACACGCAACTACAAAAACCAGAGAATGTCAAAAATTAGAGTGAAATTGCTTCAAACAGGCGAATTATCGCGAAACAACACCTGCTCGAATCCAACAAAAACTGTGCCCTGCCGACTCTATTTAGCCTCAAAGACGGTTTGAGACAATTGTTACAAAAATCAGAGAATGTCAAAAATTAGAGTGAAATTGCTTCAAACAAGCGAATTATCGCGAAAAAACACCTGCTCGAATCCAACAAAAACTGTGCGCTACCGTCTCTACTGAGCCTCAGAGACACTTTGAGACAAGTATTACAAAAATCAGAGAATGTCAAAAATTATAGTGAAATTGCTCAAACAGGCGAATTATCGCGAATAACACCTGCTCGAATCCAACAAACACTGTGCCCTGCCGACTCTATTTAGCCTCAAAGACCGTTTGAGACATTTGTTACAAAAATCAGAGAATGTCAAAAATTAGAGTGTAATTGCTTCAAACAAGCGAAAAATTGGAGTGAAATTGCTTCAAACAAGCGAATTATCGCGAAACAACACCTGCTCGAATCCAACCAAAACTGTGCGCTACCGTCTCTACTGATCCTCAGAGACGCAATGAGGCAAGTGTTGCAAAAATCAGACAATGTCAATAATTTGAGTCAAATTGCTTCAAACAAGCGAATCATCGGGGAACAACACCTGCTCGAATCCAACAAAAACTCTGCCCTGCAGTCTCCACTGAGCGTCAGAGACGCTTTGAGACAAGTGTTACAAAAATCAGAGAATGTCAAAAATTAGAGTGAAATTGCTTCAAACAGGCGAATTATCGCGAAACAACACCTGCTCGAATCCAACAAAAACTGTGCCCTGCAGACCCTATTTAGCCTCAGAGACGGTTTCAGACAATTGTTACAAAAATCAGAGAATGTCAAAAATTAGAGTGTAATTGCATCAAACAAGCAAACTATCGCGAAACAACACCTGCTCGAATCCAACAAAAACTGTGCAATGCAGTCTCTACTGAGCCTCAGAGAAGCTTTGTGACACGTACTACAAAAATCAGAGAATGTCAAAAATTAGAGTGAAATTGCTTCAAACAGGCGAATTATCGCGAAACAATACCTGCTCGAATCCAACAAAAACTGTGCCCTGCCGACTCTATTTAGCCTCAAAGACGGTTTGAGACAATTGTTAGAAAAATCAGAGAATGTAAAAAATTAGAGTGACATTGCTTCAAACAAGCGAATTATCGCGAAACAACACCTGCACGAATCCAACAAAAACTGTGCGCTACCGCCTCTATTGAGCCTCAGAGACGCTTTGAGACAATTGTTACAAAAATCAGAGAATGTCAAAAATTAGACTGAAATTGCTTCAAACAAGCGAATTATCGCGAAACAACACCTGCTCGAATCCAACAAAAACTGTGCCCTGCCGACTCTATTTAGCCTCAGAGACGGTTTGAGACAATTGTTACAAAAATCAGAGAATGTCAAAAATTAGAGTGTAAATGCTTCAAACAAGCGAATTATCGCGAAACAACACCTGCTCGAATCCAACAAAAACTGTGGGCTACCGTCTCTACTGAGCCTCAGAGACGCTTTGAGACACGTACTACAAAAACCAGAGAATGTCAAAAATTAGAGTGAAATTGCTTCAAACAGGCGAATTATCGCGAAACAACACCTGCTCGAATCCAACAAAAACTGTGCCCTGCCGACTCTATTTAGCCTCAAAGACGGTTTGAGACAATTGTTACAAAAATCAGTGAATGTAAAAAATTAGAGTGAAATTGCTTCAAACAAGCGAATTATCGCGAAACAACAACTTCTCGAATCCAACAAAAACTGTGCGCTACCGTCTCTACTGAGCCTCAGAGACACTTTGAGACAAGTATTACAAAAATCAGAGAATGTCAAAAATTATAGTGAAATTGCTCAAACAGGCGAATTATCGCGAAACAACACCTGCTCGAATCCAACAAAAACTGTGCCCTGCCGACTCTATTTAGCCTCAAAGACGGTTTGAGACAATTGTTACGAAAATCAGAGAATGTCAAAAATTAGAGTGAAATTGCTTCAAACAAGCGAATTATCGCGAAACAACACCTGCTCGAATCCAACCAAAACTGTGCGCTACCGTCTCTACTGAGCCTCAGAGACGCAATGAGGCAAGTGTTGCAAAAATCAGAGAATGTCAAAAATTGGAGTGAAATTGCTTCAAACAAGCGAATTATCGCGAAACAACACCTGCTCGAATCCAACAAAAACTGTGCGCTACCGTCGCTACTGAGCCTCAGAGACGGTTTGAGACAATTGTTACAAAAATCAGAGAATGTCAAAAATTAGAGTGTAATTGCTTCAAACAAGCGAAAAATTGGAGTGACATTGGTTCAAACAAGCGAATTATCGCGAAACAACACCTGCTCGAATCCAACCAAAACTGAGCGCTACCGTCTCTACTGAGCCTCAGAGACGCAATGAGGCAAGTGGTACAAAAATCAGAGAATGTCAAAAATTAGAGTGAAATTGCTTCAAACAAGCGAATTATCGCGAAACAACACCTGCTCGAATCCAACAAAAACTGTGCGCTACCGTCTCTACTGAGCCTCAGAGACGCTTTGAGAAAAGTATTACAAAAATCAGAGAACGTCAAAAATTATAGTGAAATTGCCTCAAACAGGCGAATTATCGCGAAACAACACCTGCTCGAATACAACAAATGCTGTGCCCTGCCGACTCTATTTAGCCTCAGAGACGGTTTAGACAATTGTTACAAAAATCAGAGAATGTCAAAAATTAGAGTGTAATTGCTTCAAACAAGCGAATTATCGCGAAACAGCACCTGCTCGAATGCAACAAAAACTGTGCCCTGCCGACTCTATTTAGCCTCAGAGACGGTTTGAGATAATTGTTACAAAAATCAGAGAATGTCAAAAAATAGAGTGTAGTTGCTTCAAACAAGCGAATTATCGCGAAACAACACCTGCTCGAATCCAATAAAAACTGTGCGCTACCGTCTCTACTGAGCCTCAGAGACGCTTTGAGACAAGTATTTCAAAAATCAGATAATGTCAAAAATTAGAGTGAAATTGCTTCAAACAAGCGAATTATCGCGAAACAACACCTGCTCGAATCCAACAAAAACTGTGCAATGCAGTCTCTACTGAGCCTCAGAGACACTTTGAGACAATTGCTACAAAAATCAGAGAATGTCAAAAATTAGAGTGAAATTGCTTCAAAGAAGCGAATTATCGCGAAACAACACTTGCTCGAATCCAACAAAAACTGTGCCCTGCAGTCTCTACTGAGCCTCAGAGACGCTTTGAGACACGTACTACAAAAATCAGAGAATGTCAAAAATTAGAGTGAAATTGCTTAAAACAGGCGAATTATCGCGAAACAATACCTGCTCGAATCCAACCAAAACTGTGCCCTGCCGACTCTATTGAGCCTCAGAGACGCTTTGAGACAATTGTTAATAAAATCAGAGAATGTCAAAAATTAGACTGAAATTGCTTCAAACAAGCGAATTATCGCGAAACAACACCTGCTCGAATCCAACAAAAACTGTGCGCTACCGTCTCTACTGAGCCTCAGAGATGCTTTGAGACAAGTATTACAAAAATCAGACAATGTCAAAAATTGGAGTGAAATTGCTTCAAACAAGCGAATTATCGCGAAACAACACCTGCTCGAATCCAACAAAAACTGTGCGCTACCGTCTCTACTGAGCCTCAGAGACGGTTTGAGACAATTGTTACAAAAATCAGAGAATGTCAAAAATTAGAGTGTAATTGCTTCAAACAAGCGAAAAATTGGAGTGACATTGGTTCAAACAAGCGAATTATCGCGAAACAACACCTGCTCGAATCCAACCAAAACTGAGCGCTACCGTCTCTACTGAGCCTCAGTGACGCAATGAGGCAAGTGTTAAAAAAATTAGAGAATGTCAAAAATTAGAGTGAAATTGCTTCAAACAAGCGAATTATCGCGAAACAACACCTGCTCGAATCCAACAAAAACTGTGCGCTACCGTCTCTACTCAGCCTCAGAGACGCTTTGAGACAAGTATTACAAAAATCAGAGAATGTCAAAAATTAGAGTGAAATTGCCTCAAACAGGCGAATTATCGCGAAACAACACCTGCTCGAATCCAACAAAAACTGTGCCCTGCCGACTCTATTTAGCCTCAAAGACGGTTTGAGACAATTGTTACAAAAATCAGAGAATGTCAAAAATTAGACTGAAATTGCTTCAAACAAGCGAATTATCGCGAAACAACACCTGCTCGAATCCAACAAAAACTGTGGGCTACCGTCTCTACTGAGCCTCAGAGACGCTTTGAGACAAGTATTACAAAAATTAGAGAATGTTAAAAATTAGAGTGAAATTGAGTCAAACAGGCGAATTATCGCGAAACAACACCTGCTCGAATCCAACGAAAACTGTGCCCTGCCGACTCTATTTAGCCTCAAAGACGGTTTGAGACACGTACTACGAAAACCAGAGACTGTCAAAAATTAGAGTGAAATTGCTTCAAACAGGCGAATTATCGCGAAACAATACCTGCTCGAATCCAACAAAAACTGTGCCCTGCCGACTCTATTTAGCCTCAAAGACGGTTTGAGACAATTGCTACAAAAATCAGAGAATGTCAAAAATTAGAGTGAAATTGCTTCAAACAAGCGAATTATCGCGAAACAACACCTGCTGGAATCCAACAAAAACTGTGCGCTACGGTCTCTACTGAGCCTCAGAGGCGCTTTTAGACAAGTATTACAAAAATCAGAGAATGTCAAAAATTAGAGTGAAATTGCTTCAAACAAGCGAATTATCGCGAAACAACACCTGCTGGAATCCAACAAAAACTGTGCGCTACGGTCTCTACTGAGCCTCAGAGGCGCTTTGAGACAAGTATTACAAAAATCAGAGAATGTCAAAAATTAGAGTGTAATTGCTTCAAACAAGCGAATTATCGCGAAACAACACCTGCTCGAATCCAACAAAAACTGTGGGCTGCCGTCTCTACTGAGCCTCAGAGACGCTTTGAGACACGTACTACAAAAACCAGAGAATGTCAAAAATTAGAGTGAAATTGCTTCAAACAGGCGAATTATCGCGAAACAACACCTGCTCGAATCCAACAAACACTGTGCCCTGCCGACTCTATTTAGCCTCAAAGACCGTTTGAGACAATTGTTACAAAAATCAGAGAATGTCAAAAATTAGAGTGTAATTGCTTCAAACAAGCAAAAAATTGGAGTGAAATTGCTTCAAACAAGCGAATTATCGCGAAACAACACCTGCTCGAATCCAACCAAAACTGTGCGCTACCGTCTCTACTGATCCTCAGAGACGCAATGAGGCAAGTGTTGCAAAAACCAGACAATGTCAATAATTTGAGTCAAATTGCTTCAAACAAGCGAATCATCGGGGAACAACACCTGCTCGAATCCAACAAAAACTCTGCCCTGCAGTCTCCACTGAGCGTCAGAGACGCTTTGAGACAAGTGTTACAAAAATCAGAGAATGTCAAAAATTAGAGTGAAATTGCTTCAAACAGGCGAATTATCGCGAAACAACACCTGCTCGAATCCAACAAAAACTGTGCCCTGCCGACTCTATTTAGCCTCAAAGACGGTTTGAGACAATTGTTACAAAAATCAGTGAATGTAAAAAATTAGAGTGAAATTGCTTCAAACAAGCGAATTATCGCGAAACAACAACTTCTCGAATCCAACAAAAACTGTGCGCTACCGTCTCTACTGAGCCTCAGAGACACTTTGAGACAAGTATTTCAAAAATCAGAGAATGTCAAAAATTATAGTGAAATTGCTCAAACAGGCGAATTATCGCGAAACAACACCTGCTCGAATCCAACAAAAACTGTGCCCTGCCGACTCTATTTAGCCTCAAAGACGGTTTGAGACAATTGTTACGAAAATCAGAGAATGTCAAAAATTAGAGTGAAATTGCTTCAAACAAGCGAATTATCGCGAAACAACACCTGCTCGAATCCAACAAAAACTGTGCGCTACCGTCTCTACTGAGCCTCAGAGACCCTTTGAGACAGGTATTACAAAAATCAGAGAATGTCAAAAATTAGAGTGTAATTGTTTCAAACAAGCGAATTATCGCGAAACATCACCTGCTCGAATCCAACAAAAACTGTGCGCCACCGTCTCTACTGAGCCTCAGAGATGCTTTGAGACAAGTATTACAAAAATCAGAGAATGTCAAAAATTGGAGTGAAATTGCTTCAAACAAGCGAATTATCGCGAAACAACACCTGCTCGAATCCAACAAAAACTGTGCGCTACCGTCTCTACTGAGCCTCAGAGACGGTTTGAGACAATTGTTACAAAAATCAAAGAATGTCAAAAATTAGAGTGTAATTGCTTCTTACAAGCGAAAAATTGGAGTGACATTGGTTCAAACAAGCGAATTATCGCGAAACAACACCTGCTCGAATCCAACCAAAACTGAGCGCTACCGTCTCTACTGAGCCTCAGAGACGCAATGAGGCAAGTGTTACAAAAATCAGAGAATGTCAAAAATTAGAGTGAAATTGCTTCAAACAAGCGAATTATCGCGAAACAACACCTGCTCGAATCCAACAAAAACTGTGCGCTACCGTCTCTACTGAGCCTCAGAGACGCTTTGAGACAAGTATTACAAAAATCAGAGAATGTCAAAAATTAGAGTGAAATTGCCTCAAACAGGCGAATTATCGCGAAACAACACCTGCTCGAATCCAACAAAAACTGTGCCCTGCCGACTCTATTTAGCCTCAAAGACGGTTTGAGACAATTGTTAAAAAAATCAGAGAATGTCAAAAATTAGACTGAAATTGCTTCAAACAAGCGAATTATCGCGAAACAACACCTGCTCGAATCCAACAAAAATTGTGCCCTGCCGACTCTATTTAGCCTCAGAGACGGTTTGAGACAATTGTTAAAAAAATCAGAGAATGTCAAAAATTAGAGTGTAATTGCTTCAAACAAGCGAATTATCGCGAAACAACACCTGCTCGAATCCAACAAAAACTGTGGGCTACCGTCTCTACTGAGCTTCAGAGACGCTTTGAGACAAGTATTACAAAAATCAGAGAATGTCAAAAATTAGAGTGAAATTGCCTCAAACAGGCGAATTATCGCGAAACAACACCTGGTCGAATCCAACAAAAACTGTGCGCTACCGTCTCTACTGAGCCTCAGAGACGCTTTGAGACAATTATTACAAAAATCAGAGAATGTCAAAAATTAGACTGAAATTGCTTCAAACAAGCGAATTATCGCGAAACAACACGTGCTCGAATCCAACAAACACTGTGCCCTGCCGACTCTATTTAGCCTCAAAGATCGTTTGAGACAATTGTTACAAAAATCAGAGAATGTCAAAAATTAGAGTGTAATTGCTTCAAACAAGCGAAAAATTGGAGTGAAATTGCTTCAAACAAGCGAATTATCGCGAAACAACATCTGCTCGAATCCAACCAAAACTGTGCGCTACCGTCTCTACTGATCCTCAGAGACGCAATGAGGCAAGTGTTGCAAAAATATGACAATTTCAATAATTTGAGTCAAATTGCTTCAAACAAGCGAATCATCGCGAAACAACACCTGCTGGAATCCAACAAAAACTGTGCCCTGCAGTCTCCACTGAGCGTCAGAGACGCTTTGAGACAAGTGTTACAAAAATCAGAGTATCTCAAAAATTAGAGTGAAATTGCTTCAAACAAGCGAATTAACCTGAAACAACACCTGCTCGAATCCAACAAAAACTGTGCCCTGCCGACTCTACTTAGCCTCAAAGACGGTTTGAGACAATTGTTAGAAGAATCAGAGAATGTAAAAAATTAGAGTGACATTGCTTCAAACAAGCGAATTATCGCGAAACAACACCTGCACGAATCCAACAAAAACTGTGTGCTACCGTCTCTATTGAGCCTCAGAGACGCTTTGAGACAAGTGTTACAAAAATCAGAGAATGTCAAAAATTATAGTGGAATTGCCTCAAACAGGCGAATTATCGCGAAACAACACCTGGTCGAATCCAACAAAAACTGTGCGCTACCGTCTCTACTGAGCCTCAGAGACGCTTTGAGACAATTATTACAAAAATCAGAGAATGTCAAAAATTAGACTGAAATTGCTTCAAACAAGCGAATTATCGCGAAACAACACGTGCTCGAATCCAAGAAAAACTGTGCCCTGCCGACTCTATTTAGCGTCAGAGACGGTTTGAGACAATTGTTACAAAAATCAGAGAATGTCAAAAATTAGAGTGTAATTGCTTCAAACAAGCGAATTATCGCGAAACAACACCTGCTCGGATCCAACAAAAACTGTGGGCTACCGTCTCTACTGAGCCACAGAGACGCTTTGAGACACGTACTACAATAACCAGAGAATGTCAAAAATTAGAGTGAAATTGCTTCAAACAGGCGAATTATCGCGAAACAACACCTGCTCGAATCCAACAAAAACTGTAACCTGCCGACTCTATTTAGCCTCAAAGACGGTTTGAGACAATTGTTACAAAAATCAGAGAATGTCAAAAAGTGGAGTGAAATTGCTTCAAACAAGCGAATTATCGCGAAACAACACCTGCTCGAATCCAACAAAAACTGTGCGCTACCGTCTCTACTGAGCCTCAGAGACCCATTGAGACAGGTATTACAAAAATAAGAGTATGTCAAAAATTAGAGTGTAATTGCTTCAAACAAGGGAATTATCGCGAAACAACACCTGCTCGAATCCAACAAAAACTGTGCCCTGCCGACTCTATTTAGCCTCAGAGACGGTTTGAGACAATTGTTACAAAAATCAGAGAATGTCAAAAATTAGAGTGAAATTGCTTCAAGCAAGCGAATTATCGCGAAACAACACCTGCTCGAATCCAACAAAAACTGTGCCCTGCCGACTCTATTTAGCCTCAGAGACGCTTTGAGACAAGTATTACAAAAATCAGAGAATGTCAAAAATTAGAGTGAAATTGCCTCAAACAAGCGAATTATCGCGAAACAACACCTGCACGAATCCAACAAAAACTGTGCGCTACCGTCTCTATTGAGCCTCAGAGACGCTTTGAGACAAGTGTTACAAAAATCAGAGAATGTCAAAAATTATAGTGAAATTGCCTCAAACAGGCGAATTATCGCGAAACAACACCTGGTCGAATCCAACAAAAACTGTGCGCTACCGTCTCTACTGAGCCTCAGAGACGCTTTGAGACAATTATTACAAAAATCAGAGAATGTCAAAAATTAGACTGAAATTGCTTCAAACAAGCGAATTATCGCGAAACAACACCTGCTCGAATCCAAGAAAAACTGTGCCCTGCCGACTCTATTTAGCCTCAAAGACGGTTTGAGACAATTGTTACAAAAATCAGAGAATGTCAAAAAGTAGAGTGAAATTGCTTCAAACAAGCGAATTATCGCGAAACAACACCTGCTCGAATCCAACAAAAACTGTGCGCTACCGTCTCTACTGAGCCTCAGAGACCCTTTGAGACAGGTATTACAAAAATAAGAGTATGTCAAAAATTAGAGTGTAATTGCTTCAAACAAGCGAATTATCGCGAAACAACACCTGCTCGAATCCAACAAAAACTGTGCGCTACCGTCTCTACTGAGCCTCAGAGATGCTTTGAGATAAGTATTACTAAAATCAGAGAATGTCAAAAATTAGAGTGAAATTGCTTCAAACAAGCGAATTATCGCGAAACAATACCTGCTCGAATCCAACAAAAACTGTGCCCTGCCGACTCTACTTAGCCTCAAAGACGGTTTGAGACAATTGTTAGAAGAATCAGACAATGTCAATAATTTGAGTCAAATTGCTTCAAACAAGCGAATCATCGCGAAACAACACCTGCTCGAATCCAACAAAAACTGTGCCCTGCAGTCTCCACTGAATGTCAGAGACGCTTTGAGAAAAGTGTTACAAAAATCAGAGAATGTCAAAAATTAGGGTGAAATTGCTTCAAACAGGCGAATTATCGCGAAACAACACCTGCTCGAATCCAACAAAAACTGTGCCCTGCCGACCCTATTTAGCCTCAAAGACGGTTTGAGACAATTGTTACAAACATCAGAGAATGTCAAAAATTAGAGTGAAATTGCTTCAAACAAGCGAATTATCGCGAGACAACACCTGCTCGAATCAAACAAAAACTGTGCCCTGCCGACTCTATTTAGCCTCAGAGACGGTTTGAGACAATTGTTACAAAAATCAGAGAATGTCAAAAATTGGAGTGTAATTGCTTCAAACAAGCGAATTATCGTGAAAAAACACCTGCTCGAATCCAACGAAAACTGTGCCCTGCCGACTCTATTTAGCCTCAAAGACGGTTTGAGACACGTACTACAAAAATCAGAGAATGTCAAAAATTAGAGTGAAATTGCTTCAAACAAGCGAATTATCGCGAAACAATACCTGCTCGAATCCAACAAAAACTGTGCCCTGCCAACTCTATTTAGCCTCAAAGACGGTTTGAGACAATTGTTAGAAAAATCAGAGAATGTAAAAAATTAGAGTGTAATTGCTTCAAACAAGCGAATTAATGCGAAACAACACCTGCACGAATGCAACAAAAACTGTGCGCTACCGTCTCTATTGAACCTCAGAGACGCTTTGAGACAAGTGTTACAAAAATCAGAGAATGTCAAAAATTATAGTGAAATTGCCTCAAACAGGCGAATTATCGCGAAAAAACACCTGGTCGAATCCAACAAAAACTGTGCCCTGCCGACTCTATTTAGCCTCAAAGACGGTTTGAGACAACTGCTACAAAAATCAGAGAATGTCAAAAATTAGAGTGAAATTGCTTCAAACAAGCGAATTATCGCGAAACAACACCTGCTCGAATCCAACAAAAACTGTGCGCTACCGTCTCTACTGAGCCTCAGAGACGCTTTGAGACAATTATTACAAAAATCAGAGAATGTCAAAAATTAGGCTGAAATTGCTTCAAACAGGCGGATTATCGCGAAACAACACCTGCTCGAATCCAACAAAAACTGTGCCCTGCCGACTCTATTTAGCCTCAGAGACGGTTTGAGACAATTGTTACAAAAATCAGAGAATGTCAAAAATTAGTGTGTAATTGCTTCAAACAAGCGAATTATCGCGAAACAACACCTGCTCGAATCCAACAAAAACTGTGGGCTACCGTCTCTACTGAGCCTCAGAGACGCTTTGAGACACGTACTACAAAAACCAGAGAATGTCAAAAATTGGAGTGAAATTGGTTCAAACAGGCGAATTATTGCGAAACAACACCTGCTCGAATCCAACAAAAACTGTGCCCTGCCGACTCTATTTAGCCTCAAAGACGGTTTGAGACAATTGTTACAAAAATCAGAGAATGTCAAAAATTATAGTGAAATTGCTCAAACAGGTTGAATTATCGCGAAACAACACCTGCTCGAATCCAACAAAAACTGTGCCCTGCCGACTCTATTTAGCCTCAAAGACGGTTTGAGACAATTGTTACAAAAATCAGAGAATGTCAAAAAGTAGAGTGAAATTGCTTCAAACAAGCGAATTATCGCGAAGAAACACCTGCTCGAATCCAACAAAAACTGTGCGCTACCGTCTCTACTGAGCCTCAGAGACCCTTTGAGACAGGTATTACAAAAATAAGAGAATGTCAAAAATTAGAGTGTAATTGCTTCAAAAAAGCGAATTATCGCGAAACAACACCTGCTCAAATCCAACAAAAACTGTGCGCTACCGTCTCTACTGAGCCTCAGAGACGGTTTGAGACAATTGTTACAAAAATCAGAGAATGTCAAAAATTAGAGTGTAATTGCTTCATACAAGCGAAAAATTGGAGTGAAATTGCTTCAAACAAGCGAATTATCGCGAAACAACACCTGCTCGAATCCAACCAAAACTGTGCGCTACCGTCTCTACTGAGCCTCAGAGACGCAATGAGGCAAGTGTTGCAAAAATCAGAGAATGTCAAAAATTGGAGTGAAATTGCTTCAAACAAGCGAATTATCGCGAAACAACACCTGCTCGAATCCAACAAAAACTGTGCGCTACCGTCGCTACTGAGCCTCAGAGACGGTTTGAGACAATTGTTACAAAAATCAGAGAATGTCAAAAATTAGAGTGTAATTGCTTCAAACAAGCGAAAAATTGGAGTGACATTGGTTCAAGCAAGCGAATTATCGCGAAACAACACCTGCTCGAATCCAACCAAAACTGAGCGCTACCGTCTCTACTGAGCCTCAGAGACGCAATGAGGCAAGTGTTACAAAAATCAGAGAATGTCAAAAATTAGAGTGAAATTGCTTCAAACAAGCGAATTATCGCGAAACAACACCTGCTCGAATCCAACAAAAACTGTGCGCTACCGTCTCTACTGAGCCTCAGAGACGCTTTGAGACAAGTATTACAAAAATCAGAGAATGTCAAAAATTAGAGTGAAATTGCCTCAAACAGGCGAATTATCGCGAAACAACACCTGCTCGAATACAACAAAAGCTGTGCCCTGCCGACTCTATTTAGCCTCAGAGACGGTTTAGACAATTGTTACAAAAATCAGAGAATGTCAAAAATTAGAGTGTAATTGCTTCAAACAAGCGAATTATCGCGAAACAGCACCTGCTCGAATGCAACAAAAACTGTGCCCTGCCGACTCTATTTAGCCTCAGAGACGGTTTTAGATAATTGTTACAAAAATCAGAGAATGTCAAAAAATAGAGTGTAGTTGCTTCAAACAAGCGAATTATCGCGAAACAACACCTGCTCGAATCCAATAAAAACTGTGCGCTACCGTCTCTACTGAGCCTCAGAGACGCTTTGAGACAAGTATTTCAAAAATCAGATAATGTCAAAAATTAGAGTGAAATTGCTTCAAACAAGCGAATTATCGCGAAACAACACCTGCTCGAATCCAACAAAAACTGTGCAATGCAGTCTCTACTGAGCCTCAGAGAAGCTTTGAGACAATTGCTACAAAAATCAGAGAATGTCAAAAATTAGAGTGAAATTGCTTCAAAGAAGCGAATTATCGCGAAACAACACTTGCTCGAATCCAACAAAAACTGTGCCCTGCAGTCTCTACTGAGCCTCAGAGACGCTTTGAGACACGTACTACAAAAATCAGAGAATGTCAAAAATTAGAGTGAAATTGCTTAAAACAGGCGAATTATCGCGAAACAATACCTGCTCGAATCCAACCAAAACTGTGCCCTGCCGACTCTATTTAGCCTCAAAGGCGGTTTGAGACAATTGTTAGAAAAATCAGAGAATGCAAAAAATTAGAGTGACATTGCTTCAAACAAGCGAATTATCGCGAAACATCACCTGCACGAATCCAACAAAAACTGTGCGCTACCGTCTCTATTGAGCCTCAGAGACGCTTTGAGACAATTGTTAATAAAATCAGAGAATGTCAAAAATTAGACTGAAATTGCTTCAAAGAAGCGAATTATCGCGAAACAACACCTGCTCGAATCCAACAAAAACTGTGCGCTACCGTCTCTACTGAGCCTCAGAGATGCTTTGAGACAAGTATTACAAAAATCAGACAATGTCAAAAATTGGAGTGAAATTGCTTCAAACAAGCGAATTATCGCGAAACAACACCTGCTCGAATCCAACAAAAACTGTGCGCCACCGTCTCTACTGAGCCTCAGAGACGGTTTGAGACAATTGTTACAAAAATCAGAGAATGTCAAAAATTAGAGTGTAATTGCTTCAAACAAGCGAAAAATTGGAGTGACATTGGTTCAAACAAGCGAATTATCGCGAAACAACACCTGCTCGAATCCAACCAAAACTGAGCGCTACCGTCTCTACTGAGCCTCAGTGACGTAATGAGGCAAGTGTTACAAAAATCAGAGAATGTCAAAAATTAGAGTGAAATTGCTTCAAACAAGCGAATTATCGCGAAACAACAACTGCTCGAATCCAACAAAAACTGTGCGCTACCGTCTCTACTCCGCCTCAGAGACGCTTTGAGACAAGTATTACAAAAATCAGAGAATGTCAAAAATTAGAGTGAAATTGCCTCAAACAGGCGAATTATCGCGAAACAACACCTGCTCGCATCCAACAAAAACTGTGCCCTGCCGACTCTATTTAGCCTCAAAGACGGTTTGAGACAATTGTTACAAAAATCAGAGAATGTCAAAAATTAGACTGAAATTGCTTCAAACAAGCGAATTATCGCGAAAAACACCTGCTCGAATCCAACAAAAACAGTGGGCTACCGTCTCTACTGAGCCTCAGAGACGCTTTGAGACAAGTATTACAAAAATCAGAGAATGTTAAAAATTAGAGTGAAATTGCCTCAAACAGGCGAATTATCGCGAAACAACACCTGCTCGAATCCAACGAAAACTGTGCCCTGCCGACTCTATTTAGCCTCAAAGACGGTTTGAGACACGTACTACGAAAACCAGAGACTGTCAAAAATTAGAGTGAAATTGCTTCAAACAGGCGAATTATCGCGAAACAATACCTGCTCGAATCCAACAAAAACTGTGCCCTGCCGACTCTATTTAGCCGCAAAGACGGTTTGAGACAATTGTTAGAAAAATCAGAGAATGTAAAAAATTAGAGTGACATTGCTTCAAACAAGCGAATTATCGCGAAACAACACCTGCAAGAATCCAACAAAAACTGTGCGCTACCATCTCTATTGAGCCTCAGAGACGCTTTGAGACAAGTATTACAAAAATCAGAGAATGTCAAAAATTATAGTGAAATTGCCTCAAACAGGCGAATTATCGCGAAACAACACCTGCTCAAATCCAACAAAAACTGTGCCCTGCCGACTCTATTTAGCCTCAAAGACGGTTTGAGACAATTGCTACAAAAATCAGAGAATGTCAAAAATTAGAGTGAAATTGCTTCAAACAAGCGAATTATCGCGAAACAACACCTGCTGGAATCCAACAAAAACTGTGCGCTACCGTCTCTACTGAGCCTCAGAGGCGCTTTGAGACAAGTATTACAAAAATCAGAGAATGTCAAAAATTAGAGTGAAATTGCTTCAAACAAGCGAATTATCGCGAAACAACACCTGCTCGAATCCAACAAAAACTGTGCGCTACCGTCTCTACTGAGCCTCAGAGACGCTTTGAGACAAGTATTACAAAAATCAGACAATGTCAAAAATTAGAGTAAAATTGCTTCAAACAGGCGAATTATCGCGAAACAACACCTGCTAGAATCCAACAAAAACTGTGCCCTGCCGACTTTATTTAGCCTCAGAGACGGTTTGAGACAATTGTTACAAAAATCAGAGAATGTCAAAAATTAGAGTGTAATTGCTTCAAACAAGCGAATTATCGCGAAACAACACCTGCTCGAATCCAACAAAAACTGTGGGCTGCCGTCTCTACTGAGCCTCAGAGACGCTTTGAGACACGTACTACAAAAACCAGAGAATGTCAAAAATTAGAGTGAAATTGCTTCAAACAGGCGAATTATCGCGAAACAACACCTGCTCGAATCCAACAAACACTGTAACCTGCCGACTCTATTTAGCCTCAAAGACCGTTTGAGACAATTGTTACAAAAATCAGAGAATGTCAAAAATTAGAGTGTAATTGCTTCAAACAAGCAAAAATTGGAGTGAAATTGCTTCAAACAAGCGAATTATCGCGAAACAACACCTGCTCGAATCCAACCAAAACTGTGCGCTACCGTCTCTACTGATCCTCAGAGACGCAATGAGGCAAGTGTTGCAAAAACCAGACAATGTCAATAATTTGAGTCAAATTGCTTCAAACAAGCGAATCATCGGGGAACAACACCTGCTCGAATCCAACAAAAACTCTGCCCTGCAGTCTCCACTGAGCGTCAGAGACGCTTTGAGACAAGTGTTACAAAAATCAGAGAATGTCAAAAATTAGAGTGAAATTGCTTCAAACAGGCGAATTATCGCGAAACAACACCTGCTCGAATCCAACAAAAACTGTGCCCTGCCGACTCTATTTAGCCTCAAAGACGGTTTGAGACAATTGTTACAAAAATCAGTGAATGTAAAAAATTAGAGTGAAATTGCTTCAAACAAGCGAATTATCGCGAAACAACAACTTCTCGAATCCAACAAAAACTGTGCGCTACCGTCTCTACTGAGCCTCAGAGACACTTTGAGACAAGTATTACAAAAATCAGAGAATGTCAAAAATTATAGTGAAATTGCTCAAACAGGCGAATTATCGCGAAACAACACCTGCTCGAATCCAACAAAAACTGTGCCCTGCCGACTCTATTTAGCCTCAAAGACGGTTTGAGACAATTGTTACGAAAATCAGAGAATGTCAAAAATTAGAGTGAAATTGCTTCAAACAAGCGAATTATCGCGAAACAACACCTGCTCGAATCCAACAAAAACTGTGCGCTACCGTCTCTACTGAGCCTCAGAGACCCTTTGAGACAGGTATTACAAAAATCAGAGAATGTCAAAAATTAGAGTGTAATTGTTTCAAACAAAAGAATTATCGCGAAACATCACCTGCTCGAATCCAACAAAAACTGTGCGCTACCGTCTCTACTGAGCCTCAGAGATGCTTTGAGACAAGTATTACAAAAATCAGAGAATGTCAAAAATTGGAGTGAAATTGCTTCAAACAAGCGAATTATCGCGAAACAACACCTGCTCGAATCCAACAAAGACTGTGCGCTACCGTCTCTACTGAGCCTCAGAGACGGTTTGAGACAATTGTTACAAAAATCAGAGAATGTCAAAAATTAGATTGTAATTGCTTCAAACAAGCGAAAAATTGGAGTGACATTGGTTCAAACAAGCGAATTATCGCGAAACAACACCTGCTCGAATCCAACCAAAACTGAGCGCTACCGTCTCTACTGAGCCTCAGAGACGCAATGAGGCAAGTGTTACAAAAATCAGAGAATGTCAAAAATTAGAGTGAAATTGCCTCAAACAAGCGAATTATCGCGAAACAACACCTGCTCGAATCCAACAAAAACTGTGCGCTACCGTCTCTACTGAGCCCCAGAGACGCTTTGAGACAAGTATTACAAAAATCAGAGAATGTCAAAAATTAGAGTGAAATTGCCTCAAACAGGCGAATTATCGCGAAACAACACCTGCTAAAATCCAACAAAAACTGTGCCCTGCCGACTCTATTTAGCCTCAAAGACGGTTTGAGACAATTGTTAAAAAAATCAGAGAATGTCAAAAATTAGACTGAAATTGCTTCAAACAAGCGAATTATCGCGAAACAACACCTGCTCGAATCCAACAAAAACTGTGCCCTGCCGACTCTATTTAGCCTCAGAGACGGTTTGAGACAATTGTTACAAAAATCAGAGAATGTCAAAAATTAGAGTGTAATTGCTTCAAACAAGCGAATTATCGCGAAACAACACCTGCTCGAATCCAACAAAAACTGTGGGCTACCGTCTCTACTGAGCCTCAGAGACGCTTTGAGACAAGTATCACAAAAATCAGAGAATGTCAAAAATTAGAGTGAAATTGCTTCAAACAAGCGAATTATCGCGAAACAACACGTGCTCGAATCCAACAAACACTGTGCCCTGCCGACTCTATTTAGCCTCAAAGACCGTTTGAGACAATTGTTACAAAAATCAGAGAATGTCAAAAATTAGAGTGTAATTGCATCAAACAAGCAAATTATCGCGAAACAACACCTGCTCGAATCCAACAAAAACTGTGCAATGCAGTCTCTACAGAGCCTCAGAGACGCTTTGAGACACGCACTACAAAAATCAGAGAATGTCAAAAATTAGAGTGAAATTGCTTCAAACAGGCGAATTATCGCGAAACAATACCTGCTCGAATCCAACAAAAACTGTGCCCTGCCGACTCTATTTAGCCTCAAAGACGGTTTGAGACAATTGTTAGAAAAATCAAAGAATGTAAATAATTAGTGACATTGCTTCAAACAAGGGAATTATCGCGAAACAACACCTGCTCGAATCCAACAAAAACTGTGCCCTGCCGACTCTATTTAGCCTCAGAGACGGTTTGAGACAATTGTTACAAAAATCAGAGAATGTCAAAAATTAGAGTGAAATTGCTTCAAGCAAGCGAATTATCGCGAAACAACACCTGCTCGAATCCAACAAAAACTGTGCCCTGCCGACTCTATTTAGCCTCAGAGACGCTTTGAGACAAGTATTACAAAAATCGGAGAATGTCAAAAATTAGAGTGAAATTGCCTCAAACAGGCGAATTATCGCGAAACAACACCTGCTCGAATCCAACGAAAACTGTGCCCTGCCGACTCTATTTAGCCTCAAAGACGTTTTGAGACACGTACTACAAAAATCAGAGAATGTCAAAAATTAGAGTGAAATTGCTTCAAACAGGTGAATTATCGCGAAACAATACCTGCTCGAATCCAACAAAAACTGTGCCCTGCCGACTCTACTTAGCCTCAAAGACGGTTTGAGACAATTGTTAGAAGAATCAGAGAATGTAAAAAATTAGAGTGACATTGCTTCAAACAAGCGAATTATCGCGAAACAACACCTGCACGAATCCAACAAAAACTGTGCGCTACCGTCTCTATTGAGCCTCAGAGACGCTTTGAGACAAGTGTTACAAAAATCAGAGAATGTCAAAAATTATAGTGAAATTGCCTCAAACAGGCGAATTATCGCGAAACAACACCTGGTCGAATCCAACAAAAACTGTGCGCTACCGTCTCTACTGAGCCTCAGAGACGCTTTGAGACAATTATTACAAAAATCAGAGAATGTCAAAAATTAGACTGAAATTGCTTCAAACAAGCGAATTATCGCGAAACAACACGTGCTCGAATCCAAGAAAAACTGTGCCCTGCCGACTCTAATTAGCGTCAGAGACGGTTTGAGACAATTGTTACAAAAATCAGAGAATGTCAAAAATTAGAGTGTAATTGCTTCAAACAAGCGAATTATCGCGAAACAACACCTGCTCGAATCCAACAAAAACTGTGGGCTACCGTCTCTACTGAGCCACAGAGACGCTTTGAGACACGTACTACAAAAACCAGAGAATGTCAAAAATTAGAGTGAAATTGCTTCAAACAGGCGAATTATCGCGAAACAACACCTGCTCGAATCCAACAAAAACTGTGCCCTGCCGACTCTATTTAGCCTCAAAGACGGTTTGAGACAATTGTTACAAAAATCAGAGAATGTCAAAAAGTAGAGTGAAATTGCTTCAAACAAGCGAATTATCGCGAAACAACACCTGCTCGAATCCAACAAAAACTGTGCGCTACCGTCTCTACTGAGCCTCAGAGACCCTTTGAGACAGGTATTACAAAAATAAGAGTATGTCAAAAATTAGAGTGTAATTGCTTCAAACAAGCGAATTATCGCGAAACAACACGTGCTCGAATCCAACAAAAACTGTGCGCTACCGTCTCTACTGAGCCTCAGAGATGCTTTGAGATAAGTATTACAAAAATCAGCGAATGTCAAAAATTGGAGTGAAATTGCTTCAAACAAGCGAATTATCGCGAAACAACACCTGCTCGAATCCAGCAAAAACTGTGCGCTACCGTCTCTACTGAGCCTCAGAGACGGTATGAGACAATTGTTACAAAAATCAGAGAATGTCAAAAATTAGAGTGTAATTGCTTCAAACAAGCGAAAAATTGGAGTGAAATTGCTTCAAACAAGCGAATTATCGCGAAACAACACCTGCTCGGATCCAACCAAAACTGTGCGCTACCGTCTCTACTGAGCCTCAGAGACGCAATGAGGCAAGTGTTGCAAAAATCAGACAATGTCAATAATTTGAGTCAAATTGCTTCAAACAAGCGAATCATCGCGAAACAACACCTGCTCGAATCCAACAAAAACTGTGCCCTGCAGTCTCCACTGAATGTCAGAGACGCTTTGAGAAAAGTGTTACAAAAATCAGAGAATGTCAAAAATTAGGGTGAAATTGCTTCAAACAGGCGAATTATCGCGAGACAACACCTGCTCGAATCCAACAAAAACTGTGCCCTGCCGACCCTATTTAGCCTCAAAGACGGTTTGAGACAATTGTTACAAACATCAGAGAATGTCAAAAATTAGAGTGAAATTGCTTCAAACAAGCGAATTATCGCGAAACAACACCTGCTCGAATCCAACAAAAACTGTGCCCTGCCGATTCTATTTAGCCTCAGAGACGGTTTGAGACAATTGTTACAAAAATCAGAGAATGTCAAAAATTGGAGTGTAATTGCTTCAAACAAGCGAATTATCGTGAAACAACACCTGCTCGAATCCAACGAAAACTGTGCCCTGCCGACTCTATTTAGCCTCAAAGACGGTTTGAGACACGTACTACAAAAATCAGAGAATGTCAAAAATTAGAGTGAAATTGCTTCAAACAGGCGAATTATCGCGAAACAATACCTGCTCGAATCCAACAAAAACTGTGCCCTGCCGACTCTATTTAGCCTCAAAGACGGTTTGAGACAATTGTTAGAAAAATCAGAGAATGTAAAAAATTAGAGTGTAATTGCTTCAAACAAGCGAATTAATGCGAAACAACACCTGCACGAATGCAACAAAAACTGTGCGCTACCGTCTCTATTGAACCTCAGAGACGCTTTGAGACAAGTGTTACAAAAATCAGAGAATGTCAAAAATTATAGTGAAATTGCCTCAAACAGGCGAATTATCGCGAAAAAACACCTGCTCGAATCCAACAAAATCTGTGCGCTACCGTCTCTACTGAGCCTCAGAGACGCTTTGAGACAATTATTACAAAAATCAGAGAATGTCAAAAATTAGGCTGAAATTGCTTCAAACAAGCGAATTATCGCGAAACAACACCTGCTCGAATCCAACAAAAACTGTGCCCTGCCGACTCTATTTAGCCTCAGAGACGGTTTGAGACAATTGTTACAAAAATCAGAGAATGTCAAACATTAGAGTGTAATTGCTTCAAACAAGCGAATTATCGCGAAACAACACCTGCTCGAATCCAACAAAAACTGTGGGCTACCGTCTCTACTGAGCCTCAGAGACGCTTTGAGACACGTACTACAAAAACCAGAGAATGTCAAAAATTATAGTGAAATTGCTCAAACAGGTTGAATTATCGCGAAACAACACCTGCTCGAATCCAACAAAAACTGTGCCCTGCCGACTCTATTTAGCCTCAAAGACGGTTTGAGACAATTGTTACAAAAATCAGAGAATGTCAAAAAGTAGAGTGAAATTGCTTCAAACAAGCGAATTATCGCGAAAAAACACCTGCTCGAATCCAACAAAAACTGTGCGCTACCGTCTCTACTGAGCCTCAGAGACCCTTGGAGACAGGTATTACAAAAATAAGAGAATGTCAAAAATTAGAGTGTAATTGCTTCAAACAAGCGAATTATCGCGAAACAACACCTGCTCGAATCCAACAAAAACTGTGCGCTACCGTCTCTACTGAGCCTCAGAGACGGTTTGAGACAATTGTTACAAAAATCAGAGAATGTCAAAAATTAGAGTGTAATTGCTTCATACAAGCGAAAAATTGGAGTGAGATTGCTTCAAACAAGCGTATTATCGCGAAACAACACCTGCTCGAATCCAACCAAAACTGTGCGCTACCGTCTCTACTGAGCCTCAGAGACGCAATGAGGCAAGTGTTGCAAAAATCAGACAATGTCAATAATTTGAGTCAAATTGCTTCAAACAAGCGAATCATCGCGAAACAACACCTTCTCGAATCCAACAAAAACTGTGCCCTGCAGTCTCCACTGAGCGTCAGAGACGCTTTGAGACAAGTGTTACAAAAATCAGAGAATGTCAAAAATTAGAGTGAAATTGCTTCAAACAGGCGAATTATCGCGAAACAACACCTGCTCCAATCCAACAAAAACTGTGCCCTGCCGACTCTATTTAGCCTCAAAGACGGTTTGAGACAATTGTTACAAAAATCAGAGAATGTCAAAAATTAGAGTGAAATTGCTTCAAACAAGCGAATTATCGCGAAACAACACCTGCTCGAATCGAACAAAAACTGTGCCCTGCCGACTCTATTTAGCCTCAGAGACGGTTTGAGACAATTGTTACAAAAATCAGAGAATGTCAAAAATTAGAGTGTAATTGCTTGAAACAAGCGAATTATCGCGAAACAACACCTCCTCGAATCCAACAAAAACTGTGGGCTACCCTCTCTACTGAGCCTCAGAGACGCTTTGAGACAAGTATTACAAAAATCAGAGAATGTCAAAAATTAGAGTGAAATATCCTCAAACAGGCCAATTATCGCGAAACAACACCTGCTCGAATCCAACGAAAACTGTGCCCTGCCGACTCTATTTAGCCTCAAAGACGGTTTGAGACACGTACTACAAAAATCAGAGAATGTCAAAAATTAGAGTGAAATTGCTTCAAACAGGCGAATTATCGCGAAACAGTACCTGCTCGAATCCAACAAAAATTGTGCCCTGCCGACTCTATTTAGCCTCAAAGACGGTTTGAGACAATTGTTAGAAAAATCAGAGAATGTAAAAAATTAGAGTGAAATTGTCTCAAACAGGCGAATTATCGCGAAACAACACCTGCTCGAATCCAACGAAAACTGTGCCCTGCCGACTCTATTTAGCCTCAAAGACGGTTTGAGACACGTACTACACAAATCAGAGAATGTCAAAAATTAGAGTGAAATTGCTTCAAACAGGCGAATCATCGCAAAACAATACCTGCTCGAATCCAACAAAAACTGTGCCCTGCCGACTCTATTTAGCCTCAGAGACGGTTTGAGACAATTGTTACAAAAATCAGAGAATGTCAAAAATTGGAGTGTAATTGCTTCAAACAAGCGAATTATCGTGAAACAACACCTGCTCGAATCCAACAAAAACTGTGGGCTACCGTCTCTACTGAGCCTCAGAGACGCTTTGAGACAAGTGTTACAAAAATCAGAGAATGTCAAAAATTATAGTGAAATTGCCTCAAACAGGCGAATTATCGCGAAAAAACACCTGGTCGAATCCAACAAAAACTGTGCCCTGCCGACTCTATTTAGCCTCAAAGACGGTTTGAGACAACTGCTACAAAAATCAGAGAATGTCAAAAATTAGAGTGAAATTGCTTCAAACAAGCGAATTATCGCGAAACAACACCTGCTCGAATCCAACAAAGACTGTGCGCTACCGTCTCTACTGAGCCTCAGAGACGCTTTGAGACAATTATTACAAAAATCAGAGAATGTCAAAAATTAGGCTGAAATTGCTTCAAACAAGCGAATTATCGCGAAACAACACCTGCTCGAATCCAACAAAAACTGTGCCCTGCCGACTCTATTTAGCCTCAGAGACGGTTTGAGACAATTGTTACAAAAATCAGAGAATGTCAAAAATTAGAGTGTAATTGCTTCAAACAAGCGAATTATCGCGAAACAACACCTGCTCGAATCCAACAAAAACTGTGGGCTACCGTCTCTACTGAGCCTCAGAGACGCTTTGAGACACGTACTACAAAAACCAGAGAATGTCAAAAATTAGAGTGAAATTGCTTCAAACAGGCGAATTATCGCGAAACAACACCTGCTCGAATCCAACAAAAACTGTGCCCTGCCGACTCTATTTAGCCTCAAAGACGGTTTGAGACAATTGTTACAAAAATCAGAGAATGTCAAAAATTATAGTGAAATTGCTCAAACAGGTGAATTATCGCGAAACAACACCTGCTCGAATCCAACAAAAACTGTGCCCTGCCGACTCTATTTAGCCTCAAAGACGGTTTGAGACAATTGTTACAAAAATCAGAGAATGTCAAAAAGTAGAGTGAAATTGCTTCAAACAAGCGAATTATCGCGAAACAACAACTGCTCGAATCCAACAAAAACTGTGCGCTACCGTCTCTACTGAGCCTCAGAGACCCTTTGAGACAGGTATTACAAAAATAAGAGAATGTCAAAAATTTGAGTGTAATTGCTTCAAACAAGCGAATTATCGCGAAACAACACCTGCTCGAATCCAACAAAAACTGTGCGCTACCGTCTCTACTGAGCCTCAGAGACGGTTTGAGACAATTGTTACAAAAATCAGAGAATGTCAAAAATTAGAGTGTAATTGCTTCATACAAGCGAAAAATTGGAGTGAAATTGCTTCAAACAAGCGAATTATCGCGAACCAACACCTGCTCGAATCCAACCAAAACTGTGCGCTACCGTCTCTACTGAGCCTCAGAGACGCAATGAGGCAAGTGTTGCAAAAATCAGACATTGTCAATAATTTGAGTCAAATTGCTTCAAACAAGCGAATCATCGCGAAACAACACCTGCTCGAAATCAACAAAAACTGTGCCCTGCAGTCTCCACTGAGCGTCAGAGACGCTTTGAGACAAGTGTTACAAAAATCAGAGAATGTCAAAAATTAGAGTGAAATTGCTTCAAACAGGCGAATTATCGCGAAACAACACCTGCTCCAATCCAACAAAAACTGTGCCCTGCAGACTCTATTTAGCCTCAAAGACGGTTTGAGACAATTGTTACAAAAATCAGAGAATGTCAAAAATTAGAGTGTAATTGCTTCAAACAAGCGAATTATCGTGAAACAACACCTGCTCGAATCCAACAAAAACTGTGGGCTACCGTCTCTACTGAGCCTCAGAGACGCTTTGAGACAAGTATTACAAAAATCAGAGAATGTCAAAAATTAGAGTGAAATTGCCTCAAACAGGCCAATTATCGCGAAACAACACCTGCTCGAATCCAACGAAAACTGTGCCCTGCCGACTCTATTTAGCCTCAAAGACGGTTTGAGACACGTACTACAAAAATCAGAGAATGTCAAAAACTAGAGTGAAATTGCTTCAAACAGGCGAATTATCGCGAAACAATACCTGCTCGAATCCAACAAAAACTGTGCCCTGTTGACTCTATTTAGCCTCAAAGACGGTTTGAGACAATTGTTAGAAAAATCAGAGAATGTAAAAAATTAGAGTGAAATTGCTTCAAACAGGCGAATTATCGCGAAACAACACCTGCACGATTCCAACAAAAACTGTGCGCTACCGTCTCTATTGAGCCTCAGAGACGCTTTGAGATAAGTGTTACAAAAATCAGAGAATGTCAAAAATTATTGTGAAATTGCCTCAAACAGGCGAATTATCGCGAAAAAGACCTGGTCGAATCCAACAAAAACTGTGCCCTGCCGACTCTATTTAGCCTCAAAGACGGTTTTAGACAATTGCTACAAAAATCAGAGAATGTCAAAAGTTAGAGTGAAATTGCTTCAAACAAGCGAATTATCGCGAAACAACACCTGCTCGAATCCAACAAAAACTGTGGGCTACCGGCTCTACTGAGCCTCAGAGACGCTTTGAGACACGTACTACAAAAACCAGAGAATGTCAAAAATTAGAGTGAAATTGCTTCAAACAGGCGAATTATCGCGAAACAACACCTGCTCGAATCCAACAAAAACTGTGCCCTGCCGACTCCATTTAGCCTCAAAGACGGTTTGAGACAATTGTTACAAAAATCAGAGAATGTCAAAAATTATAGTGAAATTGCTCAAACAGGCGAATTATCGCGAAACAACACCTGCTCGAATCCAACAAACACTGTGCCCTGCCGACTCTATTTAGCCTCAAAGACGGTTTGAGACAATTGTTACAAAAATCAGAGAATGTCAAAAATTGGAGTGTAATTGCTTCAAACAAGCGAATTATCGTGAAACAACACCTGCTCGAATCCAACAAAAACTGTGGGCTACCGTCTCTACTGAGCCTCAGAGACGCTTTGAGACAAGTGTTACAAAAATCAGAGAATGTCAAAAATTATAGTGAAATTGCCTCAAACAGGCGAATTATCGCGAAAAAACACCTGGTCGAATCCAACAAAAACTGTGCCCTGCCGACTCTATTTAGCCTCAAAGACGGTTTGAGACAACTGCTACAAAAATCAGAGAATGTCAAAAATTAGAGTGAAATTGCTTCAAACAAGCGAATTATCGCGAAACAACACCTGCTCGAATCCAACAAAGACTGTGCGCTACCGTCTCTACTGAGCCTCAGAGACGCTTTGAGACAATTATTACAAAAATCAGAGAATGTCAAAAATTAGGCTGAAATTGCTTCAAACAAGCGAATTATCGCGAAACAACACCTGCTCGAATCCAACAAAAACTGTGCCCTGCCGACTCTATTTAGCCTCAGAGACGGTTTGAGACAATTGTTACAAAAATCAGAGAATGTCAAAAATTAGAGTGTAATTGCTTCAAACAAGCGAATTATCGCGAAACAACACCTGCTCGAATCCAACAAAAACTGTGGGCTACCGTCTCTACTGAGCCTCAGAGACGCTTTAAGACACGTACTACAAAAACCAGAGAATGTCAAAAATTAGAGTGAAATTGCTTCAAACAGGCGAATTATCGCGAAACAACACCTGCTCGAATCCAACAAAAACTGTGCCCTGCCGACTCTATTTAGCCTCAAAGACGGTTTGAGACAATTGTTACAAAAATCAGAGAATGTCAAAAATTATAGTGAAATTGCTCAAACAGGTGAATTATCGCGAAACAACACCTGCTCGAATCCAACAAAAACTGTGCCCTGCCGACTCTATTTAGCCTCAAAGACGGTTTGAGACAATTGTTACAAAAATCAGAGAATGTCAAAAAGTAGAGTGAAATTGCTTCAAACAAGCGAATTATCGCGAAACAACAACTGCTCGAATCCAACAAAAACTGTGCGCTACCGTCTCTACTGAGCCTCAGAGACCCTTTGAGACAGGTATTACAAAAATAAGAGAATGTCAAAAATTTGACTGTAATTGCTTCAAACAAGCGAATTATCGCGAAACAACACCTGCTCGAATCCAACAAAAACTGTGCGCTACCGTCTCTACTGAGCCTCAGAGACGGTTTGAGACAATTGTTACAAAAATCAGAGAATGTCAAAAATTAGAGTGTAATTGCTTCATACAAGCGAAAAATTGGAGTGAAATTGCTTCAAACAAGCGAATTATCGCGAACCAACACCTGCTCGAATCCAACCAAAACTGTGCGCTACCGTCTCTACTGAGCCTCAGAGACGCAATGAGGCAAGTGTTGCAAAAATCAGACATTGTCAATAATTTGAGTCAAATTGCTTCAAACAAGCGAATCATCGCGAAACAACACCTGCTCGAAACCAACAAAAACTGTGCCCTGCAGTCTCCACTGAGCGTCAGAGACGCTTTGAGACAAGTGTTACAAAAATCAGAGAATGTCAAAAATTAGAGTGAAATTGCTTCAAACAGGCGAATTATCGCGAAACAACACCTGCTCCAATCCAACAAAAACTGTGCCCTGCAGACTCTATTTAGCCTCAAAGACGGTTTGAGACAATTGTTACAAAAATCAGAGAATGTCAGAAATTAGAGTGTAATTGCTTCAAACAAGCGAATTATCGTGAAACAACACCTGCTCGAATCCAACAAAAACTGTGGGCTACCGTCTCTACTGAGCCTCAGAGACGCTTTGAGACAAGTATTACAAAAATCAGAGAATGTCAAAAATTAGAGTGAAATTGCCTCAAACAGGCCAATTATCGCGAAACAACACCTGCTCGAATCCAACGAAAACTGTGCCCTGCCGACTCTATTTAGCCTCAAAGACGGTTTGAGACACGTACTACAAAAATCAGAGAATGTCAAAAACTAGAGTGAAATTGCTTCAAACAGGCGAATTATCGCGAAACAATACCTGCTCGAATCCAACAAAAACTGTGCCCTGTTGACTCTATTTAGCCTCAAAGACGGTTTGAGACAATTGTTAGAAAAATCAGAGAATGTAAAAAATTAGAGTGAAATTGCTTCAAACAGGCGAATTATCGCGAAACAACACCTGCACGATTCCAACAAAAACTGTGCGCTACCGTCTCTATTGAGCCTCAGAGACGCTTTGAGATAAGTGTTACAAAAATCAGAGAATGTCAAAAATTATTGTGAAATTGCCTCAAACAGGCGAATTATCGCGAAAAAAACCTGGTCGAATCCAACAAAAACTGTGCCCTGCCGACTCTATTTAGCCTCAAAGACGGTTTTAGACAATTGCTACAAAAATCAGAGAATGTCAAAAGTTAGAGTGAAATTGCTTCAAACAAGCGAATTATCGCGAAACAACACCTGCTCGAATCCAACAAAAACTGTGGGCTACCGGCTCTACTGAGCCTCAGAGACGCTTTGAGACACGTACTACAAAAACCAGAGAATGTCAAAAATTAGAGTGAAATTGCTTCAAACAGGCGAATTATCGCGAAACAACACCTGCTCGAATCCAACAAAAACTGTGCCCTGCCGACTCCATTTAGCCTCAAAGACGGTTTGAGACAATTGTTACAAAAATCAGAGAATGTCAAAAATTATAGTGAAATTGCTCAAACAGGCGAATTATCGCGAAACAACACCTGCTCGAATCCAACAAACACTGTGCCCTGCCGACTCTATTTAGCCTCAAAGACGGTTTGAGACAATTGTTACAAAAATCAGAGAATGTCAAAAATTAGAGTGAAATTGCTTCAAACAAGCGAATTATCGCGAAACAACACCTGCTCGAATCCAACAAAAACTGTGCGCTACCGTCTCTACTGAGCCTCAGAGACCCTTTGAGACAGGTATTACAAAAATAAGAGAATGTCAAAAATTAGAGTGTAATTGCTTAAAACAAGCGAATTATCGCGAAACAACACCTGCTCGAATCCAACAAAAACTGTGCGCTACCGTCTCTACTGAGGCTCAGAGATGCTTTGAGACAAGTATTACAAAAATCAGAGAATGTCAAAAAAAGGAGTGAAATTGCTTCAAACAAGCGAATTATCGCGAAACAACACCTGCTCGAATCCAACAGAAACTGTGCGCTACCGTCTCTACTGAGCCTCAGAGACGGTTTGAGACAATTGTTACAAAAATCAGAGAATGTCAAAAATTAGAGTGTAATTGCTTCAAACAAGCGAAAAATTGGAGTGAAATTGCTTCAAACAAGCGAATTATCGCGAAACAACACCTGCTCGAATCCAACCAAAACTGTGCGCTACCGTCTCTACTGAGCCTCAGAGACACAATGAGGCAGGTGTTTTGAAAATCAGACAATGTCAATAATTTGAGTCAAATTGCTTCAAACAAGCGAAACATCGCGAAACAACACCTGCTCGAATCCAACAAAAACTGTGCCCTGCAGTCTTCACTGAGCGTCAGAGACGCTTTGAGACAAGTGTTACAAAAATCAGAGAATGTCAAAAATTAGAGTGAAATTGCTTCAAACAGGCGAATTATCGCGAAACAACACCTGCTCGAATCCAACAAAAACTGTGCCCTGCCGACTCTATTTAGCCTCGAAGACGGTTTGAGACAATTGCTACAAAAATCAGAGAATGTCAAAAATTAGAGTGAAATTGCTTCAAACAAGGGAATTATCGCGAAACATCACCTGCTCGAATCCAACAAAAACTGTGCGCTACCGTCTCTACTGAGCCTCACAGACGCTTTGAGACAAGTATTACAAAAATCAGAGAATGTCAAAAATTAGAGTGAAATTGCCTCAAACAGGCGAATTATCGCGAAACAACCCCTGCTCGAATCCAACAAAAACTGTGCCTTGCCGACTCTATTTAGCCTCAAAGACGGTTTGAGGCAATTGTTACAAAAATCAGAGAATGTCAAAAATTAGACTGAAATTGCTTCAAACAAGCGAATTATCGCGAAACAACACCTGCTCGAATCCAACAAAAACTGTGCCCTGCCGACTCTATTTAGCCTCAGAGATGGTTTGAAACAATTGTTACAAAAATCAGAGAATGTCAAAAATTAGAGTGTAATTGCTTCAAACAAGCGAATTATCGCGAAACAACACCTGCTCGAATCCAACAAAAACTGTGCGCTACCGTCTCTACTGAGCCTCAGAGACGCTTTGAGACACGTACTACAAAAACCAGAGAATGTCAAAAATTAGAGTCAAATTGCTTCAAACAGGCGAATTATCGCGAAACAACACCTGCTCGAATCCAACAAAAACTGTGCCCCACCGACTCTATTTAGCCTCAAAGACGCTTTGAGACAAGTGTTCCAAAAATCAGAGAATGTCAAAAATTAGAGTGAAATTGCTTCAAACAAGCGAATTATCGCGAAACAACACCTGCTCGAATCCAACAAAACTGTGCGCTACCGTCTCTACTGAGCCTCAGAGACCCTTTGAGACAGGTATTACAAATATCAGAGAATGTCAAAAATTAGAGTGTAATTGCTTCAAACAAGCGAATTATCGCGAAACAACACCTGCTCGAATCCAACAAAAACTGTGCGCTACCGTCTCTACTGAGCCTCAGAGATGCTTTGAGACAAGTATTACAAAAATCAGAGAATGTCAAAAATTGGAGTGAAATTGCTTCAAACAGACGAATATCGCGAAACAACACCTGCTCGAATCCAACAAAAACTGTGCGCTACCGTCTCTACTGAGCCTCAGAGACGGTTTGAGACAATTGTTACAAAAATCAGAGAATGTCAAAAATTAGAGTGTAATTGCTTCAAACAAGCGAAAAATTGGTGTGAAATTGCTTCAAACAAGCGAATGATCGCGAAACAACACCTGCTCGAATCCAACCAAAACTGTGCCCTGCCGTCTCTAACTCGCCTCAGAGACGCTTTGAGACAAGTGTTCTAAAATCAGAGAATGTCAAAAATTAGAGTGAAATTGCTTCAAACAAGCGAATTATCGCGAAACAACACCTACTCGAATCCAACAAAAACTGTGCGCTACCGTCTCTACTGAGCCTCAGAGACGGTTTGAGACAATTGTTACAAAAATCAGAGAATGTCAAAAATTAGAGTGTAATTGCTTCAAACAAGCGAAAAATTGGAGTGAAATTGCTTCAAACAAGCGAATTATCGCGAAACAACACCTGCACGAATCCAACCAAAACTGTGCGCTACCGTCTCTACTGAGCCTCAGAGACGCAATGAGGCAAGTGTTGCAAAAATCAGACATTGTCAATAATTTGAGTCAAATTGCTTCAAACAAGCGAATCATCGCGAAACAACACCTGCTCGAAACCAACAAAAACTGTGCCCTGCAGTCTCCACTGAGCGTCAGAGACGCTTTGAGACAAGTGTTACAAAAATCAGAGAATGTCAAAAATTAGAGTGAAATTGCTTCAAACAGGCGAATTATCGCGAAACAACACCTGCTCCAATCCAACAAAAACTGTGCCCTGCAGACTCTATTTAGCCTCAAAGACGGTTTGAGACAATTGTTACAAAAATCAGAGAATGTCAAAAATTAGAGTGAAATTGCTTCAAACAGGCGAATTATCGCGAAACAACACCTGCTCGAATCCAACAAAAACTGTGCGCTACCGTCTCTACTGAGCCTCAGAGACGCTTTGAGAAAATTATTACAAAAATCAGAGAATGTCAAAAATTAGGCTGAAATTGCTTCAAACAAGCGAATTATCGCGAAACAACACCTGCTCGAATCCAACAAAAACTGTGCCCTGCCGACTCTATTTAGCCTCAGAGACGGTTTGAGACAATTGTTACAAAAATCAGAGAATGTCAAAAATTAGAGTGTAATTGCTTCAAACAAGCGAATTATCGTGAAACAACACCTGCTCGAATCCAACAAAAACTGTGGGCTACCGTCTCTACTGAGCCTCAGAGACGCTTTGAGACAAGTATTACAAAAATCAGAGAATGTCAAAAATTAGAGTGAAATTGCCTCAAACAGGCCAATTATCGCGAAACAACACCTGCTCGAATCCAACGAAAACTGTGCCCTGCCGACTCTATTTAGCCTCAAAGACGGTTTGAGACACGTACTACAAAAATCAGAGAATGTCAAAAATTAGAGTGAAATTGCTTCAAACAGGCGAATTATCGCGAAACAATACCTGCTCGAATCCAACAAAAACTGTGCCCTGTTGACTCTATTTAGCCTCAAAGACGGTTTGAGACAATTGTTAGAAAAATCAGAGAATGTAAAAAATTAGAGTGAAATTGCTTCAAACAGGCGAATTATCGCGAAACAACACCTGCACGATTCCAACAAAAACTGTGCGCTACCGTCTCTATTGAGCCTCAGAGACGCTTTGAGATAAGTGTTACAAAAATCAGAGAATGTCAAAAATTATTGTGAAATTGCCTCAAACAGGCGAATTATCGCGAAAAAAACCTGGTCGAATCCAACAAAAACTGTGCCCTGCCGACTCTATTTAGCCTCAAAGACGGTTTTAGACAATTGCTACAAAAATCAGAGAATGTCAAAAATTAGAGTCAAATTGCTTCAAACAGGCGAATTATCGCGAAACAACACCTGCTCGAATCCAACAAAAACTGTGCCCCACCGACTCTATTTAGCCTCAAAGACGCTTTGAGACAAGTGTTCCAAAAATCAGAGAATGTCAAAAATTAGAGTGAAATTGCTTCAAACAAGCGAATTATCGCGAAACAACACCTGCTCGAATCCAACAAAACTGTGCGCTACCGTCTCTACTGAGCCTCAGAGACCCTTTGAGACAGGTATTACAAATATCAGAGAATGTCAAAAATTAGAGTGTAATTGCTTCAAACAAGCGAATTATCGCGAAACAACACCTGCTCGAATCCAACAAAAACTGTGCGCTACCGTCTCTACTGAGCCTCAGAGATGCTTTGAGACAAGTATTACAAAAATCAGAGAATGTCAAAAATTGGAGTGAAATTGCTTCAAACAGACGAATATCGCGAAACAACACCTGCTCGAATCCAACAAAAACTGTGCGCTACCGTCTCTACTGAGCCTCAGAGACGGTTTGAGACAATTGTTACAAAAATCAGAGAATGTCAAAAATTAGAGTGTAATTGCTTCAAACAAGCGAAAAATTGGTGTGAAATTGCTTCAAACAAGCGAATGATCGCGAAACAACACCTGCTCGAATCCAACCAAAACTGTGCCCTGCCGTCTCTAACTCGCCTCAGAGACGCTTTGAGACAAGTGTTCTAAAATCAGAGAATGTCAAAAATTAGAGTGAAATTGCTTCAAACAAGCGAATTATCGCGAAACAACACCTACTCGAATCCAACAAAAACTGTGCGCTACCGTCTCTACTGAGCCTCAGAGACGGTTTGAGACAATTGTTACAAAAATCAGAGAATGTCAAAAATTAGAGTGTAATTGCTTCAAACAAGCGAAAAATTGGAGTGAAATTGCTTCAAACAAGCGAATTATCGCGAAACAACACCTGCACGAATCCAACCAAAACTGTGCGCTACCGTCTCTACTGAGCCTCAGAGACGCAATGAGGCAAGTGTTGCAAAAATCAGACATTGTCAATAATTTGAGTCAAATTGCTTCAAACAAGCGAATCATCGCGAAACAACACCTGCTCGAAACCAACAAAAACTGTGCCCTGCAGTCTCCACTGAGCGTCAGAGACGCTTTGAGACAAGTGTTACAAAAATCAGAGAATGTCAAAAATTAGAGTGAAATTGCTTCAAACAGGCGAATTATCGCGAAACAACACCTGCTCCAATCCAACAAAAACTGTGCCCTGCAGACTCTATTTAGCCTCAAAGACGGTTTGAGACAATTGTTACAAAAATCAGAGAATGTCAAAAATTAGAGTGAAATTGCTTCAAACAGGCGAATTATCGCGAAACAACACCTGCTCGAATCCAACAAAAACTGTGCGCTACCGTCTCTACTGAGCCTCAGAGACGCTTTGAGAAAATTATTACAAAAATCAGAGAATGTCAAAAATTAGGCTGAAATTGCTTCAAACAAGCGAATTATCGCGAAACAACACCTGCTCGAATCCAACAAAAACTGTGCCCTGCCGACTCTATTTAGCCTCAGAGACGGTTTGAGACAATTGTTACAAAAATCAGAGAATGTCAAAAATTAGAGTGTAATTGCTTCAAACAAGCGAATTATCGTGAAACAACACCTGCTCGAATCCAACAAAAACTGTGGGCTACCGTCTCTACTGAGCCTCAGAGACGCTTTGAGACAAGTATTACAAAAATCAGAGAATGTCAAAAATTAGAGTGAAATTGCCTCAAACAGGCCAATTATCGCGAAACAACACCTGCTCGAATCCAACGAAAACTGTGCCCTGCCGACTCTATTTAGCCTCAAAGACGGTTTGAGACACGTACTACAAAAATCAGAGAATGTCAAAAATTAGAGTGAAATTGCTTCAAACAGGCGAATTATCGCGAAACAATACCTGCTCGAATCCAACAAAAACTGTGCCCTGTTGACTCTATTTAGCCTCAAAGACGGTTTGAGACAATTGTTAGAAAAATCAGAGAATGTAAAAAATTAGAGTGAAATTGCTTCAAACAGGCGAATTATCGCGAAACAACACCTGCACGATTCCAACAAAAACTGTGCGCTACCGTCTCTATTGAGCCTCAGAGACGCTTTGAGATAAGTGTTACAAAAATCAGAGAATGTCAAAAATTATTGTGAAATTGCCTCAAACAGGCGAATTATCGCGAAAAAAACCTGGTCGAATCCAACAAAAACTGTGCCCTGCCGACTCTATTTAGCCTCAAAGACGGTTTTAGACAATTGCTACAAAAATCAGAGAATGTCAAAAATTAGAGTGAAATTGCTTCAAACAAGCGAATTATCGCGAAACAACACCTGCTCGAATCCAACAAAAACTGTGGGCTACCGGCTCTACTGAGCCTCAGAGACGCTTTGAGACACGTACTACAAAAACCAGAGAATGTCAAAAATTAGAGTGAAATTGCTTCAAACAGGCGAATTATCGCGAAACAACACCTGCTCGAATCCAACAAAAACTGTGCCCTGCCGACTCCATTTAGCCTCAAAGACGGTTTGAGACAATTGTTACAAAAATCAGAGAATGTCAAAAATTATAGTGAAATTGCTCAAACAGGCGAATTATCGCGAAACAACACCTGCTCGAATCCAACAAAAACTGTGCCCTGCCGACCCTATTTAGCCTCAAAGACGGTTTGAGACAATTGTTACAAAAATCAGAGAATGTCAAAAATTAGAGTGAAATTGCTTCAAACAAGCGAATTATCGCGAAACAACACCTGCTCGAATCCAACAAAAACTGTGCGCTACCGTCTCTACTGAGCCTCAGAGACCCTTTGAGACAGGTATTACAAAAATAAGAGAATGTCAAAAATTAGAGTGTAATTGCTTAAAACAAGCGAATTATCGCGAAACAACACCTGCTCGAATCCAACAAAAACTGTGCGCTACCGTCTCTACTGAGGCTCAGAGATGCTTTGAGACAAGTATTACAAAAATCAGAGAATGTCAAAAAAAGGAGTGAAATTGCTTCAAACAAGCGAATTATCGCGAAACAACACCTGCTCGAATCCAACAGAAACTGTGCGCTACCGTCTCTACTGAGCCTCAGAGACGGTTTGAGACAATTGTTACAAAAATCAGAGAATGTCAAAAATTAGAGTGTAATTGCTTCAAACAAGCGAAAAATTGGAGTGAAATTGCTTCAAACAAGCGAATTATCGCGAAACAACACCTGCTCGAATCCAACCAAAACTGTGCGCTACCGTCTCTACTGAGCCTCAGAGACACAATGAGGCAGGTGTTTTGAAAATCAGACAATGTCAATAATTTGAGTCAAATTGCTTCAAACAAGCGAAACATCGCGAAACAACACCTGCTCGAATCCAACAAAAACTGTGCCCTGCAGTCTTCACTGAGCGTCAGAGACGCTTTGAGACAAGTGTTACAAAAATCAGAGAATGTCAAAAATTAGAGTGAAATTGCTTCAAACAGGCGAATTATCGCGAAACAACACCTGCTCGAATCCAACAAAAACTGTGCCCTGCCGACTCTATTTAGCCTCGAAGACGGTTTGAGACAATTGCTACAAAAATCAGAGAATGTCAAAAATTAGAGTGAAATTGCTTCAAACAAGGGAATTATCGCGAAACATCACCTGCTCGAATCCAACAAAAACTGTGCGCTACCGTCTCTACTGAGCCTCACAGACGCTTTGAGACAAGTATTACAAAAATCAGAGAATGTCAAAAATTAGAGTGAAATTGCCTCAAACAGGCGAATTATCGCGAAACAACCCCTGCTCGAATCCAACAAAAACTGTGCCTTGCCGACTCTATTTAGCCTCAAAGACGGTTTGAGGCAATTGTTACAAAAATCAGAGAATGTCAAAAATTAGACTGAAATTGCTTCAAACAAGCGAATTATCGCGAAACAACACCTGCTCGAATCCAACAAAAACTGTGCCCTGCCGACTCTATTTAGCCTCAGAGATGGTTTGAAACAATTGTTACAAAAATCAGAGAATGTCAAAAATTAGAGTGTAATTGCTTCAAACAAGCGAATTCTCGCGAAACAACACCTGCTCGAATCCAACAAAAACTGTGCGCTACCGTCTCTACTGAGCCTCAGAGACGCTTTGAGACACGTACTACAAAAACCAGAGAATGTCAAAAATTAGAGTCAAATTGCTTCAAACAGGCGAATTATCGCGAAACAACACCTGCTCGAATCCAACAAAAACTGTGCCCTACCGACTCTATTTAGCCTCAAAGACGCTTTGAGACAAGTGTTCCAAAAATCAGAGAATGTCAAAAATTAGAGTGAAATTGCTTCAAACAAGCGAATTATCGCGAAACAACACCTGCTCGAATCCAACAAAAACTGTGCGCTACCGTCTCTACTGAGCCTCAGAGACCCTTTGAGACAGGTATTACAAATATCAGAGAATGTCAAAAATTAGAGTGTAATTGCTTCAAACAAGCGAATTATCGCGAAACAACACCTGCTCGAATCCAACAAAAACTGTGCGCTACCGTCTCTACTGAGCCTCAGAGATGCTTTGAGACAAGTATTACAAAAATCAGAGAATGTCAAAAATTGGAGTGAAATTGCTTCAAACAGACGAATATCGCGAAACAACACCTGCTCGAATCAAACAAAAACTGTGCGCTACCGTCTCTACTGAGCCTCAGAGACGGTTTGAGACAATTGTTACAAAAATCAGAGAATGTCAAAAATTATAGTGTAATTGCTTCAAACAAGCGAAAAATTGGTGTGAAATTGCTTCAAACAAGCGAATGATCGCGAAACAACACCTGCTCGAATCCAACCAAAACTGTGCCCTGCCGTCTCTAACTCGCCTCAGAGACGCTTTGAGACAAGTGTTCTAAAATCAGAGAATGTCAAAAATTAGAGTGAAATTGCTTCAAACAAGCGAATTATCGCGAAACAACACCTACTCGAATCCAACAAAAACTGTGCGCTACCGTCTCTACTGAGCCTCAGAGACGGTTTGAGACAATTGTTACAAAAATCAGAGAATGTCAAAAATTAGAGTGTAATTGCTTCAAACAAGCGAAAAATTGGAGTGAAATTGCTTCAAACAAGCGAATTATCGCGAAACAACACCTGCACGAATCCAACCAAAACTGTGCGCTACCGTCTCTACTGAGCCTCAGAGACGCAATGAGGCAAGTGTTGCAAAAATCAGACAATGTCAATAATTTGAGTCAAATTGCTTCAAACAAGCGAATCATCGCGAAACAACACTTGCTCGAATCCAACAAAAACTGTGCCCTGCAGTCTCCACTGAGCGCAGAGACGCTTTGAGACAAGTGTCACAAAAATCAGAGAATGTCAAAAATTAGAGTGAAATTGCTTCAAACAGGCGAATTATCGCGAAACAACACCTGCTCGAATCCAACAAAAACTGTGCCCTGCCGACTCTATTTAGCCTCAAAGACGGTTTGAGACAATTGCTACAAAAATCAGAGAATGTCAAAAATTGGAGTGAAATTGCCTCAAACAGGCGTATTATCGCGAAACAACACCTGCTCGAATCCAACAAAAACTGAGCCCTGCCGACTCTATTTAGCCTCAAAGACGGTTTGAGACAATTGTTACAAAAATCAGAGAATGTCAAAAATTAGACTGAAATTGCTTCAAACAAGCGAATTATCGCGAAACAACACCTGCTCGAATCCAACAAAAACTGTGCCCTCCCGACTCTATTTAGCCTCAGAGACGGTTTGAGACAATTGTTACAAAAATCAGAGAATGTCAAAAATTAGAGTGTAATAACTTCAAACAAGCGAATTATCGCGAAACAACACCTGCTCGAATCCAACAAAAACTGTGCGCTACCGTCTATACTGAGCCTCAGAGACGCTATGAGACACGTACTACAAAAACCAGAGAATGTCAAAAATTAGAGTGAAATTGCTTCAAACAGGCGAATTATCGCGAAACAACACCTGCTTGAATCCAACAAAAACTGTGCCGTGCCGACTCTATTTAGCCTCAGAGACGGTTTGAGACAATTGCTACAAAAATCAGAGAATGTCAAAAATTAGAGTGAAATTGCCTCAAACAGGCGTATTATCGCGAAACAACACCTGCTCGAATCCAACAAAAGCTGAGCCCTGCCGACTCTATTTAGCCTCAAAGACGGTTTGAGACAATTGTTACAAAAATCAGAGAATGTCAAAAATTAGACTGAAATTGCTTCAAACAAGCGAATTATCGCGAAACAACACCTGCTCGAATCCAACAAAAACTGTGCCCTCCCGACTCTATTTAGCCTCAGAGACGGTTTGAGACAATTGTTACAAAAATCAGAGAATGTCAAAAATTAGAGTGTAATAACTTCAAACAAGCGAATTATCGCGAAACAACACCTGCTCGAATCCAACAAAAACTGTGCGCTACCGTCTCTACTGAGCCTCAGAGACGCAATGAGGCAAGTGTTGCAAAAATCAGACAATGTCAATAATTTGAGTCAAATTGCTTCAAATAAGCGAATTATCGCGAAACAACACCTGCTCGAATCCAACAAAAACTGTGCGCTACCGACTCTACTAAGCCTCACAGATGCTTTGAGACAAGTATTACAAAAATCAGAGAATGTCAAAAATTGAAGTGAAATTGCCTCAAACAGGCGAATATCGCGAAACAACACCTGCTCGAATCCAACCAAAACTGTGCGGTACCGTCTCTACTGAGCCTCAGAGACGCAATGAGGCAAGTATTGCAAAAATCAGACAATGTCAAGAATTTAAGTCAAATTGCTTCAAACAAGCGAATTATCGCGAAACAACACCTGCTCGAATCCAACAAAAACTGTGCGCTACCGTCGATACTGAGCCTCAGACACGCTTTGAGACAAGTATTACAAGAATCAGAGAATGTCAAAAATTAGAGTGAAATTGCCTCAAACAGGCGAATTATCGCGAAACAACACCTGCTCGAATCTAACAAAAACTGTGCCCTGCCGACTCTATTTAGCCTCAGAGACGGTTTGAGACAATTGTTACAAAAATCAGAGAATGTCAAAAATCAGAGTGTAATTGCTTCAAACAAGCGAATTATCGCGAAACAACACCTGCTCGAATCCAACAAAAACTGTGCGCTACCGTCTCTACTGAGCCTCAGAGACGCTTTGAGACACGTACTACAAAAACCAGAGAATGTCAAAAATTAGAGTGAAATTGCTTCAAACAGGCGAATTATCGCTTAACAACACCTGCTCGAACCCAACAAAAACTGTGCCCTGCCGACTCTATTTAGCCTCAAAGACGGTTTGAGACAATTGTTACAAAAATCAGAGAAAGTCAAAAATTAGAGTGTAATTGCTTCAAACAAGCGAAAAATTGGAGTGAAATTGCTTCAAACAAGCGAATTATCGCGAAACAACACCTGCACGAATCCAACCAAAACTGTGCGCTACCGTCTCTACTGAGCCTCAGAGACGCAATGAGGCAAGTGTTGCAAAAATCAGACAATGTCAATAATTTGAGTCAAATTGCTTCAAACAAGCGAATCATCGCGAAACAACACTTGCTCGAATCCAACAAAAACTGTGCCCTGCAGTCTCCACTGAGCGCAGAGACGCTTTGAGACAAGTGTTACAAAAATCAGAGAATGTCAAAAATTAGAGTGAAATTGCTTCAAACAGGCCAATTATCGTGAAACAACACCTACTCGAATCCAACAAAAACTGTGCCCTGCCGACTCTATTTAGCCTCAAAGACGGTTTGAGACAATTGCTACAAAAATCAGAGAATGGCAAAAATTAGAGTGAAATTGCTTCAAACAAGCGAATTATCACGAAACAACACCTGCTCGAATCCAGCAAAAACTGTGCGCTACCGTCTCTACTGAGCCTCAGAGACGCTTTGAGACAGGTATTACAAAAATCAGAGAATGTCAAAAATTAGAGTGAAATTGCCTCAAGCAGGCGTATTATCGCGAAACAACACCTGCTCGAATCCAACAAAAACTGAGCCCTGCCGACTCTATTTAGCCTCAAAGACGGTTTGAGACAATTGTTACAAAAATCAGAGAATGTCAAAAATTAGACTGAAATTGCTTCAAACAAGCGAATTATCGCGAAACAACACCTGCTCGAATCCAACAAAAACTGTGCCCTGCCGACTCTATTTAGCCTCAGAGACGGTTTGAGACAATTGTTACAAAAATCAGAGAATGTCAAAAATTAGAGTGTAATTGCTTCAAACAAGCGAATTATCGCGAAACAACACCTGCTCGAATCCAATTAAAGCTGTGCGCTACCGTCTCTACTGAGCCTCAGAGACGCTATGAGACACGTACTACAAAAACCAGAGAATGTCAAAAATTAGACTGAAATTGCTTCAAACAGGCGAATTGTCGCGAAACAACACCTGCTCGAATCCAACAAAAACTGTACCCTGCCGACTCTATTTAGCCTCAAAGACGGTTTGAGACAATTGTTACAAAAATCAGAGAATGTCAAAAATTAGAGTGTAATAACTTCAAACAAGCGAATTATCGCGAAACACCTGCTCGAATGCAACAAAAACTGTGCCCTGCCGACTCTTTTTAGCCTCAGAGACGGTTTGAGACAATTGTTACAAAAATCAGAGAATGTCAAAAATTAGAGTGTAATTGCTTCAAACAAGCGAATTATCGCGAAACAACACCTGCTCGAATCCAACAAAAACTGTGCGCTACCCTGTCTACTGAGCCTCAGAGATGCTTTGAGACAAGTATTACAAAAATCAGAGAATGTCAAAAATTGGAGTGAAATTGCCTCAAACAGGCGAATATCGCGAAACAACACCTGCTCGAATCCAACCAAAACTGTGCGGTACCGTCTCTACTGAGCCTCAGAGACGCAATGAGGCAAGTATTACAAGAATCAGAGAATGTCAAAAATTAGAGTGAAATTGCCTCAAACAGGCGAATTATCGCGAAACAACACCTGCTCAAATCCAACAAAAACTGTGCCCTGCCGACTCTATTTAGCCTCAAAGACGGTTTGAGACAATTGTTACAAAAATTAGAGAATGTCAAAATTAGACTGAAATTGCTTCAAACAAGCGAATTATCGCGAAACAGCACCTGCTCGAATCCAACAAAAACTGTGCCCTGCCGACTCTATTTAGCCTCAGAGACGGTTTGAGACAATTGTTACAAAAATCAGAGAATGTCAAAAATTAGACTGAAATTGCTTCAAACAAGCGAATTATCGCGAAACAACACCTGCTCGAATCCAACAAAAACTGTGCCCTGCCGACTCTATTTAGCCTCAGAGATGGTTTGAAACAATTGTTACAAAAATCAGAGAATGTCAAAAATTAGAGTGTAATTGCTTCAAACAAGCGAATTATCGCGAAACAACACCTGCTCGAATCCAACAAAAACTGTGTGCTACCGTCTCTACTGAGCCTCAGAGACGCTTTGAGACACGTACTACAAAAACCAGAGAATGTCAAAAATTAGAGTCAAATTGCTTCAAACAGGCGAATTATCGCGAAACAACACCTGCTCGAATCCAACAAAAACTGTGCCCTACCGACTCTATTTAGCCTCAAAGACGCTTTGAGACAAGTGTTCCAAAAATCAGAGAATGTCAAAAATTAGAGTGAAATTGCTTCAAACAAGCTAATTATCGCGAAACAACACCTGCTCGAATCCAACAAAAACTGTGCGCTACCGTCTCTACTGAGCCTCAGAGACCCTTTGAGACAGGTATTACAAATATCAGAGAATGTCAAAAATTAGAGTGTAATTGCTTCAAACAAGCGAATTATCGCGAAACAACACCTGCTCGAATCCAACAAAAACTGTGCGCTACCGTCTCTACTGAGCCTCAGAGATGCTTTGAGACAAGTATTACAAAAATCAGAGAATGTCAAAAATTGGAGTGAAATTGCTTCAAACAGACGAATATCGCGAAACAACACCTGCTCGAATCAAACAAAAACTGTGCGCTACCGTCTCTACTGAGCCTCAGAGACGGTTTGAGACAATTGTTACAAAAATCAGAGAATGTCAAAAATTATAGTGTAATTGCTTCAAACAAGCGAAAAATTGGTGTGAAATTGCTTCAAACAAGCGAATGATCGCGAAACAACACCTGCTCGAATCCAACCAAAACTGTGCCCTGCCGTCTCTAACTCGCCTCAGAGACGCTTTGAGACAAGTGTTCTAAAATCAGAGAATGTCAAAAATTAGAGTGAAATTGCTTCAAACAAGCGAATTATCGCGAAACAACACCTACTCGAATCCAACAAAAACTGTGCGCTACCGTCTCTACTGAGCCTCAGAGACGGTTTGAGACAATTGTTACAAAAATCAGAGAATGTCAAAAATTAGAGTGTAATTGCTTCAAACAAGCGAAAAATTGGAGTGAAATTGCTTCAAACAAGCGAATTATCGCGAAACAACACCTGCACGAATCCAACCAAAACTGTGCGCTACCGTCTCTACTGAGCCTCAGAGACGCAATGAGGCAAGTGTTGCAAAAATCAGACAATGTCAATAATTTGAGTCAAATTGCTTCAAACAAGCGAATCATCGCGAAACAACACTTGCTCGAATCCAACAAAAACTGTGCCCTGCAGTCTCCACTGAGCGCAGAGACGCTTTGAGACAAGTGTCACAAAAATCAGAGAATGTCAAAAATTAGAGTGAAATTGCTTCAAACAGGCGAATTATCGCGAAACAACACCTGCTCGAATCCAACAAAAACTGTGCCCTGCCGACTCTATTTAGCCTCAAAGACGGTTTGAGACAATTGCTACAAAAATCAGAGAATGTCAAAAATTGGAGTGAAATTGCCTCAAACAGGCGTATTATCGCGAAACAACACCTGCTCGAATCCAACAAAAACTGAGCCCTGCCGACTCTATTTAGCCTCAAAGACGGTTTGAGACAATTGTTACAAAAATCAGAGAATGTCAAAAATTAGACTGAAATTGCTTCAAACAAGCGAATTATCGCGAAACAACACCTGCTCGAATCCAACAAAAACTGTGCCCTCCCGACTCTATTTAGCCTCAGAGACGGTTTGAGACAATTGTTACAAAAATCAGAGAATGTCAAAAATTAGAGTGTAATAACTTCAAACAAGCGAATTATCGCGAAACAACACCTGCTCGAATCCAACAAAAACTGTGCGCTACCGTCTATACTGAGCCTCAGAGACGCTATGAGACACGTACTACAAAAACCAGAGAATGTCAAAAATTAGAGTGAAATTGCTTCAAACAGGCGAATTATCGCGAAACAACACCTGCTTGAATCCAACAAAAACTGTGCCGTGCCGACTCTATTTAGCCTCAGAGACGGTTTGAGACAATTGCTACAAAAATCAGAGAATGTCAAAAATTAGAGTGAAATTGCCTCAAACAGGCGTATTATCGCGAAACAACACCTGCTCGAATCCAACAAAAGCTGAGCCCTGCCGACTCTATTTAGCCTCAAAGACGGTTTGAGACAATTGTTACAAAAATCAGAGAATGTCAAAAATTAGACTGAAATTGCTTCAAACAAGCGAATTATCGCGAAACAACACCTGCTCGAATCCAACAAAAACTGTGCCCTCCCGACTCTATTTAGCCTCAGAGACGGTTTGAGACAATTGTTACAAAAATCAGAGAATGTCAAAAATTAGAGTGTAATAACTTCAAACAAGCGAATTATCATGAAACAACACCTGCTCGAATCCAACAAAAACTGTGCGCTACCGTCTCTACTGAGCCTCAGAGACGCAATGAGGCAAGTGTTGCAAAAATCAGACAATGTCAATAATTTGAGTCAAATTGCTTCAAATAAGCGAATTATCGCGAAACAACACCTGCTCGAATCCAACAAAAACTGTGCGCTACCGACTCTACTAAGCCTCACAGATGCTTTGAGACAAGTATTACAAAAATCAGAGAATGTCAAAAATTGAAGTGAAATTGCCTCAAACAGGCGAATATCGCGAAACAACACCTGCTCGAATCCAACCAAAACTGTGCGGTACCGTCTCTACTGAGCCTCAGAGACGCAATGAGGCAAGTATTGCAAAAATCAGACAATGTCAATAATTTAAGTCAAATTGCTTCAAACAAGCGAATTATCGCGAAACAACACCTGCTCGAATCCAACAAAAACTGTGCGCTACCGTCTCTACTGAGCCTCAGAGACGCTTTGAGACACGTACTACAAAAACCAGAGAATGTCAAAAATTAGAGTGAAATTGCTTCAAACAGGCGAATTATCGCTTAACAACACCTGCTCGAACCCAACAAAAACTGTGCCCTGCCGACTCTATTTAGCCTCAAAGACGGTTTGAGACAATTGTTACAAAAATCAGAGAAAGTCAAAAATTAGAGTGTAATTGCTTCAAACAAGCGAAAAATTGGAGTGAAATTCCTTCAAACAAGCGAATTATCGCGAAACAACACCTGCACGAATCCAACCAAAACTGTGCGCTACCGTCTCTACTGAGCCTCAGAGACGCAATGAGGCAAGTGTTGCAAAAATCAGACAATGTCAATAATTTGAGTCAAATTGCTTCAAACAAGCGAATCATCGCGAAACAACACTTGCTCGAATCCAACAAAAACTGTGCCCTGCCGACTCTATTTAGCCTCAAAGACGGTTTGAGACAATTGTTACAAAAATTAGAGAATGTCAAAATTAGACTGAAATTGCTTCAAACAAGCGAATTATCGCGAAACAGCACCTGCTCGAATCCAACAAAAACTGTGCCCTGCCGACTCTATTTAGCCTCAGAGACGGTTTGAGACAATTGTTACAAAAATCAGAGAATGTCACAAATTAGAGTGTAATTGCTTCAAACAAGCGAATTATCGCGAAACAACACCTGCTCGAATCCAACAAAAACTGTGCGCTACCGTCTCTACTGAGCCTCAGAGACGCTTTGAGACACGTACTACAAAAACCAGAGAATGTCAAAAATTAGAGTGAAATTGCTTCAAACAGGCGAATTATCGCTTAACAACACCTGCTCGAATCCAACAAAAACATTGCCCTGCCGACTCCATTTAGCCTCAGAGACGGTTTGAGACAATTGTTACAAAAATCAGAGAATGTCAAAAATTAGAGTGAAATTGCTTCAAACAAGCGAATTATCGCGAAACAACACCTGCTCGAATCCAACAAAAACTGTTCGCTACCGTCTCTACTGAGCCTCAGAGACACTTTGAGACAAGTATTACAAAAATCAGAGAATGTCAAAAATTATAGTGAAATTGCTCAAACAGGCGAATTATCGCGAAACAACACCTGCTCGAATCCAACAAAAACTGTGCCCTACCGACTCTATTTAGCCTCAAAGACGCTTTGAGACAAGTGTTCCAAAAATCAGAGAATGTCAAAAATTAGAGTGAAATTGCTTCAAACAAGCGAATTATCGCAAAACAACACCTGCTCGAATCCAACAAAAGCTGTGCGCTACCGTCTCTACTGAGCCTCAGAGACCCTTTGAGACAGGTATTTCAAAAATCAGAGAATGTCAAAAATTAGAGTGTAATTGCTTCAAACAAGCGAATTATCGCGAAACAACACCTGCTAGAATCCAACAAAAACTGTGCGCTACCGTCTCTACTAAGCCTCAGAGATGCTTGGAGACAAGTATTACAAAAATCAGAGAATGTCAAAAATTGGAGTGAAATTGCTTCAAACAAGCGAAAAATTGGAGTGAAATTGCTTCAAACAAGCGAATTATCGAGAAACAACACCTGCTCGAATCCAACCAAAACTGTGCGCTACCGTCTCTACTGAGCCTCAGAGACGCAATGAGGCAAGTGTTTTAAAAATCAGACAATGTCAATAATTTGAGTAAAATTGCTTCAAACAAGCGAATCATCGCGAAACAACACCTGCTCGAATCCAACAAAAACTGTGCCCTGCAGTCTTCACTGAGCGTCAGAGACGCTTTGAGACAAGTGTTACAAAAATCAGAGAATGTCAAAAATTAGAGTGAAATTGCTTCAAACAGGCGAATTATCGCGAAACAACACCTGCTCGAATCCAACAAAAACTGTGCCCTGCCGACTGTATTTAGCCTCAAAGACGGTTTGAGACAATTGCTACAAAAATCAGAGAATGTCAAAAATTAGAGTGAAATTGCTTCAAACAAGCGAATTATCGCGAAACAACACCTGCTCGAATCCAACAAAAACTGTGCGCTACCGTCTCTACTGAGCCTCAGAGACGCTTTGTGACAAGTATTACAAAAATCAGAGAATGTCAAAAATTAGAGTGAAATTGGCTCAAACAGGCGAATTATCGCGAAACAACACCTGCTCAAATCCAACAAAAACTGTGCCTTGCCGACTCTATTTAGCCTCAAAGACGGTTTGAGGCAATTGTTACAAAAATCAGAGAATGTTAAAAATTAGACTGAAATTGCTTCAAACAAGCGAATTATCGCGAAACAACACTTGCTCGAATACAACAAAAACTGTGCCCTGCCGACTCTATTTAGCCTCAGAGACGGTTTGAAACAATTGTTACAAAAATCAGAGAATGTCAAAAAGTAGAGTGTAATTGCTTCAAACAAGCGAATTATCGCGAAACAACACCTGCTCGAATCCAACAAAAACTGTGCGCTACCGTCTCTACTGAGCCTCAGAGACGCTTTGAGACACGTACTACAAAAACCAGAGAATGTCAAAAATTAGAGTGAAATTGCTTCAAACAGGCGAATTATCGCGAAACAACACCTGCTCGAATCCAACAAAAACTGTGCCCTACCGACTCTATTTAGCCTCAAAGACGCTTTGAGACAAGTGTTCCAAAAATCAGAGAATGTCAAAAATTAGAGTGAAATTGCTTCAAACAAGCGAATTATCGCGAAACAACACCTGCTCGAATCCAACAAAAACTGTGCGCTACGGTCTCTACTGAGCCTCAGAGATGCTTTGAGAGAAGTATTACAAAAATCAGAGAATGTCAAAAATTGGAGTGAAATTGCTTGAAACAGGCGAATTATCGCGAAACAACACCTGCTCGAATCCAACAAAAACTGTGCCCTGCCGTCTGTACCTCGCCTCAGAGACGCTTTGAGACAAGTGTTCCAAAAATCAGAGAATGTCAAAAATTAGAGTGAAATTGCTTCAAACAAGCGAATTATCGCGAAACAACACCTGCTCGAATCCAACAAAAACTGTGCGCCACCGTCTCTACTGAGCCTCAGAGACGGTTTGAGACAATTGTTACAAAAATCAGAGAATGTCAAATATTAGAGAGTAATTGCTTCAAACAAGCGAAAAATTGGAGTGAAATTGCTTCAAACAAGCGAATTATCGCGAAACAACACCTGCTCGAATCCAACAAAAACTGTGCCCTGCCGACTCTATTTAGCCTCAGAGACGGTTTGAGACAATTGTTACAAAAATCAGAGAATGTCAAAAATTAGAGTGTAATTGCTTCAAACAAGCGAATTATCGCGAAACAACACCTGCTCGAATCCAACAAAAACTGTGCGCTACCGTCTCTACTGAGCCTCAGAGACGCTTTGAGACACGTACTACAAAAACCAGAGAATGTCAAAAATTAGAGTGAAATTGCTTCAAACAGGCGAATTATCGCTTAACAACACCTGCTCGAATCCAACAAAAACTGTGCCCTGCCGACTCTATTTTGCCTCAAAGACGGTTTGAGACAATTGTTACAAAAATCAGAGAATGTCAAAAATTAGAGTGTAATTGCTTCAAACAAGCGAAAAATTGGAGTGAAATTGCTTCAAACAAGCGAATTATCGCGAAACAACACCTGCACGAATCCAACCAAAACTGTGCGCTACCGTCTCTACTGAGCCTCAGAGACGCAATGAGGCAAGTGTTGCAAAATTCAGACAATGTCAATAATTTGAGTCAAATTGCTTCAAACAAGCGAATCATCGCGAAACAACACTTGCTCGAATCCAACAAAAACTGTGCCCTGCAGTCTCCACTGAGCGCAGAGACGCTTTGAGACAAGTGTTACAAAAATCAGAGAATGTCAAAAATTAGAGTGAAATTGCTTCAAACAGGCGAATTATCGCGAAACAACACCTACTCGAATCCAACAAAAACTGTGCCCTGCCGACTCTATTTAGCCTCAAAGACGGTTTGAGACAATTGCTACAAAAATCAGAGAATGTCGAAAATTAGAGTGAAATTGCTTCAAACAAGCGAATTATCACGAAACAACACCTGCTCGAATCCAGCAAAAACTGTGCGCTACCGTCTCTACTGAGCCTCAGAGACGCTTTGAGACAGGTATTACAAAAATCAGAGAATGTCAAAAATTAGAGTGAAATTGCCTCAAGCAGGCGTATTATCGCGAAACAACACCTGCTCGAATCCAACAAAAACTGAGCCCTGCCGACTCTATTTAGCCTCAAAGACGGTTTGAGACAATTGTTACAAAAATCAGAGAATGTCAAAAATTAGACTGAAATTGCTTCAAACAAGCGAATTATCGCGAAACAACACCTGCTCGAATCCAACAAAAACTGTGCCCTGCCGACTCTATTTAGCTTCAGAGACGGTTTGAGACAATTGTTACAAAAATCAGAGAATGTCAAAAATTAGAGTGTAATTGCTTCAAACAAGCGAATTATCGCGAAACAACACCTGCTCGAATCCAACAAAAGCTGTGCGCTACCGTCTCTACTGAGCCTCAGAGACGCTATGAGACACGTACTACAAAAACCAGAGAATGTCAAAAATTAGACTGAAATTGCTTCAAACAGGCGAATTGTCGCGAAACAACACCTGCTCGAATCCAACAAAAACTGTACCCTGCCGACTCTATTTAGCCTCAAAGACGGTTTGAGACAATTGTTACAAAAATCAGAGAATGTCAAAAATTAGAGTGTAATAACTTCAAACAAGCGAATTATCGCGAAACACCTGCTCGAATGCAACAAAAACTGTGCCCTGCCGACTCTATTTAGCCTCAGAGACGGTTTGAGACAATTGTTACAAAAATCAGAGAATGTCAAAAATTAGAGTGTAATTGCTTCAAACAAGCGAATTATCGCGAAACAACACCTGCTCGAATCCAACAAAAACTGTGCGCTACCGTGTCTACTGAGCCTCAGAGATGCTTTGAGACAAGTATTACAAAAATCAGAGAATGTCAAAAATTGGAGTGAAAATGCTTCAAACAGGCGAATATCGCGAAACAACACCTGCTCGAATCCAACCAAAACTGTGCGGTACCGTATCTACTGAGCCTCAGAGACGCAATGAGGCAAGTATTACAAGAATCAGAGAATGTCAAAAATTAGAGTGAAATTGCCTCAAACAGGCGAATTATCGCGAAACAACACCTGCTCAAATCCAACAAAAACTGTGGCCTGCTGACTCTGTTTAGCCTCAAAGACGGTTTGAGACAATTGTTACAAAAATTAGAGAATGTCAAAATTAGACTGAAATTGCTTCAAACAAGCGAATTATCGCGAAACAACACCTGCTCGAATCCAACAAAAACTGTGCCCTGCCGACTCTATTTAGCCTCAGAGACGGTTTGAGACAATTGTTACAAAAATCAGAGAATGTCACAAATTAGAGTGTAATTGCTTCAAACAAGCGAATTATCGCGAAACAACACCTGCTCGAATCCAACAAAAACTGTGCGCTACCGTCTCTACTGAGCCTCAGAGACGCTTTGAGACACGTACTACAAAAACCAGAGAATGTCAAAAATTAGAGTGAAATTGCTTCAAACAGGCGAATTATCGCTTAACAACACCTGCTCGAATCCAACAAAAACTGTGCCCTGCCGACTCCATTTAGCCTCAAAGACGGTTTGAGACAATTGTTACAAAAATCAGAGAATGCCAAAAATTAGAGTGAAATTGCTTCAAACAAGCGAATTATCGCGAAACAACACCTGCTCGAATCCAACAAAAACTGTGCGCTACCGTCTCTACTGAGCCTCAGAGACCCTTTGAGACAGGTATTACAAAAATCAGAGAATGTCAAAAATTAGAGTGAAATTGCCTCAAACAGGCGAATTATCGCGAAACAACACGTGCTCGAATACAACAAAAACTGTGCCCTGCCGACTCAATTTAGCCTCAAAGACGATTTGAGACAATTGCTACAAAAATCAGAGAATGTCAAAAATTAGAGTGTAATTGCTTCAAACAAGCGAATTATCGCGAAACAACACCTGCTCGAATCCAACAAAAACTGTGCGCTACCGTCTCTACTGAGCCTCAGAGACGCTTTGAGACACGTACTACAAAAACCAGAGAATGTCAAAAATTAGAGTGAAATTGCTTCAAACAGGCGAACTATCGCGAAACAACACCTGCTCGAATCCAACAAAAACTGTGCCCTGCCGACTCTATTTAGCTTCAAAGACGGTTTCAGACAATTGTTACAAAAATCAGAGAATGTCAAAAATTAGAGTGAAATTGCTTCAAACAAGCGAATTATCGCGAAACAACACCTGCTCGAATCCAACAAAAACTGTGCCCTGACAACTCTATTTAGCCTCAGAGACGGTTTGAGACAGTTGTTACAAAAATCAGAGAATGTCAAAAATTAGAGTGTAATTGCTTCAAACAAGCGAATTATCGCGAAACAACACCTGCTCGAATCCAACAAAAACTGTGCGCTACCGTCTCTACTGAGCCTCAGAGACCCTTTGAGACAGGTATTACAAAAATCAGAGAATGTCAAAAATTAGAGTGAAATTGCCTCAAACAGGCGAATTATCGCGAAACAACACGTGCTCGAATACAACAAAAACTGTGCCCTGCCGACTCTATTTAGCCTCAAAGACGATTTGAGACAATTGTTACAAAAATCAGAGAATGTCAAAAATTAGAGTGAAATTGCTTCAAACAGGCGAATTATCCTGAATCAACACCTGCTCGAATCCAACAAAAACTGTGCCCTGCCGACTCTATTTAGCTTCAGAGACGGTTTGAGACAATTGTTACAAAAATCAGAGAATGTCAAAAATTAGAGTGAAATTGCTTCAAACAAGCAAATTATCGCGAAACAACACCTACTCGAATCCAACAAAAACTGTGCCCTGCAGACTCTACTGAGCCTCAGAGACAATTTGAGACAAGTATTACAAAAATCAGAGAATGTCAAAAATTATAGTGAAATTGCTCAAACAGGCGAATTATCGCGAAAGAACACCTGCTCGAATCCAACGAAAACTGTGCCCTGCCAACTCTATTTAGCCTCAAAGACGGTTTGAGACAATTGTTACAAAAATCAGAGAACGTCAAAAATTAGAGTGAAATTGCTTCAAACAATCGAATTATCGCGAAACAACACCTGCTCGAATCCAACACAAACTGTGCGATACCGTCTCTACTGAGCCTCAGAGACCCTTTGAGACAGGTAATACAAAAATCAGAGAATGTCAAAAATTAGAGTGAAATTGCCTCAAACAGGCGAATTATCGCGAAACAACACCTGCTCGAATCCAACAAAAACTGTGGCCTGCAGTCTCTACTGAGCCTAAGAGACGCTTTGAGACACGTACTACAAAAATCAGAGAATGTCAAATATTGGAGTGAAATTGCTTCAAACAGGCGAATTATCGCGAAACAACACCTGCTCGAATCCAACAAAAACTGTGCCCTGCCGACTCTATTCAGCCTCAAAGACGGTTTGAGACAATTGTTACAAAAATCAGAGAATGTCAAAAATTAGAGTGCCATTGCTTCAAACAAGCGAATTATCGCGAAACAACACCTGCTCGAATCCAACAAAAACTGTGCGCTACCGTGCCTACTGAGCCTCAGAGACACTTTGAGATAAGTATTACAAAAATCAGAGAATGTAAAAAATTATACTGAAATGGCTCAAACAGGCGAATTATCGCGAAACAACACCTGCTCGAATCCAACAAAAACTGTGCCCTGCCGACTCTATTTAGCCTCAAAGACGGTTTGAGACAATTGTTACAAAAATCAGAGAATGTCAAAATTTAGAGTAAAATTGCTTCAAACAAGCGAATTATCGCGAAACAACACCTGCTCGAATCCAACAAAAACTGTGCGCTACCGTCTTTACTGAGCCTCAGAGACCCTTTGAGACAGGTATTACAAAAATCAGAGAATGTCAAAAATTAGAGTGAAATTGCCTCAAACAGGCGAATTATCGCGAAACAATACCTGCTCGAATCCAACAAAAGCTGTGCCCTGCCGACTCTATTTAGCCTCAAAGACGATTTGAGACAATTGTTACAAAAATCAGAGAATGTCAAAAATTAGAGTGAAATTGCTTCCTAACAAGCGAATTATCGCGAAACAACACCTGCTCGAATCCAAAAAAAACTGTGCCCTGACAACTCTATTTAGCCTCAGAGACGGTTTGAGACAGTTGTTACAAAAATCAGAGAATGTCAAAAATTAGAGTGTAATTGCTTCAAACAAGCGAATTATCGCGAAACAACACCTGCTCGAATCCCACAAAAACTGTGCGCTACCGTCTCTACTGAGCCTCAGAGACGCTTTGAGACAAGTATTACAAAAATCAGAGAATGTCAAAAATTAGAGTGAAATTGCTCTAAACAGGCGAATTATCGCGAAACCACACCTGCTCGAATCCAACAAAAACTGTGCCCTGCCGACTCTATTTAGCCTCAGAGACGCTTTGAGACAATTGCTACAAAAATCAGAGAATGTCAAAAATTAGAGTGTAATTGCTTCAAACAAGCGAATTATCGCGAAACAACACCTGCTCGAATCCAACAAAAACTGTGCGCTACCGTCTCTACTGAGCCTCAGAGACGCTTTGAGACACGTACTACAAAAACCAGAGAATGTCAAAAATTAGAGTGAAATTGCTTCAAACAGGCGAACTATCGCGAAACAACACCTGCTCGAATCCAACAAAAACTGTGCCCTGCCGACTCTATTTAGCCTCAAAGACGGTTTCAGACAATTGTTACAAAAATCAGAGAATGTCAAAAATTAGAGTGAAATTGCTTCAAACAAGCGAATTATCGCGAAACAACACCTGCTCGAATCCAACAAAAACTGTGCGCTACCGTCTCTACTGAGCCTCAGAGACACTTTGAGACAAGTATTACAAAAATCAGAGAATGTAAAAAATTGTAGTGAAATTGCTCAAACAGGCGAATTATCGCGAAACAACACCTGCTCGAATCCAACAAAAACTGTGCCCTGCCGACTCTATTTAGCCTCAAAGACGGTTTGAGACAATTGTTACAAAAATCAGAGAATGTCAAAATTTAGAGTGAAATTGCTTCAAACAAGCGAATTATCGCCAAACAACACCTGCTCGAATCCAACAAAAACTGTGCGCTACCGTCTCCACTGAGCCTCAGAGACCCTTTGAGACAGGTATTACAAAAATCAGAGAATGTCAAAAATTAGAGTGAAATTGCCTCAAACAGGCGAATTATCGCGAAACAACACGTGCTCGAATCCAACAAAAACTGTGCCCTGCCGACTCTATTTAGCCTCAAAGACGATTTGAGACAATTGTTACAAAAATCAGAGAATGTCAAAAATTAGAGTGAAATTGCTTCAAACAAGCGAATTATCGCGAAACAACACCTTCTCGAATCCAACAAAAACTGTGCCCTGACAACTCTATTTAGCCTCAGAGACGGTTTGAGACAGTTGTTACAAAAATCAGAGAATGTCAAAAATTAGAGTGTAATTGCTTCAAACAAGCGAATTATCGCGAAACAACACCTGCTCGAATCCAACAAAAACTGTGCGCTACCGTCTCTACTGAGCCTCAGAGACCCTTTGAGACAGGTATTACAAAAATCAGAGAATGTCAAAAATTAGAGTGAAATTGCCTCAAAAAGGCGAATTATCGCGAAACAACACGTGCTCGAATACAACAAAAACTGTGCCCTGCCGACTCAATTTAGCCTCAAAGACGATTTGAGACAATTGTTACAAAAATCAGAGAATGTCAAAAATTAGAGTGAAATTGCTTCAAACAGGCGAATTATCCTGAATCAACACCTGCTCGAATCCAACAAAAACTGTGCCCTGCCGACTCTATTTAGCTTCAGAGACGGTTTGAGACAATTGTTACAAAAATCAGAGAATGTCAAAAATTAGAGTGAAATTGCTTCAAACAAGCAAATTATCGCGAAACAACACCTGCTCGAATCCAACAAAAACTGTGCCCTGCAGACCCTACTGAGCCTCAGAGACACTTTGAGACAAGTATTACAAAAATCAGAGAATGTAAAAAATTGTAGTGAAATTGCTCAAACAGGCGAATTATCGCGAAACAACACCTGCTCGAATCCAACAAAAACTGTGCCCTGCCGACTCTATTTAGCCTCAAAGACGGTTTGAGACAATTGTTACAAAAATCAGAGAATGTCAAAATTTAGAGTGAAATTGCTTCAAACAAGCGAATTATCGCCAAACAACACCTGCTCGAATCCAACAAAAACTGTGCGCTACCGTCTCCACTGAGCCTCAGAGACCCTTTGAGACAGGTATTACAAAAATCAGAGAATGTCAAAAATTAGAGTGAAATTGCCTCAAACAGGCGAATTATCGCGAAACAACACGTGCTCGAATCCAACAAAAACTGTGCCCTGCCGACTCTATTTAGCCTCAAAGACGATTTGAGACAATTGTTACAAAAATCAGAGAATGTCAAAAATTAGAGTGAAATTGCTTCAAACAAGCGAATTATCGCGAAACAACACCTTCTCGAATCCAACAAAAACTGTGCCCTGACAACTCTATTTAGCCTCAGAGACGGTTTGAGACAGTTGTTACAAAAATCAGAGAATGTCAAAAATTAGAGTGTAATTGCTTCAAACAAGCGAATTATCGCGAAACAACACCTGCTCGAATCCAACAAAAACTGTGCGCTACCGTCTCTACTGAGCCTCAGAGACCCTTTGAGACAGGTATTACAAAAATCAGAGAATGTCAAAAATTAGAGTGAAATTGCCTCAAAAAGGCGAATTATCGCGAAACAACACGTGCTCGAATACAACAAAAACTGTGCCCTGCCGACTCAATTTAGCCTCAAAGACGATTTGAGACAATTGTTACAAAAATCAGAGAATGTCAAAAATTAGAGTGAAATTGCTTCAAACAGGCGAATTATCCTGAATCAACACCTGCTCGAATCCAACAAAAACTGTGCCCTGCCGACTCTATTTAGCTTCAGAGACGGTTTGAGACAATTGTTACAAAAATCAGAGAATGTCAAAAATTAGAGTGAAATTGCTTCAAACAAGCAAATTATCGCGAAACAACACCTGCTCGAATCCAACAAAAACTGTGCCCTGCAGACTCTACTGAGCCTCAGAGACACTTTGAGACAAGTATTACAAAAATCAGAGAATGTCAAAAATTATAGTGAAATTGCTCAAACAGGCGAATTATCGCGAAAGAACACCTGCTCGAATCCAACGAAAACTGTGCCCTGCCGACTCTATTTAGCCTCAAAGACGGTTTGAGACAATTGTTACAAAAATCAGAGAATGTCAAAATTTAGAGTGAAATTGCTTCAAACAAGCGAATTATCGCCAAACAACACCTGCTCGAATCCAACAAAAACTGTGCGCTACCGTCTCCACTGAGCCTCAGAGACCCTTTGAGACAGGTATTACAAAAATCAGAGAATGTCAAAAATTAGAGTGAAATTGCCTCAAACAGGCGAATTATCGCGAAACAACACGTGCTCGAATCCAACAAAAACTGTGCCCTGCCGACTCTATTTAGCCTCAAAGACGATTTGAGACAATTGTTACAAAAATCAGAGAATGTCAAAAATTAGAGTGAAATTGCTTCAAACAAGCGAATTATCGCGAAACAACACCTTCTCGAATCCAACAAAAACTGTGCCCTGACAACTTTATTTAGCCTCAGAGACGGTTTGAGACAGTTGTTACAAAAATCAGAGAATGTCAAAAATTAGAGTGTAATTGCTTCAAACAAGCGAATTATCGCGAAACAACACCTGCTCGAATCCAACAAAAACTGTGCGCTACCGTCTCTACTGAGCCTCAGAGACCCTTTGAGACAGGTATTACAAAAATCAGAGAATGTCAAAAATTAGAGTGAAATTGCCTCAAAAAGGCGAATTATCGCGAAACAACACGTGCTCGAATACAACAAAAACTGTGCCCTGCCGACTCAATTTAGCCTCAAAGACGATTTGAGACAATTGTTACAAAAATCAGAGAATGTCAAAAATTAGAGTGAAATTGCTTCAAACAGGCGAATTATCCTGAATCAACACCTGCTCGAATCCAACAAAAACTGTGCCCTGCCGACTCTATTTAGCTTCAGAGACGGTTTGAGACAATTGTTACAAAAATCAGAGAATGTCAAGTGAGTGAGTGAGTGAGTGGGGTTTAAGGGCCCGTCGACAGCTAGGTCATTTGGGCCCCAAGTCAATTTTAAAGGATAAAACACTCGCTAACTTCTGGTTAAGAACTAAGCTAATACAAAACTAAAAAAAATGCTAAAACGGTTAAAATACTAAAAAGGTTAATGGTAAAACCGTTAAAACACCAAAAAGATTAAAACGCTAAAAAGCTTTAAAATACTAAACAGTAAAACAAAACAAACCTAATTGCAGATTTTTAAATCTTACTCAAAGGTCTAATACTAAAAGCACAAGTTATACTTGTTTGGCGAATCCAATTTCAGCGACGAACCGCAGCACCGTATCTACGGAGACTGGGTCGTCGCCTAGGATGGACCGCAGACTAAATCCCAGGCCAAGCGACTGGCGCACCGGGGCGTATCTCGGACAATCAATTAAAACGTGCGTCACGGAGAGTTGGACGTCGCACGTGTGACAGACAGGGGCCGGGTCACCACTCAGATGGTGGCCATGTGTGGCGCGTGTGTGACCTATGCGTAACCGCGTTAAAATGACCTCTGCCCGACGCGAATCCCTGCAAGAAGTCCGCCAGGGTTTTACTGAGTCCTTAATTGTCCGTAGTTGTGTGCCAGTCAGCTCTTCCCAAGATTTCTGCCAATAGGAATAAAGATGGCAGCGGAAGTATCGCTGCACATCTCTAAAAGGAATAGCATATGTGGAAAGCACCGGCAAACGACATGCAGCCTTAGCAGCCACATCTGCCTCCTCGTTGCCGGGAATACCCACATGGCCTGGGATCCATGTAAAAATAAACTGGTATCCGCGAGTGACTAACTGTGAAACGAGTGTCTGGATTTTAATTATCAATGCTGATGTGCCGAGAAACTGTTGCAACGCTTGAACAGCGCTCATAGAGTCGCAGCATATAATGAAGCTGTCAGGAACCGAACTAGAAACAAAGAGTAAGAAATAAAAAATGGCAAACAGCTCGGCAGTAAAAACGGAAGTGCTGTCTGGAAGTCTGTATGTATGAGCCTCACCGTTGTACATGAAACTACATCCTGTACCACCCCCCACCTGGGACCCGTCGGTAAAAACCGGGGTGCAAGTCCGGTAACGTCCCAGGAGCTCGGTGAATAGTTGGCGAAACACCGAGTTAGGGGTAGCCACCTTCGCATAGCCCGAAAGCTCCAAGTCAAACCGCGCGCGCTGGAGTTGCCAAGGAGGGTAGCGGCCTATAGACGATCGCGCTACATGGGGCATGCGAAGATCATGTGCAGTGAGCAGTTCACGGAAACGTATTCCACTTGGACGTGATATAGTGGTATTCCGTATATAACGGTGGGCGAGGTCGGGACGTAAGACGCATTGGAACGAGGGATGACCGGGGTGAGCGGCCAACCGTGCCACGTAGGAACAGAGTAAAAACAAGCGTCGGACAGACAGTGGAGGTTCGCCAGAATCAGCATACAGACACGCAATTCGACTAGTTCGGAAAGCCCCAGTGGCCAGACGGATACCAGTATGATGGACAGTGTCTAAAAGGCGGAGTTTAGAGGCGGACGCCGCGCCATATATAAAACAGCCGTAGTCTAGTTTGGACCGGACCAATGAGCGGTACAACCTCAACATTACCGTGCGATCGCCGCCCCATGATGCCCCTGATAAAACCCGGAGTATCCGAAGCGAACGATCGCAGGAAACACGAAGATGTCGAATATGGTGCTCCCATGTAAGTTTGTTGTCGAGGTGTAGGCCCAAGAACTTCAGGTGCGGAACAAACGGTAGACGTGTGCCACGCAAATAAAGATCAGGCGGAGGGTGTACGCCACGAAGCCGATGGAAGTGGACACACTGTGTTTTGGTAGCGGAAAACTTGAAGCCCGTACGAAACGCCCACACGGCAATGGATGTTATGATCAGCTGCAGTTGACGTTCAATATGCTCAAGATTATAAGAGCGATAATATACAGCAAAATCGTCAACATACAGGGACATCGGGATTCCGCTACGAACAGCACTAGTGATGCTGTTAATCGCAACGGCGAAAAGCGTGACACTCAGGATCGATCCCTGGGGTACACCATTCTCCTGGATCTTCTCCTCGGAAAGCGTGTTGCCAATGCGGACACGAAAACGGCGAATTAATAAAAAGTTAAAAAGAAAAACGGCTAAGTGACCGCGCAAACCATAACCTTGCAGAGTACGAAGGATGCCATAACGCCATGTAGTGTCGTAAGCCTTCTCCAGATCAAAGAAAACACCCACGACATGCTGCTTCATCAGAAAGGCATTTTGGATGTAACTTTCCAGGCGTGTGAGATTGTCTACACTGGAGCGATTTCGGCGAAAGCCGCACTGAGCATTGTTCAGCAGGTTATTCTTCTCTAGCCACCACACTAAACGAGTGTTAATCATACGTTCTAAGGTCTTACAGACAACACTCGTTAAGCAAATAGGGCGGTAGCTAGAGGGAAGTGTCCGGTCTTTTCCGGGCCGAGGGATGGGGATGACAACACCCTCGCGCCAGGAAGACGGGAAAACCTGCTCACTCCAGATGCGGTTATAAACGCTCAGAAGGAAGGACAAAGCCGCAGATGGAAGATGAAGCAACATTTGTCGGTGGATATTATCAGGACCAGGAGAAGAGTCGTGGGCGAGAGATAATGAATGCTCCAGCTCTGCAACGGTAAAAGGTACGTTATACGCTTCACTGCTGTCACTGTTAAAATCTAGGACTATCCGCTCCGCAGATTCCTTGATGGGTATAAATCCTCTATCGTAGCTAATCGTCTGGCTGGTAGCAGCAAAACAATCGGCAAGGGCGTCAGCCATACCCTTCTCGCTGGTGTAATGCGAGCCGTTGACGGCAAGACCGGGGATGACCGTCCGGCGACACTTGCCGTACATACGCCGAACAGCAACCCAAACCTGTTGAGCTGAAGTACGACGGGAAAGGGAAAAGGTGTAGGTTTCCCAAGATCGACGTTTTGCGCTGCGCAGTACATATCGTGCTCTAGCGCGTGAGCGTTTAAAAGCGATAAAATGTTCTTCTGTTGGGTGTACAGTAAACACACGCAGAGCACGTTTGCGAGCTTTAATAGCCAAACGGCATTCCTCGGACCACCAGGGCACAGGAACGTGTCGTGGGGTGGATGAACCTCGAGGAATGCTGGAATCCGCTGCAAGCAAGATAGTGCAGGTAAAATATTCCACCATTTCATCGATGGTGTCAAAACCGTTGTCATAAAGGTGAATGAGGGAACGAAATTTTCCCCAATCAGCCCTGGAAATAATCCAGTGAGGATGTCGCGTTGCCGCAGGATGGTGGCACGACAGGTGAATGTTAATTGGGTAGTGATCACTGCCAAATAAGCCGGAAAGGACCGACCAATCAAGTAAAGGTACCAACGAAGGACTACAAAAAGAAACGTCTAGTGCGGAGTGTGTACCATAGGCAGATGATAGAAAGGTAGGGGCACCAGTATTTAACAAAAGTAAACCGGACATATCGCAAACGTCTGCTACAAGGCACCCGCGGGCATCGTCAGTGTCGGAGCCCCAAAGGGTATTCTTGGCATTAAGATCGCCTAGAAAGAGGAATGGTGGCGGTATCTGTGCCAAAAGAGCTCGAAGATCAGTTTGTTGTACGACACTGACAGGTGGCAGATAGACATTGCAAATAGACAGGCTCAGGCCCTGCAGCTGTACACGCACCGCTACAGCTTGCAACGGTGTGTTAAGCGGGATGCTAGTGGCAGAGATGTTATGTGTCACCAGAGTAGCAACACCACCGCTTGCGCGTCCGCTAGCTGCAGAGTCATGTCTAAATGCCGAAAAACCACGGAGGTGTAGTGTGTGATGAGGATTCAAATGGGTTTCCTGTAGACAGACGATTGATGGAGAATGTTGAAAAACTAAATGCTGTATGTCCGGAGTACGTGCACGGAACCCATTAACGTTCCACTGGATTATTTCCATATTAAAAAGAGATTAGTGGCCAGTCTTTATCTTTTTCTTTTTCTTCATTTTTACTCTGGCGCACTTGGGACCATATACTCGACGTTCGTCGTTCTCAGGCGACTCCCCTGATGTGCGGGAGTCTGAAGTTCCCCTTTGGCTCACGGAGCGAGAGCGGGACTTCATTGAAGAGGTGAGACTACTAGCTCGAACAGTATGCCTGGAACGAGGGCGGTCATCAGGAGTTGTGGTACTCGTGGACGGTTTGGGATCTGTGGTCTGCACTGCGATTGATGTCACTGTAGGTGTAGTAGGACGTTGCGCAGGGGGATTCGTCGACCAGTCGGTTTGCGTGGAGGCATCCGAAGCGGGAACGTGTTGCAAACCGACAGTGGCTACAGGAGGCCGGCGTGCAGCTGCTGCATAGCCTATGGTGTTAGCAGGCTTCAGCTGCTCAAAGCGCCGCCGCGCTTCTAGAAAAGTTAGGCGTTCCTTAACGCGTAGCTCCTGTATGCTCTTTTCATCGCAAAACTGCGGACACTGACGAGAGCTTGATGGATGTTTCCCTCCACAGTTCACGCAGCAGGGGTCCCGAGTACAGGCGGTGTCCTCATGTGCTGCCAAACCGCAACGCTCACATATCGCAGGATGCGTGCACGAGCCCCTAGTATGCCCGAACCTCTGGCACTGAAAACAGCGCATGGGATTCGGGACATACGGGCGTACTGCAGCGCGCTCATACCCACAGAAGATGTACTCGGGTAAAGTAGTTCCCTTGAAGGTTAGGAACACCGTTTTTAAGGGAATCTCTTTTCCATCCTGCTTTCGGGATAGGCGGTACGCTTGAATGACCCTTTGGTCTGAGAGGCAGGTGACAATGTCCTCCGTTGACAAATCATCCAGGCTGGAGGTGGTAACAACTCCCCTACACGAGTTCAATGATTTGTGTGGGGCTACCCGGACCGGGTAGGAGCCCAACAAACTCGCTTTTAACAGCTTTTGGGACTGTTCCGCATTGCACGTCTCAAGCAAAAGCGTACCGTCTCTCAGTCGCGTTGCGTTTTTTACTGAGCCACAGATCCTATCCACTTCACGCTTAATATAGAACGGGCTTAGGTTCTTCATCGTTTTTCCTTCACATGCCAAGGTCATCACCAGAAAAACATCAGTAAAGGGGGTTTTGCGCGGATGCATGATTGATTTGGACCCCCTTCCGGAACCGTCGGCGTCAGCCTGCCATCCGGGGGTCAAGGGATAAAAGACACCAAAATCTCCTCGGTCTGTGCCGCCATGGAGACCCCTCCATGACTGACCTCAAGGCGTACTTCAGAGGAGCTACCCTCCGATCTCCACTGCTTATCCACATGGGTAAACCGTTCACCACGTGACACCCCGGTTTTATGCTCCCACCACAGGAATAACCGCCTGTGGCTCCCCGCTTTAGCACACGCTGCCTCAACGGAGTCAGCGTGGATTCAGGGGACTTCGAGTTGATTACACCGGGGTTCCGTCAGCGGTAACACGTCCGGCCGGTGATACTAACCCGACGGCACGCGGCCGTCGGGAGATTAACACCGGCCGTGCCCTCAAGGAGCTACGTGGGTGTACATGACGTGTGGACGGGCTCCGCACCTAAGGCTACACATGGGGGCAGTGTGAAGGGTCCGCACAACCTTCGCGCCTGAGACCTCCGAAGAGCACACAAGTCGGGGGCCGCGCCGAAAACCGTGGGACAGGACCACGGAGATAGGAAAGATCCCTGCTGGTGAGACAGGAGTTATAAATCTAGGAACCTACAAACTAATAATCAGAATAAGCCTAGAAGAGGAAGAGGGTGATATAAAAGGCAACATAAAAGCTGCACGTGGCACAGTTAATGACTATGAAGGGGGTGAAATGATGGTGAGCAGCTCGGGGCCCCGGGTACGCCAAACCCGGACCTACCGTGGTAGGTTCCCCTGGGGGAGTTTGATTTCGGAGTCCTCTTCTCCTAGATGAGTCGTCGACCAAGACTAACGAGCCTCATCTACCCGTTGGAATGTTCTTAGCTTCCCCTCACCTCTTGCCTACCAGTGGTCACAAAGACACACGTAGCAGGCCGTCTGGTTCGGGTACTGAGCCCCTCCGCCACGGCAAGGCGACACTCCTTCGGAGGGGCAGAGAATGTCAAAAATTAGAGTGAAATTGCTTCAAACAAGCAAATTATCGCGAAACAACACCTGCTCGAATCCAACAAAAACTGTGCCCTGCAGACTCTACTGAGCCTCAGAGACACTTTGAGACAAGTATTACAAAAATCAGAGAATGTCAAAAATTATAGTGAAATTGCTCAAACAGGCGAATTATCGCGAAAGAACACCTGCTCGAATCCAACGAAAACTGTGCCCTGCCGACTCTATTTAGCCTCAAAGACGGTTTGAGACAATTGTTACAAAAATCAGAGAACGTCAAAAATTAGAGTAAAATTGCTTCAAACAATCGAATTATCGCGAAACAACACCTGCTCGAATCCAACACAAACTGTGCGATTCCGTCTCTACTGAGCCTCAGAGACCCTTTGAGACAGGTATTACAAAAATCAGAGAATGTCAAAAATTAGAGTGAAATTGCCTCAAACAGGCGAATTATCGCGAAACAACACCTGCTCGAATCCAATAAAAACTGTGGCCTGCAGTCTCTACTGAGCCTAAGAGACGCTTTGAGACACGTACTACAAAAATCAGAGAATGTCAAATATTGGAGTGAAATTGCTTCAAACAGGCGAATTATCGCGAAACAACACCTGCTCGAATCCAACAAAAACTGTGCCCTGCCGACTCTATTCAGCCTCAAAGACGGTTTGAGACAATTGTTACAAAAATCAGAGAATGTCAAAAATTAGAGTGCAATTGCTTCAAACAAGCGAATTATCGCGAAACAACACCTGCTCGAATCCAACAAAAACTGTGCGCTACCGTGCCTACTGAGCCTCAGAGACACTTTGAGATAAGTATTACAAAAATCAGAGAATGTAAAAAATTATAGTGAAATGGCTCAAACAGGCGAATTATCGCGAAACAACACCTGCTTGAATCCAACAAAAACTGTGCCCTGCCGACTCTATTTAGCCTCAAAGACGGTTTGAGACAATTGTTACAAAAATCAGAGAATGTCAAAATTTAGAGTAAAATTGCTTCAAACAAGCGAATTATCGCGAAACAACACCTGCTCGAATCCAACAAAAACTGTGCGCTACCGTCTTTACTGAGCCTCAGAGACCCTTTGAGACAGGTATTACAAAAATCAGAGAATGTCAAAAATTAGAGTGAAATTGCCTCAAACAGGCGAATTATCGCGAAACAACACCTGCTCGAATCCAACAAAAACTGTGCCCTGCCGACTCTATTTAGCCTCAAAGACGATTTGAGACAATTGTTACAAAAATCAGAGAATGTAAAAAATTAGAGTGAAATTGCTTCCTAACAAGCGAATTATCGCGAAACAACACCTGCTCGAATCCAAAAAAAACTGTGCCCTGACAACTCTATTTAGCCTCAGAGACGGTTTGAGACAGTTGTTACAAAAATCAGAGAATGTCAAAAATTAGAGTGTAATTGCTTCAAACAAGCGAATTATCGCGAAACAACACCTGCTCGAATCCCACAAAAACTGTGCGCTACCGTCTCTACTGAGCCTCAGAGACGCTTTGAGACAAGTATTACAAAAATCAGAGAATGTCAAAAATTAGAGTGAAATTGCTCTAAACAGGCGAATTATCGCGAAACCACACCTGCTCGAATCCAACAAAAACTGTGCGCTGCCGACTCTATTTAGCCTCAGAGACGGTTTGAGATAATTGTTACAGAAATCAGAGAATGTCAAAAATTAGAGTGTAGTTGCTTCAAACAAGCGAATTATCGCGAAGCAACTCCTGCTCGAATCCAACAAAAACTGTGCGCTACCGTCTCTACTGAGCCTCAGAGATGCTTTGAGACAAGTATTACAAAAATCAGAGAATGTCAAAAATTAGAGTGAAATTGCTCTAAACAGGCGAATTATCGCGAAACCACACCTGCTCGAATCCAACAAAAACTGTGCCCTGCCGACTCTATTTAGCCTCAGAGACGCTTTGAGACAATTGCTACAAAAATCAGAGAATGTCAAAAATTAGAGTGTAATTGCTTCAAGCAAGCGAATTATCGCGAAACAACACCTGCTCGAATCCAACAAAAACTGTGCGCTACCGTCTCTACTGAGCCTCAGAGACGCTTTGAGACACGTACTACAAAAACCAGAGAATGTCAAAAATTAGAGTGAAATTGCTTCAAACAGGCGAACTATCGCGAAACAACACCTGCTCGAATCCAACAAAAACTGTGCCCTGCCGACTCTATTTAGCCTCAAAGATGGTTTCAGACAATTGTTACAAAAATCAGAGAATGTCAAAAATTAGAGTGAAATTGCTTCAAACAAGCGAATTATCGCGAAACAACACCTGCTCGAATCCAACAAAAACTGTGCGCTACCGTCTCTACTGAGCCTCAGAGACACTTTGAGACAAGTATTACAAAAATCAGAGAATGTAAAAAATTATAGTGAAATTGCTCAAACAGGCGAATTATCGCGAAACAACACCTGCTCGAATCCAACAAAAACTGTGCCCTGCCGACTCTATTTAGCCTCAAAGACGGTTTGTGACAATTGTTACAAAAATCAGAGAATGTCAAAATTTAGAGTGAAATTGCTTCAAACAAGCGAATTATCGCGAAACAACACCTGCTCGAATCCAACAAAAACTGTGCGCTACCGTCTCTACTGAGCCTCAGAGACCCTTTGAGACAGGTATTACAAAAATCAGAGAATGTCAAAAATTAGAGTGAAATTGCCTCAAACAGGCGAATTATCGCGAAACAACACCTGCTCGAATCCAACAAAAACTGTGGCCTGCAGTCTCTACTGAGCCTAAGAGACGCTTTGAGACACGTACTACAAAAATCAGAGAATGTCAAATATTGGAGTGAAATTGCTTCAAACAGGCGAATTATCGCGAAACAACACCTGCTCGAATCCAACAAAAACTGTGCCCTGCCGACTCTATTTAGCCTCAAAGACGGTTTGAGACAATTGTTACAAAAATCAGAGAATGTCAAAATTTAGAGTAAAATTGCTTCAAACAAGCGAATTATCGCGAAACAACACCTGCTCGAATCCAACAAAAACTGTGCGCTACCGTCTTTACTGAGCCTCAGAGACCCTTTGTGACAGGTATTACAAAAATCAGAGAATGTCAAAAATTAGAGTGAAATTGCCTCAAACAGGCGAATTATCGCGAAACAACACCTGCTCGAATACAACAAAAACTGTGCCCTGCCGACTCAATTTAGCCTCAAAGACGATTTGAGACAATTGTTACAAAAATCAGAGAATGTCAAAAATTAGAGTGAAATTGCTTCAAACAGGCGAATTATCCTGAATCAACACCTGCTCGAATCCAACAAAAACTGTGCCCTGCCGACTCTATTTAGCTTCAGAGACGGTTTGAGACAATTGTTACAAAAATCAGAGAATGTCAAAAATTAGAGTGAAATTGCTTCAAACAAGCAAATTATCGCGAAACAACACCTGCTCGAATCCAACAAAAACTGTGCCCTGCAGACTCTACTGAGCCTCAGAGACACTTTGAGACAAGTATTACAAAAATCAGAGAATGTCAAAAATTATAGTGAAATTGCTCAAACAGGCGAATTATCGCGAAAGAACACCTGCTCGAATCCAACGAAAACTGTGCCCTGCCGACTCTATTTAGCCTCAAAGACGGTTTGAGACAATTGTTACAAAAATCAGAGAACGTCAAAAATTAGAGTAAAATTGCTTCAAACAATCGAATTATCGCGAAACAACACCTGCTCGAATCCAACACAAACTGTGCGATACCGTCTCTACTGAGCCTCAGAGACCCTTTGAGACAGGTATTACAAAAATCAGAGAATGTCAAAAATTAGAGTGAAATTGCCTCAAACAGGCGAATTATCGCGAAACAACACCTGCTCGAATCCAACACAAACTGTGCGATACCGTCTCTACTGAGCCTCAGAGACACTTTGAGACAAGTATTACAAAAATCAGAGAATGTAAAAAATTGTAGTGAAATTGCTCAAACAGGCGAATTATCGCGAAACAACACCTGCTCGAATCCAACAAAAACTGTGCCCTGCCGACTCTATTTAGCCTCAAAGACGGTTTGAGACAATTGTTACAAAAATCAGAGAATGTCAAAATTTAGAGTGAAATTGCTTCAAACAAGCGAATTATCGCCAAACAACACCTGCTCGAATCCAACAAAAACTGTGCGCTACCGTCTCTACTGAGCCTCAGAGACCCTTTGAGACAGGTATTACAAAAATCAGAGAATGTCAAAAATTAGAGTGAAATTGCCTCAAACAGGCGAATTATCGCGAAACAACACGTGCTCGAATCCAACAAAAACTGTGCCCTGCCGACTCTATTTAGCCTCAAAGACGATTTGAGACAATTGTTACAAAAATCAGAGAATGTCAAAAATTAGAGTGAAATTGCTTCAAACAAGCGAATTATCGCGAAACAACACCTGCTCGAATCCAACAAAAACTGTGCCCTGACAACTCTATTTAGCCTCAGAGACGGTTTGAGACAGTTGTTACAAAAATCAGAGAATGTCAAAAATTAGAGTGTAATTGCTTCAAACAAGCGAATTATCGCGAAACAACACCTGCTCGAATCCAACAAAAACTGTGCGCTACCGTCTCTACTGAGCCTCAGAGACCCTTTGAGACAGGTATTACAAAAATCAGAGAATGTCAAAAATTAGAGTGAAATTGCCTCAAAAAGGCGAATTATCGCGAAACAACACGTGCTCGAATACAACAAAAACTGTGCCCTGCCGACTCAATTTAGCCTCAAAGACGATTTGAGACAATTGTTACAAAAATCAGAGAATGTCAAAAATTAGAGTGAAATTGCTTCAAACAGGCGAATTATCCTGAATCAACACCTGCTCGAATCCAACAAAAACTGTGCCCTGCCGACTCTATTTAGCTTCAGAGACGGTTTGAGACAATTGTTACAAAAATCAGAGAATGTCAAAAATTAGAGTGAAATTGCTTCAAACAAGCAAATTATCGCGAAACAACACCTGCTCGAATCCAACAAAAACTGTGCCCTGCAGACTCTACTGAGCCTCAGAGACACTTTGAGACAAGTATTACAAAAATCAGAGAATGTCAAAAATTATAGTGAAATTGCTCAAACAGGCGAATTATCGCGAAAGAACACCTGCTCGAATCCAACGAAAACTGTGCCCTGCCGACTCTATTTAGCCTCAAAGACGGTTTGAGACAATTGTTACAAAAATCAGAGAACGTCAAAAATTAGAGTAAAATTGCTTCAAACAATCGAATTATCGCGAAACAACACCTTCTCGAATCCAACACAAACTGTGCGATACCGTCTCTACTGAGCCTCAGAGACCCTTTGAGACAGGTATTACAAAAATCAGAGAATGTCAAAAATTAGAGTGAAATTGCCTCAAACAGGCGAATTATCGCGAAACAACACCTGCTCGAATCCAACAAAAACTGTGGCCTGCAGTCTCTACTGAGCCTAAGAGACGCTTTGAGACACGTACTACAAAAATCAGAGAATGTCAAATATTGGAGTGAAATTGCTTCAAACAGGCTAATTATCGCGAAACAACACCTGCTCGAATCCAACAAAAACTGTGCCCTGCCGACTCTATTCAGCCTCAAAGACGGTTTGAGACAATTGTTACAAAAATCAGAGAATGTCAAAAATTAGAGTGCAATTGCTTCAAACAAGCGAATTATCGCGAAACAACACCTGCTCGAATCCAACAAAAACTGTGCGCTACCGTGCCTACTGAGCCTCAGAGACACTTTGAGATAAGTATTACAAAAATCAGAGAATGTAAAAAATTATAGTGAAATGGCTCAAACAGGCGAATTATCGCGAAACAACACCTGCTTGAATCCAACAAAAACTGTGCCCTGCCGACTCTATTTAGCCTCAAAGACGGTTTGAGACAATTGTTACAAAAATCAGAGAATGTCAAAATTTAGAGTAAAATTGCTTCAAACAAGCGAATTATCGCGAAACAACACCTGCTCGAATCCAACAAAAACTGTGCGCTACCGTCTTTACTGAGCCTCAGAGACCCTTTGAGACAGGTATTACAAAAATCAGAGAATGTCAAAAATTAGAATGAAATTGCCTCAAACAGGCGAATTATCGCGAAACAACACCTGCTAGAATCCAACAAAAACTGTGCCCTGCCGACTCTATTTAGCCTCAAGGACGATTTGAGACAATTGTTACAAAAATCAGAGAATGTAAAAAATTAGAGTGAAATTGCTTCCTAACAAGCGAATTATCGCGAAACAACACCCTCTCGAATCCAAAAAAAACTGTGCCCTGACAACTCTATTTAGCCTCAGAGACGGTTTGAGACAGTTGTTACAAAAATCAGAGAATGTCAAAAATTAGAGTGTAATTGCTTCAAACAAGCGAATTATCGCGAAACAACACCTGCTCGAATCCCACAAAAACTGTGCGCTACCGTCTCTACTGAGCCTCAGAGACGCTTTGAGACAAGTATTACAAAAATCAGAGAATGTCAAAAATTAGAGTGAAATTGCTCTAAACAGGCGAATTATCGCGAAACTACACCTGCTCGAATCCAACAAAAACTGTGCGCTGCCGACTCTATTTAGCCTCAGAGACGGTTTGAGATAATTGTTACAGAAATCAGAGAATGTCAAAAATTAGAGTGTAATTGCTTCAAACAAGCGAATTATCGCGAAGCAACACCTGCTCGAATCCAACAAAAACTGTGCGCTACCGTCTCTACTGAGCCTCAGAGATGCTTTGAGACAAGTATTACAAAAATCAGAGAATGTCAAAAATTAGAGTGAAATTGCTCTAAACAGGCGAATTATCGCGAAACCACACCTGCTCGAATCCAACAAAAACTGTGCCCTGCCGACTCTATTTAGCCTCAGAGACGCTTTGAGACAATTGCTACAAAAATCAGAGAATGTCAAAAATTAGAGTGTAATTGCTTCAAGCAAGCGAATTATCGCGAAACAACACCTGCTCGAATCCAACAAAAACTGTGCGCTACCGTCTCTACTGAGCCTCAGAGACACTTTGAGACAAGTATTACAAAAATCAGAGAATGTAAAAAATTATAGTGAAATTGCTCAAACAGGCGAATTATCGCGAAACAACACCTGCTCGAATCCAACAAAAACTGTGCCCTGCCGACTCTATTTAGCCTCAAAGACGGTTTGAGACAATTGTTACAAAAATCAGAGAATGTCAAAATTTAGAGTGAAATTGCTTCAAACAAGCGAATTATCGCGAAACAACACCTCCTCGAATCCAACAAAAACTGTGCGCTACCGTCTCTACTGAGCCTCAGAGACCCTTTGAGACAGGTATTACAAAAATCAGAGAATGTCAAAAATTAGAGTGAAATTGCCTCAAACAGGCGAATTATCGCGAAACAACACGTGCTCGAATCCAACAAAAACTGTGCCCTGCCGACTCTATTTAGCCTCAAAGACGATTTGAGACAATTGTTACAAAAATCAGAGAATGTCAAAAATTAGAGTGAAATTGCTTCAAACAAGCGAATTATCGCGAAACAACACCTGCTCGAATCCAACAAAAGCTGTGCCCTGACAACTCTATTTAGCCTCAGAGACGGTTTGAGACAGTTGTTACAAAAATCAGAGAATGTCAAAAATTAGAGTGTAATTGCTTCAACCAAGCGAATTATCGCGAAACAACACCTGCTCGAATCCAACAAAAACTGTGCGCTACCGTCTCTACTGAGCCTCAGAGACCCTTTGAGACAGGTATTACAAAAATCAGAGAATGTCAAAAATTAGAGTGAAATTGCCTCAAACAGGCGAATTATCGCGAAACAACACCTGCTCGAATCCAACAAAAACTGTGGCCTGCAGTCTCTACTGGGCCTAAGAGACGCTTTGAGACACGTACTACAAAAATCAGAGAATGTCAAATATTGGAGTGAAATTGCTTCAAACAGGCGAATTATCGCGAAACAACACCTGCTCGAATCCAACAAAAACTGTGCCCTGCCGACTCTATTTAGCCTCAAAGACGGTTTGAGACAATTGTTACAAAAACCAGAGAATGTCAAAATTTAGAGTAAAATTGCTTCAAACAAGCGAATTATCGCGAAACAACACCTGCTCGAATCCAACAAAAACTGTGCGCTACCGTCTTTACTGAGCCTCAGAGACCCTTTGTGACAGGTATTACAAAAATCAGAGAATGTCAAAAATTAGAGTGAAATTGCCTCAAACAGGCGAATTATCGCGAAACAACACCTGCTCGAATCCAACAAAAACTGTGCCATGCCGAATCTATTAAGCCTCAAAGACGATTTGAGACAATTGTTACAAAAATCAGAGAATGTCAAAAATTAGAGTGAAATTGCTTCAAACAAGCGAATTATCGCGAAACAACACCTGCTCGAATCCAAAAAAAACTGTGCCCTGACAACTCTATTTAGCCTCAGAGACGGTTTGAGACAGTTGTTACAAAAATCAGAGAATATCAAAAATTAGAGTGTAATTGCTTCAAACAAGCGAATTATCGCGAAACAACACCTGCTCGAATCCCACAAAAACTGTGCGCTACCGTCTCTACTGAGCCTCAGAGACGCTTTGAGACAAGTATTACAAAAATCAGAGAATGTCAAAAATTAGAGTGAAATTGCTCTAAACAGGCGAATTATCGCGAAACCACACCTGCTCGAATCCAACAAAAGCTGTGCACTGCCGACTCTATTTAGCCTCAGAGACGGTTTGAGATAATTGTTACAGAAATCAGAGAATGTCAAAAATTAGAGTGTAATTGCTTCAAATAAGCGAATTATCGCGAAGCAACACCTGCTCGAATCCAACAAAAACTGTGCGCTACCGTCTCTACTGAGCCTCAGAGACGCTTTGAGACACGTACTACAAAAACCAGAGAATGTCAAAAATTAGAGTGAAATTGCTTCAAACAGGCGAACTATCGCGAAACAACACCTGCTCGAATCCAACAAAAACTGTGCCCTGCCGACTCTATTTAGCCTCAAAGATGGTTTCAGACAATTGTTACAAAAATCAGAGAATGTCAAAAATTAGAGTGAAATTGCTTCAAACAAGCGAATTATCGCGAAACAACACCTGCTCGAATCCAACAAAAACTGTGCGCTACCGTCTCTACTGAGCCTCAGAGACACTTTGAGACAAGTATTACAAAAATCAGAGAATGTAAAAAATTATAGTGAAATTGCTCAAACAGGCGAATTATCGCGAAACAACACCTGCTCGAATCCAACAAAAACTGTGCCCTGCCGACTCTATTTAGCCTCAAAGACGGTTTGAGACAATTGTTACAAAAATCAGAGAATGTCAAAATTTAGAGTGAAATTGCTTCAAACAAGCGAATTATCGCGAAACAACACCTCCTCGAATCCAACAAAAACTGTGCGCTACCGTCTCTACTGAGCCTCAGAGACCCTTTGAGACAGGTATTACAAAAATCAGAGAATGTCAAAAATTAGAGTGAAATTGCCTCAAACAGGCGAATTATCGCGAAACAACACGTGCTCGAATCCAACAAAAACTGTGCCCTGCCGACTCTATTTAGCCTCAAAGACGATTTGAGACAATTGTTACAAAAATCAGAGAATGTCAAAAATTAGAGTGAAATTGCTTCAAACAAGCGAATTATCGCGAAACAACACCTGCTCGAATCCAACAAAAGCTGTGCCCTGACAACTCTATTTAGCCTCAGAGACGGTTTGAGACAGTTGTTACAAAAATCAGAGAATGTCAAAAATTAGAGTGTAATTGCTTCAACCAAGCGAATTATCGCGAAACAACACCTGCTCGAATCCAACAAAAACTGTGCGCTACCGTCTCTACTGAGCCTCAGAGACCCTTTGAGACAGGTATTACAAAAATCAGAGAATGTCAAAAATTAGAGTGAAATTGCCTCAAACAGGCGAATTATCGCGAAACAACACCTGCTCGAATCCAACAAAAACTGTGGCCTGCAGTCTCTACTGGGCCTAAGAGACGCTTTGAGACACGTACTACAAAAATCAGAGAATGTCAAATATTGGAGTGAAATTGCTTCAAACAGGCGAATTATCGCGAAACAACACCTGCTCGAATCCAACAAAAACTGTGCCCTGCCGACTCTATTTAGCCTCAAAGACGGTTTGAGACAATTGTTACAAAAACCAGAGAATGTCAAAATTTAGAGTAAAATTGCTTCAAACAAGCGAATTATCGCGAAACAACACCTGCTCGAATCCAACAAAAACTGTGCGCTACCGTCTTTACTGAGCCTCAGAGACCCTTTGTGACAGGTATTACAAAAATCAGAGAATGTCAAAAATTAGAGTGAAATTGCCTCAAACAGGCGAATTATCGCGAAACAACACCTGCTCGAATCCAACAAAAACTGTGCCATGCCGAATCTATTAAGCCTCAAAGACGATTTGAGACAATTGTTACAAAAATCAGAGAATGTCAAAAATTAGAGTGAAATTGCTTCAAACAAGCGAATTATCGCGAAACAACACCTGCTCGAATCCAAAAAAAACTGTGCCCTGACAACTCTATTTAGCCTCAGAGACGGTTTGAGACAGTTGTTACAAAAATCAGAGAATATCAAAAATTAGAGTGTAATTGCTTCAAACAAGCGAATTATCGCGAAACAACACCTGCTCGAATCCCACAAAAACTGTGCGCTACCGTCTCTACTGAGCCTCAGAGACGCTTTGAGACAAGTATTACAAAAATCAGAGAATGTCAAAAATTAGAGTGAAATTGCTCTAAACAGGCGAATTATCGCGAAACCACACCTGCTCGAATCCAACAAAAGCTGTGCACTGCCGACTCTATTTAGCCTCAGAGACGGTTTGAGATAATTGTTACAGAAATCAGAGAATGTCAAAAATTAGAGTGTAATTGCTTCAAATAAGCGAATTATCGCGAAGCAACACCTGCTCGAATCCAACAAAAACTGTGCGCTACCGTCTCTACTGAGCCTCAGAGATGCTTTGAGACAAGTATTACAAAAATCAGAGAATGTCAAAAATTAGAGTGAAATTGCTCTAAACAGGCGAATTATCGCGAAACCACACGTGCTCGAATCCAACAAAAACTGTGCCCTGCCGACTCTATTTAGCCTCAAAGACGATTTGAGACAATTGTTACAAAAATCAGAGAATGTCAAAAATTATAGTGAAATTGCCTCAAATAGGCGAATTATCGCGAAAAAACACCTGCTCGAATCCAACAAAAACTGTGCCCTGCCGACTCTATTTAGCCTCAAAGACGGTTTGAGACAATTGCTACAAAAACCAGAGAATGTCAAAAACTAGAGTGAAATTGCCCCAAACAGGCGAATTATAGCGAAACAACACCTGCTCGAATCCAACAAACACTGTGCCCTGCCGACTCTATTTAGCCTCAAAGACGGTTTCAGACAATTGTTACAAAAATCAGAGAATGTCAAAAATTAGAGTGAAATTGCTTCAAACAAGCGAATTATCGCGAAACAACACCTCCTCGAATCCAACAAAAACTGTGCGCTACCGTCTCTACTGAGCCTCAGAGACACTTTGAGACAAGTATTACAAAAATTAGAGAATGTAAAAAATTATAGTGAAATTGCTCAAACAGGCGAATTATCGCGAAACAACACCTGCTCGAATCCAACAAAAACTGTGCCCTGCCGACTCTATTTAGCCTCAAAGACGGTTTGAGACAATTGTTACAAAAATCAGAGAATGTCAAAATTTAGAGTGAAATTGCTTCAAACAAGCGAATTATCGCGAAACAACACCTGCTCGAATCCAACAAAAACTGTGCGCTACCGTCTCTACTGAGCCTCAGAGACCCTTTGAGACAGGTATTACAAAAATCAGAGAATGTCAAAAATTAGAGTGAAATTGCCTCAAACAGGCGAATTATCGCGAAACAACACCTGCTCGAATCCAACAAAAACTGTGCCCTGCCGACTCTATTTAGCCTCAAAGACGATTTGAGACAATTGTTACAAAAATCAGAGAATGTCAAAAATTAGAGTGAAATTGCTTCAAACAAGCGAATTATCGCGAAACAACACCTGCTCGAATCCAACAAAAACTGTGCCCTGACACCTCTATTTAGCCTCAGAGACGGTTTGTGACAGTTGTTACAAAAATCAGAGAATGTCAAAAATTAGAGTGTAATTGCTTCAAACAAGCGAATTATCGCGAAACAACACCTGCTCGAATCCAACAAAAACTGTGCGCTACCGTCTCTACTGAGCCTCAGAGACGCTTTGAGACAAGTATTACAAAAATCAGAGAATGTCAAAAATTAGAGTGAAATTGCTCTAAACAGGGGAATTATCGCGAAAGAACACCTGCTCGAATCCAACAAAAACTGTGCGCTGCCGACTCTATTTAGCCTCAGAGACGGTTTGAAATAATTGTTACAGAAATCAGAGAATGTCAAAAATTAGAGTGTAATTACTTCAAACAAGCGAATTATCGCGAAACAACACCTGCTCGAATCCAACAAAAACTGTGCGCTACCGTCTCTACTGAGCCTCAGAGATGCTTTGAGACAAGTATTACAAAAATCAGAGAATGTCAAAAATTGGAGTGAAATTGCTTCAAACAGGCGAATATCGCGAAACAACACCTGCTCGAATCCAACAAAAACCGTGGCCTGCCGTCTCTACCTCGCCTAGAGACGCTTTGAGACAAGTGTTATAAAAATCAGAGAATGTCAAAGATTGGAGGGAAATTGCTTCAAACAAGAGAATTATGGCGAAACAACACCTGCTCGAATCCAACGAAAACTGTGCGCTACCGTCTCTACTGAGCCTCAGAGACGCAATGAGGCAAGTGTTGCAAAAATCAGACAATGTCAATAATTTGAGTCAAATTGCTTCAAACAAGCGAATCATCGCGAAACAACACCTGCTCGAATCCAACAAAAACTGTGCCCTGCAGTCTCCACTGAGCGTCAGAGACGCTTTGAGACAAGTGTTACAAAAATCAGAGAATGTCAAAAATTAGAGTGAAATTGCTTCAAACAGGCGAATTATCCTGAATCAACACCTGCTCGAATCCAACAAAAACTGTGCCCTGCCGACTCTATTTAGCCTCAGAGACGGTTTGAGACAATTGTTACAAAAATCAGAGAATGTCAAAAATTAGAGTGAAATTGCTTCAAACAAGCAAATTATCGCGAAACAACACCTGCTCGAATCCAACAAAAACTGTGCCCTGCAGACTCTACTGAGCCTCAGAGACACTTTGAGACAAGTATTACAAAAATCAGAGAATGTCAAAAATTATAGTGAAATTGCTCAAACAGGCGAATTATCGCGAAAGAACACCTGCTCGAATCCAACGAAAACTGTGCCCTGCCGACTCTATTTAGCCTCAAAGACGGTTTGAGACAATTGTTACAAAAATCAGAGAACGTCAAAAATTAGAGTGAAATTGCTTCAAACAATCGAATTATCGCGAAACAACACCTGCTCGAATCCAACACAAACTGTGCGATACCGTCTCTACTGAGCCTCAGAGACCCTTTGAGACAGGTATTACAAAAATCAGAGAATGTCAAAAATTAGAGTGAAATTGCCTCAAACAGGCGAATTATCGCGAAACAACACCTGCTCGAATCCAACAAAAACTGTGGCCTGCAGTCTCTACTGAGCCTAAGAGACGCTTTGAGACACGTACTACAAAAATCAGAGAATGTCAAATATTGGAGTGAAATTGCTTCAAACAGGCGAATTATCGCGAAACAACACCTGCTCGAATCCAACAAAAACTGTGCCCTGCCGACTCTATTCAGCCTCAAAGACGGTTTGAGACAATTGTTACAAAAATCAGAGAATGTCAAAAATTAGAGTGCAATTGCTTCAAACAAGCGAATTATCGCGAAACAACACCTGCTCGAATCCAACAAAAACTGTGCGCTACCGTGCCTACTGAGCCTCAGAGACACTTTGAGATAAGTATTACAAAAATCAGAGAATGTAAAAAATTATAGTGAAATGGCTCAAACAGGCGAATTATCGCGAAACAACACCTGCTCGAATCCATCAAAAACTGTGCCCTGCCGACTCTATTTAGCCTCAAAGACGGTTTGAGACAATTGTTACAAAAATCAGAGAATGTCAAAATTTAGAGTAAAATTGCTTCAAACAAGCGAATTATCGCGAAACAACACCTGCTCGAATCCAACAAAAACTGTGCGCTACCGTCTTTACTGAGCCTCAGAGACCCTTTGAGACAGGTATTACAAAAATCAGAGAATGTCAAAAATTAGAGTGAAATTGCCTCAAACAGGCGAATTATCGCGAAACAACACCTGCTCGAATCCAACAAAAACTGTGCCCTGCCGACTCTATTTAGCCTCAAAGACGATTTGAGACAATTGTTACAAAAATCAGAGAATGTCAAAAATTAGGGTGAAATTGCTTCCTAACAAGCGAATTATCGCGAAACAACACCTGCTCGAAACCAAAAAAAACTGTGCCCTGACAACTCTATTTAGCCTCAGAGACGGTTTGAGACAGTTGTTACAAAAATCAGAGAATGTCAAAAATTAGAGTGTAGTTGCTTCAAACAAGCGAATTATCGCGAAACAACACCTGCTCGAATCCCACAAAAACTGTGCGCTACCGTCTCTACTGAGCCTCAGAGACGCTTTGAGACAAGTATTACAAAAATCAGAGAATGTCAAAAATTAGAGTGAAATTGCTCTAAACAGGCGAATTATCGCGAAACCACACCTGCTCGAATCCAACAAAAACTGTGCGCTACCGTCTCTACTGAGCCTCAGAGACGCTTTGAGACACGTACTACAAAAACCAGAGGATGTCAAAAATTAGAATGAAATTGCTTCAAACAGGCGAACTATCGCGAAACAACACCTGCTCGAATCCAACAAAAACTGTGCCCTGCCGACTCTATTTAGCCTCAAAGACGGTTTCAGACAATTGTTACAAAAATCAGAGAATATCAAAAATTAGAGTGAAATTGCTTCAAACAAGCGAATTATCGCGAAACAACACCTGCCCGAATCCAACAAAAACTGTGCGCTACCGTCTCTACTGAGCCTCAGAGACACTTTGAGACAAGTATTACAAAAATCAGAGAATGTAAAAAATTATAGTGAAATTGCTCAAACAGGCGATTTATCGCGAAACAACACCTGCTCGAATCCAACAAAAACTGTGCCCTGCCGACTCTATTTAGCCTCAGAGACGCTTTGAGACAATTGCTACAAAAATCAGAGAATGTCAAAAATTAGAGTGTAATTGCTTCAAGCAAGCGAATTATCGCGAAACAACACCTGCTCGAATCCAACAAAAACTGTGCGCTACCGTCTCTACTGAGCCTCAGAGACGCTTTGAGACACGTACTACAAAAACCAGAGAATGTCAAAAATTAGAGTGAAATTGCTTTAAACAGGCGAACTATCGCGAAACAACACCTGCTCGAATCCAACAAAAACTGTGCCCTGCCGACTCTATTTAGCCTCAAAGATGGTTTCAGACAATTGTTACAAAAATCAGAGAATGTCAAAAATTAGAGTGAAATTGCTTCAAACAAGCGAATTATCGCGAAACAACACCTGCTCGAATCCAACAAAAACTGTGCGCTACCGTCTCTACTGAGCCTCAGAGACACTTTGAGACAAGTATTACAAAAATCAGAGAATGTAAAAAATTATAGTGAAATTGCTCAAACAGGCGAATTATCGCGAAACAACACCTGCTCGAATCCAACAAAAACTGTGCCCTGCCGACTCTATTTAGCCTCAAAGACGGTTTGAGACAATTGTTACAAAAATCAGAGAATGTCAAAATTTAGAGTGAAATTGCTTCAAACAAGCGAATTATCGCGAAACAACACCTCCTCGAATCCAACAAAAACTGTGCGCTACCGTCTCTACTGAGCCTCAGAGACCCTTTGAGACAGGTATTACAAAAATCAGAGAATGTCAAAAATTAGAGTGAAATTGCCTCAAACAGGCGAATTATCGCGAAACAACACGTGCTCGAATCCAACAAAAACTGTGCCCTGCCGACTCTATTTAGCCTCAAAGACGATTTGAGACAATTGTTACAAAAATCAGAGAATGTCAAAAATTAGAGTGAAATTGCTTCAAACAAGCGAATTATCGCGAAACAACACCTGCTCGAATCCAACAAAAGCTGTGCCCTGACAACTCTATTTAGCCTCAGAGACGGTTTGAGACAGTTGTTACAAAAATCAGAGAATGTCAAAAATTAGAGTGTAATTGCTTCAAACAAGCGAATTATCGCGAAACAACACCTGCTCGAATCCAACAAAAACTGTGCGCTACCGTCTCTACTGAGCCTCAGAGACCCTTTGAGACAGGTATTACAAAAATCAGAGAATGTCAAAAATTAGAGTGAAATTGCCTCAAACAGGCGAATTATCGCGAAACAACACCTGCTCGAATCCAACAAAAACTGTGGCCTGCAGTCTCTACTGGGCCTAAGAGACGCTTTGAGACACGTACTACAAAAATCAGAGAATGTCAAATATTGGAGTGAAATTGCTTCAAACAGGCGAATTATCGCGAAACAACACCTGCTCGAATCCAACAAAAACTGTGCCCTGCCGACTCTATTTAGCCTCAAAGACGGTTTGAGACAATTGTTACAAAAACCAGAGAATGTCAAAATTTAGAGTAAAATTGCTTCAAACAAGCGAATTATCGCGAAACAACACCTGCTCGAATCCAACAAAAACTGTGCGCTACCGTCTTTACTGAGCCTCAGAGACCCTTTGTGACAGGTATTACAAAAATCAGAGAATGTCAAAAATTAGAGTGAAATTGCCTCAAACAGGCGAATTATCGCGAAACAACACCTGCTCGAATCCAACAAAAACTGTGCCATGCCGAATCTATTAAGCCTCAAAGACGATTTGAGACAATTGTTACAAAAATCAGAGAATGTCAAAAATTAGAGTGAAATTGCTTCAAACAAGCGAATTATCGCGAAACAACACCTGCTCGAATCCAAAAAAAACTGTGCCCTGACAACTCTATTTAGCCTCAGAGACGGTTTGAGACAGTTGTTACAAAAATCAGAGAATATCAAAAATTAGAGTGTAATTGCTTCAAACAAGCGAATTATCGCGAAACAACACCTGCTCGAATCCCACAAAAACTGTGCGCTACCGTCTCTACTGAGCCTCAGAGACGCTTTGAGACAAGTATTACAAAAATCAGAGAATGTCAAAAATTAGAGTGAAATTGCTCTAAACAGGCGAATTATCGCGAAACCACACGTGCTCGAATCCAACAAAAACTGTGCCCTGCCGACTCTATTTAGCCTCAAAGACGATTTGAGACAATTGTTACAAAAATCAGAGAATGTCAAAAATTATAGTGAAATTGCCTCAAATAGGCGAATTATCGCGAAAAAACACCTGCTCGAATCCAACAAAAACTGTGCCCTGCCGACTCTATTTAGCCTCAAAGACGGTTTGAGACAATTGCTACAAAAACCAGAGAATGTCAAAAACTAGAGTGAAATTGCCCCAAACAGGCGAATTATAGCGAAACAACACCTGCTCGAATCCAACAAACACTGTGCCCTGCCGACTCTATTTAGCCTCAAAGACGGTTTCAGACAATTGTTACAAAAATCAGAGAATGTCAAAAATTAGAGTGAAATTGCTTCAAACAAGCGAATTATCGCGAAACAACACCTGCTCGAATCCAACAAAAACTGTGCGCTACCGTCTCTACTGAGCCTCAGAGACACTTTGAGACAAGTATTACAAAAATTAGAGAATGTAAAAAATTATAGTGAAATTGCTCAAACAGGCGAATTATCGCGAAACAACACCTGCTCGAATCCAACAAAAACTGTGCCCTGCCGACTCTATTTAGCCTCAAAGACGGTTTGAGACAATTGTTACAAAAATCAGAGAATGTCAAAATTTAGAGTGAAATTGCTTCAAACAAGCGAATTATCGCGAAACAACACCTGCTCGAATCCAACAAAAACTGTGCGCTACCGTCTCTACTGAGCCTCAGAGACCCTTTGAGACAGGTATTACAAAAATCAGAGAATGTCAAAAATTAGAGTGAAATTGCCTCAAACAGGCGAATTATCGCGAAACAACACCTGCTCGAATCCAACAAAAACTGTGCCCTGCCGACTCTATTTAGCCTCAAAGACGATTTGAGACAATTGTTACAAAAATCAGAGAATGTCAAAAATTAGAGTGAAATTGCTTCAAACAAGCGAATTATCGCGAAACAACACCTGCTCGAATCCAACAAAAACTGTGCCCTGACACCTCTATTTAGCCTCAGAGACGGTTTGTGACAGTTGTTACAAAAATCAGAGAATGTCAAAAATTAGAGTGTAATTGCTTCAAACAAGCGAATTATCGCGAAACAACACCTGCTCGAATCCAACAAAAACTGTGCGCTACCGTCTCTACTGAGCCTCAGAGACGCTTTGAGACAAGTATTACAAAAATCAGAGAATGTCAAAAATTAGAGTGAAATTGCTCTAAACAGGGGAATTATCGCGAAAGAACACCTGCTCGAATCCAACAAAAACTGTGCGCTGCCGACTCTATTTAGCCTCAGAGACGGTTTGAAATAATTGTTACAGAAATCAGAGAATGTCAAAAATTAGAGTGTAATTACTTCAAACAAGCGAATTATCGCGAAACAACACCTGCTCGAATCCAACAAAAACTGTGCGCTACCGTCTCTACTGAGCCTCAGAGATGCTTTGAGACAAGTATTACAAAAATCAGAGAATGTCAAAAATTGGAGTGAAATTGCTTCAAACAGGCGAATATCGCGAAACAACACCTGCTCGAATCCAACAAAAACCGTGGCCTGCCGTCTCTACCTCGCCTAGAGACGCTTTGAGACAAGTGTTATAAAAATCAGAGAATGTCAAAGATTGGAGGGAAATTGCTTCAAACAAGAGAATTATGGCGAAACAACACCTGCTCGAATCCAACGAAAACTGTGCGCTACCGTCTCTACTGAGCCTCAGAGACGCAATGAGGCAAGTGTTGCAAAAATCAGACAATGTCAATAATTTGAGTCAAATTGCTTCAAACAAGCGAATCATCGCGAAACAACACCTGCTCGAATCCAACAAAAACTGTGCCCTGCAGTCTCCACTGAGCGTCAGAGACGCTTTGAGACAAGTGTTACAAAAATCAGAGAATGTCAAAAATTAGAGTGAAATTGCTTCAAACAGGCGAATTATCCTGAATCAACACCTGCTCGAATCCAACAAAAACTGTGCCCTGCCGACTCTATTTAGCCTCAGAGACGGTTTGAGACAATTGTTACAAAAATCAGAGAATGTCAAAAATTAGAGTGAAATTGCTTCAAACAAGCAAATTATCGCGAAACAACACCTGCTCGAATCCAACAAAAACTGTGCCCTGCAGACTCTACCGAGCCTCAGAGACACTTTGAGACAAGTATTACAAAAATCAGAGAATGTCAAAAATTATAGTGAAATTGCTCAAACAGGCGAATTATCGCGAAAGAACACCTGCTCGAATCCAACGAAAACTGTGCCCTGCCGACTCTATTTAGCCTCAAAGACGGTTTGAGACAATTGTTACAAAAATCAGAGAACGTCAAAAATTAGAGTGAAATTGCTTCAAACAATCGAATTATCGCGAAACAACACCTGCTCGAATCCAACACAAACTGTGCGATACCGTCTCTACTGAGCCTCAGAGACCCTTTGAGACAGGTATTACAAAAATCAGAGAATGTCAAAAATTAGAGTGAAATTGCCTCAAACAGGCGAATTATCGCGAAACAACACCTGCTCGAATCCAACAAAAACTGTGGCCTGCAGTCTCTACTGAGCCTAAGAGACGCTTTGAGACACGTACTACAAAAATCAGAGAATGTCAAATATTGGAGTGAAATTGCTTCAAACAGGCGAATTATCGCGAAACAACACCTGCTCGAATCCAACAAAAACTGTGCCCTGCCGACTCTATTCAGCCTCAAAGACGGTTTGAGACAATTGTTACAAAAATCAGAGAATGTCAAAAATTAGAGTGCAATTGCTTCAAACAAGCGAATTATCGCGAAACAACACCTGCTCGAATCCAACAAAAACTGTGCGCTACCGTGCCTACTGAGCCTCAGAGACACTTTGAGATAAGTATTACAAAAATCAGAGAATGTAAAAAATTATAGTGAAATGGCTCAAACAGGCGAATTATCGCGAAACAACACCTGCTCGAATCCATCAAAAACTGTGCCCTGCCGACTCTATTTAGCCTCAAAGACGGTTTGAGACAATTGTTACAAAAATCAGAGAATGTCAAAATTTAGAGTAAAATTGCTTCAAACAAGCGAATTATCGCGAAACAACACCTGCTCGAATCCAACAAAAACTGTGCGCTACCGTCTTTACTGAGCCTCAGAGACCCTTTGAGACAGGTATTACAAAAATCAGAGAATGTCAAAAATTAGAGTGAAATTGCCTCAAACAGGCGAATTATCGCGAAACAACACCTGCTCGAATCCAACAAAAACTGTGCCCTGCCGACTCTATTTAGCCTCAAAGACGATTTGAGACAATTGTTACAAAAATCAGAGAATGTCAAAAATTAGGGTGAAATTGCTTCCTAACAAGCGAATTATCGCGAAACAACACCTGCTCGAATCCAAAAAAAACTGTGCCCTGACAACTCTATTTAGCCTCAGAGACGGTTTGAGACAGTTGTTACAAAAATCAGAGAATGTCAAAAATTAGAGTGTAGTTGCTTCAAACAAGCGAATTATCGCGAAACAACACCTGCTCGAATCCCACAAAAACTGTGCGCTACCGTCTCTACTGAGCCTCAGAGACGCTTTGAGACAAGTATTACAAAAATCAGAGAATGTCAAAAATTAGAGTGAAATTGCTCTAAACAGGCGAATTATCGCGAAACCACACCTGCTCGAATCCAACAAAAACTGTGCGCTACCGTCTCTACTGAGCCTCAGAGACGCTTTGAGACACGTACTACAAAAACCAGAGAATGTCAAAAATTAGAGTGAAATTGCTTCAAACAGGCGAACTATCGCGAAACAACACCTGCTCGAATCCAACAAAAACTGTGCCCTGCCGACTCTATTTAGCCTCAAAGACGGTTTCAGACAATTGTTACAAAAATCAGAGAATGTCAAAAATTAGAGTGAAATTGCTTCAAACAAGCGAATTATCGCGAAACAACACCTGCCCGAATCCAACAAAAACTGTGCGCTACCGTCTCTACTGAGCCTCAGAGACACTTTGAGACAAGTATTACAAAAATCAGAGAATGTAAAAAATTATAGTGAAATTGCTCAAACAGGCGATTTATCGCGAAACAACACCTGCTCGAATCCAACAAAAACTGTGCCCTGCCGACTCTATTTAGCCTCAAAGACGGTTTGAGACAATTGTTACAAAAATCAGAGAATGTCAAAATTTAGAGTGAAATTGCTTCAAACAAGCGAATTATCGCGAAACAACACCTGCTCGAATCCAACAAAAACTGTGCGCTACCGTCTCTACTGAGCCTCAGAGACCCTTTGAGACAGGTATTACAAAAATCAGAGAATGTCAAAAATTAGAGTGAAATTGCCTCAAACAGGCGAATAATCGCGAAACAACACGTGCTCGAATCCAACAAAAACTGTGCCCTGCCGACTCTATTTAGCCTCAAAGACGATTTGAGACAATTGTTACAAAAATCAGAGAATGTCAAAAATTAGAGTGAAATTGCTTCAAACAAGCGAATTATCGCGAAACAACACCTGCTCGAATCCAACAAAAACTGTGCCCTGACAACTCTATTTAGCCTCAGAGACGGTTTAGACAGTTGTTACAAAAATCAGAGAATGTCAAAAATTAGAGTGTAATTGCTTCAAACAAGCGAATTATCGCGAAACAACACCTGCTCGATTCCAACAAAAACTGTGCGCTACCGTCTCTACTGAGCCTCAGAGACCCTTTGAGACAGGTATTACAAAAATCAGAGAATGTCAAAAATTAGAGTGAAATTGCCTCAAACAGGCGAATTATCGCGAAACAACACCTGCTCGAATCCAACAAAAACTGTGGCCTGCAGTCCCTACTGAGCCTAAGAGACGCTTTGAGACACGTACTACAAAAATCAGAGAATGTCAAATATTGGAGTGAAATTGCTTCAAACAGGCGAATTATCGCGAAACAACACCTGCTCGAATCCAACAAAAACTGTGCGCTGCCGACTCTATTTAGCCTTAGAGACGGTTTGAGATAATTGTTACAGAAATCAGAGAATGTCAAAAATTAGAGTGTAATTGCTTCAAACAAGCGAATTATCGCGAAGCAACACCTGCTCGAATCCAACAAAAACTGTGCGCTACCGTCTCTACTGAGCCTCAGAGATGCTTTGAGACAAGTATTACAAAAATCAGAGAATGTCAAAAATTAGAGTGAAATTGCTCTAAACAGGCGAATTATCGCGAAACCACACCTGCTCGAATCCAACAAAAACTGTGCCCTGCCGACTCTATTTAGCCTCAGAGACGCTTTGAGACAATTGCTACAAAAATCAGAGAATGTCAAAAATTAGAGTGAAATTGCTTCAAACAAGCGAATTATCGCGAAACAACACCTGCTCGAATCCAACAAAAACTGTGCCCTGCCGACTCTACTTAGCCTCAAAGACGGTTTGAGACAATTGTTACAAAAATCAGAGAATGTCAAAAATTAGAGTGCAATTGCTTCAAACAAGCAAATTATCGCGAAACAACACCTGCACGAATCCAACAAAAACTGTGCGCTACCGTCTCTACTGAGCTTCAGAGACGCTTTGAGACAAGTATTACAAAAATCAGAGAATGTCAAAAATTATAGTGAAATTGCCTCAAATAGGCGAATTATCGCGAAACAACACCTGCTCGAATCCAACAAAAACTGTGCCCTGCCGACTCTATTTAGCCTCAAAGACGGTTTGAGACAATTGCTACAAAAACCAGAGAATGTCAAAAACTAGAGTGAAATTGCCCCAAACAGGCGAATTATAGCGAAACAACACCTGCTCGAATCCAACAAAAACTGTGCCCTGCCGACTCTATTTAGCCTCAAAGACGGTTTGAGACAATTGTTACAAAAATCAGAGAATGTCAAGATTTAGAGTGAAATTGCTTCAAACAAGCGAATTATCGCGAAACAACACCTGCTCGAATCCAACAAAAACTGTGCGCTACCGTCTCTACTGAGCCTCAGAGACCCTTTGAGACAGGTATTACAAAAATCAGAGAATGTCAAAAATTAGAGTGAAATTGCCTCAAACAGGCGAATTATCGGGAAACAACACCTGCTCGAATCCAACAAAAACTGTGCCCTGCCGACTCTATTTAGCCTCAAAGACGATTTGAGACAATTGTTACAAAAATCAGAGAATGTCAAAAATTAGAGTGAAATTGCTTCAAACAAGCGAATTATCGCGAAACAACACCTGCTCAAATCCAACAAAAACTGTGCCCTGACAACTCTATTTAGCCTCAGAGACGGTTTGAGACAGTTGTTACAAAAATCAGAGAATGTCAAAAATTAGAGTGTAATTGCTTCAAACAAGCGAATTATCGCGAAGAAACACCTGCTCGAATCCAACAAAAACTGTGCGCTACCGTCTCTACTGAGCCTCAGAGATGCTTTGAGACAAGTATTACAAAAATCAGAGAATGTCAAAAATTGGAGCGAAATTGCTTCAAACAGGCGAATATCGCGAAACAACACCTGCTCGAATCCAACAAAAACCGTGGCCTGCCGTCTCTACCTCGCCTCAGAGACGCTTTGAGACAAGTGTTATAAAAATCAGAGAATGTCAAAAATTGGAGGGAAATTGCTTCAAACAAGCGAATTATCGCGAAACAACACCTGCTCGAATCCAACGAAAACTGTGCGCTACCGTCTCTACTGAGCCTCAGAGACGCAATGAGGCAAGTATTACAAAAATCAGAGAATGTCAAAAATTATAGTGAAATTGCTCAAACAGGCGAATTATCGCGAAACAACACCTGCTCGAATCCAACGAAAACTGTGCCCTGCCGACTCTATTTAGCCTCAAAGACGGTTTGAGACAAGTGTTACAAAAATCAGAGAATGTCAAAAATTAGAGTGAAATTGCTTCAAACAGGCGGATTATCCTGAATCAACACCTGCTCGAATCCAACAAAAACTGTGCCCTGCCGACTCTATTTAGCCTCAGAGACGGTTTGAGACAATTGTTACAAAACTCAGAGATGTCAAAAATTAGAGTGAAATTGCTTCAATCAAGCGAATTATCGCGGAACAACACCTGCTCGAATCCAACAAAAACTGTGCCCTGCAGACTCTACTGAGCCTCAGAGACACTTTGAGACAAGTATTACAAAAATCAGAGAATGTCAAAAATTATAGTGAAATTGCTCAAACAGGCGAATTATCGCGAAACAACACCTGCTCGAATCCAACGAAAACTGTGCCCTGCCGACTCTATTTAGCCTCAAAGACGGTTTGAGACAATTGTTACAAAAATCAGAGAACATCAAAAATTAGAGTGAAATTGCTTCAAACAATCGAATTATCGCGAAACAACACCTGCTCGAATCCAACACAAACTGTGCGATAACGTCTCTACTGAGCCTCAGAGACCCTTTGAGACAGGTATTACACAAATCAGAGAATGTCAAAAATTAGAGTGAAATTGCCTCAAACAGGCGAATTATCGCGAAACAACACCTGCTCGAATCCAACAAAAACTGTGGCCTGCAGTCTCTACTGAGCCTCAGAGACGCTTTGAGACACGTACTACAAAAATCAGAGAATGTCAAATATTGGAGTGAAGTTGCTTGAAACAGGCGAATTATCGCGAAACAACACCTGCTAGAATCCAACAAAAACTGTGCCCTGCCGACTCTATTCAGCCTCAAAGACGGTTTGAGACAATTCTTACAAAAATCAGAGAATGTCAAAAATTAGAGTGCAATTGCTTCAAACAAGCGAATTATCGCGAAACAACACCTGCTCGAATCCAACAAAAACTGTGCCCTGCCGACTCTATTTAGCCTCAAAGACGGTGTGAGACAATTGTTACAAAAATCAGAGAATGTCAAAATTTAGAGTAAAATTGCTTCAAACAAGCGAATTATCGCGAAACAACACCTGCTCGAATCCAACAAAAACTGTGCGCTACCGTCTTTACTGAGCCTCTGAGACCCTTTGAGACAGGTATTACAAAAATCAGAGAATGTCAAAAATTAGAGTGAAATTGCCTCAAACAGGCGAATTATCGCGAAACAACACCTGCTCGAATCCAACAAAAACTGTGCCCTGCCGACTCTATTTAGCCTCAAAGACGATTTGAGACAATTGTTACAAAAATCAGAGAATGTCAAAATTAGAGTGAAATTGCTTCAAACAAGCGAATTATCGCGAAACAACACCTGCTCGAATCCAACAAAAACTGTGCCCTGACAACTCTATTTAGCCTCAGAGACGGTTTGAGACAGTTGTTACAAAAATCAGAGAATGTCAAAAATTAGAGTGTAATTGCTTCAAACAAGCGAATTATCGCGAAACAACACCTGCTCGAATCCCACAAAAACTGTGCGCTACCGTCTCTACTGAGCCTCAGAGACGCTTTGAGACAAGTATTACAAAAATCAGAGAATGTCAAAAATTAGAGTGAAATTGCTCTAAACAGGCGAATTATCGCGAAACCACACCTGCTCGAATCCAACAAAAACTGTGCGCTGCCCACTCTATTTAGCCTCAGAGACGGTTTGAGATAATTGTTACAGAAATCAGAGAATGTCAAAAATTAGAGTGTAATTGCTTCAAACAAGCGAATTATCGCGAAGCAACACCTGCTCGAATCCAACAAAAACTGTGCGCTACCGTCTCCACTGAGCCTCAGAGGTGCTTTGAGACAAGTATTACAAAAATCAGAGAATGTCAAAAATTGGAGTGAAATTGCTTCAAACAGGCGAATATCGCGAAACAACACCTGCTCGAATCCAACAAAAACCGTGGCCTGCCGTCTCTACCTCGCCTCAGAGACGCTTTGAGACAAGTGTTATAAAAATCAGAGAATGTCAAAAATTGGAGGGAAATTGCTTCAAACAAGCGAATTATCGCGAAACAACACCTGCTCGAATCCAACGAAAACTGTGCGCTACCGTCTCTACTGAGCCTCAGAGACGCAATGAGGCAAGTGTTGCAAAAATCAGACAATGTCAATAATTTGAGTCAAATTGCTTCAAACAAGCGAATCATCGCGAAACAACACCTGCTCAAATCCAACAAAAACTGTGCCCTGCAGTCTCCACTGAGCGTCAGAGACGCTTTGAGACAAGTGTTACAAAAATCAGAGAATGTCAAAAATTAGAGTGAAATTGCTTCAAACAGGCGAATTATCCTGAATCAACACCTGCTCGAATCCAACAAAAACTGTGCCCTGCCGACTCTATTTAGCCTCAGAGACGGTTTGAGACAATTGTTACAAAAATCAGAGAACATCAAAAATTAGAGTGAAATTGCTTCAAACAATCGAATTATCGCGAAACAACACCTGCTCGAATCCAACACAAACTGTGCGATAACGTCTCTACTGAGCCTCAGAGACCCTTTGAGACAGGTATTACACAAATCAGAGAATGTCAAAAATTAGAGTGAAATTGCCTCAAACAGGCGAATTATCGCGAAACAACACCTGCTCGAATCCAACAAAAACTGTGGCCTGCAGTCTCTACTGAGCCTCAGAGACGCTTTGAGACACGTACTACAAAAATCAGAGAATGTCAAATATTGGAGTGAAGTTGCTTGAAACAGGCGAATTATCGCGAAACAACACCTGCTAGAATCCAACAAAAACTGTGCCCTGCCGACTCTATTCAGCCTCAAAGACGGTTTGAGACAATTCTTACAAAAATCAGAGAATGTCAAAAATTAGAGTGCAATTGCTTCAAACAAGCGAATTATCGCGAAACAACACCTGCTCGAATCCAACAAAAACTGTGCCCTGCCGACTCTATTTAGCCTCAAAGACGGTGTGAGACAATTGTTACAAAAATCAGAGAATGTCAAAATTTAGAGTAAAATTGCTTCAAACAAGCGAATTATCGCGAAACAACACCTGCTCGAATCCAACAAAAACTGTGCGCTACCGTCTTTACTGAGCCTCTGAGACCCTTTGAGACAGGTATTACAAAAATCAGAGAATGTCAAAATTTAGAGTGAAATTGCCTCAAACAGGCGAATTATCGCGAAACAACACCTGCTCGAATCCAACAAAAACTGTGCCCTGCCGACTCTATTTAGCCTCAAAGACGATTTGAGACAATTGTTACAAAAATCAGAGAATGTCAAAATTAGAGTGAAATTGCTTCAAACAAGCGAATTATCGCGAAACAACACCTGCTCGAATCCAACAAAAACTGTGCCCTGACAACTCTATTTAGCCTCAGAGACGGTTTGAGACAGTTGTTACAAAAATCAGAGAATGTCAAAAATTAGAGTGTAATTGCTTCAAACAAGCGAATTATCGCGAAACAACACCTGCTCGAATCCCACAAAAACTGTGCGCTACCGTCTCTACTGAGCCTCAGAGACGCTTTGAGACAAGTATTACAAAAATCAGAGAATGTCAAAAATTAGAGTGAAATTGCTCTAAACAGGCGAATTATCGCGAAACCACACCTGCTCGAATCCAACAAAAACTGTGCGCTGCCCACTCTATTTAGCCTCAGAGACGGTTTGAGATAATTGTTACAGAAATCAGAGAATGTCAAAAATTAGAGTGTAATTGCTTCAAACAAGCGAATTATCGCGAAGCAACACCTGCTCGAATCCAACAAAAACTGTGCGCTACCGTCTCCACTGAGCCTCAGAGGTGCTTTGAGACAAGTATTACAAAAATCAGAGAATGTCAAAAATTGGAGTGAAATTGCTTCAAACAGGCGAATATCGCGAAACAACACCTGCTCGAATCCAACAAAAACCGTGGCCTGCCGTCTCTACCTCGCCTCAGAGACGCTTTGAGACAAGTGTTATAAAAATCAGAGAATGTCAAAAATTGGAGGGAAATTGCTTCAAACAAGCGAATTATCGCGAAACAACACCTGCTCGAATCCAACGAAAACTGTGCGCTACCGTCTCTACTGAGCCTCAGAGACGCAATGAGGCAAGTGTTGCAAAAATCAGACAATGTCAATAATTTGAGTCAAATTGCTTCAAACAAGCGAATCATCGCGAAACAACACCTGCTCAAATCCAACAAAAACTGTGCCCTGCAGTCTCCACTGAGCGTCAGAGACGCTTTGAGACAAGTGCTACAAAAATCAGAGAATGTCAAAAATTAGAGTGAAATTGCTTCAAACAGGCGAATTATCCTGAATCAACACCTGCTCGAATCCAACAAAAACTGTGCCCTGCCGACTCTATTTAGCCTCAGAGACGGTTTGAGACAATTGTTACAAAAATCAGAGTGTCAAAAATTAGAGTGAAATTGCTTCAAACAAGCGAATTATCGCGAAACAACACCTGCTCGAATCCAACAAAAACTGTGCCCTGCAGACTCTACTGAGAGTCAGAGACACTTTGAGACAAGTATTACAAAAATAAGAGAATGTCAAAAATTATAGTGAAATGGCTCAAACAGGCGAATTATCGCGAAACAACACCTGCTCGAATCCAACACAAACTGTGCGATACCGTCTCTACTGAGCCTCAGAGACCCTTTGAGACAGGTATTACAAAAATCAGAGAATGTCAAAAATTAGAGTGAAATTGCTTCAAACAAGCGAATTATCGCGAAACAACACCTGCTCGAATCCAACAAAAACTGTGCCCTGCCGACTCTATTTAGCCTCAGAGACGGTTTGAGACAATTGTTACAAAAATCAGAGAATGTCAAAAATTAGAGTGTAATTGCTTCAAACAAGCGAATTATCGCGAAACAACACCTGCTCGAATCCAACAAAAACTGTGCGCTACCGTCTCTACTGAGCCTCAGAGATGCTTTGAGACAAGTATTACAAAAATCAGAGAATGCCAAAATTGGAGTGAAATTGCTTCAAACAGGCTAATATCGCGGAAACAACACCTGCTCGAATCCAACAAAAACCATGCCCTGCCGTCTCTACCTCGCCACAGAGACGCTTTGAGACAAGTGTTACAAAAATCAGAAAATGTCAAAAATTGGAGTGAAATTGCTTCAAACAAGCGACTTATCGCGAAACAACACGTGCTCGAATCCAACCAAAACTGTGCGCTGCCGTCTCTACTGAGCCTCAGAGACGCAATGAGGCAAGTGTTGCAAAAATCAGACAATGTCAATAATTTGAGTCAAATTGCTTCAAACAAGCGAATTATCGCGAAACAACACCTGCTCGAATCCAACAAAAACTGAGCGCTGCCATCTATACTGAGCCTCAGAGACGCTTTGAGACACGTACTACAAAAATCAGAGAATGTCAAAAATTAGAGTGAAATTGCTTCTAACAATCGAATTATCGCGAATCAACACCTGCTCGAATCCAACACAAACTGTGCGATACCGTCTCTACTGAGCCTCAGAGACCCTTTGAGACAGGTATTACAAAAATCAGAGAATGTCAAAAATTAGAGTGAAATTGCCTCAAACAGGCGAATTATCGCGAAATAACACCTGCTCGAATCCAACAAAAACTGTGCCCTGCAGTCTCCACTGAGCGTCAGAGACACTTTGAGACAAGTATTACAAAAATCAGAGAATGTCAAAAATTATAGTGAAATTGCTCAAACAGGCGAATTATCGCGAAACAACACCTGCTCGAATCCAACGAAAACTGTGCCCTGCCGACTCTATTTAGCCTCAAAGACGGTTTGAGACAAGTGTTACAAAAATCAGAGAATGTCAAAAATTAGAGTGAAATTGCTTCAAACAGGCGGATTATCCTGAATCAACACCTGCTCGAATCCAACAAAAACTGTGCCCTGCCGACTCTATTTAGCCTCAGAGACGGTTTGAGACAATTGTTACAAAAATCAGAGATGTCAAAAATTAGAGTGAAATTGCTTCAATCAAGCGAATTATCGCGAAACAACACCTGCTCGAATCCAACAAAAACTGTGCCCTGCAGACTCTACTGAGCCTCAGAGACACTTTGAGACAAGTATTACAAAAATCAGAGAATGTCAAAAATTATAGTGAAATTGCTCAAACAGGCGAATTATCGCGAAACAACACCTGCTCGAATCCAACGAAAACTGTGCCCTGCCGACTCTATTTAGCCTCAAAGACGGTTTGAGACAATTGTTACAAAAATCAGAGAACATCAAAAATTAGAGTGAAATTGCTTCAAACAATCGAATTATCGCGAAACAACACCTGCTCGAATCCAACACAAACTGTGCGATAACGTCTCTACTGAGCCTCAGAGACCCTTTGAGACAGGTATTACAAAAATCAGAGAATGTCAAAAATTAGAGTGAAATTGCCTCAAACAGGCGAATTATCGCGAAACAACACCTGCTCGAATCCAACAAAAACTGTGGCCTGCAGTCTCTACTGAGCCTCAGAGACGCTTTGAGACACGTACTACAAAAATCAGAGAATGTCAAATATTGGAGTGAAGTTGCTTGAAACAGGCGAATTATCGCGAAACAACACCTGCTAGAATCCAACAAAAACTGTGCCCTGCCGACTCTATTCAGCCTCAAAGACGGTTTGAGACAATTCTTACAAAAATCAGAGAATGTCAAAAATTAGAGTGCAATTGCTTCAAACAAGCGAATTATCGCGAAACAACACCTGCTCGAATCCAACAAAAACTGTGCCCTGCCGACTCTATTTAGCCTCAAAGACGGTGTGAGACAATTGTTACAAAAATCAGAGAATGTCAAAATTTAGAGTAAAATTGCTTCAAACAAGCGAATTATCGCGAAACAACACCTGCTCGAATCCAACAAAAACTGTGCGCTACCGTCTTTACTGAGCCTCTGAGACCCTTTGAGACAGGTATTACAAAAATCAGAGAATGTCAAAAATTAGAGTGAAATTGCCTCAAACAGGCGAATTATCGCGAAACAACACCTGCTCGAATCCAACAAAAACTGTGCCCTGCCGACTCTATTTAGCCTCAAAGACGATTTGAGACAATTGTTACAAAAATCAGAGAATGTCAAAATTAGAGTGAAATTGCTTCAAACAAGCGAATTATCGCGAAACAACACCTGCTCGAATCCAACAAAAACTGTGCCCTGACAACTCTATTTAGCCTCAGAGACGGTTTGAGACAGTTGTTACAAAAATCAGAGAATGTCAAAAATTAGAGTGTAATTGCTTCAAACAAGCGAATTATCGCGAAACAACACCTGCTCGAATCCCACAAAAACTGTGCGCTACCGTCTCTACTGAGCCTCAGAGACGCTTTGAGACAAGTATTACAAAAATCAGAGAATGTCAAAAATTAGAGTGAAATTGCTCTAAACAGGCGAATTATCGCGAAACCACACCTGCTCGAATCCAACAAAAACTGTGCGCTGCCCACTCTATTTAGCCTCAGAGACGGTTTGAGATAATTGTTACAGAAATCAGAGAATGTCAAAAATTAGAGTGTAATTGCTTCAAACAAGCGAATTATCGCGAAGCAACACCTGCTCGAATCCAACAAAAACTGTGCGCTACCGTCTCCACTGAGCCTCAGGGATGCTTTGAGACAAGTATTACAAAAATCAGAGAATGTCAAAAATTGGAGTGAAATTGCTTCAAACAGGCGAATATCGCGAAACAACACCTGCTCGAATCCAACAAAAACCGTGGCCTGCCGTCTCTACCTCGCCTCAGAGACGCTTTGAGACAAGTGTTATAAAAATCAGAGAATGTCAAAAATTGGAGGGAAATTGCTTCAAACAAGCGAATTATCGCGAAACAACACCTGCTCGAATCCAACGAAAACTGTGCGCTACCGTCTCTACTGAGCCTCAGAGACGCAATGAGGCAAGTGTTGCAAAAATCAGACAATGTCAATAATTTGAGTCAAATTGCTTCAAACAAGCGAATCATCGCGAAACAACACCTGCTCAAATCCAACAAAAACTGTGCCCTGCAGTCTCCACTGAGCGTCAGAGACGCTTTGAGACAAGTGTTACAAAAATCAGAGAATGTCAAAAATTAGAGTGAAATTGCTTCAAACAGGCGAATTATCCTGAATCAACACCTGCTCGAATCCAACAAAAACTGTGCCCTGCCGACTCTATTTAGCCTCAGAGACGGTTTGAGACAATTGTTACAAAAATCAGAGTGTCAAAAATTAGAGTGAAATTGCTTCAAACAAGCGAATTATCGCGAAACAACACCTGCTCGAATCCAACAAAAACTGTGCCCTGCAGACTCTACTGAGAGTCAGAGACACTTTGAGACAAGTATTACAAAAATAAGAGAATGTCAAAAATTATAGTGAAATGGCTCAAACAGGCGAATTATCGCGAAACAACACCTGCTCGAATCCAACACAAACTGTGCGATACCGTCTCTACTGAGCCTCAGAGACCCTTTGAGACAGGTATTACAAAAATCAGAGAATGTCAAAAATTAGAGTGAAATTGCTTCAAACAAGCGAATTATCGCGAAACAACACCTGCTCGAATCCAACAAAAACTGTGCCCTGCCGACTCTATTTAGCCTCAGAGACGGTTTGAGACAATTGTTACAAAAATCAGAGAATGTCAAAAATTAGAGTGTAATTGCTTCAAACAAGCGAATTATCGCGAAACAACACCTGCTCGAATCCAACAAAAACTGTGCGCTACCGTCTCTACTGAGCCTCAGAGATGCTTTGAGACAAGTATTACAAAAATCAGAGAATGCCAAAATTGGAGTGAAATTGCTTCAAACAGGCTAATATCGCGGAAACAACACCTGCTCGAATCCAACAAAAACCATGCCCTGCCGTCTCTACCTCGCCTCAGAGACGCTTTGAGACAAGTGTTACAAAAATCAGAGAATGTCAAAAATTGGAGTGAAATTGCTTCAAACAAGCGAATTATCGCGAAACAACACGTGCTCGAATCCAACCAAAACTGTGCGCTGCCGTCTCTACTGAGCCTCAGAGACGCAATGAGGCAAGTGTTGCAAAAATCAGACAATGTCAATAATTTGAGTCAAATTGCTTCAAACAAGCGAATTATCGCGAAACAACACCTGCTCGAATCCAACAAAAACTGAGCGCTGCCATCTCTACTGAGCCTCAGAGACGCTTTGAGACACGTACTACAAAAATCAGAGAATGTCAAAAATTAGATTGAAATTGCTTCTAACAATCGAATTATCGCGAAACAACACCTGCTCGAATCCAACACAAACTGTGCGATACCGTCTCTACTGAGCCTCAGAGACCCTTTGAGACAGGTATTACAAAAATCAGAGAATGTCAAAAATTAGAGTGAAATTGCCTCAAACAGGCGAATTATCGCGAAATAACACCTGCTCGAATCCAAAAAAAACTGTGCGCTACCGTCTCTACTGAGCCTCAGAGACGGTTTGAGACAATTGTTACAGAAATCAGAGAATGTCAAAAATTAGAGTGTAATTGCTTCAAACAAGCGAATTATCGCGAAACAACACCTGCTCGAATCCAACGAAAACTGTGCGCTACCGTCTCTACTGAGCCTCAGAGACGCAATGAGGCAAGTGTTGCAAAAATCAGACAATGTCAATAATTTGAGTCAAATTGCTTCAAACAAGCGAATCATCGCGAAACAACACCTGCTCAAATCCAACAAAAACTGTGCCCTGCAGTCTCCACTGAGCGTCAGAGACGCTTTGAGACAAGTGTTACAAAAATCAGAGAATGTCAAAAATTAGAGTGAAATTGCTTCAAACAGGCGAATTATCCTGAATCAACACCTGCTCGAATCCAACAAAAACTGTGCCCTGCCGACTCTATTTAGCCTCAGAGACGGTTTGAGACAATTGTTACAAAAATCAGAGTGTCAAAAATTAGAGTGAAATTGCTTCAAACAAGCGAATTATCGCGAAACAACACCTGCTCGAATCCAACAAAAACTGTGCCCTGCAGACTCTACTGAGAGTCAGAGACACTTTGAGACAAGTATTACAAAAATAAGAGAATGTCAAAAATTATAGTGAAATGGCTCAAACAGGCGAATTATCGCGAAACAACACCTGCTCGAATCCAACACAAACTGTGCGATACCGTCTCTACTGAGCCTCAGAGACCCTTTGAGACAGGTATTACAAAAATCAGAGAATGTCAAAAATTAGAGTGAAATTGCCTCAAACAGGCGAATTATCGCGAAATAACACCTGCTCGAATCCAACAAAAACTGTGCCCTGCCGACTCTATTTAACCTCAAAGACGGTTTGAGACAATTGTTACAAAAATCAGAGAATGTCAAAAATTAGAGTGAAATTGCTTCAAACAAGCGAATTATCGCGAAACAACACCTGCTCGAATCCAACAAAAACTGTGCCCTGCCGACTCTATTTAGCCTCAGAGACGGTTTGAGACAATTGTTACAAAAATCAGAGAATGTCAAAAATTAGAGTGTAATTGCTTCAAACAAGCGAATTATCGCGAAACAACACCTGCTCGAATCCAACAAAAACTGTGCGCTACCGTCTCTACTGAGCCTCAGAGATGCTTTGAGACAAGTATTACAAAAATCAGAGAATGCCAAAATTGGAGTGAAATTGCTTCAAACAGGCTAATATCGCGGAAACAACACCTGCTCGAATCCAACAAAAACCATGCCCTGCCGTCTCTACCTCGCCTCAGAGACGCTTTGAGACAAGTGTTACAAAAATCAGAGAATGTCAAAAATTAGAGTGAAATTGCTTCAAACAAGCGAATTATCGCGAAACAACACCTGCTCGAATCCAACACAAACTGTGCGATACCGTCTCTACTGAGCCTCAGAGACCCTTTGAGACAGGTATTACAAAAATCAGAGAATGTCAAAAATTAGAGTGAAATTGCCTCAAACAGGCGAACTATCGCGAAATAACACCTGCTCGAATCCAAAAAAAACTGTGCGCTACCGTCTCTACTGAGCCTCAGAGACGGTTTGAGACAATTGTTACAGAAATCAGAGAATGTCAAAAATTAGAGTGTAATTGCTCCAAACAAGCGAATTATCGCGAAACAACACCTGCTCGAATCCAACAAAAACCGTGGCCTGCCGTCTCTACCTCGCCTCAGAGACGCTTTGAGACAAGTGTTACAAAAATCAGAGAATGTCAAAAATTGGAGTGAAATTGCTTCAAACAAGCTAATTATCGCGAAACAACACCTGCTCGAATCCAAACAAAACTGTGCGCTACCGTCTCTACTGAGCCTCAGAGACGCAATGAGGCAAGTGTTGCAAAAATTAGACAATGTCAATAATTTGAGTCAAATTGCTTCAAACAAGCGAATCATGGCGAAACAACACCTGCTCGAATCCAACAAAAACTGTGCCCTGCAGTCTCCACTGAGCGTCAGAGACGCTTTGAGACAAGTGTTACAAAAATCAGAGAATGTCAAAAATTAGAGTGAAATTGCTTCAAACAGGTGAATTATCCTGAATCAACACCTGCTCGAATCCAACAAAAACTGTGCCCTGCCGACTCTATATAGCCTCAGAGACGGTTTGAGACAATTGTTACAAAAATCAGAGAATGTCAAAAATTAGAGTGAAATTGCCTCAAATAGGCGAATTATCGCGAAACAACACCTGCTAGAATCCAACAAAAACTGTGCCCTGCCGACTCTATTTAGCCTCAAAGACGGTTTGAGGCAATTGCTACAAAAACCAGAGAATGACAAAAACTAGAGTGAAATTGCCCCAAACAGGCGAATTATCGCGAAACAACACCTGCTCGAATCCAACAAAAACTGTGCCCTGCCGACTCTATTTAGCCTCAAAGACGGTTTGAGACAATTGTTACAAAAATCAGAGAACGTCAAAAATTAGAGTGAAATTGCTTCAAACAATCGAATTATCGCGAAACAACACCTGCTCGAATCCAACACACACTGTGCGATACCGTCTCTACTGAGCCTCAGAGACCCTTTGAGACAGGTATTACAAAAATCAGAGAATGTCAAAAATTAGAGTGAAATTGCCTCAAACAGGCGAATTATCGCAAAATAACACCTGCTCGAATGCAACAAAAACTGTGCCCTGCCGACTCTATTTAGCCTCAAAGACGGTTTGAGACAATTGTTACAAAAATCAGAGAATGTCAAAAATTAGAGTGAAATTGCTTCAAACAAGCGAATGATCGCGAAACAACACCTGCTCGAATCCAATAAAAACTGTGCGCTACCGTCACTACTGAGTCTCAGAGACGCTTTGAGACAAGTATTACAAAAATCAGAGAATGTCAAAAATTAGAGTGAAATTGCCTCAAACAGGCGAATTATCGCGAAACAACACCTGCTCGAATCCAACAAAAACTGTGCCCTGCCGACTCTATTTAGCCTCAAAGACGGTTTGAGACAATTGTTACAAAAATCAGAGAACGTCAAGAATTATCGCGAAACAACACCTGCTCGAATCCAACAAAAACTGTGCCCTGCCGACTCTATTTAACTTCCGAGACGGTTTGAGACAATTGTTACAAAAATCAGAGAATGTCAAAAATTAGAGTGTAATTGCTTCAAACAAGCGAATTATCGCGAAACAACACCTGCTCGAATCCAACAAAAACTGTGCCCTGCCGACTCTATTTAGCCTCAGAGACAGTTTGAGACAATTGTTACAAAAATCAGAGAATGTCAAATATTAGAGTGTAATTGCTTCAAATAAGCGAATTATCGCGAAACAACACCTGCTCGAATCCAACAAAAACTGTGCGCTACCGTCTCTACTGAGATTCAGAGACGCTTTGAGACAAGTATTACAAAAATCAGAGAATGTCAAAGATTAGAGTGAAATTGCTTCAAACAGGCGATTTATCGCGAAACAACACCTGCTCGAATCCAACAAAAACTGTGCCCTGCCGACTATATTTAGCCTCAGAGACGGTTTGAGATAATTGTTACAAAAATCAGAGAATGTCAAAAATTAGAGTGTAATTGCTTAAAACAAGCGAATTATCGCGAAACAACACCTGATCGAATCCAACAAAGATTGTGCGCTACCGTCTCTACTGAGCCTCAGAGACGCTTTGAGACATGTATTACAAAAATCAGAGAATGTCAAAAATTAGAGTGAAATTGCTTCAAACAGGCGAATTATCGCGAAACAACACCTGCTCGAATCCCACAAAAACTGTGCCCTGCCGACTATATTTAGCCTCAGAGACGGTTTGAGATAATTGTTCCAAAAATCAGACAATGTCAAAAATTAGAGTGTAATTGCTTAAAACAAGCGAATTATCGCGAAACAACACCTGCTCGAATCCAACAAAGATTGTGCGCTACCGTCTCTACTGAGACTCAGAGACGCTTTGAGACAAGTATTACAAAAATCAGAGAATGTCAAAAATTAGAGTGAAATTGCCTCAAACAGGCGAATTATCGCGAAACAACACCTGCTCGAATCCAACAAAAACTGTGCCCTGCCGACTCTATTTAGCCTCAAAGACGGTTTGAGACAATTGTTGCAAAAATCAGACAATGTCAATAATTTGAGTCAAATTGCTTCAAACAAGCGAATCATCGCGAAACAACACCTGCTCGAATCCAACAAAAACTGTGCCCTGCAGTCTCCACTGAGCGTCAGAGACGCTTTGAGACAAGTGTTACAAAAATCAGAGAATGTCAAAAATTAGAGTGAAATTGCTTCAAACAGGCGAATTATCCTGAATCAACACCTGCTCGAATCCAACACAAACTGTGCGATACCGTCTCTACTGAGGCTCAGAGACCCTTTGAGACAGGTATTACAAAAATCAGAGAATGTCAAAAATTATAGTGAAATTGCTCAAACAGGCGAATTATCGCGAAACAACACCTGCTCGAATCCAACAAAAACTGTGCCCTGCCGACTCTATTTAGCCTCAAAGACGGTTTGAGACAATTGTTACAAAAATCAGAGAACGTCAAAAATTAGAGTGAAATTGCTTCAAACAATCGAATTATCGCGAAACAACACCTGCTCGAATCCAACAAAAACTGTGCGATACCGTCTCTACTGAGCCTCAGAGACGCTTTGAGACAAGTACTACAAAAATCAGAGAATGTCAAAAATTAGAGTGTAATTGCTTCAAACAAGCGAATTATCGCGAAACAACACCTGCTCGAATCCAACAAAAACTGTGCCCTGCCGACTCTATTTAGCCTCAGAGACGGTTTGAGACAATTGTTACAAAAATCAGAGAATGTCAAAAATTAGAGTGTAATTGCTTCAAACAAGCGAATTATCGCGAAACAACACCTGCTCGAATCCAACAAAGATTGTGCGCAACCGTCTCTACTGAGCCTCAGAGACGCTTTGAGACAAGTATTACAAAAATCAGAGAATGTCAAAAATTAGAGTGAAATTGCCTCAAACAGGTGAATTATCGCGAAACAACACCTGCTCGAATCCAACAAAAACTGTGCCCTGCCGACTCTATTTAGCCTCAAAGACGGTTTGAGACAATTGTTACAAATATCAGAGAATGTCAAAAATTAGAGTGAAATTGCTTCAAACAGGCGAATTATCCCGAAACAACACCTGCTCGAATCCAACAAAAACTGTGCGCTACCGTCTCTACTGAGCCTCAGAGACGCTTTGAGACAAGTATTACAAAAATGAGAGAACGTCAAAAATTAGAGTGAAATTGCCTCAAACACGCGAATTATCGCGAAACAACACCTGCTCGAATCCAACAAAAACTGTGCCCTGCCGACTCTACTTAGCCTCAAAGACGGTTTGAGACATTTGTTACAAAAATCAGAGAATGTCAAAATTTAGATTGAAATTGCTTCAAACAAGCGAATTATCGCGAAACAACACCTGCTGGAATCCAACAAAAACTGTGCCCTGCCGACTCTATTTAGCCTCAGAGATGGTTTGAGACAATTGTTACAAAAATCAGAGAATGTCAAAAATTAGAGTGTAATTGCTTCAAACAAGCGAATTATCGCGAAACAACACCTGCTCGAATCCAACGAAAACTGTGCGCTACCGTCTCTACTGAGCCTCAGAGACGCTTTGAGACAAGTATTACAAAAATCAGAGAATGTCAAAAATTAGAGTGAGATTGCTTCAAACAGGTTAATTATCGCGAAACAACACCTGCTCGAATCCAACAAAAACTGTGCCCTGCCGACTATATTTAGCCTCAGAGACGGTTTGAGATAATTGTTACAAAAATCAGAGAATGTCAAAAATTAGAGTGTAATTGCTTAAAACAAGCGAATTATCGCGAAACAACACCTGCTCGAATCCAACAAAGATTGTGCGCTACCGTCTCTACTGAGCCTCAGAGACGCTTTGAGGCAAGTATTACAAAAATCAGAGAATGTCAAAAATTATAGTGAAATTGCCCCAAACAGGTGAATTATCGCGAAACAACACCTGCTCGAATCCAACAAAAACTGTGCCCTGCCGACTCTATTTAGCCTCAAAGACGGTTTGAGACAATTGTTACAAAAATCAGCGAATGTCAAAAATTAGAGTGAAATTGCTTCAAACAGGCGAATTATCGCGAAACAACACCTGCTCGAATCCAACAAAAACTGTGCGCTACCGTCTCTACTGAGCCTCAGAGACGCTTTGAGACAAGTATTACAAAAATCAGAGAATGTCAAAAATTAGAGTGAAATTGCCTCAAACAGGCGAATTATCGCGAAACAACACCTGCTTGAATCCAACAAAAACTGTGCGCTACCGTCTCTACTGAGCCTCAGAGACGCTTTGAGACAAGTATTACAAAAATCAGAGAATGTCAAACATTAGACTGAAATTGCCTCAAACAGGCGAATTATCGCGAAACAACACCTGCTCGAATCCAACAAAAACTGTGCCCTGCCGACTCTATTTAGCCTGAAAGACGGTTTGAGACAATTGTTGCAAAAATCAGACAATGACAATAATTTGAGTCAAATTGCTTCAAACAAGCGAATCATCGCGAAACAACACCTGCTCGAATCCAACAAAAACTGTGCCCTGCAGTCTCCACTGAGCGTCAGAGACGCTTTGAGACAAGTGTTACAAAAATCAGAGAATGTCAAAAATTTGAGTGAAATTGCTTCAAACAGGCGAATTATCCTGAATCAACACCTGCTCGAATCCAACAAAAACTGTGCCCTGCCGACTCTATTTAGCCTCAGAGACTGTTTGAGACAATTGTTACAAAAATCAGAGAATGTCAAAAATTAGAGTGAAATTGCTTCAAACAAGCGAATTATCGCGAAACAACACCTGCTCGAATCCAACAAAAACTGTGCGATACCGTCTCTACTGAGCCTCAGAGACCCTTTGGGACAGGTATTACAAAATTCAGAGAATGTCAAAAATTAGAGTGAAATTGCCTCAAACAGGCGAATTATCGCGAAATAACACCTGCTCGAATCCAACAAAAACTGTTCCCTGCCGACTCTATTTAGCCTCAAAGACGGTTTGAGACAATTGTTACAAAAATCAGAGAATGTCAAAAATTAGAGTGAAATTGCTTCAAACAAGCGAATTATCGCGAAACAACACCTGCTCGAATCCAACAAAAACTGTGCCCTGCCGACTCTATTTAGCCTCAAAGACGGCTTGAGACAATTGTTGCAAAAATCAGACAATGTCAATAATTTGAGTCAAATTGCTTCAAACAAGCGAATCATCGCGAAACAACACCTGCTCGAATCCAACAAAAACTGTGCCCTGCAGTCTCCACTGAGCGTCAGAGACGCTTTGAGACAATTGTTACAAAAATCAGAGAATGTCAAAAATTATAGTGAAATTGCTTCAAACAATCGAATTATCGCGAAACAACACCTGCTCGAATCCAACACAAACTGTGCGATACCGTCTCTACTGAGCCTCAGAGACCCTTTGAGACAGGTATTGCAAAAATCAGAGAATGTCAAAAATTAGAGTGATATTGCCTCAAACAGGCGAATTATCGCGAAATAACACCTGCTCGAATCCAACAAAAACTGTGCGCTACCGTCTCTACTGAGACTCAGAGACGCTTTGAGACAAGTATTACAAAAATCAGAGAATGTCAAACATTAGAGTGAAATTGCCTCAAACAGGCGAATTATCGCGAAACAACACCTGCTCGAATCCAACAAAAACTGTGCCCTGCCGACTCTATTTAGCCTCAAAGACGGTTTGAGACAATTGTTGCAAAAATCAGACAATGTCAATAATTTGAGTCAAATTGCTTCAAACAAGCGAATCATCGCGAAACAACACCTGCTCGAATCCAACAAAAACTGTGCCCTGCAGCCTCCACTGAGCGTCAGAGACGCTTTGAGACAAGTGTTACAAAAATCAGAGAATGTCAAAAATTAGAGTGAAATTGCTTCAAACAGGCGAATTATCCTGAATCAACACCTGCTCGAATCCAACAAAAACTGTGCCCTGCCGACTCTATTTAGCCTCAGAGACTGTTTGAGACAATTGTTACAAAAATCAGAGAATGTCAAAAATTAGAGTGAAATTGCTTCAAACAAGCGAATTATCGCGAAACAACACCTGCTCGAATCCAACGAAAACTGTGCGCTACCGTCTCTACTGAGCCTCAGAGACGCTTTGAGACAAGTATTACAAAAATCAGAGAATGTCAAAAATTATAGTGAAATTGCCTCAAACAGGCGAATTATCGCGAAACAACACCTGCTCGATTTCCAACAAAAACTGTGACCTGCCGACTCTATTTAGCCTCAAAGACTGTTTGAGACAATTGTTACAAAAATCAGAGAATGTCAAAAATTAGAGTGAAATTGCTTCAAACAAGCGAATTATCGCGAAACAACACCTGCTCGAATCCAACAACAACTGTGCGCTACCGTCTCTACTGAGACTCAGAGACGCTTTGAGACAAGTATTACAAAAATCAGAGAATGTCAAACATTAGAGTGAAATTGCCTCAAACAGGCGAATTATCGCGATACAACACCTGCTCGAATCCAACAAAAACTGTGCCCTGCCGACTCTATTTAGCCTCAAAGACGGTTTGAGACAATTGTTACAAAAATCAGAGAATGTCAAAAATTAGACTGAAATTGCTTCAAACAAGCGAATTATCGCGAAACAATACCTGCTCCAATCCAACAAAAACTGTGCCCTGCCGACTCTACTTAGCCTCAAAGACGGTTTGAGACAATTGTTACAAAAATCAGAGAATGTCAAAAATTAGAGCGTAATTGCTTCAAACAAGTGAATTATCGCGAAACAACACCTGCTCGAATCCAACAAAAACTGTGCCCTGCAGTCTCTACTGAGCCTCAGAGACGCTTTGAGACAATTGCTACAAAAATCAGAGAATGTCAAAAATTAGAATGAAATTGCTTCAAACAAGCGAATTATCGCGAAACAACACCTGCTCGAATCCAATAAAAACTGTGCCCTGCAGTCTCCACTGAGCGTCAGAGACGCTTTTAGACACGTACTACAAACATCAGAGAATGTCAAAAATTAGAGTGAAATTGCTTCAAACAGGCGAATTATCGCGAAACAACACCTGCTCGAATCCAACAAAAACTGTTACCTGCCGACTCTATTTAGCCTCAAAGACGGTTTGAGACAATTGTTACAAAAATGAGAGAATGTCAAAAATTAGAGTGAAATTGCTTCAAACAGGCGAATTATCCCGAAACAACACCTGCTCGAATCCAACAAAAACTGTGCGCTACCGTCTCTACTGAGCCTCAGAGACGCTTTGAGACAAGTATTACAAAAATCAGAGAATGTCAAAAATTATAGTGAAATTGCCTCAAACAGGTGAATTATCGCGAAACAACACCTGCTCGAATGCAACAAAAACTGTGCCCTGCCGACTCTATTTAGCCTCAAAGACGGTTTGAGACAATTGTTACAAAAATCAGAGAATGTCAAAAATTAGAGTGAAATTGCTTCAAACAGGCGAATTATCGCGAAACAACACCTGCTCGAATCCAACAAAAACTGTGCGCTACCGTCTCTACTGAGCCTCAGAGACGCTTTGAGATAAGTATTACAAAAATCAGAGAATGTCAAAAATTAGAGTGAAATTGCCTCAAACAGGCGAATTATCGCGAAACAACACCTGCTCGAATCCAACAAAAACTGTGCCCTGCCGACTCTACTTAGCCTCAAAGACGGTTTGAGACAATTGTTACAAAAATCAGAGAATGTCAAAAATTAGATTGAAATTGCTTCAAACAAGCGAATTATCGCGAAACAACACCTGCTCGAATCCAACAAAAACTGTGCCCTGCCGACTCTACTTAGCCACAAAGACGGTTTGAGACCATTGTTACAAAAATCAGAGAATGTCAAAAATTAGAGTGAAATTGCTTCAAACAAGCGAATTATCGCGAAACAACACCTGCTCAAATCCAACGAAAACTGTGCGCTAAAGTCTCTACTGAGCCTCAGAGACGCTTTGAAACAAGTATTACAAAAATCAGAGAATGTCAAAAATTATAGTGAAATTGCCTCAAACAGGCGAATTATCGCGAAACAACACCTGCTCGAATCCAACAAAAACTGTGCCCTGCCGACTCTATTTATCTATTTAGCCTCAAAGACGGTTTGAGACAATTGTTACAAAAATCAGAGAATGTCAAAAATTAGACTGAAATTGCTTCAAACAAGCGAATTATCGCGAAACAACACCTGCTCCAATCCAACAAAATCTGTGCCCTGCCGACTCTATTTAGCCTCAAAGACGGTTTGAGACAATTGTTACAAAAATCAGAGAATGTCAAAAATTAGAGTGTAATTGCTTCAAACAAGCGAATTATCGCGAAACAACACCTGCTCGAATCCAACAAAAACTGTGCCCTGCCGACTCTATTTAGCCTCAGAGATGGTTTGAGACAATTGTTACAAAAATCAGAGAATGTCAAAAATTAGAGTGTAATTGCTTCAAACAAGCGAATTATCGCGAAACAACACCTGCTCGAATCCAACAAAAACTGTGCGCTACCGTCTCTACTGAGCCTCAGAGACGCTTTGAGACAAGTATTACAAAAATCAGAGAATGTCAAAAATTAGAGTGAAATTGCTTCAAACAGGCGAATTATCGCGAAACAACACCTGCTCAAATCCAACAAAAACTGTGCCCTGCCGACTCCATTTAGCCTCAAAGACGGTTTGAGACAATTGTTACAAAAATCAGAGAATGTCAAAAATTAGAGTGAAATTGCTTCAAACAAGCGAATTATCGCGAAACAACACCTGCTCGAATCCAACAAAAACTGTGCCCTGCAGACTCTATGTAGCCTCAGAGACGGTTTGAGACAATTGTTACAAAAATCAGAGAATGTCAAAAATTAGAGTGTAATTGCTTCAAACAAGTGAATTATCGCGAAACAACACCTGCTCGAATCCAACAAAAACTGTGCCCTGCAGTCTCTACTGAGCCTCAGAGACGCTTTGAGACAATTGCTACAAAAATCAGAGAATGAGTGAAATTGCTTCAAACAAGCGAATTATCGCGAAACAACACCTGCTCGAATCCAATAAAAACTGTGCCCTGCAGTCTCCATTGAGCGTCAGAGACGCTTTGAGACACGTACTACAAACATCAGAGAATGTCAAAAATTAGAGTGAAATTGCTTCAAACAGGCGAATTATCGCGAAACAACACCTGCTCGAATCCAACAAAAACTGTTACCTGCCGACTCTATTTAGCCTCAAAGACGGTTTGAGACAATTGTTACAAAAATGAGAGAATGTCAAAAATTAGAGTGAAATTGCTTCAAACAGGCGAATTATCCCGAAACAACACCTGCTCGAATCCAACAAAAACTGTGCGCTACCGTCTCTACTGAGCCTCAGAGACGCTTTGAGACAAGTATTACAAAAATCAGAGAATGTCAAAAATTAGAGTGAAATTGCCTCAAACAGGCGAATTATCGCGAAACAACACCTGCTCAAATCCAACAAAAACTGTGCCCTGCCGACTCTACTTAGCCTCAAAGACGGTTTGAGACAATTGTTACAAAAATCAGAGAATGTCAAAAATTAGATTGAAATTGCTTCAAACAAGCGAATTATCCCGAAACAACACCTGCTCGAATCCAACAAAAACTGTGCCCTGCCGACTCTACTTAGCCTCAAAGACGGTTTGAGACCATTGTTACAAAAATCAGAGAATGTCAAAAATTAGAGTGAAATTGCTTCAAACAAGCGAATTATCGCGAAACAACACCTGCTCGAATCCAACGAAAACTGTGCGCTACCGTCTCTACTGAGCCTCAGAGACGCTTTGAGACAAGTATTACAAAAATCAGAGAATGTCAAACATTATAGTGAAATTGCCTCAAACAGGCGAATTATCGCGAAACAACACCTGCTCGAAACCAACAAAAACTGTGCCCTGCCGACTCTATTTAGCCTCAAAGACGGTTTGAGACAATTGTTACAAAAATGAGAGAATGTCAAAAATTAGAGTGAAATTGCTTCAAACAAGCGAATTATCGCGAAACAACACCTGCTCGAATCCAACAACAACTGTGCGCTACCGTCTCTACTGAGCCTCAGAGACGCTTTGAGACAAGTATTACAAAAATCAGAGAATGTCAAAAATTAGAGTGAAATTGCCTCAAACAGGCGAATTATCGCGAAACAACACCTGCTCGAATCCAACAAAAACTGTGCCCTGCCGACTCTATTTAGCCTCAAAGACGGTTTGAGACAATTGTTACAAAAATCAGAGAATGTCAAAAATTAGACTGAAATTGCTTCAAACAAGCGAATTATCGCGAAAAGACATCTGCTCCAATCCAACAAAAACTGTGCCCTGCCGACTCTATTTAGCCTCAAAGACGGTTTGAGACAATTGTTACAAAAATCAGAGAATGTCAAAAATTAGAGTGTAATTGCTTCAAACAAGCGAATTATCGCGAAACAACACCTGCTCGAATCCAATAAAAACTGTGCCCTGCCGACTCTATTTAGCCTCAGAGATGGTTTGAGACAATTGTTACAAAAATCAGAGAATGTCAAAAATTAGAGTGTAATTGCTTCAAACATGCGAATTAAAGCGAAAAAACACCTGCTCGAATCCAACAAAAACTGTGCGCTACCGTCTATACTGAGCCTCAGAGACGCTTTGAGACAAGTATTACAAAAATCAGAGAATGTCAAAAATTAGAGTAAAATTGCTTCAAACAGGCGAATTATCGCGAAACAACACCTGCTCGAATCCAACAAAAACTGTTACCTGCCGACTCTATTTAGCCTCAAAGACGGTTTGAGACAATTGTTACAAAAATCAGAGAATGTCAAAAATTAGAGTGAAATTGCTTCAAACAGGCGAATTATCGCGAAACAACACCTGCTCGAATCCAACAAAAACTGTGCCCTGCCGACTCTACTTAGCCTCAAAGATGGTTTGAGACAATTGTTACAAAAATCAGAGAATGTCAAAAATTAGACTGAAATTGCTTCAAACAAGCGAATTATCGCGAAAAGACATCTGCTCCAATCCAACAAAAACTGTGCCCTGCCGACTCTATTTAGCCTCAAAGACGGTTTGAGACAATTGTTACAAAAATCAGAGAATGTCAAAAATTAGAGTGTAATTGCTTCAAACAAGCGAATTATCGCGAAACAACACCTGCTCGAATCCAATAAAAACTGTGCCCTGCCGACTCTACTTAGCCTCAGAGATGGTTTGAGACAATTGTTACAAAAATCAGAGAATGTCAAAAATTAGAGTGTAATTGCTTCAAACAAGCGAATTAAAGCGAAAAAACACCTGCTCGAATCCAACAAAAACTGTGCGCTACCGTCTATACTGAGCCTCAGAGACGCTTTGAGACAAGTATTACAAAAATCAGAGAATGTCAAAAATTAGAGTAAAATTGCTTCAAACAGGCGAATTATCGCGAAACAACACCTGCTCGAATCCAACAAAAACTGTTACCTGCCGACTCTATTTAGCCTCAAAGACGGTTTGAGACAATTGTTACAAAAATCAGAGAATGTCAAAAATTAGAGTGAAATTGCTTCAAACAGGCGAATTATCGCGAAACAACACCTGCTCGAATCCAACAAAAACTGTGCGCTACCGTCTCTACTGAGCCACAGAGACGCTTTGAGACAAGTATTACAAAAATCAGAGAATGTCAAAAATTAGAGTGAAATTGCCTCAAACAGGCGAATTATCGCGAAACAACACCTGCTCGAATCCAACAAAAACTGTGCCCCGCCGACTCTACTTAGCCTCAAAGATGGTTTGAGACAATTGTTACAAAAATCAGAGAATGTCAAAAATTAGATTGAAATTGCTTCAAACAAGCGAATTATCGCGAAACAACACCTGCTCGAATCCAACAAAAACTGTGCCCTGCCGACTCTATTTAGCCTCAAACACGGTTTGAGACAATTGTTACAAAAATTAGAGAATGTCAAAAATTAGGCTGAAATTGCTTCAAACAAGCGAATTATCGCGAAACAACACCTGCTCCAATCCAACAAAAACTGTGCGCTGCCGACTCTATTTAGCCTCAAAGACGGTTTGAGACAATTGTTACAAAAATCAGAGAATGTCAAAAATTAGAGTGTAATTGCTTCAAACAAGCCAATTATCGCGAAACAACACCTGCTCGAATCCAACAAAAACTGTGCCCTGCCGACTCTATTTAGCCTCAGAGATGGTTTGAGACAATTGTTACAAAAATCAGAGAATGTCAAAAATTAGAGTGTAATTGCTTCAAGCAAGCGAATTATCGCGAAACAACACCTGCTCGAATCCAACGAAAACTGTGCGCTAATGTCTCTACTGAGCCTCAGAGACGCTTTGAGACAAGTATTACAAAAATCAGAGAATGTCAAAAATTAGAGTGAAATTGCCTCAAACAGGCGAATTATCGCGAAACAACACCTGCTCGAATCCAACAAAAACTGTGCCCTGCCGACTCTATTTAGCCTCAAACACGGTTTGAGACAATTGTTACAAAAATTAGAGAATGTCAAAAATTAGGCTGAAATTGCTTCAAACAAGCGAATTATCGCGAAACAACACCTGCTCCAATCCAACAAAAACTGTGCCCTGCCAACTCTATTTAGCCTCAAAGACGGTTTGAGACAATTGTTACAAAAATCAGAGAACGTCAAAAATTAGAGTGTAATTGCTTCAAACAAGCGAATTATCGCGAAACAACACCTGCTCGAATCCAACAAAAACTGTGCCCTGCCGACTCTATTTAGCCTCAGAGATGGTTTGAGACAATTGTTACAAAAATCAGAGAATGTCAAAAATTAGAGTGTAATTGCTTCAAACAAGCGAATTATCGCGAAACAACACCTGCTCGAATCCAACAAAAACTGTGCGCTACCGTCTCTACTGAGCCTCAGAGACGCTTTGAGACAAGTATTACAAAAATCAGAGAATGTCAAAAATTAGAGTGAAATTGCTTCAAACAGGCGAATTATCGCGAAACAACACCTGCTGGAATCCAACAAAAACTGTGCCCTGCCGACTCCATTTAGCCTCAAAGACGGTTTGAGACAATTGTTACAAAAATCAGAGAATGTCAAAAATTAGAGTGAAATTGCTTCAAACAAGCGAATTATCACGAAACAACACCTGCTCGAATCCAACAAAAACTGTGCCCTGCAGACTCTATGTAGCCTCAGAGATGGTTTGAGACAATTGTTACAAAAATCAGAGAATGTCAAAAATTAGAGTGTAATTGCTTCAAACAAGTGAATTATCGCGAAAAACACCTGCTCGAATCCAACAAAAACTGTGCCCTGCAGTCTCTACTGAGCCTCAGAGACGTTTTGAGACAATTGCTACAAAAATCAGAGAATGTCAAAAATTAGAGTGTAATTGCTTCAAACAAGTGAATTATCGCGAAAAACACCTGCTCGAATCCAACAAAAACTGTGCCCTGCTGTCTCTACTGAGCCTCAGAGACGCTTTGAGACACGTACTACAAACATCAGAGAATGTCAAAAATTAGAGTGAAATTGCTTCAAACAGGCGAATTATCGCGAAACAACACCTGCTCGAATCCAACAAAAACTGTTACCTGCCGACTCTATTTAGCCTCAAAGACGGTTTGAGACAATTGTTACAAAAATCAGAGAATGTCATAAATTAGAGTGAAATTGCTTCAAACAAGCGAATTATCGCGAAACAACACCTGCTCGAATCCAACAAAAACTGTGCGCTACCGTCTCTACTGAGCCTCAGAGACGCTTTGAGACCTGTATTACAAAAATCAGAGAATGTAAAAAATTATAGTGAAATTGCCTCAAAGAGGCGAATTATCGCGAAACAACACCTGCTCGAATCCAACAAAAACTGTGCGCTACCGTCTCTAGTGAGCCTCAGAGACGCTTTGAGACAATTGTTACAGAAATCAGAGAATGTCAAAAATTAGAGTGTAATTGCTTCAAACAAGCGAATTATCGCGAAACAACACCTGCTCGAATCCAACAAAAACTGTGCGCTACCGTCTCTACTGAGCCTCAGAGATGCTTTGAGACAAGTATTACAAAAATCAGAGAATGTCAAAAATTGGAGTGAAATTGCTTCAAAAAGGCGAATATCGCGAAACAACACCTGCTCGAATCCAACAAAAACCGTGGCCTGCCGTCTCTACCTCGCCTCAGAGACGCTTTGAGACAAGTGTTACAAAAATCAGAGAATGTCAAAAATTGGAGTGAAATTGCTTCAAACAAGCGAATTATCGCGAAACAACACATGCTCGAATCAAACCAAAACTGTGCGCTACCGTCTCTCCTGAGCCTCAGAGACGCAATGAGGCAAGTGTTGCAAAAATCAGACAATGTCAATAATTTGAGTCAAATTGCTTCAAACAAGCGAATCATCGCGAAACAACACCTGCTCGAATCCAACAAAAACTGTGCCCTGCAGTCTCCACTGAGCGTCAGAGACGCTTTGAGACAAGTGTTACAAAAATCAGAGAATGTCAAAAATTAGAGTGAAATTGCCTCAAACAGGCGAATTATCGCGAAACAACACCTGCTCGAATCCAACAAAAACTGTGCCCTGCCGACTCTATTTAACTTCAGAGACGGTTTGAGACAATTGTTACAAAAATCAGAGAATGTCAAAAATTAGAGTGTAATTGCTTCAAACAAGCGAATTATCGCGAAACAACACCTGCTCGAATCCAACAAAAACTGTGCCCTGCCGACTCTATTTAGCCTCAGAGACGGTTTGAGACAATTGTTACAAAAATCATAGAATGTCAAAAATTAGAGTGTAATTGCTTCAAACAAGCGAAATATCGCGAAACAACACCTGCTCGAATCCAACAAAAACTGTGCGCTACCGTCTCTACTGAGCCTCAGAGACGCTTTGAGACAAGTATAACAAAAATCAGAGAATGTCAAAAATTACAGTAAAACTGCTTCAAACAGGCGAATTATCACGAAACAACACCTGCTCGAATCCAACAAAAACTGTGCCCTGCCGACTATATTTAGCCTCAGAGACGGTTTGAGATAATTGTTACAAAAATCAGAGAATGTCAAAAATTAGAGTGTAATTGCTTAAAACAAGCGAATTATCGCGAAACAACACCTGCTCGAATCCAACAAAGATTGTGCGCTACCGTCTCTACTGAGCCTCAGAGACGCTTTGAGACAAGTATTACAAAAATCAGAGAATGTCAAAAATTATAGTGAAATTGCCTCAAACAGGTGAATTATCGCGAAACAACACCTGCTCGAATCCAATAAAAACTGTGCCCTGCCGACTCTATTTAGCCTCAAAGACGGTTTGAGACAATTGTTACAAAAATCAGAGAATGTCAAAAATTAGAGTGAAATTGCTTCAAACAGGCGAATTATCCCGAAACAACACCTGCTCGAATCCAACAAAAACTGTGCGCTACCGTCTCTACTGAGCCTCAGAGACGCTTTGAGACAAGTATTACAAAAATGAGAGAATGTCAAAAATTATAGTGAAATTGCCTCAAACAGGCGAATTATCGCGAAACAACACCTGCTCGAATCCAACAAAAACTGTGCCCTGCCGACTCTATTTAGCCTCAAAGACGGTTTGAGACAATTGTTACAAAAATCAGAGAATGTCAAAAATTAGAGTGAAATTGCTTCAAACAAGCGAATTATCGCGAAACAACACCTGCTCGAATCCAACAACAACTGTGCGCTACCGTCTCTACTGAGCCTCAGAGACGCTTTGAGACAAGTATTACAAAAATCAGAGAATGTCAAAAATTAGAGTGAAATTGCTTCAAACAAGCGAATTATCACGAAACAACACCTGCTCGAATCCAACAAAAACTGTGCGCTACAGTCTATACTGAGCCTCAGAGACGCTTTGAGACAAGTATTACAAAAATCAGAGAATGTCAAAAATTAGAGTGAAATTGCCTCAAACAGGCGAATTATCGCGAAACAACACCTGCTCGAATCCAACAAAAACTGTGCCCTGCCGACTCTACTTAGCCTCAAAGACGGTTTGAGACAATTGTTACAAAAATCAGAGAATGTCAAAAATTAGATTGAAATTGCTTCAAACAAGCGAATTATCGCGAAACAACACCTGCTCGAATCCAACAAAAACTGTGCCCTGCCGACTCTACTTAGCCTCAAAGACGGTTTGAGACCATTGTTACAAGAATCAGAGAATGTCAAAAATTAGAGTGAAATTGCTTCAAACAAGCGAATTATCGCGAAACAACACCTGCTCGAATCCAACGAAAACTGTGCGCTAATGTCTCTACTGAGCCTCAGAGACGCTTTGAGACAAGTATTACAAAAATCAGAGAATGTCAAAAATTATAGTTAAATTGACTCAAACAGGCGAATTATCGCGAAACAACACCTGCTCGAATCCAACAAAAACTGTGCCCTGCCGACTCTATTTAGCCTCAAAGACGGTTTGAGACAATTGTTACAAAAATCAGAGAATGTCAAAAATTAGAGTGAAATTGCTTCAAACAAGCGAATTATCGCGAAACAACACCTGCTCGAATCCAACAAAAACTGTGCGCTACCGTCTCTACTGAGCCTCAGAGACGCTTTGAGACAAGTATTACAAAAATCAGAGAATGTCAAAAATTAGAGTGAAATTGCCTCAAACAGGCGAATTATCGCGAAACAACACCTGCTCGAATCCAACAAAAACTGTGCCCTGCCGACTCTATTTAGCCTCAAAGACGGTTTGAGACAATTGTTACAAAAATCAGAGCATGTCAAAAATTAGACTGAAATTGCTTCAAACAAGAGAATTATCGCGAAACAACACCTGCTCCAATCCAAGAAAAACTGTGCCCTGCCGACTCTATTTAGCCTCAAAGACGGTTTGAGACAATTGTTACAAAAATCAGAGAATGTCAAAAATTAGAGTGTAATTGCTTCAAACAAGCGAATTATGGCGAAACAACACCTGCTCGAATCCAACAAAAACTGTGCCCTGCCGACCCTATTTAGCCTCAGAGATGGTTTGAGACAATTGTTACAATAATCAGAGAATGTCAAAAATTAGAGTGTAATTGCTTCAAACAAGCGAATTATCGCGAAACAACACCTGCTCGAATCCAACAAAAACTGTGCGCTACCGTCTCTACTGAGCCTCAGAGACGCTTTGAGACAAGTATTACAAAAATCAGAGAATGTCAAAAATAAGAGTGAAATTGCTTCAAACAGGCGAATTATCGCGAAACAACACCTGCTCGAATCCAACAAAAACTGTGCCCTGCCGACTCCATTTAGCCTCAAAGACGGTTTGAGACAATTGTTTCAAAAATCAGAGAATGTCAAAAATTAGAGTGAAATTGCCTCAAACAGGCGAATTATCGCGAAACAACACCTGCTCGAATCCAACAAAAACTGTGCCCTGCCGACTCTACTTAGCCTCAAAGACGGTTTGAGACAAATGTTACAAAAATCAGAGAATGTCAAAAATTAGATTGAAATTGCTTCAAACAAGCGAATTATCGCGAAACAACACCTGCTAGAATCCAACAAAAACTGTGCCCTGCCGACTCTACTTAGCCTCGAAGACGGTTTGAGACCATTGTTACAAAAATCAGAGAATGTCAAAAATTAGAGTGAAATTGCTTCAAACAAGCGAATTATCGCGAAACAACACCTGCTCGAATCCAACGAAAACTGTGCGCTACCGTCTCTACTGAGCCTCAGAGACGCTTTGAGAAAAGTATTACAAAAATCAGAGAATGTCAAAAATTATAGTGAAATTGCCTCAAACAGGCGAATTATCGCGAAACAACACCTGCTCGAATCCAACAAAAACTGTGCCCTGCCGACTCTATTTAGCCTCAAAGACGGTTTGAGACAATTGTTACAAAAATCAGAGAATGTCAAAAATTAGACTGAAATTGCTTCAAACAAGCGAATTATCGCGAAACAACACCTGCTCCAATCCAACAAAAACTGTGCCCTGCCGACTCTATTTAGCCTCAAAGACGGTTTGAGACAATTGTTACAAAAATCAGAGAATGTCAAAAATTAGAGTGTAATTGCTTCAAACAAGCGAATTATCACGAAACAACACCTGCTCGAATCCAACAAAAACTGTGCGCTACAGTCTGTACTGAGCCTCAGAGACGCTTTGAGACAAGTATTACAAAAATCAGAGAACGTCAAAAATTAGAGTGAAATTGCTTCAAACAGGCGAATTATCGCGAAACAACACCTGCTCGAATCCAACAAAAACTGTGCCCTGCCGACTATATTTAGCCTCAGAGACGGTTTGAGATAATTGTTACAAAAATCAGAGAATGTCAAAAATTAGAGTGTAATTGCTTAAAACAAGCGAATTATCGCGAAACAACACCTGCTCGAATCCAACAAAGATTGTGCGCTACCGTCTCTACTGAGCCTCAGAGACGCTTTGAGACAAGTATTACAAAAATCAGAGAATGTCAAAAATTAGATTGAAATTGCTTCAAACAAGCGAATTATCGCGAAACAACACCTGCTCGAATCCAACAAAAACTGTGCCCTGCCGACTCTACTTAGCCTCAAAGACGGTTTGAGACCATTGTTACAAAAATCAGAGAATGTCAAAAATTAGAGTGAAATTGCTTCAAACAAGCGAATTATCGCGAAACAACACCTGCTCGAATCCAACGAAAACTGTGCGCTAATGTCTCTACTGAGCCTCAGAGACGCTTTGAGACAAGTATTACAAAAATCAGAGAATGTCAAAAATTATAGTGAAATTGACTCAAACAGGCGAATTATCGCGAAACAACACCTGCTCGAATCCAACAAAAACTGTGCCCTGCCGACTCTATTTAGCCTCAAAGACGGTTTGAGACAATTGTTACAAAAATCAGAGAATGTCAAAAATTAGAGTGAAATTGCTTCAAACAAGCGAATTATCACGAAACAACACCTGCTCGAATCCAACAAAAACTGTGCCCTGCCGACTCTATTTAGCCTCAGAGACGGTTTGAGACAATTGTTACAAAAATCATAGAATGTCAAAAATTAGAGTGTAATTGCTTCAAACAAGCGAATTATCGCGAAACAACACCTGCTCGAATCCAACAAAAACTGTGCCCTGCCGACTCTATTTAACTTCAGAGACGGTTTGAGACAATTGTTACAAAAATCAGAGAATGTCAAAAATTAGAGTGTAATTGCTTCAAACAAGCGAATTATCGCGAAACAACACCTGCTCGAATCCAACAAAAACTGTGCCCTGCCGACTCTATTTAGCCTCAGAGACGGTTTGAGACAATTGTTACAAAAATCATAGAATGTCAAAAATTAGAGTGTAATTGCTTCAAACAAGCGAATTATCGCGAAACAACACCTGCTCGAATCCAACAAAAACTGTGCGCTACCCTCTCTACTGAGCCTCAGAGACGCTTTGAGACAAGTATAACAAAAATCAGAGAATGTCAAAAATTACAGTAAAACTGCTTCAAACAGGCGAATTATCACGAAACAACACCTGCTCGAATCCAACAAAAACTGTGCCCTGCCGACTATATTTAGCCTCAGAGACGGTTTGAGATAATTGTTACAAAAATCAGAGAATGTCAAAAATTAGAGTGTAATTGCTTAAAACAAGCGAATTATCGCGAAACAACACCTGCTCGAATCCAACAAAGATTGTGCGCTACCGTCTCTACTGAGCCTCAGAGACGCTTTGAGACAAGTATTACAAAAATCAGAGAATGTCAAAAATTATAGTGAAATTGCCTCAAACAGGTGAATTATCGCGAAACAACACCTGCTCGAATCCAATAAAAACTGTGCCCTGCCGACTCTATTTAGCCTCAAAGACGGTTTGAGACAATTGTTACAAAAATCAGAGAATGTCAAAAATTAGAGTGAAATTGCTTCAAACAGGCGAATTATCCCGAAACAACACCTGCTCGAATCCAACAAAAACTGTGGGCTACCGTCTCTACTGAGCCTCAGAGACGCTTTGAGACAAGTATTACAAAAATGAGAGAATGTCAAAAATTATAGTGAAATTGCCTCAAACAGGCGAATTATCGCGAAACAACACCTGCTCGAATCCAACAAAAACTGTGCCCTGCCGACTCTATTTAGCCTCAAAGACGGTTTGAGCCAATTGTTACAAAAATCAGAGAATGTCAAAAATTAGAGTGAAATTGCTTCAAACAAGCGAATTATCGCGAAACAACACCTGCTCGAATCCAACAACAACTGTGCGCTACCGTCTCTACTGAGCCTCAGAGACGCTTTGAGACAAGTATTACAAAAATCAGAGAATGTCAAAAATTAGAGTGAAATTGCCTCAAACAGGCGAATTATCGCGAAACAACACCTGCTCGAATCCAACAAAAACTGTGCCCTGCCGACTCTATTAAGCCTCAAGGACGGTTTGAGACAATTGTTACAAAAATCAGAGAATGTCAAAAATTAGACTGAAATTGCTTCAAACAAGCGAATTATCGCGAAACGACACCTGCTCCAATCCAACAAAAACTGTGCCCTGCCGACTCTATTTAGCCTCAAAGACGGTTTGAGACAATTGTTACAAAAATCAGAGAATGTCAAAAATTAGAGTGTAATTGCTTCAAACAAGCGAATTATCACGAAACAACACCTGCTCGAATCCAACAAAAACTGTGCGCTACCGTCTCTACTGAGCCTCAGAGACGCTTTGAGACAAGTATTACAAAAATCAGAGAATGTCAAAAATTAGAGTGAAATTGCCTCAAACAGGCGAATTATCGCGAAACAACACCTGCTCGAATCCAACAAAAACTGTGCCCTGCCGACTCTACTTAGCCTCAAAGACGGTTTGAGACAATTGTTACAAAAATCAGAGAATGTCAAAAATTAGATTGAAATTGCTTCAAACAAGCGAATTATCGCGAAACAACACCTGCTCGAATCCAACAAAAACTGTGCCCTGCCGACTCTACTTAGCCTCAAAAACGGTTTGAGACCATTGTTACAAAAATCAGAGAATGTCAAAAATTAGAGTGAAATTGCTTCAAACAAGCGAATTATCGCGAAACAACACCTGCTCGAATCCAACGAAAACTGTGCGCTAATGTCTCTACTGAGCATCAGAGACGCTTTGAGACAACTATTACAAAAATCAGAGAATGTCAAAAATTATAGTGAAATTGACTCAAACAGGCGAATTATCGCGAAACAACACCTGCTCGAATCCAACAAAAACTGTGCCCTGCCGACTCTATTTAGCCTCAAAGACGGTTTGAGACAATTGTTACAAAAATCAGAGAATGTCAAAAATTAGAGTGAAATTGCTTCAAACAAGCGAATTATCGCGAAACAACACCTGCTCGAATCCAACAAAAACTGTGCGCTACCGTCTCTACTGAGCCTCAGAGACGCTTTGAGACAAGTATTACAAAAATCAGAGAATGTCAAAAATTAGAGTGAAATTGCCTCAAACAGGCGAATTATCGCGAAACAACACCTGCTCGAATCCAACAAAAACTGTGCCCTGCCGACTCTATTTAGCCTCAAAGACGGTTTGAGACAATTGTTACAAAAATCAGAGCATGTCAAAAATTAGACTGAAATTGCTTCAAACAAGGGAATTATCGCGAAACAACACCTGCTCCAATCCAAGAAAAACTGTGCCCTGCCGACTCTATTTAGCCTCAAAGACGGTTTGAGACAATTGTTACAAAAATCACAGAATGTCAAAAATTAGAGTGTAATTGCTTCAAACAAGCGAATTATGGCGAAACAACACCTGCTCGAATCCAACAAAAACTGTGCCCTGCCGACCCTATTTAGCCTCAGAGATGGTTTGAGACAATTGTTACAATAATCAGAGAATGTCAAAAATTAGAGTGTAATTGCTTCAAACAAGCGAATTATCGCGAAACAACACCTGCTCGAATCCAACAAAAACTGTGCGCTACCGTCTCTACTGAGCCTCAGAGACGCTTTGAGACAAGTATTACAAAAATCAGAGAATGTCAAAAATAAGAGTGAAATTGCTTCAAACAGGCGAATTATCGCGAAACAACACCTGCTCGAATCCAACAAAAACTGTGCCCTGCCGACTCCATTTAGCCTCAAAGACGGTTTGAGACAATTGTTACAAAAATCAGAGAATGTCAAAAATTAGAGTGAAATTGCCTCAAACAGGCGAATTATCGCGAAACAACACCTTCTCGCATCCAACAAAAACTGTGCCCTGCCGACTCTACTTAGCCTCAAAGACGGTTTGAGACAAATGTTACAAAAATCAGAGAATGTCAAAAATTAGATTGAAATTGCTTCAAACAAGCGAATTATCGCGAAACAACACCTGCTCGAATCCAACAAAAACTGTGCCCTGCCGACTCTACTTAGCCTCGAAGACGGTTTGAGACCATTGTTACAAAAATCAGAGAATGTCAAAAATTAGAGTGAAATTGCTTCAAACAAGCGAATTATCGCGAAAAAACACCTGCTCGAATCCAACGAAAACTGTGCGCTACCGTCTCTACTGAGCCTCAGAGACGCTTTGAGACAAGTATTACAAAAATCAGAGAATGTCAAAAATTATAGTGAAATTGCCTCAAACAGGCGAATTATCGCGAAACAACACCTGCTCGAATCCAACAAAAACTGTGACCTGCCGACTCTATTTAGCCTCAAAGACGGTTTGAGACAATTGTTACAAAAATCAGAGAATGTCAAAAATTAGACTGAAATTGCTTCAAACAAGCGAATTATCGCGAAACAACACCTGCTCCAATCCAACAAAAACTGTGCCCTGCCGACTCTATTTAGCCTCAAAGACGGTTTGAGACAATTGTTACAAAAATCAGAGAATGTCAAAAATTAGAGTGTAATTGCTTCAAACAAGCGAATTATCACGAAACAACACCTGCTCGAATCCAACAAAAACTGTGCGCTACAGTCTATACTGAGCCTCAGAGACGCTTTGAGACAAGTATTACAAAAATCAGAGAACGTCAAAAATTAGAGTGAAATTGCTTCAAACAGGCGAATTATCGCGAAACAACACCTGCTCGAATCCAACAAAAACTGTGCCCTGCCGACTATATTTAGCCTCAGAGACGGTTTGAGATAATTGTTACAAAAATCAGAGAATGTCAAAAATTAGAGTGTAATTGCTTAAAACAAGCGAATTATCGCGAAACAACACCTGCTCGAATCCAACAAAGATTGTGCGCTACCGTCTCTACTGAGCCTCAGAGACGCTTTGAGACAAGTATTACAAAAATCAGAGAATGTCAAAAATTAGATTGAAATTGCTTCAAACAAGCGAATTATCGCGAAACAACACCTGCTCGAATCCAACAAAAACTGTGCCCTGCCGACTCTACTTAGCCTCAAAGACGGTTTGAGACCATTGTTACAAAAATCAGAGAAAGTCAAAAATTAGAGTGAAATTGCTTCAAACAAGCGAATTATCGCGAAACAACACCTGCTCGAATCCAACGAAAACTGTGCGCTAATGTCTCTACTGAGCCTCAGAGACGCTTTGAGACAAGTATTACAAAAATCAGAGAATGTCAAAAATTATAGTGAAATTGACTCAAACAGGCGAATTATCGCGAAACAACACCTGCTCGAATCCAACAAAAACTGTGCCCTGCCGACTCTATTTAGCCTCAAAGACGGTTTGAGACAATTGTTACAAAAATCAGAGAATGTCAAAAATTAGAGTGAAATTGCTTCAAACAAGCGAATTATCGCGAAACAACACCTGCTCGAATCCAACAAAAACTGTGCGCTACCGTCTCTACTCAGCCTCAGAGACGCTTTGAGACAAGTATTACAAAAATCAGAGAATGTCAAAAATTAGAGTGAAATTGCCTCAAACAGGCGAATTATCGCGAAACAACACCTGCTCGAATCCAACAAAAACTGTGCCCTGCCGACTCTATTTAGCCTCAAAGACGGTTTGAGACAATTGTTACAAAAATCAGAGCATGTCAAAAATTAGACTGAAATTGCTTCAAACAAGGGAATTATCGCGAAACAACACCTGCTCCAATTAAAGAAAAACTGTGCCCTGCCGACTCTATTTAGCCTCAAAGACGGTTTGAGACAATTGTTACAAAAATCAGAGAATGTCAAAAATTAGAGTGTAATTGCTTCAAACAAGCGAATTATCGCGAAACAACACCTGCTCGAATCCAACAAAAACTGTGCCCTGCCGACCCTATTTAGCCTCAGAGATGGTTTGAGACAATTGTTACAATAATCAGAGAATGTCAAAAATTAGAGTGTAATTCCTTCAAACAAGCAAATTATCGCGAAACAACACCTGCTCGAATCCAACAAAAACTGTGCGCTACCGTCTCTACTGAGCCTCAGAGACGCTTTGAGACACGTATTACAAAAATCAGAGAATGTCAAAAATAAGAGTGAAATTGCTTCAAACAGGCGAATTATCGCGAAACAACACCTGCTCGAATCCAACAAAAACTGTGCCCTGCCGACTCCATTTAGCCTCAAAGACGGTTTGAGACAATTGTTACAAAAATCAGAGAATGTCAAAAATTAGAGTGAAATTGCTTCAAACAAGCGAATTATCGCGAAACAACACCTGCTCGAATCCAACAAAAACTGTGCCCTGCAGACTCTATGTAGCCTCAGAGACGGTTTGAGACAATTGTTAAAAAAATCAGAGAATGTCAAAAATTAGAGTGTAATTGCTTCAAACAAGTGAATTATCGCGAAACAACACCTGCTCGAATCCAACAAAAACTGTGCCCTACAGTCTCTACTGAGCCTCAGAGACGGTTTGAGACAATTGCTACAAAAATCAGAGAATGTCAAAAATTAGAGTGAAATTGCTCCTAACAAGCGAATTATCGCGAAACAACACCAGCTCGAATCCAATAAAAACTGGGCCCTGCAGTCTCCACTGAGCGTCAGAGACGCTTTGAGACACGTACTACAAACATCAGAGAATGTCAAAAATTAGAGTGAAATTGCTTCAAACAGGCGAATTATCGTGAAACAACACCTGCTCGAATCCAACAAAACCTGTTACCTGCCGACTCTATTTAGCCTCAAAGACGGTTTGAGACAATTGTTACAAAAATCAGAGAATGTCAAAAATTAGAGTGAAATTGCTTCAAACAAGCGAATAATCGCGAAACAACACCTGCTCGAATCCAACAAAATCTGTGCGCTACCGTCTCTACTGAGCCTCAGAGACGCTTTGAGACATGTATTACAAAAATCAGAGAATGTCAAAAATTATAGTGAAATTGCCTCAAACAGGCGAATTATCGCGAAACAACACCTGCTCGAATCCAACAAAAACTGTGCCCTACCGACTCTACTTAGCCTCAAAGACGGTTTGAGACCATTGTTACAAAAATCAGAGAATGTCAAAAATTAGAGTGAAATTGCTTCAAACAAGCGAATTATCGCGAAACAACACCTGCTCGAATCCAACGAAAACTGTGCGCTACCGTCTCTACTGAGCCTCAGAGACGCTTTGAGACAAGTATTACAAAAATCAGAGAATGTCAAAAATTATAGTGAAATTGCCTCAAACAGGCGAATTATCGCGAAACAACACCTGCTCGAATCCAACAAAAACTGTGCCCTGCCGACTCTATTTAGCCTCAAAGACGGTTTGAGACAATTGTTACAAAAATCAGAGAATGTCAAAAATTAGAGTGAAATTGCTTCAAACAAGCGAATTATCGCGAAACAACTCCTGCTCGAATCCAACAACAACTGTGCGCTACCGTCTCTACTGAGCCTCAGAGACGCTTTGAGACAAGTATTACAAAAATCAGAGAATGTCAAAAATTAGAGTGAAATTGCCTCAAACAGGCGAATTATCGCCAAACAACACATGCTCGAATCCAACAAAAACTGTGCCCTGCCGACTCTACTTAGCCTCAAAGACGGTTTGAGACAATTGTTACAAAAATCAGAGAATGTCAAAAATTAGATTGAAATTGCTTCAAACAAGCGAATTATCGCGAAACAACACCTGCTCGAATCCAACAAAAACTGTGCCCTGCCGACTCTACTTAGCCTCAAAGACGGTTTGAGACCATTGTTACAAAAATCAGAGAATGTCAAAAATTAGAGTGAAATTGCTTCAAACAAGCGAATTATCGCGAAACAACACCTGCTCGAATCCAACGAAAACTGTGCGCTAATGTCTCTACTGAGCCTCAGAGACGCTTTGAGACAAGTATTAAAAAATCAGAGAATGTCAAAAATTATAGTGAAATTGACTCAAACAGGCGAATTATCGCGAAACAACACCTGCTCGAATCCAACAAAAACTGTGCCCTGCCGACTTTATTTAGCCTCAAAGACGGTTTGAGACAATTGTTACCAAAATCAGAGAATGTCAAAAATTAGAGTGTAATTGCTTCAAACAAGCGAATTATCGCGAAACAACACCTGCTCGAATCCAACAAAAACTGTGCCCTGCCGACCCTATTTAGCCTCAGAGATGGTTTGAGACAATTGTTACAATAATCAGAGAATGTCAAAAATTAGAGTGTAATTGCTTCAAACAAGCAAATTATCGCGAAACAACACCTGCTCGAATCCAACAAAAACTGTGCGCTACCGTCTCTACTGAGCCTCAGAGACGCTTTGAGACACGTATTACAAAAATCAGAGAATGTCAAAAATAAGAGTGAAATTGCTTCAAACAGGCGAATTATCGCGAAACAACACCTGCTCGAATCCAACAAAAACTGTGCCCTGCCGACTCCATTTAGCCTCAAAGACGGTTTGAGACAATTGTTACAAAAATCAGAGAATGTCAAAAATTAGAGTGAAATTGCTTCAAACAAGCGAATTATCGCGAAACAACACCTGCTCGAATCCAACAAAAACTGTGCCCTGCAGACTCTATGTAGCCTCAGAGACGGTTTGAGACAATTGTTAAAAAAATCAGAGAATGTCAAAAATTAGAGTGTAATTGCTTCAAACAAGTGAATTATCGCGAAACAACACCTGCTCGAATCCAACAAAAACTGTGCCCTACAGTCTCTACTGAGCCTCAGAGACGGTTTGAGACAATTGCTACAAAAATCAGAGAATGTCAAAAATTAGAGTGAAATTGCTCCTAACAAGCGAATTATCGCGAAACAACACCAGCTCGAATCCAATAAAAACTGTGCCCTGCAGTCTCCACTGAGCGTCAGAGACGCTTTGAGACACGTACTACAAACATCAGAGAATGTCAAAAATTAGAGTGAAATTGCTTCAAACAGGCGAATTATCGTGAAACAACACCTGCTCGAATCCAACAAAACCTGTTACCTGCCGACTCTATTTAGCCTCAAAGACGGTTTGAGACAATTGTTACAAAAATCAGAGAATGTCAAAAATTAGAGTGTAATTGCTTCAAACAAGCGAATTATCGCGAAACAACACCTGCTCGAATCCAACAAAATCTGTGCGCTACCGTCTCTACTGAGCCTCAGAGACGCTTTGAGACATGTATTACAAAAATCAGAGAATGTCAAAAATTATAGTGAAATTGCCTCAAACAGGCGAATTATCGCGAAACAACACCTGCTCGAATCCAACAAAAACTGTGCCCTACCGACTCTACTTAGCCTCAAAGACGGTTTGAGACCATTGTTACAAAAATCAGAGAATGTCAAAAATTAGAGTGAAATTGCTTCAAACAAGCGAATTATCGCGAAACAACACCTGCTCGAATCCAACGAAAACTGTGCGCTACCGTCTCTACTGAGCCTCAGAGACGCTTTGAGACAAGTATTACAAAAATCAGAGAATGTCAAAAATTATAGTGAAATTGCCTCAAACAGGCGAATTATCGCGAAACAACACCTGCTCGAATCCAACAAAAACTGTGCCCTGCCGACTCTATTTAGCCTCAAAGACGGTTTGAGACAATTGTTACAAAAATCAGAGAATGTCAAAAATTAGAGTGAAATTGCTTCAAACAAGCGAATTATCGCGAAACAACACCTGCTCGAATCCAACAACAACTGTGCGCTACCGTCTCTACTGAGCCTCAGAGACGCTTTGAGACAAGTATTACAAAAATCAGAGAATGTCAAAAATTAGAGTGAAATTGCCTCAAACAGGCGAATTATCGCCAAACAACACATGCTCGAATCCAACAAAAACTGTGCCCTGCCGGCTCTACTTAGCCTCAAAGACGGTTTGAGACAATTGTTACAAAAATCAGAGAATGTCAAAAATTAGATTGAAATTGCTTCAAACAAGCGAATTATCGCGAAACAACACCTGCTCGAATCCAACAAAAACTGTGCCCTGCCGACTCTACTTAGCCTCAAAGACGGTTTGAGACCATTGTTACAAAAATCAGAGAATGTCAAAAATTAGAGTGAAATTGCTTCAAACAAGCGAATTATCGCGAAACAACACCTGCTCGAATCCAACGAAAACTGTGCGCTAATGTCTCTACTGAGCCTCAGAGACGCTTTGAGACAAGTATTACAAAAATCAGAGAATGTCAAAAATTATAGTGAAATTGACTCAAACAGGCGAATTATCGCGAAACAACACCTGCTCGAATCCAACAAAAACTGTGCCCTGCCGACTCTATTTAGCCTCAAAGACGGTTTGAGACAATTGTTACAAAAATCAGAGAATGTCAAAAATTAGAGTGAAATTGCTTCAAACAAGCGAATTATCGCGAAACAACACCTGCTCGAATCCAACAAAAACTGTGCGCTACCGTCTCTACTGAGCCTCAGAGACGCTTTGAGACAAGTATTACAAAAATCAGAGAATGTCAAAAATTAGAGTGAAATTGCCTCAAACAGGCGAATTATCGCGAAACAACACCTGCTCGAATCCAACAAAAACTGTGCCCTGCCGACTCTATTTAGCCTCAAAGACGGTTTGAGACAATTGTCACAAAAATCAGAGCATGTCAAAAATTAGGCTGAAATTGCTTCAAACAAGGGAATTATCGCGAAACAACACCTGCTCCAATCCAAGAAAAACTGTGCCCTGCCGACTCTATTTAGCCTCAAAGACGGTTTGAGACAATTGTTACAAAAATCAGAGAATGTCAAAAATTAGAGTGTAATTGCTTCAAACAAGCGAATTATCGCGAAACAACACCTGCTCGAATCCAACAAAAACTGTGCCCTGCCGACCCTATTTAGCCTCAGAGATGGTTTGAGACAATTGTTACAATAATCAGAGAATGTCAAAAATTAGAGTGTAATTGCTTCAAACAAGCGAATTATTGCGAAACAACACCTGCTCGAATCCAACAAAAACTGTGCGCTACCGTCTCTACTGAGCCTCAGAGACGCTTTGAGTCAAGTATTACAAAAATCAGAAAATGTCAAAAATAAGAGTGAAATTGCTTCAAACAGGCGAATTATCGCGAAACAACACCTGCTCGAATCCAACATAAACTGTGCCCTGCCGACTCCATTTAGCCTCAAAGAAGGTTTGAGACAATTGTTACAAAAATCAGAGAATGTCAAAAATTAGAGTGAAATTGCTTCAAACAAGCGAATTATCGCGAAACAACACCTGCTCGAATCCAACAAAAACTGTGCCCTGCAGACTCTATGTAGCCTCAGAGACGGTTTGAGACAATTGTTACAAAAATCAGAGAATGTCAAAAATTAGAGTGTAATTGCTTCAAACAAGTGAATTATCGCGAAACAACACCTGCTCGAATCCAACAAAAACTGTGCCCTGCAGTCTCTACTGAGCCTCAGAGACGCTTTGAGACAATTGCTACAAAAATCAGAGAATGTCAAAAATTAGAGTGAAATTGCTCCTAACAAGCGAATTATCGCGAAACAACACCTGCTCGAATCCAATAAAAACTGTGCCCTGCAGTCTCCACTGAGCGTCAGAGACGCTTTGAGACACGTACTACAAACATCAGAGAATGTCAAAAATTAGAGTGAAATTGCTTCAAACAGGCGAATTATCGTGAAACAACACCTGCTCGAATCCAACAAAACCTGTTACCTGCCGACTCTATTTAGCCTCAAAGACGGTTTGAGACAATTGTTACAAAAATCAGAGAATGTCAAAAATTAGAGTGAAATTGCTTCAAACAAGCGAATTATCGCGAAACAACACCTGCTCGAATCCAACAAAAACTGTGCGCTACCGTCTCTACTGAGCCTCAGAGACGCCTTTGAGACATGTATTACAAAAATCAGAGAATGTAAAAAATTATAGTGAAATTGCCTCAAAGAGGCGAATTATCGCGAAACAACACCTGCTCGAATCCAACAAAAACTGTGCCCTGCCGACTCTATTTAGCCTCAGAGATGGTTTGAGACAAATGTTACAAAAATCAGAGAATGTCAAAAATTAGAGTGTAATTGCTTCAAACAAGCGAATTATCCTGAATCAACAGCTGCTCGAATCCAACAAAAACTATGCCCTGCCGACTCTATATAGCCTCAGAGACGGTTTGAGACCATTGTTACAAAAATCAGAGAATGTCAAAAATTAGAGTGAAATTGCTTCAAACAAGCGAATTATCGCGAAACAACACCTGCTCGAATCCAACAAAAACTGTGCCCTGCCGACTCTATTTAGCCTCAGAGATGGTTTGAGACAAATGTTACAAAAATCAGAGAATGTCAAAAATTAGAGTGTAATTGCTTCAAACAAGCGAATTATCCTGAATCAACAGCTGCTCGAATCCAACAAAAACTATGCCCTGCCGACTCTATATAGCCTCAGAGACGGTTTGAGACCATTGTTACAAAAATCAGAGAATGTCAAAAATAGGAGTGAAATTGCTTCAAACAAGCGAATTATCGCGAAACAACACCTGCTCGAATCCAACACAAACTGTGCGATACCGTCTCTACTGAGCCTCAGAGACCCTTTGAGACAGGTATTACAAAAATCAGAGAATGTCAAAAATTATAGTGAAATGGCTCAAACAGGCGAATTATCGCGAAACAACACCTGCTCGAATCCAACAAAAACTGTGCCCTGCCGACTCTATTTAGCCTCAAAGACGGTTTGAGACAATTGTTACAAAAATCAGAGAACGTCAAAAATTAGAGTGAAATTGCTTCAAACAATCGAATTATCGCGAAACAACACCTGCTCGAATCCAACACAAACTGTGCGATACCGTCTCTACTGAGCCTCAGAGACCCTTTGAGACAGGTATTACAAAAATCAGAGAATGTCAAAAATTAGAGTGAAATTGCCTCAAATTGGCGAATTATCGCGAAATAACACCTGCTCGAATCCAACAAAAACTGTGCCCTGCCGACTCTATTTAGCCTCAAAGACGGTTTGAGACAATTGTTACAAAAATCAGAGAATGTCAAAAATTAGAGAGAAATTGCTTCAAACAAGCGAATTATCGCGAAACAACACCTGCTCGAATCCAACAAAAACTGTGCGATACCGTCTCTACTGAGCCTCAGAGACGCTTTGAGACAAGTACTACAAAAATCAGAGAATGTCAAAAATTAGAGTGTAATTGCTTCAAACAAGCGAATTATCGCGAAACAACACCTGCTCGAATCCAACAAAAACTGTGCCCTGCCGACTCTATTTAGCCTCAAAGACGGTTTGAGACAATTGTTACAAAAATCAGAGAATGTCAAAAATTAGACTGAAATTGCTTCAAACAAGGGAATTATCGCGAAACAACACCTGCTCCAATCCAACAAAAACTGTGCCCTGCCGACTCTATTTAGCCTCAAAGACGGTTTGAGACAATTGTTACAAAAATCAGAGAATGTCAAAAATTAGAGTGTAATTGCTTCAAACAAGCGAATTATCGCGAAACAACACCTGCTCGAATCCAACAAAAACTGTGCCCTGCGGACTCTATTTAGCCTCAGAGATGGTTTGAGACAGTTGTTACAAAAATCAGCGAATGTCAAAAATTAGAGTGTAATTGCTTCAAACAGGCGAATTATCGCGAAACAACACCTGCTCGAATCCAACAAAAACTGTGCGCTACCGTCTCTACTGAGCCTCAGAGACGCTTTGAGACAAGTATTACAAAAATCAGAGAATGTCAAAAATTAGAGTGAAATTGCTTCAAACAGGCGAATTATCGCGAAACAACACCTGCTCGAATCCAACAAAAACTGTGCCCTGCCGGCTCCATTTAGCCTCAAAGACGGTTTGAGACAATTGTTACAAAAATCAGAGAATGTCAAAAATTAGAGTGAAATTGCTTCAAACAAGCGAATTATCGCGAAACAACACCTGCTCGAATCCAATAAAAATTGTGCCCTGCAGTCTCCACTGAGCGTCAGAGACGCTTTGAGACACGTACTACAAACATCAGAGAATGTCAAAAATTAGAGTGAAATTGCTTCAAACAGGCGAATTATCGCGAAACAACACCTGCTCGAATCCAACAAAAACTGTTACCTGCCGACTATATTTAGCCTCAAAGACGGTTTGAGACAATTGTTACAAAAATCAGAGAATGTCAAAAATTAGAGTGAAATTGCTTCAAACAAGCGAATTATCGCGAAACCACACCTGCCCGAATCCAACAAAAACTGTGCGCTACCGTCTCTACTGAGCCTCAGAGACGCTTTGAGACATGTATTACAAAAATTAGAGAATGTAAAAAATTATAGTGAAATTGCCTCAAAGAGGCGAATTATCGCGAAACAACATCTGCTCGAATCCAACAAAAACTGTGCCCTGCCGACTCTATTTAGCCTCAAAGACGGTTTGAGACCATTGTTACAAAAATCAGAGAATGTCAAAAATTAGAGTGAAATTGCTTCAAACAAGCGAATTATCGCGAAACAACACCTGCTCGAATCGAACAAAAACTGTGCGCTACCGTATCTACTGAGCCTCAGAGACGCTTTGAGACAATTGTTACAAAAATCAGAGAATGTCAAAAATTAGACTGAAATTGCTTCAAACAAGCGAATTATCGCGAAACAACACCTGCTCCAATCCAACAAAAACTGTGCCCTGCCGACTCTATTTAGCCTCAAAGACGGTTTGAGACAATTGTTAGAAAAATCAGAGAATGTAAAAAATTAGAGTGTAATTGCTTCAAACAAGCGAATTTTCGCGAAACAACACCTGCTCGAATCCAACAAAAACTGTGCCCTGCCGACTCTATTTGGCCTCAGAGATGGTTTGAGACAATTGTTACAAAAATCAGAGAATGTAAAAATTAGAGTGTAATTGCTTCAAACAAGCGAATTATCGCGAAACAACACCTGCTCGAATCCAACAAAAACTGTGCCCTGCCGACTCCATTTAGCCTCAAAGACGGTTTGAGACAATTGTTACAAAAATCAGAGAATGTCAAAAATTAGAGTGTAATTGCTTCAAACAAGCGAATTATCGCGAAACAACACCTGCTCGAATCCAACGAAAACTGTGCGCTACCGTCTCTACTGAGCCTCAGAGACGCTTGGAGACAAGTATTACAAAAATCAGAGAATGTCAAAAATTATAGTGAAATTGCCTCAAACAGGCGAATTATCGCGAAACAACACCTGCTCGAAACCAACAAAAACTGTGCCCTGCCGACTCTATTTAGCCTCAAAGACGGTTTGAGACAATTGTTACAAAAATCAGAGAATGTCAAAAATTAGAGTGAAATTGCTTCAAACAAGCGAATTATCGCGAAACAACACCTGCTCGAATCCAACAAAAACTGTGCGCTACCGTCTCTACTGAGCCTCAGAGACGCTTTGAGACAAGTATTACAAAAATCAGAGAATGTCAAAAATTATAGTGAAATTGCCTCAAACAGGCGAATTATCGCGAAACAACACCTGCTCGAAACCAACAAAAACTGTGCCCTGCCGACTCTATTTAGCCTCAAAGACGGTTTGAGACAATTGTTACAAAAATCAGAGAATGTCAAAAATTAGAGTTAAATTGCTTCAAACAAGCGAATTATCGCGAAACAACACCTGCTCGAATCCAACAAGAACTGTGCGCTACCGTCTCTACTGAGCCTCAAAGACGGTTTGAGACAATTGTTACAAAAATCAGAGAATGTCAAAAATTAGAGTGTAATTGCTTCAAACAAGCGAATTATCGCGAAACAACACCTGCTCGAATCCAACAAAAACTGTGCACTACCGTCTATACTGGGCCTCAGAGACGCTTTAAGACAAGTATTACAAAAATCAGAGAATGTCAAAAATTAGAGTGAAATTGCTTCAAACAGGCGAATTATCGCGAAACAACACCTGCTCGAATCCAACAAAAACTGTGCCCTGCCGACTATATTTGGCCTCAGAGACGGTTTGAGATAATTGTTACAAAAATCAGAGAATGTCAAAAATTAGAGTGTAATTGCTTAAAACAAGCGAATTATCGCGAAACAACACCTGCTCGAATCCAACAAAGATTGTGCGCTACCGTCTCTACTGAGCCTCAGAGACGCTTTGAGACAAGTATTACAAAAATTAGAGAATGTCAAAAATTATAGTGAAATTGCCTCAAACAGGCGAATTATCGCGAAACAACACCTGCTCGAATCCAACAAAAACTGTGCCCTGCCGACTCTACTTAGCCTCAAAGACGGTTTGAGACAATTGTTACAAAAATCAGAGAATGTCAAAAATTAGATTGAAATTGCTTCAAACAAGCGAATTATCGCGAAACAACACCTGCTCGAATCCAACAAAAACTGTGCCCTGCCGACTCTACTTACCCTCAAAGACGGTTTGAGACCATTGTTACAAAAATCAGAGAATGTCAAAAATTAGAGTGAAATTGCTTCAAACAAGCGAATTATCGCGAAACAACACCTGCTCGAATCCAACGAAAACTGTGCGCTAATGTCTCTACTGAGCCTCAGAGACGCTTTGAGACAAGTATTACAAAAATCAGAGAATGTCAAAAATTATAGTGAAATTGCCTCAAACAGGCGAATTATCGCGAAACAACACCTGCTCGAATCCAACAAAATCTGTGCCCTGCCGACTCTATTTAGCCTCAAAGACGGTTTGAGGCAATTGTTACAAAAATCAGAGAATGTCAAAAATTAGACTGAAATTGCTTCAAACAAGGGAATTATCGCGAAACAACACCTGCTCCAATCCAACAAAAACTGTGCCCTGCCGACTCTATTTAGCCTCAAAGACGGTTTGAGACAATTGTTACAAAAATCAGAGAATGTCAAAAATTAGAGTGTAATTGCTTCAAACAAGCGAATTATCGCGAAACAACACCTGCTCGAATCCAACAAAAACTGTGCGCTACCGTCTCTACTGAGCCTCAGAGACGCTTTGAGACAAGTATTACAAAAATCAGAGAATGTCAAAAATTAGAGTGAAATTGCTTCAAACAGGCGAATTATCGCGAAACAACACCTGCTCGAATCCAACAAAAACTGTGCCCTGCCGGCTCCATTTAGCCTCAAAGACGGTTTGAAACAATTGTTACAAAAATCAGAGAATGTCAAAAATTAGAGTGAAATTGCTTCAAACAAGCGAATTATCGCGAAACAACACCTGCTCGAATCCAACAAAAACTGTGCCCTGCAGACTCTATGTAGCCTCAGAGACGGTTTGAGACAATTGTTACAAAAATCAGAGAATGTCAAAAATTAGAGTGTAATTACTTCAAACAAGTGAATTATCGCGAAACAACACCTGCTCGAATCCAACAAAAACTGTGCCCTGCTGTCTCTACTGAGCCTCAGAGACGCTTTGAGACAATTGCTACAAAAATCAGAGAATGTCAAAAATTAGAGTGAAATTGCTTCTAACAAGCGAATTATCGCGAAACAACACCTGCCCGAATCCAACAAAAACTGTGCGCTACCGTCTCTACTGAGCCTCAGAGACATTTTGAGACATGTATTACAAAAATTAGAGAATGTAAAAAATTATAGTGAAATTGCCTCAAAGAGGCGAATTATCGCGAAACAACATCTGCTCGAATCCAACAAAAACTGTGCCCTGCCGACTCTATTTAGCCTCAAAGACGGTTTGAGACCATTGTTACAAAAATCAGAGAATGTCAAAAATTAGAGTGAAATTGCTTCAAACAAGCGAATTATCGCGAAACAACACCTGCTCGAATCCAACAAAAACTGTGCGCTACCGTATCTACTGAGCCTCAGAGACGCTTTGAGACAAGTATTACAAAAATCAGAGAATGTCAAAAATTAGAGTGAAATTGCTTCAAACAGGCGAATTATCGCGAAACAACACCTGCTCGAATCCAACAAAAACTGTGCCCTGCCGACTCTATTTAGCCTCAAAGACGGTTTGAGACAATTGTTACAAAAATCAGAGAATTGTCAAAAATTAGACTGAAATTGCTTCAAACAAGCGAATTATCGCGAAACAACACCTGCTCCAATCCAACAAAAACTGTGCCCTGCCGACTCTATTTAGCCTCAAAGACGGTTTGAGACAATTGTTAGAAAAATCAGAGAATGTAAAAAATTAGAGTGTAATTGCTTCAAACAAGCGAATTTTCGCGAAACAACACCTGCTCGAATCCAACAAAAACTGTGCCCTGCCGACTCTATTTGGCCTCAGAGATGGTTTGAGACAATTGTTACAAAAATCAGAGAATGTAAAAATTAGAGTGTAATTGCTTCCAACAAGCGAATTATCGCGAAACAACACCTGCTCGAATCCAACAAAAACTGTGCCCTGCCGACTCCATTTAGCCTCAAAGACGGTTTGAGACAATTGTTACAAAAATCAGAGAATGTCAAAAATTAGAGTGTAATTGCTTCAAACAAGCGAATTATCGCGAAACAACACCTGCTCGAATCCAACGAAAACTGTGCTCTACCGTCTCTACTGAGCCTCAGAGACGCTTGGAGACAAGTATTACAAAAATCAGAGAATGTCAAAAATTATAGTGAAATTGCCTCAAACAGGCGAATTATCGCGAAACAACACCTGCTCGAAACCAACAAAAACTGTGCCCTGCCGACTCTATTTAGCCTCAAAGACGGTTTGAGACAATTGTTACAAAAATCAGAGAATGTCAAAAATTAGAGTGAAATTGCTTCAAACAAGCGAATTATCGCGAAACAACACCTGCTCGAATCCAACAAAAACTGTGCGCTACCGTCTCTACTGAGCCTCAGAGACGCTTTGAGACAAGTATTACAAAAATCAGAGAATGTCAAAAATTATAGTGAAATTGCCTCAAACAGGCGACTTATCGCGAAACAACACCTGCTCGAAACCAACAAAAACTGTGCCCTGCCGACTCTATTTAGCCTCAAAGACGGTTTGAGACAATTGTTACAAAAATCAGAGAATGTCAAAAATTAGAGTTAAATTGCTTCAAACAAGCGAATTATCGCGAAACAACACCTGCTCGAATCCAACAAGAACTGTGCGCTACCGTCTCTACTGAGCCTCAAAGACGGTTTGAGACAATTGTTACAAAAATCAGAGAATGTCAAAAATTAGAGTGTAATTGCTTCAAACAAGCGAATTATCGCGAAACAACACCTGCTCGAATCCAACAAAAACTGTGCACTACCGTCTATACTGAGCCTCAGAGACGCTTTGAGACAAGTATTACAAAAATCAGAGAATATCAAAAATTAGAGTGAAATTGCTTCAAACAGGCGAATTATCGCGAAACAACACCTGCTCGAATCCAACAAAAACTGTGCCCTGCCGACTATATTTGGCCTCAGAGACGGTTTGAGATAATTGTTACAAAAATCAGAGAATGTCAAAAATTAGAGTGTAATTGCTTAAAACAAGCGAATTATCGCGAAACAACACCTGCTCGAATCCAACAAAGATTGTGCGCTACCGTCTCTACTGAGCCTCAGAGACGCTTTGAGACAAGTATTACAAAAATCAGAGAATGTCAAAAATTATAGTGAAATTGCCACAAACAGGCGAATTATGGCGAAACAACACCTGCTCGAATCCAACAAAAACTGTGCCCTGCCGACTCTACTTACCCTCAAAGACGGTTTGAGACCATTGTTACAAAAATCAGAGAATGTCAAAAATTAGAGTGAAATTGCTTCAAACAAGCGAATTATCGCGAAACAACACCTGCTCGAATCCAACGAAAACTGTGCGCTAATGTCTCTACTGAGCCTCAGAGACGCTTTGAGACAAGTATTACAAAAATCAGAGAATGTCAAAAATTATAGTGAAATTGCCTCAAACAGGCGAATTATCGCGAAACAACACCTGCTCGAATCCAACAAAATCTGTGCCCTGCCGACTCTATTTAGCCTCAAAGACGGTTTGAGGCAATTGTTACAAAAATCAGAGAATGTCAAAAATTAGACTGAAATTGCTTCAAACAAGGGAATTATCGCGAAACAACACCTGCTCCAATCCAACAAAAACTGTGCCCTGCCGACTCTATTTAGCCTCAAAGACGGTTTGAGACAATTGTTACAAAAATCAGAGAATGTCAAAAATTAGAGTGTAATTGCTTCAAACAAGCGAATTATCGCGAAACAACACCTGCTCGAATCCAACAAAAACTGTGCCCTGCGGACTCTATTTAGCCTCAGAGATGGTTTGAGACAGTTGTTACAAAAATCAGAGAATGTCAAAAATTAGAGTGTAATTGCTTCAAACAAGCGAATTATCGCGAAACAACACCTGCTCGAATCCAACAAAAACTGTGCGCTACCGTCTCTACTGAGCCTCAGAGACGCTTTGAGACAAGTATTACAAAAATCAGAGAATGTCAAAAATTAGAGTGAAATTGCTTCAAACAGGCGAATTATCGCGAAACAACACCTGCTCGAATCCAACAAAAACTGTGCCCTGCCGGCTCCATTTAGCCTCAAAGACGGTTTGAAACAATTGTTACAAAAATCAGAGAATGTCAAAAATTAGAGTGAAATTGCTTCAAACAAGCGAATTATCGCGAAACAACACCTGCTCGAATCCAACAAAAACTGTGCCCTGCAGACTCTATGTAGCCTCAGAGACGGTTTGAGACAATTGTTACAAAAATCAGAGAATGTCAAAAATTAGAGTGTAATTACTTCAAACAAGTGAATTATCGCGAAACAACACCTGCTCGAATCCAACAAAAACTGTGCCCTGCTGTCTCTACTGAGCCTCAGAGACGCTTTGAGACAATTGCTACAAAAATCAGAGAATGTCAAAAATTAGAGTGAAATTGCTTCTAACAAGCGAATTATCGCGAAACAACACCTGCCCGAATCCAACAAAAACTGTGCGCTACCGTCTCTACTGAGCCTCAGAGACATTTTGAGACATGTATTACAAAAATTAGAGAATGTAAAAAATTATAGTGAAATTGCCTCAAAGAGGCGAATTATCGCGAAACAACATCTGCTCGAATCCAACAAAAACTGTGCCCTGCCGACTCTATTTAGCCTCAAAGACGGTTTGAGACCATTGTTACAAAAATCAGAGAATGTCAAAAATTAGAGTGAAATTGCTTCAAACAAGCGAATTATCGCGAAACAACACCTGCTCGAATCCAACAAAAACTGTGCGCTACCGTATCTACTGAGCCTCAGAGACGCTTTGAGACAAGTATTACAAAAATCAGAGAATGTCAAAAATTAGAGTGAAATTGCTTCAAACAGGCGAATTATCGCGAAACAACACCTGCTCGAATCCAACAAAAACTGTGCCCTGCCGACTCTATTTAGCCTCAAAGACGGTTTGAGACAATTGTTACAAAAATCAGAGAATTGTCAAAAATTAGACTGAAATTGCTTCAAACAAGCGAATTATCGCGAAACAACACCTGCTCCAATCCAACAAAAACTGTGCCCTGCCGACTCTATTTAGCCTCAAAGACGGTTTGAGACAATTGTTAGAAAAATCAGAGAATGTAAAAAATTAGAGTGTAATTGCTTCAAACAAGCGAATTTTCGCGAAACAACACCTGCTCGAATCCAACAAAAACTGTGCCCTGCCGACTCTATTTGGCCTCAGAGATGGTTTGAGACAATTGTTACAAAAATCAGAGAATGTAAAAATTAGAGTGTAATTGCTTCCAACAAGCGAATTATCGCGAAACAACACCTGCTCGAATCCAACAAAAACTGTGCCCTGCCGACTCCATTTAGCCTCAAAGACGGTTTGAGACAATTGTTACAAAAATCAGAGAATGTCAAAAATTAGAGTGTAATTGCTTCAAACAAGCGAATTATCGCGAAACAACACCTGCTCGAATCCAACGAAAACTGTGCTCTACCGTCTCTACTGAGCCTCAGAGACGCTTGGAGACAAGTATTACAAAAATCAGAGAATGTCAAAAATTATAGTGAAATTGCCTCAAACAGGCGAATTATCGCGAAACAACACCTGCTCGAAACCAACAAAAACTGTGCCCTGCCGACTCTATTTAGCCTCAAAGACGGTTTGAGACAATTGTTACAAAAATCAGAGAATGTCAAAAATTAGAGTGAAATTGCTTCAAACAAGCGAATTATCGCGAAACAACACCTGCTCGAATCCAACAAAAACTGTGCGCTACCGTCTCTACTGAGCCTCAGAGACGCTTTGAGACAAGTATTACAAAAATCAGAGAATGTCAAAAATTATAGTGAAATTGCCTCAAACAGGCGACTTATCGCGAAACAACACCTGCTCGAAACCAACAAAAACTGTGCCCTGCCGACTCTATTTAGCCTCAAAGACGGTTTGAGACAATTGTTACAAAAATCAGAGAATGTCAAAAATTAGAGTTAAATTGCTTCAAACAAGCGAATTATCGCGAAACAACACCTGCTCGAATCCAACAAGAACTGTGCGCTACCGTCTCTACTGAGCCTCAAAGACGGTTTGAGACAATTGTTACAAAAATCAGAGAATGTCAAAAATTAGAGTGTAATTGCTTCAAACAAGCGAATTATCGCGAAACAACACCTGCTCGAATCCAACAAAAACTGTGCACTACCGTCTATACTGAGCCTCAGAGACGCTTTGAGACAAGTATTACAAAAATCAGAGAATATCAAAAATTAGAGTGAAATTGCTTCAAACAGGCGAATTATCGCGAAACAACACCTGCTCGAATCCAACAAAAACTGTGCCCTGCCGACTATATTTGGCCTCAGAGACGGTTTGAGATAATTGTTACAAAAATCAGAGAATGTCAAAAATTAGAGTGTAATTGCTTAAAACAAGCGAATTATCGCGAAACAACACCTGCTCGAATCCAACAAAGATTGTGCGCTACCGTCTCTACTGAGCCTCAGAGACGCTTTGAGACAAGTATTACAAAAATCAGAGAATGTCAAAAATTATAGTGAAATTGCCACAAACAGGCGAATTATGGCGAAACAACACCTGCTCGAATCCAACAAAAACTGTGCCCTGCCGACTCTACTTAGCCTCAAAGACGGTTTGAGACAATTGTTACAAAAATCAGAGAATGTCAAAAATTAGATTGAAATTGCTTCAAACAAGCGAATTATCGCGAAACAACACCTGCTCGAATCCAACGAAAACTGTGCGCTAATGTCTCTACTGAGCCTCAGAGACGCTTTGAGACAAGTATTACAAAAATCAGAGAATGTCAAAAATTATAGTGAAATTGCCTCAAACAGGCGAATTATCGCGAAACAACACCTGCTCGAATCCAACAAAATCTGTGCCCTGCCGACTCTATTTAGCCTCAAAGACGGTTTGAGGCAATTGTTACAAAAATCAGAGAATGTCAAAAATTTGAGTGAAATTGCTTCAAACAAGCGAATTATCGCGAAACAACACCTGCTCGAATCCAACAAAAACTGTGCGCTACCGTCTCTACTGAGCCTCAGAGACGCTTTGAAACAAGTGTTACAAAAATAAGAGAATGTCAAAAATTAGAGTGAAATTGCCTCAAAGAGGCGAATTATCGCGAAACATCACCTGCTCGAATCCAACAAAAACTGTGCCCTGCCGACTCTATTTAGCCTCAAAGACGGTTTGAGACAATTGTTACAAAAATCAGAGAATGTCAAAAATTACACTGAAATTGCTTCAAACAAGCGAATTATCACGAAACAACACCTGCTCCAATCCAACAAAAACTGTGCCCTGCCGACTCTATTTAGCCTCAAAGACGGTTTAGGACAATTGTTACAAAAATCAGAGAATGTCAAAAATTAGAGTGTAATTGCTTCAAACAAGCGAATTATCGCGAAACAACACCTGCTCGAATCCAACAAAAACTGTGCCCTGCCGACTCTATTTAGCCTCAGACATGGTTTGAGACAATTGTTACAAAAATCAGAGAATGTCAAAAATTAGAGTGTAATTGCTTCAAACAAGCGAATAATCGCGAAACAACACCTGCTCGAATCCAACAAAAACTGTGCGCTACCGTCTCTACTGAGCCTCAGAGACGCTTTGAGACAAGTATTACAAAAATCAGAGAATGTCAAAAATTAGACTGAAATTGCTTCAAACAGGCGAATTATCGCGAAACAACACCTGCTCGAATCCAACAAAAACTGTGCCCTGCCGACTATATTTGGCCTCAGAGACGGTTTGAGATAATTGTTACAAAAATCAGAGAATGTCAAAAATTAGAGTGTAATTGCTTAAAACAAGCGAATTATCGCGAAACAACACCTGCTCGAATCCAACAAAGATTGTGCGCTACCGTCTCTACTGAGCCTCAGAGACGCTTTGAGACAAGTATTACAAAAATTAGAGAATGTCAAAAATTATAGTGAAATTGCCTCAAACAGGCGAATTATCGCGAAACAACACCTGCTCGAATCCAACAAAAACTGTGCCCTGCCGACTCTACTTAGCCTCAAAGACGGTTTGAGACAATTGTTACAAAAATCAGAGAATGTCAAAAATTAGATTGAAATTGCTTCAAACAAGCGAATTATCGCGAAACAACACCTGCTCGAATCCAACAAAAACTGTGCCCTGCCGACTCTACTTACCCTCAAAGACGGTTTGAGACCATTGTTACAAAAATCAGAGAATGTCAAAAATTAGAGTGAAATTGCTTCAAACAAGCGAATTATCGCGAAACAACACCTGCTCGAATCCAACGAAAACTGTGCGCTAATGTCTCTACTGAGCCTCAGAGACGCTTTGAGACAAGTATTACAAAAATCAGAGAATGTCAAAAATTATAGTGAAATTGCCTCAAACAGGCGAATTATCGCGAAACAACACCTGCTCGAATCCAACAAAATCTGTGCCCTGCCGACTCTATTTAGCCTCAAAGACGGTTTGAGGCAATTGTTACAAAAATCAGAGAATGTCAAAAATTAGACTGAAATTGCTTCAAACAAGGGAATTATCGCGAAACAACACCTGCTCCAATCCAACAAAAACTGTGCCCTGCCGACTCTATTTAGCCTCAAAGACGGTTTGAGACAATTGTTACAAAAATCAGAGAATGTCAAAAATTAGAGTGTAATTGCTTCAAACAAGCGAATTATCGCGAAACAACACCTGCTCGAATCCAACAAAAACTGTGCCCTGCGGACTCTATTTAGCCTCAGAGATGGTTTGAGACAGTTGTTACAAAAATCAGAGAATGTCAAAAATTAGAGTGTAATTGCTTCAAACAAGCGAATTATCGCGAAACAACACCTGCTCGAATCCAACAAAAACTGTGCGCTACCGTCTCTACTGAGCCTCAGAGACGCTTTGAGACAAGTATTACAAAAATCAGAGAATGTCAAAAATTAGAGTGAAATTGCTTCAAACAGGCGAATTATCGCGAAACAACACCTGCTCGAATCCAACAAAAACTGTGCCCTGCCGGCTCCATTTAGCCTCAAAGACGGTTTGAAACAATTGTTACAAAAATCAGAGAATGTCAAAAATTAGAGTGAAATTGCTTCAAACAAGCGAATTATCGCGAAACAACACCTGCTCGAATCCAACAAAAACTGTGCCCTGCAGACTCTATGTAGCCTCAGAGACGGTTTGAGACAATTGTTACAAAAATCAGAGAATGTCAAAAATTAGAGTGTAATTACTTCAAACAAGTGAATTATCGCGAAACAACACCTGCTCGAATCCAACAAAAACTGTGCCCTGCTGTCTCTACTGAGCCTCAGAGACGCTTTGAGACAATTGCTACAAAAATCAGAGAATGTCAAAAATTAGAGTGAAATTGCTTCTAACAAGCGAATTATCGCGAAACAACACCTGCCCGAATCCAACAAAAACTGTGCGCTACCGTCTCTACTGAGCCTCAGAGACATTTTGAGACATGTATTACAAAAATTAGAGAATGTAAAAAATTATAGTGAAATTGCCTCAAAGAGGCGACTTATCGCGAAACAACACCTGCTCGAATCCAACAAAAACTGTGCCCTGCCGACTCTATTTAGCCTCAAAGACGGTTTGAGACAATTGTTACAAAAATCAGAGAATTGTCAAAAATTAGACTGAAATTGCTTCAAACAAGCGAATTATCGCGAAACAACACCTGCTCCAATCCAACAAAAACTGTGCCCTGCCGACTCTATTTAGCCTCAAAGACGGTTTGAGACAATTGTTAGAAAAATCAGAGAATGTAAAAAATTAGAGTGTAATTGCTTCAAACAAGCGAATTTTCGCGAAACAACACCTGCTCGAATCCAACAAAAACTGTGCCCTGCCGACTCTATTTGGCCTCAGAGATGGTTTGAGACAATTGTTACAAAAATCAGAGAATGTAAAAATTAGAGTGTAATTGCTTCCAACAAGCGAATTATCGCGAAACAACACCTGCTCGAATCCAACAAAAACTGTGCCCTGCCGACTCCATTTAGCCTCAAAGACGGTTTGAGACAATTGTTACAAAAATCAGAGAATGTCAAAAATTAGAGTGTAATTGCTTCAAACAAGCGAATTATCGCGAAACAACACCTGCTCGAATCCAACGAAAACTGTGCTCTACCGTCTCTACTGAGCCTCAGAGACGCTTGGAGACAAGTATTACAAAAATCAGAGAATGTCAAAAATTATAGTGAAATTGCCTCAAACAGGCGAATTATCGCGAAACAACACCTGCTCGAAACCAACAAAAACTGTGCCCTGCCGACTCTATTTAGCCTCAAAGACGGTTTGAGACAATTGTTACAAAAATCAGAGAATGTCAAAAATTAGAGTGAAATTGCTTCAAACAAGCGAATTATCGCGAAACAACACCTGCTCGAATCCAACAAAAACTGTGCGCTACCGTCTCTACTGAGCCTCAGAGACGCTTTGAGACAAGTATTACAAAAATCAGAGAATGTCAAAAATTATAGTGAAATTGCCTCAAACAGGCGACTTATCGCGAAACAACACCTGCTCGAAACCAACAAAAACTGTGCCCTGCCGACTCTATTTAGCCTCAAAGACGGTTTGAGACAATTGTTACAAAAATCAGAGAATGTCAAAAATTAGAGTTAAATTGCTTCAAACAAGCGAATTATCGCGAAACAACACCTGCTCGAATCCAACAAGAACTGTGCGCTACCGTCTCTACTGAGCCTCAAAGACGGTTTGAGACAATTGTTACAAAAATCAGAGAATGTCAAAAATTAGAGTGTAATTGCTTCAAACAAGCGAATTATCGCGAAACAACACCTGCTCGAATCCAACAAAAACTGTGCACTACCGTCTATACTGAGCCTCAGAGACGCTTTGAGACAAGTATTACAAAAATCAGAGAATATCAAAAATTAGAGTGAAATTGCTTCAAACAGGCGAATTATCGCGAAACAACACCTGCTCGAATCCAACAAAAACTGTGCCCTGCCGACTATATTTGGCCTCAGAGACGGTTTGAGATAATTGTTACAAAAATCAGAGAATGTCAAAAATTAGAGTGTAATTGCTTAAAACAAGCGAATTATCGCGAAACAACATCTGCTCGAATCCAACAAAGATTGTGCGCTACCGTCTCTACTGAGCCTCAGAGACGCTTTGAGACAAGTATTACAAAAATCAGAGAATGTCAAAAATTATAGTGAAATTGCCTCAAACAGGCGAATTATGGCGAAACAACACCTGCTCGAATCCAACAAAAACTGTGCCCTGCCGACTCTACTTAGCCTCAAAGACGGTTTGAGACAATTGTTACAAAAATCAGAGAATGTCAAAAATTAGATTGAAATTGCTTCAAACAAGCGAATTATCGCGAAACAACACCTGCTCGAATCCAACGAAAACTGTGCGCTAATGTCTCTACTGAGCCTCAGAGACGCTTTGAGACAAGTATTACAAAAATCAGAGAATGTCAAAAATTATAGTGAAATTGCCTCAAACAGGCGAATTATCGCGAAACAACACCTGCTCGAATCCAACAAAATCTGTGCCCTGCCGACTCTATTTAGCCTCAAAGACGGTTTGAGGCAATTGTTACAAAAATCAGAGAATGTCAAAAATTTGAGTGAAATTGCTTCAAACAAGCGAATTATCGCGAAACAACACCTGCTCGAATCCAACAAAAACTGTGCGCTACCGTCTCTACTGAGCCTCAGAGACGCTTTGAAACAAGTGTTACAAAAATAAGAGAATGTCAAAAATTAGAGTGAAATTGCCTCAAAGAGGCGAATTATCGCGAAACATCACCTGCTCGAATCCAACAAAAACTGTGCCCTGCCGACTCTATTTAGCCTCAAAGACGGTTTGAGACAATTGTTACAAAAATCAGAGAATGTCAAAAATTACACTGAAATTGCTTCAAACAAGCGAATTATCACGAAACAACACCTGCTCCAATCCAACAAAAACTGTGCCCTGCCGACTCTATTTAGCCTCAAAGACGGTTTAGGACAATTGTTACAAAAATCAGAGAATGTCAAAAATTAGAGTGTAATTGCTTCAAACAAGCGAATTATCGCGAAACAACACCTGCTCGAATCCAACAAAAACTGTGCCCTGCCGACTCTATTTAGCCTCAGACATGGTTTGAGACAATTGTTACAAAAATCAGAGAATGTCAAAAATTAGAGTGTAATTGCTTCAAACAAGCGAATAATCGCGAAACAACACCTGCTCGAATCCAACAAAAACTGTGCGCTACCGTCTCTACTGAGCCTCAGAGACGCTTTGAGACAAGTATTACAAAAATCAGAGAATGTCAAAAATTAGACTGAAATTGCTTCAAACAGGCGAATTATCGCGAAACAACACCTGCTCGAATCCAACAAAAACTGTGCCCTGCCGACTCCATTTAGCCTCAAAGACGGTTTGAGACAGTTGTTACAAAAATCAGAGAATGTCAAAAATTAGAGTGAAATTGCTTCAAACAATCGAATTATCGCGAAACAACACCTGCTCGAATCCAACAAAAACTGTGCCCTGCAGACTCTATGTAGCCTCAGAGACGTTTTGAGACAATTGCTACAAAAATCAGAGAATGTCAAAAATTAGAGTGAAATTGCTTCAAACAATCGAATTATCGCGAAACAACACCTGCTCGAATCCAATAAAAACTGTGCCCTGCAGTCTCCACTGAGCGTCAGAGACGCTTTGAGACACGTACTACAAACATCAGAGAATGTCAAAAATTAGAGTGAAATTGCTTCAAACAGGCGAATTATCGCGAAACAACACCTGCTCGAATCCAACAAAAACTGTTACCTGCCGACTCTATTTAGCCTCAAAGACGGTTTGAGACAATTGTTACAAAAATCAGAGAATGTCAAAAATTAGAGTGAAATTGCTTCAAACAAGCGAATTATCGCGAAACAACACCTGCTCGAATCCAACAAAAACTGTGCGCTACCGTCTCTACTGAGCCTCACAGACGCTTTGACACATGTATTACAAAAATCAGAGAATGTCAAAAATTAGAGTGAAATTGCCTCAAAGAGGCGAATTATCGCGAAACAACACCTGCTAGAATCCAACAAAAACTGTGCGCTACCGTCTCTAGTGAGCCTCAGAGACGCTTTGAGACAAGTATTACAAAAATCAGAGAACGTCAAAAATTAGAGTGAAATTGCTTTAAACAGGCGAATTATCGCGAAACAACACCTGCTCGAATCCAACAAAAACTGTGCGCTGCCGACTCTATTTAGCCTCAGAGACGGTTTGAGACAATTGTTACAGAAATCAGAGAATGTCAAAAATTAGAGTGTAATTGCTTCAAACAAGCGAATTATCGCGAAACAACACCTGCTCGAATCCAACAAAAACTGTGCGCTACCGTCTCTACTGAGCCTCAGAGATGCTTTGAGACAAGTATTACAAAAATCAGAGAATGTCAAAAATTGGAGTGAAATTGCTTCAAACAGGCGAATATCGCGAAACAACACCTGCTCGAATCCAACAAAAACCGTGGCCTGCCGTCTCTACCTCGCCTCAGAGACGGTTTGAGACAATTGTTACAAAAATCAGAGAATGTCAAGAATTGGAGTGAAATTGCTTCAAACAAGCGAATTATCGCGAAACAACACCTGCTCGAATCCAACCAAAACTGTGCGCTACCGTCTCTACTGAGCCTCAGAGACGCAATGAGGCAAGTGTAACAAAAATCAGACAATGTCAATAATTTGAGTCAAATTGCTTCAAACAAGCGAATCATCGCGAAACAACACCTGCTCGAATCCAACAAAAACTGTGCCCTGCAATCTCCACTGAGCGTCAGAGACGCTATGAGACAAGTGTTACAAAAATCAGAGAATGTCAAAAATTAGAGTGAAATTGCTTCAAACAGGCGAATTATCCTGAATCAACACCTGCTCGAATCCAACAAAAACTGTGCCCTGCCGACTCTATATAGCCTCAGAGACGGTTTGAGACAATTGTTACAAAAATCAGAGAATGTCAAAAATTAGAGTGAAATTGATTCAAACAAGCGAATTATCGCGAAACAGCACCTGCTCGAATCCAACAAAAACTGTGCCCTGCAGACTCTACTGAGCCTGAGAGACACTTTGAGACAAGTATTACAAAAATCAGAGAATGTCAAAAATTATAGTGAAATTGCTCAAACAGGCGAATTATCGCGAAACAACACCTGCTCGAATCCAACAAAAACTGTGCCCTGCCGACTCTATTTAGCCTCAAAGACGGTTTGAGACAATTGTTACAAAAATCAGAGAATGTCAAAAATTAGAGTGAAATTGCCTCACACAGGCGAATTATCATGAAACAACACCTGCTCGAATCCAACAAAAACTGTGCCCTGCCGACTCTATTTAGCCTCAAAGACGGTTTGAGACAATTGTTACAAAAATCAGAGAATGTCAAAAATTAGAGTGTAATTGCTTCAAACAAGCGAATTATCGCGAAACAACACCTGCTCGAATCCAACAAAAACTGTGCACTACCGTCTATACTGAGCCTCAGAGACGCTTTGAGACAAGTATTACAAAAATCAGAGAATGTCAAAAATTAGAGTGAAATTGCTTCAAACAGGCGAATTATCGCGAAACAACACCTGCTCGAATCCAACAAAAACTGTGCCCTGCCGACTCTATTTAGCCTCAGAGACGGTTTGAGACAATTGTTACAAAAATCAGAGAATGTCAAAAATTAGAGTGAAATTGCTTCAAACAGGCGAATTATCGCGAAACAACACCTTCTCGAATCCAACAAAAACTGTGGGCTACCGTCTCTACTGAGCCTCAGAGACGCTTTGAGACAAGTATTACAAAAATCAGAGAATGTCAAAAATTATAGTGAAATTGCCTCAAACAGGTGAATTATCGCGAAACAACACCTGCTCGAATCCAACAAAATCTGTGCCCTGCCGACTCTATTTAGCCTCAAAGACGGTTTGAGGCAATTGTTACAAAAATCAGAGAATGTCAAAAATTTGAGTGAAATTGCTTCAAACAAGCGAATTATCGCGAAACAACACCTGCTCGAATCCAACAAAAACTGTGCGCTACCGTCTCTACTGAGCCTCAGAGACGCTTTGAAACAAGTGTTACAAAAATAAGAGAATGTCAAAAATTAGAGTGAAATTGCCTCAAAGAGGCGAATTATCGCGAAACATCACCTGCTCGAATCCAACAAAAACTGTGCCCTGCCGACTCTATTTAGCCTCAAAGACGGTTTGAGACAATTGTTACAAAAATCAGAGAATGTCAAAAATTACACTGAAATTGCTTCAAACAAGCGAATTATCACGAAACAACACCTGCTCCAATCCAACAAAAACTGTGCCCTGCCGACTCTATTTAGCCTCAAAGACGGTTTAGGACAATTGTTACAAAAATCAGAGAATGTCAAAAATTAGAGTGTAATTGCTTCAAACAAGCGAATTATCGCGAAACAACACCTGCTCGAATCCAACAAAAACTGTGCCCTGCCGACTCTATTTAGCCTCAGACATGGTTTGAGACAATTGTTACAAAAATCAGAGAATGTCAAAAATTAGAGTGTAATTGCTTCAAACAAGCGAATAATCGCGAAACAACACCTGCTCGAATCCAACAAAAACTGTGCGCTACCGTCTCTACTGAGCCTCAGAGACGCTTTGAGACAAGTATTACAAAAATCAGAGAATGTCAAAAATTAGACTGAAATTGCTTCAAACAGGCGAATTATCGCGAAACAACACCTGCTCGAATCCAACAAAAGCTGTGCCCTGCCGACTCCATTTAGCCTCAAAGACGGTTTGAGACAGTTGTTACAAAAATCAGAGAATGTCAAAAATTAGAGTGAAATTGCTTCAAACAATCGAATTATCGCGAAACAACACCTGCTCGAATCCAACAAAAACTGTGCCCTGCAGACTCTATGTAGCCTCAGAGACGTTTTGAGACAATTGCTACAAAAATCAGAGAATGTCAAAAATTAGAGTGAAATTGCTTCAAACAATCGAATTATCGCGAAACAACACCTGCTCGAATCCAATAAAAACTGTGCCCTGCAGTCTCCACTGAGCGTCAGAGACGCTTTGAGACACGTACTACAAACATCAGAGAATGTCAAAAATTAGAGTGAAATTGCTTCAAACAGGCGAATTATCGCGAAACAACACCTGCTCGAATCCAACAAAAACTGTTACCTGCCGACTCTATTTAGCCTCAAAGACGGTTTGAGACAATTGTTACAAAAATCAGAGAATGTCAAAAATTAGAGTGAAATTGCTTCAAACAAGCGAATTATCGCGAAACAACACCTGCTCGAATCCAACAAAAACTGTGCGCTACCGTCTCTACTGAGCCTCACAGACGCTTTGACACATGTATTACAAAAATCAGAGAATGTCAAAAATTAGAGTGAAATTGCCTCAAAGAGGCGAATTATCGCGAAACAACACCTGCTAGAATCCAACAAAAACTGTGCGCTACCGTCTCTAGTGAGCCTCAGAGACGCTTTGAGACAAGTATTACAAAAATCAGAGAACGTCAAAAATTAGAGTGAAATTGCTTTAAACAGGCGAATTATCGCGAAACAACACCTGCTCGAATCCAACAAAAACTGTGCGCTGCCGACTCTATTTAGCCTCAGAGACGGTTTGAGACAATTGTTACAGAAATCAGAGAATGTCAAAAATTAGAGTGTAATTGCTTCAAACAAGCGAATTATCGCGAAACAACACCTGCTCGAATCCAACAAAAACTGTGCGCTACCGTCTCTACTGAGCCTCAGAGATGCTTTGAGACAAGTATTACAAAAATCAGAGAATGTCAAAAATTGGAGTGAAATTGCTTCAAACAGGCGAATATCGCGAAACAACACCTGCTCGAATCCAACAAAAACCGTGGCCTGCCGTCTCTACCTCGCCTCAGAGACGGTTTGAGACAATTGTTACAAAAATCAGAGAATGTCAAGAATTGGAGTGAAATTGCTTCAAACAAGCGAATTATCGCGAAACAACACCTGCTCGAATCCAACCAAAACTGTGCGCTACCGTCTCTACTGAGCCTCAGAGACGCAATGAGGCAAGTGTAACAAAAATCAGACAATGTCAATAATTTGAGTCAAATTGCTTCAAACAAGCGAATCATCGCGAAACAACACCTGCTCGAATCCAACAAAAACTGTGCCCTGCAATCTCCACTGAGCGTCAGAGACGCTATGAGACAAGTGTTACAAAAATCAGAGAATGTCAAAAATTAGAGTGAAATTGCTTCAAACAGGCGAATTATCCTGAATCAACACCTGCTCGAATCCAACAAAAACTGTGCCCTGCCGACTCTATATAGCCTCAGAGACGGTTTGAGACAATTGTTACAAAAATCAGAGAATGTCAAAAATTAGAGTGAAATTGATTCAAACAAGCGAATTATCGCGAAACAGCACCTGCTCGAATCCAACAAAAACTGTGCCCTGCAGACTCTACTGAGCCTGAGAGACACTTTGAGACAAGTATTACAAAAATCAGAGAATGTCAAAAATTATAGTGAAATTGCTCAAACAGGCGAATTATCGCGAAACAACACCTGCTCGAATCCAACAAAAACTGTGCCCTGCCGACTCTATTTAGCCTCAAAGACGGTTTGAGACAATTGTTACAAAAATCAGAGAATGTCAAAAATTAGAGTGAAATTGCCTCACACAGGCGAATTATCATGAAACAACACCTGCTCGAATCCAACAAAAACTGTGCCCTGCCGACTCTATTTAGCCTCAAAGACGGTTTGAGACAATTGTTACAAAAATCAGAGAATGTCAAAAATTAGAGTGTAATTGCTTCAAACAAGCGAATTATCGCGAAACAACACCTGCTCGAATCCAACAAAAACTGTGCACTACCGTCTATACTGAGCCTCAGAGACGCTTTGAGACAAGTATTACAAAAATCAGAGAATGTCAAAAATTAGAGTGAAATTGCTTCAAACAGGCGAATTATCGCGAAACAACACCTGCTCGAATCCAACAAAAACTGTGCCCTGCCGACTCTATTTAGCCTCAGAGACGGTTTGAGACAATTGTTACAAAAATCAGAGAATGTCAAAAATTAGAGTGAAATTGCTTCAAACAGGCGAATTATCGCGAAACAACACCTTCTCGAATCCAACAAAAACTGTGGGCTACCGTCTCTACTGAGCCTCAGAGACGCTTTGAGACAAGTCTTACAAAAATCAGAGAATGTCAAAAATTAGAGTGAAATTGCCTCAAACAGGCGAATTATCGCGAAACAACACCTGCTCGAATCCAACAAAAACTGTGCCCTGCCGACTCTACTTAGCCTCAAAGACGGTTTGAGACAATTGTTACAAAAATCAGAGAATGTCAAAAATTAGATTGAAATTGCTTCAAACAAGCGAATTATCGCGAAACAACACCTGCTCGAATCCAACAAAAACTGTGCCCTGCCGACTCTACTTACCCTCAAAGACGGTATGAGACCATTGTTACAAAAATCAGAGAATGTCAAAAATTAGAGTGAAATTGCTTCAAACAAGCGAATTATCGCGAAACAACACCTGCTCGAATCCAACGAAAACTGTGCGCTTATGTCTCTACTGAGCCTCAGAGACGCTTTGAGACAAGTATTACAAAAATCAGAGAATGTCAAAAATTATAGTGAAATTGCCTCAAACAGGCGAATTATCGCGAAACAACACCTGCTCGAATCCAACAAAATCTGTGCCCTAACGACTCTATTTAGCCTCAAAGACGGTTTGAGGCAATTGTTACAAAAATCAGAGAATGTCAAAAATTAGAGTGAAATTGCTTCAAACAAGCGAATTATCGCGAAACAACACCTGCTCGAATCCAACAAAAACTGTGCGCTACCGTCTCTACTGAGCCTCAGAGACGCTTTGAGACAAGTGTTACAAAAATAAGAGAATGTCAAAAATTAGAGTGAAATTGCCTCAAAGAGGCGAATTATCGCGAAACATCACCTGCTCGAATCCAACAAAAACTGTGCCCTGCCGACTCTATTTAGCCTCAAAGACGGTTTGAGACAATTGTTACAAAAATGAGAGAATGTCAAAAATTACACTGAAATTGCTTCAAACAAGCGAATTATCGCGAAACAACACCTGCTCCAATCCAACAAAAACTGTGCCCTGCCGACTCTATTTAGCCTCAAAGACGGTTTGAGACAATTGTTACAAAAATCAGAGAATGTCAAAAATTAGAGTGTAATTGCTTCAAACAAGCGAATTATCGCGAAACAACACCTGCTCGAATCCAACAAAAACTGTGCCCTGCCGACTCTATTTAGCCTCAGACATGGTTTGAGACAATTGTTACATAAATCAGAGAATGTCAAAAATTAGAGTGTAATTGCTTCAAACAAGCGAATTATCGCGAAAGAACACCTGCTCGAATCCAACAAAAACTGTGCGCTACCGTCTCTACTGAGCCTCAGAGACGCTTTGAGACAAGTATTACAAAAATCAGAGAATGTCAAAAATTAGACTGAAATTGCTTCAAACAGGCGAATTATCGCGAAACAACACCTGCTCGAATCCAACAAAAACTGTGCCCTGACGACTCCATTTAGCCTCAAAGACGGTTTGAGACAGTTGTTACAAAAATCAGAGAATGTCAAAAATTAGAGTGAAATTGCTTCAAACAATCGAATTATCGCGAAACAACACCTGCTCGAATCCAACAAAAACTGTGCCCTGCAGACTCTATGTAGCCTCAGAGACGTTTTGAGACAATTGCTACAAAAATCAGAGAATGTCAAAAATTAGAGTGAAATTGCTTCAAACAATCGAATTATCGCGAAACAACACCTGCTCGAATCCAATAAAAACTGTGCCCTGCAGTCTCCACTGAGCGTCAGAGACGCTTTGAGACACGTACTACAAACATCAGAGAATGTCAAAAATTAGAGTGAAATTGCTTCAAACAGGCGAATTATCGCGAAACAACACCTGCTCGAATCCAACAAAAACTGTTACCTGCCGACTCTATTTAGCCTCAAAGACGGTTTGAGACAATTGTTACAAAAATCAGAGAATGTCAAAAATTAGAGTGAAATTGCTTCAAACAAGCGAATTATCGCGAAACAACACCTGCTCGAATCCAACTAAAAATGTGCGCTACCGTCTCTACTGAGCCTCACAGACGCTTTGAGACATGTATTACAAAAATCAGAGAATGTCAAAAATTAGAGTGAAATTGCTTTAAACAGGCGAATTATCGCGAAACAACACCTGCTCGAATCCAACAAAAACTGTGCGCTGCCGACTCTATTTAGCCTCAGACACGGTTTGAGACAATTGTTACAGAAATCAGAGAATGTCAAAAATTAGAGTGTAATTGCTTCAAACAAGCGAATTATCGCGAAACAACACCTGCTCGAATCCAACAAAAACTGTGCGCTACCGTCCCTACTGAGCCTCAGAGATGCTTTGAGACAAGTATTACAAAAATCAGAGAATGTCAAAAATTGGAGTGAAATTGCTTCAAACAGGCGAATATCGCGAAACAACACCTGCTCGAATCCAACAAAAACCGTGGCCTGCCGTCTCTACCTCGCCTCAGAGACGGTTTGAGACAATTGTTACAAAAATCAGAGAATGTCAAGAATTAGCGTGAAATTGCTTCAAACAAGCGAATTATCGCGAAACAACACCTGCTCGAATCCAACCAAAACTGTGCGCTACCGTCTCTACTGAGCCTCAGAGACGCAATGAGGCAAGTGTAGCAAAAATCAGACAATGTCAATAATTTGAGTCAAATTGCTTCAAACAAGCGAATCATCGCGAAACAACACCTGCTCGAACCCAACAAAAACTGTGCCCTGCAATCTCCACTGAGCGTCAGAGACGCTATGAGACAAGTGTTACAAAAATCAGAGAATGTCAAAAATTAGAGTGAAATTGCTTCAAACAGGCGAATTATCCTGAATCAACACCTGCTCGAATCCAACAAAAACTGTGCCCTGCCGACTCTATATAGCCTCAGAGACGGTTTGAGACAATTGTTACAAAAATCAGAGAATGTCAAAAATTAGAGTGAAATTGCCTCACACAGGCGAATTATCATGAAACCACACCTGCTCGAATCCAACAAAAACTGTGCCCTGCCGACTCTATTTAGCCTCAAAGACGGTTTGAGACAATTGTTACAAAAATCAGAGAATGTCAAAAATTAGACTGAAATTGCTTCAAACAAGCGAATTATCGCGAAACAACACCTGCTCGAATCCAACAAAAACTGTGCCCTGCCGACTCTATTTAGCCTCAGAGACGGTTTGAGACAATTGTTACAAAAATCAGAGAATGTCAAAAATTAGAGTGTAATTGCTTCAAACAAGCGAATTATCGCGAAACAACACCTGCTTGAATCCAACAAAAACTGTGCGCTACCGTCTCTACTGAGCCTCAGAGACGCTTTGAGCCAAGTATTACAAAAATCAGAGAATGTCAAAAATTAGAGTGAAATTGCTTCAAACAGGCGAATTATCGCGAAACAACACCTGCTCGAATCCAACAAAAACTGTGCCCTGCCGACTATATTTAGCCTCAGAGACGGTTTGAGATAATTGTTACAAAAATCAGAGAATGTCAAAAATTAGAGTGTAATTGCTTAAAACAAGCGAATTATCGCGAAACAACACCTGCTCGAATCCAACAAAGATTGTGCGCTACCGTCTCTACTGAGCCTCAGAGACATTTTGAGACAAGTATTACAAAAATCAGAGAATGTCAAAAATTATAGTGAAATTGCCTCAAACAGGTGAATTATCGCGAAACAACACCTGCTCGAATGCAACAAAAACTGTGCCCTGCCGACTCTATTTAGCCTCAAAGACGGTTTGAGACAATTGTTACAAAAATCAGAGAATGTCAAAAATTAGAGTGAAATTGCTTCAAACAGGCGAATTATCGCGAAACAACACCTGCTCGAATCCAACAAAAACTGTGCGCTACCGTCTCTACTGAGCCTCAGAAACGCTTTGAGACAAGTATTACAAAAATCAGAGAATGTCAAAAATTAGAGTGAAATTGCCTCAAACAGGCGAATTATCGCGAAACAACACCTGCTCGAATCCAACAAAAACTGTGCCCTGCCGACTCTACTTAGCCTCAAAGACGGTTTGAGACAATTGTTACAAAAATCAGAGAATGTCAAAAATTAGATTGAAATTGCTTCAAACAAGCGAATTATCGCGAAACAACACCTCCTCGAATCCAACAAAAACTGGGCCCTGCCGACTCTACTTAGCCTCAAAGACGGTTTGAGACCATTGTTACAAAAATCAGAGAATGTCAAAAATTAGAGTGAAATTGCTTCAAACAAGCGAATTATCGCGAAACAGCACCTGCTCGAATCCAACGAAAACTGTGCGCTAATGTCTCTACTGAGCCTCAGAGACGCTTTGAGACAAGTATTACAAAAATCAGAGAATGTCAAAAATTATAGTGAAATTGCCTCAAACAGGCGAATTATCGCGAAACAACACCTGCTCGAATCCAACAAAAACTGTGCCCTGCCGACTCTATTTAGCCTCAAAGACGGTTTGAGACAATTGTTACAAAAATCAGAGAATGTCAAAAATTAGACTGAAATTGCTTCAAACAAGCGAATTATCGCAAAACAACACCTGCTCCAATCCAACAAAAACTGTGCCCTGCCGACTCTATTTAGCCTCAGAGATGGGTTGAGACAATTGTTACAAAAATCAGAGAATGTCAAAAATTAGAGTGTAATTGCTTCAAACAAGCGAATTATCGCGAAACAACACCCGCTCGAATCCAACAAAAACTGTGCGCTACCGTCTCTACTGAGCCTCAGAGACGCTTTGAGACAAGTATTACAAAAATCAGAGAATCTCAAAAATTAGAGTGAAATTGCTTTTAACAGGCGAATAATCGCGAAACAACACCTGCTCGAATCCAACAAAAACTGTGCCCTGCCGACTATATATAGCCTCAGAGACGGTTTGAGATAATTGTTACAAAAATCAGAGAATGTCAAAAATTAGAGTGTAATTGCTTAAAACAAGCGAATTATCGCGAAACAACACCTGCTCGAATCCAACAAAGATTGTGCGCTACCGTCTCTACTGAGCCTCAGAGACGCTTTAAAACAAGTATTACAAAAATCAGAGAATGTCAAAAATTATAGTGAAATTGCCTCAAACAGGTGAATTACCGCGAAACAACACCTGCTCGAATCCAACAAAAACTGTGCGCTACCGTCTCTACTGAGCCTCAGAGACGCTTTGAGACAAGTATTACAAAAATCAGAGAATGTCAAAAATTAGAGTGAAATTGCCTCAAACAGGCGAATTATCGCGAAACAACACCTGCTCGAATCCAACAAAAACTGTGCCCTGCCGACTCTACTTAGCCTCAAAGACGGTTTGAGACAATTGTTACAAAAATCAGAGAATGTCAAAAATTAGATTGAAATTGCTTCAAACAAGCGAATTATCGCGAAACAACACCTGCTCGAATCCAACAAAAACTGTGCCCTGCCGACTCTACTTAGCCTCAAAGACGGTTTGAGACCATTGTTACAAAAATCAGAGAATGTCAAAAATTAGAGTGAAATTGCTTCAAACAAGCGAATTATCGCGAAACAACACCTGCTCGAATCCAACAAAAACTGTGCGCTACCGTCTCTACTGAGCCTCAGAGACGCTTTGAGACAAGTATTACAAAAATCAGAGAATGTCAAAAATTAGAGTGAAATTGCCTCAAACAGGCGAATTATCGCGAAACAACACCTGCTCGAATCCAACAAAAACTGTGCCCTGCCGACTCTACTTAGCCTCAAAGACGGTTTGAGACAATTGTTACAACAATCAGAGAATGTCAAAAATTAGATTGAAATTGCTTCAAACAAGCGAATTATCGCGAAACAACACCTGCTCGAATCCAACAAAAACTGTGCCCTGCCGACTCTACTTAGCCTCAAAGACGGTTTGAGACCATTGTTACAAAAATCAGAGAATGTCAAAAATTAGAGTGTAATTGCTTAAAACAAGCGAATTATCGCGAAACAACACCTGCTCGAATCCAACAAAGATTGTGCGCTACCGTCTCTACTGAGCCTCAGAGACATTTTGAGACAAGTATTACAAAAATCAGAGAATGTCAAAAATTATAGTGAAATTGCCTCAAACAGGTGAATTATCGCGAAACAACACCTGCTCGAATGCAACAAAAACTGTGCCCTGCCGACTCTATTTAGCCTCAAAGACGGTTTGAGACAATTGTTACAAAAATCAGAGAATGTCAAAAATTAGAGTGAAATTGCATCAAACAGGCGAATTATCCCGAAACAACACCTGCTCGAATGCAACAAAAACTGTGCGCTACCGTCTCTACTGATCCTCAGAGACGCTTTGAGACAAGTATTACAAAAATCAGAGAATGTCAAAAATTAGAGTGAAATTGCCTCAAACAGCCGAATTATCGCGAAACAACACCTGCTCGAATCCAACAAAAACTGTGCCCTGCCGACTCTACTTAGCCTCAAAGACGGTTTGAGACAAATGTTACAAAAATCAGAGAATGTCAAAAATTAGATTGAAATTGCTTCAAACAAGCGAATTATCGCGAAACAACACCTGCTCGAATCCAACAAAAACTGTGCCCTGCCGACTCTACTTAGCCTCAAAGACGGTTTGAGACCATTGTTACAAAAATCAGAGAATGTCAAAAATTAGAGTGAAATTGCTTCAAACAAGCGAATTATCGCGAAACAACACCTGCTCGAATCCAACGAAAACTGTGCGCTAACGTCTCTACTGAGCCTCAGAGACGCTTTGAGACAAGTATTACAAAAATCAGAGAATGTCAAAAATTAGAGTGAAATTGCCTCAAACAGGCGAATTATCGCGAAACAACACATGCTCGAATTCAACAAAAACTGTCCCCTGCCGACTCTATTTAGCCTCAAAGACGGTTTGAGACACTTGTTACAAAAATCAGAGAATGTCAAAAATTAGAGTGAAATTGCTTCAAACAAGCGAATTATCGCGAAACAACACCTGCTCGAATCCAACAACAACTGTGCGCTACCGTCTCTACTGAGCCTCAGTGACGCTTTGAGACAAGTATTACAAAAATCAGAGAATGTCAAAAATTAGAGTGAAATTGCCTCAAACAGGCGAATTATCGCGACACAACACCTGCTCGAATCCAACAAAAACTGTGCCATGCCGACTCTATTTAGCCTCAAAGACGGTTTGAGACAATTGTTACAAAAATCAGAGAATGTCAAAAATTAGACTGAAATTGCTTCAAACAAGCGAATTATCGCGAAACAACACCTGCTCCAATCCAACAAAAACTGTGCCCTGCCGACTCTATTTAGCCTCAAAGACGGTTTGAGACAATTGTTACAAAAATCAGAGAATGTCAAAAATTAGTGTGTAATTGCTTCAAACAAGCGAATTATCACGAAACAACACCTGCTCGAATCCAACAAAAACTGTGCCCTGCCGACTCTATTTAGCCTCAGAGATGGTTTGAGACAATTGTTACAAAAATCAGAGAATGTCAAAAATTAGAGTGTAATTGCTTCAAACAAGCGAATTATCGCGAAACAACACCTACTCGAATCCAACAAAAACTGTGCGCTGCAGTCTATACTGAGCCTCAGAGACGCTTTGAGACAAGTATTACAAAAATCAGAGAATGTCAAAAATTAGAGTGTAATTGCTTCAAACAGGCGAATTATCGCGAAACAACAACTGCTCGAATCCAACAAAAACTGTGCCCTGCCGACTGTATTTAGCCTCAGAGACGGTTTGAGATAATTGTTACAAAAATCAGAGAATGTCAAAAATTAGAGTGTAATTGCTTAAAACAAGCGAATTATCGCGAAACAACACCTGCTCGAATCCAACAAAGATTGTGCGCTACTGTCTCTACTGAGCCTCAGAGACGCTTTGAGACAAGTATTACAAAAATCAGAGAATGTCAAAAATTATAGTGAAATTGCCTCAAACAGGTGAATTATCGCGAAACAACACCTGCTCGAATCCAACAAAAACTGTGCCCTGCCGACTCTACTTAGCCTCAAAGACGGTTTGAGACAATTGTTACAAAAATCAGAGAATGTCAAAAATTAGATTGAAATTGCTTCAAACAAACGAATTATCGCGAAACAACACCTGCTCGAATCCAACAAAAACTGTGCCCTGCCGACTCTACTTAGCCTCAAAGACGGTTTGAGACCATTGTTACAAAAATCAGAGAATGTCAAAAATTAGAGTGTAATTGCTTAAAACAAGCGAATTATCGCGAAACAACACCTGCTCGAATCCAACAAAGATTGTGCGCTACCGTCTCTACTGAGCCTCAGAGACATTTTGAGACAAGTATTACAAAAATCAGAGAATGTCAAAAATTATAGTGAAATTGCCTCAAACAGGTGAATTATCGCGAAACAACACCTGCTCGAATGCAACAAAAACTGTGCCCTGCCGACTCTATTTAGCCTCAAAGACGGTTTGAGACAATTGTTACAAAAATCAGAGAATGTCAAAAATTAGAGTGAAATTGCTTCAAACAGGCGAATTATCCCGAAACAACACCTGCTCGAATGCAACAAATACTGTGCGCTACCGTCTCTACTGATCCTCAGAGACGCTTTGAGACAAGTATTACAAAAATCAGAGAATGTCAAAAATTAGAGTGAAATTGCCTCAAACAGCCGAATTATCGCGAAACAACACCTGCTCGAATCCAACAAAAACTGTGCCCTGCCGACTCTACTTAGCCTCAAAGACGGTTTGAGACAAATGTTACAAAAATCAGAGAATGTCAAAAATTAGATTGAAATTGCTTCAAACAAGCGAATTATCGCGAAACAACACCTGCTCGAATCCAACAAAAACTGTGCCCTGCCGACTCTACTTAGCCTCAAAGACGGTTTGAGACCATTGTTACAAAAATCAGAGAATGTCAAAAATTAGAGTGAAATTGCTTCAAACAAGCGAATTATCGCGAAACAACACCTGCTCGAATCCAACGAAAACTGTGCGCTACCGTCTCTACTGAGCCTCAGAGACGCTTTGAGACAAGTATTACAAAAATCAGAGAATGTCAAAAATTAGAGTGAAATTGCCTCAAACAGGCGAATTATCGCGAAACAACACATGCTCGAATTCAACAAAAACTGTCCCCTGCCGACTCTATTTAGCCTCAAAGACGGTTTGAGACACTTGTTACAAAAATCAGAGAATGTCAAAAATTAGAGTGAAATTGCTTCAAACAAGCGAATTATCGCGAAACAACACCTGCTCGAATCCAACAACAACTGTGCGCTACCGTCTCTACTGAGCCTCAGAGACGCTTTGAGACAAGTATTACAAAAATCAGAGAATGTCAAAAATTAGAGTGAAATTGCCTCAAACAGGCGAATTATCGCGACACAACACCTGCTCGAATCCAACAAAAACTGTGCCATGCCGACTCTATTTAGCCTCAAAGACGGTTTGAGACAATTGTTACAAAAATCAGAGAATGTCAAAAATTAGACTGAAATTGCTTCAAACAAGCGAATTATCGCGAAACAACACCTGCTCCAATCCAACAAAAACTGTGCCCTGCCGACTCTATTTAGCCTCAAAGACGGTTTGAGAAAATTGTTACAAAAATCAGAGAATGTCAAAAATTAGTGTGTAATTGCTTCAAACAAGCGAATTATCACGAAACAACACCTGCTCGAATCCAACAAAAACTGTGCCCTGCCGACTCTATTTAGCCTCAGAGATGGTTTGAGACAATTGTTACAAAAATCAGAGAATGTCAAAAATTAGAGTGTAATTGCTTCAAACAAGCGAATTATCGCGAAACAACACCTGCTCGAATCCAACAAAAACTGTGCGCTGCAGTCTATACTGAGCCTCAGAGACGCTTTGAGACAAGTATTACAAAAATCAGAGAATGTCAAAAATTAGAGTGTAATTGCTTCAAACAGGCGAATTATCGCGAAACAACAACTGCTCGAATCCAACAAAAACTGTGCCCTGCCGACTGTATTTAGCCTCAGAGACGGTTTGAGATAATTGTTACAAAAATCAGAGAATGTCAAAAATTAGAGTGTAATTGCTTAAAACAAGCGAATTATCGCGAAACAACACCTGCTCGAATCCAACAAAGATTGTGCGCTACCGTCTCTACTGAGCCTCAGAGACGCTTTGAGACAAGTATTACAAAAATCAGAGAATGTCAAAAATTATAGTGAAATTGCCTCAAACAGGTGAATTATCGCGAAACAACACCTGCTCGAATCCAACAAAAACTGTGCCCTGCCGACTCTATTTAGCCTCAAAGACGGTTTGAGACAATTGTTACAAAAATCAGAGAATGTCAAAAATTAGAGTGAAATTGCTTCAAACAGGCGAATTATCGCGAAACAGCACCTGCTCGAATCCAACGAAAACTGTGCGCTAATGTCTCTACTGAGCCTCAGAGACGCTTTGAGACAAGTATTACAAAAATCAGAGAATGTCAAAAATTATAGTGAAATTGCCTCAAACAGGCGAATTATCGCGAAACAACACCTGCTCGAATCCAACAAAAACTGTGCCCTGCCGACTCTATTTAGCCTCAAAGACGGTTTGAGACAATTGTTACAAAAATCAGAGAATGTCAAAAATTAGACTGAAATTGCTTCAAACAAGCGAATTATCGCAAAACAACACCTGCTCCAATCCAACAAAAACTGTGCCCAGCCGACTCTATTTAGTCTCAGAGATGGTTTGAGACAATTGTTACAAAAATCAGAGAATGTCAAAAATTAGAGTGTAATTGCTTCAAACAAGCGAATTATCGCGAAACAACACCCGCTCGAATCCAACAAAAACTGTGCGCTACCGTCTCTACTGAGCCTCAGAGACGCTTTGAGACAAGTATAACAAAAATCAGAGAATCTCAAAAATTAGAGTGAAATTGCTTTTAACAGGCGAATAATCGCGAAACAACACCTGTTCGAATCCAACAAAGACTGTGCCCTGCCGACTATATTTAGCCTCAGAGACGGTTTGAGATAATTGTTACAAAAATCAGAGAATGTCAAAAATTAGAGTGTAATTGCTTAAAACAAGCGAATTATCGCGAAACAACACCTGCTCGAATCCAACAAAGATTGTGCGCTACCGTCTCTACTGAGCCTCAGAGACGCTTTGAAACAAGTATTACAAAAATCAGAGAATGTCAAAAATTATAGTGAAATTGCCTCAAACAGGTGAATTACCGCGAAACAACACCTGCTCGAATCCAACAAAAACTGTGCGCTACCGTCTCTACTGAGCCTCAGAGACGCTTTGAGACAAGTATTACAAAAATCAGAGAATGTCAAAAATTAGAGTGAAATTGCCTCAAACAGGCGAATTATCGCGAAACAACACCTGCTCGAATCCAACAAAAACTGTGCCCTGCCGACTCTACTTAGCCTCAAAGACGGTTTGAGACAATTGTTACAAAAATCAGAGAATGTCAAAAATTAGATTGAAATTGCTTCAAACAAGCGAATTATCGCGAAACAACACCTGCTCGAATCCAACAAAAACTGTGCCCTGCCGACTCTACTTAGCCTCAAAAACGGTTTGAGACCATTGTTACAAAAATCAGAGAATGTCAAAAATTAGAGTGAAATTGCTTCAAACAAGCGAATTATCGCGAAACAACACCTGCTCGAATCCAACAAAAACTGTGCGCTACCGTCTCTACTGAGCCTCAGAGACGCTTTGAGACAAGTATTACAAAAATCAGAGAATGTCAAAAATTAGAGTGAAATTGCCTCAAACAGGCGAATTATCGCGAAACAACACCTGCTCGAATCCAACAAAAACTGTGCCCTGCCGACTCTACTTAGCCTCAAAGACGGTTTGAGACAATTGTTACAAAAATCAGAGAATGTCAAAAATTAGATTGAAATTGCTTCAAACAAGCGAATTATCGCGAAACAACACCTGCTCGAATCCAACAAAAACTGTGCCCTGCCGACTCTACTTAGCCTCAAAGACGGTTTGAGACCATTGTTACAAAAATCAGAGAATGTCAAAAATTAGAGTGAGATTGCTTCAAACAAGCGAATTATCGCGAAACAACATCTGCTCGAATCCAACGAAAACTGTGCGCTAATGTCTCTACTGAGCCTCAGAGACGCTTTGAGACAAGTATTACAAAAATCAGAGAATGTCAAAAATTATAGTGAAATTGCCTCAAACAGGCGAATTATCGCGAAACAACACCTGCTCGAATCCAACAAAAACTGTGCCCTGCCGACTCTATTTAGCCTCAAAGACGGTTTGAGACAATTGTTACAAAAATCAGAGAATGTCAAAAATTAGAGTGAAATTGCTTCAAACAAGCGAATTATCGCGAAACAACACCTGCTCGAATCCAACAAAAACTGTGCGCTACCGTCTCTACTGAGCCTCAGAGACGCTTTGAGACAAGTATTACAAAAATCAGAGAATGTCAAAAATTAGAGTGAAATTGCCTCAAACAGGCGAATTATCGCGAAACAACACCTGCTCGAATGCAACAAAAACTGTGCCCTGCCGACTCTATTTAGCCTCAAAGACGGTTTGAGACAATTGTTACAAAAATCAGAGAATGTCAAAAATTAGACTGAAATTGCTTCAAACAAGCGAATTATCGCGAAACAACACCTGCTCCAATCCAACAAAAACTGTGCCCTGCCGACTCTATTTAGCCTCAAAGACGGTTTGAGACAATTGTTACAAAAATCAGAGAATGTCAAAAATTAGAGTGAAATTGCCTCAAACAGGCGAATTATCGCGAAACAACACCTGCTCGAATCCAACAAAAACTGTGCGCTACCGTCTCTACTGAGCCTCAGAGACGCTTTGAGACAAGTATTACAAAAATCAGAGAATTTCAAAAATTAGAGTGAAATTGCTTCAAACAGAAGAATTATCGCCAAACAACACCTGCTCGAATCCAACAAAAACTGTGCCCTGCCGACTCTATTTAACTTCAGAGACGGTTTGAGACAATTGTTACAAAAATCAGAGAATGTCAAAAATTAGAGTGTAATTGCTTCAAACAAGCGAATTATCGCGAAACAACACCTGCTCGAATCCAACAAAAACTGTGCCCTGCCGACTCTATTTAGCCTCAGAGATGGTTTGAGACAAATGTTACAAAAATCAGAGAATGTCAAAAATTAGAGTGTAATTGCTTCAAACAAGCGAATTATCGCGAAACAACACCTGCTCGAATCCAACAAAAACTGTGCGCTACCGTCTCTACTGAGCCTCAGAGACGCTTTGAGACAAGTATTACAAAAATCAGAGAATTTCAAAAATTAGAGTGAAATTGCTTCAAACAGAAGAATTATCGCCAAACAACACCTGCTCGAATCCAACAAAAACTGTGCCCTGCCGACTCCATTTAGCCTCAAAGACGGTTTGAGACAATTGTTACAAAAATCAGAGAATGTCAAAAATTAGAGTGAAATTGCTTCAAACAAGCGAATTATCGCGAAACAACACCCGCTCGAATCCAACAAAAACTGTGCCCTGCAGACTCTATGTAGCCTCAGAGACGGTTTGAGACAATTGTTACAAAAATCAGAGAATGTCAAAAATTAGAGTGTAATTGCTTCAAACAAGTGAATTATCGCGAAACAACACCTGCTCGAATCCAACAAAAACTGTGCCCTGCAGTCGCTACTGAGCCTCAGAGACGCTTTGAGACAATTGCTACAAAAATCAGAGAATGTCAAAAATTAGAGTGAAATTGCTTCTAACAAGCGAATTATCGCGAAACAACACCTGCTCGAATCCAATTAAAACTGTGCCCTGCAGTCTCCACTGAGCGTCAGAGACGCTTTGAGACACGTACTACAAACATCAGAGAATGTCAAAAATTAGAGTGAAATTGCTTCAAACAGGCGAATTATCGCGAAACAGCACCTGCTCGAATCCAACAAAAACTGTTACCTATCGACTCTATTTAGCCTCAAAGACGATTTGAGACAATTGTTACAAAAATCAGAGAATGTCAAAAATTAGAGTGAAATTGCTTCAAACAAGCGAATTATCGCGAAACAACACCTGCTCGAATCCAACAAAAACTGTGCGCTACCGTCTCTACTGAGCCTCAGAGACGCTTTGAGACATGTATTACAAAAATCAGAGAATGTAAAAAATTATAGTGAAATTGCCTCAAAGAGGCGAATTATCGCTAAACAACACCTGCTCGAATCCAACAAAAACTGTGCCCTGCCGACTCTTTTTAGCCTCAAAGACGGTTTGAGACCATTGTTACAAAAATCAGAGAATGTCAAAAATTAGAGTGAAATTGCTTCACACAAGCGAATTATCGCGAAACAACACCTGCTCGAATCCAACAAAAACTGTGCCCTGCCGACTCTATTTAGCCTCAGAGACCGTTTGAGACAATTGTTACAAAAATCAGAGAATGTCAAAAATTAGAGTGAAATTACTTCAAACAAGCGAATTATGGCGAAACAACACCTGCTCGAATCCAACAAAAACTGTGCGCTGCCGTCTCTACTTTGCCTCAGAGACGCAATGAGGCAAGTGTTGCAAAAATCAGACAATGTCAATAATTTGAGTCAAATTGCTTCAAACAAGCGATCTTCGCGAAACAACACCTGCTCAAATCCAACAAAAACTGTGCGCTACTGTCTCTACTGAGCCTCAGAGACACTTTGAGACAAGTATCACAAAAATCAGAGAATGTCAAAAATTATAGTGAAATTGACTCAAACAGAAGAATTATCACGAAACAACACCTGCTCGAATCCAACAAAAACTGTGCCCTGCCGACCCTATTTAGCCTCAGAGACGGTTTGAGACAATTGTTACAAAAATCAGAGAATGTCAAAAATTAGAGTGAAATTGCTTCAAACAGGCGAATTATCGCGAAACAACACCTGCTCAAATCCAACAAAAACTGAGCCCTGCCGACTCCATTTAGCCTCAAAGACGGTTTGAGACAATTGTTACAAAAATCAGAGAATGCCAAAAATTAGAGTGAAATTTCTTCAAACAAGCGAATTATCGCGAAACAGCACCTGCTCGAATCCAACAAAAACTGTGCGCTGCCATTTCTACTGGGCCTCAGAGACGCAATGAGGCAAGTGTTGCAAAAATCAGACAATGACAATAATTTGAGTCAAATTGCTTCAAACAAGCGATTTTCGCGAAACAACACCTGCTCGAATCCCACAAAAACTGTGCCCTGTCGACTCTATTTAGCCTCAGAGACGGTTTGAGACAATTGTTACAAAAATCAGAGAATATCAAAAATTAGAGTGAAATTACTTCAAACAAGCGAATTATCGCGAAACAACACCTGCTCGAATCCAACAAAAACTGTGCCCTGCCGGCTCTATTTAGCCTCAGAGACGGTTTGAGACAATTGTTACAAAAATCAGAGAATGTCAAAAATTAGAGTGTAATTGCTTCAAACAAGCGAATTATCGCGAAACAACACCTGCTCGAATCCAACAAAAACTGTGCGCTACCGTCTCTACTGAGCCTCAGAGACGCTTTGAGACAAGTATCACAAGAATCAGAGAATGTCAAAAATTATAGTGAAATTGCCTCAAACAGGCGAATTATCGCGAAACAACACCTGCTCGAATCCAACAAAAACTGTGCCCTGCCTACTCTATTTAGCCTTGAAGACGGTTTGAGACAATTGTTACAAAAATCAGTTAATGTCAAAAATTAGAGTGAAATTACTTCAAACAAGCGAATTATCGCGAAACAACACCTGCTCGAATCCAACAAAAACTGTACCCTGCCGACTCTATTTAGCCTCAGAGACGGTTTGAGACAATTGTTACAAAAATCTGAGAAAGTCAAAAATTAGAGTGTAATTGCGTCAAACAAGCGAATTATCGCGAAACAGCACCTGCTCGAATCCACAAAAACTGTGCGCTGGCTTCTCTACTGAGCCTCAGAGACGGTTAGAGACAATTGTTACAAAAATCAGAGAATGTGAAAAATTAGAGTGAAATTGCTTCAAACAAGCGAATTATCGCGAAACAACACCTGCTCGAATCCAACAAAAACTGTGCCCTGCCGACTCTATTTAGCCTCAGAGACGGTTTGAGACAGTTGTTACAAAAATCAGAGAATGTCAAAAATTAGAGTGTAATTGCTTCAAACAAGCGAATTATCGCGAAACAACACCTGCTCGAATCCAAGAAAAACTGTGCGCTACCGTCTCTACTGAGCCTCAGAGACGCTTTGAGACAAGTATTACAAAAATCAGAGAGTGTCAAAAATTAGAGTGAAATTGCTTCAAACAGGCGAATTATCGCGAAACAACACCTGCTCGAATCCAACAAAAACTGTGCCCTGCCGACTCCATTTAGCCTCAAAGACGCTTTGAGACAATTGTTACAAAAATCAGAGAATGTCAAAAATTAGAGTGAAATTACTTCAAACAAGCGAATTATCGCGAAACAACACCTGCTCGAATCCAACAAAAACTGTACCCTGCCGACTCTATTTAGCCTCAGAGACGATTAGAGACAATTGTTACAAAAATCAGAGAATGTCAAAAATTAGAGTGAAATTGCTTCAAACAAGCGAATTATCGCGAAACAACACCTGCTCGAATCCAACAAAAACTGTGCCCTGCCGACTCTATATAGCCTCAGGGGCGGTTTGAGACAATTGTTACAAAAATCAGAGAATGTCAAAAATTAGAGTGAAATTGCTTCAAACAAGCGAATTATCGCGAAACAACACCTGCTCGAATCCAACAAAAACTGTGCCCTGCCGAATCTATTTAGCCTCAGAGACGGTTTGAGACAATTGTTACAAAAATCAGAGTATGTCAAAAATTAGAGTGAAATTACTTCAAACAAGCGAATTATCGCGAAACAACACCTGCTCGAATCCAACAAAAACTGTGCGCTGCCGTCTCTACTGAGCCTCAGAGACGCAATAAGGCAAGTGTTGCAAAAATCAGACAATGTCAATAATTTGAGTCAAATTGCTTCAAACAAGCGATCTTCGCGAAACAACACCTGCTCGAATCCAACAAAAACTGTGCGCTACCGTCTCTACTGAGCCTCAGAGACACTTTGAGACAAGTATCACAAAAATCAGAGAATGTCAAAAATTATAGTGAAATTGACTCAAACAGGCCAATTATCGCGAAACAACACCTGCTCGAATCCAACAAAAACTGTGCCCTGCCGACTCTATTTAGCCTCAGAGACGGTTTGAGACAATTGTTACAAAAATCAGAGAATGTCAAAAATTAGAGTGAAATTTCTTCAAACAAGCGAATTATTGCGAAACAACACCTGCTCGAATCCAACAAAAACTGTGCCCTGCCGGCTCTATTTAGCCTCAGAGACGGTTTGAGACAATTGTTACAAAAATCAGAGAATGTCAAAAATTAGAGTGTAATTGCTTCAAACAAGCGAATTATCGCGAAACAACACCTGCTCGAATCCAACAAAAACTGTACCCTGCCGACTCTATTTAGCCTCAGAGACGGTTTGAGACAATTGTTACAAAAATCTGAGAAAGTCAAAAATTAGAGTGTAATTGCGTCAAACAAGCGAATTATCGCGAAACAGCACCTGCTCGAATCCACAAAAACTGTGCGCTGGCTTCTCTACTGAGCCTCAGAGACGGTTAGAGACAATTGTTACAAAAATCAGAGAATGTGAAAAATTAGAGTGAAATTGCTTCAAACAAGCGAATTATCGCGAAACAACACCTGCTCGAATCCAACAAAAACTGTGCCCTGCCGACTCTATTTAGCCTCAGAGACGGTTTGAGACAGTTGTTACAAAAATCAGAGAATGTCAAAAATTAGAGTGTAATTGCTTCAAACAAGCGAATTATCGCGAAACAACACCTGCTCGAATCCAAGAAAAACTGTGCGCTACCGTCTCTACTGAGCCTCAGAGACGCTTTGAGACAAGTATTACAAAAATCAGAGAGTGTCAAAAATTAGAGTGAAATTGCTTCAAACAGGCGAATTATCGCGAAACAACACCTGCTCGAATCCAACAAAAACTGTGCCCTGCCGACTCCATTTAGCCTCAAAGACGCTTTGAGACAATTGTTACAAAAATCAGAGAATGTCAAAAATTAGAGTGAAATTACTTCAAACAAGCGAATTATCGCGAAACAACACCTGCTCGAATCCAACAAAAACTGTACCCTGCCGACTCTATTTAGCCTCAGAGACGATTAGAGACAATTGTTACAAAAATCAGAGAATGTCAAAAATTAGAGTGAAATTGCTTCAAACAAGCGAATTATCGCGAAACAACACCTGCTCGAATCCAACAAAAACTGTGCCCTGCCGACTCTATATAGCCTCAGGGGCGGTTTGAGACAATTGTTACAAAAATCAGAGAATGTCAAAAATTAGAGTGAAATTGCTTCAAGCAAGCGAATTATCGCGAAACAACACCTGCTCGAATCCAACAAAAACTGTGCCCTGCCGAATCTATTTAGCCTCAGAGACGGTTTGAGACAATTGTTACAAAAATCAGAGTATGTCAAAAATTAGAGTGAAATTACTTCAAACAAGCGAATTATCGCGAAACAACACCTGCTCGAATCCAACAAAAACTGTGCGCTGCCGTCTCTACTGAGCCTCAGAGACGCAATAAGGCAAGTGTTGCAAAAATCAGACAATGTCAATAATTTGAGTCAAATTGCTTCAAACAAGCGATCTTCGCGAAACAACACCTGCTCGAATCCAACAAAAACTGTGCGCTACCGTCTCTACTGAGCCTCAGAGACACTTTGAGACAAGTATCACAAAAATCAGAGAATGTCAAAAATTATAGTGAAATTGACTCAAACAGGCCAATTATCGCGAAACAACACCTGCTCGAATCCAACAAAAACTGTGCCCTGCCGACTCTATTTAGCCTCAGAGACGGTTTGAGACAATTGTTACAAAAATCAGAGAATGTCAAAAATTAGAGTGAAATTTCTTCAAACAAGCGAATTATTGCGAAACAACACCTGCTCGAATCCAACAAAAACTGTGCCCTGCCGGCTCTATTTAGCCTCAGAGACGGTTTGAGACAATTGTTACAAAAATCAGAGAATGTCAAAAATTAGAGTGTAATTGCTTCAAACAAGCGAATTATCGCGAAACAACACCTGCTCGAATCCAACAAAAACTGTGCGCTACCGTCTCTACTGAGCCTCAGAGACGCTTTGGGACAAGTATTACAAAAATCAGAGAATGTCAAAAATTATAGTGAAATTGCTTCAAACAGGCGAATTATCGCGAAACAACACCTGCTCGAATCCAACAAAAACTGTGCCCTGCCGACTCCATTTAGCCTCAAAGACGGTTTGAGACAATTGTTACAAAAATCAGAGAATGTCAAAAATTAGAGTGAAATTGCTTCAAACAAGCGAATTATCGCGAAACAACACCTGCTCGAATCCAACAAAAACTGTGCCCTGCCGACTCTATTTAGCCTCAGAGACGGTTTGAGACAATTGTTACAAAAATCAGAGAATGTCAAAAATTAGAGTGAAATTACTTCAAACAAGCGAATTATCGCGAAACAACACCTGCTCGAATCCAAGAAAAACTGTGCGCTACCGTCTCTACTGAGCCTCAGAGACGCTTTGAGACATGTATTACAAAAATCAGAGAATGTCAAAAATTAGAGTGAAATTGCTTCAAACAGGCGAATTATCGCGAAACAACACCTGCTCAAATCCAACAAAACTGTGCCCTGCGACTCCATTTAGCCTCAAAGACGGTCTGAGACAATTGTTACAAAAATCAGAGAATGTCAAAAATTAGAGTGTAATTGCTTCAAACAAGCGAATTATAACGAAACAACACCTGCTCGAATCCAACAAAAACTGTGCGCTACCGTCTCTACTGAGCCTCAGAGACGCTTTGAGACAAGTATTACAAAAATCAGAGAATGTCAAAAATTAGAGTGAAATTGCTTCAAACAGGCGAATTATCGCGAAACAACACCTGCTCAAATCCAACAAAAACTGTGCGCTGCCATTTCAACTGGGCCTCAGAGACGCAATGAGGCAAGTGTTGCAAAAATCAGACAATGTCAATAATTTGAGTCAAATTCCTTCAAACAAGCGATTTTCGCGAAACAACACGCGCTCGAATCCCAAAAAACTGTGCCCTGTCGACTCTATTTAGCCTCAGAGACGGTTTGAGACAATTGTTACAAAAATCAGAGAATGTAAAAAATTAGAGTGAAATTTCTTCAAACAAGCGAATTATCGCGAAACAATACCTGCTCGAATCCAACAAAAACTGTGCGCTACCGTCTCTACTGAGCCTCAGAGACGCTTTGAGACAAGTATTACAAAAATCAGAGAATGTCAAAAATTAGAGTGAAATTGCTTCAAACAGGCGAATTATCGCGAAACAACACCTGCTCGAATCCAACAAAAACTGTGCCCTGCCGACTCCATTTAGCCTCAGAGACGGTTTGAGACAATTGTTACAAAAATCAGAGAATGTCAAAAATTAGAGTGAAATTGCTTCAAACAAGCGAATTATCGCGAAACAACACCTGCTCGAATCCAACAAAAACTGTGCGCTGCCGTCTCTACTGAGCCTCAGAGACGCAATGAGGCAAGTGTTGCAAAAATCAGACAATGTCAATAATTTGAGTGAAATTGCTTCAAACAAGGGATTTTCGCGAAACAACACCTGCTAGAATCCAACAAAAACTGTGCGCTACCGTCTCTACTGAGCCTCAGAGACGCTTTGAGACAAGTATCACAAGAATCAGAGAATGTCAAAAATTATAGTGAAATTGCCTCAAACAGGCGAATTATCGCGAAGCAACACCTGCTCGAATCCAACAAAAACTGTGCCCTGCCGACTCTATTTAGCCTTGAAGACGGTTTGAGACAATTGTTACAAAAATCAGTTAATGTCAAAAATTAGAGTGAAATTACTTCAAACAAGCGAATTATCGCGAAACAACACCTGCTCGAATCCAACAAAAACTGTACCCTGCCGACTATATTTAGACTCAGAGACGGTTTGAGACAGTTGTTACAAAAATCAGAGAATGTCAAAAATTAGAGTGTAATTGCTTCAAACAAGCGAATTATCGCGAAACAACACCTGCTCGAATCCAAGAAAAACTGTGCGCTACCGTCTCTACTGAGCCTCAGAGACGCTTTGAGACAAGTATTACAAAAATCAGAGAGTGTCAAAAATTAGAGTGAAATTGCTTCAAACAGGCGAATTATCGCGAAACAACACCTGCTCGAATCCAACAAAAACTGTGCCCTGCCGACTCCATTTAGCCTCAAAGACGCTTTGAGACAATTGTTACAAAAATCAGAGAATGTCAAAAATTAGAGTGAAATTACTTCAAACAAGCGAATTATCGCGAAACAACACCTGCTCGAATCCAACAAAAACTGTACCCTGCCGACTCTATTTAGCCTCAGAGACGGTTTGAGACAATTGTTACAAAAATCTGAGAAAGTCAAAAATTAGAGTGTAATTGCGTCAAACAAGCGAATTATCGCGAAACAGCACCTGCTCGAATCCGCAAAAACTGTGCGCTGGCTTCTCTACTGAGCCTCAGAGACGGTTAGAGACAATTGTTACAAAAATCAGAGAATGTCAAAAATTAGAGTGAAATTGCTTCAAACAAGCGAATTATCGCGAAACAACACCTGCTCGAATCCAACAAAAACTGTGCCCTGCCGACTCTATTTAGCCTCAGAGACGGTTTGAGACAGTTGTTACAAAAATCAGAGAATGTCAAAAATTAGAGTGTAATTGCTTCAAACAAGCGAATTATCGCGAAACAACACCTGCTCGAATCCAAGAAAAACTGTGCGCTACCGTCTCTACTGAGCCTCAGAGACGCTTTGAGACAAGTATTACAAAAATCAGAGAGTGTCAAAAATTAGAGTGAAATTGCTTCAAACAGGCGAATTATCGCGAAACAACAACCTGCTCGAATCCACCCAAAACTGTGCCCTGCCGACTCCAATTAGCCTCAAAGACGCTTTGAGACAATTGTTACAAAAATCAGAGAATGTCAAAAATTAGAGTGAAATTACTTCAAACAAGCGAATTATCGCGAAACAACACCTGCTCGAATCCAACAAAAACTGTACCCTGCCGACTCTATTTAGCCTCAGAGACGATTAGAGACAATTGTTACAAAAATCAGAGAATGTCAAAAATTAGAGTGAAATTGCTTCAAACAAGCGAATTATCGCGAAACAACACCTGCTCGAATCCAACAAAAACTGTGACCTGCCGACTCTATTTAGCCTCAGGGGCGGTTTGAGACAATTGTTACAAAAATCAGAGAATGTCAAAAATTAGAGTGAAATTGCTTAAAAAAAGCGAATTATCGCGAAACAACACCTGCTCGAATCCAACAAAAACTGTGCCCTGCCGACTCTATTTAGCCTCAGAGACGGTTTGAGACAATTGTTACAAAAATCAGAGTATGTCAAAAATTAGAGTGAAATTACTTCAAACAAGCGAATTATCGCGAAACAACACCTGCTCGAATCCAACAAAAACTGTGCGCTGCCGTCTCTACTGAGCCTCAGAGACGCAATAAGGCAAGTGTTGCAAAAATCAGACAATGTCAATAATTTGAGTCAAATTGCTTCAAACAAGCGATCTTCGCGAAACAACACCTGCTCGAATCCAACAAAAACTGTGCGCTACCGTCTCTACTGAGCCTCAGAGACACTTTGAGACAAGTATCACAAAAATCAGAGAATGTCAAAAATTATAGTGAAATTGACTCAAACAGGCGAATTATCGCGAAACAACACCTGCTCGAATCCAACAAAAACTGTGCCCTGCCGACTCTATTTAGCCTCAGAGACGGTTTGAGACAATTGTTACAAAAATCAGAGAATGTCAAAAATTAGAGTGAAATTTCTTCAAACAAGCGAATTATTGCGAAACAACACCTGCTCGAATCCAACAAAAACAGTGCCCTGCCGGCTCTATTTAGCCTCAGAGACGGTTTGAGACAATTGTTACAAAAATCAGAGAATGTCAAAAATTAGAGTGTAATTGCTTCAAACAAGCGAATTATCGCGAAACAACACCTGCTCGAATCCAACAAAAACTGTGCGCTACCGTCTCTACTGAGCCTCAGAGACGCTTTGGGACAAGTATTACAAAAATCAGAGAATGTCAAAAATTATAGTGAAATTGCTTCAAACAGGCGAATTATCGCGAAACAACACCTGCTCGAATCCAACAAAAACTGTGCCCTGCCGACTCCATTTAGCCTCAAAGACGGTTTGAGACAATTGTTACAAAAATCAGAGAATGTCAAAAATTAGAGTGAAATTGCTTCAAACAAGCGAATTATCGCGAAACAACACCTGCTCGAATCCAACAAAAACTGTGCCCTGCCGACTCTATTTAGCCTCAGAGACGGTTTGAGACAATTGTTACAAAAATCAGAGAATGTCAAAAATTAGAGTGAAATTACTTCAAACAAGCGAATTATCGCGAAACAACACCTGCTCGAATCCAAGAAAAACTGTGCGCTACCGTCTCTACTGAGCCTCAGAGACGCTTTGAGACATGTATTACAAAAATCAGAGAATGTCAAAAATTAGAGTGAAAGTGCTTCAAACAGGCGAATTATCGCGAAACAACACCTGCTCAAATCCAACAAAAACTGTGCCCTGCGACTCCATTTAGCCTCAAAGACGGTCTGAGACAATTGTTACAAAAATCAGAGAATGTCAAAAATTAGAGTGTAATTGCTTCAAACAAGCGAATTATAACGAAACAACACCTGCTCGAATCCAACAAAAACTGTGCGCTACCGTCTCTACTGAGCCTCAGAGACGCTTTGAGACAAGTATTACAAAAATCAGAGAATGTCAAAAATTAGAGTGAAATTGCTTCAAACAGGCGAATTATCGCGAAACAACACCTGCTCAAATCCAACAAAACCTGTGCCCTGCCGACTCCATTTAGCCTCAAAGACGGTTTGAGACAATTGTTACAAAAATCAGAGAATGTCAAAAATTAGAGTGAAATTTCTTCAAACAAGCGAATTATCGCGAAACAACACCTGCTCGAATCCAACAAAAACTGTGCGCTGCCATTTCAACTGGGCCTCAGAGACGCAATGAGGCAAGTGTTGCAAAAATCAGACAATGTCAATAATTTGAGTCAAATTCCTTCAAACAAGCGATTTTCGCGAAACAACACGCGCTCGAATCCCAAAAAACTGTGCCCTGTCGACTCTATTTAGCCTCAGAGACGGTTTGAGACAATTGTTACAAAAATCAGAGAATGTCAAAAATTAGAGTGAAATTGCTTCAAACAAGCGAATTATCGCGAAACAACACCTTCTCGAATCCAACAAAAACTGTGCGCTGCCGTCTCTACTGAGCCTCAGAGACGCAATGAGGCAAGTGTTGCAAAAATCAGACAATGTCAATAATTTGAGTGAAATTGCTTCAAACAAGGGATTTTCGCGAAACAACACCTGCTAGAATCCAACAAAAACTGTGCGCTACCGTCTCTACTGAGCCTCAGAGACGCTTTGAGACAAGTATCACAAGAATCAGAGAATGTCAAAAATTATAGTGAAATTGCCTCAAACAGGCGAATTATCGCGAAGCAACACCTGCTCGAATCCAACAAAAACTGTGCCCTGCCGACTCTATTTAGCCTTGAAGACGGTTTGAGACAATTGTTACAAAAATCAGTTAATGTCAAAAATTAGAGTGAAATTACTTCAAACAAGCGAATTAACGCGAAACAACACCTGCTCGAATCCAACAAAAACTGTACCCTGCCGACTATATTTAGACTCAGAGACGGTTTGAGACAGTTGTTACAAAAATCAGAGAATGTCAAAAATTAGAGTGTAATTGCTTCAAACAAGCGAATTATCGCGAAACAACACCTGCTCGAATCCAAGAAAAACTGTGCGCTACCGTCTCTACTGAGCCTCAGAGACGCTTTGAGACAAGTATTACAAAAATCAGAGAGTGTCAAAAATTAGAGTGAAATTGCTTCAAACAGGCGAATTATCGCGAAACAACACCTGCTCGAATCCAACAAAAACTGTGCCCTGCCGACTCCATTTAGCCTCAAAGACGCTTTGAGACAATTGTTACAAAAATCAGAGAATGTCAAAAATTAGAGTGAAATTACTTCAAACAAGCGAATTATCGCGAAACAACACCTGCTCGAATCCAACAAAAACTGTACCCTGCCGACTCTATTTAGCCTCAGAGACGGTTTGAGACAATTGTTACAAAAATCTGAGAAAGTCAAAAATTAGAGTGTAATTGCGTCAAACAAGCGAATTATCGCGAAACAGCACCTGCTCGAATCCGCAAAAACTGTGCGCTGGCTTCTCTACTGAGCCTCAGAGACGGTTAGAGACAATTGTTACAAAAATCAGAGAATGTCAAAAATTAGAGTGAAATTGCTTCAAACAAGCGAATTATCGCGAAACAACACCTGCTCGAATCCAACAAAAACTGTGCCCTGCCGACTCTATTTAGCCTCAGAGACGGTTTGAGACAGTTGTTACAAAAATCAGAGAATGTCAAAAATTAGAGTGTAATTGCTTCAAACAAGCGAATTATCGCGAAACAACACCTGCTCGAATCCAAGAAAAACTGTGCGCTACCGTCTCTACTGAGCCTCAGAGACGCTTTGAGACAAGTATTACAAAAATCAGAGAGTGTCAAAAATTAGAGTGAAATTGCTTCAAACAGGCGAATTATCGCGAAACAACACCTGCTCGAATCCACCAAAAACTGTGCCCTGCCGACTCCATTTAGCCTCAAAGACGCTTTGAGACAATTGTTACAAAAATCAGAGAATGTCAAAAATTAGAGTGAAATTACTTCAAACAAGCGAATTATCGCGAAACAACACCTGCTCGAATCCAACAAAAACTGTACCCTGCCGACTCTATTTAGCCTCAGAGACGATTAGAGACAATTGTTACAAAAATCAGAGAATGTCAAAAATTAGAGTGAAATTGCTTCAAACAAGCGAATTATCGCGAAACAACACCTGCTCGAATCCAACAAAAACTGTGCCCTGCCGACTCTATTTAGCCTCAGGGGCGGTTTGAGACATTTGTTACAAAAATCAGAGAATGTCAAAAATTAGAGTGAAATTGCTTCAAACAAGCGAATTATCGCGAAACAACACCTGCTCGAATCCAACAAAAACTGTGCCCTGCCGACTCTATTTAGCCTCAGAGACGGTTTGAGACAATTGTTACAAAAATCAGAGTATGTCAAAAATTAGAGTGAAATTACTTCAAACAAGCGAATTATCGCGAAACAACACCTGCTCGAATCCAACAAAAACTGTGCGCTGCCGTCTCTACTGAGCCTCAGAGACGCAATAAGGCAAGTGTTGCAACAATCAGACAATGTCAATAATTTGAGTCAAATTGCTTCAAACAAGCGATCTTCGCGAAACAACACCTGCTCGAATCCAACAAAAACGGTGCGCTACCGTCTCTACTGAGCCTCAGAGACATTTTGAGACAAGTATCACAAAAATCAGAGAATGTCAAAAATTATAGTGAAATTGACTCAAACAGGCGAATTATCGCGAAACAACACCTGCTCGAATCCAACAAAAACTGTGCCCTGCCGACTCTATTTAGCCTCAGAGACGGTTTGAGACAATTGTTACAAAAATCAGAGAATGTCAAAAATTAGAGTGAAATTTCTTCAAACAAGCGAATTATCGCGAAACAACACCTGCTCGAATCCAACAAAAACTGTGCCCTGCCGGCTCTATTTAGCCTCAGAGACGGTTTGAGACAATTGTTACAAAAATCAGAGAATGTCAAAAATTAGAGTGTAATTGCTTCAAACAAGCGAATTATCGCGAAACAACACCTCCTCGAATCCAACAAAAACTGTGCGCTACCGTCTCTACTGAGCCTCAGAGACGCTTTGGGACAAGTATTACAAAAATCAGAGAATGTCAAAAATTATAGTGAAATTGCTTCAAACAGGCGAATTATCGCGAAACAACACCTGCTCGAATCCAACAAAAACTGTGCCCTGCCGACTCCATTTAGCCTCAAAGACGGTTTGAGACAATTGTTACAAAAATCAGAGAATGTCAAAAATTAGAGTGTAATTGCTTCAAACAAGCGAATTATCGCGAAACAACACCTGCTCGAATCCAACAAAAACTGTGCCCTGCCGACTCTATTTAGCCTCAGAGACGGTTTGAGACAATTGTTACAAAAATCAGAGAATGTCAAAAATTAGAGTGAAATTACTTCAAACAAGCGAATTATCGCGAAACAACACCTGCTCGAATCCAAGAAAAACTGTGCGCTACCGTCTCTACTGAGCCTCAGAGACGCTTTGAGACATGTATTACAAAAATCAGAGAATGTCAAAAATTAGAGTGAAATTGCTTCAAACAGGCGAATTATCGCGAAACAACACCTACTCGAATCCAACAAAAACTGTGCGCTACCGTCTCTACTGAGCCTCAGAGACGCTTTGGGACAAGTATTACAAAAATCAGAGAATGTCAAAAATTATAGTGAAATTGCTTCAAACAGGCGAATTATCGCGAAACAACACCTGCTCGAATCCAACAAAAACTGTGCCCTGCCGACTCCATTTAGCCTCAAAGACGGTTTGAGACAATTGTTACAAAAATCAGAGAATGTCAAAAATTAGAGTGAAATTGCTTCAAACAAGCGAATTATCGCGAAACAACACCTGCTCGAATCCAACAAAAACTGTGCCCTGCCGACTCTATTTAGCCTCAAAGACGGTTTGAGACAATTGTTACAAAAATCAGAGAATGTCAAAAATTAGAGTGAAATTACTTCAAACAAGCGAATTATCGCGAAACAACACCTGCTCGAATCCAAGAAAAACTGTGCGCTACCGTCTCTACTGAGCCTCAGAGACGCTTTGAGACATGTATTACAAAAATCAGAGAATGTCAAAAATTAGAGTGAAATTGCTTCAAACAGGCGAATTATCGCGAAACAACACCTGCTCAAATCCAACAAAAACTGTGCCCTGCGACTCCATTTAGCCTCAAAGACGGTCTGAGACAATTGTTACAAAAATCAGAGAATGTCAAAAATTAGAGTGTAATTGCTTCAAACAAGCGAATTATAACGAAACAACACCTGCTCGAATCCAACAAAAACTGTGCGCTACCGTCTCTACTGAGCCTCAGAGACGCTTTGAGACAAGTATTACAAAAATCAGAGAATGTCAAAAATTAGAGTGAAATTGCTTCAAACAGGCGAATTATCGCGAAACAACACCTGCTCAAATCCAACAAAACCTGTGCCCTGCCGACTCCATTTAGCCTCAAAGACGGTTTGAGACAATTGTTACAAAAATCAGAGAATGTCAAAAATTAGAGTGAAATTTCTTCAAACAAGCGAATTATCGCGAAACAACACCTGCTCGAATCCAACAAAAACTGTGCGCTGCCATTTCAACTGGGCCTCAGAGACGCAATGAGGCAAGTGTTGCAAAAATCAGACAATGTCAATAATTTGAGTCAAATTCCTTCAAACAAGCGATTTTCGCGAAACAACACGCGCTCGAATCCCAAAAAACTGTGCCCTGTCGACTCTATTTAGCCTCAGAGACGGTTTGAGACAATTGTTACAAAAATCAGAGAATGTCAAAAATTAGAGTGAAATTGCTTCAAACAAGCGAATTATCGCGAAACAACACCTTCTCGAATCCAACAAAAACTGTGCGCTGCCGTCTCTACTGAGCCTCAGAGACGCTTTGAGACAAGTATCACAAGAATCAGAGAATGTCAAAAATTATAGTGAAATTGCCTCAAACAGGCGAATTATCGCGAAGCAACACCTGCTCGAATCCAACAAAAACTGTGCCCTGCCGACTCTATTTAGCCTTGAAGACGGTTTGAGACAATTGTTACAAAAATCAGTTAATGTCAAAAATTAGAGTGAAATTACTTCAAACAAGCGAATTAACGCGAAACAACACCTGCTCGAATCCAACAAAAACTGTACCCTGCCGACTATATTTAGACTCAGAGACGGTTTGAGACAGTTGTTACAAAAATCAGAGAATGTCAAAAATTAGAGTGTAATTGCTTCAAACAAGCGAATTATCGCGAAACAACACCTGCTCGAATCCAAGAAAAACTGTGCGCTACCGTCTCTACTGAGCCTCAGAGACGCTTTGAGACAAGTATTACAAAAATCAGAGAGTGTCAAAAATTAGAGTGAAATTGCTTCAAACAGGCGAATTATCGCGAAACAACACCTGCTCGAATCCAACAAAAACTGTGCCCTGCCGACTCCATTTAGCCTCAAAGACGCTTTGAGACAATTGTTACAAAAATCAGAGAATGTCAAAAATTAGAGTGAAATTACTTCAAACAAGCGAATTATCGCGAAACAACACCTGCTCGAATCCAACAAAAACTGTACCCTGCCGACTCTATTTAGCCTCAGAGACGGTTTGAGACAATTGTTACAAAAATCTGAGAAAGTCAAAAATTAGAGTGTAATTGCGTCAAACAAGCGAATTATCGCGAAACAGCACCTGCTCGAATCCGCAAAAACTGTGCGCTGGCTTCTCTACTGAGCCTCAGAGACGGTTAGAGACAATTGTTACAAAAATCAGAGAATGTCAAAAATTAGAGTGAAATTGCTTCAAACAAGCGAATTATCGCGAAACAACACCTGCTCGAATCCAAGAAAAACTGTGCGCTACCGTCTCTACTGAGCCTCAGAGACGCTTTGAGACAAGTATTACAAAAATCAGAGAGTGTCAAAAATTAGAGTGAAATTGCTTCAAACAGGCGAATTATCGCGAAACAACACCTGCTCGAATCCACCAAAAACTGTGCCCTGCCGACTCCATTTAGCCTCAAAGACGCTTTGAGACAATTGTTACAAAAATCAGAGAATGTCAAAAATTAGAGTGAAATTACTTCAAACAAGCGAATTATCGCGAAACAACACCTGCTCGAATCCAACAAAAACTGTACCCTGCCGACTCTATTTAGCCTCAGAGACGATTAGAGACAATTGTTACAAAAATCAGAGAATGTCAAAAATTAGAGTGAAATTGCTTCAAACAAGCGAATTATCGCGAAACAACACCTGCTCGAATCCAACAAAAACTGTGCCCTGCCGACTCTATTTAGCCTCAGGGGCGGTTTGAGACAATTGTTACAAAAATCAGAGAATGTCAAAAATTAGAGTGAAATTGCTTCAAACAAGCGAATTATCGCGAAACAACACCTGCTCGAATCCAACAAAAACTGTGCCCTGCCGACTCTATTTAGCCTCAGAGACGGTTTGAGACAATTGTTACAAAAATCAGAGAATGTCAAAAATTAGAGTGAAATTGCTTCAAACAAGCGAATTATCGCGAAACAACACCTGCTCGAATCCAACAAAAACTGTGCCCTGCCGACTCTATTTAGCCTCAGGGGCGGTTTGAGACAATTGTTACAAAAATCAGAGAATGTCAAAAATTAGAGTGAAATTGCTTCAAACAAGCGAATTATCGCGAAACAACACCTGCTCGAATCCAACAAAAACTGTGCCCTGCCGACTCTATTTAGCCTCAGAGACGGTTTGAGACAATTGTTACAAAAATCAGAGAATGTCAAAAATTAGAGTGAAATTTCTTCAAACAAGCGAATTATCGCGAAACAACACCTGCTCGAATCCAACAAAAACTGTGCCCTGCCGGCTCTATTTAGCCTCAGAGACGGTTTGAGACAATTGTTACAAAAATCAGAGAATGTCAAAAATTAGAGTGTAATTGCTTCAAACAAGCGAATTATCGCGAAACAACACCTCCTCGAATCCAACAAAAACTGTGCGCTACCGTCTCTACTGAGCCTCAGAGACGCTTTGGGACAAGTATTACAAAAATCAGAGAATGTCAAAAATTATAGTGAAATTGCTTCAAACAGGCGAATTATCGCGAAACAACACCTGCTCGAATCCAACAAAAACTGTGCCCTGCCGACTCCATTTAGCCTCAAAGACGGTTTGAGACAATTGTTACAAAAATCAGAGAATGTCAAAAATTAGAGTGAAATTGCTTCAAACAAGCGAATTATCGCGAAACAACACCTGCTCGAATCCAACAAAAACTGTGCCCTGCCGACTCTATTTAGCCTCAGAGACGGTTTGAGACAATTGTTACAAAAATCAGAGAATGTCAAAAATTAGAGTGAAATTACTTCAAACAAGCGAATTATCGCGAAACAACACCTGCTCGAATCCAAGAAAAACTGTGCGCTACCGTCTCTACTGAGCCTCAGAGACGCTTTGAGACATGTATTACAAAAATCAGAGAATGTCAAAAATTAGAGTGAAATTGCTTCAAACAGGCGAATTATCGCGAAACAACACCTACTCGAATCCAACAAAAACTGTGCCCTGCCGACTCCATTTAGCCTCAAAGACGCTTTGAGACAATTGTTACAAAAATCAGAGAATGTCAAAAATTAGAGTGAAATTACTTCAAACAAGCGAATTATCGCGAAACAACACCTGCTCGAATCCAACAAAAACTGTACCCTGCCGACTCTATTTAGCCTCAGAGACGGTTTGAAACAATTGTTACAAAAATCTGAGAATGTCAAAAATTAGAGTGTAATTGCGTCAAACAAGCGAATTATCGCGAAACAGCACCTGCTCGAATCCAACAAAAACTGTGCGCTGGCTTCTCTACTGAGCCTCAGAGACGGTTAGAGACAATTGTTACAAAAATCAGAGAATGTCAAAAATTAGAGTGAAATTGCTTCAAACAAGCGAATTATCGCGAAACAACACCTGCTCGAATCCAACAAAAACTGTGCCCTGCCGACTCTATTTAGCCTCAGAGACGGTTTGAGACAATTGTTACAAAAATCAGAGTATGTCAAAAATTAGAGTGAAATTACTTCAAACAAGCGAATTATCGCGAAACAACACCTGCTCGAATCCAACAAAAACTGTGCGCTGCCGTCTCTACTGAGCCTCAGAGACGCAATAAGGCAAGTGTTGCAAAAATCAGACAATGTCAATAATTTGAGTCAAATTGCTTCAAACAAGCGATCTTCGCGAAACAACACCTGCTCGAATCCAACAAAAACTGTGCGCTACCGTCTCTACTGAGCCTCAGAGACACTTTGAGACAAGTATCACAAAAATCAGAGAATGTCAAAAATTATAGTGAAATTGACTCAAACAGGCGAATTATCGCGAAACAACACCTGCTCGAATCCAACAAAAACTGTGCCCTGCCGACTCTATTTAGCCTCAGAGACGGTTTGAGACAATTGTTACAAAAATCAGAGAATGTCAAAAATTAGAGTGAAATTGCTTCAAACAGGCGAATTATCGTGAAACAACACCTGCTCAAATCCAACAAAAACTGTGCCCTGCCGACTCCATTTAGCCTCAAAGACGGTTTGAGACAATTGTTACAAAAATCAGAGAATGTCAAAAATTAGAGTGAAATTTCTTCAAACAAGCGAATTATCGCGAAACAGCACCTGCTCGAATCCAACAAAAACTGTGCGCTGCCATTTCTACTGAGCCTCAGAGACGCAATGAGGCAAGTGTTGCAAAAATCAGACAATGTCAATAATTTGAGTCAAATTGCTTCAAACAAGCGATTTTCGCGAAACAACACCTGCTCGAATCCCACAAAAACTGTGCCCTGTCGACCCTATTTAGCCTCAGAGATGGTTTGAGACAATTGTTACAAAAATCAGAGAATATCAAAAATTAGAGTGAAATTTCTTCAAACAAGCGAATTATCGCGAAACAACACCTGCTCGAATCCAACAAAAACTGTGCCCTGCCGGCTCTATTTAGCCTCAGAGACGGTTTGAGACAATTGTTTCAAAAATCAGAGAATGTCAAAAATTAGAGCGTAATTGCTTCAAACAAGCGAATTATCGCGAAACAACACCTGCTCGAATCCAACAAAAACTGTGCGCTACCGTCTCTACTGAGCCTCAGAGACGCTTTGGGACAAGTATTACAAAAATCAGAGAATGTCAAAAATTAGAGTGAAATTGCTTCAAACAAGCGAATTATCGCGAAACAACACCTGCTCGAATCCAACAAAAACTGTGCCCTGCCGACTCTATTTAGCCTCAGAGACGGTTTGAGACAATTGTTACAAAAATCAGAGAATGTCAAAAATTAGAGTGAAATTACATCAAACAAGCGAATTATCGCGAAACAACACCTGCTCGAATCCAAGAAAAACTGTGCGCTACCGTCTCTACTGAGCCTCAGAGACGCTTTGAGACATGTATTACAAAAATCAGAGAATGTCAAAAATTAGAGTACAATTGCTTCAAACAGGCGAATTATCGCGAAACAACACCTGCTCGAATCCAACAAAAACTGTACCCTGCCGACTCTATTTAGCCTCAAAGACGCTTTGAGACAATTGTTTCAAAAATCAGAGAATGTCAAAAATTAGAGTGAAATTACTTCAAACAAGCGAATTATCGCGAAACAACACCTGCTCGAATCCAAGAAAAACTGTGCGCTACCGTCTCTACTGAGCCTCAGAGACGCTTTGAGACATGTATTACAAAAATCAGAGAATGTCAAAAATTAGAGTACAATTGCTTCAAACAGGCGAATTATCGCGAAACAACACCTGCTCGAATCCAACAAAAACTGTGCCCTGCCGACTCCATTTAGCCTCAAAGACGCTTTGAGACAATTGTTACAAAAATCAGAGAATGTCAAAAATTAGAGTGAAATTACTTCAAACAAGCGAATTATCGCGAAACAACACCTGCTCGAATCCAACAAAAACTGTACCCTGCCGACTCTATTTAGCCTCAGAGACGGTTTGAAACAATTGTTACAAAAATCTGAGAATGTCAAAAATTAGAGTGTAATTGCGTCAAACAAGCGAATTATCGCGAAACAGCACCTGCTCGAATCCAAAAAAACTGTGCGCTGGCTTCTCTACTGAGCCTCAGAGACGGTTAGAGACAATTGTTACAAAAATCAGAGAATGTCAAAAATTAGAGTGAAATTGCTTCAAACAAGCGAATTATCGCGAAACAACACCTGCTCGAATCCAACAAAAACTGTGCCCTGCCGACTCTATTTACCCTCAGAGGCGGTTTGAGACAATTGTTACAAAAATCAGAGAATGTCAAAAATTAGAGTGAAATTGCTTCAAACAAGCGAATTATCGCGAAACAACACCTGCTCGAATCCAACAAAAACTGTGCGCTGCCGTCTCTACTGAGCCTCAGAGACGCAATGAGGCAAGTGTTGCAAAAATCAGACAATGTCAATAATTTGAGTCAAATTGCTTCAAACAAGCGATCTTCGCGAAACAACACCTGCTCGAATCCAACAAAAACTGTGCGCTACCGTCTCTACTGAGCCTCGGAGACACTTTGAGACATGTATCACAAAAATCAGAGAATGTCAAAAATAATAGTGAAATTGACTCAAACAGGCGAATTATCGCGAAACAACACCTGCTCGAATCCAACAAAAACTGTGCCCTGCCGACTCTATTTAGCCTCAGAGACGGTTTGAGACAATTGTTACAAAAATCAGAAAATTTCAAAAATTAGAGTGAAATTGCTTCAAACAGGCGAATTATCGCGAAACAACACCTGCTCAAATCCAACAAAAACTGTGCCCTGCCAACTCCATTTAGCCTCAAAGACGGTTTGAGACAATTGTTACAAAAATCAGAGAATGTCAAAAATTAGAGTGAAATTTCTTGAAACAAGCGAATTATCGCGAAACAGCACCTGCTCGAATCCAACAAAAAGTGTGCGCTGCCATTTCTACTGAGCCTCAGAGACGCTTTGAGACAAGTATTACAAAAATCAGACAATGTCAAAAATTATAGTGAAATTGCTTCAAACAGGCGAATTATCGCGAAACAACACCTGCTCGAATCCAACAAAAACTGTGCCCTGCCGACTCCATTTAGCCTCAAAGACGGTTTGAGGCAATTGTTACAAAAATCAGAGAATGTCAAAAATTAGAGTGAAATTGCTTCAAACAAGCGAATTATCGCGAAACAACACCTGCTCGAATCCAACAAAAACTGTGCCCTGCCGACTCTATTTAGCCTCAGAGACGGTTTGAGACAATTGTTACAAAAATCAGAGAATGTCAAAAATTATAGTGAAATTGCTTCAAACAAGCGAATTATCGCGAAACAACACCTGCTGGAATCCAACAAAAACTGTGCCCTGCCGACTCTATTTAGCCTCAGAGACGGTTTGAGACAATTGTTACAAAAATCAGAGAATGTCAAAAATTAGAGTGAAATTACTTCAAACAAGCGAATTATCGCGAAACAACACCTGCTCGAATCCAACAAAAACTGTGCCCTGCCGACTCTATTTAGCCTCAGAGACGGTTTGAGACAATTGTTACAAAAATCAGAGAATGTCAAAAATTAGAGTGTAATTGCTTCAAACAAGCGAATTATCGCGAAACAGCACCTGCTCGAATCCAACAAAAACTGTGCGCTGCCGTCTCTACTGAGCCTCAGAGACGCAATGAGGCAAGTGTTGCAAAAATCAGACAATGTCAAAAATTATAGTGAAATTGCCTCAAACAGGCGAATTATCGCGAAACAACACCTGCTCGAATCCAACAAAAACTGTGCCCTGCCGACTCTATTTAGCCTCAAAGACGGTTTGAGACAATTGTTACAAAAATCAGAGAATGTCAAAAATTAGAGTGAAATGGCTTCAAACAAGCGAATTATCGCGAAACAACACCTGCTCGAATCCAACAAAAACTGTGCGCTATCCTCTCTACTGAGCCTCAGAGACGCTTTGAGACAAGTATTACAAGAATCAGAGAATGTCAAAAATTAGAGTGAAATTGCTTCAAACAGGCGAATTATCGCGAAACAACACCTGCTCGAATCCAACAAAAACTGTGCCCTGCCGGCTCTATTTAGCCTCAGAGACGGTTTGAGACGATTGTTACAAAAATCAGAGAATGTCAAAAATTAGAGTGTAATTGCTTCAAACAAGCGAATTATCGCGAAACAACACCTGCTCGAATCCAACAAAAACTGTGCCCTGCCGTCTCTACTGAGCGTCAGAGACGCTTTGAGACAAGTATTACAAAAATCAGAGAATGTCAAAAATTAGAGTGAAATTGCTTCAAAAAGGCGAATTATCGCGAAACAACACCTGCTCGAATCCAACAAAAACTGTGCCCTGCCGGCTCTATTTAGCCTCAGAGACGGTTTGAGCCGATTGTTACAAAAATCAGAGAATGTCAAAAATTAGAGTGTAATTGCTTCAAACAAGCGAATTATCGCGAAACAACACCTGCTCGAATCCAACAAAAACTGTGCCCTGCCGACTCTATTTAGCCTCAGAGAAGGTTTGAGACAATTGTTACAAAAATCAGAGAATGTCAAAAATTAGAGTGTAATTGCTTCAAACAAGCGAATTATCGCGAATTAACACCTGCTCGAATCCAACAAAAACTGTGCGCTACCGTCTCTACTGAGCCTCAGAGACGCTTTGAGACAAATATTACAAAAATCAGAGAATGTCAAAAACTAGAGTGAAATTGCTTCAAACAAGCGAATTATCGCGAAACAACACCTGCTCGAATCCAACAAAAACTGTGCCCTGCCGACTCCATTTAGCCTCAAAGACGGTTTGAGACAATTGTTACAAAAATCAGAGAATATCAAAAACTAGAGTGAAATTGCTTCAAACAAGCGAATTATCGCGAAACAACACCTGCTCGAATCCAACAAAAACTGTGCCCTGCCGACTCTATTTAGCCTCAGAGACGGTTTGAGACAATTGTTACAAAAATCAGAGAATGTCAAAAATTAGAGTGAAATTGCTTCAAACAAGCGAATTATCGCGAAACAACACCTGCTCGAATCCAACAAAAACTGTGCCCTGCCGACTCTATTTAGCCTCAGAGACGGTTTGAGACAATTGTTACAAAAATCAGAGTATGTCAAAAATTAGAGTGAAATTACTTCAAACAAGCGAATTATCGCGAAACAACACCTGCTCGAATCCAACAAAAACTGTGCGCTGCCGTCTCTACTGAGCCTCAGAGACGCAATAAGGCAAGTGTTGCAACAATCAGACAATGTCAATAATTTGAGTCAAATTGCTTCAAACAAGCGATCTTCGCGAAACAACACCTGCTCGAATCCAACAAAAACTGTGCGCTACCGTCTCTACTGAGCCTCAGAGACACTTTGAGACAAGTATCACAAAAATCAGAGAATGTCAAAAATTATAGTGAAATTGACTCAAACAGGCGAATTATCGCGAAACAACACCTGCTCGAATCCAACAAAAACTGTGCCCTGCCGACTCTATTTAGCCTCAGAGACGGTTTGAGACAATTGTTACAAAAATCAGAGAATGTCAAAAATTAGAGTGAAATTTCTTCAAACAAGCGAATTATCGCGAAACAACACCTGCTCGAATCCAACAAAAACTGTGCCCTGCCGGCTCTATTTAGCCTCAGAGACGGTTTGAGACAATTGTTACAAAAATCAGAGAATGTCAAAAATTAGAGTGTAATTGCTTCAAACAAGCGAATTATCGCGAAACAACACCTCCTCGAATCCAACAAAAACTGTGCGCTACCGTCTCTACTGAGCCTCAGAGACGCTTTGGGACAAGTATTACAAAAATCAGAGAATGTCAAAAATTATAGTGAAATTGTTTCAAACAGGCGAATTATCGCGAAACAACACCTGCTCGAATCCAACAAAAACTGTGCCCTGCCGACTCCATTTAGCCTCAAAGACGGTTTGAGACAATTGTTACAAAAATCAGAGAATGTCAAAAATTAGAGTGAAATTGCTTCAAACAAGCGAATTATCGCGAAACAACACCTGCTCGAATCCAACAAAAACTGTGCCCTGCCGACTCTATTTAGCCTCAGAGACGGTTTGAGACAATTGTTACAAAAATCAGAGAATGTCAAAAATTAGAGTGAAATTACTTCAAACAAGCGAATTATCGCGAAACAACACCTGCTCGAATCCAAGAAAAACTGTGCGCTACCGTCTCTACTGAGCCTCAGAGACGCTTTGAGACATGTATTACAAAAATCAGAGAATGTCAAAAATTAGAGTGAAATTGCTTCAAACAGGCGAATTATCGCGAAACAACACCTACTCGAATCCAACAAAAACTGTGCCCTGCCGACTCCATTTAGCCTCAAAGACGCTTTGAGACAATTGTTACAAAAATCAGAGAATGTCAAAAATTAGAGTGAAATTACTTCAAACAAGCGAATTATCGCGAAACAACACCTGCTCGAATCCAACAAAAACTGTACCCTGCCGACTCTATTTAGCCTCAGAGACGGTTTGAAACAATTGTTACAAAAATCTGAGAATGTCAAAAATTAGAGTGTAATTGCGTCAAACAAGCGAATTATCGCGAAACAGCACCTGCTCGAATCCAACAAAAACTGTGCGCTGGCTTCTCTACTGAGCCTCAGAGACGGTTAGAGACAATTGTTACAAAAATCAGAGAATGTGAAAAATTAGAGTGAAATTGCTTCAAACAAGCGAATTATCGCGAAACAACACCTGCTCGAATCCAACAAAAACTGTGCCCTGCCGACTCTATTTAGCCTCAGAGACGGTTTGAGACAATTGTTACAAAAATCAGAGTATGTCAAAAATTAGAGTGAAATTACTTCAAACAAGCGAATTATCGCGAAACAACACCTGCTCGAATCCAACAAAAACTGTGCGCTGCCGTCTCTACTGAGCCTCAGAGACGCAATAAGGCAAGTGTTGCAAAAATCAGACAATGTCAATAATTTGAGTCAAATTGCTTCAAACAAGCGATCTTCGCGAAACAACACCTGCTCGAATCCAACAAAAACTGTGCGCTACCGTCTCTACTGAGCCTCAGAGACACTTTGAGACAAGTATCACAAAAATCAGAGAATGTCAAAAATTATAGTGAAATTGACTCAAACAGGCGAATTATCGCGAAACAACACCTGCTCGAATCCAACAAAAACTGTGCCCTGCCGACTCTATTTAGCCTCAGAGACGGTTTGAGACAATTGTTACAAAAATCAGAGAATGTCAAAAATTAGAGTGAAATTGCTTCAAACAGGCGAATTATCGCGAAACAACACCTGCTCAAATCCAACAAAAACTGTGCCCTGCCGACTCCATTTAGCCTCAAAGACGGTTTGAGACAATTGTTACAAAAATCAGAGAATGTCAAAAATTAGAGTGAAATTTCTTCAAACAAGCGAATTATCGCGAAACAGCACCTGCTCGAATCCAACAAAAACTGTGCGCTGCCATTTCTACTGAGCCTCAGAGACGCAATGAGGCAAGTGTTGCAAAAATCAGACAATGTCAATAATTTGAGTCAAATTGCTTCAAACAAGCGATTTTCGCGAAACAACACCTGCTCGAATCCCACAAAAACTGTGCCCTGTCGACCCTATTTAGCCTCAGAGACGGTTTGAGACAATTGTTACAAAAATCAGAGAATATCAAAAATTAGAGTGAAATTTCTTCAAACAAGCGAATTATCGCGAAACAACACCTGCTCGAATCCAACAAAAACTGTGCCCTGCCGGCTCTATTTAGCCTCAGAGACGGTTTGAGACAATTGTTTCAAAAATCAGAGAATGTCAAAAATTAGAGCGTAATTGCTTCAAACAAGCGAATTATCGCGAAACAACACCTGCTCGAATCCAACAAAAACTGTGCGCTACCGTCTCTACTGAGCCTCAGAGACGCTTTGGGACAAGTATTACAAAAATCAGAGAATGTCAAAAATTATAGTGAAATTGCTTCAAACAGGCGAATTATCGCGAAACAACACCTGCTCGAATCCAACAAAAACTGTGCCCTGCCGACTCCATTTAGCCTCAAAGACGGTTTGAGACAATTGTTACAAAAATCAGAGAATGTCAAAAATTAGAGTGAAATTGCTTCAAACAAGCGAATTATCGCGAAACAACACCTGCTCGAATCCAACAAAAACTGTGCCCTGCCGACTCTATTTAGCCTCAGAGACGGTTTGAGACAATTGTTACAAAAATCAGAGAATGTCAAAAATTAGAGTGAAATTACTTCAAACAAGCGAATTATCGCGAAACAACACCTGCTCGAATCCAAGAAAAACTGTGCGCTACCGTCTCTACTGAGCCTCAGAGACGCTTTGAGACATGTATTACAAAAATCAGAGAATGTCAAAAATTAGAGTACAATTGCTTCAAACAGGCGAATTATCGCGAAACAGCACCTGCTCGAATCCAACAAAAAGTGTGCGCTGCCATTTCTACTGAGCCTCAGAGACGCTTTGAGACAAGTATTACAAAAATCAGACAATGTCAAAAATTATAGTGAAATTGCTTCAAACAGGCGAATTATCGCGAAACAACACCTGCTCGAATCCAACAAAAACTGTGCCCTGCCGACTCCATTTAGCCTCAAAGACGGTTTGAGGCAATTGTTACAAAAATCAGAGAATGTCAAAAATTAGAGTGAAATTGCTTCAAACAAGCGAATTATCGCGAAACAACACCTGCTCGAATCCAACAAAAACTGTGCCCTGCCGACTCTATTTAGCCTCAGAGACGGTTTGAGAAAATTGTTACAAAAATCAGAGAATGTCAAAAATTATAGTGAAATTGCTTCAAACAAGCGAATTATCGCGAAACAACACCTGCTGGAATCCAACAAAAACTGTGCCCTGCCGACTCTATTTAGCCTCAGAGACGGTTTGAGACAATTGTTACAAAAATCAGAGAATGTCAAAAATTAGAGTGAAATTACTTCAAACAAGCGAATTATCGCGAAACAACACCTGCTCGAATCCAACAAAAACTGTGCCCTGCCGACTCTATTTAGCCTCAGAGACGGTTTGAGACAATTGTTACAAAAATCAGAGAATGTCAAAAATTAGAGTGTAATTGCTTCAAACAAGCGAATTATCGCGAAACAGCACCTGCTCGAATCCAACAAAAACTGTGCGCTGCCGTCTCTACTGAGCCTCAGAGACGCAATGAGGCAAGTGTTGCAAAAATCAGACAATGTCAAAAATTATAGTGAAATTGCCTCAAACAGGCGAATTATCGCGAAACAACACCTGCTCGAATCCAACAAAAACTGTGCCCTGCCGACTCTATTTAGCCTCAAAGACGGTTTGAGACAATTGTTACAAAAATCAGAGAATGTCAAAAATTAGAGTGAAATGGCTTCAAACAAGCGAATTATCGCGAAACAACACCTGCTCGAATCCAACAAAAACTGTGCGCTATCCTCTCTACTGAGCCTCAGAGACGCTTTGAGACAAGTATTACAAGAATCAGAGAATGTCAAAAATTAGAGTGAAATTGCTTCAAACAGGCGAATTATTGCGAAACAACACCTGCTCGAATCCAACAAAAACTGTGCCCTGCCGGCTCTATTTAGCCTCAGAGACGGTTTGAGACGATTGTTACAAAAATCAGAGAATGTCAAAAATTAGAGTGTAATTGCTTCAAACAAGCGAATTATCGCGAAACAACACCTGCTCGAATCCAACAAAAACTGTGCCCTGCCGTCTCTACTGAGCGTCAGAGACGCTTTGAGACAAGTATTACAAAAATCAGAGAATGTCAAAAATTAGAGTGAAATTGCTTCAAAAAGGCGAATTATCGCGAAACAACACCTGCTCGAATCCAACAAAAACTGTGCCCTGCCGGCTCTATTTAGCCTCAGAGACGGTTTGAGCCGATTGTTACAAAAATCAGAGAATGTCAAAAATTAGAGTGTAATTGCTTCAAACAAGCGAATTATCGCGAAACAACACCTGCTCGAATCCAACAAAAACTGTGCCCTGCCGACTCTATTTAGCCTCAGAGAAGGTTTGAGACAATTGTTACAAAAATCAGAGAATGTCAAAAATTAGAGTGTAATTGCTTCAAACAAGCGAATTATCGCGAAACAACACCTGCTCGAATCCAACAAAAACTGTGCGCTACCGTCTCTACTGAGCCTCAGAGACGCTTTGAGACAAGTATTACAAAAATCAGAGAATGTCAAAAACTAGAGTGAAATTGCTTCAAACAAGCGAATTATCGCGAAACAACACCTGCTCGAATCCAACAAAAACTGTGCCCTGCCGACTCCATTTAGCCTCAAAGACGGTTTGAGACAATTGTTACAAAAATCAGAGAATATCAAAAACTAGAGTGAAATTGCTTCAAACAAGCGAATTATCGCGAAACAACACCTGCTCGAATCCAACAAAAACTGTGCCCTGCCGACTCTATTTAGCCTCAGAGACGGTTTGAGACAATTGTTACAAAAATCAGAGAATGTCAAAAATTAGAGTGAAATTGCTTCAAACAAGCGAATTATCGCGAAACAACACCTGCTCGAATCCAACAAAAACTGTGCGCTGCCGTCTCTACTGAGCCTCAGAGACGCAATGAAGCAAGTGTTGCAAAAATCAGACAATGTCAATAATTTGAGTCAAATTGCTTCAAACAAGCGATTTTCGCGAAACAACACCTGCTCGAATCCAACAAAAACTGTGCGCTACCGTCTCTACTGAGCCTCAGAGACACTTTGAGACAAGTATCACAAAAATCAGAGAATGTCAAAAATTATAGTGAAATTGACTCAAACAGGCGAATTATCGCGAAACAACACCTGCTCGAACCCAACAAAAACTGTGCCCTGCCGACTCTATTTAGCCTCAGAGACGCTTGAGACAAGTGTTACAAAAATCAGAGAATGTCAAAAATTCGAGTGAAATTGCTTCAAACAAGCGAATTATCGCGAAACAACACCTGCTCGAATCCTACAAAAACTGTGCCCTGCCGACTCTATTTAGCCTCAGAGACGGTTTGAGACAATTGTTACAAAAATCAGAGAATGTCAAAAATTAGAGTGAAATTGCTTCAAACAGGCGAATTATCGCGAAACAACACCTGCTCAAATCCAACAAAAACTGTGCCCTGCCGACTCCATTTAGCCTCAAAGACGGTTTGAGACAATTGTTACAAAAATCAGAGAATGTCAAAAATTAGAGTGAAATTTCTTCAAACAAGCGAATTATCGCGAAACAGCACCTGCTCGAATCCAACAAAAACTGTGCGCTGCCATTTCTACTGAGCCTCAGAGACGCAATGAGGCAAGTGTTGCAAAAATCAGACAATGTCAATAATTTGAGTCAAATTGCTTCAAACAAGCGAATTATCGCGAAACAACACCTGCTCGAATCCAACAAAAACTGTGCCCTGCCGACTCTATTTAGCCTCAGAGACGCTTGAGACAAGTGTTACAAAAATCAGAGAATGTCAAAAATTCGAGTGAAATTGCTTCAAACAAGCGAATTATCGCGAAACAACACCTGCTCGAATCCAACAAACTGTGCCCTGCCGTCTCTACTGAGCCTCAGAGACGCTTTGAGACAAGTGTTACAAAAATCAGAGAATGTCAAAAATTAGAGTGAAATTGCTTCAAACAAGCGAGTTATCGCGAACCAACACCTGCTCGAATCCAACAAAAACTGTGCGCTGCCGTCTCTACTGAACCTCAGAGACGCATTGAGGCAAGTGTTGCAAAAATCAGACAATGTCAAAAATTTGGGTCAAATTGCTTCAAACAAGCGATCTTCGCCATACAACACCTATTCGAATCCAACAAAAACTGTGCGCTGCCGTCTCTACTGAGCCTCAGAGACGCATTGAGGTAAGCGTTGCAAAAACCAGACAATGTCAAAAATTTGAGTCAAATTGCTTCAATCAAGCGGTTGTCGCCAAACAACACCTGCTCGAATCCAACAAAAACTGTACCCTGCCGTCTCTACTGAGCCTCAGAGACGCTTTGAGACAAGTGTTACAAAAATCAGAGAATGTCAAAAATTACAGTGACATTGCTCCAAACAAGCGAATTATCGCGAAACAACTCCTGCTCGAATCCAACAAAAACTGTGTTCTGCCGTCTCTAGTGAGCCTCAGCGAAGCTTTGAGACAAGTGTTACAAAAATCAGAGAATGTCAAAAATTAGAGTGAAATTGCTTCAAACAAGCGAATTATCGCGAAACAACACCTGCTCGAATCCAACAAGAACTGTGCGCTGTCGTCTCTACTGAGCCTCAGAGACGCATTGAGGCAAGTGTTACAAAAGTCACACAATGTCAAAAATTTGAGTCAAATAGCTTCAAACAAGCGAATTATCGCGAAACAACACCTGCTCGAATCCAACAAAAACTGTGCCCTGCCGACTCTATTTAGCCTCAGAGACGGTTTGAGACAATTATGACAAAAATCAGAGAATGTGAAAAATTAGAGTGTAATTGCTTCAAACAAGCGAATTATCGCGAAACAACACCTGCTCGAATCCAACAAAAACTGTGCCCTGCCGACTCTATTTAGCCTCAGAGACGGTTTGAGACAATTGTTACAAAAATCAGAGAATGTCAAAAATTAGAGTGTAATTGCTTCAAACAAGCGAATTATCGCGAAACAACACCTGCTCGAATCCAACAAAAACTGTGTCCTGCCGTCTCTACTGAGCCTCAGAGACGCAATGAGGCAAGTGTTGCAAAAATCAGACAATGTCAATAATTTGAATCATATTGCTTCAAACAAGCGATTTTCGCGAAACAACACCCATCCGAATCCAACAAAAACTGTGCGCTACCGTCTCTCCTGAGCCTCAGAGACGCTTTGAGACAAGTATCACAAAAATCAGAGAATGTCAAAAATTATAGTGAAATTGCCTCAAACAGGCGAATTATCGCGAAACAACACCTGCTGGAATCCAACAAAAACTGTGCCCTGCCGACTCTATTTAGCCTCAAAGACGGTTTGAGACAATTGTTACAAAAATCAGAGAATGTCAAAAATTAGAGTGCAATTGCTTCAAACAAGCGAATTATCGCAAAACAACACCTTCTCGAATCCAACAAAAACTGTGCGCTATCGTCTCTACTTAGCCTCAAAGACGGTTTGAGGCAATTGTTACAAAAATCAGAGAATATCAAAAATTAGAGTGAAATTGCTTCACACAAGCGAATTATCGCGAAACAGCACCTGCTCGAATCCAACAAAAACTGTGCCCATCCGGCTCTATTTAGCCTGAGACGGTTTGAGACAATTGTTACAAAAATCAGAGAATGTCAAGAATTAGAGTGTAATTGCTTCAAACAAGCGAATTATCACGAAACAACACCTGCTCGAATCCAACAAAAACTGTGCCCTGCCGATACTATTTAGCCTGAGAGACGGTTTGAGACAAGTATTACAAAAATCAGAGAATGTCAAAAATTAGAGTGAAATTGCTTCAAACAGGCGAATTATCGCGAAACAACACCTGCTCGAATCCAACAAAAACTGTGCGCTACCGTCTCTACTGAGCCTCAGAGACGCTTTGAGACAAGTATTACAAAAATCAGAGAATGTCAAAAATTAGAGTGAAATTGCTTCAAACAGGCGAATTATTGCGAAACAACTCCTGCTCGAATCCAACAAAAACTGTGCCCTGCCGACTCTATTTAGCCTCAGAGACGGTTTGAGATAATTGTTACAAAAATCAGAGAGTGTCAAAAATTAGAGTGAAATTGCTTCAAACAAGCGAATTATCGCGAAACAACACCTGCTCGAATCCAACCAAAACTGTGCGCTACCGTCTCTACTGAGCCTCAGAGACGCAATGAGGCAAGTGTTGCAAAAATCAGACAATGTCAATAATTTGAGTCAAATTGCTTCAAACAAGCGAATTATCGCGAAACAACACCTGCTCGAATCCAACCAAAACTGAGCGCTGCCGTCTCTACTGAGCCTCAGAGACGCTTTGAGACACGTACTACAAAAATCAGAGAATGTCAAAAATTAGAGTGAAATTGCTTCAAACAATCGAATTATCGCGAAACAACACCTGTTCGAATCCAACACAAACTGTGCGATACCGTCTCTACTGAGCCTTAGAGACGCTTTGAGACAATTGTTACAAAAATCAGAGAATGTCAAAAATTAGACTGAAATTGCTTCAAACAAGCGAATTATTGCAAAACAACACCTGCTCGAATCCAACAAAAACTGTGCCCTGCAGTCTTTACTGAGCCTCAGAGACGCTTTGAGACAATTGTTACAAAAATCAGAGAATGTCAAAAATTAGAGTGAAATTGCTTCAAACACGCGAATTATCGCGAAACAACACCTGCTCGAATCCAAGAAAAACTGTGCCCTGCCGACTCTACTTAGCATCAGAGACGGTTTGAGACAATTGTTACAAAAATCAGAGAATGTCAAAAATTAGAGTGCAATTGCTTCAAACAAGCGAATTATCGCGAAACAACACCTTCTCGCATCCAACAAAAACTGTGCGCTATCGTCTCTACTGAGCCTCAGAGACGCTTTGAGACAAGTATTACAAAAATCAGAGAATGTCAAAAATTAGAGTGAAATTGCCTCAAACAGGCGAATTATCGCGAAACAACACCTGCTCGAATCCAACAAAAACTGTGCCCCGCCGACTCTATTTAGCCTCAAAGACGGTTTGAGACAATTGTTACAAAAATCAGAGAATGTCAAAAATTAGAGTGAAATTGCTTCAAACAAGCGAATTATCGCGAAACAACACCTGCTCGAATCCAACAAAAACTGTGCCCTGCCGGCTCTATTTAGCCTGAGGCGGTTTGAGACAATTGTTACAAAAATCAGAGAATGTCAAAAATTAGACTGAAATTGCTTCAAACAAGCGAATTATTGCAAAACAACACCTGCTCGAATCCAACAAAAACTGTGCCCTGCCGACTCTATTTAGCCTCAGAGACGGTTTGAGAAAATTGTTACAAAAATCAGAGAATGTCAAAAATTATAGTGAAATTGCTTCAAACAAGCGAATTATCGCGAAACAAAACCTGCTCGAATCCCACAAAAACTGTGCCCTGTCGACCCTATTTAGCCTCAGAGACGGTTTGAGACAATTGTTACAAAAATCAGAGAATATCAAAAATTAGAGTGAAATTTCTTCAAACAAGCGAATTATCGCGAAACAACACCTGCTCGAATCCAACAAAAACTGTGCCCTGCCGGCTCTATTTAGCCTCAGAGACGGTTTGAGACAATTGTTTCAAAAATCAGAGAATGTCAAAAATTAGAGCGTAATTGCTTCAAACAAGCGAATTATCGCGAAACAACACCTGCTCGAATCCAACAAAAACTGTGCGCTACCGTCTCTACTGAGCCTCAGAGACGCTTTGGGACAAGTATTACAAAAATCAGAGAATGTCAAAAATTATAGTGAAATTGCTTCAAACAGGCGAATTATCGCGAAACAACACCTGCTCGAATCCAACAAAAACTGTGCCCTGCCGACTCCATTTAGCCTCAAAGACGGTTTGAGACAATTGTTACAAAAATCAGAGAATGTCAAAAATTAGAGTGAAATTGCTTCAAACAAGCGAATTATCGCGAAACAACACCTGCTCGAATCCAACAAAAACTGTGCCCTGCCGACTCTATTTAGCCTCAGAGACGGTTTGAGACAATTGTTACAAAAATCAGAGAATGTCAAAAATTAGAGTGAAATTACTTCAAACAAGCGAATTATCGCGAAACAACACCTGCTCGAATCCAAGAAAAACTGTGCGCTACCGTCTCTACTGAGCCTCAGAGACGCTTTGAGACATGTATTACAAAAATCAGAGAATGTCAAAAATTAGAGTACAATTGCTTCAAACAGGCGAATTATCGCGAAACAGCACCTGCTCGAATCCAACAAAAAGTGTGCGCTGCCATTTCTACTGAGCCTCAGAGACGCTTTGAGACAAGTATTACAAAAATCAGACAATGTCAAAAATTATAGTGAAATTGCTTCAAACAGGCGAATTATCGCGAAACAACACCTGCTCGAATCCAACAAAAACTGTGCCCTGCCGACTCCATTTAGCCTCAAAGACGGTTTGAGGCAATTGTTACAAAAATCAGAGAATGTCAAAAATTAGAGTGAAATTGCTTCAAACAAGCGAATTATCGCGAAACAACACCTGCTCGAATCCAACAAAAACTGTGCCCTGCCGACTCTATTTAGCCTCAGAGACGGTTTGAGAAAATTGTTACAAAAATCAGAGAATGTCAAAAATTATAGTGAAATTGCTTCAAACAAGCGAATTATCGCGAAACAACACCTGCTGGAATCCAACAAAAACTGTGCCCTGCCGACTCTATTTAGCCTCAGAGACGGTTTGAGACAATTGTTACAAAAATCAGAGAATGTCAAAAATTAGAGTGAAATTACTTCAAACAAGCGAATTATCGCGAAACAACACCTGCTCGAATCCAACAAAAACTGTGCCCTGCCGACTCTATTTAGCCTCAGAGACGGTTTGAGACAATTGTTACAAAAATCAGAGAATGTCAAAAATTAGAGTGTAATTGCTTCAAACAAGCGAATTATCGCGAAACAGCACCTGCTCGAATCCAACAAAAACTGTGCGCTGCCGTCTCTACTGAGCCTCAGAGACGCAATGAGGCAAGTGTTGCAAAAATCAGACAATGTCAAAAATTATAGTGAAATTGCCTCAAACAGGCGAATTATCGCGAAACAACACCTGCTCGAATCCAACAAAAACTGTGCCCTGCCGACTCTATTTAGCCTCAAAGACGGTTTGAGACAATTGTTACAAAAATCAGAGAATGTCAAAAATTAGAGTGAAATGGCTTCAAACAAGCGAATTATCGCGAAACAACACCTGCTCGAATCCAACAAAAACTGTGCGCTATCCTCTCTACTGAGCCTCAGAGACGCTTTGAGACAAGTATTACAAGAATCAGAGAATGTCAAAAATTAGAGTGAAATTGCTTCAAACAGGCGAATTATCGCGAAACAACACCTGCTCGAATCCAACAAAAACTGTGCCCTGCCGGCTCTATTTAGCCTCAGAGACGGTTTGAGACGATTGTTACAAAAATCAGAGAATGTCAAAAATTAGAGTGTAATTGCTTCAAACAAGCGAATTATCGCGAAACAACACCTGCTCGAATCCAACAAAAACTGTGCCCTGCCGTCTCTACTGAGCGTCAGAGACGCTTTGAGACAAGTATTACAAAAATCAGAGAATGTCAAAAATTAGAGTGAAATTGCTTCAAAAAGGCGAATTATCGCGAAACAACACCTGCTCGAATCCAACAAAAACTGTGCCCTGCCGGCTCTATTTAGCCTCAGAGACGGTTTGAGCCGATTGTTACAAAAATCAGAGAATGTCAAAAATTAGAGTGTAATTGCTTCAAACAAGTGAATTATCGCGAAACAACACCTGCTCGAATCCAACAAAAACTGTGCCCTGCCGACTCTATTTAGCCTCAGAGAAGGTTTGAGACAATTGTTACAAAAATCAGAGAATGTCAAAAATTAGAGTGTAATTGCTTCAAACAAGCGAATTATCGCGAAACAACACCTGCTCGAATCCAACAAAAACTGTGCGCTACCGTCTCTACTGAGCCTCAGAGACGCTTTGAGACAAGTATTACAAAAATCAGAGAATGTCAAAAACTAGAGTGAAATTGCTTCAAACAAGCGAATTATTGCGAAACAACACCTGCTCGAATCCAACAAAAACTGTGCCCTGCCGACTCCATTTAGCCTCAAAGACGGTTTGAGACAATTGTTACAAAAATCAGAGAATATCAAAAACTAGAGTGAAATTGCTTCAAACAAGCGAATTATCGCGAAACAACACCTGCTCGAATCCAACAAAAACTGTGCCCTGCCGACTCTATTTAGCCTCAGAGACGGTTTGAGACAATTGTTACAAAAATAAGAGAATGTCAAAAATTAGAGTGAAATTGCTTCAAACAAGCGAATTATCGCGAAACAACACCTGCTCGAATCCAACAAAAACTGTGCGCTGCCGTCTCTACTGAGCCTCAGAGACGCAATGAAGCAAGTGTTGCAAAAATCAGACAATGTCAATAATTTGAGTCAAATTGCTTCAAACAAGCGATTTTCGCGAAACAACACCTGCTCGAATCCAACAAAAACTGTGCGCTACCGTCTCTACTGAGCCTCAGAGACACTTTGAGACAAGTATCACAAAAATCAGAGAATGTCAAAAATTATAGTGAAATTGACTCAAACAGGCGAATTATCGCGAAACAACACCTGCTCGAACCCAACAAAAACTGTGCCCTGCCGACTCTATTTAGCCTCAGAGACGCTTGAGACAAGTGTTACAAAAATCAGAGAATGTCAAAAATTCGAGTGAAATTGCTTCAAACAAGCGAATTATCGCGAAACAACACCTGCTCGAATCCTACAAAAACTGTGCCCTGCCGACTCTATTTAGCCTCAGAGACGGTTTGAGACAATTGTTACAAAAATCAGAGAATGTCAAAAATTAGAGTGAAATTGCTTCAAACAGGCGAATTATCGCGAAACAACACCTGCTCAAATCCAACAAAAACTGTGCCCTGCAGACTCCATTTAGCCTCAAAGACGGTTTGAGACAATTGTTACAAAAATCAGAGAATGTCAAAAATTAGAGTGAAATTTCTTCAAACAAGCGAATTATCGCGAAACAGCACCTGCTCGAATCCAACAAAAACTGTGCGCTGCCATTTCTACTGAGCCTCAGAGACGCAATGAGGCAAGTGTTGCAAAAATCAGACAATGTCAATAATTTGAGTCAAATTGCTTCAAACAAGCGAATTATCGCGAAACAACACCTGCTCGAATCCAACAAAAACTGTGCCCTGCCGACTCTATTTAGCCTCAGAGACGCTTGAGACAAGTGTTACAAAAATCAGAGAATGTCAAAAATTCGAGTGAAATTGCTTCAAACAAGCGAATTATCGCGAAACAACACCTGCTCGAATCCAACAAACTGTGCCCTGCCGTCTCTACTGAGCCTCAGAGACGCTTTGAGACAAGTGTTACAAAAATCAGAGAATGTCAAAAATTAGAGTGAAATTGCTTCAAACAAGCGAGTTATCGCGAACCAACACCTGCTCGAATCCAACAAAAACTGTGCGCTGCCGTCTCTACTGAACCTCAGAGACGCATTGAGGCAAGTGTTGCAAAAATCAGACAATGTCAAAAATTTGGGTCAAATTGCTTCAAACAAGCGATCTTCGCCATACAACACCTGCTCGAATCCAACAAAAACTGTGCGCTGCCGTCTCTACTGAGCCTCAGAGACGCATTGAGGTAAGCGTTGCAAAAACCAGACAATGTCAAAAATTTGAGTCAAATTGCTTCAATCAAGCGGTTGTCGCCAAACAACACCTGCTCGAATCCAACAAAAACTGTACCCTGCCGTCTCTACTGAGCCTCAGAGACGCTTTGAGACAAGTGTTACAAAAATCAGAGAATGTCAAAAATTACAGTGACATTGCTCCAAACAAGCGAATTATCGCGAAACAACTCCTGCTCGAATCCAACAAAAACTGTGTTCTGCCGTCTCTAGTGAGCCTCAGCGACGCTTTGAGACAAGTGTTACAAAAATCAGAGAATGTCAAAAATTAGAGTGAAATTGCTTCAAACAAGCGAATTATCGCGAAACAACACCTGCTCGAATCCAACAAGAACTGTGCGCTGTCGTCTCTACTGAGCCTCAGAGACGCATTGAGGCAAGTGTTACAAAAGTCACACAATGTCAAAAATTTGAGTCAAATAGCTTCAAACAAGCGAATTATCGCGAAACAACACCTGCTCGAATCCAACAAAAACTGTGCCCTGCCGACTCTATTTAGCCTCAGAGACGGTTTGAGACAATTATGACAAAAATCAGAGAATGTGAAAAATTAGAGTGTAATTGCTTCAAACAAGCGAATTATCGCGAAACAACACCTGCTCGAATCCAACAAAAACTGTGCCCTGCCGACTCTATTTAGCCTCAGAGACGGTTTGAGACAATTGTTACAAAAATCAGAGAATGTCAAAAATTAGAGTGTAATTGCTTCAAACAAGCGAATTATCGCGAAACAACACCTGCTCGAATCCAACAAAAACTGTGTCCTGCCGTCTCTACTGAGCCTCAGAGACGCAATGAGGCAAGTGTTGCAAAAATCAGACAATGTCAATAATTTGAATCATATTGCTTCAAACAAGCGATTTTCGCGAAACAACACCCGCCCGAATCCAACAAAAACTGTGCGCTACCGTCTCTCCTGAGCCTCAGAGACGCTTTGAGACAAGTATCACAAAAATCAGAGAATGTCAAAAATTATAGTGAAATTGCCTCAAACAGGCGAATTATCGCGAAACAACACCTGCTGGAATCCAACAAAAACTGTGCCCTGCCGACTCTATTTAGCCTCAAAGACGGTTTGAGACAATTGTTACAAAAATCAGAGAATGTCAAAAATTAGAGTGCAATTGCTTCAAACAAGCGAATTATCGCAAAACAACACCTTCTCGAATCCAACAAAAACTGTGCGCTATCGTCTCTACTTAGCCTCAAAGACGGTTTGAGGCAATTGTTACAAAAATCAGAGAATATCAAAAATTAGAGTGAAATTGCTTCACACAAGCGAATTATCGCGAAACAGCACCTGCTCGAATCCAACAAAAACTGTGCCCATCCGGCTCTATTTAGCCTGAGACGGTTTGAGACAATTGTTACAAAAATCAGAGAATGTCAAGAATTAGAGTGTAATTGCTTCAAACAAGCGAATTATCACGAAACAACACCTGCTCGAATCCAACAAAAACTGTGCCCTGCCGATACTATTTAGCCTGAGAGACGGTTTGAGACAAGTATTACAAAAATCAGAGAATGTCAAAAATTAGAGTGAAATTGCTTCAAACAGGCGAATTATCGCGAAACAACACCTGCTCGAATCCAACAAAAACTGTGCGCTACCGTCTCTACTGAGCCTCAGAGACGCTTTGAGACAAGTATTACAAAAATCAGAGAATGTCAAAAATTAGAGTGAAATTGCTTCAAACAGGCGAATTATTGCGAAACAACTCCTGCTCGAATCCAACAAAAACTGTGCCCTGCCGACTCTATTTAGCCTCAGAGACGGTTTGAGATAATTGTTACAAAAATCAGAGAGTGTCAAAAATTAGAGTGAAATTGCTTCAAACAAGCGAATTATCGCGAAACAACACCTGCTCGAATCCAACCAAAACTGTGCGCTACCGTCTCTACTGAGCCTCAGAGACGCAATGAGGCAAGTGTTGCAAAAATCAGACAATGTCAATAATTTGAGTCAAATTGCTTCAAACAAGCGAATTATCGCGAAACAACACCTGCTCGAATCCAACCAAAACTGAGCGCTGCCGTCTCTACTGAGCCTCAGAGACGCTTTGAGACACGTACTACAAAAATCAGAGAATGTCAAAAATTAGAGTGAAATTGCTTCAAACAATCGAATTATCGCGAAACAACACCTGCTCGAATCCAACACAAACTGTGCGATACCGTCTCTACTGAGCCTTAGAGACGCTTTGAGACAATTGTTACAAAAATCAGAGAATGTCAAAAATTAGACTGAAATTGCTTCAAACAAGCGAATTATTGCAAAACAACACCTGCTCGAATCCAACAAAAACTGTGCCCTGCAGTCTTTACTGAGCCTCAGAGACGCTTTGAGACAATTGTTACAAAAATCAGAGAATGTCAAAAATTAGAGTGAAATTGCTTCAAACACGCGAATTATCGCGAAACAACACCTGCTCGAATCCAAGAAAAACTGTGCCCTGCCGACTCTACTTAGCATCAGAGACGGTTTGAGACAATTGTTACAAAAATCAGAGAATGTCAAAAATTAGAGTGCAATTGCTTCAAACAAGCGAATTATCGCGAAACAACACCTTCTCGCATCCAACAAAAACTGTGCGCTATCGTCTCTACTGAGCCTCAGAGACGCTTTGAGACAAGTATTACAAAAATCAGAGAATGTCAAAAATTAGAGTGAAATTGCCTCAAACAGGCGAATTATCGCGAAACAACACCTGCTCGAATCCAACAAAAACTGTGCCCCGCCGACTCTATTTAGCCTCAAAGACGGTTTGAGACAATTGTTACAAAAATCAGAGAATGTCAAAAATTAGAGTGAAATTGCTTCAAACAAGCGAATTATCGCGAAACAACACCTGCTCGAATCCAACAAAAACTGTGCCCTGCCGGCTCTATTTAGCCTGAGGCGGTTTGAGACAATTGTTACAAAAATCAGAGAATGTCAAAAATTAGACTGAAATTGCTTCAAACAAGCGAATTATTGCAAAACAACACCTCCTCGAATCCAACAAAAACTGTGCCCTGCAGTCTTTACTGAGCTTCAGAGACGCTTTGAGACAATTGTTACAAAAATCAGAGAATGTCAAAAATTAGAGTGAAATTGCTTCAAACACGCGAATTATCGCGAAACAACACCTGCTCGAATCCAAGAAAAACTGTGCCCTGCCGACTCTATTTAGCCTCAGAGACGGTTTGAGACAATTGTTACAAAAATCAGAGAATGTCAAAAATTAGAGTGCAATTGCTTCAAACAAGCGAATTATCGCGACACAACACCTTCTCGAATCCAACAAAAACTGTGCGCTATCGTCTCTACTGAGCCTCAGAGACGCTTTGAGACAAGTATTACAAAAATCAGAGAATGTCAAAAATTAGAGTGAAATTGCCTCAAACAGGCGAATTATCGCGAAACAACACCTGCTCGAATCCAACAAAAACTGTGCCCCGCCGACTCTACTTAGCCTCAAAGACGGTTTGAGACAATTGTTACAAAAATCAGAGAATGTCAAAAATTAGAGTGAAATTGCCTCACACAAGCGAATTATCGCGAAACAACACCTGCTCGAATCCAACAAAAACTGTGCCCTGCCTACTCTATTTAGCCTCAAAGACGCTTTGAGACAAGCATTACAAAAATCAGAGAATGTCAAAAATTAGAGTGAAATTGCTTCAAACAGGCGAATTATCGCGAAACAACACCTGATCGAATCCAACAAAAACTGTCCCCTGCCGTCTCTATTTAGCCTCAGAGACGGTTTGAGACAATTGTTACAAAAATCAGAGAATGTCAAAAATTAGAGTGTAATTGCTTCAAACAAGCGAATTATCGCGAAACAACACCTGCTCGAATCCAACAAAGACCGTGCCCTGTCGACTCTATTTAGCCTCAGAGACGGTTGGAGACAATTGTTACAAAAATCAGAGAATGTCAAAAATTAGAGTGAAATTGCTTCAAACAAGCGAATTATCGCGAAACAACACCTGCTCGAATCCAACAAAAACTGTGCGCTACCGTCTCTACTGAGCCTCAGAGACGCTTTGAGACAAGTAATACAAAAATCAGAGAATGTCAAAAATTATAGTGAAATTGCCACAAACAGGCGAATTATCGCGAAACAACACCTGCTCGAATCCAACAAAAACTGTGCCCTGCCGACTCTATTTAGCCTCAAAGACGGTTTGAGACAATTGTTAAAAAATCATAGAATGTCAAAAATTAGAGTGTAATTGCTTCAAACAAGCGAATTATCGCGAAACAACACCTGCTCGAATCCAACAAAAACTGTGCGCTACCGTCTCTACTGAGCCTCAGAGATGCTTTGAGACAAGTATTACAAAAATCAGAGAATGTCAAAAATTAGAGTGAAATTGCTTCAAACAGGCGAATATCGCGAAACAACACCTGCTCGAATCCAACAAAAACCGTGCCCTGCCGTCTCTACCTCGCCTCAGAGACGCTTTGAGACAAGTATTACAAAAATCAGAGAATGTCAAAAATTAGAGTGAAATTGCCTCAAACAGGCGAATTATCGCGAAACAACACCTGCTCGAATCCAAAAAAAACTGTGCCCTGCAGACTCTATTTAGCCTCAAAGACGGTTTGAGACAATTGTTACAAAAATCAGAGAATGTCAAAAATTAGAGTCAAATTGCTTCAAACAAGCGAATTATCGCGAAACAACACCTGCTCGAATCCAACAAAAACTGTGCCCTGCCGGCTCTATTTAGCCTGAGACGGTTTGAGACAATTGTTACAAAAATCAGAGAATGTCAAGAATTAGAGTGTAATTGCTTCAAACAAGCGAATTATCGCGAAACAACACCTGCTCGAATCCAACAAAAACTGTGCCCTGCCGACTCTATTTAGCCTGAGAGACGGTTTGAGATAATTGTTACAAAAATCAGAGAATGTCAAAAATTAGAGTGTAATTGCTTCAAACAAGCGAATTATCGCGAAACAACACCTGCTCGAATCCAACAAAAGCTGTGCGCTACCGTCTCTACTGAGCCTCAGAGACGCTTTGAGACGAGTATTACAAAAATCAGAGAATGTCAAAAATTAGAGCGAAAAGGCCTCAAACAGGCGAATTATCGCGAAACAACACCTGCTCGAATCCAACAAAAACTGTGCCCTGCCGACTCTATTTAGCCTCAAAGACGGTTTGAGACAATTGTTACAAAAATCAGAGAATATCAAAAATTAGATTGAAATTGCTTCAAACAAGCGAATTATCGCGAAACAACACCTGCTTGAATCCAACAAAAACTGTGCCCTGCCGACTCTATTTCGCCTCAGAGACGGTTTGAGACAATTGTTACAAAAATCAGAGAATGTCAAAATATAGAGTGTAATTGCTTCAAACAAGCCAATTATCGCGAAACAACACCTGCTTGAATCCAACAAAAACTGTGCCCTGCCTACTCTATTTAGCCTCAAAGACGGTTTGAGACAATTGTTACAAAAATCAGAGAATGTCAAAAATTAGATTGAAATTGCTTCAAACAAGCGAATTATCGCGAAACAACACCTGCTCGAATCCAACAAAAACTGTGCCCTGCCGACTTTATTTAGCCTCAGAGACGGTTTGAGACAATTGTACAAAAATCAGAGAATGTCAAAAATTAGAGTGTAATTGCTTCAAACAAGCGAATTATCGCGAAACAACACCTGCTTGAATCCAACAAAAACTGTGCCCTGCCTACTCTATTTAGCCTCAAAGACGCTTTGAGACAAGTATTACAAAAATCAGAGAATGTCAAAAATTAGAGTGAAATTGCTTCAAACAGGCGAATTATCGCGAAACAACACCTGATCGAATCCAACAAAAACTGTCCCCTGCCGTCTCTATTTAGCCTCAGGGACGGTTTGAGACAATTGTTACAAAAATCAGAGAATGTCAAAAATTAGAGTGTAATTGCTTCAAACAAGCGAATTATCGCGAAACAACACCTGCTCGAATCCAAAAAAAACTGTGCCCTGCCGACTTTATTTAGCCTCAGAGACGGTTTGAGACAATTGTACAAAAATCAGAGAATGTCAAAAATTAGAGTGTAATTGCTTCAAACAAGCGAATTATCGCGAAACAACACCTGCTTGAATCCAACAAAAACTGTGCCCTGCCTACTCTATTTAGCCTCAAAGACGGTTTGAGACAATTGTACAATAATCAGAGAATGTCAAAAATTAGAGTCAAATTGCTTCAAACAAGCGAATTATCGCGAAACAACACCTGCTCGAATCCAACAAAAACTGTGCCCTGCCGGCTCTATTTAGCCTGAGACGGTTTGAGACAATTGTTACAAAAATCAGAGAATGTCAAGAATTAGAGTGTAATTGCTTCAAACAAGCGAATTATCGCGAAACAACACCTGCTCGAATCCAACAAAAACTGTGCCCTGCCGACTCTATTTAGCCTGAGAGACGGTTTGAGATAATTGTTACAAAAATCAGAGAATGTCAAAAATTAGAGTGTAATTGCTTCAAACAAGCGAATTATCGCGAAACAACACCTGCTCGAATCCAACAAAAACTGTGCGCTACCGTCTCTACTGAGCCTGAGAGACGCTTTGAGACAAGTATTACAAAAATCAGAGAATGTCAAAAATTAGAGTGAAATTGCTTCAAACAGGCGAGTTATCGCGAAACAACACCTGCTCGAATCCAACAAAAACTGTGCCCTGCCGACTCTATTTAGCCTCAGAGACGGTTTGAGAATATTGTTACAAAAATCAGAGAATGAGAAAAATTAGAGTGTAATTGCTTCAAACAAGCGAATTATCGCGAAACAACACCTGCTCGAATCCAACAAGAACTGTGCCCTGCCGACTATATTTAGCCTCAGAGACGGTTTGAGATAATTGTTACAAAATTCAGAGAATGTCAAAAATTAGAGTGTAATTGCTTAAAACAAGCGAATTATCGCGAAACAACACCTGCTCGAATCCAACAAAAACTGTGCGCTACCGTCTCTACTGAGCCTCAGAGACGCTTTGAAACAAGTATTACAAAAGTCAGAGAATGTCAAAAATTAGAGTGAAATTGCTTCAAACTGGCGAATTATCGCGAAACAACACCTGATCGAATCCAACAAAAACTGTCCCCTGCCGTCTCTATTTAGCCTCAGAGACGGTTTGAGACAATTGTTACAAAAATCAGAGAATGTCAAAAATTAGAGTGTAATTGCTTCAAACAAGCGAATTATCGCGGAACAACACCTGCTCGAATCCAACAAAGACCGTGCCCTGTCGACTCTATTTAGCCTCAGAGACGGTTGGGGACAATTGTTACAAAAATCAGAGAATGTCAAAAATTAGAGTGAAATTGCTTCAAACAGGCGAATTATCGCGAAACAACACCTGCTCGAATCCAACAAAAACTGTGCGCTACCGTCTCTACTGAGCCTCAGAGACGCTTTGAGACAAGTATTACAAAAATCAGAGAATGTCAAAAATTATAGTGAAATTGCCTCAAACAGGCGAATTATCGCAAAACAACACCTGCTCGAATCCAACAAAAACTGTGCCCTGCCGACTCTATTTAGCCTCAAAGACGGTTTGAGACAATTGTTAAAAAATCATAGAATGTCAAAAATTAGAGTGTAATTGCTTCAAACAAGCGAATTATCGCGAAACAACACCTGCTCGAACCCAACAAAAACTGTGCGCTACCGTCTCTACTGAGCCTCAGAGATGCTTTGAGACAAGTATTACAAAAATCAGAGAATGTCAAAAATTAGAGTGAAATTGCTTCAAACAGGCGAATATCGCGAAACAACACCTTCTCGAATCCAACAAAAACCGTGCCCTGCCGTCTCTACCTCGCCTCAGAGACGCTTTGAGACAAGTATTACAAAAATCAGAGAATGTCAAAAATTAGAGTGAAATTGCCCCAAACAGGCGAATTATCGCGAAACAACACCTGCTCGAATCCAACAAAAACTGTGCCCTGCCGGCTCTATTTAGCCTCAAAGACGGTTTGAGACAATTGTTACAAAAATCAGAGAATGTCAAAAATTAGAGTCAAATTGCTTCAAACAAGCGAATTATCGCGAAACAACACCTGCTCGAATCCAACAAAAACTGTGCCCTGCCGGCTCTATTTAGCCTGACCCGGTTTGAGACAATTGTTACAAAAATCAGAGAATGTCAAGAATTAGAGTGTAATTGCTTCAAACAAGCGAATTATCGCGAAACAACACCTGCTCGAATCCAACAAAAACTGTGCCCTGCCGACTCTATTTAGCCTGAGAGACGGTTTGAGATAATTGTTACAAAAATCAGAGAATGTCAAAAATTAGAGTGTAATTGCTTCAAACAAGCGAATTATCGCGAAACAACACCTGCTCGAATCCAACAAAAACTGTGCGCTACCGTCTCTACTGAGCCTCAGAGACGCTTTGAAACAAGTATTACAAAAATCAGAGAATGTCAAAAATTAGAGTGAAAGTGCCTCAAACAGGCGAATTATCGCGAAACAACACCTGCTCGAATCCAACAAAAACTGTGCCCTGCCGACTCTATTTAGCCTCAAAGACGGTTTGAGCCAATTGTTACAAAAATCAGAGAATATCAAAAATTAGAGTGTAATTGCTTCAAACAAGCGAATTATCGCGAAACAACACCTGCTCGAATCCAAAAAAAACTGTGCCCTGCCGACTTTATTTAGCCTCAGAGACGGTTTGAGACAATTGTACAAAAATCAGAGAATGTCAAGAATTAGAGTGTAATTGCTTCAAACAAGCGAATTATCGCGAAACAACACCTGCTCGAATCCAACAAAAACTGTGCCCTGCCGACTCTATTTAGCCTGAGAGACGGTTTGAGATAATTGTTAAAAAATCAGAGAATGTCAAGAATTAGAGTGTAATTGCTTCAAACAAGCGAATTATCGCGAAACAACACCTGCTCGAATCCAACAAAAACTGTGCGCTACCGTCTCTACTGAGCCTCAGAGACGCTTTGAAACAAGTATTACAAAAATCAGAGAATGTCAAAAATTAGAGTGAAAGTGCCTCAAACAGGCGAATTATCGCGAAACAACACCTGCTCGAATCCAACAAAAACTGTGCCCTGCCGACTCTATTTAGCCTCAAAGACGGTTTGAGACAATTGTTACAAAAATCAGAGAATATCAAAAATTAGATTGAAATTGCTTCAAACAAGCGAATTATCGCGAAACAACACCTGCTCGAATCCAACAAAAACTGTGCCCTGCCGACTTTATTTAGCCTCAGAGACGGTTTGAGACAATTGTACAAAAATCAGAGAATGTCAAAAATTAGAGTGTAATTGCTTCAAACAAGCGAATTATCGCGAAACAACACCTGCTTGAATCCAAAAAAACTGTGCCCTGCCTACTCTATTTAGCCTCAAAGACGCTTTGAGACAAGTATTACAAAAATCAGAGAATGTCAAAAATTAGAGTGAAATTGCTTCAAACTGGCGAATTATCGCGAAACAACACCTGATCGAATCCAACAAAAACTGTCCCCTGCCGTCTCTATTTAGCCTCAGAGACGGTTTGAGACAATTGTTACAAAAATCAGAGAATGTCAAAAATTAGAGTGTAATTGCTTCAAACAAGCGAATTATCGCGAAACAACACCTGCTCGAATCCAACAAAGACCGTGCCCTGTCGACTCTATTTAGCCTCAGAGATGCTTTGAGACAAGTATTACAAAAATCAGAGAATGTCAAAAATTATAGTGAAATTGCCTCAAACAGGCGAATTATCGCAAAACAACACCTGCTCGAATCCAACAAAAACTGTGCCCTGCCGACTCTATTTAGCCTCAAAGACGGTTTGAGACAATTGTTAAAAAATCATAGAATGTCAAAAATTAGAGTGTAATTGCTTCAAACAAGCGAATTATCGCGAAACAACACCTGCTCGAACCCAACAAAAACTGTGCGCTACCGTCTCTACTGAGCCTCAGAGATGCTTTGAGACAAGTATTACAAAAATCAGAGAATGTCAAAAATTAGAGTGAAATTGCTTCAAACAGGCGAATATCGCGAAACAACACCTTCTCGAATCCAACAAAAACCGTGCCCTGCCGTCTCTACCTCGCCTCAGAGACGCTTTGAGACAAGTATTACAAAAATCAGAGAATGTCAAAAATTAGAGTGAAATTGCCTCAAACAGGCGAATTATCGCGAAACAACACCTGCTCGAATCCAACAAAAACTGTGCCCTGCCGGCTCTATTTAGCCTCAAAGACGGTTTGAGACAATTGTTACAAAAATCAGAGAATGTCAAAAATTAGAGTCAAATTGCTTCAAACAAGCGAATTATCGCGAAACAACACCTGCTCGAATCCAACAAAAACTGTGCCCTGCCGGCTCTATTTAGCCTGACCCGGTTTGAGACAATTGTTACAAAAATCAGAGAATGTCAAGAATTAGAGTGTAATTGCTTCAAACAAGCGAATTATCGCGAAACAACACCTGCTCGAATCCAACAAAAACTGTGCCCTGCCGACTCTATTTAGCCTGAGAGACGGTTTGAGATAATTGTTACAAAAATCAGAGAATGTCAAAAATTAGAGTGTAATTGCTTCAAACAAGCGAATTATCGCGAAACAACACCTGCTCGAATCCAACAAAAACTGTGCGCTACCGTCCCTACTGAGCCTGAGAGACGCTTTGAGACAAGTATTACAAAAATCAGAGAATGTCAAAAATTAGAGTGAAATTGCTTCAAACAGGCGAATTATCGCGAAACAACACCTGCTCGAATCCAACAAAAACTGTGCCTTGCCGACTCTATTTAGCCTCAGAGACGGTTTGAGAATATTGTTACAAAAATCAGAGAATATCAAAAATTAGAGTGTAATTGCTTCAAACAAGCGAATTATCGCGAAACAACACCTGCTCGAATCCAACAAAAACTGTGCCCTGCCGACTCTATTTAGCCTGAGAGACGGTTTGAGACAATTGTTACAAAAATCAGAGAATGTCAAAAATTAGATTGAAATAGCTTCAAACAAGCGAATTATCGCGAAACAACACCTGCTCGAATCCAACAAAAACTGTGCGCTGCCGTCTCTACTGAGCCTCAGAGACGCAATGAGGCAAGTGTTGCAAAAATCAGACAATGTCAATAATTTGAGTCAAATTGCTTCAAACAAGCGATTTTCGCGAAACAACACCTGCTCGAATCCAACAAAAACTGTGCCCTGTCAACTCTATTTAGCCTCAGAGACGGTTTGAGACAATTGTTACAAAAATCAGAGAATGTCAAAAATTAGAGTGAAATTGCTTCAAACAAGCGAATTACCGCGAAACAACAGCTGCTCGAATCCAACAAAAACTGTGCGCTACCGTCTCTACTGAGCCTCAGAGACGCTTTGAGACAAGTATTACATAAATCAGAGAATGTCAAAAATTATAGTGAAAGTGCCTCAAACAGGCGAATTATCGCGAAACAACACCTGCTCGAATCCAACAAAAACTGTGCCCTGCCGACTCTATTTAGCGTCAAAGACGGTTTGAGACAATTGTTACAAAAATCAGAGCACGTCAAACATTAGAGTGTAATTGCTTCAAACAAGCGAATTATCGCGAAACAACACCTGCTAGAACCCAACAAAAACTGTGCCCTGCTGACTATATTTAGCCTCAGAGACGGTTTGAGATAATTGTTACAAAAGTCAGAGAATGTCAAAAATTAGAGTGTAATTGCTTAAAACAAGCGAATTATCGCGAAACAGCACCTGCTCGAATCCAACAAAAACTGTGCCCTGCCGACTCTATTTAGCCTCAGAGACGGTTTGAGACAATTGTTAAAAAAATCAGAGAATGTCAAAAATTAGAGTGTAATTGCTTCAAACAAGCGAATTATCGCGAAACAACACCTGCTCGAATCCAACAAAAACTGTGCCCTGCCGACTCTATTTAGCCTCAGAGACGGTTTGAAATAATTGTTACAAAAATCAGAGAATGTCAAAAATTAGAGTGTAATTGCTTCAAAGAAGCGAATTATCGCGAAACAACACCTGCTCGAATCCAACAAAAACTGTGCCCTGCCGACTCTATTTAGCCTCAAAGACGGTTTGAGACAATTGTTACAAAAATCAGAGAATATCAAAAATTAGATTGAAATTGCTTCAAACAAGCGAATTATCGCGAAACAACACCTGCTCGAATCCAACAAAAACTGTGCCCTGCCGACTTTATTTAGCCTCAGAGACGGTTTGAGACAATTGTACAAAAATCAGAGAATGTCAAAAATTAGAGTGTAATTGCTTCAAACAAGCGAATTATCGCGAAACAACACCTGCTTGAATCCAAAAAAACTGTGCCCTGCCTACTCTATTTAGCCTCAAAGACGCTTTGAGACAAGTATTACAAAAATCAGAGAATGTCAAAAATTAGAGTGAAATAGCTTCAAACTGGCGAATTATCGCGAAACAACACCTGATCGAATCCAACAAAAACTGTCCCCTGCCGTCTCTATTTAGCCTCAGAGACGGTTTGAGACAATTGTTACAAAAATCAGAGAATGTCAAAAATTAGAGTGTAATTGCTTCAAACAAGCGAATTATCGCGAAACAACACCTGCTCGAATCCAACAAAGACCGTGCCCTGTCGACTCTATTTAGCCTCAGAGACGGTTGGGGACAATTGTTACAAGAATCAGAGAATGTCAAAAATTAGAGTGAAATTGCTTCAAACAAGCGAATTATCGCGAAACAACACCTGCTCGAATCCAACAAAAACTGTGCGCTACCGTCTCTACTGAGCCTCAGAGACGCTTTGAGACAAGTATTACAAAAATCAGAGAATGCCAAAAATTATAGTGAAATTGCCTCAAACAGGCGAATTATCGCAAAACAACACCTGCTCGAATCCAACAAAAACTGTGCCCTGCCGACTCTATTTAGCCTCAAAGACGGTTTGAGACAATTGTTAAAAAATCATAGAATGTCAAAAATTAGAGTGTAATTGCTTCAAACAAGCGAATTATCGCGAAACAACACCTGCTCGAACCCAACAAAAACTGTGCGCTACCGTCTCTACTGAGCCTCAGAGATGCTTTGAGACAAGTATTACAAAAATCAGAGAATGTCAAAAATTAGAGTGAAATTGCTTCAAACAGGCGAATATCGCGAAACAACACCTTCTCGAATCCAACAAAAACCGTGCCCTGCCGTCTCTACCTCGCCTCAGAGACGCTTTGAGACAAGTATTACAAAAATCAGAGAATGTCAAAAATTAGAGTGAAATTGCCTCAAACAGGCGAATTATCGCGAAACAACACCTGCTCGAATCCAACAAAAACTGTGCCCTGCCGGCTCTATTTAGCCTCAAAGACGGTTTGAGACAATTGTTACAAAAATCAGAGAATGTCAAAAATTAGAGTCAAATTGCTTCAAACAAGCGAATTATCGCGAAACAACACCTGCTCGAATCCAAAAAAAACTGTGCCCTGCCGGCTCTATTTAGCCTGACCCGGTTTGAGACAATTGTTACAAAAATCAGAGAATGTCAAGAATTAGAGTGTAATTGCTTCAAACAAGCGAATTATCGCGAAACAACACCTGCTCGAATCCAACAAAAACTGTGCCCTGCCGACTCTATTTAGCCTGAGAGACGGTTTGAGATAATTGTTACAAAAATCAGAGAATGTCAAAAATTAGAGTGTAATTGCTTCAAACAAGCGAATTATCGCGAAACAACACCTGCTCGAATCCAACAAAAACTGTGCGCTACCGTCTCTACTGAGCCTGAGAGACGCTTTGAGACAAGTATTACAAAAATCAGAGAATGTCAAAAATTAGAGTGAAATTGCTTCAAACAGGCGAATTATCGCGAAACAACACCTGCTCGAATCCAACAAAAACTGTGCCTTGCCGACTCTATTTAGCCTCAGAGACGGTTTGAGAATATTGTTACAAAAATCAGAGAATATCAAAAATTAGAGTGTAATTGCTTCAAACAAGCGAATTATCGCGAAACAACACCTGCTCGAATCCAACAAAAACTGTGCCCTGCCGACTCTATTTAGCCTGAGAGACGGTTTGAAACAATTGTTACAAAAATCAGAGAATGTCAAAAATTAGATTGAAATAGCTTCAAACAAGCGAATTATCGCGAAACAACACCTGCTCGAATCCAACAAAAACTGTGCGCTGCCGTCTCTACTGAGCCTCAGAGACGCAATGAGGCAAGTGTTGCAAAAATCAGACAATGTCAATAATTTGAGTCAAATTGCTTCAAACAAGCGATTTTCGCGAAACAACACCTGCTCGAATCCAACAAAAACTGTGCCCTGTCAACTCTATTTAGCCTCAGAGACGGTTTGAGACAATTGTTACAAAAATCAGAGAATGTCAAAAATTAGAGTGAAATTGCTTCAAACAAGCGAATTACCGCGAAACAACAGCTGCTCGAATCCAACAAAAACTGTGCGCTACCGTCTCTACTGAGCCTCAGAGACGCTTTGAGACAAGTATTACATAAATCAGAGAATGTCAAAAATTATAGTGAAAGTGCCTCAAACAGGCGAATTATCGCGAAACAACACCTGCTCGAATCCAACAAAAACTGTGCCCTGCCGACTCTATTTAGCGTCAAAGACGGTTTGAGACAATTGTTACAAACATCAGAGCACGTCAAACATTAGAGTGTAATTGCTTCAAACAAGCGAATTATCGCGAAACAACACCTGCTAGAATCCAACAAAAACTGTGCCCTGCTGACTATATTTAGCCTCAGAGACGGTTTGAGATAATTGTTACAAAAGTCAGAGAATGTCAAAAATTAGAGTGTAATTGCTTAAAACAAGCGAATTATCGCGAAACAGCACCTGCTCGAATCCAACAAAAACTGTGCCCTGCCGACTCTATTTAGCCTCAGAGACGGTTTGAGACAATTGTTAAAAAAATCAGAGAATGTCAAAAATTAGAGTGTAATTGCTTCAAACAAGCGAATTATCGCGAAACAACACCTGCTCGAATCCAACAAAAACTGTGCCCTGCCGACTCTATTTAGCCTCAGAGACGGTTTGAAATAATTGTTACAAAAATCAGAGAATGTCAAAAATTAGAGTGTAATTGCTTCAAAGAAGCGAATTATCGCGAAACAAAACCGTCTCGAATCCAACAAAAACTGTGCGCTACCGTCTCTACTGAGCCTGAGAGACGCTTTGAGACAAGTATTACAAAAATCAGAGAATGTCAAAAATTAGAGTGAAATTGCTTCAAACAGGCGAATTATCGCGAAACAACACCTGATCGAATGCAACAAAAACTGTGCCCTGCCGACTCTATTTAGCCTCAGAGACGGTTTGAGACAATTGTTACAAAAATCAGAGAATGTCAAAAAGTAGAGTGTAATTGCTTCAAACAAGCGAACTATCGCGAAACAACACCTGCTCGAATCCAACAAAAACTGCGCCCTGCCGACTCTATTTAGCCTCAGAGACGGTTTGAGACAATTGTTACAAATATCAGAGAATGTCAAAAATTAGAGTGAAATTGCTTCAAACAGGCGAATTATCGCGAAACAACACCTGATCGAATCCAACAAAAACTGTGCCCTGCCGACTCTATTTAGCCTCAGAGACGGTTTGAGACAATTGTTACAAAAATCAGAGAATGTCAAAAAGTAGAGTGTAATTGCTTCAAACAAGCGAACTATCGCGAAACAACACCTGCTCGAATCCAACAAAAACTGCGCCCTGCCGACTCTATTTAGCCTCAAAGACTGTTTGAGACAATTGTTACAAAAATCAGAGAACGTCAAACATTAGAGTGTAATTGCTTCAAACAAGCGAATTATCGCGAAACAACACCTGCTAGAATCCAACAAAAACTGTGCCCTGCTGACTATATTTAGCCTCAGAGACGGTTTGAGATAATTGTTACAAAAGTCAGAGAATGTCAAAAATTTGAGTGTAATTGCTTAAAACAAGCGAATTATCGCGAAACAGCACCTGCTCGAATCCAACAAAAACTGTGCCCTGCCGACTCTATTTAGCCTCAGAGATGGTTTGAGACAATTGTTACAAAAATCAGAGAATGTCAAAAATTAGAGTGTAATTGCTTCAAACAAGCGAATTATCGCGAAACAACAGCTGCTCGAATCCAACAAAAACTGTGCCCTGCCGACTCTATTTAGCCTCAGAGACGGTTTGAGATAATTGTTACAAAAATCAGAGAATGTCAAAAATTAGAGTGTAATTGCTTCAAAGAAGCGAATTATCGCGAAACAAAACCGTCTCGAATCCAACAAAAACTGTGGGCTACCGTCTCTACTGAGCCTGAGAGACGCTTTGAGACAAGTATTACAAAAATCAGAGAATGTCAAAAATTAGAGTGAAATTGCTTCAAACAGGCGAATTATCGCGAAACAACACCTGATCGAATCCAACAAAAACTGTGCCCTGCCGACTCTATTTAGCCTCAAAGACGGTTTGAGACAATTGTTACAAAAATCAGAGAATGTAAAAAATTAGAGTGAAATTGCTCCAAACGAGCGAATTATCGCGAAACAGCACCTGCTCGAATCCAACAAAAACTGTGCCCTGCCGACTCTATTTAGCCTCAGAGACGGTTTGAGACAATTGTTAAAAAAATCAGAGAATGTCAAAAATTAGAGTGTAATTGCTTCAAACAAGCGAATTATCGCGAAACAACACCTGCTCGAATCCAACAAAAACTGTGCCCTGCCGACTCTATTTAGCCTCAGAGACGGTTTGAAATAATTGTTACAAAAATCAGAGAATGTCAAAAATTAGAGTGTAATTGCTTCAAAGAAGCGAATTATCGCGAAACAACACCTGCTCGAATCCAACAAAAACTGTGCCCTGCCGACTCTATTTAGCCTCAAAGACGGTTTGAGACAATTGTTACAAAAATCAGAGAATATCAAAAATTAGATTGAAATTGCTTCAAACAAGCGAATTATCGCGAAACAACACCTGCTCGAATCCAACAAAAACTGTGCCCTGCCGACTTTATTTAGCCTCAGAGACGGTTTGAGACAATTGTACAAAAATCAGAGAATGTCAAAAATTAGAGTGTAATTGCTTCAAACAAGCGAATTATCGCGAAACAACACCTGCTTGAATCCAAAAAAACTGTGCCCTGCCTACTCTATTTAGCCTCAAAGACGCTTTGAGACAAGTATTACAAAAATCAGAGAATGTCAAAAATTAGAGTGAAATTGCTTCAAACTGGCGAATTATCGCGAAACAACACCTGATCGAATCCAACAAAAACTGTCCCCTGCCGTCTCTATTTAGCCTCAGAGACGGTTTGAGACAATTGTTACAAAAATCAGAGAATGTCAAAAATTAGAGTGTAATTGCTTCAAACAAGCGAATTATCGCGAAACAACACCTGCTCGAATCCAACAAAGACCGTGCCCTGTCGACTCTATTTAGCCTCAGAGACGGTTGGGGACAATTGTTACAAGAATCAGAGAATGTCAAAAATTAGAGTGAAATTGCTTCAAACAAGCGAATTATCGCGAAACAACACCTGCTCGAATCCAACAAAAACTGTGCGCTACCGTCTCTACTGAGCCTCAGAGACGCTTTGAGACAAGTATTACAAAAATCAGAGAATGTCAAAAATTATAGTGAAATTGCCTCAAACAGGCGAATTATCGCAAAACAACACCTGCTCGAATCCAACAAAAACTGTGCCCTGCCGACTCTATTTAGCCTCAAAGACGGTTTGAGACAATTGTTAAAAAATCATAGAATGTCAAAAATTAGAGTGTAATTGCTTCAAACAAGCGAATTATCGCGAAACAACACCTGCTCGAACCCAACAAAAACTGTGCGCTACCGTCTCTACTGAGCCTCAGAGATGCTTTGAGACAAGTATTACAAAAATCAGAGAATGTCAAAAATTAGAGTGAAATTGCTTCAAACAGGCGAATATCGCGAAACAACACCTTCTCGAATCCAACAAAAACCGTGCCCTGCCGTCTCTACCTCGCCTCAGAGACGCTTTGAGACAAGTATTACAAAAATCAGAGAATGTCAAAAATTAGAGTGAAATTGCCTCAAACAGGCGAATTATCGCGAAACAACACCTGCTCGAATCCAACAAAAACTGTGCCCTGCCGGCTCTATTTAGCCTCAAAGACGGTTTGAGACAATTGTTACAAAAATCAGAGAATGTCAAAAATTAGAGTCAAATTGCTTCAAACAAGCGAATTATCGCGAAACAACACCTGCTCGAATCCAAAAAAAACTGTGCCCTGCCGGCTCTATTTAGCCTGACCCGGTTTGAGACAATTGTTACAAAAATCAGAGAATGTCAAGAATTAGAGTGTAATTGCTTCAAACAAGCGAATTATCGCGAAACAACACCTGCTCGAATCCAACAAAAACTGTGCCCTGCCGACTCTATTTAGCCTGAGAGACGGTTTGAGATAATTGTTACAAAAATCAGAGAATGTCAAAAATTAGAGTGTAATTGCTTCAAACAAGCGAATTATCGCGAAACAACACCTGCTCGAATCCAAAAAAAACTGTGCCCTGCCGGCTCTATTTAGCCTGACCCGGTTTGAGACAATTGTTACAAAAATCAGAGAATGTCAAGAATTAGAGTGTAATTGCTTCAAACAAGCGAATTATCGCGAAACAACACCTGCTCGAATCCAACAAAGACTGTGCGCTGCCGTCTCTACTGAGCCTCAGAGACGCAATGAGGCAAGTGTTGCAAAAATCAGACAATGTCAATAATTTGAGTCAAATTGCTTCAAACAAGCGATTTTCGCGAAACAACACCTGCTCGAATCCAACAAAAACTGTGCCCTGTCAACTCTATTTAGCCTCAGAGACGGTTTGAGACAATTGTTACAAAAATCAGAGAATGTCAAAAATTAGAGTGAAATTGCTTCAAACAAGCGAATTACCGCGAAACAACAGCTGCTCGAATCCAACAAAAACTGTGCGCTACCGTCTCTACTGAGCCTCAGAGACGCTTTGAGACAAGTATTACATAAATCAGAGAATGTCAAAAATTATAGTGAAAGTGCCTCAAACAGGCGAATTATCGCGAAACAACACCTGCTCGAATCCAACAAAAACTGTGCCCTGCCGACTCTATTTAGCGTCAAAGACGGTTTGAGACAATTGTTACAAAAATCAGAGCACGTCAAACATTAGAGTGTAATTGCTTCAAACAAGCGAATTATCGCGAAACAACACCTGCTAGAATCCAACAAAAACTGTGCCCTGCTGACTATATTTAGCCTCAGAGACGGTTTGAGATAATTGTTACAAAAGTCAGAGAATGTCAAAAATTAGAGTGTAATTGCTTAAAACAAGCGAATTATCGCGAAACAGCACCTGCTCGAATCCAACAAAAACTGTGCCCTGCCGACTCTATTTAGCCTCAGAGACGGTTTGAGACAATTGTTAAAAAAATCAGAGAATGTCAAAAATTAGAGTGTAATTGCTTCAAACAAGCGAATTATCGCGAAACAACACCTGCTCGAATCCAACAAAAACTGTGCCCTGCCGACTCTATTTAGCCTCAGAGACGGTTTGAAATAATTGTTACAAAAATCAGAGAATGTCAAAAATTAGAGTGTAATTGCTTCAAAGAAGCGAATTATCGCGAAACAAAACCGTCTCGAATCCAACAAAAACTGTGCGCTACCGTCTCTACTGAGCCTGAGAGACGCTTTGAGACAAGTATTACAAAAATCAGAGAATGTCAAAAATTAGAGTGAAATTGCTTCAAACAGGCGAATTATCGCGAAACAACACCTGATCGAATGCAACAAAAACTGTGCCCTGCCGACTCTATTTAGCCTCAGAGACGGTTTGAGACAATTGTTACAAAAATCAGAGAATGTCAAAAAGTAGAGTGTAATTGCTTCAAACAAGCGAACTATCGCGAAACAACACCTGCTCGAATCCTACAAAAACTGCGCCCTGCCGACTCTATTTAGCCTCAGAGACGGTTTGAGACAATTGTTACAAATATCAGAGAATGTCAAAAATTAGAGTGAAATTGCTTCAAACAGGCGAATTATCGCGAAACAACACCTGATCGAATCCAACAAAAACTGTGCCCTGCCGACTCTATTTAGCCTCAGAGACGGTTTGAGACAATTGTTACAAAAATCAGAGAATGTCAAAAAGTAGAGTGTAATTGCTTCAAACAAGCGAACTATCGCGAAACAACACCTGCTCGAATCCAACAAAAACTGCGCCCTGCCGACTCTATTTAGCCTCAAAGACTGTTTGAGACAATTGTTACAAAAATCAGAGAACGTCAAACATTAGAGTGTAATTGCTTCAAACAAGCGAATTATCGCGAAACAACACCTGCTAGAATCCAACAAAAACTGTGCCCTGCTGACTATATTTAGCCTCAGAGACGGTTTGAGATAATTGTTACAAAAGTCAGAGAATGTCAAAAATTTGAGTGTAATTGCTTAAAACAAGCGAATTATCGCGAAACAGCACCTGCTCGAATCCAACAAAAACTGTGCCCTGCCGACTCTATTTAGCCTCAGAGACGGTTTGAGACAATTGTTACAAAAATCAGAGAATGTCAAAAATTAGAGTGTAATTGCTTCAAACAAGCGAATTATCGCGAAACAACAGCTGCTCGAATCCAACAAAAACTGTGCCCTGCCGACTCTATTTAGCCTCAGAGACGGTTTGAGATAATTGTTACAAAAATCAGAGAATGTCAAAAATTAGAGTGTAATTGCTTCAAAGAAGCGAATTATCGCGAAACAAAACCGTCTCGAATCCAACAAAAACTGTGGGCTACCGTCTCTACTGAGCCTGAGAGACGCATTGAGACAAGTATTTCAAAAATCAGAGAATGTCAAAAATTAGAGTGAAATTGCTTCAAACAGGCGAATTATCGCGAAACAACACCTGATCGAATCCAACAAAAACTGTGCCCTGCCGACTCTATTTAGCCTCAAAGACGGTTTGAGACAATTGTTACAAAAATCAGAGAATGTAAAAAATTAGAGTGAAATTGCTCCAAACGAGCGAATTATCGCGAAACAGCACCTGCTCGAATCCAACAAAAACTGTGCCCTGCCGACTCTATTTAGCCTCAGAGACGGTTTGAGACAATTGTTACAAAAATCAGAGAATGTCAAAAATTAGAGTGTAATTGCTTCAAACAAGCGAATTATCGCGAAACAACACCTGCTCGAATCCAACAAAAACTGTGCGCTGCCGTCTCTACTGAGCCTCAGAGACGCTTTGAGACAAGTATTACAAAAATCAGAGAATGTCAAAAATTTGAGTCAAATTGCTTCAAACAAGCGATTTTCGCGAAACAACACCTGCTCGAATCCAACAAAAACTGTGCCCTGTTGACTCTATTTAGCCTCAGAGACGGTTTGAGACAATTGTTACGAAATCAGAGAATGTCAAAAATTAGAGTGAAATTGCTTCAAACAAGCGAATTATCGCGAAACAACACCTGCTCGAATCCAACAAAAACTGTGCGTTAGCGTCTCTACTGAGCCTCAGAGACGCTTTGAGACAAGTATTACAAAAATCAGAGAATGTCAAAAATTAGAGTGAAATTGCTCCAAACAAGCGAATTATCGCGAAACAACACCTGCTCGAATCCAACAAAAACTGTGCCCTGCCGACTCTATTTAGCCTCAGAGACGGTTTGAGACAATTGTTACAAAAATCAGAGAATGTCAAAAATTCGAGTGAAATTGCTTCAAACAAGCGAATTATCGCGAAACAACACCTGCTAGAATCCAACAAAAACTGTGCCCTCCTGTCTATATTTAGCCTCAGAGACGGTTTGAGATAATTGTTACAAAAATCAGAGAATGTCAAAAATTAGAGTGTAATTGCTTAAAACAGGCGAATTATCGCGAAACAACACCTGCTCGAATCCAACAAAAACTGTGCCCTGCCCACTCTATTTAGCCTCAGAGACGGTTTGAGACAATTGTTACAAAAATCAGAGAATGTCAAAAATTAGAGTGTAATTGCTTCAAACAAGCGAATTATCGCGAAACAACACCTGCTCGAATCCAACAAAAACTGTGCCCTGCCGACTCTATTTATCCTCAGAGACGGTTTGAGATAATTGTTTAAAAAATCAGAGAATGTCAAAAATTAAGGTGTAATTGCTTCAAACAAGCGAATTATCGCGAAACAAAACCGTCTCAAATCCAACAAAAACTGTGCGCTACCGTCTCTACTGAGCCTGAGAGACGCTTTGAGACAAGTATTAAAAAAATCAGAGAATGTCAAAAATTAGAGTGAAATTGCTTCAAACAGGCGAATTATCGCGAAACAACATCTGATCGAATCCAACAAAAACTGTGCCCTGCCGACTCTATTTAGCCTCAGAGACGGTTTGAGACAATTGTTACAAAAATCAGAGAATGTCAAAAATTAGAGTGAAATTGCTTCAAACAAGCGAATTATCGCGAAACAACACCTGCTCGAATCCAACAAAAACTGTGCGCTACCGTCTCTGCTGAGCCCCAGAGACGCTTTGAGACAAGTATTACAAAAATCAGAGAATGTCAAAAATTATAGTGAAATTGCCTCAAACAGGCGAATTATCGCGAAACAACACCTGCTCGAATTAAACAAAAACTGTGCCCTGCCGACTCTATTTAGCCTCAAAGACGGTTTGAGACAATTGTTACAAAAATCAGAGAATGTCAAAAATTAGAGTGAAATTGCTCCAAACGAGCGAATTTTCGCGAAACAACACCTGCTCGAATCCAACAAAAACTGTGCCCTGCCAACTCTATTTAGCCTCAGAGACGGTTTGAGACAATTGTTACAAAAATCAGAGAATGTCAAAAATTAGAGTGTAATTGCTTCAAACAAGCGAATTATCGCGAAACAACACCTGCTAGAATCCAACAAAAACTGTGCCCTGCCGACTCTATTTAGCCTCAGAGACGGTTTGAGACAATTGTTACAAAAATCAGAGAATGTCAAAAATTAGAGTGTAATTGCTTCACACAAGCGAATTATCGCGAAACAACACCTGCTCGAATCCAACAAAAACTGTGCGCTGCCGTCTCTACTGAGCCTCAGAGACGCAATGAGGCAAGTGTTGCAAAAATCAGACAATGTCAATAATTTGAGTCAAATTGCTTCAAACAAGCGATTTTCGCGGAACAACACCTGCTCGAATCCAACAAAAACTGTGCCCTGTCGACTCTATTTAGCCTCAGAGACGGTTTGAGACAATTGTTACAAAAATCAGAGAATGTCAAAAATTAGAGTGTAATTGCTTCAAACAAGCGAATTATCGCGAAACAACACCTGCTCGAATCCAACAAAAACTGTGCCCTCCTGTCTATATTTAGCCTCAGAGACGGTTTGAGATAATTGTTACAAAAATCAGAGAATGTCAAAAATTAGAGTGTAATTGCTTAAAACAGGCGAATTATCGCGAAACAACACCTGCTCGAATCCAACAAAAACTGTGCCCTGCCCACTCTATTTAGCCTCAGAGACGGTTTGAGACAATTGTTACAAAAATCAGAGAATGTCAAAAATTAGAGTGTAATTGCTTCAAACAAGCGAATTATCGCGAAACAACACCTGCTCGAATCCAACAAAAACTGTGCCCTGCCGACTCTATTTATCCTCAGAGACGGTTTGAGATAATTGTTTAAAAAATCAGAGAATGTCAAAAATTAAGGTGTAATTGCTTCAAACAAGCGAATTATCGCGAAACAAAACCGTCTCAAATCCAACAAAAACTGTGCGCTACCGTCTCTACTGAGCCTGAGAGACGCTTTGAGACAAGTATTAAAAAAATCAGAGAATGTCAAAAATTAGAGTGAAATTGCTTCAAACAGGCGAATTATCGCGAAACAACATCTGATCGAATCCAACACAAACTGTGCCCTGCCGACTCTATTTAGCCTCAGAGACGGTTTGAGACAATTGTTACAAAAATCAGAGAATGTCAAAAATTAGAGTGAAATTGCTTCAAACAAGCGAATTATCGCGAAACAACACCTGCTCGAATCCAACCAAAACTGTGCGCTACCGTCTCTGCTGAGCCCCAGAGACGCTTTGAGACAAGTATTACAAAAATCAGAGAATGTCAAAAATTATAGTGAAATTGCCTCAAACAGGCGAATTATCGCGAAACAACACCTGCTCGAATTAAACAAAAACTGTGCCCTGCCGACTCTATTTAGCCTCAAAGACGGTTTGAGACAATTGTTACAAAAATCAGAGAATGTCAAAAATTAGAGTGAAATTGCTCCAAACGAGCGAATTTTCGCGAAACAACACCTGCTCGAATCCAACAAAAACTGTGCCCTGCCAACTCTATTTAGCCTCAGAGACGGTTTGAGACAATTGTTACAAAAATCAGAGAATGTCAAAAATTAGAGTGTAATTGCTTCAAACAAGCGAATTATCGCGAAACAACACCTGCTAGAATCCAACAAAAACTGTGCCCTGCCGACTCTATTTAGCCTCAGAGACGGTTTGAGACAATTGTTACAAAAATCAGAGAATGTCAAAAATTAGAGTGTAATTGCTTCACACAAGCGAATTATCGCGAAACAACACCTGCTCGAATCCAACAAAAACTGTGCGCTGCCGTCTCTACTGAGCCTCAGAGACGCAATGAGGCAAGTGTTGCAAAAATCAGACAATGTCAATAATTTGAGTCAAATTGCTTCAAACAAGCGATTTTCGCGGAACAACACCTGCTCGAATCCAACAAAAACTGTGCCCTGTCGACTCTATTTAGCCTCAGAGACGGTTTGAGACAATTGTTACAAAAATCAGAGAATGTCAAAAATTAGAGTGTAATTGCTTCAAACAAGCGAATTATCGCGAAACAACACCTGCTCGAATCCAACAAAAACTGTGCCCTGCCGACTCTGTTTAGCCTCAGAGACGGTTTGAGACAATTGTTACAAAAATCAGAGAATGTTAAAAATTAGATTGAAATTGCTTCAAACAAGCGAATTATCGCGAATCAACACCTGCTCGAATCCAACAAAAACTGTGCGCTAGCGTCTCTACTGAGCCTCAGAGACGCTTTGAGACAAGTATTACAAAAATCAGAGAACGTCAAAAATTATAGTGAAATTGCCTCAAACAGGCGAATTATCGCGAAACAACACCTGCTCGTATCCAACAAAAACTCTGCCCTGCCGACTCTAATTAGCCTCAAAGACGGTTTGAGACAATTGTTACAAAAATCAGAGAATGTCAAAAATTAGAGTGAAATTGCTCCAAACAAGCGAATTATCGCGAAAAAACACATGCTCGAATCCAACCAAAACTGTGCGCTACCGCCTCTACTGAGCCTCAGAGACGCAATGAGGCAAGTGTTGCAAAAATCAGAGATAGTCAATAATTTGAGTCAAATTGCTTCAAGCAAGCGAATTATCGCGAAACAACACCTGCTCGAATCCAACAAAAATTGTGCCCTGCCGTCTCTACTGTGCCTCAGAGACGCAATGAGGCAAGTGTTGCAAAAATCACACAATGTCAATAATTTGAGTCAAATTGCTTCAAACAAGCGATTTTCGCGAAACAACACCTGCTCGAATCCAACAAAAACTGTGCCCTGTCGACTCTAGCCTCAGAGACGGTTTGAGACAATTGTTACAAAAATCAGAGAATGTCAAAAATTAGAGTGTAATTGCTTCAAACAAGCGAATTATCGCGAAAAAACACCTGCTCGAATCCAACAAAAACTGCGCTACCGTCTCTACTGAGCCTCAGAGATGCTTTGAGACAAATATTACAAAAATCAGAGAATGTCAAAAATTAGAGTGAAATTGCTTCAAACAAGCGAATTATCGCGATACAACACCTGCTCGAATCCAACAAAAACTGTGCCCTGCCGACTCTATTTAGTCTCAGAGACGGTTTCAGACAATTGTTACAAAAATCAGAGAATGTCAAAAATTAGAGTGTAATTGCTTCAAACAAGCGAATTATCGCGAAACAACACTTGCTCGAATCCAATAAAAACTGAGCCCTGCAGTCTCCACTGAGCGTCAGAGACGCTTTGAGACAAGTGTTACAAAGATCAGAGAATGTCAAAAATTAGAGTGAAATTGCTTCAAACAGGCGAATTATCGCGAAACAACACCTGCTCGAATCCAACAAAAACTGTGCCCTGCCGACTCTATTTAGCCTCAAAGACGGTTTGAGACAATTGTTACAATTAGAGTGAAATTGCTTCAAACAAGCGAATTTTCGCGAAAAAACACCTGCTCGAATCCAACCAAAAATGTGCGCTACCGCCTCTACTGAGCCTCAGAGACGCAATGAGGCAAGTGTTGCAAAAATCAGAGATTGTCAATAATTTGAGTCAAATTGCTTCAAGCAAGCGAATTATCGCGAAACAACACCTGCTCGAATCCAACAAAAACTGTGCCCTGCCGTCTCTACTGAGCCTCAGAGACGCATTGAGGCAAGTGTTGCAAAAATCAGACAATGTCAAAAATTTAAGTGAAATTGCTTCAAACAAGGGAATTATAAAGAAACAACACCTGTTCGAATCCAACAAAAACTGTGCCCTGCCGTCTCTACTGAGCCTCATAGACGCTTTGAGACAGGTGTTACACAAATCAGAGAATATGAAAAATTGGAGTGAAATTGCTTCAAACAAGCGAATTATCGCGAAACAACACCTGCTCGAATCCAACAAAAACTGTGCGCTGCCGTCTCTACTGAGCCTCAGAGACGCATTGAGGCAAGTGTAACAAAAATCAGAGAATGTCAAAAATTAGAGTGAAATTGCTCCAAACAAGCGAATTATCGTGAAACAACATCTGCTCAAATCCAACAAAAACTGTGCCCTGCCGACTCTATTTAGCCGCAGAGACGGTTTGAGACAATTGTTACAAAATCAGAGAATGTCAAAAATTAGAGTGTAATTGCTTCAAACAAGCGAATTATCGCGAAACAACACCTGCTCGAATCCAACAAAAACTGTGCCCTGCCGACTCTATTTAGCCTGAGAGACGGTTTGAGACATATGTTACAAAAATCAGAGAATGTCAAAAATTAGAGTGTAATTGCTTCAAACAAGCGAATTATCGCGAAACAACACCTGCTCGAATCCAACAAAAAGTGTGCGCTGCCGTGTCTACTGAGCCTCAGAGACGCAATGAGGCAAGTGTTGCAAAAATCAGACAATGTCAACAATTTGAGTAAAATTGCTTCAAACAAGCGAATTATCGCGAAACAACACCTGCTCGAATCCAACAAAAACTGTGCCCTGCCGTCTCTACTGAGCCTCAGAGACGCAATGAGGCAAGTGTTGCAAAAGTCAGACAATGTTAATAATTTGAGTCAAATGGCTTCAAACAAGCGATTTTCGCGAAACAACACCTGCTCGAATCCAACAAAATCTGTGCCCTGTCGACTCTATTTAGCCTCAGAAACGGTTTGAGACAATTGTTACAACAATCAGAGAATGTCAAAAATTAGAGTGTAATTGCTTCAAACAAGCGAATTATCGCGAAACAACACCTGCTCGAATCCAACAAAAACTGTGCCCTGCCGACTCTATTTAGCCTCAGAGACGGTGTGAGACAATTGTTACAAAAATCAGAGAATCTCAAAAATTAGAGTGTAATTGCTTCAAACAAGCGAATTATCGCGAAATAACACCTGTTCGAATCCAACAAAAACTGTGCGCTACCGTCTCTACTGAGCCTCAGAGACGCTTTGAGACACGTACTACAAAAATCAGAGAATGTCAAAAATTAGAGTGAAATTGCTTAAAACAGGCGAATTATCGCGAAACAACACCTGCTCGAATCCAACAAAAACTGTGCGCTACCGTCTCTACTGAGCCTCAGAGACGCTTTGAGACAAGTATTATAAAAATCAGAGAATGTCAAAAATTAGAGTGAAATTGCCTCAAACAGGGGAATTATTGCGAAACAATACCTGCTGGAATCCAACAAAAACTGTGCCCCGCCGACTCTAACTAGCCTCAGAGACGGTTTGAGACATTTGTTACAAAAATCAGAGAATGTCAAAAATTAGAGTGTAATTGCTTCAAACAAGCGAATTATCGCGAAATAACACCTGTTCGAATCCAACAAAAACTGTGCGCTACCGTCTCTACTGAGCCTCCGAGACGCTTTGAGACACGTACTACAAAAATCAGAGAATGTCAAAAATTAGAGTGAAATTGCTTAAAACAGGCGAATTATCGCGAAACAACACCTGCTCGAATCCAACAAAAACTGTGCGCTACCGTCTCTACTGAGCCTCAGAGACGCTTTGAGACAAGTATTACAAAAATCAGAGAATGTCAAAAATTATAGTGAAATTGCCTCAAACAGGCGAATTATCGCGAAACAACACCTGCTCGAATCCAACAAAAACTGTGCCCTTCCGACTCTGTTTAGCCTCAGAGACGGTTTGAGACAATTGTTACAAAAATCAGAGAATGTCAAAAATTAATTTGAAATTGCTTCAAACAAGCGAATTATCGCGAAATAACACCTGCTCGAATCCAACAAAAACTGTGCCCTGCCGACTCTATTTAGCCTCAGAGACGGCTTGAAATAATTGTTACAATAATCAGAGAATGTCAAAAATTAGAGTGTAATTGCTTCAAAAGAGCGAATTATCGCGAAACAACACCTGCTCGAATCCAACAAAAACTATGCCCTGCCGACTCTATTTAGCCTCAGAGACGCTTTGAGACAATTGTTACAAAAATCAGAGAATGTCAAAAATTAGAGTGTAATTGCTTCAAACAAGCGAATTACCGCGAAATAACACCTGTTCGAATCCAACAAAAACTGTGCGCTACCGTCTCTACTGAGCCTCAGAGACGCTTTGAGACACGTACTACAAAAATCAGAGAATGTCAAAAATTTGAGTCCAATTGCTTCAAACAAGCGAATTATCGCGAAACAACACCTGCTCGAATCCAATAGCAACTGTGCCCTGCAGTCTCCACTGAGCGTCAGAGACGCTTTGAGACAAGTGTTACAAAAATCAGAGAATGTCAAAAATTAGAGTGAAATTGCTTCAAACAGGCGAACTATGGCGAAACAATACCTGCTGGAATCCAACAAAAACTGTGCCCTGCCGACTCTAATTAGCCTCAGAGACGGTTTGAGACATTTGTTACAAAAATCAGAGAATGTCAAAAATTGGAGTGTAATTGCTTCAAACAAGCGAATTATCGCGAAATAACACCTGTTCGAATCCAACAAAAACTGTGCGCTACCGTCTCTACTGAGCCTCCGAGACGCTTTGAGACACGTACTACAAAAATCAGAGAATGTCAAAAATTAGAGTGAAATTGCTTAAAACAGGCGAATTATCGCGAAACAACACCTGCTCGAATCCAACAAAAACTGTGCGCTACCGTCTCTACTGAGCCTCAGAGACGCTTTGAGACAAGTATTACAAAAATCAGAGAATGTCAAAAATTATAGTGAAATTGCCTCAAACAGGCGAAGTATCGCGAAACAACACCTGCTCGAATCCAACAAAAACTGTGCCCTGCCGACTCTATTTAACCTCAAAGATGTTTGAGACAATTGTTACAAAAATCAGAGAATGTCAAAAATTAGACTGAAATTGCTTCAAACAAGCGAATTATCGCGAAACAACACCTGCTCGAATCCAACAAAAACTGTGCGCTACCGTCTCTACTGAGCCTCAGAGACGCTTTGAGACAAGTATTACAAAAATCAGAGAATGTCAAAAATTAGAGTGAAATTGCCTCAAACAGGCGAATTATCGCGAAACAACACCTGCTCGAATCCAACAAAAACTGTGCCCTGTCGACTCTATTTAGCCTCAGAAACGGTTTGAGACAATTGTTACAAAAATCAGAGAATGTCAAAAATTAGACTGAAATTGCTTCAAACAAGCGAATTATCGCGAAACAACACCTGCTCGAATCTAACATAAACTGTGCCCTGGCGACTCTATTTAGCCTCAGAGACGGTTTGAGACAATTGTTACAAAAATCAGAGAATGTCAAAAATTAGACTGTAATTGCTTCAAACAAGCGAATTATCGCGAAACAACACCTGCTCGAATCCAACAAAAACTGTGCGCTACCGTCTCTACTGAGCCTCAGAGACGCAATGAGCCAAGTGTTGCAAAAATCAGACAATGTCAAAAATTTGAGTCAAATTGCTTCAAACAAGCGAATTATCGCGAAACAACAACTGCTCGAATCCAATAGAAACTGTGCCCTGCAGTCTCCACTGAGCGTCAGAGACGCTTTGAGACAAGTTTTACAAAAATCAGAGAATGTCAAAAATTAGAGTGAAATTGCCTCAAACAGGCGAATTATCGCGAAACAACACCTGCTCGAATCCAACAAAATCTGTGCCCTGCCTACTCTAATTAGCCTCAAAGGCGGTTTGAGACAATTGTTACAAAAATCAGAGAATGTCAAAAATTAGATTGAAATTGCTTCAAACAAGCGAATTATCGCGAAACAACACCTGCTCGAATCCAACAAAAACTGTGCCCTGCCGACTCTATTTAGCCTCAGAGACGGTTTGAGACAATTGTTACAAAAATCAGAGAATGTCAAAAATTAGAGTGTAATTGCTTCAAACAAGCGAATTATCGCGAAACAACACCTGCTCGATTCCAACAAAAACTGTGCCCTGCCGACTCTATTTAGCCTCAGAGACGGTTTGAGATAATTGTTACAAAAATCAGAGAATGTCAAAAATTAGAGTGTAATTGCTTCAAACAAGCGAATTATCGCGAAACAACACCTGCTCGAATCCAACAAAAACTGTGCCCTGCCGACTCTATTTAGCCTCAGAAACGGTTTGAGACAATTGTTACAAAAATCAGAGAATGTCAAAAATTAGACTAAAATTGCTTCAAACAAGCGAATTATCGCGAAAAAACACCTGCTCGAATCCAACCAAAACTGTGCGCTACCGCCTCTACTGAGCCTCAGAGACGCAATGAGGCAAGTGTTGCAAAAATCAGACAATGTCAATAATTTGAGTCAAATTGCTTCAAACAAGCGAATTATCGCGAAACAACACCTGCTCGAATCCAACAAAAACTGTGCCCTGCCGACTCTATTTAGCCTCAAAGACGGTTTGAGACAATTGTTATAAAAATCAGAGAATGTCAAAAATTAGAGTAAAATTGCTTCAAACAAGCGAATTATCGCGAAACAACACCTGCTCGAATCCAACCAAAACTGTGCGCTACCGCCTCTACTGAGCCTCAGAGACGCAATGAGGCAAGTGTTGCAAAAATCAGACAATGTCAATAATTTGAGTCAAATTGCTTCAAACAAGCGAATTATTGCGAAACAACACCTGCTCGAATCCAACAAAAACTGTGCCCTGCCGTCTCTACTGAGCCTCAGAGACGCAATGAGGCAAGTGTTGCAAAAATCAGACAATGTCAATAATTTGAGTCAAATTGCTTCAAACAAGCGATTTTCGCGAAACAACACCTGCTCGAATCCAACAAAAACTGTGCCCTGCCGACTCTATTTAGCCTCAGAGAAAGTTTGAGACAAGTATTACAAAAATCAGAGAATGTCAAAACCTAGATGGTAATTGCTTCAAACAAGCGAATTATCGCGAAACAACACCTGCTCGAATCCAACAAAAACTGTGCGCTGCCATCTCTACTGAGCCTCAGAGACGCAATGAGGCAAGCGTTGCAAAAATCAGACAATGTCAATAATTTGAGTCAAATTGCTTCAAACAAGCGATTTTCGCGAAACAACACCTGCTCGAATCCCACAAAAACTGTGCCCTGCCGACTCTATTTAGCCTGAAAGACGGTTTGAGACAATTGTTACAAAAATCAGAGAATGTCAAAAATTAGGGTGTAATTGCTTCAAACAAGCGAATTATCGCGAAACAACACCTGCGCGAATCCAACAAAAACTGTGCGCTGATGTGTCTACTGAGCCTCAGAGACGCAATGAGGAGGGTGTTGCAAAAATCAGACAATGTCAATAATTTGAGTCAAATTGCTTCAAACAAGCGATTTTCGCGAAACAACACCTGCTCGAATCCCACAAAAACTGTGCCCTGTCGACTCTATTTAGCCTCAGAAACGGTTTGAGACAATTGTTACAAAAATCAGAGAATGTCAAAAATTAGAGTGTAATTGCTTCAAACAAGCAAATTATCGCGAAACAACACCTGCTCGAATCCAACAAAATCTGTGCCCTGCCGACTCTATTTAGCCTCAGAGACGGTTTGAGACAATTGTTACAAAAATCAGAGAATGTCAAAAATTAGAGTGTAATTGCTTCAAACAAGCAAATTACCGCGAAATAACACCTGCTCGAATCAACAAAAACTGTGCGCTACCGTCTCTACTGAGCCTCAGAGACGCTTTGAGACACGCACTACAAAAGTCAGAGAATGTCAAAAATCAGAGTGAAATTGCTTAAAACAGGCGAATTATCCCGAAACAACACCTGCTCGAATCCAACCAAAACTGTGCGCTACCGTCTCTACTGAGCCTCAGAGACGCTTTGAGACAAGTATTACAAAAATCAGAGAATGTCAAAAATTATAGTGAAATTGCCTCAAACAGGCGAATTATCGCGAAACAACACCTGCTCGAATCCAACAAAAACTGTGCCCTGCCGACTCTATTTAGCCTCAAAGATGGTTTGAGACAATTGTTACAAAAATCAGAGAATGTCAAAAATTAGAGTGTAATTGCTTCAAACAAGCAAATTACCGCGAAATAACACCTGCTCGAATCCAACAAAAACTGTGCCCTGCCGACTCTATTTAGCCTCAGAAACGGTTTGAGACAATTGTTACAAAAATCAGAGAATGTCAAAAATTAGACTAAAATTGCTTCAAACAAGCGAATTATCGCGAAACAACACCTGCTCGAATCCAACCAAAACTGTGCGCTACCGCCTCTACTGAGCCTCAGAGACGCAATGAGGCAAGTGTTGCAAAAATCAGACAATGTCAATAATATGAGTCAAATTGCTTCAAACAAGCGAATTATCGCGAAACAACACCTGCTCGAATCCAACAAAAACTGTGCCCTGCCGACTCTATTTAGCCTCAAAGACGGTTTGAGACAATTGTTATAAAAATCAGAGAATGTCAAAAATTAGAGTAAAATTGCTTCAAACAAGCGAATTATCGCGAAACAACACCTGCTCGAATCCAACCAAAACTGTGCGCTACCGCCTCTACTGAGCCTCAGAGACGCAATGAGGCAAGTGTTGCAAAAATCAGACAATGTCAATAATTTGAGTCAAATTGCTTCAAACAAGCGAATTATTGCGAATCAACACCTGCTCGAATCCAACAAAAACTGTGCCCTGCCGTCTCTACTGAGCCTCAGAGACGCAATGAGGCAAGTGTTGCAAAAATCAGACAATGTCAATAATTTGAGTCAAATTGCTTCAAACAAGCGATTTTCGCGAACCAAAACACCTGCTCGAATCCAACAAAAACTGTGCCCTGCCGACTCTATTTAGCCTCAGAGAAAGTTTGAGACAAGTATTACAAAAATCAGAGAATGTCAAAACCTAGATGGTAATTGCTTCAAACAAGCGAATTATCGCGAAACAACACCTGCTCGAATCCAACAAAAACTGTGCGCTGCCATCTCTACTGAGCCTCAGAGACGCAATGAGGCAAGCGTTGCAAAAATCAGACAATGTCAATAATTTCAGTCAAATTGCTTCAAACAAGCGATTTTCGCGAAACAACACCTGCTCGAATCCCACAAAACTGTGCCCTGCCGACTCTATTTAGCCTGAAAGACGGTTTGAGACAATTGTTACAAAAATCAGAGAATGTCAAAAATTAGGGTTTAATTGCTTCAAACAAGCGAATTATCGCGAAACAACACCTGCGCGAATCCAACAAAAACTGTGCGCTGATGTGTCTACTGAGCCTCAGAGGCGCAATGAGGAGGGTGTTGCAAAAATCAGAAAATGTCAATAATTTGAGTCAAATTGCTTCAAACAAGCGATTTTCGCGAAACAACACCTGCTCGAATCCCACAAAAACTGTGCCCTGTCGACTCTATTTAGCCTCAGAGACGGTTTGAGACAATTGTTACAAAAATCTGAGAATGTCAAAAATTAGAGTGTAATTGCTTCAAACAAGCAAATTACCGCGAAATAACACCTGCTCGAATCCAACAAAAACTGTGCGCTACCGTCTCTACTGAGCCTCAGAGACGCTTTGAGACACGCGCTACAAAAGTCAGAGAATGTCAAAAACTAGAGTGAAATTGCTTAAAACAGGCGAATTATCGCGAAACAACACCTGCTCGAATCCAACAAAAACTGTGCCCTGCCGACTCTATTTAGCCTCAAAGATGGTTTGAGACAATTGTTACAAAAATCAGAGAATGTCAAAAATTAGAGTGAAATTGCTTCAAACAAGCGAATTATATCGAAACAACACCTGCTCGAATCCAACAAAAACTGTGCGCTACCGTCTCTACTGAGCCTCAGAGACGCTTTGAGACAAGTATCACAAAAATCAGAGAATGTCAAAAATTAGAGTGAAATTGCCTCAGACAGGCGAATTATCGCGAAACAACACCTGCTCGAATCCAACAAAAACTGTGCCCTGTCGACTCTATTTAGCCTCAGAGACGGTTTGAGACAATTGTTACAAAAATCAGAGAATGTCAAAAATTAGAGTGAAATTGCTTCAAACAAGCGAATTATCGCGAAACAACACCTGCTCAAATCCAACAAAATCTGTGCCCTGCCGACTCTATTTAGCCTCAGAGACGGTTTGAGACAATTGTTACAAAATCAGAGAATGTAAAAAATTAGAGTGTAATTGCTTCGAACAAGCGAATTATAGCGAAACAACACCTGCTCGAATCCAACAAAAACTGTGCCCTGCCGACTCTATTTAGCCTCAGAGACGGTTTGAGACAATTGTTACAAAAATCAGAGAATGTCAAAAATTAGAGTGTAATTGCTTCAAACAAGCGAATTATCGCGAAATAGCACCTGCTCGAATCCAACAAAAACTGTGCGCTACCGTCTCTACTGAGCCTCAGAGACGCTTTGAGACACGTACTACAAAAATCAGAGAATGTCAAAAATTAGAGTGTAATTGCTTCAAACAAGCGAATTATCGCGAAACAACACCTGCTCGAATCCAACAAAAACTGTGCGCTACCGTCTCTACTGAGCCTCAGAGACGCCTTGAAACAAGTTTTACAAAAATCAGAGAATGTCAAAAATTAGAGTGAAATTGCCTCAAACAGGCGAATTATCGCGAAACAACACCTGCTCGAATTCAACAAAAACTGTGCCCTGCCTACTCTAATTAGCCTCAAAGGCGGTTTGAGACAATTGTTACAAAAATTAGAGAATGTCAAAAATTAGATTGAAATTGCCTCAAACAAGCGAATTATCACGAAACAACACCTGCCCGAATCCAACAAAAACTGTGCCCTGCCGACTCCATTTAGCCTCAGAGACGGTTTGAGACAATTGTTACAAAAATCAGAGAATGTCAAAAATTAGAGTGTAATTGCTTCAAACAAGCGAATTATCGCGAAACAACACCTGCTCGAATCCAACAAAAACTGTGCCCTGCCGACTCTATTTAGCCTCAGAGACGGTTTGAGATAATTGTTACAAAAATCAGAGAATGTCAAAAATTAGAGTGTAATTGCTTCAAACAAGCGAATTATCGCGAAACAACACCTGCTCGAATCCAACAAAAACTGTGCCCTGCCGACTCTATTTAGCCTCAGAAACGGTTTGAGACAATTGTTACAAAAATCAGAGAATGTCAAAAATTAGACTAAAATTGCTTCAAACAAGCGAATTATCGCGAAACAACACCTGCTCGAATCCAACCAAAACTGTGCCCTACCGCCTCTACTGAGCCTCAGAGACGCAATGAGGCAAGTGTTGCAAAAATCAGACAATGTCAATAATTTGAGTCAAATTGCTTCAAACAAGCGAATTATCGCGAAACAACACCTGCTCGAATCCAACAAAAACTGTGCCCTGCCGACTCTATTTAGCCTCAAAGACGGTTTGAGACAATTGTTATAAAAATCAGAGAATGTCAAAAATTAGAGTAAAATTGCTTCAAACAAGCGAATTATCGCGAAACAACACCTGCTCGAATCCAACCAAAACTGTGCGCTACCGCCTCTACTGAGCCTCAGAGACGCAATGAGGCAAGTGTTGCAAAAATCAGACAATGTCAATAATTTGAGTCAAATTGCTTCAAACAAGCGAATTATTGCGAAACAACACCTGCTCGAATCCAACAAAAACTGTGCCCTGCCGTCTCTACTGAGCCTCAGAGACGCAATAAGGCAAGTGTTGCAAAAATCAGACAATGTCAATAATTTGAGTCAAATTGCTTCAAACAAGCGATTTTCGCGAACCAAAACACCTGCTCGAATCCAACAAAAACTGTGCCCTGCCGACTCTATTTAGCCTCAGAGAAAGTTTGAGACAAGTATTACAAAAATCAGAGAATGTCAAAACCTAGATGGTAATTGCTTCAAACAAGCGAATTATCGCGAAACAACACCTTTTAGAATCCAACAAAAACTGTGCGCTGCCATCTCTACTGAGCCTCAGAGACGCAATGAGGCAAGCGTTGCAAAAATCAGACAATGTCAATAATTTGAGTCAAATTGCTTCAAACAAGCGATTTTCGCGAAACAACACCTGCTCGAATCCCACAAAAACTGTGCCCTGCCGACTCTATTTAGCCTCAGAAACGGTTTGAGACAATTGTTACAAAAATCAGAGAATGTCAAAAATTAGAGTGTAATTGCTTCAAACAAGCAAATTATCGCGAAACAACACCTGCTCGAATCCAACAAAATCTGTGCCCTGCCGACTCTATTTAGCCTCAGAGACGGTTTGAGACAATTGTTACAAAAATCAGAGAATGTCAAAAATTAGAGTGTAATTGCTTCAAACAAGCAAATTACCGCGAAATAACACCTGCTCGAATCCAACAAAAACTGTGCGCTACCGTCTCTACTGAGCCTCAGAGACGCTTTGAGACACGCACTACAAAAGTCAGAGAATGTCAAAAATTAGAGTGAAATTGCTTAAAACAGGCGAATTATCGCGAAACAACACCTGCTCGAATCCAACAAAAACTGTGCGCTACCGTCTCTACTGAGCCTCAGAGACGCTTTGAGACAAGTATTACAAAAATCAGAGAATGTCAAAAATTATAGTGAAATTGCCTCAAACAGGCGAATTATCGCGAAACAACACCTGCTCGAATCCAACAAAAACTGTGCCCTGCCGACTCTATTTAGCCTCAAAGATGGTTTGAGACAATTGTTACAAAAATCAGAGAATGTCAAAAATTAGAGTGAAATTGCTTCAAACAAGCGAATTATATCGAAACAACACCTGCTCGAATCCAACAAAAACTGTGCGCTACCGTCTCTACTGAGCCTCAGAGACGCTTTGAGACAAGTATCACAAAAATCAGAGAATGTCAAAAATTAGAGTGAAATTGCTTCAAACAAGCGAATTATCGCGAAACAACACCTGCTCAAATCCAACAAAATCTGTGCCCTGCCGACTCTATTTAGCCTCAGAGACGGTTTGAGACAATTGTTACAAAATCAGAGAATGTCAAAAATTAGAGTGTAATTGCTTCGAACAAGCGAATTATCGCGAAACAACACCTGCTCGAATCCAACAAAAACTGTGCCCTGCCGACTCTATTTAGCCTCAGAGACGGTTTGAGACAATTGTTACAAAAATCAGAGAATGTCAAAAATTAGAGTGTAATTGCTTCAAACAAGCGAATTATCGCGAAATAGCACCTGCTCGAATCCAACAAAAACTGTGCGCTACCGTCTCTACTGAGCCTCAGAGACGCTTTGAGACACGTACTACAAAAATCAGAGAATGTCAAAAATTAGAGTGTAATTGCTTCAAACAAGCGAATTATCGCGAAACAACACCTGCTCGAATCCAACAAAAACTGTGCGCTACCGTCTCTACTGAGCCTCAGAGACGCCTTGAAACAAGTTTTACAAAAATCAGAGAATGTCAAAAATTAGAGTGAAATTGCCTCAAACAGGCGAATTATCGCGAAACAACACCTGCTCGAATCCAACAAAAACTGTGCCCTGCCTACTCTAATTAGCCTCAAAGGCGGTTTGAGACAATTGTTACAAAAATTAGAGAATGTCAAAAATTAGATTGAAATTGCTTCAAACAAGCGAATTATCGCGAAACAACACCTGCTCGAATCCAACAAAAACTGTGCCCTGCCGACTCTATTTAGCCTCAGAGACGGTTTGAGACAATTGTTACAAAAATCAGAGAATGTCAAAAATTAGAGTGTAATTGCTTCAAACAAGCGAATTATCGCGAAACAACACCTGCTCGAATCCAACAAAAACTGTGCCCTGCCGACTCTATTTAGCCTCAGAGACGGTTTGAGATAATTGTTACAAAAATCAGAGAATGTCAAAAATTAGAGTGTAATTGCTTCAAACAAGCGAATTATCGCGAAACAACACCTGCTCGAATCCAACAAAAACTGTGCCCTGCCGACTCTATTTAGCCTCAGAAACGGTTTGAGACAATTGTTACAAAAATCAGAGAATGTCAAAACTTAGACTAAAATTGCTTCAAACAAGCGAATTATTGCGAAACAACACCTGCTCGAATCCAACCAAAACTGTGCGCTACCGCCTCTACTGAGCCTCAGAGACGCAATGAGGCAAGTGTTGCAAAAATCAGACAATGTCAATAATTTGAGTCAAATTGCTTCAAACAAGCGAATTATCGCGAAACAACACCTGCTCGAATCCAACAAAAACTGTGACCTGCCGACTCTATTTAGCCTCAAAGACGGTTTGAGACAATTGTTATAAAAATCAGAGAATGTCAAAAATTAGAGTAAAATTGCTTCAAACAAGCGAATTATCGCGAAACAACACCTGCTCGAATCCAACCAAAACTGTGCGCTACCGCCTCTACTGAGCCTCAGAGACGCAATGAGGCAAGTGTTGCAAAAATCAGACAATGTCAATAATTTGAGTCAAATTGCTTCAAACAAGCGAATTATTGCGAAACAACACCTGCTCGAATCCAACAAAAACTGTGCCCTGCCGTCTCTACTGAGCCTCAGAGACGCAATGAGGCAAGTGTTGCAAAAATCAGACAATGTCAATAATTTGAGTCAAATTGCTTCAAACAAGCGATTTTTGCGAACCAAAACACCTGCTCGAATCCAACAAAAACTGTGCCCTGCCGACTCTATTTAGCCTCAGAGAAAGTTTGAGACAAGTATTACAAAAATCAGAGAATGTCAAAACCTAGATGGTAATTGCTTCAAACAAGCGAATTATCGCGAAACAACACCTGCTCGAATCCAACAAAAACTGTGCGCTGCCATCTCTACTGAGCCTCAGAGACGCAATGAGGCAAGCGTTGCAAAAATCAGACAATGTCAATAATTTGAGTCAAATTGCTTCAAACAAGCGATTTTCGCGAAACAACACCTGCTCGAATCCCACAAAAACTGTGCCCTGCCGACTCTATTTAGCCTGAAAGACGGTTTGAGACAATTGTTACAAAAATCAGAGAATGTCAAAAATTAGGGTGTAATTGCTTCAAACAAGCGAATTATCGCGAAACAACACCTGCGCGAATCCAACAAAAACTGTGCGTTGATGTGTCTACTGAGCCTCAGAGGCGCAATGAGGAGGGTGTTGCAAAAATCAGACAATGTCAATAATTTGAGTCAAATTGCTTCAAACAAGCGATTTTCGCGAAACAACACCTGCTCGAATCCCACAAAAACTGTGCCCTGTCGACTCTATTTAGCCTCAGAAACGGTTTGAGACAATTGTTACAAAAATCAGAGAATGTCAAAAATTAGAGTGTAATTGCTTCAAACAAGCGAATTATCGCGAAACAACACCTGCGCGAATCCAACAAAAACTGTGCGCTGATGTGTCTACTGAGCCTCAGAGGCGCAATGAGGAGGGTGTTGCAAAAATCAGACAATGTCAATAATTTGAGTCAAATTGCTTCAAACAAGCGATTTTCGCGAAACAACACCTGCTCGAATCCCACAAAAACTGTGCCCTGTCGACTCTATTTAGCCTGAAAGACGGTTTGAGACAATTGTTACAAAAATCAGAGAATGTCAAAAATTAGGGTGTAATTGCTTCAAACAAGCGAATTATCGCGAAACAACACCTGCGCGAATCCAACAAAAACTGTGCGCTGATGTGTCTACTGAGCCTCAGAGGCGCAATGAGGAGGGTGTTGCAAAAATTAGACAATGTCAATAATTTGAGTCAAATTGCTTCAAACAAGCGATTTTCGCGAAACAACACCTGCTCGAATCCCACAAAAACTGTGCCCTGTCGACTCTATTTAGCCTCAGAAACGGTTTGAGACAATTGTAACAAAAATCAGAGAATGTCAAAAATTAGAGTGTAATTGCTTCAAACAAGCAAATTATCGCGAAACAACACCTGCTCGAATCCAACAAAATCTGTGCCCTGCCGACTCTATTTAGCCTCAGAGACGGTTTGAGACAATTGTTACAAAAATCAGAGAATGTCAAAAATTAGAGTGTAATTGCTTCAAACAAGCAAATTACCGCGAAATAACACCTGCTCGAATCCAACAAAAACTGTGCGCTACCGTCTCTACTGAGCCTCAGAGACGCTTTGAGACACGCACTACAAAAGTCAGAGAATGTCAAAAATTAGAGTGAAATTGCTTAAAACAGGCGAATTATCGCGAAACAACACCTGCTCGAATCCAACAAAAACTGTGCGCTACCGTCTCTACTGAGCCTCAGAGACGCTTTGAGACAAGTATTACAAAAATCAGAGAATGTCAAAAATTATAGTGAAATTGCCTCAAACAGGCGAATTATCGCGAAACAACACCTGCTCGAATCCAACAAAAACTGTGCCCTGCCGACTCTATTTAGCCTCAAAGATGGTTTGAGACAATTGTTACAAAAATCAGAGAATGTCAAAAATTAGAGTGAAATTGCTTCAAACAAGCGAATTATATCGAAACAACACCTGCTCGAATCCAACAAAAACTGTGCGCTACCGTCTCTACTGAGCCTCAGAGACGCTTTGAGACAAGTATCACAAAAATCAGAGAATGTCAAAAATTAGAGTGAAATTGCCTCAAACAGGCGAATTATCGCGAAACAACACCTGCTCGAATCCAACAAAAACTGTGCCCTGTCGACTCTATTTAGCCTCAGAGACGGTTTGAGACAATTGTTACAAAAATCAGAGAATGTCAAAAATTAGAGTGAAATTGCTTCAAACAAGCGAATTATCGCGAAACAACACCTGCTCAAATCCAACAAAATCTGTGCCCTGCCGACTCTATTTAGCCTCAGAGACGGTTTGAGACAATTGTTACAAAATCAGAGAATGTCAAAAATTAGAGTGTAATTGCTTCGAACAAGCGAATTATCGCGAAACAACACCTGCTCGAATCCAACAAAAACTGTGCCCTGCCGACTTAATTTAGCCTCAGAGACGGTTTGAGACAATTGTTACAAAAATCAGAGAATGTCAAAAATTAGAGTGTAATTGCTTCAAACAAGCGAATTATCGCGAAATAGCACCTGCTCGAATCCAACAAAAACTGTGCGCTACCGTCTCTACTGAGCCTCAGAGACGCTTTGAGACACGTACTACAAAAATCAGAGAATGTCAAAAATTAGAGTGTAATTGCTTCAAACAAGCGAATTATCGCGAAACAACACCTGCTCGAATCCAACAAAAACTGTGCGCTACCGTCTCTACTGAGCCTCAGAGACGCCTTGAAACAAGTTTTACAAAAATCAGAGAATGTCAAAAATTAGAGTGAAATTGCCTCAAACAGGCGAATTATCGCGAAACAACACCTGCTCGAATCCAACAAAAACTGTGCCCTGCCTACTCTAATTAGCCTCAAAGGCGGTTTGAGATAATTGTTACAAAAATTAGAGAATGTCAAAAATTAGATTGAAATTGCTTCAAACAAGCGAATTATCGCGAAACAACACCTGCTCGAATCCAACGAAAACTGTGCCCTGCCGACTCTATTTAGCCTCAGAGACGGTTTGAGACAATTGTTACAAAAATCAGAGAATGTCAAAAATTAGAGTGTAATTGCTTCAAACAAGCGAATTATCGCGAAACAACACCTGCTCGAATCCAACAAAAACTGTGCCCTGCCGACTCTATTTAGCCTCAGAGACGGTTTGAGATAATTGCTACAAAAATCAGAGAATGTCAAAAATTAGAGTGTAATTGCTTCAAACAAGCGAATTATCGCGAAACAACACCTGCTCGAATCCAACAAAAACTGTGCCCTGCCGACTCTATTTAGCCTCAGAAACGGTTTGAGACAATTGTTACAAAAATCAGAGAATGTCAAAAATTAGACTAAAATTGCTTCAAACAAGCGAATTATCGCGAAACAACACCTGCTCGAATCCAACCAAAACTGTGCGCTACCGCCTCTACTGAGCCTCAGAGACGCAATGAGGCAAGTGTTGCAAAAATCAGACAATGTCAATAATTTGAGTCAAATTGCTTCAAACAAGCGAATTATCGCGAAACAACACCTGCTCGAATCCAACAAAAACTGTGCCCTGCCGACTCTATTTAGCCTCAAAGACGGTTTGAGACAATTGTTATAAAAATCAGAGAATGTCAAAAATTAGAGTAAAATTGCTTCAAACAAGCGAATTATCGCGAAACAACACCTGCTCGAATCCAACCAAAACTGTGCGCTACCGCCTCTACTGAGCCTCAGAGACGCAATGAGGCAAGTGTTGCAAGAATCAGACAATGTCAATAATTTGAGTCAAATTGCTTCAAACAAGCGAATTATTGCGAAACAACACCTGCTCGAATCCAACAAAAACTGTGCCCTGCCGTCTCTACTGAGCCTCAGAGACGCAATGAGGCAAGTGTTGCAAAAATCAGACAATGTCAATAATTTGAGTCAAATTGCTTCAAACAAGCGATTTTCGCGAAACAACACCTGCTCGAATCCAACAAAAACTGTGCCCTGCCGACTCTATTTAGCCTCAGAGAAAGTTTGAGACAAGTATTACAAAAATCAGAGAATGTCAAAACCTAGATGGTAATTGCTTCAAACAAGCGAATTATCGCGAAACAACACCTGCTCGAATCCCACAAAAACTGTGCCCTGCCGACTCTATTTAGCCTGAAAGACGGTTTGAGACAATTGTTACAAAAATCAGCGAATGTCAAAAATTAGGGTGTAATTGCTTCAAACAAGCGAATTATCGCGAAACAACACCTGCGCGAATCCAACAAAAACTGTGCGCTGATGTGTCTACTGAGCCTCAGAGACGCAATGAGGAGGGTGTTGCAAAAATCAGACAATGTCAACAATTTGAGTCAAATTGCTTCAAACAAGCGATTTTCGCGAAACAACACCTGCTCGAATCCCACAAAAACTGTGCCCTGTCGACTCTATTTAGCCTCAGAAACGGTTTGAGACAATTGTTACAAAAATCAGAGAATGTCAAAAATTAGAGTGTAATTGCTTCAAACAAGCAAATTATCGCGAAACAACACCTGCTCGAATCCAACAAAATCTGTGCCCTGCCGACTCTATTTAGCCTCAGAGACGCTTTGAGACACGCACTACAAAAGTCAGAGAATGTCAAAAATTAGACTGAAATTGCTTAAAACAGGCGAATTATCGCGAAACAACACCTGCTCGAATCCAACAAAAACTGTGCGCTACCGTCTCTACTGAGCCTCAGAGACGCTTTGAGACAAGTATTACAAAAATCAGAGAATGTCAAAAATTATAGTGAAATTGCCTCAAACAGGCGAATTATCGCGAAACAACACCTGCTCGAATCCAACAAAAACTGTGCCCTGCCGACTCTATTTAGCCTCAAAGATGGTTTGAGACAATTGTTACAAAAATCAGAGAATGTCAAAAATTAGAGTGAAATTGCTTCAAACAAGCGAATTATATCGAAACAACACCTGCTCGAATCCAACAAAAACTGTGCGCTACCGTCTCTACTGAGCCTCAGAGACGCTTTGAGACAAGTATCACAAAAATCAGAGAATGTCAAAAATTAGAGTGAAATTGCCTCAAACAGGCGAATTATCGCGAAACAACACCTGCTCGAATCCAACAAAAACTGTGCCCTGTCGACTCTATTTAGCCTCAGAGACGGTTTGAGACAATTGTTACAAAAATCAGAGAATGTCAAAAATTAGAGTGTAATTGCTTCGAACAAGCGAATTATCGCGAAACAACACCTGCTCGAATCCAACAAAAACTGTGCCCTGCCGACTCTATTTAGCCTCAGAGACGGTTTGAGACAATTGTTACAAAAATCAGAGAATGTCAAAAATTAGAGTGTAATTGCTTCAAACAAGCGAATTATCGCGAAATAGCACCTGCTCGAATCCAACAAAAACTGTGCGCTACCGTCTCTACTGAGCCTCAGAGACGCTTTGAGACACGTACTACAAAAATCAGAGAATGTCAAAAATTAGAGTGTAATTGCTTAAAACAGGCGAATTATCGCGAAACAACACCTGCTCGAATCCAACAAAAACTGTGCGCTACCGTCTCTACTGAGCCTCAGAGACGCTTTGAGACAAGTATTACAAAAATCAGAGAATGTCAAAAATTATAGTGAAATTGCCTCAAACAGGCGAATTATCGCGAAACAACTCCTGCTCCAATTCAACAAAAACTGTGCCCTGCCGACTCTATTTAGCCTCAAAGATGGTTTGAGACAATTGTTACAAAAATCAGAGAATGTCAAAAATTAGAGTGTAATTGCTTCAAACAAGCGAATTATCGCGAAACAACACCTGCTCGAATCCAACAAAAACTGTGCGCTACCGCCTCTACTGAGCCTCAGAGACGCTTTGAGACAAGTATTACACAAATCAGAGAATGTAAAAAATTAGAGTGAAATTGCCTCAAACAGGCGAATTATCGCGAAACATTACCTGCTCGAATCCAACAAAAACTGTGCCCTGCCGACTCTATTTAGCCTCAAAGACGGTTTGAGAAAATTGTTACAAAAATCAGAGAATGTCAAAAATTAGACTGAAATTGCTTCAAACAAGCGAATTATCGCGAAACAACACCTGCTTGAATCCAACAAAAACTGTGCGCTACCGTCTCTACTGAGCCTCAGAGACGCTTTGAGACAAGTATTACAAAAATCAGAGAATGTCAAAAATTAGAGTGAAATTGCCTCAAACAGGCGAATTATCGCGAAACAACACCTGCTCGAATCCAACAAAAACTGTGCCCTGTCGACTCTATTTAGCCTCAGAGACGGTTTGAGACAATTGTTACAAAAATCAGAGAATGTCAAAAATTAGAGTGTAATTGCTTCAAACAAGCGAATTATCGCGAAATAGCACCTGCTCGAATCCAACAAAAACTGTGCGCTACCGTCTCTACTGAGCCTCAGAGACGCTTTGAGAGACGTACTACAAAAATCAGAGAATGTCAAAAATTAGAGTGAAATTGCTTAAAACAGGCGAATTATCGCGAAACAACACCTGCTCCAATCCAACAAAAACTGTGCCCTGCCGACTCTATTTAGCCTCAAAGACGGTTTGAGACAATTGTTACAAAAATATGAGAAAGTCAAAAATTAGAGTGAAATTGCTTCAAACAAGCGAAATATCGCGAAACAACACCTGCTCGAATCCAACAAAAACTGTGCCCTGCCGGCCCTATCTAGCCTCAGAGACGGTTTGAGACAATTGTTACAAAAATTAGAGAATGTCAAGAATTAGAGTGTAATTGCTTCAAACAAGCGAATTATCGCGAAACAGCACCTCCTCGAATCCTACAAAAACTGTGCCCTGCCGACTCTATTTAGCCTCAGAGACGGTTTGAGACAATTGTTACAAAAATCAGAGAATGTCAAAAATTAGAGTGAAATTGCTTCAAACAAGCGAATTATCGCGAAACAACACCTGCTCAAATCCAACAAAAACTGTGTCCTGCCGACTCTATTTAGCCTCAGAGACGGTTTGAGACAATTGTTACAAAATTAGAGAATGTCAAAAATTAGAGTGTAATTGCTTCAAACAAGCGAATTATCGCGAAACAACACCTGCTCGAATCCAACAAAAACTGTGCCCTGCCGACTCTATTTAGCCTCAGAGACGGTTTGAGACAATTGTTACAAAAATCAGAGAATGTCAAAAATTAGAGTGTAATTGCTTCAAACAAGCGAATTATCGCGAAACAACACCTGCTCGAATCCAACAAAAACTGTGCGCTACCGCCTCTACTGAGCCTCAGAGACGCAATGAGGCAAGTGTTGCAAAAATCAGACAATGTCAATAATTTGAGTCAAATTGCTTCAAACAAGCGAATTATCGCGAAACAACACCTGCTCGAATCCAACAAAAACTGTGCCCCGCCGACTCTATTTAGCCTCAGAGACGGTTTGAAACAATTGTTACAGAAATCCGAGAATGTCAAAAATTAGAGTGAAATTGCTTCAAACAAGCGAATTATCGCGAAACAACACCTGCTCGAATCCAACAAAAACTGTGCCCTGCCGACTCTATTTAGCCTGAGAGACGGTTTGAGACAATTGTTACAAAAATCAGAGAATGTCAAAAATTAGAGTGTAATTGCTTCAAACAAGCAAATTACCGCGAAATAACACCTGCTCGAATCCAACAAAAACTGTGCGCTACCGTCTCTACTGAGCCTCAGAGACGCTTTGAGACACGCACTACAAAAGTCAGAGAATGTCAAAAATTAGAGTGAAATTGCTTAAAACAGGCGAATTATCGCGAAACAACACCTGCTCGAATCCAACAAAAACTGTGCGCTACCGTCTCTACTGAGCCTCAGAGACGCTTTGAGACAAGTATTACAAAAATCAGAGAATGTCAAAAATTATAGTGAAATTGCCTCAAATAGGCGAATTATCGCGAAACAACACCTGCTCCAATCCAACAAAAACTGTGCCCTGCCGACTCTATTTAGCCTCAAAGACGGTTTGAGACAATTGTTACAAAAATCAGAGAATGTCAAAAATTAGAATGAAATTGCTTCAAACAAGCGAATTATCGGGGAAACAACACCTGCTCGAATCCAACAAAAACTGTGCGCTACCGTCTCTACTGAGCCTCAGAGACGCTTTGAGACAAGTATTACACAAATCAGAGAATGTCAAAAATTAGAGTGTAATTGCTTCGAACAAGCGAATTATCGCGAAACAACACCTGCTCGAATCCAACAAAAACTGTGCCCTGCCGACTCTATTTAGCCTCAGAGACGGTTTGAGACAATTGTTACAAAAATCAGAGAATGTCAAAAATTAGAGTGTAATTGCTTCAAACAAGCGAATTATCGCGAAATAGCACCTGCTCGAATCCAACAAAAACTGTGCGCTACCGTCTCTACTGAGCCTCAGAGACGCTTTGAGACACGTACTACAAAAATCAGAGTTTGTCAAAAATTAGAGTGTAATTGCTTAAAACAGGCGAATTATCGCGAAACAACACCTGCTCGAATCCAACAAAAACTGTGCGCTACCGTCTCTACTGAGCCTCAGAGACGCTTTGAGACAAGTATTACAAAAATCAGAGAATGTCAAAAATTATAGTGAAATTGCCTCAAACAGGCGAATTATCGCGAAACAACTCCTGCTCCAATTCAACAAAAACTGTGCCCTGCCGACTCTATTTAGCCTCAAAGATGGTTTGAGACAATTGTTACAAAAATCAGAGAATGTCAAAAATTAGAGTGTAATTGCTTCAAACAAGCGAATTATCGCGAAACAACACCTGCTCGAATCCAACAAAAACTGTGCGCTTGCGCCTCTACTGAGCCTCAGAGACGCTTTGAGACAAGTATTACACAAATCAGAGAATGTAAAAAATTAGAGTGAAATTGCCTCAAACAGGCGAATTATCGCGAAACATTACCTGCTCGAATCCAACAAAAACTGTGCCCTGCCGACTCTATTTAGCCTCAAAGACGGTTTGAGAAAATTGTTACAAAAATCAGAGAATGTCAAAAATTAGACTGAAATTGCTTCAAACAAGCGAATTATCGCGAAACAACACCTGCTTGAATCCAACAAAAACTGTGCGCTACCGTCTCTACTGAGCCTCAGAGACGCTTTGAGACAAGTATTACAAAAATCAGAGAATGTCAAAAATTAGAGTGAAATTGCCTCAAACAGGCGAATTATCGCGAAACAACACCTGCTCGAATCCAACAAAAACTGTGCCCTGTCGACTCTATTTAGCCTCAGAGACGGTTTGAGACAATTGTTACAAAAATCAGAGAATGTCAAAAATTAGAGTGTAATTGCTTCAAACAAGCGAATTATCGCGAAATAGCACCTGCTCGAATCCAACAAAAACTGTGCGCTACCGTCTCTACTGAGCCTCAGAGACGCTTTGAGAGACGTACTACAAAAATCAGAGAATGTCAAAAATTAGAGTGAAATTGCTTAAAACAGGCGAATTATCGCGAAACAACACCTGCTCCAATCCAACAAAAACTGTGCCCTGCCGACTCTATTTAGCCTCAAAGACGGTTTGAGACAATTGTTACAAAAATATGAGAATGTCAAAAATTAGAGTGAAATTGCTTCAAACAAGCGAAATATCGCGAAACAACACCTGCTCGAATCCAACAAAAACTGTGCCCTGCCGGCCCTATCTAGCCTCAGAGACGGTTTGAGACAATTGTTACAAAAATTAGAGAATGTCAAGAATTAGAGTGTAATTGCTTCAAACAAGCGAATTATCGCAAAACAGCACCTGCTCGAATCCTACAAAAACTGTGCCCTGCCGACTCTATTTAGCCTCAGAGACGGTTTGAGACAATTGTTACAAAAATCAGAGAATGTCAAAAATTAGAGTGAAATTGCTTCAAACAAGCGAATTATCGCGAAACAACACCTGCTCAAATCCAACAAAAACTGTGTCCTGCCGACTCTATTTAGCCTCAGAGACGGTTTGAGACAATTGTTACAAAATTAGAGAATGTCAAAAATTAGAGTGTAATTGCTTCAAACAAGCGAATTATCGCGAAACAACACCTGCTCGAATCCAACAAAAACTGTGCCCTGCCGACTCTATTTAGCCTCAGAGACGGTTTGAGACAATTGTTACAAAAATCAGAGAATGTCAAAAATTAGAGTGTAATTGCTTCAAACAAGCGAATTATCGCGAAACAACACCTGCTCGAATCCAACAAAAACTGTGCGCTACCGCCTCTACTGAGCCTCAGAGACGCAATGAGGCAAGTGTTGCAAAAATCAGACAATGTCAATAATTTGAGTCAAATTGCTTCAAACAAGCGAATTATCGCGAAACAACACCTGCTCGAATCCAACAAAAACTGTGCCCTGCCGACTCTATTTAGCCTCAGAGACGGTTTGAAACAATTGTTACAGAAATCAGAGAATGTCAAAAATTAGAGTGAAATTGCTTCAAACAAGCGAATTATCGCGAAACAACACCTGCTCGAATCCAACAAAAACTGTGCCCTGCCGACTCTATTTAGCCTGAGAGACGGTTTGAGACAATTGTTACAAAAATCAGAGAATGTCAAAAATTAGAGTGTAATTGCTTCAAACAAGCAAATTACCGCGAAATAACACCTGCTCGAATCCAACAAAAACTGTGCGCTACCGTCTCTACTGAGCCTCAGAGACGCTTTGAGACACGCACTACAAAAGTCAGAGAATGTCAAAAATTAGAGTGAAATTGCTTAAAACAGGCGAATTATCGCGAAACAACACCTGCTCGAATCCAACAAAAACTGTGCGCTACCGTCTCTACTGAGCCTCAGAGACGCTTTGAGACAAGTATTACAAAAATCAGAGAATGTCAAAAATTATAGTGAAATTGCCTCAAATAGGCGAATTATCGCGAAACAACACCTGCTCCAATCCAACAAAAACTGTGCCCTGCCGACTCTATTTAGCCTCAAAGACGGTTTGAGACAATTGTTACAAAAATCAGAGAATGTCAAAAATTAGAATGAAATTGCTTCAAACAAGCGAATTATCGGGGAAACAACACCTGCTCGAATCCAACAAAAACTGTGCGCTACCGTCTCTACTGAGCCTCAGAGACGCTTTGAGACAAGTATTACACAAATCAGAGAATGTCAAAAATTAGAGTGAAATTGCCTCAAACAAGCGAATTATCGCGAAACAACACCTGCTCGAATCCAACAAAAACTGTGCCCTGCCGACTCTATTTAGCCTCAAAGACGGTTTGAGACAATTGTTACAAAAATCAGAGAATGTCAAAAATTAGACTGAAATTGCTTCAAACAAGCGAATTATCGCGAAACAACACCTGCTCGTATCCAACAAAAACTGTGCCCTGCCGGCTCTACTGAGCCTCAGAGACGCTTTGAGACAAGTATTACAAAAATCAGAGAATGTCAAAAATTATAGTGAAATTGCCTCAAACAGGCGAATTATCGCGAAACAACACCTGCTCGAATCCAACAAAAACTGTGCCCTGCCGACTCTATTAGGCTCAAAGACGGTTTGAGACAATTGTTACAAAAATATGAAAATGTCAAAAATTTGAGTGAAATTGCTTCAAACAAGCGAATTATTGCGAAACAACACCTGCTCGAATCCAACAAAAACTGTGCCCTGCCGGCTCTATTTAGCCTCAGAGACGGTTTGAGACAATTGTTACAAAAATTAGAGAATGTCAAGAATTAGAGTGTAATTGCTTAAAACAGGCGAATTATCGCGAAACAACACCTGCTCGAATCCAACAAAAACTGTGCGCTACCGTCTCTACTGAGCCTCAGAGACGCTTTGAGACAAGTATTACAAAAATCAGAGAATGTCAAAAATTAGAGTGAAATTGCCTCAAACAGGCGAATTATCGCGAAACATTACCTGCTCGAATCCAACAAAAACTGTGCCCTGCCGACTCTATTTAGCCTCAAAGACGGTTTGAGAAAATTGTTACAAAAATCAGAGAATGTCAAAAATTAGACTGAAATTGCTTCAAACAAGCGAATTATCGCGAAACAACACCTGCTTGAATCCAACAAAAACTGTGCGCTACCGTCTCTACTGAGCCTCAGAGACGCTTTGAGACACGTACTACAAAAATCAGAGAATGTCAAAAATTAGAGTGAAATTGCTTAAAACAGGCGAATTATCGCGAAACAACACCTGCTCGAATCCAACAAAAACTGTGCGCTACCGTCTCTACTGAGCCTCAGAGACGCTTTGGGACAAGTATTACAAAAATCAGAGAATGTCAAAAGTTATAGGGAAATTGCCTCAAACAGGCGAATTATCGCGAAACAACACCTGCTCCAATCCAACAAAAACTGTGCCCTGCAGACTCTATTTAGCCTCAAAGATGGTTTGAGACAATTGTTACAAAAATCAGAGAATGTCAAAAATTAGAGTGAAATTGCTTCAAACAAGCGAATTATCGCGAAACAACACCTGCTCGAATCCAACAAAAACTGTGCGCTACCGTCTCTACTGAGCCTCAGAGACGCTTTGAGACAAGTATTACACAAATCAGAGAATGTCAAAAATTAGAGTGAAATTGCCTCAAACAGGCGAATTATCGCGAAACAACACCTGCTCGAATCCAACAAAAACTGTGCCCTGCCGACTCTATTTAGCCTCAAAGACGGTTTGAGACAATTGTTACAAAAATATGAGAATGTCAAAAATTAGAGTGAAATTGCTTCAAACAAGCGAATTATCGCGAAACAACACCTGCTCGAATCCAACAAAAACTGTGCCCTGCCGGCCCTATTTAGCCTCAGAGACGGTTTGAGACAACTGTTACAAAAATTAGAGAATGTCAAGAATTAGAGTGTAATTCCTTCAAACAAGCGAATTATCGCGAAACAGCACCTGCTCGAAACCAACAAAAACTGTGCGCTGCCATCTCTACTGAGCCTCAGAGACGCAATGAGGCAAGTGTTGCAAAAATCAGACAATGTCAATAATTTGAGTCAAATTGCTTCAAAAAAGCGATTTTCGCGAAACAACACCTGCTCGAATCCCACAAAAACTGTGCCCTGTCGACTCTATTTAGCCTCAGAGACGGTTTGAGACAATTGTTACAAAAATCAGAGAATGTCAAAAATTAGAGTGAAAATGCTTCAAACAAGCGAATTATCGCGAAACAACACCTGCTCAAATCCAACAAAAACTGTGTCCTGCCGACTCTATTTAGCCTCAGAGACGGTTTGAGACAATTGTTACAAAATCAGAGAATGTCAAAAATTAGAGTGTAATTGCTTCAAACAAGCGAATTATCGCGAAACAACACCTGCTCGAATCCAACAAAAACTGTGCCCTGCCGACTCTATTTAGCCTCAGAGACGGTTTGAGACAATTGTTACAAAAATCAGAGAATGTCAAAAATTAGAGTGTAATTGCTTCAAACAAGCGAATTATCGCGAAACAACACCTGCTCGAATCCAACAAAAACTGTGCGCTACCGCCTCTACTGAGCCTCAGAGACGCAATGAGGCAAGTGTTGCAAAAATCAGACAATGTCAATAATTTGAGTCAAATTGCTTCAAACAAGCGAATTATCGCGAAACAACACCTGCTCGAATCCAACAAAAACTGTGCCCTGCCGACTCTATTTAGCCTCAGAGACGGTTTGAAACAATTGTTACAGAAATCAGAGAATGTCAAAAATTAGAGTGAAATTGCTTCAAACAAGCGAATTATCGCGAAACAACACCTGCTCGAATCCAACAAAAACTGTGCCCTGCCGACTCTATTTAGCCTGAGAGACGGTTTGAGACAATTGTTACAAAAATCAGAGAATGTCAAAAATTAGAGTGTAATTGCTTCAAACAAGCAAATTACCGCGAAATAACACCTGCTCGAATCCAACAAAAACTGTGCGCTACCGTCTCTACTGAGCCTCACAGACGCTTTGAGACACGCACTACAAAAGTCAGAGAATGTCAAAAATTAGAGTGAAATTGCTTAAAACAGGCGAATTATCGCGAAACAACACCTGCTCGAATCCAACAAAAACTGTGCGCTACCGTCTCTACTGAGCCTCAGAGACGCTCTGAGACAAGTATTACAAAAATCAGAGAATGTCAAAAATTATAGTGAAATTGCCTCAAACAGGCGAATTATCGCGAAACAACACCTGCTCGAATCCAACAAAAACTGTGCCCTGCCGACTCTATTTAGCCTCAAAGATGGTTTGAGACAATTGTTACAAAAATCAGAGAATGTCAAAAATTAGAGTGAAATTGCTTCAAACAAGCGAATTATCGCGAAACAACACCTGCTCTAATCCAACAAAAACTGTGCGCTACCGTCTCTACTGAGCCTCAGAGACGCTTTGAGACAAGTATTACAAAAATCAGAGAATGTCAAAAATTAGAGTGAAATTGCCTCAAACAGGCGAATTATCGCGAAACAACACCTGCTCGAATCCAACAAAAACTGTGCCCTGTCGACTCTATTTAGCCTCAGAGACGGTTTGAGACAATTGTTACAAAAATCAGAGAATGTCAAAAATTAGAGTGAAATTGCTTCAAACAAGCGAATTATCGCGAAACAACACCTGCTCAAATCCAACAAAATCTGTGCCCTGCCGACTCCATTTAGCCTCAGAGACGGTTTGAGACAATTGTTCCAAAATCAGAGAATGTCAAAAATTAGAGTGTAATTGCTTCGAACAAGCGAATTATCGCGAAACAACACCTGCTCGAATCCAACAAAAACTGTGCCCTGCCGACTCTATTTAGCCTCAGAGACGGTTTGAGACAATTGTTACAAAAATCAGAGAATGTCAAAAATTAGAGTGTAATTGCTTCAAACAAGCGAATTATCGCGAAATAGCACCTGCTCGAATCCAACAAAAACTGTGCGCTACCGTCTCTACTGAGCCTCAGAGACGCTTTGAGAAACGTACTACAAAAATCAGAGAATGTCAAAAATTAGAGTGAAATTGCTTAAAACAGGCGAATTATCGCGAAACAACACCTGCTCGAATCCAACAAAAACTGTGCGCTACCGTCTCTACTGAGCCTCAGAGACGCTTTGAGACAAGTATTACAAAAATCAGAGAATGTCAAAAATTATAGTGAAATTGCCTCAAACAGGCGAATTATCGCGAAACAACACCTGCTCGAATCCAACAAAAACTGTGCCCTGCCGACTCTACTTAGCCTCAAAGACGGTTTGAGACAATTGTTACAAAAATCAGAGAATGTCAAAAATTAGAATGAAATTGCTTCAAACAAGCGAATTATCGCGAAACAACACCTGCTCGAATCCAACAAAAACTGTGCGCTACCGTCTCTACTGAGCCTCAGAGACGCTTTGAGACAAGTATTACACAAATCAGAGAATGTCAAAAATTAGAGTGAAATTGCCTCAAACAGGCGAATTATCGCGAAACAACACCTGCTCGAATCCAACAAAAACTGTGCCCTGCCGACTCTACTTAGCCTCAAAGACGGTTTGAGACAATTGTTACAAAAATCAGAGAATGTCAAAAATTAGACTGAAATTGCTTCAAACAAGCGAATTATCGCGAAACAACACCTGCTCGTATCCAACAAAAACTGTGCCCTGCCGGCTCTACTGAGACTCAGAGACGCTTTGAGACAAGTATTACAAAAATCAGAGAATGTCAAAAATTATAGTGAAATTGCCTCAAACAGGCGAATTATCGCGAAACAACACCTGCTCGAATCCAACAAAAACTGTGCCCTGCCGACTCTATTTAGCCTCAAAGACGGTTTGAGACAATTGTTACAAAAATATGAAAATGTCAAAAATTTGAGTGAAATTGCTTCAAACAAGCGAATTATCGCGAAACAACACCTGCTCGAATCCAACAAAAACTGTGCCCTGCCGGCTCTATTTAGCCTCAGAGACGGTTTGAGACAATTGTTACAAAAATTAGAGAATGTCAAGAATTAGAGTGTAATTGCTTCAAACAAGCGAATTATCGCGAAACAACACCTGCTCCAATCCAACAAAAACTGTGCCCTGCCGACTCTATTTAGCCTGAGAGACGGTTTGAGATAATTGTTACAAAAATCAGAGAATGTCAACAATTAGAGTGTAATTGCTTCAAACAAGCGAATTATCGCGAAACAACACCTGCTCGAATCCAACAAAAACTGTGCGCTGCCATCTCTACTGAGCCTCAGAGACGCAATGAGGCAAGTGTTGCAAAAATCAGACAATGTCAATAATTTGAGTCAAATTGCTTCAAAAAAGCGATTTTCGCGAAACAACGCCTGCTCGAATCCCACAAAAACTGTGCCCTGTCGACTCTATTTAGCCTCAGAGACGGTTTGAGACAATTGTTACAAAATCAGAGAATGTCAAAAATTAGAGTGTAATTGCTTCAAACAAGCGTATTATCGCGAAACAACACCTGCTCGAATCCAACAAAAACTGTGCCCTGCCGACTCTATTTAGCCTCAGAGACGGTTTGAGACAATTGTTACAAAAATCAGAGAATGTCAAAAATTAGTGTGTAATTGCTTCAAACAAGCGAATTATCGCGAAACAACACCTGCTCGAATCCAACAAAAACTGTGCGCTACCGTGTGTACTGAGCCTCAGAGACGCTTTGAGACAAGTTTTACAAAAATCAGAGAATGTCAAAAATTAGAGTGAAATTGCTTCAAACAGGCGAATTATCGCGAAACAACACCTGCTCGAATCCAACAAAAACTGTGCCCTGCCGACTCTATTTAGCCTCAAAGACGGTTTTAGACAATTGTTATAAAAATCAGAGAATGTCAAAAATTAGAGTGAAATTGCCTCAAACAGGCGAATTATCGCGAAACAACACCTGCTCGAATCCAACAAAAACTGTGCCCTGCCGACTCTATTTAGCCTCAAAGACGTTTTGAGACAATTGTTACAAAAATCAGAGAATGTCAAAAATTAGACTGAAATTGCTTCAAACAAGCGAATTATCGCGAAACAACACCTGCTCGTATCCAACAAAAACTGTGCCCTGCCGGCTCTACTGAGCCTCAGAGACGCTTTGAGACAAGTATTACAAAAATCAGAGAATGTCAAAAATTATAGTGAAATTGCCTCAAACAGGCGAATTATCGCGAAACAACACCTGCTCGAATCCAACAAAAACTGTGCCCTGCCGACTCTATTTAGCCTCAAAGACGGTTTGAGACAATTGTTACAAAAATATGAGAATGTCAAAAATTAGAGTGAAATTGCTTCAAACAAGCGAATTATCGCGAAACAACACCTGCTCGAATCCAACAAAAACTGTGCCCTGCCGGCTCTATTTAGCCTCAGAGACGGTTTGAGACAATTGTTACAAAAATTAGAGAATGTCAAGAATTAGAGTTTAATTGCTTCAAACAAGCGAATTATCGCGAAACAACACCTGCTCGAATCCAACAAAAACTGTGCCCTGCCGACTCTATTTAGCCTGAGAGACGGTTCGAGATAATTGTTACAAAAATCAGAGAATGTCAACAATTAGAGTGTAATTGCTTCAAACAAGCGAATTATCGCGAAACAACACCTGCTCGAATCCAACAAAAACTGTGCGCTGCCATCTCTACTGAGCCTCAGAGAGGCAATGAGGCAAGTGTTGCAAAAATCAGACAATGTCAATAATTTGAGTCAAATTGCTTCAAACAAGCGATTTTCGCGAAACAACGCCTGCTCGAATCCCACAAAAACTGTACCCTGTCGACTCTATTTAGCCTCAGAGACGGTTTGAGACAATTGTTACAAAAATCAGAGAATGTCAAAAATTAGAGTGAAATTGCTTCAAACAAGCGAATTATCGCGAAACAACACCTGCTCAAATCCAACAAAAACTGTGTCCTGCCGACTCTATTTAGCCTCAGAGACGGTTTGAGACAATTGTTACAAAATCAGAGAATGTCAAAAATTAGAGTGTAATTGCTTCAAACAAGCGAATTATCGCGAAACAACACCTGCTCGAATCCAACAAAAACTGTGCCCTGCCGACTCTATTTAGCCTCAAAGACGGTTTTAGACAATTGTTATAAAAATCAGAGAATGTCAAAAATTAGAGTAAAATTGCTTCAAACAAGCGAATTATCGCGAAACAACACCTGCTTGAATCCAACAAAAACTGTGCGCTACCGCCTCTACTGAGCCTCAGAGACGCAATGAGGCAAGTGTTGCAAAAATCAGACAATATCAATAATTTGAGTCAAATTGCTTCAAACAAGCGAATTATCGCGAAACAACACCTGCTCGAATCCAACAAAAACTGTGCCCTGCCGACTCTATTTAGCCTCAGAGACGGTTTGAAACAATTGTTACAAAAATCAGAGAATGTCAAAAATTAGAGTGAAATTGCTTCAAACAAGCGAATTATCGCGAAACAACACCTGCTCGAATCCAGCAAAAACTGTGCGCTACCGTCTCTACTGAGCTTGAGAGACGCTTTGAGACAAGTATTACAAAAATCAGAGAATGTCAAAAATTAGAGTGAAATTGCTTCAAACAGGCGAATTATCGCGAAACATCACCTGATCGAATCCAACTAAAACTGTGCCCTGCCGACTCTATTTAGCCTCAGAGACGGCTTGAGACAATTGTTACAAAAATCAGAGAATTCAAAAATTAGAGTGTATTTGCTTCTAACAAGCGAATTATCGCGAAAGAACACCTGCTCGAATCCAACAAAAACTGCGCCCTGCCGACTCTATTTATCCTTAGAGACGGTTTGAGACAATTGTTACAAAAATCAGAGAATGTCAAAAATTAGAGTGTAATTGCTTCAAACAAGCGAATTATCGCGAAACAACACCTGCTCGAATCCAACAAAAACTGTGCGCTGCCATCTCTACTGAGCCTCAGAGACGCAATGAGGCAAGTGTTGCAAAAATCAGACAATGTCAATAATTTGAGTCAAATTGCTTCAAAAAAGCGATTTTCGCGAAACAACGCCTGCTCGAATCCCACAAAAACTGTGCCCTGTCGACTCTATGTAGCCTCAGAGACGGTTTGAGACAATTGTTACAAAAATCAGAGAATGTCAAAAATTAGAGTGAAATTGCTTCAAACAAGCGAATTATCGCGAAACAACACCTGCTCAAATCCAACAAAAACTGTGTCCTGCCGACTCTATTTAGCCTCAGAGACGGTTTGAGACAATTGTTACAAAATCAGAGAATGTCAAAAATTAGAGTGTAATTGCTTCAAACAAGCGAATTATCGCGAAACAACACCTGCTCGAATCCAACAAAAACTGTGCCCTGCCGACTCTATTTAGCCTCAGAGACGTTTTGAGACAATTGTTACAAAAATCAGAGAATGTCAAAAATTAGAGTGTAATTGCTTCAAACAAGCGAATTATCGCGAAACAACACATGCTAGAATCCAACTAAAACTGTGCGCTACCGTGTCTACTGAGCCTCAGAGACGCTTTGAGACAAGTTTTACAAAAATCAGAGAATGTCAAAAATTAGAGTGAAATTGCTTCAAACAGGCGAATTATCGCGAAACAACACCTGCTCGAATCCAACAAAAACTGTGCCCTGCCGACTCTATTTAGCCTCAAAGACGGTTTTAGACAATTGTTATAAAAATCAGAGAATGTCAAAAATTAGAGTAAAATTGCTTCAAACAAGCGAATTATCGCGAAACAACACCTGCTTGAATCCAACAAAAACTGTGCGCTACCGCCTCTACTGAGCCTCAGAGACGCAATGAGGCAAGTGTTGCAAAAATCAGACAATGTCAATAATTTGAGTCAAATTGCTTCAAACAAGCGAATTATCGCGAAACAACACCTGCTCGAATCCAACAAAAACTGTGCCCTGCCGATTCTATTTAGCCTCAGAGACGGTTTGAAACAATTGTTACAAAAATCAGAGAATGTCAAACATTAGAGTGAAATTGCTTCAACAAGCGAATTATCGCGAAACAACACCTGCTCGAATCCAACAAAAACTGTGCCCTGCCGACTCTATTTAGCCTGAGAGACGGTTTGAGACAATTGTTACAAAAATCAGAGAATGTCAAAAATTAGAGTGTAATTGCTTCAAACAAGCGAATTATCGCGAAACAACACCTGCTCGAATCCAGCAAAAACTGTGCGCTACCGTCTCTACTGAGCCTGAGAGACGCTTTGAGACAAGTATTACAAAAATCAGAGAATGTCAAAAATTAGAGTGAAATTGCTTCAAACAGGCGAATTATCGCGAAACATCACCTGATCGAATCCAACAAAAACTGTGCCCTGCCGACTCTATTTAGCCTCAGAGACGGCTTGAGACAATTGTTACAAAAATCAGAGAATGTCAAAAATTAGAGTGTAATTGCTTCAAACAAGCGAATTATCGCGAAACAACACCTGCTCGAATCCAACAAAAACTGCGCCCTGCCGACTCTATTTATCCTTAGAGACGGTTTGAGACAATTGTTACAAAAATCAGAGAATGTCAAAAATTAGAGTGTAATTGCTTCAAACAAGCGAATTATCGCGAAACAACACCTGCTCGAATCCAACAAAGACTGTGCGCTGCCGTCTCTACTGAGCCTCAGAGACGCAATGAGGCAAGTGTTGCAAAAATCAGACAATGTCAATAATTTGAGTCAAATTGCTTCAAACAAGCGATTTTCGCGAAACAACACCCTCTCGAATCCAACAAAAACTGTGCCCTGTCGACTCTATTTAGCCTCAGAGACGGTTTGAGACAATTGTTACAAAAATCAGAGAATGTCAAAAATTCGAGTGAAATTGCTTCAAACAAGCGAATTATCGCGAAACAACACCTGCTCAAATCCAACAAAAACTGTGCGCTACCGTCTCTCCTGAGCCTCAAAGACGCCTTGAGACAAGTATTACAAAAATCAGAGAATGTCAAAAATTATAGTGAAATTGCCTCAAACAGGCGATATATCGCGAAACAACACCTGCTCGAATCCAACAAAAACTGTGCCCTGCCGACTCTATTTAGCCTAAGGACGGTTTGAGACAATTGTTACAAAAATCAGAGAATGTCAAAAATTAGAGTGAAATTGCTCCAAAGAAGCGAATTATCGCGAAAAAACACCTGCTCGAATCCAACAAAAACTGTGCCCTGCCGACTCTATTTAGCCTAAGGACGGTTTGAGGCAATTGTTACAAAAATCAGAGAATGTCAAAAATTCGAGTGAAATTGCTTCAAACAAGCGAATTATCGCGAAACAACACCTGCTCAAATCCAACAAAAACTGTGCGCTACCGTCTCTACTGAGCCTCAAAGACGCCTTGAGACAAGTATTACAAAAATCAGAGAATGTCAAAAATTATAGTGAAATTGCCTCAAACAGGCGATATATCGCGAAACAACACCTGCTCGAATCCAACAAAAACTGTGCCCTGCCGACTCTATTTAGCCTAAGGACGGTTTGAGACAATTGTTACAAAAATCAGAGAATGTCAAAAATTAGAGTGAAATTGCTCCAAAGAAGCGAATTATCGCGAAAAAAACACCTGCTCAAATCCAACAAAAACTGTGCCCTGCCGACTCTGTTTAGCCTCAGAGACGGTGTGAGACAATTGTTACAAAAATCAGAGAATGTCAAAAATTAGAGTGTAATTGCTTCAAACAAGCGAATTATCGCGAAACAACACCTGCTCGAATCCAACAAAAACTGTGCGCTACCGTCTCTACTGAGCCTCAGAGACGCTTTGAGACACGTACTACAAAAGTCAGAGAATGTCAAAAATTAGAGTGCAATTGCTTCAAACAGGCGAATTATCGCGAAACAACACCTGCTCGAATCCAATAAAAAACTGTGCCCTGCCCACTCTATTTAGCCTCAAAGATGGTTTGAGACAATTGTTACAAAAATCAGAGAATGTCAAAAATTAGAGGGAAATTGCTTCAAACAGGCGAATTATCGCGAAACAACACCTGCTCGAATCCAACAAAAACTGTGCGCTACCGTCTCTACTGAGCTTCAGAGACGCAATCAGGCAAGTGTTGCAAAAATCAGACAATGTCAATAATTTGAGTCAAATTGCTTCAAACAAGCGATTTTCGCGAAACAACACCAGCTCGAATCCAACAAAAACTGTGCCATGTCGACTCTATTTAGCCTCAGAAACGCTTTGAGACAATTGTTACAAAAGTCAGAGAATGTCAAAAATTAGAGTGAAATTGCTTCAAACAGGCGAATTATCGCGAAACAACACCTGCTCGAATCCAATAAAAAACTGTGCCCTGCCCACTCTATTTAGCCTCAAAGATGGTTTGAGACAATTGTTACAAAAATCAGAGAATGTCAAACATTAGAGTGAAATTGCTTCAAACAAGCGAATTATCGCGAAACAACACCTGCTCGAATCCAACAAAAACTGTGCGCTACCGTCTCTACTGAGCCTCAGAGACGCTTTGAGACAAGTATTACAAAAATCAGAGAATGTCAAAAATTAGAGGGAAATTGCCTCAAACAGGCGAATTATCGCGAAACAACACCTGCTCGAATCCAACAAAAACTGTGCCCTGCCGACTCTACTGAGCCTCAGAGACGCTTTGAGACAAGTATTACAAAAATCAGAGAATGTCAAAAATTATAGTGAAATTGCCTCAAACAGGCGAATTATCGCGAAACAACACCTGCTCGAATCCAAGAAAAACTGTGCCCTGCCGACTCTATTTAGCCTCAAAGATGGTTTGAGACAATTGTTACAAAAATCAGGGAATGTCAAAAATTAGAGTGAAATTGCTTCAAACAAGCGAATTATCGCGAAACAACACCTGCTCGAATCCAACAAAAACTGTGCGCTACCGTCTCTACTGAGCCTCAGAGACGCTTTGAGACAAGTATTACAAAAATCGGAGAATGTCAAAAATTAGAGTGAAATTGCCTCAAACAGGCGAAATATCGCGAAACAACACCTGCTCGAATCCAACAAAAACTGTGCCCTGCCGACTCTATTTAGCCTCAAAGACGGTTTGAGACAATTGTTACAAAAATCAGAGAATGTCAAAAATTAGAGTGAAATTGCTTCAAACAAGCGAATTATCGCGAAACAACACCTGCTCGAATCCAACAAAAACTGTGCCCTGCCGGCACTATTTAGCATCAGAGACGGTTTGAGACAATTGTTACAAAAATTAGAGAATGTCAAGAATTAGAGTGTAATTGCTTCAAACAAGCGAATTACCGCGAAACAACACCTGCTCGAATCCAGCAAAAACTGTGCGCTACCGTCTCTACTGAGCTTGAGAGACGCTTTGAGACAAGTATTACAAAAATCAGAGAATGTCAAAAATTAGAGTGAAATTGCTTCAAACAGGCGAATTATCGCGAAACATCACCTGATCGAATCCAACTAAAACTGTGCCCTGCCGACTCTATTTAGCCTCAGAGACGGCTTGAGACAATTGTTACAAAAATCAGAGAATTCAAAAATTAGAGTGTATTTGCTTCTAACAAGCGAATTATCGCGAAAGAACACCTGCTCGAATCCAACAAAAACTGCGCCCTGCCGACTCTATTTATCCTTAGAGACGGTTTGAGACAATTGTTACAAAAATCAGAGAATGTCAAAAATTAGAGTGTAATTGCTTCAAACAAGCGAATTATCGCGAAACAACACCTGCTCGAATCCAACAAAAACTGTGCGCTGCCATCTCTACTGAGCCTCAGAGACGCAATGAGGCAAGTGTTGCAAAAATCAGACAATGTCAATAATTTGAGTCAAATTGCTTCAAAAAAGCGATTTTCGCGAAACAACGCCTGCTCGAATCCCACAAAAACTGTGCCCTGTCGACTCTATTTAGCCTCAGAGGCGGTTTGAGACAATTGTTACAAAAATCAGAGAATGTCAAAAATTAGAGTGAAATTGCTTCAAACAAGCGAATTATCGCGAAACAACACCTGCTCAAATCCAACAAAAACTGTGTCCTGCCGACTCTATTTAGCCTCAGAGACGGTTTGAGACAATTGTTACAAAATCAGAGAATGTCAAAAATTAGAGTGTAATTGCTTCAAACAAGCGAATTATCGCGAAACAACACCTGCTCGAATCCAACAAAAACTGTGCGCTACCGCCTCTACTGAGCCTCAGAGACGCAATGAGGCAAGTGTTGCAAAAATCAGACAATGTCAATAATTTGAGTCAAATTGCTTCAAACAAGCGAATTATCGCGAAACAACACCTGCTCGAATCCAACAAAAACTGTGCCCTGCCGATTCTATTTAGCCTCAGAGACGGTTTGAAACAATTGTTACAAAAATCAGAGAATGTCAAACATTAGAGTGAAATTGCTTCAACAAGCGAATTATCGCGAAACAACACCTGCTCGAATCCAACAAAAACTGTGCCCTGCCGACTCTATTTAGCCTGAGAGACGGTTTGAGACAATTGTTACAAAAATCAGAGAATGTCAAAAATTAGAGTGTAATTGCTTCAAACAAGCGAATTATCGCGAAACAACACCTGCTCGAATCCAGCAAAAACTGTGCGCTACCGTCTCTACTGAGCCTGAGAGACGCTTTGAGACAAGTATTACAAAAATCAGAGAATGTCAAAAATTAGAGTGAAATTGCTTCAAACAGGCGAATTATCGCGAAACATCACCTGATCGAATCCAACAAAAACTGTGCCCTGCCGACTCTATTTAGCCTCAGAGACGGCTTGAGACAATTGTTACAAAAATCAGAGAATGTCAAAAATTAGAGTGTAATTGCTTCAAACAAGCGAATTATCGCGAAACAACACCTGCTCGAATCCAACAAAAACTGCGCCCTGCCGACTCTATTTATCCTTAGAGACGGTTTGAGACAATTGTTACAAAAATCAGAGAATGTCAAAAATTAGAGTGTAATTGCTTCAAACAAGCGAATTATCGCGAAACAACACCTGCTCGAATCCAACAAAGACTGTGCGCTGCCGTCTCTACTGAGCCTCAGAGACGCAATGAGGCAAGTGTTGCAAAAATCAGACAATGTCAATAATTTGAGTCAAATTGCTTCAAACAAGCGATTTTCGCGAAACAACACCTGCTCGAATCCAACAAAAACTGTGCCCTGTCGACTCTATTTAGCCTCAGAGACGGTTTGAGACAATTGTTACAAAAATCAGAGAATGTCAAAAATTCGAGTGAAATTGCTTCAAACAAGCGAATTATCGCGAAACAACACCTGCTCAAATCCAACAAAAACTGTGCGCTACCGTCTCTACTGAGCCTCAAAGACGCCTTGAGACAAGTATTACAAAAATCAGAGAATGTCAAAAATTATAGTGAAATTGCCTCAAACAGGCGATATATCGCGAAACAACACCTGCTCGAATCCAACAAAAACTGTGCCCTGCCGACTCTATTTAGCCTAAGGACGGTTTGAGACAATTGTTACAAAAATCAGAGAATGTCAAAAATTAGAGTGAAATTGCTCCAAAGAAGCGAAATATCGCGAAAAAACACCTGCTCGAATCCAACAAAAACTGTGCCCTGCCGACTCTATTTAGCCTAAGGACGGTTTGAGGCAATTGTTACAAAAATCAGAGAATGTCAAAAATTCGAGTGAAATTGCTTCAAACAAGCGAATTATCGCGAAACAACACCTGCTCAAATCCAACAAAAACTGTGCGCTACCGTCTCTACTGAGCCTCAAAGACGCCTTGAGACAAGTATTACAAAAATCAGAGAATGTCAAAAATTATAGTGAAATTGCCTCAAACAGGCGATATATCGCGAAACAACACCTGCTCGAATCCAACAAAAACTGTGCCCTGCCGACTCTATTTAGCCTAAGGACGGTTTGAGACAATTGTTACAAAAATCAGAGAATGTCAAAAATTAGAGTGAAATTGCTCCAAAGAAGCGAATTATCGCGAAAAAACACCTGCTCAAATCCAACAAAAACTGTGCCCTGCCGACTCTGTTTAGCCTCAGAGACGGTGTGAGACAATTGTTACAAAAATCAGAGAATGTCAAAAATTAGAGTGTAATTGCTTCAAACAAGCGAATTATCGCGAAACAACACCTGCTCGAATCCAACAAAAACTGTGCGCTACCGTCTCTACTGAGCCTCAGAGACGCTTTGAGACAAGTATTACAAAAATCAGAGAATGTCAAAAATTAGAGTGAAATTGCCTCAAACAGGCGAAATATCGCGAAACAACACCTGCTCGAATCCAACAAAAACTGTGCCCTGCCGACTTTATTTAGCCTCAAAGATGGTTTGAGACAATTGATACAAAAATCAGAGAATGTCAAACATTAGAGTGAAATTGCTTCAAACAAGCGAATTATCGCGAAACAACACCTGCTCGAATCCAACAAAAACTGTGCGCTACCGTCTCTACTGAGCCTCAGAGACGCTTTGAGACAAGTATTACAAAAATCAGAGAATGTCAAAAATTAGAGGGAAATTGCCTCAAACAGGCGAATTATCGCGAAACAACACCTGCTCGAATCCAACAAAAACTGTGCCCTGCCGACTCTACTGAGCCTCAGAGACGCTTTGAGACAAGTATTACAAAAATCAGAGAATGTCAAAAATTATAGTGAAATTGCCTCAAACAGGCGAATTATCGCGAAACAACACCTGCTCGAATCCAACAAAACTGTGCCCTGCCGACTCTATTTAGCCTCAAAGATGGTTTGAGACAATTGTTACAAAAATCAGAGAATGTCAAAAATTAGAGTGAAATTGCTTCAAACAAGCGAATTATCGCGAAACAACACCTGCTCGAATCCAACAAAAACTGTGCGCTACCGTCTCTACTGAGCCTCAGAGACGCTTTGAGACAAGTATTACAAAAATCAGAGAATGTCAAAAATTAGAGTGAAATTGCCTCAAACAGGCGAAATATCGCGAAACAACACCTGCTCGAATCCAACAAAAACTGTGCCCTGCCGACTTTATTTAGCCTCAAAGACGGTTTGAGACAGTTGTTACAAAAATCAGAGAATGTCAAAAATAAGAGTGAAATTGCTTCAAACAAGCGAATTATCGCGAAACAACACCTGCTCGAATCCAAAAAAAACTGTGCCCTGCCGGCACTATTTAGCATCAGAGACGGTTTGAGACAATGGTTACAAAAATTAGAGAATGTCAAGAATTAGAGTGTAATTGCTTCAAACAAGCGAATTATCGCGAAACAACACCTCCTCGAATCCAACAAAAACTGTGCCCTGCCGACTCTATCTAGCCTGAGAGACGGTTTGAGATAATTGTTGCAAAAATCAGACAATGTCAATAATTTGAGTCAAATTGCTTCAAACAAGCGATTTTCGCGAAACAACACCAGCTCGAATCCAACAAAAACTGTGCCATGTAGACTCTACTTAGCCTCAGAAACGCTTTGAGACAATTGTTACAAAAATCAGAAAATGTCAAAAATTAGAGTGTAATTGCTTCAAACAAGCGAATTATCGCGAAATAACACCTGCTCGAATCCAACAAAAACTGTGCGCTACCGTCTCTACTGAGCCTCAGAGACTCTTTGAGACACGTACTACAAAAGTCAGAGAATGTCAAAAATTAGAGTGAAATTGCTTCAAACAGGCGAATTATCGCGAAACAACACCTGCTCGAATCCAATAAAAAACTGTGCCCTGCCCACTCTATTTAGCCTCAAAGATGGTTTGAGACAATTGTTACAAAAATCAGAGAATGTCAAACATTAGAGTGAAATTGCTTCAAACAAGCGAATTATCGCGAAACAACACCTGCTCGAATCCAACAAAAACTGTGCGCTACCGTCTCTACTGAGCCTCAGAGACGCTTTGAGACAAGTATTACAAAAATCAGAGAATGTCAAAAATTAGAGGGAAATTGCCTCAAACAGGCGAATTATCGCGAAACAACACCTGCTCGAATCCAACAAAAACTGTGCCCTGCCGACTCTACTGAGCCTCAGAGACGCTTTGAGACAAGTATTACAAAAATCAGAGAATGTCAAAAATTATAGTGAAATTGCCTCAAACAGGCGAATTACCGCGAAACAACACCTGCTCGAATCCAACAAAAACTGTGCCCTGCCGACTCTATTTAGCCTCAAAGATGGTTTGAGACAATTGTTACAAAAATCAGAGAATGTCAAAAATTAGAGTGAAATTGCTTCAAACAAGCGAATTATCGCGAAACAACACCTGCTCGAATCCAACAAAAACTGTGCGCTACCGTCTCTACTGAGCCTCAGAGACGCTTTGAGACAAGTATTACAAAAATCGGAGAATGTCAAAAATTAGAGTGAAATTGCCTCAAACAGGCGAAATATCGCGAAACAACACCTGCTCGAATCCAACAAAAACTGTGCCCTGCCGACTCTATTTAGCCTCAAAGACGGTTTGAGACAATTGTTACAAAAATCAGAGAATGTCAAAAATTAGAGTGAAATTGCTTCAAACAAGCGAATTATCGCGAAACAACACCTGCTCGAATCCAACAAAAACTGTGCCCTGCCGGCACTATTTAGCCTCAAAGATGGTTTGAGACAATTGTTACAAAAATCAGAGAATGTCAAAAATTAGAGTGAAATTGCTTCAAACAAGCGAATTATCGCGAAACAACACCTGCTCGAATCCAACAAAAACTGTGCGCTACCGTCTCTACTAAGCCTCAGAGACGCTTTGAGACAAGTATTACAAAAATCAGAGAATGTCAAAAATTAGAGTGAAATTGCCTCAAACAGGCGAAATATCGCGAAACAACACCTGCTCGAATCCAACAAAAACTGTGCCCTGCCGACTCTATTTAGCCTCAAAGACGGTTTGAGACAATTGTTACAAAAATCAGAGAATGTCAAAAATTAGAGTGAAATTGCTTCAAACAAGCGAATTATCGCGAAACAACACCTGCTCGAATCCAACAAAAACTGTGCCCTGCCGGCACTATTTAGCATCAGAGACGTTTTGAGACAATGGTTACAAAAATTAGAGAATGTCAAGAATTAGAGTGTAATTGCTTCAAACAAGCGAATTATCGCGAAACAACACCTCCTCGAATCCAACAAAAACTGTGCCCTGCCGACTCTATCTAGCCTGAGAGACGGTTTGAGATAATTGTTACAAAAATCAGAGAATGTCAAAAATTAGAGTGTAATTGCTTCAAACAAGCGAATTATCGCCAAATAACACCTGCTCGAATCCAACAAAAACTGTGCGCTGCCGTCTCTACTGAGCCTCAGAGACGCTTTGAGACACGTACTACAAAAGTCAGAGAATGTCAAAAATTAGAGTGAAATTGCTTCAAACAGGCGAATTATCGCGAAACAACACCTGCTCGAATCCAATAAAAAACTGTGCCCTGCCCACTCTATTTAGCCTCAAAGATGGTTTGAGACAATTGTTACAAAAATCAGAGAATGTCAAACATTAGAGTGAAATTGCTTCAAACAAGCGAATTATCGCGAAACAACACCTGCTCGAATCCAACAAAAACTGTGCGTTACCGTCTCTACTGAGCCTCAGAGACGCTTTGAGACAAGTATTACAAAAATCAGAGAATGTCAAAAATTAGAGGGAAATTGCTTCAAACAGGCGAATTATCGCGAAACAACACCTGCTCGTATCCAACAAAAACTGTGCGCTACCGTCTCTACTGAGCCTCAGAGACGCAATGAGGCAAGTGTTGCAAAAATCAGACAATGTCAATAATTTGAGTCAAATTGCTTCAAACAAGCGATTTTCACGAAACAACACCAGCTCGAATCCAACAAAAACTGTGCCATGTAGACTCTATTTAGCCTCAGAAACGCTTTGAGACAATTGTTACAAAAATCAGAGAATGTCAAAAATTAGAGTGTAATTGCTTCAAACAAGCGAATTATCGCGAAATAACACCTGCTCGAATCCAACAAAAACTGTGCGCTACCGTCTCTACTGAGCCTCAGAGACGCTTTGAGACACGTACTACAAAAGTCAGAGAATGTCAAAAATTAGAGTGAAATTGCTTCAAACAGGCGAATTATCGCGAAACAACACCTGCTCGAATCCAATAAAAAACTGTGCCCTGCCCACTCTATTTAGCCTCAAAGATGGTTTGAGACAATTGTTACAAAAATCAGAGAATGTCAAACATTAGAGTGAAATTGCTTCCAACAAGCGAATTATCGCGAAACAACACCTGCTCGAATCCAACAAAAACTGTGCGCTACCGTCTCTACTGAGCCTCAGAGACGCTTTGAGACAAGTATTACAAAAATCAGAGAATGTCAAAAATTAGAGGGAAATTGCCTCAAACAGGCGAATTATCGCGAAACAACACCTGCTCGAATCCAACAAAAACTGTGCCCTGCCGACTCTACTGAGCCTCAGAGACGCTTTGAGACAAGTATTACAAAAATCAGAGAATGTCAAAAATTATAGTGAAATTGCCTCAAACAGGCGAATTATCGCGAAACAACACCTGCTCGAATCCAACAAAAACTGTGCCCTGCCGACTCTATTTAGCCTCAAAGATGGTTTGAGACAATTGTTACAAAAATCAGAGAATGTCAAAAATTAGAGTGAAATTGCTTCAAACAAGCGAATTATCGCGAAACAACACCTGCTCGAATCCAACAAAAACTGTGCGCTACCGTCTCTACTGAGCCTCAGAGACGCTTTGAGACAAGTATTACAAAAATCAGAGAATGTCAAAAATTAGAGTGAAATTGCCTCAAACAGGCGAAATATCGCGAAACAACACCTGCTCGAATCCAACAAAAACTGTGCCCTGCCGACTTTATTTAGCCTCAAAGACGGTTTGAGACAATTGTTACAAAAATCAGAGAATGTCAAAAATAAGAGTGAAATTGCTTCAAACAAGCGAATTATCGCGAAACAACACCTGCTCGAATCCAAAAAAAACTGTGCCCTGCCGGCACTATTTAGCATCAGAGACGGTTTGAGACAATGGTTACAAAAATTAGAGAATGTCAAGAATTAGAGTGTAATTGCTTCAAACAAGCGAATTATCGCGAAACAACACCTCCTCGAATCCAACAAAAACTGTGCCCTGCCGACTCTATCTAGCCTGAGAGACGGTTTGAGATAATTGTTACAAAAATCAGAGAATGTCAAAAATTAGAGTGTAATTGCTTCAAACAAGCGAATTATCGCGAAATAACACCTGCTCGAATCCAACAAAAACTGTGCGCTACCGTCTCTACTGAGCCTCAGAGACGCTTTGAGACACGTACTACAAAAGTCAGAGAATGTCAAAAATTAGAGTGAAATTGCTTCAAACAGGCGAATTATCGCGAAACAACACCTGCTCGAATCCAATAAAAAACTGTGCCCTGCCCACTCTATTTAGCCTCAAAGATGGTTTGAGACAATTGTTACAAAAATCAGAGAATGTCAAACATTAGAGTGAAATTGCTTCAAACAAGCGAATTATCGCGAAACAACACCTGCTCGAATCCAACAAAAACTGTGCGCTACCGTCTCTACTGAGCCTCAGAGACGCTTTGAGACAAGTATTACAAAAATCAGAGAATGTCAAAAATTAGAGGGAAATTGCTTCAAACAGGCGAATTATCGCGAAACAACACCTGCTCGAATCCAACAAAAACTGTGCGCTACCGTCTCTACTGAGCCTCAGAGACGCAATGAGGCAAGTGTTGCAAAAATCAGACAATGTCAATAATTTGAGTCAAATTGCTTCAAACAAGCGATTTTCGCGAAACAACACCAGCTCGAATCCAACAAAAACTGTGCCATGTAGACTCTACTTAGCCTCAGAAACGCTTTGAGACAATTGTTACAAAAATCAGAAAATGTCAAAAATTAGAGTGTAATTGCTTCAAACAAGCGAATTATCGCGAAATAACACCTGCTCGAATCCAACAAAAACTGTGCGCTACCGTCTCTACTGAGCCTCAGAGACTCTTTGAGACACGTACTACAAAAGTCAGAGAATGTCAAAAATTAGAGTGAAATTGCTTCAAACAGGCGAATTATCGCGAAACAACACCTGCTCGAATCCAATAAAAAACTGTGCCCTGCCCACTCTATTTAGCCTCAAAGATGGTTTGAGACAATTGTTACAAAAATCAGAGAATGTCAAACATTAGAGTGAAATTGCTTCAAACAAGCGAATTATCGCGAAACAACACCTGCTCGAATCCAACAAAAACTGTGCGCTACCGTCTCTACTGAGCCTCAGAGACGCTTTGAGACAAGTATTACAAAAATCAGAGAATGTCAAAAATTAGAGGGAAATTGCCTCAAACAGGCGAATTATCGCGAAACAACACCTGCTCGAATCCAACAAAAACTGTGCCCTGCCGACTCTACTGAGCCTCAGAGACGCTTTGAGACAAGTATTACAAAAATCAGAGAATGTCAAAAATTATAGTGAAATTGCCTCAAACAGGCGAATTACCGCGAAACAACACCTGCTCGAATCCAACAAAAACTGTGCCCTGCCGACTCTATTTAGCCTCAAAGATGGTTTGAGACAATTGTTACAAAAATCAGAGAATGTCAAAAATTAGAGTGAAATTGCTTCAAACAAGCGAATTATCGCGAAACAACACCTGCTCGAATCCAACAAAAACTGTGCGCTACCGTCTCTACTGAGCCTCAGAGACGCTTTGAGACAAGTATTACAAAAATCGGAGAATGTCAAAAATTAGAGTGAAATTGCCTCAAACAGGCGAAATATCGCGAAACAACACCTGCTCGAATCCAACAAAAACTGTGCCCTGCCGACTCTATTTAGCCTCAAAGACGGTTTGAGACAATTGTTACAAAAATCAGAGAATGTCAAAAATTAGAGTGAAATTGCTTCAAACAAGCGAATTATCGCGAAACAACACCTGCTCGAATCCAACAAAAACTGTGCCCTGCCGGCACTATTTAGCCTCAAAGATGGTTTGAGACAATTGTTACAAAAATCAGAGAATGTCAAAAATTAGAGTGAAATTGCTTCAAACAAGCGAATTATCGCGAAACAACACCTGCTCGAATCCAACAAAAACTGTGCGCTACCGTCTCTACTAAGCCTCAGAGACGCTTTGAGACAAGTATTACAAAAATCAGAGAATGTCAAAAATTAGAGTGAAATTGCCTCAAACAGGCGAAATATCGCGAAACAACACCTGCTCGAATCCAACAAAAACTGTGCCCTGCCGACTCTATTTAGCCTCAAAGACGGTTTGAGACAATTGTTACAAAATCAGAGAATGTCAAAAATTAGAGTGAAATTGCTTCAAACAAGCGAATTATCGCGAAACAACACCTGCTCGAATCCAACAAAAACTGTGCCCTGCCGGCACTATTTAGCATCAGAGACGGTTTGAGACAATGGTTACAAAAATTAGAGAATGTCAAGAATTAGAGTGTAATTGCTTCAAACAAGCGAATTATCGCGAAACAACACCTCCTCGAATCCAACAAAAACTGTGCCCTGCCGACTCTATCTAGCCTGAGAGACGGTTTGAGATAATTGTTACAAAAATCAGAGAATGTCAAAAATTAGAGTGTAATTGCTTCAAACAAGCGAATTATCGCCAAATAACACCTGCTCGAATCCAACAAAAACTGTGCGCTACCGTCTCTACTGAGCCTCAGAGACGCTTTGAGACACGTACTACAAAAGTCAGAGAATGTCAAAAATTAGAGTGAAATTGCTTCAAACAGGCGAATTATCGCGAAACAACACCTGCTCGAATCCAATAAAAAACTGTGCCCTGCCCACTCTATTTAGCCTCAAAGATGGTTTGAGACAATTGTTACAAAAATCAGAGAATGTCAAACATTAGAGTGAAATTGCTTCAAACAAGCGAATTATCGCGAAACAACACCTGCTCGAATCCAACAAAAACTATGCGCTACCGTCTCTACTGAGCCTCAGAGACGCTTTGAGACAAGTATTACAAAAATCAGAGAATGTCAAAAATTAGAGGGAAATTGCTTCAAACAGGCGAATTATCGCGAAACAACACCTGCTCGAATCCAACAAAAACTGTGCGCTACCGTCTCTACTGAGCCTCAGAGACGCTTTGAGACACGTACTACAAAAGTCAGAGAATGTCAAAAATTAGAGTGAAATTGCTTCAAACAGGCGAATTATCGCGAAACAACACCTGCTCGAATCCAATAAAAAACTGTGCCCTGCCCACTCTATTTAGCCTCAAAGATGGTTTGAGACAATTGTTACAAAAATCAGAGAATGTCAAACATTAGAGTGAAATTGCTTCAAACAAGCGAATTATCGCGAAACAACACCTGCTCGAATCCAACAAAAACTGTGCGCTACCGTCTCTACTGAGCCTCAGAGACGCTTTGAGACAAGTATTACAAAAATCAGAGAATGTCAAAAATTAGAGGGAAATTGCTTCAAACAGGCGAATTATCGCGAAACAACACCTGCTCGAATCCAACAAAAACTGTGCGCTACCGTCTCTACTGAGCCTCAGAGACGCAATGAGGCAAGTGTTGCAAAAATCAGACAATGTCAATAATTTGAGTCAAATTGCTTCAAACAAGCGATTTTCGCGAAACAACACCAGCTCGAATCCAACAAAAACTGTGCCATGTAGACTCTACTTAGCCTCAGAAACGCTTTGAGACAATTGTTACAAAAATCAGAAAATGTCAAAAATTAGAGTGTAATTGCTTCAAACAAGCGAATTATCGCGAAATAACACCTGCTCGAATCCAACAAAAACTGTGCGCTACCGTCTCTACTGAGCCTCAGAGACTCTTTGAGACACGTACTACAAAAGTCAGAGAATGTCAAAAATTAGAGTGAAATTGCTTCAAACAGGCGAATTATCGCGAAACAACACCTGCTCGAATCCAATAAAAAACTGTGCCCTGCCCACTCTATTTAGCCTCAAAGATGGTTTGAGACAATTGTTACAAAAATCAGAGAATGTCAAACATTAGAGTGAAATTGCTTCAAACAAGCGAATTATCGCGAAACAACACCTGCTCGAATCCAACAAAAACTGTGCGCTACCGTCTCTACTGAGCCTCAGAGACGCTTTGAGACAAGTATTACAAAAATCAGAGAATGTCAAAAATTAGAGGGAAATTGCCTCAAACAGGCGAATTATCGCGAAACAACACCTGCTCGAATCCAACAAAAACTGTGCCCTGCCGACTCTACTGAGCCTCAGAGACGCTTTGAGACAAGTATTACAAAAATCAGAGAATGTCAAAAATTATAGTGAAATTGCCTCAAACAGGCGAATTACCGCGAAACAACACCTGCTCGAATCCAACAAAAACTGTGCCCTGCCGACTCTATTTAGCCTCAAAGATGGTTTGAGACAATTGTTACAAAAATCAGAGAATGTCAAAAATTAGAGTGAAATTGCTTCAAACAAGCGAATTATCGCGAAACAACACCTGCTCGAATCCAACAAAAACTGTGCGCTACCGTCTCTACTGAGCCTCAGAGACGCTTTGAGACAAGTATTACAAAAATCGGAGAATGTCAAAAATTAGAGTGAAATTGCCTCAAACAGGCGAAATATCGCGAAACAACACCTGCTCGAATCCAACAAAAACTGTGCCCTGCCGACTCTATTTAGCCTCAAAGACGGTTTGAGACAATTGTTACAAAAATCAGAGAATGTCAAAAATTAGAGTGAAATTGCTTCAAACAAGCGAATTATCGCGAAACAACACCTGCTCGAATCCAACAAAAACTGTGCCCTGCCGGCACTATTTAGCCTCAAAGATGGTTTGAGACAATTGTTACAAAAATCAGAGAATGTCAAAAATTAGAGTGAAATTGCTTCAAACAAGCGAATTATCGCGAAACAACACCTGTTCGAATCCAACAAAAACTGTGCGCTACCGTCTCTACTAAGCCTCAGAGACGCTTTGAGACAAGTATTACAAAAATCAGAGAATGTCAAAAATTAGAGTGAAATTGCCTCAAACAGGCGAAATATCGCGAAACAACACCTGCTCGAATCCAACAAAAACTGTGCCCTGCCGACTCTATTTAGCCTCAAAGACGGTTTGAGACAATTGTTACAAAAATCAGAGAATGTCAAAAATTAGAGTGAAATTGCTTCAAACAAGCGAATTATCGCGAAACAACACCTGCTCGAATCCAACAAAAACTGTGCCCTGCCGGCACTATTTAGCATCAGAGACGGTTTGAGACAATGGTTACAAAAATTAGAGAATGTCAAGAATTAGAGTGTAATTGCTTCAAACAAGCGAATTATCGCCAAATAACACCTGCTCGAATCCAACAAAAACTGTGCGCTACCGTCTCTACTGAGCCTCAGAGACGCTTTGAGACACGTACTACAAAAGTCAGAGAATGTCAAAAATTGGAGTGAAATTGCTTCAAACAGGCGAATTATCGCGAAACAACACCTGCTCGAATCCAATAAAAAACTGTGCCCTGCCCACTCTATTTAGCCTCAAAGATGGTTTGAGACAATTGTTACAAAAATCAGAGAATGTCAAACATTAGAGTGAAATTGCTTCAAACAAGCGAATTATCGCGAAACAACACCTGCTCGAATCCAACAAAAACTGTGCGTTACCGTCTCTACTGAGCCTCAGAGACGCTTTGAGACAAGTATTACAAAAATCAGAGAATGTCAAAAATTAGAGGGAAATTGCTTCAAACAGGCGAATTATCGCGAAACAACACCTGCTCGTATCCAACAAAAACTGTGCGCTACCGTCTCTACTGAGCCTCAGAGACGCAATGAGGCAAGTGTTGCAAAAATCAGACAATGTCAATAATTTGAGTCAAATTGCTTCAAACAAGCGATTTTCACGAAACAACACCAGCTCGAATCCAACAAAAACTGTGCCCTGCCGACTCTACTGAGCCTCAGAGACGCTTTGAGACAAGTATTACAAAAATCAGAGAATGTCAAAAATTATAGTGAAATTGCCTCAAACAGGCGAATTATCGCGAAACAACCCCTGCTCGAATCCAAGAAAAACTGTGCCCTGCCGACTCTATTTAGCCTCAAAGATGGTTTGAGACAATTGTTACAAAAATCAGAGAAAGTCAAAAATTAGAGTGAAATTGCTTCAAACAAGCGAATTATCGCGAAACAACACCTGCTCGAATCCAACAAAAACTGTGCGCTACCGTCTCTACTGAGCCTCAGAGACGCTTTGAGACAAGTATTACAAAAATCGGAGAATGTCAAAAATTAGAGTGAAATTGCCTCAAACAGGCGAAATTTCGCGAAACAACACCTGCTCGAATCCAACAAAAACTGTGTCCTGCCGACTCTATTTAGCCTCAAAGACGGTTTGAGACAATTGTTACAAAAATCAGAGAATGTCGAAAATTAGAGTGAAATTGCTTCAAACAAGCGAATTATCGCGAAACAACACCTGCTCGAATCCAACAAAAACTGTGCCCTGCCGGCACTATTTAGCATCAGAGACGGTTTGAGACAATTGCTACAAAAATTAGAGAATGTCAAGAATTAGAGTGTAATTGCTTCAAACAAGCGAATTATCGCGAAACAACACCTCCTCGAATCCAACAAAAACTGTGCCCTGCCGACTCTATCTAGCCTGAGAGACGGTTTGAGATAATTGTTACAAAAATCAGAGAATGTCAAAAATTAGAGTGTAATTGCTTCAAACAAGCGAATTATCGCGAAATAACACCTGCTCGAATCCAACAAAAACTGTGCGCTACCGTCTCTACTGAGCCTCAGAGACGCTTTGAGACACGTACTATAAAAATCAGAGAATGTCAAAAATTAGAGTGAAATTGCTTCAAACAGGCAAATTATCGCGAAACAACACCTGCTCGAATCCAACAAACACTGTGCGCTACCGTCTCTACTGAGCTTCAAAGACGCTTTGAGACAAGTATTACAAAAATCAGAGAATGTCAAAAATTATAGTGAAATTGCCTCAAACAGGCGACTTATCGCGAAACAACACCTGCTCGAATCCACCAAAAACTGTGCCCTGCCGACTCTATTTAGCCTCAAAGATGGTTTGAGACAATTGATACAAAAATCAGAGAATGTCAAACATTAGAGTGAAATTGCTTCAAACAAGCGAATTATCGCGAAACAACACCTGCTCGAATCCAACAAAAACTGTGCGCTACCGTCTCTACTGAGCCTCAGAGACGCTTTGAGACAAGTATTACAAAAATCAGAGAATGTCAAAAATTAGAGGGAAATTGCCTCAAACAGGCGAATTATCGCGAAACAACACCTGCTCGAATCCAACAAAAACTGTGCCCTGCCGACTCTACTGAGCCTCAGAGACGCTTTGAGACAAGTATTACAAAAATCAGAGAATGTCAAAAATTATAGTGAAATTGCCTCAAACAGGCGAATTATCGCGAAACAACACCTGCTCGAATCCAACAAAAACTGTGCCCTGCCGACTCTATTTAGCCTCAAAGATGGTTTGAGACAATTGTTACAAAAATCAGAGAATGTCAAAAATTAGAGTGAAATTGCTTCAAACAAGCGAATTATCGCGAAACAACACCGGCTCGAATCCAACAAAAACTGTGCGCTACCGTCTCTACTGAGCCTCAGAGACGCTTTGAGACAAGTATTACAAAAATCAGAGAATGTCAAAAATTAGAGTGAAATTGCCTCAAACAGGCGAAATATCGCGAAACAACACCTGCTCGAATCCAACAAAAACTGTGCCCTGCCGACTCTATTTAGCCTCAAAGACGGTTTGAGACAATTGTTACAAAAATCAGAGAATATCAAAAATTAGAGTGAAATTGCTTCAAACAAGCGAATTATCGCGAAACAACACCTGCTCGAATCCAACAAAAACTGTGCCCTGCCGGCACTATTTAGCATCAGAGACGGTTTGAGACAATGCTTACAAAAATTAGAGAATGTCAAGAATTAGAGTGTAATTGCTTCAAACAAGCGAATTATCGCGAAACAACACCTCCTCGAATCCAACAAAAACTGTGCCCTGCCGACTCTATCTAGCCTGAGAGACGGTTTGAGATAATTGTTACAAAAATCAGAGAATGTCAAAAATTAGAGTGTAATTGCTTCAAACAAGCGAATTATCGCGAAATAACACCTGCTCGAATCCAACAAAAACTGTGCGCTACCGTCTCTACTGAGCTTCAAAGACGCTTTGAGACAAGTATTACAAAAATCAGAGAATGTCAAAAATTATAGTGAAATTGCCTCAAACAGGCGAATTATCGCGAAACAACACCTGCTCGAATCCACCAAAAACTGTGCCCTGCCGACCCTATTTGGCCTCAAAGATGGTTTGACACAATTGTTACAAAAATCAGAGAATGTCAAAAATTAGAGTGAAATTGCTTCAAACAAGCGAATTATCGCGAAACAACACCTGCTCGAATCCAACAAAAACTGTGCGCTACCGTCTCTACTGAGCCTCAGAGACGCTTTGAGACAAGTATTACAAAAATCAGAGAATGTCAAAAATTAGAGTGAAATTGCCTCAAACAGGCGAAATATCGCGAAACAACACCTGCTCGAATCCAACAAAAACTGTGCCCTGCCGACTCTATTTAGCCTCAAAGACGGTTTAAGACAATTGTTACAAAAATCAGAGAATGTCAAAAATTAGAGTGAAATTGCTTCAAACAAGCGAATTATCGCGAAACAACACCTGCTCGAATCCAACAAAAACTATGCCCTGCCGGCACTATTTAGCGTCAGAGACGGTTTGAGACAATTGTTACAAAAATTAGAGAATGTCAAGAATTAGAGTGTAATTGCTTCAAACAAGCGAATTATCGCGAAACAACACCTGCTCGAATCCAACAAAAACTGTGCCGTGCCGACTCTATTTAGCCTGAGAGACGGTTTGAGATAATTGTTACAAAAATCAGAGAATGTCAAAAATTAGAGTGTAATTGCTTCAAACAAGCGAATTATCGCGAAACAACACCTGCTCGAATCCAACAAAGACTGTGCGCTGCCGTCTCTACTGAGCCTCAGAGACGCAATGAGGCAAGTGTTGCAAAAATCAGACAATGTCAATAATTTGAGTCAAATTGCTTCAAACAAGCGATTTTCGCGAAACAACACCTGCTCGAATCCAACAAAAACTCTGCACTGTCGACTCTATTTAGCCTCAGAGACGGTTTGAGACAATTGTTACAAAAATCAGAGAATGTCAAAAATTAGAGTGAAATTGCTTAAAACAAGCGAATCATCGCGAAACAACACCTGCTCGAATCCAAAAAAAAATTGTGCGCTACCGTCTCTACTGAGCCTCAGAGACGCTTTGAGACAAGTATTACAAAAATCAGAGAATGTCAAAAATTATAGTGAAATTGCCTCAAACAGGCGAATTATCGCGAAACAACACCTGCTCGAATCCAACAAAAACTGTGCCCTGCCGACTCTATTTAGCCTCAAAGACGGTTTGAGACAATTGTTACAAAAATCAGAGAATGTCAAAAATTATAGTTAAATTGCCTCAAACAGGCGAATTATCGCGAAACAACACCTGCTAGAATCCAACAAAAACTGTGCCCTGCCGACTCTATTTAGCCTCAAGGACGGTTTGAGACAATTGTTACAAAAATCAGAGAATGTCAAAAATTAGGGTGAAATTGCCTCAAACAGGCGAATTATCGCGAAACAACACCTGCTCGAATCCAACAAAAACTGTGCCCTGCCGACTCTATCTAGCCTCAAAGACGGTTTGAGACAATTGTTACAAAAATCAGAGAATGTCAAAAATTAGAGTGAAATTGCTTCAAACAAGCGAATTATCGTGAAACAACACCTGCTCGAATCCAACAAAACTGTGCCCTGCCGGCTCTATTTAGCCTCAGAGACGGTGTGAGACAATTGTTAAAAAAATCAGAGAATGTCAAGAATTAGGGTGTAATTGCTTCAAACAAGCGAATTATCGCGAAGCAACACCTGCTCGAATCCAACAAAAACTGTGCCCTGAAGACTGTATTTAGCCTGAGAGACGGTTTGAGATAATTGTTACAAAAATCAGAGAATGTCAAAAATTAGAGTGTAATTGCTTCAAACAAGCGAATTATCGCGAAACAACACCTGCTCGAATCCAAAAAAAACTGTGCGCTACCGTCTCTACTGAGCCTCAGAGATGCTTTGAGACAAGTATTACAAAAATCAGAGAATGTCAAAAATTAGAGTGAAATTGCTTCAAACAGGCGAATATCGCGAAACAACACCTGCTCGAATCCAACAAAAACCGTGCCCTGCCGTCTCTACCTAGCCTCAGAGACGCTTTGAGACAAGTGTTACAAAAATCAGAGAATGTCAAAAATTGCACTGAAATTGCTTCAAACAAGCCAATTATCGCGAAACAACACCTGCTCGAATCCAACCAAAACTGTGCGCTACTGTCTCTACTGAGCCTCAGAGACGCAATGAGGCAGGTGTTGCAAAATTCAGACAATGTCAAAAATTTGAGTGAAATTGCTTCAAACAAGGGAATTATCAAGAAACAACACCTGCACGAATCCAACAAAAACTGTGCCCTGCCGATGCTACTTAGCCTCAGAGACGCATTTAGACAAGTGTTACAAAAATCCGAGAATGTCAAAAATTAGAGTGAAATTGCTTCAAACAGGCGAATATCGCGAAACAACACCTGCTCGAATCCAACAAAAACCGTGCCCTGCCGTCTCTACCTAGCCTCAGAGACGCTTTGAGACAAGTGTTACAAAAATCAGAGAATGTCAAAAATTGCACTGAAATTGCTTCAAACAACCCAATTATCGCGAAACAACACCTGCTCGAATCCAACCAAAACTGTGCGCTACTGTCTCTACTGAGCCTCAGAGACGCAATGAGGCAAGTGTTATAAAATTCAGACAATGTCAAAAATTTGAGTGAAATTGCTTCAAACAAGGGAATTATCAAGAAACAACACCTGCACGAATCCAACAAAAACTGTGCCCTGCCGACTCTACTTAGCCTCAGAGACGCATTTAGACAAGTGTTACAAAAATCCGAGAATGTCAAAAATTAGAGTGAAATTGCTTCAAACAAGCGAATTTTCGCGAAACAACACCTGCTCGAATCCCACAAAAACTGTGCCCTGTCGACTCTATTTAGCCTCAGAGACGGTTTGAGACAATTGTTACAAAAATCAGAGAATGTAAAAAATTAGGGTGAAATTGCTTCAAACAAGCGAATTATCGCGAAACAACACCTGCTCGAATCCTACAAAAACTGTGCGGTGCCGTCTCTACTGAGCCTCAAAGACGCATTGAGGCAAGTGTTGCAAAAATCGGACAATGTCAAAAATTTAAGTGAAATTGCTTCAAACAAGGGAATTATCAAGAAACAACAGCTGTTCGAATCCAACAAAAACTGTGACCTGCCGTCTCTACTGAGCCTCAGAGACGCTTTGAGACAAGTGTTACAAAAATCAGAGAATATGAAAAATTAGAGTGAAATTGCTGGAAACAAGCGAATTACCGCGAAACAACACCTGCTCGAACCCAACAAAAACTGTGCCCTGCCGACCCTATTCAGCCTCATAGACGGTTTGACACAATTGTTACAAAAATCAGAGAATGTCAAAAATTAGAGTGTAATTGCTTCAAACAAGCGAATTATCGCGAAACAACACCTGCTCGAATCCAACAAAAACTGTGCCCTGCCGACTCTATTTAGCCTCAGAGACGGTTTGAGACAAGTATTACAAAAATCAGAGAATGTCAAAAACTAGATGGTAATTGCTTCAAACAAACGAATTATCGCGAAACAACACCTGCTAGAATCCAACAAAAACTGTGCGCTGCCATCTCTACTGAGCCTCAGAGACGCAATGAGGCAAGTGTTGCAAAAATCAGACAATGTCAATAATTTGAGTCAAATTGCTTCAAACAAGAGATTCTCGCGAAAAAACATCTGCTCGAATCCAACAAAAACTGTGCCCTGCCGACTCTATTTAGCCTCAAAGATGGTTTGAGACAATTGTTACAAAAATCAGAGAATGTCAAAAATTAGAGTGAAATTGCTTCAAACAAGCGAATTATCGCGAAACATCACCTGCTCGAATCCAACAAAAACTGTGCGCTACCGTCTCTACTGAGCCTCAGAGACGCTTTGAGACAAGTATTACAAAAATCAGAGAATGTCAAAAATTAGAGTGAAATTGCCTCAAACAGGCGAATTATCACGAAACAACACCTGCTCGAATCCAACAAAAACTGTGCCCTGCCGACTCTATTTAGCCTCAAAGACGGTTTGAGCTAATTGTTACAAAAATCAGAGAATGTCAAAAATTAGAGTGTAATTGCTTCAAACAAGCGAATTATCGCGAAACAACACCTGCTCGAATCCAACAAAAACTGTGCGCTACCGTCTCTACTGAGCCTCAGAGACGCTTTGAGACAAGTGTTACAAAAATCAGAGAATGTCAAAAATTGCACTGAAATTGCTTCAAACAAGCCAATTATCGCGAAACAACACCTGCTCGAATCCAACCAAAACTGTGCGCTACTGTCTCTACTGAGCCTCAGAGACGCAATGAGGCAAGTGTTGCAAAATTCAGACAATGTCAAAAATTTGAGTGAAATTGCTTCAAACAAGGGAATTATCAAGAAACAACACCTGCACGAATCCAACAAAAACTGTGCCCTGCCGACTCTACTTAGCCTCAGAGACGCATTTAGACAAGTGTTACAAAAATCCGAGAATGTCAAAAATTAGAGTGAAATTGCTTCAAACAAGCGAATTATCGTGGAACAACACCTGCACGAATACAACAAAAACTGTGCCCTGCCGACTCTACTTAGCCTCATAGACGCATTTAGACAAGTGTTACAAAAATCAGAGAATGTAAAAAATTAGAGTGAAATTGCTTCAAACAAGCGAATTATCGCGAAACAACACCTGCTCGAATCCTTCAAAAACTGTGCGGTGCCGTCTCTACTGAGCCTCAGAGACGCATTGAGGCAAGTGTTGTAAAAATCAGACAATGTCAAAAATATAAGTGAAATTGCTTCAAACAAGCGAATTATCGCGAACCAACACCTGCTCGAATCCAACAAAAACTGTGCCCTGCCGTCTCTACTGAGCCTCAGAGACGCTCTGAGACAGGTGTGACAAAAATCAGAGAATATGAAAAATTAGAGTGAAATTGCTTCAAACAAGCGAATTATCGCGAAACAACACCTGCTCGAATACAACAAAAACTGTGCCCGGCCGACTCTATTTAGCCTCAGAGACGCTTTGAGACAAGTGTTACAAAAATCAGAGAATATAAAAAATTAGAGTGAATTTGCTTCAAATAAGCGAATTATCGCGAAACAACACCTGCTAGAATCCAACAAAAACTATGCGCTGCCGTCTCTACTGAGCCTCAGAGACGCATTGAGGCAAGTGTAACAAAAATCAGAGAATGTCAAAAATTAGAGTGAAATTGCTCCAAAGAAGCGAATTATCGCGAAAGAACACCTGCTCGAATCCAACAAAAACTGTGCCCTGCCGACTCTATTTAGCCTCATAGACGGTTTGAGACAATTGTTGCAAAAATCAGAGAATGTCAAAAATTAGAGTGTAATTGCTTCAAACAAGCGAATTATCGCGAAACAACACCTGCTCGAATCCAACAAAAACTGTGCCCTGCCGACTCTATTTAGCCTCAGAGACGGTTTGAGACAAGTATTACAAAAATCAGAGAATGTCAAAAACTAGATGGTAATTGCTTCAAACAAGCGAATTATCGCGAAACAACACCTGCTCGAATCCAACAAAAACTGTGCGCTGCCATCTCTACTGAGCCTCAGAGACGCAATGAGGCAAGTGTTGCAAAAATCAGACAATGTCAATAATGTGAGTCAAATTGCTTTAAACAAGCAATTTTCGCGAAACAACAGCTCCTCGAATCCAACAAAAACTGTGCCCTGCCGTCTCTACTGAGCCTCAGAGACGCAATGAGGCAAGTGTTGCAAAAATCAGACAATGTCAATAATTTGAGTCAAATTGCTTCAAACAAGCGATTTTCGCGAAACAACACCTGCTCGAATCCAACAAAAACTGTGCCCGGTCGACTCTATTTAGCCTCAGAAACGGTTTGAGACAATTGTTACAAAAATCAGAGAATGTCAAAAATTAGAGTGTAATTGCTTCAAACAAGCGAATTATCGCGAAACAACACCTGCTCGAATCCAACAAAAACTGTGCGCTACCGTCTCTACTGAGCCTGAGAGACGCTTTGAGACAAGTATTACAAAAATCCGAGAATGTCAAAAAATAGAGTGAAATTGCTTCAAACAGGCGAATTATCGCGAAACAACATCTGCTCGAATCCAACAAAAACTGTGCCCTGCCGACTCTATTTAGCCTCAAAGACGGTTTGAGACAATTGTTATAAAAATCAGAGAATGTCAAAAATTAGAGTAAAATTGCTTCAAACAAGCGAATTATCGCGAAACAACACCTGCTTGAATCCAACAAGAACTGTGCGCTACCGCCTCTACTGAGCCTCAGAGACGCAATGAGGCAAGTGTTGCAAAAATCAGACAATGTCAATAATTTGAGTCAAATTGCTTCAAACAAGCGAATTATCGCGAAACGACACCTGCTCGAATCCAACAAAAACTGTGCCCTGCCGACTCTATTTAGCCTCAAGGACGGTTTGAGACAATTGTTACAAAAATGAGAGAATGTCAAAAATTAGAGTGAAATTGCTTCAAACAAGCGAATTATCGCGAAACAACACCTGCTCGAATCCAACAAAATCTCTGCTCTGCCGACTCTATTTAGCCTGAGAGACGGTTTGAGACAATTGTTACAAAATCCAGAGAATGTCAAAAATTAGAGTGTAATTGCTTCAAACAAGCGAATTATCGCGAAACAACACCTGCTCGAATCCAACAAAAACTGTGCGCTACCGTCTCTACTGAGCCTGAGAGACGGTTTGAGACAATTGTTACAAAAATCAGAGAATGTCAAAAATTAGAGTGAAATTGCTTCAAACAAGCGAATTATCGCGAAACAACACCTGCTCGAATCCAACAAAAACTGTGCGCTACCGTCTCTACTGAGCCTCAGAGACGCCTTGAGACAGGTATTACAAAAATTAGAGAATGTCAAAAATTATAGTGAAATTGCCTCAAACAGGCGAATTATCGCGAAACAACACCTGCTCGAATCCAACAAAAACTGTGCCCTGCCGACTCTATTTAGCCTCAAAGACGGTTTGAGACAATTGTTACAAAAATCAGAGAATGTCAAAAATTAGAGTGCAATTGCTCCAAACAAGCGAACTATCGCGAAACAAATCCTGCTCGAATCCAACAAAAACTGTGCCCTGCCGACTCTATTTAGCCTTTGAGACGGTTTGAGACAATTGATACAAAAATCAGAGAATGTCAAAAATTAGAGTGTAATTGCTTCAAACAAGAGAATTATCGCAAAACAACACCTGCTCGAATCCAACAAAACTGTGCCCTGCTGACTATATTTAGCCTCAGAGACGGTTTGAGATAATTGTTACAAAAATCAGAGAATGTCAAAAATTAGAGTGGAATTGCTTAAAACAAGCGAGTTATCGCGAAACAACACCTGCTCGAATCCAACAAAAACTGTGCGCTGCCGTCTCTACTGAGCCTCAGAGACGCAATGAGGCAAGTGTTGCAAAAATCAGACAATGTCAATAATTTGAGTCAAATTGCTTCAAACAACCGATTTTCGCGAAACACCACCTCCTCGAATCCAACAAAAACTGTGCCCTGTCGACTCTATTTAGCCTCAGAGACGGTTTGACACAATTGTTACAAAAATCAGAGAATGTCAAAAATTAGAGTGAAGTTGCTTCAAACAAGCGAATTATCGCGAAACAACACCTGCTCGAATCCAACAAAAATGTGCGCTACCGTCTCTACTGAGCCTCGAAGACGCTTTGAGACAAGTATTACAAAAATCAGAGAATGTCAAAAATTATAGTGAAATTGCCTCTAACAGGCGAATTATCGCGAAACAACACCAGCTCGAATCCAACAAAAACTGTGCCCTGCCGACTCTATTTAGCCTCAAAGACGGTTTGAGACAATTATTACAAAAATCAGAGAATGCCAAAAATTAGAGTGAAATTGCCTCAAAAAGGCGAATTATCGCGAAACAACACCTGCTCGAATCCAACAAAAACTGTGCCCTGCCGGCTCTATTTAGCCTCAGAGACGGTTTGAGACAATTGTTACAAAAATCAGAGAATGTCAAAGATTAGAGTGTAATTGCTTCAAACAAGCGAATTATCGCGAAACAACACCTGCCCGAATCCAACAAAAACTGTGCGCTACCGTCTCTACTGAGCCTCAGAGATGCTTTGAGACAAGTATTACAAAAATCAGAGAATGTCAAAAATTAGAGTGAAATTGCTTCAAACAGGCGAATATCGCGAAACAACACCTGCTCGAATCCAACAAAAACCGTGCCCTGCCGTCTCTACCGAGCCTCAGAGACGCTTTGAGACAAGTGTTACAAAAATCAGACAATGTCAAAAATTGCACTGGAATTGCTTCAAACAAGCGAATTATCGCGAAACAACACCTGCTCGAATCCAACCAAAACTGTGCGCTACTGTCTCTACTGAGCCTCAGAGACGCAATGAGGCAAGTGTTGCAAAATTCAGACAATGTCAAAAATTTTAGTGAAATTGCCTCAAACAAGGGAATTATCAAGAAACAACACCTACACGAATCCAACAAAAACTGTGACCTGCCGACTCTACTTAGCCTCAGAGACGCATTTAGACAAGTGTTACAAAAATCCGAGAATGTCAAAAATTAGAGTGAAATTGCTTCAAACAAGCGAATTATCGTGGAACAACACCTGCACGAATCCAACAAAAACTGTGCCCTGCCGACTCTACTTAGCCTCATAGACGCATTTAGACAAGTGTTACAAAAATCAGAGAATGTAAAAAATTTAAGTGAAATTGCTTCAAACAAGGGAATTATCAAGAAACAACACCTGTTCGAATCCAACAAAAACTGTGCCCTGTCGACTCTATTTAGCCTCAGAGACGATTTGAGACAATTGTTACAAAAATCAGAGAATGTCAAAAATTAGAGTGAAATTGCTTCAAACAAGCGAATTATCGCGAAACAACACCTGCTCAAATCCAACAAAAATTGTGCCCTGCCGACTCTATTTAGCCTCAGAGACGGTTTGAGACAATGGTTACAATATCAGAGAATGTCAAAAATTAGAGTGTAATTGCTTCAAACAAGCGAATTATCGCGAAACAACACCTGCTCAAATCCAACAAAAACTGTGCCCTGCCGACTCTATTTAGCCTCAGAGACGGTTTGAGACAATGGTTACAATATCAGAGAATGTCAAAAATTAGAGTGTAATTGCTTCAAACAAGCGAATTATCGCGAAACAACACCTGCTCGAATCCAACAAAAACTGTGCCCTGCCGACTCTATTTAGCCTCAGAGACGGTTTGAAACAAGTATTACAAAAATCAGAGAATGTCAAAAACTAGATGGTAATTGCTTCAAACAAGCGAATTATCGCGAAACAACACCTGCTCAAATCCAACAAAAACTGTGCGCTGCCATCTCTACTGAGCCTCAGAGACGCAATGAGGCAAGTGTTGCAAAAATCAGACAATGTCAATAATGTGAGTCAAATTGCTTTAAACAAGCAATTTTCGCGAAACAACAGCTCCTCGAATCCAACAAAAACTGTGACCTGCCGTCTCTACTGAGCCTCAGAGACGCAATGAGGCAAGTGTTGCAAAAATCAGACAATGTCAATAATTTGAGTCAAATTGCTTCAAACAAGCGATTTTCGCGAAACAACACCTGCTCGAATCCAACAAAAACTGTGCCCGGTCGACTCTATTTAGCCTCAGAAACGGTTTGAGACAATTGTTACAAAAATCAGAGAATGTCAAAAATTAGAGTGTAATTGCTTCAAACAAGCGAATTATCGCGAAACAACACCTGCTCGAATCCAACAAAAACTGTGCGCTACCGTCTCTACTGAGCCTGAGAGACGCTTTGAGACAAGTATTACAAAAATCCGAGAATGTCAAAAAATAGAGTGAAATTGCTTCAAACAGGCGAATTATCGCGAAACAACACCTGCTCGAATCCAACAAAAACTGTGCCCTGCCGACTCTATTTAGCCTCAAAGACGGTTTTAGACAATTGTTATAAAAATCAGAGAATGTCAAAAATTAGAGTAAAATTGCTTCAAACAAGCGAATTATCGCGAAACAACACCTGCTTGAATCCAACAAGAACTGTGCGCTACCGCCTCTACTGAGCCTCAGAGACGCAATGAGGCAAGTGTTGCAAAAATCAGACAATGTCAATAATTTGAGTCAAATTGCTTCAAACAAGCGAATTATCGCGAAACAACACCTGCTCGAATCCAACAAAAACTGTGCGCTACAATCTCTACTGAGCCTCAGAGACGCCTTGAGACAAGTATTACAAAAATTAGAGAATGTCAAAAATTATAGTGAAATTGCCTCAAACAGGCGAATTATCGCGAAACAACACCTGCTCGAATCCAACAAAAACTGTGCCCTGCCGACTCTATTTAGCCTCAAAGACGGTTTGAGACAATTGTTACAAAAATCAGAGAATGTCAAAAATTAGAGTGCAATTGCTCCAAACAAGCGAACTATCGCGAAACAAATCCTGCTCGAATCCAACAAAAACTGTGCCCTGCCGACTCTATTTAGCCTTTGAGACGGTTTGAGGCAATTGTTTCAAAAATCAGAGAATGTCAAAAATTAGAGTGTAATTGCTTCAAACAAGAGAATTATCGCGAAACAACACCTGCTCGAATCCAACAAAACTGTGCCCTGCTGACTATATTTAGCCTCAGAGACGGTTTGAGATAATTGTTACAAAAATCAGAGAATGTCAAAAATTAGAGTGGAATTGCTTAAAACAAGCGAGTTATCGTGAAACAACACCTGCTCGAATCCAACAAAAACTGTGCGCTGCCGTCTCTACTGAGCCTCAGAGACGCAATGAGGCAAGTGTTGCAAAAATCAGACAATGTCAATAATTTGAGTCAAATTGCTTCAAACAACCGATTTTCGCGAAACACCACCTGCTCGAATCCAACAAAAACTGTGCCCTGTCGACCCTATTTAGCCTCAGAGACGGTTTGACACAATTGTTACAAAAATCAGAGAATGTCAAAAATTAGAGTGAAATTGCTTCAAACAAGCGAATTATCGCGAAACAACACCTGCTCGAATCCAACAAAAACTGTGCGCTACCGTCTCTACAGAGCCTCGAAGACGCTTTGAGACAAGTATTACAAAAATCAGAGAATGTCAAAAATTATAGTGAAATTGCCTCAAACAGGCGAATTATCGCGAAACAACACCTGCTCGAATCCAACAAAAACTGTGCCCTGCCGACTCTATTTAGCCTCAAAGACGGTTTGAGACAATTATTACAAAAATCAGAGAATGTCAAAAATTAGAGTGAAATTGCCTCAAACAGGCGAATTATCGCGAAACAACACCTGCTCGAATCCAACAAAAACTGTGCCCTGCCGGCTCTATTTAGCCTCAGAGACGGTTTGAGACAATTGTTACAAAAATCAGAGAATGTCAAAGATTAGAGTGTAATTGCTTCAAACAAGCGAATTATCGCGAAACAACACCTGCTCGAATCCAACAAAAACTGTGCGCTACCGTCTCTACTGAGCCTCAGAGATGCTTTGAGACAAGTATTACAAAAATCAGAGAATGTCAAAAATTAGAGTGAAGTTGCTTCAATCAGGCGAATATCGCGAAACAACACCTGCTCGAATCCAACAAAAACCGTGCCCTGCCGTCTCTACCGAGCCTCAGAGACGCTTTGAGACAAGTGTTACAAAAATCAGACAATGTCAAAAATTGCACTGGAATTGCTTCAAACAAGCGAATTATCGCGAAACAACACCTGCTCGAATCCAACCAAAACTGTGCGCTACTGTCTCTACTGAGCCTCAGAGACGTAATGAGGCAAGTGTTGCAAAATTCAGACAATGTAAAAAATTTGAGTGAAATTGCCTCAAACAAGGGAATTATCAAGAAACAACACCTACACGAATCCAACAAAAACTGTGACCTGCCGACTCTACTTAGCCTCAGAGACGCATTTAGACAAGTGTTACAAAAATCCGAGAATGTCAAAAATTAGAGTGAAATTGCTTCAAACAAGCGAATTATCGTGGAACAACACCTGCACGAATCCAACAAAAACTGTGCCCAGCCGACTCTACTTAGCCTCATAGACGCATTTAGACAAGTGTTACAAAAATCAGAGAATGTAAAAAATTTAAGTGAAATTGCTTCAAACAAGGGAATTATCAAGAAACAACACCTGTTCGAATCCAACAAAAACTGTGCCCTGTCGACTCTATTTAGCCTCAGAGACGATTTGAGACAATTGTTACAAAAATCAGAGAATGTCAAAAATTAGAGTGAAATTGCTTCAAACAAGCGAATTATCGCGAAACAACACCTGCTCAAATCCAACAAAAATTGTGCCCTGCCGACTCTATTTAGCCTCAGAGACGGTTTGAGACAATGGTTACAATATCAGAGAATGTCAAAAATTAGAGTGTAATTGCTTCAAACAAGCGAATTATCGCGAAACAACACCTGCTCAAATCCAACAAAAACTGTGCCCTGTTGACTCTATTTAGCCTCAGAAACGGTTTGAGACAATTGTTACAAAAATCAGAGAATGTCAAAAATTAGAGTGAAATTGCTTCAAACAAGCGAATTATCGCGAAACAACACCTGCTCGAATCCAACAAAAACTGTGCCCTGTCGACTCTACTTAGCCTCATAGACGCATTTAGACAAGTGTTACAAAAATCAGAGAATGTAAAAAATTCGAGTGAAATTGCTTCAAACAAGCGAATTATCGCGAAACAACACCTGCTCGAATCCTACAAAAACTGTGCGGTGCCGTCTCTACCGAGAATCAGAGACGCATTGAGGCAAGTGTTGCAAAAATCAGACAATGTCAAAAATTTAAGTGAAATTGCTTCAAACAAGGGAATTATCAAGAAAGAACACCTGTTCGAATCCAACCAAAACTGTGCCCTGCCGTCTCTACTGAGCCTCAGAGACGCTTTGTGACAGGTGTTACACAAATCAGAGAATATGAAAAATTAGAGTGAAATTGCTTCAAACAAGCGTATTATCGCGAAACAGCACCTGCTCGAATCCAACAAAAACTGTGCGCTGCCGTCTCTACTGAGCCTCTGAGACGCATTTAGGCAAGTGTAACAAAAATCAGAGAATGTCAAAAATTAGAGTGAAATTGCTCCAAACAAGCGAATTATCGCGAAACAACACCTGCTCGAATCCAACAAAATCTGTGCCCTGCCGACTCTAGTTAGCCTCATAGACGGTTTGAGACAATTGTTACAAAAATCAGAGAATGTCAAAAATTAGAGTGTAATTGCTTCAAACAAGCGAATTATCGCGAAACAACACCTGCTCGAATCCAACAAAAACTGTGCCCTCCCGACTCTATTTAGCCTCAGAGACGGTTTGAGACAAGTATTACAAAAATCAGAGAATGTCAAAAACTAGATGGTAATTGCTTCAAACAAGCGATTTATCGCGAAACAACACCTGCTCGAATCCAACAAAAACTGTGCGCTGCCATCCCTACTGAGCCTCAGTGACGCAATGAGGCAAGTGTTGCAAAAGTCAGCCAAGGTCAATAATTTGAGTCAAATTCCTTCAAACAAGCGATTTTCGCGAAACACAACCTGCTCGAATTCCACAAAAACTGTGCCCTGTCGACTCTATTTAGCCTCAGAGACGGTTTGAGACAATTGTTACAAAACTCAGAGAATGTCAAAAATTAGAGTGAAATTGCTTCAAACAAGCGAATTATCGCGAAACAACACCTGCTCAAATCCAACAAAAACTGTGCCCTGCCGACTCTATTTAGCCTTAGAGACGGTTTGAGACAATTGTTACAAAATCAGAGAATGTCAAAAATTAGAGTGTAATTGCTTCAAACAAGCGAATTATCGCGAAACAACACCTGCTCGAATCCAACAAAAACTGTGCGCTACCGTGTCTACTGAGCCTCAGAGACGCAATGAGGCAAGTGTTGCAAAAATCAGACAATGTCAATAATTTGAGTCAAATTGCCTCAAACAAGCGAATTATCGCGAAACAATACCTGCTCGAATCCAACAAAAACTGTGCCCTGCCGTCTCTAATTATCCTCAGAGACGCAATGAGGCAAGTGTTGCAAAAATCAGACAATATCAATAATTTGAGTCAAATTGCTTCAAACAAGCGATTTTCGCGAAACAACACCTGCTCGAATCCAACAAAAACTGTGCCCTGTCGACTCTATTTAGCCTCAGAAACGGTTTGAGACAATTGTTACAAAAATCAGAGAATGTCAAAAATTGGAGTGAAATTCTTTCAAACAAGCGAATTATCGCGAAACAACACCTGCTCGAATCCAACAAAAACTGTGCGCTACCGTCTCTACTGAGCCTCAGAGACGCTTTGAGACAAGTATTACAAAAATCAGAGAATGTCAAAAATTAGAGTGAAATTGCTTCAAGCAGGCGAATTATCGCGAAACAACACCTGCTCGAATCCAACAAAAACTGTGCCCTGCCGACTCTATTTAGCCTCAGAGACGGTTTGAGATAATTGTTACAAAAATCAGAGAATGTCAAAAATTAGAGTGTAATTGCTTCAAACAAGCGAATTATCGCGAAACAACACCTGCTCGAATCCAACAAAAACTGTGCGCTGCCATCTCTACTGAGCCTCAGAGACGCAATGAGGCAAGTGTTGCAAAAATCAGACAATGTCAATAATTTGAGTCAAATTGCTTCAAAAAAGGCGATTTTCGCGAAACAACACCTGCTCGAATCCCACAAAAACTGAGCCCTGTCGACTCTATTTAACCTCAGAGACGGTTTGAGACAATTGTTACAAAAATCAGGGAATGTCAAAAATTAAAGTGAAATTGCTTCAAACAAGCGAATTATCGCGAAACAACACCTGCTCAAATCCAACAAAAACTGTGCCCTGCCGACTCTATTTGGCCTCAGAGACGGTTTGAGACAATTGTTACAAAATCAGAGAATGTCAAAAATTAGAGTGTAATTGCTCCAAACAAGCGAATTATCGCGAAACAACACCTGCTCGAATCCAACAAAAACTGTGCCCTGCCGACTCTATTTAGCCTCATAGACGGTTTGAGACAATTGTTACAAAAATCAGAGAATGTCAAAAATTAGAGTGTAATTGCTTCAAACAAGCGAATTATCGCGAAACAACACCTGCTAGAATCCAACAAAAACTGTGACCTGCCGACTCTATTTAGCCTCAGAGACGGTTTGAGACAAGTATTACAAAAATCAGAGAATGCCAAAAATTAGAGTGGAATTGCTTAAAACAAGCGAGTTATCGCGAAACAACACCTGCTCGAATCCAACAAAAACTGTGCGCTGCCGTCTCTACTGAGCCTCAGAGACGCAATGAGGCAAGTGTTGCAAAAATCAGACAATGTCAATAATTTGAGTCAAATTGCTTCAAACAACCGATTTTCGCGAAACACCACCTGCTCGAATCCAACAAAAACTGTGCCCTGTCGACTGTATTTAGCCTCAGAGACGGTTTGACACAATTGTTACAAAAATCAGAGAATGTCAAAAATTAGAGTGAAATTGCTTCAAACAAGCGAATTACCGCGAAACAACACCTGCTCGAATCCAACAAAAACTGTGCGCTACCGTCTCTACTGAGCCTCGAAGACGCTTTGAGAGAAGTATTACAAAAATCAGAGAATGTCAAAAATTATAGTGAAATTGCCTCAAACAGGCGAATTATCGCGAAACAACACCTGCTCGAATCCAACAAAAACTGTGCCCTGCCGACTCTATTTAGCCTCAAAGACGGTTTGAGACAATTATTACAAAAATCAGAGAATGTCAAAAATTAGCGTGAAATTGCCTCAAACAGGCGAATTATCGCGAAACAACACCTGCTCGAATCCAACAAAAACTGTGCCCTGCCGGCTCTATTTAGCCTCAGAGACGGTTTGAGACACTTGTTACAAAAATCAGAGAATGTCAAAGATTAGAGTGTAATTGCTTCAAACAAGCGAATTATCGCGAAACAACACCTGCTCGAATCCAACAAAAACTGTGCGCTACCGTCTCTACTGAGCCTCAGAGATGCTTTGAGACAATTGTTACACAAATCAGAGAATGTCAAGAATTAGAGTGTAATTGCTTCAAACAAGCGAATTATCGCGAAACAACACCTGCTCGAATCCAACAAAAACTGTGCGCTACCGTCTCTACTGAGCCTCAGAGACGCAATGAGGCAAGTGTTGCAAAATTCAGACAATGTCAAAAATTTGAGTGAAATTGCCTCAAACAAGGGAATTATCAAGAAACAACACCTACACGAATCCAACAAAAACTGTGACCTGCCGACTCTACTTAGCCTCAGAGACGCATTTAGACAAGTGTTACAAAAATCCGAGAATGTCAAAAATTAGAGTGTAATTGCTTCAAACAAGCGAATTATCGCGAAACAACACCTGCTCGAATCCAACAAAAACTGTGCGCTACCGTGTCTACTGAGCCTCAGAGACGCAATGAGGCAAGTGTTGCAAAAATCAGACAATGTCAATAATTTGAGTCAAATTGCCTCAAACAAGCGAATTATCGCGAAACAACACCTGCTCGAATCCAACAAAAACTGTGCCCTGCCGTCTCTAATTATCCTCAGAGACGCAATGAGGCAAGTGTTGCAAAAATCAGACAATATCAATAATTTGAGTCAAATTGGTTCAAACAAGCGATTTTCGCGAAACAACACCTGCTCGAATCCAACAAAAACTGTGCGCTACCGTCTCTACTGAGCCTCAGAGACGCTTTGAGTCAAGTATTACAAAAATCAGAGAATGTCAAAAATTAGAGTGAAATTGCTTCAAACAGGCGAATTATCGCGAAACAACACCTGCTCGAATCCAACAAAAACTGTGCCCTGCCGACTCTATTTAGCCTCAGAGACGGTTTGAGATAATTGTTACAAAAATCAGAGAATGTCAAAAATTAGAGTGTAATTGCTTCAAACAAGCGAATTATCGCGAAACAACACCTGCTCGAATCCAACAAAAACTGTGCGCTGCCATCTCTACTGAGCCTCAGAGACGCAATGAGGCAAGTGTTGCAAAAATCAGACAATGTCAATAATTTGAGTCAAATTGCTTCAAAAAAGCGATTTTCGCGAAACAACACCTGCTAGAATCCAACAAAAACTGTGCCCTGCCGACTCTATTTAGCCTCAGAGACGGTTTGAGACAAGTATTACAAAAATCAGAGAATGCCAAAAACTAGATGGTAATTGCTTCAAACAAGCGAATTATCGCGAAACAACACCTGCTCGAATCCAACAAACACTGTGCGCTGCCATCTCTACTGAGCCTCAGAGACGCAATGAGGCAAGTGTTGCAAAAGCCAGACAATGTCAATAATTTGAGTCAAATTGCTTCAAACAAGCGATTTTCGCGAAACAACACCTGCACGAATCCCACAAAAACTGTGCCCTGTCGACTCTATTTAGCCTCAGAGAGGGTTTGAGACAATTGTTACAAATATCAGAGAATATCAAAAATTAGAGTGAAATTGCTTCAAACAAGCGAATTATCGCGAAACAACACCTGCTCAAATCCAACAAAAACTGTGCCCTGCCGACTCTATTTAGCCTCAGAGACGGTTTGAGACAATTGTTACACAAATCAGAGAATGTCAAGAATTAGAGTGTAATTGCTTCAAACAAGCGAATTATCGCGAAACAACACCTGCTCGAATCCAACAAAAACTGTGCGCTACCGTCTCTACTGAGCCTGAGAGACGCTTTGAGACAAGTATTACAAAAATCAGAGAATGTCAAAAATTAGAGTGAAATTGCTTCAAACAGGCGAATTATCGCGAAACAACACCTGCTCGAATCCAACAAAAACTGTGCCCTGCCGACTCTATTTAGCCTCAGAGACGGTTTGAGATAATTGTTACAAAAATCAGAGAATGTCAAAAATTAGAGTGTAATTGCTTCAAACAAGCGAATTATCGCGAAACAACACCTGCTCGAATCCAACAAAAACTGTGCGCTGCCATCTCTACTGAGCCTCAGAGACGCAATGAGGCAAGTGTTGCAAAAATCAGACAATGTCAATAATTTGAGTCAAATTGCTTCAAAAAAGCGATTTTCGCGAAACAACACCTGCTCGAATCCCACAAAAACTGAGCCCTGTCGACTCTATTTAACCTCAGAGACGGTTTGAGACAATTGTTACAAAAATCAGGGAATGTCAAAAATTAAAGTGAAATTGCTTCAAACAAGCGAATTATCGCGAAACAACACCTGCTCAAATCCAACAAAAACTGTGCCCTGCCGACTCTATTTGGCCTCAGAGACGGTTTGAGACAATTGTTACAAAATCAGAGAATGTCAAAAATTAGAGTGTAATTGCTCCAAACAAGCGAATTATCGCGAAACAACACCTGCTCGAATCCAACAAAAACTGTGCCCTGCCGACTCTATTTAGCCTCATAGACGGTTTGAGACAATTGTTACAAAAATCAGAGAATGTCAAAAATTAGAGTGTAATTGCTTCAAACAAGCGAATTATCGCGAAACAACACCTGCTAGAATCCAACAAAAACTGTGCCCTGCCGACTCTATTTAGCCTCAGAGACGGTTTGAGACAAGTATTACAAAAATCAGAGAATGCCAAAAATTAGAGTGGAATTGCTTAAAACAAGCGAGTTATCGCGAAACAACACCTGCTCGAATCCAACAAAAACTGTGCGCTGCCGTCTCTACTGAGCCTCAGAGACGCAATGAGGCAAGTGTTGCAAAAATCAGACAATGTCAATAATTTGAGTCAAATTGCTTCAAACAACCAATTTTCGCGAAACACCACCTGCTCGAATCCAACAAAAACTGTGCCCTGTCGACTGTATTTAGCCTCAGAGACGGTTTGACACAATTGTTACAAAAATCAGAGAATGTCAAAAATTAGAGTGAAATTGCTTCAAACAAGCGAATTACCGCGAAACAACACCTGCTCGAATCCAACAAAAACTGTGCGCTACCGTCTCTACTGAGCCTCGAAGACGCTTTGAGAGAAGTATTACAAAAATCAGAGAATGTCAAAAATTATAGTGAAATTGCCTCAAACAGGCGAATTATCGCGAAACAACACCTGCTCGAATCCAACAAAAACTGTGCCCTGCCGACTCTATTTAGCCTCAAAGACGGTTTGAGACAATTATTACAAAAATCAGAGAATGTCAAAAATTAGAGTGAAATTGCCTCAAACAGGCGAATTATCGCGAAACAACACCTGCTCGAATCCAACAAAAACTGTGCCCTGCCGGCTCTATTTAGCCTCAGAGACGGTTTGAGACACTTGTTACAAAAATCAGAGAATGTCAAAAATTGGAGTGAAATTCTTTCAAACAAGCGAATTATCGCGAAACAACACCTGCTCGAATCCAACAAAAACTGTGCGCTACCGTCTCTACTGAGCCTCAGAGACGCTTTGAGTCAAGTATTACAAAAATCAGAGAATGTCAAAAATTAGAGTGAAATTGCTTCAAACAGGCGAATTATCGCGAAACAACACCTGCTCGAATCCAACAAAAACTGTGCCCTGCCGACTCTATTTAGCCTCAGAGACGGTTTGAGATAATTGTTACAAAAATCAGAGAATGTCAAAAATTAGAGTGTAATTGCTTCAAACAAGCGAATTATCGCGAAACAACACCTGCTCGAATCCAACAAAAACTGTGCGCTACCGTCTCTACTGAGCCTGAGAGACGCTTTGAGACAAGTATTACAAAAATCAGAGAATGTCAAAAATTAGAGTGAAATTGCTTCAAACAGGCGAATTATCGCGAAACAACACCTGCTCGAATCCAACAAAAACTGTGCCCTGCCGACTCTATTTAGCCTCAGAGACGGTTTGAGACAATTGTTACAAAATCAGAGAATGTCAAAAATTAGAGTGTAATTGCTTCAAACAAGCGAATTATCGCGAAACAACACCTGCTCGAATCCAACAAAAACTGTGCGCTACCGTGTCTACTGAGCCTCAGAGACGCAATGAGGCAAGTGTTGCAAAAATCAGACAATGTCAATAATTTGAGTCAAATTGCCTCAAACAAGCGAATTATCGCGAAACAACACCTGCTCGAATCCAACAAAAACTGTGCCCTGCCGTCTCTAATTATCCTCAGAGACGCAATGAGGCAAGTGTTGCAAAAATCAGACAATATCAATAATTTGAGTCAAATTGGTTCAAACAAGCGATTTTCGCGAAACAACACCTGCTCGAATCCAACAAAAACTGTGCCCTGTCGACTCTATTTAGCCTCAGAAACGGTTTGAGACAATTGTTAGAAAAATCAGAGAATGTCAAAAATTGGAGTGAAATTCTTTCAAACAAGCGAATTATCGCGAAACAACACCTGCTCGAATCCAACAAAAACTGTGCGCTACCGTCTCTACTGAGCCTCAGAGACGCTTTGAGAAAAGTATTACAAAAATCAGAGAATGTCAAAAATTAGAGTGAAATTGCTTCAAACAGGCGAATTATCGCGAAACAACACCTGCTCGAATCCAACAAAAACTGTGCCCTGCCGACTCTATTTAGCCTCAGAGACGGTTTGAGATAATTGTTACAAAAATCAGAGAATGTCAAAAATTAGAGTGTAATTGCTTCAAACAAGCGAATTATCGCGAAACAACACCTGCTCGAATCCAACAAAAACTGTGCGCTGCCATCTCTACTGAGCCTCAGAGACGCAATGAGGCAAGTGTTGCAAAAATCAGACAATGTCAATAATTTGAGTCAAATTGCTTCAAAAAAGCGATTTTCGCGAAACAACACCTGCTAGAATCCAACAAAAACTGTGCCCTGCCGACTCTATTTAGCCTCAGAGACGGTTTGAGACAAGTATTACAAAAATCAGAGAATGCCAAAAACTAGATGGTAATTGCTTCAAACAAGCGAATTATCGCGAAACAACACCTGCTCGAATCCAACAAACACTGTGCGCTGCCATCTCTACTGAGCCTCAGAGACGCAATGAGGCAAGTGTTGCAAAAGTCAGACAATGTCAATAATTTGAGTCAAATTGCTTCAAACAAGCGATTTTCGCGAAACAACACCTGCTCGAATCCCACAAAAACTGTGCCCTGTCGACTCTATTTAGCCTCAGAGAGGGTTTGAGACAATTGTTACAAATATCAGAGACTATCAAAAATTAGAGTGAAATTGCTTCAAACAAGCGAATTATCGCGAAACAACACCTGCTGAAATCCAACAAAAACTGTGCCCTGCCGACTCTATTTAGCCTCAGAGACGGCTTGAGACAATTGTTACACAAATCAGAGAATGTCAAGAATTAGAGTGTAATTGCTTCAAACAAGCGAATTATCGCGAAACAACACCTGCTCGAATCCAACAAAAACTGTGCGCTACCGTCTCTACTGAGCCTGAGAGACGCTTTGAGACAAGTATTACAAAAATCAGAGAATGTCAAAAATTAGAGTGAAATTGCTTCAAACAGGCGAATTATCGCGAAACAACACCTGCTCGAATCCAACAAAAACTGTGCCCTGCCGACTCTATTTAGCCTCAGAGACGGTTTGAGATAATTGTTACAAAAATCAGAGAATGTGAAAAATTAGAGTGTAATTGCTTCAAACAAGCGAATTATCGCGAAACAACACCTGCTCGAATCCAACAAAGACTGTGCGCTGCCGTCTCTACTGAGCCTCAGAGACGCAATGAGGCAAGTGTTGCAAAAATCAGACAATGTCAATAATTTGAGTCAAATTGCTTCAAACAAGCGATTTTCGCGAAACAACACCTGCCCGAATCCAACAAAAACTGTGCCCTGTCGACTCTATTTAGCCTCAGAGACGGTTTGAGACAATTGTTACAAAAATCAGAGAATGTCAAAAATTAGAGTGAAATTGCTTCAAACAAGCGAATTATCGCGAAACAACACCTGCTCGAATCCAACAGAAACTGTGCGCTACCGTCTCTACTGAGCCTCATAGACGCCTTGAGACAAGTATTACAAAAATCAGAGAATGTCAAAAATTATAGTGAAATTGCCTCAAACAGGCAAATTATCGCGAAACAACACCTTCTCGAATCCAACAAAAACTGTGCCCTGCCGACTCTATTTAGCCTCAAAGACGGTTTGAGACAATTGTTACAAAAATCAGAGAATGTCAAAAATTAGAGTGAAATTGCTCCAAACAAGCGAATTATCGCGAAACAAATCCTGCTCGAATCCCACAAAAACTGTGATCTGTCGACTCTATTTAGCCTCAGAGACGGTTTGAGACAATTGTTACAAATATCAGAGAATGTCAAAAATTAGAGTGAAATTGCTTCAAACAAGCGATTTTCGCGAAACAACACCTGCTCGAATCCAACAAAAGCTGTGCCCTTTCGACTCTATTTAGCCTCAGAAACGGTTTGAGACAATTGTTACAAAAATCAGAGAATGTCAAAAATTAGAGTCAAATTGCTTCAAACAAGCGAATTATCGCGAAACAACACCTGCTCAAATCTAACAAAAACTGTGCCCTGCCGACTCTATTTAGCCTCAAAGATGGTTTGAGACAATTGTTACAAAAATCAGAGAATGTCAAAAATTAGAGTGAAATTGCTTCAAACAAGCGAATTATCGCGAAACAACACCTGCTCGAATCCAACAAAAACTGCGCGCTACCGTCTCTACTGAGCCTCAGAGACGCTTTGAGACTAGTATTACAAAAATCAGAGAATGTCAAAAATTAGAGTGAAATTGCTTCAAACAGGCGAATTATCGCGAAACAACACCTGCTCGAATCCAACAAAAACTGTGCCCTGCCGGCTCTATTTAGCCTCAGAGACGGTTTGAGACACTTGTTACAAAAATCAGAGAATGTCAAGAATTAGAGTGTAATTGCTTCAAACAAGCGAATTATCGCGAAACAACACCTGCTCGAATCCAACAAAAACTGTGCGCTAACGTCTCTACTGAGCCTCAGAGACGCTTTGAGACAAGTATTAGAAAAATCAGAGAATGTCAAAAATTAGAGTGAAATTGCTTCAAACAGGCGAATTATCGCGAAACAACACCTGGTCGAATCCAACAAAAACTGTGCCCTGCCGACTCTATTTAGCCTCAGAGACGGTTTGAGATAATTGTTACAAAAATCAGAGAATGTCAAAAATTAGAGTGTAATTGCTTCAAACAAGCGAATTATCGCGAAACAACACCTGCTCGAATCCAACAAAAACTGTGCGCTGCCATCTCTACTGAGCCTCAGAGACGCAATGAGGCAAGTGTTGCAAAAATCAGACAATGTCAATAATTTGAGTCAAATTGCTTCAAAAAAGCGATTTTCGCGAAACAACACCTGCTCGAATCCCACAAAAACTGTGCCCTGTCGACCCTATTTAGCCTCAGAGACGGTTTGAGACAATTGTTATCAAAATCAGAGAATGTCAAAAATTAGAGTGAAACTGCTTCAAACAAGCGAATTATCGCGAAACAACACCTGCTCAAATCCAACAAAAACTGTGCCCTGCCGACTCTATTTGGCCTCAGAGACGGTTTGAGACAATTGTTACAAAATCAGAGAATGTCAAAAATTAGAGTGAAATTGCTTCAAACAAGCGAATTATCGCGAAACAACACCTGCTCAAATCCAACAAAAACTGTGCCCTGCCGACTCTATTTAGCCTCAGAGACGGTTTGAGACAATTGTTACAAAATCAGAGAATGTCAAAAATTAGAGTGTAATTGCTTCAAACAAGCGAATTATCGCGAAACAACACCTGCTCGAATCCAACAAAAACTGTGCGCTACCGTGTCTACTGAGCCTCAGAGACGCAATGAGGCAAGTGTTGCAAAAAACAGACAATGTCAATAATTTGAGTCAAATTGCTTCAAACAAGCGAATTATCGCGAAACAACACCTGCTCGAATCCAACAAAAACTGTGCCCTGCCGTCTCTAATGATCCTCAGAGACGCAATGAGGCAAGTGTTGCAAAAATCCGACAATATCAATAATTTGAGTCAAAATGCTTCAAACAAGCGATTTTCGCGAAACAACACCTGCTCGAATCCAACAAAAGCTGTGCCCTTTCGACTCTATTTAGCCTCTGAAACGGTTTGAGACAATTGTTACAAAAATCAGAGAATGTCAAAAATTAGAGTCAAATTGCTTCAAACAAGCCAATTATCGCGAAACAACACCTGCTCAAATCCAACAAAAACTGTGCCCTGCCGACTCTATTTAGCCTCAAAGATGGTTTGAGACAATTGTTACAAAAATCAGAGAATGTCAAAAATTAGAGTGTAATTGCTTCAAGCAAGCGAATTATCGCGAAACAACACCTGCTCGAATCCAACAAAAACTGTGCGCTACCGTCTCTACTAAGCCTGAGAGACGCTTTGAGACAAGTATTACAAAAATCAGAGAATGTCAAAAATTAGAGTGAAATTGCTTCAAACAGGCGAATTATCGCGAAACAACACCTGGTCGAATCCAACAAAAACTGTGCCCTGCCGACTCTATTTAGCCTCAGAGACGGTTTGAGATAATTGTTACAAAAATCCGAGAATGTCAAAAATTAGAGTGTAATTGCTTCAAACAAGCGAATTATCGCGAAACAACACCTGCTCGAATCCAACAAAAACTGTGCGCTGCCATCTCTACTGAGCCTCAGAGACGGTTTGAGACAATTGTTACAAAAATCAGAGAATGTCAAAAATTAGAGTGAAATTGCTTCAAACAAGCGAATTATCGCGAAACAACACCTGCTCAAATCCAACAAAAACTGTGCCCTGCCGACTCTATTTGGCCCCAGAGACGGTTTGAGACAATTGCTACAAAATCAGAGAATGTCAAAAATTAGAGTGTAATTGCTTCAAACAAGCGAATTATCGCGAAACAACACCTGCTCGAATCAAACAAAAACTGTGCCCTACCGACTCTATTTAGCCTCAGAGACGGTTTGAGACAATTGTTACAAAAATCAGAGAAAGTCGAAAATTAGAGTGTAATTGCTTCAAACAAGCGAATTATCGCGAAACAACACCTGCTCGAATCCAACAAAAACTGTGCGCTACCGTGTCTACTGAGCCTCAGAGACGCTTTGAGACAAGTATTACAAAAATCAGAGAATGTCAAAAATTAGAGTGAAATTGCTTCAAACAGGCGAATTATCGCGAAACAACACCTGCTTGAATCCAACAAAAACAGTGCCCTGCCGACTCTATTTAGCCTCAAAGACGGTTTGAGACAATTGTTATAAAAATCAGAGAATGTCAAAAATTAGAGTAAAATTGCTTCAAAACAAGCGAATTATCGCGAAACAACACCTTCTTGAATCCAACAAAAACTGTGCGCTACCGCCTCTACTGAGCCTCAGAGACGCAATGAGGCAAGTGTTGCAAAAATCAGACAATGTCAATAATTTGAGTCAAATTGCTTCAAACAAGCGAATTATCGCGAAACAACACCTGCTCGAATCCAACAAAAACTGTGCCATGCCGACTCTATTTAGCCTCAGAGACGGTTTGAGACAATTGTTACAAAAATCAGAGAATGTCAAAAATTAGAGTGAAATTGCTTCAAACAAGCGAATTATTGCGAAACAACACCTGCTCGAATCCAACAAAAACTGTGCCCTGCCGACTCTATTTAGCCTCAGAGGCGGTTTGAGACAATTGTTACAAAAATCAGAGAATGTCAAAAATTAGAGTGTAATTGCTTCAAACAAGCGAATTATCGCGAAACAACACCTGCTCGAATCCAACAAAAACTGTGCGCTGCCGTCTCTACTGAGCCTCAGAGACGCAATGAGGCAAGTGTTGCAAAAATCAGACAATGTCAATAATTTGAGTCAAATTGCTTCAAACAAGCGATTTTCGCGAAACAACACCTGCTCGAATCCAACAAAAACTGTGCCCTGTCGACTCTATTTAGCCTCAGAGACGGTTTGAGACAATTGTTACAAAAATCAGAGAATGTCAAAAATTAGAGTGAAATTGCTTCAAACAAGCGAATTATCGCGAAACAACACCTGCTCGAATCCAACAGAAACTGTGCGCTACCGTCTCTACTGAGCCTCAGAGACGCCTTGAGACAAGTATTACAAAAATCAGAGAATGTCAAAAATTATAGTGAAATTGCCTCAAACAGGCGAATTATCGCGAAACAACACCTGCTCGAATCCAACAAAAACTGTGCCCTGCCGACTCTATTTAGCCTCAAAGACGGTTTGAGACAATTGTTACAAAAATCAGAGAATGTCAAAAATTAGAGTGAAACTGCTCCAAACAAGCGAATTATCGCGAAACAAATCCTGCTCGAATCCAACAAAAACTGTGCCCTGCCGACTCTATTTAGCCTTTGAGACGGTTTGAGACAATTGTTACAAAAATCAGAGAATGTCAAAAATTAGAGTGTAATTGCTTCAAACAAGCGAATTATCGCGAAACAACACCTGCTCGAATCCAACAAAACTGTGCCCTGCTGACTATATTTAGCCTCATTGACGGTTTGAGATAATTGTTACAAAAATCAGAGAATGTCAAAAATTAGAGTGGAATTGCTTAAAACAAGCGAATTATCGCGAAAAAACACCTGCTCGAATCCAACAAAAACTGTGCCCTGCCGACTCTATTTAGCCTCAGAGACGGTTTGAGACAATTGTTACAAAAATCAGAGAATGTCAAAAATTAGAGTGAAATTGCTTCAAACAAGCGAATTATCGCGAAACAACACCTGCTCGAATGCAACAAAAACTGTGCGCTACCGTCTCTACTGAGCCTCAGAGACGCTTTGAGACAAGTGTTACAAAAATCAGAGAATGTCCAAAATTATAGTGAAATTGCCTCAAACTGGCGAATTATCGCGAAACAACACCTGCTCGAATCCAGCAAAAACTGTGCCCTGCCGACTCTATTTAGCCTCAGAGACGGTTTCAGACAATTGTTACAAAAATCAGAGAATGTCAAAAATTAGAGTGAAATTGCTTCAAACAAGCGAATTATCGCGAAAGAACACCTGCTCGAATCCAACAAAAACTGTGCGCTAACGTCTCTACTGAGCCTCAGAGACGCTTTGAGACAAGTATTAGAAAAATCAGAGAATGTCAAAAATTAGAGTGTAATTGCTTCAAACAAGCGAATTATCGCGAAACAACACCTGCTCGAATCCAACAAAAACTGTGCGCTACCGTGTCTACTGAGCCTCAGAGACGCAATGAGGCAAGTGTTGCAAAAATCAGAAAATGTCAATAATTTGAGTCACATTGCTTCAAACAAGCGAATTATCGCGAAACAACACCTGCTCGAATCCAACAAAAACTGTGCCCTGCCGTCTCTAATGATCCTCAGAGACGCAACGAGGCAAGTGTTGCAAAAATCAGACAATATCAATAATTTGAGTCAAATTGCTTCAAACAAGCGATTTTTGCGAAACAACACCTGCTCGAATCCAACAAAAACTGTGCCCTGTCGACTCTATTTAGCCTCAGAAACGGTTTGAGACAATTGTTACAAAAATCAGAGAATGTCAAAAATTAGAGTGTAATTGCTTCAAACAAGCGAATTATCGCGAAACAACACCTGCTCGAATCCAATAAAAACTGTGCGCTGCCGTCTCTACTGAGCCTCAGAGACGCAATGAGGCAAGTGTTGCAAAAATCAGACAATGTCAAAAATTAGAGTGTAATTGCTTCAAACAAGCGAATTATCGCGAAACAACACCTGCTCGAATCCAACAAAAACTGTGCGCTACCGTGTCTACTGAGCCTCAGAGACGCTTTGAGACAAGTATTACAAAAATCAGAGAATGTCAAAAATTAGAGTGAAATTGCTTCAAACAGGCGAATTATCGCGAAACAACACCTGCTCGAATCCAACAAAAACTGTGCCCTGCCGACTCCATTTAGCCTCAAAGACGGTTCGAGACAATTGTTATAAAAATCCGAGAATGTCAAAAATTAGAGTAAAATTGCTTCAAAACAAGCGAATTATCGCGAAACAACACCTGCTCGAATCCAACAAAACTGTGCCCTGCTGACTATATTTAGCCTCATTGACGGTTTGAGATAATTGTTACAAAAATCAGAGAATGTCAAAAATTAGAGTGAAATTGCTTCAAACAGGCGAATTATCGCGAAACAACACCTGCTCGAATCCAACAAAAACTGTGCCCTGCCGACTCCATTTAGCCTCAAAGACGGTTTGAGACAATTGTTACAAAAATCAGAGAATGTCAAAAATTAGAGTGAAATTGCTCCAAACAAGCGTATTATCGCGAAACAAATCCTGCTCGAATCCAACAAAAACTGTGCCCTGCCGACTCTATTTAGCCTTTGAGACGGTTTGAGACAATTGTTACAAAAATCAGAGAATGTCAAAAATTAGAGTGTAATTGCTTCAAACAAGCGAATTATCGCGAAACAACACCTGCTCGAATCCAACAAAACTGTGCCCTGCTGACTATATTTAGCCTCATTGACGGTTTGAGATAATTGTTACAAAAATCAGAGAATGTCAAAAATTAGAGTGGAATTGCTTAAAACAAGCGAATTATCGCGAAACAACACCTGCTCGAATCCAACAAAAACTGTGCCCTGCCGACTCTATTTAGCCTCAGAGACGGTTTGAGACAATTGTTACAAAAATCAGAGAATGTCAAAAATTAGAGTGAAATTGCTCCAAACAAGCGTATTATCGCGAAACAAATCCTGCTCGAATCCAACAAAAACTGTGCCCTGCCGACTCTATTTAGCCTTTGAGACGGTTTGAGACAATTGTTACAAAAATCAGAGAATGTCAAAAATTAGAGTGTAATTGCTTCAAACAAGCGAATTATCGCGAAACAACACCTGCTCGAATCCAACAAAACTGTGCCCTGCTGACTATATTTAGCCTCATTGACGGTTTGAGACAATTGTTACAAAAATCAGAGAATGTTAAAAATTGGAGTGTAATTGCTTCAAACAAGCGAATTATCGCGAAAATACACCTGCTCGAATCAAACAAAAACTGTGCGCTGCCGTCTCTACTGAGCCTCAGAGACGCAATGAGGCAAGTGTTGCAAAAATCAGACAATGTCAATAATTTGAGTCAAATTGCTTCAAACAAGCGATTTTCGCGAAACAACACCTGCTCGAATCCAACAAAAACTGTGCCCTGTCGACTCTATTTAGCCTCAGAGACGGTTTGAGACAATTGTTATAAAAATCAGAGAATGTCAAAAATTAGAGTGAAATTGCTTCAAACAAGCGAATTATCGCGAAACAACACCTGCTCGAATCAAACAAAAACTGTGCCCTGCCGACTCTATTTAGCCTCAGAGACGATTTGAGACAATTGTTACAAAAATCAGAGAATGTCAAAAATTAGAGTGAAATTGCTTCAAACAGGCGAATTATCGCGAAACAACACCTGCTCGAATCCAACAAAAACTGTGCCCTGCCGACTCCATTTAGCCTCAAAGACGGTTCGAGACAATTGTTATAAAAATCAGAGAATGTCAAAAATTAGAGTAAAATTGCTTCAAAACAAGCGAATTATCGCGAAACAACACCTTCTTGAATCCAACAAAAACTGTGCGCTACCGCCTCTACTGAGCCTCAGAGACGCAATGAGGCAAGTGTTGCAAAAATCAGACAATGTCAATAATTTGAGTCAAATTGCTTCAAACAAGCGAATTATCGCGAAACAACACCTGCTCGAATCCAACAAAAACTGTGCCCTGCCGACTCTATTTAGCCTCAGAGGCGGTTTGAGACAATTGTCACAAAAATCAGAGAATGTCAAAAATTAGACTGTAATTGCTTCAAACAAGCGAATTATCGCGAAACAACACCTGCTCGAATCCAACAAAAACTGCGCCCTGCCGACTCTATTTAGCCTCAGAGACGGTTTGAAACAATTGTTACAAAAATCAGAGAATGTAAAAAATTAGAGTGTAATTGCTTCAAACAAGCGAATTATCGCGAAACAACACCTGCTCGAATCCAACAAAGACTGTGCGCTGCCGTCTCTACTGAGCCTCAGAGACGCAATGAGGCAAGTGTTGCAAAAATCAGACAATGTCAATAATTTGAGTCAAATTGCTTCAAACAAGCGATTTTCGCGAAATAACACCTGCTCGAATCCAACAAAAACTGTGCCCTGTCGACTCTATTTAGCCTCAGAGACGGTTTGAGACAGCTGTTACAAAAATCAGAAAATGTCAAAAATTAGAGTGAAATTGCTTTAAACAAGCGAATTATCGCGAAACAACACCTGCTCGAATCCAACAAAAACTGTGCGCTACCGTCTCTACTGAGCCTCAGAGACGCCTTGATACAAGTATTACAAAAATCAGAGAATGTCAAAAATTATAGTGAAATTGCCTCAAACAGGCGAATTATCGCGAAACAACACCTGCTCGAATCCAACAAAAACTGTGCCCTGCCGACTCTATTTAGCCTCAAAGACGGTTTGAGACAATTGTTACAAAAATCAGAGAATGTCAAAAATTAGAGTGAAATTGCTCCAAACAAGCGTATTATCGCGAAACAAATCCTGCTCGAATCCAACAAAAACTGTGCCCTGCCGACTCTATTTAGCCGTTGAGACGGTTTGAGACAATTGTTACAAAAATCAGAGAATGTCAAAAATTAGAGTGTAATTGCTTCAAACAAGCGAATTATCGCGAAACAACACCTGCTCGAATCCAACAAAACTGTGCCCTGCTGACTATATTTAGCCTCATTGACGGTTTGAGATAATTGTTACAAAAATCAGAGAATGTCAAAAATTAGAGTGGAATTGCTTAAAACAAGCGAATTATCGCGAAACAACACCTGCTCGAATCCAACAAAAACTGTGCCCTGCCGACTCTATTTAGCCTCAGAGACGGTTTGAGACAATTGTTACAAAAATCAGAGAATGTCAAAAATTAGAGTGTAATTGCTTCAAACAAGCGAATTATCGCGAAACAACACCTGCTCGAATCCAACAAAAACTGTGCGCTACCGTTTCTACTGAGCCTCAGAGACGCTTTGAGACAAGTATTACAAAAATCAGAGAATGTCAAAAATTAGAGTGAAATTGCTTCAAACAGGCGAATTATCGCGAAACAACACCTGCTCGAATCCAACAAAAACTGTGCCCTGCCGACTCCATTTAGCCTCAAAGACGGTTCGAGACAATTGTTATAAAAATCAGAGAATGTCAAAAATTAGAGTAAAATTGCTTCAAAACAAGCGAATTATCGCGAAACAACACCTTCTTGAATCCAACAAAAACTGTGCGCTACCGCCTCTACTGAGCCTCAGAGACGCAATGAGGCAAGTGTTGCAAAAATCAGACAATGTCAATAATTTGAGTCAAATTGCTTCAAACAAGCGAATTATCGCGAAACAACACCAGCTCGAATCCAACAAAAACTGTGCCCTGCCGACTCTATTTAGCCTCAGAGGCGGTTTGAGACAATTGTCACAAAAATCAGAGAATGTCAAAAATTAGACTGTAATTGCTTCAAACAAGCGAATTATCGCGAAACAACACCTGCTCGAATCCAACAAAAACTGCGCCCTGCCGACTCTATTTAGCCTCAGAGACGGTTTGAAACAATTGTTACAAAAATCAGAGAATGTAAAAAATTAGAGTGTAATTGCTTCAAACAAGCGAATTATCGCGAAACAACACCTGCTCGAATCCAACAAAGACTGTGCGCTGCCGTCTCTACTGAGCCTCAGAGACGCAATGAGGCAAGTGTTGCAAAAATCAGACAATGTCAATAATTTGAGTCAAATTGCTTCAAACAAGCGATTTTCGCGAAATAACACCTGCTCGAATCCAACAAAAACTGTGCCCTGTCGACTCTATTTAGCCTCAGAGACGGTTTGAGACAGCTGTTACAAAAATCAGAAAATGTCAAAAATTAGAGTGAAATTGCTTCAAACAAGCGAATTATCGCGAAACAACACCTGCTCGAATCCAACAAAAACTGTGCGCTACCGTCTCTACTGAGCCTCAGAGACGCCTTGATACAAGTATTACAAAAATCAGAGAATGTCAAAAATTATAGTGAAATTGCCTCAAACAGGCGAATTATCGCGAAACAACACCTGCTCGAATCCAACAAAAACTGTGCCCTGCCGACTCTATTTAGCCTCAAAGACGGTTTGAGACAATTGTTACAAAAATCAGAGAATGTCAAAAATTAGAGTGAAATTGCTCCAAACAAGCGTATTATCGCGAAACAAATCCTGCTCGAATCCAACAAAAACTATGCCCTGCCGACTCTATTTAGCCTTTGAGACGGTTTGAGACAATTGTTACAAAAATCAGAGAATGTCAAAAATTAGAGTGTAATTGCTTCAAACAAGCGAATTATCGCGAAACAACACCTGCTCGAATCCAACAAAACTGTGCCCTGCTGACTATATTTAGCCTCATTGACGGTTTGAGATAATTGTTACAAAAATCAGAGAATGTCAAAAATTAGAGTGGAATTGCTTAAAACAAGCGAATTATCGCGAAACAACACCTGCTCGAATCCAACAAAAACTGTGCCCTGCCGACTCTATTTAGCCTCAGAGACGGTTTGAGACAATTGTTACAAAAATCAGAGAATGTCAAAAATTAGAGTGTAATTGCTTCAAACAAGCGAATTATCGCGAAACAACACCTGCTCGAATCCAACAAAACTGTGCCCTGCTGACTATATTTAGCCTCATTGACGGTTTGAGATAATTGTTACAAAAATCAGAGAATGTCAAAAATTAGAGTGGAATTGCTTAAAACAAGCGAATTATCGCGAAACAACACCTGCTCGAATCCAACAAAAACTGTGCCCTGCCGACTCTATTTAGCCTCAGAGACGGTTTGAGACAATTGTTACAAAAATCAGAGAATGTCAAAAATTAGAGTGTAATTGCTTCAAACAAGCGAATTATCGCGAAACAACACCTGCTCGAATCCAACAAAAACTGTGCGCTGCCGTCTCTACTGAGCCTCAGAGACGCAATGAGGCAAGTGTTGCAAAAATCAGACAATGTAAAAAATTAGAGTGTAATTGCTTCAAACAAGCGAATTATCGCGAAACAACACCTGCTCGAATCCAACAAAAACTGTGCGCTACCGTGTCTACTGAGCCTCAGAGACGCTTTGAGACAAGTATTACAAAAATCAGAGAATGTCAAAAATTAGAGTGAAATTGCTTCAAACAGGCGAATTATCGCGAAACAACACCTGCTCGAATCCAACAAAAACTGTGCCCTGCCGACTCCATTTAGCCTCAAAGACGGTTCGAGACAATTGTTATAAAAATCAGAGAATGTCAAAAATTAGAGTAAAATTGCTTCAAAACAAGCGAATTATCGCGAAACAACACCTTCTTGAATCCAACAAAAACTGTGCGCTACCGCCTCTACTGAGCCTCAGAGACGCAATGAGGCAAGTGTTGCAAAAATCAGACAATGTCAATAATTTGAGTCAAATTGCTTCAAACAAGCGAATTATCGCGAAACAACACCTGCTCGAATCCAACAAAAACTGTGCCATGCCGACTCTATTTAGCTTCAGAGACGGTTTGAGACAATTGTTACAAATATCAGAGAATGTCAAAAATTAGAGTGTAATTGCTTCAAACAAGCGAATTATCGCGAAACAACACCTGCTCGAATCCAACAAAAACTGTGCCCTGCCGACTCTATTTAGCCTCAGAGGCGGTTTGAGACAATTGTCACAAAAATCAGAGAATGTCAAAAATTAGAGTGAAATTGCTTCAAACAAGCGAATTATCGCGAAACAACACCTGCTCGAATCCAACAAAGACTGTGCGCTGCCGTCTCTACTGAGCCTCAGAGACGCAATGAGGCAAGTGTTGCAAAAATCAGACAATGTCAATAATTTGAGTCAAATTGCTTCAAACAAGCGATTTTCGCGAAACAACACCTGCTCGAATCCAACAAAAACTGTGCCCTGTCGACTCTATTTAGCCTCAGAGACGGTTTGAGACAGTTGTTACAAATATCAGAGAATGTCAAAAATTAGAGTGAAATTGCTTCAAACAAGCGAATTATCGCGAAACAACACCTGCTCGAATCCAACAAAAACTGTGCGCTACCGTCTCTACTGAGCCTCAGAGACGCCTTGAGACAAGTATTACAAAAATCAGAGAATGTCAAAAATTATAGTGAAATTGCCTCAAACAGGCGAATTATCGCGAAACAACACCTGCTCGAATCCAACAAAAACTGTGCCCTGCCGACTCTCTTTAGCCTCAAAGACGGTTTGAGACAATTGTTACAAAAATCAGAGAATGTCAAAAATTAGAGTGTAATTGCTTCAAACAAGCGAATTATCGCGAAACAACACCTGCTCGAATCCAACAAAACTGTGCCCTGCTGACTATATTTAGCCTCATTGACGGTTTGAGATAATTGTTACAAAAATCAGAGAATGTCAAAAATTAGAGTGGAATTGCTTAAAACAAGCGAATTATCGCGAAACAACACCTGCTCGAATCCAACAAAAACTGTGCCCTGCCGACTCTATTTAGCCTCAGAGACGGTTTGAGACAATTGTTACAAAAATCAGAGAATGTCAAAAATTAGAGTGTAATTGCTTCAAACAAGCGAATTATCGCGAAACAAAACCTGCTCGAATCCAACAAAAACTGTGCGCTGCCGTCTCTACTGAGCCTCAGAGACGCAATGAGGCAAGTGTTGCAAAAATCAGACAGTCAATAATTTGAGTCAAATTGCTTCAAACAAGCGATTTTCGCGAAACAACACCTGCTCGAATCCAACAAAAACTGTGCCCTGTCGACTCTATTTAGCCTCAGAGACGGTTTGAGACAATTGTTAGAAAAATCAGAGAATGTCAAAAATTAGAGTGAAATTGCTTCAAACAAGCGAATTATCGCGAAACAACAGCTGCTCGAATCCAACAAAAACTGTGCGCTACCGTCTCTACTGAGCCTCAGAGACGCTTTGAGACAAGTGTTACAAAAATCAGAGAATAACCAAAACTATAGTGAAATTGCCTCAAACTGGCGAATTATCGCGAAACAACACCTGCTCGAATCCAACAAAAACTGTGCCCTGCCGACTCTATTTAGCCTCAGAGACGGTTTGAGACAATTGTTACAAAAATCTTAGAATGTCAAAAATTATAGTGAAATTGCCTCAAACAGGCGAATTATCGCGAAACAACACCTGCTCGAATCCAACAAAAACTGTGCTCTGCCGACTCTATTTAGCCTCAAAGATGGTTTGAGACAATTGTTACAAAAATCAGAGAATGTCAAAAATTAGAGTGAAATTGCTTCAAACAAGCGAATTATCGCGAAACAACACCTGCTCGAATCCAACAAAAACTGTGCGCTACCGTCTCTACTGAGCCTCAGAGACGCTTTGAGACAAGTATTAGAAAAATCAGAGAATGTCAAAAATTAGAGTGTAATTGCTTCAAACAAGCGAATTATCACGAAACAACACCTGCTCGAATCCAACAAAAACTGTGCGCTACCGTGTCTACTGAGCCTCAGAGTCGCAATGAGGCAAGTGTTGCAAAAATCAGACAATGTCAATAATTTGAGTCAAATTGCTTCAAACAAGCGAATTATCGCGAAACAACACCTGCTCGAATCCAACAAAAACTGTGCCCTGCCGTCTCTAATGATCCTCAGAGACGCAATGAGGCAAGTGTTGCAAAAATCAGACAATATCAATAATTTGAGTCAAATTGCTTCAAACAAGCGATTTTCGTGAAACAACACCTGCTCGAGTCCAACAAAACCTGTGCCCTGTCGACTATATTTAGCCTCAGAAACGGTTTGAGACAATTGTTACAAAAATCAGAGAATGTCAAAAATTAGAGTGAAATAGCTTCAAATAAGCGAATTATCGCGAAACAACACCTGCTCAAATCCAACAAAAACTGTGCCCTGCCGACTCTATTTAGCCTCAAAGATGGTTTGAGACAATTGTTACAAAAATCAGAGAATGTCAAAAATTAGAGTGAAATTGCTTCAAACAAGCGAATTATCGCGAAACAACACCTGCTCGAATCCAACAAAAACTGTGCGTTACCGTCTCTACTGAGCCTCAGAGACGCTTTGAGACAAGTATTACAAAAATCAGAGAATGTCAAAAATTAGAGTGAATTTGCCTCAAACAGGCGAATTATCGCGAAACAACACCTGCTCGAATCCAACAAAAACTGTGCCCTGCCGGCTCTATTTAGCCTCAGAGACGGTTTGAGACAATTGTTACAAAAATCAGAGAATGTCAAGAATTAGAGTGTAATTGCTTCAAACAAGCGAATTATCGCGAAACAACACCTGCTCGAATCCAACAAAAACTGTGCGCTACCGTCTCTACTGAGCCTGAGAGGCGCTTTGCGACAATTATTACAAAATTCAGAGAATGTCAAAAATTAGAGTGAAATTGCTTCAAACAGGCGAATTATCGCGAAACAACACCTGCTCGAATCCAACAAAAACTGTGCCCTGCCGACTCTATTTAGCCTCAGAGACGGTTTGAGATAATTGTTACAAAAATCAGAGAATGTCAAAAATTAGAGTCTAATTGCTTCAAACAAGCGAATTATCGCGAAACAACACCTGCTCGAATCCAACAAAAACTGTGCGCTGCCATCTCTACTGAGCCTCAGAGACGCAATGAGGCAAGTGTTGCAAAAATCAGACAATGTCAATAATTTGAGTCAAATTGCTTCAAAAAAGCGATTTTCGCGAAACAACACCTGCTCGAATCCCACAAAAACTGTGCCCTGTCGACCCTATTTAGCCTCAGAGACGGTTTGAGACAATTGTTACAAAAATCAGCGAATGTCAAAAATTAGAGTGAAATTGCTTCAAACAAGCGAATTATCGCGAAACAACACCTGCTCAAATCCAACAAAAACTGTGCCCTGCCGACTCTATTTGGCCTCAGAGACGGTTTGAGACAATTGTTACAAAATCAGAGAATGTCAAAAATTAGAGTGTAATTGCTTCAAACAAGCGAATTATCGCGAAACAACACCTGCTCGAATCAAACAAAAACTGTGCCCTGCCGACTCTATTTAGCCTCAGAGACGGTTTGAGACAATTGTTACAAATATCAGAGAATGTCAAAAATTAGAGTGTAATTGCTTCAAACAAGCGAATTATCGCGAAACAACACCTGCTCGAATCCAACAAAAACTGTGCGCTACCGTGTCTACTGAGCCTCAGAGACGCTTTGAGACAAGTATTACAAAAATCAGAGAATGTCAAAAATTAGAGTGAAATTGCTTCAAACAGGCGAATTATCGCGAAATAACACCTGCTCGAATCCAACAAAAACTGTGCCCTGCCGACTCCATTTAGCCTCAAAGACGGTTTGAGACAATTGTTATAAAAATCAGAGAATGTCAAAAATTAGAGTAAAATTGCTCCAAAACAAGCGAATTATCGCGAAACAACACCTTCTTCAATCCAACAAAAACTGTGCGCTACCTCCTCTACTGAGCCTCAGAGACGCAATGAGGCAAGTGTTGCAAAAATCAGACAATGTCAATAATTTGAGTCAAATTGCTTCAAACAAGCGAATTATCACGAAACAACACCTGCTCGAATCCAACAAAAACTGTGCGCTACCGTGTCTACTGAGCCTCAGAGACGCTTTGAGACAAGTATTACAAAAATCAGAGAATGTCAAAAATTAGAGTGAAATTGCTTCAAACAGGCGAATTATCGCGAAATAACACCTGCTCGAATCCAACAAAAACTGTGCCATGCCGACTCTATTTAGCCTCAGAGACGGTTTGAGACAATATTTACAAAAATCAGAGAATGTCAAAAATTAGAGTGTAATTGCTTCAAACAAGCGAATTATCGCGAAACAACACCTGCTCGAATCCAACAAAAACTGTGCGCTACCGTCTCCACTGAGCCTGAGAGACGCTTTGAGACAATTGTTACAAAAATCAGAGAATGTGAAAAATTAGAGTGTAATTGCTTCAAACAAGCGAATTATCGCGAAACAACTCCTGCTCGAATCCAACAAAAACTGTGCCCTGCCGACTCCATTTAGCCTCAGAGGCGGTTTGAGACAATTGTTACAAAAATCAGAGAATGTCAAAAATTAGAGTGTAATTGCTTCAAACAAGCGAATTATCGCGAAACAACACCTGCTCGAAGCCAACAAAAACTGCACCCTTCCGACTCTATTTAGCCTCAGAGACGGTTTGAAACAATTGTTACAAAAATCAGAGAATGTGAAATATTAGAGTGTAATTGCTTCAAACAAGCGAATTATCGCGAAACAACACCTGCTCGAATCCAACAAAGACTGTGCGCTGCCGTCTCTACTGAGCCTCAGAGACGCAATGAGGCAAGTGTTGCAAAAATCAGACAATGTCAATAATTTGAGTCAAATTGCTTCAAACAAGCGATTTTCGCGAAACAACACCTGCTCGAATCCAACAAAAACTGTGCCCTGTCGACTCTACTTAGCCTCAGAGACGGTTTGAGACAATTGTTACAAGAATCAGAGAATGTCAAAAATTAGAGTGAAATTGCTTCAAACAAGCGAATTATCGCGAAACAACACCTGCTCGAATCCAACAGAAACTGTGCGCTACCGTCTCTACTGAGCCTCAGAGACGCCTTGAGACAAGTATTACAAAAATCAGAGAATGTCAAAAATTATAGTGAAATTGCCTCAAACAGGCGAATTATCGCGAAACAACACCTGCTCGAATCCAACAAAAACTGTGCCCTGCCGACTCTATTTAGCCTCAAAGACAGTTTGAGGCAATTGTTACAAAAATCAGAGAATGTCAAAAATTAGAGTGAAATTGCTCCAAACAAGCGAATTATCGCGAAACAAATCCTGCTCGAATCCAACAAAAACTGTGCTCTGCTGACTATATTTAGCCTCATTGACGGTTTGAGATAATTGTTACAAAAATCAGAGAATGTCAAAAATTAGAGTGGAATTGCTTAAAACAAGCGAATTATCGCGAAACAACACCTGCTCGAATCCAACAAAAACTGTGCCCTGCCGACTCTATTTAGCCTCAGAGACGGTTTGAGACAATTGTTACAAAAGTCAGAGAATGTCAAAAATTAGAGTGAAATTGCTTCAAACAAGCGAATTATCGCGAAACAACACCTGCTCGAATCCAACAAAAACTGTGCGCTGCCGTCTCTACTGAGCCACAGAGACGCAATGAGGCAAGTGTTGCAAAAATCAGACAATGTCAATAATTTGAGTCAAATTACTTGAAGCAAGCGATTTTTCGCGAAACAACACCTGCTCGAATCCAACAAAAACTGTGCCCTGTCGACTCTATTTAGCCTCAGAGACGGTTTGAGACAATTGTTACAAAAATCAGAGAATGTCAAAAATTAGAGTGAAATTGCTTCAAACAAGCGAATTATCGCGAAACAACACCTGCTCGAATCCAACAAAAACTGTGCTCTGCCGACTCTATTTAGCCTCAAAGATGGTTTGAGACAATTGTTACAAAAATCAGAGAATGTCAAAAATTAGAGTGAAATTGCTTCAAACAAGCGAATTATCGCGAAACAACACCTGCTCGAATCCAACAAAAACTGTGCGCTACCGTCTCTACTGAGCCTCAGAGACGCTTTGAGACAAGTATTAGAAAAATCAGAGAATGTCAAAAATTAGAGTGTAATTGCTTCAAACAAGCGAATTATCGCGAAACAACACCTGCTCGAATCCAACAAAAACTGTGCGCTACCGTGTCTACTGAGCCTCAGAGACGCAATGAGGCAAGTGTTGCAAAAATCAGACAATGTCAATAATTTGAGTCAAATTGCTTCAAACAAGCGAATTATCGCGAAACAACACCTGCTCGAATCCAACAAAAACTGTGCGCTGCCATCTCTACTGAGCCTCAGAGACGCAATGAGGCAAGTGTTGCAAAAATCAGACAATGTCAATAATTTGAGTCAAATTGCTTCAAAAAAGCGATTTTCGCGAAACAACACCTGCTCGAATCCCACAAAAACTGTGCCCTGTCGACCCTATTTAGCCTCAGAGACGGTTTGAGACAATTGTTACAAAAATCAGAGAATGTCAAAAATTAGAGTGAAATTGCTTCAAACAAGCGAATTATTGCGAAACAACACCTGCTCAAATCCAACAAAAACTGTGCCCTGCCGACTCTATTTGGCCTCAGAGACGGTTTGAGACAATTGTTACAAAATCAGAGAATGTCAAAAATTAGAGTGTAATTGCTTCAAACAAGTGAATTATCGCGAAACAACACCTGCCTGAATCAAACAAAAACTGTGCCCTGCCGACTCTATTTAGCCTCAGAGACGGTTTGAGACAATTGTTACAAATATCAGAGAATGTCAAAAATTAGAGTGTAATTGCTTCAAACAAGCGAATTATCGCGAAACAACACCTGCTCGAATCCAACAAAAACTGTGCGCTACCGTGTCTACTGAGCCTCAGAGACGCTTTGAGACAAGTATTACAAAAATCAGAGAATGTCAAAAATTAGAGTGAAATTGCTTCAAGCAGGCGAATTATCGCGAAATAACACCTGCTCGAATCCAACAAAAACTGTGCCCTGCCGACTCCATTTAGCCTCAAAGACGGTTTGAAGCAATTGTTATAAAAATCAGAGAATGTCAAAAATTAGAGTAAAATTGCTTCAAAACAAGCGAATTATCGCGAAACAACACCTTCTTCAATCCAACAAAAACTGTGCGCTACCTCCTCTACTGAGCCTCAGAGACGCAATGAGGCAAGTGTTGCAAAAATCAGACAATGTCAATAGTTTGAGTCAAATTGCTTCAAACAAGCGAATTATCGCGAAACAACACCTGCTCGAATCCAACAAAAACTGTGCCATGCCGACTCTATTTAGCCTCAAAGACAGTTTGAGACAATTGTTACAAAAATCAGAGAATGTCAAAAATTAGAGTGAAATTGCTCCAAACAAGCGAATTATCGCGAAACAAATCCTGCTCGAATCCAACAAAAACTGTGCCCTGCCGACTCTATTTAGCCTTTGAGACGGTTTGAGACAATTGTTACAAAAATCAGAGAATGTCAAAAATTTGAGTGTAATTGCTTCAAACAAGCGAATTATCGCGAAACAACACCTGCTCGAATCCAACAAAACTGTGCCCTGCTGACTATATTTAGCCTCATTGACGGTTTGAGATAATTGTTACAAAAATCAGAGAATGTCAAAAATTAGAGTGGAATTGCTTAAAACAAGCGAATTATCGCGAAACAACACCTGCTCGAATCCAACAAAAACTGTGCCCTGCCGACTCTATTTGGCCTCAGAGACGGCTTGAGACAATTGTTACAAAAATCAGAGAATGTCAAAAATTAGAGTGAAATTGCTCCAAACAAGCGAATTATCGCGAAACAAATCCTGCTCGAATCCAACATAAACTGTGCCCTGCCGACTCTATTTAGCCTCAGAGACGGTTTGAGACAGTTATTACAAAAATCAGAGAATGTCAAAAATTAGAGTGAAATTGCTTCAAACAAGCGAATTATCGCGAAACAACACCTGCTCGAATCCAACAAAAACTGTGCGCTACCGTCTCTACTGAGCCTCAGAGACGCTTTGAGACAAGTGTTACAAAAATCAGAGAATGTCCAAAATTATAGTGAAATTGCCTCAAACTGGCGAATTATCGCGAAACAACACCTGCTCGAATCCAACAAAAACTGTGCCCTGCCGACTCTATTTAGCCTCAGAGACGGTTTGAGACAATTGTTACAAAAATCAGAGAATGTCAAAAATTATAGTGAAATTGCCTCAAACAGGCGAATTATCGCGAAACAACACCTGCTCGAATCCAACAAAAACTGTGCCCTGCCGACTCTATATAGATTCAAAGATGGTTTGAGACAATTGTCACAAAAATCAGAGAATGTCAAAAATTAGAGTGAAATTGCCTCAAACAGGCGAATTATCGCGAAACAACACCTCCTCAAATTCAACAAAAACTGTGCCCTGCCGACTCTATTTAGCTTCAAAGACGGTTTGAGACAATTGTTACAAAAATCAGAGAATGTCAAAAATTAGAGTGAAATTGCCTCTAACGGGCGAATTATCGCGAAGCAACACCTGCTCGAATCCAACAAAAACTGTGCCCTGCCGGCTCTATTTAGCCTCAAAGACGGTTTGAGACAATTGTTACAAAAATCCGAGAATGTCAAAAATTAGAGTGAAATTTGCTTCAAACAAGCGAATTATCGCGAAACAACACCTGCTCGAATCCAACAAAAACTGTGCCCTGCCGGCTCTATTTAGCCTCAGAGACGGTTTGAGACAATTGTTACAAAAATCAGAGAATGTCAAGAATTAGAGTGTAATTGCTTCAAGCAAGCGAATTATCGCGAAACAACACCTGCTCGAATCCAACAAAAACTGTGCCCTGACGACTCTGTTTAGCCTGAGAGACGGTTTGAGATAATTGTTACAAAAATCAGAGAATGTCAAAAATTAGAGTGACATTGCTTCAAACAAGCGAATTATCGCGAAACAACACCTACTCGAATCCAACAAAAACTGTGCGCTACCGTCTCTACTGAGCCTCAGAGACGCTTTGAGACAAGTATTAGAAAAATCAGAGAATGTCAAAAATTAGAGTGTAATTGCTTCAAACAAGCGAAATATCGCGAAACAACACCTACTCGAATCCAACAAAAACTGTGCGCTACCGTGTCTACTGAGCCTCAGAAACGCAATGAGGCAAGTGTTGCAAAAATCAGACAATGTCAATAATTTGAGTCAAATTGCTTCTAACAAGCGAATTATCGCGAAACAACACCTGCTCGAATCCAACAAAAACTGTGCCCTGCCGTCTCTAATGATCCTCAGAGACGCAATGAGGCAATTGTTGCAAAAATCAGACAATATCAATAATTTGAGTCAAATTGCTTCAAACAAGCGATTTTCGCGAAACAACACCTGCTCGAATCCAACAAAAACTGTGCCCTGTCGAATCTATTTAGCCTCAGAAACGGTTTGAGACAATTGTTACAAAAATCAGAGAATGTCAAAAATTAGAGTGAAATTGCTTCAAACAAGCGAATTATCGCGAAACAACACCTGCTCGAATCCAACAAAAACTGTGCGTTACCGTCTCTACTGAGCCTCAGAGACGCTTTGAGACAAGTATTGCAAAATTCAGAGAATGTCAAAAATTAGAGTGAAATTGCTTCAAACAGGCGAATTATCGCGAAACAACACCTGCTCGAATCCAACAAAAACTGTGCCCTGCCGACTCTATTTAGCCTCAGAGACGGTTTGAGATAATTGTTACAAAAATCAGAGAATGTCAAAAATTAGAGTGTAATTGCTTCAAACAAGCGAATTATCGCGAAACAACACCTGCTCGATTCCAACAAAAACTGTGCGCTGCCATCTCTACTGAGCCTCAGAGACGCAATGGGGCAAGTGTTGCAAAAATCAGACAATGTCAATAATTTGAGTCAAATTGCTTCAAAAAAGCGATTTTCGCGAAACAACACCTGCTCGAATCCCACAAAAACTGTGCCCTGTCGACCCTATTTAGCCTCAGAGACGGTTTGAGACAATTGTTACAAAAATCAGAGAATGTCAAAAATTAGAGTGAAATTGCTTCAAACAAGCGAATTATCGCAAAACAACACCTGCTCGAATCCAACAAAAACTGTGCCCTGCCGACTCTATTTGGCCTCAGAGACGGTTTGAGACAATTGTTACAAATATCAGAGAATGTCAAAAATTAGAGTGTAATTGCTTCAAACAAGCGAATTATCGCGAAACAACACCTGCTCGAATCCAACAAAAACTGTGCGCTACCGTGTCTACTGAGCCTCAGAGACGCTTTGAGACAAGTATTACAAAAATCAGAGAATGTCAAAAATTAGAGTGAAATTGCTTCAAACAGGCGAATTATCGCGAAACAACTCCTGCTCGAATCCAACAAAAACTGTGCCCTGCCGACTCTATTTAGCCTCAGAGGCGGTTTGAGACAATTGTTACAAAAATCAGAGAATGTCAAAAATTAGAGTGTAATTGCTTCAAACAAGCGAATTATCGCGAAACAACACCTGCTCGAAGCCAACAAAAACTGCACCCTGCCGACTCTATTTAGCCTCAGAGACGGTTTGAAACAATTGTTACAAAAATCAGAGAATGTGAAATATTAGAGTGTAATTGCTTCAAACAAGCGAATTATCGCGAAACAACACCTGCTCGAATCCAACAAAGACTGTGCGCTGCCGTCTCTACTGAGCCTCAGAGACGCAATGAGGCAAGTGTTGCAAAAATCAGACAATGTCAATAATTTGAGTCAAATTGCTTCAAACAAGCGATTTTCGCGAAACAACACCTGCTCGAATCCAACAAAAACTGTGCCCTGTCGACTCTATTTAGCCTCAGAGACGGTTTGAGACAATTGTTACAAGAATCAGAGAATGTCAAAAATTAGAGTGAAATTGCTTCAAACAAGCGAATTATCGCGAAACAACACCTGCTCGAATCCAACAGAAACTGTGCGCTACCGTCTCTACTGAGCCTCAGAGACGCCTTGAGACAAGTATTACAAAAATCAGAGAATGTCAAAAATTATAGTGAAATTGCCTCAAACAGGCGAATTATCGCGAAACAACACCTGCTCGAATCCAACAAAAACTGTGCCCTGCCGACTCTATTTAGCCTCAAAGACAGTTTGAGGCAATTGTTACAAAAATCAGAGAATGTCAAAAATTAGAGTGAAATTGCTCCAAACAAGCGAATTATCGCGAAACAAATCCTGCTCGAATCCAACAAAAACTGTGCCCTGCTGACTATATTTAGCCTCATTGACGGTTTGAGATAATTGTTACAAAAATCAGAGAATGTCAAAAATTAGAGTGGAATTGCTTAAAACAAGCGAATTATCGCGAAACAACACCTGCTCGAATCCAACAAAAACTGTGCCCTGCCGACTCTATTTAGCCTCAGAGACGGTTTGAGACAATTGTTACAAAAGTCAGAGAATGTCAAAAATTAGAGTGTAATTGCTTCAAACAAGCGAATTATCGCGAAACAACACCTGCTCGAATCCAACAAAAACTGTGCGCTGCCGTCTCTACTGAGCCACAGAGACGCAATGAGGCAAGTGTTGCAAAAATCAGACAATGTCAATAATTTGAGTCAAATTACTTGAAGCAAGCGATTTTTCGCGAAACAACACCTGCTCGAATCCAACAAAAACTGTGCCCTGTCGACTCTATTTAGCCTCAGAGACGGTTTGAGACAATTGTTACAAAAATCAGAGAATGTCAAAAATTAGAGTGAAATTGCTTCAAACAAGCGAATTATCGCGAAACAACACCTGCTCGAATCCAACAAAAACTGTGCTCTGCCGACTCTATTTAGCCTCAAAGATGGTTTGAGACAATTGTTACAAAAATCAGAGAATGTCAAAAATTAGAGTGAAATTGCTTCAAACAAGCGAATTATCGCGAAACAACACCTGCTCGAATCCAACAAAAACTGTGCGCTACCGTCTCTACTGAGCCTCAGAGACGCTTTGAGACAAGTATTAGAAAAATCAGAGAATGTCAAAAATTAGAGTGTAATTGCTTCAAACAAGCGAATTATCGCGAAACAACACCTGCTCGAATCCAACAAAAACATTGCGCTACCGTGTCTACTGAGCCTCAGAGACGCAATGAGGCAAGTGTTGCAAAAATCAGACAATGTCAATAATTTGAGTCAAATTGCTTCAAACAAGCGAATTATCGCGAAACAACACCTGCTCGAATCCAACAAAAACTGTGCGCTGCCATCTCTACTGAGCCTCAGAGACGCAATGAGGCAAGTGTTGCAAAAATCAGACAATGTCAATAATTTGAGTCAAATTGCTTCAAAAAAGCGATTTTCGCGAAACAACACCTGCTCGAATCCCACAAAAACTGTGCCCTGTCGACCCTATTTAGCCTCAGAGACGGTTTGAGACAATTGTTACAAAAATCAGAGAATGTCAAAAATTAGAGTGAAATTGCTTCAAACAAGCGAATTATTGCGAAACAACACCTGCTCAAATCCAACAAAAACTGTGCCCTGCCGACTCTATTTGGCCTCAGAGACGGTTTGAGACAATTGTTACAAAATCAGAGAATGTCAAAAATTAGAGTGTAATTGCTTCAAACAAGTGAATTATCGCGAAACAACACCTGCTCGAATCAAACAAAAACTGTGCCCTGCCGACTCTATTTAGCCTCAGAGACGGTTTGAGACAATTGTTACAAATATCAGAGAATGTCAAAAATTAGAGTGTAATTGCTTCAAACAAGCGAATTATCGCGAAACAACACCTGCTCGAATCCAACAAAAACTGTGCGCTACCGTGTCTACTGAGCCTCAGAGACGCTTTGAGACAAGTATTACAAAAATCAGAGAATGTCAAAAATTAGAGTGAAATTGCTTCAAGCAGGCGAATTATCGCGAAATAACACCTGCTCGAATCCAACAAAAACTGTGCCCTGCCGACTCCATTTAGCCTCAAAGACGGTTTGAGACAATTGTTATAAAAATCAGAGAATGTCAAAAATTAGAGTAAAATTGCTTCAAAACAAGCGAATTATCGCGAAACAACACCTTCTTCAATCCAACAAAAACTGTGCGCTACCTCCTCTACTGAGCCTCAGAGACGCAATGAGGCAAGTGTTGCAAAAATCAGACAATGTCAATAGTTTGAGTCAAATTGCTTCAAACAAGCGAATTATCGCGAAACAACACCTGCTCGAATCCAACAAAAACTGTGCCATGCCGACTCTATTTAGCCTCAAAGACAGTTTGAGACAATTGTTACAAAAATCAGAGAATGTCAAAAATTAGAGTGAAATTGCTCCAAACAAGCGAATTATCGCGAAACAAATCCTGCTCGAATCCAACAAAAACTGTGCCCTGCCGACTCTTTTTAGCCTTTGAGACGGTTTGAGACAATTGTTACAAAAATCAGAGAATGTCAAAAATTTGAGTGTAATTGCTTCAAACAAGCGAATTATCGCGAAACAACACCTGCTCGAATCCAACAAAACTGTGCCCTGCTGACTATATTTAGCCTCATTGACGGTTTGAGATAATTGTTACAAAAATCAGAGAATGTCAAAAATTAGAGTGGAATTGCTTAAAACAAGCGAATTATCGCGAAACAACACCTGCTCGAATCCAACAAAAACTGTGCCCTGCCGACTCTATTTGGCCTCAGAGACGGCTTGAGACAATTGTTACAAAAATCAGAGAATGTCAAAAATTAGAGTGAAATTGCTCCAAACAAGCGAATTATCGCGAAACAAATCCTGCTCGAATCCAACATAAACTGTGCCCTGCCGACTCTATTTAGCCTCAGAGACGGTTTGAGACAGTTATTACAAAAATCAGAGAATGTCAAAAATTAGAGTGAAATTGCTTCAAACAAGCGAATTATCGCGAAACAACACCTGCTCGAATCCAACAAAAACTGTACGCTACCGTCTCTACTGAGCCTCAGAGACGCTTTGAGACAAGTGTTACAAAAATCAGAGAATGTCCAAAATTATAGTGAAATTGCCTCAAACTGGCGAATTATCGCGAAACAACACCTGCTCGAATCCAACAAAAACTGTGCCCTGCCGACTCTATATAGATTCAAAGATGGTTTGAGACAATTGTCACAAAAATCAGAGAATGTCAAAAATTAGAGTGAAATTGCCTCAAACAGGCGAATTATCGCGAAACAACACCTCCTCAAATTCAACAAAAACTGTGCCCTGCCGACTCTATTTAGCTTCAAAGACGGTTTGAGACAATTGTTACAAAAATCAGAGAATGTCAAAAATTAGAGTGAAATTGCCTCTAACGGGCGAATTATCGCGAAGCAACACCTGCTCGAATCCAACAAAAACTGTGCCCTGCCGGCTCTATTTAGCCTCAAAGACGGTTTGAGACAATTGTTACAAAAATCCGAGAATGTCAAAAATTAGAGTGAAATTTGCTTCAAACAAGCGAATTATCGCGAAACAACACCTGCTCGAATCCAACAAAAACTGTGCCCTGCCGGCTCTATTTAGCCTCAGAGACGGTTTGAGACAATTGTTACAAAAATCAGAGAATGTCAAGAATTAGAGTGTAATTGCTTCAAGCAAGCGAATTATCGCGAAACAACACCTGCTCGAATCCAACAAAAACTGTGCCATGCCGACTCTATTTAGCCTCAGAGGCGGTTTGAGACAATTGTTACAAAAATCAGAGAATGTCAAAAATTAGAGTGAAATTGCTTCAAACAAGCGAATTATTGCGAAACAACACTTGCTCGAATCCAACAAAAACTGTGCCCTGCCGACTCTATTTAGCCTGAGAGACGGTTTGAGACAATTGTTACAAAAATCAGAGAATGTCAAAAATTAGAGTGTAATTGCTTCAAACAAGCGAATTATCGCGAAACAACTCCTGCTCGAATCCAACAAAAACTGTGCCCTGCCGTCTCTACTGAGCCTCAGAGACGCTTTGATACAAGTCTTACAAAAATCAGAGAATGTCAAACATTAGAGTGAAATTGCTTCAAACAAGCGAATTATCGCGAAACAACACCTGCTCGAATCCAACAAAAACTGTGCCCTGCCGACTCTATTTGGCCTCAGAGACGGTTTGAGACAATTGTTACAAATAACAGAGAATGTCAAAAATTAGAGTGTAATTGCTTCAAACAAGCGAATTATCGCGAAACAACACCTGCTCGAATCCAACAAAAACTGTGCGCTACCGTGTCTACTGAGCCTCAGAGACGCTTTGAGACAAGTATTACAAAAATCAGAGAATGTCAAAAATTAGAGTGAAATTGCTTCAAACAGGCGAATTATCGCGAAACAACACCTGCTCGAATCCAACAAAAACTGTGCCCTGCCGACTACATTTAGCCTCAAAGACGGTTTGAGACAATTGTTATAAAAATCAGAGAATGTCAAAAATTAGAGTAAAATTGCTTCAAAACAAGCGAATTATCGCGAAACAACACCTTCTTGAATCCAACAAAAACTGTGCGCTACCGCCTCTACTGAGCCTCAGAGACGCAATGAGGCAAGTGTTGCAAAAATCAGACAATGTCAATAATTTGAGTCAAATTGCTTCAAACAAGCGAATTATCGCGAAACAACACCTGCTCGAATCCAACAAAAACTGTGCCATGCCGACTCTATTTAGCCTCAGAGGCGGTTTGAGACAATTGTTACAAAAATCAGAGAATGTCAAAAATTAGAGTGAAATTGCTTCAAACAAGCGAATTATTGCGAAACAACACTTGCTCGAATCCAACAAAAACTGTGCCCTGCCGACTCTATTTAGCCTGAGAGACGGTTTGAGACAATTGTTACAAAAATCAGAGAATGTCAAAAATTAGAGTGTAATTGCTTCAAACAAGCGAATTATCGCGAAACAACTCCTGCTCGAATCCAACAAAATCTGTGCCCTGCCGTCTCTACTGAGCCTCAGAGACGCTTTGATACAAGTCTTACAAAAATCAGAGAATGTCAAACATTAGAGTGAAATTGCTTCAAACAAGCGAATTATCGCGAAACAACACCTGCTCGAATCCAACAAAAACTGTGCGCTACCGTCTCCACTGAGCCTGAGAGACGCTTTGAGACAATTGTTACAAAAATCAGAGAATGTGAAAAATTAGGGTGTAATTGCTTCAAACAAGCGAATTGTCGCGAAACAACTCCTGCTCGAATCCAACAAAAACTGTGCCCTGCCGTCTCTACTGAGCCTCAGAGACGCTTTGATACAAGTCTTACAAAAATCAGAGAGTGTCAAAAATTAGAGTGAAATTGCTTCAAACAAGCGAATTATCGCGAAACAACACCTGCTCGAATCCAACAAAAACTGTGCCCTGCCGTCTCTACTGAGCCTCAGAGACGCTTTGAGACAAGTGTTACAAAAATCAGAGATTGTCAAAAATTAGAGTGAAATTGCTTCAAATATGTGAATTATCGCGAAACAAAACCTGCTCGAATCCAACAAAGACTGTGCCCTGCCGTCTCTACTGAGCCTCAGACATGCAATGAGGCAAGTGTTGCAAAAATCAGACAATGTCAAAAATGTGAGTCAAATTGCTTCAAACAAGCGATTTTCGCGAAACAACACCTGCTCGAATCCAACAAAAACTGTGCCCTGCCGACTCTATTTAGCCTGAGGGACGGTTTGAGACAATTGTTACAAAAATCAGAGAATGTCAAATATTAGAGTCAAATTGCTTCAAACGAGCGAATTATCGCGAAACATCACCTGTTCGAATCCAACAAAAACTTTGTCTTGCCGTCTGTACTTAGCCTCGGAGACGCATTGAGACAAGTGCTACAAAAATCAGAGAATGTCAAAAATTAGAGTGAAATTGCTTCAAGCAAGCGAATTATCGCGAAGCAACACCTGCTCGAATCCAACAAAAACTGTGCCCTGCCGACTCTATTTAGCCTCAGAGATGGTGATAGGCAATTGTTAAAAAAATCAGAGAATGTCAAAAATTAGAGTGAAATTGCTTCAAACAAGCGAATTATCGCGCAACAACACCTGCTCGAATCCAACAAAAACTGTGCCCTTTCGTCTCTCCTGAGCCTCAGAGACGCTTTGAGACAAGTGTTACAAAAATCAGAGAATGAAAAAATTAGAGTGAAATTGCTTCAAGCAAGCGAATTATCGCGAAACAACACCTGCTCGAATCCTACAAAACCTGTGCCCTGCCGTCTCTACTGAGCCTCAGAGACGCTTTGAGAAAAGTGTTACAAAAATCAGAGAATGTCAAAAATTAGAGTGAAATTGCTTAAACAAGCGAATTATCGCGAAACAACACCTGCTCGAATCCAACAAAAAGTGTGCGCTGCCGTCTCTACTGAGCCTCAGAGACGCATTGAGGCAAGTGTTGCAAAAATCAGACAATGTCAAAAATTTGAGTCAAATTGCTTCAAACAAGCGATTGTCGCGAAACAACACCTGCTCGAATCCAACAAAAACTGTGCCCTGCCGTCTCTACTGAGCCTCAGAGACGCTTTGAGACAAGTGTTACAAAAATCAGAGAATGTCAAAAATTAGAGTGAAATTGCTTCAAACAAGCGAATTATTGCGAAACAACATCTGCTCGAATCCAACAAAAACTGTGCCCTGCCGTCTCTACTGAGCCTCAGAGACGCTTTGAGACAAGTGTTACAAAAATCAGAGAATGTCAAAAATTAGAGTGTAATTGCTTCAAACAAGCGAATTATCGCGAAACAAAACCTGCTCGAATCCAACAAAGACTGTGCCCTGCCGTCTCTACTGAGCCTCAGACACGCAATGAGGCAAGTGTTGCAAAAATCAGACAATGTCAAAAATTTGAGTCAAATTGCTTCAAACAAGCGATTTTCGCGAAACAACACCTGCTCGAATCCAACAAAAGCTGTGCCCTGCCGATTCTATTTAGCCTCAGGGACGGTTTGAGACCATTTTTACAAAAATCAGAGAATGTCAAAAATTAGAGTCAAATTGCTTCAAACAAGCGAATTATCGCGAAAGAACACCTGCTCGAATCCAACAAAAACTGTGCTGTGCCGTCTCTACTGAGCCTCAGAGACGCTTTGAGACAAGTGTTACAAAATTAAGAGAATGTCAAAAATTAGAGTGAAATTGCTTCAATGAAGCGAATTATCGCGAAACAACACCTGCTCGAATCCAACAAAAACTGTGCCCTGCCGTCTCTACTGAGCCTCAGAGACGCTCTGAGACAAGTGTTAAAAAAATCAGAGAATGTCAAAAATTAGAGTGAAATTGCTTCAAACAAGCGAATTATCGCGAAACAACACCTGCTCGAATCCAACAAAAACTGTGCCCTGCTGTCTCTCCTGAGCCTCAGAGACGCTTTGAGACAAGTGTTACAAAAATCAGAGAATATCAAAAATTAGAGTGAAATTGCTTCTAGCAAGCGAATTATTGCGAAACAACACCTGCTCGAATCCTACAAAAACTGTGCCCTGCCGTCTCTACTGAGCCTCAGAGCCATTTTGAGACAAATGTTACAAAAATCAGAGAATGTCAAAAATTACAGTGAAATTGCTTCAAACAAGCGAATTATCGCGAAACAACACCTGCTCGAATCCAACAAAAACTGTGCCCGGACGACTCTATGTAGCCTCAGAGACGGTTTGAGACTATTGTTACAAAAATCAGAGAACGTCAAAAATTAGAGTCAAATTGCTTAATACAAGCGAATTATCGCGAAACAACACCTGCTGGAATCCAACAAAAACTGTGCCCTGCCGTCTCTACTGAGCCTCAGAGACGCTTTGAGACAAGTGTTAGAAAAATCAGAGAATTTCAAAAGTTAGAGTGAAATTGCTTCAAACAAGCGAATTATCGCGAAACAACACCTGCTCGTATCCAATAAAATCTGTGCTCTGCCGTCTCTACTGAGCCTCAGAGACGCTTTGAGACAAGTGTTACAAAATTAAGAGAATGTAAAAAATTAGAGTGAAATTGCTTCAAGCAAGCGAATTATCGCGAAACAACACCTGCTCGAATCCTACAAAAACTGTGCCCTGCCGTCTCTACTGAGCCTCAGAGCCATTTTGAGACAATTGTTACAAAAATCAGAGAATGTCAAAAATTAGAGTGAAATTGCTTCAAACAAGCGAATTATCGCGAAACAACACCTCCTCAAATCCAACAAAAACTGTGCCCTGCCCATTCTACTGAGCCTCAGAGACGCTTTGAGACAAGTGTTACAAAAATCAGAGAATGTCAAAAATTAGATGGAAATTGCTTCAAACAGGCGAATTATCGCGAAACAACACCTGCTCGAATTAAACAAAAACTGTGCTCGGCCGACTCTATTTAGCCTCAGAGACGGTTTGACACAATTGTTACAAAAATCAGAGAATGTCAAAAATTAGAGTGAAATTGCTTCAAATAAGCGAATTATCGCGAAACAACACCTGCTCGAATCCAACAAAAACTGTGCGCTGCCGTGTCTACTGAGCCTCAGAGACGCTTTGAGACAAGTGTTACAAAAATCAGAGAATCTCAAAAATTAGAGTGAAATTGCTTCAAAAAGCGAATTATCGCGAAACAACACCTGCTCGATTCCAACCAAAACTGTGCGCTGCGTTCTCTACTGAGCCTCAGAGACGCATTGAGGCAAGTGTTGCAAAAATCAGACAATGTCAAAAATTTGAGTCGAATTGCTTCAAACCAGCGACTTTCGCCTAACAACACCTGATCGAATCCAACAAAACTGTGCCCTGCCGTCTCTACTGAGCCTCAGAGACGCTGTGAGACAAGTGTTAAAAAAATCAGAGAATGTGAAAAATTAGAGTGAAATTGCTTCAAACAAGCGAATTATCGCGAAACAACACCTGCTCGAATCCAACAAAAACTGTGCCCTGACGAATCTATTTAGCCTCAGAAACGGTTTGAGGCAATTGTTACAAAAATCAGAGAATGTCAAAAATTAGAGTGAAATTGCTTCAAACAAGCGAATTATCGCGAAACAACACCTGCTCGAATCCAACAAAAACTGTGCGTTACCGTCTCTACTGAGCCTCAGAGAGGCTTTGAGACAAGTATTACAAAATTCAGAGAATGTCACAAAAATGAGAGTGAAATTGCTTCAAACAGGCGAATTATCGCGAAACAACACGTGCTCGAATCCAACAAAAACTGTGCCCTGCCGACTCTATTTAGCCTCAGAGACGGTTTGAGATAATTGTTACAAAAATCAGAGAATGTCAAAAATTAGAGTGTAATTGCTTCAAACAAGCGAATTATCGCGAAACAACACCTGCTCGAATCCAACAAAAACTGTGCGCTGCCATCTCTACTGAGCCTCAGAGACGCAATGAGGCAAGTGTTGCAAAAATCAGACAATGTCAATAATTTGAGTCAAATTGCTTCAAAAAAGCGATTTTCGCGAAACAACACCTGCTCGAATCCCACAAAGACTGTGCCCTGTCGACCCTATTTAGCCTCAGAGACGGTTTGAGACAATTGTTACAAAAATCAGAGAATGTCAAAAATTAGAGTGAAATTCCTTCAAACAAGCGAATTATCGCGAAACAACACCTGCTCGAATCCAACAGAAACTGTGCCCTGCCGATTCTATTTGGCCTCAGAGACGGTTTGAGACAATTGTTACAAATATCAGAGAATGTCAAAAATTAGAGTGTAATTGCTTCAAACAAGCGAATTATCGCGCAACAACACCTGCTCGAATCCAACAAAAACTGTGCGCTACCGTGTCTACTGAGCCTCAGAGACGCTTTGAGACAAGTATTACAAAAATCAGAGAATGTCAAAAATTAGAGTGAAATTGCTTCAAACAGGCGAATTATCGCGAAACAACACCTGCTCGAATCCAACAAAAACTGTGCCCTGCCTACTCCATTTAGCCTCAAAGACGGTTTGAGACAATTGTTATAAAAATCAGAGAATGTCAAAAATTAGAGTAGAATTGCTTCAAAACAAGCGAATTATCGCGAAACAACACCTTCTTGAATCCAACAAAAACTGTGCGCTACCGCCTCTACTGAGCCTCAGAGACGCAATGAGGCAAGTGTTGCAAAAATCAGACAATGTCAATAATTTGAGTCAAATTGCTTCAAACAAGCGAATTATCGCGAAACAACACCTGCTCGAATCCAACAAAAACTGTGCCATGCCGACTCTATTGAGCCTCAGAGGCGGTTTGAGACAATTGTTACAAAAATCAGAGAATGTCAAAAATTAGAGTGAAATTGCTTCAAACAAGCGAATTATTGCGAAACAACACCTGCTCGAATCCAACAAAAACTGTGCCCTGCCGACTCTATTTAGCCTGAGAGACGGTTTGAGACAATTGTTACAAAAATCAGAGAATGTCAAAAATTAGAGTGTAATTGCTTCAAACAAGCGAATTATCGCGAAACAACACCTGCTCGAATCCAACAAAAACTGTGCGCTACCGTCTCCACTGAGCCTGAGAGACGCTTTGAGACAATTGTTACAAAAATCAGAGAATGTGAAAAATTAGAGTGTAATTGCTTCAAACAAGCGAATTGTCGCGAAACAACTCCTGCTCGAATCCAACAAAAACTGTGCCCTGCCGTCTCTACTGAGCCTCAGAGACGCTTTGATACAAGTCTTACAAAAATCAGAGAATGTCAAAAATTAGAGTGAAATTGCTTCAAACAAGCGAATTATCGCGAAACAACACCTGCTCGAATCCAACAAAAACTGTGCCCTGCCGTCTCTACTGAGCCTCAGAGACGCTTTGAGACAAGTGTTACAAAAATCAGAGATTGTCAAAAATTAGAGTGAAATTGCTTCAAATAAGTGAATTATCGCGAAACAAAACCTGCCCGAATCCAACAAAGACTGTGCCCTGCCGTCTCTACTGAGCCTCAGACATGCAATGAGGCAAGTGTTGCAAAAATCAGACAATGTCAAAAATGTGAGTCAAATTGCTTCAAACAAGCGATTTTCGCGAAACAACACCTGCTCGAATCCAACAAAAACTGTGCCCTGCCGACTCTATTTAGCCTGAGGGACGGTTTGAGACAATTGTTACAAAAATCAGAGAATGTCAAATATTAGAGTCAAATTGCTTCAAACGAGCGAATTATCGCGAAACAACACCTGTTCGAATCCAACAAAAACTGTGTGTTGCCGTCTGTACTTAGCCTCAGAGACGCATTGAGACAAGTGCTACAAAAATCAGAGAATGTCAAAAATTAGAGTGAAATTGCTTCAAGCAAGCGAATTATCGCGAAACAACACCTGCTCGAATCCAACAAAAACTGTGCCCTGCCGACTCTATTTAGCCTCAGAGATGGTGATAGGCAATTGTTACAAAAATCAGAGAATGTCAAAAATTAGAGTGAAATTGCTTCAAGCAAGCGAATTATCGCAAAACAACACCTGCTCGAATCCTACAAAACCTGTGCCCTGCCGTCTCTACTGAGCCTCAGAGACGCCTTGAGAAAAGTGTTACAAAAATCAGAGAATGTCAAAAATTAGAGTGAAATTGCTTAAACAAGCGAATTATCGCGAAACAACACCTGCTCGAATCCAACAAAAAGTGTGCGCTGCCGTCTCTACTGAGCCTCAGAGACGCATTGAGGCAAGTGTTGCAAAAATCAGACAATGTCAAAAATTTGAGTCAAATTGCTTCAAACAAGCGATTGTCGCGAAACAACACCTGCTCGAATCCAACAAAAACTGTGCCCTGCCGTCTCTACTGAGCCTCAGAGACGCTTTGAGACAAGTGTTACAAAAATCAGAGAATGTCAAAAATTAGAGTGAAATTGCTTCAAACAAGTGAATTATCGCGAAACAAAGCCTGCTCGAATCCAACAAAGACTGTGCCCTGCCGTCTCTACTGAGCCTCAGACACGCAATGAGGCAAGTGTTGCAAAAATCAGACAATGTCAAAAATTTGAGTCAAATTGCTTCAAACAAGCGATTTTCGCGAAACAACACCTGCTCGAATCCAACAAAAACTGTGCCCTGCCGACTCTATTTAGCCTCAGGGACGGTTTGAGACAATTGTTACAAAAATCAGAGAATGTCAAAAATTAGAGTCAAATTGCTTCAAACAAGCGAATTATCGCGAAAGAACACCTGCTCGAATCCAACAAAAACTGTGCCCTGCCGTCTCTACTGAGCCTCAGAGACGCTTTGAGACAAGTGTTACGAAAATCAGAGAATTTCAAAAATTAGAGTGAAATTGCTTCAAACAAGCAAATTATCGCGAAACAACACCTGCTCGAATCCAACAAAAACTGTGCTGTGCCGTCTCTACTGAGCCTCAGAGACGCTTTGAGACAAGTGTTACAAAATTAAGAGAATGTCAAAAATTAGAGTGAAATTGCTTCAAACAAGCGAATTATCGCGAAACAACACCTGCTCGAATCCAACAAAAACTGTGCCCTGCCATCTCTAGTGAGCCTCAGAGACGAATTGAGGCAAGTGCTGCAAAAATCAGACAATGTCTTAAATTTAAGTCAAATTGCCTCAAACAACCGATTGTCGCGAAACAACACCTGCTCGAATCCAACAAAACTGTGCCCTGCCGTCTCTACTGAGCCTCAGAGACGCTCTGAGACAAGTGTTAAAAAAATCAGAGAATGTCAAAAATTAGAGTGAAATTGCTTCAAACAAGCGAATTATCGCGAAACAACACCTGCTCGAATCCAACAAAAACTGTGCCCTGCTGTCTCTCCTGAGCCTCAGAGACGCTTTGAGACAAGTGATACAAAAATCAGAGAATATCAAAAATTAGAGTGAAATTGCTTCTAGCAAGCGAATTATTGCGAAACAACACCTGCTCGATCCTACAAAAACTGTGCCCTGCCGTCTCTACTGAGCCTCAGAGCCATTTTGAGACAAATGTTACAAAAATCAGAGAATGTCAAAAATTACAGTGAAATTGCTTCAAACAAGCGAATTATCGCGAAACAACACCTGCTCGAATCCAACAAAAACTGTGCCCGGCCGACTCTATGTAGCCTCAGAGACGGTTTGAGACTATTGTTACAAAAATCAGAGAACGTCAAAAATTAGAGTCAAATTGCTTAATACAAGCGAATTATCGCGAAACAACACCTGCTCGAATCCAACAAAAACTGTGCCCTGCCGTCTCTACTGAGCCTCAGAGACGCTTTGAGACAAGTGGTAGAAAAATCAGAGAATTTCAAAAGTTAGAGTGAAATTGCTTCAAACAAGCGAATTATCGCGAAACAACACCTGCTCGAATCTAATAAAATCTGTGCTCTGCCGTCTCTACTGAGCCTCAGAGACGCTTTGAGACAAGTGTTACAAAATTAAGAGAATGTAAAAAATTAGAGTGTAATTGCTTCAAGCAAGCGAATTATCGCGAAACAACACCTGCTCGAATCCAATAAAATCTGTGCTCTGCCGTCTCTACTGAGCCTCAGAGACGCTTTGAGACAATTGTTACAAAAATCAGAGAATGTCAAAAATTAGAGTGAAATTGCTTCAAACAAGCGAATTATCGCGAAACAACACCTCCTCGAATCCAACAAAAACTGTGCCCTGCCGTTTCTACTGAGCCTCAGAGACGCTTTGAGACAAGTGTTACAAAAATCAGAGAATGTCAAAAATTAGATGGAAATTGCTTCAAACAGGCGAATTATCGCGAAACAACACCTGCTCGAATTAAACAAAAACTGTGCTCGGCCGACTCTATTTAGCCTCAGAGACGGTTTGACACAATTGTTACAAAAATCAGAGAATGTCAAAAATTAGAGTGAAATTGCTTCAAATAAGCGAATTATCGCGAAACAACACCTGCTCGAATCCAACAAAAACTGTGCGCTGCCGTGTCTACTGAGCCTCAGAGACGCTTTGAGACAAGTGTAACAAAAATCAGAGAATCTCAAAAATTAGAGTGAAATTGCTTCAAAAAGCGAATTATCGCGAAACAACACCTGCTCGAATCCAACAAAAACTGTGCCCTGCCGTCTCTACCGAGCCTCAGAGACTTTTTGAGACAAGTGTTACAAAAATCAGAGAATCTCAAAAATTAGAGTGAAATTGCTTCAAACAAGCGAATTATCGCGAAACAACACCTGCTCGATTCCAACCAAAACTGTGCGCTGCGTTCTCTACTGAGCCTCAGAGACGCATTGAGGCAAGTGTTGCAAAAATCAGACAATGTCAAAAATTTGAGTCAAATTGCTTCAAACCAGCGACTTTCGCCTAACAACACCTGGTCGAATCCAAAAAAACTGTGCCCTGCCGTCTCTACTGAGCCTCAGAGACGCTGTGAGACAAGTGTTAAAAAAATCAGAGAATGTGAAAAATTAGAGTGAAATTGCTTCAAACAAGCGAATTATCGCGAAACAACACCTGCTCGAATCCAACAAAAACTTTGCCCTGCCGTCTCTACTTAGCCTCAGAGACGCCTTGAGACAAGTGTTACAAATATCAGAGAATGTCAAAAATTAGAGTGAAATTGCTTCAAACAGGCGAATTATCGCAAAACAACACCTGCTCGAATCCAACAAAAACTGTGCCCTGCCGACTCTATTTAGCCTCAGGGACGGTTTGAGACAATTGTTACAAAAATCAGAGAATGTAAAAAATTAGAGTGAAATTGCTTCAAGCAAGCGAATTATCGCGAAACAACACCTGCTCGAATCCTACAAAAACTGTGCCCTGCCGTCTCTACTGAGCCTCAGAGCCATTTTGAGACAAGTGTTACAAAAATCAGAGAATGTCAAAAATTAGAGTGAAATTCCTTGAAACAAGCGAATTATCTCGAAACAACACCTGCTCGAATCCAACAAAAACTGCGCCCTGCCCTCTCTATTTAGCCTAAGAGACGCATTGAGGCAATTGTTGCAAAAATCAGAGAATGTCAAAAATTCGAGTCAAATTGCTTCAAACGAGCGGATTATCGCGAAGAATCACCAGCTCCAATCCAACAAAAACTGTGCGCTGCCGTCTCTACTGAGCCGCAGAGACGCTTTGAGACAAGTGTTACAAAAATAAGAGAATGTCAAAAATTAGAGTGAAATTGCTTCAAACAAGCGAATTATCGCGAAACAACACCTGCTCGAATCCAACAAAAACTGTTCCCTGCCGTCTCTACTGAGCCTAAGAGACGCTTTGAGACAAGTGTTACAAAAATCAGAGAATGTAAAAAATTAGAGTGAAATTCCTTCAAACAAGCGAATTATCGCGAAACAACACCTGCTCGAATCCAACAAAAACTTTGCGCTGACGTCTCTACTGAGCCTCAGAGACGCATTGAGGCAAGTGTTGCGAAGATCAGACAATGTAAAAAATTTGAGTCAAATTGCTTCAAACAAGCGATTGTCGCGAAACAACACCTGCTCGAATCCAACAAAAACTGTGCAATGCCGTCTCTACTGAGCCTCAGAGCCATTTAGAGACAAGTGTTACTTAAATCAGAGAATGTCAACAATTAGAGTGAAATTGCTTCAAACAAGCGAATTATTTCGAAAAAACACCTGCTCGAATCCAACAAAAACTGTGCGCTGCCGTCTCTACTGAGCCGCAGAGACGCTTTGAGACAAGTGTTACAAAAATCAGAGAATGTCAAAAATTAGAGTGCAATTGCTTCAAACAAGTGAATTATCGCGAAACAGCACCTGCTTGAATCCAACAAAGACTGTGCCCTGCCGTCTCTACTGAGCCTCAGAGCCATTTTGAGACAAGCGTTACAAAAATCAGAGAATGTCAAAAATTAGAGTGAAATTGCTTCAAACAAGCGAATTATCGCGAAACAACACCTGCTCGAATCCAACAAAAACTGTGCCCGGCCGACCCTATTTAGCCTCAGAGACGGTTTGAGACTATTGTTACAAAAATCAGAGTATGTCAAAAATTAGAGTGAAATTGCTTCAAACAAGCGAATTATCGCGAAACAACACCTGCTAGAATCCAAGAAAATCTGTGCCCTACTGTTTCTACTGAGCCTCAGAGACGCTTTGGGACAAGTGTTACAAAAATCGGAGAATGTCAAAAATTAGATAGAAATTGCTTCAAACAGGCGAATTATCGCGAAACAACACCCGCTCAGATCCAACAAAAACTGTGCGCTGCCTTCTCTACTGAGCCTCAGAGACGCATTGGGGCAAGTGTTGCAAAAATCAGACAATGTCAAAAATTGGAGTGAAATTTCTTCAAAAAAGCGATTTTCGCGTTACAACACCTGCTCGAATCCAACAAAAACTGTGCCCTGCTGTCTCTACTGAACCTCAGAGACGCTTTGAGACAAGTGTTACAAAAATCACAGATTGTCAAAAATTAGAGTGAAATTGCTTCAAATAAGTGAGTTATCGCGAAACAACACCTGCTCGAATCCAACAAAGACTGTGCCCTGCCGTCTCTACTGAGCCTCAGAGACGCTTTCAAACAAGTGTTACAAAAATCAGAGAATGTCAAAAATTAGAGTGAAATTGCTTCAAACAGGCGAATTATCGCGAAACAACACCTGCTCGAATCCAACAAAAACTGTACCCGGAAGACTCTATTTAGCCTCAGAGACGGTTTGAGACAAAAGTTACAAAAACCAGAGAATTTCAAAAATTAGGGTGAAATTGCTTCAAGCAAGCGAATTATTGCGAAACAACACCTGCTCGAATTCTACAAAACCTGTGCCCTGCCGTCTCTACTGAGCCTCAGAGCCATTTTGAGACAAGTGTTACAAAAATCAGAGAATGTAAAAAATTAGAGTGAAATTGCTTCAAACAAGCGAATTATCGCGAAACATCACCTGCTCGAATCCAACAAAAACTGTGCCCTGCCGACTCTATTTAGCCTCAGAGACGGTTTGAGACAATTGTTACAAAAATCAGAGAATGTCAAAAATTAGAGTGAAATTGCTTCAAACAAGCGAATTATCGCGAAACAACACCTGCTCGAATCCAACAAAACCTGTGCCCTGCCGTCTCTACTGAGCCTCAGAGACGCTTTGAGACAAGTGTTACAAAAATCAGAGAATCTCAAAAATTAGAGTGAAATTGCTTCAAACAAGCGAATTATCGCGAAACATCACCTGCTCGAATCCAACAAAAACTGTGCCCTGCCGTCTCAACTGAGCCTCAGAGCCATTTTGAGACAAGTGTTACAAAAATCAGAGAATGTCAAAAATTAGAGTGAAATTGCTTCAAACAAGCGAATTATCGCGAAACATCACCTGCTCGAATCCAACAAAAACTGTGCCCTGCCGACTCTATTTAGCCTCAGAGCCATTTTGAGACAAGTGTTGCAAAAATCAGACAATGTCAAAAATTTGAGTCAAATTTCTTCAAAAAAGCGATTTTCGCGATACAACACCTGCTCGAATCCAACAAAGACTGTGCCCTGCCGACTCTATTTAGCCTCAGAGACGGTTTGAGACAATTGTTATAAAACTCATGAGAATGTAAAAAATTAGAGTGAAATTGCTTCAAACAAGCGAATTATCGCGAAACATCACCTGCTCGAATCCAACAAAAACTGTGCGCTGACGTCTCTACTGAGCCTCAGAGACGCATTGAGCCAAGTGTTGCAAAAATTAGACCATGTCAAAAATTTGAGTCAAACTGCTTCAAACAAGCGATTGTCGCGAAACAACACCTGCTCGAATCCAACAAAAACTGTGCCCTGCCGTCTCTACTGAGCCTCAGAGACCCTTTCAGACAAGTGTTACAAAAATCAGAGAATGTCATAAATTAGAGTGAAATTGCTTCAAACAGGCGAATTATCGCGAAACAACACCTGCTCAGATCCAACAAAAACTGTGCGCTGCCTTCTCTACTGAGCCTCAGAGACGCATTGAGGCAAGTGTTGCAAAAATGAGACAATGTCAAAAATTTGAGTCAAATTGCTTCAAACAAGCGATTGTCGCGAAACAACGCCTGCTCGAATCCAACAAAAACTGTGCCCTGCCGTCTCTACTGAGCCTCAGAGCCATTTAGAGTCAAGTGTTACAAAAATCAGAGAATGTCAACAATTAGAGTGAAATTGCTTCAAACAAGCGAATTATCGCGAAACAACACCTGCTCGAATCCAACAAAAACTATGCCCTTGCCGTCTCTAATGAGCCTCAGAGACGCAATGAGACAAGTGATACAAAAATCAGAGATTGTCAAAAATTAGAGTGAAATTTCTTCAAACAAGCGAATTATCGCGGAACAACACCTGCTCGAATCCAACAAATACTGTGCCCGGCCGAATCTATTTAGCCTCAGAGACGGTTTGAGACTATTATTTCAAAAATCAGAGAATGTCAAAAATTAGAGTGAAATTGCTTCAAACAAGCGAATTATCACGAAACATCTGCTCCAATCCAAAAAAACTGTGCCCTGCCGACTATATTTAGCCTCAGAGACGGTGTGAGACAGTTGTTACAAAAATTAGAGAATGTCCAAAATTAGAGTGAAATTGCTTCAAACAAGCGAATTATCTCGAAACAACACCTGCTCGAATCCAACAAAAACTGCGCCCTGCCCTCTCTATTTAGCCTCAGAGACGCATTGAGGCAAGTGTTGCAAAAATTAGACAATGTCAAAAATTTGAGTCAAATTGCTTCAAACAAGCGATTGTCGCGAAACAACACCTGCTCGAATCCAACAAAAACTGTGCCCTGCCGTCTCTACTGAGCCTCAGAGACGCTTTGAGACAAGTGTTACAAAAATCTGAGATTGTCAAAAATTAGAGTGAAATTGCTTCAAACAAGTGAATTATTGCGAAACAACACCTGCTCGAATCCAACAAAGACTGTGCCCTGCCGTCTCTACTGAGCCTCAGAGACGCTTTCAGACAAGTGTTACAAAAATCAGAGAATCTCAAAAATTAGAGTGAAATTGCTTCAAACAAGCGAATTATCGCGAAACAACACCTGCTTAGATCCAACAAAAACTGTGCGCTGCCTTCTCTACTGAGCCTCAGAGACGCATTGAGGCAAGTGTTGCAAAAATCAGACAATGTCAAAAATTTGAGTCAAATAGCTTTAAACCAGCGACTTTCGCCTAACAACACCTGGTCGAATCCAACAAAACTGTGCCCTGCCGTCTCCACTGAGCCTCAGAGACGCTGTGAGACAAGTGTTACAAAAATCAGAGAATGTCAAAAATTAGAGTGAAATTGCTTCAAACAAGCGGATTATCGCGAAACAACACCTGCTCGAATCCAACAAAAACTGTGCCCTGCCATCTCTCCTGAGCCTCAGAGACGCTCTGAGACAAAAGTTACAAAAATCAGAGAATGTCAAAAATTAGAGTGAAATTGCTTCAAGCAAGCGATTTTCGCGATACAACACCTGCTCCAATCCAACAAAGACTGTGCCCTGCCGACTCTATTTAGCCTCAGAGACGGTTTGAGACAATTGTTACAAAAGTCACAGAATGTCAAAAATTAGAGTGAAATTGCCTCAAACAAGCGAATTATCGCGGAACAACACCTGCTCGAATCCAACAAATACTGTGCCCGGCCAAATCTATTTAGCCTCAGCGACGGTTTGAGACTATTATTACAAAAATCCGAGAATGTCAAAAATTAGAGTGCAATTGCTTCAAACAAGTGAATTATCGCGAAACAGCACCTGCTTGAATCCAACAAAGACTGTGCCCTGCCGTCTCTACTGAGCCTCAGAGCCAATTTGAGACAAGCGTTACAAAAATCAGAGAATGTCAAAAATTAGAGTGAAATTCCTTCAAACAAGCGAATTATCGCGAAACAACACCTGCTCGAATCCAACAAAAACTGTGCCCTTGCCGTCTCTAATGAGCCTCAGAGACGCATTGAGGCAAGTGTTGCAAAAATCAGACAATGTCAAAAATTTGAGTCAAATTGCTTCAAACAAGCGATTGTCGCGAAACAACACCTGCTCGAATCCAACAAAAACTGTGCCCTGCCGTCTCTACTGAGCCTCAGAGCCATTTAGAGACAAGTGTTACTTAAATCAGAGAATGTCAACAATTAGAGTGAAATTGCTTCAAACAAGCGAATTATCGCGAAACAACACCTGCTCGAATCCAACAAAAACTGTGCCCTTGCCGTCTCTAATGAGCCTCAGAGACGCATTGAGACAAGTGATACAAAAATCAGAGATTGTCAAAAATTAGAGTGAAATTTCTTCAAACAAGCGAATTATCGCGGAACAACACCTGCTCGAATCCAACAAATACTGTGCCCGGCCGAATCTATTTAGCCTCAGAGACGGTTTGAGTCTATTATTTCAAAAATCAGAGAATGTCAAAAATTAGAGTGAAATTGCTTCAAACAAGCGAATAATGACGAAACATCTGCTCCAATCCAACAAAAACTGTGCCCTGCCGACTCTATTTAGCCTCAGAGACGGTGTGAGACAGTTGTTACAAAAATTAGAGAATGTCCAAAATTAGAGTGAAATTGCTTCAAACAAGCGAATTATCTCGAAACATCACCTGCTCGAATCCAACAAAAACTGCGCCCTGCCCTCTCTATTTAGCCTCAGAGACGCATTGAGGCAAGTGTTGCAAAAATTAGACAATGTCAAAAATTTGAGTCAAATTGCTTCAAACAAGCGATTGTCGCGAAACAACACCTGCTCGAATCCAACAAAAACTGTGCCCTGCCGTCTCTGCTGAGCCTCAGAGACGCTTTGAGACAAGTGTTACAAAAATCTGAGATTGTCAAAAATTAGAGTGAAATTGCTTCAAACAAGTGAATTATTGCGAAACAACACCTGCTCGAATCCAACAAAGACTGTGCCCTGCCGTCTCTACTGAGCCTCAGAGACGCTTTCAGACAAATGTTACAAAAATCAGAGAATCTCAAAAATTAGAGTGAAATTGCTTCAAACAAGCGAATTATCGCGAAACAACACCTGCTTAGATCCAACAAAAACTGTGCGCTGCCTTCTCTACTGAGCCTCAGAGACGCATTGAGGCAAGTGTTGCAAAAATCAGACAATGTCAAAAATTTGAGTCAAATAGCTTTAAACCAGCGACTTTCGCCTAACAACACCTGGTCGAATCCAACAAAACTGTGCCCTGCCGTCTCCACTGAGCCTCAGAGACGCTGTGAGACAAGTGTTACAAAAATCAGAGAATGTCAAAAATTAGAGTGAAATTGCTTCAAACAAGCGGATTATCGCGAAACAACACCTGCTCGAATCCAACAAAAACTGTGCCCTGCCATCTCTCCTGAGCCTCAGAGACGCTCTGAGACAAAAGTTACAAAAATCAGAGAATGTCAAAAATTAGAGTGAAATTGCTTCAAGCAAGCGATTTTCGCGATACAACACCTGCTCCAATCCAACAAAGACTGTGCCCTGCCGACTCTATTTAGCCTCAGAGACGGTTTGAGACAATTGTTACAAAAGTCACAGAATGTCAAAAATTAGAGTGAAATTGCTTCAAACAAGCGAATTATCGCGGAACAACACCTGCTCGAATCCAACAAATACTGTGCCCGGCCGAATCTATTTAGCCTCAGAGACGGTTTGAGACTATTATTACAAAAATCCGAGAATGTCAAAAATTAGAGTGCAATTGCTTCAAACAAGTGAATTATCGCGAAACAGCACCTGCTTGAATCCAACAAAGACTGTGCCCTGCCGTCTCTACTGAGCCTCAGAGCCAATTTGAGACAAGCGTTACAAAAATCAGAGAATGTCAAAAATTAGAGTGAAATTCCTTCAAACAAGCGAATTATCGCGAAACAACACCTGCTCGAATCCAACAAAAACTGTGCCCTTGCCGTCTCTAATGAGCCTCAGAGACGCATTGAGGCAAGTGTTGCAAAAATCAGACAATGTCAAAAATTTGAGTCAAATTGCTTCAAACAAGCGATTGTCGCGAAACAACACCTGCTCGAATCCAACAAAAACTGTGCCCTGCCGTCTCTACTGAGCCTCAGAGCCATTTAGAGACAAGTGTTACAAAAATCAGAGAATGTCAACAATTAGAGTGAAATTGCTTCAAACAAGCGAATTATCGCGAAACAACACCTGCTCGAATCCAACAAAAACTGTGCCCTTGCCGTCTCTAATGAGCCTCAGAGACGCATTGAGACAAGTGATACAAAAATCAGAGATTGTCAAAAATTAGAGTGAAATTTCTTCAAACAAGCGAATTATCGCGGAACAACACCTGCTCGAATCCAACAAATACTGTGCCCGGCCGAATCTATTTAGCCTCAGAGACGGTTTGAGTCTATTATTTCAAAAATCAGAGAATGTCAAAAATTAGAGTGAAATTGCTTCAAACAAGCGAATAATGACGAAACATCTGCTCCAATCCAACAAAAACTGTGCCCTGCCGACTCTATTTAGCCTCAGAGACGGTGTGAGACAGTTGTTACAAAAATTAGAGAATGTCCAAAATTAGAGTGAAATTGCTTCAAACAAGCGAATTATCTCGAAACAACACCTGCTCGAATCCAACAAAAACTGCGCCCTGCCCTCTCTATTTAGCCTCAGAGACGCATTGAGGCAAGTGTTGCAAAAATTAGACAATGTCAAAAATTTGAGTCAAATTGCTTCAAACAAGCGATTTTCGCGAAACAACACCTGCTCGAATCCAACAAAAACTGTGCCCTGCCGTCTCTACTGAGCCTCAGAGACGCTTTGAGACAAGTGTTACAAAAATCAGAGATTGTCAAAAATTAGAGTGAAATTGCTTCAAACAAGTGAATTATCGCGAAACAACACCTGCTCGAATCCAACAAAGACTATGCCCTGCCGTCTCTACTGAGCCTCAGAGACGCTTTCAGACAAGTGTTACAAAAATCAGAGAATCTCAAACATTAGAGTGAAATTGCTTCAAACAAGCGAATTATCGCGAAACAACACCTGCTCAGATCCAACAAAAACTGTGGGCTGCCTTCTCTACAGAGCCTCAGAGACGCATTGAGGCAAGTGTTGCAAAAATCAGACAATGTCAAAAATTTGAGTCAAATTGCTTTAAACCAGCGACTTTCGCCTAACAACACCTGGTCGAATCCAACAAAACTGTGCCCTGCCGTCTCTACTGAGCCTCAGAGACGCTGTGAGACAAGTGTTACAAAAATCAGAGAATGTCAAAAATTAGAGTGAAATTGCTTCAAACAAGCGGATTATCGCGAAACAACACCTGCTCGTATCCAACAAAAACTGTGCCCTGCCATCTCTCCTGAGCCTCAGAGACGCTCTGACACAAAAGTTACAAAAATCAGAGAATGTCAAAAATTAGAGTGAAATTGCTTCAAGCAAGCGATTTTCGCGATACAACACCTGCTCCAATCCAACAAAGACTGTGCCCTGCCGACTCTATTTAGCCTCAGAGACGGTTTGAGACTATTATTACAAAAATCCGAGAATGTCAAAAATTAGAGTGCAATTGCTTCAAACAAGTGAATTATCGCGAAACAGCACCTGCTTGAATCCAACAAAGACTGTGCCCTGCCGTCTCTACTGAGCCTCAGAGCCATTTTGAGACAAGCGTTACAAAAATCAGAGAATGTCAAAAATTTGAGTGAAATTGCTTCAAACAAGCGAATTATCGCGAAACAACACCTGCTCGAATCCAACAAAAACTGTGCCCTTGCCGTCTCTAATAAGCCTCAGAGACGCATTGAGGCAAGTGTTGCAAAAATCAGACAATGTCAAAAATTTGAGTCAAATTGCTTCAAACAAGCGATTGTCGCGAAACAACACCTGCTCGAATCCAACAAAAACTGTGCAATGCCGTCTCTACTGAGCCTCAGAGCCATTTAGAGACAAGTGTTACTTAAATCAGAGAATGTCAACAATTAGAGTGAAATTGCTTCAAACAAGCGAATTATCGCGAAACAACACCTGCTCGAATCCAACAAAAACTGTGCCCTTGCCGTCTCTAATGAGCCTCAGAGACGCATTGAGACAAGTGATACAAAAATCAGAGATTGTCAAAAATTAGAGTGAAATTTCTTCAAACAAGCGAATTATCGCGGAACAACACCTGCTCGAATCCAACAAATACTGTGCCCGGCCGACTCTATTTAGCCTCAGAGACGGTTTGAGACTATTATTTCAAAAATCAGAGAATGTCAAAAATTAGAGTGAAATTGCTTCAAACAAGCGAATTATCACGAAACATCTGCTCCAATCCAACAAAAACTGTGCCCTGCCGACTCTATTTAGCCTCAGAGACGGTGTGAGACAGTTGTTACAAAAATTAGAGAATGTCCAAAATTAGAGTGAAATTGCTTCAAACAAGCTAATTATCTCGAAACAACACCTGCTCGAATCCAACAAAAACTGCGCCCTGCCCTCTCTATTTAGCCTCAGAGACGCATTGAGGCAAGTGTTGCAAAAATTAGACAATGTCAAAAATTTGAGTCAAATTGCTTCAAACAAGCGATTGTCGCGAAACAACACCTGCTCGAATCCAACAAAAACTGTGCCCTGCCGTCTCTACTCAGCCTCAGAGGCGCTGTGAGACAAGTGTTACAAAAATCAGAGAATGTCAAAAATTAGAGTGAAATTGCTTCAAACAAGCGAATTATCGCGAAACAACACCTGCTCGAATCCAACAGAAACTTTGCCCTGCCGTCTTTACTGAGCCTCAGAGACGCTTTGAGACAAGTGTTATAAAAATCAGAGAATGTCAAAAATTAGAGTGAAATTGCTTCAAACAGGCGAATTATCGCGAAACAACACCTGCTCAAATCCAACAAAAACTGTGCCCTAGTAGTAGTAGTAGTAGTAGTAGGGCTTTAGGGCGCACAACTGCTACGGTCATTAGCGCCCATTCAGAACTAAATGACTAAAACAACTGAGACACAAAGTCCCTAAATCTAAAACATTAAAAAGGTTTAAAAGTCACCAACACAGTGCCAGAAGCCGTAAAAGTAGAGCAGAACTAACACAAGAACCTGTTACGGGATATAACAAACCGCACCACCAACTAAAGTAAAGAATAAAACCAGTGAGTTAAACTTGGTCGCCCAAACCGCTAAGGCGGATAAAATGCAATAAATGCTCTACGGCACTAGATGTATCTGCCAGCACTTCAGCAAGTGTGGCCGGCAGACCCACAGACAAACGTAACTGAGCTAAAAACTGGCACTGAATTAAAACGTGTCGCACCGTCAATGGCTCATGACAGTGAGTACACACCGGTGCAGCATCGGATGATAAAAGGTGACTATGGCTAAAACGACAGTGCCCGATACGCAATCTACTTAAAATCACTTCCTCGCGGCGAGAAGCGCGCGAGGAGGTCCTCCAGGTGACAGGGAGGGGCTTCACCTCTCTGAGTTTGTTCCCCTGAATAGTAGACCACTCCTCCGTCCAACGACGAAGGATAGAAGTGCGCAAACTCGCTCTAATATCAGCAGAGGGAGCGTGAGAGCTAAAACACCTGGGAGCTAAAACCGCTGCCTTTGCGGCAGCATCGGCAGCCTCGTTTCCCGGTAGGCCTACGTGTCCAGGCACCCACAAGAAAGACACGCTAGCGCCAGCACTAGCGAGGGAATGTAGGTTGTCCTGGATACGCTGCACTAGGGGGTGGTAGTTGTACAGCGATCGTAGGCTCTCCAATGCACTCAAGGAATCCGAACAGATAACCCAGCGCTGCAAGGCTTGCCGACGAATGTATAAAAGAGCTTGGTAGATACCAAAAAGCTCAGCGGTAAAAATCGAGCACTGCGCTAAAAGTCTAAAACTAAAACTTTGGCGACCATGTATAAAGGCACATCCTACTCCCCTATCGTCCTTCGAGCCATCCGTGTAGATGAAAGAGCTGTCAGCAAACTGTGTCTGAATTTCTAAAAAGGCTGAACGGAGCACCGAAACTGGTGTCGTGGACTTCGGCATGGACGTTAACCCCAGATCGACGGGGGTTGCTGGTCGGAGCCATGGCGGGAACTGCGTTTCTCCTATGGAAAACGCCGCCGGTAAAGTGATGTCCAATGTACGAAGGAGAGAGCGAAAACGAACACCAGGAGGGAGTAAAGCTAGGGAGCTCGTTGAGTATTGGCGGTCCAAGGAGTCGTTAAAGAAAGGACTAAAAGTCAGATGACGCGGCAAACCAGAGAGTCTGCAGGCGTAGCTGCACAGAAGTACGTCCCGCCGATGAGACAGCGGGGGTTCAGCGGCTTCCGCACAGATGCTGGTAACGGGGCTTGTTGGAAAAGCGCCAATACTCAAGCGGAGACCACGGTGATGTGTAGGATCAAGACGTTTCAAAATCGACGGACGAGCCGACGAATACACAATACAACCGTAGTCCAGTTTAGATCGGACCAAAGAGCGATACAACCTTAAAAGTACAGTCCGATCAGCTCCCCAGGATGTGCCACTTAAAACGCGTAAAACACTAAGAGAACAGTCACATCTGGCCTTCAAATAGGATATATGAGAGGCCCAGCTGAGCTTCCTGTCAAACACCAATCCCAAAAATTTCGCCTCGTCTGCGAAAGGGAGAACATCTGGGCCTAGGTGAAGGGAAGGGGAAGGAAACGCCTTCCGGCGCCAGAAGTTCACACAGACGGTTTTCTCGGCGGAGAACTTGAAACCGTTTTCCAGACTCCAAATGAACAGGCGGTCAAGGCAGAGTTGGAGGCGCCGTTCTAAGAGATGAGTATGCCGAGAACTGCAGTAAATGGCGAAATCATCCACAAAAAGGGAGGATGAAACACCAGCGGGAACGCACTCCACAATGGGATTGATGGCCACAGCGAATAAGGTGACGCTGAGTACCGAGCCCTGCGGTACTCCGTTCTCTTGAGTAAAAGCACGAGATAAAATAGAACCAATCCGCACTCGAAACACTCGATCCCTCATAAATTCTCGGATAAAGAGGGGCAGGCGACCCCGAAAGCCCCATTTATGGAGGGTACGAAGAATACCGTACCGCCAGCAAGTGTCATACGCCTTCTCAAGATCAAAAAACACAGAGACCGTTTGACTCTTCCTCAGAAAGGCATCCATGATGTGCGTCGAAAGCGAGACTAAGTGGTCGACCGTTGAACGGAAGCGACGAAAACCGCACTGAACGTTGGCTAGCAGATGATTAGATTCAAGCCACCACGTCAGTCGCCCGTTAATCATGCGCTCCATCACCTTGCAAATGACACTGGTGAGAGAGATCGGGCGATAACTGGAAGGGAGATGACGATCCTTCCCAGGTTTTAAAATTGGAACGATGGTGGCCTCAAGCCAAGTGGATGGAAAAGTACTGGTACGCCAGATGCGGTTATACACCTCCAAGAGAAAGAGTTTACCAGCGGAAGAAAGGTGCTGTAACATTAAAACATGAACACCATCCGGTCCTGGAGTCGACGGTTTGGAAGAAACGAGGGCCCGCTCCAGCTCCGTCATGGTAAAAACGGCGTTGTAACACTCGCGGTTAGAAGAGGGAAACAGAATTTCGTGCGACTCAGCCCGGGTCTTGAGGGTTAAAAATCTTGGATGAAAATTCGAAGAACTGGAAACGCCAGCAAAAGCATTGCCCAGAGTGTCAGCAACAGCTCTAGGGCAAGCGATGGTGTCATTATTAATCTGCAGCCCAGGTACTGTGGAAGCTGGTATTTTGCCAGCCACACGGCGGAGCTTGTCCCAAACAACAGATGAAGGGGTGTGGCAATTGAAGGATTCCACAAACCGGAGCCAGGATGTCCTTTTACTGGCCTGTATGATACGACGGGCTCTAGCGCGCTGTTGTTTGAAGGTGACCAGATTCTCTAGAGTGGGATGGCGCCGGAAAACTCGAAGTGCAGCCCTGCGTCCACGGATTGCGGCCCGGCATTCGTCGGTCCACCAGGGAACCGGTAGTCGTCGCGGTTGAGAAGACGACCGAGGGATTGCACGCGAAGCAGCGGAGATAATAACGGATGTAAGGTATTCCACCATCTGGTCAACATCATTGAACAGGTGGTCTTCGAAAACAGCGCAGCGACAATAAAGAGGCCAGTTTGCTTTGTTTAATTGCCAGGTGGGTACACGTGACGGTGGAGAGTAGTGCGATAACAGGCTAATGACACAGGGAAAATGATCGCTCGAGAAGGTGTCAGAGACAACGTTCCACTGAAAACGATGTGCAAGCTGTGCTGAGCAGACAGATAAATCCAGGTGGGAAAGGGTGCCAGAAGAATCAGACACAAAAGTGGCTTCACCAGTGTTAAGGAGAGAGAGGCAATTCTGGGTGAAAAAATCAGCTAGGTAGGTTCCCCTTAGGCATGCCCTAGGTGAGCCCCAAAGAGGATGGTGGGCATTAAAATCTCCCAACAGAAGATAGGGCGCTGGGAGCTGGACAACAAGAGCTGCTAGGTCCGCAACCGCGAAGGGAGAACCAGGTGGAAGATACAAGGAACACAGGGTGAAACTAAAGCCGGGTAAACTGAGGGTGATAGCTACAGCTTGCAAGGTAGTGGTAAGCGTGATAGGTTGGTAAAAAACGTGGTCTCGAATCAAAAGCATTACACCACCATGTGCAGGAGAACCAGGTTCCGGTGCAAGGTCGAAGCGCACCGGAATAAAGCCAGGAAAGGTAAAAGGGTCCTGTGGGCGAAGTTTGGTCTCCTGTAAGCACAAGACAGTAGGAGAGAGCGATTTGGTTAAAATCTGTAATTCGGCTCTATGTGTGCGTACGCCACGTGTATTCCACCTAACGAGGGACATCCGGAGGGAAAGGGAGTGAGCTGTTTAAAATCACTTGGGCTGCGTCTGACGCTTCAACTTGGCCTTCAGCTGGAGTGTGGGACCAGGGCTTGTAGGAGGTGGAGGCTCCTCCTCCATTGGTTCTTCCGAAGGAAGAAGCTCAGCTGCGCCGGAGACGGAAGACAGTGCTGCAAAACGATTGCCCGTACTCAAGGGAGGAGAGTGACCCTTGGCTCGACTGCGCCCCCGGGAATCCTGGGATAGGGATCTCCGAGGAGGCGAAGGAGAACTAGCTTTTACAGTACATTGGTCATTGCCTGAGGTTTTAGGATCTTTCAAAAAGTCGGTGCGCTTTGGCTGCGTTTTAAATTTACGAGGTTCAGTACCAACAGATATTGTTTTGGAAGCGGCGGAACCAGAAGTCGATGCTGTAATAGTAGGAGAAGCGACTGCAGTTAGAGGTACAGGAGTAGTTTGTGTACTCATATCCCGCTTTTGGACCTGGGTTTGCACCACTGAGCTAAAAGTGCCAAATCTCAGGATAGAAGGCTGGCGAGCTAGATGGCGTTTGCGGGCTTCATTGAAAGACAAGCGTTCTTTCACCCGCAGCTCTTGGATGGCCTTCTCGTCCAGAAAGCGTGGGCAATCGCGGGAAGTCGCTGGATGGGGACCCCTACAATTTACACAGAAAACCGATAAACAAGCTCCGTCGTGGGCATCCTTTCCACACATTGCGCAAACAGCCGTTTCAAGTTTGCAAGATGCCCTAGTGTGACCAAAGCGTTGGCACTGAAAACAACGCATTGGGCGTGGTATATATGGCCGAATATTTATAACTTCGTACCCCGCCTTAAGTTTCGATGGGAGATCAAGCCGATCGAACGTAAGGAACAGAGTACGGGTAGGCACCTGCGCACCATCGCGTTTGGCTTTGACGCGATAAACCTCAGTAACACCTTGGTCCGACAGATAACCCAAAATTTCTTCTTCCGACATATCATCCAAAAGAGAGGTTGTGATGACTCCCTTGGATGAGTTCAAGCTACGGTGCTTCTCGACACGGATAGGATATCCGTGGAGTAGTTTGGCCTTTAGCAATCTGTCGAACTGGGTGGCTGTAAAAGTCTCAATCAATAGTGAGCCATTTCTAAGACGGTTGCAAGACTTCACAGGACCGGCGATCTTATCTAGGCCCGCCTGAATTATAAAGGGATTCACTTTCAGAAAACTCTGTGACTCTTCCATTCTAGTAACCACTAGGTACCGAGCTGCTGACACTGCGGTGACCTCTTTTCCATCGTTGACTTGTCGTCGTCTTTTCGGAGTGTTGGTAGCCATAAAAGCATAAAAATAATTTCATCCCCCAGTGCTCCCCACCCACCACGGAGCCCAACACGGGGTCATCCCACTGGGATGACAGGGCTACACAGGGGATATAGCGGGCTCGCCGTCCCACTCACCCTGGAGTTCAGTGCAATACCTAGTCCTGGCCGATTGACTAGGGGTGGGTTAGTCCCTAGCCTCCCGTTTAGATGAAGCAGTAACCAAAGCAGTGTATTGGAAATGCGCACCCTCCCCGAATTCAGAAAGTAACTGGACCGAGCTCAGATACGCATCCCTCAACCACCAGGATAAACCTTTCCACCGACACGGGTCTCCACGCACGGCCTACACGTGGGTGGGCGATTTGACTGACTCCCTCACCACTAAGAGGAACCCACATCGAGAGAGTCAGTTGGCTCGGGGCCCCGGGTGCGCCAAACCCGGACCTACCGTAGTAGGTCCCCCTGGGGGAAACTGTGCCCTGCCGACTCTATTTAGCCTCAGAGACGGTTTGAGACTATTGTTACAAAAATCAGAGAATGTCAAAAATTAGAGTGAAATTGCTTCAAACAAGCGAATTATCGCGAAACAACACCTGCTCGAATCCAACAAAAACTGTGCCCTGCCGTCTCTACTGAGCCTCAGAGACGCTTTGAGACAAGTGTTACAAAAATCAGAATATGTCAGAAATTAGAGTGAAATTGCTTCAAACAAGCGAATTATCGCGAAACAACACCTGCTCGAATCCAACAAAAACTGTGCCCTGCAGTCTCTACTGAGCCTCAGAGACGCATTGAAACAAGTGTTTCAAAAATCAGAGAATGTAAAAAATTTGAGTGATATTGCTTCAAACAAGCGAATTATCACGAAACATCTGCTCCAATCCAACAAAAACTGTGCCCTGCCGACACTATTTAGCCTCGGAGACGGTGTGAGACAGTTGTTACAAAAATTAGAGAATGTCCAAAATTAGAGTGAAATTGCTTCAAACAATGGAATTATCTCGAAACAACACCTGCTCGAATCCAACGAAAGCTGCGCCCTGCCCTCTCTATTTAGCCTCAGAGACGCATTGAGGCAAGTGTTGCAAAAATCAGAGAATGTCAAAAATTCGAGTCAAATTGCTTCAAACAAGCGGATTATCGCGAAGAAACACCAGCTCGAATCCAACAAAAACTGTGCGCTGCCGTCTCTACTGAGCCGCAGAGACGCTTCGAGACAAGTGTTACAAAAATAAGAGAATGTCAAAAATTAGAGTGAAATTGCTTCAAACAAGCGAATTATCGCGAAACAGCACCTCCTCGAATCCAACAAAAACTGTTCCCTGCCGTCTCTACTGAGCCTCAGAGACGCTTTGAGACAAGTGTTACAAAAATCAGAGAATGTCAAAAATTAGAGTGAAATTGCTTCAAGCAAGCGAATTATCGCGAAACAACACCTGCTCGAATCCAACAAAAACTGTGCGCTGACGTCTCTACTGAGCCTCAGAGATGCATTGAGGCAAGTGTTGCAAAAATCAGACAATGTAAAAAATATGAGTCAAATTGCTTCAAACAAGCTATTTTTGCGAAACAATACCTGCTCGAAATCAAACAAAGCTGTGCGATGCCGTCTCTACTGAGCCTCAGAGACGCATTGATGCAAGTGTTGCAAAAATCAGAGAATGTCAAAAATTTGAGTGAAATTGCTTCAAACAAGCGAATTATCAGGAAACATCACCTGCACGAATCCAACAAAAACTGTGCCCTGCCGAATGTACTTAGCCTCAGAGCCGGATTGAGACAAGTGTTACAAAAATCACAGAATGTCAAAAATTTGAGTCCAATTGCTTCAAACAAGCGAATTATCACGAAACATCTGCTCCAATCCAACAAAAACTGTGCCCTGCCGACTCTATCTAGCCTCAGAAGCGGTTTGAGACAATTGTTACAAAAATCAGAGAATGTCAAAAATTAGAGTGAAATTGCTTCAAAGCAGCGAATTATCGCGAAACAACACCTGCTCGAATCCAACAAAAACTGTGCCCTGCCCTTTCTACTGAGCCTCACAGACGCTTTGAGATAAGTGTTACAAAAGTCAGAGAATGTCAAAAATTAGAGTGAAATTGCTTCAAACAAGCGATTTTCGCGAAACAACACCTGCTCGAATCCAACAAAAACTGTGCCCTGCCGGCTCTACTGAGCCTCAGAGACGCTTTGAGACAAGTGTTACAAAAATCAGAGAATGTCAAAAATTAGAGTGAAATTGCTTCAAACAAGCGATTTTCGCGAAACAACACCTGCTCGAATCCAACAAAAACTGTGCCCTTGCCGTCTCTAATAAGCCTCAGAGACGCATTGAGGCAAGTGTTGCAAAAATCAGACAATGTCAAAAATTTGAGTCGAATTGCTTCAAACAAGCGATTGTCGCGAAACAACACCTGCTCGAATCCAACAAAAACTGTGCAATGCCGTCTCTACTGAGCCTCAGAGCCATTTAGAGACAAGTGTTACTTAAATCAGAGAATGTCAACAATTAGAGTGAAATTGCTTCAAACAAGCGAATTATCGCGAAACAACACCTGCTCGAATCCAACAAAAACTGTGCCCTTGCCGTCTCTAATGAGCCTCAGAGACGCATCGAGACAAGTGATACAAAAATCAGAGATTGTCAAAAATTAGAGTGAAATTTCTTCAAACAAGCGAATTATCGCGGAACAACACCTGCTCGAATCCAACAAATACTGTGCCCGGCCGAATCTATTTAGCCTCAGAGACGGTTTGAGACTATTATTTCAAAAATCAGAGAATGTCAAAAATTAGAGTGAAATTGCTTCAAACAAGCGAATTATCACGAAACATCTGCTCCAATCCAACAAAAACTGTGCCCTGCCGACTCTATTTAGACTCAGAGACGGTGTGAGACAGTTGTTACAAAAATTAGAGAATGTCCAAAATTAGAGTGAAATTGCTTCAAACAAGCTAATTATCTCGAAACAACACCTGCTCGAATCCAACAAAAACTGCGCCCTGCCCTCTCTATTTAGCCGCAGAGACGCATTGAGGCAAGTGTTGCAAAAATTAGACAATGTCAAAAATTTGAGTCCAATTGCTTCAAACAAGCGAATTATCACGAAACATCTGCTCCAATCCAACAAAAACTGTGCCCTGCCGACTCTATCTAGCCTCAGAGGCGGTTTGAGACAATTGTTACAAAAATCAGAGAATGTCAAAAATTAGAGTGAAATTGCTTCAAACCAGCGAATTATCGCGAAACAACACCTGCTCGAATCCAACAAAAACTGTGCCCTGCCCTCTCTACTGAGCCTCAGAGACGCTTTGAGATAAGCGTTACAAAATTCAGAGAATGTCAAAAATTACAGTGAAATTGCTCCAAACAAGCGAATTATCGCGAAACAACACCTGCACGAATCCAACAAAAACTGTGCGCTGCCGTCTCTACTGATCCTCAGAGGCGCATTAAGGCAAGTGTTACAAAAATCAGAGAATGTCAAAAATTAGAGTGAAATTGCTTCAAACAAGCGATTTTCGCGAAACAACACCTGCTCGAATCCAACAAAAACTGTGCCCTGCCGGCTCTACTGAGCCTCAGAGACGCTTTGAGACAAGTGTTACAAAAATCAGAGAATGTCAAAAATTAGAGTGAAATTGCTTCAAACAAGCGAATTATCGCGAAACATCACCTGCTCGAATCCAACAAAAACTGTGCCCTGCCGACTCTATTTAGCCTCAGAGCCATTTTGAGACAAGTGTTGCAAAAATCAGACAATGTCAAAAATTTGAGTCAAATTTCTTCAAAAAAGCGATTTTCGCGATACAACACCTGCTCGAATCCAACAAAGACTGTGCCCTGCCGACTCTATTTAGCCTCAGAGACGGTTTGAGACAATTGTTATAAAACTCATGAGAATGTAAAAAATTAGAGTGAAATTGCTTCAAACAAGCGAATTATCGCGAAACATCACCTGCTCGAATCCAACAAAAACTGTGCGCTGACGTCTCTACTGAGCCTCAGAGACGCATTGAGGCAAGTGCTGCAAAAATTAGACCATGTCAAAAATTTGAGTCAAATTGCTTCAAACAAGCGATTGTCGCGAAACAACACCTGCTCGAATCCAACAAAAACTGTGCCCTGAGCCTCAGAAACCCTTTCAGACAAGTGTTACAAAAATCAGAGAATGTCAAAAATTAGAGTGAAATTGCTTCAAACAAGCGAATTATCGCGAAACAACACCTGCTCGAATCCAACAAAAACTGTGCCCTGCTGTCTCTACTGAGCCTCAGAGACGCTTAGAGACAAGTGTTACAAAAATCAGAAATTGTCAAAAATTAGAGTGAAATTGCTTCAAACAAGTGAATAATCGCGAAACAACACCTGCTCGAATCCAACAAAGACTGTGCCCTGTCGTCTCTACTGAGCCTCAGAGACGTTTTCAGACAAGTGTTACAAAAATCAGAGAATGTCATAAATTAGAGTGAAATTGCTTCAAACAGGCGAATTATCGCGAAACAACACCTGCTCGAATCCAACAAAAACTGTGCCCGGAAGACTCTATTTAGCCTCAGAGACGGTTTGAGACAATTGTTCCAAAAATCAGAGAATGTCAAAAATTAGAGTGAAATTGCTTCAAACAAGCGAACTATCGCGAAACAACACCTGCTCGAATCCAACAAAACCTGTGCCCTGCCGTCTCTACTGAGCCTCAGAGACGCTTTGAGACAAGTGTTACAAAAATCAGAGAATCTCAAAAATTAGAGTGAAATTGCTTCAAACAAGCGAATTATCGCGAAACAACACCTGCTCAGATCCAACAAAAACTGTGCGCTGCCTTCTCTACTGAGCCTCAGAGAAGCATTGAGGCAAGTGTTGCAAAAATCAGAGAATCTCAAAAATTAGAGTGAAATTGCTTCAAACAAGCGGATTATCGCGAAACAACACCTGCTCGAATCCAACAAAAACTGTGCCCTTGCCGTCTCTAATGAGCCTCAGAGACGCATTGAGACAAGTGATACAAAAATCAGAGATTGTCAAAAATTAGAGTGAAATTTCTTCAAACAAGCGAATTATCGCGGAACAACACCTGCTCGAATCCAACAAATACTGTGCCCGGCCGAATCTATTTAGCCTCAGAGACGGTTTGAGACTATTATTTCAAAAATCAGAGAATGTCAAAAATTAGAGTGAAATTGCTTCAAACAAGCGAATTATCACGAAACATCTGCTCCAATCCAACAAAAACTGTGCCCTGCCGACTCTATTTAGCCTCAGAGACGGTGTGAGACAGTTGTTACAAAAATTAGAGAATGTCCAAAATTAGAGTGAAATTGCTTCAAACAAGCGAATTATCTCGAAACAACACCTGCTCGAATCCAACAAAAACTGCGCCCTGCCCTCTCTATTTAGCCTCAGAGACGCATTGAGGCAAGTGTTGCAAAAATTAGACAATGTCAAAAATTTGAGTCAAATTGCTTCAAACAAGCGATTGTCGCGAAACAACACCTGCTCGAATCCAACAAAAACTGTGCCCTGAGCCTCAGAAACCCTTTCAGACAAGTGTTACAAAAATCAGAGAATGTCAAAAATTAGAGTGAAATTGCTTCAAACAAGCGAATTATCGCGAAACAACACCTGCTCGAATCCAACAAAAACTGTGCCCTGCTGTCTCTACTGAGCCTCAGAGACGCTTAGAGACAAGTGTTACAAAAATCAGAAATTGTCAAAAATTAGAGTGAAATTGCTTCAAACAAGTGAATAATCGCCAAACAACACCTGCTCGAATCCAACAAAGACTGTGCCCTGTCGTCTCTACTGAGCCTCAGAGACGTTTTCAGACAAGTGTTACAAAAATCAGAGAATGTCATAAATTAGAGTGAAATTGCTTCAAACAGGCGAATTATCGCGAAACAACACCTGCTCGAATCCAACAAAAACTGTGCCCGGAAGACTCTATTTAGCCTCAGAGACGGTTTGAGACAATTGTTCCAAAAATCAGAGAATGTCAAAAATTAGAGTGAAATTGCTTCAAACAAGCGAACTATCGCGAAACAACACCTGCTCGAATCCAACAAAACCTGTGCCCTGCCGTCTCTACTGAGCCTCAGAGACGCTTTGAGACAAGTGTTACAAAAATCAGAGAATCTCAAAAATTAGAGTGAAATTGCTTCAAACAAGCGAATTATCGCGAAACAACACCTGCTCAGATCCAACAAAAACTGTGCGCTGCCTTCTCTACTGAGCCTCAGAGAAGCATTGAGGCAAGTGTTGCAAAAATCAGAGAATCTCAAAAATTAGAGTGAAATTGCTTCAAACAAGCGGATTATCGCGAAACAACACCTGCTCGAATCCAACAAAAACTGTGCCCTTGCCGTCTCTAATGAGCCTCAGAGACGCATTGAGACAAGTGATACAAAAATCAGAGATTGTCAAAAATTAGAGTGAAATTTCTTCAAACAAGCGAATTATCGCGGAACAACACCTGCTCGAATCCAACAAATACTGTGCCCGGCCGAATCTATTTAGCCTCAGAGACGGTTTGAGACTATTATTTCAAAAATCAGAGAATGTCAAAAATTAGAGTGAAATTGCTTCAAACAAGCGAATTATCACGAAACATCTGCTCCAATCCAACAAAAACTGTGCCCTGCCGACTCTATTTAGCCTCAGAGACGGTGTGAGACAGTTGTTACAAAAATTAGAGAATGTCCAAAATTAGAGTGAAATTGCTTCAAACAAGCGAATTATCTCGAAACAACACCTGCTCGAATCCAACAAAAACTGCGCCCTGCCCTCTCTATTTAGCCTCAGAGACGCATTGAGGCAAGTGTTGCAAAAATTAGACAATGTCAAAAATTTGAGTCAAATTGCTTCAAACAAGCGATTGTCGCGAAACAACACCTGCTCGAATCCAACAAAAACTGTGCCCTGCCGTCTCTACTGAGCCTCAGAGACGCTTTGAGACAAGTGTTACAAAAATCAGAGATTGTCAAAAATTAGAGTGAAATTGCTTCAAACAAGTGAATTATCGCGAAACAACACCTGCTCGAATCCAAAAAGACTGTGCCCTGCCGTCTCTACTGAGCCTCAGAGACGCTTTCAGACAAGTGTTACAAAAATCAGAGAATCTCAAAAATTAGAGTGAAATTGCTTCAAACAAGCGAATTATCGCGAAACAACACCTGCTCAGATCCAACAAAAACTGTGCGCTGCCTTCTCTACTGAGCCTCAGAGACGCATTGAGGCAAGTGTTGCCAAAATCAGACAATGTCAAAAATTTGAGTCAAATAGCTTTAAACCAGCGACTTTCGCCTAACAACACCTGGTCGAATCCAACAAAACTGTGCCCTGCCGTCTCTACTGAGCCTCAGAGACGCTGTGAGACAAGTGTTACAAAAATCAGAGAATGTCAAAAATTAGAGTGAAATTGCTTCAAACAAGCGGATTATCGCGAAACAACACCTGCTCGAATCCAACAAAAACTGTGCCCTGCCATCTCTCCTGAGCCTCAGAGACGCTCTGAGACAAAAGTTACAAAAATCAGAGAATGTCAAAAATTAGAGTGAAATTGCTTCAAGCAAGCGATTTTCGCGATACAACACCTGCTCCAATCCAACAAAGACTGTGCCCTGCCGACTCTATTTAGCCTCAGAGACGGTTTGAGACAATTGTTACAAAAGTCACAGAATGTCAAAAGTTAGAGTGAAATTGCTTCAAACAAGCGAATTATCGCGGAACAACACCTGCTCGAATCCAACAAATACTGTGCCCGGCCGAATCTATTTAGCCTCAGAGACGGTTTGAGACTATTATTACAAAAATCCGAGAATGTCAAAAATTAGAGTGCAATTGCTTCAAACAAGTGAATTATCGCGAAACAGCACCTGCTTGAATCCAACAAAGACTGTGCCCTGCCGTCTCTACTGAGCCTCAGAGCCATTTTGAGACAAGCGTTACAAAAATCAGAGAATGTCAAAAATTAGAGTGAAATTGCTTCAAACAAGCGAATTATCGCGAAACAACACCTGCTCGAATCCAACAAAAACTGTGCCCTTGCCGTCTCTAATGAGCCTCAGAGACGCATTGAGGCAAGTGTTGCAAAAATCAGACAATGTCAAAAATTTGAGTCAAATTGCTTCAAACAAGCGATTGTCGCGAAACAACACCTGCTCGAATCCAACAAAAACTGTGCCCTGCCGTCTCTACTGAGCCTCAGAGCCATTTAGAGACAAGTTTTACTTAAATCAGAGAATGTCAACAATTAGAGTGAAATTGCTTCAAACAAGCGAATTATCGCGAAACAACACCTGCTCGAATCCAACAAAAACTGTGCCCTTGCCGTCTCTAATGAGCCTCAGAGACGCATTGAGACAAGTGATACAAAAATCAGAGATTGTCAAAAATTAGAGTGAAATTTCTTCAAACAAGCGAATTATCGCGGAACAACACCTGCTCGAATCCAACAAATACTGTGCCCGGCCGAATCTATTTAGCCTCAGAGACGGTTTGAGACTATTATTTCAAAAATCAGAGAATGTCAAAAATTAGAGTGAAATTGCTTCAGTGAGTGAGTGTGTCGGGTTTAAGGGCCCGTCGATAACTTGGTCATTAGGGCCCCGAGTCCAGAAGTAAAAATTACATACCGTCAAGTGTTAAAACATCACCCATTAAAAACTAAAAATCTACGGTTAAAATAGATAAAAAACCTCTAAACAACTATTAAAACGTTTCATTTAAAATGTTAAAAACAGAAAGTTAAAATTGCTACAAAATAAAAAACACTAAAACGTTAAAAAACCCAAAAATACCGTAATCCAAAAGGCTAAAATCTCTGAAATAAAATAACCTTACACTGACTTCATAAAATCAATTGTGCGACAAAACCGCAGCACTGTATTTACAGATACTGGGTCGTTGCCTAAAACTGACGACAGTGTAAGGCCCAGGCCAACGGACTGGCGCTCACGAGCGTATCGCGGACAATCAAGAAGGACATGTGCGACGGAGATTGGAATATTACACGTCGTACAGACAGGCTCCGGATCACCACGCAAAAGGTGTCCATGCGTGGCTCGGGTATGGCCTATCCTCAGGCGGGTTAAAACCACTTCTTCCCGCCTGGAATTCCTGCAGCTGGTATGCCAGGGTTGTACCGTGTCCTTGATAGTCCGTAATTGAGTGCCAGATAACGCTTCCCAAGATTCCTGCCAAAGAGCAAATAGATGGCGACGGAAATATTTCTGCACATCTATATAGGGGAGCGTACGGGTGGAATACTCCGGAAGGCGACATGCAGACTTTGCAGCCGCATCCGCCGCCTCGTTACCCGGAATACCCACATGGCCTGGGATCCACGTAAAAACAAACTGGTATCCGCGAGACAGTAGCTGAGAAATCAACGTCTGGATTTTAACAACCAATGCCGAGGTGCCGATAAACTGTTGCAGGGCCTGGAGAGCGCTAAAAGAATCGGAACAAACGATAAAACTTCCAGGACCTGAACTGGAGATAAAAAGGAGGAAATAAAATATGGCAAACAACTCGGCGGTAAATACTGAACTGGCGTCCGGTAGGCGGTACGTATGAGCGTCACCGTTGTATATAAAGGCGCAACCCGTCGAACTACCCATCTGGGACCCATCGGTAAATACCGGACAGGAAGTCCGGTATCGCCCCAGTAGTTCCGTGAATAGTTGGCGAAACACGGAATGAGGGGTAGCTATCTTAACACAGCCCGACAGCTCCAGGTCAAAGCGTGCGCGCTGGAGTTGCCAGGGAGGACATCGGCCACGTGAATGCCGCTCTACGGCTGGCAGCCGAAGGGCGTGTGCAGCAAGCAGTTCACGAAACCGGATACCACTTGGACGGGAGATCGTTGTATTTCGCATATAACGGTGCGCGAGGTCTGGACGCAACACGGGTGGAAACGAAGGGTGACCTGGATGGGCGGCCAGCCTTGCCACGTAAGAACAAAGTAATAAAGAGCGTCGAACAGACAGTGGAGGTTCGCCAGAATCAGCATACAGACAATCGATTCTGCTGCTGCGGAAAGCCCCAGTAGCGAGACGGATACCAGTGTGATGTACTGTGTCTAAAAGCCGGAGTTTAGACGATGACGCCGCGCCATAAATAAAACAGCCGTAGTCTAATTTGGACCGGACCAGAGAGCCATATAACCTCAACATGACGGTGCGATCGCCGCCCCAAGATGCCCCAGATAAGACCCTGAGTACCCGAAGCGAACGATCGCAGGAAGCACGAAGATAGCGGATATGGTGCTCCCATGTGAGTTTACTGTCGAGGTGTAAGCCCAAGAACTTAAGGTGCGGTACAAAAGGAAGACGTGTGTCGCGCAGATGAAGATCAGGAGGAGGGTGTACTCCTCGCAGTCGGTGAAAGTGTAGACACTGTGTTTTCGTAGGGGACAGCCGAAAGCCCGAGCGTAATGCCCACTCGGCGATGGAGGTTATGCTTAGCTGTAGTTGACGCTCGATGTGCTCCAAACTATAAGAACGATAGTAGATCGCAAAGTCGTCAACATACAGCGACATCGGGATACCGCTACGAACAACACTAGTGATGCCATTAATGGCAACTGCGAAAAGTGTGACACTGAGGATGGATCCCTGGGGTACACCATTCTCCTGGATCTTCTCTTGAGACAGCGTGTTGCCTATACGGACACGAAAACGGCGAATGAGTAAAAAGTTAAAAAGGAAAACGGCTAAGTGACCGCGCAAACCATAACCGTGTAGAGTACGGAGAATGCCATAGCGCCAAGTAGTATCGTAGGCCTTCTCCAGATCAAAGAAGACACCCACGACATGCTGCTTCAGGAGAAACGCACTCTGTATGTATGCCTCCATGCGCGTCAGGTTGTCGACACTGGAGCGATAGCGACGAAATCCGCACTGAACATTGCTCAGCAGGTTATTCGTCTCTAGCCACCACACTAAGCGAGTGTTAATCATCCGTTCCAAGGTCTTGCAGACGACACTCGTCAGGCAAATAGGGCGGTAGCTAGAGGGAAGTGTCCGGTCTTTTCCTGGTCGAGGGATAGGGATGACAATGCCCTCTCGCCAGGAAGACGGAAAAACCTGCTGATGCCAGATGCGGTTATACATGCTCAACATGAAGGAAAGAGCTGCAGGTGGAAGATGAAGCAGCATTTGGCGGTGGATGTCATCAGGACCGGGAGAAGAATTCTTTGCTATGGACAAGGAATGCGCTAGCTCCGCCTCGGTAAATGGTGCATTGTACGGTTCACTTTGGGCACTGTTAAAACTAAGGCCTATCTGCTCCGCAGATTCCTTGATAGCTAAAAACGCTCTATCATAGCTTTGGGTTTGGCTAGTACAGGCAAAATACTCGGCAAGGGCGTCGGCGATGTCCTGCTCGGTGGTGTAACGGGAGCCCTGTACGGCAAGGCCAGGGATGGTCGTCCGGCGACACTTGCCGTACATTCGCCGAACAGCAGTCCACACCTTTTGCGCCGAACTTCGACGGGAAAGAGAAGATACATACTTTTCCCACGATTTGCGTTTTGCGTCTCGAAGTATAAATCTTGCCCTAGCACGAGCACGCTTAAAAGCGACAAAGTTCGCCTGCGTAGGATGTAATGTAAAGATACGCAATGCACGCTTGCGTGCTTTAGTAGCCAAACGGCATTCCTCGGACCACCAAGGCACAGGAACGTGACGAGGTGTAGTGGAACCACGAGGAATGCTGGAATCCGCTGCACGAAGGATAGAGTAAGTAAAATACTCCACCATGTCGTCAATGGTGGTAAAACCATCGTCGGTTAGGTGAATGAGGGAACGAAACTTCCCCCAGTCAGCCTTGGAAATAATCCAGTGAGGAAAGCGTGTTGGCACAGAACTGTGGCCCGATAGGTGAATGCTAATGGGGTAATGATCACTGCCAAATAAGTCGGAAAGTACCGACCAGTCGAGTAGAGGTACTAGTGACGGGCTGCTAAAAGAAACGTCAAGTGCGGAGTGTGTACCATAGGCAGATGATAAGTAAGTAGGCACGCCAGTGTTTAAAATGACTAGGCCGGACATATGGAAAACGTCTGCTACAAGGCACCCACGGGCATCGTCAATGTCGGAGCCCCAATAAGAGTGCTTGGCATTCAGATCGCCGAGAAAGATGAGCGGTGGCGGAATCTGTGCCAAGAGAGCCCGAAGATCGTTCGTGTGTACGACACTGACCGGTGGCAAATAGACATTGCAAAGGGAGAAACAGAGGCTCTGCAGCTGCACACGCACCGCTACAGCTTGTAGCGGCGTGTTGAGTGGCACACTGGTGGCAGAGATATCATGCGCCACCAGGATAGCAACACCCCCGCTGGCTCGCCTATCAGCTGCAGAGTCATGTCTAAATGCCGAAAAACCACGAAGTTGTAATGCGTGGTTAGGGTGCAAATGCGTTTCTTGTAGACAGACGATTGATGGAGACCGTTGCGAAACGAGATGCTGTACGTCCGGAACACGTGCGCGGAACCCATTAACATTCCACTGGATTATTTCCATGGTAAAGAAGAATTAGGGATTCGTCTTCATCTTTTTCTTTTTCATCTTTACCTTAACCGACTTCGGACGGGGTAGGTTAAATTCGCCATCGTCTGGTGACTCCGCCGACGTCCGGGAGTCTGAAGATCCCCGGCGGCTCGCTGAACGAGAGCGGGAGCGGGACTTCATGGACGATGTGCGACTGCTGGCGCGACCAGAAGGCCTAGAATAATGGCTGTCAACAGGCTGGCTGCGGCTAGTTGTCTTGTGAGCTGGTGTCTGCACGGCTATAGATGTAGTAGCAGGTGCAGCTGTGGCACGAGACAGTGAAGGGGTATTCGCAGGTAGTTCAGTCTGTGTAGAAGCATCTGACACAGGAACGTGCTGGATCGCTACGCTGCTGGCAGGAGCGCGTCGGGCAGCCAAGGCATAACCTGTGGTGGTAGCAGGTTTCAGCTGCTCAAAGCGACGACGCGCTTCTGGAAACGTGAGATGTTCTTTCACGCGCAATTCTTGTATGCACTTCTCATCCAGGAACTTCGCACACTGACGCGAGCTGGATGGATGCTTCCCTTCACAGTTTACACAGAGGGGATCCCGTGTACATGTCGGGTCCTCATGGGCTGCTAAACCACAGCGCTCACATATAGCAGGATTATTGCACAGGGTCTTTGTATGGCCGAACCGTTGGCACCTAAAACAACGCATGGGGTTCGGCACATACTGGCGCACGGCGGCACGTTCATAGCCACAAAAGATATACTCGGGCAATTTAGTTCCTCTGAACGTCAGAAACACCGTACGCAAAGGTACATCCTTGCCATCCTGCTTTCGGGTAAGACGGTAAGCCTGACACACACGCTGGTCGGAGAGACAGGTGGTAATCTCATCGTTCGACAGATTGTCCAGACTGGAGGTGGTGACAACTCCCCTACATGTGTTGAGCGATTTGTGTGGGGCTACCCGAATTGGGTAGGAGCCCAACAAACTCGCCTTTAAAAGTTTCTGAGTCTGGTCTGCCGTGTTGGTTTCGATCAACAGCGTACCGTCTCGAACTCTGGTCGCGTTCTTAACCGGGCCACATATTCTGTCGACTTCTCGTTTTATGTAAAATGGGCTAAGGTCCTTTATCGTTTTCCCGTCACATGCCAAAGTCAAAACTAAGAAAGGGTCAAAGTGAGTGAGTGAGTGTGTCGGGTTTAAGGGCCCGTCGACAACTTGGTCATTAGGGCCCCGAGTCCAGAAGTAAAATTACATACTGTCAAGTGTTAAAAACATCACCCATTAAAAAACTAAAAATCTACGGTTAAAATAGATAAAAAACCTCTAAACAACTATTAAAACGTTTCATTTAAAATGCTAAAAACAGAAACTTAAAATTGCTACAAAGTAAAAAACACTAAAACGTTAAAAACCCAAAAATACGGCCATCTAAAAAGGCTAAAATCTCTGAAATAAAATATCCTTACACTTGCTTCATAAAATCAATTATGGAACAAAACCGCAGCACTGTATTTACAGATACTGGGTCGTTGCCTAAAACTGACGACAGTGTAAGGCCCAGGCCAACGGACTGGCGCTCACGAGCGTATCGTGGACAATCAAGAAGGACATGTGCGACGGAGATTGGAATGTTACACGTCGTACAGACAGGCTCCGGATCGCCACGCAAAAGGTGTCCATGCGTGGCTCGGGTATGACCTATCCTCAGGCGGGTTAAGACCACTTCTTCCCGCCTGGAATTCCTGCAGCTGGTATGCCAGGGTTGTACCGTGTCCTTGATTGTCCGTAACTGAGTGCCAGATAACGCTTCCCAAGATTCCTGCCAGAGAGCAAATAGATGGCGACGGAAATATTTCTGCACATCTATATAGGGGAGCGTACGGGTGGAATACTCCGGAAGGCGACATGCAGACTTTGCAGCCGCATCCGCCGCCTCGTTACCCGGAATACCCACATGGCCTGGGATCCACGTAAAAACAAACTGGTATCCGCGAGACAGTAGCTGAGAAATCAACGTCTGGATTTTAACAACCAATGCCGAGGTGCCGATAAACTGTTGCAGGGCCTGGAGAGCGCTAAAAGAATTGGAACAAACGATAAAACTTCCAGGACCTGAACTGGAGATAAAAAGGAGGAAATAAAATATGGCAAACAACTCGGCGGTAAATACTGAACTGGCGTCCGGTAGGCGGTACGTATGAGCATCACCGTTGTATATAAAGGCGCAACCCGTCGAACTACCCATCTGGGACCCATCGGTAAATACCGGACAGGAAGTCCGGTATCGCCCCAGTAGTTCCGTGAATAGTTGGCGAAACACGGAATGAGGGGTAGCTATCTTAACACAGCCCGACAGCTCCAGGTCAAAGCGTGCGCGCTGGAGTTGCCAGGGAGGACACCGGCCACGTGAATGCCGCTCCACGGCTGGCAGACGAAGGGCGTGTGCAGCAAGCAGTTCACGAAACCGGATACCACTTGGACGGGAGATGGTTGTATTTCGCATATAACGGTGCGCGAGGTCTGGACGCAACACGGGTGGAAACGAAGGGTGACCTGGATGGGCGGCCAGCCTTGCCACGTAAGAACAAAGTAATAAAGAGCGTCGAACAGACAGTGGAGGTTCGCCAGAATCAGCATACAGACAATCGATTCTGCTGGTGCGGAAAGCCCCAGTAGCGAGACGGATACCAGTGTGATGTACTGTGTCTAAAAGCCGGAGTTTAGACGCAGACGCCGCGCCATAAATAAAACAGCCGTAGTCTAATTTGGACCGGACCAGAGAGCCATACAACCTCAACATGACGGTGCGATCGCCGCCCCAAGATGCCCCAGATAAGACCCTGAGTACCCGAAGCGAACGATCGCACGAAGCACGAAGATAGCGGATATGGTGCTCCCATGTGAGTTTACTGTCGAGGTGTAAGCCCAAGAACTTAAGGTGCGGTACAAAAGGAAGACGTGTGTCGCGCAGATGAAGATCAGGAGGAGGGTGTACTCCTCGCAGTCGGTGAAAGTGTAGACACTGTGTTTTCGTAGGGGACAGCCGAAAGCCCGTGCGTAATGCCCACTCGGCGATGGAGGTTATGGTCAGCTGCAGTTGACGCTCGATGTGCTCCAAACTATAAGAGCGATAGTAGATCGCAAAGTCGTCAACATACAGCGACATCGGGATACCGCTACGAACAACACTAGTGATGCCATTAATGGCAACTGCGAAAAGTGTGACACTGAGGATGGATCCCTGGGGTACACCATTCTCCTGGATCCTCTCTTGAGACAGCGTGTTGCCTATACGGACACGAAAACGGCGAATGAGTAAAAAGTTAAAAAGGAAAACGGCTAAGTGACCGCGCAAACCATAACCGTGTAGAGTACGGAGAATGCCATAGCGCCAAGTAGTATCGTAGGCCTTCTCCAGATCAAAGAAGACACCCACGACATGCTGCTTCAGGAGAAACGCATTCTGTATGTATGCCTCCATGCGCGTCAGGTTGTCGACACTGGAGCGATAGCGACGAAATCCGCACTGAACATTGCTGAGCAGATTATTCGTCTCTAGCCACCACACTAAGCGAGTGTTAATCATCCGTTCCAAGGTCTTGCAGACGACACTCGTCAGGCAAATAGGGCGGTAGCTAGAGGGAAGTGTCCGGTCTTTTCCTGGTCGAGGGATAGGGATGACAATGCCCTCTCGCCAGGAAGACGGAAAAACCTGCTGATGCCAGATGCGGTTATACATGCTCAACATGAAGGAAAGAGCTGCAGGTGGAAGATGAAGCAGCATTTGGCGGTGGATGTCATCAGGACCGGGAGAAGAATTCTTTGCTAGGGACAAGGAATGCGCTAGCACCGCCTCGGTAAATGGTGCATTGTACGGTTCACTTTGGGCACTGTTAAAACTAAGGTCTATCTGCTCCGCAGATTCCTTGATAGCTAAAAACGCTCTATCATAGCTTTGGGTTTGGCTAGTACAGGCAAAATACTCGGCAAGGGCGTCGGCGATGTCCTGCTCGCTGGTGTAACGGGAGCCCTGTACGGCAAGGCCGGGGATGGTCGTCCGGCGACACTTGCCGTACATTCGCCGAACAGCAGTCCACACCTTTTGCGCCGAACTTCGACGGGAAAGAGAAGATACATACTTTTCCCACGATTTGCGTTTTGCGTCTCGAAGTATAAATCTTGCCCTAGCACGAGCACGCTTAAAAGCGACAAAGTTCGCCTGCGTAGGATGTAATGTAAAGATACGCAATGCACGCTTGCGTGCTTTAGTAGCCAAACGGCATTCCTCGGACCACCAAGGCACAGGAATGTGACGAGGTGTAGTGGCACCACGAGGAATGCTGGAATCCGCTGCACGAAGGATAGAGTAAGTAAAATACTCCACCATGTCGTCAATGGTGGTAAAACCATCGTCGGTTAGGTGAATGAGGGAACGAAACTTCCCCCAGTCAGCCTTGGAAATAATCCAGTGAGGAAAGCGTGTTGGCACAGAATTGTGGCCCGATAAGTGAATGCTAATGGGGTAATGATCACTGCCAAATAAGTCGGAAAGTACCGACCAGTCGAGTAGAGGTACCAGTGACGGACTGCTAAAAGAAACGTCAAGTGCGGAGTGTGTACCATAGGCAGATGATAAGTAAGTAGGCACGCCAGTGTTTAATATGACTAGGCCGGACATATGGCAAACGTCTGCTACAAGGCACCCACGGGCATCGTCAATGTCGGAGCCCCAATGAGAGTGCTTGGCATTCAGATCGCCGAGAAAGATAAGCGGTGGCGGAATCTGTGCCAAGAGAGCCCGAAGATCGTTCGTGTGTACGACACTGACCGGTGGCAGATAGACATTGCAAAGGGAGAAACAGAGGCTCTGCAGCTGCACACGCACCGCTACAGCTTGTAGCGGCGTATTGAGTGGCACACTGGTGGCAGAGATATCATGCGCCACCAGGATAGCAACACCCCCGCTGGCTCGCCTATCAGCTGCAGAGTCATGTCTAAATGCCGAAAAACCACGAAGTTGTAATGCGTGGTTAGGGTGCAAGTGCGTTTCTTGTAGACAGACGATTGATGGAGACCGTTGCGAAACGAGATGCTGTACGTCCGGAACACGTGCCCGGAACCCATTAACATTCCACTGGATTATTTCCATGGTAAAGAAGAATTAGGGATTCGTCTTCATCTTTTTCTTTTTCATCTTTACCTTAACCGACTTCGGACGGGGTAAGTTAAATTCGCCATCGTCTGGTGACTCCGCCGACGTCCGGGAGTCTGAAGATCCCCGGCGGCTCGCTGAACGAGAGCGGGAGCGGGACTTCATGGACGATGTGCGACTGCTGGCGCGACCAGAAGGCCTAGAATAATGGCTGTCAACAGGCTGGCTGCGGCTAGTTGTCTTGTGAGCTGGTGTCTGCACGGCTATAGATGTAGTAGCAGGTGCAGCTGTGGCACGAGACAGTGAAGGGGTATTCGCAGGTAGTTCAGTCTGTGTAGAAGCATCTGACACAGGAACGTGCTGGATCGCTACGCTGCTGGCAGGAGCGCGTCGGGCAGCCAAGGCATAACTTGTGGTGGTAGCAGGTTTCAGCTGCTCAAAGCGACGACGCGCTTCTGGAAACGTGAGATGTTCTTTCACGCGCAATTCTTGTATGCACTTCTCATCCAAGAACTTCGCACACTGACGCGAGCTGGATGGATGCTTCCCTTCACAGTTCACACAGAGGGGATCCCGTGTACATGTCGGGTCCTCATGGGCTGCTAAACCACAGCGCTCACATATAGCAGGATTATTACACAGGGTCTTAGTATGGCCGAACCGTTGGCACCTAAAACAACGCATGGGGTTCGGCACATACTGGCGTACGGCGGCACGTTCGTAGCCACAAAAGATGTACTCGGGCAATTTAGTTCCTCTGAACGTCAGAAACACCGTACGCAAAGGCACATCCTTGCCATCCTGCTTTTTGGTAAGACGGTAAGCCTGACACACACGCTGGTCGGAGAGACAGGTGGTAATCTCATCGTTCGACAGATTGTCCAGACTGGAGGTGGTGACAACTCCCCTACATGTGTTGAGCGATTTGTGTGGGGCTACCCGAATTGGGTAGGAGCCCAACAAACTCGCCTTTAAAAGTTTCTGGGTCTGGTCTGCCGTGTTGGTTTCGATCAACAGCGTACCGTCTCGAACTCTGGTCGCGTTCTTAACCGGGCCACATATTCTGTCGACTTCTCGTTTTATATAAAATGGGCTAAGGTCCTTTATCGTTTTCCCGTCACATGCCAAAGTCAAAACCAAGAAAGGGTCAAAGGAAGAGGGGTTGCGCGGAGACATGATTATTTGGACCCCCATCCGGAACTGTCGGCGTCAGCCTGCCATCCGGGGGTCAAAGGATAAAAGACACCAAAATCTCCACGGTCTGTGCCGCCATGGAGACCCCTCCATGACTGACCTCAAGGCGTACTTCAGAGGAGCTACCCTCCGATCTCCACTGCTTGTCCGCATGGGTAAACCGTTCACCACGTGACACCCCGGTTTTATGCCCCCACCACAGGAATAACCGCCTGTGGCTCCCCGCTTTAGCACACGCTGCCTCAACGGAGTCAGCGTGGATTCAGGGGACTTCGGGTTGATTACACCGGGGCTCCGTCAGCGGTAACACGTCCGGCCGGTGATACTAACCCGACGGCACGCGGCCGTCGGGAGATTAACACCGGCCGTGCCCTCAAGGAGCTACGTGGGTGTACATGACGTGTGGACGGGCTCCGCACCTAAGGCTACACATGGGGGCAGTGTGAAGGGTCCGCACAACCTTCGCGCCTGAGACCTCCGAAGAGCACACAAGTCGGGGGCCGCGCTGAAAACCGTGGGACAGGACCACGGAGATAGGAAAGATCCCTGCTGGTGAGACAGGAGTTATAAATCTAGGAACTTACAAACTAATAAACAGAATAAGCCTAGAAGAGGAAGAGGGTGATATAAAAGGCAACATAAAAGCTGCACGTGGCACAGTTAATGACTATGAAGGGGTGGAATGATGGTGAGCAGCTCGGGGCCCCGGGTACGCCAAACCCGGACCTACCGTGGTAGGTTCCCCTGGGGGAGTTTGATTTCGGAGTCCTCTTCTCCTAGATGAGTCGTCGACCAAGACTAACGAGCCTCATCTACCCGTTGGAATGTTCTTAGCTTCCCCTCACCTCTTGCCTACCAGTGGTCACGAAGACTCACTTAGTAGGCCGTCTGGATCGGGTACTGAGCCCCTCCGCCACGGGAAGGCGACACTCCTTCGGAGGGGCATTTGTCGATGGATGTCATCTGGACCAGGAGAGGAATCTTTAGCAAGTGACAAAGAGTGCTCTAACTCCGCTACGGTAAAGGGTGCGTTGTACGGTTCAGTACAGTCACTATTAAAAGGAAGGACTATCCGCTCGGCAGATTCCTTGAGAGGTATAAAAGCTCTGTCGTAACTATTCGTTTGGCTAGTAGCAGCAAACGAAGTAGCAAGGGCGTCGGCGATATCCTGTTCGCTGGGGTAATGCGATCCGCTTATGGCAAGGCCGGGAATGATAGTCCGGCGACACTTGCCATACATGCGGCGAACAGCAGTCCACACCCTCTGTGCCGGAGTGCGACGGGACAGAGAAGAGACGAAAGTTTCCCACGATGTGCGTCTTGCACAGCGGAGAAAAAATCAGGCCCTGGCACGAGAACGCTTAAAAGCTATCAAGTTCTCCTCCGTAGGATGTGAACTGGAGACCCGCAGAGCACGCTTCCTTGCTTTAATAGCCAAACTGCATTCCTCGGACCACCAAGGCACAGGAACGTGACGAGGTGTAGTAGAACCACGAGGAATGCTGGAATTCGCTGCGAGCAGGACAGAACAAATAAAATATTCCACCAGTTCATCGATGGTGGGGAAGACATCGTTGTGAAGGTGAATGAGGGAACGAAATTTCCCCCAGTCAGCCTTGGAAATAATCCAGTGAGGATATCGCGTTGGCACAGGATGGAGAATAGATATGTGAATGCTAATGGGAAAATGATCACTGCCAAAGAGGTCGGAGAGCACCGACCAATCAAGGAGTGGCACCAGTGACGGACTACAGAAGCTCACGTCTAAAGCGGAGTAGGTACCGTAGGCAGATGATAAAAGGGTAGGGGCACCAGTGTTTAATAGAAGTAGGCCAGACATATCACAAACGTCTGCTACAAGGCAACCAGAGCATCGTCAGTGTCGGAGCCCCACAAGGTGTTTTTGGCATTCAGATCGCCTAGAAGAAGAAACGGTGGCGGAATCTGTGCCAAGAGAGCCCGAAGTTCGTTCTCGTGTACGACACTGACCGGTGGCAGATAGACATTACAGATAGAGAAAGAAAGGCTCTGCAGCTGTACACGTACCGCTACAGCTTGGAGCGGCGTGTTTAGTGGTATGCTGGTGGCAGGGATGGTATTCGCCACCAGAATAGCAACACCACCGCTTGCCCGTCGATCAGCTGCAGAATCATGTCTAAAGGCCACAAATCCACGAAGATAGAGTACGTGATGAGGTTGCAGATGGGTTTCCTGTAGACAGACTATAGATGGACAGCGTTGAGAAATTAGATGCTGTATGTCCGGAACACGTGCCCGGAACCCATTAACATTCCACTGGATTATTTCCATAGTGAAAAAGGATTAATGGCTAGTCTTCATCTTTTTCTTCTTTTTCACCTTGGCTGACTTAGGTCGAACTATGTGGAAGTCGCCGTCCTCTGGCGATTCCTCGGAGGTGTGCGAGGCAGAGGATCCCCTACGACTCGCAGAGCGAGAGCGGGATCTCTGAGAGGACGTGAGACTACTTGCGCGAACTTTATGTCGCGAACGACTTCCATCGATAGGATCCTTACCGCTTCCTAACGGCTTGGAAACTGTGGTCTGCACGGCGGAAGATGTTTTAGACACTGCACTTTTTCGACTAACTGTTGGGGTGCTCTCTGGAAGGTCAGTCTGTGTCGAGGCATTTGCAACGGTGACATGTTGCAAGCCGATAGTAGCAACAGGAGGGCGCCGAGCTGCCGACGAATAAGCTAAGGTGGTGGCAGGCTTCAGTTGTTCGAAACGCCGACGCGCTTCTATAAATGTCAGGCGTTCCTTTACCCGCAACTCCTGAATACTCTTTTCGTCCAAGAACTTAGGACACTGACGTGAGCTAGATGGATGGTTGCCCCCACAGTTCACACAGCATGGATCTCGAGTGCAAGCCGTGTCTTCGTGTGCCGGTAGGCCGCAAAGTTCACAAGCTGCAGGATGGTTACACGAGGTCCTAGTATGCCCGAATCTCTGACACTGAAAACAGCGCATGGGATTCGGGACATACGGTCGTACTGCAGCACGCTCGTAGCCACAGTAGATGTATTCTGGCAGCTGAGTGCCCTTAAACGTAAGGAATACTGTATGTAAGGCTCACTCTTTCCCATCCTGTTTCCGAGTTAATCGGTATGCTTGGCAGACTCGCTGATCAGAGAGGCAGGTGACAATTTGTTCGTTGGAGAGATCGTCGAGGCTGGAAGTGGTTACTACTCCTCTACACGAGTTGAGGGTCTTATGTGGGGCTACCCGGATAGGGTAGGAGCCCAACAAACTCGCCTTCAACAGCTTCTGCGACTGATCTCCATTCATCACCTCGATCAACAACGTGCCATCTCTAAGTCTGGTTGCGTTTTTAACCGGGTCACAGATCCTATCGACTTCCTTTTTAATGTAGAACGGGCTAATGTCCTTCATCGTCTTTCCTTCACATTGCAAGGTCAGCACCAAAAAACTGTCAATGAGGGAGGGTTTGCGCGGAGACATGATTATTTGGACCCCCATCCGGAACCGTCGGCGTCAGCCTGCCATCCGGTGGTCAAAGAAAAGAAAGACACCAAAATCTCCACGGTCTATGCCGCCATGGAGACCCCTCCATGACTGACCTCAAGGCGTACTTCAGAGGAGCTACCCTCCGATCTCCACTGCTTGTCCGCATGGGTAAACCGTTCACCACGTGACACCCCGGTTTTATGCCCCCACCACAGGAGTAACCGCCTGTGGCTCCCCGCTTTAGCACACGCTGCCTCAACGGAGTCAGCGTGGATTCAGGGGACTTCGGGTTGATTACACCGGGGCTCCGTCAGCGGTAACACGTCCGGCCGGTGATACTAACCCGACGACACGCGGCCGTCGGGAGATTAACACCGGCCGTGCCCTCAAGGAGCTACGTGGGTGTACATGACGTGTGGACGGGCTCCGCACCTAAGGCTACACATTGGGGCAGTGTGAAGGGTCCGCACAACCTTCGCGCCTGAGACCTCCGAAGAGCACACAAGTCGGGGGCCGCGCTGAAAACCGTGGGACAGGACCACGGAGATAGGAAAGATCCCTGCTGGTGAGACAGGAGTTATAAAACTAAAGCCTTACTAACTAATAATCGGAATAAACCTAGAAGAGGAAGAGGGTGATATAAAAGCAACATAAATCACTGCACGTGGCACAGTTAATGTATATGGAGGGGGTGAAATGATGGTGCGCAGCTCGGGGCCCCGGGCGCGCCAAACCCGGACCTACCGTGGTAGGTTCCCCTGGGGGAGTTTGATTTCGGAGTCATCTTCTCCTAGATGAGTTGTCGACCAAGACTAACGAGCCTCATCTACCCGATTCGAATCCAACAAGAACTGTGCCCTTCCGTCTCTACTTAGCCTCAGAGACGCTTTGAGTGAAGTGTTACAAAAATCAGTGAATGTCAAAAATTACAGTGAAATTGCTTCAAACAAACGAATTATCAAGAAACAACATCCGCTCGAATCCAACAAAAACTGTGCCCTGCCGTCTCTACTGAGCCTCAGAGACGCATTGAGACAAGTGTTACAAATGTCTGAGAATATCGAAAATTTGAGCGAAGTTGCTTTAAAAAGCGAATTATCGCGACACAACGACTTGTTTAAATCCAACCTAAACTGTGCTGGGCGTCTCTAGGGACCCTCAGACACCCTTTGAAACAAGTGTTACAAATACCTGAGAAAGTCAAAAATATGAGTCAAATTGCTTCAAACAAGCGAATTATCAAAAAATACCTGCACGAATCCAACAAAAACTATGCCCTGCCGACTCTACTTAGCCTCAGAGACGCTTTGAGACAAGTGTTACAAAATTCAGAGAATGTCAAAAATTTGAATCAAATTGCTTCAAACAAGCGAATTATCGCGAAACAACACCTGCTCGAATCCAACAAAAACTGTGCCCTTCCGTCTCTACTTAGCCTCAGAGACCCTTTGAGACAGGTGTTACAAAAATCAGAGAATGTCAAAAATTAGAGTGAAATTGCTTCAAACAAGCAAATTATCGCTAAACAACACCTGCTCGAATCCAACAAAAACTGTGCGCTGCCGTCTCTACTGAGCCTCAGAGACACATTGAGACAAGTGTTAGAAAGATCTGAGAATATCGAAAATTTGAGCGAAGTTGCTTCAAACAAGCCAATTACCGCGAAACAACACCTCGAATCCAACAAAAACTGTGCGGTACCTTCTCTACTGAGCCTCAGAGACGCTTTGCGTTAAGTGTTACAAAGATCTGAGAATATCGAAAATTTGAGTCAAGTTGGTTTAAAGCAGCGAATTATCTTGAAACAACACCTGCTCGAACCCAACAAAAACTGTGCGCTTCCGTCTCTACTGAGCTTCAGAGACGCATTGAGACACGTGTTACAAAAATCACAGAATGTCAAAAATTTGAGTCAAATTGCTTCAAACAAGCGAATTATCGCGAAACATCTGCTCCAATCCAAAAAAAACTGTGCCCTTCCGACTCTACTTAGCTTCAGAGAAGCTTTGAGACTAGTGTTACAAAGATCTGAGAATATCGAAAATTTGAGCCAAGTTGCATCAGACAAGCGAATTATCGCGAAACAACACCTGCTCGAATCCAACAAAAACTGTGCCCTGCCGACTCTACTGAGCGTCAGAGACGCATTGAGACACGTGTTACAAACATCAGAGAATGTCAAAAATTTGAGTGAAATTGCTTCAAACAAGCGAATTATCAACAAACAACACTTGGTCGCATCCATGAAACACTGTGCCCTGCCGTCTCTAATGAGCCTCAGAGACGCATTGAGACAAGTGTTACAAATATCTGAGAATATCGAAAATTTGGGCGAAGTTGCTTTAAAAAGCGAATTATCGCGAAAGACCTGTTTAAATCCAACCTAAACTGTGTTAGGGCCTCTCTAAGGACCCTCAGACACCCTTTGAAACAAGTGTTACAAATATCTGAGAAAGTCAAAAATTTGAGTGAAATTGCTTCAAACAAGCGAATTGTCGCAAAACAAATACCAGCTCGAATCCAACAACAACTGTGCCCTGCCGACCCTACCGAGCCTCAGAGACGCTTTGAGACAAGTGTTACAAAGATCTGAGAATATCGAAAATTACAGTGAAATTGCTTCAAACTAGGGAATTATTGCGAAACATCACCTGCTCGAATCCAACAAAAACAGCGCGTTGCCGTCTCTACTGAGCCCCAGAGACGCTTTGAGACAAGTGTTACAAAAATCAGAGAATGTCAAAAATTACAGTGAAATTGCTTCAAACAAGGGAATTATCGCGAAACAACACCTGCTCGAATCCAACAAAAACTGTGCCCTTCCGTCTCTACTTAGCCTCAGAGACCCTTTGAGACAGGTGTTACAAAAATCAGAGAATGTCAAAAATTAGAGTGAAATTGCTTCAAACAAGCAAATTATCGCTAAACAACACCTGCTCGAATCCAAAAAAAACTGTGCGCTGCCGTCTCTACTGAGCCTCAGAGACACATTGAGACAAGTGTTAGAAAGATCCCAGAATATCGAAAATTTGAGCGAAGTTGCTTCAAACAAGCCAATTACCGCGAAACAACACCTCGAATCCAACAAAAACTGTGCGGTACCTTCTCTACTGAGCCTCAGAGACGCTTTGCGTTAAGTGTTACAAAGATCTGAGAATATCGAAAATTTGAGTCAAGTTGGTTTAAAGCAGCGAATTATCTTGAAACAACACCTGCTCGAACCCAACAAAAACTGTGCGCTTCCGTCTATACTGAGCTTCAGAGACGCATTGAGACACGTGTTACAAAAATCACAGAATGTCAAAAATTTGAGTCAAATTGCTTCAAACAAGCGAATTATCGCGAAACATCTGCTCCAATCCAAAAAAAACTGTGCCCTTCCGACTCTACTTAGCTTCAGAGAAGCTTTGAGACTAGTGTTACAAAGATCTGAGAATATCGAAAATTTGAGGAAAGTTGCATCAGACAAGCGAATTATCGCGAAACAACACCTGCTCGAATCCAACAAAAACTGTGCCCTGCCGACTCTACTGAGCCTCAGAGACGCTTTGAGACAAGTGTTACAAAGATCTGAGAATATCGAAAATTACAGTGAAATTGCTTCAAACTAGGGAATTATTGCGAAACATCACCTGCTCGAATCCAACAAAAACAGCGCGTTGCCGTCTCTACTGAGCCCCAGAGACGCTTTGAGACAAGTGTTACAAAAATCAGAGAATGTCAAAAATTACAGTGAAATTGCTTCAAACAAGGGAATTATCGCGAAACAACACCTGCTCGAATCCAACAAAAACTGTGCGCTGCCGTCTCTACTGAGCCTCAGAGACGCATTGAGGCAAGTGTTGCAAAAATCAGAGAATGTCAAAAATTTGAGTGAAATTGCTTCAAACAAGGGAATTATCGCGAAACAACACCTGCTCGAAACTCAACAAAAACTCTGCCCTGCCGAAACTATTTAGCCTCAGAGACGCTTTGAGACAATTGTTACAAAAATCAGAGAATGTCAAGAATTAGAGTGAAATTGCTTCAAACAAGCGAATTATCGCGAAACAACACTTGCTCGAATCCAACAAAAACTGTGCCCTGCCGTCTCTACTGAGCCTCAGAGACGCTTTGAGACAAGTGTTCCAAAACTCCGAGAATGTCAAAAATTAGAGTGAAATTGCTTCAAACAAGCGAATTATCGCGAAAAAACACCTGCTCGAATCCAACAAAAACTGTGACCTGCCGACTCTGCTGAGCCTCAGAGACGCTTTGAGACAAGTGTTACAAAAATCAGAGAATGTCAAAAATTAGAGCGAAATTGCTTCAAGCAAGCGAATTTTTGCGAAACGACACCTGCTCGAATCCAACAAAAACTGTGCCCTGCCCTCTCTACTGAGCCTGAGAGACGCTTTGAGACAAGTGTTACAACGATCTGAGAATATCGAAAAATTGAGTGAAGTTAGCTCAAACATGGGAATTTTCGCGAAACTAAAACCTTCTCGAACCCAACCTAAACTGTGCCCTGCCGTCTCTACTGAGCCTCAGAGACGCTTTGAGACAAGTGTTACAAACACAGAGAATGTCAAAAATTTGAGTGAAATTGCTTCAAACAAGCGAATTATCAAGAAACAACAAGTGCTCGAATCCAACAAAAACTGTGCCCCGCCCTCTCTACTGAGCTCAGAGACGCTTTGAGAGAAGTGTTACAAAGATCTCAGAATATCGAAAATTTGAGTGAAGTTAGCTCAAACAAGGGAATTTTAGCGAAGCAATACCTTCTCGAATCCAACAAATACTGTATCCTGCCGTCTCTACTGAGCCTCAGAGATGCTTTGAGACAAGTGTTACAAAAATCAGAGAATGTGAAAAATTAGAGTGAAATTGCTTCAAACAAGCGAATTATCGCGAAACAACACCTGCTCGAATCCAACAAAAACTGTGCCCTGCCGTCTCTACTGAGCCTCAGAGACGCATTGAGGCAAGTGTTGCAAAAATCAGAGAACGTCAAAAATTTGAGTGAAATTGCTTCAAAAGAAGCGAATCATCGCGAAAAAACACCTGCTCGAATCGAACAAAAAATGTGCCCTGCCGACTATACTGAGCCTCAGAGTCGCTTTGAGACAAGTGTTACAAAAATCAGAGAATGTCAAAAATTTGATTGAAATTGCTTCAAACTAGGGAATTATTGCGAAATATCACCTGCTCGAATCCAACGAATACTGCGCGCTCCCGTGTCTACTGAAACTCAGAGACGCTTTGAGACAAGTGTTACAAAAATAAAAGAATGTCAAAAATTACAGTGAAATTGCTTCAAACAAGCGAATTATCAAGAAACAACACCTGCTCGAATCCAACAAAAACTGTGCCCTGCCGTCTCTACTGAGCCTCAGAGACGCATTGAGACAAGTGTTACAAATATCTGAGAATATCGAAAATTTGAGCGAAGTTGCTTTAAAAAGCGAATTATCGCGAAAGAACGACCTGTTTAAATCCAAACTAAACTGTGTTAGGGCGTCTCTAGGGACCCTCAGACACCCTTTGAAACAAGTGTTACAAATATCTGAGAAAGTTAAAAATATGAGTGAAATTGCTTCAAACAGGCGAATTGTTGGAATCAATTACCACCTCGAATCCAACAAAAACTGTGCCCTGCCGTCTCTACTGAGCCTCAGAGACGCTTTGAGACGAGTGTTACAAAAATCAGAGAACGTCAAAAATTAGAGTGAAATTGCTTCACACAAGCCAATTATCGCGAAACAACACCTGAATTAAACACAAACTGTGCGGTGCCGTCTCTGCTGAGCCTCAGAGACGCTTTGAGTTAAGTGTTACAAAGATCTGAGAATATCGCAAATTTGAGTCAAGTTGCTTTAAAGCAGCGAATTACCGCGAAACAACACCTGCTCGAACCCAACAAAAACTGTGCGCTTCCGTCTCTACTGAGCGTCAGAGACGCATTGAGACACGTGTTACAAAAATCAGAGAATGTCACAAATTTGAGTGAAATTGCTTCAAACGAGCCAGTTATGGCGAAACACCTGCTCGAATCCAACAAAAACTGCGCGCTGCCATCTCTACTGAGCCTCAGATTCGCTTTGACACAAGTGATACAAAAATCAGAGAATGTCAAAAATTGGAGTGAAATTGCTTCAAACAAGCGAATTATCAACAAACAACACCTGCTTGCATCAATGAAAAACTGTGCCCTGCCGTCTCTACTGAGCCTCAGAGACGCATTGAGACAAGTGTTACAAATATTTGAGAATATCGAAAATTTGGGCGAAGTTGCTTTAAAAAGCGAATTATCGCGAATGATCTGATAAATCCAACCTAAACTGTGTTAGGGCGTCTCTAAGGACCCTCAGACACCCTTTGAAACAAGTGTTACAAATATCTGAGAAAGTAAAAAATTTAAGTGAAATTGCTTCAAACAAGCGAACTGTCGCAAAACAATTACCAGCTCGAAACCAACAAAAACTGCGCCCTGCCGACTCCACTGAGCCTCAGAGACGCTTTGAGACAAGTGTTACAAATATCTGAGAAAGTAAAAAATTTAAGTGAAATTGCTTCAAACAAGCGAATTGTTGGAATCAATTACCACCTCGAATCCCACAAAAACTGTGCCCTGCCGTCTCTACTGAGCCTCAGAGACGCTTTGAGACAAGTGTTACAAAAATCAGAGAACGTCAAAAATTAGAGAGAAATTGCTTCACACAAGCCAATTATCGCGAAACAACACCTCGAATCCAACACAAACTGTGCGGTGCCGTCTCTGCTGAGCCTCAGAGACGCTTTGAGTTAAGTGTTACAAAGATCTGAGAATATCGAAAATTTGAGTCAAGTTGCTTTAAAGCAGCGAATTACCGCGAAACAACAGCTGCTCGAACCCAACAAAAACTGTACGCTTCCGTCTCTACTGAGCGTCAGAGACGCATTGAGACACGTGTTGCAAAAATCAGAGAATGTCACAAATTTGACTGAAATTGCTTCAAACGAGCCAATTATCGCGAAACACCTGCTCGAATCCAACAAAAACTGCGCGCTGCCGTCTCTACTGAGCCTCAGATTCGCTTTGACACAAGTGATACAAAAATCAGAGAATGTCAAAAATTTGAGTGAAATTGCTTCAAGCAAGCGAACTGTCGCAAAACAATTACCAGCTGGAATCCAACAAAAACTGTGCCCTGCAGACTCCACTGAGCCTCAGAGACGCTTTGAGACAAGTGTTACAAATATCTGAGAAAGTAAAAAATTTAAGTGAAATTGCTTCAAACAAGCGAATTGTCGCAAAACAATTACCAGCTCGAATCCAACAAAAACTGTGCCCTGCCGACTCTACTGAGCCTCAGAGACGCTTTGAGGCAAGTGTTACAGAGATCTGAGAATATCGAAAATTTGAGTCAAGTTGCATCAAACAAGCGAATTATCAAGATACAACACCTGCTCGAATCCTACAAAAACTGTGCGCTGCCGTATCTACTGAGCCTCAGATTCGCTTTGACACAAGTGATACAAAAATGAGAGAATGTCAAAATGTTGAGTGAAATTGCTTCAAACAAGCGAATTATCAACAAACAACACCTGCTCGCATCCATGAAAAACTGTGCCCTGCCGTCTCTACTGAGCCTCAGAGACGCATTGAGACAAGTGTTGCAAATATCTGAGAATATCGAAAATTTTAGTCAAGTTGCTTTAAAAAGCGAATTATCGCGAAACATCTCTTTAAATCCAACCTAAACTGTGTTAGAGCGTCTCTAAGGACCCTCAGACACGCTTTGAAACAAGTGTTACAAATATCTGAGAAGGTCAAAAATTTGAGTGAAATTGCTTCAAACAGGCGAATTGTCGCAAAACAATTACCAGCTCGAATCCAACAAAAACTGTGCCCTGCCGACTCTACTGAGCCTCAGAGCCGCTTTGAGACATGTGTTACAAATATCTGAGAATATTGAAAATTTGAGTCAAGTTCTTTTAAAGCAGCGAAATATCGCGAAACAACACCTGCTCGAACCCAACAAAAATTGTGCGCTTCCGTCTCTACTGAGCTTCAGGGACGCATTTAGACACGTGTTACCAAGATCTGAGAATATCGAAAATTTGAGCCAAGTTGCATCAAACAACCGAATTATCGCGGAACAACACCTGCTCGAATCCATCAAAAACTGCGCGCTGCCGTCTCTACTGAGCCTCAGATTCGCTTTGACACAAGTGATACAAAAATCAGAGAATGTCAAAAATTTGAGTGAAATTGCTTCAAACAAGCGAATTATCAACAAACAACACCTGCTCGCATCCATGAAAAACTATGCCCTGGCGTCTCTGCTGAGCCTCAGATACGCATTGAGACAAGTGTAACAAATATCTGAGAATATCGAAAATTTGAGCGAAGTTGCTTTAAAAAGCGAATTATCGCGAAAGAACGACCTGTTTAAATCCAACCTAAACTGTGTTAGGGCGTCTCTAGGGACCCTCAGACACCCTTTGAAACAAGTGTTACAAATATCTGAGAAAGTCAAAAATATGAGTGAAATTGCTTCAAACAAGCGAATTGTTGCAAAACAATTACCACCTCGAATCCAACAAAAACTCTGCAATGCCGTCTCTACTGAGCCTCAGAGACGCTTTGAGACAAGAGTTACAAAAATCAGAGAATGTCAAAAATTTGAGTGAAATTGCTTCAAACGAGCCAATTATCGCGAAACACCTGCTCGAATGCAACAAAAACTGTGCGCTGCCGTCTCTACTGAGCCTCAGATACGTTTTAAGTTAAGTGTTACAAAATCTGAGAATATCGAAAATTTGAGACACATTGCTTCAAACAAGGGAATTGTCGCAAAACAATTACCAGCCCGAATCCATCAAAAACTGTGCCCTGCTGTCTATTCTGAGCCTCAGAGACGCTTTGAGACAGGTGTTACAAAGATCTGAGGATAGCGAAAATTTGAGTCAAGTTACTTCAAACAAGGGAATTATCGCGAAACAACACCTGCTGGAACCCAACAAAAACTGTGCGCTACCGTCTCTACTGAGCCTCAGATGCGCTTTAAGTTAAGTGTTACAAAATCTGAGAATATCGAAAATTTGAGACAAATTGCTTCAATTGCTTCAGGGAATTATCGCGAAACAACACCTGCTGGAATCCAACAAAAACTGTGCCCTGCCGACTCTACTGAGCCTCAGAGACGCTTTGAGACAAGTGGTACAAAAATCAGAGAATGTCAAAAATTTGAGTGAAATTGCTTCAAACGAGCGAATTATCAATAAACTACACCTGCTCGAACCCAATAAAAACTGTTTGCTGCCGTCTCTACTGAGCCTCAGAGACGCTTTGAGAGAAGTGTTACAAAAATCAGAGAACGTCAAAAATTAGAGTGAAATTGCTTCACACAAGCCAATTATCGCGAAACAACACCTCGAATCCAACACAAACTGTGCGGTGCCGTCTCTGCTGAGCCTCTGAGACGCTTTGAGTTAAGTGTAACAAAGATCTGAGAATATCGAAAATTTGAGTCAAGTTGCTTTAAAGCAGCGAATTACCGCGAAACAACACCTGCTCGAACCTAACAAAAACTGTCCGCCTCCGTCTCTACTGAGCGTCAGAGACACATTGAGACACGTGTTACAAAAATCAGAGAATGTCACAAATTTGAGTGAAATTGCTTCAAACGAGCCAATTATCGCGAAACACCTGCTCGAATCCAACAAAAACTGCGCGCTGCCGCCTCTACTGAGCCTCAGATTCGCTTTGACACAAGTGATACAAAAATCAGAGAATGTCAAAAATTTGAGTGAAATTGCTTCAAAGAAGCGAATTATCAACAAACAACACCTGCTTGCATCCATGAAAAACTGTGCCCTGCCGTCTCTACTGAGCCTCAGAGACGCATTGAGACAAGTGTTACAAATATCTGAGACTATCGAAAATTTGGGCGAAGTTGCTTTAAAAGCGAATTATCGCGAAAGATCTGATAAATCCAACCTAAACTGTGTTAGGGCGTCTCTAAGGACCCTCAGACACCCTTTGAAACAAGTGTTACAAATATCTGAGAAAGTCAAAAATTTGAGTGAAATTGCTTCACCGCGACCTGTTTAAATCCAACCTAAACTGTGTTAGGGCGTCTCCAGGGACCCTCAGACACCCTTTGAAACAAGTGTTACAAATATCTGAGAAAATCAAAAATATGTGTGAAATTGCTTTAAACAAGCGAATTGTTGCTAAACAATTACCACCTCGAATCCAAAAAAAACTCTGCAATGCCGTCTCTACTGAGCCTCAGAGACGCTTTGAGACTAGAGTTACAAAAATCAGAGAATGTCAAAAATTTGAGTGAAATTGCTTCAAACGAGCCAATTATCGCGAAACACCTGCTCGAATACAACAAAAACTGTGCGCTGCCGTCTCTACTGAGCCTCAGATACGTTTTAAGTTAAGTGTTACAAAATCTGAGAATAGCGAAAATTTGAGTCAAGTTACTTTAAACAAGGGAATTATCGCGAAACAACACCTGCTCGAACCCAACAAAATCTGTGCGCTTCCGTCTCTACACAGCTTCAGAGACGCATTGAGATACGTGTTACAAAAATCAGAGAATGTCAAAAATTTGAGTGAAATTGCTTCAAACGAACCAATTATCGCGGAACACCTGCTCGAATCCAACAAAAACTGTGCGCTACCGTCTCTACTGAGCCTCAGATGCGCTTTAAGTTAAGTGTTACAAAATCTGAGAATATCGAAAATTTGGGACAAATTGCTTTAAACAAGGGAATTATCGCGAAACAACACCTGCTGGAATCCAACAAAAACTGTGCCCTGCCGACTCTACTGAGCCTCAGAGACGCTTTGAGACAAGTGCTACAAAAATCAGAGAATGTCAAAAATTTGAGTGAAATTGCTTCAAACGAGCGAATTATCAAGAAATTACACCTGCTCGAACCCAATAAAAACTGTTCGCTGCCGTCTCTACTGAGCCTCAGAGACGCTTTGAGACAAGTGTTACAAAAATCAGAGAACGTCAAAAATTAGAGTGAAATTGCTTCACACAAGCCAATTATCGCGAAACAACACCTCGAATCCAACACAAACTGTGCGGTGCCGTCTCTGCTGAGCCTCAGAGACTCTTTGAGTTAAGTGTTACAAAGATCTGAGAATATCGAAAATTTGAGTCAAGTTGCTTTAAAGCAGCGAATTACCGCGAAACAACACCTGCTCGAACCTAACAAAAACTGTGCGCTTCCGTCTCTACTGAGCGTCAGAGACACATTGAGACACGTGTTACAAAAATCAGAGAATGTCACAAATTTGAGAGAAATTGCTTCAAACGAGCCAATTATCACGAAACACCTGCTCGAATCCAACAAAAACTGCGCGCTGTCGTCTCTACTGAGCCTCAGATTCGCTTTGACACAAGTGATACAAAAATCAGAGAATGTCAAAAATTTGAGTGAAATTGTTTCAAACAAGCGAATTATCAACAAACAACACCTGCTTGCATCCATGAAAAACTGTGCCCTGCCGTCTCTACTGAGCCTCAGAGACGCATTGAGACAAGTGTTACAAATATATGAGACTATCGAAAATTTGGGCGAAGTTGCTTTAAAAAGCGAATTATCGCGAAAGATCTGATAAATCCAACCTAAACTGTGTTAGGGCGTCTCTAAGGACCCTAAGACACCCTTTGAAACAAGTGTTACAAATATCTGAGAAAGTCAAAAATTTGAGTGAAATTGCTTCAAACAAGCGAATTGTCGCAAAACAATTACCAGCTCGAATCCAACAAAAACTGTGCCCTGCCGACTCTACTGAGCCTCAGAGACGCTTTGAGACAAGTGTTACAAAGATCTGAGAATATCGAAAATTTGAGTGAAGTTGCATTAAACCAGCGAATTATCGCGATACCACACCTGCTCGAATCAAACAGAAACTGTGCCCTGCCGACACTACTGAGCCTCAGACACGCTTTGAAGCAAGTGTTACAAAGATCTGAGAATATCGAGTGAGTGAGTGAGTGATTAGGGTTTAAGGGCCCGTCGACAACTAGGTCATTAGAGCCCCAAGTCAAAAGATAAAAAACGGATAAAACTCACCACCACTTAAAACTCAAAGTTAAATAGTAAAACGCAAGCTAAAACAGCCAAAAGCTAAAACAGTTAAAACTTAAAAACTTGTCTAAAATGTATGCTCAAAATAGTTAAAAGCGTGTAAAATGATCTAAAAAGGTAAGCAGATAAAACGTAAAAGGTAAAAAGTAAAACCACGCAATAAAATTTAAACTTGCTTACCAAAGCCAATGCTGCCGACAAACCGCAGCACTGAATCCACAGCTACCGGGTCGTCGCCTAACATCGTCTTTAAACTAGAACCCAGGCCAAACAACTGGCGCTCACGATTGTAGCGCGGACAATCAACTAGGACATGGGCCACAGAGAGCTGAACGCCACAGGTGGAACATACCGGCGCCGACTCACCGCGCAGATGGTGTCCATGCGTGATGCGCGTGTGACCTATTCTCAGGCGGGCCAAGATGACTTCTGCCCGCCTGGTATCCCTTGATGATGTTATCCAAGGCTGCACCGTTTCCTTGATTGTCCGCAATTGCGTGCCAGTGATGTCTAACGCTTCCCATGATTGTTGCCAGACATATAAAAGATGGCGACGGAAGTACCGTTGTACATCCGTGTAAGGAAGACTGCGTGTAAAAATCTCCGGCAAACGGCAGGCAGACTTAGCAGCCTCATCAGCCGCTTCGTTGCCGGGAATGCCCACGTGGCCTGGGGTCCAAGTAAAAACTATATGGTATCCACGCAAGAGTAACTGCGAAACGAGTGTCTGAATTTTCATAATTAATGCTGACGTGCCGACAAACTGTTGCAATGCCTGCAGTGCGCTCAGAGAGTCACAGCAGATGATAAAACTTCCAGGATCGGAACTGGAGATAAAAAGGACGAAATAAAAGATTGCAAACAGCTCGGCGGTAAAAACGGAGCTCAAGTCTGGAAGACGGTACTTGTGAGTCTCACCGTTATGCACAAAGCTACACCCTGTAGCCCCATCCACCTGGGAACCATCGGTAAATACAGGAATGTAATTCCGGTAGCGTCCCAGGATCTCGGTGAAAAGCTGACAATACACCGATGGAGGGGTAGCTAACTTAGCATTCGTCGAAAGCTCCAGGTCGAACTGGGCACGCTGTAATTGCCATGGAGGACAGGGGCCAAGAGAATACCGTTCGACAGCAGGCATGCGGAGCGCGTGTGCACTAAGCAGCTCGCGAAACCGAATACCGCTTGGGCGAGAGATCGTGCTATTCCGGAGATAACGGTGAGCGAGTTCCGGGCGCAATACAGGATTAAAAGACGGGTGACCGGGGTGGGCTGCCAAACGGGCCACGTAAGAACACAATAATAACGAGCGCCGAATAGAAAGTGGAGGTTCACCAGAGTCAGCATACAGACACTCTACACGACTAGTGCGGAAAGCTCCAGTAGCTAGACGGATACCAGCATTATGTACAGTGTTTAAAAAACGAAGATTAGAGGCGGACGCTGCGCCATAAATAAAACTGCCGTAATCTAGTTTGGACCTCACCAATGAACGATACAGCCTCAACATGACAGTGCGATCGCCGCCCCAAGATACTCCAGATAAAACCCGGAGTATTCGAAGCGAACGATCGCAAGAGGCACGAAGTTGACGAATGTGGTGCTCCCATGTGAGCTTGCTGTCGAGGTGAAGGCCCAAGAGCTTGATGTGCGAAACAAACGGCAGGGGTGTGTCACGCAAATACAGTTCTGGAGGAGGATGTACACCACGAAGTCGATGAAAGTGGACACATTGTGTTTTCGTAGGGGAGAACTTAAAACCGGCGTGAAGGGCCCAGTCGGCGATAGAGGATATGGTCAACTGCAGTTGACGTTCTATGTGCTCAAGACTATAAGATCGATAATAGATCGCAAAATCGTCAACGTACAGTGACATCGGTATTCCCCTACGAACAACATTAGCAATGCCGTTAATGGCAACTGCAAAGAGCGTTACACTAAGAATCGACCCCTGGGGCACACCATTTTCCTGAATCCTCTCTCGTGAGAACGTATTACCAATGCGGACACGAAAGCGGCGCAGAGCTAAAAAATTAAAAAGAAATATTGCTAAAAAACCTCGCAAACCATACCCGTGAAGAGTACGGAGAATACCATGACGCCATGTGGTATCGTAGGCCTTCTCCAGATCGAAGAAGACACCCACGACATGCTGCTTCAAAAGAAAGGCATTTTGGATGTAGGCTTCCATGCGTGTCAGATTGTCGACACTGGAGCGATGGCGACGAAAACCGCACTGAACATTGCTCAGCAGGCTATTCGTCTCCAGCCACCACACTAAGCGAGTGTTGATCATCCGTTCAAAGGTCTTGCAGACGACACTCGTCAGGCATATAGGGCGGTAGCTAGAGGGAAGTGTACGGTCTTTTCCTGGTCGAGGGATAGGGATCACAACACCCTCTCGCCAGGAAGACGGAAAAACCTGCTGAAGCCAGATGCGGTTATAGATGCTCAACAGGAAGGAACGAGCCGGAGGTGGAAGATGAAGCAGCATTTGGCGATGGATGTCATCAGGACCAGGAGAAGAGTCGTGAGCGAGGGACAAAGAATGCGCCAGTTCCGCTTCAGTAAAAGGTGCATTGTAGGATTCACTACAATCACTGTTAAAATTTAGGCTTATCCGCTCCGCAGATTTCTTAATCAGTAAAAAGGCTCCGTCGTAGCCTTGAGTTTGGCTAGCACTGGCGAAAGAATCGGCAAGGGCGTCGGCGATATCCTGCTCGCTGGTGTATATGGAGCCCTGTACGGCAAGACCGGGGATGATCGTCCGGCGACACTTACCGTACATACGCCGGACGGCAGTCCACACCTTCTGGGCCGAACTGCGACGTGAAAGGGAAGACACGTACGATTCCCAGGATGTGCGTTTTGCATTGCGCAATACAAAGCGAGCCCTTGCACGAGAACGTTTAAAAGCAATAAAATTCGCCTCCGTAGGGTGTATGCGGAAAACACGCAGAGCACGCTTACGTGCTTTAATAGCCAAGCGGCATTCCTCGGACCACCAAGGCACAGGGACGTGATGTGGTGTGGATGAACCCCGAGGAATACTGGATTCTGCTGCGAGAAGGATAGAGCATATAAAATACTCCACCATGTCGTCAATGGTGGTAAAAACATTGTTGGTCAAGTGAATGAGGGAACGGAATTTCCCCCAGTCAGCCTTGGAAATAATCCAGTGAGGATATCGTGTGGGTACAGAATGATGGACGGATATGTGAACGTTAATGGGATAGTGATCACTGCCAAATAGGTCGGAAAGAACCGACCAATCGAGAAGAGGTACCAGCGACGGGCTGCAGAAAGTAACATCTAGGGCGGAATGGGTACCATAGGCAGAGGATAAGAAGGTAGGAGCACCAGTGTTTAATAGCACTAAGCCGGACATATCACAAACGTCTGCTACAAGGCAACCACGAACATCGTCAGTGTCGGAGCCCCACAAGGTGTTTTTGGCATTCAGATCGCCTAGAAGAAGAAACGGTGGCGGAATCTGTGCCAAGAGACCCCGAAGTTCGTTCTCGTGTACGACACTGACCGGTGGCAGGTAGACATTACAGATAGAGAAAGAAAGGCTCTGCAGCTGTACACGTACCGCTACAGCCTGGAGCGGCGTGTTTAGTGGTATGCTGGTGGCAGGGATGATATTCGCCACCAGAATAGCAACACCACCGCTTGCCCGTCGATCAGCTGCAGAATCATGTCTAAAGGCCACAAATCCACGAAGATAGAGTGCGTGATGAGGTTGCAGATGGGTTTCCTGTAGACCGACGATAGATGGACAGCGTTGAGAAATTAGATGCTGTATGTCCGGAACACGTGCCCGGAACCCATTAACATTCCACTGGATTATTTCCATAGTGAAAAAGGATTAATGGCTAGTCTTCATCTTTTTCTTCTTTTTCACCTTGGCTGACTTAGGTCCAACGATGTGGAAGTCGCCGTCCTCTGGCGATTCCTCGGAGGTGTGCGAGGCAGAGGATCCCCTACGACTCGCAGAGCGAGAGCGGGATCTCTGAGAGGACGTGAGACTACTTGCGCGAACTTTATGTCGAGAACGACTTCCATCGATAGGATCCTTACCGCTTCCTAACGGCTTGGAAACTGTGGTCTGCACGGCGGAAGATGTTTTAGACACTGCACTTTTTCGACTAACTGTTGGGGTGCTCTCTGGAAGGTCAGTCTGTGTCGAGGCATTTGCAACGGTGACATGTTGCAAGCCGACAGTAGCAACAGGAGGGCGCCGAGCTGCCGACGAATAAGCTAAGGTGGTGGCAGGCTTCAGTTGTTCGAAACGCCGACGCGCTTCTATAAATGTCAGGCGCTCCTTTACCCGCAACTCCTGAATACTCTTTTCGTCCAAGAACTTAGGACACTGACGTGAGCTAGATGGATGGTTACCCCCACAGTTCACACAGCATGGGTCTCGAGTGCAAGCCGTGTCTTCGTGTGCCGGTAAGCTGCAACGTTCACAAGCTGCAGGATGGTTACACGAGGTCCTAGTATGCCCGAATCTCTGACACTGAAAACAGCGCATGGGATTCGGGACATACGGTCGTACTGCAGCACGCTCGTAGCCACAGTAGATGTATTTTGGCAGCTGAGTGCCCTTAAACGTAAGGAATACTGTACGTAAGGCACACTCTTTCCCATCCTGTTTCCGAGTTAATCGGTATGCTTGGCAGACTCGCTGATCAGAGAGGCAGGTGACAATTTGTTCGTTGGAGAGATCGTCGAGGCTGGAAGTGGTTACTACTCCTCTACACGAGTTGAGGGTCTTATGTGGGGCTACCCGGATAGGGTAGGAGCCCAACAAACTCGCCTTCAACAGCTTCTGCGACTGATCTCCATTCATCACCTCGATCAATAACGTGCCATCTCTAAGTCTGGTTGCGTTTTTAACCGGGTCACAGATCCTATCGACTTCCTTTTTAATGTAGAACGGGCTAATGTCCTTCATCGTCTTTCCTTCACATTGCAAGGTCAGCACCAAAAAACTGTCAATGAGGGAGGGTTTGCGCGGAGACATGATTATTTGGACCCCCATCCGGAACCGTCGGCGTCAGCCTGCCATCCGGTGGTCAAAGAAAAGAAAGACACCAAAATCTCCACGGTCTATGCCGCCATGGAGACCCCTCCATGACTGACCTCAAGGCGTACTTCAGAGGAGCTACCCTCCGATCTCCACTGCTTGTCCGCATGGGTAAACCGTTCACCACGTGACACCCCGGTTTTATGCCCCCACCACAGGAATAACCGCCTGTGGCTCCCCGCTTTAGCACACGCTGCCTCAACGGAGTCAGCGTGGATTCAGGGGACTTCGGGTTGATTACACCGGGGCTTCGTCAGCGGTAACACGTCCGGCCGGTGATACTAACCCGACGACACGCGGCCGTCGGGAGATTAACACCGGCCGTGCCCTCAAGGAGCTACGTGGGTGTACATGACGTGTGGACGGGCTCCGCACTTAAGGCTACACATGGGGGCAGTGTGAAGGGTCCGCACAACCTTCGCGCCTGAGACCTCCGAAGAGCACACAAGTCGGGGGCCGCGCTGAAAACCGTGGGACAGGACCACGGAGATAGGAAAGATCCCTGCTGGTGAGACAGGAGTTATAAAACTAAAGCCTTACTAACTAATAATCGGAATAAACCTAGAAGAGGAAGAGGGTGATATAAAAGCAACATAAATCACTGCACGTGGCACAGTTAATGTATATGGAGGGGGTGAAATGATGGTGCGCAGCTCGGGGCCCCGGGCGCGCCAAACCCGGACCTACCGTGGTAGGTTCCCCTGGGGGAGTTTGATTTCGGAGTCATCTTCTCCTAGATGAGTTGTCGACCAAGACTAACGAGCCTCATCTACCCGTTTCGAATCCAACAAGAACTGTGCCCTTCCGTCTCTACTTAGCCTCAGAGACGCTTTGAGTGAAGTGTTACAAAAGTCAGTGAATGTCAAAAATTACAGTGAAATTGCTTCAAACAAACGAATTATCAAGAAACAACATCCGCTCGAATCCAACAAAAACTGTGCGCTGCCGTCTCTACTGAGCCTCAGAGACGCATTGAGACAAGTGTTACAAATGTCTGAGAATATCGAAAATTTGAGCGAAGTTGCTTTAAAAAGCGAATTATCGCGACACAACGACTTGTTTAAATCCAACCTAAACTGTGCTGGGCGTCTCTAGGGACCCTCAGACACCCTTTGAAACAAGTGTTACAAATACCTGAGAAAGTCAAAAATATGAGTCAAATTGCTTCAAACAAGCGAATTATCAAAAAATACCTGCACGAATCCAACAAAAACTATGCCCTGCCGACTCTACTTAGCCTCAGAGACGCTTTGAGACAAGTGTTACAAAATTCAGAGAATGTCAAAAATTTGAATCAAATTGCTTCAAACAAGCGAATTATCGCGAAACAACACCTGCTCGAATCCAACAAAAACTGTGCCCTTCCGTCTCTACTTAGCCTCAGAGACCCTTTGAGACAGGTGTTACAAAAATCAGAGAATGTCAAAAATTAGAGTGAAATTGCTTCAAACAAGCAAATTATCGCTAAACAACACCTGCTCGAATCCAACAAAAACTGTGCGCTGCCGTCTCTACTGAGCCTCAGAGACACATTGAGACAAGTGTTAGAAAGATCTGAGAATATCGAAAATTTGAGCGAAGTTGCTTCAAACAAGCCAATTACCGCGAAACAACACCTCGAATCCAACAAAAACTGTGCGGTACTTTCTCTACTGAGCCTCAGAGACGCTTTGCGTTAAGTGTTACAAAGATCTGAGAATATCGAAAATTTGAGTTAAGTTGGTTTAAAGCAGCGAATTATCTTGAAACAACACCTGCTCGAACCCAACAAAAACTGTGCGCTTCCGTCTCTACTGAGCTTCAGAGACGCATTGAGACACGTGTCACAAAAATCACAGAATGTCAAAAATTTGAGTCAAATTGCTTCAAACAAGCGAATTATCGCGAAACATCTGCTCCAATCCAAAAAAAACTGTGCCCTTCCGACTCTACTTAGCTTCAGAGAAGCTTTGAGACTACTGTTACAAAGATCTGAGAATATCGAAAATTTGAGCCAAGTTGCATCAGACAAGCGAATTATCGCGAAACAACACCTGCTCGAATCCAACAAAAACTGTGCCCTGCCGACTCTACTGAGCGTCAGAGACGCATTGAGACACGTGTTACAAACATCAGAGAATGTCAAAAATTTGAGTGAAATTGCTTCAAACAAGCGAATTATCAACAAACAACACTTGGTCGCATCCATGAAAAACTGTGCCCTGCCGTCTCTAATGAGCCTCAGAGACGCATTGAGACAAGTGTTACAAATATCTGAGAATATCGAAAATTTGGGCGAAGTTGCTTTAAAAAGCGAATTATCGCGAAAGACCTGTTTAAATCCAACCTAAACTGTGTTAGGGCCTCTCTAAGGACCCTCAGACACCCTTTGAAACAAGTGTTACAAATATCTGAGAAAGTCAAAAATTTGAGTGAAATTGCTTCAAACAAGCGAATTGTCGCAAAACAAATACCAGCTCGAATCCAACAAAAACTGTGCCCTGCCGACCCTACTGAGCCTCAGAGACGCTTTGAGACAAGTGTTACAAAGATCTGAGAATATCGAAAATTACAGTGAAATTGCTTCAAACTAGGGAATTATTGCGAAACATCACCTGCTCGAATCCAACAAAAACTGCGCGTTGCCGTCTCTACTGAGCCCCAGAGACGCTTTGAGACAAGTGTTACAAAAATCAGAGGATGTCAAAAATTACAGTGAAATTGCTTCAAACAAGGGAATTATCGCGAAACAACACCTGCTCGAATCCAACAAAAACTGTGCGCTGCCGTCTCTACTCAGCCTCAGAGACGCATTGAGGCAAGTGTTGCAAAAATCAGAGAATGTCAAAAATTTGAGTGAAATTGCTTCAAACACGGGAATTATCGCGAAACAACACCTGCTCGAAACTCAACAAAAACTCTGCCCTGCCGAAACTATTTAGCCTCAGAGACGCTTTGAGACAATTGTTACAAAAATCAGAGAATGTCAAGAATTAGAGTGAAATTGCTTCAATTAAGCGAATTATCGCGAAACAACACTTGCTCGAATCCAACAAAAACTGTGCCCTGCCGTCTCTACTGAGCCTCAGAGACGCTTTGAGACAAGTGTTCCAAAAATCAGAGAATGTCAAAAATTAGAGTGAAATTGCTTCAAACAAGCGAATTATCGCGAAAAAACACCTGCTCGAATCCAACAAAAACTGTGACCTGCCGACTCTGCTGAGCCTCAGAGACGCTTTGAGACAAGTGTTACAAAAATCAGAGAATGTCAAAAATTAGAGCGAAATTGCTTCAAGCAAGCGAATTTTTGCGAAACGACACCTGCTCGAATCCAACAAAAACTGTGCCCTGCCCTCTCTACTGAGCCTGAGAGACGCTTTGAGACAAGTGTTACAACGATCTGAGAATATCGAAAAATTGAGTGAAGTTAGCTCAAACATGGGAATTTTCGCGAAACTAAAACCTTCTCGAATCCAACCTAAACTGTGCCCTGCCGTCTCTACTGAGCCTCAGAGACGCTTTGAGACAAGTGTTACAAACACAGAGAATGTCAAAAATTTGAGTGAAATTGCTTCAAACAAGCGAATTATCAAGAAACAACAAGTGCTCGAATCCAACAAAAACTGTGCCCTGCCGTCTCTACTGAGCCTCAGAGACGCATTGAGGCAAGTGTTGCAAAAATCAGAGAACGTCAAAAATTTGAGTGAAATTGCTTCAAAAGAAGCGAATCATCGCGAAAAAACACCTGCTCGAATCGAACAAAAAATGTGCCCTGCCGACTCTACTGAGCCTCAGAGTCGCTTTGAGACAAGTGTTACAAAAATCAGAGAATGTCAAAAATTTGATTGAAATTGCTTCAAACTAGGGAATTATTGCGAAATATCACCTGCTCGAATCCAACGAATACTGCGCGCTCCCGTCTCTACTGAAACTCAGAGACGCTTTGAGACAAGTGTTACAAAAATAAAAGAATGTCAAAAATTACAGTGAAATTGCTTCAAACAAGCGAATTATCAAGAAACAACACCTGCTCGAATCCAACAAAAACTGTGCCCTGCCGTCTCTACTGAGCCTCAGAGACGCATTGAGACAAGTGTTACAAATATCTGAGAATATCGAAAATTTGAGCGAAGTTGCTTTAAAAAGCGAATTATCGCGAAAGAACGACCTGTTTAAATCCAAACTAAACTGTGTTAGGGCGTCTCTAGGGACCCTCAGACACCCTTTGAAACAAGTGTTACAAATATCTGAGAAAGTTAAAAATATGAGTGAAATTGCTTCAAACAGGCGAATTGTTGGAATCAATTACCACCCCGAATCCAACAAAAACTGTGCGCTTCCGTCTCTACTGAGCGTCAGAGACGCATTGAGACAAGTGTTACAAAAATCAGAGAACGTCACAAATTTGACTGAAATTGCTTCAAACGAGCCAATTATCGCGAAACACCTGCTCGAATCCAACAAAAACTGCGCGCTGCCGTCTCTACTGAGCCTCAGATTCGCTTTGACACAAGTGATACAAAAATCAGAGAATGTCAAAAATTTGAGTGAAATTGCTTCAAGCAAGCAAATTGTCGCAAAACAATTACCAGCTGGAATCCAACAAAAACCGTGCCCTGCAGACTCCACTGAGCCTCAGAGACGCTTTGAGACAAGTGTTACAAATATTTGAGAAAGTAAAAAATTTAAGTGAAATTGCTTCAAACAAGCGAATTGTCGCAAAACAATTACCAGCTCGAATCCAACAAAAACTGTGCCCTGCCGACTCTACTGAGCCTCAGAGACGCTTTGAGGCAAGTGTTACAGAGATCTGAGAATATCGAAAATTTGAGTCAAGTTGCATCAAACAAGCGAATTATCAAGATACAACACCTGCTCGAATCCAAAAAAAACTGTGCGCTGCCGTATCTACTGAGCCTCAGATTCGCTTTGACACAAGTGATACAAAATTGAGAGAATGTCAAAATTTTGAGTGAAATTGCTTCAAACAAGCGAATTATCAACAAACAACACCTGCTCGCATCCATGAAAAACTGTGCCCTGCGGTCTCTACTGAGCCTCAGAGACGCATTGAGACAAGTGTTGCAAATATCTGAGAATATCGAAAATTTTAGTCAAGTTGCTTTAAAAAGCGAATTATCGCGAAACATCTCTTTAAATCCAACCTAAACTGTGTTAGAGCGTCTCTAAGGACCCTCAGACACGCTTTGAAACAAGTGTTACAAATATCTGAGAAGGTCAAAAATTTGAGTGAAATTGCTTCAAACAGGCGAATTGTCGCAAAACAATTACCAGCTCGAATCCAACAAAAACTGTGCCCTGCCGACTCTACTGAGCCTCAGAGCCGCTTTGAGACATGTGTTACAAATATCTGAGAATATCGAAAATTTGAGTCAAGTTCTTTTAAAGCAGCGAAATATCGCGAAACAACACCTGCTCGAACCCAACAAAAATTGTGCGCTTCCGTCTCTACTGAGCTTCAGGGACGCATTTAGACACGTGTTACAAAGATCTGAGAATATCGAAAATTTGAGCCAAGTTGCTTCAAACAACCGAATTATCGCGGAACAACACCTGCTCGAATCCATCAAAAACTGCGCGCTGCCGTCTCTACTGAGCCTCAGATTCGCTTTGACACAAGTGATACAAAAATCAGAGAATGTCAAAAATTTGAGTGAAATTGCTTCAAACAAGCGAATTATCAACAAACAACACCTGCTCGCATCCATGAAAAACTGTGCCCTGGCGTCTCTGCTGAGCCTCAGATACGCATTGAGACAAGTGTAACAAATATCTGAGAATATCGAAAATTTGAGCGAAGTTGCTTTAAAAAGCGAATTATCGCGAAAGAACGACCTGTTTAAATCCAACCTAAACTGTGTTAGGGCGTCTCTAGGGACCCTTAGACACCCTTTGAAACAAGTGTTACAAATCTCTGAGAAAATCAAAAATATGAGTGAAATTGCTTCAAACAAGCGAATTGTTGCAAAACAATTACCACCTCGAATCCAACAAAAACTCTGCAATGCCGTCTCTACTGAGCCTCAGAGACGCTTTGAGACAAGAGTTACAAAAATCAGAGAATGTCAAAAATTTGAGTGAAATTGCTTCAAACGAGCCAATTATCGCGAAACACCTGCTCGAATGCAACAAAAACTGTGCGCTGCCGTCTCTACTGAGCCTCAGATACGTTTTAAGTTAAGTGTTACAAAATCTGAGAATATCGAAAATTTGAGACACATTGCTTCAAACAAGGGAATTGTCGCAAAACAATTACCAGCTCGAATCCATCAAAAACTGTGCCCTGCTGTCTATTCTGAGCCTCAGAGACGCTTTGAGACAGGTGTTACAAAGATCTGAGGATAGCGAAAATTTGAGTCAAGTTACTTCAAACAAGGGAATTATCGCGAAACAACACCTGCTGGAACCCAACAAAAACTGTGCGCTACCGTCTCTACTGAGTCTCAGATGCGCTTTAAGTTAAGTGTTACAAAATCTGAGAATATCGAAAATTTGAGACAAATTGCTTCAATTGCTTCAGGGAATTATCGCGAAACAACACCTGCTGGAATCCAACAAAAACTGTGCCCTGCCGACTCTACTGAGCCTCAGAGACGCTTTGAGACAAGTGGTACAAAAATCAGAAAACGTCAAAAATTAGTGAAATTGCTTCACACAAGCCAATTATCGCGAAACAACACCTCGAATCCAACACAAACTGTGCGGTGCCGTCTCTGCTGAGCCTCTGAGACGCTTTGAGTTAAGTGTAACAAAGATCTGAGAATATCGAAAATTTGAGTCAAGTTGCTTTAAAGCAGCGAATTACCGCGAAACAACAGCTGCTCGAACCCAACAAAAACTGTGCGCTTCCGTCTCTACTGAGCGTCAGAGACGCATTGAGACACGTGTTACAAAAATCAGAGAATGTCACAAATTTGACTGAAATTGCTTCAAACGAGCCAATTATCGCGAAAAACCTGCTCGAATCCAACAAAAACTGCGCGCTGCCGTCTCTACTGAGCCTCAGATTCGCTTTGACACAAGTGATACAAAAATCAGAGAATGTCAAAAATTTGAGTGAAATTGCTTCAAGCAAGCGAATTGTCGCAAAACAATTACCAGCTGGAATCCAACAAAAACCGTGCCCTGCAGACTCCACTGAGCCTCAGAGACGCTTTGAGACAAGTGTTACAAATATTTGAGAAAGTAAAAAATTTAAGTGAAATTGCTTCAAACAAGCAAATTGTCGCAAAACAATTACCAGCTCGAATCCAACAAAAACTGTGCCCTGCCGACTCTACTGAGCCTCAGAGACGCTTTGAGGCAAGTGTTACAGAGATCTGAGAATATCGAAAATTTGAGTCAAGTTGCATCAAACAAGCGAATTATCAAGATACAACACCTGCTCGAATCCAACAAAAACTGTGCGCTGCCGTATCTACTGAGCCTCAGATTCGCTTTGACACAAGTGATACAAAAATGAGAGAATGTCAAAATTTTGAGTGAAATTGCTTCAAACAAGCGAATTATCAACAAACAACACCTGCTCGCATCCATGAAAAACTGTGCCCTGCCGTCTCTACTGAGCCTCAGAGACGCATTGAGACAGGTGTTGCAAATATCTGAGAATATCGAAAATTTTAGTCAAGTTGCTTTAAAAAGCGAATTATCGCGAAACATCTCTTTAAATCCAACCTAAACTGTGTTAGAGCGTCTCTAAGGACCCTCAGACACGCTTTGAAACAAGTGTTACAAATATCTGAGAAGGTCAAAAATTTGAGTGAAATTGCTTCAAACAGGCGAATTGTCGCAAAACAATTACCAGCTCGAATCCAACAAAAACTGTGCCCTGCCGACTCTACTGAGCCTCAGAGCCGCTTTGAGACATGTGTTACAAATATCTGAGAATATCGAAAATTTGAGTCAAGTTCTTTTAAAGCAGCGAAATATCGCGAAACAACACCTGCTCGAACCCAACAAAAATTGTGCGCTTCCGTCTCTACTGAGCTTCAGGGACGCATTTAGACACGTGTTACAAAGATCTGAGAATATCGAAAATTTGAGCCAAGTTGCATCAAACAACCGAATTATCGCGGAACAACACCTGCTCGAATCCATCAAAAACTGCGCGCTGCCGTCTCTACTGAGCCTCAGATTCGCTTTGACACAAGTGATACAAAAATCAGAGAATGTCAAAAATTTGAGTGAAATTGCTTCAAACAAGCGAATTATCAACAAACAACACCTGCTCGCATCCATGAAAAACTGTGCCCTGGCGTCTCTGCTGAGCCTCAGATACGCATTGAGACAAGTGTAACAAATATCTGAGAATATCGAAAATTTGAGCGAAGTTGCTTTAAAAAGCGAATTATCGCGAAAGAACGACCTGTTTAAATCCAACCTAAACTGTGTTAGGGCGTCTCTAGGGACCCTCAGACACCCTTTGAAACAAGTGTTACAAATCTCTGAGAAGATCAAAAATATGAGTGAAATTGCTTCAAACAAGCGAATTGTTGCAAAACAATTACCACCTCGAATCCAACAAAAACTCTGCAATGCCGTCTCTACTGAGCCTCAGAGACGCTTTGAGACAAGAGTTACAAAAATCAGAGAATGTCAAAAATTTGAGTGAAATTGCTTCAAACGAGCCAATTATCGCGAAACACCTGCTCGAATGCAACAAAAACTGTGCGCTGCCGTCTCTACTGAGCCTCAGATACGTTTTAAGTTAAGTGTTACAAAATCTGAGAATATCGAAAATTTGAGACACATTGCTTCAAACAAGGGAATTGTCGCAAAACAATTACCAGCTCCAATCCATCAAAAACTGTGCCCTGCTGTCTATTCTGAGCCTCAGAGACGCTTTGAGACAGGTGTTACAAAGATCTGAGGATAGCGAAAATTTGAGTCAAGTTACTTCAAACAAGGGAATTATCGCGAAACAACACCTGCTGGAACCCAACAAAAACTGTGCGCTACCGTCTCTACTGAGCCTCAGATGCGCTTTAAGTTAAGTGTTACAAAATCTGAGAATATCGAAAATTTGAGACAAATTGCTTCAATTGCTTCAGGGAATTATCGCGAAACAACACCTGCTGGAATCCAACAAAAACTGTGCCCTGCCGACTCTACTGAGCCTCAGAGACGCTTTGAGACAAGTGGTACAAAAATCAGAAAATGTCAAAAATTTGAGTGAAATTGCTTCAAACGAGCGAATTATCAATAAATTACACCTGCTCGAACCCAATAAAAACTGTTCGCTGCCGTCTCTACTGAGCCTCAGAGACGCTTTGAGACAAGTGTTACAAAAATCAGAGAACGTCAAAAATTAGAGTGAAATTGCTTCACACAAGCCAATTATCGCGAAACAACACCTGGAATCCAACACAAACTGTGCGGTGCCGTCTCTGCTGAGCCTCTGAGACGCTTTGAGTTAAGTGTAACAAAGATCTGAGAATATCGAAAATTTGAGTCAAGTTGCTTTAAAGCAGCGAATTACCGCGAAACAACACCTGCTCGAACCTAACAAACACTGTGCGCTTCCGTCTCTACTGAGCGTCAGAGACACATTGAGACACGTGTTACAAAAATCAGAGAATGTCACAAATTTGAGTGAAATTGCTTCAAACGAGCCAATTATCGCGAAACACCTGCTCGAATCCAACAAAAACTGCGCGCTGCCGCCTCTACTGAGCCTCAGATTCGCTTTGACACAAGTGATACAAAAATCAGAGAATGTCAAAAATTTGAGTGAAATTGCTTCAAAGAAGCGAATTATCAACAAACAACACCTGCTTGCATCCATGAAAAACTGTGCCCTGCCGTCTCTACTGAGCCTCAGAGACGCATTGAGACAAGTGTTACAAATATCTGAGACTATCGAAAATTTGGGCGAAGTTGCTTTAAAAGGCGAATTATCGCGAAAGATCTGATAAATCCAACCTAAACTGTGTTAGGGCGTCTCTAAGGACCCTCAGACACCCTTTGAAACAAGTGTTACAAATATCTGAGAAAGTCAAAAATTTGAGTGAAATTGCTTCACCGCGACCTGTTTAAATCCAACCTAAACTGTGTTAGGGCGTCTCCAGGGACCCTCAGTCACCCTTTGAAACAAATGTTACAAATATCTGAGAAAATCAAAAATATGTGTGAAATTGCTTTAAACAAGCGAATTGTTGCTAAGCAATTACCACCTCGAATCCAAAAAAAGCTCTGCAATGCCGTCTCTACTGAGCCTCAGAGACGCTTTGAGACTAGAGTTACAAAAATCAGAGAATGTCAAAAATTTGAGTGAAATTGCTTCAAACGAGCCAATTATCGCGAAACACCTGCTCGAATGCAACAAAAACTGTGCGCTGCCGTCTCTACTGAGCCTCAGATACGTTTTAAGTTAAGTGTTACAAAATCTGAGAATAGCCAAAATTTGAGTCAAGTTACTTCAAACAAGGGAATTATCGCGAAACAACACCTGCTCGAACCCAACAAAATCTGTGCGCTTCCGTCTCTACAGAGCTTCAGAGACGCATTGAGATACGTGTTACAAAAATCAGAGAATGTCAAAAATTTGAGTGAAATTGCTTCAAACGAGCCAACTATCGCGGAACACCTGCTCGAATCCAACAAAAACTGTGCGCTACCGTCTCTACTGAGCCTCAGATGCGCTTTAAGTTAAGTGTTACAAAATCTGAGAATATCGAAAATTTGAGACAAATTGCTTCAAACAAGGGAATTATCGCGAAACAACACCTGCTGGAATCCAACAAAAACTGTGCCCTGCCGACTCTACAGAGCCTCAGAGACGCTTTGAGACAAGTGCTACAAAAATCAGAGAATGTCAAAAATTTGAGTAAAATTGCTTCAAACGAGCGAATTATCAAGAAATTACACCTGCTCGAACCCAATAAAAACTGTTCGCTGCCGTCTCTACTGAGCCTCAGAGACGCTTTGAGACAAGTGTTACAAAAATCAGAGAACGTCAAAAATTAGAGTGAAATTGCTTCACACAAGCCAATTATCGCGAAACAACACCTCGAATCCAACACAAACTGTGCGGTGCCGTCTCTGCTGAGCCTCAGAGACGCTTTGAGTTAAGTGTTACAAAGATCTGAGAATATCGAAAATTTGAGTCAAGTTGCTTTAAAGCAGCGAATTACCGCGAAACAAAACCTGCTCGAACCTAACAAAAACTGTGCGCTTCCGTCTCTACTGAGCGTCAGAGACACATTGAGACACGTGTTACAAAAATCAGAGAATGTCACAAATTTGAGAGAAATTGCTTCAAACGAGCCAATTATCGCGAAACACCTGCTCGAATCCAACAAAAACTGCGCGCTGCCGTCTCTACTGAGCCTCAGATTCGCTTTGACACAAGTGATACAAAAATCAGAGAATGTCAAAAATTTGAGTGAAATTGTTTCAAACAAGCGAATTATCAACAAACAACACCTGCTTGCATCCATGAAAAACTGTGCCCTGCCGTCTCTACTGAGCCTCAGAGACGCATTGAGACAAGTGTTACAAATATATGAGACTATCGAAAATTTGGGCGAAGTTGCTTTAAAAAGCGAATTATCGCGAAAGATCTGATAAATCCAACCTAAACTGTGTTAGGGCGTCTCTAAGGACCCTAAGACACCCTTTGAAACAAGTGTTACAAATATCTGAGAAAGTCAAAAATTTGAGTGAAATTGCTTCAAACAAGCGAATTGTCGCAATACAATTACCAGCTCGAATCCAACAAAAACTGTGCCCTGCCGACTCTACTGAGCCTCAGAGACGCTTTGAGACAAGTGTTACAAAGATCTGAGAATATCGAAAATTTGAGTGAAGTTGCATTAAACCAGCGAATTATCGCGATACAACACCTGCTCGGATCAAACAGAAACTATGCCCTGCCGACACTACTGAGCCTCAGACACGCTTTGAAGCAAGTGTTACAAAGATCTGAGAATATCGAAAATTTGAGTCAAGTTGCATCAAACAAGCGAATTATCGCGATACAACACCTGCTCGAATCCAACAAAAACTGTGCCCTGCCGACTCTGCTGAGCCTCAGAGACGCTTTGAGACAAGTGTTACAAAAATCAGAGAATGTCAAAAATTAGAGCGAAATTGCTTCAAACAAGCGAATTTTCGCGAAACGACACCTGCTCGAATCCAACAAAAACTGTGCCCTGCCCTCTCTACTGAGCCTGAGAGACGCTTTGAGACAAGTGTTACAACGATCTGAGAATATCGAAAAATTGAGTGAAGTTAGCTCAAACAAGGGAATTTTCGCGTAACTAAAACCATCTCGAATCCAACCTAAACTGTGCCCTGCCGTCTCTACTGAACCTCAGAGACGCTTTGAGACAAGTGTTACAAAAACAGAGAATGTCAAAAATTTGAGTGAAATTGCTTCAAACAAGCCAATTATCGCGAAACACCTGCTCGAATCCAACAAAAACTGCGCGCTGCCGTCTCTACTGAGCCTCAGATTCGCTTTGACACAAGTGATACAAAAATCAGAGAATGTCAAAAATTTGAGTGAAATTGCTTCAAAGAAGCGAATTATCAACAAACAACACCTGCTTGCATCCATGAAAAACTGTGCCCTGCCGTCTCTACTGAGCCTCAGAGACGCATTGAGACAAGTGTTACAAATATCTAAGACTATCGAAAATTTGGGCGAAGTTGCTTTAAAAAGCGAATTATCGCGAATGATCTGATAAATCCAACCTAAACTGTGTTAGGGCGTCTCTAAGGACCCTCAGACACCCTTTGAAACAAGTGTTACAAATATCTGAGAAAGTCAAAAATTTGAGTGAAATTGCTTCAAACAAGCGAATTGTCGCAAAACAATTACCAGCTCGAATCCAACAAAAACTGTGCCCTGCCCTCTCTACTGAGCCTGAGAGATGCTTTGAGACAAGTGTTACAAAAATCAGAGATTGTCATAAAATTAGAGTGAAATTGCTTCAAACAAGCGAATTATCGCGAAACAACACCTGCTCGAATCCAACAAAAACTGTGCCCTGCCGTCTCTACTGAGCCTCAGAGACGCATTGAGGCAAGTGTTGCAAAAATCAGAGAACGTCAAAAATTTGAGTGAAATTGCTTCAAAAGAAGCGAATCATCGCGAAACAACACCTTCTCGAATCGAACAAAAAATGTGCCCCGCCGACCCTACTGAGCCTCAGAGTCGCTTTGACACAAGTGTTACAAAAATAAACGAATGTCAAAAATTACAGTGAAATTGTTTCAAACAAGCGAATTATCAAGAAACAACACCTGCTCGAATCCAACAAAAACTGTGCCCTGCCGTCTCTACTGAGCCTCAGAGACGCATTGAGACAAGTGTTACAAATATCTGAGAATATCGAAAATTTGAGACAAATTGCTTCAAACAAGGGAATTGTCGCAAAACAATTACCAGCTCGAATCCAACAAAAACTGTGCCCTGCTGTCTCTTCTGAGCCGCAGAGACGCTTTGAGACAGGTGTTACAAAGATCTGAGAATATCGAGAATTTGAGTGAAGTTGCTTCAAAGAAGCGAATTATCGCGAAAGAACGACCTCCTCGAATCCAACAAAAAGTGTCCTGCCGTATCTACTAAGCCTCAGAGACGATTTCAGACAAGTGTTAGAAATATCTGAGAATATAGAGAATTTGTGTGAAGTTGCTTCAAAGAAGCGAAATATCTGGAAAGAACGACCTCCTCGAATCCATCCTAAAATGTGCCCAGGCGTCTTTAGAGAGTCTCAAACAGCCTTTGAAACAGGTGGCAAAAATCTGAGAATGTAAAAATTTGAGTGAAATTGCTTAGAACAAGCGAATTATCGCAAAAGAACGACCCTCTCGAATCGAACAAAAACTGTGTCCTGCCGTATCTACTAAGCCTCAGAGTCGCTTTGAGACAAGTGTTACAAATATCTGAGAATATCAAGAATTTGAGTGAAGTTGCTTCAAAGAAGCGAATTATCGCGAAAGAACGCCCTCCTCGAATCCATCCTAAAATGTGCCCAGGCGTCTTTAGGGAGTCTAAAAGACCCTTTGAAACATTTGTTGCAAAAATCTGAGAATGTAAAAATTTGAATGAAATTGCTTCGAACAAGCATATTATCGCGAAAGAACGACCTGCTCGAATCCAACAAAAAGTGTGTCCCCCCGAACTCTACTAAGCCTCAGAGACGCTTTGAGACAAGTGTTACAAATATCTGAGAACATCGAGAATTTGAGTGAAGTTGCTTCGAACAAGCGAATTATCGCGAAAGAACGACCCTCTCGAATCCAACAAAAACTGTGTAGTGCCGTATCTACTAAGCCTCAAAGTCGCTTTGAGACAAGTGTTACAAATATCTGAGAATATCGAGAATTTGACTGAAGTTGCTTCGAAGAAGCGAATTATCGCGAAAGAACGACCTCCTCGAATCCATCCTAAAATGTGCCCAGGCGTCTATTGGGAGTCTCAAAGAGCCTTTGAAACAAGTGGCAAAAATGTGAGAATGTAAAAATTTGAGTGAAATTGCTTCGAACAAGCGAATTATCGCGAAAGAACGACCCTCTCGAATCCAACAAAAACTGTCCTACCGTCTCTAATAAGCCTCAGAGACGCTTTGAGACAAGTGTTACAAATATCTGAGAATATCGAGAATTTGAGTGAAGTTGCTTCAAAGAAGCGAATTATCGCGAAAGAACGACCTCCTCGAATCCATCCTAAAATGTGCCCAGGCCTCTTTAGGGAGTCTCAAACAGCCCTTGAAACAAGTAGAAAAAATCTGAGAATGTAAAAATTTGAGTGAAATTGCTTCGAACAAGCGAATTACCGCGAAAGAACGACCCTCTCGAATCCAACAAAAACTGTGTCCTGCCGTATCTATTAAGCCTCAGAGACGCTTTGAGACAAGTGTTACAATTATCTGAGAATATCGAGAATATGACTGAAGTTTCTTCAAAGAAGCGAATTATCGCGAAAGAACGACCTCCTCGAATCCATCCTAAAATGTCCCCAGGCGTCGTTAGGAAGCCTCAAAGACCCTTTGAAACAAGTGTTGCAAAAATCTGAGACTATAAAAATTTGAATGAAATTGCTTCGAACAAGCGAATTATCGTGAAAGAACGACCTGCTCGAATCCAACAAAAACTGTCCTACCGTCTCTACTAAGCCTCAGAGACGCTTTGAGACAAGTGTTAAAAATATCTGAGAATATCGAGAATTTGACTGAAGTTGCTTCAAAGAAGCGAATTATCGCGAAAGAACGACCTCCTCGAATCCATCCTAAAATGTGCCCAGGCGTCTTTAGGGAGTCTCAAAAAGCCTTTGAAACCAGAGGCAAAAATCTGAGAATCTAAAAATTTGAGTGAAATTGCTTCGAACAAGCGAATTATCGCGAAAGAACGACCCTCTCGAATCCAACAAAAACTGTCCTACCGTCTCTATTAAGCCTCAGAGACGCTTTGAGACAAGTGTTACAAATATCTGAGAACATCGAGAATTTGAGTGAGGTTACTTCAAAGAAGCGAATTATCGCGAAAGAACGACCTCCTCGAATCCATCCTAAAATGTGCCTAGGCATCTGTAGGGAGTCTCAGGGACCCTTTGAAGCAAGCGTTGAGAAAATCTGAGAATGTAAAAATTAGAGTGAAATTGCTTCGAACAAGCGAATTACCGTGAAAGAACGACCCTCTTGAATCCAACAAAAACTGTCCTTCCGTCTCTATTAAGCCTCACAGACGCTTTGATACAAGTGTTACAAATATCTGAGAATATCGAGAATTTGAGTGAAGTTGCTTCAGAGAAGCGAATTATCTCGAACGAACGACCTCCTCAAATCCATCCTATAATGTGCCCAGGCGTCTTTAGGGAGTCTCAAAGACCCTTTGAAACAAGTGTTGCAAAAATCTGAGAATGTAAAAATTTGAGTGAAATTGCTGCTTCGAGAAACCGAATTATCGCGAAAGATTCCAACAAAAACTGTATCCTGCCGTATCTACTAAGCCTCAGAGTGGCTTTGAGACAAGTCTTACAAATATCTGAGAATATCGAGAATTTGACTGAAGTTGCTTCAAAGAAGCGAATTATCGCGAAAGAACAACCTCCTCGAATCCATCCCAAAATGTGCCCAGGCGTCTTTAGGGAGTCTCAAAGACCCTTTGAAACAACTGTTGCAAAAATCTGAGAACATAAAAATTTGAGTGAAATTGCTTCGAAGAAGCGAATTATCGCGAAAGAACGAACCTCTCATATCCAACAAAAACTGTGTCCTGCCGTATCTACTAAGCCTCAGAGACGCTTTGAGACAAGTGTTACAAATATCTGAGAATATCGAGAATTTGAGTGAAGTTGCTTCAAAGAAGCGAATTATCGCGAAAGCACGACCTCCTCGAATCCATTCTAAAATGTGGCCAGGCGTCTTTAGGGAGTCTCAAACAGCCTTTGAAACAAGTGGCAAAAATCTGAGAATGTAAAAATTTGAGTGAAATTGCTTCGAACAAGCGAATTATCGCGAATGAACGACCCTCTCGAATCCAACAAAAACTGTGTCCTGCCGTATCTACTAAGCCTCAGAGTCGCTTTGAGACAAGTGTTACAAATATCTGAGAATATCGAGAATTTGAGTGAAGTTGCTTCAAAGAAGCGAATTATCGCGAAAGAACGCCCTCCTCGAATCCATCCTAAAATGTCCCCAGGCGTCTTTAGGGAGTCTCAAAGACCCTTTGAAACATTTGTTGCAAAAATCTGAGAATGTAAAAATTTGAATGAAATTGCTTCGAACAAGCATATTATCGCGAAAGAACGACCTGCTCGAATCCAACAAAAACTGTCCTACCGTCTCTACTAAGCCTCAGAGACGATTTGAGACAAGTGTTAAAAATATCTGAGAATATCGAGAATTTGACTGAAGTTGCTTCAAAGAAGCGAATTATCGCGAAAGAACGACCTCCTCGAATCCATCCTAAAATGTGCCCAGGCGTCTTTAGGGAGTCTCAAAGAGCCTTTGAAACCAGAGGCAAAAATCTGAGAATCTAAAAATTTGAGTGAAATTGCTTCGAACAAGCGAATTATCGCGAAAGAACGACCCTCTCGAATCCAACAAAAACTGTCCTACCGTCTCTATTAAGCCTCACAGACGCTTTGATACAAGTGTTACAAATATCTGAGAATATCGAGAATTTGAGTGAAGCTGCTTCAGAGAAGCAAATTATCTCGAACGAACGACCTCCTCAAATCCATCCTATAATGTGCCCAGGCGTCTTTAGGGAGTCTCAAAGACCCTTTGAAACAAGTGTTGCAAAAATCTGAGATTGTAAAAATTTGAGTGAAATTGCTGCTTCCAGAAAGCGAATTATCGCGAAAGAACGACTGCTCGAATCCAACAAAGAGTGTGTCCCCCCGTCCTCTACTAAGCCTCAGAGACGCTTTGAGACAAGTGTTACAAATATCTGAGAACATCGAGAATTTGAGTGAAGTTGCTTCGAACAAGCCAATTATCGCGAAAGAACGACCCTATCGAATCCAACAAAAACTGTGTCCTGCCGTATCTAATAAGCCTCAAAGTCGCTTTGAGAAAAGTATTACAAATATCTGAGAATATCGAGAATTTGACTGAAGTTGCTTCAAAGAAGCGAATTATCGCGAAAGAACGACCTCCTCGAATCCATCCTAAAATGTGCCCAGGCGTCTTTAGGGAGCCTCAAAGAGCCTTTGAAACAAGTGGCAAAAATCTGAGAATGTAAAAATTTGAGTGAAATTGCTTCGAACAAGCGAATAATCGCGAAAGAACGACCCTCTCGAATCCAACAAAAACTGTCCTACCGTCTCTAATAAGCCTCAGAGACGCTTTGAGACAAGTGTTACAAATATCTGAGAATATCGAGAATTTGAGTGAAGTTGCTTCAAAGAAGCGAATTATCGCGAAAGAACGACCTCCTCGAATCCATCCTAAAATGTGCCCAGGCGTCTTTAGGGAGTCTCAAGCAGCCTTTGAAACAAGTGGCAAAAATCTGAGAATGTAAAAATTTGAGTGAAATTGCTTCGAACAGGCGAATTACCGCGAAAGAACGACCCTCTCGAATCCAACAAAAACTGTGTCCTGCCGTATCTACTAAGCCTCAGAGACGCTTTGAGACTAATATCTGAGAATATCGAGAATTTGAGTGAAGTTGCTTCAAAGAAGCGAATTATCGCGAAAGAACGACCTCCTTGAATCCATCCTAAAATGTGCCCAGGCGTCTTTAGGGAGCCTCAAACAGCCTTTGAAACAAGTGTTGCGAAAATCTGAGAATGTAAAAATTTGAGTGAAATTGCTTCGAACAAGCGAATTACCACGAAAGAACGACCCTCTCGAATCCAGCAAAAACTGTGTCCTGCCGTATCTACTAAGCCTCAGAGACGCTTTGAGACAAGTGTTACAAATATCTGAGAATATCGAGAATTTGACTGAAGTTGTTTCAAAGAAGCGAATTATCGCGAAAGAACGACCTCCTCGAATCCGTCCTAAAATGTGCCAAGGCGTCTTTAGGGAGCCTCAAACAGCCTTTGAAACAAGTAGCAAAAACCTGAGAATGTAAAAATTTGAGTGAAATTGCTTCCAACAAGCGAATTACCGCGAAAGAACGACCCTCTTCAATCCAACAAAAACTGTCCTACCGTCTCTATTAAGCCTCACAGACGCTTTGGTACAAGTGTTACAAGTATCTGAGAATATCGAGAATTTGACTGAAGTTGCTTCAAAGTAGCGAATTATCTCGAAAGAAGGACCTCCTCAAATCCATCCTATAATGTGCCCAGGCGTCTGTAGGGAGTCTCAAAGACCCTTTGAAACAAGTGTTGCAAATATCTGAGAATGTAAAAATTTGAGTGAAATTGCTGCTTCGAGAAAGCGAATTATCGCGAAAGAACGACCCTCTCGAATCCAACAAAGACTGCGTCCTGCCGTATCTACTAAGCCTCAGAGTCGCTTTGAGACAAGTGTTACAAATATCTGAGAATATCGAGAATTTGAGTGAAGTTGCTTCAAAGAAGCGAATTATCGCGAAAGCACGACCTCCTCGAATCCATGCTAAAATGTGCCCAGGCGTCTTTAGGGAGTCTCAAAGACACTTTGAAACAAGTGTTGCAAAAAGCTGAGAATGTAAAAATTTGAATGAAGTTGCTTCGAACAAGCGAATTATCGCGAAAGAACGACCTGCTCGAATCCAACAAAAACTGTATCCTGCCGTATCTACTAAGCCTCAGAGTGGCTTTGAGACAAGTCTTACAAATATCTGAGAATATCGAGAATTTGACTGAAGTTGCTTCAAAGAAGCGAATTATCGCGAAAGAACAACCTCTTCGAATCCATCCCAAAATGTGCCCAGGCGTCTTTAGGGAATCTCAAAGACCCTTTGAAACAACTGTTGCAAAAATCTGAGAACCTAAAAATTTGAGTGAAATTGCTTCGAACAAGCGAATTATCGCGTAAGTACGACCTAATCGAAACCAACAAAAAGTGTGTCCCCCCCATTTCTATTAAGCCTCAGAGACGCCTTGAGAAAAGTTTTACAAATATCTGAGAATATCGGAATTTGAGTGAAGTTGCTTCAAAGAAGCGAATTATCGCGAAAGAAAGACCTCCTCGAATCCATCTTAAAATGTGCCCGGGCGTCTTTAGGGAGTCTCAAACAGCCTTTGAAACAAGTGGCAAAAATCTGAGATTGTAAAAATTTGAGTGAAATTGCTTCGAACAAGCGAATTATCGCGAAAGAACGACCTGCTCGAATCCAACAAAAAGTGTGTCCCCCCCGTTTCTACTAAGTCTCAGAGACGCTTTGAGACAAGTGTTACAAATATTTGAGAATATCGAGAATTTGAGTGAAGTTGCTTCAAAGAAGCGAATTATCGCGAAAGAACGACCTCCTCGAATCCATCCTAAAACGTGCCCAGGCGTCTTTAGGGAGTCTCAAAGACCCTTTGAAATAAGTGTTGCAAAAATCTGAGAATGTAAAAATTTGAAAATGCTTCAAACAAGCGAATTATCGCAAAAGAACGAACCTCTCGAATCCAACAAAAACTGTGTCCTAGCGTCTCTATTAAGCCTCATAGACGCTTTGAGACACCTGTTACATATATCTGAGAATATCGAGAATTTGAGTGAAGTTGCTTCAAAGAAGCGAATTATCGCGAAAGAAAGACCTCCTCGAATCCATCTTAAAATGTGCCCAGGCGTCTTTAGGGAGTCTCAAACAGCCTTTGAAACATGTGGCAAAAATCTGAGAATCTAAAAATTTGAGTGAAATTGCTTAGAACAAGCCAATTATCGCGAAAGAACGACCCTCTCGAATCCAACAAAAACTGTCCTACCGTCGCTATTAAGCCTCAGAGACGCTTTGATACAAGTTTTACAAATATCTGAGAATATCGAGAATTTGAGTGAAGTTGCTTCAAAGAAGCGAATTATCGCGAAAGAACGACCTCCTCGAATCCATCCTAAAATGTGTCCAGGCGTCTTTAGGGAGTCTCAAAGAGCCTTTGAAACAAGTGGCAAAAATCCGAGAATGTAAAAATTTGAGTGAAATTGCTTCGAACAAGCGAATAATCGCGAAAGAACGACCTGCTCGAATCCAACAAAAAGTGAGTCCTGCTGTCTCTACTTAGCCTCAGAGACGCTTTGAGACAAGTGTTACAAATATGTGAGAATATCGAGAATTTGACTGAAGTTGATTCAAAGAAGCGAATTATCGCGAAAGAACGACCTGCTCGAATCCAACAAAAAGTGATGCCTGCCGTCTCTACTTAGCCTCAGAGACGCTTTGAGACAAGTGTTACAAATATCTGAGAATATCGAGAATTTGACTGAAGTTGCTTCGATGAAGCGAATTATCGCGAAAGAACGACCCTCTCAAATCCAACAAAAACTGTGTCCTGCCGTATCTACTAAGCCTCAGAGACGCTTTGAGGCAAGTGTTAGAAATATCTGAGAATATCGAAAACTTGACTGAAGTTGCTTCAAAGAAGCGAATTATCGCGAAAGAACGACCTCCTCGAATCCATCCTAAAATGTGCCCAGGCGTCTTTAGGGAGTCTCAAAGAGCCTTTGAAACAAGTGTTGCGAAAATCTGAGAATGTAAAAATTTGAGTGAAATTGCTTCGAACAAGCGAATTATCGCGAAAGATCGACCTGCTCGAATCCCACAAAAAGTGTGTCCCCCTGTCCCTACTAAGCCTCAGAGACGCTTTGAGGCAAGTGTTACAAATATCTGAGAATATCGAGAATTTGACTGAAGTTGCTTCAAAGAAGCGAAATATCTAGAAAGAACGACCTCCTCGAATCCATCCTAAAATGTGCCCAGGCGTCTTTAGTGAGTCTCAAAGAGCCTTTGAAACAAGTGTTGCAAAAATCTGAGAATGTAAAAATTTCATTGAAATTGCTTCGAACAAGCGAATTATCGCGAAAGAACGACCCTCTCAAATCCAATATAAACTGTGTCCTGCCGTATCTACTAAGCCTCAGAGACGCTTTGAGAAATTTTTTAAATTTGATTGAAGTTTAATAATAATATGTGACATATGAGATGAATGTGAAACGATCATTAACTGTCAGGAATTGTGAGAATCAAGAACTGTTAACGCCAGTTAAGATTAAGGGGGTTGCTTGTGGGACTGATGCCAAGCGATTATTAACAGGACTGTAATTAATTATGAGAAATAGGAAATCTTATGTTCAAAGGTTGTTCAAGCGTTGAGGGTTGTAATGTTTGAATTGTGTATATTATTTCTTTGAGGTTTCGCGCACTGTAAATTTCACCAGTGTTTAATGTAATGTTTAGTAAGGTTCATGTTGACATAGTTATATCTTGTTTTAACCATTTAAATTATGTTAACAAATTGTTTCGTTGTGCATGTGTTTGTTTGGGTGACCTTGCTCTATCCTGGAAGATCCTACGGATAGGAATAAAATTAGTCGAAAGGGTCAGAGATTTTGAAGGGAAATTAAAGATGTCATAGTAAGGAGGCACAGTGTTAAAGAGAGGTCACAGAAAGGCGGCGCACAAGGCAAAAGTTACAATCCTACAGAATTGTCTCTAAATTGCATCTAAAATCCTCAAAAAAGTCACTAGTGGCTGTCTATAAATTCTGCCGCTATACGACTTCAAAAGGTACAGCCACAAGCCACTAGGTTTGGCAAAAGCGTTACATATACACATTTCATAGAAAACATTACGATTGCGTGAGCTCAGTAATAGCTCAACCCCATCTCCCATACCTCATACCCTGATCGCCTTCTCCTGGTGGGTAGACAGCGCAATTGTATCGGTACGGAAATTAAGGGACATAATGGCGATTTCAGAAATTTTTTTCCGCCCGGGTCCTTAAGGTATTGTCAAAACCTCGGGTAGACACATGCAGTTGAAGTAGAAGGGTGAGCTAGTTCATCACTCTTCAAACTCCAAAGAATGGCATGTGAGAAAACTGCGTGTAGAAAGAGCGCCAAAGAAAATCTTCAGCGAATTTTGTATTTTTCTGGAGTCCTCTGGCGCCCACTCAAGTTTTCCCCATTAGATTTAAACCCCTTCAAAGGCGTGTCCTGGACTACCCGATAAGGTATGGCTACCAATCCTAAGAGATCATTATGACAAAGGAAATGTACCCAGTCTACCTCTTTCTCCTTTAGCCAATGCGACTCAGAGCGTAAAAATATATTTACTTTCTGCGCTAGTTTATAAACCTTGTTGTGGTTACTGGTGTAAATATCAGGACTGGCGAATCCATGTAGCGTGGCAAAAAGCAAACAATCAAATGGCTGTGGCTTCGTACAGTGATAAACGATGTGACAGATGTGAGGTACAATGATATTTTCTTTGGCGCTCTTTATGCAAAGAGATGGGGAGCACGATATCATCACCACAACCACATCTTTCCAGGCCACTCGGATAATTCCGTGTTCCGGTAGGTATATCTGAAACCATTTTGGCTGGAGAGTTCAAACATGCCTATACCAGTTTGACCAGATCAAAGTAGAATGGAAGAAACCGTAATGTGTCACTCTGTTGACAACATGGCAGCACCACGTGGAGGATTGCAGGGAAAAAACGCTCCAAACAGAATATAGAATGCGACACATTCCGCAGCTTGGGTATCATTTCCTTTTGAACACTTTCCAGTCTTACGCCCCCGTAGCACATTGATAGCGCGCCTGGCTCTTGCATGGAAGGCCCGGGTTCGATCCCCAGAATTGGTATGGGGATTTTTCCACGTGGGAGATCTAGTCCCGAGTACACTCAATCTCCTTAAGCCAGGGGAAGACAGGTATCGCTGCTGTGACGTCATCTCACTGAGCTCACATGCTCCCATCGATGGCCAGTTGAACGTGTGACGTCACAGCGGGGAAGAGAAAATGGCATACGGCACATCGTAATTTTAATGCTGACTGTTTCAATTACCGAATAGACTCAGATTATAAATAATTACATTTCGGCTTTATGCCATATACATAAATTCTAGTTTATGTGAACAGTCATATAACGCAAATAGAATATATATTATAACTAGTTTACCTTAGCTAGAGGAGTGGAGTGGAGTGTGGAGTTTAAGGGCCCGTCGACAGCTGGGTCATTTGGGCCCCAGGTCAATTTTTACGGTCTGAAACAAATTAATACGGTTAAAAAGGGGAAACTAAAAAAGCAGTAAACTTGTAAGAAGGTAAAACGTGAAAATCTAAAACAGTTAAAACGTTAAAAATCTTACGGACAAATATTAAAATAAAACAGCTAAAAAGTAAAAACAAACGGTGCTACAATAAAACCGGGATTCATTGTCTAAAAACCGTAGAATAAAACACCAAAAATAAAACACAAGTTAAACTTGTTTCCCAAACCCAATTTGGGTGACGAACCGCAGAACCTTATCTACCGATACCGGGTCGTCGCCCAGAATTGACCGCATAGTAAAACCCAGGCCAAGGGACTGGCGCTCTCTAGTATATCGTGGACAATCAAGCAAAACGTGTGGGACGGACAGTTGTACACCGCACGTCTGACACACAGGGGCCGGGTCGCCACGCAGTAGATGACCGTGTGTGGCGCGAGTGTGACCGATTCTCAACCGGGTGAGAATGACCTCCGACCGCCGCGCATCCCTGACGGATGTCGGCCAGGGTGTTACTGTGTCTTTGATTGTCCGTAATTGGGTGCCAGATATTTCTTCCCACGACTTCTGCCAGAACGAAAAAATATGGCGCCGGTAATATCGTTGCGCATCACTAAAAGGCAGAGTTCGTGTGGATAATCCCGGCAGACGACATGCAGACTTTGCAGCCGCATCCGCCTCCTCGTTACCAGGAATACCCACATGGCCTGGGATCCATATAAAAACAAACTGGTATCCGTGAGTCAGTAACTGTGAAATGAGTGTCTGTATTTTAATTATGAGTGCTGAAGTGCCGAGAAATTGCTGTAAGGCCTGGAGAGCACTCAGAGAGTCACAGCAAATCATAAAATTTCCAGGACCTGAGCTGGAGATAAAGAGCAAAAAATAAAATATGGCGAAAAGCTCGGCGGTAAAAACAGAACTGGCGTCCGGAAGGCAGTACTTGTGAGCCTCATTGTTATAAACAAAACTACAGCCTGTAGCACCAGCCACCTGGGAACCATCGGTAAAAACCGGAAAGTAAATCGGGTAACGTCCCAGGAGCTCGGTGAAGAGTTGACGAAACACCGAGTGAGGGGTAGTTACTTTAGCATGGGCTGCAAGCTCGAGGTCGAATTGGGCACGGTGGAGTTGCCAAGGAGGAAAGCGACCATGGCAATACCGCTCTACAGCAGGCATTCGCAAAGAATGTGTGGCGAGCAGTTCACGAAACCGAATACCGCTGGGGCGGGATATTGAGCTATTTCGCATATAACGGTGGGCTAGGTCTGGACGCAATACAGAGTAAAATGACGGGTGACCAGGGTGAGCTGCTAACCGTGCCACGTATGAAGAAAGCAATACCGAGCGTCGCACAGACAATGGAGGTTCGCCAGATTCAGCATACAGACACGGAATTCGACTAGTACGGAAAGCTCCAGTAGCAAGGCGGATACCAGTATGATGAATCGTATCTAAAAGGCGGAGTTTAGAGGCAGATGCCGCTCCATAAACAAAACAGCCGTAATCTACTTTGGACCGGACCAGTGAGCCATACAACCTCAACATGACGGTTCGATCGCAGCCCCAAGATGCCCCAGATAACACCCGGAGCATCCGAAGCGAACGATTGCAGGAAGCACGAAGATGGCGAATATGGTGCTCCCATGTGAGTTTGCTGTCGAGGTGTAGGCCCAAGAACTTCAGGTGCGGAACAAAAGGAATACGCGTGTCACGCAAATAAAGAACAGGAGGAGGATGCACACCACGAAGTCGATGAAAGTGTAGACACTGTGTTTTCGTAGGGGAGAACTGAAAGCCGGTGCGATGAGCCCATTCGGCGATAGAGGATATGGTCAGCTGCAGTTGGCGTTCGATGTGTTCAAGAAAAGAGCGGTAGTAGATGGCAAAGTCGTCAACATACAGCGATATCGGGATTCCCCCACGAACAACACTGGCGATACCGTCAATCGCCACGGCGAAAAGCGTTACACTAAGAATCGACCCCTGGGGTACACCGTTCTCCTGGATCCTGTCGTGGGATAGTGTATTCCCAATGCGGACACGAAACCGGCGTAGTTTTAAAAAATTTAAAACGAGAATGGCTAAATGACCGCGTAAACCGTAACCGTGTAAAGTACGTAGGATACCATAGCGCCAGGTAGTATCGTAGGCCTTCTGCAGATCGAAGAAGACGCCCACGACATGCTGCTTCAAGAGAAAGGCATTTTGTATATATGCTTCCATGCGTGCCAGATTGTCGACACTGGAGCGATCCCCCCAGGGGGACCTACTACGGTAGGTCCGGGTTTGGCGCACCCGGGGCCCCGAGCCAACTGACTCTCTCGATGTGGGTTCCTCTTAGTGGTGAGGGAGTCAGTCAAATCGCCCACCCACGTGTAGGCCGTGCGTGGAGACCCGTGTCGGTGGAAAGGTTTATCCTGGTGGTTGAGGGATGCGTATCTGAGCTCGGTCCAGTTACTTTCTGAATTCGGGGAGGGTGCGCATTTCCAATACACTGCTTTGGTTACTGCTTCATCTAAACGGGAGGCTAGGGACTAACCCACCCCTAGTCAATCGGCCAGGACTAGGTATTGCACTGAACTCCAGGGTGAGTGGGACGGCGAGCCCGCTATATCCCCTGTGTAGCCCTGTCATCCCAGTGGGATGACCCCGTGTTGGGCTCCGTGGTGGGTGGGGAGCACTGGGGGATGAAATTATTTTTATGCTTTTATGGCTACCAACACTCCGAAAAGACGACGACAAGTCAACGATGGAAAAGAGGTCACCGCAGTGTCAGCAGCTCGGTACCTAGTGGTTACTAGAATGGAAGAGTCACAGAGTTTTCTGAAAGTGAATCCCTTTATAATTCAGGCGGGCCTAGATAAGATCGCCGGTCCTGTGAAGTCTTGCACCCGTCTTAGAAATGGCTCACTATTGATTGAGACTTTTACAGCCACCCAGTTCGACAGATTGCTAAAGGCCAAACTACTCCACGGATATCCTATCCGTGTCGAGAAGCACCGTAGCTTGAACTCATCCAAGGGAGTCATCACAACCTCTCTTTTGGATGATATGTCGGAAGAAGAAATTTTGGGTTATCTGTCGGACCAAGGTGTTACTGAGGTTTATCGCGTCAAAGCCAAACGCGATGGTGCGCAGGTGCCTACCCGTACTCTGTTCCTTACGTTCGATCGGCTTGATCTCCCATCGAAACTTAAGGCGGGGTACGAAGTTATAAATATTCGGCCATATATACCACGCCCAATGCGTTGTTTTCAGTGCCAACGCTTTGGTCACACTAGGGCATCTTGCAAACTTGAAACGGCTGTTTGCGCAATGTGTGGAAAGGATGCCCACGACGGAGCTTGTTTATCGGTTTTCTGTGTAAATTGTAGGGGTCCCCATCCAGCGACTTCCCGCGATTGCCCACGCTTTCTGGACGAGAAGGCCATCCAAGAGCTGCGGGTGAAAGAACGCTTGTCTTTCAATGAAGCCCGCAAACGCCATCTAGCTCGCCAGCCTTCTATCCTGAGATTTGGCACTTTTAGCTCAGTGGTGCAAACCCAGGTCCAAAAGCGGGATATGAGTACACAAACTACTCCTGTACCTCTAACTGCAGTCGCTTCTCCTACTATTACAGCATCGACTTCTGGTTCCGCCGCTTCCAAAACAATATCTGTTGGTACTGAACCTCGTAAATTTAAAACGCAGCCTAAGCGCACCGACTTTTTGAAAGATCCTAAAACCTCAGGCAATGACCAATGTACTGTAAAAGCTAGTTCTCCTTCGCCTCCTCGGAGATCCCTATCCCAGGATTCCCGGGGGCGCAGTCGAGCCAAGGGTCACTCTCCTCCCTTGAGTACGGGCAATCGTTTTGCAGCACTGTCTTCCGTCTCCGGCGCAGCTGAGCTTCTTCCTTCGGAAGAACCAATGGAGGAGGAGCCTCCACCTCCTACAAGCCCTGGTCCCACACTCCAGCTGAAGGCCAAGTTGAAGCGTCAGACGCAGCCCAAGTGATTTTAAACAGCTCACTCCCTTTCCCTCCGGATGTCCCTCGTTCAGTGGAATACACGTGGCGTACGCACACATAGAGCCGAATTACAGATTTTAACCAAATCGCTCTCTCCTACTGTCTTGTGCTTACAGGAGACCAAACTTCGCCCACAGGACCCTTTTACCTTTCCTGGCTTTATTCCGGTGCGCTTCGACCTTGCACCGGAACCTGGTTCTCCTGCACATGGTGGTGTAATGCTTTTGATTCGAGACCACGTTTTTTACCAACCTATCACGCTTACCACTACCTTGCAAGCTGCAGCTATCACCCTCAGTTTACCCGGCTTTAGTTTCACCCTGTGTTCCTTGTATCTTCCACCTGGTTCTCCCTTCGCGGTTGCGGACCTAGCAGCTCTTGTTGTCCAGCTCCCAGCGCCCTATCTTCTGTTGGGAGATTTTAATGCCCACCATCCTCTTTGGGGCTCACCTAGGGCATGCCTAAGGGGAACCTACCTAGCTGATTTTTTCACCCAGAATTGCCTCTCTCTCCTTAACACTGGTGAAGCCACTTTTGTGTCTGATTCTTCTGGCACCCTTTCCCACCTGGATTTATCTGTCTGCTCAGCACAGCTTGCACATCGTTTTCAGTGGAACGTTGTCTCTGACACCTTCTCGAGCGATCATTTTCCGTGTGTCATTAGCCTGTTATCGCACTACTCTCCACCGTCACGTGTACCCACCTGGCAATTAAACAAAGCAAACTGGCCTCTTTATTGTCGCTGCGCTGTTTTCGAAGACCACCTGTTCAATGATGTTGACCAGATGGTGGAATACCTTACATCCGTTATTATCTCCGCTGCTTCGCGTGCAATCCCTCGGTCGTCTTCTCAACCGCGACGACTACCGGTTCCCTGGTGGACCGACGAATGCCGGGCCGCAATCCGTGGACGCAGGGCTGCACTTCGAGTTTTCCGGCGCCATCCCACTCTAGAGAATCTGGTCACCTTCAAACAACAGCGCGCTAGAGCCCGTCGTATCATACAGGCCAGTAAAAGGACATCCTGGCTCCGGTTTGTGGAATCCTTCAATTCCCACACCCCTTCATCTGTTGTTTGGGACAAGCTCCGCCGTGTGGCTGGCAAAATACCAGCTTCCACAGTACCTGGGCTGCAGATTAATAATGACACCATCGCTTGCCCTAGAGCTGTTGCTGACACTCTGGGCAATGCTTTTGCTGGCGTTTCCAGTTCTTCGAATTTTCATCCAAGATTTTTAACCCTCAAGACCCGGGCTGAGTCGCACGAAATTCTCTTTCCCTCTTCTAACCGCGAGTGTTACAACGCCGTTTTTACCATGACGGAGCTGGAGCGGGCCCTCGTTTCTTCCAAACCGTCGACTCCAGGACCGGATGGTGTTCATGTTTTAATGTTACAGCACCTTTCTTCCGCTGGTAAACTCTTTCTCTTGGAGGTGTATAACCGCATCTGGCGTACCAGTACTTTTCCATCCACTTGGCGTGAGGCCACCATCGTTCCAATTTTAAAACCTGGGAAGGATCGTCATCTCCCTTCCAGTTATCGCCCGATCTCTCTCACCAGTGTCATTTGCAAGGTGATGGAGCGCATGATTAACGGGCGACTGACGTGGTGGCTTGAATCTAATCATCTGCTAGCCAACGTTCAGTGCGGTTTTCGTCGCTTCCGTTCAACGGTCGACCACTTAGTCTCGCTTTCGACGCATATCATGGATGCCTTTCTGAGGAAGAGCCAAACGGTCTCTGTGTTTTTTGATCTTGAGAAGGCGTATGACACTTGCTGGCGGTACGGTATTCTTCGTACCCTCCATAAATGGGGCTTTCGGGGTCGCCTGCCCCTCTTTATCCGAGAATTTATGAGGGATCGAGTGTTTCGAGTGCGGATTGGTTCTATTTTATCTCGTGCTTTTACTCAAGAGAACGGAGTACCGCAGGGCTCGGTACTCAGCGTCACCTTATTCGCTGTGGCCATCAATCCCATTGTGGAGTGCGTTCCCGCTGGTGTTTCATCCTCCCTTTTTGTGGATGATTTCGCCATTTACTGCAGTTCTCGGCATACTCATCTCTTAGAACGGCGCCTCCAACTCTGCCTTGACCGCCTGTTCATTTGGAGTCTGGAAAACGGTTTCAAGTTCTCCGCCGAGAAAACCGTCTGTGTGAACTTCTGGCGCCGGAAGGCGTTTCCTTCCCCTTCCCTTCACCTAGGCCCAGATGTTCTCCCTTTCGCAGACGAGGCGAAATTTTTGGGATTGGTGTTTGACAGGAAGCTCAGCTGGGCCTCTCATATATCCTATTTGAAGGCCAGATGTGACCGTTCTCTTAGTGTTTTACGCGTTTTAAGTGGCACATCCTGGGGAGCTGATCGGACTGTACTTTTAAGGTTGTATCGCTCTTTGGTCCGATCTAAACTGGACTACGGTTGTATTGTGTATTCGTCGGCTCGTCCGTCGATTTTGAAACGTCTTGATCCTACACATCACCGTGGTCTCCGCTTGAGTATTGGCGCTTTTCCAACAAGCCCCGTTACCAGCATCTGTGCGGAAGCCGCTGAACCCCCGCTGTCTCATCGGCGGGACGTACTTCTGTGCAGCTACGCCTGCAGACTCTCTGGTTTGCCGCGTCATCTGACTTTTAGTCCTTTCTTTAACGACTCCTTGGACCGCCAATACTCAACGAGCTCCCTAGCTTTACTCCCTCCTGGTGTTCGTTTTCGCTCTCTCCTTCGTACATTGGACATCACTTTACCGGCGGCGTTTCCCATAGGAGAAACGCAGTTCCCGCCATGGCTCCGACCAGCAACCCCCGTCGATCTGGGGTTAACGTCCATGCCGAAGTCCACGACACCAGTTTCGGTGCTCCGTTCAGCCGTTTTAGAAATTCAGACACAGTTTGCTGACAGCTCTTTCATCTACACGGATGGCTCGAAGGACGATAGGGGAGTAGGATGTGCCTTTATACATGGTCGCCAAAGTTTTAGTTTTAGACTTTTAGCGCAGTGCTCGATTTTTACCGCTGAGCTTTTTGGTATCTACCAAGCTCTTTTATACATTCGTCGGCAAGCCTTGCAGCGCTGGGTTATCTGTTCGGATTCCTTGAGTGCATTGGAGAGCCTACGATCGCTGTACAACTACCACCCCCTAGTGCAGCGTATCCAGGACAACCTACATTCCCTCGCTAGTGCTGGCGCTAGCGTGTCTTTCTTGTGGGTGCCTGGACACGTAGGCCTACCGGGAAACGAGGCTGCCGATGCTGCCGCAAAGGCAGCGGTTTTAGCTCCCAGGTGTTTTAGCTCTCACGCTCCCTCTGCTGATATTAGAGCGAGTTTGCGCACTTCTATCCTTCGTCGTTGGACGGAGGAGTGGTCTACTATTCAGGGGAACAAACTCAGAGAGGTGAAGCCCCTCCCTGTCACCTGGAGGACCTCCTCGCGCGCTTCTCGCCGCGAGGAAGTGATTTTAAGTAGATTGCGTATCGGGCACTGTCGTTTTAGCCATAGTCACCTTTTATCATCCGATGCTGCACCGGTGTGTACTCACTGTCATGAGCCATTGACGGTGCGACACGTTTTAATTCAGTGCCAGTTTTTAGCTCAGTTACGTTTGTCTGTGGGTCTGCCGGCCACACTTGCTGAAGTGCTGGCAGATACATCTAGTGCCGTAGAGCATTTATTGCATTTTATCCGCCTTAGCGGTTTGGGCGACCGAGTTTAACTCACTGGTTTTATTCTTTACTTTAGTTGGTGGTGCGGTTTGTTATATCCCGTAACAGGTTCTTGTGTTAGTTCTGCTCTACTTTTACGGCTTCTGGCACTGTGTTGGTGACTTTTAAACCTTTTTAATGTTTTAGATTTAGGGACTTTGTGTCTCAGTTGTTTTAGTCATTTAGTTCTGAATGGGCGCTAATGACCGTAGCAGTTGTGCGCCCTAAAGCCCTACTACTACTACTACTACTGGAGCGATGACGAAAACCACACTGAGCATTGCTCAGCAGGTTATTCTTCTCCAGCCACCACACTAAGCGAGTGTTAACCATACGTTCGAAGGTCTTACAAACAACACTCGTCAGGCAAATAGGGCGGTAGCTAGAGGGAAGTGTCCGGTCCTTTCCGGGCCGAGGGATGGGGATGACAATACCCTCGCGCCAGGAAGACGGGAAAACCTGCTGAAGCCATATGCGGTTGTAAATGCTCAGCAGGAAGGAGAGAGCCGCAGGTGGAAGGTGAAGCAGCATTTGTCGGTGGATGTCATCAGGGCCAGGAGAGGAGTCCTTTGCGAGAGACAAAGCACGTTCTAGCTCCTCTTCGCTGAAAGGCGCGTTGTACGGTTCCCTGCAGTCACTGTTAAAATTGAGGATTATCCGCTCCGCAGATTCCTTGATTCCTAGAAAGGCATTACTGTAACTTCGGGTTTGGCTGTCAGCAGCGAAAGAATCGGCAAGGGTGTCGGCGATGTCCTGCTCGGAGGTGTAGGTGGAGCCTTGTACGGCAAGAGCGGGAATAATGGTCCGGCGACACTTGCCGTACATACGCCGAACAGCAGTCCACACCCTTTTTTGCCGAGGTGCGACGTGAAAGCGAAGAGACGTCGCTTTCCCACGATCTGCGCTTTGCACTCCGAAGAACAAAACGTGCTCTGGCACGAGAACGTTTAAAAGCTATAAAATTGTCTTCGGTCGGATGTAAACTAAAAAGACGCAGAGCACGTTTACGCGCTTTGATAGCCAAACGGCATTCCTCAGACCACCAAGGCACAGGAAAGTGTCGTGGTGTAGATGATCCACGAGGAATGCTGGAATCTGCTGCGAGCAACACAGAACATGTAAAATATTCCACCATGTCGTCAATGGTGGTAAAGCCATCGTCGGTGAGATGAATAGGCGAGTGAAATTTCCCCCAATCAGCTCTGGAAATAATCCAGTGGGGATGCCGTGTTGGCACAGTATGACTATGGTAGAGGTGAATATTAATGGGGTAATGATCGCTGCCAAATAGGTCGGAAAAGCACCGACCAATCAAGCAGTGGAACTAATGCCGGGCTACAAAAGGTAACGTCTAGTGCTGAATGTGTGCCGTGAGTAGAGGATAAGAATGTGGGGACACCAGTGTTCAGCAGAAGTAAGCCAGACATGTCACAAACGTCTGCTATAAGGCACCCGCGAGCATCGTCAATGTCGGAGCCCCATAAAGTGTTTTAGGCATTCAGATCGCCGAGGAATAGAAGCGGTGGCGGAATCTGAACCAGAAGAGCCCGAAGATCGTGTTCTTGTACGACATTGACCGGTGGCAGATAGACATTGCAAATAGAAAAGCACAGGCCCCGCAGCTGTACACGAACCGCTACAGCTTGCAGCGGCGTGTTAAGCGGTATGCTGGCAGCAGAGATGGTATGTGCCACCAGCGTAGCCACACCACCGCTAGCCCGCCGACCAGCTGCAGAGTCATGTCTAAATGCGGAAAAATTACGTAGATGTAAACCATGATTAGGCTGCAAATGGGTTTCTTGTAAGCAGACGACGGAAGGCGATCGCTGAGAAACTAAATGTTGTATGTCTGGAGCCCTGGCCCGGAACCCATTAATATTCCACTGGATTATTTCCATGCTAAAATCGAATTAGTAGTTGGTCTTTATTTTCTTTTTCACCTTCGCACTCTTTGGACCGATAATGTGAGGTCCACCATCCTCCGGTGACTCCTCCGATGTGCGGGAGTCTGAAGAACCCCTGCGGCTTGCAGAGCGGGGGCGGGACTTCACAGAGGACGTGCAACTACTGGCCCGGAGTTTATGCCTGGAACGATGGCGTTCAACAGGCAACGAAGCAGTCTCAGAGCTAGTCGACTGTGGCGGAACTGGCGTCTGGACGGCAGAAGAGGTAGTCTGTGGTAGAACTGTAGGTGGAGTAGAACTATGCTCGTCAGGTGAGCCAGTTTGTACTCCCACGGAAACCCGAGAGGGCGAACTGGGGCACGTCTGTACGACGGCGTCCTGTTTCGGAACAGCCTGGCGGACAGCTGCAGAAAACTTCAAGGTGGTGGTTGGATGAAGTTCCTGATACCGCTTTCGTGCGTCTACAAAAGTCAGGTGTTCCTTAACCCGAAGCTCCTGGATTGCCTTCTCCTCTAAAAAGCGGGGGCAATCGCGCGAGTTCGACGGGTGTGCACCTCCACAGTTGACACAGGTGGAGTCCTGATCGCACAGGGAGCCGTCGTGAGCATTTCGACCACAGCGAGGACAAACTGGTGTACCGGTACATCGCTGCTGCGTATGCCCGAACTTCTGGCTGCGGAAACAACGCATAGGGTTCGGCACATACGGTCGTACGGTTGCGCGTTCATACCCGCAGAAAATGAATTGCGGCAGAGTCGTACGTTCAAACGTAAGGAAAACCGTACGTAAGGGGGAGGGCTTGTCATCCTTCTTACCAATTAAACGGTATGCAGCAATAACACCTTGGTCAGAGAGGCAGTTAACTATGTCCTCGTTAGAGAGGTTGTCCAGACTTGATGTTGAAACTACGCCGCGACAACTATTCAAAGTCTTATGCTTCTCTACCTTTACGGGATAAGAACCTAGGAGAATGGCTTTAAGTAGTTTTGCGGTTTGGGAGTCTTGAGCCACCTCTATCAGCAAGTTGCCGTCCCTACATCGAGTGACATTTTTTACAGCGCCACATAAGCGATCTACTTCCTTTTTAATATAAAACGGACTCAGAGTAGCCAGGGTCTTCTTCTCGCTTACCATACTCATAACCAAAAATCGTGGAGTTGAAGGGGGGGAGCGCAGAGGAGACATTATGAAAGGGTCCCCCTTCCGGACCGTCGGCGTCAGCCTGCCATCCGGGGGATAAAGGAAAGACACCTAAATCTTCCGGTCTGTGCCGGCCCGAAGCACCCGCTTCAGACCCGATCTCAAGGAGTACATCAGAAAAAGTTACCCTCCGCCTATCACTACTTACCGGTATGCGACATTTCCACCAAAGGCAGGCCCGACTTTATGCCCCTACCACAGGAATAACCGCCTGTGGCTCCCCACTCTAGCCCACGCTGCCTCAACGGAGTCAGCGTGGATTCAGGGGACTTGTGGTTGATTACATCGGACCCCAGACAGCGGTAACACGTCGTTCCCCCTGTACACCCCAGCGGCAGCACGGCCGCCGAGATACCCATGGGGACCCGGCCCCTAAGGAGCTACGGGGGTGTATTTGACAATGGAACGGCTCCGCACCTAGTGTCGCACAAAAGGGGTAGTGAGGAGGGTCCACTCAACCTTCACGCCTGAGCCTCCGAAGAGCACACAAGTTGGAAGCTGCGCCGAAACCGTGGGACAGGAACCACGGAGACAGGATAGATCCCTGTTGGTGAGACAGGAGTTATAATTCTAAAACTTAACCTACATAAAACCATAAGACCTAGAAGAGGAAGAGACTAAATCTAAGTGGATGATAACGTGGCTAGACCTGATGGAGGCGAGGGGATGATAATGGCGATGAGCGGCTCGGGGCCCCGGGTGCGCCAAGCCCGGACCTACCGTGGTAGGTCCCCCTGGGGGAGTTTGATTTCGGAGTCCTCTTCTCCTAGATGAGTTGTCGACCAAGACTACCGAGCCTCATCTACCCGTTTGGAATGTTCTTAGCTTCCCCTCACCTCTTGCCTACCAGTGGTCACAAAGACACAGTTAGTAGGCCGTCTGGTTCGGGTACTGAGCCCCTCCGCCACGGCAAGGCGACACTCCTTCGGAGGGGTAGCTAGAGGAGAGCTATACAGAACAATTATAGACATTTTCCGACATTTGCCGTTTTGCTTTTCTTTAACTAGTTTGTCAATATTAGGGCGTAAGGCACAGCACATTTGTAACCGAAGACTGAATGTTAGATTGTGATCTGACGATATGCTTCGGGATTTTAACTTAGAAAGGTTCATAACAGAAATAATTGTTCGCACACATACATAGAACCAAACATATATAATAGCCGTGCATACAACCTCAGAAATCCGGTTTAACGAACATTCTTATAAAACAATCAGCCAAGTGTTCCTTGTGTTTATATTTGTCCTTTAGCAAATCGTCGCACTGTAAATTTATCAATTCAGTTTGCTACCTGCTAGAAACATTGTTAACATCCAATGAATACGCAAAGATCTGAAACGTAGTTAACAATGTTGCTACATCTTGAAGCCTGGTCTCAAACTGGTGTGAAACACAGGGAACTGAACACAAACACAAAACCACTACACACAACACTACACAACGTCAAGAAAAACACCAAATAAAAACAACATTCGCACTAACGCCGTTAAGATCCCTCACAAAACAAATAAAAAACCTCAGCCTAGGCTGAAGAGGATTCTCCCTAATCAGCCCGGGCATGTTGTAAACATGCTCAAATAACATTTTTCATATTCATTCAGTTTCGTGCAAGTAGCGCCGCTGAACTAGGCAGCATAGCAATACACCGCTCTTGCCTGACGTCACACGAACGTACAAGCTGGCTCTTCGTCTAAATACGGCACAGGGCCCGAAGCGGTCTTCCCCGGCCTTAGGCCAACTGAGTAGCTATACTGATGGAAGGGTAAAAGGTAAAGTAGTCACATTAGTCAGGGGCGTCAGCACGCTGATCCCTGCAAATCTCATTCTGCACTTCTTCGTGGGCTTGGCTGCGGCTGAAGGATGCAGCTGCCGGGTGGTAAGGACACCTTTATATGGCAGAAACGCCGTAGGGATTATTATTTTGCTTTACAGGCTGAACTTGTAACAGATACTATTCAAAGTAGATGGAACTGGTATCTGAATATTTCGGTACCTCTTTTTACTATTCTGTGATAAAACATATGTCTTCGTGACACAAGTGCAGATACTTTTATTTCAAGTGTGGTAAATATAATTCCAATATCTGCTTCATTTGCTTACTTATAACTTTAGTTATTAAGCGTAGTATTTTTCAGGTTGCTTAGTACCTCTAAGTAGACGTGGTACAGACGGCATGACGCACAGAGGGCCGATCTCGTGACAACGAATGGTGCACTGGAAGAGAGTTCCTGTACTTTGTGCAAGCCCAATGACCTCACTGGAGAACCACCACCTGGAGAACCACCACTGTCGGTCCGTCATTCGATTTTATTGTGTTCGTATTGAGGTACGAAACAAAACGGATAGTCAATATAACAGCATTGTGCTCTTCGCGGCACAGTTACTACCAAGGAAAAAAAGCATTGGTTTGTGGGAAAGCTGTTTGATGAACAGAGGGAAAACAAACAAACGGAAGTGGATACATACTAAAGTACTATTTATCAAAATATCTGCACTTCTATACGAAAGCGCCTTTATAATGGATAAAACCGCTGTTAACTATTTCCCACGATGTGCGTTTTGCACAGCGGAGGACAAAACGAGCTCTGGCACGAGAACGCTTAAAAGCTATCAAGTTCTCCTCCGTAGGATGTGAACTGAAGACACGCAGAGCACGCTGTTGGAAATAATTTTAGTCGATTCAAAATTTTTGGGATCAAATGTATTCACTACATTCCTGACTGTTTACAAATGTTCAGTGTAATAGAGAACTGCATATAACCATGTTCCCCAACGCGTTATAATAGATTCTGGTGGAGGTGGGACATTCGGTGCGGTTGCCTTGAAAGCTTGTTTTCTATTTGCTGTTTTAACAAATACCTTCTTTACAGAAGATACAGCTTATCTACAAGTGCGAAATTTGCAAGAATTGTGTCTGCAATCCGATGTAAACCATGTGCAAGACAAGTCAAGTGTATCATATTTGAAAATATAACTTTCAGAGCAGTGCCAGCTTTTATCATGTAACTCGCAGCATCAGTTACAAGGAGTAATATACACTCACACTGAATACCATCAAGCTATACAAAGTTCTACGCATCAGTAAAAAATTTGGACATGGAAGAGCTATTTGTAGCATCAAGTTGTTCTATTGCAAGGATAGATGGGGTGGTTGGTTCGTTTTTATGGAGAGACCCGACAATAAAATTTGCAATAAATCGAGCTTCACTGTGCTGCAATTCGACTCAAAACCGCACAAAATTATCTTCAATCAATTATTTATTATTTTTAATTGTGAGATTGTAACACCTCTTCACAAATTTTTTGCAAAGAGTAGATTGGTCTGGCACCTTACACTTAGTATACAGCTGAATTAAATTTCTGAGTGTGCGATTGGTGAGTTTGCACATTGGAATGTCTAACACTAAAAGTGCTTCACACAAATCAAAGGAGAACTGTGTAATATTGCTGTCGGAAAATTCACTTAACTGTGTTTGAACAGGGACACTTTTTGTGGATTTAAGTTTGATATTATCTTTCGGTTTATCAGTAGTCGAATGTTGAAGTACTAGAAAACGCTTTTCACAACTAACCCTTTTCGCACAGGCTCCACAATACAAATTTCTACCATCTGTAGTTATCAAATCTGTTTGAAACTCGCATTAATACTTTTGTCACCTATTTTACCTTCAGCATGATTCTATGAAAACAAACCTTTTACACAAGCCTCAACTCACAAATGAGGAAATGAGGAATTATTGGGATTTGTGAACCTGCTGTCAAATTGCGCAGGTGAATTTCTAAAACAAACTATAATGTATCACTTGAATATTTTGAAATTCATTCCTTTAATACGATACAATTTATTATAAATCAAGTGAAATTAAACAATTAAGTTAAAACTAAATTAATACTATACTATGTTTACAAACAGTTGAACATAACTCCGAGAATTCCTAGACAGCCACCTTCATTTGTACTGCTAGAATGATAAGGCGGGGATTTCCCGATAAGACGTAGCTAAATGAGTTGCAGGCTTGAGTTGAAAGTTTCTATCAGTGTTGCCAAGTTTCAAGACCGATTTGTATTTGTATGTGCAGTAAAGTCGTAAGTAGCAAATAAAAACTTTAAATTTTCTATGTAAAACAAGCAAATATGCAGCATAATTTGAAAAATACAGAAACGTTATGCATACTAACAAAACGTGTAAAATATGCCATTATATGCGCATTAAAATCTTGTTTAAACTGTTAGAAATTTAGTAATTCACTTACATGCCAATTGAGCATTTCTGGCAACAGAGAAAAAATTGCATTCTCATATAATTCCTATCCTTGATCCTTTGTTTCTGTACTACTGTGCCTATACTAAGTATGTAGAGAAAGTATTGTATTACACCCTAAAACTCGATAAAAAGAAGCATTTTTAGGAAAAGGTGTGTGTGTGTGTGGGGGGGGGGGGGGTGTAAGTCAGTCTAGACAGACTCAAAAACGAAACTGTTAAAAACCGAAGTTGGTATTTAAGTTTCATATCTTGAGGATACGACACGAAGGTTTTGAAGAAAATTGCTCCACCCTAAACTACCCTTTACATGAAACATTTTTCGGAAATGTTGATTTTGTGAAAATGGCTAACTATTTTGATTAAAATTGTCATATGTTTGAGATATTTTATGGCACACGAAATGCATATTTTGAATTTTCTGGCTATAGCTTATGTAGTCCTGTTTACTGTGGATGACTTGCATAACTGGTAAATCGAAATTTTGCCCATGTTAGGTTAGGTTAGTGTATATATGAGTGGGGTGACAGGGTCCACTTATCAACATATTTAAAACTTGGGCAGTGTTTATGCAACAATTTCAATGTAAATGCATTAATCATTCTAGCATATATTTATTTGCTAAATATGCGTCGCATAAGCGAAATAAAACCGCTGCATCGCACGTTCGAAATTTGCTCATAAATCAATAAATTATAGTTAAAAAAAAATAACTAGACACGCTTTTATAACAAACCGAACTAAAAAGTGAAAAATAATTTTAAATATGAAGAGTTTGTTCTATATCGATAAAAAGTCAACTAATTCATTATATTTCAAAATTTTGTAACAAGTTTAAAATAAAAACTAATTTATATAAACAAAATAATAAATGTTATTGTAAAAAAGCTTTTTACGTTACTTTTATTATAACTTTACTTTTATAATAGCTACCTATATAACTATTTATAGCGTGGGAAATCCGACATCCCACGCTTTTTTACAATAACATTTATTATTTTGTTAATATAAATTAGTTCTTATTTTGAACTTTTTACAACATTTTGAAATATAATGAACTACTTGACTTTATATCGATATAGAACAAACTCTTCATATTTAAAATTATTTTCCACTTTTTAGTTCGGTTTGTTATAAAAGCGTGCTTTTATTTTTTTAAACGATAATTTACCTTTAGTTTTTTAGTGTCATATTTTGCCCATCCATTTTTTTTCGAAAATTTTAATTTGAAAACGATTTAAAATGTCTGAATTCGAAATTTGTTCCATTTTTTTTTTTTTTTTCATTTTATTTTCAAATCACATTTTTTGGAAGAGTATTAGATTACAATTACTGTTTTAGCTATACTATCAGATGTTGTGGACTTCCTAGCCCAGGGTAAACTTCGATCAGCAATCTTCCCCCGAAATCTTGTGTACCCCTCGGCACCTACCTCCGGCTTCTCTGTCTCAACATTTTCAAGCGATTTAATTCCTTTGTCCAGTTTAACTTGTGTCGATTTCTGAACTATCACCTATTGTGGGTGTCTTGGCCGTGTGTGAACTTTGGCCCGCGATATTTCCACTGGGTCTCATGTTGCTTTCAGACAGGGTTGCCTACATTTAAAAGTAAAATTATCGTACCAGCCACTCAAAATTATAGATTTGGATTCAAAATTATCGTACATCATAAAGCAAACGCTACAACAATAAAAATATCAGTATAATACTCATGAAAATATAAGAGTAATGATGTTTATTATATCCACTTACAAGATTGATGACCTCAACAAATATTATATTACAACTTTAGCACTTATGTTTCTCGCACTATTTATCTGAAGGTTCAGCTCCCTCAACCGTTGGAGCATTGCACAAATTTGTTGTTGAGATAACATCTTCTCGATGACTTGCAGATTTTAAGATCTACCACGTTCTTTCATAAGTTGAGACGACAAAATGAGTTCATTTACCGTATGTAGTGCCAATCTGTTTCTAACTGGTTTTTATTAACCCAGTTTAGAAGAAACAAAAAAAACAAAAAAAAAAACAAAACAAAAAAAAAAAAACCTTTCACAAGAAGTGCTTCTGTAGGGCAAGGGAACCTCTGATAATGCAAAGGCCGCTAGTTCTTTGAAATCAATATTTCCATTAAGATGACATGTTTAATAGCACTCCAGAAACTGACAGGTTCAGGCATGTCTTTATTTCACACGGAATAGCACGTATTCCGAGTTTTCTACCACTTTACTACATTGATCGTCAATTTTCTGAACAGTGCTTTCTTCATTGAGATTATCAGACCTGGGCACACTGGCAATAAGAGGATAATGCTTAGTAGCTATGGGGTGGAGACATAATGAGGACAAAAGTGGTATTTGTAATTAGTTTCATTTCACTGGAGTGATAAAACAGTGAAAATTATATTTCGCCGATATCGAACTATCATACATTCAAATTATCGTACACCCCCATAATTATCGTACGGGTTGACAACCATCGTACAAACATTAAAATTATCGTATGCCCCCATAATTATCGTACGAGTTGGCAACCCTGCTTTCAGATCCTATCTCTGGGAATCTATGTCATCCAATATATAAATAATTTATTTATTTATTTAATTTATTTCATTAAAGCAATTATCAGGGTGCATGTAGAAATGTGCCTTAGCGACATCTAAGATGTCATATGTATTATTTCCTATAACTTTAGTTTAATCATTCTTTATCCTCACGATCCTGGTCAGGACATTGGCACAAAGTCCTGATATATTCTCATCGGCCCTTATCACGTGTGCAAATTTTCAAGTCAGACAACTCTAAGTTGGTGAAAATTAAATTGAAAGACTCTGCTACATTGATAAATGAATCTAAGTAATTTTTTCATCCTGATGATCCTGGTCAGGACATTAGGACAGTCATGCTATTATTATTGTATTGCCATTGGTCGTTGTCAAGTGTGCAAATTTTCAAGTCAATCAGACGACTCTAAGATGGTGAAAATTACGTCGAAAGATTCCTTTGCATTTATAAATTTAGCTTAGTCATTCTTGATCCTCACGATCCTGGTTAGGACATTACAACAAAGCGACATGTGTGCAAATATTCAAGTCAATCAGACGTCTCAAGTTGGTGAAAACTACATTACATTGTTAAATTTGGCCTAGCCACTTTTTCATCCTCATGATCCTGGACAGGACATCGGGACAAAGTCTTGATATTGTTACATTGCCATCGGTCGAAATGTGCAAATGATCCTGTTCACGATCTTAGGACAAGTTTATAATATTATCGTATGATCATAGATGCTTGTCATGTGTGCAAAATTTCAAGTCAATCAGACGACCTTAAGTGGGTGAAAATTAGGTCGAAATTAGGTCGTTACATTGATAAATTTAGCTAATTAGTTTTGTATTATCCTGATGGCCCTATTAAAGACCTTATGATAAAGTTACAATATTATTGTATTGCCATTGGACCTTGACACGTGTGCAAACTTTTAATTCAATCAAAATAGTGGGTGAAAATTACGTCGAAAAATTCCATTACATTGATAAATTTAGTTTATTAATATTGTTTTTTCCTAATGACCCTAGTAAGGGCCTTAGGATAAAGATATATTGTATTGTCATCGCTCCTTGACACGCGTGTAAATTTTTATGTCAATCAAACGAATGTAAGTTGTTGAAAATTACGTCGAAAAATTCCATTACAATGATAAATTTAGCTATTAATTTTGTATTATCCTGATGACCCTAGTAAGGACCTTAGGATAAGTTACGGCATTATTGTATTGTTGGTTCTTGAGACGTATACTAATTTTTAAGTCAGACGCATGTAAGTTGGTGAAAACTAGGTCGAAAATTACATTACATTGATAAATTTAGTAAATTAATTTTGTTTTTTCTTACTGACCCTAGCAACGATCTTAGGATAAAGTTATGATATCATTGTATTGTCATCGGTGCTTGACATGTGTGCAAATTTTAAAGTTGATCAGACGGCTCAAGTAGCTGAAAATTACGTTATATTGATAAATTTAGCTAAGTCCCTTTTTATCTTGATCCTTTTCAGGATCTTAAGACAAATTTATAATATTATTGTATTATCATAAATGCTCGACATGTGTGCAAAATTTCAAGTCAGTCAGACGACTCTAAGTTGGTGAAAATTACGTCGAAAGATACCGTGACATTGATAAATTTAGCTAATTAATTTTGTATTATCTTGATTACCCTCGTAAGGACCTTAGGATAAAGTTACGATATTGTCATTGCTTCTTGACACGTCTGCAAATTTTCAAGTCAATCAGACGGTTCTAAGTTGGTGAAAATTACGTCGAAAAATTCCGTGACATTGATAAATTTAGCTAATTAATTTTGTATTATCCTGATTACCCTAGTAAGGACCTTAGGATAAAGTTACGATATTGTCATTGGTTCTTGACACGTCTGCAAATTTTCAAGTCAATCACACAACTCTAAGTTGGTGAAAATTACGTCGAAAGATTCCGTTACATACATACTAACATCCAGGTGAAGCTAATATAAAACGAGTAAAAAGAAAGCTTGAGCGCCAAATAAAACTTTCAAAATCGTAATCAGTAATAAAAACTGCATCCATTGTACTATGTTTCATTCGTTTTCTCGAGTGGCCGATTTTGTAAAAAATTACCATTTTATCACACTTATGTCTGACAAAGTAATAAACAGCCAACATTTGTTATAAAGTAGCTTACAGTTCCGTTTTAGAGCTTAAGTAGGACATTTACAAATCGATCCGTTTAACAGATTTGAAACGTAGGTCCACAGCTGCTAAAATAAATAATTGCCTTAATTTTAATATCTAGACAGGAGAGTAAAAGGGATTCAAAAGGCATCAACCAGTGTCATCCATTGCTGGAATTTCAAACCCAAGAAACTCAATTTTAAGAAATGTCCTCGTGTTAAAAATATGTCTTATACTCTTTTAAATACATGCAGACTTATAGTCAGTCTCTCTACAGTTCTATTCCTGAAGCAGCTTGTTGCATTCAAAATATATCCGCCCCTATAAGTTGTATATAATGAACTTGTAATTTAATCCTAAAATAGTGTTCATTACGTTATATTTTTTTATCACAGGAACAAAATATTAAAATGAGAATACTTGCAAGTGTTGTACACAGATGAAGGATACCTTGCAACGTTAAAACATTTTCAAATTTATAGCAGAGAAATAATTCGAAAAAGTGAACACATTAATAAAATATAACTCCAGAGACATTAATCCCAGCAAGATGATATTTAATAGCTTTGTAACTATGCTTTGAAAAAGTGTGTGCATAAAAATAATGTTTCGAACTCAAATACTAAACAAAACAGAAATTTGACCCTTGTGCCTTCTTTCACTAGGACAAAGGCTATCATAGGCCATCTTTGATAAGCAAAGTAAGCAAAACCGGGCTGTGTGTAGAAATTGCCACCTAATGCCAGGAGAATAAACAGGAATAAACAGCAATTAGAACAAGCAAATCAATGTATATATTAAAAGTGTAGAATTGCACATCAAACTCACCACTCTTCTTCAGTATGCACAACACAGCACCCTGAATATAGAGCTATTTCCGCAGTAAAAACGAAACGTAGCGACCTTGATGAACTCGGGAGTCGAACTCTCACATAACAGAAGACTGCCTGACTCTCACTCGGGTGACACGTCATTCCATAGAACAATAACGTCAAGCTGTCTGCTGTCTGCTGTGCGAACGATTTCTGTAGAACTCGGAGGTTGATGAACTATAAATTGTCTAGAAATAGACCGAATAAAAAAAAAATCTGATGTGCTGCACTCACATGTCTTTCTCTACTCTTGTACTAACCATTCTAACAAACTCTTATTCCTATATCTCCATGTTAGTTACGATAAACATTCGCACAAATTATCTTATTGCTTATGTCCTTGTAGGTGCAAGGGAGATATTAGAATACAGAAGGCTTTGTGCGACAGTCAAATCTTTTTGACCTTTGAGATTCCGTTCTCTTTGCACAATTAACATATAAAAAAATGAACAGCGTTGTTGCATTTCGCTAAAGTTCTAAGTTTTCCGAAACTCACACATATAACAAGGAATATCTCCGAAATGGTTCATCCTACAAGAAAATTTATTGAGGCATAATAATTTATTATTTATTATTTATACATATATTTCCAGTGAAATCTCGACACCGAATTTTTGGGTGGAATACAATACTTCCCCTACTTACCAGTATAGAAAGTAAAAATGTAGAGTGCGCTTTCAAATGCACTGTCACATTTAGAGAAAAGATTGGCTATATTTCTGTGGCACGATACAACAAAGATTAAAACATAAAGTTCGAAAAGGACCCGTATTACTTAAATTTTGTAAAGGAATAACTACAACTGGGATTTCTACGTAATTACATTTTTTTCTCGCTATTTCAGTGCTGGGAAAAGTGGTATGTTTACAAAGCACTATGTTAGGGTTAATATAACTGAATTTTGTTTTTAGATATTTGTACAAATTTGTGAGTATATTAAGTATGTTTAGTGATATAACATAAAATTGCATATTTTAGCATTTTACTTCCTTGGCCATTAGATTGCAACATGTTGCCGAAGATATTGGAACTAAGTTCCGCAGGTAAATAGGATAATTTCAGCCAAGAAAAGGAGTTTTTCTAAACCGTCCACGAATGCTCTCTTACAAGTAGCAATTACCAGATATATCACCGGCTGCGGAACCAGTATAAACGAAGTGTGGAACGTGGATAGAAGCTGTTTATTGCTATAGTGAGCATCTAGATAATATAAAGCCTGTTGCATATTCTTTTGATGCACCTATTTGGGAATCCCAGGCTGCCTTTAGTGACTCCAGATGTCTACATCAGGAGCAACTTGGGGTGGCCTCAAGCGTTTAGAAACGTCAGGGTTGCCTATGCAAGATTCTATTTGGTGTCATAGGGAATGCTATTGAAAAACTAAGCGCTGTGAATGGAGAAACTGGTGCAAGGATATTAAGTAAAAAGATGTTAAAGAGAAATCCTGGCTGTTCAACATTTCATAGTGTATGTCAAATTCTAAATGGAGATGATTTTGATCCACCCGAGGACATTTCTCCAGGAAAAACTTGCCCCAGTTACATCATGTGACGTGACAGATATTTCTCTGTCTGTAAGAACATTCTCAGTGACAAACGTCTTTCAATGACCCTAGAAAACATTTAAAAAATACCACTGTTATAAGAAACAATGTATAAATGTGATTTGGTGTTATAACTAAGAAAATGATAAACAGCAACTCAATATTTTATTGATTAAAACTTCTCGGGTTACCTGGTTATATTTCATATTTTCCCCATTCTAAATATTTCGCTGCTTTTTCGCTACATATATGCACATATTTTGCTAAGTGATACTACATAAAGATCCCAGATAACCGTCGCTATCTCTTCCATGGTGGCGAACGTTGGAACTTTTAACCCTTTGCTGCGCATACAGTATTAGCTAGTTGTTCTCCCAGCAGACTTTAAATTCTGAACTGCTACTGCAGATATTAAACTAAAAGTGACCTATATACTTGCATAATTACAGTATCCTTTACTGGCTGAAATAATGTGTTTAATTAATAACTTATTAGATATTGGTTTGCAGTAAATACGATATAAGTTTTATTTCAACTGTTTATAACGGAAAAAATCAACCCCGTTGAAGGGAAACATATGCACCCCCTTGTAACACATTTTTAGTATTCCACAATATTAAAAAAATTAAATTTTGCCACTTTAGAATATTAACACCAGGCCAAAATATCCTAAAGTTAGCTAAGATTAATTAAAATAATTTCTGCGACATTTTATGGCACTCACCCTTAAACAGTTTACATCCCACCTGTTGTGCTACCTCTTCCTCAGCACCTTCACTGTCACTTTGTTCCTTATCACTGTCTTCCTCTAACTCGCCAAACCAAGATTCGTCGGAGCTATTTTCGCGATATAATTCCTCATAAACTGCTGCAAGTATTTCCTCATCTGTTACCAAAACCTTATCACTACCGCACTTGCTAGCCCGTGATGTACTTGCAACGGCCTACATGGGACTGAATTAGCTGCAAATGCGCCAGGAAACTGCACTCAGCTCTAAGAAGTGTTATTTATAGCTTGGTATCAGTGTTGCCAACCCATACTCAAGGAGATAAGCTAGATCGTCGTTCAAAATAAGCCAAAAAGCCTAAATATGAACTGAGAAAAAAGCTAGAAAAAAAGCTAACGATTTATTTCGCTGTAATTATTAGTTATCAATATTCTATAACGAAGTAGTGTTACGTACGTTATTGACATGCTCAATGTTCACCGGCCTCCATGGCTACTTGTGAACTTGCTGAACGCAATTTAATCTATTCTACGTAATAAATAGTATTACTTAATTTAGCTTTATGTTAATAACGAATGACATTACTACAGTACCTCATTTAGAAGTGGAGCTGCACTTCCTCTGCATCATCGGGGTCGATTTCGTGAATTTCAGGGAAGAGAATTCAAGTAGTATGTTCCTCTGGTGTTTGTAAAGTATGTTACGCCTCCTTTGGCGTTTTACTTTACACCTACTACCTTTCCCTTTCCCTTTCCTTACTAACGTATTCCGCAGGATCGTGCCAGGATACTACCAAGTAACACAACAAACTACAGCATAACATAACATTTATTATAATGAAAAGTGTTAAACATTAACAAGCAATTATTAAAGACAACAATTATTTTAAAAATGGACTCCGTTACATGGTAACCTATAAATATTAAAATGAAACAACAAATTTGATAATGAACTCTGTTAAATATTAACAAGAAAAATTTAAACAGAAAACAACTCTCTACCACACACTAACCACGCAGTAGAAACCCACAGGCAACCGGCTTTTGTCTCTGACGTCATCTCAAGCTGTTCCATCTCTTGCCGGCCACCCTCTCTTTTTGGCTCTTCAAACTGCTGTTCGTGCCCCCCACTAATTAATCCGTTACACTCCCCCCTTTAATCTATTGTGAAACAATAGCCTTGAAGAGGTGAACCCTTCATCCTACCCCGGAGAACATCTCAGTTTACAATTCCTATTCCTATTATTTCTTCAATTGAGACACATGCGCAAAGCTTGATTTTCCAGTCCCGCTCTCCCTCAATCGCACTGAGACTGGAGATGTGAATTCTTCTATAAGCCATGAGCCCTTATATCTCGGGGCGAGTTTAGCCGTGTACTTATTACTTGCCTTACTCTGGGGGTGATTCTGTACGTACACTATATCGCCAACCTGAAAGTGAGGAGCTTGTCGTCCCGCATTATAGTACTTAGCCACTTTATCTCTAGCCTTCAATAAATTACGTCTGACCCGTTTCCAGGTCTCCGGAATCTCGGATTCGCTTACTTTATCCGGCAAAATGTCCTTAATCCCCCATAAATTAGATAGAGGACAGTTAGGCTGGAATTTAAACATTAACCTGAACGGGCTCTCACCATGGCTCTCGTGTCTAGCCGCATTAAATGCAAATTGCAACCAGTACAAGTTCTGGTCCCACTTGGTGTGATCATCTGAGTGATAGGCAATCAAAGCATTCTTCAGGTTTCTATTAACCCTTTCACTTTGGGACGCCTTAGGATAGTAGGGTACCATGAATACGTTACGAATGCCACTTCCCCAACAAAACGATTTAAACGCCCTTGACTTAAAACACGTGGCATTATTCGAAACGACTTCCTCCGGTACTCCGAAGACAGCAATTATGCCTTGCAATTCCTTAATCACATTATGGGTGTTCGCTTCACGAACTGCTCGTATCCAAACATATTTTGTAAACGCATCAACTATCACCAGCGCATGTTTATTTCCCATCTTGCTCCTCGGAAATGGTCCGATGTAATCGACAAACAATCTCTCCATTGGCCGTTCAGCTACCTTGGAGGCAAAATACCCCACTTGCTTACTCTTTACAGGCTTGCTCTGCTTACACCTACGACACTGAGCTACTCTCTGGGTTATCTCTTTATCCATTCCTTTCCATCTGAAATACTGTTTGATCCTAGCTCTGGTTTTAAACCCCCCTAAGTGCCCCCCACTAGGCGCTTCGTGAAAATAGGTAAACAGCTCTGGCACTAAGCTCTTTGGTACCAGAATCTTCGCGTCCTGCGTTCTATTTTTACAACACAATACTCCATCCTGTACGACATATTTTGGTACTCCTTCCCTCCCCCCCCTCAACCTGTTGCAATAGGGGCCCCAATTCACTATCGTTACGTTGATAGGTCCGGATATCTTCAAACAACGAGGGAAGTTTTGATAATATTGTACATACTTTTCCTGAAACTTGTTCACAATTATCCACTGGCGTATCATACATCCTTGACAGAGCATCCGCTATTGAATTACTCGAACTTCTGACATGTTTTACTGTGAACTTAAAGCTAGATAATTTTAATGCCCATCTGGCAATTTTCCCTGCTTTCCTTGGTTTCGCTAAGACCCATGATATCGCCTGATTGTCTGTTTCTAATTGAAATTCGGTATGTTCCAGGTAAAATCGATGTTTCTCGAAGCCATACAACACCGCTAGGGCCTCCAATTCGTGAATTGAATATTTTCTCTCGGTCACTGATAATCTTCGTGATGCATAAGCCACCGCTTTCCTCCCCTCGGCAGATTCCAGTAGCAATACCGCCGAAATCGCTCCAGACGAGGCATCCGTTTGAAGCACAAATTTTTCAGAGAAGTCCGGTACTGCCAACACTGGAGGTGACATTAAACATTCCTTTAATTTAATAAACGCATTTTCTTGCTCTATATCCCAATGAAACTTTACTCCTTTCTTACGTAATCTATTTAATGGTTCAGCCAAATCTGCATAATCGGGGATAAACTTCGAAAAGTAATTAACCATTCCCAAAAATCTTGCTATATGCTTAACCGACCGTGGTCGCGGATATTCGCGAATCTTAAGTACTCTGTCAGGATCTACTCGTACTCGCTGTGACGAGATAATATGCCCCAAGAATCTCAATTCTGAAGTAGCGAACTTCACCTTTTGCGGATTAACTGTTAATCCAGCGTTACGTAATCTCGTAAACACCTCTCTTATATGGCAAAGATGTTCCTCAAAAGTACTCGAATAAATACAAAGATCATCTAAGTAATGATAAAGATAAGTAAATTTAATATCCCCAAAGATCTTATCTAGTAACTGTGTTAAGACCTGAGCTCCAACCGCCAAACCGATAGGTAGTGAAGTAAATTCAAACAAATTATAATCTGTGGTGAAAGCTGTATACCGTCGAGAATTCTTATGTAAAGGGATCTGGTAATACGCACTGTTTAAATCCAAAGTTGTAAAATATCTTGCTCCTGCAAACCAATGAAATGAGTAATGAATATGGGGTAATGGGGTTGAATCAATCCGCAGTTTCTGGTTCAACTGTCTATAATCTACTACTAACCGCACCTCATTATTTGCCTTTGGTACTACGAACACCGGACTTGAATAACTTGACTGGGAGTGTACTATCACTCCTGTTTCTAACATTTCGTTTACTTTCTTTCTTAATAAATTTAGCCGATTTGGGGGTAGCCGATAAGGCGGTAATCGTACCGGTGTTGGATCCTGTAACTGAATTTCATATTGCATAAGGTTCGTTCGTCCCAGACGTTTGGTTAATACATCAGTAAACTCATCCAAAAGTGGTTGTAATTTCCTCTGTTGTTGCGATGATAAATATCCCAGATCAATTTCCCTGTTTAACCGTTCTTCTTCCACATTAGAAATAACTGTACCCCCTGGACTCTGTTTTAACCAAGTTTGTAATGGAATATAAGTACTCGGCTGAAAACCGAAATAAGCTTTTGCTCTCGCTAAATCCAGTACCATTTGTGTATGTCTAACAAAATCCGCTCCTAGGATCAGTGGTACAAATAATTCCTCTATCACATAAACCTTATAGTTCCAACGAAACTCTCCAATTTTCAATGGAATTACTAAGGATCCAATAATCTTCAACGGGCTGCTATCTACCGTAATAAATTGTGTTTCCTCCACCATTAGATCTCTACGCTTATCCTTAACATACTGTGCATTAACTAATGTTACCACCCTACCCGTGTCAATCAACGCAAATGAGGGAATCCTATTTACCTCTATCTTTATAAAAGGCAATTCTTTATGCACTAAACCCTGTATTGCATTTATTCCGTGACTCAGCCTTTCCCTTAATTGTCAGGAATTCCTCCCGAAAGACGAGTTTTGAAATATCTGCTCTCCCTTAAGCCGTTTAACATCACAATCTTTTACCATATGATCTGGCTTTCTACAGTAATAACACACAAACACTTGTTTACCCTCTTGTTTCGTTAGTTCGGCATTCGATAGTGGTTGCCCCATTTGATTCTGAGACCCGCCCCTATTTAAACTTAGCAATTGTGTACATTTCAAAGCTACCTCCTCCAACTCTTTAAAGGTAGTGGGCTTTGATTTACTCAAAAATAATGACCGGAGTTCGATATGAGCTGTATTCTGCAATATATTACTCACAATCTCTTCTTCTGAAAATACTACTTTTAGTGCCAAGGCTACCAACTTCTGCTGATTAATATAATCTAAAATACTTTCCGAAGTTCGTTATAGCCTAAAAAAATGTCGATATAGGAGCTCATGAATTTGTGCTGATGACAGAAACATATGCAACACCTTACTATGAAAACTATCTAACGAGCCCTCTTCTGCAATTATTTGTAACAACACCGACTGTAAATTCAAGCCTACAAAAGGTTGTAACATCTGTAACACAGTCACTTGTGGTGTTCGGAAAGCTTCAGCTTGCATTTTAGCTTTCACCAAACAAATGAGAAAATCAAATATGTCGTCTGGTGATTTTACCTCAAATATTTTTAATGACGCTAAGAACGCTTGCCATGGATTCGGTACAACAAGTTTCGCGAATTTAACGTGAAGTAGCTCTGGATTGATATTCTCAGTATTTCCTGAACCAGTTGCTCCTTTATTTTCAATTCCGGTGGCATCTAATTGTGTTGCTAATGACGACAAGCGCCTCCCCAACTTATTAAACTGTTCATTACTTTCTCCTTCTAACAATCGTGCATTTTCCTTTATCCTAAAACTCCAATACTTTAACTTTCCAACTATTCTTCGTTTCTGACTCGGTGTGATTTCCGATAAACTAAGTTCTTTTAACATTTCATCAAATAAATTAACATTCGCCTCACAAAGTCCGATTTCCTGTACCGGATCAAAACTCGCTCCGAGATTAATTGGGCCTGGTTGGTTTAATGCTTCTCGTAAACTTCTGGCCAATTCAACTACTGTACTTTTTGAATCATATTTTATCTGTCTTATTTTCAGTTCTCTTTCCAACTCCGTACGATGGAGGAATTCGGGCTGAAATACAATTTCCATTATGACATTGGCAATATTATTGACTTAAAACACTATTTTGTGTACTTTGTAGTATCCTGTTAACTGTTCCAACTGACACTAAAACGTGTATGTAGGACAAAATGGCTCTGCTACCAGTGTTACGCCTCCTTTGGCGTTTTACTTTACACCTACTACCTTTCCCTTTCCCTTTCCTTACTAACGTATTCCGCAGGATCGTGACAGGATACTACCAAGTAACACAACAAACTACAGCATAACATAACATTTATTATAATGAAAAGTGTTAAACATTAACAAGCAATTATTAAAGACAATAATAATTTTAAAAATGGACTCCGTTACATGGTAACCTATAAATATTAAAATGAAACAAAAAATTTGATAATGAACTCTGTTAAATATTAACAAGAAAAATTTAAACAGAAAACAAGAAATTTTCCTATATTTGAAATCAAGACAGTTACGGAGAAAATACTATCTAACTTGAAATCTTGCTTACAGTCTGTGACAATCTCCACCTATACCGAGTTGCTCTCCGGTTTACTGCTTAAGGGCCTCATACAGAGCAATCCCCCTTTGTTACCTGTCCCTCTGGAGTTTTCCCACTCCTACAAAGTATTATTAACTAACCTGATACTCATCCCGATGTCGGCACTAGAAGATATAGGATGTACGGAGAACTTTCAGCCTGGAATAGCCACGCCCTGGTCGACAGTGTACAACGGTGTCCTCTGGTTTCACAGCCACTCATCGAAGCCTCCTTTGCACATAGGCGACGTCTCTTACCAGCCTTAACTGGCACAATCACCTCAGAAGTCCATACCGCTCCTTCGCCAAAGGAACCACATGCACCAAGTCGAATTACATGTAACTAGCAGGATTAGGCTTATGCGCCTGTCCTGCATTCCCCACGACTGGTCGCCGTGCCAACCACTTGCACTGGTGCCCGGGTTCTACTTCCCCTTGCTGATGGGTGACCCCCACCTGGTCACATCTCACGGTAGACTTTCAACCACACACTAACCACGCAGTAGAAACCCACGGGCAACCGGCTTTTGTCTCTGACGTCATCTCAAGCTGTTCCATCTCTTGCCGGCCACCCTGTCTTTTTGGCTCTTCAAACTGCTGTTCGTGCCCCCCACTAATTAATCCGTTACAAGTACTTGGTGTGTCATCACTCGAACCACTACTATACGAAGCCAATGTCCCTATTTTATTTAATACTTCGGGGGGAAACTTATAATTTTTACAACACTTGCCCATCCGACGAAGTCCTGACCTGATTGCTGTAATTGAATTTAATATTTGTGTTCCCATTCTGTTACGGAGTTTGGTTTTTATTATGTTCATCATGCTAAAAAGCCTCTCTATCTCGGCTTTGGACCAAGGCAGTAGCAACGTCAGCTAGCTCTTTAAAGGGATTAACACCCGATGCAACTTTGTAACTTGCCACCTCATGCCAGAAACGCAATGTCTGTTAAGTTTCCTTCCAGGTTACAGTAATTAAGTTCTGCCACTGAAATTCTGCTTTTGTGATTTTTTCAGGAGGAATATTTAAATATTTCATGACTGGAATAAGGGGCTCTTTCACTACTCGCAAAAAATTTTCAACCGACAAGATGGATAATTTTCTTAAAATCTTTACATTATCGGGAAGTCTTGCCTGCAGTTCACAATATAGCTTCAACAAAAAAGTGATACACCGCTTCCTAAAATCCTTTTCGTCGTCAGGAGGTAATTTTAAACCCCGAAGTTTCTCCTCCACTTCATAGCCTAAATACGCATGCCAGTTCACATAATTCTCAAGGTTATTAATAAGGAAATCTTCTTTGCAAGTTGGAGGTACAAATTTTCTTGCTATACTCTCTACCAAGAGTACTAAATCCTCCAATAATTTGCCACTTGCGATTCAAATGATTTATTAACCCTTTGAACGTCGCTTAGTATTGGTCGAACGAATAGGAGAAATGCATGGTTTTTTTCATCAACATACATAGCATGCAAGAGTGAGGCAGAATAGTCTCTCTCTCTTGATTTGGTCATGCTAAACATAGTCTTAAGTTCAAGCCATTGGTCAAGTAATCTGACAACAGCACTTTCTATTGAAAGCCACCGGGTCTGACACGCTTGTACAATTCTGTGAGGTTGATGACCATCGTTAATAGCAGCATACAAAGGCTTATATTGACTCTGACGTAAAGTCGAGTGGGTAAACCAATTGTAGGTTTCGCGTATCAGAAAATCCAGGTTTGTTGGAAGATATTGAGCAGCGGAAGAGATTGCCAGCTGCAAAGAATGGCACACGCAGCGAATCATTATGAGGCCTGGACATTCTTGGCGCAATCTAGTGCAAACTCCATTGTTGACGCCTGTCATAACAGCAGCATTATCGACGCCGATACCCTTTAAATTCTTTATATCTAACCCTTTCTCACGCAATGTTTTCAAAACACAGGCAGCGATTGACTCAGAATCGCAAGATCGTAGCTCAGAAAAAGCTAGAAATGTAGAAATTAACCCACCGCTTCTAAGACTAAAATACACTATTGCAATCCCCAAAATTTTGGTAACACTGATGTCGTTTGACTCGTCAATAAGTATACTATACACTCCAGTCCCTATATCTTCTCGCAATACTTTCTCAAAATGGGGACATAAAACAAAGTTCACCAACGCACTACATTTTGTCCCGTGCAACTGAATATTTGCCGCAGTTGGACTGTCACTAAACATAGATTTGCAAAGTTCACCAAGGTCGTCAATACTTAATAGTGATGAATGACACGCAACAAAAAGTGAGAGAGAAGCTTCGGCATTTCGTAACTTCTCAGAATCTCTACTTAAGCTAACAAATTGGTCCAACCTTCTTGAAGAGCTAAATGCACTAGATGATGCTAAATGCTTTTTAGTTTTAGCATGCTGCAAAAGATCACTGCGTTTTGCATTAAAGATAGCTTTACAAAATGTGCATTTAACTTTATCTTTATCACTCGGCATTCCTAAAAGCCAGTCCTTAAAAGCGGGGTCACTAAGCCACTCCTTTCCAAAATGCTGTTGATATTTTGGAGGCATTTCACACGAATACGAAGTAGTTTGTAATAAAAGTGTAGAATAATAGTTCACACAATGACTAAATATTATCAATCCCAGAATCACTATACATGAACCGACTACACCCGTTTTCAATGCACTACTTACTTGCACTTGTAGTACACCGAGACGAGAGTGCGTAATGAAGGGGACGGGAACAACGCAACTGGAGGAACAAACAAATACCATCAGCAATAAGTCTGCATGGGATAAACAGATACGTGTTTTAAATAACACACACATACACTCAAAGTTTACTGCCAGTATAAGGAGAAGTGAGAAGCATAAACGCAGTTAGTAAATAGCGAGTAGCCTAGAGCTAAAGTCCCGGGAACACCAATATCTGTACCACACGCAATTACTTTGAGGGAAGTAGGCTAGAGAAATCTATCCCGTGTATGCTGAATAAGATGTTAGTATTTATTCGTTATCTCAAGTCTCCGGTTTGAAGAGTATTTATTTTCCGTCCTCTTTATTATCCACCATAGTTTACGTTTTAATAGAGTTGTGTTACGATAACGGAACCCAGCTCCTTCATCGCTCTTATCTCGTGCTTCTAACAAAACAGTCACATACTTCCATTGATTCATTTTCTTCAGGGGTGTCCTAATACTGCGTATTTTTTATAAATGCCCCATTAATGCAAAAAAAAGCTAAAATTCCCGCTAAGCGGGAATAATAATTTTTTGCCGCTAACACGAAATTTAAAAAAGCTAGATTTAGCGGGAAAAAAGCTAAATTGGCAACACTGCTTGGTATTAGTTTCTTTCAAGTTGCTATTGCTGTAACAGTGCAATAGGAGAACGTTTACACTGACACAGCTCCTAAAAGCTGGGGTCAGCATAAGCAGAACCCATATGAAACGATGCACAAGGTTACTACCTGATTTTTAATTAACCTCCCTCCACTCGCTCTGCACGTTAATAAATACATCTTGCCATGAGAGATTGCTGCACTTAATTCATCGTTTAACGTCCACACAGAGACATACTTTTCCTTAAAATACTAAATACTTCTGATACGACAAAGTGGGGAAAAAAAAAAAAAAAAGAAAAAAAAAACAATCTTATAAATAGAACGTTTTTTCTTATAGTCCCCTTTTACTTTCTCTACTACGTATAGCAAACAGATGAAGTATTGTATTCCACCCAGAAATTCGATGTCGAGAATTCATCGGAAATATATAATTTTAGGCCACCTGAATCCAAAAAGCCTATTTTAAAAAAGGTCCATGTATGTGTGTCTGTGTGTGTGTGGGGGGGGGGGGGGGGGGCAGAGCGTAACTCAAACGAAAAGTCGGTTAAATATCAGAGCTTATATTTAAGTTTAATGTCTTTCAAGGATGCGAAACAAAGATTTTCAAGAAAATTGCTAATTACCCTTTACATGCAAAATTTTTCGAAAACTTTTATTTTCTTGAAAATCTTCTGGATTTTGATTAAAATAACATGTTTTAAGATATTTTTATGAAAAATTAAATGCATATTTTGAATTTTCTGGCTATAGCCTAAGTAGTCCTGTTTATTCTGGATGGCTTTTGACTAATTCGTAAACTATAAGAGATAGACCAAATCTTACTATATAAAAAGTAGATCTTGCTAAGACACACAATCTATGTCCAATAATTGGTTTGCAGAGTGAATCATTTCGTAGATATTCCTTGTTATTTGTGTGAGCCTTGGAAAACAAACTTTCGTCAAATGCAACAACGTTGTTCATTTTTATATGTTAGCCGTGCACACAGAACGGAATATCAAAGCTTTAGAAGATTTGACTCACTCAAAGTCGACTGTATTCCATATTCCCCTTGTACCTACAAGAAAATAAGCGATAAGATAAGCGATAAGCGATAAGATGCAAATTTTTCTCATCTAACACGGCAGAAGACATACGAATAAGAGTGTGTAAGAATGTTGAGGACAAGAGTAGAGAAAGTCATGTGAGTGCAGCACATAAGATTTTTTTTACTTTATTATGTAAATACTACTAATATAGGTTGATATTGGTTACTGTTGTATTTTTGAATCGAGCAGTAAAAAATTAAAAATGTAATCGCACGAAGCCGAACTTACCAAACATTTGAAAAAGGACCGGCCCAATAAATAAACTACAAATAAATAATTTTGTGGCCCTTAGTGACCCAAAATGAATATGCGTTGTATTGGGTTCGGTCTTCGGAAACTTGCAAACAATATAATTTTTCCTCAACTTCTACACCTTAAATATAACTTTCATTATAAAAGTTCAAGTATATTATTTTTACTTCACTAGATTCTTCTATCACTCCAAATAAAACAATTGATTTCCTATTTGTTCTTACAATGACAATAAAGTAGGTATAACTTTATATTTTCGGTGCCATTTAATTATTTTGAACTAAAATAAACTAAACTCAATAGCACAGCAGCTGATGATGAACCAAACGTTACCGCCAAACACCGCATTCAACATGGGCGTCGTGAATGGGATTCAGAATGGAGCTTGGGATACGGTTAGCGCATGTGCAGCACTTATGTTTCAATAGCATCCTCTATGACAGCAAATGGAATTTTGCTTAGGCAACCCTGGCGTTTCTAGACGCTTGAAGCCAGCCGAAGTTGCTCCTTATAAAAGCATCTGAAGTCACTAAAGGCAGCCTGGGATTCACAAATAGATGCAGCACCTTTAGGATCAAAATAATCTAGAACACTCTTTATATCATATAGAACCTACTGTAGAAATTAACTGCTTCTATCCATGTTCTTCACCTCATTAATGCTGGTTCCGGAGGCAGTGGTATCTCTGGCAATTGCTACTTGTAAGAGAGCACTGGTGGAGATTTTAGAAAAACCCCCTTTTTGGCTGAAATTATCTTATCCCCTTGCGAAAACTTACGTCCGATATCTTCGGTAACATATTGCAGTTCCAATGGCCAAACACGTAAAGTGATAAGCTATGTAATTTTATGTTATATCACTATAAATGTAATAAATATACTCACAAATTTGTCAAAATATGTGAAATGAAATTCAGTTATATTAACTCTGACATTGTTCTTTGAAAATATATCACTTCCCACCATCTAAATACCAACCAAAAATATGTAATTACATAGAAATCCCAGCTATACTGTGCTTTTCAAATGGGAAAGTCCTGATCTGCAGCCAATGAGATACGTTTACGTGCACAGCGTTGGAAGCTCACTACCCCCACTCTTTTCATATTTCCCTCTCTCTCGCACACTGTCCTACTATTCTCTTCGACTCGACTTACTGGCAGGCTGTGGTTCAGCCCGATGATATTTTGCTGCGTACGTACCCTTAATAGAGCTTAACCGCAGATCGATTTTTAATGTTTTGAGTGGTTAAGGGTGACGTCATTAGATTTTAGGTTAAGGCTTATATATTAAGGAGGCTATTTTGCCCCTTTACTGGTGACTCGCAGAAGTCAGCAATGTCTGCATTCTGTGGAAATAAAATTTTTAAATAAAGTAAAGACCTTTTAGATCTTTTTAAATTTTGAATGTTGATGGTGGTTTGAATTTTGAGCCGAATAGCTCTTTGTTGGGATATTGTTTGTAGTTTAGCTTTTGCTGCTGATGGGTAAACTACTTTGTTATGGGATATACCCGCAAGCCATACGGGGAACCCTATACGACCTGAAGTGGCGTGTTCTGGAGTCATAATCCCCTAGAGATCTAACCAGGGTGCTTTCATGAGTTGGTAACTTGTAGAATTTTGCAGCCCGGCGCCTAATTTCATCCTCCACGTATGGAAGAGAAGAAGCTTCGTGAAGTAGTCTCACGGGGAAGGATAAGGAGACAGAGAAGATGGACCGAAGTCCCCTGTTCTGCGCCCTCTGGAGCCATAGGAGCCAACTGCCCGCTGCCATGCCCCACACTTCACAGGCGTAAAGCATGAGGGGGATAATCAGAGCTTGGAATATATGTAATTTCAGGCGGACTGGCATCTCAGACCTCAGCATAGGGTACAGTGCGGCAATAGCCCCTGTGTCCGCGCCGATAGGTCTCTAATATGCCCTCGGAATGTTAGACTCCTATCTAGTTTAACTCCCAGATAGGTGATAGAGTCTCTCCACTGGATTCTTTGACCCCGAAGTTGGAATGTGGGGCAGTCTGCAGGTGTGGGACGTCTCGTGAAGAGTGGAGTGGAGTGTGGAGTTTAAGGGCCCGTCGACAGCTGGGTCATTTGGGCCCCAGGTCAATTTTTACGGTCTGAAACAAATTAATACGGTTAAAAAGGGGAAACTAAAAAAGCAGTAAACTTGTAAGAAGGTAAAACGTGAAAATCTAAAACAGTTAAAACGTTAAAAATCTCACGGACAAATATTAAAATAAAACAGCTAAAAAGTAAAAACAAACGGTGCTACAATAAAACCGGGATTCATTGTCTAAAAACCGTAGAATAAAACACCAAAAATAAAACACAAGTTAAACTTGTTTCCCAAACCCAATTTGGGTGACGAACCGCAGAACCTTATCTACCGATACCGGGTCGTCGCACAGAATTGACCGCATAGTAAAACCCAGGCCAAGGGACTGGCGCTCTCTAGTATATCGTGGACAATCAAGCAAAACGTGTGGGACGGACAGTTGTACACCGCACGTCTGACACACAGGGGCCGGGTCGCCACGCAGTAGATGACCGTGTGTGGCGCGGGTGTGACCGATTCTCAACCGGGTGAGAATGACCTCCGACCGCCGCGCATCCCTGACGGATGTCAGCCAGGGTGTTACTGTGTCTTTGATTGTCCGAAATTGGGTGCCAGATATTTCTTCCCACGACTTCTGCCAGAACGAAAAAATATGGCGCCGGAAATATCGTTGCGCATCACTAAAAGGCAGAGTTCGTGTGGATAATCCCGGCAGACGACATGCAGACTTTGCAGCCGCATCCGCCTCCTCGTTACCAGGAATACCCACATGGCCTGGGATCCATATAAAAACAAACTGGTATCCGTGAGTCAGTAACTGTGAAATGAGTGTCTGTATTTTAATTATGAGTGCTGAAGTGCCGAGAAATTGCTGTAAGGCCTGGAGAGCACTCAGAGAGTCACAGCAAATCATAAAATTTCCAGGACCTGAGCTGGAGATAAAGAGTAAAAAATAAAATATGGCGAAAAGCTCGGCGGTAAAAACAGAACTGGCGTCCGGAAGGCGGTACTTGTGAGCCTCATTGTTATAAACAAAACTACAGCCTGTAGCACCAGCCACCTGGGAACCATCGGTAAAAACCGGAAAATAATTCGGGTAACGTCCCAGGAGCTCGGTGAAGAGTTGACGAAACACCGAGTGAGGGGTAGTTACTTTAGCATGGGCTGCAAGCTCGAGGTCGAATTGGGCACGGTGGAGTTGCCAAGGAGGAAAGCGACCATGGCAATACCGCTCTACAGCAGGCATTCGCAAAGAATGTGTGGCGAGCAGTTCACGAAACCGAATACCGCTGGGGCGGGATATTGAGCTATTTCGCATATAACGGTGGGCTAGGTCTGGACGCAATACAGAGTAAAATGACGGGTGACCAGGGTGAGCTGCTAACCGTGCCACGTATGAAGAAAGCAATACCGATTGTCGCACAGACAATGGAGGTTCGCCAGATTCAGCATACAGACACGGAATTCGACTAGTACGGAAAGCTCCAGTAGCAAGGCGGATACCAGTATGATGAATCGTATCTAAAAGGCGGAGTTTAGAGGCAGATGCCGCGCCATAAATAAAACAGCCGTAAACTAATTTGGACCGGACCAGTGAGCCATACAACCTCAACATGACGGTTCGATCGCCGCCCCAAGATGCCCCAGATAACACCCGGAGCATCCGAAGCGAACGATTGCAGGAAGCACGAAGATGGCGAATATGGTGCTCCCATGTGAGTTTGCTGTCGAGGTGTAGGCCCAAGAACTTCAGGTGCGGAACAAAAGGAATACGCGTGTCACGCAAATAAAGAACAGGAGGAGGATGCACACCACGAAGTCGATGAAAGTGTAGACACTGTGTTTTCGTAGGGGAGAACTGAAAGCCGGTGCGATGAGCCCATTCGGCGATAGAAGATATGGTCAGCTGCAGTTGGCGTTCGATGTGTTCAAGATTAAAAGAGCGGTAGTAGATGGCAAAGTCGTCAACATACAGCGATATCGGGATTCCCCCACGAACAACACTGGCGATACCGTCAATCGCCACGGCGAAAAGCGTTACACTAAGAATCGACCCCTGGGGTACACCGTTCTCCTGGATCCTGTCGTGGGATAGTGTATTCCCAATGCGGACACGAAACCGGCGTAGTTTTAAAAAATTTAAAACGAGAATGGCTAAATGACCGCGTAAACCGTAACCGTGTAAAGTACGTAGGATACCATAGCGCCAGGTAGTATCGTAGGCCTTCTGCAGATCGAAGAAGACGCCCACGACATGCTGCTTCAAGAGAAAGGCATTTTGTATATATGCTTCCATGCGTGACAGATTGTCGACACTGGAGCGATGACGACGAAAACCACACTGAGCATTGCTCAGCAGGTTATTCTTCTCCAGCCACCACACTAAGCGAGTGTTAACCATACGTTCGAAGGTCTTACAAACAACACTCGTCAGGCAAATAGGGCGGTAGCTAGAGGGAAGTGTCCGGTCCTTTCCGGGCCGAGGGATGGGGATGACAATACCCTCGCGCCAGGAAGACGGGAAAACCTGCTGAAGCCATATGCGGTTGTAAATGCTCAGCAGGAAGGAGAGAGCCGCAGGTGGAAGGTGAAGCAGCATTTGTCGGTGGATGTCATCAGGGCCAGGAGAGGAGTCCTTTGCGAGAGACAAAGCACGTTCTAGCTCCTCTTCGGTGAAAGGCGCGTTGTACGGTTCACTGCAGTCACTGTTAAAATTGAGGATTATCCGCTCCGCAGATTCCTTGATTCCTAGAAAGGCATTACTGTAACTTCGGGTTTGGCTGTCAGCAGCGAAAGAATCGGCAAGGGTGTCGGCGATGTCCTGCTCGGAGGTGTAGGTGGAGCCTTGTACGGCAAGAGCGGGAATAATGGTCCGGCGACACTTGCCGTACATACGCCGAACAGCGGTCCACACCCTTTGTGCCGAAGTGCGACGTGAAAGCGAAGAGACGTAGCTTTCCCAGGATCTGCGCTTTGCACTCCGAAGAACAAAACGTGCTCTGGCACGAGAACGTTTAAAAGCTATAAAATTGTCTTCGGTCGGATGTAAACTAAAAAGACGCAGAGCACGTTTACGCGCTTTGATAGCCAAACGGCATTCCTCAGACCACCAAGGCACAGGAAAGTGTCGTGGTGTAGATGATCCACGAGGAATGCTGGAATCTGCTGCGAGCAACACAGAACATGTAAAATATTCCACCATGTCGTCAACGGTGGTAAAGCCATCGTCGGTGAGATGAATAAGCGAGTGAAATTTCCCCCAATCAGCTCTGGAAATAATCCAGTGAGGATGCCGTGTTGGCACAGTATGACTATGGTAGAGGTGAATATTAATGGGAGTAGGGTATATATAGCGACTCTGCCTCAATTAGCATAAATATCCCATTAATCAAATCCTGTCACGCCCCCCCCTCCCCCTCCCCCTCCCCCCTCACCCCTCCACCCCCACATGTGGGGAATTTCCAAAAGGTAATAGCGACTCTGCCTCAATTAGCATAAATATCCCATTAATCAAATCCTGTCACGCCCCCCCTCCCCCTCCCCCCTCACCCCTCCACCCCCACATGTGGGGAATTTCCAAAAGGTAATAGCGACTCTGCCTCAATTAGCATAATTTCCCCATTCACGCACCACCCCCCTCCCCCCCCCTTAAGTGACATGGGTATTTCTTTGGACACGTGGAAATTCCGAAAACAGAGAGGGTGGATGGTCTGTCGCGATCAGGATGACAAAGGAAGGATAATTAATGACCCCCGTCCCCCTGACCCTCCTATTCTAGTGTCTGCATGTGTTTTCGAAAGAAGAACGTGAGGGTAAGAAACCCTACAATGAATGGCTCCTTACAGATCTTGATATATTTATGTGACAGTTGGAAATGTTTCCCTCGGACAGTTTTTGAAAAGAACACGCTACAACTTGCAACGGTGAGCATAGAGGATGACAAAGGAAGGGTAATTAATGACCCCCGTCCCCCCCTGACCCTCCTATTCTAGTGTCTGCATGTGTTTTCGAAAAAAGAACGTGAGGGTAAGAAACCCTACAATGAATGGCCCCTTTCAGATCTTGATATATTTATGTGACAGTTGGAAATGTTTCCCTCTGACAGTTTTTGAAAAGAACAAGCTTCATCTTGCAAGGGGGCGAGCATAGACACCCCCCATTTTCCTGTCTGAACAGGCCTAGTGTTTTTCTCTTAACATAACAGTCAAAGATCGCCCACCTGCAGGAAGAAACCTTTTCACAAGCGAAAGAATACTTCTGCATTGACGCGAGGACCACCCATGTGGTCCCCCACTGCGAGGGGTTCCCTGCCTTCCCTCATAATGACCGTTTGGCGTTGAATGGCCGTCCAACCCCCCCCAACACTTCAATGGTTCCCACACAGTGGGGACTATCTCTCACGCTTTACAGTCACATGACAGTCCTTACTCAGTCTTCTTTCACAAGGATTCTCTACTCAACTACCCCTCACGTTTTTACATTCACATGACATTCCCTACTCAGTCTTCTACAAACATTTCTTACCAGCTCTTATGCCTATATCTTCATCGTGCTAGTTGAAATAAGCATTTGTACAAATTATCCTATTACTTATTTCGGTGAGATTCGGGCTACTTCTTGAGGCTTTTACATTCACAAGGCTTTATCGGTCCACTTTTCCCGTGTCATGTTTTCTAGTTTTTTGTTCTTTATTTATCTATTTTGTTTATTTTGGATTCCTTATGGACTTCAATGATGTCCCGCACAATCAACGCAAGTACTATCTCACGATCTTTTACGCTCATAGAGTTCTCTCTACACACGTTTCTTACTGTGACATGATTGTTTGCATTCTGTTAATCCTCATGAAAATACTGGCTTATACTCGCATTTAATTTCAGTATTATTCTATAAATTACGTTATTTTATACTTGCAACATTCATTTTGTGTATAGTATCATGTTCGACGATCAGAGAGGCTGTTTCTCGTTTCTTTCAAGCAAATTTAAGTTTTGACAACATGTTACTTAAGCTGAAAATATTGTCTCGTCTGTTACCCTCACGCAACTTTCTCTACTCTTGCCCTAACAATTAATACAAAATGTTATTTGCACTAACATCTTCGTGTTAGCTGAGATAAACGTTTTCACAAATTATCTCACTGCTTATTTCCTTTATGTGCAAGGGGGGATATTAGAGTAAGGAAGGCTTTGTGTACTGATCAAAAGCTACACGCAATTCTACTGAAAAAACATTCCCAAGGGAATTTTTTGGTCCATCCACATCTCTTGATTTCGCATTTGTTTATGTTCCCAAAACTCAACTAAAATCATGGAAATATCTCCAAAAAATCCTACAGGCACACACACATACTCACACGTAAACACACACACACATACACCCCGCACACATGCACACAAATACACATGCACACCTACACACATGAATGCACAACCACACACACATACACACACACACACACAAGCAGGCATACATACGCGCAAACACACGCACAAAACCGCATAAGCTTCATTTATAATTTCCTTAAATTAAGGACTTTATGTTAGCCAATGCATCACTTTTCACAAGGATACTCTACTCAGTTTTCTTTGTGAAATATCCGGGGTGTTTAAGAGGACACTTATTTATACATTTATTTTCTTGTTTATAGTATCTTACGAGATTACTATGCTTGTTTAATCCTAGCAAGTAATATTTTTTAAATCGCACCAAAGAATAACGATACCACAATGCAGGAACAGTAAGCACCCGACGAACGCAGCTGAATCATTGAACCATCAGCAATACAGGTTATTATTGTTGTTACATCATAAAATAGAAGCAAAATTGCATAAGGGCGCATTTTCAAAGTAATGGACATATTTCAGACACTAAGTAATATCTCGCCTTATTATTAGTTTCTTTATTGACAAATTCGAGAGTTCTGGTCAAAGTAATTACTGGAATAACCTTCAATCTTACAGAAAATTCTTTTGACTTCATTTCTACATAAACACAAATATTAAAAATCTGATGGGTTACACTCACGTGACTTTCTCCCCTCTTGTACTTCCCATTCTTACAAAATCTTATTCCTATATCTTCTTCGTGTTAGTTGAGATAAACATTTGTACAAATTATCTTATTGCTTATTTCCTTGTAGGTGCAAGGAGAATGATAGAATACTGTAGGCTTTCTGCCATAGTCTAATGTTTTAAAGCTTTGAGATTCTGTTGTCTTTGCACACTTAAGATATAAAAAAATGAACAACGATGATCCATTTCACGAAAGTTCTAAGTTTTTCCGAAACTCACACACATAACAAGGAATATCTCCGAAATGATTCACACTACAAGATAATTTATTCAGTCAATTTTCAGTCAAAAATTGTGTATTTTAGCAAGATCTATATTCTCTATAGTATGATTTGGTCCATCTCTAACGGTTTACCAGTTATGCAAAAGCCGCCCAGAATAAAAACGACTACAGGGGCTTCACCCAGAAAATTCAAGATATACATTTCATTTATCAAAAAAATATCTCAAACATATGACATTTTAATCAAATCGTTTAGAGCAATTTCCAAGAAAGTCAAAATTTTCGAAAAATGTTCCATGTAAAGGGTAGTTAAGGGGGATATTTTCTTTTCAAATTCTTCGTGGCGCATCCTTGAAAGACATTAAACTTAAATACTAACTTTGGTTTAACCGACTTTTCGTTTTGAGTTATGCTGAGCACAGACTGACACACACACACACACACATACCTACACATACACACACACACATTTTTAGCAAACACGCCTACACTCACACACACATTTAGACATACACACACACGCACACATACACACACGAGCATACACACACATACACACACTCACACACGCGCAGACACCCACACTTACACACATACACTCACACACATGCACCCAAGCACACACATACACACATACACGCACCTTTTTGTAAACCTGCTTTTTTGGATTCAGGGGGCCTCGAACATATATTTCCGGTGAAATCTTGACTTCGAATTTTTGGGTGGAGTACGATACTTCCCCTATTGACCAGTAGAGAAAGTAAAAATAGAGGTTGCGACAACTGAGCATAAAAAATACACAACGCTAATTTCATTTCAATATATGAAACTCCTGATATTATTCTTTGTTATCAAATGATTAAAAATTGAAGAGACAGAATAATGAAAATTTCATTCATCTTACCCTTGCTATTGAATAAAGTTAGTGAATGAGACCTGATGCTCTGAAAGTATTTATTTTTTCTCAAGTAGTAATAGATAAGGGGTTAATAAAATCTCAACAGGAACTTTTTGTCACTAGATGTAAGTTTATCTAATAAGTTTGCCAGTTTATAGCAGGTTTGTATAAAACAATTGTACTATTAAATCTTACAATCCAGACGCTTTTAAGGGAAGAATATGTTTGGAAACAACTCAAAGAATGAGTGAAAACTGCGTACCAATATTCATTACAAATACAAACCAAAACGGATAAGTGGGGCTTGTAGACAGAATACAAAACGAGCTCTATGGTGTTAAAGGAAATTAAAGGCGCAAAACTCCTTATGTGACTTAATCCCAGGGAATGACTGATGGTAGCATGGAGATGGGAACAATAACAATGATAATGAATAGGAATCCCGCCAGCCTATATTTTAAACATTTTGTTCGGTGTTATTCATCTTTATTTTTTTATTGAAGCATAACATTTCTTGTCATTTCTTACTGAACCTTCAGCATTCAGTTCATTGAATAAGAAAAGAGAATAAAGACATCTTTCAGATGTTCATACATTCATTTTAAATTACATTAAAGGCTGACTTTGTCACTTTCATTATAAAACAAGCTATTATGTATATCATTTCACAGTATCCAAATATTGGAAAGAAAGCTAACTTCTTAGTTTAGCCAATAGAAACAAAGTTCGGCGGGGTGGGGGGGGGGGGGGTAGCTGTTTTACTGCGCAGCTGCACAGGTGTGGTGGGGGAAAGCATTCTAACCTATAAAAGGGTACACCGGCCGCAGGAGTGATTGCAGTTCTAGAGGGCGAAACATCAGTTGGCATTTACACATCACTGCAACAATAACATACATTCCATAATGGCAGGTAAGCCCATTATATTATACTTTAAAGAAACATTTTGGTGTCTTTCTACGAGTGAAAGTCATTAAATAGGAACAAAATACGCAGAAAAAAGTTTTTATATGTTAAATGGCATGTATTTCCTTACAATGGACTTGAAATTATCAGCTCATCATTCATTGCCTTTACACATTGAAAGATTAAGTCAAAGTGGAAATCCGAACTAACGATGAAATTGCCAAATGTAGGAAAACACGATAACTTTTTTTTCCCACTATTCATTAAATGTTTTCTTTTGTTGTTATTTTTATTATTATTCTTTTATTCTTTTGTAGGAAACATCGACAGGACAAATGAATCTAACACGAGCATCAATGGCTCGCCCCCTGGACGTTGCACAAAACGACTTGACAAAGTTACAACGCCAGTTAGGCCCAATAAATGCAGTTGTGATAGTTGTAAAAATATTTCATCACTGAAAAGTCTACTGGGGGAAATTCAAGGTAAGAATTATTAAATATTGAAATGCTAGTTTATATTGTTCCTTATTTGTCTCATTGTAGGAATTCCATCGGAAGCAATTTTTGTGTACATTCTGTCTTCCAGCGTTAGCATTACAGCTCCAAACCATATGTTCAATCGAAATATCATATATGATATTTTGTTTTTCATCATTCATCTGACTTATAATATCCCTTTTAATACTCTCTTCTTCATATCAAAGTGACTTAACTCAAATAATCTGTCTCTAAGCCAAAAACATTTTCTTTTATACCTGAATTAAATATAGTCTTTTATTCAATCTTTAATAAATGTTCACTTGCTGAATATGAATATCCACTTCAAATATTATAACACCATTAATTAATTTTATTGTTTCATCTTACTTCAGGCCCATATGAACCAATGGACCTTTCATTGAATCGCCAGCCTAAGGAGCAGCACACCATGAGACCTTCAAACAGCTTTACACAGAGAATCAGCGCAAAAGAGGGAATTATACCATAAATCACTTTGCGATTGCAAGATCGCTAATCAAGCTGGGAAGAGCACATCTTCTTCAATATCGCAGAGTAATAAGCAGCCGCATGAAAACACCCATCAGATTACAGATGAACAATTATATCAACAACGCAAGTACAGCTGGGAACCTTCAAATAAAAGATGTCATACTCATACAAGGGAGCAATTCAACAGCCCGCAGCAAAGAACTCAACAAAACTTAAAGGAATTGATCGAAAACAAGACAAGGATATGTATTCATACCTGTGAAACTATGAAATGTGATACTTTGAAAATTGCCATAGAACTTATTTTATAATTCAATAAGATTTCTTAGAACAGATAACCAGCTCTTATAGAGATACGTTATTGACTTTGGCAGGGACTCTAGGTCATATCTAACGACAGTAACAATCATTCATCATGTAATTCATGCTTAGCCTGCAGAGTCGCAGTTATCAGAAGTAACAGGTATTCTATTTTATTCCAAGGGCGGAAAAACAGCGTGATAGACACACAGAGAGAGAGAGAGAGAGAGAGAGAGAGACTGACTGTTATGTGCAGGTGTTTTACCCATATTTATGAATTCTGAATAATATCCACAGGCATTTAGCCTGAAGCAGTATCTACTTATATTGTGAAATCATCAATTATGTTGAAATGTAAAAACGATTTTGATTCATTTAATAAAATTTATGAAGAGAAATATCAGCGTTATCATTTAACCTGTCGTAACCTATCCTAGCCTAAGCAAGCCTACCCTATCCAAATTTAGCCTATCTTAACTAGGAATGCATGCAGGAATAACATAATGCATGATATAAATTAACAAAAGAACATAATTACAATCAGATAATTTTATTTAACTTATAAAGATGAATACACTACCATTACCATTCAGAAAGCAAGCATATACTATTGAAAGACAATACATATATATCCATTTCATTTCTTAATCATTCAATGATGCCAGTCGATTTCAGTTCATTGATAATTCCTTGAATTTCCTTATAGTGATTCTGTCCGGTCGATTCTTGTGACATGATTAATAATCTTAAACGTTTTACTAATTCATTTGGATCGAACCAAGGATATTCCAGACGAAAAGCAGCATTTGATGAAGGAGCATCTTGCATGTTATTGGATACTTGGAGATTATTACTTTCTTCCAATGATGTCATGTTTCCAGATGTTTTTACAAGGACACTTAGCGTTGATTTTCCATCTTCATTATTAGATGATTCATCAATTCCAGATTTTTCACTCTCTTGCAACGGAAATGCCCCTGATTCAGAATTAGCTATATTGTTCACAGGACCATTAGAAACCTCTTTCTTGCATATTTTATTAGGGCGTTGAAGCCTACTCTTTGTCCTATTCTTTAAAGTCTGCCCACACTCACAGCATTTGAGGAAACGATCCTTTCCAAGACTAATATATGAAAAATTAAGTCTTGCGTATTTTGAGCAATACAACCTTTTACTGTGATCACTCATTGTGAAAATGCAACTGAAGCTGACAATAACCGTTTAAGCAAAAGTTAGAGATGCTCGATATTTTATACATTGATTGTTCATATGTCAAATATAAACTCGCAACAATGCAAAACAATTTAGTGTAGGCAGACACCCTAAGTAACCACAGGTGAGCAGATGAGGTGACCATGGGTGACCATGGGTGACCAGATGAGATGACCATGGGTGACCAAGGGTGACCAAGGGTGACCAAGGGTGACCATGGGTGACCAAGGGTGACCAAGGGTGACCAGATTAGGTGACCATGGGTGACCAGATGAGGTGACCATGGGTGACCAAGGGTGACCAGATTAGGTGACCATGGGTGACCAGATGAGGTGACCAGGGTGACCATGGGTGACCAAGGGTGACCATGGGGTGACCAAGGGTGACCATGGGTGACCAGGGGTGACCATGGGTGACCAAGGGTGACCATGGGTGACCAGATGAGGTGACCATGGGTGACCATGGGTGACCAGATGAGGTGACCAAGGGTGACCAGATGAGGTGACCATGGGTGACCAGCTGAGGTGACCATGGGTGACCAGATTAGGTGACCAAATAGGTGGCATCTGGTCACCCATGGTCACCTCAGCTGGTCACCCATGGTCACCTCATCTGGTCACCCTTGGTCACCTCATCTGGTCACCCATGGTCACCCATGGTCACCTCATCTGGTCACCCATGGTCACCCTTGGTCACCCATGGTCACCCCTGGTCACCCATGGTCACCCTTGGTCACCCCATGGTCACCCTTGGTCACCCATGGTCACCCTGGTCACCTCATCTGGTCACCCATGGTCACCTAATCTGGTCACCCTTGGTCACCCATGGTCACCTCATCTGGTCACCCATGGTAACCTAATCTGGTCACCCTTGGACACCCATGGTCACCCTTGGTCACCCTTGGTCACCCTTGGTCACCCATGGTCATCTCATCTGGTCACCCATGGTCACCCATGGTCACCTCATCTGCTCACCTGTGGTTACTTAGGGTGTCTGCCTACACTAAATTGTTTTGCATTGTTGCGAGTTTATATTTGACATATGAACAATCAATGTATAAAATATCGAGCATCTCTAACTTTTGCTTAAACGGTTATTGTCAGCTTCAGTTGCATTTTCACAATGAGTGATCACAGTAAAAGGTTGTATTGCTCAAAATACGCAAGACTTAATTTTTCATATATTAGTCTTGGAAAGGATCGTTTCCTCAAATGCTGTGAGTGTGGGCAGACTTTAAAGAATAGGACAACGAGTAGGCTTCAACGCCATAATAAAATATGCAAGAAAGAGGTTTCTAATGGTCCTGTGAACAATATAGCTAATTCTGAATCAGGGGCATTTCCGTTGCAAGAGAGTGAAAAATCTGGAATTGATGAATCATCTAATAATGAAGATGGAAAATCAACGCTAAGCGTCCTTGTAAAAACATCTGGAAACATGACATCATTGGAAGAAAGTAATAATCTCCAAGTATCCAATAACATGCAAGATGCTCCTTCATCAAATGCTGCTTTTCGTCTGGAATATCCTTGGTTCGATCCAAATGAATTAGTAAAACGTTTAAGATTATTAATCATGTCACAAGAATCGACCGGACAGAATCACTATAAGGAAATTCAAGGAATTATCAATGAACTGAAATCGACTGGCATCATTGAATGATTAAGAAATGAAATGGATATATATGTATTGTCTTTCAATAGTATATGCTTGCTTTCTGAATGGTAATGGTAGTGTATTCACCTTTATAAGTTAAATAAAATTATCTGATTGTAATTATGTTCTTTTGTTAATTTATATCATGCATTATGTTATTCCTGCATGCATTCCTAGTTAAGATAGGCTAAATTTGGATAGGGTAGGCTTGCTTAGGCTAGGATAGGTTACGACAGGTTAAATGATAACGCTGATATTTCTCTTCATAAATTTTATTAAATGAATCAAAATCGTTTTTACATTTCAACATAATTGATGATTTCACAATATAAGTAGATACTGCTTCAGGCTAAATGCCTGTGGATATTATTCAGAATTCATAAATATGGGTAAAACACCTGCACATAACAGTCAGTCTCTCTCTCTCTCTCTCTCTCTCTCTCTCTGTGTGTCTATCACTCTGTTTTTCCGCCCTTGGAATAAAATAGAATACCTGTTACTTCTGATAACTGCGACTCTGCAGGCTAAGCATGAATTACATGATGAATGATTGTTACTGTCGTTAGATATGACCTAGAGTCCCTGCCAAAGTCAATAACGTATCTCTATAAGAGCTGGTTATCTGTTCTAAGAAATCTTATTGAATTATAAAATAAGTTCTATGGCAATTTTCAAAGTATCACATTTCATAGTTTCACAGGTATGAATACATATCCTTGTCTTGTTTTCGATCAATTCCTTTAAGTTTTGTTGAGTTCTTTGCTGCGGGCTGTTGAATTGCTCCCTTGTATGAGTATGACATCTTTTATTTGAAGGTTCCCAGCTGTACTTGCGTTGTTGATATAATTGTTCATCTGTAATCTGATGGGTGTTTTCATGCGGCTGCTTATTACTCTGCGATATTGAAGAAGATGTGCTCTTCCCAGCTTGATTAGCGATCTTGCAATCGCAAAGTGATTTATGGTATAATTCCCTCTTTTGCGCTGATTCTCTGTGTAAAGCTGTTTGAAGGTCTCATGGTGTGCTGCTCCTTAGGCTGGCGATTCAATGAAAGGTCCATTGGTTCATATGGGCCTGAAGTAAGATGAAACAATAAAATTAATTAATGGTGTTATAATATTTGAAGTGGATATTCATATTCAGCAAGTGAACATTTATTAAAGATTGAATAAAAGACTATATTTAATTCAGGTATAAAAGAAAATGTTTTTGGCTTAGAGACAGATTATTTGAGTTAAGTCACTTTGATATGAAGAAGAGAGTATTAAAAGGGATATTATAAGTCAGATGAATGATGAAAAACAAAATATCATATATGATATTTCGATTGAACATATGGTTTGGAGCTGTAATGCTAACGCTGGAAGACAGAATGTACACAAAAATTGCTTCCGATGGAATTCCTACAATGAGACAAATAAGGAACAATATAAACTAGCATTTCAATATTTAATAATTCTTACCTTGAATTTCCCCCAGTAGACTTTTCAGTGATGAAATATTTTTACAACTATCACAACTGCATTTATTGGGCCTAACTGGCGTTGTAACTTTGTCAAGTCGTGTTGTGCAACGTCCAGGGGGCGAGCCATTGATGCTCGTGTTAGATTCATTTGCCCTGTCGATGTTTCCTACAAAAGAATAAAAGAATAATAATAAAAATAACAACAAAAGAAAACATTTAATGAATAGTGGGAAAAAAAAGTTATCGTGTTTTCCTACATTTGGCAATTTCATCGTTAGTTCGGATTTCCACTTTGACTTAATCTTTCAATGTGTAAAGGCAATGAATGATGAGCTGATAATTTCAAGTCCATTGTAAGGAAATACATGCCATTTAACATATAAAAACTTTTTTCTGCGTATTTTGTTCCTATTTAATGACTTTCACTCGTAGAAAGACACCAAAATGTTTCTTTAAAGTATAATAAAATGGGCTTACCTGCCATTATGGAATGTATGTTATTGTTGCAGTGATGTGTAAATGCCAACTGATGTTTCGCCCTCTAGAACTGCAATCACTCCTGCGGGCGGTGTACCCTTTTATAGGTTAGAATGCTTTCCCCCACCACACCTGTGCAGCTGCGCAGTAAAACAGCTACCCCCCCCCACCCCGCCGAACTTTGTTTCTATTGGCTAAACTAAGAAGTTAGCTTTCTTTCCAATATTTGGATACTGTGAAATGATATACATAATAGCTTGTTTTATAATGAAAGTGACAAAGTCAGCCTTTAATGTAATTTAAAATGAATGTATGAACATCTGAAAGATGTCTTTATTCTCTTTTCTTATTCAATGAACTGAATGCTGAAGGTTCAGTAAGAAATGACAAGAAATGTTATGCTTCAATAAAAAAATAAAGATGAATAACACCGAACAAAATGTTTAAAATATAGGCTGGCGGGATTCCTATTCATTATCATTGTTATTGTTCCCATCTCCATGCTACCATCAGTCATTCCCTGGGATTAAGTCACATAAGGAGTTTTGCGCCTTTAATTTCCTTTAACACCATAGAGCTCGTTTTGTATTCTGTCTACAAGCCCCACTTATCCGTTTTGGTTTGTATTTGTAATGAATATTGGTACGCAGTTTTCACTCATTCTTTGAGTTGTTTCCAAACATATTCTCCCCTTAAAAGCCTCTGGATTGTAAGATTTAATAGTACAATTGTTTTATACAAACCTGCTATAAACTGGGAAACTTATTAAATAAACTTACATCTAGTGACAAAAAGTTCCTGTTGAGATTTTATTAACCCCTTATCTATTACTACTTGAGAAAAAATAAATACTTTCAGAGCATCAGGTCTCATTCACTAACTTTATTCAATAGCAAGGGTAAGATGAATGAAATTTTCATTATTCTGTCTCTTCAATTTTTAATCATTTGATAACAAAGAATAATATCAGGAGTTTCATATATTGAAATGAAATTAGCGTTGTGTATTTTTTATGCTCAGTTGTCGCAACCTCTATTTTTACTTTCTCTACTGGTCTATAGGGGAAGTATCGTACTCCACCCAAAAATTCGAAGTCAAGATTTCACCGGAAATATATGTTCGAGGCCCCCTGAATCCAAAAAAGCAGGTTTACAAAAAGGTGCGTGTATGTGTGTATGTGTGTGCTTGGGTGCATGTGTGTGAGTGTATGTGTGTAAGTGTGGGTGTCTGCGCGTGTGTGAGTGTGTGTATGTGTGTGTATGCTCGTGTGTGTATGTGTGCGTGTGTGTATGTCTAAATGTGTGTGTGAGTGTAGGTGTGTTTGCTAAAAATGTGTGTGTGTGTGTATGTGTAGGTATGTGTGTGTGTGTGTGTGTCAGTCTGTGCTCAGCATAACTCAAAACGAAAAGTCGGTTAAACCAAAGTTAGTATTTAAGTTTAATGTCTTTCAAGGATGCGCCACGAAGAATTTGAAAAGAAAATATCCCCCTTAACTACCCTTTACATGGAACATTTTTCGAAAATTTTGACTTTCTTGGAAATTGCTCTAAACGATTTGATTAAAATGTCATATGTTTGAGATATTTTTTTGATAAATGAAATGTATATCTTGAATTTTCTGGGTGAAGCCCCTGTAGTCGTTTTTATTCTGGGCGGCTTTTGCATAACTGGTAAACCGTTAGAGATGGACCAAATCATACTATAGAGAATATAGATCTTGCTAAAATACACAATTTTTGACTGAAAATTGACTGAATAAATTTTCTTGTAGTGTGAATCATTTCGGAGATATTCCTTGTTATGTGTGTGAGTTTCGGAAAAACTTAGAACTTTCGTGAAATGGATCATCGTTGTTCATTTTTTTATATCTTAAGTGTGCAAAGACAACAGAATCTCAAAGCTTTAAAACATTAGACTATGGCAGAAAGCCTACAGTATTCTATCATTCTCCTTGCACCTACAAGGAAATAAGCAGTAAGATAATTTGTACAAATGTTTATCTCAACTAACACGAAGAAGATATAGGAATAAGATTTTGTAAGAATGGGAAGTACAAGAGGGGAGAAAGTCACGTGAGTGTAACCCATCAGATTTTTAATATTTGTGTTTATGTAGAAATGAAGTCAAAAGAATTTTCTGTAAGATTGAAGGTTATTCCAGTAATTACTTTGACCAGAACTCTCGAATTTGTCAATAAAGAAACTAATAATAAGGCGAGATATTACTTAGTGTCTGAAATATGTCCATTACTTTGAAAATGCGCCCTTATGCAATTTTGCTTCTATTTTATGATGTAACAACAATAATAACCTGTATTGCTGATGGTTCAATGATTCAGCTGCGTTCGTCGGGTGCTTACTGTTCCTGCATTGTGGTATCGTTATTCTTTGGTGCGATTTAAAAAATATTACTTGCTAGGATTAAACAAGCATAGTAATCTCGTAAGATACTATAAACAAGAAAATAAATGTATAAATAAGTGTCCTCTTAAACACCCCGGATATTTCACAAAGAAAACTGAGTAGAGTATCCTTGTGAAAAGTGATGCATTGGCTAACATAAAGTCCTTAATTTAAGGAAATTATAAATGAAGCTTATGCGGTTTTGTGCGTGTGTTTGCGCGTATGTATGCCTGCTTGTGTGTGTGTGTGTGTATGTGTGTGTGGTTGTGCATTCATGTGTGTAGGTGTGCATGTGTATTTGTGTGCATGTGTGCGGGGTGTATGTGTGTGTGTGTTTACGTGTGAGTATGTGTGTGTGCCTGTAGGATTTTTTGGAGATATTTCCATGATTTTAGTTGAGTTTTGGGAACATAAACAAATGCGAAATCAAGAGATGTGGATGGACCAAAAAATTCCCTTGGGAATGTTTTTTCAGTAGAATTGCGTGTAGCTTTTGATCAGTACACAAAGCCTTCCTTACTCTAATATCCCCCCTTGCACATAAAGGAAATAAGCAGTGAGATAATTTGTGAAAACGTTTATCTCAGCTAACACGAAGATGTTAGTGCAAATAACATTTTGTATTAATTGTTAGGGCAAGAGTAGAGAAAGTTGCGTGAGGGTAACAGACGAGACAATATTTTCAGCTTAAGTAACATGTTGTCAAAGCTTAAATTTGCTTGAAAGAAACGAGAAACAGCCTCTCTGATCGTCGAACATGATACTATACACAAAATGAATGTTGCAAGTATAAAATAACGTTATTTATAGAATAATACTGAAATTAAATGCGAGTATAAGCCAGTATTTTCATGAGGATTAACAGAATGCAAACAATCATGTCACAGTAAGAAACGTGTGTAGAGAGAACTCTATGAGCGTAAAAGATCGTGAGATAGTACTTGCGTTGATTGTGCGGGACATCATTGAAGTCCATAAGGAATCCAAAATAAACAAAATAGATAAATAAAGAACAAAAAGTAGAAAACATGACACAGGAAAAGTGGACCGATAAAGCCTTGTGAATGTAAAAGCCTCAAGAAGTAGCCCGAATCTCACCGAAATAAGTAATAGGATAATTTGTACAAATGCTTATTTCAACTAGCACGATGAAGATATAGGCATAAGAGCTGGAAAGAAATGTTTGTAGAAGACTGAGTAGGGAATGTCATGTGAATGTGAAAACGTGAGGGGTAGTTGAGTAGAGAATCCTTGTGAAAGAAGACTGAGTAGGGACTGTCATGTGACTGTAAAGCGTGAGAGATAGTCCCCACTGTGTGGGAACCATTGAAGTGTTGGGGGGGTTGGACGGCCATTCAACGCCAAACGGTCATTATGAGGGAAGGCAGGGAACCCCTCGCAGTGGGGGACCACATGGGTGGTCCTCGCGTCAATGCAGAAGTATTCTTTCGCTTGTGAAAAGGTTTCTTCCTGCAGGTGGGCGATCTTTGGCTGTTATGTTAAGAGAAAAACACTAGGCCTGTTCAGATAGGAAAATGGGGGGCGTCTATGCTCGCCCCCTTGCAAGATGAAGCTTGTTCTTTTCAAAAACTGTCAGAGGGAAACATTTCCAACTGTCACATAAATATATCAAGATCTGAAAGGGGCCATTCATTGTAGGGTTTCTTACCCTCACGTTCTTTTTTCGAAAACACATGCAGACACTAGAATAGGAGGGTCAGGGGGGGACGGGGGTCATTAATTACCCTTCCTTTGTCATCCTCTATGCTCACCGTTGCAAGTTGTAGCGTATTCTTTTCAAAAACTGTCCGAGGGAAACATTTCCAACTGTCACATAAATATATCAAGATCTGTAAGGGGCCATTCATTGTAGGGTTTCTTACCCTCACGTTCTTCTTTCGAAAACACATGCAGACACTAGAATAGGAGGGTCAGGGGGGACGGGGGTCATTAATTATCCTTCCTTTTTCATCCTGATCGCGACAGACCATCCACCCTCTCTGTTTTCGGAATTCCCACGTGTCCAAAGAAATACCCATGTCACTTAAGGGGGGGGAGGGGGGTGGTGCGTGAATGGGGAAATTATGCTAATTGAGGCAGAGTCGCTATTACCTTTTGGAAATTCCCCACATGTGGGGGTGGAGGGGTGAGGGGGGAGGGGGAGGGGGAGGGGGGGAGGGGGGGCGTGACAGGATTTGATTAATGGGATATTTATGCTAATTGAGGCAGAGTCGCTATTACGTTTTGGAAATTCCCCACATGTGGGGGTGGAGGGGTGAGGGGGGAGGGGGAGGGGGGGAGGGGGGGGCGTGACAGGATTTGATTAATGGGATATTTATGCTAATTGAGGCAGAGTCGCTATTACCTTTTGGAAATTCCCCACATGTGGGGGTGGAGGGGTGAGGGGGGAGGGGGAGGGGGGGAGGGGGGGCGTGACAGGATTTGATTAATGGGATATTTATGCTAATTGAGGCAGAGTCGCTATTACCTTTTGGAAATTCCCCACATGTGGGGGTGGAGGGGTGAGGGGGGAGGGGGAGGGGGGGGCGTGACAGGATTTGATTAATGGGATATTTATGCTAATTGAGGCAGACTCGCTATTACCTTTTGGAAATTCCCCACATGTGGGGGTGGAGGGGTGAGGGGGGAGGGGGAGGGGGGGGAGGGGGGGCGTGACAGGATTTGATTAATGGGATATTTATGCTAATTGAGGCAGAGTCGCTATATATACCCTACTAATGGGGTAATGATCGCTGCCAAATAGGTCGGAAAGCACCGACCAATCAAGCAGTGGAACTAATGCCGGGCTACAAAAGGTAACGTCTAGTGCTGAATGTGTGCCGTGAGTGGAGGATAAGAATGTGGGGACACCAGTGTTCAGCAGAAGTAAGCCAGACATGTCACAAACGTCTGCTATAAGGCAACCACGAGCATCGTCAATGTCGGAGCCCCATAAAGTGTTTTTGGCATTCAGATCGCCGAGGAATAGAAGCGGTGGCGGAATCTGAACCAGAAGAGCCCGAAGATCGTGTTCTTGTACGACATTGACCGGTGGCAGATAGACATTGCAAATAGAAAAGCACAGGCCCCGCAGCTGTACACGAACCGCCACAGCTTGCAGCGGCGTGTTAAGCGGTATGCTGGCAGCAGAGATGGTATGTGCCACCAGCGTAGCCACACCACCGCTAGCCCGCCGACCAGCTGTAGAGTCATGTCTAAATGCGGAAAAATTACGTAGATGTAAACCATGATTAGGCTGCAAATGGGTTTCTTGTAAGCAGACGACGGAAGGCGATCGCTGAGAAACTAAATGTTGTATGTCTGGAGCCCTGGCCCGGAACCCATTAATATTCCACTGGATTATTTCCATGCTAAAATCGAATTAGTAGTTGGTCTTTATTTTCTTTTTCACCTTCGCACTCTTTGGACCGATAATGTGAGGTCCACCATCCTCCGGTGACTCCTCCGATGTGCGGGAGTCTGAAGAACCCCTGCGGCTCGCAGAGCGGGAACGGGACTTCACAGAGGACGTGCAACTACTGGCCCGGAGTTTATGCCTGGAACGATGGCGTTCAACAGGCAACGAAGCAGTCTCAGAGCTAGTCGACTGCGGCGGAACTGGCGTCTGGACGGCAGAAGAGGTAGTCTGTGGTCGAACTGTAGGTGCAGTAGAACTATGCTCGTCAGGTGAGCCAGTTTGTACTCCCACGGAAACCCGAGAGGGCGAACTGGGGCACGTCTGTACGACGGCGTCCTGTTTCGGAACAGCCTGGCGGACAGCTGCAGAAAACTTCAAGGTGGTGGTTGGATGAAGTTCCTGATACCGCTTTCGTGCGTCTACAAAAGTCAGGTGTTCCTTAACCCGAAGCTCCTGGATTGCCTTCTCCTCTAAAAAGCGGGGGCAATCGCGCGAGTTCGACGGGTGTGCACCTCCACAGTTGACACAGGTGGAGTCCTGATCGCACAGGGAGCCGTCGTGAGCATTTCGACCACAGCGAGGACAAACTGGTGTACCGGTACATCGCTGCTGCGTATGCCCGAACTTCTGGCAGCGGAAACAACGCATAGGGTTCGGCACATACGGTCGTACGGTTGCGCGTTCATACCCGCAGAAAATGAATTGCGGCAGAGTCGTACGTTCAAACGTAAGGAAAACCGTACGTAAGGGGGAGGGCCTGTCATCCTTCTTACCAATTAAACGGTATGCAGCAATAACACCTTGGTCAGAGAGGCAGTTAACCATGTCCTCGTTAGAGAGGTTGTCCAGACTTGATGTTGAAACTACGCCGCGACAACTATTCAAAGTTTTATGCTTCTCTACCTTTACGGGATAAGAACCTAGGAGAGTGGCTTTAAGTAGTTTTGCGGTTTGGGAGTCTTGAGCCACCTCTATCAGCAAGTTGCCGTCCCTACATCGAGTGACATTTTTTACAGCGCCACATAAGCGATCTACTTCCTTTTTAATATAAAACAGACTCAGAGTAGCCAGGGTCTTCTTCTCGCTTACCATACTCATAACCAAAAATCGTGGAGTTGAAGGGGGGGAGCGCAGAGGAGACATTATGAAAGGGTCCCCCTTCCGGACCGTCGGCGTCAGCCTGCCATCCGGGGGATAAAGGAAAAAGACACCTAAATCTTCCGGTCTGTGCCGGCCCGAAGCACCCGCTTCAGACCCGATCTCAAGGAGTACATCAGAAAAAGTTACCCTCCGCCTATCACTACTTACCGGTATGCGACATTTCCACCAAAGGCAGGCCCGACTTTATGCCCTACCACAGGAATAACCGCCTGGGGCTCCCCACTCTAGCCCACGCTGCCTCAACGGAGTCAGCGTGGATTCAGGGGACTTGTGGTTGATTACATCGGACCCCAGACAGCGGTAACACGTCGGGTCCCCCTGTACACCCCAGCGGCAGCACGGCCGCCGAGACACCCATGGGGACCCGGCCCCTAAGGAGCTACGGGGGTGTACTTGACAATGGAACGGCTCCGCACCTAGTGTCGCACAAAAGGGGTAGTGAGGAGGGTCCACTCAACCTTCACGCCTGAGCCTCCGAAGAGCACACAAGTTGGAAGCTGCGCCGAAACCGTGGGACAGGAACCACGGAGATAGGATAGATCCCTGTTGGTGAGACAGGAGTTATAATTCTAAAACTTAACCTATATAAAACCATAAGACCTAGAAGAGGAAGAGACTAAATCTAAGTGGATGATAACGTGGCTAGACCTGATGGAGGCGAGGGGATGATAATGGGGATGAGCGGCTCGGGGCCCCGGGTGCGCCAAGCCCGTCTCGTGAAGAGGATGGCATGGCTCTTGTCTGGATTAACAGACATTCGCCATCGCCGACACCAGTCGTGGACGAGGCGGAGGTGTCTTTGTATGGGGTTGAAGGCTCTGAGGATGTGTTTGTTGGGGCAGTATAGTAATACGTCGTCTGCGTATTGGGCTATACTGACCCGTGGTTATGTTGGGAAGTCTGCAATGAAGACACTAAAGAGAGTAGGGGACAGAACAGAGCCTTCGGGGACTCCGCCTCTTATTGACCTAATTGTGGAGGTTCTCCCCGCAACTGTGACTTTGAGGGTTCGGTGTCGGAGGAAACTGTGTAGGATTTGTATAAGTTGTGTGGGTAGCCCCAGGTGGATCAGCTTGTGAAGGAGCCCTGTGTGCCAGGTGGTTGAGAAGGCCTTTTCTACATCCAGAGACACCGCAGCAGTGAAGGCGCGTTTCTGGAAGCCCAGGGCAGCAGCCTCCACCACCCGCAGCAGTTGCTGAGGCGTAGAGTGCCCAGGACGAAAGCCGAACTGATGTTCAGGGATAGCTTGTATGTTTCCCAGTAAAGGGGATAATCGGTTTAGGATCATCTTCTCGAGAACTTTGGAGAGGATGGACAATAGGCTTATGGATCTGTAGTTGGAGGGATGCACCGGGTCTTTCCCAGGTTTCAAAATGCAGATCACCCGAGCCTCTCTCCGCTCGCGTGGGAAGTGACCCAGGGTCAGGCACATGTTGAGTATCCTAGTTAGAAAGAGCACGGCGTTGAAGGGAAGGTGACGAAGCATGAGGGGAGTTAGTCCATCAGGTCCCGCCGCCTTTTTGATTTTGAGGCGTTGTAATGCGCCTTGGGCTTCGCTGGGACGTATCACCGGCAGTCATTCCGCATCCTCCGGGGGGCGTCGAAAAAATCGACGTACGTCTCGGCGGGTACGTTCTGAGAATCCGTAGTCCTGGGGGTCGTCTCTTGGACACATGGCACGTTCTAGATAGTCGGCGAACACGGTGGCTTTGGCTTCAGGTTCATAGGCCAGGCCTCGGGTGCCCTGAATTGGTGAGTTGTATGGGCCGCGACGGTTTCGAAGACCTTTGGCGATCTTCCACACGTCCCCACTTTCAGTGTTCAGGCTGGTCATCTTGTCCTCCCACGCTTGCACTCTGTGCTCACGCAGTCGGGCTCCGACCAGTCGGCGCAATCGCCGTAATAGGGCTCTGTTGTGGGGCGTGCGATGCCTTTGATAAAGTCTCCGTGCCACCCATGGCCGGCGGATGAGTAGGATTATGTCAAGTGGGAGGACGTCTGGGTGTAAGGGTGCTAGAGCACGGATTGTGAGATTATGGGCAGTTCTTATCACGATGGATGTGAAAGAGGAAACTGCCGCCTCGAGAGTTGGGATGTCATTGATTCTGGGGTTAGGTGGGATGGAGCTGCAAGGGCAATTACGAACTCCTTCCCAGTCCGTTTCTCGAGTGTATGTCGAGTTGTCGTGACTGACAATCCGGGTGTTGATTTCTGTCAGCACTGGGTAGTGGTCTGACTGGAGTGCATTTATTGATGTCAGTGTGAGATGAAATGGGAAATGCTTGATGATCGCAAAGTCTATGACAGAGGGTAGTCCTAGACCATGCGGATGATGTGTGGGTTGCCACGGGCCCTCCACCCTTAGTTCGGGGTCCGCGTCGATGAGGCGGATTATGGAATTGCCTCGGGCGTCCGCCCTTCGACCGCAGTCACAGTGGTGTTTGGCATTGATGTCACCAGCCAGGATGACGTTGGGATAAAGGGCTGGGATGGAGAGGTAGTCATTTGGGACAAACTGCCTTCGAGGAGGGTGATATATTGAGACTATCAGTATCTCTGTACCGTCAAGGTTCAGAGTATTAGCCGTGGCCTCTAGGGTTTGAAGTGGTGGGAGCTGGTGTGGACGATGGACTACGATCTGCCTTACGAACACTGCCGTTCCGCCTCCTGGACGACCTTGACGATCAGTTCTGTGACAAACATAGCCCGGAAAACGGAAGCGATCATTTGGGCGATGTGTTTCGCTAACTAAGATGGCGTCTAGGGCATAAGTGCGGGCAAAGTGGGATAACTCCCCCGCCTGGCCAGCCAATCCGCACGCGTTCCAGAACGCGAACCTAAACGAGGTGCATGATCTAGTTTGTCTGGCCATTTTGGGCGCACTGGAGTAGAGAGGTCAGGAGGACAAGCCCCTCCATTGCAATGAGCGTCTTGGCTGTTGAGTCGCTCGCAGAACAGAATCTGACGATGAGGTCACATATCTTTTGCCCATGGGTCTGCAACACTAGCTGCACCCACTTGAGCAAGTCAGCGAGCTCAAAGGCAGGGGTTGAGGGAGTGTTCTGTGTGGAAGGAAGAGGTGCTGGGATCTCCTCAGCTCTAGCCTCCTCCTGAGGACGTCGATTGGTGGAAACATCCCTCACCTCGGCCTCTCTGGGTGCACGTTTAGGCTCCCGGGGTTTTCTCTCCCTCTGCGGTTTTGGATTCGCTTGCATGGGAGGTTTATTTTGGGGCTGGTGGTGTGTGTTGTGTGATGATTTTTGGTGTTGCTCTCGAGACGTCCGTGGACTACCCGAGGTGCTTTGGGTGGTTTGAGCATATGACGTATTAGGTGTGTTGACTGGTTGAGGTTGAGGTGCCTGGTGTCTCTGAGGATTTGAGGTGGAAGGTCTCCCTTGGTCTCCCCTAACGGGAGTTGAACCTTGGGTTACCTGTGGTTTCCTGGAGGTGATCACTCTCTTCCTCGTAGGACATCCTCCGTAGCAGGCCACATGTTTGCCCTTGCAGTTTGCGCAAGTGGGTTCGTCCGTTATTATTTGTGGACAGGATTCTTTGTGATGCGTTTCACCACAGCGGAGGCATCGCAGGTTTCTGCGACAGAAGTGGCTCGAATGATTAAAGCCAAGGCACCGGTAGCACTGTGGGGGCCCAAAAGAGCTCCTCACCACCTCCACCCTCACCCTGAGGTAGCAGAGAGACGTGACTCCGTCGATTTTCATCTCCAGATCGCACGCCCTCTCCACCACAACCAGGAAGAGGGTAATTGGTCTCTTGGCTTCCCCATTCTCGCGGGTTCGGTAAGTTGCCTCACCAGCCGAGGAGTGATGTCTTTGCGACTTAGTTCTTCCTCAATATCGCCCACGGGCGTATCTACTGGAAGACCTCTGATGATGCGACGGATGTCTCGAGTTTTGTCAAGACCAAACGTAAAATGAGGGAGATTTCTCCGCTCAAGGACAGATAGAAGGGTCTTATAGTCCCCCACATGTTTAGCCTGAAAGACGTAGCGGCTCTTCCTCCTTGTCACCGAGCACAACCCCGAAAGTGTTGGTATAACTTCTTTTAAGAAGCCCACCATACCCCAGAAGTCGTCGACAACGATAGACGGAATATGCTTCTTGGCTGGTTTTTGTTGTGTTTGTCCATCAGTCGGTAGAGATGTCAGAGGAGCTCACCTCGTCTTCGTCCATCCTGGACGGGTCAGACGGGACCATGGTCTCGTCGGTATTAGATTCCGCGTCTGATTCTTCGCGGGAGCTATCACAGTCTGCCTCTGAGTTTTGGCCTAAACGTGAATTTGATCCGCGTTTAGCGTCTTGGTTAGATGTATATTCGGCTAAGGCCAAACGTTTGGATTTGCCATTTCCGCCTTGTATGGGCTTTCGGCGTCGCTGGTTGACTGTCTGCTGCGTTAGGTTCTCGGAGACGTTTTTAGTTGCGCCAGATGTGCTGGGCATTGCTGAGTCCTGTATATTTTGTCTGGGTTTGTTTGTTTTAACAGTGGGATTGGGTACGCGTAAAGGTTTGGTAGTAGGCATTGCTCAGTACCCGAAGGTTATGCGCGCGTACAGTAGTATCGGGCTGACCACTTACCTCCAGCAGCGGCTGCTAAGAAGCGTCGCCAACAGAGGACCGAACACCCAAAGGATGCGCCTATGTCCACCCGAAGGTGTTGGTTTTAGCCTTGTTGACTGAACCGCTACTGCTTATTTAATGACGATTAGTAGTCGACTTTAGCTCATTTGCAGGTACTGAGAAGCACAAAACTCTCCTTAGCAGGTAGTACTAGGAGACCAATCCCGATGCTTGATGCAAGCACCAATCAGGAGCCAGCTGTTGTTGCCACTCCAGGAAAGCTGGCCTTGGGTGAGCTCTAAAGTTTGCTTTCCAAACTTCTTTTAGAGCTTCACCAGGTTGTCTTGGCTAATAGTGATGTATTAGCCCGAAGCTTGAAGCTCGTGCTGCACCGGCATGTGCACTCCACCTTGTTACGGGATCCCCTGCTCCGTAGAGATGGCTGAAAATTCCTTCTTTCCACCAGTGAGAAGTAAACATGTACGCTCTGCTTGAACACCAACGCTCGAATACTATTCTCTTGCACTCGTCAAGCCCCACTTAAGGGGAAAGCAATATGACAAGACAGCAGGACTCCGATTGGTTGCCGGCCTGGAGGTGCTCAAGGACTAACTCCTTCCCATTTGAAAAGCACAGTAGTTATTATTTTACATAATTTTATTGATAAAGTTTCTTTTCGAACTTTATCTTCTAATATTTGTGGTATCGTTCCACAGAAATGTTGAAATCTAGCCAATTTTTTCTCTAAATGTTACAGCGCATTTGAAAGTGCAAAGTCTATTTAGACAATTTATAGCTCATCAACTTTCGAGCTCCACAGATATAGTTGGCACAGCAAACCTGCTTGATGTTATTCTATGGAGTCACGTGTGTCACCCGAGGGAGGTTCGCTCGAGGCTGTCGTTTGTTATCTGAGAGTCCGACCCTCGCGTTCAGGAAGGTGCTTGTTGTTGTTGTTTGGGGGTTTATGCACGCACTATTACACTCCTGGCAGGAGTAATCGATGTCTGCGTTGAATCGAAATAAGTAAGAGAACTGAGATAAACGTTGCATCACTAAAGGAGGATCGGAGCACAGTTCATAGTTTCATTTTGCAGTTAACGAGATGGCGAAGTAGTAGCCGTGGCAAATGGGTATCCGCACTATATACCAGAGAGGAGATATTCCATGGGCCATTTCCACAACGTTTGGCTAGTGTCCTGATAAGTTGCGTAACAGAGAGTGAATGTAAGGGGCAATTAAAAAGGATGTGGTTGATATCACCGAAGGCACCACAATCACAATTTGGGGAGACTCCTTGGCGGATTTTAAATAAGTAGGTCGGTGTAACGGCGTCTCCAAATCGGATTTTTGAGATCAGAGAGATTTCAGCTCTACTGAGAGTGGATTTCTTAAACCATGGGGATCGCTTCGTTAGGGGAGGTACGTCGGAATAGTTAGAAAGGTGCGAAACCACGTGGTTAGATACAAGCCGTGCAGCATCTCTCCAAGGGAGGGTAACCGGTTCCATCGGTGCGAGGAGATGACCCGCCCCCCTAGCCAGGCAGCCTCCCGGCATGTCCCGGGACCCATAAGAATTGAATTGTATTGCTTCGGTTAAAGTGTTTGGAGATTTTTAAACGAAACATCACCTCCCACCAATCCATCCCCGGATGCATACTGGGTGAGCTGATGCTTCGAAGGGCACTCAAAGAGTCTGAACAAAACAGGATCGTGGAATTGGAAATACAAAGAGTAGATCGCAGAGCTTGATAGAGGGCATAAATCTCAGCAAAATAGTTATTGCAAAACCCAGCAGGGAGAGACACCCGTGCAGACGTTTGTGTTGTCCAATTTATAAACGCCGCTCCCGCTCCTGTTGGGGTAACGGAACCGTCGGTAAATAGGTGGAAAAAAGGTTGAGTCATGGATGCCTTGTGTTGGGACATGAAGTGGTGGAACCGTTGTGGTGTAGACGGGTCCCAACGAAGTAGATCGGCAGTCAGAAGAGACGCCTGCGTTTGGTGGACTAAGTAGTCCACTAAGTATAGCGGTAGCCTGGAGAAACTGGGCGTGACCTCTAATTCTTGACACTTCCGAAAAACTAATAGGTGAACCAGAGGATAGCGTGTAGAAGCAACTACTTGGTAAAGTGGTAAGCGTGCACTTAACAAGAGTTTCGCGCACAATGGCGTTTCTGGGTATTGAAATAGTTTCACAATGAATTGGACAGCAAGGTCTACCTGCCGTTGCAGAAGAGGCTGCATTCCCAGCTCCGTAAACACCTTATTCATAGAAGGTTTGCCCCCTACCCCAAGTATGGATTTGCCAATGTGGTAAAGGACCAAGTCTATTTTCCTCTGCCACACCTTAGGAAGATGAGCAATGACTATCAAACCGTAATCTAATTTAGCCTGACATAAAGATAAGAAAATGTGGTATAGATTCTGGGGGTGTGCCCCCAATTACGCTCTTGCAAGTGGCGGAAAAGGGTACTAGAAGCCAAGAGGGATGAATGCAGGTGTATCGCCTGCGATTTCCAACTCAGGTTATGATCAAGGTGTAACCCAAGGAATTTGACGGATCGAGCTAAAGGAAGCGGATTTTTCCCAATGGACATATTTGCATGTAGCAGAGGTAGGCCGCGTTTAAAGAAAATCGATACCCATTTGTCAGGGTGGACTGTCAGGCCTAGGTCATTGAGCTTGCCAAGTAGGAGGTCTAAATCGGCCTGAAGGGTGGTCGGAGACTGACGCACAGTATGTAAAGGGGTTTGGGAGTATAAGACTAAGTCGTCGGCATATAAAAGAAGTTGGCTATGCTTAAATGGCAATGTACTTAACGTGTGAATGTATAGGATAAACAGGAGAGGACTAAGGGCAGTGCCCTGGGGGAGACCTTGAGAACAAACACGTGGGGAGTGTAACATATAGCGAGGATGAAGGTAAATGCGGCGATTTGACAGGAGGTTGATAAAAAGTGTAAATAGGGAAGGTGGGAAGGTAAAGTGGCGTAATCCTTGTATTAATGGGCCAACAGACACAGAATCATAGGCATGGAATATGTCCAAAAAGTGAACTAAAACCCCTTGGTTCTGATGCTACGAGACTCGAACGTCGTGGGTAAGTTGTAAAAGATTATGCGTAGTAGAGAAAGACTTACGAAATCCATACTGTCCCTTCGGCCAGAGACCAACGCGTTCCAGGTAAAAGGATAGCCGCGAGACCAATATTTGCTCTAACAGCTTGCGCAGTGCGGAGGCGAGCACTATCGGTCTATAGTGTGCTGCTTCTTCACCCGACTTGCCCGGTTTGAGGATAGGGAGCACTTAAAAAGTGTTCCAACCTTCGGGAACAGTTCCTGTGTTAAGGGTTTGCGAATAGCACACTGTAAGTAGGTGGAGAAGATTTGTCGGAAAATGACGAATCATGTCATAGGAAATACCGTCAGGACCCGGCGTGGAAGAGTGGTCTCCCAGGAATACACTCCACACAACTGTCAGGTGGGTCCTCCACCTCCGGGTTCTCGGCTGCATAATCTGGGGTTACGGAATGTAAAAATTCTAGTTGTAACTCAGGGTTATATTCTATGGGAGACAGTGGTCCCCGAACACGCGACGTGAACCATCGAAGTTTACGCCATATCTCGCAGGACGAGACGTGGTGTGCGAGATTAGAACAGTAATTACTCCATCCGAGGCGCTTCGCCTGTTGTAGAATCCGTCAAGTTTGGGCATATTGTCGTTGTGTGGCCAAGTAGAGGGATCTGGTAGGGGACGCTTTGTACATTTGCAGGGCCCGGCGACGTTTAGCTACTGCCACAGAGGACTCCGGGGTCCACCACGGTGGCTTCGCAGTTCGTGTCAAGGCGTACTGACGAGATTTGGGGTAGTACTTAGGAAGCGTAGTGTTTAGCGTGGCATCCAAGAGGGCGAGGGGATTAGAGGCTAGTTGTATGGAAGTGAGTTGAAGAAAAGCACCATCCAGATCCTGCTTGAATTGGGTCCAGTCTTGTATTTGCGGGCGCATCGGGATATGGCGATGGTGTTGGGTAGAACCAAGTGGAGAAATTTGCAGCAGTATGGGCCTGTGGTCACTGCCGAGGCTGTCAAGATCCACCTTCCAGGTAGTGTGTGGCCAGAGTGAGTCCGAGATAAAGGTAAGATCGGGAGAAGTCGGACGTTGGGGAGGTGGCGTTGAAGTACAATTCAGTAGTGTACAACACTTAAACATGTTCTGATTTTAATATTTTGTTACTGAGATAAAAAATATAACGCACTGAACACTAAGCTTCTAAGATCTGAGTTGGATATGTTATCTCTTATTCTAGAAATCTTATAAGATAGACATAAAAAGCAATTTTAAGTTTCAGTGACCACATTTATTAAAACACCCAGCACGGAAGTTTGTCCAAAATTACAAGTTCATTATATAAATTTTGTAGGACTGGATATACTTTGAATGCAACAAGCTGCTTCATGCTAAGGCATGACTTAGTCTGCATTTTATTTAATGAGAATAAATCATCTATTTAACACATTTCTTAAGATTTCAAGTACCTTCGCTTTGAAATTACAGGAATGGATAACACTGATATTTTGGCTAAAGAACGAAACAGTGAATTTTCGCCCATTTGTCCCATTAATTATGCTACTATTTGCTGTAATGCCTAATGCATTTTGAATCCGATGAACTGTCTTATTACAATTATGGCAATTATCCTAGCAGCTGTGAACCTATGTTTCAAATCTGTTAAACGGATCTCGTTGTAAATATTCTTCTTAAGCTCTAAAACAGAATTGTAAGCTATTTTATAGCAAATATTGGCTGTTTCTTCCTTAGTTGGTTAGAAATAAGTGACGAATTATAGCTGTTGGTGAGAGAGACAGAGAGCGAGCGAGAATAAGAGAAAGAACAACATAACTCCAAAACGAAGGGCTGGTTAGGAGCATATTTGGTATTTGAATTTGCCTTCCAAGGATAGGACATCTAGATTTTTATACAAATCCTTCATTCCCAAACAATCCCTTTAGAGCTTGATTTACTAAAACCTGTTTTGATTAAAACGCCACAAATTTAAGGTAGTTTTACGACGAATGAAATGCATTATCTTGAACTTTCTCTGAACAACCAACGAATCTCTCATTCTGAGTGACTAAACGTAACGTAATAAACCGTAAGATATGGAGTTCACAGAAATCTATTTAAATCACACATTTTATGTGAAATTCATTTGTTAGAGAGAGATTTGTTAGCATTTGCAGAGATTTTCCTGCTATTGACCTGACTTTTCCCATATTTAAGGTTTTGTAAAATGGGAAGCCATTATTGGTCTTTTTGGTCATAAAAATATTTCAAAGCCCCCACTAAGTGGCCTACACTTAAACTATTTAACTGCGGCTTTAGACTATTGCATTCCTGTATCCCTGCTGTCTATAAGGAAAGATACAATGAAACCATTTCTATAAATGTTAATCTTGACTAATCTGAAGTAAATAAAAGAATGCGATTTTTAGTGAATAGTTGAGGAATTGATAGATAACGATTTGAATCTAACACATCAGATTTTTTGTGCAACGTGTCTATAGCTTAGCATTTACCAGTCACATGGTTCATCCTGAATGAAATAGTACTCATGCCAGAAAATTCAAATTATATTTAAATATATTTTTATTTGAATTGTGACTTTTTTAAAGCTGAAATGCAAGTATAAAATATGACAGGACACCACTGCACAAGCAGATGTTACACGTGCCCTCACAGCACGTCAACATTGGGGGTGAGTGTACATAAAATGAAATATATAATGAAGTTATTTATTCAAACGTTTATCGCGATGCATTTGAAGCATTGTACTCGTATATAAAGATGTCTGATATTTACAATTTATATGTTGTACTCAGAATATCCAATCTATGCCTTTGTGAGCAACAGAGGAGCAAGATGCACAATTTTCTTATTAGTAGCTTACAAATAATGCTGTTAAGCTTGGTTTCTAACTTCTCCATCGCTCAAGTATTGATATTTGCGAAGGGAATGAATTGGTCACTAACCTCACTGGAAAACGCATTCTTTTCCATAAATTTGAACTTAGTAATTCCGTATGCGTACTCTAATTGCTTGCCTGGCTTTGTCTTGATTAACAATGACAACTTATTTTTCTGTTGCATGTTACTTTCTCTACTGAGAAAGTGGTGTATTGCACCCAAAATTCGACGCTGAAAATTTTCACCGAAAAATATACTTATTGAGATTGACTAATATAAAAAATAGTTTTAGAAAGAAGTTCGATGTGCGTCTGTGGCGGGGGGGGGGGGGGGGGGTCTGAACAGCAGACTCATGAATGAAAATCTGAAATGGAAGGAGGGACCAAGGCAGGGACGGACGGAGAGATACTTGATGTCCAAGTTTAGTATCTTCCAAGGAGAGAACACTAACATTCTCAAAAATCCTCAAAATACCCCCTTTACCTGCTGGAAGGTAAGTCATTACATTAATTTAAACCAGCTGTACATCCCGATATTTGGAATACATTTTGTATCTCACGTTATTGTCTTCAACCATTTCCTACGGAGATGTTTAGTTTTGTCGAAAACAAACTGGCAACACTGCAGATTGTGTGGGTGTCACCGTCACTAGCTCAGCACATAAACAGACACAGTAACGGTGCTTCTCTTGAGAACACAAACATATACCTTGCCTTGTCCTTCCATGTTTACTGTGCGAGTGTAGGTCAATCACAGGCGTTAGCTCCCAAAACATAAAGCGAAAGTGCCCGACCTATTTATTCCACAAACCAGTTCAATTCTCTGACCAACCTCAACGGAACGTTGTCGACCTACTGCACCAGTGATAAAGCTGCTTGGAGCATTCCTTCATGTGATGTGCCATAATTACTACCGAAGCTGTCAGAAATAAGTTGCTCTACGCATCTTACAAGTAACAAACTGTTATCTTCGTACATTCTTGTGAAATTACGTATCCAATTTCGAACAAAAACCATTTATATTTCCGACATCGGGTGATCCAAGAACAAAATGCCATTGGACTTTTATTGTTTGTAACCCTTCTTTGAAGCACATATTAAAAGAAATGCAATGACTTCCCTTCCACCTGTATATATCCTTTATTTTTTAAAAAAATTCTCATGGTTTTGATTAATATTTAAGACAATAGTTAAGACATTTTGATCACAAAGAAAATGTGTATGTTTAGGTTTCACGTAATGGCCCGTGAAATCCAGTTCATTTCAATAACTTTTGCATAACTGGTAAAACGTGACATTTTGATATACAAAGGTATAGAGATAGTTAAATCACAGAATGTGTGTGTGTGTGTGTGTGTGTGTGTGTGTGTGTGTGTGTGTGTGTGTGTGTGTGTGTGTGTGTGTGTGTGTGTGTGCGCGCGCGCGCTCGCGTGTGTCTGTAGTGGGGGTTAACTATTTTCAAGATATTTTCTGTTATTATTTTGATTCTAAAATACTTATACTTTTCTCGAACTGGAAGTCCCTATCCATTTGTTCTTTTGGTCATGTAAAGAGAACGGATTTACAAAACCATTATATAGCGACGAACTCTTTGTTAGAGGATTTAGCCATCTCTTAAGCTTACTGTATGTAATATCACAAATTGCTCAAATGTTTTCGCCATTAGTACAATAATACCTATGCGTAGGAGAGGGTAGGGAAAGCCATGTGAGTGCCGCACATCAGTTTTGTTTTGTTTCTGTGAGCAGCATTATCCTAAGCGAAATGTGGAACTTCTGTTTTAACACAAGATTTTTAAGAAACTCCGGTTAAATTAAGTTATATCTGAACTTTGTTGACTCTAAAAATACGGCATTAACAATATTGATGAGAGCTTTACTTTTGTTTAATGAAAAATTAAATTTGTACCTCAAAATTTAGCTTAACCTCTTAAATCTGTTTAATTGGTGCAATTTCAATTGCAACGAAATTTTGAAATTACAAGAAATTAAAAAAAAAAAAAAAAAAAAACGCACAATGCCAGATTACGTTCTTCATTATATTAAGTCTGAAAATTGTTCATGCCTTACGCTTACGCCATTATGTAACGCACTTGCTTAAAAATATACAATTCTTGGGACTTCCTCCTTTCTGTTCTTTCCATGGTGGCAATTGCATCCGTCTGCCATAACTAGTCAAGTGTTACCTAACTTGAAAGCACTACTAACCCAAAATTCACTTTAATTTAGCTCCAATGTGACTGAATGATCATATTAGACGTGTTGATATAATTTTACATAACAGACTGTCGGATTAATCCTTTCATATTTTGCCATACGATCAGCATAACTAATCAAGTGTTACCTAACTTGAAAGCACTACTAACCCAAAATTCACTGTAATTTATCTCCAATGTGACTGAATGATCATATTAGACGTGTTGATATTATTTACATAACAGACTGTTTGTCGGATTAATCCTTTCATATTTTGCCATACGATCACTTATAACGGAGCTTTGTATTAACAAATAATTTACGACTTTTATCTCCTACGAGTACACTGACGGAATAATTGTTTAGCAAATCCATTTTTTGGTTCCTTTTAAATTTCACTTGTAATGTGATATTTTCTATTTCTGAGGAGAGTTTGTTATAGGGGTCTATACCATTGTATTTGAAGCAGAGTTCCTATAACTTTTTTACTTTCTCTACTGCGTATAGTAAGTAGAGGAAGCATTGTATTCCACCCAAAAATTCGATATTGAGATTTCACCGGAAATGTCTGGGCCTCTGAATTTAAAAAAAAATTACATAACGGTCCGAGTGCGTGCGCACGTGTGTGTATATGTGTGTATTTGTGTGTGTGTGTGTGCGTGTGTGTGTGTGTGTGTGTGTGTGTGTGTGTGTGTGTGTGTGTGTGTGTGTGTGTGTGTGTGTGCACCTCAGCGTTTCTGTGTGTGGACAGCATAAGTCAAAAACGAAAAGTCGGTTAAAAACCAAAGTTGGTATTTATGTTTAGCATTCTTTAAGGACTCGACACGAATACTTTGAAGAAAATTCCTCCACCCTACTCTAGCTTTTACATGGAAGACATTAGGAAAATTTTTATTTTCTTAAAACTGGCTCTAACGATTTTGATTAAAATTTTATGTTTGAGATTTCTATGACAAATGAAATGTATATTTTCAATTTTCTGGCTATAGCCCATGTAGTCATGTTTAATCTAGATGACATTTGCATAACTGGTAAACCGTGAGAGACTTGGGCGTCGGCAGACCTCTTTCCGGGGGGGCCACATGTTGAAACTTTGCAATCAAGCAATATGAATTCATAATTTGATTTTCAAAAGCTAAAAAAGATAGAGTAATGCCGGGATTACGATGAACTTAACATGTGACTTAACGCGACGGTACGTAATGGAAAAGTCAAACACATATTAAATGGAACTATTGAGGGTTAACTTAACGTGACAAATTTCAACCAACCGGCGAGTAGTGCCATGCAGTAATAAATTATGCTCCTCTATGTGACTATATGCAGCAAAACTCTTTCTCCGTTTCTCGTGTTTATCTGCTAAAGTAGGTCATGGCCATCTCCATATTTTATTGGCCGTTTGAAAATGTTTCTTAATTCACATTTCCATATTCTCTTTCGTTTCATTTTTGTAAAACATTAGATTAGAAAAAGAGCTACTACGAATATCCACTGTGTCTGTCCACTATAATAATAACCAATCAGATTCATTCCCCTTATGTTAACTGCATCCTAATAGACCTGTAGTCCTTCCGAGCTGAAGGTCGGGACGCACATAAACATTGCGCTTGTATCACAAACACGTGTTGGCGTTCCCTGCGCACAGCTGCAACCGTCATATCTTTCACTGCAGCAGTGGTGGGTTAAAGATTGCCAATTTGACGGACTTCGAAGTGTGTCACGGGCAAAATTTAGTTTTTATGAATGACGGATTTTTTGGCGGACATTATTAGAAACTATTAATTAATGTTACATTGGTTTTCTTTGGACAAAAATGTAAATCTTTGTATACCTGCAAGGCAGTGTTCACCACATTCATTGCATGACATCATTTCAAATATATACTATAATATACCAGGCTCAAAATGGAGAAGGAGAAGCACTAATAATAAGGGCTCGGATTTTTAGGTGCTAAAAAATATTTACTTTTAAGTGCCAAAAATGTCAAATATGTGCTAAAAAGTAAGAAATATGTGCTAAAACAAAAATAGTTTTAAAATCTGTATGGCCGAAATATAAATGCACGTGGTACTCACCAGACATTACTCTTGGAGGGAACCATCAACTACTGTAGAGTTACAGTATACAACCACATGCTTTCTCAAATGTTCCATCCTGAAAGATTGACGATTGTCACGAAGAAGTGTTTTGAATTTCGAAAATAATCGCTTCACGTCACAAGAAGTGTAACAATCATAATATGTGTCAGTCACACTCATAACAATGTCTTCATGTTGCCCATCCAACACATTTGAAATTTTATGGACTGTGTTAAATCGATAATTATTTTCGAGCACTTCGTTGATAAAGGTATTCCACCCAAAACTTCAATGTGGAGCTTTCACCGGAAATATCTATTTGAGGCCCCCTGAATTAAAAAAAAAATTTAAAAAAATTGCAATTTTAGAAAAAGGTATGTGTGTGTGCGCGCGCGCGCGCATATGTGTCTTTTGTGGGTAACATAACTCAAAAACGAAAAGCCGGTTAAAAACCGAAGTTGGTATTTAACTTTAATGTCTTATGACACGAAGATTTTGAAGAAAACTGCTCCACTTTAACCTATCCTTTACATGGAAAATTTTTGGAAAAGTTTGATTTTCTTGCAGATGGCTCTAACGGGTTTGATTAAAATATTTTTATGACATATGAAATGTATATAATGAATTTTCGGTCTATAGCCTATGTAGTACTGTTTGCTCTGAATGACCTTTGAATAACTCGTAAACCGTAAGAGATAGACAAAATATTACTGCACAAAAAATGTTGATCTCGCTAAAACACACATCCATGTCCAAATACATTTTTTGTAACGTGAAAATTTCGGAGATATTCCTTGTTATTTCTGTCAGTTTCGGAAAACTTACACTTTCGTCAAATGCAACATCGTTGTTCGGTTTTTTATACGCTAATCGTGCAAGGAGAACGGAATCTCAAAGCTTTTAAAGATTTGACTATCGCTCAAAGCCATTCCCATATTCCCCTTGCACCTACAACGAAATAAGCAATAAGGTAATTTCTGCAAATGTTTATTTCAACTAACACGAAGAAGATATAGGAACAAGAGTTTGTAAGAATGGTTAGTACAAGAGAGGAGAAAGTCATGTGAATGCAGCACATCAGATTTTTAAATTTTGTGCTGCAGACATTCCTACTGATTCCACTTTATTCATGGAATCACGAAGGAAATAAAGATTTCTTAACACACTGTCTTAAATTTCGCAATATATTGTTGCACTTGCAATACTTTTCAATCTAGACATGTTTAACCCATTGTTTCTTTTTTTTTTTTTTTTTTTTTTAATTGATGTCCTCCAACATTGAGTCATATCTGACGAATGAATGAAATGAAATGGGTGAAATGATTGTCAAATGAGCCCGAGGTCCATGGAGCTTTAAGTTACCCGTCTTCTCGGGGTAGGGAAAACCTCGGAAAAAAACCTTATCCAGATAACTTACCCTAAGCGAGATTCGAACTCGCGACCTCTTGAACGTGAGATAGACACGCTAACCATCACGCTACCGAGGCGGGCTTAATCCATTGTGAACTCAAAACTGTCGATATGTAATTTCACAACACAACTATAGAACGTCGTATAAACTTTACGGATTCACAAATGACTAATTGACTATACAGTTTCAGTGTACCTACTAGTGTAACATGTGCAATGGTGGAATTCCCTGTTCTTATCTTGCAGGCTCATGTTGCTTGAGCAAGCAGGATGTTTATATTTTCTTCCAACTGAAGTGATACTATCAGTTCTTCCAATAATGAATAACAAATATCGACATCGACATCCAACCTGCGTAGTTGAGCATTAAACTTTAAAGAACTGGATGGTGACTTGTTAACAATAATTTATTGCTGCTTTCATATGAAAATTATTTTTAAAATGTTTCCTTTATGCGATTTTTGTGTAATTTATGTGAATATCCCAAAGTGAGTGAGTGAGTGATTGGGGTTTAAGGGCCCGTCGACAGCTAGGTCATTAGAGCCCCAAGTCAAAAGATAAAAAAAAAACGGATAAAAGTCACCACCACTTAAAACTCAAAGTTAAATAGTAAAACGCAAGCTAAAACAGCCAAAAGCTAAAACAGTTAAAACTTAAAAACTTGTCTAAAAAGTATGCTCAAAATAGTTAAAAGCGTGTAAAATGATCTAAAAAGGTAAGCAGATAAAACGTAAAAGGTAAAAAGTAAAACCACGCAATAAAATTTAAACTTGCTTACCAAAGCCAATGCTGCCGACAAACCGCAGCACTGAATCCACAGCTACCGGGTCGTCGCCTAACATCGTCTTTAAACTAGAACCCAGGCCAAACGACTGGCGCTCACGATTGTAGCGCGGACAATCAACTAGGACATGGGCCACAGAGAGCTGAACGCCACAGGTGGGACATACCGGCGCCGGCTCACCACGCAGATAGTGTCCATGCGTGATGCGCGTGTGACCTATTCTCAGGCGGGCCAAGATGACTTCCGCCCGCCTGGTATCCCTTGAAGATGTTATCCAAGGTTGCACCGTTTCCTTGATTGTCCGCAGTTGGGTGCCAGTGATGTCTAACGCTTCCCATGATTGTTGCCAGACATATAAAAGATGGCGACGGAAGTACCGTTGTACATCCGTGTAAAGAAGACTGCGTGTAAAAATCTCCGGCAAACGGCAGGCAGACTTAGCAGCCTCGTCAGCCGCTTCGTTGCCGGGAATGCCCACGTGGCCTGGGGTCCAAGTAAAAACTATCTGGTATCCACGCGAGAGTAACTGCGAAACGAGTGTCTGAATTTTCATAATTAATGCTGACGTGCCGACAAACTGTTGCAATGCCTGCAGTGCGCTCAGAGAGTCGCAGCAGATGATAAAACTTCCAGGATCGGAACTGGAGATAAAAAGGACGAAATAAAAGATTGCAAACAGCTCGGCGGTAAAGACGGAACTCAAGTCTGGAAGACGGTACTTGTGAGTCTCACCGTTATGCACAAAACTACACCCTGTAGCCCCATCCACCTGGGAACCATCGGTAAATACAGGAGTGTAATTCCGGTAACGTCCCAGGATCTCGGTGAAAAGCTGACAATACACCGATGGAGGGGTAGCTAACTTAGCATTCGTCGAAAGCTCCAGGTCGAACTGGGCACGCTGTAATTGCCATGGAGGACAGCGGCCAAGAGAATACCGTTCGACAGCAGGCATGCGGAGCGCGTGTGCACTAAGCAGCTCGCGAAACCGAATACCGCTTGGGCGAGAGATCGTGCTACTCCGGAGATAACGGTGAGCGAGTTCCGGGCGCAATACAGGATTAAAAGACGGGTGACCAGGATGGGCTGCCAAACGGGCCACGTAAGAACACAATAAAAACGAGCGCCGAATAGAAAGTGGAGGTTCACCAGAGTCAGCATACAGACACTCTACACGACTAGTGCGGAAAGCTCCAGTAGCTAGACGGATACCAGCATTATGTACAGTATTTAAAAAACGAAGTTTAGAGGCGGACGCTGCGCCATAAATAAAACTGCCGTAATCTAGTTTGGACCTCACCAATGAACGATACAGCCTCAACATGACAGTGCGATCGCCGCCCCAAGATACTCCAGATAAAACCCGGAGTATTCGAAGCGAACGATCGCAAGAGGCACGAAGTTGATGAATGTGGTGCTCCCATGTGAGTTTGCTGTCGAGGTGAAGACCCAGGAACTTAATGTGCGAAACAAACGGCAGGGGTGTGTCACGCAAATACAGTTCTGGAGCAGGATGTACACCACGAAGTCGATGAAAGTGGACACATTGTGTTTTCGTAGGGGAGAACTTAAAACCGGCGTGAAGGGTCCAGTCGGCGATAGAGGATATGGTCAACTGCAGTTGACGTTCTATGTGCTCAAGACTATAAGATCGATAATAGATCGCAAAATCGTCAACGTACAGTGACATCGGTATTCCCCTACGAACAACATTAGCAATGCCGTTAATGGCAACTGCAAAGAGCGTTACACTAAGAATCGACCCCTGGGGCACACCATTTTCCTGAATCCTCTCTCGTGAGAACGTATTACCAATGCGGACACGAAAGCGGCGCAGGGCTAAAAAATTAAAAAGAAATATTGCTAAAAAACCTCGCAAACCATACCCGTGAAGAGTACGGAGAATACCATGACGCCATGTGGTATCGTAGGCCTTCTCCAGATCGAAGAAGACACCCACGACATGCTGCTTCAAAAGAAAGGCATTTTGGATCTAGACTTCCATGCGTGTCAGATTGTCGACACTGGAGCGATGGCGACGAAAACCGCACTGAACATTGCTCAGCAGGCTATTCGTCTCTAGCCACCACACTAAGCGAGTGTTGATCATCCGTTCAAAGGTCTTGCAGACGACACTCGTCAGGCATATAGGGCGGTAGCTAGAGGGAAGTGTACGGTCTTTTCCTGGTCGAGGGATAGGGATCACAACACCCTCTCGCCAGGAAGACGGAAAAACCTGCTGAAGCCAGATGCGGTTATAGATGCTCAACAGGAAGGAACGAGCCGGAGGTGGAAGATGAAGCAGCATTTGGCGGTGGATGTCATCAGGACCAGGAGAAGAGTCGTGAGCGAGGGACAAAGAATGCGCCAGTTCCGCTTCAGTAAAAGGTGCATTGTAGGATTCACTACAATCACTGTTAAAATTTAGGCTTATCCGCTCCGCAGATTCCTTAATCAGTAAAAAGGCTCCGTCGTAGCTTTGAGTTTGGCTAGCACTGGCGAAAGAATCGGCAAGGGCATCGGCGATGTCCTGCTCGCTGGTGTATATGGAGCCCTGTACGGCAAGACCGGGGATGATCGTCCGGCGACACTTGCCGTACATACGCCGGATGGTAGTCCACACCTTCTGGGCCGAACTGCGACGTGAAAGGGAACACACGTACGATTCTCAGGATGTGCGTTTTGCATTGCGCAATACAAAGCGAGCCCTTGCACGAGAACGTTTAAAAGCAATAAAATTCGCCTCCGTAGGGTGTATGCGGAAAACACGCAGAGCACGCTTACGTGCTTTAATAGCCAAACGGCATTCCTCGGACCACCAAGGCACAGGGATGTAACGTGGTGTAGACGAACCCCGAGGAATACTGGATTCTGCTGCGAGAAGGATAGAGCATATAAAATACTCCACCATGTCGTCAATGGTGGTAAAAACATTGTTGGTCAAGTGAATGAGGGAACGGAATTTCCCCCAGTCAGCCTTGGAAACAATCCAGTGAGGATATCGTGTGGGTACAGAATGATGGACGGATATGTGAACGTTAATGGGATAGTGATCACTGCCAAATAGGTCGGAAAGAACCGACCAATCGAGAAGAGGTACCAGCGACGGGCTGCAGAAAAGTAACATCTAGAGCGGAATGGGTACCATAGGCAGAGGATAAGAAGGTAGGAGCACCAGTGTTTAATAGCACTAAGCCGGACATATCACATACGTCTGCTACAAGGCATCCACGAACATCGTCAGTGTCGGAGCCCCAGTGAGTGTGCTTGGCATTCAGGTCGCCAAGAAAGATGAGCGGTGTCGGAATCTGTGCCAAGAGAGCCGTTATATCGTTGTCATGTACGACACTGACGGGCGGCATGTAGACATTACAAATAGACAAACAAAGGCTCTGCAGCTGTACACGAACCGCTACGGCTTGCAGCGGTGTGTTCAGTGGTATACTGGTGGCCGAGATGTTGTGTGCCACCAGAATTGCAACACCGCCACTTGCATGCCCATCAGCAGCAGAGTCATGCCTAAATGCCGAAAACCCACGAAGATGGAGAGCGTAATTGGGCTTCAAGTGGGTTTCTTGTAGACAGACGATGGATGGACAGCGTTGAGAAACGAGGTGCTGTATGTCCGGAACACGTGTCCTAAACCCATTAACGTTCCACTGGATTATTTCCATAGTAAGAAAGAGATCAGCGGTTTGTCTTCATCTTTTTCTTTCTTACTTTGGCTGACTTTGGACCTACAATATGAAAGTCGCCGTCCTCTGGAGATTCCTCAGATGTATGTGAGGAAGCAGATCCTCTACGGCTCGCGGAGCGAGAGCGGGACTTTATAGAGGAAGAGCGACTACCGGCGCGAACAATAGGCCTGGAACGATTTTTTTCAACAGGCTGGCTACGGCTTGTGGACGGCTTAGGAGCTTTGGTCTGCACGGCTGAGGATGTTGTCGCCGATGCAGGTGTGGCACGACTCAGTGGAGGTGTACTTAACTGTGGCTCGGTCTGGGTACAAGCGTCTGCAACAGGAACGTGCTGTATGGCGACTGTGTTCACAGCAGCGCGTCGGGCAGCAGAGACATAGTCCAAGGTGGTCGTGGGCTTGAGCTGCTCAAAGCGGCGACGGGCTTCTGGAAAGGTGAGATGTTCTTTCACACGCAGTTCCTGAATACACTTCTCATCCAGAAACTTCGGACACTGTCGAGAGCTCGATGGATGACTCCCTCCACAGTTAACACAATGAGGGTCACGGGTACAAGCCGTGCCCTCATGAGGTGATAGGCCACAACTCTCACAAACGGCAGGATGGTTGCACGCTGTCTTAGTATGTCCGAACTTCTGACACTGAAAACAGCGCATAGGGTTCGGGACATATTGACGTACGGCGGCACGTTCGTAACCGCAGTAGATATATTCTGGTAACTGTGTGCCCTTAAAAGTGAGGAACACCGTACGCAACTCAATAACTTTACCATCCTGCATTCGTGTCAGACGGTACGCTTGACACACACGCTGGTCGGAGAGGCAAGTAACAATCTCCTCATTGGTGAGGTTGTCCAGACTAGACGTGGTGACTACTCCTCTACATGTGTTCAACGACTTGTGTGGGGCTACCCGGATTGGGTAGGATCCCAACAAGGTCGCTTTAAGAAGTTTTTGCGCCTGGTCTGCAGAAGTCACTTCGATCAAAAGCGTACCGTCTCGAATTCTAGTCGCATTTTTCACAATGCCACAAATCCTGTCTATTTCCCGTTTAATATAAAATGGGCTCAGGTCCTTTAACGTCTTTCCATCACATGCCATTGTCATTACCAAAAACGAGTCAAATGAAGAGGTTTTGCGCGGATGCATTATGAATTGGACCCCCATCCGGAACCGTCGGCGTCAGCCTGCCATCCGGGGGTCAAAAGATAAAAGACACCAAAATCTCCACGGTCTGTGCCGCCATGGAGACCCCTCCATGACTGACCTCAAGGCGTACTTCAGAGGAGCTACCCTCCGATCTCCACTGCTTGTCCGCATGGGTAAACCGTTCACCACATGACACCCCGGTTTTATGCCCCCACCACAGGAATAACCGCCTGTGGCTCCCCGCTTTAGCACACGCTGCCTCAACGGAGTCAGCGTGGATTCAGGGGACTTCGGGTTGATTACACCGGGGCTCCGTCAGCGGTAACACGTCCGGCCGGTGATACTAACCCGACGGCACGCGGCCGTCGGGAGATTAACACCGGCCGTGCCCTCAAGGAGCTACGTGGGTGTACATGACGTGTGGACGGGCTCCGCACCTAAGGCTACACATGGGGGCAGTGTGAAGGGTCCGCACAACCTTCGCGCCTGAGACCTCCGAAGAGCACACAAGTCGGGGGCCGCGCTGAAAACCGTGGGACAGGACCACGGAGATAGGAAAGATCCCTGCTGGTGAGACAGGAGTTATAAATCTAGGAACTTACAAACTAATAATCAGAATAAGCCTAGAAGAGGAAGAGGGTGATATACAAAGCAACATAAAACGTTGCACGTGGCACAGTTAATGAAGGTGGAGGGGGTGAAGTGATAGTGAGAAGCTCGGGGCCCCGGGTGCGCCAAACCCGGACCTACCGTGGTAGGTTCCCCTGGGGGAGTTTGATTTCGGAGTCCTCTTCTCCTAGATGCGTCGTCGATCAAGACTACCGAGCCTCATCTACCCGTTTGGAATGTTCTTAGCTTCCCCTCACCTCTTGCCTACCAGTGGTCACGAAGACTCACTTAGTAGGCCGTCTGGATCGGGTACTGAGCCCCTCCGCCACGGCAAGGCGACACTCCTTCGGAGGGGGAATATCCCAAAGTATTTATTGAAATAAAAAGTCAGGAAATATGAATTTCTTATATCCCGCCTTTAACTACAGCGGCTTTAACTATCTACTCGTTTAACGAGTGGTTTTTTTTTCGGTCTTTGGGGTTTTTATACTTTAAATTCACACACACATTCACACTTTCATTCATACTTCCAGACCCTGGGAAGGATGAGCAATAATCTTGGCTGGAGAAAAATTCCTACCCCCCTGCCGTGAATCGAACCCGGGGCCCCTTGCACAGCAGGCAGGTGCTCTAGCAACTGCGCCACGGGGCCAGCCGATGCAGTTTTATGTGCAATAAAACTTACAATATTTGCTCCGGTGTGAATATCCAGGACATTAAGCTTAGTTTCAAGTTCAGAGTAGGACGCAAACAAACTATGTATTTACCTAAATATCCGAGCCCTGGTAATAATCTTTGTCAGTGCGCTACCAGAGACACGTATCTTATCTTTCCTTACAAGAAGCAGAGCGTTATGCTTATGTTAGCGGCATTGTCCGTGACCCGAGATATTTGTTTCTGTTAGCTCTAAGTAAAAGATAACTGCATACAGTGTCATGATTAGGGCTAGGAAGTTCATGCTTTTGCATGTTTTTTCATAGGGGTTAAAAACGTATGCTTTTACATTATGTGCACGAATTATGGAATTTTCAGTTATTTGGACATGATTTTATGGTGCATATAACTGCATATTTTCTTGATTTTTTTATAAATGCATATTATTTCAATATTATAGCCCCTATATTGCAAATTTTAATGATTTTTATGGTTTTTATTATTTTTTTTCCATGTGTATAATACTTTTCATATTTGTAGTATTGCACATGTTGATGCAACTCGCGAGGTGAGTCATGTTGTCATGCAGTGAACCCCCTGTTTCCATCCCTTCATTATATGTATGTGCGTAGAGAATAATCAGTGCGTTATCTGAGAGGTTTATATTAACAAAGATAAAGTGCAGGTCAACGTTTTGAGTAGCACGATTATCGTAACGCTTGCCAATAGTTGTGCCATGGTCTTCAAACGTAAGTGTTGTGAACCGGTTCCCACCAAATTAAATTAGGCGTGTAAAATGTTAAAAAGCTCTTCAAATGCCGAAAATAAAACCAACTTCATGTGCTAGATTAATTAAATTACAGAACGAGTTTTCGAGTGATTTAATATCTACAGATAATAGGGTACTGTATTGTGGAGCGTGTGAGAAAAATATAGGGAGTGAGAAAAGATTTCAAATAGTTCAGCACATAAACACAGCAAAACATAACGAGAATTTAATCAGAAAACTCGCAAACAAAGAACCTGTACAAAAACAGCTAGTAGAGTGTTTAGGAAGTAGGGTTACTGAATTTTCCTATGACCTGTGCCAAGCATTTTTAGCTGCTGATATTCCCTTGTTCAAAATTAATAATCCGACATTTAAAAACTTTCTTCTCAAGTACACTCGACAACATGTGCCTGAAGAAAGTACACTGCGTAAGACTTATGTAGGACATTGTTACAATAACGTATTGTCAATTATACAAAATGAATTAGCGGATCAGTTTGTGTGGTTGTCTGTTGATGAAACCCCTGATTCTGAGCGCCATTCTATTGCTAATATAATCGTGGGTGCCTTAAATAATGAACAAAAGACGACACCTTATCTTTTTAATGTGTGCGAATTGTCGGCCACTGACAATGTAACTGTAACCCAGTTTGTGATGGACTCTTTGAAATTATTATGACCATGTGGAATCAAATATGACCGGGTACTTTTATTTGTTAGTTGTCCTTATATGGTAAAATCAGGACAAACCCTGAAAAGTATTTTTCCTAACTTAATTCATATAACTTGTTTGGCACACGCTCTTCATCGCATTTCTGAGACAATATTCTTTCCATTCTTTCCCATTGGTAGATAGATTTGTGTCCTGTACAAAGATAATTTTTGTTAAATCTCCTAAAAGAGTTAAGTTGTTTAGATCAACAGCACCTAAGATCAGACTTCCTTCTGCACCAGTGTTAACTCATGGGGAACATGGGTCGATGCAGTTTTATATTATGCTGAGCACATAGAAATAGTCGAAGAGGTTGTTAATTCATTGGACTCGAAAGATGCTTCTTCAATAGAAACTGTGCAAAATATTCTGTCAGGCACTGGGTTAAAAGAGGATCTTAGTTTCATATCTGCCCATTTTAACTTTCTTACCAACAGCCATAACGGCATTGGAAGCTGTAGGATCTCCTTTGCATGAATCAGTTACTGTCTTTGAAAAAACAATATGTGATCTAAGTTCGGTTCCTGGTATTATAGGACAAAAACTGGAAGAGAAAGTGAATTATATAATTTCAAAAAATTCTGTTTATAAACAGATGTGCGATATTCGAGACATCCTTGAAAGAAAACCATCTACCACACCAAGAGACTTGACTCTCTCTGTGAAGCAGTTAACATCATTTAAATATGCCCCGATAACATCTTGTGACGTAGAGAGAAGTTTTTCACGTTACAAAAGTGCTTTGCGAGACAACAGACGATGTTTTACAGTTGAAAATTTGTGCAAAGTGTTGGTTGTGAACTGCAATTTAGCAGTTAATACTAGCGGTGAGACCACTTCTGCTTCAACCTCTAAGGAATAAGGTAACTTCATTTATTATTTATACTAACTCGCCTTGTCTACTGCGAAGGGGCATTGTTTTCATTCAATAGTGCATATTCCTTGGCATATTTTCAAGTTTTTAAGAGCACATTTCTATGCATATTTCAGTGTTTTTTAGGACATGAATTTCCGAGCCCTATTTATTATTTATACTAACTCGCCTTATCTACTGCGAAGGGGCATTGTTTTAATTCAATAGTGCATATTTCTTTGCATATTTTCAAGTTTTTAAGAGCATATTTGCATGCATATTTCAGTGTTTTTTAGGGCATGAACTTCCGAGCCCTAGTCATGATAATATCTGAATTGTTGCATTAAATACCTATAGGATGTAAGCAAAATTGCATTGAAAAGAGCACTTGTTTCTCTACTGTATGCCCAAGACAAGAAGGCTAGAGGGGAATGAAGGGCAAAGGTGGCTTCAATTGTTTATCTGCTCCGTTAGCGTATCTGTTTACTATGAAATGAGTGCATGATAATGCATATGAGTCACCCACGTTGCCAGATCTAATGCGCTTTGCAGTATTACAGGTGCAGAGATTTTTTAGTATTATGCATTATTTGGCTCTCGCTGCTAACACGCGTTACGGCACTACAGTTATATACTCGTATTTTGTTAGTTTTATTCTTGGCTTAATATTTACATATGACTGCAGTTCGAAAGAAGGGACGAAGTATTCACAGTGAAGCAAGGGAGGTAATTAGAAAAGTAATGGAAGTATGTGACGAAGAAGCGAAATCAGGACAATTGAAATGTTTATCACAAAGAAATTTACGTGTGGCAAATTATTGTGGGATATCGGAACATAGTGTAACAACAATAAGGAGAGAAGGTGTTAAAGCTGGTGAAAAATCACTTCATACTCCGGGGAAAAAGAGACCAAAGGCCGAGGAATGCAAATTTCATTGTGATGACTTTGATAGAACAGTAATTAAAAACGTAATTCGAGACTTTTATTTGGTTAAAAAACAAGTGCCCACTGTACCGAAGCTACTTGCAGCAATTAGGGAAAAAATAAATTTTCCTTGGGGAAGAGAAACTCTGCGGAAGCTATTGCACGATATGGGTTCCAAATGGAAGCGATGTGGAAGCAAGAGAAAATTACTTATTGAACGTCCAGATATAGTTAATTGGAGAGCTAAATACCTAAGAGCTATAAATGGATACAGAAATGCTGGGAGAAATATCATTTACATTGATGAATCCTGGGTGGACAATAATTTGACATTTAGGAAGTGCTAGCAGAGTGATGATATCTATGGGATTACGACAAACACTAGCTCTTCAAACCGCCTGATTCTTGTAAATGCAGGCAGCAACGAAGGTTTCACACCCGGAGCTTCTTTGATATTCAAAGCTGGACTTGCTAGCGGCGATTATCATGGCCAAATGAATGGAGAACATTTCCAGAAATGGTTGGAGGAGAAACTGTTACCTAATATACCCTGCAATAGTGTCATCGTGCTTGATAATGCTCCATACCACAGTGTACAAGAAAATAAGCCTCCGTCGAAATATGCTGTAAAGCAAGAAATGGTACAACGGTTGGAGAACAACATTTCACATTCTGCTGCAATGCGAAAGACCGACTTGTTTGATTTAATTCAAATACATAAACCAAAGGAAAAAAAATACCATATCGACAGAATAATAGAAATACATGGGCGTACGGTTCTTAGATTATCTCCTTATATGTGCGAGTTGAACGCTATAAGTAGTAGGGATTGGCCGCTTCAACGGTTTTAATTGCCCTATTATAATTGGCCGATTCAAGGATTATAATTGCCCTATTCATCGTTACCCCCGCAGGGGTCATATTGTTGAAACGGCCACCGATTCAGCGGTATTAGAAAGTCTATATGAGCATATGGGAGAGACAGAGAGAGAAAAGAATGGTTGAATCGGCGTTCCGTTTGAAGGATATATGGATGGGGGGTACTGTATGTATGAAGTAGTAGGGAAATAGAACCCCCCCCATCCAATGCCAACCCCCCCCCCTTGGATGTGTGGGCGTGTGTGTATGTGTTTTATGAAGATAGTGCAATGCATGCTAGGCTGGGAGAGGGGTTGTGCATGTGTGTGTGTGTGTGTGTGTTTGTGTGTGTGTTCGTGTTTGCGTGTATGTACCACTAATGAAGACTGGGGTATGAGTATGTGTAATTACCGTAGGGGGGAGGTAAGAATTGTCCTGTGTATTAAGCCATTGCGGGTGACGAGTTATATGGTTATGAATCATATGGAAGGACATCTTGAAAATAAAAAAATCTTTAAACATATTTAAAAATTACATTCTGAGACAGAGAAAGCGATATAAGGGAACCTGTACGGTGTGGCAGGGTGACCTTCGCCCATGCAAGCACAGACATGTCGAAATGCCTAGCTCCTCCTCTCCCCTTCTCCCGCGGAGCGATACATGAAACTAGTACTGGCCTGCTGGAGTACAGTTGGCTGTGAGACGTCAAGATGAATAGTGAAATAATCAGAAGTGCAATCGAGAGCGATAACGCCTGTTGGGTGAACCTCGCCGAGTATGAGAAAATGAAGCAGCACTGTCAGGAAAAGCACGAGGAATCGTGTAATGGCGATACGCACAGCATCACCTGCAAGGATCCATCCCAGCACGATCAGATGAGCACATTCTATCGCTGTGGACAATATTGTGATGTGTACCGGCAGCTAAAGGTGTAAGTAAAAATGTTTTCCATGTGTACGTGTGAGAGATATACGTTGCTTAGGCTAAACATAGAAGATCTAAAAGAAAAGTATGTATTTTTTACAGAATACATGAAGGAGAAGGTGAAGGTGAAGACGTGCCTCCGTACCAGGATGTGGATCGTTCGAGCACACACCCCGTGGACGAGAAAGAACGTGTCAAAGACGGAGTAGGCGAAGAAAGGTAAGTGCAAAGAAATAAAAGAAAAGAGAAGTAAGCTCTAAAACACATTAGAATCATTCTCAGCAGTGAAAAAAACGTATTAATTTTTATTGTCTGCAGGAAACCGGAGTAGTAGTAGTAGTAGTAGTAGGGCTTTAGGGCGCACAACTGCTACGGTCATTAGCGCCCATTCAGAACCAAATGACTAAAACAACTGAGACACAAAGTCCCTAAATCTAAAACATTAAAAGGTTTAAAAGTCACCAACACAGTGCCAGAAGCCGTAAAAGTAGAGCAGAACTAACACAAGAACCTGTTACGGGATATAACAAACCGCACCACCAACTAAAGTAAAGAATAAAACCAGTGAGTTAAACTCGGTCGCCCAAACCGCTAAGGCGGATAAAATGCAATAAATGCTCTACGGCACTAGATGTATCTGCCAGCACTTCAGCAAGTGTGGCCGGCAGACCCACAGACGAACGTAACTGAGCTAAAAACTGGCACTGAATTAAAACGTGTCGCACCGTCAATGGCTCATGACAGTGAGTACACACCGGTGCAGCATCGGATGATAAAAGGTGACTATGGCTAAAACGACAGTGCCCGATACGCAATCTTCTTAAAATCACTTCCTCGCGGCGAGAAGCGCGCGAGGAGGTCCTCCAGGTGACAGGGAGGGGCTTCACCTCTCTGAGTTTGTTCCCCTGAATAGTAGACCACTCCTCCGTCCAACGACGAAGGATAGAAGTGCGCAAACTCGCTCTAATATCAGCAGAGGGAGCGTGAGAGCTAAAACACCTGGGAGCTAAAACCGCTGCCTTTGCGGCAGCATCGGCAGCCTCGTTTCCCGGTGGGCCTACGTGTCCAGGCACCCACAAGAAAGACACGCTAGCGCCAGCACTAGCGAGGGAATGTAGGTTGTCCTGGATACGCTGCACTAGGGGGTGGTAGTTGTACAGCGATCGTAGGCTCTCCAATGCACTCAAGGAATCCGAACAGATAACCCAGCGCTGCAAGGCTTGCCGACGAATGTATAAAAGAGCTTGGTAGATACCAAAAAGCTCAGCGGTAAAAATCGAGCACTGCGCTAAAAGTCTAAAACTAAAACTTTGGCGACCATGTATAAAGGCACATCCTACTCCCCTATCGTCCTTCGAGCCATCCGTGTAGATGAAAGAACTGCCAGCAAACTGTGTCTGAATTTCTAAAAAGGCTGAACGGAGCACCGAAACTGGTGTCGTGGACTTCGGCATGGACGTTAACCCCAGATCGACGGGGGTTGCTGGTCGGAGCCATGGCGGGAACTGCGTTTCTCCTATGGGAAACGCCGCCGGTAAAGTGATGTCCAATGTACGAAGGAGAGAGCGAAAACGAACACCAGGAGGGAGTAAAGCTAGGGAGCTCGTTGAGTATTGGCGGTCCAAGGAGTCGTTAAAGAAAGGACTAAAAGTCAGATGACGCGGCAAACCAGAGAGTCTGCAGGCGTAGCTGCAAAGAAGTACGTCCCGCCGATGAGACAGCGGGGGTTCAGCGGCTTCCGCACAGATGCTGGTAACGGGGCTTGTTGGAAAAGCGCCAATACTCAAGTGGAGACCACGGTGATGTGTAGGATCAAGACGTTTCAAAATCGACGGGCGAGCCGACGAATACACAATACAACCGTAGTCCAGTTTAGATCGGACCAAAGAGCGATACAACCTTAAAAGTACAGTCCGATCAGCTCCCCAGGATGTGCCACTTAAAACGCGTAAAACACTAAGAGAACGGTCACATCTGGCCTTCAAATAGGATATATGAGAGGCCCAGCTGAGCTTCCTGTCAAACACCAATCCCAAAAATTTCGCCTCGTCTGCGAAAGGGAGAACATCTGGGCCTAGGTGAAGGGAAGGGGAAGGAAACGCCTTCCGGCGCCAGAAGTTCACACAGACGGTTTTCTCGGCGGAGAACTTGAAACCGTTTTCCAGACTCCAAATGAACAGGCGGTCAAGGCAGAGTTGGAGGCGCCGTTCTAAGAGATGAGTATGCCGAGAACTGCAGTAAACGGCGAAATCATCCACAAAAAGGGAGGATGAAACACCAGCGGGAACGCACTCCACAATGGGATTGATGGCCACAGCGAATAAGGTGACGCTGAGTACCGAGCCCTGCGGTACTCCGTTCTCTTGAGTAAAAGCACGGGATAAAATAGAACCAATCCGCACTCGAAACACTCGATCCCTCATAAATTCTCGGATAAAGAGGGGCCGGCGACCCCGAAAGCCCCATTTATGGAGGGTACGAAGAATACCGTACCGCCAGCAAGTGTCATACGCCTTCTCAAGATCAAAAAACACAGAGACCGTTTGACTCTTCCTCAGAAAGGCATCCATGATGTGCGTCGAAAGCGAGACTAAGTGGTCGACCGTTGAACGGAAGCGACGAAAACCGCACTGAACGTTGGCTAGCAGATGATTAGATTCGAGCCACCACGTCAGTCGCCCGTTAATCATGCGCTCCATCACCTTGCAAATGACACTGGTGAGAGAGATCGGGCGATAACTGGAAGGGAGATGACGATCCTTCCCAGGTTTTAAAATTGGAACGATGGTGGCCTCACGCCAAGTGGATGGAAAAGTACTGGTACGCCAGATGCGGTTATACACCTCCAAGAGAAAGAGTTTACCAGCGGAAGAAAGGTGCTGTAACATTAAAACATGAACACCATCCGGTCCTGGAGTCGACGGTTTGGAAGAAACGAGGGCCCGCTCCAGCTCCGTCATGGTAAAAACGGCGTTGTAACACTCGCGGTTAGAAGAGGGAAACAGAATTTCGTGCGACTCAGCCCGGGTCTTGAGGGTTAAAAATCTTGGATGAAAATTCGAAGAACTGGAAACGCCAGCAAAAGCACTGCCCAGAGTGTCAGCAACAGCTCTAGGGCAAGCGATGGTGTCATTATTAATCCGCAGCCCAGGTACTGTGGAAGCTGGTATTTTGCCAGCCACACGGCGGAGCTTGTCCCAAACAACAGATGAAGGGGTGTGGCAATTGAAGGATTCCACAAACCGGAGCCAGGATGTCCTTTTACTGGCCTGTATGATACGACGGGCTCTAGCGCGCTGTTGTTTGAAGGTGACCAGATTCTCTAGAGTGGGATGGCGCCGGAAAACTCGAAGTGCAGCCCTGCGTCCACGGATTGCGGCCCGGCATTCGTCGGTCCACCAGGGAACCGGTAGTCGTCGCGGTTGAGAAGACGACCGAGGGATTGCACGCGAAGCAGCGGAGATAATAACGGATGTAAGGTATTCCACCATCTGGTCAACATCATTGAACAGGTGGTCTTCGAAAACAGCGCAGCGACAATAAAGAGGCCAGTTTGCTTTGTTTAATTGCCAGGTGGGTACACGTGACGGTGGAGAGTAGTGCGATAACAGGCTAATGACACACGGAAAATGATCGCTCGAGAAGGTGTCAGAGACAACGTTCCACTGAAAACGATGTGCAAGCTGTGCTGAGCAGACAGATAAATCCAGGTGGGAAAGGGTGCCAGAAGAATCAGACACAAAAGTGGCTTCACCAGTGTTAAGGAGAGAGAGGCAATTCTGGGTGAAAAAATCAGCTAGGTAGGTTCCCCTTAGGCATGCCCTAGGTGAGCCCCAAAGAGGATGGTGGGCATTAAAATCTCCCAACAGAAGATAGGGCGCTGGGAGCTGGACAACAAGAGCTGCTAGGTCCGCAACCGCGAAGGGAGAACCAGGTGGAAGATACAAGGAACACAGGGTGAAACTAAAGCCGGGTAAACTGAGGGTGATAGCTACAGCTTGCAAGGTAGTGGTAAGCGTGATAGGTTGGTAAAAAACGTGGTCTCGAATCAAAAGCATTACACCACCATGTGCAGGAGAACCAGGTTCCGGTGCAAGGTCGAAGCGCACCGGAATAAAGCCAGGAAAGGTAAAATGGTCCTGTGGGCGAAGTTTGGTCTCCTGTAAGCACAAGACAGTAGGAGAGAGCGATTTGGTTAAAATCTGTAATTCGGCTCTATGTGTGCGTACGCCACGTGTATTCCACTGAACGAGGGACATCCGGAGGGAAAGGGAGTGAGCTGTTTAAAATCACTTGGGCTGCGTCTGACGCTTCAACTTGGCCTTCAGCTGGAGTGTGGGACCAGGGCTTGTAGGAGGTGGAGGCTCCTCCTCCATTGGTTCTTCCGAAGGAAGAAGCTCAGCTGCGCCGGAGACGGAAGACAGTGCTGCAAAACGATTGCCCGTACTCAAGGGAGGAGAGTGACCCTTGGCTCGACTGCGCCCCCGGGAATCCTGGGATAGGGATCTCCGAGGAGGCGAAGGAGAACTAGCTTTTACAGTACATTGGTCATTGCCTGAGGTTTTAGGATCTTTCAAAAAGTCGGTGCGCTTTGGCTGCGTTTTAAATTTACGAGGTTCAGTACCAACAGATATTGTTTTGGAAGCGGCGGAACCAGAAGTCGATGCTGTAATAGTAGGAGAAGCGACTGCAGTTAGAGGTACAGGAGTAGTTTGTGTACTCATATCCCGCTTTTGGACCTGGGTTTGCACCACTGAGCTAAATGTGCCAAATCTCAGGATAGAAGGCTGGCGAGCTAGATGGCGTTTGCGGGCTTCATTGAAAGACAAGCGTTCTTTCACCCGCAGCTCTTGGATGGCCTTCTCGTCCAGAAAGCGTGGGCAATCGCGGGAAGTCGCTGGATGGGGACCCCTACAAGTGAGTGAGTGAGTGAGTATTGTTTAAGGGCCCATCGACAACTAGGTCATTAGGGCCCTAAGTTCACAGAATAAAACAAGCCAACAATAAAACCTCACCCTAAAAAGCTAAAAGGTGAAAGTTAAAATAACTTAAAAAAGGTTAAAAAGTCTAAAACCGAGAGCTAAAACAGTTAAAAGTTAAACAACTGGTAAAAACGTAGACTTATAAAACTTAAAACTGATAAAATCTTTAAAAGGTAAAAACCAGAATAACATCCAAAGTAAAAACAACTAAAAGTCAATATCCGCCAATATAAAAGCACCTTACACTTGCTTGCAAAAACCAATCTTGGCAACAAACCGCAGTGCTGTATTGACAGCTACTGCGTCGTTGCCTAAAACAGAGCACAGTGTAAGGCCCAGGCCTAGGGACTGACGCTCATGACCGTATTGCGGACAATCAAGAAGGACATGTGCGACGGAGAGTGGAACATTGCACGTCGCACAGACAGGCTCCGGATCACCACGCAAAAGATGTCCATGCGTGGCTCGAGTGTGGCCTATCCTCAGGCGGGGTAAAATCACTTCCTCACGCCTGGAATTCCTGCAGCTGGTCTGCCAGGGTTGTACAGTGTCCTTTATTGTCCGTAACTGAGTGCCAGCTAACGCTTCCCAAGATTGCTGCCAGTGGGTAAATAGATGGCGGCGAAAGTATTTCTGCACATCTACATAGGGTAGCGCACGGGTGGAGTATTCCGGGAGGCGGCATGCAGACTTTGCAGCCGCATCCGCCGCCTCGTTGCCCGGAATACCCACATGGCCTGGGATCCACGTAAAAACAAACTGGTATCCGCGAGACAGTAGTTGCGAGATCAACGTCTGAATTTTAATAACCAATGCCGAGGTGCCGATAAACTGTTGCAGGGCCTGGAGGGCGCTAAAAGAGTCGGAACAGATAATAAAACTTCCAGGACCTGAACTGGAGATAAAAAGCAGGAAATAAAATATGGCAAACAGCTCGGCGGTAAATACTGAACTGGCGTCTGGAAGGCGGTACTTGCGAACGTCGCCATGGTATACAAAAGCGGAACCCGTCGCACTACCCATCCGTGAGCCATCAGTAAATACCGGAGTATGAGTCCGGTATCGGCCCAGAACTGCGGTGAAAAGTTGGTGAAACACCGAGTGAGGGGTAGCTAACTTCGCACAGCTCGACAGCTCCAGGTCAAAGCGTGCACGCTGGAGCTGCCATGGAGGGTATCGGCCATGCGAATGCCGCTCTACGGCTGGCAAGCGTAGATCGTGTGCGGTCAGAAGTTCTCGAAACCTGATGCCGCTTGGACGGGAGATAGTTGTATTCCGCGTATAACGGTACACTAGGTCTGGACGCAATACAGGTGGAAACGAAGGATGACCTGGATGAGCGGCCAACCTTGCCACGTAGGAACATAGTAACAACGAGCGTCGGGCAGACAGTGGGGGTTCGCCAGAATCAGCATACAGACAGTCTACTCTACTTGTACGGAAAGCCCCAGTAGCGAGACGGATACCAGTGTGATGTATTGTACCTAAAAGGCGGAGTTTAGAGGCGGATGCGGAGCCATAGATAAAACAGCCGTAGTCTAATTTGGACCGGACCAGTGAACGATACAACCTCAACATGACCGTGCGATCGCCGCCCCAAGATACCCCAGATAAAACCCGGAGCACCCGAAGCGAACGATCGCAGGAAGCACGCAGATAACGAATATGGTGCTCCCATGTAAGTTTGGTGTCGAGGTGTAAGCCCAAGAATTTCAGGTGCGGAACAAATGGAAGACGCGTGCCACGCAAATAAAGATCAGGGGCCGGGTGTACGCCACGAAGTCGATGGAAGTGGACACATTGTGTTTTCGTAGGGGAGAACTGAAAGCCGGTGCGAAATGCCCACTCGGCGATGGATGTTATAGCTAGCTGCAGTTGACGCTCGATGTGCTCTAAACTATGAGAGCGATAGTATATCGCAAAGTCGTCAACATACAGTGACATTGGTATTCCCCTACGAACAACACTGGCAATGCCGTTGATGGCCACGGCGAAAAGTGTTACACTCAGAATCGACCCCTGGGGTACACCATTCTCCTGGATTCGTTCTTGTGAAAGCGTATGGCCAATGCGGACACGAAATCGGCGAAGTTGTAAAAAATTAAGAACAAAGAGAGCTAGATGGCCACGTAAACCGTAGTCGTGTAAACTACGGAGGATACCATAGCGCCATGTAGTGTCGTAGGCCTTCTGCAGGTCGAAGAACACCCCCACGACATGCTGCTTCATGAGAAAGGCATTCTGGATGTAGGCCTCCATGCGAGTAAGGTTATCGACACTCGAGCGATGACGACGAAAGCCGCACTGAACGTTGCTCAGCAGGTTATTCGTCTCTAGCCACCACACTAAGCGAGTGTTAATCATTCGTTCCATGGTCTTACAAACGACACTCGTCAGGCAGATAGGACGGTAGCTAGAGGGAAGTGTCCGGTCCTTCCCCGGCCGAGGGATAGGGATGACAGTACCCTCGCGCCAGGAAGAAGGGAAAACCTGCTGAAGCCAGATGCGGTTGTACATGTTCAGCAGGAAGGTCAACGCCTCAGGTGGAAGATGAAGCAGCATTTGTCGGTGAATGTCATCAGGCCCAGGAGAAGAGTCCTTCGCGAGAGACAAAGCATGGGCTAGCTCCGCCTCCGTAAAATGAGCGTTGTACGGTTCACTAGAGTCACTTTTAAAATTGAGGACTACCCGCTCCGCAGATTCCTTGACGGGTAAAAAGGTAGTGTGGTAGCTTTGGGTTTGGCTATCAGCAGCGAAAGCGTCTGCGAGGGCGTCGGCGATATCCTGTTCGTGGGTGTAAGAGCGTCCCTGCACGGCAAGACCGGGTATTATCGTCCGGCGACACTTGCCGTACATACGCCGAACAGCATTCCACACTTGTGTTGCAGAGCTGCGACGGGAGAGGGAAGAGACGTAAGATTCCCAGGAGCTACGTTTTGCACTACGGAGTACAAAACGTGCCCTCGCACGAGCGCGTTTAAAAGATATAAAATTGGTCTCCGTAGGATGCAGGTGAAAAGCACGCAGAGCACGCCTACGAGCTTTGATAGCCAAGCGGCATTCCTCGGTCCACCACGGTACGGGAACGTGTCGTGGCGTAGAGGAACTTCGAGGAACGCTGGAATCTGCCGCGAGCAAGATAGAGCAGGTAAAGTACTCCACCATTTCATCAATGGTGTCAAAGCCATTGTCGTGTATGTGAATGAGGGATCGAAATTTCTCCCAATCAGCCTTGGAAATAATCCAGTGAGGGTGTCGTGTTGGCACAGGATGGTGGACGGATAGGTGAATGTTAATGGGATAATGATCACTGCCATATAAGTCGGAGAGAACCGACCAATCCAGAATAGGTACTAGCGATGGGCTACAAAAGGAAACGTCTATGGCGGACTGTGTAGCGTAGGCAGATGATATGAAGGTAGGGACACCAGTATTTAACAAAAGTAAGCCGGACATATCGCACACGTCTGCTACAAGGCAACCACGAGCATCGTCAGTGTCGGAGCCCCAAAGGGTATTTTTGGCATTCAGATCGCCCAAAAACAAGATCGGTGGTGGAATCTGTGCCAAGAGAGCCCGAAGATCGTTTTGTTGTACGACACTGACCGGTGGCAGATAGACGTTACAAATAGACAGACTCAGACCCTGCAACTGGACGCGTACTGCCACAGCTTGCAGTGGCGAGTTAAGCGGGATGCTTGTGGCAGAGATGTTATGAGCCACCAGAGTGGCAACACCACCGCTTGCGCGCCGATCAGCTGCAGAGTCATGTCTAAATACCGAAAAACCACGGAGATGTAATGCGTGGTGAGGCTTCAAGTGGGTTTCTTGTAGACAGACAATTGATGGAGTTCTTTCAAAGACTAAGTGCTGTATGTCCGGAGAACGTGCCCGGAACCCATTAACATTCCACTGGATTATTTCCATATTAAAAAGAGATTAGTGGCCAGTCTTTATCTTTTTCTTCTTCTTTCGTTTCATCTTGGCGCATTTGGGACCAATGAAGTGGCTTTCCCCATCCTCTGGCGACTCCTCCGATGTTTGGGAGTCCGAAGATCCCCTACGGCTCGCAGAGCGGGAGCGGGACTTCATGGAGGACGTGGGACTGCTGGCTCGAACAACGTGCCTGGCTCGAGGTTTGTCCACAGAAGTGGTTGCACATGGGGACGGTTCGAGAGCTGAAGTCTGCACTGCGATAGATGTAGTCGCAGGAGGATTAGGGTGACGCTGTGGAGGAGTGCTCGCTGACCAATCGGTTTGTGTGCCAACGTCCGATACAGGTGCGTGTTGCAGGCCCACAGTGGTCACAGGAGGGCGGCGGGCAGCAGACGCATACCCGGTGGTGTTCGCAGGTTTTAGCTGTTCGAAGCGCCGCCGTGCTTCCAGAAACGTTAGGTGTTCCTTAACTCGTAACTCCTGGATACTCTTTTCATCAGAAAACTGTGGGCACTGACGCGAGCTAGAAGGATGTTTCCCTCCACAGTTCACGCAGCAGGGGTCCCGTGTACACGCGGTCTCTTCATGTGCTGCTAACCCGCATCGTTCACAAATAGCAGGATGCGTGCACGAGCTCCTTGTATGTCCGAACCTCTGACACTGGAAGCAGCGCATGGGGTTCGGTACATACGGACGTAAAGCGGCCCGCTCATAACCGCAATAGATATATTCTGGCAAGGTGGTACCCTTGAACGTAAGAAACACCGTTCGTAAGGCGATCTCCTTGCCTTCCTGCTTTCGTGACAGACGGTACGCTTGACACACTCTTTGGTCCGAGAGACAGGTGACAATTTCCTCATTAGAGAGACTGTCCAAGCTAGAGGTGGTAACAACTCCCCGACATGAATTAAGCGACCTGTGTGGGGCTACCCGCACGGGATAGGATCCCAACAATTGCGCTTTAAGGAGCTTCTGTGACTGGTCTGAGTTGGTCGTCTCCAATAGCAGCGTACCGTCTCTAAGGCGTGTTGCGTTCTTGACTGGTCCACAAATCCGATCCACTTCCTTCTTTATATAGAAAGGGCTAATATCCTTCATCGATTTTCCATCACTTGCCAAGGTCATAACCAAGAAAACATCAGTGTAAGGGGTTTTGCGGGGATACATGATTGGTTTGGACCCCCATCCGGAACCGTCGGCGTCAGCCTGCCATCCGGGGGTCAAAGGATAAAAGACGCCAAAATCTCCACGGTCTGTGCCGCCATGGAGACCCCTCCATGACTGACCTCAAGGCGTACTTCAGAGGAGCTACCCTCCGATCTCCACTGCTTGTCCGCATGGGTAAACCGTTCACCACGTGACACCCCGGTTTTATGCCCCCACCACAGGAATAACCGCCTGTGGCTCCCCGCTTTAGCACACGCTGCCTCAACGGAGTCAGCGTGGATTCAGGGGACTTCGGGTTGATTACACCGGGGCTCCGTCAGCGGTAACACGTCCGGCCGGTGATACTAACCCGACGGCACGCGGCCGTCGGGAGATTAACACCGGCCGTGCCCTCAAGGAGCTACGTGGGTGTACATGACGTGTGGACGGGCTCCGCACCTAAGGCTACACATGGGAGCAGTGTGAAGGGTCCGCACAACCTTCGCGCCTGAGACCTCCGAAGAGCACACAAGTCGGGGGCCGCGCTGAAAACCGTGGGACAGGACCACGGAGATAGGAAAGATCCCTGCTGGTGAGACAGGAGTTATAAATCTAGGAACTTACAAACTAATAGTCAGAATAAGCCTAGAAGAGGAAGAGGGTGATATAAAAACAACAAAATGTTGCACGTGGCACAGTTAATGAAGGTGGAGGGGGTGAAGTGATAGTGAGCAGCTCGGGGCCCCGGGTGCGCCAAACCCGGACCTACCGTGGTAGGTTCCCCTGGGGGAGTTTGATTTCGGAGTCCTCTTCTCCTAGATGAGTTGTCAACCAAGACTAACGAGCCTCATCTACCCGTTGGAATGTTCTTAGCTTCCCCTCACCTCTTGCCTACCAGTGGTCACAAAGACACACGTAGCAGGCCGTCTGGTTCGGGTACTGAGCCCCTCCGCCACGGCAAGGCGACACTCCTTCGGAGGGGACCCCTACAATTTACACAGAAAACCGATAAACAAGCTCCGTCGTGGGCATCCTTTCCACACATTGCGCAAACAGCCGTTTCAAGTTTGCAAGATGCCCTAGTGTGACCAAAGCGTTGGCACTGAAAACAACGCATTGGGCGTGGTATATGTGGCCGAATATTTATAACTTCGTACCCCGCCTTAAGTTTCGATGGGAGATCAAGCCGATCGAACGTAAGGAACAGAGTACGGGTAGGCACCTGCGCACCATCGCGTTTGGCTTTGACGCGATAAACCTCAGTAACACCTTGGTCCGACAGATAACCCAAAATTTCTTCTTCCGACATATCATCCAAAAGAGAGGTTGTGATGACTCCCTTGGATGAGTTCAAGCTACGGTGCTTCTCGACACGGATAGGATATCCGTGGAGTAGTTTGGCCTTTAGCAATCTGTCGAACTGGGTGGCTGTAAAAGTCTCAATCAATAGTGAGCCATTTCTAAGACGGGTGCAAGACTTCACAGGACCGGCGATCTTATCTAGGCCCGCCTGAATTATAAAGGGATTCACTTTCAGAAAACTCTGTGACTCTTCCATTCTAGTAACCACTAGGTACCGAGCTGCTGACACTGCGGTGACCTCTTTTCCATCGTTGACTTGCCGTCGTCTTTTCGGAGTGTTGGTAGCCATAAAAGCATAAAAATAATTTCATCCCCCAGTGCTCCCCACCCACCACGGAGCCCAACACGGGGTCATCCCACTGGGATGACAGGGCTACACAGGGGATATAGCGGGCTCGCCGTCCCACTCACCCTGGAGTTCAGTGCAATACCTAGTCCTGGCCGATTGACTAGGGGTGGGTTAGTCCCTAGCCTCCCGTTTAGATGAAGCAGTAACCAAAGCAGTGTATTGGAAATGCGCACCCTCCCCGAATTCAGAAAGTAACTGGACCGAGCTCAGATACGCATCCCTCAACCACCAGGATAAACCTTTCCACCGACACGGGTCTCCACGCACGGCCTACACGTGGGTGGGCGATTTGACTGACTCCCTCACCACTAAGAGGAACCCACATCGAGAGAGTCAGTTGGCTCGGGGCCCCGGGTGCCAGGAAACCGGAGAAGAAGAGAAGTAAGCCTAAGAAGAAAGCGATCGATCCTGCCCTGGATAACATTATAGTACTGATCTTCGAACCCAATACTGAAAAGATCAAGAAAGATGAAACCAAATAGTGTGTATATGCTCGACGAGATCTCCATCAGCCCAAAGCATAGTGTGAATATAGGACTGCATTACGAACTCCCGTCCCTCTACATCATAGCGAACGACAAAAAGTTTGTGTACATAACAAAAGAGGACTGGCCGATAATAGTGGGAAACATATCAGTGATTGAAACGTATCTAAAAGACGGTAAGCTCCCTGCTGTCTCATACAGTGACAACATTATATATGCATACAACATAATTGTTTATATGAATGAAGGTGAAATATCTTTTGTGAACACATGTCTAAACAATAATGTTATAACAGTGGACTGTATCACAATAAGAGGACTGAAGAGACTATTTCCATACATTGAAAGTCATTTATACCAATTACACGATGTTCACAAAACCACGTGTTCATACTATGTTAGAGGTAGGAGTGTCAGGAAAAAGGTCAATGAGATGTATACCAGACTCAATAAAAAGCTCTTATAAATTTGTATTTCATTGTTTATTAATATAAAAAACCACATCTATTCTTTCCCCTAAATGATAGACTGAACAATGTGAGTTAGGGGTTTGTAAGTGAATAATTTATCATGAATAATCAAACAAAATAGTGATGTTTGTGGAGGAAAGTTAGCTGATGCTTGAACTTCCAATCTGATGTTAACAGCTCCGGTCACAGTTTCTTCAGGTTGATGAGAACAGTCGATAACAAATAGTGGTGCGTATTTCAGAAAGTCACTTCTGCTCAAAAGAGGGTAATTCTCTTTGCCGTAATAAGCGTATTGAAATTTAGAATACTGTTCATAGAGAGATGCAAATCTCGAATTTCCAAAATCCAAATTCATGTCATGGTAGGGATAACACTCGCTGTTGAGATAAAGTTTCAGATTGGTGATGTTACAGTGATCAAAAAGAGAGCTGTCTTTAGCAAGATAATTCAATCTGTCTATTTGGGCACCGACAATGACAAAACGAGGTTTCTCAAGTTTTGTTGTTGTTGCAACGTTCCAGGTGAAAGCTTTAGTCTGCGGTACAGCAGGTTGGGTGTGAAGGTCCAAGGTTCGAAAGGCCACGTGTAAAGGTTGATCTGATTTGACGAGTTTAAGTTTCTCCACTCTCTCGGCGTCGGAAAGTCGAAGCACGGGCATCCTCCATTCGATCCTGGTTAGCTTAATAAGAGTTGGTTCGTTGCCCATGATACAGTTATTGGAATTTTCAGATCTAATGAGAACAAGTTCAAACTTGCTATTGAGTATGACCTCCTTGTGATCGTCTGCAAAACCCAGAAGCATCGAGAGAGGAACGATGGCATTGAAGTTTCCATTCGATGCGTTCACGATGTCTACATCCTCACCGGGATAGGTCCAGCCAGCATTCTGTAACCGATTGGAGTCCAATGTGTTGAGAGATGCGTAGTTGCGCATTGTCGAAGAAATACCGGGATTCCTGGTTCTGTCTATAGTAGTGCCATTCATATCTAGCCGAATCTCATCAAAAAGAAACGTCATGGCGTTGTTGGTTAGCTTTGACGAGGAGGTTCCACCATCGGGTTTAGCGAGATTTCCCTCTATGTATAGATAACTTCTGCTAGGAAGAGTGTATAAATCCTCAGCATGACACGGTATCCTAATCTCATCATTCACATCAAGAGCTGATGTATTATAAGGCAGGAATACATGCTCTTCCTCTTTACTAATCTTATCATCAAAAACCGGAACCCCTGTCACATCCAAAACATCCATTACAGAACCTTGAATTGGCTTGGCTTGGCTTGGGAGCCCTCGAGGAACCTTCGATTAGATGATGTTAGCAGTTTGCGTGTCGAGGACGGAGTAGGTCTCAACCTCGAGAGAGGCTTTTTAGTATAGCAAAATCTTCTAAAACTTATTCCCATTCCGTCGAATGTGTAGCCTCACGGTAATAACTTCGTTTCTGAAATCAAGTGGATCCCCGTTCTGGTCTACCACTCGAATGTCCAGATGATCAATGAGGTTTGTGTCAATGATGGGTAGGTATATAGGACTGGACGGTTCCTGTGATATGTGGTAACCCGGTGGAACTGAAGGGAAGAATTCGTACAGAGAATGTCCACTCTTACCGTTAATGAAGGAGCCAGTGGCCAGGCTACATTCGATGCGTATTATGCTAACCTTGAAGATGTTCACCAGTTCCTCAGACTCTGTCATTATACCTGGATTCACAATGCGTGCTCCGGTGAAACCGAGAAGGGAGCCGATCGATCTCTCTTGAGCAAAATCGATAGCATAGGCACACTGAATCTCGGCCTTCATAGTATTATTGTTAGGACGTATAAAAAAGTCATAGCCAGCCTTTAGCTTATCCTTGAGCAAGTTGTTGATATCCTCCAGTTCATAAGTACCAGGTGGAATCACTATGGTTTCAAGTCTTTCATTGCGAATGTAGTGGAATAGGTTATTGCTCTCATCAACATTTGGTATAGAGTAAAATGTTTCGAAATTCAATAGAGCAACCTCGTAAACACCATTAGGATCCAAATGGAGTGGCGGATTAAGAAAAGTAGAGAAGCTGGAATCAGAACCGCTCACAGTGATGGTGTAACTCATTTTGATCCTGCAAACACCCCGACGAAAACGTTTTATAACAGAAACTGTAAGCACAAGTGTCCACAAATGACAGTATCGAAATCTTGATACCTGTTTATGTTATACATGAGTCTGACACCTGTGAGATAGGATTCAATCTCCTTTGGAGGCTTCAGATTGCCAAAACTATCAAAATAAAAAGCTAAATTTCCATCCTTGCGTATAGCAACCCAATGAGTTCCCGGATTGTGTGATTTATCCAAATTAATGACAATCCTTTCTGTATGGAGAGGTCTTGGAGGTAGTTTGTCCAGCATATAAACACCCCTGAAATTAGGAATCTGTAGACGTCTAGCGTAAGTTTCGATCTCTGTAGCATTTAAGGCTTTTTCCGGGATAAGTACAGGCCTTGCCCTGAGTTTTTTGGACGCAGATAGAGCCCCTTTCCTTTTCCCTTCCTGTTCCTTCTGCGCTTAAGACCCTTACCCCCTGCTACAGTCTCCATCTGCTGATTGTGACGAATCATCTCCTTCAGCTGCTTCTCTGCAGCACGTTTCTTATTGACAGAGGTGGCGATCTGAGCAGCACCTCCGGCTAGGCTACCCGCTGCACCCAATGCAGCCAGCAATGGTATTAAGGGTAGGAACCCTCCCTTAGAGGGCGTGGGTATTATTCTCTTGCGGCGCTTGCGCAAACCAGCACCCATGGCCAGTTTCCCCTTCATGATTGTGGTTACAAGTCTTGCAGCAAGCCTCTCACCAAAAGTAGAGTCAGCAGACTGTACACGCTTCCAAGCCTTCTCTACAAGAACCTTATCATCAGAATGTCTCGATGCCGCGTCCTTGTGCTGTGCGTAGGCGATGTCGTGGTCACGACAGGCAGAGTCCAAAGCGTTTATTGGCGGGTCTCCTCGTTGTAAGCGTTTATGTAGTTTCGTTCCAGGACCACAGTACCTATAACCGGGCAAATGAGCCTCAAACGGAAGAGAATTTATTAAGGAATTAATTATTCCGGAACCCTTCTTGGATGACTTCCGAACACGTCTAGAGCCCATCGTAGAATAAGAAATAAAAAGCAAAAATTTATATCTTATAACCTTAGTCTCATGATGGAAGTAGTGAAGCAAAAGTGTTCGCTACCTATACAAGTTCTAGACTTCGATGATGATATTCGAGAAGGGAGGCACGGACCACTCTTCCCGAGCAACATCAGAGCCCTCATACTGGGTAGCTCAAATGCCGGAAAAACCAATGTACTACTCAACCTGCTAATCCACGAGAACGGTCTAAGGTTTGAGAACCTTTACATCTACTCGAAATCGCTTCATCAGGCAAAATATCAATACCTGCTCAAAGTACTGAAAACCATACCTGACATAGGAGTATTCACGTTCGAGGACGGAGAAAAAGTACTTCAAACATCTGAGGCCAAAGAAAATTCAATATTTGTATTCGACGATGTCATTCATGAGAAGCAGGGTAACATAGCATCGTACTATAGTATGGGCAGGCATCGCAATGTTGATGCAGTATACCTAGCACAGTCATATGCAAAAGTACCCAAGCACTTAATAAGAGATAATGCGAATATGATTGTACTTTTGAGACAGGATAACCTCAACTTAAAGCATATATATGACGATTACGTAAACACCGATATGACATATACAGAATTCAGGGAACTGTGTAAACAAGTGTGGGAGAGTGCTGATGAGTCGAACTCAAGACCTTTTGTTGTCATAGTACGCGATTTTCCTTTGAATGAGGGACGTTACCGGCATGGTTTTGACATCTTTATTAGAGTGAATAAATAAGTAGCATCATTCATTCTCGTTATGAGTATCGACAGGTTCGGATCCAGGAGAAGTATCCCCTCTAGGGGTTTACTTAATCGTTATATCATAAACCGAGATGGCTCGGGAAACTTTCAATTCAAGAATAAACGGCTGTGTAATGTCCATGTTCCTGAAGAAAGCGATGATGCAACGACTAAGCGATATGTTGATACGATTACGTCTGACGTTGAGCATCGAATGCAAACGTTTGCGGAAAAGACTTCATATCAGCGTATGGGTGAATTTGAAGCTATGCTTAGGAACCACGTGCAAACCTCGCTCGATGCACAGTACGAGGGTCTAATGCAATATCTAAATAAATATGTCTTCAAACGCGATGCTGAAAACAACATTATTCTGGATACGACAAGAATGAAGGTAATTCTACCTCCGGTTCATGACCATGATGTAGCGAATAAAGAATATATAGATGCAAAGACACCGCTTCACGATTCAGACGGGAACGTCTCCTTTCGAAAGAAAAGAATACGGGAGATAGCTGACCCTGTAGATGATACTGATGCGGCAACTAAGAAATATGTTAGACACTTTGTTGTAAAGAAGCAAAATGATGCACAGTTGGCAATAAACAGAAGCTTAGCTTCTATATCAGGAGATATCTCGGAAGTGGTGACCAAAAATCTGGAAACCGTGGTAAAGCGACAGACTTCCCTGGATAAACACATAACCTCAACAATGGATAATGTCAATATTCTTAAATCACAAGTGCGTGTGATAAACGGACTAATAGACCAAATGAGAGGGCAGCTCATTCTTAGACTGCAAACTAAACCTTACCGGGGTAGCTCACAAAGATACACGTTAACGTCAGGGCTTGAATACTACAAGTCGCCTATAAACGGGGACTTAATTGAATGCAAAGTGATCTCACCGCATCCACATACAAAAGGAGATACAGTGTTTGCGATAAATGATAAAATTATTGAACAGTATCCTTTGCCCATTGTGACAGGCGATAAAATAAGCTTCGCTGCTCCAGATACACGTGCAAAAGATGGACATGTCTTAAGTATTGAATTAAAAATATCCTATAAATTGATAGCATCGGTTTAGCTACTACTTCAGTTTAACATGGATGCTGAAAGTATAAGACTCAAACAATCCATCGCTCATCACAGTAAGGCGATAAGGGAAAAGTTGCGCTCCCTGAAGGGTCTCCAGTTCGAGACCCGACGTGTAATGTCTGAGGTGCTGCAACCCGTAACTACTCCTCTAAAGGATATAATCAAGAACCAGGAGAAGCGAGAACCTCTCGATCACGAAGAGGAAGAAGAAGATGAAGAAGACGAAGAATCGAGCAGCCTTTCCACCTATCTGCAGAAGCTACGTAAAGCGAGTTCCAGCGATATGGACAGCACCTATGGTGTGCGCTATGAAGATGGTGATTATATGCTGGGCAACAAAAGGATTATATTTTCAGATAACAAAATTCAGGTGGGAGAAGAGAGTTATGCAGCTAGTCCGGGATTATACGAGTTACTATTCAAAAGAATACCTGAAAGTTCATCATATACCGAAGATGATCTCGATACTTACTCACAGATTTTGAATAAAACTCTAGTTCACAGGCGGGGCTACAACAGAAGTGGTCGACTGAGATCAAGCAGAGGATTTAAGTATAAACATATAATACGTGATCTAGTTAGCGGCAAGACAGGTTCGGGTATCGTGTGGAAGGAACATATACCAAATAAAAAGTTGGATTATGTATATTGGTCTGACCCTAACATTTTGATTAGTGGACTGAAATTACTTATTGCATCGAGGGAGGCTGGCAACTTGAACCATTCACAGGAAATTCAAGAGATCATTACAGAATTGAAACAGTCAAAAATAATAGCATGATAAGACGAAACATCGTTGCTGAATTGCATTCACCAGCCAGAAGAAGATTCCTTCGCAGAAAAATAATCAGTAAAGGTCTTAATGACTTATTACAAATAGATCTTATCGAAATGATTCCGTATGCAAAAGTGAATAGAAACTATAAATACATTCTTATTGCAATTAATTTTTACTCAAAAATGGCCTATGCAAGACCTCTGAAGGATAAGACTGGAGTTAATGTTACAAGAGCAATGAGTGACATATTATCTGAACTGGATTCATTGCCCAAGAATATTCAATCCGATAATGGCAAGGAATTTTATAACCGTCATTTCCGTCAGTTAATGACTAGACAAGGAATTAATCATTATAGCACGTTCAGTACCATCAAGGCAGCTGGCGTTGAGCGCTTAATCCGAACACTTAAAGGAATGTTTCATAGAGAATTTCTGTCTCGAGGTTCATATAAATGGTTGGATCTCTTACCTAACATCATTAAAACCTACAATAATACTTACCATTCAACAATTCGCATGCGACCCCGTGACGTCACCAACAATGATCTCCTGCTCACAGTGTTTCGACGTGGTGGATTCCGAAAGGAGAAGAGAAACCCCAGGAAATTCCTTGTCGGGGATTTTGTGAGAATTTCTAGGCATAAGGGAGTGTTTGATAAAGGGTATACGCCCAATTGGAGCACTGAAATATTTCATATTGTCAAAGTGAAGAACACTGACCCACCCATGTATCATCTACGGGACACTGAAGGAGTGGAAATACAAGGGGGGTTCTACGGTCATGAATTGTTCAAAACTCGATACCCTGACACCTATCTGATTGAAAAGGTGTTACGTCGACGTGGGAACAGGATACTCGTTAAATGGTTAGGTTTTCCTAAGACCCAATGGATAGAAGAAGATGCTGTGGTGTAAACAGAGACTAAAGCTAACAAAAGAAAAGAAAATGAAGGATTTCTAGGATATGTGATGGATGTGCAGTGTACTATTATTTATTGGAAAAAAATAAACACAAGATTTCCCCTCAAGATTAATGTTTTATTTTGTTCTCTTTTCCTTCACAAAAAAAAGTACCGTATTATTTTTTGTTTTTTCCTACACCTGAATTTTCACAAAAAAGTAAAATTGCTACAAGGTTACATTAAAAAAAAATTACATGTTTTTTTTATATTATTTTACATGCATAATAAAAAAACGTCAGGAAATGTATTTGTCTGTAAACAGCAAGGCTCAATGTTCTATTTTTTCTTTTTCCCCTCACAAAAAAGTGTTGCATTATTCTTTTTTTGTCATCCCTACATCTCAATTTTAACAAAAAAATAACATAGATACATCATTTCATTATCTTTAACCAATACATTTTGTGTTTTGTTTTTGTCTTACAAGTAGACAAAAGAAATTTATTTTTAATTCTTGTTCTACTTACATAGTCCAAAGTCTGATTGAATTTTCACAAAAAGTAAAATAGCTACAAGGTTACATTAAAAAAAATACATGTTTTTTTATATTATTTTACATGCATAATCAAAAAACGTCAGGAAATGTATTTGTCTGTAAACAGCAAGGCTCAATGTTCTATTTTTTCTTTTTCCCCTCACAAAAAAGTGTTGCATTATTCTTTTTTTTGTCATCCCTACATCTCAATTTTAACAACAAAAAATAATATAGATACATCATTTCATTATCTTTAACCAATACATTTTGTGTTTTGTTTTTGTCTTACAAGGAGACAAAAGAAATTTATTTTTAATTCTTGTTCTACTTACATAGTCCAAAGTCTGATATGTATTTGTCTGCAAATAGCAGGACTCAGTATAAGATAAAAAAATTAACATTATTTTTTTTTAAAAAAACGTCAGTTACACGGACAAAAGTGTTAAAATGTGCTTGTTTACTCAGTCATGCTCAGAGGTAACAGAAAGTGTATCAATAGAATAATGATTCCAAAGTAAAGTTAAATCAGATTGTTTAAGCATATAACGCTTAATGTCAATCCCTCTCAGTGCAAGTTTATTCATTTCAATTGTGTGGACATCATGTTTATAACTTTTGAAAGTTATCTGCTTTGTGTAACAAGCTGCATTCATATCGTTCAGACACGATAAATAATCTTCAAACGTTATTGACCGTATTGCTGTCTTTGTTACGCCTTTGGCCTTCTTAATAACTTGTCCATCATAACGAAAGGCGTATAATTTTGATCGTAGTCCTGCATATTCAGTCATTACCTTGCCAGAGAGTTCATCTTTAAACAGTCCCAATACTTTCTTGTTTACCAAAGGTATTGCATATACGTTGTCAGAAGGATAATTTGATGTGTCAAAATAGTGTATGTGACTTTTGATAAATTCATAAATATCAGTACTGGTTTCAAACAAAAAGGCATCCGTATCCATATAATTTAAAGTTAAATCATTTAAGTTCTTTTTCAAAACATTGTAATAAAAGTCGTACATATGATATTTAGATAAATCGAGAATTGTTTGACCAATGTATATGGGTTTACACATAAGAATTTCATCTCTTATCATTTCTATACCAACCAGACTTTCACTAAAAATTATGTATCTATGAAATGTTTTACGTGATATAAGTTTTCGGGCTTGTTTCCAACTCATAACTAGACGAAAGTCCTTATAAGAACGAACATTCTCGATAAATTTGCCATAGACACAATTGCTAAACTTTTTCCATAATTGTTGCCCAAACTTTGACTTTTCGTCAGCGCGTTTCTTAGCGTTCAGGTCAATATATTTTTTCAACCAGAGAGATTGTTTGAAACATACAACTCTATGTATGCGCTTCAAATTCATTCCTAATTGAACACATTGTTGCAAATTGAGGTAATGTAAAACATATTTATGTTTATCTGACAGTGTGGCAAGTAATTTTTTGAATTTATCATTTGGCGGTATCTCACTCTTTGGACACAGTGGAAGGTCATTATGAACGTCATGGATCTCTTTGGGGTACTCGAGGTAAACTTCCAATACGTATCCATATTCAGCATCTGCCGATATGTTTAAGAAATCGGTATCATTAATTTGATCTTTAGTTAACCATTTAAGTTCTCCATAAGGTAGGGCATAATTAAACATTATGGAGGCGTATAATCCATTTGCGTCTATGTATGATAGGTATTTAGGAGGCAAAGATGCATTATAATTGCTCATGTACTTGTTATTTGCCTTAGAATAACGTTTTGTGACAGTGCATAAGCCACCTCTAATTCCCGATTCAAAAAACTCTAGCATTTCCTTGTCAGTGATAAGCGATATTTCAACATCACATGTCTTCAACATAGCATCAAAGGCTAAGCCAGGAATTGTGTAATAGTGCAGAGGATCCAGTTTATATAAATTTAGACATAACTCTCTGAATTTTTCAAAAATATCTGCTAATAACAGTGTGTCAGTCTTGAGATATAAATCACTATATTCTCCTAAATTTTGTATCTTAAATTCTCTCCAAACTGTTAGGGCATGTGCATATTCCTCTTGTGTTATATTATCAAAGTGTGTAATATCAGGCAGTGATGTTTCATTCAATTTTTGCAAGCAATCTAAGTACGTGTAGGGGAATACCCCCTTTCGTGTAACCAATTCACGTTCCATAGGATTTTCATATGCCGAATTTGTAATTTTGAAGTCCTCTGGATTTAGCATATCTGCTAAGTTACTCAGTTTATCATCTAAGAATCTATAACTGTCCAGAAATCTGAAATATATACTTTTCCCATTGGAAGAGTATCTCTTACTAAACGAGAGGTAGTTTTCGGACGTCTGTGGGATGCATGTCACAGCTTCTGCGTCATAATCCAAGTGTTTAACTAGAAAGTGCGCATCATATTTTGATAGACAATGGAAAATGATTGGTATAAAATTCGGAACTTTTCTGTTTAAATTACATGACATGTGCGTAGAACCAAGGTACTTTGAAGTCACGTGGTCGTGGTCTCTGCATTTGACCGTATCCGATTCAAAATCACGACTTCAAAGGTAGCATTTTGTGGAATTTCTGAAATTTATTTCGTCTTCATCTGTCATAATTAACTCCTTTTTATGTGAATATATATCAATTATGTCATCTGCAATTAATTGTAGTTCCTTAAAAAAATCTTCAATAGCAGTTTCACCTCTAAACAGTTTAAATTTTGACAAAGTGTCACTGTAATGGCAAACTAATTTTAAAGCTATTGAATAGGCCTTATGCGTCTGAACTGACCTGGTCCAGCTGTCATCATCAGATGGTTGACATGAGGACACTTTATGGAGTACAGTCTCTATATCAGCGTATATTACAAATGGAACTGGTGTACATTTCGAATAAGCATTAAATTTCACTTTATCATTCGTGCCTATGTCGGGCATAGTTATAACTTGAGCCTTCATACAGTTAACCTTATGTTTTGCTAAAATTGAGTCACTCGAAAAATGCCTCAAACAGTTTTCACACATGATTAATTTATGTGAATGTCTGGATATTTGTTTCGACAGCAGACGTGATAGATCAGTTATTAAACAATAGTGTGCTTTGAATTCATTACCGATCCTTAACAGATTCACATGATTTTGTTTTTGTTCACTTGTTTGGTATAACAAAATGATTGAATGATGCTGTATGCCATACACATTAATCGATATCGTATCGTTTTGTTTTTCAAAGATTTCAATTTCATCAAAGGATACAGGAAATGATATTCCACTGAAATCAAATTCTTTAAGCATATCATACCGAGTATAAGAGTCACTTTATTACGATTATTTTTTACAGGATATTTGGAAGCGAGTAAACAGTACCCAAAGCATTTATCATCTGTATTCTTGATATTTATTACTGCATGTTTACGTTTAATAAATTCCGGTACTTCGCTGTAGCACCCTGCATTTAGAGAATCATATTGACATGCACTTAAAATAAGAGAGTTTATCTGGTATAGAGATTTGGAGCTGCTTTTTGACTCAAATGTTTCGATACTTGAAAGAATGGGTTCTTTAAGTTTACTCTCATACCAACTGCTGACATCTGTACTTTTTAGAATAGCTTCCATTTTACTATTAAAGTTGAAAGTTTCTATTTTTTCATTATCAGGAGTCATAATTATATATCGACATACTAACGTTCCGCATAACTTTATTCCCGATACATAACGCCCCAGACTGGTTTCAATTTCATTGCTCACCAAGGCTTTACATTCATTTAGAAATATCTGAGGGTCTATTATGCCCAAGCTATTTTCAATTTGACATGTGTATATCCGATTTTTAAATGCAGATTCTATATTGATACACCTTAATTCTGTGTTCCTCTTTACACTCACCGATGACGACGACGGCTTGCTTATTTTACATGGTTTTGCTTCACTGCTTTCATAAGATGCACCTCTCTTGAGACCAGCGATTGTATCTTCCTTTGCTTTGGTACAGAGATTTGGTGTTCCAGCTTCTGTGTTGACTGTCTGCATGACATTGCCTGTAATAATAATAATAATAATAATAATAATAATAATAATAATAATAATAATAATAATAATAATAATAATAATAATAATAATAATAATAATAATAATAATAATAATAATAATAATAATAATAATAATAATAATAATAATAATAATAATAATAATAATAATAATAATAATAATAATAATAATAATAATAATAATAATAATAATAAATAATAATAATAATAATAATAATAATAATAATAATAATAATAATAATAATAATAATAATAATAATAATAATAATAATAATAATAATAATAATAATAATAATAATAATAATAATAATAATAATAATAATAATAATAATAATAGTAATAGTAATAGTAATAGTAATAATAATAATAATAATAATAATAATAATAATAATAATAATAATAATAATAATAATAATAATAATAATAATAATAATAATAATAATAATAATAATAATAATAATAATAATAATAATAATAATAATAATAATAATAATGATAATGATAATGATAATGATAATGATAATGATAATGATGATGATGATGATGATGATGATGATGATGATGATGATGATGATGATTGGTACATGTCATTTACATCTATGAGTACATTAAAACGTGTTTTAAGAATTATATTTTTGCTCTAATTTATATTATTAGCATGAGTTCTACATGCTGAAATAAAGGTTTGATAGATCAGAGCTATTTTAAATAGATATTCATTTTACTGGGGATGCTGCGTTAAATACTTGATGTGAATTAGAATCTTTTGTTTGAATTGTTTCAGTACTTATTCTAATAATCGATCAATGATTTTTTCCTACCTTCAATTTTGGACGAATCTGCATTGAGCACACTCGTGTCTGTGTTTACTGCACTGTCTGAAATTATACGATCTGGCATTAGTTTTGTGGTAACAAATAAGTTTATGGCTTTTCTTTTTATATACCTAGTAAGAGTGTGATTTACCTTTGCTTTTAAAAAAGAAATCCGATGCCGCTTATAACCGCTTGTCAAAGGCTCTTCTCCCAAATATATCAGTTGATATACACCCGTGTTGATAGCTGACTTCTGAGCTTCCGTCATGTCTTTAAACCGTTCGGGGAGAAAGACTTGGAATTCTCCAAGCTGTACGACGACTCGTTCCCCGAATCTTGTAGTTACTGTCTTCAGATGTGTGATTTTAAATGGAACATTTTTCTCCAAATCACGGATTTTGCGTGTAGGTATAAGTGCCGGGCCTTCCGACATCTTATTCAATTGGTCCACCAATTGATCTGAAAATAATATACACCAGACCGCTTTTAGTTTTCCTGTTTCAACCTGTCTGTGCATGTCTTAACTTGCATGTACTCTTGTCTTGTGTGGAAGAGGGGGATTTAAATAGCATTTTGTATTCTAAAAATTCATATTAATAAAATGCTGTGAAATATGCTTTAGATGTAATTCTTGTAAAGATAATCAATTTTTTCTTTAGATATAATATATTGAAAATACGTTTTTCTTGTAAATTATCTAATGTCTTATGTAATCATATATTTAAACACTGTCACTAATTAGCTGATTTTTACTTAAACATTTATGAAAAAAATTGCAAAAATAACTCCATCACATTTTTTTTCTTCTACCCTGCAAGATTTTATAAGTAGTTTCAAATGCATGCCTATTTCTTGAAAGAAATACACATATGCAATACGCTTCCTGTCCTAAGAGTAATTGGTGTTTTAAATAAATTGTTTAAGTTGTGTATGACTTATTCTCTACATGAATGTTGACTCACTTACCTGACATGGCTTTTTCGTGTTCACCTCTGGATGTCCACTATCACAATTTTAATTTTACTGCTTCACTTTATATATATATATATATATATATATATATATATATCTGCAGACACGTTCAGTCCTAACCCCCCACCCTCCCCTTGGAGTAGAAGTACATAGCTTCACTCTTAAAATGTTAAAGCGTACCGAGCCCTGCTGTTTACACACAAAGTTACATTTTCTGACGTTCTGATTATTAAGACTAAAATTCTAAAGACATCGGTTTATAAGACCAGTTTTTGAACAATTCATCTTTGTAGAGGAGGGGATAGTTTCTCTTTCAATTGGACGGTTACGTAAAATGCGCACGCAGCTATAAGTTCATTGGATCTTAATACTTAACTTTCTTTTTCGTGTTTCATAAGGAAGGGGGTACGTATTTTGTAACAAATGTTTTTCCCCTACTCTATAAAAAAATCTAAAGACGTGTTTTATATTTTTTTTCTTTTTTTTGGGAAAGTATGAGAAAACAGTGTAGTTCCATTTTCAATGACCAGCGGGGTCTTATTAACACACATATACGAAATGTCTTCTGAATAGCAATATTCAAACACCTGTTTCGTTTACGGAAGCAGAGGTTCCCATCATAGAATAACCAGCGTGTCTTACTGACCCACATATTCAAAAACGTTTTCTGAATACAATTATTCGAACACCTGCTTTCGTTTACGACTTTGTGAGAGAGTGTGTATGGTGTACATTAAACCTTTTAAGGATAATTTATTCCTTCTCATCATTTTCTCTTTTAGAAAGGTTTAATCTATGAATTTCAAGTATGTGAAGCATACATACATCCGTTATACAGTGACCATAGGGTCTTATTAACCGCACATATACGAAACGCTTTCTGAATACCATTATCGGGACACCCATTAAACCCTTTAGGGCTAATTTATTCATTCTCTTTTCTTGCTGTATACACCGGCACAGGGATATGTAAATTTATTTCAATCATTCTTAATATTTCTTGTGAACTCCGAAGGCTTTCAGATCATCACTTTTTTTGATTATTTGTACCTCGGTGTTACCTTCCACTCATACTTGCTATGCATATACTTAACACACATTCTATTAACTTATAGCACACCTGTACTCTCGTGAAAGTTTTTTAATTTTGTTTACGGGATTCTATCCTATAGACTACCGCGTGCTATGCATATACTTAAGATACAATCTATTATCGCCTCTCACAACGAATATACTCTTAATTCATTTGTCTTTCTTTTCCCGTTTTCAGCTTGTCCCATTTTAATTTGCAGGGAAATTCTTACCTCCTCCTACGGTAATTGCACATACGCATAGCCGCTGTCTTCATTAGTGGTACATACATGAGCGCGCACACACACACACACACACACACACACACACACACACACACACACACACACACACACACAACCCCTCTCCCAGCCTAGCATGCATTGCACTATCTTCATAAAACACATACACACACGCCCACACATCCAAGGGGGGGGGGGTTGGGATTGGATGGGGGGGGGGGTTCTATTTCCCTACTACTTCATACATACAGCACCCCCCATCCATATATCCTTCAAACGGAACGCCGATTCAACCATTCTTTTCTCTCTCTGTCTCTCCCATATGCTCATATAGACTTTCTAATACCGCTGAATCGGTGGCCGTTTCAACAATATGACCCCTGCGGGGGTAACGATGAATAGGGCAATTATAATCCTTGAATCGGCCAATTATAATAGGGCAATTAAAACCGTTGAAGCGGCCAATCCCTACTACTGCTATAGAATTGGCATGGGCAGCAATAAAACGACATGTAACAGAGCACAATGTGACCGGTGATCTACATTTAAGAAATCTACAGCAGGTGTGTGAGAGTGCAGTGAACTCTGTTACAACAGCTGATTGGGAGGGCTATGTTAGGCACGTTAAGATACTTGAGGATGAGTTCAGGCAAAAGGATGGGCTAGTGGAAGATGCAATAGACAATTTTATTATATTACTAGGAGGTCTGGAGTCTAGTGACGAAGATACAAAGAGCGGTAGTGACAGCAGCGAAGGTGACGACTTCTCCAACTCGGATCTTGCACGACAACTGGACTTCTAGGTGAGTTATGTGACAACACTGTGTATTTTAAACGAACCTAGCATCCTTATCATACTCGGAAACTAGACATAAACACCGTGTGGGAAGCAAAACATGATTACGCTACACATTCCTAAGCCTTGCCTTCTTGTGCTGGGCATACAGTATCTTCTTCATGATAAACATTTGCAAAAATTATTGCTAGTATTCTTGTAGGTGCAAGGGAAATATGAGAGAAGTTGGATAGCTGTCCTATTTTAGGGTTGTCATAAAGACATGCCAGCTAATAGATCTGCAGAAAAAGACAATTTTAAATATGAATGATAAAGGGAAAAGAATCGTATAATTAAAAATATTTGATAAAGTGTAATAATGTACAAAATAATTATAAAATTTCGAAATAGGACAGCTAACCATTTTAGAATTGTTTATTTAATTTGGAGTAATATACAGATGATTGTGTAATATGTACAAAGAATCATGGATAATTTATAAACATTATATCTTCTAAAACACTTAACTGCAATTCAAGACGTCGGAACAAATTAATAGCAAATTTAGTAATTACTCAACGAGCACCAAAAAGTGAGCAATCATTTCCAAATTTGAAATTTTTTATGTGTCTTTTAAATAAGGAATACAAGGTTCAGCATATAGCTTTTTTTCTCCTTACCAATCTCCTTCATTTGGTATAGGTTTGTAAGGTCAAGAATTAGTCCCCTGTTTTGTTATCTGTCAATGTCAATTACGCCTATTATTTCATAAAAATAAGGCAGAAAATATGTTGTCGATGTAAATATCACCATTTCGAAATCATCGCAATGTATACGTTTCAATAAATCCTAATTAATGATTCCTGAATATAAAAATATTTTTACTAATATTTCCACAAACTAGTATGTATCTTCTAAACTTAAACAAACAAGATATATGTGCATATGTCACCAAGTAATATGTATAATAACTAATTCCTTACAGCAGTATTGAGAAAATCAAATGCCTTGTCATGCCCTACATTAGGCTTTGAGCGATAGTCAAATGTTTGAAGCTGGTCGTTATATGAAGGCTTTGAAATTCCGTTTTCTTTGCACACCTAAGATGTAAAAAAGTGAATTACGACCTTCCATTTGAGAAAAGTGTAAGTACAAATAACAAGGAATAAAAAAAGAGGACATAGATAAATTCTGTATTTTAACAAGATCTACGTTTTTGCGTAGAAAGGTTTGGTCTATCTTTCGCAGTTTACGAGTTATTTAAAAGGCATCAAGAGTAAAGAGGACTACATGGGTTATAGCCACAAAATTCAAAATATACATTTCATTTGTCATAAAAATATGTTAAAGACATTGCATTTTAATCAAAATCATTAGAGCCATTTTCGAGAAAATAAAAAATTTCCAAGAATTTTCCATATAAGTGTAGTTTAGGGTGGAGGAATTTTTTAAAAATCTAATTCTCGCATCCTTGAAAGATATTAATCTTGAGCACAAACTTTGGTTTTTAACTGACTTCATTTTTGACTTACGCTTTCCTTATACATCCACACACATACACACGCGCGCGCGCAGCATTTTTCTAAAAATGCTTTATTTTTATTCAGGGGGCCTCAAAACTTGTATTTTCGGTGAAATCTGGACATCGAATTTTAGGATGGAATACAATACTTCCTTGACTTAGTATATGTAGTAGAGAAAGTAAAAGTTTGTTATTAGAAACTAATACATTTTGTGAATAAACTATTAAAATATAATTTTGATGTTCACGTTACCTTAGTCTTTGAATACGAACTGAAGTCTTCTGGACCGTCTGGAAAATGCCACGATGACTTCCTCTATGAAAGATGAGAGCTGTGCTTTTATCCGCTCCCGATGAACGCTCAGCATGCAAAGTCCATCTAATCTATCGTCACCCATCGTTGCCCGTAACCAGGTCTTCACTCGGCGCAGTGTGCTGAAAGATCTCTCAACTGTGCATGTTGTGGCAGGTAAAGTTAGTGCTATGTTGATTATTTTAGATACAGCTGGGAAAATAATTTCGTGTCCTCAAAAACTTCAAATAAATGGAGCTTGCTTGCATCTTTTTCAGACTTATTTTGCCAAGAGTCAAACCAACATTTAGATTCCGACAACAAATTCTCAACATTATAGAACTCTTGAATTTTCTTCACGATTTTACCAAACTCCAGGGAATTCAAGGATTTCATGTTTGCTGGATGAAGTTTGAGAATGTCAATCACGGCACTGTTTTCTGAAAATCGAGTTTCCAGTGACATTATCAGGGATTCCAAATATGGAATGAAAAGAGATAAGTGATAATATTCTTCTGGATCTTTAGCCATTTGATAACTTTGTGACATTGGCGAGAAGCTTGCCTAGGAAGAGTTATTTCAACGCACAGTTTGCATTATTTCTTTGAACTGCGTTGCTGCTTCGTACCTATGCTTTTAAGTATTACAAAATTAAATCGCGTATATGACCACGAACACTATGCATATCTATAGTAACTCCCAGTAGCATGTTAGTGACTGGTTCCAACATGCCACTGTATAAGGCTATCACATGTAAAGTGATGATGAAAGTACAATTTGTTGCAGAACAGAGACGTTGAGAAGCGCGTTGTTTCGTTGTACCATTGCCGTTTATTTCTAATTCAACTAGTGCAGAAATAATTTATTTATATTTTTCTGAAAAAATCCTGATACTTTTATATTTTGCTCACCATTTCGTTTCACACAATAAAGGAATATTAGGAATGAGTCGCCTTCTTAGTGAGCTCTCTCTGAAGAAGCGTATTATTTCCTTTATGGTTCCACACACATTCCTGACGTCTTGCACTTGGTTGAGATCATTTACAACAAGGTTTAGTTTATGTGAAGAACAGTGCACGTATATTGCTTTAGGGTACTTTTCCTGAATGAGTTTAGCCGCCACTCCTATTCTCCCTGACATCATCGAACATCCATCCCTGACCGATGTCAACATGTCAACACCGATCTTTGTCAAATAGGATAAGATAGTTTTAGAAACTGCTTCAGCATTACGCTTATTAAGCGGGACAAAACCTAAAAATTCTTCACACACTGTCGCCTTGCCTTCATATTTATTAGTACTAAATATTAAGCCAAGAGACGATTGTTCAGTTCCTGCAATATCAGCGGTTTCGTCTGCTATTATAGGAAATGCTTAAGAAGCATTAACGTCCTTCACAATTTGTTCTTTCAGTTTTCCACAGCATAACTGAATCAATTCATTTTGAGTCTGAACAGACGTATATTTTGCATTTTCCGAACACGTTTGAAGATGCTCTTTCAGAATAGAATCACCAGCTTCTGCACGAAAATGAAGCATATCATGAAAAACTCCAGAATTAGACAATTTTCCTCGCAATGGGAGGTCATATGTGCCACAAAATATTATACAAGACAATATATACGTCAATTTTTCATGGTTAAGTTTAATTCTCTCATGGTATGCACTACCTATTTGTTCCCTTACAGTTGCTTTATTGGTCACTGTTTCTATAAAGCTTTTTGAACGTTCAACAGCTTCCCTATGCCATTCTGACTTGATATGATTTTCACACGAAGCATGCATATCTTTGAATATGGTAAATGGCTTGACTATGAATGAACCCTGAACACCCCTCCGTACAACTGGCCTAAATAGCACAGAGTGCCGGCAGATCGCTCCCCGTACGTGTGCCGAGTATAACACCTAAGATTTTTATCTTTCATGTTCTAGCCAGTTATAAATAAAAGGTCGTTTTTGTCCTTTTTGTAAGTCATTGTGAAAATTGTAAGACTTGCCTGGTGTCCAAGGTTCTGTTTATAATTTTACCCTGTCGTCGTCTGTTAGAGATGCGAGAGAAGCCCCGTCCAAGTATCGTCCCACATCTCGATTTGAACTGGAACTAGTAGAGGGTTGGAGTTCTGTCTGTTCTGTAGAATTTTCATATGTTGATCCAATGCCCGTACACTTTTTGCTGACTGTGATGAACTAACCCTGTCACTAACACCACAATTCACAACTTGGTGCAGCAGGAGTAAATTACTCTTTCCTTCTGTGTTATCTGTTATTTTCTGGCGTTTAAAGTAATGCCGTATAACCATTTTATTAACCAAAATAGTGGGCGCGGAGAATAAAGACCCCAGTGTTAATGTGGCAAGTTATCGACTGGTAAGATTGCTAATGACTAAATCAAGCCTGCTGCACAATCTATTCCGTCATTGTTTATGTGTGGAATGTTTATAAACGTGTTTGTCCATCATTGTCGAGCCGGGTTAAGTTACTTGCGCGCTTGCCCAGGTAGTTAGTAGTTTTGTCTTCCTGGTTTGCTTTCATAAGAATTTACGCAGGCGTGTGTGTGTTTTGTTACTTTCTTTACATATAATGTAAACACAGCAACTGGAAACTGTGAGTAATACTGTATAAAATAAATATCTTGTTCATTATTAATTTGATTAGATAAGTATACAATATATTGTTGGTTTCGTGTTTTATATGTCTGTCGGTAAGAAGTTTCATGGACTTGGACTGTAAAAATTTGTGCAAAAATAAAAATACCTCTGCGGTGCTGTACCGCTGTTGATGAGAACAAAATAAACATTTATAACTGTTGTTACGGAGCTATTGTTGACACAATAATTAGTAATTGAAAATTCATATTTACATTAAAAATATGAATAAAATCACTGACCTCATTTGTAACGCAAACGCTATTAAACAATCGAGCATCTGTTTTGCACGAGTATTCTGAGGAAATATTCTTTGCATCAAATTAAAACAATAGTCTAATCGTAATTGACTGACATTTAATTCATTCATTGATTCATTCATTCGCGACGCCCATGATGTCAATATTATACTTAATGTTACGGATACAGGGTCACATTCAGATGAATCATCGGCGGAGAAAGCCGAACCGAGGTATCACGTGACTAGCTGCTGGAAAAATAATTTGACACGTACTTCATGTAAATGTTCCAAGTGTCCATATACATTATTTTCCGGTGTTCCTTCATAATCACACATGCTGTCCTTAGGTGATTCTTCTCTTGTATTTTTTAGGACAGCTGCAATGGAATATAATTCTAGGGATGAGATTTATACCTTGTTCCACTCTTAGATGACAGTATGGAGTTAAATGGGATATGCCTGTCTCTATCTAGCACATACAAGTTGCTCGTCCTTTTCTACCCTCACGCTGTTGCCAGGTTCCTAATAGCATGGTATAAATACTCAGTTGTTATAAATTTCAGGTTTGAGCACATTATCCTACGCAGAATTGTTTTCGCTATCAGGTTATATCCTTTTTAGAGTTATTATACATTTCTATAGGCCCATATTTCTTCAGAAAACGTTTTTTTCTTCAATAGACATCCGATATTTGCTGTTTCTATGCTAATCACGCACTAACTAACAAACTAACTGCTGGAATGCGTCTATATTTTGTTCTTAGGTAGAGTAAACTATAGTGCTACTACCTGCCTACTTTGAATTCTCTGTTTACTCAGTGAAGTGTTATAATGTTTTAAATTAAATGTTTTCGGAAAATTCTATATCTGTGCACTGAAAAAGTTACGCAGTGTGAAACTTTTTTGTTATTATATCAGGGAACCAACGAGAACAAATGTTGAGGGTTGGAGAAAGTTTTTAAAATAAACCAAAAGGCCGTAACCTCTTTCTTTTATCCAGTACGGCAAACAAAAGGTATTCATCTATTCAGCGTATTGTCGCGCCAGGCCTGACACAAAATTTAGTATAAGGAGCAACACTAGCATGAGTTTGAAAGAAGTGTGTGTAACTGTGTGGAATCTGTGAGCTGTTATTGCGTTACTTGTTTAATAGTTTCGTAAATATTTGTAGTTATGGAGGGGGAAGCTAGAAAGAGACGATATGTTGGTAAATTAAGAAGTAAGGAACGCCAAATAATTATGCATGTGTTAGATTATTTTTCAAGTAAAATGCGTGTAAGGCAGTAAAAGAAACAGCTAAGGTTATCGGGTGTTCAGAAGCAGTGGTTTATAGGATTAAAAAGGAAGTAATGAAAGGACCTCTAAGAACGTTATCGAAAAAGAAAGCAAAAAGGCCGAAAAAACGCTAGGTTAACGCAATATGATGGAATAGTGCAGAGTGAAGTGCAGCGAATTGTTCATTCTTTACTGTTTGCAAATATTCCACCCTAGGTGAATATATTTTGTCACGGGTCAACAGTGATGAGACCCTACCAAATTTCTCAAGGGTCTCTCTGAGTCGGTTCTTACACGATTTCGGGTTCGAATATGAAAGAAGGGGTAGGTAACAAGTGCATATTAACAGAAAGAAGCTATATCATCAGATGGCGACATAAATATCTAAAAGACATAAAAAGGTATCGGGACCAGGAGAAATCAATTGTTTATATAGACGAGTCATTGACAAATTTAGGCCATACAGTGACAAAGGCGTGGAGGGATACCAAAGTTAAAAGTGCCCGTCAAACAGCAATTGAAGAACTAAGTACAGGACTCGGCCACCTCGGGGTCGCGCGCGGAAAAAGATTCGCAACTATAATATGTCTCAACCTAGTTTCATCCTGCTGTAAACATCTGGGCGGGAAGAGAGACAAAGACAGAGATATTGGGACAGAAAACGGTTAAGCTGTTGATTGGTTTGGCGAAGATAATAGGCGTTTTCTTTTATTTGCATACGTACGATAAACCCCTCCTTTAAGTACAGTATTGGAAGTAGTTTTCCGATCACTGCTCTGCGCGAGCTAATTTCGGGCACAGAAAAGTATGTAAATGTTTCGATTCTTATAAACGTAAACAGGCAGACATTTTATCTTTCTGCTTCACATACCACATAGATGTGTTCTGGGCACGTGACTTCTGAAGGGAATATATACATAATAGTATACTATAGACAGATTAGACAGAAGACACGTGAAATTATAGACACTATTAACGTATTATGTTAAATTAAGCTGCATTTTACTTAACAATTACAAAAGCACACTGCTATTATATAATATTTTTGCATTCCTATACCAGGCAACTCTCTCGCAACGAAGTCTGTATCGAGTTGAATGCTGATTAATAGGGCTAGGAAGTTCATGCATTTGCATGTTTTTTCATAGTGGTTAAAAACGTGTGCTTTTACATTATGTGCACGAATTATGGAATTTTCATTTATTTGGACATGATTTTATGGTGCATATAACTGCATATTTTCTTGATTTTGAATAAATGCATAATATTTCAATATTATAGCCATTGTATTGCATATGTTAATGATTTTTATGGTTTTTTTAATTATTTTTTCCATGTGTATAATACTTTTCATATTGGTAGTATTGCACATGTTGATGCAACTCGCGAGGTGAGTCTTGTTGTCATGCAGTGAACCCCCTGTTTCGATCCCTTCATTATATGTGTGTGCGTAGAGAATAATCAGTGCGTTATCTGAGAGGTTTATATTAACAAAGATAAAGTGCAGGTCAACGTTTTGAGCAGCACGATTATCGCAACGCTTGCCAATAGTTGTGCCATGGTCTTCAAACGTAGGTATTGTGAACCGGTTCCCAGCTAATTAAATTAGGCGTATAAAATGCAGTATAAATATAGCAGTTAATACTAGCGTTGGGACCACTTCTGCTTCAACCTCTAAGGAATAAGGAAACTTTATTATTTATACTAACTCGCCTTGTCTACTGCAAAGGGGCATTGTTTATATGTAAGTTTGCCACTATAGCTGCAAAAATTGCTTCTCCTGTGGATTGCCCACGGTATCTAGAGGCAGCAACACGAACTTGAAAGCTACCTACGGCGTAACAAAATTGACGTTGCATTTATCTGCGAAACTAAATTAAAACGAGAGCACACCTTTAAGCTCCAAGCTTATTAAGTATTTCGGAACGACAGAATTGGCAGACAGGGGGGAGGGACTGCTATTTTGCTCAGAAACACAATTGCTCATGCTTCTGTTACGCTGCCCGTACTAGCAACATTACAGTGTACGTGTTAACAACCAAACTGTGGTGCTGGTAGCACTTTATCGGCCCCCTAACTCTCCAAATTTCACACAAGACCTCGAACAAATTCTCGCTTTAGGACCGCTTTAGGGCCGGTTTCACCAACAACAGTAATTTTATTTACCTGGGTTAAAAATAAGAAAACCCGATTTTGGTCAATTTGCTGTTTCACCATGCGGTTATAACCTACATAACTGTTTACGAGGCTCTTTACGCCGGTTAAAGGATTACCGACCACTTCTCCAGCGTTTACGGTTTCAAAACGGCGGTAATCAGTAAAGAAAATGGCACGGCAACGAGTAATGGACTTGGTATTTGGAAATAAAGAACATGAAAGTAGCGATGAAGAATGGCTGCAAAACGAGAGAATACGGTGACCAAGATGGATTAAACTTCGTTCCCATTACTTTTATGACCACCACGGTACGGGAACGTGTCGTGGCGTAGAGGAACTTCGAGGAACGCTGGGATATGCGGCGAGCAAGATAGAGCAGGTAAAATATTCCACAATTTCATCAATGGTATCAAAGCCATTGTCGTGTAGGTGAATGAGGGATCGAAATTTCTCCCAATCAGCCTTGGAAATAATCCAGTGAGGGTGTCGTGTTTGGCAGAGGATGGTGGGCGGATAGATGAATGTTAATCACTGCCATATAAGTCGGAGAGAACCGACCAAACAAGAATAGTTACTAAGGATGTACTACAAAAGGAAACGTCTATGGCGGACTGTGTACCGTAGGCAGATGATAGAAAGGTAGGGGCACCAGTGTTTAACAAAAGTAAGCCGGACATATTGCACATGTCTGCTACAAGGCAACCACGAGCATCGTCTGTGTCGGAGCCCCAAAGGGTATTTTTGGCATTCAGATCGCCCAGAAACAAGACTGGTGGCGGAATCAGTGCCAAAAGAACCCGAAGATCGTTTTGCTGTATGACACTGACAGGTGGCAGAAAGACGTTACAAATAGACTCAGGCCCTCAACTGGACGCGTACTGCTGCAGCATGCAGAGTAGCAACACCACCGCTTCCGCGCCGATCAGCTGCAAGCAGTGCAGGTGCAGTGACTCCGTCTAAATGCCGAAAAACCACGAAGATGTAATACGTGGTGAGGCTTCAAATGGGTTTCTTGTAGACAGACAATTGATGGAGTTCGTTGAAAGACTAAGGGCTGTATGTCCGGAGAACGTGCCCGGAACCCATTAACATTCCACTGGATTATTTTCATATTAAAAAGAGATTAGTGGCCAGTGTTTATCTTTTTCTTCTTTCTTTTGACCTTGGCGCACTTGGGACCGATGAGATGAGTTTTGGCGTCCTCAGGTGACTCCTCCGATGTTTGGGAGTCCGAAGATCCCCTACGGCTCGCGGAGCGGGAGCGGGACTTCATTAAGGACGTGGGACTGCTGGCTTGAACCACGTGCCTGGATCGAGGTCTGTCTACAGAAGTGGTGGCACATGGGGACGGTTCGAGAACCGGCGTCTGCACTGTGATAGATGTAGTCGCAGGAGGATTAGGGCGACACTGTGGAGGAGTGCCTGCGTCCGAAACAGGCACGTGTTGCAGGCCCACAGTGGTCACAGGACGGCGGCGGGCAGCTGATGCATAACCGGTGGTGTTTGCAGGTTTAAGGTGCTCGAAGTGCCGCCAGGCTTCCAGAAACGTTAGGTGTTCCTTAACTCGAAACTTCTGGATGCTCTTTTCATCAGAAAACCATGGGCACTGACGCGAGCTAGAAGGATGTTTCCCTCCACAGTTCACGCAGCAGAGTTCCCGTGTACAGGCGTTGTCTTCATGTGCTGGTAATCCGCAAAACTCACAAATAGCAGGATGCGTGCACTGGCTACTTAAATGTCCGAACCTCTGACACTGGAAGCAGCGCATAGGGTTCGGCACATATGGACGTACAGCGGCACGCTCATAACCGCAGTAGGTATATTCTGGCAAGGTTCGTAAGACGATCTCCTTGCCATCCTGCTTTCGTGACAGACGGTAGGCTTGACATACTTTTTGGTCCGAGAGACAAGTGACACTTTCCTCGTTAGATAGGCCGTCCAACCTAGAGGTGGTAACAACTCCCCGACATGTATTAAGCGATTTGTGAGGGGCTACCCGTACGGCGTTGGATCCCAACAAATGCGCTTTAAGGAGCTTCTGCGTCTGGTCTGAATTAGCCGTCTCCAATAGCAGCGTCACTAAGGTGTGTTGCGTTCTAGACTGGGACAAAACTTTCCTGGCCTGCTTGCCTGCCTGCGCACCCGACAGCCCGCCCGCACGACCGCCCGCCCGCACGACCGCCCGCCTTGGGCTTGGGCTTTGGGCTTTGGGCTTGGGGCTTATGGCTTTGGGCTTCGGGCTCCAGCGCCTTGGGGGCCTTGGGGGCCTCGGGCGTCGGCTTTGGCGAACGACCTGCTCGAATCCAACTAATTCTGTGCCTAGGCGTCTCTAGGGACCCGCAGGTGCCGATTTACACCAAATTGTTAAAATTGGAGAATGTCGAAAATTTCAGTGGTATTGTTTCCAAGCAGCGAATTATCGCGAAACAATGACCTGATCGAATCCAACCACAACTGTTCCCAGGCGTCTCTAGGCACCCCCAGGGACCGATTTATACCAAATTGCTCAAATCCGAGAATGTCGAAAATTTGAGTGAAATTGCTTCAAGGGTGCGTATTATTGCGAAACAACGACCTGCTCGAATCCTACCAAAAGTGTGCCCTAGCGTCTCTACGGAGCCACAGGGACCAATTTATACCAAATTTGGTCAAATCGGAGGATGTCGAAAATTTCAATCAAATTGTTTCTAAGCAGCGAATTATCGCGAAACAACGACCTACTCGAATCCAACCACAACTGTGCCTTGTCGTCTCTAGGGATGCCCAGGGTGAATTTATAACAAATTGTTCAAATCGGAGAATGTCGAAAATTTGAGTGAAATTGCTTCTTAGGAGAGAATTATCGCGAAACAACGACCTGCTCGAATCCAAACACAACTGTGCCTAGGCGTCTCTAGGGACCCCCAGGGACCGATTTATACCAAATTGTTCAAATCGGTGAAAGTCGAAAATTTGAGTGAAATTGCTTCTAAGGAGCGAAGTATCGCGAAACAACGACCTGCTCGAATCCAGAAACAACTGTGCCCTGGCGTCTTCAGGGAGCACCAGACGCCGATTTATCCCAAAATTATTCAATTCGGAGAACGTCGAAAATTTCCGTGAAATTGCTTCAAAGCAGGGAATTATCGCGAAACAACGACTTGTTCGAATCCAACTAATAGTGAGCCAAGTCTTCTTTAAAGAGCCCCAGAGACCGACATATAACAAAATTGTTCAACTCGGAGAATGTGCAAAATTTCAGTGAAATTCCATAAAAGGAGCGGATTATCAAGAAACAACGACCTGCTCGAATCCAACAAAAAATGTGCCCTGGCGTCTCTAGGGAGCCCCTGGTACGGATTTATACAAAATTGTTTCAAATCGGAGAATGTTGAAAATTTCAATGAAATTGCTTCTAGGCAGCGAATTATCGCGAAACAACGACCTGCTCAAATCCGAACGCGATTGAGTCCATGCGTCACTAGGCACCCCAGGGACCTATTTATACCGAATTGTTGAAATCGGAGAATGTAAAAAAATTTGATTTAAATTGCTTCAAAGGAGCGAATTATCGTGAAACAACGACCTGCTCGAATCCAACCACAACTGTTTCGAGGCATCTCTAGGGAGCCCCTGGGTCCGATTTATAACAAATTTGTTGAAATCGGAGCATGAAGAAAATTTCAGTGAAATTGCTTCAAATGAGCGAATTATCGCGAAACAACGACCTGCTCGATTCCAAAACACAACTGTGCCTAACCGTCTCTAGGGACCCCCAGGGACCGATTTATACCAAATTGTTCCAATAGGAGACGGTCGAAAAATTCAGTGAAATTAATTCAAAGAGTGAATTATCGGGAAACAACGACCTGCTCGAATGCAAAAAATACTGTGTCCAGGCGTCTTCAGGGAGCCCCAGAGACCGATTTATAGCAAAATTATCCAATTCGGAGAACGTCGAAAATTTCAGCGAAACTGCTCCAACGAGGGAATTATAGCGAAACAACGACCTGCTGAATCCAACCACAACTGTGCCGATGCGTCTCTAGGGACTCTCAGAGACCTACATATACCAAATTGTTCAAATCGCTGAAAGTCGAAAATTTCAGTGAAATTGCTTCTAAGCAGCGAATTATCGCGAAACAACGACCTGCTCGAATCCAACCACAACTGTGCCCATACGTCTCTAGGAACCCCTAGGGACCAATTTATACTAAGGTGTGCAAATCGGAGAAAGTCGAAAATGTCAATGAAATTGCTTCTAAGCAGCGAATTATCGCGAAACAACGACCTGCTCGAATCCAACCACAACTGTGCCGAGGCGTCTCTAGGGACTCCCAGGGACCGATATATACCAAATTGTTCAAATCGGAGAAAGTCGAAAATTTCAGTGAAATTCCTTCTAAGTAGCGAACTATCCTGAAACAACGACCTGCTCGAATACAAACACAACTGTGCCCAGGCGTGTCTAGGAACCCCCAGGGTCTGATTTATCTGGTTAGATCTCTAGGGGATTATGACCCCAGAACACGCCGCTACAGGTCGTATAGGGTTCCCCGTATGGCTTGCGGGTATATCCCATAACTAAGTAGTTTACCCATCAGCAGCAAAAGCTAAACTACAAACAAAATCCCAAGAAAGAGCTATTCGGCTCAAAATTCAAACCATCAAAATTCAAAGTTTAATAAGATCTAAAAGGTCTTAAAACTTTATTTTAAAAAATTATTTCCACAGAATGCAGACATTGCTGACTTCTGCGAGTCACCAGTAAAGGGGCAAAATAGCCTCCTTAATATATAAGCCTTAACCTAAAATCTAATAACGTCACCCTTAACCACTCAAAATATTAAAAATCGATCTGCGGTTAAACACTATTAAGGGTAGGTACGCAGCAAAATATCATCGGGCTGAACCACAGCCTGCCAGTAAGTCGAGTCGAAGAGAATAGTAGGACAGTGTGCGAGAGAGAGGGAAATATGAAAAGAGTGGGGGTAGTGAGCTTGCAACGCTGTGCACGTAAACGTATTCCATTGGCTGCAGATCAGGACTTTCCCATTTGAAAAGCACAGTATAGCTGGGTTTTCTATGTAATTTTTGTGCTGTAATTTTTAGGTTCTGTAGTAATCTGGCACGTTGGTTTGGTGGTGTTGCGTCATATAATGGCGGGATCAGTGTAGTTAGTACTTGTGATATTATCGTTTCCGTGACTTGTTGCACGTATTTTATTACGTTTGTCTGTATTTCTTGTACTTGTGTTTGTAGTGTCTTGATTTGTTCTTCGGCGTGGATTATGACATTTTTCAACGTTGTCACTGTTTCTTTAGCGTTCATTTCCTTCTTAGTTGTTGGTATGTTGGGGAAGTTGATTGCGGGCCATTCTTGGTTCTGTGTTGGCTGGGGGGGGGGGGTGGTGCAATGTTATGGGGAAGATATGTGTTTCTGCTACTTGTGTAGATGATGTTGGTGCTGTGCGTGGGTATAATTGGCATTTTACCTGTCCGGTGAAATGTCCAAGCCTTTCACATGTTGCGCAATAAGGCGCGGCATGCTTAATTGTGTGGCTGCATCTGTTGGTGGGGTTTTCTGCTCCACAGTGAAAGCATTTAGGGCTGTTCTTGTACTGGTCTGTTTGGTGCCCGTATTGCTGACAGTGGCGGCATGGGATGTGACGTTCCGTATGTCGGGACGGTTCGGCGCGGAATATCTGTTTCTCGATAATTCCCCCTTCGGCAAGGATCGTTTGTATGGTGGCTATGCTGGAGCTGAACACTCTCACGAGTGGCGTGGGTTTGTTCCGGCTTATGATGCGCGAGACGCGGGTAATTTCTGTGTAGTCCTGCTGTATGCTTGTTAGTATTACATCTTCTGTTATACTATAGGGGAGTCCTTTAAGTACGGCCGTGAGTGTTTTCTTGGGTTTGTCCTGTTTGTTGCTGGTGTCTTGGGGGATTTGCAGGTTTGTGGTGTAACGTGCAGTTTTGCCAAAGTGTGTCGGGGGGATTCCTTGGGAAAATGTTACTGCGGACTGGTGGTTTTTGAATATCAGCGCGTGTATTCCTTGGGATGTAAAGTCGGTGTGCTCGGTACAGGGATTCAAAAGTTTTCTGATGTTTTTCCATTAATGATTTCACTAGCCAAATATTTTGCTTGTCTGCGTCACATGACAGGATATACAATGCGTGGTGTCCGTGGCGGATAGGCGGTGTCGTGTTGGTCCTGGAAGATTTGCTTAGGTCAGTCGGTGTTTTAGTAAGCGAGGCGTTAGAGTCGGTGCTAGTGTCATGGGATGAAGATGAAGAGTCGCTGGAGCTGCTAATGTTGTGGTTGTGGGACCGGGTAGTGCGCGTAGTGGGTATCTGAGTATGTCCGGGCGTGGTAGCGGTTTCGGTGTCAGGGTCGGGAGGAGGTTTTGAAGGGAGTGTCGCTGGCCCTTGATATTTGGGCATGACGACGGCTGAGTTTATAGGTGGGAAGGAGTAGCTGCTGAAAAGCGCGGTTTTTTGCTCTTGACTTTTAGAAGGCCGCCGTAAGTGTAATTCCAAGGAAACTACAGAACTTTGCAGTCCTTTTGGCAAGGTGTAGGACCCAAAGAGCGTAAAACCTGGCTATGGGATGGGTGGTTAAGGAATTCAGGTTGGGTAGGGTGTGTGGTAAGAGAGCAGGGCCGGTGAAGATCTCGACGTTCTCGAAGATCTTCGCAAGGGCTGTAAAAGAAAGTAGGTAGCCGAAGTGTGCTGTGCTGTGCCGTGCCGTGCTGCGAAGATCGCCGAGAGCGGTGGGTTGTTGTCTCGTCGGCTGCTCCGTGGAGCAGCGATGCCAACCTCTGAAGCTCAGAAGTCCCAAGTGAGGACTCAGAATGTCCCTTTTCTGCATAAAGTGTCCCACGTTAAGAAAAACATGTGACCTCTAGCTTTACAAAAAATGCAGGGAGATAAATTAGATTAGAAGTGGAATTTAGGATGTACCATTACCGTATTTACTAGCACCTTTCCAGTACCCAGTTAGGTATTTTTTTTAAATTAACGTCCTCCAACGTAATGTCATATCGGACGGTGAATGAATGAGACTGGTGAAATGATGCTCAAATGAGCCCGAGGTCCATGGAGCTTTAAGTTACCCGATGTTCGTCTTCTCAGGATAAGGGAAAACTTCGGAAGAAACCTTACCCGGATAAATTACCCTAAGCGAGATTCGAACTCGCGCCCTCTTGAACGTGAGGCAGACGCACTAACCATCACGCTACCGAGGCGGGCCCCAGTTAGATATGTATAATGTAAATAAGGACTTATGTTATTGAAGTGCTTGCTCCCATCAGTAGATGCAGTTTTTCTTTTATGGAAACATTACTCCCAAAACACATACTGGAATCACACCTATAGGTAATAGTGCGTGGCTATTACTGTTGTGTAAGCAAACCTACTGTGCCCTTAGTGAGAGTGCTGATTGCTGGATGCACATGACTGCGTGTGTCTTGTGAAAAGTTTATCTTTGTTGTTGTGTATACTATAACCATTACCACACTGTCAGAGGCAGCAATTATTAAATGTCTCATATTCATCTCAGTTTTTAAAAAAAGTCCCTCTGTCCCTTCCTGAAAACTATTTGTCAAAATGTCCCACAATGTGGGACAAATCCCACGGGTTGGCAACACTGCCGTGGAGAGTGTCTGGCCGAGTGGTCCTGCCGGCTGCTGCTGCCCGAAGAGAAGCGGAAATGCTCGACCTGCTATTGCTGCTACCACGACGTGAAGTCCCTCTCTTCTGATCTATCTCTCCTTCTGCTCGTTCTCTACAAGACCTCATGACATACCACAAAGCAGACATAATTACGATAAATGAAACCAAACTGTCCAAAAGGCGGAACTTCACCTTTCAGCCCCTACAAGTTTTCCGAAAAGACCGGCAAACAGGAACAGGAGGCGGGGTAATGGTACTTGTGAAGGATGAGCTATGTCCAACACAGGTGGCCACGCCCCTCGTCTTCCAAGAACAAGAGTTCCTTCTAATAGAAATAAAAATCAAAAGAACCAAGATATATATAGCCACAATATACGTCCCTCCCACCGCAACGTTTCCACACGATCTGATACAATACCTCAACGACAATTATAAAAATTTAATCATAGCTGCAGACCTCAACGCCAACAACAGAGAATTTTTAGATGAAGGTACTAACCCACACGGCCGAGAACTAAAAAAAGGTATTAAATAACACGGACCTGAGAATAGTACTAATACCTGGACCCACAAGACTGGGCAACCAAAACCAAAATAACACATCCCCGGACAAAATATTAGCGTCGAAACGCGCCTAAGCCCTAGTCGAAAACATAGAGACAGACGCGCCACCAGACACCGACCACATACCGGTGATTGTCACGCTGCGTACCGGACCATGGAATGCGCAGACCCGGCGAACTATCACCGCACTAGACCCGGAAAACGCCGACTGGGACCTCTACAGACAGACTGCAACAACGCTAACAAATAACCTTATAAACATCGCACCAAACACACAGCAAGAACTGGAAGAATAAGCAACACAAATAACACATATAATTACCCGAGCAAAGACAGCAGCAATACCAACCAAAACCATCAACATAAACCCTTATAGTAAACCCTTACCAAAACAAATCATCAACCTCATCAAACAAAAAAGAAAAGCCTATAGAACATACCTAAAAACCCATCATCCGGCGGACAAAGCAATATTAAATAGACTGCAACAAGAAGTAAAAGACCGGATCTGCGAACATAATAAAAAGCACTGGGAAAATAAATTAGAGCAATTAACCGACACACACGCCAGAGATCCAGCGAAATTCTGGAAACTCATAAAAGGTACAAGGAAGAAAACCACCCCCACTTACCCACTCAAAAAAGAGGACGTGACATACACGACATCCAAGAACAACTACAGATTTTCAGCCAACACTACAACGAAGTGTTTCAGGCGCCACAAAGCCCTTATTTCCACAAAGGACACTATAAAATAGTAAATAAATACATAAAACAGAATGAACAGCTCTACACCCCACAATTCCCCATTGAAGACTTATACCCGGAAGACAACACAGAAACACCAGTCAGACCACAAGAAATAATAAAAATAATATCCCACACCAGAAACACCGCTCCCGGACCCGATGGCATCACCTACCACATGCTGAAACATCTCCCATTATGTACCATCGAAGCAATCGCCAACATCTACAACCTAATGCTAAAACACGGATACCACCCCCAGCAATGGAAAACAGCACACATCCATCTTATTGAAAAGCCTGGGAAACTAAAGTCAGATCACAGGAATTATCGGCCCATATCTCTTATGTCCACCCTATCTAAAGTATTCGAGAGAATCATGGTAGGGAGACTGAGTAGAATATGCGAACAAAACAACATACTACCTAACACACAAGCAGGGTACCGAGGTGACATTACCATACAGGACCAACTTGTACGGGTAATGTCACAATTCCAGGATGGATACAACAGGGGATATACAACTGCCGCAGCCTTCCTAGACGTTCAGTCAGCATTCGATAAATGCTGGCTGAACGGTCTACTCTACAAACTTTCAACATATAAAGTACATACGCGAATCATCAGATGGATATCCAGCTTTCTCTCAGACCGGACGGCAAGGATCAAGATACAAGACAAACTATCAAACCCCATACACTTAAGAGCCGGAACACCCCAGGGAAGTGCCATATCAGGCCTTTTATACATAATATTTACTGCAGACACCCCACAGCCCATTCACCCTAAAGTACACCTAGCACAATACGCAGACGACACTGCTTACTGGTGCACCAGTCCGAGAATAACAATGGCGAAACACCAACTAGAGCGTCAACTCAAGAAATTCTCGGACTGGACACGAAAGTGGCGCATAAACATCAATGTTCAAAAAACACAAGCCATCCTTATCCGAAAAAAAAAAACAAAAAAATATGCCACCATAAAATTTGAAAAAACTGAAATCAATTGCCAAAAAACAATCAAATATCTCGGCGTCCTCATAAACAACAAGCTCTCAGCACAAATACATTATAGAGTGGAGTGGAGTGGAGTGTTAAATTTAAGGGCCCGTCGACAACAAGGTCATTTGGGCCCGTAATAAAACAAAACTAAAACTCAAGTATTAAAATAAGACTAAAATGCTAGACAAAGAAAATTCTAAATAAAACGCTAGATATAAAAAAAAACTCTCACGTCTAAAACTTTAAAATGAATCAACAACTCAGGCTTTTTAAAACACTAAGCGGTTAAAAAATACCATTAAGGTAATCTGAAAAGCTAAAAACTGCGTAAAACGTGAATACAAGTCAGACTTGTTTAGCGAACCCAATATGGGCAACGAAACGCAGCGCCTTAGAGACAGAATCTGGATCGTCGCCCAAAATGGAACCAATTGTTCGCCCCAGGCCAATGGACTGGCGCTCACGATCGTATTGCGGACAATCTACGAGGACATGAGCCACAGAAAGTTGGACGCCGCACCTCGGAGATACCGTGAGTGGCTCGCCCTTGTCCTATCCTCAGGCGGGTGAGAATGACTTCTTCCCGCATGGAATCCCTACAGGACGTCACCCAGGGTTGTACGCTGTCCTTAATCGTCCGCAATTGAGTGCCAGTCAACGTTTCCCATGATTGCTGCCATACAGCTAGAAGATGCCGATGGAAATAACGTCGCACATCTGTATAAGGCATAGTACGGGTTGAGAATTCCGGCAGGCGGCATGCGGACTTGGCGGCCGCATCCGCCTCCTCGTTGCCGGGGATTCCCACGTGGCCTGGGGTCCAGGTAGAAACGAGCTGGTATCCGCGTGAAAGTAACTGAGATACGAGTGTCTGAATTTTAATAAGCAATGCCGAGCTGCCGACAAACCGTTGCAGCGCCTGAAGAGCGCTAAGAGAGTCACAACAGACTATAAAGCTTCCAGGGACTGAACCGGATATAAACAGCAGGAAATAAAATATGGCAAAAAGCTCGGCAGTAAAAGCGGAGCTATTGTCCGGAAGACGGTACTGGTGAACCGCACCATTATACACAAAACTACAACCTGTAGTACCCCTCACCTGGGATCCATCAGTAAATACCGGAATGTAATTCCGGTAACGTCCCAGGGTTTCGGCGAACAGTTGTCGAAACACCGATTGAGGGGTGGCTACCTTGGGACAGCGAGAAAGCTCTAGATCGAAACGGGCACGTTGGAGTTCCCAAGGAGGATAGCGGCCAAGAGTAAAACGCTCTACGGCAGGCACTCGGAGGTCATGCGCGGCGAGCAATTCACGAAACCGAATACCGCTTGGGCGAGAGATGGTGCTTTTCTGCGTATAACGATGAACCAGTTCCGGACGCAGAACAGGGTTAAGAGAAGTATGACCTGGGTGAGCCGCTAACCTTGCTACATAAGAGCAGAGCATATACGAGCGACGTACCGAGAGTGGCGGCTCCCCGGAATCAGCGTAGAGACACTCGACTCGACTAGTGCGGAAAGCCCCAGTGGCAAGACGGATACCAGCATTATGTACTGTGTTTAAAAGGCGAAGTTTAGAGGCGGACGCCGCGCCATAAATAAAACAGCCGTAATACAATTTTGAGCGGACCAGTGAGCGATACAACCTCAACATAACTGTGCGATCGCCACCCCAAGATGCCCCAGACAAAACCCTGAGTACCCGAAGTGAGCGATCCAACGAAGCACGAAGCTGGCGAAAATGGTGCTCCCATTTGAGTGTGCTGTCGAGGTGAAGGCCCAGGAACTTAAGGTGCGGAACAAACGGTAAACGTGTGCCACACAGATCACACTGCGTTTTCGTGGGGGAAAACTGAAAGCCGGTACGAAGTGACCACTCGGCGATGGACCTTATGGTTAGCTGCAGTTGACACTCGATGTGCTCCAGATTATACGAGCGGTAGTAGATGGCAAAGTCGTCAACATACAGTGATATCGATATTCCGCCACGAACAACGCTAGCGATGCCGTTGATGGCAACGGCAAACAGCGTGACACTGAGAATCGACCCCTGGGGTACACCATTCTCCTGGATCCTCTCGTGAGATAGTGTATTGCCAATCCGGACACGAAAACGGCGTAGTTTTAAAAAATTTAAAAGGAAGATCGCTAAATGACTTCGAAAACCGTAGCCGTGCAGAGTGCGCAAGATACCATAGCGCCAGGTGGTGTCGTAGGCCTTCTGCAGGTCGAAGCAGACACCCACGACATGCTGCTTCAGAAGAAAGGCATTTTGTATGTAGGCTTCCATGCGTGCCAGATTGTCGATGCTCGAACGATGGCGACGAAAACCGCACTGAACGTTATTCAGCAGGTTATTCTTCTCTAGCCACCACACTAAGCGAGTGTTAATCATTCGTTCCAAGATCTTACAAACAACGCTCGTTAGGCAAATAGGGCGGTAGCTAGAGGAAAGTGTTCGGTCTTTTCTGGGCCGAGGAATCGGGATGACAATACCCTCGCGCCAGGAAGACGGGGAAACCTGCTGAAGCCAGATACGGTTGTAAATGTCCAGCAGGAAGGAGAGAGCCTTAGGTGGAAGATGAAGTAGCATTTGGCGATGGATATCATCAGGACCAGGAGAGGAGTCCTTGGCGAGAGACAAAGCATGCGCCAGCTCCGCTTCTGTAAAAGGGGCGTTGTACGGTTCGCTACAGTCGCTGTTAAAATCAAGGACTATCCGCTCCGCAGATTCCTTAATCGGTAGAAAGGCAGTATTGTAACTTTGGGTCTGGCAGCAGCAAACGAGTCGGCAAGGGCGTCAGCGATGTCCTGCTCAGAGGTATAAATAGAGCCCTGCACGGCAAGACCGGGGATCGTTGTCCGACGATACTTGCCGTACATGCGCCGAACAGCAGTCCAAACCCTTTGTGTCGAAGTGTGACGTGATAGGGAAGAGATGTAGGTTTCCCAGGATCTGCGTTTTGCACTGCGAAGCACGAAACGTGCCCTGGCACGAGAACGTTTAAAAGCGATAAAGTTCTCTTCAGTAGGGTGTAAACTAAAAAGCCTCAGAGCGCGTTTGCGTGCTTTGATAGCCAAGTAGCTTTCCTCGGACCACCAGGGTACAGGAGCGTGCCGAGGCGACGAAGGACTTCGAGGAATGCTAGAATCTGCTGCGAGCAAGATAGAACATGTAAAATATTCCACTATTTCATCAATACTGGTATAACCATTGTCGCTAAGGTGAATGAGAGAGCGAAATTTCCCCCAATCAGCCTTGGAAATAATCCAGTGAGGATGCCGTGTTGGCACAGTATGGGTATGGTAGAGGTGAATATTAATGGGGTAATGATCACTGCCAAATAGGTCGGAGAGCACCGACCAATCCAGCAGCGGAGCTAATGCCGGGCTACAGAAAGCAACGTCTAGGGTTGAAAGTGTGCCGTAAGTGGAGGATAAGAATGTAGGGGCACCAGTGTTTAGGAAATACAAGCCGGACATATCACACACGTCTGCTATAAGGCACCCGCGAGCATCGTCAGTGTCGCAGCCCCATAAAGTGTTTTTGGCATTCAGATCCCCTAGAAAGAGGAGCGGTGGGTGAATCTGAGCCAGAAGAGCCCGAAGATCGTGTTCTTGCACGAGAATGCTCGGGGGCAGATAGACATTGCAAATAGTGAAACATAGGCCCTGCAGCTGCACACGTACCGCTACAGCTTGAAACGGTGTGTTAAGCGGTATGCTGGCGGCAGAGATATTATGCGCCACCAAGGTAGCAACACCACCGCTTGCTCGCCTACCAGGTGCAGAGTCGTGTCTAAATGCCTTAAAATCACGTAGATGTAAACCGTGATGATGCTGCAGATGGGTTTCTTGTAGACAGAGTATGGAGGGCGAGCGTTGAAAAACTAAATGCTGTATGTCCGGAGTCCTGGCCCGGAACCCATTAATATTCCACTGGATTATTTCCATTCTAGAGTAGAGTTAACGGTTAGTCTTGATTTTCTTTCTGACCTTCGCGCATTTTGGACCGATAATACGAGGTTCTCCGTCCTCTGGCGACTCCTCCGATGTTCGGGAGTCTGATGATCCCCTGAGGCTCGTAGAGCGAGACCGGGATTTCACAGAGGACGTACGGCTACTCGCTCGAGGTTTGTGCCTTGATCGGTGTCGTTCTTCAGACGTCACGGAGGCAGTAGAATTCTGGGACGGCTGCGGTGCTGGTGTCTGGACGGCAGAGGATGTTGTCGGTGGGCGAACCACTAGCGGTGGAGAAACATGTGCGGCAGACGAGCTGGTCTGCACTCCCACTGAAACACGTGACGGCAAACCTGGGCAAGTCTGTACGGCGGCGTCCAGCTTCGGAATAACCTGACGAACAGCTACAGAAAACTTCAAACTGGTGGTGGGATGAAGCTCCTGGTATCGCTTTCTCGCATCCATAAATGTCAGGTTTTCCTTGACTCGAAGCTCCTGAATTGGCTTCTCCTCTAAGAAGCGGGGGCAATCGCGTGAGTTCGACGGGTGGGCACCTCCACAGTTGACACAGGTGGGGTCCTGGTCGCACAGGGAGCCGTCGTGAGCAGCACGTCCACATCGGGGACAGTTGGGTGAACCGGAACAGCGCTGCTGCGTGTGCCCGAACTTCTGGCAACGAAAACATCGCATGGGGTTGGGCACATAAGGACGTACGGTGGCACGTTCATACCCGCAGAAGATGTATTGGGGTAGGGTGGTACGTTCGAATGTGAGGAAAACCGTACGTAATTCGAATGGTTGGTTATCTCTCTTCCCTATTAAGCGAAACGCAGCAGTTACACCTTGGTCCCCCGGGCATTTAGCGATCTCCTCATTAGAGAGGCCGTCCAAACTTCGGGTGGAAACCACACCGCGACAGCTATTCAGGGTCTTGTGTTTTTCGACCTTGACAGGGTATGAACCAAGCAGACTGGCTTTTAGCAGTTTCGCAGTCTGGGTGTCTTGAGCAACCTCGATTAATAAACTACCGTCTCTACATCGGGTAGCATTTTTTACTGGACCACAGATCCTGTCCAGCTCCTTCTTAATATAAAATGGACCAATAGTCGACATGGTCTTTTCTTCACTGATAAGCCGCATAATCAAAAAACGTGGAGTTGAAGGGGTGGAGCGCAGAGGAGACATTATGAAGGGGTCCCCCTTCCGGACCGTCGGCGTCAGCCTGCCATCCGGGGGATAAAGGAAAAAGACACCTAAATCTTCCGGTCTGTGCCGGCCCGAAGCACCCGCTTCAGACCCGATCTCAAGGAGTACGTCAGAAAAAGTTACCCTCCGCCTATCACTACTTACCGGTATGCGACATTTCCACCAAAGGCAGGCCCGACTTTATGCCCCTACCACAGGAATAACCGCCTGTGGCTCCCCACTCTAGCCCACGCTGCCTCAACGGAGTCAGCGTGGATTCAGGGGACTTGTGGTTGATTACATCGGACCCCAGACAGCGGTAACACGTCGGGTCCCCCTGTACACCCCAGCGGCAGCACAGCCGCCGAGATACCCATGGGGACCCGGCCCCTAAGGAGCTACGGGGGTGTACTTGACAATGGAACGGCTCCGCACCTAGTGTCGCACAAAAGGGGTAGTGAGGAGGGTCCACTCAACCTTCACGCCTGAGCCTCCGAAGAGCACACAAGTTGGAAGCTGCGCCGAAACCGTGGGACAGGAACCACGGAGACAGGATAGATCCCTGTTGGTGAGACAGGAGTTATAATTCTAAAACTTAACCTACATAAAACCATAAGACCTAGAAGAGGAAGAGACTAAATCTAAGAGGATGATAACGTGGCTAGACCTGATGGAGGCGAGGGGATGATAATGGGGATGAGCGGCTCGGGGCCCCGGGTGCGCCAAGCCCGGACCTACCGTGGTAGGTCCCCCTGGGGGAAATACATTATAGAAAACTACTCCAAAGAACAAGACAGGTACACTCAACGTTAAATTTCCTCGCCCGCCTCGACAACCAGGGGCTCAGCCCAAAAATCCTGAAAAAAGTATATATGGCTCTCATAAGGCCTCAATTGACATACGCCGCAGTCGCCCTCATGCCCCTCATAAACCGTAAGATCATCGAAAAAATACAGGCATTCGAACGACGATGTTTAAGAACGGCATTTAAGCTACAGAAAGACTACAAATCAAATATAGTACATAGCCACACCAAAACAAAACCCATAGACAACCACATAGCCCAACTAATGATAAACTATATCCTCTAACGCCCACACAAGAAAACAGACGACAACTGATAAGAACAGCGCAACAGATGAGAACTCTCCCTACCGGCCAAGAGGAAAGAAATCCACCACTGCTCACACTGATCAGGATATATGATAAACACCAACAAGACGAACTGAACAAAGTACAACAACACATACAGACACTCAACCAGCTACTAAACCGATAAACTCTACACCCCGACAGGAAAACAAGATCACAAGACAATAGTAATGCGAGGCGAGTCGTTGCAGCATCACAAAGAAAAAACAATTCAGTCGAGAAAAATCCATGTTCTTTTTGGGAACTAATGGCAGACGGCAGCGAGTGGTTATAGGACCCGGCACCAAAAATTACGCCTTTGAACGTCACTGATGTGTATTAATAATATTAAAAAAAAACAAAAAACCACAAAATACATATTTATATTATATTATAAAACACCAAACATACAACAAAAAAAAAGAAAAAAAAAACAATATAAAAAACATATATACATATAATATTTAAAACAAAACACATGCACATCATACGTACACGACAATTTGCCCCACCGCCGAAGATCTCCAAGCAGACAACACACAAAAAACCAAGCTAGGTTGAAGAGGGGAAACCCTAAGCAACCCGGGCATGGAGTAAACCATGTCCAAATTCCTCGTTTGATTGATTGATTGGATTTCTATGAATTACATATTTTTGGTTGGTATTTAGATGGTGGGAAGTGATATATTTTCAAAGAAATATGTCAGAGTTAATATAACTGAATTTCATTTCACATATTTTGACAAATTTGTCAGTATATTACATTTTTAGTGATATAACATAAAATTACATAGTTTATCACTTTACGTGTTTGGCCATTGGAACTGCAATATGTTACCGAAGATATCGGATGTAAGTTTTCGCAAGGGGATAAGATAATTTCAGCCAAAAAGGGGGTTTTTCTAAAATCTCCACCAGTGCTCTCTTACAAGTAGCAATTGCCAGAGATACCACTGCCTCCGGAACCAGCATTAATGAGGTGAAGAACATGGATAGAAGCAGTTAATTTCTACAGTGAGTTCTATATGATATAAAGAGTGTTCTAGATTATTTTGATCCTAAAGGTGCTGCATCTATTTGTGAATCCCAGGCTGCCTTTAGTGACTTCAGATGCTTTTATAAGGAGCAACTTCGGCTGGCTTCAAGCGTCTAGAAACGCCAGGGTTGCCTAAGCAAAATTCCATTTGCTGTCATAGAGGATGCTATTGAAACATAAGTGCTGCACATGCGCTAACCGTATCCCAAGCTCCATTCTGAATCCCATTCACGACGCCCGTGTTGAATGCGGTGTTTGGCGGTAACGTTTCGTTCATCATCAGCTGCTGTGCTATTGAGTTTAGTTTATTTTAGTTCAAAATAATTAAATGGCACCGAAAATATAAAGTTATACCTACTTTATTGTCATTTTAAGAACAAATAGGAAATCAATTGTTTTATTTGGAGTGATAGAAGAATCTAGTGAAGTAAAAATAATATACTTAAACTTTTATAATGAAGGTTATATTTAAGGTGTAGAAGTTGAGGAAAAATTATATTGTTTGCAAGTTTCCGAAGACCGAACCCAATACAACGCATATTCATTTTGGGTCACTAAGGGCCACAAAATTATTTATTTGTAGTTTATTTATTGGGCCGGTCCTTTTTCAAATGTTTGGTAAGTTCGGCTTCGTGCGATTACATTTTTAATTTTTTACTGCTCGATTCAAAAATACAACAGTAACCAATATCAACCTATATTAGTAGTATTTACATAATAAAGTAAAAAAAATCTTATGTGCTGCACTCACATGACTTTCTCTACTCTTGTCCTCAACATTCTTACACACTCTTATTCGTATGTCTTCTGCCGTGTTAGATGAGAAAAATTTGCATCTTATCGCTTATCGCTTATCTTATCGCTTATTTTCTTGTAGGTACAAGGGGAATATGGAATACAGTCGACTTTGAGTGAGTCAAATCTTCTAAAGCTTTGATATTCCGTTCTGTGTGCACGGCTAACATATAAAAATGAACAACGTTGTTGCATTTGACGAAAGTTTGTTTTCCAAGGCTCACACAAATAACAAGGAATACCTACGAAATGATTCACTCTGCAAACCAATTATTGGACATAGATTGTGTGTCTTAGCAAGATCTACTTTTTATATAGTAAGATTTGGTCTATCTCTTATAGTTTACGAATTAGTCAAAAGCCATCCAGAATAAACAGGACTACTTAGGCTATAGCCAGAAAATTCAAAATATGCATTTAATTTTTCATAAAAATATCTTAAAACATGTTATTTTAATCAAAATCCAGAAGATTTTCAAGAAAATAAAAGTTTTCGAAAAATTTTGCATGTAAAGGGTAATTAGCAATTTTCTTGAAAATCTTTGTTTCGCATCCTTGAAAGACTAACTAGATGGAAAAACCGGATTTTGGCCCTGCTTTAGAACGCACGCACACCACACGCGCCTGTTTTCAGACAACTGGAAAATGACACACGCTGAGGCATGCGTTGTAAATTCGGTTCAAGTGAATCACGGCTCTAAGGGGAAGGTACTGGAGCATTTCCGCTGTTACACGGTCCTTTCCAGGGGATTTACGGGCTTTTAGGGATTTGATGGTGTTAGCTACCTCGCGAGGGGTAACTATCGGGGTGTGGAACTCCTCGTGGCCCGCGGGTCCGACTTCTAGGAAGTCTTCTACCGCCTGTTCCACGAGGTCAGTGTGGTGATCGTTCTGTGGATCTTCCCTGGGCTGGAATTGAGTTTCCAGATAGTCTGCTAGCGCCTCTGCTTTTTCCCTCGGTTCAAAGACAAGTCTTCCCCGAGGGCTATGCACAGGATGCTGGTGTACAGATTTATCTTTCCGCAAGCCTCGGACGATGCGCCACGGTTTCCTCTCCTGGAGGTTTACGTGACGCAGCGTGTTATCCCAAGCTGCTTGCCTATGTTTTCTTAGGAGTCGTCTCACCAGGGATTTGAACCTCTGGAGTATTATTCCTATCCTAGGATGTCGGAATCTCTGCCATAGCCTTCTGACAGCATTCTTTGCTTGAATGAGGCGTTTCAATGGGACAGGGATAGATGTCAGGTTTGGGGCATCGATAGGAATGCGGTGTGTGTGAGCACGCACCGCAATTAGGACTGAGGTTGAAAACCCGGCGGCCGCCTCCTCGAGAGCCTCTATCGAGTCTAAGTGTGAGCCTACCTATATATACAATGCATGAACTTATTACTCTCACGACAGCTGGAAGTGTGAGCCCCACTTCCCTTTTATGCAAGTGGGCTGCTGGGTGCCTTTACGCATCTTTCCTTTGGGTGTGGGGGAATGTCAGGACGTTTTAGACAAGCTGTACAAAAAGTAAGTGTTGGTTTTCGCAACACTTCTCACCTGCTTTGATGCGCCGCATGCTTAATTATTAGCAGTGCACAATAATGCAATATCAGAGTACACACAGCTCTGTGACAATCCAGAGCAACCTTCATTTGCTGTCGAGATTCTTGAGGAGTTGGAAGATAAGTATGAATCTGAGGATATAAAATTTTAGATATCGAAATGTTATACCTTTTTCAACCTTTTTATAGTTTCGTTTTAATTCTGGCGTCTAACTCTGTTTTCCCTTTTACCACTTCCATTTTTTATACTGAAATTTATCTCTGGCTTTGCCATGGTCCGTTTTTAGGGGCGCTGATGACCAAATAGTTGAGCGCCCTTAAACCTACATCTCTTTGTATTAATGTCAGTAGAAGAAACCTGAGTTTTTGTACAAAAGTGTAGTGTACAATAAAGTGATAGAAAAGTGGACTGGATTTTGTCGTTTTGTCACATTGGTGTCAGGAGTGGGATTAATGGAATTGTCATCTTGTGGTGTCTTTTAATTACGGAGTTGGCGACTTTTTAATAACACTAGTTGGCAATACTGCTATGTGAATCATGAGCGTGCGTGAACATGATAGGTCTAGTAGAAAATATTTACGCACCATATTGTTCTAACTCGTTTTATTCTGGTGAGCAAATGCTACAAATGGACCTGTGTTCAGGGAACTCACACTTGAACTCGTCGAACTACAATGGCGGCAGTCGAAGTGCCATGCGGTGGAATGGTGGTACGCGAGTGGTATCGCTTTCCGTTTGCCACATCCTTGTGTAATTGGGGTCACCCGCTACAGGAATATAGGTAATAACTGCAACACGGATATCTCACAATCAATATTTTGTTGCCGGCATACACACTGGCTGTGTTGCGAACAGTGAAAATGAATTCGTGTCATTCACGTCTGTACAGTTGAAGACAAAACAGACATTGTCAGTGCACCAGCTCATGGAGTGAGTGAGTGAGTAGTGGGGTTTACGGGCCCGTCGACAACTAGGTCATTAGGGCCCGAAGTCCAATGTAAAAGCAATCAAAGAAAATAAAACCTCACCCTTTTAAAACTAAAAAGTGAAAGTTAAAATACCTAAAAAATGAACGTTAAAACCACTAAAAAGAGGGCTAAAACAGGTAAAAAAGAAAGGAAAAATAAAAATCAATAAAACCATGTTACGAAAACCCTAAACTACTTATGCTGTTGAAAAAGGGTAAAAACACGAGTAAAACATCCTAAAAGTATTTTTCCGCCAAGATAAAAGAAACCTTACACTTGCTTACAAAAATCGATACGCGCAACAAACCGCAGTACTGTATATACAGCTACTGGGTCGTTGCCTAACACGGTGCACAGTGTAAGACCCAGGCCACAGGACTGGCGCTCACGAGCATACCGCGGACAATCAATAAGGACATGTGCAACGGAGAGTGGGACATTGCACGTCGCACAGACAGGCTCCGGATCACCGCGCAAAAGGTGTGCATGCGTGGCTCGAGTGTGGCCTATCCTCAGGCGGGTTAAAATCACCTCCTCACGCCTGGAATCCCTGCAAGATGTTTGCCAGGGTTGTACCGTGTCCTTGATTGTCCGTAACTGAGTGCCAGATAACGCTTCCCAAGATTGTTGCCAGAGAGTAAATAGATGGCGACGGAAGTACCTCTGCACATCTATATAGGGTAGCGTACGGGTGGAATATTCCGGAAGGCGACATGCAGACTTCGCAGCCGCATCAACCACCTCGTTGCCCGGAATACCCACATGACCTGGGATCCACGTAAAAACGAACTGGTATCCGCGAGATAACAACTGAGATAAAAGTGTCTGTATTTTAATAATTGATGCCGAGTTGCCAACAAATTGTTGCAGCGCCTGAAGAGCACTCAGGGAGTCGCAACACACAATAAAATGTCCAGGAACTGAACGGGAGATAAAAAGTAAGAAATAAAAGATGGCAAACAGCTCGGCGGTAAAAACTGAACTGGCGTCTGGAAGGCGGTATGTGTGAACCTCACCGTTGTATATAAATGCGGAACCCGTCGTACTACCCAACTGGGAGCCATCGGTGAATACCGGTGTATAAGTCCGGTATCGGCCCAGAACTGCGGTGAAGAGTTGACGGAACACCGAAGGAGGGGTAGCAGTCTTTGGACAGCCCGACAGCTCCAGGTCAAAGCGTGCACGCTGGAGCTGCCAGGGAGGACAGTGGCCAAGTGAATGCCGCTCTACAACTGGCAGTCGGAGGGCGTTTGCGACAAGTAGTTCTTGAAACCTGATGCCACTTGGACGGGAGATTGTTTTATTCCGCATATAACGGTGCTCGAGGTCTGGGCGCAATACAGGTGGAAACGAAGGAAGACCTGGATGAGCGGCCAACCTTGCCACATAAGAACAAAGTAACAATGAGCGTCGAACAGACAGTGGAGGTTCGCCAGAATCAGCATACAGACAATCCACGGATACCAGTGTGATGAATTGTGTCTAAAAGGCGGAGTTTAGAGGCTGATGCAGAGCCATAGATAAAACAGCCGTAGTCTAATTTGGACCGGACCAGTGAGCGATACAACCTCAACATTACCGTACGATCGCCGCCCCAAGATGCCCCAGACAGGACCCTGAGTACCCGAAGCGAGCGACCGCAGGAAGCACGAAGGTGACGTATATGGTGCTCCCATGTGAGTTTGCTGTCGAGGTGTAAGCCCAAGAACTTCAGGTGCGGAACAAATGGAAGACGTGTGCCACGCAAATGAAGATCAGGAGGAGGGTGTACACCACGGAGTCGGTTAAAGTGGAGACACTGTGTTTTTGTAGGGGAAAACCGAAAGCCGGTGCGAGACGCCCACTCGGCGATGGATGTTATGGTCATCTGCAGTTGACGTTCGATGTGCTCCAAACTATAAGAGCGATAGTATATCGCGAAGTCGTCAACATACAGCGACATCGGGATTCCGCTACGAACAGCGCTGGTGATGCCATTAATGGCAACGGCGAAAAGCGTAACGCTGAGAATCGACCCTTGGGGTACACCATTCTCCTGAACCTTCTCTTGGGAGAGCGTGTTGCCTATGCGGACACGAAAACGGCGAATTAGTAAAAAGTTAAAAATAAAAAACGACAAGTTTCCGCGTAAACCATAACCGTGTAGAGTACGGAGAATGCCATAGCGCCATGTAGTGTCGTAGGCCTTCTCCAGATCAAAGAAGACACCACCAGCTCATGGATTGGGGGAATGAAGAGGTGAGGAGAGATATTCCACCACGTGTAATCCGAGTTGTGTAAACTTCCTTGCAAAAGTTGCTGCTGGATTGGTTGTCAACTCACGTTCAATATTCCCGCTATATTTACTCGTCAACATGATATTTCTCAATTTAAATTAAAACTTGGACGAGTCACTAGCGTTATGTAAAACATATCTTTATAGGATGATTGTCACAAACCTGTAGAGGCCATTTAAGTGGATGCATTTTTGGTTTCATTGGGCCACACTGTCGTTGCTTCCCCCATGCGTGTGATCTCAATCCCATAGAACTAGCTTGGATCAAGGTAAAGTGAATAGTTAAAGAAATGTGGGAGTGACTTACCTTAACAGGAATTGCACGATATAACGCCTGAGATGTATAGATAATGCCGCACGATATAATGCCCACCTGTGACCGGAACAGACTGGCGCGGCTTTTGAAAAAAATAGAAAATGATCAATGGGAGAGGGACAGATAATTCAAAATATCGTCTACGTGTTATAAGTTAAATATACTGCATCAACTGAAAATAACATTTTAGGTTCTGGTATTTTGAGAAACTTTTTTGCTTTAATCATGGAATAAGCACTCCAGGATTGACAATACTATACTAAACGCGACCAAAGGCACGAGTTCAGTTTTAGATATCGCTAGAATTGTTTACTCAGGTACTGACTTGCAGCATTCCTGCCAGGAACCATGAGCTGGTGAATAAACCGTAGATTGAGAGGCGCATGGACTCGATAGATTAGACAGGCAAATGGATAGTTAAATTAGATAAGTATACTGAGTGGAAGTTACTGCTTCGTTCATACATTAGCCAAGCATTCTACTTGATGAGAGCAACAAATATGTCCAATACAATATTGTTAATAGAGAACTGTTTTGGCCAAAATAGACAAGTGTGTGAAATATTTAGAGCCATCTGGTACAGTCGAGTGCTGCAAATATGTGAACAATGCTGTAATGTATTTCTACCTTAATTGCGATGAATTTAGCCACAGTTTAATGTTAACGTGACGTTATCAAATTTTTCTTAGAAATTAAACTTTACATGACATCTTAGCAGTACATTGTAACTAAATTCATTCGAATTAAGGTATAAACATATCATTGTTCACACAATGTTTGCGTGACAGTGAAATAACACTATATAACAAGGTCTTAGCCACATCGGTGGAAATAGGCATTTTTAAGTCAGGTTTTGACCAATTAACGAAAACCAGGCTAAAAATATTCCATCATCCTTCATTTTCTTGTAAATTATTAAAATATATTTTAACAGTAAAACTTGTCAAATTCAAGTAAGCGAACCATGGAACTATAAATGCTCCAGATATTCTTTAAACCAGATTTCACAAGTAGTTATGTTTTCCAATGTTTAGGGTTCATCCTGGATAAGAACAACCTAGTTTACGGTATGTTTGGCTTGCAAAGGGGAGAGGGGCGAGTGATTTATTGCTCTGTGCCAGACTAGCAGGATGACATAGACATGCGTCGGTTTCAAGTGGTTTTTGTCAAGCTTTCTTTAGCTTATTTATTTTTATTATTAAATCTGACGTTATATAAAGGTTTGCCATGTGACACAGAATAACTTTCATATGTTTGAAATGAATACATAAAAATTTAAAAAAAAAAAAAAAAAAAAAAAAAAAAAACACAAACATCTTAGAGATAGGTGAAAGATAGATAAAATGAAGTATGAATATACGGTATACCTTATCTGTGCCACACTACATGGAAATATACTGACTACGTCCCACCACCATACTGCTCCCCACTCATGACATCTCTGGTGGCTAGAGGTGGGAGAAGCAGCGGTTTGGCGGTAGGCCTTGGCTCGGATGGGCTGTTATGCCACGGGGTTACAGTTACATGGAAATGTAAGTTGTGGTTAGGTATAAAGCTTTTAATTTGAGATGTACTGTCAGTAATAATAATAGTAACAATAGTAATAGTAGTGATAATAGTAATAATGGTATATCTTTGACAAGCATATAATGCTAGCTATAAAATACAAGTTACCATCACATAGGTTACTTTCATCTTAATGATCAGTTTTTGAATCTAAGGATGTCGTTTTCAGTTTATCTTCAGAATTGGAATCATCTGATTCATACAAGTTGACACACACGGATGCATCATCACAAGGTAGCTGATGCACTTCTTCCAAATCTTAGGGATTTGTTGATCATACCTTTTACCGATATTTGTAAGAAGTAGTAACATACTACTTGCAATAGCAAAGCAATATTGTACAGCTAACAAGGAAAGACAAATGTCAGCCATATGTAATGAAAGTAGGCGTGCAGTGTCTGGTTGACCTGTGCCGATTAGTTATTCTTGCAGTTAAAGAAAGAAAGAAAGAAATAGGGTTTTTACTACAGCAAACAATCGAATCAAGTGTAATGTTGATGTCCTGGTCGGGCAATTACTTAAATGCGTTCCTTCGCAAACTATAAGGGCCTGTAGCGGCAATCGAAGGGTTAATACTAGAGTACAAGAGTAGCGACAGAGCAAGAAAATATTAATATGTAAACAGTGCATGTTTCTACCATAGTGGTGGTTGTAGATTTGCCACGAGCGATATGTAACAAGTAATATGCTCTGCTGCTTTACAATTGTAATAAAGAAATGGCCTGGAAACCGGTATTTAATCATAATCCTTGCACTCATGGTGTGCGACAAGTGGAGCCCAAAGTCGCCAGTTTTCATGTTAGCTAACCACCAACAGTGTCAATTGGCAAAAGTGGCTACAAAGCAACAAGTTTTCTGAAAATCTAGATCTCCAGTAACATAAATCAGGTAGAACAGGCTTTTATAAGAATAGATTACAGGTGTGTGGTTAGAGACTGTAGCATCAGATTTCTTTCTTCGAAATATTGTGATGCCGGCTGCTCTATACCAGGGTTACGTGCATCATACACGTTCAAGGTCAGGCTGCCTCGCGCGATTGTTCATGAACACTTGACAATTAGAGTGGTGGAACCAAAAGGGATTATTCGGATGATTCGAAAAGTGTCCAGCGGCCGCCGCATCGGTAGAAGTTAAACAAATATCCGTATTACGTCGTCCTCGCTGTATGAGGTGAGGCAACGAGTTTGGAGTCAATGTGTATGTGTGCGTGTCTGTGCGTGTGCATGCGCGCGCGCGAACGCGTGTGAACTGCGTATGAAAGGTCGTCGCAAGAGAACCGACGCGTCATAAAGGAAGCTATCGAAGCGATTCATCAGTATAGAGTGCTAGTATCGTCAGTCAAATGTTGGAGACAAAGTGAAGGAGGACAAAGGGGTGAGTCAAGGTTACAAGAAGAAAACAGGTGAACTGTAAGGAAAGGCTGTAGACTGTGTTAACGTCAGTAAAAGAAGTTGTCGTGCAAACCTCTTAAATGGAAACACAGGAAGAAAAATCTGTGTTGCACTCACATAACTTTCTCTACTCTTGTACTAACCATTCTTGCAAACTTTTACTACTATATCTTTGTGTTAGTTGAGATAAACTTTTGTACAAATTATCTTATTGTTTATTTCCTTGTAGGCGGAAGAGGAATATTAGAATACAGTAGAATTTGAGCGATAGTCAAATATTTTAAAGCTTAGAGATCCCGTTCTCTTTGCACGCTTAAAATAAACAAATGAACGATGTTCCATTTCACGAAAGTTTTAAGTTTTACGAAACTGACACAAATAACAAGGAATATGTCCGAAATGGTTCACTCTACAAACAAATTTATTTGGACATAAATTGTGAGTTTTAGCGAGACCTACCTCTTACGGTTTACCAGTTATTCAAGTCACCCATAGTAAACAGGACTACATAGGTTATAGCCAGAAAATTCAAAATATACATTTAATTTGTCATACAAATATCTTAAACATGTGGCATTTTAATCAAAATCCTTTGAACCATTTTCAAGAAAATCAGTTTTCGAAAAGTTGTCCATGCAAAGGGTAGTTTAGGCTAGGGCTATTTTCTTCAAAATCTTCGTGTCGCATCCTTGAAAAACATTAAACTTAATTAGCAACTTTGGTTTTTAACCTGCTTTTCGTTTTTGAGTTATGCTGTCCACAGACACAGACACACACACACACACACACACACACACACACACACACACACACACGCACACACACCTTTTCTAAAAATGCTTTTCTTTTTCTGGATTCCGGGGGTCTTAAAACATGTATTTACGGTGAAATCTTGACATCGAATTTTTGGGTGAAATACAATACTTCCCCTACTTACCAGTAGAGAAAGTAAAAAATAACCGAACTGGACTTCTACCAATTTGACACAATATTACGAGAAAGTAATTAAATCCGTTAATTTTTATCAGTTCCTGTTTATCCCCTTTCCTTTACGTGACCGCTAGACACAAATAACACAAAACAACAATCAATTCCTTTAACTCTATGCGCACAACACTAGCAAGATCCTTAACCTCGTATCAGCGGGCATAGCATAACAACCTAATATTTCCAGTGAACTCCGTAGCACGGCTCTTAGTGATGCGTAGCTCTTCTATGCCAACGTTACAGTATTATTGACCCTTTACCTTGGCAATGCGGTTTTTCTCTAACTTTGTTGAACAGACGATAGTGTGTTTTTTACATTGCAATACTCGATTCGACATTTTTTGTTGATGTTGACAACTTGGTGTTTTTACTTTTGCTATTTCTTCTGACTTTTACAGATTACATCTGTTATGACCTCAATTCCATCCTTTAAGCGGCCATCCTATGTCCCCCTTTCATTTAGGTTATAGTATTGTAAGGACATCTTGGGAATCCTTATTTTTTCCCTTCGTTGTAAATGTTCCTTCCATTTTTGTTTATTTCTTTATTTTATCATTTACTGCAAAAGTACCCAGTTCTTCTCTAATAACTTCATTAGAAATTCTGTCCATCTTAGTGCAGTGTCAGAATGCACCTAAAAGTGTCATTTCGATTACAGGAATTTGGTTAAAGTATTTTCTCCTCATGTGATGTGGGAATCGTCTCTCCTCCTTACCACTCTCCTACTCCGACTACTGCTTTCTGGGTGTCTTCTGCTCCGGCTGCTCTGGCATGTGATCTTAACATCAGGGTATGCGTCAGTGTTTGCGAATAAAACCAGAACTTCGTTGAAACACTTTTATTCTCACCAAAAATAAGAAAGCGTGAGATTTGCCGATCGTTATTAAATTAGTTGAGTCGTTACCGTGTCTTTACAAAGACAGAAGATTGTTAATATAACTATAATGTGTCTTCACACTTGAGGATCCGGAATACAAGTCTCGTAGCTGATATGCTCGCTCTGCGGTATGGGCGGCGCGTGTACTGCCCCGTCGGATTCTGGAGGGCCACTGCAAACGACCCTTTCTCTCCGGGTTCTCGCAGGCAAGTTGTGTGCGTTATGACGCTCTCTGTACCTTTCACTTCCTAATTAGCAACAGGGTTTCGAAGAATCGACCATCCCTTGTTTTCCGGCTCACACCTGCGCTGAGCGATTTCCAGGAAAACTGGTCTTAACAGGTCTCGCTGGATTGCCTGAAGCTCGCCCCTAATGACTTGTCTGTACCTTTTCGTGCCTTTTGACAATTTTAGTCACAACGGATCTCCCAGATTGTGTAGCTTTCATACATGTAACGATTTTAACAGTTTCTGATTATTTAATTCCGCCATGTGATGCAGTATTATGTCCGTAATTATGGCGTTCACAATTTCGGCTTCACATGATAAGATTCACTACCATATAATAAAATGGGTAAAGCCATTACGTTATACAGTTTTATATACGTATCTCTTCTTGTATTTTTTAATGTTCTGCTTATAGTCCCACAGATGCTTCGATATCACTGGAATTTAATATCCAAATTTAACTTTCTCTACTACGTATAGTGGAGGAAATATTGTATTCCACCCAAAAATTCGATGTCGAGATTTCACCGGAAATATATGTTTTGAGGCCCCCTGAATCCAAGAAAAGCATTTTTAGAAAAGGTCCGTGTGTGCATCTGGACAGCCTAACTCAAAAACGAAAAGTCGTTTAGAAAGCAAAGCTTAATGTCCTTCAAGGATGCGACACGAAGATCTTGAAGAAAATTGCTGCACTCTAAACTATCCTTTACATGGAAAATTTTGATTTCCTTGAAAATGGCTCTTACGAGTTTGATTAAAGTGTTTGAGATATTTTTATGACAAATGTAATGTCTTGAATTTTCTGGATATAGCCCCTGTAGTGGTATCTACTCTGGATGACTTTTGAATAAGTCCTACACCGTAAGAGATAAACCATATCTTAGTAAACAAAAGATGAAGATCTTGCAAAATTACACAATTTCTCTCTCTCTCTTTTCTTTTTTCTTTTGTAGTGTGAACCATTTCGGAGATATTCCTTATTTGTGTAAGTTTCGGAGAACTTATACTTCTGTCATGGAACATCACCATTCATTTTTGTTTCCTATGTTAACCATGCAACGAGAACGGAATTGCCAAACTTTGAAAGATTTGACTATCGCTCAAAGCATACTGTATTCCCATATTCCCCTTGTACCTACAAGGGGGTGAGTGAGTGTGTCGGGTTTAAGGGCCCGTCGACAACTTGGTCATTAGGGCCCCGAGTCCAGAAGTAAAAATTACATACCGTCAAGTGTTAAAACATCACCCATTAAAAACTAAAAATCTACGGTTAAAATAGATAAAAAAACCTCTAAACAACTATTAAAACGTTTCATTTAAAATGTTAAAAACAGAAAGTTAAAATTGCTACAAAATAAAAAACACTAAAACGTTAAAAAACCCAAAAATACCGTAATCCAAAAGGCTAAAATCTCTGAAATAAAATAACCTTACACTGACTTCATAAAATCAATTGTGCGACAAAACCGCAGCACTGTATTTACAGATACTGGGTCGTTGCGTAAAACTGACGACAGTGTAAGGCCCAGGCCAACGGACTGGCGCTCACGAGCGTATCGCGGACAATCAAGAAGGACATGTGCGACGGAGATTGGAATATTACACGTCGTACAGACAGGCTCCGGATCACCACGCAAAAGGTGTCCATGCGTGGCTCGGGTATGGCCTATCCTCAGGCGGGTTAAAACCACTTCTTCCCGCCTGGAATTCCTGCAGCTGGTATGCCAGGGTTGTACCGTGTCCTTGATAGTCCGTAATTGAGTGCCAGATAACGCTTCCCAAGATTCCTGCCAAAGAGCAAATAGATGGCGACGGAAATATTTCTGCACATCTATATAGGGGAGCGTACGGGTGGAATACTCCGGAAGGCGACATGCAGACTTTGCAGCCGCATCCGCCGCCTCGTTACCCGGAATACCCACATGGCCTGGGATCCACGTAAAAACAAACTGGTATCCGCGAGACAGTAGCTGAGAAATCAACGTCTGGATTTTAACAACCAATGCCGAGGTGCCGATAAACTGTTGCAGGGTCTGGAGAGCGCTAAAAGAATCGGAACAAACGATAAAACTTCCAGGACCTGAACTGGAGATAAAAAGGAGGAAATAAAATATGGCAAACAACTCGGCGGTAAATACTGAACTGGCGTCCGGTAGGCGGTACGTATGAGCGTCACCGTTGTATATAAAGGCGCAACCCGTCGAACTACCCATCTGGGACCCATCGGTAAATACCGGACAGGAAGTCCGGTATCGCCCCAGTAGTTCCGTGAATAGTTGGCGAAACACGGAATGAGGGGTAGCTATCTTAACACAGCCCGACAGGTCCAGGTCAAAGCGTGCGCGCTGGAGTTGCCAGGGAGGACATCGGCCACGTGAATGCCGCTCTACGGCTGGCAGTCGAAGGGCGTGTGCAGCAAGCAGCTCACGAAACCGGATACCACTTGGACGGGAGATGGTTGTATTTCGCATATAACGGTGCGCGAGGTCTGGACGCAACACGGGTGGAAACGAAGGGTGACCTGGATGGGCGGCCAGCCTTGCCACGTAAGAACAAAGTAATAAAGAGCGTCGAACAGACAGTGGAGGTTCGCCAGAATCAGCATACAGACAATCGATTCTGCTGGTGCGGAAAGCCCCAGTAGCGAGACGGATACCAGTGTGATGTACTGTGTCTAAAAGCCGGAGTTTAGACGATGACGCCGCGCCATAAATAAAACAGCCGTAGTCTAATTTGGACCGGACCAGAGAGCCATATAACCTCAACATGACGGTGCGATCGCCGCCCCAAGATGCCCCAGATAAGACCCTGAGTACCCGAAGCGAACGATCGCAGGAAGCACGAAGATAGCGGATATGGTGCTCCCATGTGAGTTTACTGTCGAGGTGTAAGCCCAAGAACTTAAGGTGCGGTACAAAAGGAAGACGTGTGTCGCGCAGATGAAGATCAGGAGGAGGGTGTACTCCTCGCAGTCGGTGAAAGTGTAGACACTGTGTTTTCGTAGGGGACAGCCGAAAGCCCGTGCGTAATGCCCACTCGGCGATGGAGGTTATGGTCAGCAGTAGTTGACGCTCGATGTGCTCCAAACTATAAGAGCGATAGTAGATCGCAAAGTCGTCAACATACAGCGACATCGGGATACCGCTACGAACAACACTAGTGATGCCATTAATGGCAACTGCGAAAAGTGTGACACTGAGGATGGATCCCTGGGGTACACCATTCTCCTGGATCTTCTCTTGAGACAGCGTGTTGCCTATACGGACACGAAAACGGCGAATGAGTAAAAAGTTAAAAAGGAAAACGGCTAAGTGACCGCGCAAACCATAACCGTGTAGAGTACGGAGAATACCATAGCGCCAAGTAGTATCGTAGGCCTTCTCCAGATCAAAGAAGACACCCACGACATGCTGCTTCAGGAGAAACGCATTCTGTATGTATGCCTCCATGCGCGTCAGGTTGTCGACACTGGAGCGATAGCGACGAAATCCGCACTGAACATTGCTCAGCAGGTTATTCGTCTCTAGCCACCACACTAAGCGAGTGTTAATCATCCGTTCCAAGGTCTTGCAGACGACACTCGTCAGGCAAATAGGGCGGTAGCTAGAGGGAAGTGTCCGGTCTTTTCCTGGTCGAGGGATAGGGATGACAATGCCCTCTCGCCAGGAGTGAGTGAGTGAGTGTGTCGGGTTTAAGGGCCCGTCGACAACTTGGTCATTAGGGCCCCGAGTCCAGAAGTAAAATTACATACCGTCAAGTGTTAAAACATCTCCCATTAAAAACTAAAAATCTACGGTTAAAATAGATAAAAAACCTCTAAACAACTATTAAAACGTTTCATTTAAAATGCTAAAAACAGAAACTTAAAATAGCTACAAAGTAAAAAACACTAAAACGTTAAAAAACCCAAAAACACGGCCATCTAAAAGGCTAAAATCTCTAAAATAAAATATCCTTACACTTGCTTCATAAAATCAATTGTGGAACAAAACCGCAGCACTGTATTTACAGATACTGGGTCGTTGCCTAAAACTGACGACAGTGTAAGGCCCAGGCCAACAGACTGGCGCTCACGAGCGTATCGCGGACAATCAAGAAGGACATGTGCGACGGAGATTGGAATATTACACGTCGTACAGACAGGCTCCGGATCACCACGCAAAAGGTGTCCATGCGTGGCTCGGGTATGGCCTATCCTCAGGCGGGTTAAAACCACTTCTTCCCGCCTGGAATTCCTGCAGCTGGTATGCCAGGGTTGTACCGTGTCCTTGATAGTCCGTAATTGAGTGCCAGATAACGCTTCCCAAGATTCCTGCCAGAGAGCAAATAGATGGCGACGGAAATATTTCTGAGCATCTATATAGGGGAGCGTACGGGTGGAATACTCCGGAAGGCGACATGCAGACTTTGCAGCCGCATCCGCCGCCTCGTTACCCGGAATACCCACATGGCCTGGGATCCACGTAAAAACAAACTGGTATCCGCGAGACAGTAGCTGAGAAATCAACGTCTGGATTTTAACAACCAATGCCGAGGTGCCGATAAACTGTTGCAGGGCCTGGAGAGCACTAAAAGAATCGGAACAAACTATAAAACTTCCAGGACCTGAACTGGAGATAAAAAGGAGGAAATAAAATATGGCAAACAACTCGGCGGTAAATACTGAACTGGCGTCCGGTAGGCGGTACGTATGAGCGTCACCGTTGTATATAAAGGCGCAACCCGTCGAACTACCCATCTGGGACCCATCGGTAAATACCGGACAGGAAGTCCGGTATCGCCCCAGTAGTTCCGTGAATAGTTGGCGAAACACGGAATGAGGGGTAGCTATCTTAACACAGCCCGACAACTCCAGGTCAAAGCGTGCGCGCTGGAGTTGCCAGGGAGGACATCGGCCACATGAATGCCGCTCTACGGCTGGCAGTCGAAGGGCGTGTGCAGCAAGCAGTTCACGAAACCGGATACCACTTGGACGGGAGATGGTTGTATTTCGCATATAACGGTGCGCGAGGTCTGGACGCAACACGGGTGGAAACGAAGGGTGACCTGGATGGGCGGCCAGCCTTGCCACGTAAGAACAAAGTAATAAAGAGCGTCGAACAGACAGTGGAGGTTCGCCAGAATCAGCATACAGACAATCGATTCTGCTGGTGCGGAAAGCCCCAGTAGCGAGACGGATACCAGTGTGATGTACTGTGTCTAAAAGCCGGAGTTTAGACGCAGACGCCGCGCCATAAATAAAACAGCCGTAGTCTAATTTGGACCGGACCAGAGAGCCATACAACCTCCACATGACGGTGCGGTCGCCGCCCCAGGATGCCCCAGATAAGACCCTGAGTACCCGAAGCGAACGATCGCACGAAGCACGAAGATAGCGGATATGGTGCTCCCACGTGAGTTTACTGTCGAGGTGTAAGCCCAAGAACTTAAGGGATACCGCTACGAACAACACTAGTGATGCCATTAATGGCAACTGCGAAAAGTGTGACACTGAGGATGGATCCCTGGGGTACACCATTCTCCTGGATCTTCTCTTGAGACAGCGTGTTGCCTATACGGACACGAAAACGGCGAATGAGTAAAAAGTTAAAAAGGAAAACGGCTAAGTGACCGCGCAAACCATAACCGTGTAGAGTACGGAGAATACCATAGCGCCAAGTAGTATCGTAGGCCTTCTCCAGATCAAAGAAGACACCCACGACATGCTGCTTCAGGAGAAACGCATTCTGTATGTATGCCTCCATGCGCGTCAGGTTGTCGACACTGGAGCGATAGCGACGAAATCCGCACTGAACATTGCTCAGCAGGTTATTCGTCTCTAGCCACCACACTAAGCGAGTGTTAATCATCCGTTCCAAGGTCTTGCAGACGACACTCGTCAGGCAGATAGGGCGGCAGCTAGAGGGAAGTGTCCGGTCTTTTCCTGGTCGAGGGATAGGGATGACAATGCCCTCTCGCCAGGAAGACGGAAAAACCTGCTGATGCCAGATGCGGTTATACATGCTCAACATGAAGGAAAGAGCTGCAGGTGGAAGATGAAGCAGCATTTGGCGGTGGATGTCATCAGGACCGGGAGAAGAATTCTTTGCTAGGGACAAGGAATGCGCTAGCTCCGCCTCGGTAAATGGTGCATTGTACGGTTCACTTTGGGCACTGTTAAAACTAAGGCCTATCTGCTCCGCAGATTCCTTGATAGCTAAAAACGCTCTATCGTAGCTTTGGGTTTGGCTAGTACAGGCAAAACACTCGGCAAGGGCGTCGGCGATGTCCTGCTCGCTGGTGTAACGGGAGCCCTGTACGGCAAGGCCGGGGATCATCGTCCGGCGACACTTGCCGTACATTCGCCGAACAGCAGTCCACACCTTTTGCGTCGAACTTCGACGGGAAAGAGAAGATACATACTTTTCCCACGATTTGCGTTTTGCGTCTCGAAGTATAAATCTTGCCCTAGCACGAGCACGCTTAAAAGCGACAAAGTTCGCCTGCGTAGGATGTAATGTAAAGATACGCAATGGACGCTTGCGTGCTTTAGTAGCCAAACGGCATTCCTCGGACCACCAAGGCACAGGAACGTGACGAGGTGCAGTGGAACCACGAGGAATGCTGGAATCCGCTGCACGAAGGATAGAGTAAGTAAAATACTCCACCATGTCGTCAATGGTGGTAAAACCATCGTCGGTTAGGTGAATGAGGGAACGAAACTTCCCCCAGTCAGTCTTGGAAATAATCCAGTGAGGAAAGCGTGTTGGCACAAAATTGTGGCCCGATAGGTGAATGCTAATGGGGTAATGATCACTGCCAAATAAGTCGGAAAGTACCGACCAGTCGAGTAGAGGTACCAGTGACGGACTGCTAAATGAAACGTCAAGTGCGGAGTGTGTACCATAGGCAGATGATAAGTAAGTAGGCACGCCAGTGTTTAATAGGACTAGGCCGGACATATGGCAAACGTCTGCTACAAGGCACCCACGGGCATCGTCAATGTCGGAGCCCCAATGAGAGTGCTTGGCATTCAGATCGCCGAGAAAGATGAGCGGTGGCGGAATCTGTGCCAAGAGAGCCCGAAGATCGTTCGTGTGTACGACACTGACCGGTGGCAGATAGACATTGCAAAGGGAGAAACAGAGGCTCTGCAGCTGCACACGCACCGCTACAGCTTGTAGCGGCGTGTTGAGTGGCACACTGGTGGCAGAGATATCATGCGCCACCAGGATAGCAACACCCCCGCTGGCTCGCCTATCAGCTGCAGAGTCATGTCTAAATGCCGAAAAACCACGAAGTTGTAATGCGTGGTTAGGGTGCAAGTGCGTTTCTTGTAGACAGACGATTGCTGGAGACCGTTGCGAAACGAGATGCTGTACGTCCGGAACACGTGCCCGGAACCCATTAACATTCCACTGGATTATTTCCATGGTAAAGAAGAATTAGGGATTCGTCTTCATCTTTTTCTTTTTCATCTTTACCTTAACCGACTTCGGACGGGGTAAGTTAAATTCGCCATCGTCTGGTGACTCCGCCGACGTCCGGGAGTCTGAAGATCCCCGGCGGCTCGCTGAACGAGAGCGGGAGCGGGACTTCATGGACGATGTGCGACTGCTGGCGCGACCAGAAGGCCTAGAATAATGGCTGTCAACAGGCTGGCTTCGGCTAGTTGTCTTGTGAGCTGGTGTCTGCACGGCTATAGATGTAGTAGCAGGTGCAGCTGTGGCACGAGACAGTGAAGGGGTATTCGCAGGTAGGTCAGTCTGTGTAGAAGCATCTGACACAGGAACGTGCTGGATTGCTACGCTGCTGGCAGGAGCGCGTCGGGCAGCCAAGGCATAACCTGTGGTGGTAGCAGGTTTCAGCTGCTCAAAGCGACGACGCGCTTCTGGAAACGTGAGATGTTCTTTCACGCGCAATTCTTGTATGCACTTCTCATCCAGGAACTTCGCACACTGACGCGAGCTGGATGGATGCTTCCCTTCACAGTTTACACAGAGGGGATCCCGTGTACATGTCGGGTCCTCATGGGCTGATAAACCACAGCGCTCACATATAGCAGGATTATTGCACAGGGTCTTTGTATGGCCGAACCGTTGGCACCTAAAACAACGCATGGGGTTCGGCACATACTGGCGCACTGCGGCACGTTCGTAGCCACAAAAGATATACTCGGGCAATTTAGTTCCTCTGAACGTCAGAAACACCGTACGCAAAGGTACATCCTTGCCATCCTGCTTTCGGGTAAGACGGTAAGCCTGACACACACGCTGGTCGGAGAGACAGGTGGTAATCTCATCGTTCGACAGATTGTCCAGACTGGAGGTGGTGACAACTCCCCTACATGTGTTGAGCGATTTGTGTGGGGCTACCCGAATTGGGTAGGAGCCCAACAAACTCGCCTTTACAAGTTTCTGAGTCTGGTCTGCCGTGTTGGTTTCGATCAACAGCGTACCGTCTCGAACTCTGGTCGCGTTCTTAACCGGGCCACATATTCTGTCGACTTCTCGTTTTATGTAAAATGGGTTAAGGTCCTTTATCGTTTTCCCGTCACATGCCAAAGTCAAAACTAAGAAAGGGTCAAAGGAAGAGGGGTTGCGCGGAGACATGATTATTTGGACCCCCATCCGGAACCGTCGGCGTCAGCCTGCCATCCGGGGGTCAAAGGATAAAAGACACCAAAATCTCCACGGTCTGTGCCGCCATGGAGACCCCTCCATGACTGACCTCAAGGCGTACTTCAGAGGAGCTACCCTCCGATCTCCACTGCTTGTCCGCATGGGTAAACCGTTCACCACGTGACACCCCGGTTTTATGCCCCCACCACAGGAATAACCGCCTGTGGCTCCCCGCTTTAGCACGCGCTGCCTCAACGGAGTCAGCGTGGATTCAGGGGACTTCGGGTTGATTACACCGGGGCTCCGTCAGCGGTAACACGTCCGGCCGGTGATACTAACCCGACGGCACGCGGCCGTCGGGAGATTAACACCGGCCGTGCCCTCAAGGAGCTACGTGGGTGTACATGACGTGTGGACGGGCTCCGCACCTAAGGCTACACATGGGGGCAGTGTGAAGGGTCCGCACAACCTTCGCGCCTGAGACCTCCGAAGAGCACACAAGTCGGGGGCCGCGCTGAAAACCGTGGGACAGGACCACGGAGATAGGAAAGATCCCTGCTGGTGAGACAGGAGTTATAAATCTAGGAACTTACAAACTAATAAGCAGAATAAGCCTAGAAGAGGAAGAGGGTGATATAAAAAAGGGACATAAAAAGCTGTACGTGGCACAGTTAATGAAGGTGGAGGGGGTGAAGTGATAGTGAGCAGCTCGGGGCCCCGGGTGCGCCAAACCCGGACCTACCGTGGTAGGTTCCCCTGGGGGAGTTTGATTTCGGAGTCCTCTTCTCCTAGATGAGTCGTCGACCAAGACTAACGAGCCTCATCTACCCGTTGGAATGTTCTTAGCTTCCCCTCACCTCTTGCCTACCAGTGGTCACAAAGACACACGTAGCAGGCCGTCTGGTTCGGGTACTGAGCCCCTCCGCCACGGCAAGGCGACACTCCTTCGGAGGGGTGTACCTACAAGGAAATAAGCAGTAAGGTAATTTGTACAAATGTTTATTTCAACTAACACGAATATATAGGAATAAGATTGTAAGAATGCTTAGTACAAGAGCAGAGAGTAACACGAGTTTAACACATGAAGTTTTTCTAATATGTACCTATTGTAAGCGGAAGAAGTGCACTTGAACAGAAATTTTATACGGAAACTTTGCCTGAAATCAACGTTTTGGGGTTTCTAAATTTAAAGCATGAAAAGGTGTGTGTCCGTGTGCGAGACTATGTGCGTGCACCTGTGTATGCGCATGCGTGCGTGCATATGCCCGCCCCTCTGCGTTTGTTAGGAACCAACAAAACTGAAAAAAGTAAAATCGGTTAAACCAAATAAAGTGGGTACGTATTTTCTGAATCTATCAACGAAATGATACATTTTCAACGAAATATCACAACAAAATCTACTGCTAACATGGTATTTTCTTCCTTGTTTTCGATTTTATCAAAACGGCTTTGATAAAATTACCGATGTATCTTGATTTGTTAAACCTGAAGAAATAGGAAAACTTACTGCAGAAGGACAAAGTTTGTCAAAGAAAATGTTTTTTGCGTTAACCAGTTTTATATACCACTTGTTATCAGTTTGAATTTACTAATGTTTACAATTTTGTCGTGGTAAGAGGCTCTTCGCTTATTTTCGTTGTCATGCAAATAGTGGCATTTTATATTGGCCCATATTTTAAAAATGTGACTGATGCCTATGCCTATGCTTATGCCTATGGTAGATACAAGATGAGTCAATGAAAATTTATCCCAAGTAGACAAGGGAATATGCTTTTGTAGTATTAGTTTAAATTAGAGTGAGTAGAGAGTCATATGAATCCAACACAGCTTAAACCTCCCCAGTTTTTAAACTACTTCTTAAAGAAGGCATCCTGAGATTTTGTAAATGTTAATATCCCAGAAACTAGCATAGGCTGGCCCTGTGGCGCAGTTGGTAGAGCACCTGCCTGCTGTGCTAGGGGTCCCGGGTTCGATTCCCGGCATGGAATCGCTTCGCAGTTAAAGGCGGGATATAAATGGAACAATTAAAAAAAAAAGAAAAAACCTAACATAGGTACTCCTTTGAGCCACGAAGGTATTAGATAACGCTTGCTGAATCTTGTGATATGAACCCACCCGCATTGAACCAAGTGAGTGAGTGAGTGTGTCGGGTTTAAGGGCCCGTCGACAACTTGGTCATTAGGGCCCCGAGTCCAGAAGTAAAATTACATACCGTCAAGTGTTAAAACATCTCCCATTAAAAACTAAAAATCTACGGTTAAAATAGATAAAAAAAACCTCTAAACAACTATTAAAACGTTTCATTTAAAATGCTAAAAACAGAAACTTAAAATTGCTACAAAGTAAAAAACACTAAAACGTTAAAAAACCCAAAAATACGGCCATCTAAAAGGCTAAAATCTCTAAAATAAAATATCCTTACACTTGCTTCATAAAATCAATTGTGGAACAAAACCGCAGCACTGTATTTACAGATACTGGGTCGTTGCCTAAAACTGACGACAGTGTAAGGCCCAGGCCAACAGACTGGCGCTCACGAGCGTATCGCGGACAATCAAGAAGGACATGTGCGACGGAGATTGGAATATTACACGTCGTACAGACAGGCTCCGGATCACCACGCAAAAGGTGTCCATGCGTGGCTCGGGTATGGCCTATCCTCAGGCGGGTTAAAACCACTTCTTCCCGCCTGGAATTCCTGCAGCTGGTATGCCAGGGTTGTACCGTGTCCTTGATAGTCCGTAATTGAGTGCCAGATAACGCTTCCCAAGATTCCTGCCAGAGAGCAAATAGATGGCGACGGAAATATTTCTGAGCATCTATATAGGGGAGCGTACGGGTGGAATACTCCGGAAGGCGACATGCAGACTTTGCAGCCGCATCCGCCGCCTCGTTACCCGAAATACCCACATGGCCTGGGATCCACGTAAAAACAAACTGGTATCCGCGAGACAGTAGCTGAGAAATCAACGTCTGGATTTTAACAACCAATGCCGAGGTGCCGATAAACTGTTGCAGGGCCTGGAGAGCGCTAAAAGAATCGGAAGAAACTATAAAACTTCCAGGAGCTGAACTGGAGATAAAAAGGAGGAAATAAAATATGGCAAACAACTCGGCGGTAAATACTGAACTGGCGTCCGGTAGGCGGTACGTATGAGCGTCACCGTTGTATATAAAGGCGCAACCCGTCGAACTACCCATCTGGGACCCATCGGTAAATACCGGACAGGAAGTCCGGTATCGCCCCAGTAGTTCCGTGAATAGTTGGCGAAACACGGAATGAGGGGTAGCTATCTTAACACAGTCCGACAACTCCAGGTCAAAGCGTGCGCGCTGGAGTTGCCAGGGAGGACATCGGCCACGTGAATGCCGCTCTACGGCTGGCAGTCGAAGGGCGTGTGCAGCAAGCAGTTCACGAAACCGGATACCACTTGGACGGGAGATGGTTGTATTTCGCATATAACGGTGCGCGAGGTCTGGACGCAACACGGGTGGAAACGAAGGGTGACCTGGATGGGCGGCCAGCCTTGCCACGTAAGAACAAAGTAATAAAGAGCGTCGAACAGACAGTGGAGGTTCGCCAGAATCAGCATACAGACAATCGATTCTGCTGGTGCGGAAAGCCCCAGTAGCGAGACGGGTACCAGTGTGATGTACTGTGTCTAAAAGCCGGAGTTTAGACGCAGACGCCGCGCCATAAATAAAACAGCCGTAGTCTAATTTGGACCGGACCAGAGAGCCATACAACCTCAACATGACGGTGCGGTCGCCGCCCCAAGATGCCCCAGATAAGACCCTGAGTACCCGAAGCGAACGATCGCACGAAGCACGAAGATAGCGGATATGGTGCTCCCACGTGAGTTTACTGTCGAGGTGTAAGCCCAAGAACTTAAGGTGCGGTACAAAAGGAAGACGTGTGTCGCGGAGATGAAGATCAGGAGGAGGGTGTACTCCTCGCAGTCGGTGAAAGTGTAGGCACTGTGTTTTCGTAGGGGACAGCCGAAAGCCCGTGCGTAATGCCCACTCGGCGATGGAGGTTATGGTCAGCTGCAGTTGACGCTCGATGTGCTCCAAACTATAAGAGCGATAGTAGATCGCAAAGTCGTCAACATACAGCGACATCGGGATACCGCTACGAACAACACTAGTGATGCCATTAATGGCAACTGCGAAAAGTGTGACACTGAGGATGGATCCCTGGGGTACACCATTCTCCTGGATCTTCTCTTGAGACAGCGTGTTGCCTATACGGACACGAAAACGGCGAATGAGTAAAAAGTTAAAAAGGAAAACGGCTAAGTGACCGCGCAAACCATAACCGTGTAGAGTACGGAGAATGCCATAGCGCCAAGTAGTATCGTAGGCCTTCTCCAGATCAAAGAAGACACCCACGACATGCTGCTTCAGGAGAAACGCATTCTGTATGTATGCCTCCATGCGCGTCAGGTTGTCGACACTGGAGCGATAGCGACGAAATCCGCACTGAACATTGCTCAGCAGGTTATTCGTCTCTAGCCACCACACTAAGCGAGTGTTAATCATCCGTTCCAAGGTCTTGCAGACGACACTCGTCAGGCAGATAGGGCGGCAGCTAGAGGGAAGTGTCCGGTCTTTTCCTGGTCGAGGGATAGGGATGACAATGCCCTCTCGCCAGGAAGACGGAAAAACCTGCTGATGCCAGATGCGGTTATACATGCTCAACATGAAGGAAAGAGCTGCAGGTGGAAGATGAAGCAGCATTTGGCGGTGGATGTCATCAGGACCGGGAGAAGAATTCTTTGCTAGGGACAAGGAATGCGCTAGCTCCGCCTCGGTAAATGGTGCATTGTACGGTTCACTTTGGGCACTGTTAAAACTAAGACCTATCTGCTCCGCAGATTCCTTGATAGCTAAAAACGCTCTATCGTAGCTTTGGGTTTGGCTAGTACAGGCAAAACACTCGGCAAGGGCGTCGGCGATGTCCTGCTCGCTGGTGTAACGGGAGCCCTGTACGGCAAGGCCGGGGATCATCGTCCGGCGACACTTGCCGTACATTCGCCGAACAGCAGTCCACACCTTTTGCGTCGAACTTCGACGGGAAAGAGAAGATACATACTTTTCCCACGATTTGCGTTTTGCGTCTCGAAGTATAAATCTTGCCCTAGCACGAGCACGCTTAAAAGCGACAAAGTTCGCCTGCGTAGGATGTAATGTAAAGATACGCAATGGACGCTTGCGTGCTTTAGTAGCCAAACGGCATTCCTCGGACCACCAAGGCACAGGAACGTGACGAGGTGTAGTGGAACCACGAGGAATGCTGGAATCCGCTGCACGAAGGATAGAGTAAGTAAAATACTCCACCATGTCGTCAATGGTGGTAAAACCATCGTCGGTTAGGTGAATGAGGGAACGAAACTTCCCCCAGTCAGCCTTGGAAATAATCCAGTGAGGAAAGCGTGTTGGCACAAAATTGTGGCCCGATAGGTGAATGCTAATGGGGTAATGATCACTGCCAAATAAGTCGGAAAGTACCGACCAGTCGAGTAGAGGTACCAGTGACGGACTGCTAAATGAAACGTCAAGTGCGGAGTGTGTACCATAGGCAGATGATAAGTAAGTAGGCACGCCAGTGTTTAATATGACTAGGCCGGACATATGGCAAACGTCTGCTACAAGGCATCCACGGGCATCGTCAATGTCGGAGCCCCAATGAGAGTGCTTGGCATTCAGATCGCCGAGAAAGATGAGCGGTGGCGGAATCTGTGCCAAGAGAGCCCGAAGATCGTTCGTGTGTACGACACTGACCGGTGGCAGATAGACATTGCAAAGGGAGAAACAGAGGCTCTGCAGCTGCACACGCACCGCTACAGCTTGTAGCGGCGTGTTGAGAGGCACACTGGTGGCAGAGATATCATGCGCCACCAGGATAGCAACACCCCCGCTGGCTCGCCTATCAGCTGCAGAGTCATGTCTAAATGCCGAAAAACCACGAAGTTGTAATGCGTGGTTAGGGTGCAAGTGCGTTTCTTGTAGACAGACGATTGATGGAGACCGTTGCGAAACGAGATGCTGTACGTCCGGAACACGTGCCCGGAACCCATTAACATTCCACTGGATTATTTCCATGGTAAAGAAGAATTAGGTATTCGTCTTCATCTTTTTCTTTTTCATCTTTACTTTAACCGACTTCGGACGGGGTAAGTTAAATTCGCCATCGTCTGGTGACTCCGCCGACGTCCGGGAGTCTGAAGATCCCCGGCGGCTCGCTAAACGAGAGCGGGAGCGGGACTTCATGGACGATGTGCGACTGCTGGCGCGACCAGAAGGCCTAGAATAATGGCTGTCAACAGGCTGGCTTCGGCTAGTTGTCTTGTGAGCTGGTGTCTGCACGGCTATAGATGTAGTAGCAGGTGCAGCTGTGGCACGAGACAGTGAAGGGGTATTGGCAGGTAGGTCAGTCTGTGTAGAAGCATCTGACACAGGAACGTGCTGGATCGCTACGCTGCTGGCAGGAGCGCGTCGGGCAGCCAAGGCATAACCTGTGGTGGTAGCAGGTTTCAGCTGCTCAAAGCGACGACGCGCTTCTGGAAACGTGAGATGTTCTTTCACGCGCAATTCTTGTATGCACTTCTCATCCAAGAACTTCGCACACTGACGCGAGCTGGACGGATGCTTCCCTTCACAGTTCACACAGAGGGGATCCCGTGTACATGTCGGGTCCTCATGGGCTGCTAAACCACAGCGCTCACATATAGCAGGATTATTACACAGGGTCTTAGTATGGCCGAACCGTTGGCACCTAAAACAACGCATAGGGTTCGGCACATACTGGCGTACGGCGGCACGTTCGTAGCCACAAAAGATGTACTCGGGCAATTTAGTTCCTCTGAATGTCAGAAACACCGTACGCAAAGGCACATCCTTGCCATCCTGCTTTTTGGTAAGACGGTAAGCCTGACACACACGCTGGTCGGAGAGACAGGTGGTAATCTCATCGTTCGACAGATTGTCCAGACTGGAGGTGGTGACAACTCCCCTACATGTGTTGAGCGATTTGTGTGGGGCTACCCGAATTGGGTAGGAGCCCAACAAACTCGCCTTTAAAAGTTTCTGGGTCTGGTCTGCCGTGTTGGTTTCGATCAACAGCGTACCGTCTCGAACTCTGGTCGCGTTCTTAACCGGGCCACATATTCTGTCGACTTCTCGTTTTATATAAAATGGGCTAAGGTCCTTTATCGTTTTCCCGTCACATGCCAAAGTCAAAACCAAGAAAGGGTCAAAGGAAGAGGGGTTGCGCGGAGACATGATTATTTGGACCCCCATCCGGAAATGTCGGCGTCAGCCTATCATCCGGGGGTCAAAGGATAAAAGACACCAAAATCTCCACGGTCTGTGCCGCCATGGAGACCCCTCCATGACTGACCTCAAGGCGTACTTCAGAGGAGCTACCCTCCGATCTCCACTGCTTGTCCGCATGGATAAACCGTTCACCACGTGACACCCCGGTTTTATGCCCCCACCACAGGAATAACCGCCTGTGGCTCCCCGCTTTAGCACACGCTGCCTCAACGGAGTCAGCGTGGATTCAGGGGACTTCGGGTTGATTACACCGGGGCTCCGTCAGCGGTAACACGTCCGGCCGGTGATACTAACCCGACGGCACACGGCCGTCGGGAGATTAACACCGGCCGTGCCCTCAAGGAGCTACGTGGGTGTACTTGACGTGTGGACGGGCTCCGCACCTAAGGCTACACATGGGGGCAGTGTGAAGGGTCCGCACAACCTTCGCGCCTGAGACCTCCGAAGAGTGAGTGAGTGAGTGAGTATTGTTTAAGGGCCCATCGACAACTAGGTCATTAGGGCCCTAAGTTCACAGAATAAAACAAGCCAACAATAAAACCTCACCCTAAAAAGCTAAAAGGTGAAAGTTAAAATAACTTAAAAAAGGTTAAAAAGTCTAAAACCGAGAGCTAAAACAGTTAAAAGTTAAACAACTGGTAAAAACGTAGACTTATAAAACTTAAAACTGATAAAATCTTTAAAAGGTAAAAACCAGAATAACATCCAAAGTAAAAACAACTAAAAGTCAATATCCGCCAATATAAAAGCACCTTACACTTGCTTGCAAAAATCAATCTTGGCAACAAACCGCGGTGCTGTATTGACAGCTACTGCGTCGTTGCCTAAAACAGAGCACAGTGTAAGGCCCAGGCCTAGGGACTGACGCTCATGACCGTATTGCGGACAATCAAGAAGGACATGTGCGACGGAGAGTGGAACATTGCACGTCGCACAGACAGGCTCCGGATCACCACGCAAAAGATGTCCATGCGTGGCTCGAGTGTGGCCTATCCTCAGGCGGGTTAAAATCTCTTCCTCACGCCTGGAATTCCTGCAGCTGGTCTGCCAGGGTTGTACAGTGTCCTTTATTGTCCGTAACTGAGTGCCAGCTAACGCTTCCCAAGATTGCTGCCAGTGGGTAAATAGATGGCGGCGAAAGTATTTCTGCACATCTACATAGGGTAGCGCACGGGTGGAGTATTCCGGGAGGCGGCATGCAGACTTTGCAGCCGCATTCAGTGTCCGAAGTTTCTGGATGAGAAGTGTATTCAGGAACTGCGTGTGAAAGAACACCTCACCTTTCCAGAAGCGCGTCGCCGCTTTGAGCAGCTCAAGCCCACTACCACCTTGGACTATGTCTCTGCTGCCCGACGCGCTGCTGTGAACACAGTCGCCATACAGCACGTTCCTGTTGCAGACGCTTGTACCCTGACCGAGCCACTGGCAAGTACCCCTCCACTTAATCGTGCCACACCTGCATCGGCGAAAACATCCTCAGCCGTGCAGATCAAAGCTCCTAAGCCGTCCACAAGCCGTAGCCAGCCTGTTGAAAAACATCGTTCCAGGCCTATTGTTCGCGCCGGTAGTCGCTCTTCCTCTTTGAAGTCCCGCTCTCGCTGCGCGAGCCGTAGAGGATCTTCCTCACATACATCTGAGGAATCTCCAGAGGACGGCGACTTTCACATCGTAGGTCCAAAGTCCGCCAAAGTAAGAAAGAAAAAGATGAAGACAAACCACTGATCTCTTTCTTACTATGGAAATAATCCAATGGAATGTTAATGGGTACCGGGCACGTGTTCCGGACATACAGCATCTACTTTCTCAACGCTGTCCATCAATCGTCTGTCTACAAGAAACCCATTTGCACCCTAACCACGCTCTCCGTCTTCGCGGTTTCTCGGCATATAGACATGACTCTGCAGCTGATGGGCGAGCATGTGGTGGTGTGGCTATTTTGGTGGCGCATAACATCTCTGCCGTCAGCATACCACTTAACACGCCGCTGCAAGCCGTAGCCATACGTGTACAGCTGCAGAGCGTCTGTTTCTCTATTTGTAATGTCTATCTGCCACCCGTCAGTGGTGTACACGAAAATGATCTTCGGGCTCTCTTGGCGCAGATTCCGCCACCACTCCTTTTTCTCGGCGATCTGAATGCCAAGCACACTTACTGGGGCTCCGACACTGACGATGCTCGAGGGTGCCTTGTAGCAGACCTTTGCGATATGTCCGGCTTAGTCCTATTAAACACTGGCGTGCCTACTTTCTTATCATCTGCCTATGGTACACACTCCGCTCTAGACGTTTCTTATAGTACTCCGTCACTGGTACCACTACTTGACTGGTCGGTAATTTCCGACTTATATGGCAGTGATCATTACCCCATTAACATTCACCTGTCCGGCCACCATTCCGTGCCAACACGTTTTCCTCACTGGATTATTTCCAAGGCTGACTGGGGGAAATTCCGTTCCCTCATTCACCTTCGAGACAATGATTTTGACACCATTGATGAAATGGTGGAATATTTTACCTGTTCTATCTTGCAGGCAGCGGATTCCAGCATTCCTCGAGGCTCCTCTACCCCACGACGTGCTCCTGTACCTTGGTGGACCGAGGAATGCCGTTTGGCTATTAAAGCACGCAAGCGTGCTCTACGTGTTTTCCACTTACATCCAACGGAGGCAAACTTTGTTTCTTTTAAACGCTGTCGCGCAAGGGCTCGTTTTGTACTTCGCAGTGCAAAGCGGAGCTCCTGGGAGTCTTATGTTTCTTCTCTTTCCAGTCGCAGTTCTGCACAACAGGTGTGGACTGCTGTGCGGCGTATGTACGGTAAGTGTCGCCGGACGATAATACCCGGTCTTGCCGTACAGGGCTCCACTTACACCAGTGAGCAGGATGTTGCCGACGCCCTTGCCGACTCTTTCGCTGCCGATAGCCAAACGCAAAGTTACAATACCGCCTTTTTACCCATGAAGGAATCTGCGGAGCGGATAGCCCTCAATTTTAACAGTGACTGTAGTGAACCATACAATGCTCTTTTTACGGAAGAGGAACTGGCCCATGCTCTGTCTATTGCAAAGGACTCATCTCCGGGTCCTGATGAGATCCACCGACAAATGCTGCTTCATCTCCCACCTGAGGCTCTCTCCTTCATGTTGGGCATGTACAACCGTATCTGGGTTCAGCAGGTTTTCCCATCTCCCTGTCCCTCGGCCTGGGAAAGACCGGATACTTCCCTCCAGCTACCGCCCTATCTGCTTAACGAGTGTCGTTTGTAAGACCTTGGAGCGAATGATTAACACTCGTTTAGTGTGGTGGCTGGAGACGAATAACCTGCTGAGCAATGTTCAGTGCGGTTTTCGTCGCCATCGCTCCAGTGTCGACAACCTGACACGCATGGAGGCTTATGTTCAGAATGCCTTTCTCATGAAGCAGCACGTCGTGGGGGTCTTCTTCGACCTACAGAAGGCCTACGACACTACATGGCGCTATGGTATCCTCCGTAATCTGCACGACTACGGTTTACGCGGTCATCTAGCGACCTTCGTTTTTAACTTTTTAAAACTTCGCCGTTTTCGTGTACGCATTGGCCATACCCTCTCAGAAGAAAAGATCCAGGAGAATGGTGTACCCCAGGGTTCGATTCTCAGCGTAACGCTTTTCGCCGTGGCCATTAACGGGATTGCCAGAGCTGTTCGTAGCGGAATCCCGATGTCACTGTATGTTGACGACTTCGCGATATATTACCGATCATATAATCTTGAGCACCTCGAGCGTCAACTGCAGCTGAACATAACCTCCATCGCTGACTGGGCCCTTCGCACCGGGTTTCAGTTCTCCGCTACGAAAACGCAATGTATCCACTTCCATCGACTCCGTGGTGTACACCCTCCACCTGATCTTTATTTGCATGGTACACGTCTGCCGTTTGTTCCGCACGTTAAGTTTCTGGGCCTTCACCTCGACAGCAAGCTAACTTGGGAGTTCCATATTCGTCAGCTTCGGGCTTCCTGCGATCGTTCACTTCGGGTACTCAGGGTCTTATCTGGGGCCTCTTGGGGTGGCGATCGCACTGTTATGTTGAGGCTTTATCGCTCGCTGGTGCGGTCCAAACTGGACTACGGCAGTTTTATCTATGGCGCGGCGTCCGCCACTAAACTCCGCCTTTTAGACACTGTCCACCATTCTGGTATCCGTCTAGCTACTGGAGCCTTCCGTACTAGTCGTGTTGAGTGTCTGTATGTTGATTCCGGGGAACCTCCACTGTCTATTCGGCGCTCGATTTTATTAACTTCCTACGTGGCCAGGTTGGCAGCTCACCCTGGTCACCCTTCCTTTAGATCTGTATTGCGCCCCGAACTCGCCCACCGTTATCTTCGGAATGCGACTATATCCCGTCCAAGCGGCATTCGATTTCGCGAACTACTCGCCACTCATGAGCTCCGAATGCCTGCTGTAGAGCGTTTTTCCTTCTCCCGCTCTCCGCCTTGGCAACTTCATCGAGCCCGGTTTGACCTTGCGCTTTCAGGCTGCGCTAAGGTGGCCACCCCCCAGTCGGTGTTTCGTCAACTTTTCACCGAACTACTGGGACGTTACCGGACTTACACTCCGGTATTCACCGATGGTTCCCAGTTGGGTGGTGCTACGGGATGTAGTTTTGTCTATAACGGTGAGCCACATCAATACCGCCTCCCGGACTACAGTTCTGTTTATACGGCCGAACTGCGTGCTATATTTTACTGCTTACTTTTTATTTCCAACTTAGTCCCTGGAGGTTTTATAATTTGCTCCGACTCTGAGTGCAGTGGAGACCCTGCAGCAGTTCCTCGGTACGTCTACACTCGTTTTTAAAATTCAGACACTCATATCTCAATTGCTCTCACGCGGATACCAGTTAGTGTTTACATGGATCCCAGGCCATACGGGCATTCCGGGTAATGAAGCTGCGGATGCGGCAGCTAAGTCTGCATGCCGTCTGCCGCAGTCTTCTACCGACACTATACCCTATAGGGATGCTCAGCGGTACTTCCGTCGCCAGCTTCTATCGGTTTGGCAGCAGTCTTGGGAAGCGTTGACTGGCACACAGCTGCGGATAATTAAAGACAGCGTGGAGCCTTGGCTGACCTCCTACAGGGATTCCAGGCGGGCTGAGGTTATCCTTACCCGCCTGAGGATAGGTCACACACGAGCCACTCACGGCCATCTTCTGCGTGGTGACCCGGCACCTGTCTGTCCGACATGCGATGTTCGCCTCACCGTCCCACACGTGCTCTTGGATTGTCCAAGACACGCTTGTGCGCGCCAGTCAGTTGGTCTGGGATCTACAGTAGCTTCAATTTTGGGTGACAACCCAGTTTCTGTGGCCAAAACTCTGCGGTTCATTACCCAGACTGGATTTGCTACGCAAGTGTAACACTTTTTTAATTCCTTTTTGAGGTTTTAACCCTGTTTTTAACTGGGATACATTTTACCTTTCAATGTTTTAACAATTTTGTATTTTAGTTTTTTTTTAGCTTTCAACTTCACCTCTTTTTAGTACGTTGCCCTTCAGGGTTTTATTTTATCGTGTTACTTTGTAGGCTGAGGTTTTTAGGTGCTCACAGTTTTTAGTTGTTATTTTAAGGTTCAACTTTTAGCCAGAAAAGTTAATGAGTGTTTTTAAATTTTAAACTTTGACCTAGGGCCCAAATGACCTAGCTGTCGACGGGCCCTTAAACCCCACTCACTCACTCACTCACTCACTCACGTTCACTGGTCCGGTCCAAATTAGACTACGGCTGTTTTATCTATGGCTCCGCATCCGCCTCTAAACTCCGCCTTTTAGATACAATACATCACACTGGTATCCGTCTCGCTACTGGGGCTTTCCGTACAAGTAGAGTGGACTGTCTGTATGCTGATTCTGGCGAACCCCCACTGTCTGCCCGACGCTCGTTGTTACTATGTTCCTACGTGGCAAGGTTGGCCGCTCATCCAGGTCATCCTTCGTTTCCACCTGTATTGCGTCCAGACCTAGTGTACCGTTATACGCGGAATACAACTATCTCCCGTCCGAGCGGCATCAGGTTTCGAGAACTTCTGACCGCACACGATCTACACTTGCCAGCCGTAGAGCGGCATTCGCATGGCCGATACCCTCCATGGCAGCTCCAGCGTGCACGCTTTGACCTGGAGCTGTCGAGCAGTGCGAAGTTAGCTACCCCTCACTCGGTGTTTCACCAACTTTTCACCGCAGTTCTGGGCCGATACCGGACTCATACTCCGGTATTTACTGATGGCTCACGGATGGGTAGTGCGACGGGTTCCGCTTCTGTATACCATGGCGACGTTCGCAAGTACCGCCTTCCAGACGCCAGTTCAGTATTTACCGCCGAGCTGTTTGCCATATTTTATTTCCTGCTTTTTATCTCCAGTTCAGGTCCTGGAAGTTTTATTATCTGTTCCGACTCTTTTAGCGCCCTCCAGGCCCTGCAACAGTTTATCGGCACCTCGGCATTGATTATTAAAATTCAGACGTTGATCTCGCAACTACTGTCTCGCGGATACCAGTTTGTTTTTACGTGGATCCCAGGACACTGTCGAGAGCTCGATGGATGACTTCCTCCACAGTTAACACAGTTCGGGTCACGGGTGCACGCCGTTCCCTCATGTGTCGGTAGGCCACAACGCTCACATACAGCAGGATGGTTACATGATGTTTTGGTATGCCCGAACTTCTGACACTGGAAGCAGCGCATAGGGTTCGGAACATACTGCCGCACAGAGGCACGTTCGTAGCCGCAAAAGATATATTCCGGCAAGACAGTGCCCTTGAACGTAAGGAACACTGTCCGCAATGGTACGTCCTTGCCATCCTGCTTGCGCGTAAGCCGATACGCCTGACAGACTCGCTGATCAGACAGGCAACTGACTATCTCCTCATTACTGAGATTGTCGAGACTAGAAGTGGTGACGACTCCCCTGCAGGTGTTGAGAGTTTTGTGGGGGGCTACCCGAATAGGGTAGGACCCCAACAAACTAGCCTTTAGAATTTTCTGGCTTTGTTCTGCAGTATTGGTCTCTAACAATAGCGTGCCGTCGCGTAGTCTACTCGCATTCTTTACGGGCCACATATCCTGTCCACTTCGCGCTTAATGTAAAAAGGGTTCAGGTCCTTAATCGTTTTCCCGTCACATGCCAAGGTCACAACAAGAAATGGGTCAGTGAAAAGGTTTTTGCGCGGATGCATATTGAAATTGGACCCCCATCCGGAACCGTCGGCGTCAGCCTGCCATCCGGGGGTCAAAGAAAAGAAAGACACCAAAATCTCCACGGTCTGTGCCGCCATGGAGACCCCTCCATGACTGACCTCAAAGCGTACTTCAGAGGAGCTACCCTCCGATCTCCACTGCTTGTCCGCATGGGTAAACCGTTCACCACGTGACACCCCGGTTTTATGCCCCCACCACAGGAATAACCGCCTGTGGCTCCCCGCTTTAGCACACGCTTCCTCAACGGAGTCAGCGTGGATTCAGGGGACTTCGGGTTGATTACACCGGGGCTCCGTCAGCGGTAACACGTCCGGCCGGTGATACTAACCCGACGGCACGCGGCCGTCGGGAGATTAACACCGGCCGTGCCCTCAAGGAGCTACGTGGGTGTACTTGACGTGTGGACGGGCTCCGCACCTAAGGCTACACATGGGGGCAGTGTGAATGGTCCGCACAACCTTCGCGCCTGAGACCTCCGAAGAGCACACAAGTCGGGGGCCGCGCCGAAAACCGTGGGACAGGACCACGGAGATAGGAAAGATCCCTGCTGGTGAGACAGGAGTTATAAAACTAAGGCCTTACAAACTAATAATCGGAATAAACCTAGAAGAGGAAGAGGGTGATATAAAAGCAACATAAATCGCTGCACGTGGCACAGTTAATGTATATGGAGGGGGTGAAATGATGGTGCGCAGCTCGGGGCCCCGGGTGCGCCAAACCCGGACCTACCGTGGTAGGTTCCCCTGGGGGAGTTTGATTTCGGAGTCCTCTTCTCCTAGATGAGTTGTCGACCAAGACTAACGAGCCTCATCTACCCGTTGGAATGTTCTTAGCTTCCCCTCACCTCTTGCCTACCAGTGGTCACAAAGACACACTTAGTAGGCCGTCTGGATCGGGTACTGAGCCCCTCCGCCACGACAAGGCGACACTCCTTCGGAGGGGACCAGTGAACGATACAACCTCAACATGACCGTGCGATCGCCACCCCAAGATACCCCAGATAAAACCCGGAGCACCCGAAGCGAACGATCGCAGGAAGCACGCAGATAACGAATATGGTGCTCCCATGTAAGTTTGGTGTCGAGGTGTAAGCCCAAGAATTTCAGGTGCGGAACAAATGGAAGACGCGTGCCACGCAAATAAAGATCAGGGGCCGGGTGTACGCCACGAAGTCGATGGACGTGGACACATTGTGTTTTCGTAGGGGAGAACTGAAAGCCGGTGCGAAATGCCCACTCGGCGATGGATGTTATAGCTAGCTGCAGTTGACGCTCGATGTGCTCTAAACTATGAGAGCGATAGTATATCGCAAAGTCGTCAACATACAGTGACATTGGTATTCCCCTACGAACAACACTGGCAATGCCGTTTATGGCCACGGCGAAAAGTGTTACACTCAGAATCGACCCCTGGGGTACACCATTCTCCTGGATTCGTTCTTGTGAAAGCGTATGGCCAATGCGGACACGAAATCGGCGAAGTTGTAAAAAATTAAGAACAAAGAGAGCTAGATGGCCACGTAAACCGTAGTCGTGTAAACTACGGAGGATACCATAGCGCCATGTAGTGTCGTAGGCCTTCTGCAGGTCGAAGAACACCCCCACGACATGCTGCTTCATGAGAAAGGCATTCTGGATGTAGGCCTCCATGCGAGTAAGGTTATCGACACTCGAGCGATGACGACGAAAGCCGCACTGAACGTTGCTCAGCAGGTTATTCGTCTCTAGCCACCACACTAAGCGAGTGTTAATCATTCGTTCCATGGTCTTACAAACGACACTCGTCAGGCAGATAGGACGGTAGCTAGAGGGGGTGAGTGAGTGAGTGAGTGTGTCGGGTTTAAGGGCCCGTCGACAACTTGGTCATTAGGGCCCCGAGTCCAGAAGTAAAATTACATACCGTCAAGTGTTAAAACATCACCCATTAAAAACTAAAAATCTACGGTTAAAATAGATAAAAAACCTCTAAACAACTATTAAAACGTTTCATTTAAAATGTTAAAAACAGAAAGTTAAAATTGCTACAAAATAAAAAACACTAAAACGTTAAAAAAAACCAAAAATACGGCAATCCAAAAGGCTAAAATCTCTGAAATAAAATAACCTTACACTGACTTCATAAAGTCAATTGTGCAACAAAACCGCAGCACTGTATTTACAGATACTGGGTCGTTGCCTAAAACTGACGACAGTGTAAGGCCCAGGCCAACGGACTGGCGCTCACGAGCGTATCGCGGACAATCAAGAAGGACATGTGCGACGGAGATTGGAATATTACACGTCGTACAGACAGGCTCCGGATCACCACGCAAAAGGTGTCCATGCGTGGCTCGGGTATGGCCTATCCTCAGGCGGGTTAAAACCACTTCTTCCCGCCTGGAATTCCTGCAGCTGGTATGCCAGGGTTGTACCGTGTCCTTGATAGTCCGTATCTGAGTGCCAGATAACGCTTCCCAAGATTCCTGCCACAGAGCAAATAGATGGCGACGGAAATATTTCTGCACATCTATATAGGGGAGCGTACGGGTGGAATACTCCGGAAGGCGACATGCAGACTTTGCAGCCGCATCCGCCGCCTCGTTACCCGGAATACCCACATGGCCTGGGATCCACGTAAAAACAAACTGGTATCCGCGAGACAGTAGCTGAGAAATCAACGTCTGGATTTTAACAACCAATGCCGAGGTGCCGATAAACTGTTGCAGGGCCTGGAGAGCGCTAAAAGAATCGGAACAAACGATAAAACTTCCAGGACCTGAACTGGAGATAAAAAGGAGGAAATAAAATATGGCAAACAACTCGGCGGTAAATACTGAACTGGCGTCCGGTAGGCGGTACGTATGAGCGTCACCGTTGTATATAAAGGCGCAACCCGTCGAACTACCCATCTGGGACCCATCGGTAAATACCGGACAGGAAGTCCGGTATCGCCCCAGTAGTTCCGTGAATAGTTGGCGGGACACGGAATGAGAGGTAGCTATCTTAACACAGCCCGACAGCTCCAGGTCAAAGCGTGCGCGCTGGAGTTGCCAGGGAGGACATCGGCCACGTGAATGCCGCTCTACGGCTGGCAGTCGAAGGGCGTGTGCAGCAAGCAGTTCACGAAACCGGATACCACTTGGACGGGAGATGGTTGTATTTCGCATATAACGGTGCGCGAGGTCTGGACGCAACACGGGTGGAAACGAAGGGTGACCTGGATGGGCGGCCAGCCTTGCCACGTAAGAACAAAGTAATAAAGAGCGTCGAACAGACAGTGGAGGTTCGCCAGAATCAGCATACAGACAATCGATTCTGCTGGTGCGGAAAGCCCCAGTAGCGAGACGGATACCAGTGTGATGTACTGTGTCTAAAAGCCGGAGTTTAGACGCAGACGCCGCGCCATAAATAAAACAGCCGTAGTCTAATTTGGACCGGACCAGAGAGCCATATAACCTCAACATGACGGTGCGATCGCCGCCCCAAGATGCCCCAGATAAGACCCTGAGTACCCGAAGCGAACGATCGCACGAAGCACGAAGATAGCGGATATGGTGCTCCCATGTGAGTTTACTGTCGAGGTGTAAGCCCAAGAACTTAAGGTGCGGTACAAAAGGAAGACGTGTGTCGCGCAGATGAAGATCAGGAGGAGGGTGTACTCCTCGCAGTCGGTGAAAGTGTAGACACTGTGTTTTCGTAGGGGACAGCCGAAAGCCCGTGCGTAATGCCCACTCGGCGATGGAGGTTATGGTCAGCTGCAGTTGACGCTCGATGTGCTCCATACTATAAGAGCGATAGTAGATCGCAAAGTCGTCAACATACAGCGACATCGGGATACCGCTACGAACAACACTAGTGATGCCATTAATGGCAACTGCGGAAAGTGTGACACTGAGGATGGATCCCTGGGGTACACCATTCTCCTGGATCTTCTCTTGAGACAGCGTGTTGCCTATACGGACACGAAAACGGCGAATGAGTAAAAAGTTAAAAAGGAAAACGGCTAAGTGACCGCGCAAACCATAACCGTGTAGAGTACGGAGAATGCCATAGCGCCAAGTAGTATCGTAGGCCTTCTCCAGATCAAAGAAGACACCCACGACATGCTGCTTCAGGAGAAACGCATTCTGTATGTATGCCTCCATGCGCGTCAGGTTGTCGACACTGGAGCGATAGCGACGAAATCCGCACTGAACATTGCTCAGCAGGTTATTCGTCTCTAGCCACCACACTAAGCGAGTGTTAATCATCCGTTCCAAGGTCTTGCAGACGACACTCGTCAGGCAAATAGGGCGGTAGCTAGAGGGAAGTGTCCGGTCTTTTCCTGGTCGAGGGATAGGGATGACAATGCCCTCTCGCCAGGAAGACGGAAAAACCTGCTGATGCCAGATGCGGTTATACATGCTCAACATGAAGGAAAGAGCTGCAGGTGGAAGATGAAGCAGCATTTGGCGGTGGATGTCATCAGGACCGGAAGAAGAATTCTTTGCTAGGGACAAGGAATGCGCTAGCTCCGCCTCGGTAAATGGTGCATTGTACGGTTCACTTTGGGCACTGTTAAAACTAAGGCCTATCTGCTCCGCAGATTCCTTGATAGCTAAAAACGCTCTATCATAACTTTGGGTTTGGCTAGTACAGGCAAAACACTCGGCAAGGGCGTCGGCGATGTCCTGCTCGCTGGTGTAACGGGAGCCCTGTACGGCAAGGCCAGGGATGGTCGTCCGGCGACACTTGCCGTACATTCGCCGAACAGCAGTCCACACCTTTTGCGCCGAACTTCGACGGGAAAGAGAAGATACATACTTTTCCCACGATTTGCGTTTTGCGTCTCGAAGTATAAATCTTGCCCTAGCACGAGCACGCTTAAAAGCGACAAAGTTCGCCTGCGTAGGATGTAATGTAAAGATACGCAATGCACGCTTGCGTGCTTTAGTAGCCAAACGGCATTCCTCGGACCACCAAGGCACAGGAACGTGACGAGGTGTAGTGGAACCACGAGGAATGCTGGAATCCGCTGCACGAAGGATAGAGTAAGTAAAATACTCCACCATGTCGTCAATGGTGGTAAAACCATCGTCGGTTAGGTGAATGAGGGAACGAAACTTCCCCCAGTCAGCCTTGGAAATAATCCAGTGAGGAAAGCGTGTTGGCACAGATCTGTGGCCCGATAGGTGAATGCTAATGGGGTAATGATCACTGCCAAATAAGTCGGAAAGTACCGACCAGTCGAGTAGAGGTACCAGTGACGGGCTGCTAAAAGAAACGTCAAGTGCGGAGTGTGTACCATAGGCAGATGATAAGTAAGTAGGCACGCCAGTGTTTAATATGACTAGGCCGGACATATGGAAAACGTCTGCTACAAGGCACCCACGGGCATCGTCAATGTCGGAGCCCCAATGAGAGTGCTTGGCATTCAGATCGCCGAGAAAGATGAGCGGTGGCGGAATCTGTGCCAAGAGAGCCCGAAGATCGTTCGTGTGTACGACACTGACCGGTGGCAGATAGACATTGCAAAGGGAGAAACAGAGGCTTTGCAGCTGCACACGCACCGCTACAGCTTGTAGCGGCGTGTTGAGTGGCACACTGGTGGCAGAGATATCATGCGCCACCAGGATAGCAACACCCCCGCTGGCTCGCCTATCAGCTGCAGAGTCATGTCTAAATGCCGAAAAACCACGAAGTTGTAATGCGTGGTTAGGGTGCAAATGCGTTTCTTGTAGACAGACGATTGATGGAGACCGTTGCGAAACGAGATGCTGTACGTCCGGAACACGTGCCCGGAACCCATTAACATTCCACTGGATTATTTCCATGGTAAAGAAGAATTAGGGATTCGTCTTCATCTTTTTCTTTTTCATCTTTACCTTAACCGACTTCGGACGGGGTAGGTTAAATTCGCCATCGTCTGGTGACTCCGCCGACGTCCGGGAGTCTGAAGATCCCCGGCGGCTCGCTGAACGAGAGCGGGAACGGGACTTCATGGACGATGTGCGACTGCTGGCGCGACCAGAAGGCCTAGAATAATGGCTGTCAACAGGCTGGCTGCGGCTAGTTGTCTTGTGAGCTGGTGTCTGCACGGCTATAGATGTAGTAGCAGGTGCAGCTGTGGCACGAGACAGTGAAGGGGTATTCGCAGGTAGGTCAGTCTGTGTAGAAGCATCTGACACAGGAACGTGCTGGATCGCTACGCTGCTGGCAGGAGCGCGTCGGGCAGCCAAGGCATAACCTGTGGTGGTAGCAGGTTTCAGCTGCTCAAAGCGACGACGCGCTTCTGGAAACGTGAGATGTTCTTTCACGCGCAATTCTTGTATACACTTCTCATCCAAGAACTTCGCACACTGACGCGAGCTGGATGGATGCTTCCCTTCACAGTTCACACAGAGGGGATCCCGTGTACATGTCGGGTCCTCATGGGCTGCTAAACCACAGCGCTCACATATAGCAGGATTATTACACAGGGTCTTAGTATGGCCGAACCGTTGGCACCTAAAACAACGCATGGGGTTCGGCACATACTGGCGTACGGCGGCACGTTCGTAGCCACAAAAGATGTACTCGGGCAATTTAGTTCCTCTGAACGTCAGAAACACCGTACGCAAAGGCACATCCTTGCCATCCTGCTTTTTGGTAAGACGGTAAGCCTGACACACACGCTGGTCGGAGAGACAGGTGGTAATCTCATCGTTCGACAGATTGTCCAGACTGGAGGTGGTGACAACTCCCCTACATGTGTTGAGCGATTTGTGTGGGGTTACCCGAATTGGGTAGGAGCCCAACAAACTCGCCTTTAAAAGTTTCTGGGTCTGGTCTGCCGTGTTGGTTTCGATCAACAGCGTACCGTCTCGAACTCTGGTCGCGTTCTTAACCGGGCCACATATTCTGTCGACTTCTCGTTTTATATAAAATGGGCTAAGGTCCTTTATCGTTTTCCCGTCACATGCCAAAGTCAAAACCAAGAAAGGGTCAAAGGAAGAGGGGTTGCGCGGAGACATGATTATTTGGACCCCCATCCGGAACTGTCGGCGTCAGCCTGCCATCCGGGGGTCAAAGGATAAAAGACACCAAAATCTCCACGGTCTGTGCCGCCATGGAGACCCCTCCATGACTGACCTCAAGGCGTACTTCAGAGGAGCTACCCTCCGATCTCCACTGCTTGTCCGCATGGGTAAACCGTTCACCACGTGACACCCCGGTTTTATGCCCCCACCACAGGAATAACCGCCTGTGGCTCCCCGCTTTAGCACACGCTGCCTCAACGGAGTCAGTGTGGATTCAGGGGACTTCGGGTTGATTACACCGGGGCTCCGTCAGCGGTAACACGTCCGGCCGGTGATACTAACCCGACGGCACGCGGCCGTCGGGAGATTAACACCGGCCGTGCCCTCAAGGAGCTACGTGGGTGTACATGACGTGTGGACGGGCTCCGCACCTAAGGCTACACATGGGGGCAGTGTGAAGGGTCCGCACAACCTTCGCGCCTGAGACCTCCGAAGAGCACACAAGTCGGGGGCCGCGCTGAAAACCGTGGGACAGGACCACGGAGATAGGAAAGATCCCTGCTGGTGAGACAGGAGTTATAAAACTAAGGCCTTACTAACTAATAATCGGAATAAACCTAGAAGAGGAAGAGGGTGATATAAAAGGCAACATAAAAGCTGCACGTGGCACAGTTAATGACTATGAAGGGGTGAAATGATGGTGAGCAGCTCGGGGCCCCGGGTACGCCAAACCCGGACCTACCGTGGTAGGTTCCCCTGGGGGAGTTTGATTTCGGAGTCCTCTTCTCCTAGATGAGTCGTCGACCAAGACTAACGAGCCTCATCTACCCGTTGGAATGTTCTTAGCTTCCCCTCACCTCTTGCCTACCAGTGGTCACAAAGACACACCTAGTAGGCCGTCTGGATCGGGTACTGAGCCCCTCCGCCACGGCAAGGCGACACTCCTTCGGAGGGGGGTAGCTAGAGGGAAGTGTCCGGTCCTTCCCCGGCCGAGGGATAGGGATGACAGTACCCTCGCGCCAGGAAAAAGGGAAAACCTGCTGAAGCCAGATGCGGTTGTACATGTTCAGCAGGAAGGTCAACGCCTCAGGTGGAAGATGAAGCAGCATTTGTCGGTGAATGTCATCAGGCCCAGGAGAAGAGTCCTTCGCGAGAGACAAAGCATGGGCTAGCTCCGCCTCCGTAAAATGAGCGTTGTACGGTTCACTAGAGTCACTTTTAAAATTGAGGACTACCCGCTCCGCAGATTCCTTGACGGGTAAAAAGGTAGTGTGGTAGCTTTGGGTTTGGCTATCAGCAGCGAAAGCGTCTGCGAGGGCGTCGCCGATATCCTGCTCGTGGGTGTAAGAGCGTCCCTGCACGGCAAGACCGGGTATTATCGTCCGGCGACACTTGCCGTACATACGCCGAACCGCAGTCCACACCCTTTGTGTTGAAGTGCGTCGAGAGATGGAAGAGACGTAAGTTACCCAGGATGTGCGTTTTGCACTGCGAAGTACAAAACGCGCCCTGGCACGCACTCGCTTAAAGGTAATAAAGTACTCTTCCGTAGGATGTGCACTGAAAACTCGCAAGGCCCGTTTGCGGGCTTTAACAGCCAAACGACATTCCTCGGACCACCAAGGCACAGGAAGATGACGCGGTGTAGTAGAACCGCGAGGAATGCTGGAATTTGCTGCAAGCAGGACAGAACATGTAAAATACTCCACCATGTTGTCGATGGTGGTAAAACCATCGCCGGTAAGGTGAACGAGGGAACGAAATTTCCCCCAGTCAGCCTTGGAAATAATCCAGTGAGGGTGTCGTGTTGGAATAGTATGGAAACCAGATATGTGAATGTTAATGGGAAAATGATCACTGCCAAAGAGGTCGGAGAGCACCGACCAATCAATGAGTGGTACCAATGACGGGCTACAGAAGCTAACGTCTAAGGCGGAGTACGTACCATAGGCAGATGATAAAAAGGTAGGGGCACCAGTGTTCAACAAAAGGAGGCCGGACATATCGCAAACGTCTCCTACAAGGCATCCGCGAGCATCGTCAGTGTCGGAGCCCCATGAAGAGTGTTTGGCATTCAGATCACCAAGGAAGATAAAGGGTGGCGGAATCTGAGCCAAAAGAGCTCGAAGGTCGTTCTCGTGTACAACACTGACCGGTGGCAGATAGACATTGCAAATTGACAGACTTAAGCCCTGCAACTGGACACGCACAGCCACAGCTTGCAGCGGCGTGTTTAGCGGGATGCTTGTGGCAGAGATGGTATTCGCCACCAAAGTACCAACTCCTCCGCTTGCTCGTCGATCAGCTGCAGAGTCATGCCTAAAAGCCGAAAAACCACGAAGATGTAATGCGTGATTAGGGCGCAAATGTGTTTCTTGTAGGCAGACGATTGATGGAGAGCGTTGCGCAACGAGATGCTGTATGTCCGGAACACGTGCCCGGAACCCATTAACATTCCACTGGATTATTTCCATGGTAAAGAAGAATTAGTGATTCGTCTTCATCTTTTTCTTTTTCATCTTTACCTTAACCGACTTTGGACGGGGTAGGTTAATTTCGTCATCCCCTAGTGACTCCTCGGATGTACCGGAGTCTGAAGATCCCCTGCGGCTCGCGGAACGGGAGCGGGAGCGGGACTTCATTGATGACGTGTGGCTGCTGGCGCGAACATCAGGCCTAGAGGAATGGCTATCAACAGGCTGGCTACGACTTGTGGACGCCTTGTGAGCTGGTGTCTGCACGGCTGTAGATGTTGTAGCTTTTGCAGGTGTGGCACGAGACAGTGGAACAATACTCGCTGGTAGGTCTGTCTGTGTGGAGGCATCTGATACGGGGACATGCTGTATCGCTACGGTGTTAACAGGAGCGCGTCGGGCAGCCAAGGCATAACCTGTGGTGGTCGCAGGTTGCAGCTGCTCAAAGCGACGACGCGCCTCTGGAAATGTAAGATGTTCTTTCACGCGTAGCTCCTGTATACATTTTTCATCCAGAAACTTCGCACACTGACGCGAGCTAGATGGATGACCGGCTCCACAGTTAACACAATGAGGGTCACGGGTACAAGCCGTGCCCTCATGAGGTGATAGGCCACAACGCTCACAAACGGCAGGATGGTTGCACGCGGTCTTAGTATGTCCGAACTTCTGACACTGAAAACAGCGCATAGGGTTCGGGACATATTGACGTACGGCGGCACGCTCGTACCCGCAGAAGATGTATTCTGGCAACTGTGTGCCCTTAAAAGTGAGGAAAACCGTACGTAAATCAATCAGTTTACCATCCTGCTTTCTTGTCAGACGGTACGCTTGACACACACGCTGGTCGGAGAGGCAAAAAACAATCTCCTCGTTTGACAGACCGTCCAGACTGGATGTGGTGACAACTCCTCTGCATGAGTTTAGAGATTTATGTGGGGCTATCCGGATGGGGTAGGAGCCCAACAAAGTGGCTTTCAACAATTTCTGGCACTGGTCTGGGGTGGTCACTTCTACCAAAAGCGTACCGTCTCGTACTCGGGTGGCGTTTTTAACAAGGCCACAGATCCTGTCGAGTTCTTTCTTTATGTAAAAGGGGCTAAGATCCTTCATCGTTTTCCTTTCACTGGCCAAGGTCATAACTAGAAAACTGTCGAAATGGGAGGGTTTGCGCGGATGCATGTTGAAATCGTACCCCCATCCGGAACCGTCGGCGTCAGCCTGCCATCCGGGGGTCAAAGAAAAGAAAGACACCAAAATCTCCACGGTCTGTGCCGCCATGGAGACCCCTCCATGACTGACCTCAAGGCGTACTTCAGAGGAGCTACCCTCCGAACTCCACTGCTTGTCCACATGGGTAAACCGTTCACCACGTGACACCCCGGTTTTATGCCCCCACCACAGGAATAACCGCCTGTGGCTCCCCGCTTTAGCACACGCTGCCTCAACGGAGTCAGCGTGGATTCAGGGGACTTCGGGTTGATTACACCGGGGCTCCGTCAGCGGTAACACGTCCGGCCGGTGATACTAACCCGACGGCACGCGGCCGTCGGGAGATTAACACCGGCCGTTCCCTCAAGGAGCTACGTGGGTGTACATGACGTGTGGACGGGCTCCGCACCTAAGGCTACACATGGGGGCAGTGTGAAGGGTCCGCACAACCTTCGCGCCTGAGACCTCCGAAGAGCACACAAGTCGGGGGCCGCGCTGAAAACCGTGGGACAGGACCACGGAGATAGGAAAGATCCCTGCTGGTGAGACAGGAGTTATAAATCTACGAACTTACAAACTAATAATCAGAATAAGCCTAGAAGAGGAAGAGGGTGATATAAAAAGCAACATAAAACGTTGCACGTGGCACAGTTAATGAAGGTGGAGGGGGTGAAGTGATAGTGAGCAGCTCGGGGCCCCGGGTGCGCCAAACCCGGACCTACCGTGGTAGGTTCCCCTGGGGGAGTTTGATTTCGGAGTCCTCTTCTCCTAGATGAGTCGTCGACCAAGACTAACGAGCCCCATCTACCCGTTGGAATGTTCTTAGCTTCCCCTCACCTCTTGCCTACCAGTGGTCACAAAGACACACGTAGCAGGCCGTCTGGTTCGGGTACTGAGCCCCTCCGCCACGGCAAGGCGACACTCCTTCGGAGGGGACCTCCGAAGAGCACACAAGTCGGGGGCCGGGCTGAAAACCGTGGGACAGGACCACGGAGATAGGAAAGATCCCTGCTGGTGAGACAGGAGTTATAAAACTAAGGCCTTACTAACTAATAATCGGAATAAACCTAGAAGAGGAAGAGGGTGATATAAAAAGCAACATAAAATGCTGCACGTGGCACAGTTAATGAAGGTGGAGGGGGTGAAGTGATAGTGAGCAGCTCGGGGCCCCGGGCGCGCCAAACCCGGACCTACCGTGGTAGGTTCCCCTGGGGGAGTTTGATTTCGGAGTCCTCTTCTCCTAGATGAGTTGTCGACCAAGACTAACGAGCCTCATCTACCCGTTGGAATGTTCTTAGCTTCCCCTCACCTCTTGCCTACCAGTGGTCACGGAGACTCACTTAGTAGGCCGTCTGGATCGGGTACTGAGCCCCTCCGCCACGGCAAGGCGACACTCCTTCGGAGGGGCATTGAACCAAGTGACTGCAAATTTAATAGCCAGATGTGTCAGCTTCAGTGGGTGGTGAGCAGCCCAGAGAGGCGTTGGGTGTGAATTGTACGGCCCTCGCGCTCGTTTGTAAGGGCTATGACTAGGGCTCGGAAGTTCATGCCCTAAAAAACACTGAAATATGCATGCAAATATGCTCTTAAAAACTTCAAAATATGCCAAGAAATATGCACTATTTCATTAGAACAGTTCATGTCCCTTTGCAGTAGACGAGTTAGTGTAAATAATAGTTACGTTATTCCTTAGAGCTTGAAGAAGAAGTGGTTCTGTTGCTAGTATTAACTGCTAATTTGCAGTTCACAACCAACGCTACACAAATTTTCAACAGTAAAACGTCGTCTATTGTCTGGCAAAACACTTTTGTAACGTGAAAAGCTTCTTTACACGTCACAAGATGTTATAGGGGCATATTTAAATGATGTTAACTGTTTCACAGAGAGAGTCAACTCTCTTGGTGTGGCAGATGGTTTTCTTTCGAGGATGTCTCGAATATCGCACATCTGTTTATAACCAGAATTGTTTGAAATTACATAATTCACTTTCTCTTTCACTTTTATTCCTATGCTACCAGGAACCGAACTTAGATCACATATTGTTTTTTCAAGAACAGTAAGTGATTCATGCAAAGGACGCAAGAGCTTCCAATGCCGTTATGGCTGTTGAGCAGATATGAAACTAAGATCCTTCTTTAACCCAGTGCCTGACAGAATACTTTGCACAGTTTGTATTGATGAAGCATCGTTCGAGTCCAATGAATTAACAACCTCTTCGATTATTTCTATGTGCTCAGCATAATATAAAACTGCATCGACCCATGTTCCCCATCGAGTTAACACCGGTGCAGGAGGAAGTCGGATATTAGGTGCTGTTGATCTCTCTTTTAGGAGATTTAACAAAAATTCTCTTTGTACTGGACACAAATCTATCTACCAGTGGGAAAGAATCGCGTATTGTCTCAGAAATTTGATGAAGAGCGTGTGCCTAACAAGTTATATGAATTAAGTTAGGAAAAATACCTTTCAGAGTTTTTCCTGATTTTACCATATAAGGTAACAAATAAAAGCAATCAGTTGTATTCGATTCCACATGGGCATTGTAATTTCAAAGAGTCCATCACAAACTGTGTCACAGTTACATTGTCAGTGTCCGACAATTTGCGCATATTAAGGAGATAAGCTGTAGTCTTTTGTTCAATATTTAAGGCACCCACGATTATATTAGGAATAGAACGGCGTTCAGAATCAGAGGTTTCATCAACAGACAACCACACAAACTGATCCACTAAATTTTGTATATTTGACAATATGTTATTGTAACAATGCCCTACATAAGTCTTACGCAGTGTACTTTCTTCAGACACATGTTGTTGAGTACATTTGGCAAGAAAGTTTTTAAATATCGGATTATTAATTTTGAACAAGGGATTATCAGCAGCTAAAAATGCTTGGCACAAGTCATAGGAAAATTCAGTAACCCTACTTCCTAAACACTCTACTAATTGTTTTAGAACAGGTTATTTGTTTGCGAGTTTTCTGATTAAATTCTCCTTACCTATGTTTTGCTGTGTTATGTGTTGAACTATTTGAATTCTTTTCTCACTACCTATATTTTTGTCACACGCTCCACAAAACAGTGCCCTATTATCTGTAGATATTAAATCACCCTAAAACTCTTTCTGTAACTTAATTAATCTAGCACTCTAAGTTGGTTCTTTTTTCGGCATTTGAAGAGCTTTTTAACATTTTATACGTCTAATTTAATTTGGAGGGAACACTGTTACGTTTAAAGACCACGCAGAGACAAGCGTTGCTATAATTGTGCTGCTCAAAACGTTGACCTGCACTTTATCTTTGTTAATATAAACCTCTCAGATAACGCACTGATTATTCTCTACGCACAAACATATAATGAAAGGATGGAAACAGGGGATTCACTACATAACAACATGACTCAGCATTGCTTCTTGCCACCTCGCGAGTTACATCATATACAACACTACCAATATGAAAAATATATCCAGGTGGAAAAAAACCATAAAATCATTAAAATATGCTATATAGAGGCTATAGTATTGAAATAATATGAATTTATCAAAATCAAGAAAATATGCAGTTATATGCACCATAAAATCACGTCCAAATAACTTAAAATTCCATAATGCGTGCACATAATGTAAAATCATACATTTTTAACCCCTATGAAAAAACATGCAAATGCATGAACTTCCTAGCCCTAGCTATGACAAACCTCTAAGTGGAGCTATTTGTATATTTGTTACTTTAAGAAATTCATCCAAAATAGAGATTTTATTATATGTTTTGACCCTGATCTTGAGTTTTCATTACTGTGTTAGCTCTGCAAGCTAGGTTTTTAGGTAACTACGCAAATAATCAAGTTCCACCTGCCTTAGAAAAATATCACGCCACCTTCTTTATTCACTCTTGTACAAATTCGTCATACAAAGGCCAATTATTATATATACTTCATGTTAATCGAGGTAAATGTCTGCAGCAATTGTCTTACTGCAGATTTGGTTTAGGTACAATGCGAATTGATGACTATAGTAGATTAATGCTACAGTCAAATCTCTTAAGAGATCGTCACTATCTGGTGGCTTTGAAATCCCGTTCTATTTGCATGGCAAAGAGAGAGAGAGGGAGAGAGAGAGGGGGGGGGGTGGGAGAGAACATAGATTCTTACTTGAAAAAAGGGTTTGTATTCCATTATTTCGGAAATGATTAGTTCCACAAGAAAATGCTGTCTTACATAAGATGTGCAGTTTGATTGGAACCAAATTTTTATTGAGTAAGATTTGATCTAGGCGGCGCCGTCTCAGAGCGGTTGGACCATTTGGCTACCACGAAGGTGGGTTTGAATCCAGGGACCTGCATGTGGTATTCGTGATGGACGAGGGTTCTCCGGATCCCCCGCCACTCATTACACCAACTTCTCTGTCATCACGTTTTATTCATCCATTTCGCCTTTTCTCCGGTTTTCAATGTCCGGTGCATAGGCTCTTCTGCTCCCCGACAGGCGTCTGACCCTAGGCAATGGCTTGTAAGTCCTAGGGGCTGTAAGTCCTCCATACAGGGAAGTGAATCAGATGAAAATGAAGGTTTGGTCTATCGTTTAACTTCTACCAGTTTTACAAAAGTCATTCATAATAAAGAGGGTTTTGGGAGAAAACTCCCAGAAAATTCAGATAAGAGTAACTAGACATTGCGTTTGTCATAAAAATACCTTAAACATGCGGTTTTTTTTATGAAAATTGTTAGTTCCAATTTTTAAATACAATTTGCAAGGAATTTACGGATTCCAGGACAGCTTGGGAAGGGGGATGTTTTAAAATATTTTGCTGTCAAATACTTGCAAGATGCTGAAATGAAATCCGACTTTTCGTTTTTTAATTATGGTCTTCAGACAAATGTAGCGACACACGCAAGTGAAGTTTTTCTATTGATTTTTTTTTTCGGGGAGTATTCTGGTGAAATTCAAATACAGAATTTTTGGTTGGTACATAATACCTAGTATAACTATCGCATGTAATATAAAAAGGAACAATTAAGCGACTTTGAATTTGAAATGTAATGGTAATGTAAATATTCTGCAACAATTGTTAGTTTGATTTTGATTGTTAAACTATGAATTATAGACACGGGAGATACGCTTTTACTTTCATATCAAGTCAGGGCTCAACTTAAGGTATGTGTATATCTCAAAGAAGAAACGTTTTATATAACGTGATGCAAAAACCGAAAAACTAGTCATTTTTGCCTAAAAGCTCACTCCCCGTGAAGCAGACATCGCTATTTGGTTGAACAACAGTACACACGTGCCTGCTAAGTGCGCGCCCGCTGCGCAGATTTTAAATCATCTGTGATTCGATTAACAAAAGAGGCACTTGTAACCACAACACCTGAAATCTGGCACGACGCTGCTTCTCACACCAAAGAAGTTATATCAACAGCATGGGAAAATGAAGACCTTTAGGAAGAAGTAGTGGAGCATTTGACATTTGTGGCAGATTCAAAGGACTATCTAGCATGATGCAAAAGGTCTGATGTGCTGCACTCATATGACTTTCTCTATTCCTGTCCTAACCATTCTTACAAACTCTTATTCCTATATCTTCTCCGTGTTAGTTAAGATAAACATTTGTACAAGTTATCTTATTGCTTATTTCCTTGTAGGCGCAAGGGGAATGTTACAATACAGTAGGCTTTGTGTGACAGGATGGATGGATGGATAGAGTTTAGGGGCCCGTCGACAACTAGGTCATTTGGGCCCTAGGTCAGAAAATAAAAAATCTAAAACTCGCCTAAAAACTGCCTAAAATGTGAAGTTTAAAATGGCAACTAAAAACGCAGAGAGATAAAAACACCAAACGGCACATGAGTGCTCTAAGTTAAAACTTGGTAAAACCATTCATTAAAATGTGTAAAAGATCAAAGCTAAAACACATTAAAACTAAGCACTTAAAACACTGAAACGTAAAACACAAAAACCGATGCTAAAAAGCTAAAAAAAAAATTTCACACACTAAAAACACGTTATACTTCCTTCGCGAACCCAATTTGTGCAACGAACCGTAGGGCCTTACAGGCAGACACCGGGTCGTCACACAAAATTGAGGGAAGCGTACACCCCAGGCCAACCGACTGGCGCTCACGAGCGTATTGCGGACAGTCTATAAGGATATGGGCCACAGAAAGTTGGATGTTACACGTAGGGCAGACAGGTGCCGGGTCGCCACGCAAATGGAATCCATGTGTCGCCCGTGTGTGACCTATCCTCAGGCGGGTGAGGATAACTTCAGCCCGCCTGGAGTCCCTGCAGGATGTCATCCAGGGATCTACGCTGTCTTTAATGGTCCGCAATTGAGAGCCAGAGAATTCCTTCCATGACTGCTGCCAGATCGATAAAAGATGCCGACGGAAATGGCGCTGCACATCGACATATAGCAGACTGTGTGTGGCAACATCCGGCAAACGGCAAGCAGTTTTAGCAGCCGCATCCGCTTTCTCATTGCCGGGTATACCCACGTGGCCTGGGGTCCAGGTAAAAAGCAACTGGTATCCGCGCGAGAGCAGTTGCGAAATAAGAGCCTGTATTTTTAAAACGAATGCTGAGGTGCCGATAAACTGGTCCAAGGACTGAATGGCACTCAGAGAGTCTGAACAAATGATAAAATTGCCGGGAGCCGAGTTAGAAATAAAAAGTAAACAATAAAATATAGCAAACAGCTCGGCTGTAAAAACCGAACTATGGTCCGGAAGTCGGTGCTGGTGCGCCTCGTCGTTACACACGAAACTACATCCCGTAGCTCCACCCACCTGGGACCCATCGGTAAAAACCGGGGTGAAAGTCCGGTGGCGGCCCAGAAGTTCGGTGAACCGTTGGCGATACACCGGTTGCGGGGTGGAAAGCTTAGCATAGCCTGAGAGCTCCAGGTCGAATTGCGCGCGCCGGAGTTGCCAAGGAGCAGAGCGTCCTAGAGAGAATCGCTCTACAGCAGGCATGCGGAGATCGTGTTTATCAAGTAGTTCGCGGAACCGAATACCGCTTGGGCGCGATATAGTTGTATTGCGCAGATAACGGTGAGCAAGGTCGGGACGCAGGACACATTTAAAAGAAGGATGACCCGGATGGGCTGCCAACCTTGCCACATACGAACACAATAAAATCGAACGACGGACCGACAGTGGTGGTTCTCCAGACTCAGCATACAGACACTCAACTCTACTGGTGCGGAACGCCCCAGTAGCTAGACGGATACCAGCATGGTGTACAGTATCTAAAAGACGAAGTTTAGAGGCGGACGCCGCGCCATAGATAAAACTACCGTAGTCTAACTTTGACCGCACCAGTGATCGATACAATCGTAACATAACTGTACGATCACCGCCCCAAGAAACTCCGGATAAAAGGCGGAGTACTCTCAGTGAGCGATCGCAGGAAGCACGAAGTTGACGGATATGGTACTCCCACGTCAGCTTACTGTCGAAGTGCAGGCCAAGGAACTTGAGGTGTGGGACAAACGGTAGACGTGTGCCACGCAAATAAAAATCAGGAGGAGGGTGTACGCCGCGAACTCGATGAAAGTGGATACACTGAGTTTTCGTAGGTGAGAACTGAAAGCCGGTGCGAAGGGCCCAGTCTGCGATTGATGTTATGGTCAGCTGTAGTTGACGCTCAATGTGCTCAAGATTATAAGAGCGATAGTAAATTGCAAAGTCGTCAACATACAGTGACATCGGGATTCCGCTACGAACAACATCAGCGATTCCGTTGATTGCTACGGCGAAGAGCGTGACACTCAGGATGGACCCCTGAGGCACACCATTCTCCTGAATCTTTTCCTGTGACAGGGTATTACCAATGCGGACACGAAATTTTCGAAGTCGTAAAAAGTTTAAAATGAACAGCGCTAAGTGACCGCGTAAACCGTAACCGTGCAGAGCACGAAGGATTCCATAGCGCCAGGTGGTATCGTAGGCCTTCTCTAAATCAAAGAAGACACCCACGACGTGCTGCTTCAGCAGAAAGGCATTCTGGATGTAAGCCTCTAAGCGTGTCAGATGGTCGACACTAGAGCGATGGCGTCGAAAACCGCACTGAATGTTGGTGAGCAGGTTATGCGTCTCTAGCCACCACACTAAACGAGTGTTAATCATCCGTTCGAAGGTCTTACAAACAACACTCGTTAGGCAAATAGGGCGGTAACTAGAGGGAAGTGTCCTGTCTTTTCCAGGTCGAGGGATAGGGATGACAATACCCACTCGCCAGGAGGACGGAAAGACCTGCTCGTGCCAGATACGATTATAAATACCAAGCAGGAAGGACGAAGCCGAAGGTGGAAGGTGAAGCAGCATTTGTCGATGGATGTCATCTGGACCAGGAGAGGAATCTTTAGCAAGTGACAAAGAGTGCTCTAACTCCGCTACGGTAAAGGGTGCGTTGTACGGTTCAGTACAGTCACTGCTAAAAGGAAGAACTATCCGCTCGGCAGATTCCTTGAGAGGTATAAAAGCTCTGTCGTAACTATTCGTTTGGCTAGTAGCAGCAAACGAAGTAGCAAGGGCGTCGGCGATATCCTGTTCGCTGGTGTAATGCGATCCGCTTATGGCAAGGCCGGGAATGATAGTCCGGCGACACTTGCCATACATGCGGCGAACAGCAGTCCACACCCTCTGTGCCGGAGTGCGACGGGACAGAGAAGAGACAAACGTTTCCCACGATGTGCGTTTTGCACAGCGGAGGACAAAACGAGCTCTGGCACGAGAACGCTTAAAAGCTATCAGGTTCTCCTCCGTAGGATGTGAACTGAAGACGCGCAGAGCACGCTTCCTTGCTTTAATAGCCAAACTGCATTCCTCGGACCACCAAGGCACAGGAACGTGACGAGGTGTAGTAGAACCACGAGGAATGCTGGAATTCGCTGCGAGCAGGACAGAACAAGTAAAATACTCCACCAGTTCATCGATGGTGGGGAAGACATCGTTGTGAAGGTGAATGAGGGAACGGAATTTCCCCCAGTCAGCCTTGGAAATAATCCAGTGAGGGTATCGTGTTGGAGTAGGATGGAAACCAGATATGTGAATGTTAATGGGAAAATGATCACTGCCAAAGAGGTCGGAGAGCACCGACCAATCAATGAGTGGTACCAATGACGGGCTACAGAAGCTAACGTCTAAGGCGGAGTACGTACCGTAGGAAGAGGATAAAAAGGTAGGGGCGCCAGCGTTCAACAAAAGGAGGCCGGACATATCGCAAACGTCTGCTACAAGGCACCCGCGAGCATCGTCAGTGTCGGAGCCCCATGAAGAGTGTTTGGCATTTAGATCACCAAGGAAGATAAAGGGTGGTGGAATCTGAGCCAAAAGAGCTCGAAGGTCGTTCTCGTGTACGACACTGACCGGTGGCAGATAGACATTGCAAATTGACAGACTTAGGCCCTGCAACTGGACACGCACAGCTACAGCTTGCAGCGGCGTGTTTAGCGGGATGCTTGTGGCAGAGATGGTATGCGCCACCAGAGTAGCAACACCACCGCTTGCTCGTCGATCAGCAGCAGAGTCATGCCTAAATGCCGAAAAACCACGAAGATGTAATGCGTGATTAGGGTGCAAATGTGTTTCTTGTAGGCAGACGATTGATGGAGAGCGTTGCGAAACGAGATGCTGTATGTCCGGAACACGTGCCCGGAACCCATTAACATTCCACTGGATTATTTCCATGGTAAAGAAGAATTAGTGATTCGTCTTCATCTTTTTCTTTTTCATCTTTACCTTAACCGACTTTGGACGGGGTAGGTTAATTTCGTCATCCCCTAGTGACTCCTCGGATGTACGGGAGTCTGAAGATCCCCTGCGGCTCACGGAACGGGAGCGGGAGCGGGACTTCATTGATGACGTGTGGCTGCTGGCGCGAACATCAGGCCTAGAGGAATGGCTATCAACAGGCTGGCTACGACTTGTGGACGCCTTGTGAGCTGGTGTCTGCACGGCTGTAGATGTTGTAGCTGGTGCAGGTGTGGCACGAGACAGTGGAACAATACTCGCTGGTAGGTCTGTCTGTGTGGAAGCATCTGATACAGGGACATGCTGTATCGCTACGGTGTTGACAGGAGCGCGTCGGGCAGCCAAGGCATAACCTGTGGTGGTCGCAGGTTGCAGCTGCTCAAAGCGACGACGCGCCTCTGGAAATGTAAGATGTTCTTTCACGCGTAGCTCCTGTATACATTTTTCATCCAGAAACTTCGCACACTGACGCGAGCTAGATGGATGACCGGCTCCACAGTTAACACAATGAGGGTCACGGGTACAAGCCGTGCCCTCATGGGGTGATAGGCCACAACGCTCACAAACGGCAGGATGGTTGCACGCGGTCTTAGTATGTCCGAACTTCTGACACTGAAAACAGCGCATAGGGTTCGGGATATATTGACGTACGGCGGCACGCTCGTACCCGCAGAAGATGTATTCGGGCAACTGTGTGCCCTTAAAAGTGAGGAAAACCGTACGTAAATCAATCACTTTACCATCCTGCTTTCTTGTCAGACGGTACGCTTGACACACACGCTGGTCGGAGAGGCAAGTAACAATCTCCTCGTTTGACAGACCGTCCAGACTGGATGTGGTGACAACTCCTCTGCATGAGTTTAGAGATTTATGTGGGGCTACCCGGATGGGGTAGGAGCCCAACAAAGTGGCTTTCAGCAATTTCTGGCACTGGTCTGCGGTGGTCACTTCTACCAAAAGCGTACCGTCTCGTACTCGGGTGGCGTTTTTAACAAGGCCACAGATCCTGTCGAGTTCTTTCTTTATGTAAAAGGGGCTCAGATCCTTCATCGTTTTCCTTTCACTGGCCAAGGTCATGACTAAAAAACTGTCGAAATGGGAGGGTTTGCGCGGATGCATGTTGAAATCGGACCCCCATCCGGAACCGTCGGCGTCAGCCTGCCATCCGGGGGTCAAAGAAAAGAAAGACACCAAAATCTCCACGGTCTGTGCCGCCATGGAGACCCCTCCATGACTGACCTCAAGGCGTACTTCAGAGGAGCTACCCTCCGATCTCCACTGCTTGTCCGCATGGGTAAACCGTTCACCACGTGACACCCCGGTTTTATGCCCCCACCACAGGAATAACCGCCTGTGGCTCCCCGCTTTAGCACACGCTGCCTCAACGGAGTCAGCGTGGATTCAGGGGACTTCGGGTTGATTACACCGGGGCTCCGTCAGCGGTAACACGTCCGGCCGGTGATACTAACCCGACGGCACGCGGCCGTCGGGAGATTAACACCGGCCGTGCCCTCAAGGAGCTACGTGGGTGTACATGACGTGTGGACGGGCTCCGCACCTAAGGCTACACATGGGGGCAGTGTGAAGGGTCCGCACAACCTTCGCGCCTGAGACCTCCGAAGAGCACACAAGTCGGGGGCCGCGCTGAAAACCGTGGGACAGGACCACGGAGATAGGAAAGATCCCTGCTGGTGAGACAGGAGTTATAAATCTAGGAACTTACAAACTAATAATCAGAATAAGCCTAGAAGAGGAAGAGGGTGATATAAAAAGCAACATAAAACGCTGCACGTGGCACAGTTAATGAAGGTGGAGGGGGTGAAGTGATAGTGAGCAGCTCGGGGCCCCGGGTGCGCCAAACCCGGACCTACCGTGGTAGGTTCCCCTGGGGGAGTTTGATTTCGGAGTCCTCTTCTCCTAGATGAGTCGTCGACCAAGACTAACGAGCCTCATCTACCCTTTGGAATGTTCTTAGCTTCCCCTCACCTCTTGCCTACCAGTGGTCACGAAGACTCACTTAGTAGGCCGTCTGGATCGGGTACTGAGCCCCTCCGCCACGGCAAGGCGACACTCCTTCGGAGGGGTTGTGTGACAGTCAAATCTTTTAAACATTTGAGATTCTGTTGTCTTTGCACACTTAACATATAAAAAAATGAACAACTATGATCCATTTCACGAAAGTTCTAAGTTTTCCGAAACTCGCACACGTAACATCTCCGAAATGGTTCACCCTACAAGAAAATTTATTTAGACATAAATTGTGTATTTTAGCAAGATCTATATTTTTTGTAGAGTACGATTTAGTGTATCTCTAACGGTTTACCAGTTATGCAAAAGTCGTCCAGGGCAAATACGACTACAGGGGCTATAGCCAGAAAATTCAAGATATACATTTCATTTGTCATAAAAATATCTCAAACATATGACATTTTAATCAAAATCGTTAGCCATTTTCAAGAAAATCAAAATTTTCGAAAAATTTTCCATGTAAAGGGTAGTTTACGGTGGGGCAATTTTCTTCAAAATCTTGGTGCCGCATCCTTGAAAGACATTAAACTTAAATTCCAACTTTGGTTTTTAACCGACTTTTCGTTTTTGAGTTATGCTGTCCACAGGCACACCGACACACACACACACACACACACACACACGGACCTTTTTCTAAAAATGCTTTTTTTTTTTTTTGGATTCAGGGGGTCTCAAAACATATATTTCCGGTGAAATCTCTACACCGAACGTTTTTGTGGAACACAATACTTCCCCTACTTACCATTAGAGAATGTAAAAATGAATAAAGATGTTCTAGTTCATAGAAGTTTTCAAGTTTTTCGAAACTCACACAAATAACAAGGAATATCTCCGAAATGTTTCACTCTACAGAAAAATGTATTCAAACATAAATTGTGTGTTTTAGCGAAATCTGTATATTTGTTTAGTAAGAGTTGCCTATCTTAAGTTTTAGGAGTTACTCAAGTCATCCAGAGTAAATAAGACTCCATAGGCTATAGCCAGAAATTCAAAATATACATTTCATTTGTCATAAAAATATCTTAAACATATGGCATTTTAATCAAAATCGTTAGAGCCATTTTCAAGAAAATCAAAATTTTCGAAAAATTTTCCATGTAAAGGGCAGTTTAGAGTGGGGCTGTTTTCTTCAAAATCTTCGTATCGCATCCTCGAAATACATTAAACTTCAGTATCAATTTTGGTTTTTAACCGACTTTTCGTTTTTGAGTTGTGCTGTCCACAGGATGGACACTGATGTCCACAGAAACAACAAACACCACGGACCTTCTTCTAAACATGCTTTTTTCTGGATTCAGGTAGCCTCAGAACATATTTCCGGTGAAAGCTGGGTTGAATGCAATACTTCCTCTACTTACTAATAGAGAAAGTAAAAATCATTATAAGCAGTAAAAACAGTGCTGATGATAGCGATCCGCAGATGAGCGTCATTTTCTCATAGAAATAAGGCACAAAACTACAGATATGACCATAACGAGGGTTCAGATGCTAGCCTCTGGTTCTGCAGGTCACGGGTTCAAACTCGCTGGAGGGCGGTGAATTTTCTTTCGAACGTAAATGTCCTTAACAGGCCTTCCTTCGGAAAGGAAAGAAGGTACGAGTCGTACCTGCAATATACCTATAGGTGACTATGGTGAAAGTAGGTTTCGTTATCTCATAAATTGTCTAAGGTTTGAGAAAAAGTCTACCGAAGATCCACAGATCATAAATATTCTAGATAGCTATGAGTCCCTTTGGACAAACATTTTTGTGGATCCGACATTTTCAAAGGCGCAATGACATATTTGTCACCCATGCGTTACTTTTAACCACACTTCCCCTTTCTTTGTTTTTTCTCAATTTTACATGTTTGGGTATGAAATCTAATCCTTGTATTTCAGTTTTCCTCTTAATTATATGCAAATATACTTACATAACCGTAAACATTCTAGCTTAGGATTCTGGTTATTTCACGATTGGTTTATTCGTTGGCTCGCAATGAATCTTAACACAATTCCATAAAAATTAAGATTTATTTTTGTGCAAGTAATAACGGCATCTTTAATCAGGTACTTCCATTTACTTTACTTTACTCAGGTATTAGAGAAAGTCACTTATGGTTCTCTGAAACATGTGAATGTGAAAGCGGTTTTAAAGAATGCATTGTTTTCGCGAATTAAAAACATTCAGTTGTATTATATAAGAGATTGAGCTGAGCTTTGAGTTTTTGCACAGTAATTTATTTACTATTGTGTTGCTAATTTTCAAGTAAATAATTTTAAAATTGATATCCAGTCCCTTAAATGTAGCTGAGGCGAAGTGTGGAGATGCATTCTGGAAGAATTGTGGGTATATGAGGAAGTCATTACCCAAAATTATCTCACTCATGTATGAATAATATGGACTATGTGCGTAAAACAGAACACGAAATAATAAACATAGACACAGAACCTCCTTACAATACATTCTCCGCTTGTGAAGGACAGAAGAATGCCTCCCCAAGCTGCGGGGACGGTGACGGTGATGTTGAGAGTCATGTGCATACAACACATGTTTTTGAGTATACTGCTTAGACACACGCAGACGCAGACATAGGCATACAGACACACACACACAGATACACACACAGACGCAGACACACATACACATCGAGACACACACACAGACGCGCGCGCGCGCGCACACACACACACACACACCGAAACAACACGTACACACCGAGACACACACGTAGACAAAGACACGCAGAGAGGCGCACACAGACAGGCGCAGACAGACACACCCAGACAGATGCAGGCAGACACACTCACAAACAGACGCAGGCAGACACCCACACAGACAGACGCAGACACAGACACATACTGTGACAAAAGACAAAAGTCCAGTTTGCTTACTTTTCTATCACTTTCTTCTAACTGAATGCACAACACAGTTCTCTTACTGAAGTTAACGCAGTATAGGCATTCGTGAAGTTACAAATCACAACTGTTTTCTTCTCGTAAGCTTGGCTCACTCCTTTTTCTTCATTTACTTTCTCTGTCTGTCAAACATTAACGTTGACGTTTCAATCAATACTCATAATTCTTCCCTAGCTGCCTTCACGATGCGACCGCAGCTGATACAAGCATATTCAAACTAAGAACTATCTACCATCTCTAACTTACTCTGCTCGTTGCTTTCTCTCCAATAGCCAGGATGACGTAACACGGATCTTCCTCGAACTTATAAAAATATGCCGGCTGCCGGACACTTCAGGAATAATCTAGGACACCGATTTTGATTCTGTCGTTCTCATTGTTGTCACGTGTTTGCTCACTTGACGCTGTGTGATCATGATTCTTTGATACACGCACCGCCATTGGGGTGGGGCAGCCCGGATCCGGCCGTCCTGTGTTGTGCGCCGTGACCGGCGTCACAATACTTACACACACTTACACAAGACATTTGTCTAAAACGTCTTTTGTTCATTAAGGGGCCTTAAAACATGTATTTCCGGAGAAACATTGAAACGATGATTTTGCTTGGATACACTTCTGATTAGTATATTTAGGGTCCGGAGAAAGTATGGATCCATATGTAGCATGTATTAAATTATGAAGTACCCGGCATTGCCCATGGTTTGACGGTATATCCCTAAAACTTTAGGATTTAGGCTGCACTTGCCCGGTAGACTTGTTCCTTTGGAGAAAATTAAAAATATTGCCTAACACACTTATACAAATAATTATAACTCTTAGTATACTGTAAGCAATAAAAAGTAAACAAATTAAATAAAAACTCCAAGAAGACTAATGGAAAGCACTGTTCAACAACCACAAATATCTCTGGAAGAAAAGCGAATACAGAAAACTATGTGAATGTAATAGTTGCACTTCTGTTTGTTATTGTATCTATACACCACACACAGCGCACCAGCACACCAACACACCGCACCACCAACATTCCACTCCACACCAGCAAAACTCCACACGCACACCACAACTATATATTGTTGGTGTTCTTATGGAATAGGGATGTAGATATGTAGGTAAATGGGTGGGTGGATAAGCCAACCGAAAGTTGAAAGTGAAATTCTGTACGAGTTTGGGATCTGTAAAATGTGAGAGCCGTGTTTATGGTTGTAATCTGGGGGAAGGAAGGACCTCATAATTCCGTAAGAGAAGTTGCTAGGCTTAAGCGGCAGATACTTGCAACAAGATTTCCTTTAGGGAGACATTACCGAGGATAACTGTTGCAACAGTTTGCCCAGTCTTCCAAACGCGCAAACTTGTGAAACGGTTCTTAGTGGCCTTTTAGCTTCTTACCTTAATATGCTGACCTGCCGTGAAGGGATGGCCCTGCCTCCCAGCTAAGTACAGCACACATTAACTTCCAGCAACTTGACTTATCATTGTTTCCTCTTTAATCTAGGGTAGGCTCTTTATAGACTTTGTATGCATAACCGTCAAAGATTTTCTTGTGGTACTCCGTTGCAATAAATGTCAAGATTTAGGCCATGTTATGAAAATGTGCACATCAAATAAGAAAGTATGTGGACATTGCGGCGAACAAGACCACCTTAAAAAAGATGATGAAAAGAAGCGTTTGCCGGGGGTGTGCATCGCATGTACCTGTAGAAATAAGAATGATAAATGTAAGAAAACAAATTCCACAGAATGCGAAGTGTACAAAACGTTATTACAGAGACAAATACAAAGAACAGATTATGGCCAGTAACGTGGATGGTAAAAGGAAAAAGTTTTTAAGGTGTATGGTTTTACTTACTCTTTTTCTATTTCTTGTGTCTTGTTATTTAAGTATTAAACCTTCCGTGACATGTCGTGCAACACAGTTTTATTTCTCTATTTTAGATGTAACGTGTTTCTTTTATCAATTGGTTGTATTTTATATTGTCACCGCGCCCGCCGTATCTAATTGCCGACAACCGCAGTGTCACCCATCGCATTATTGTCGGCACTACCGCAAAGGAGCCGAAGGAAAGAGACAGAGAATGGCCGCATTGTTGGGCGCTTGCCGAAAGAGAGAAAGTGATAGAGGCTTCTAGAACTGTCTGCTTTGTGTTTCACCGCTAAATAAGTGAACGTTCCTGAAGCTTCCAGGATAGTGCCTGGGAGATATAAATAGCGGTAAAAGTGTGAGAAGAGTCAGTCAGAGTATGTGAAGGTTGAGTAGTCGTCAGTCAGACGTATGTGAAGGTTGAGTAGTCGTGCCGACGGAGACGGACAGACGATGTGGAGAGTTGTGCCGACGGAGAAGAGTTAGTTCTTTGTGTTACGAGTTCGAAGCCGTGCTGTTGGAGAATCGGAAAAGACTTTCTTGTTGTTGCAACGAGTGTACAAAGTTACTGTTTACGGAAATAAAAGTGTTTCTTTATCTCGACTACATCAGTCTACTTTACTTCACACCCACACCAAAAGTTACACTGCTGTCAGAAGTGGGATTCGTCGAATTGCTTCTAGTTTCATTACATCGTCAGAAGTTGCAACGTTAGAACCAAGATGGAGGGAGATTCGGAAACCAGGATGATAGCAATGATGAAAGAATTATTCGCCGAAATGAAGACGGAAATGGCTGAAATGAAGACGGAAATGGCTGAAATGAAGACGGCAAACGACAACCTCACTGCCAAAATGGAAACGTCAAACCACAACCTCGCTGCCAAAATGGAAACGACAAACAACAACCTCGCTGCCTCGCTGAAAGAAGAAATGAAGACGGCAAACGACAACCTCGCTGCTGAACTGAAAGACATGAAGACGACAAACGACAACCTCGCTACAGAAATGAAGACGGCAAACGACAACCTCGCTGCCGAGCTGAAAGAGATGAAGACGGAGCTATCGGCGAAAATTGGCGGTGAACTGACTGGCGTGACGGAAGACGTGGAAGAACTCGGCGAAAAGGTGGAAGACGTCTGCCAGCATGCGGACGTCGTGGAGGACGACGGGGAACGTCTTGGCGCCCTGGTAGTAAGAGTTGACGAGAGCGTCAAAGTACTGGATGCTAGGGGCAGACGGAATAGCGCGGAGCCGGAGAGGGAGCACCTAGTGGCCGAGGCGACAGTCGTGCCCGTTTCGGATGATATGAGGGAAGACCTGGAACAACTCGGCGAACTGATTGGCGTGAGGGAAGACGTGGAACAACTCGGCGAACTAATTGGCGTGACGGAAGACGTGGAACAACTCGGCGAACTGATTGGCGTGACGGAAGACGTGGAACAACTCGGCGAACTGATTGGCATGACGGAAGACGTGGAACAACTCGGCGAGCTGATTGGCGTGACGGAAGACGTGGAAGAACTCGGCGAAAAGGTGGAAGACCTCTGCCAGCATGTAGACGTCGTGGAGGACGACGGGGAACGTCTTGGCGCCCTGGTAGTAAGAGTTGACGAGAGCGTCAAAGTACTGGATGCCAGGGGCAGACGGAATAGCGCGGACCCGGGGAGGAAGCACCTAGTGGCCGAGGCGACAGTTGCGCCCATTTCAGATAACGAAAGTGTACGTCTCGGGGAAGATAAAGGGGCAGTTCAGGGACGTCGTCGAGGATCCCCTGGAGGAGTGTGTCGGGTACGTAACCAACCAGGATATGACGTGGAGGACGATCAGCAGGGAAGCGCACAAGTAGGCGAGCAACACGCGAGAACCGACTTGGCGTGTGACATGGGAGGACCGTCGGAGCCATCCAAGCACCTGACGCATAGTGCCGTGAACGGAAGAATGGTGGACATCATCGTGGACGGCAGGATACAGGAGAGGCCGTGCCGAGCACGAGTGAACACGAGTGCAGCGGTGGACGCGACTCGCGCGGATGTGGCGGGGTTTGTTGCCAGACCCATCGGAAGCAAGGTGGCTGCGAAGGTGCGCCAGAGAGGTCGGCGGACACGGTACCCAATGAGCCGTTTCCAAGTGCGCAGGATGGCCCGTCAACACACCAGGAAGAAAGGTAACTGGACGAGGGACCGTCAAGACCGGCGGTACTGTTGCAGAATTTCGAAGCAGGATGGCATACATCGTCCTACCCGGACCAAGGGACACTATCCAACAGCGATACCTAGGATCGTGCCTCCTGGAGAAGAGGTTCGATGGGTTAGTCCACCAGGACGCAAGGGAGTTGCCGCAGTGATAGTGCTGGTCGGGACGACCAGCTCTGAGGAGGGAGCAGTGTCACCGCGCCCGCCGTATCTAATTGCCGACAACCGCAGTGTCACCCATCGCATTATTGTCGGCACTACCGCAAAGGAGCCGAAGGAAAGAGACAGAGAATGGCCGCATTGTTGGGCGCTTGCCGAAAGAGAGAAAGTGATAGAGGCTTCTAGAACTGTCTGCTTTGTGTTTCACCGCTAAATAAGTGAACGTTCCTGAAGCTTCCAGGATAGTGCCTGGGAGATATAAATAGCGGTAAAAGTGTGAGAAGAGTCAGTCAGAGTATGTGAAGGTTGAGTAGTCGTCAGTCAGACGTATGTGAAGGTTGAGTAGTCGTGCCGACGGAGACGGACAGACGATGTGGAGAGTTGTGCCGACGGAGAAGAGTTAGTTCTTTGTGTTACGAGTTCGAAGCCGTGCTGTTGGAGAATTTGTTGTTTTTATATGTGTGTAGAGTTTTATTTTCGAATAGTTTTAGAATTGAACTTTTGGGTTTTATATATTTTTATGTAATAAGCAATTTTTGTTCGTTTTTGATATTAACAGTACCCTTATGTTTTATGTTTTTGATGTTTTTATGTCTTTTATATATGACAAAATTTGTTTTTATTTCAAACATCTGTGTTCCTGATTTTTTAACCTCCAATTATGTTTTAAAGAATTGCCTGATTTTATCTAGTACTGTTTGGAGTTTACATAGTAGTGATTTTATAAGTTTTATTATAGGATATAGATGGTTTTGTAATTATTAAATTAAAAGTAGGTCAATTAAACTGTACTAGATCTAAACTGGTCATGAGAGAGGTTAGAAAATTAGTGGAGGATATGTCACTGGATATCTTGTCTTCAGGAACCATATTCCAGGGACGGTATTATTCCACACATGCCTATTAATAGCAATACAATTATACATATAGAGATTTATACAGGTAGATTTAGCCTCACACTTGTCAATTTATACTGCCAGCCCAGTAGGGACATAGAAGAAGGTATATCTATACTCAAACAAATATTTAGATCATATGGGGACAAGCCGATAATTGTAGCATCAGACATTAATGCTAAGTCTCATCTTTGGTATAGTGGTAGGATAGACGACAGGGGAGACAAGGTAGAAGAACTCATTATGGAATTAAATCTAGAAGTTCTTAATAGACCAGGAAACCCACTAACGTATATAGGTCGTGTAGGAGTAAAAGCAAATATAGACATAACACTATGTAATATCAGGGCATTAGGGTTAATATCTGACTGGACTGCTACACAGAATCAAACAGAAAGTGACCATAATCTAATTACATTTGTAATTAGTACTAGCACACCTAATTAAAAAGAAACAAGGTTTAATTATAAAAAAGTCAATTGGGATAAATTAAGAACTATATTTAGCCCACCACCTTTAGTAGTAGAACGACAAGATGTAAATCAAGCTGCCATAGGGTTAAAGACCAAAATTAAATCGGCAATGACAAAATGTATTCCTTTAACTAAAGTAACAAACAGACCTGGTAATACGCCCTGGTCTGAAGTTCTAGAGCGGCTAAGAAGGGTATGCAGAAACACTAGAAGTCTGTACCAACGTGCCTTGAAACCAGATGAAAGGGCAATCAGACTAACTATATATAGGAGAAATAAAAGGAAATATGAGGATGCGTTGGAAAAGCATAGAATAAACAGTTGGCGTAAGTTTGCTGCCGGCTACCTCGAAAGAGATGCCTGGGGGATTCCATATAAGATAGTTAATGAGAAATTTACCCCTCTCACTATGTCGACAATATTAAAGGATGATGGTACGTATACCGTAGGGCCGATAGAGACGTATAGCTACCTCATAGATAGACTGCTACCCACAGATGACCAAACAACAGAGGAAAAACACCACAAAGACGTACGCAACAATATTCTTAATCCAAACCTAAGGATGACAGACATAGCGCCAACGACAGAGGCAGAGGTAATCAAAATAATTTCAGGCATGAAACGTAAAAAAGCACCAGGACCAGATAACATTACCATAGAAGTTCTTCAGGCATTAAATGGGAAAATTACAGAATTCTTAGTTAGCCTATTTAACGAGTGCTTCAGACAATGTATAGTTCCGAACATATGGAAACAGTCTTGAAAAAAGCACTAGACAGAGACCCAAAATTGATTAAGTCTTACCGGCCGGTTTGTCTCCTAAGTACCTCAGCCAAAGTACAGGAAAAACTTATTTGTAACAGGTTAACAGACTTAATAGGAGACCACATATATGAACATCAATATGGATTCAGACCTGGTAAACTTCGGACGACGCTCTTAACCACGCCGCTGCGCTTATTGAGTCCTCGAACAAAAAGTACAACTTAGGAATATCGATAGACATAGATGGTGCGTTTGATAATTGATGGTGGCCTTCCCTATTCAAAACACTGATAGATATAGAATGCCCTGATAAACTGTATAAAATCATTGTAAACTACTGTGAACAGAGATTTGTAAATTTTAACATAGGTAACAATTATTTTAGCAAAATGTTAAGTAAAGGCTGTCCCCAAGGCTCAGTATGTGGTCCAACGCTCTGGAATATAGGTTTCAATGAATGTCTTAAATATCTTAGTGTTTTAGACGACGTTTATGGTGTGGTGGCATATGCCGATGATGTACTTTTAATAATAGAGGCTGACTCCAGAAGAGAACTAGAAATTAAAGCTAATATATTAAATGAAACATTTGTAAAAATCTCTCAAATTAAACTAAAGATTTCAATCGCGAAAACCAAATTTGTGTTACTAAAAGGTTCATTACAGAGATCGCCTATGTTAAAAATAAATAACAACACGATTACTAGAGATAACAGTATAAAGTTCTTGGGGGTTCATTTCAATGAAAGATTAAATTTCAAGGTACATATTGATCAAATTACCGCTAAAACATTCAAAATAATGAATAAGGTGATACGCATAACATCTAACTGCGGAAGAATACCTCATCAAGCTCTGAAATTGTATAATAACGCGATTCTAACCAGAATTGTGGCGTATGGGGGGAAAGGGTGTTTTAGATGTGACCAAAAGAATTTTAAGAAGTATGCAAAGGAACATTTTAATTAGAATGGTAGGTGCATTTTCCACCACACCAACGGACGCTCTATATGTCATTTTAACTATTTGACCTATAGATCTAGAAATAAGAAAAAGAGCTGCCCGTTACTGGCTCCGGAGAGATAATTGCGCAAGACAACTAGCGGGCTTTAGATTTGAAGATGAGACATAACTGAACGAGAAAATGTTAGATATATGGCAAGACGAATGGAAAGCTAGTTTAACTGGTAGAAGAACTTTTTCCTTCTTTTCTAACGTCATTGAAAGGATAAAAATGAAATATTTTAAGCCATCTCAAGGCCTTGTGCACTATCTCTCGGGCCATGGTCCTTATCCCGACTATTTTAATAGATTTGGTCAAAAAGAAACAAATATGTGTATATGTAATAATATTGGCACCCCCGAGCACGCAGTTTTTGAATGCCCACATACATTTGATATTAGGAGAGAATGCCAAAAACGCCTACAAGGCACATGTGTATACGACTTTAAACACTATTACCGAGGCGTACTCTAAATTTAAATTTCATGAATTTTATCGTAGGTAGACATGTTTGCAATTTTAACCCATAATGGTATCTTATTAACTATGTGTTTTTAATGTGTATTATTGATTTTGCGTTTTAAATTAATTAAATAACTTAATGTGGAATAATCAATATTTTTAATTACGTAAATATATTAAGAATTTTAGAAGTATTAACTATGTACTAGTTTTACTTTTTAGTTTTGAAGAGTTTTTAGTATATTACTAATTTTATTAATATTTTTGCATGTTGTTGCGTGTTAGCTATTTTACTTTTTAATTGCATGACATTATGACTAACGTTTTCTGTTTTAACCTGTTCTAATTTTAATCCATTTTATTTTATTTTTTATATACGAGTTGTCTCTTGTCTGAGTATTTCAAGAACTGGTTGTATTCTAATTTTAATGTGTTAACATTCCCCTTCTTGACTTGTAAATCCTATAAATGTAATTGTATGAAAACGTAATCCCTAATTAATATTGTAAAATTGTTAAATAAAAAATTAAAATAGTATATAGGACTCGGTCAAAATTTTAGAAACCGAGTCAATTAAGAATTGGGGAGCCCCTAGTCTGCGGTTGCGCAGGCTAGGGTTGTTTTTTTTTTTTTTAAGTTGGCCTTCGCTATTCACTTCGGAGTATTCAGTCTATCATGTCCCTGTACTTCCAACAGGTTATACAATCAGCCGCATGGGAAGGAGAGTTAAAGTTGAAACACTAAGTAATATTGTAACAAAACGCACAAAATGCAAAATCCGTATACATTTGTAACCCCTTTTCCTCTAAATTCTACTACAATTACACAATTTCCTTCTCGTTGCTAACAGTTTATAATTCTCTCTACTATTGCAATTTACAGTTCCGATAATTTTTCTCAGTCTTTTAATGTCTTTCTCCAGTTTCACTGTCTCTTATATCTTTACTATTACGACACAATCATTCGAGGACAGCTACGTCCTCGTTGACAGGCTGGCCGATGCACTCTCATAACTAAAACTGTACACGACCACTTAACTACTAAAAAGTGACTGCTTACTCTGTTCTATTTATACTGGAGACGACGTGACGTACCTTCTTGAGTGCTTTCCATGCGCACGTGTGCATGACTCAGCAAAGAAGCTTCTAGAGCTTGCTGGACACTACGGTGTTATGCTGTTCGATCTCTCTCTCACACACACACACACACACACACACACACACACACACACACACTAAGCCGTTAGTTGTCCTGTAGTCTCGGACCTCCTCTATGTTTGTAGCCAATATTACCTTCACGCACACACATAGCCGCTGACCGTACCCAAAGCCCATGGTTTGACTATCTGTCCTTAGTACTGAAGCTGCCGAAGCTGTTCGTATCTTGGGACGTACGGCTGCATAGGAATTGACGTATAGTTTTTTCCTTTATTATTGCTCTGATTGCCTCAACTTAGCTGCACTCGTGGCTTATAGATTCTTTGCTATTCTTAGGGCGATGGTATCAGAAACGCAACTGCTTTCTTTTAAATAACACCTTAGATTGCAAAAACCATTTACATTATTTTATTTTGTAATGCTTTTAGTATGAAAATAAAGCTCATTTATATATCACTGCGCGATAGTTTGGCTTTTACACATATTTTAGCCGGTTATATCCTCTTACTTCACAAATTAAGGATTCTAAATGTTCGTCTACTCGGGAAATATTCCTTATTTTGTAAGTATGGGAAGCATGATCTCTTGTTGCCTCTGTTTCGTTGCCTTTTAACATAGAAGTTTTACGGGACCTATACAAGACAGTAGTTTTGCATTAGGTTGCTCTTGCTCAATCGTGCTTCTTTGGAGATATTTAAATATATTACCTAACATACTTAAGCAGATATTTAATTAAAACTCTTAGAACACCATAAGGAATAAAAATAAACTGAATAAATAAAAGCACCTGGAAGACACTATGCAAATGCACAGTTGAACACCCAGAAATACTCCAGTAAGAGAAACCAGTTGCGAACCCCGTGTGAATGTAATTCATCATATTTATATCATAGAAAATCGTATAAATTGTATGTTGACGAGCGGTACAAAAGAACAAGTGGATGTGTTACTAAAAAGAGTAGAGATAATGCTGTAAATGTAAAATGATGCATTTGTATTTCAAACATGAATTGCATGTAAAGTGGGAGTAGAGAGACATGTTTCGTAGGAGAAAATTTAGTAGAGAAAATCCTGTGAGTATAATAATTTGCCTTTCTATTTCAGTCATAGGAAATTATATGAATTGTTTTAAAAAGTGGAGAAAGACATGTGAATGTGTTACGTAAAAAGAAAGCGAGGAAAATCATATGGTATGGCTTGGTTTAAGGGCGGTCAACTTCTAGGTCATCAGCACCCTTAAAATTTTACTCAAAAATAAAGATACTAGCAACAAGAAAATATACACAAAAGGTAAAAAACAGTAGGAATAGCCAGATATGAAACCAGGCGATAAATATGCCCAAAAGCATAAACAGATAACTAAAATTTTAAATCCTGAAATTGATATTGCACTCCGCTAAAAAATTACTAGCAATGTTCTAGCAATGCTGCGCCGCACTCAGTGTTAGTCGCGTATACAGTCATGTGAGGTAGCCTGACCTTGACCGCCTTTGTTTGCTCGTCGGCCTGGTATTGGTGTAAAGTAGCTTAACTCCAACCATCCGTTGCTGTGCGCTGCGCCCGGCGTCGCATGTCATTTTTCTAACCAGCACCAAGCGAGACGTCTGTGGCTCACATGCGACAGACACAGAGTTCGATTCCCCATGAGCCAGCCCTTTCTGACAATGAGATTTTCTGGTGATTTCGTTGGGTTTATAGGCGAATGCTGAAGTGGATCCTCTTCTGGCCTGCAAACGCGACAATGTGTCAGCTCAAGGAAAACCACCGTTACACGCATTTCGAAAGTTTCGAACTGCAGGAAGTGCCGAAAAACTTAAGGTTTAAATTTCTAGAGAATTCGTCGAATTTCTGGACTACATAAGCGAGCCGGGCCGACAAGTCAGTTTTAGCTGCGAACTATCTGTTGCACTGCCCTTCACGGGATGTAGTCAATTTCTTTCGTGGAAGTAGGATCACCCTAGTGAGGAAACGGCAGGACCTTTTCTGTCAAAGGAGTGCCCCCCTTTTCATAGAAATAAAATGGAAGACTTGGATGAACAAAATTTTAATTAATGATACTTACAAATGTTCAGGCTTGATGAAATTACAATCATATGTCTCCATGTTTTACAGGGTGATAAGGATTACCAGTTGTTACGCCTCCTTTGGCGTTTTACTTACACCTACTACCTTTCCCTTTCCCTTTCCTTACTAACGTATTCCGCAGGATCGTGACAGGATACTACCAAGTAACACAACAAACTACAGCATAACATAACATTTATTATGATGAAAAGTGTTAAACATTAACAAGCAATTATTAAAGACAACAATAATTTTAAAAATGGACTCCGTTACATAGTAACCTATAAATATTAAAATGAAACAACAAATTTGATAATGAACTCTGTTAAATATTAACAAGAAAAATTTAAAAGAAAACAAGAAATGTTCCTATATTTGAAATCAAGACAGTTACGGAGAAAATACTATCTAACTTGAAATCTTGCTTACAGTCTGTGACAATCTCCACCTATACCGAGTTGCTCTCCGGTTTACTGATTAAGGGCCTCATACAGAGCAATCCCCCTTTGTTAACTGTCCCTCTGGAGTTTTCCCACTCCTACAAAGTATTATTAACTAAACTGATACTCATCCCGATGTCGGCACTAGAAGATATAGGCTGTACGGAGAACTTTCAGCCTGGAATATCCACGCCCTCGTCGACAGTACAACGGTGTCCTCTGGTTTCACAGCCACTCATCGAAGCGTCCTTTGCACATAGGCGACGTCTCTTACCAGCCTTAACTGGCACAATCACCTCAGAAGTCCATACCGCTCCTTTGCCCAAGGAACCACATGCACCAAGTCGAATTACATGTAACTAGCAGGATTAGGCTTATGCGCCTATCCGGCATTCACCACGGCTGATCGCCGTGCTAACCACTTGCCCTGGTGCCCGGGTTCTACTTCCCCTTGCTGAGGGCTGACCCACACCTGGTCACATCTCACGGTAGACTCATAACCACACACTCACCACGCAGTAGAAACCCACAGGCAACCGGCTTTTGTCTCTGTCTGTCTCTGTCTCAAGCTGTTCCATCTTTTGCCGGCCACCCTCTCTTTTGGCTCTTCGAACTGCTGTTCGTGCCCCCACCAATTAATCCGTTACACTCCCCCCCTTTAATCTATTGTGAAACAATAGCCTTGAAGAGGTGAACCCTTCAGCCTACCCCGTAGAACATCTCAGTTTACAATTCCTATTCCAATTATTTCTTCAATTGAGACACATGCGCAAAGCTTGATTTTCCAGTACCGCTCTCCCTCAATCGCACTGAGACTGGAGATGTGAATTCTTCTATAAGCCATGGGCCCTTATATCTCGGTGCGAGTTTAGCCGTGTACTTATTACTTGCCTTACTCTGGGGGTGATTCTGTACGTACACTATATCGCCAACCTGAAAGTGAGGAGCTTGTCGTCCCGCATTATAGTACTTAGCCACGTTATCTCTAGCCTTCAATAAATTACGTCTGACCCGTTTCCAGGTCTCCCGAATCTCGGATTCGCTTACTTTATCCGGCAAAATATCCTAATCCCCATAAATTAGATAGAGGACAGTTAGGCTGGAATTTAAACATTAACCTGAACGGGCTCTCGCCATGACTCTCGTGCTTAGCCGCATTAAATGCAAATTGCAACCAGTACAAGTTCTGGTCCCACTTGGTGTGATCATCTGAGTGATAGGCAATCAAAGCATTCTTCAGGTTTCTATTAACCCTTTCACTTTGGGACGCCTTAGGATAGTAGGGTACCATGAATACGTTACGAATGCCACTTCCACAACAAAAGGATTTAAACGCCCTTGACTTAAAACACGTGGCATTATCCGAAACGACTTCCTCCGGTACTCCGAAGACAGCAATTATGCCTTGCAATTGCTTAATCACATTATGGGTGTTCGCTTCACGAACTGCTCGTATCCAAACATATTTTGTAAACGCATCAACTATCACCAGCGCATGTTTATTTCCCATCTTGCTCCTCGGAAATGGTCCAATGAAATCGACAAACAATCTCTCCATTGGCCGTTCAGCTACCTTGGAGGCCAAATACCCCACTTGCTTACTCTTTACAGGCTTGCTCTGTTTACACCTATGACACTGAGCTACTCTCTGGGTTATCTCTTTATCCATTCCTTTCCATCTGAAATACTGTTTGATCCTAGCTCTGGTTTTAAACCCTCCTAAATGCCCCCACTAGGCGCTTCGTGAAAATAGGTAAACAGCTCTGGCACAAAGCTCTTTGGTACCAGAATCTTCGCGTCCTGCGTTCTATTTTTACAACACAATACTCCATCCTGTACGACATATTTTGGTACTCCTTCCCCCCCCCCCCCTCAACCTGTTGCAATAGGGGCCCCAATTCACTATCGTTACGTTGATAGGTCCGGATATCTTCAAACAACGAGGGAAGATTTGATAATATTGTACATACTTTTCCTGAAACTTGTTCACAATTATTCACTGGCGTATCATACATCCTTGACAGAGCATCCGCTATTGAATTACTCGAACTTCTGACATGTTTTACTGTGAACTTAAAGCTAGATAATTTTAATGCCCATCTGACAATTTTCCCTGCTTTCCTTGGTTTCGCTAAGACCCATGATATCGCCTGATTGTCTGTTTCTAATTGAAATTCGGTATGTTCCAGGTAAAATCGATATTTCTCTAAGCCATACAACACCGCTAGGACCTCCAATTCGTAAATTGAATATTTTCTCTCGGTCGCTGATAATCTTCGTGATGCATAAGCCACCGCTTTCCTCCCCTCGGCAGATTCCAATAGCAATACCGCCGAAATCGCTCCAGACGAGGCATCCGTTTGAAGCACAAATTTTTTAGAGAAGTCCGGTACTGCCAACACTGGAGGTGACATTAAACATTCCTTTAATTTAATAAACGCATTTTCTTGCTCTATATCCCAATGAAACTTTACTCCTTTCTTACGTAATCTATTTAATGGTTCAGCCAAATCTGCATAATCGGGGATAAACTTCGAAAAGTAATTAACCATTCCCAAAAATCTTGCTATATGCTTAACCGACCGTGGTCGCGGATATTCGCGAATCTTAACTACTCTGTCAGGATCTACTCGTACTCCCTGTGACGAGATAATATGCCCCAAGAATCTCAATTCTGAAGTAGCGAACTTCACTTTTTGCGGATTAACTGTTAATCCAGCGTTACGTAATCTCGTAAACACCTCTCTTATATGGCAAAGATGTTCCTCAAAAGTACTCGAATAAATACAAAGATCATCTAAGTAATGATAAAGATAAGTAAATTTAATATCCCCAAAGATCTTATCTAGTAACTGTGTTAAGACCTGAGCTCCAACCGCCAAACCGAAAGGTAGTGAAGTAAATTCAAACAAATTATAATCTGTGGTGAAAGCTGTATACCGTCGAGAATTCTTATGTAAAGGGATCTGGTAATACGCACTGTTTAAATCCAAAGTTGTAAAATATCTTGCTCCTGCAAACCAATGAAATGAGTAATGAATATGGGGTAATGGGGTTGAATCAATCCGCAGTTTCTGGTTCAACTGTCTATAATCTACTACTAACCGCACCTCATTATTTGCCTTTGGTACTACGAACACCGGACTTGAATAATTTGACTGGGAGTGTACTATCACTCCTGTTTCTAACATTTCGTTTACTTTCTTTCTTAATAAATTTAGCCGATTTGGGGGTAGCCGATAAGGCGGTAATCGTACCGGTGTTTGATCGTGTAACTGAATTTCATATTGCATAAGGTTCGTTCGTCCCAGACGTTTCGTTAATACATCAGTAAACTCATCCAAAAGCGGTTGTAATTTCCTCTGTTGTTGCGATGATAAATATCCCAGATCAATTTCCCTGTTTAACCGTTCTTCTTCCACATTAGAAATAACTGTACCCCCTGGACTCTGTTTTAACCAAGTTTGTAATGGAATATAAGTACTCGGCTGAAAACCGAAATAAGCTTTTGCTCTCGCTAAATCCAGTACCATTTGTGTATGTCTAACAAAATCCGCTCCTAGGATCAGTAGTACAAATAATTCCTCTATCACATAAACTTTATAGTTCCAACGGAACTGTCCAATTTTCAATGGAATTACTAAGGATCCAATAATCTTCAACGGGCTGCTATCTACCGTAATAAATTGTGTTTCCTCAACCATTAGATCTCTACGCTTATCCTTAACATACTGTGCATTAACTAATGTTACCACACTACCCGTGTCAATCAACGCAAATGAGGGAATCCTATTTACCTGTATCTTTATAAAAGGCAATTCTTTATGCACTAAACCCTGTATTGCATTTATTCCGTGACTCAGCCTTTCCCTTAATTGTCAGGAATTCCTCCCGAAAGACGAGTTTTGTAATATCTGCTCTCCCTTAAGCCGTTTAACATCACAATCTTTTACCATATGACCTGACTTTCTACAGTAATAACACACAAACACTTGTTTACCCTCTTGTTTCGTTAGTTCGGCATTCGATAGTGGTTGCCCCATTTGATTCTGAGACCCGCCCCTATTTAAACTTGGCAATTGTGTACATTTCAAAGCTACCTCCTCCAACTCTTTAAAGGTAGTGGGCTTTAATTTACTCAAAAATAATGACCGGAGTTCGATATGAGCTGTATTCTGCAATATATTACTCACAATCTCTTCTTCTGAAAATACTACTTTTAGTGCCAAGGCTACCAACTTCTGCTGATTAATATAATCTAAAATACTTTCCGAAGTCCGTTGTAGCCTAAAAAAATGTCGATATAGGAGCTCATGAATTTGTGCTGATGACAGAAACATATGCAACACCTTACTATGAAAACTATCTAACGAGCCCTCTTCTGCAATTATTTGTAACAACACCGACTGTAAATTCAAGCCTACAAAAGGTTGTAACATCTGTAACACAGTCACTTGTGGTGTTCGGAAAGCTTCAGCTTGCATTTTAGCTTTCACCAAACAAATGAGAAAATCAAATATGTCGTCTGGTGATTTTACCTCAAATATTTTTAATGACGCTAAGAACGCTTGCCATGGATTCGGTACAACAAGTTTCGCGAATTTAACGTGAAGTAGCTCTGGATTGATATTCTCAGTATTTCCTGAACCAGTTGCTCCTTTATTTTCAATTCCGGTGGCATTTAATTGTGTTGCTAATGACGACAAGCGCCTCCCCAATTTATTAAACTGTTCATTATTTTCTCTTTCTAACAATCGTGCATTTTCCTTTATCCTAAAACTCCAATACTTTAACCTTCCAACTATTCTTCGTTTCTGACTCGGTGTGATTTCCGATAAACTAAGTTCTTTTAACATTTCATCAAATAAATTAACATTCGCCTCACAAAGTCCGATTTCCTGTACCGGATCAAAACTTGCTCCGAGATTAATTGGGCCTGGTTGGTTTAATGCTTCTCGTAAACTTCTGGCCAATTCAGCTACTGTACTTTTTGAATCATATTTTATCTGTCTTATTTTCAGTTCTCTTTCCAACTCCCTACGATGGAGGAATTCGGGCTGAAATACAATTTCCATTATGACATTGGCAATATTATTGACCTAAAACACTATTTTGTGTACTTTGTAGTATCCTGTTAAATGTTCCAACTGACACTAAAACGTGTATATAGGACAAAATGGCTCTGCTACCAGTGTTACGCCTCCTTTGGCGTTTTACTTACACCTACTACCTTTCCCTTTCCTTAATAACGTATTCCGCAGGATCGTGACAGGATACTACCAAGTAACACAACAAACTACAGCATAACATAACATTTATTATAATGAAAAGTGTTAAACATTAACAAGCAATTATTAAAGACAACAATAATTTTAAGAATGGACTCCGTTACATAGTAACCTATAAATATTAAAATGAAACAACAAATTTGATAATGAACTCTGTTAAATATTAACAAGAAAAATTTAAAAGAAAACAAGAAGTGTTCCTATATTTGAAATCAAGACAGTTACGGAGAGTGAGTGAGTGAGTGAGTGTGTGGGGTTTAACGGCCCGCCGACAACGAGGTCATTTGGGCCCAGAGTTAAACAATCTAAAACACACTCACGCAGTTAAAATGAAAATTAAATGACATGGCTAAAATTCTAAAATAACGCGGTAAAATGTGAGGTATAAAAGGTGTAAAATATCATAAAACTGCAAAAATATAAAATCCATCATAAATTAAAAGGAAAAACAAGTCTGAGGTTTAAAAAGTCGAGACTTTAAAACATATAAAAGGAAATCTTAGAGGGTTAAAATCACATGTCAGACTTGTCTATCGAAGCCAATATCGGCGACGAACTGTAGAGTCTTAGCTACAGATTCCGGGTCGTCGCCTAGAATAGAGGCTAGTGTAGACCCCAGACCAATAGATTGGCGCTCACGAGCGTATTGCGGACAGTCGAGTAAGATATGTGCGACGGACAGTTCGATGTCACATGTAGGACAGACAGGCGCCGGGTCGCCACGCAAAAGGTAGCCATGTGTGGCTCGTGTGTGCCCTATCCTCAGGCGGGTTAGAATAACTTCAGCCCGCCTGGAATCTCTGCAGGAGGTCAGCCAGGGTTGAACGCCGTCCTTAATTGTCCGCAATTGAGTGCCAGCCAGCGCTTCCCATGAATGCTGCCATACGGTTAATAAATGTCGACGAAAGTATCGCCGCACGTCTGCATAAGGCAGTGTGCGCGTTGATAATCCCGGCAAGCGACAAGCAGACTTAGCAGCTGCATCAGCCTCCTCGTTGCCGGGAATACCCACATGGCCCGGGGTCCAGGTAAAAACGAACTGGTATCCGCGAGAGAGCAACTGAGATACGAGTGTCTGTATTTTCAGAGTCAATGCCGAGTTGCCAACAAACTGTTGCAGCGCCTGAATAGCGCTCAAAGAGTCACAACAGATAATAAAATTTCCCGGATTTGAGCTGGAAATAAAAAGTAAAAAATAAAAGATGGCAAACAGCTCGGCAGTGAAAACGGAACTATAGTCCGGAAGACGATACTGGTGAGCCTCACCGTTACATATGAAACTGCATCCTGTAGCTACCCCCACCTGGGAGCCGTCGGTAAATACCGGGGTATAGTTTCGATAACGGCCCAGGATTTCGGCAAAAAGTTGGCGAAAAACCGAATGAGGGGTAGTTGATTTAGTACAGCCCGAAAGCTCCAGGTCGAAACTGGCACGCTGGAGTTGCCAGGGAGGGTAACGGCCAAGAGAAGAACGTTCTACAGCAGGCAGTTGAAGGGCTTGTGCGGAATGCAGTTCTTGAAACCTTATACCACAGGGGCGGGATATAGTAGTATTTCGCAGGTAACGGTGCGCAAGGTCTGGATGCAATACGCATTGAAAGGACGGATGACCAGGGTTAGCTGCCAAACGGGCTACATAAGAGCAGAGCAGCAACGAGCGACGGATAGACAACGGGGGTTCACCAGACTCAACATAAAGACACTCGACTCGACTAGTTCGGAAAGCTCCTGTGGCAAGGCGGATACCAGTATGATGAGCAGTATTTAAAAGACGGAGTTTAGAGGCGGTCGCCGCGCCATAAATAAAACAGCCGTAATCTAGTTTGGACCGGACCAATGAGCGATACAGCCTCAACATTACCGTGCGATCCCCACCCCAAGATGCCCCAGATAATACCCGGAGCACCCGAAGCGCTCGGTCGCAGGAAGCACGAAGATAGCGAATATGATGCTCCCATTTGAGTGTGCTGTCGAGGTGAACGCCCAAAAACTTAAGGTGCGGTACAAACGGTAGACAAGTGCCCCTCAAATAAAGATCAGGAGGAGGATGTACACCACGAAGTCGATGAAAGTGGATGCACTGTGTTTTCGCAGGGGAGAACTGAAAGCCGGTGCGAAGCGCCCACTCGGCGATGGATGTTAAGGTCAGCTGCAGTTGACGTTCAATGTGCTCAAGGTTATAGGAGCGGTAGTATATAGCAAAATCGTCAACATACAGCGACATCGGTATTCCGCTGCGAACAACACTAGTGATACCGTTAATGCCAACGGCGAAAAGCGAGACGCTCAGAATCGACCCCTGGGGCACACCATTCTCCTGAATCCTCTCCTGTGAGACTGTGGTCCCAATGCGGACACGAAAGCGGCGTAATTTTAAAAAGTTAAAAACAAAAATAGCTAAATGACCACGTAAACCGTACTCATGCAGAGTACGGAGTATCCCATAGCGCCAGGTGGTGTCGTAGGCCTTCTGCAGATCGAAGAAGACACCCACGACATGCTGCTTCAGTAAAAAGGCGTTTTGAATATAAGCTTCCATGCGCGTCAGGTTGTCGACACTGGAGCGATTGCGACGAAAACCGCACTGAACATTGCTCAGCAGGTTATTCGTCTCTAGCCACCACACTAAGCGAGTGTTAATCATGCGTTCCAAGGTCTTACAAACGACACTCGTTAGGCAAATAGGGCGGTAGCTAGAGGGAAGTGTCCGGTCATTTCCAGGACGAGGGATAGGGATGACAATACCCTCTCGCCAGGAAGACGGGAAAACCTGCTGAAGCCAGATGCGATTATAGATGCTCAGCAGGAAGGAGATAGCCGTAGGTGGGAGATGAAGCAGCATTTGTCGGTGGATGTCATCAGGACCAGGAGAAGAGTCCTTCGCGAGGGACAAAGAATGTGCCAACTCTGCTTCTGTAAATGGTTCGTTGTACGGTTCAGTACAGTCGCTCTTAAAATCTAAAACTATCCTCTCTGCAGATTCCTTAATAGGGACAAAGGCTCTGTCGTAACTATCCGTTTGGCTAATAACAGCGAAGGCGTCGGCAAGGGCGTCGGCGATGTCCTGCTCGCTGGTGTAATGGGAGCCCTGTACGGCTAGACCGGGGATAGACGTCCGGCGATACTTGCCGTACATGCGCCGGACAGCAGCCCACACCCTTTGTGCCGAACTTCGACGGGAAAGGGAACAGACATATTTTTCCCATGACTTGCGTTTGGCATCTCTAACTACAAATCGTGCCCTAGCACGAGCACGCTTAAACGCTACAAAGTTAGCCTCTGTAGGATGTAAAGTAAAGACACGCAGAGCACGTTTGCGTGCTTTAATAGCCAAACGGCATTCCTCAGACCACCAAGGTACAGGAACGTGACGTGGTGTAGATGAACTTCGAGGAATGCTGGAATCCGCTGCGAGAAGGATAGAACAGGTAAAATACCCTACCATATCATCAATGGTGGTAAAAACATTGTCGGTAAGGTGAATGAGGGAACGAAATTTCCCCCAGTCAGCCTTGGAAATAATCCAGTGAGGATAGCGTGTTGGCACAGAATGGTGGCCGGATAGGTGAATGTTAATGGGGTAGTGATCGCTGCCAAATAAGTCGGAGAGTACCGACCAATCGATTAGAGGTACCAGTGACGGAGTACTATAAGAAACGTCAAGCGCGGAGTGTGTACCATAGGCAGATGATAAGAAAGTAGGCACGCCAGTGTTTAATAGGACTAAGCCGGACATATCGCAAACGTCTGCTACAAGGCACCCTCGAGCATCGTCAGTGTCGGAGCCCCAGTGAGTGTGTTTGGCATTCAGATCGCCGAGAAAGATGAGTGGTGGCGGAATCTGTGCCAAGAGAGCCCGAAAATCGTTCTTGTGTACGACACTGACCGGTGGCAGATAGACATTGCAAATAGAGACACAGACGCTCTGCAGCTGTACACGGATCGCTACAGCTTGCAGCGGCGTGTTAAGTGGCAAACTGGTGGCAGAGATAGTATGCGCCACCAGGATGGCAACACCACCGCTTGCTCGTCTATCAGCTACAGAGTCATGTCTAAATGCCGAAAAACCACGAAGATGTAATGCGTGGTTAGGGTGCAGGTGCGTTTCTTGTAGACAGACGATTGATGGAGAGCGTTGCGAAACGAGATGTTGTATGTCCGGAAGACGTGCCCGGAACCCATTAACATTCCACTGGATTATTTCCATGGTAGAGAAGAGGTTAGTGATTGGTCTTCATCTTTTTCTTCTTCATTTTTACCTTAACCGACTTCGGACGGGGGAGATTAATTTCGCCATCCTCTGCTGACTCCTCGGATGTTCGTGAGTCTGAAGATCCCCTGCGGCTCGCGGAACGGGAGCGGGAGCGGGACTTCATTGAGGATGTGCGGCTGCTTGCGCGAATAGTAGTCCTAGAAGAATGACTTTCAACAGGTTGGCTACGGCTTGTGGACGCCTTGTGAGCTGGTGTCTGCACGGCTGTAGATGTTGTAGCTGGTGCAGGTGTGGTACGAGACAGTGGAACGATACTCGCTGGTAGGTCTGTCTGTGTGGAAGCATCTGATACAGGGACATGCTGAATCGCTACGGTGTTGACAGGAGCGCGTCGGGCAGCCAAGGCATAGCCTGTGGTGGTCGCAGGTTGCAGCTGCTCAAAGCGACGACGCGCCTCTGGAAACGTAAGATGTTCTTTCACGCGTAGCTCCTGTATACATTTTTCATCCAGAAACTTCGCACACTGACGCGAGCTAGATGGATGACTCGCTCCACAGTTAACACATTGAGGATCACGGGTACACGCCGTGCCCTCATGTGCTGACAAGCCACAACGCTCACAGACAGCAGGATGGGTGCACGATGTCTTCGTATGGCCGAACTTCTGGCACTGGAAGCACCGCATAGGATTTGGCACATACTGCCGTACTGCGGCACGCTCGTAGCCGCAGTAGATGTATTCTGGCAGTTTAGTTCCCTTAAATGTAAGGAAAACCGTGCGTAAAGCCAACTCCTTCCCATCCTGTTTTCGCGTCAGACGGTACGCCTGACACACGCGCTGATCTGACAGGCACGTTACTATTTCGTCATTCGACAGATCGTCCAGGCTGGAGGTCGTTACTACTCCCCTGCAGGTGTTCAACGATTTGTGTGGGGCTACCCGAATGGGGTAGGAGCCCAACAAAGTCGCCTTCAGCAACTTCTGTGATTGATCTGCCGTAAGGACCTCTATCAATAGCGTACCGTCTCTTAACCGTGCCGCATTCTTTACCGGCCCACAAATTCGGTCTATTTCTTTTTTAATATAAAACGGACTTATATCCTTCATCGTCTTCCGTTCACATGCCAAGGTCATCACAAGAAAACTGTCGTAGAGGGAGGGTTTGCGCGGTTGCATAATGAAATTGGACCCCCATCCGGAACCGTCGGCGTCAGCCTGCCATCCGGGGGTCAAAGAAAGAAAGACACCAAAATCTCCACGGTCTGTGCCGCCATGGAGACCCCTCCATGACTGACCTCAAAGCGTACTTCAGAGGGGCTACCCTCCGATCTCCACTGCTTGTCCGCATGGGTAAACCGTTCACCACGTGACACCCCGGTTTTATGCCCCCACCACAGGAATAACCGCCTGTGGCTCCCCGCTTTAGCTCACGCTGCCTCAACGGAGTCAGCGTGGATTCAGGGGACTTCGGGTTGATTACACCGGGGTTCCGTCAGCGGTAACACGTCCGGCCGGTAATACTAACCCGACGGCACGCGGCCGTCGGGAGATTAACACCGGCCGTGCCCTCAAGGAGCTACGTGGGTGTACTTGACGTGTGGACGGGCTCCGCACCTAAGGCTACACATGGGGGCAGTGTGAAGGGTCCGCACAACCTTCGCGCCTGAGACCTCCGAAGAGCACACAAGTCGGGGGCCGCGCCGAAAACCGTGGGACAGGACCACGGAGATAGGAAAGATCCCTGCTGGTGAGACAGGAGTTATAAATCTAGGAACTTACAAACTAATAATCAGAATAAACCTAGAAGAGGAAGAGGGTGATATAAAACCAACGTAAATCGCTGCACGTGGCACAGTTAATGTGTATGGAGGGGGTGAAATGATGGTGCGCAGCTCGGGGCCCCGGGTGCGCCAAACCCGGACCTACCGTGGTAGGTTCCCCTGGGGGAGTTACGGAGAAAATACTATCTAACTTGAAATCTTGCTTACAGTCTGTGACAATCTCCACCTATACCGAGTTGCTCTCCGGTTTACTGATTAAGGGCCTCATACAGAGCAATCCCCCTTTGTTAACTGTCCCTCTGGAGTTTTCCCACTCCTACAAAGTATTATTAACTAAACTGGTACTCATCCCTATGTCGGCACTAGAAGATATAGGATGTACGGAGAACTTTCAGCCTGGAATAGCCACGCCCTGGTCGACAGTGTACAACGGTGTCCTCTGGTTTCACAGCCACTCATCGAAGCCTCCTTTGCACATAGGCGACGTTTCTTACCAGCCTTAACTGGCACAATCACCTCAGAAGTCCATACCGCTCCTTTGCCCAAGGAACCACATGCACCAAGTTGAATTACATGTAACTAGCAGGATTAGGCTTATGCGCCTGTCCTGCATTCACCACGGCTGATCGCCGTGCCAACCACTTGCAATGGTGCCCGGGTTCTACTTCCCCTTGCTGATGGCTGACCCACACCTGGTCACATCTCACGGTAGACTTCTAACCGCACACACACCACGCAGTAGAAACCCACAGGCAACCGGCTTTTGTCGTCATTTCAAGCTGTTCCATCTTTTGCCGGCCACCCTCTCTTTTGGCTCTTCGAACTGCTGTTCGTGCCCCCACCAATTAATCCGTTACACAGTGGACGATTAAAGTGAATATAAATGAAGTGAGTTGAACACATTTTACAACTATACACCCGGTTTACCTATTTGAAATCTGAATTTACTATTGTCCGCGTAAGTGACGACCTAACCCCACAAAATAATTGCCCCCATAGAAATCATTATATCACAGAAAATCGATCCCGCATACTTACGGCTGTAGTAGTAAGAACAGAGAGAGAGAGAGAAGAGCTGCATACCTCGGGAAGTTACAATCACGACTGACTACTACACACTCCCCTTTCTCTCGCTCCTTCACGTAAGCTGGGCAAGACGACAGCACTCCCTAGCGGGCCAACGCCGCCCTAGAAAACGGCCGAACGGGAGCGGCGAAGAATCAACGTGCAATCAGCACACTGTTTGCGGGACGGGTCAGCAGCGTCAAAGTGACATTAAAACAGAGTTTTCGTTTGTCACGATGTTCTAATTTGATTAGCATGAGTAGTAACATTAGACAAGAAGGTTGCAATATGCAACGAGGTTGTAAAATGGAACACCGCGATTTCTACCAAGTAGTGTGTGTCTTCTTCCCTAAACCATTCTAATTTCTATTGCTGGCTTCCATTTCAGCCACCATAAGCATATACCATTATGACGTTGTTTATGTTTGTAAGTGGAAGTATTGCATTACACAAGCTTGAAAGTTCCATCAAGTTAAGATTTAACATTATTTCTACTGCGTATATTTATACCAATGACATATTTTTATATTCTAAACTGTTATTTAGTGAACTACAAAGTGATATATTCATTAATTTGGCATTAATATTTTCATTTCATGAAGCAATCGCTTGTATAGAAAATGTCGATTAGTGGTAAGATGAAAGGTGTTCCATAATACCAGTGTTTGAATCAGACTTTCTGACGAGGGGGTGGGGGAACTATGTAAATAATGGTAAAACCCAGTGGTAGTAGTATTGGTGCGGCAGCAATATACAGTCTTTGAGTCCCGTGCTTTTGTATTTCTGAGTAGTATAGCCCAAAACAGTTCGATGATAGTCAGGGGCAATTTATTTTTCATTTCTTAAATCTAGTTTTTTCTACAATCCCCCAATCAGTGCAATACACTCATTATTTGCACTGACACAGATCACTCTCAATGCTGCAGTTTTTACCCGAGAAGCTGTAATGTTAACATTACTTGAAGTTGAAGCCTGGAATACATCAATGTCATTACTCTCTGTAACTTTTCGCTTTTTTGTCACAAATTTTTCATGCTGACGAACAAAAGAACAGCGAGATGCAAGAACCTGAACTAAATACAGAAAGCTGCAATCGTTATTGCAGGAATTCTTACCTTGATGCCAACCCAACTAATGAACCTGGGAATTGTATGTCGTTTAGAATGGGTACTTGCGATATGATTCTTTTGCTTATTGATAGCTCGCACTCGTGCCATGTATACTCTGTATCGAAAGTGTTCTGTGTCTTGTATTTTCAAAGAATGGTAATATAACTACAATAAAAAGAAAAAAACTTTCCTGGCACGGAGAGAGTTCTTCTTTGAAGCGCCGAGGAAATTATTTAATGAGGGCGGAAATACTTCCATCCTCCCGTTAATTCGAACCTTGCATAGTACAACCCCTTCATATAGTTCATACTCGTAAAGCCAAGAAGTTAGGGGAGATATAGGTCCATTGTATCATGTGTAGAGAATAGGCACACGTTGTGTGTTGTGGATGTCCAACTGATGATTTTGTTGGTGATATTTCCTTATGAAAGACGAACGATTTTACTAATTTTTTCCCTTTCAGGTATGGGGTGTTAATCTTTAATTTTGACCATTTTCAATGTGTTCTGAAAATGTGTGTAGCAAAAATTTTGCGATTAAGGCATTAAAAGTAAGCTGTGTAGCTACGCAGGAAAACAGCGGGAAAATGTAAATATTGTAAGTGAACTGTAAATAGTGCATTGCTCGAGCTGGGACGCATATTTCTGGTGTGCCCAGTGAAGGTGTGTGTATTCGTATGTGTGTGAGTGTGTGGGTGAATGCGTGCGTGTATGTGTGTATATAAAGAAAAGAAAAAAACAAAGATATTAAATCAGACCCAAAAGACAAACAAAAACTATTCTCGGTGGCCTAAAGAAGGCCATCGTCTGGATTTTTGGTGAAACCCAAAACCATAACTTTGTAAATAAAAATAATTGTAAATAAATGTAAATTTATAGCCTGTAAGCCGGGCCAATTGTACCGGCACCATGCCAAAATTAGGAATAAAGAAAACTGAAACTCGAAAAAAAAAAAAAAAAACAAAAAAAAAAAAAACTCGAAAGCTTTTAGTAAAATAGTGAATGCGTTTTGCTATAATAAAAGGAACCGTTCTTCGAGCAAGTTGGTGACTACTGACTGCTGCTACTGCAAGAGATTAGAAAGCGCTTGTGTTCGACTCCACGGTGAGTGAAATGGATGGAAGAAGAGGCTGCTCTACGGATATTTTACTATGCCACTGCGTCATGGGAATTAGTGAAGTAACAGTGAAGATGAAGGTGGGTCATATTCAAAGTGTCAGTAAGATTGAACTACGATACATCAGTGAAGTAACAAAAACTGCTGAAGTGACAGTGAAAATTTCACTAAACTAAACCCCGGCGCGACAGCCCACAAGGGGCCAAGGCCTACCGCCCAGCCGCTGCGTCCCCCACCTCTGCCCACTACAGGCGTCATTAGTGAGGTGCAGTATTGGAGGGTGGGACGTGGTCAGCGCCCCGAGCCCTCCCGGCCGGTTATGCGGTCTTCTAGACCTGGGGCCGCTACTTCTCTATCAAGTAGCTCCTCAATTGGTCCCCCCGAATTGCACTAGTGACAACAGTAAAGTGATTGTAAGAACCAGGTGAAATGATCGTGCAAATAAAAGTAGTTCGCAATAGGAAGCGACATAAGAACTAATTGAAATGACGTGAAATCCGAACTGGAGGATATTAGTGAACTGTCAGTAAACACAAAGTACTGAAAATTGAACTAGCTCACATTAGTGAAGTAAGGTTCTAGTGAAAAGCTAGCTGAAATTACGTTAATAAAGTGACAGTTACAACTAAGTGGAATGAAATGACAGTGAAATTGAACTCGATGTCTTTAGTGAAGTGAGTGTAAACACCCAAGTAAAGCGATAGTGAAAACTGAACCGGATAAGATTAGGAAGTGATATTAAGTGAATTAAGTAAAGTGAGCGTGAAAACTAAACTATATCACATTAGTGACTTAGCATCTCACTGTTCACGTTTCAAAATGTTTCAAAACTAAAGTTGGTAATTTGTGTAGTACTTACATTTTTCACTTAAACACTGTTTGTTTTGCGAGAAGGTGCGCTCGAGGTCACATATGATGCGGTCAAACCGTAAATATTTGACAATCACTTCATGTAATTTTATTCTCAAGTGAACTGCAATGGGGCACGACCCATCTCGCACTCGAAGAACAGTTAACCTGAAATCATCCATCTCTGTCTCATCGATGTCCAAGTTTCGCTGCCTGGTCATAAGTCAAGACAATTAGACGTTGTGGCGTAATCGGTCAACAAGAAACCCATTAGATAAAAGTTTCAATACCTGGAATTCCGCACGTTTAGAAGTTGGAGATGTTATACCAACTCTGAAAATTAGAATGTGTAAAGTATTCTTAGAACTTGACAAGTCGCACAGTAGAAATAGTGTTTCAGATGCTTTACAAAATGATGTAGAAAGTTTGGAGGAATATCCATGAAGAAATAGTTACTTATGTTGGTAAAAGAACGTGTATTTATAGAATTCGGCTTACTGAGTCGTGCAGTTTTGAAGTATGTTTTAACTATCGGCAGGCCGTAGCGCCTAAAGACCACGCTTGAGTACCACGTGCTTACCGGTAAGCGCAAGAGGATTCTCCGATTAGTGTTGAGCGACTACCGGCAACTTAGCTTCTCATATTTATTCGGAAATAGCTATTGGGACATGGGGACTAAAATTTCGACCAAAAGTGACAAAATTTACGTATTTCAGATTTTCACTTACAAATGTTTCCAGAAACTTCAGGACTCAAATGCATAACAAATGTAAGGTTCCGCTATTTTTAAAGCACCAGTGCACATATAAATAGTTAGGTGTGCAGCGATTTAATATGTGGAAACACATTACGTAGTCTGTTTTAAAATAAATATTGCTTAAAAGTGCATACTGAAATACTGCGAGCCGTATTTCTGTCGAGTTCCACTGTTTGAGATCGAATTGTACCACTACGAGCCAGTTCTGAGAATATAGGTAGCCTGTAAAATATTTGAAGTGCATGTTTTCAGAGAACTCATTTATTCTCAAGTTTACATTTTTAGCACTCAAAATGAGGCTGGCGCAAGTATATTTAATCAAACTGTACTGAAAGTTTCCATGCATGCTTTGCAAAGACACTTAAATAAACCTAGTTAGGTTTAGTTCAGGAGGTAGGCTTTGTAAAAAATGAAAATAAATTTTTCAGATATTTTACTAACTTTTATATAAAAATCTGATGTGTTGCACTCACATGACTTTCTCTACTCTTGTACTAACCATTCCTACAAACTCTTATTCCTATATTTTCTTCGTGTTAGATAAGATAAACATTTGTACAACTTATCTTATTGCTTATTTCCTTGTAGGTGCAAGGGGAATGTTAGAATACAGTAGGCTTTGTGGGATTGTCATATGTACTAAAGCTTTCAGATTCTGTTGTCTTTGCACACTTAACATATAAAAAAAAATGAACGATGATCCATTTCACGAAAGTTCTAAGTTTTGCGAAACTCACACACATAACAAGGAATATCTCCAAAATGGTTCACCCTACAAGAAAATTTATTCAGATATAAATTGTGTATTTTAGCAGATCTACATTTTTTGTATAGTACGACTTGGTCTATCTCTAACGTTTTATCGGTTATGCAAAAGTCGTCCAGAGTAAATACGACTACAAATACGAATGGCTATAGCCAGAAAATTCAAGATATACATTTCATTTGTCATAAAAATATCTCAAACATATGACATTTTAATCAAAATCGTTGGAGCCATTTTCAAGAAAATCAAAAGTTTCGAAACATTTTCCATGTAAAGGCTAGTTTAGGGTGGGACTATTTTCTTGAAAATCTTCGTGTCGCATCCTTGAAAGACATGAAACTTAAATACCAAGTTTGGTATTTAACCGACCTCTCGTTTTTCAGTTATGCTGTCCACAGACCGAAACACAGACACACAGACACACACGGACCTTTTTCTAAAAATGCTTCTTTTTTGGATTCAGGGGGCCTCAAAACATACATTTCCGGTGAAATCTCGACATTGAATTTTTGGGTGGAATACAATACTTCTCCTACTTACCAGTAGAGAAAGTAAAAATAGGTCTAAATAGAAATACATATTTTATCGCTGCAAATAGTAATATGAATACAAAATGAACAGTTTTGGCACTCATAATTATAAGAAATAAGCACATAACACTAGCAACTTACTTAAAAATAGTAGCGCCAGCTGTGTTTTGAATATGAGCAACTTTTTATATCATAGATTCATAAATTAACTGTGTAATCTGCTTAATTAATTGCTTAATTAAATCTGCTTAATTAACTGTGTAACAATCATATAAAAGTGAAACCTGCTACACAGTTTATTACTGATCTACTAGTACTTATAGTCTACACAAAATTTAAAGTTAGGAGCTTACATATTGCAGAACTTTGAGATTGTCCCTTAAACCCCAATTTATTGATAATTAATATGTCAGCGGATATAATCTTCATAAACATAGTTTGTTAGCTACTTAGGATGTGGTAGTTCTTAAGGATATAATGTGGAGTGGAGTGGAGTGGAGTGTGGAGTTTAAGGGCCCGTCGACAGCTGGGTCATTTGGGCCCCAGGTCAATTTTTACGGTCTGAAACAAATTAATACGGTTAAAAAGGGGAAACTAAAAAAGCAGTAACCTTGTAAGAAGGTAAAACGTGAAAATCTAAAACAGTTAAAACGTTAAAAATCTTACGGACAAATATTAAAATAAAACATCTAAAAAGTAAAAACAAACGGTGCTACAATAAAACCGGGATTCATTGTCTAAAAACCGTAGAATAAAACACCAAAAATAAAACACAAGTTAAACTTGTTTCCCAAACCCAATTTGGGTGACGAACCGCAGAACCTTATCTACCGATACCGGGTCGTCGCCCAGAATTGACCGCATAGTAAAACCCAGGCCAAGGGACTGGCGCTCTCTAGTATATCGTGGACAATCAAGCAAAACGTGTGGGACGGACAGTTGTACACCGCACGTCTGACACACAGGGGCCGGGTCGCCACGCAGTAGATGGCCGTGTGTGGCGCGAGTGTGACCGATTCTCAACCGGGTGAGAATGACCTCCGACCGCCGCGCATCCCTGACGGATGTCGGCCAGGGTGTTACTGTGTCTTTGATTGTCCGTAATTGGGTGCCAGATATTTCTTCCCACGACTTCTGCCAGAACGAAAAATATGGCGCCGGAAATATCGTTGCGCATCACTAAAAGGCAGAGTTCGTGTGGATAATCCCGGCAGACGACATGCAGACTTTGCAGCCGCATCCGCCTCCTCGTTAGCAGGAATACCCACATGGCCTGGGATCCATATAAAAACAAACTGGTATCCGTGAGTCAGTAACTGTGAAATGAGTGTCTGTATTTTAATTATGAGTGCTGAAGTGCCGAGAAATTGCTGTAAGGCCTGGAGAGCACTCAGAGAGTCACAGCAAATCATAAAATTTCCAGGACCTGAGCTGGAGATAAAGAGTAAAAAATAAAGTATGGCGAACAGCTCAGCGGTAAAAACAGAACTGGCGTCCGGAAGGCGGTACTTGTGAGCCTCATTGTTATAAACAAGCCTGTAGCACCACCCACCTGGGAACCATCGGTAAAAACCGGAAAGTAAATCGGGTAACGTCCCAGGAGCTCGGTGAAGAGTTGACGAAACACCGAGTGAGGGGTAGTTACTTTAGCATGGGCTGCAAGCTCGAGGTCGAATTGGGCACGGTGGAGTTGCCAAGGAGGAAAGCGACCATGGCAATACCGCTCTACAGCAGGCATTCGCAAAGAATGTGTGGCGAGCAGTTCACGAAACCGAATACCGCTGGGGCGGGATATTGAGCTATTTCGCATATAACGGTGGGCTAGGTCTGGACGCAACACAGTGTAAAATGACGGGTGACCAGGGTGAGCTGCTAACCGTGCCACGTATGAAGAAAGCAATACCGAGCGTCGCACAGACAATGGAGGTTCGCCAGATTCAGCATACAGACACGGAATTCAACTAGTACGGAAAGCCCCAGTAGCGAGACGGATACCAGTGTGATGTACTGTGTCTAAAAGCCGGAGTTTAGAGGCAGATGCCGCGCCATAAATAAAACAGCCGTAATCTAATTTGGACCGGACCAGTGAGCCATACAACCTCAACATGACGGTTCGATCGCCGCCCCAAGATGCCCCAGATAACACCCGGAGCATCCGAAGCGAACGATTGCAGGAAGCACGAAGATGGCGAATATGATGCTCCCATGTGAGTTTGCTGTCGAGGTGTAGGCCCAAGAACTTCAGGTGCGGAACAAAAGGAATACGCGTGTCACGCAAATAAAGAACAGGAGGAGGATGCACACCACGAAGTCGATGAAAGTGTAGACACTGTGTTTTCGTAGGGGAGAACTGAAAGCCGGTGCGATGAGCCCATTCGGCGATAGAGGATATGGTCAGCTGCAGTTGGCGTTCGATGTGTTCAAGATTAAAAGAGCGGTAGTAGATGGCAAAGTCGTCAACATACAGCGATATCGGGATTCCCCCACGAACAACACTGGCGATACCGTCAATCGCCACGGCGAAAAGCGTTACACTAAGAATCGACCCCTGGGGTACACCGTTCTCCTGGATCCTGTCGTGGGATAGTGTATTCCCAATGCGGACACGAAACCGGTGTAGTTTTAAAAAATTTAAAACGAGAATGGCTAAATGACCGCGTAAACCGTAACCGTGTAAAGTACGTAGGATACCATAGCGCCAGGTAGTATCGTAGGCCTTCTGCAAATCGAAGAAGACGCCCACGACATGCTGCTTCAAGAGAAAGGCATTTTGTATATATGCTTCCATGCGTGCCAGATTGTCGACGCTGGAGCGATGACGACGAAAACCGCACTGAGCATTGCTCAGCAGGTTATTCTTCTCCAGCCACCACACTAAGCGAGTGTTAACCATACGTTCGAAGGTCTTACAAACAACACTCGTCAGGCAAATAGGGCGGTAGCTAGAGGGAAGTGTCCGGTCCTTTCCGGGCCGAGGGATGGGGATGACAATACCCTCGCGCCAGGAAGACGGGAAAACCTGCTGAAGCCATATGCGGTTGTAAATGCTCAGCAGGAAGGAGAGAGCCGCAGGTGGAAGGTGAAGCAGCATTTGTCGGTGGATGTCATCAGGGCCAGGAGAGGAGTCCTTTGCGAGAGACAAAGCACGTTCTAGCTCCTCTTCGGTGAAAGGCGCGTTGTACGATTCACTGCAGTCACTGTTAAAATTGAGGATTATCCGCTCCGCAGATTCCTTGATTCCTAGAAAGGCATTACTGTAACTTCGGGTTTGGCTGTCAGCAGCGAAAGAATCGGCAAGGGTGTCGGCGATGTCCTGCTCGGAGGTGTAGGTGGAGCCTTGTACGGCAAGAGCGGGAATAATGGTCCGGCGACACTTGCCGTACATACGCCGAACAGCAGTCCACACCCTTTGTGCCGAAGTGCGACGTGAAAGCGAAGAGACGTAGCTTTCCCAGGATCTGCGCTTTGCACTCCGAAGAACAAAACGTGCTCTGGCACGAGAACGCTTAAAAGCTATAAAATTGTCTTCGGTCGGATGTAAACTAAAAAGACGCAGAGCACGTTTACGCGCTTTGATAGCCAAACGGCATTCCTCAGACCACCAAGGCACAGGAAAGTGTCGTGGTGTAGATGATCCACGAGGAATGCTGGAATCTGCTGCGAGCAACACAGAACATGTAAAATATTCCACCATGTCGTCAATGGTGGTAAAGCCATCGTCGGTGAGATGAATAAGCGAGTGAAATTTCCCCCAATCAGCTCTGGAAATAATCCAGTGAGGATGCCGTGTTGGCACAGTATGACTATGGTAGAGGTGAATATTAATGGGGTAATGATCGCTGCCAAATAGGTCGGAAAGCACCGACCAATCAAGCAGTGGAACTAATGCCGGGCTACAAAAGGTAACGTCTAGTGCTGAATGTGTGCCGTGAGTAGAGGATAAGAATGTGGGGACACCAGTGTTCAGCAGAAGTAAGCCAGACATGTCACAAACGTCTGCTATAAGGCACCCACGAGCATCGTCAATGTCGGAGCCCCATAAAGTGTTTTTGGCATTCAGATCGCCGAGGAATAGAAGCGGTGGCGGAATCTGAACCAGAAGAGCCCGAAGATCGTGTTCTTGTACGACATTGACCGGTGGCAGATAGACATTGCAAATAGAAAAGCACAGGCCCCGCAGCTGTACACGAACCGCTACAGCTTGCAGCGGCGTGTTAAGCGGTATGCTGGCAGCAGAGATGGTATGTGCCACCAGCGTAGCCACACCACCGCTAGCCCGCCGACCAGCTGCAGAGTCATGTCTAAATGCGGAAAAATTACGTAGATGTAAACCATGATTAGGCTGCAAATGGGTTTCTTGTAAGCAGACGACGGAAGGCGATCGCTGAGAAACTAAATGTTGTATGTCTGGAGCCCTGGCCCGGAACCCATTAATATTCCACTGGATTATTTCCATGCTAAAATCGAATTAGTAGTTGGTCTTTATTTTCTTTTTCACCTTCGCACTCTTTGGACCGATAATGTGAGGTCCACCATCCTCCGGTGACTCCTCCGATGTGCGGGAGTCTGAAGAACCCCTGCGGCTCGCAGAGCGGGAGCGGGACTTCACAGAGGACGTGCAACTACTGGCCCGGAGTTTATGCCTGGAACGATGGCGTTCAACAGGCAACGAAGCAGTCTCAGAGCTAGTCGACTGCGGCGGAACTGGCGTCTGGACGGCAGAAGAGGTAGTCTGTGGTCGAACTGTAGGTGGAGTAGAACTATGCTCGTCAGGTGAGCCAGTTTGTACTCCCACGGAAACCCGAGAGGGCGAACTGGGGCACGTCTGTACGACGGCGTCCTGTTTCGGAACAGCCTGGCGGACAGCTGCAGAAAACTTCAAGGTGGTGGTTGGATGAAGTTCCTGATACCGCTTTCGTGCGTCTACAAAAGTCAGGTGTTCCTTAACCCGAAGCTCATGGATTGCCTTCTCCTCTAAAAAGCGGGGGCAATCGCGCGAGTTCGACGGGTGTGCACCTCCACAGTTGACACAGGTGGAGTCCTGATCGCACAGGGAGCCGTCGTGAGCATTTCGACCACAGCGAGGACAAACTGGTGTACCGGTACATCGCTGCTGCGTATGCCCGAACTTCTGGCAGCGGAAACAACGCATAGGGTTCGGCACATACGGTCGTACGGTTGCGCGTTCATACCCGCAGAAAATGAATTGCGGCAGAGTCGTACGTTCAAACGTAAGGAAAACCGTACGTAAGGGGGAGGGCTTGTCATCCTTCTTACCAATTAAACGGTATGCAGCAATAACACCTTGGTCAGAGAGGCAGTTAACTATGTCCTCGTTAGAGAGGTTGTCCAGACTTGATGTTGAAACTACGCCGCGACAACTATTCAAAGTCTTATGCTTCTCTACCTTCACGGGATAAGAACCTAGGAGAGTGGCTTTAAGTAGTTTTGCGGTTTGGGAGTCTTGAGCCACCTCTATCAGCAAGTTGCCGTCCCTACATCGAGTGACATATTTTACAGCGCCACATAAGCGATCTACTTCCTTTTTAATATAAAACGGACTCAGAGTAGCCAGGGTCTTCTTCTCGCTTACCATACTCATAACCAAAAATCGTGGAGTTGAAGGGGGGGAGCGCAGAGGAGACATTATGAAAGGGTCCCCCTTCCGGACCGTCGGCGTCAGCCTGCCATCCGGGGGATAAAGGAAAAAGACACCTAAATCTTCCGGTCTGTGCCGGCCCGAAGCACCCGCTTCAGACCCGATCTCAAGGAGTACATCAGAAAAAGTTACCCTCCGCCTATCACTACTTACCGGTATGCGACATTTCCACCAAAGGCAGGCCCGACTTTATGCCCCTACCACAGGAATAACCGCCTGTGGCTCCCCACTCTAGCCCACGCTGCCTCAACGGAGTCAGCGTGGATTCAGGGGACTTGTGGTTGATTACATCGGACCCCAGACAGCGGTAACACGTCGGGTCCCCCTGTACACCCCAGCGGCAGCACGGCCGCCGAGATACCCATGGAGACCCGGCCCCTAAGGGGCTACGGGGGTGTACTTGACAATGGAACGGCTCCGCACCTAGTGTCGCACAAAAGGGGTAGTGAGGAGGGTCCACTCAACCTTCACGCCTGAGCCTCCGAAGAGCACACAAGTTGGAAGCTGCGCCGAAACCGTGGGACAGGAACCACGGAGACAGGATAGATCCCTGTTGGTGAGACAGGAGTTATAATTCTAAAACTTAACCTACATAAAACCATAAGACCTAGAAGAGGAAGAGACTAAATCTAAGTGGATGATAACGTGGCTAGACCTGATGGAGGCGAGGGGATGATAATGGGGATGAGCGGCTCGGGGCCCCGGGTGCGCCAAGCCCGGACCTACCGTGGTAGGTCCCCCTGGGGGAGGATATAATGTAGATTTAAAATAAAAGGTATATACGTTTCAAAACATAAGGCACTATAAAACGAACATTGAAAAACTAGAAGATACCATATTAAAATTTTATGAAACTGTGGCAATTCACATGTCTTACGGAGCTGAGAGCTTCACCTTGAATATAAATGACAAAACAATAATTGAAACAGCTGAAATGAAAATGCTGTAGGCTTAAAATTATTAAAAGTGAAACAATAAGAGAGCAACTAAAATATTTAATTCAGTCCACAGAATTAGGGAGTATAAAATAGCAAGATTAAATCTCTTGAGTGCCAGAAGAAACAGTTACCAAAAAGGCCTTGCAGTACAAACAAGTTGTTAGTTGAAAAGTTGGAAAACAAAGGAGACGCTGGGAAGATCCCTCCCGAGCCGAAATAGGCCTATCTTGAAGATTGATGATAGGTATAGTTTCTAGTGTGAAGTTTCAGACATTCCTTAACCTAAATCATTTTGAAACTCACTTTAAATATGTGATGTATTAGCCTGCATTAAATTTATCAGTCAGCCTTATTAGTACCTACTCCCATACCCGCCCAGGCATACCATGGGTGAAACAAAAACTGTAGGGTAAAGCCTTCATTTACTGCAGAATTTAAGAGCTGTTCACATGACAGATTGGCAATTCTACTCTCTTGCTTTACCTTTATGAAACCTCAAAGCAGTGAAACTAGCGAGGCTTAGAACGTTCATACGTGCCACGTGAAGTGCTTGGGGGTATGGGAAAATCCAACTGTTCAATAAATTTTACTTTCTGCCGAATGGGATGTGTGGTGCCATTTAACCACAAACTACAATCCCGCCAAACTCGCATTTACTGCTGATTTCACCATTACTGCTTAACGTTAACTAATCTGATCGGAGCTAAAATTAACTCTTGCGTAGCTAATTCTAAAAATCACAATTCACAATGTCAGAGGTGAGGTTTACTTTTACCCTACTGTAAGTGTTTCTTGCACCGTTACTACTTCCTCTATTACATACTGTCGCCCAACAGAAGTAAGAGGGTATGAGGTAAGACAGAGGTAAACAATGGGGTAGCATACCCAAAGCACTAGCCAACAGCGAAAATGTAACTGGGATGAAATAAATGTTTAACTATATCGGCCATACTGATAACGAAAATGACAGTCAAAAACACAAATCAGCTCTCATTTCCAAGTTAGTGCTTTTAATTATGTTTAGTTACAAATATATTTTATTAGCATTCATTGTCAATCCCTTCTCATATAGGCTTCGAAGTCCAGCTTATGATAGATAGTGATGTTTCAGGCAACAATAGCTGTGTGTATTTTGTTGCTATTTTTAGCCTGGGCTCGTAGCAACAACGGGAAGAGGAAGGTAAGAGCGGAGCAGGTTTCATTTATGGTAGCCGAAAAGTTTAAAGGTGGCGGATAGTTATTACTATTCTTTTTTCTGTTGTAAAATTTTTTGTGGGCGTAAATTATATTTATATCACCGGCTATGCAGCGTGATTTCACAGCGTGTTTAACTACACAATGCTGCAAGGTGTGACAAGCCTATGATTGCTTTTTTGTTGTTGCTGTTGAGAAGCCGCCTTTAAATTTTGCGACAGCTATAATATCACCTTGTCTGTTCAGCCTGTTCTAAGCATTCACCCAATGGTGTTTGTGGAACACGCATGTTTTGTTGGACACGGGTGGAAAAGACGGAATCCAAGCTGACTCGCCGGAACAGGAGATCCCGTGCCGACTAGGTGGAGTGCTTGAATATAAATCGGTTGATTGCACATGAGGTTCAATCGACGGACTAACATAACTATATTAGTCAAGTCACCCGGTGTAGCTCTAAAAGGGGCTTGGAGAGCAAGCTTTAGAGCTCACCCAAGGCAAGCTTTCCCGGAGTGGTATAAAGAGCTACAGGTAACTCCTCTTCTTACTACTCTTCTACTATATTTATGTTTTCCTTGTCTGACCAACATACTGACGACTCACGAGACAGCGGGCTCACAAGACCAAAGCCATAGGTCGACGGCTTCTGGCCTGAAACCTCGAGCCGAAATGGTTCACAAAAGCGCCGCCCTAGAGGAGGTCCGGTCCTCTGTGAGTAGCCGGAGGGCAACCGCGATGACTGCTGATGATGGACAACTTCCATCCACTTAATCTTCAGTAAGATCCATCTCTCCTGGAGCAGCGGAGCCCATTAGAAAGCGCACCAGGACTGACGTACAAAAGCGTAAGAGCTGTACTCCACGCCACTTACCTTTGGCAGAACTAGAGAGCCTGTGTTCAAACGAACATCTTCCCGACTCTGACTCCGAGTCTGAAATGGAGCTGGGGCAGTTTACGGTGGTGGACAACCGTAAACGTGGAAGAAAGTCCCCAAATAATCTGATGCAACAAGCACAAAATGTTGAATCACTCCTAACCAAAAAGGGGCCAAGACTTCCGCCAATCATAGCAGACGTTTTCCCAAACCACGTCGGGTCATGCGCCTATTGGCTACACGCCTCAAGGAAACTTTCGAGGCAAAGCGTAAGCCAAAGAGTGTGCATATATTAACACACAGCATGGCTGATTTTTAAACCGCCAAATTGGTACTACGACAACTGAACATCACGTTCTACTCTTATTCGCCACAACGCCCCCATATAGAACGTCGGGTAATCAGAGGCCTAGACTCAGGACCTCCTAAATACCGGACCTGACACTGTGATTCAAGATGGCGGCCTATGTGGTGGGAACTACTTGTAAACAACTCGTCTACAGGCTACGATTTCAACGCAGTAAAATAAAAATGTGGTGTAATAACACGCCTATTTTGTGAATATGGGCTGTGTTAAACACAAAAACACTGTCTTAAACATAAACTCAAGTAAACAAAAAAGAATGGCATTTAATATTAAACGATAAACCATGGGCAATGAAATATATAACCTCAAATATCATTCATGCAATCTACAGGTTTACATGCCATTATGTAACTGCATTACACACTCAAATTATAAAGAAGATAGACAAAACTGCAAGCAGCATGTTACTTAAATAAAACAGAAGTGTTGACATTGAGTTGACTCAGAATTATTAATCATTGTTTACACTGTTTTTCACATTTGTACAATGTGCATAATGTTATATACCTACACAAAACATACTATACTGGATGGCTGATATACAAATGCTGCTATTTAGAATGACCTAAAGCTACCTACTGAATTCAAAACCTTTAGGGTGAAATTTTGCTGTTACTATTACTGAGAACTTGATTACTCAGTTTGCAACAAAACATTACTCAGCACTTCAGTACACTTTATTTTACTGGGGGAATCCACAAAAGCAGATGAAATATTTAAAATAATAACCTAAAACAGCACTGTAAATGAAATACATGAAATACGTAATCTTAAATCAGTATTGTAAAGCAACATTGTGTTAGCTTAGGTTAGGTTAGTTTTGCATATGAGTGGGGTGACAGGGTCCTGTTATCGAAATATTTACAATTTGGGTAGTGTTTATGCAATCATTTCAACGTAAATGCATTAATCAATCATTGTAGCATATATTACACTCGTTTATGCACATTTATTAGGTAAATATCCGCCGCATAAGCGAAATAAAACCACTTCATCGACCGTACGAAATTTTCTCATAAATAAAACACGAAGCTTGAGCGCACAATAAAACTTACAAGATCGTAATCAGCAATAAAAACTGCATCCATTGCACTATGTTTCATTCGTTTTCTCGAGCGGACGATTTTGTAAATATTTACCAAACTTTGCTATAGTCTACAGTTTTACATGCAGCAACATAACACATTTCTTCTAAACTACAGCTACACATTTAAATTACAAAGACAAAAGATAATGTACAAATATGAGCAGCATACTACTTACATGAAACAAACTGTTGGTGTTGCAGATGCCACTAATTGAATTCACTCGAAATTATTGTCTTTCACTATTCACACTATTCACCATGTTATATACACACCGGCAACTAATACAAATAACGCTGCAATTTATTGTAATTAAATACTGAATTTAGAAGCTTTATGTTGTAATTTACCTTTTGTTTTAACTGAAAGTTTCTGATTTTTAATTTGAATCCGGGAATGCAACAGTTACCGGTGCATTGTCGTGTTTGAGGTTAGGTTGTAGTATGGCAACATTAATATACACTGCTGGAACAGTTTTTCTTCAACAACCTCTCACCACTGTAATCGTGACACAAATTGTACTTGCAAACAGATAAATTAACCACACTATACGGCTAATGTAGCCATAGTCCTAGATGAAACACAATAAACATGAACACGTGGATAGCACACGGCACAGTCAAAACGTTATTACATTTATTCCTGTTCCTATACTGCCCAAATAAAACTTTTGAAACACTCGCTTTGCTAATATGAAGACAAACTTACATAGGAATTATTATAAGAAACAATAACTCGAAGACATAGAAAATAATACGAAAAACAGCGTGTGGAAACACTTCAGAAATCATCGCCACCAGCCGACGCCATTTTTGTACAACTTAGATGGCAGTGTCAGGTCCGTTAATCTAGAAGGTCCTGCTAGACTCTGAATGTACCCCTGACGAAACCAAAACGGCGTTATATGAAGAACATGGCATAACTGTCAACTCGGTGGCACAGGTCAAGGGAACTGTAAACACCGAGGGGGGAATAAACAAAGTACCAATGCCATTATTTTTGGTCGTACTTGATAAAGTGCGTGACCAAAATACCCAGCCCATTGACACTGTGCGCAAGCTAATTTTTACTGTCGTAAGAGTGGAACGCTATTACGGCAGAGAGGGACCAGTGCAGTGCTATATATGCATGGGTTACAATCACTCCAGCATGATGTGTGAGCGTAAGCTAACATGTTTGCGGAGTGCTGGGAACCACTTGCTAGAGAACTGCACTAAACCCAGGGACGAGTGCAAGTGAGCTAACTGCGACGGTACACACGTAAGTGAGTACAAAGGATGCTCTACTAGGAAGAAGATCGAGAGCCGCCGCAAGAGCCGTCCTGAAGATTATGAGATTCGCCCAGGGGTGTCCTTTGCTGCTGCCTTAAATAAGGCAGAGTCCACTCTACGTCGAGTAGAAAAAGAAGCAGCTACACCAGTCATGGCTTCCTCATCATCAGAGGCTGTGCCACCACCTCCAGGTCCTACGGAAAAAGCCACAGTGCGCAAACCCCCTGCACCAAAACCACGCAGGAAGAGGAGGAACAGGAAACATAACAGGGCATAACTGCTCCTGAAATACCTAGAGATCCACCTGTAGAGACAGCTTCTATCCAGGGATAGGGATTTACCCCCCACCCCGGTTACACCCTGCCTAACACGGCGACACCCTCCTCTACATTTGCAACCACATCACAAAAAGACCTGGAGGAATTTCACTCACTATCCTCGTGGTTTGGGGATTTAATCAACAAAGCACTACCTGCACTTCGAAACTGTAAGTTGCAGATGAATAATCCCAACTTGACCACCATGCAGAAGCATTCCATCTTGCTTCAGACATTGGAACAGCTCTATCCCAACTCAGCTCAATAATGGCCGGAAGATATGTCCGAAGACCATTTAGAGCTGCGATTTGGAACGCTAACGGACTACGGAGTCACTACCCAACCCTCAATGAGTTTGTACAGTATTTCGGAATCGACATTCTGATGGTCTGCGAAACTCATTTGGATGCTGCCACCAATTTCTCCCTGCCTAATTACCTCACCCATCGGTCTGATCGGGTTGGCCGACAAGGGGGAGGTACAGCCATTTTCATTAAAAACCATATCACCCACAAATTTTTCCCTCTTCCACCACTTCATCACGTAGAAGCCTGTGCCATTAGGCTATCTTTAGGCAGTTTAGATACATTGCTGATTATGACATATGACCCTCCGGACCATCGTTCTATGAAGCAGATTACATGACTTGCTAAACCTCCACCCTGTGGTCTGCATTGCATGTGACCTTAATGCAAAACATGCCAATTGGCATAATCATGCCACCAATGCGGAGCCATGGCGGATAATTAAATCCCTGATAAGGGATAAAACGCTATACCAGCATCCTATCCATGGCACTCGCGGGAGATTATTTTTCGAACCGCAAGAGAAATTCACTGACTTCGCGGACCATTTAGAGTCTCAATTTGGGGCCCGAGAGGACACAGAAGACGAGGACTTTTCTAAACTCGTGGAAGCAACGGTGGATTACCGCTATGAGGATCCACCTTCACCACACGAGGCGTTCCACATACCAATTGTCACCCCAAGACAAGTTTCCTCCCAAATCAGGTGTGTTAAACCCAACAAATTCCCTGGATATGATGATGTAACGACACATATGTTACACCAAAGCTATTATTCACCTGACGAGAATTTACAATGCTTGCCTGCATCTTCGACACTTCCCTACCGCCTGGAAGGAAGCGAGGATGATTTGCATCTTAAAACAGGCAAGGATCCCATGTTTCCATCAAGTTACCGGTCTATCAGTTTACTCCCAATCATTTCCAAAATTTTTGAAAAACTACTTCTGTCCCGCTTTGAGGAAAGGCAGCTCATCCCGGATCATCAGTTTGGTTTCCGTCAAGGTCATTCCACTATCTTACAGCTCCTGCGTCTTGTTAAGAAGGCTGCCCTGGGTTTCCAGGAAAACTTCAAAACTGTCGCAGTACTCCTGGATTTGGATAAGGCCTTTGCAACAACATGGCACCAGGGCCTACTGTACAAACTCAGAGATGCAGATCTCCCTTCCCCTTACCTGTCCCTCATAGCCTCCTCCCTCCTTCGGGACCGCACTTTCCGGGTGCGAGTGGAGGGTAGGTTATCAACTATCAGACCAATAGCGGCTGGAGTTCCGGAAGGCCACTTTGTCACCACTCTTTTCTTTTTTCTTTTTAGGGGGATTTAAGGACTTACCCTGGGTTTATCTCACCCAGGGTAGTCCTAAGGCTGCTTCAGAGCATGAACGCTCTCTTCAGCCGCGCGATCAGTATTTCTTTATTGATTATTTATAAACAAAATGAACTTGATCAGGAGTTTTGGGTATGTTACTGTTACTGCATACTGCACCAGGAAGTCGGCAACACTTTGGCAGGATTGTCCATGAGTAACGTAGAATTTTGCTTGGGATTGTGTGTGTCGTTTTTCACTTCGTTGCTCAGTCTGTTCTTCTTGTGGTGGTTCCGTTTGTGTCTCGGCGTGTTGTAGGAGTGCTTCGTCAAGTGAGTGAGTGAGTGAGTGAGTAGGGTTTAAGGGCCCGTCGACAGCTAGGTCATTAGGGCCCCAAGTCAGAAGATAAAAGCAGGGAAAAACTCACCACCACCTAACAATGAATCAAATATTAAAACGGGGAGTCTAAAAGAAAGATAAAAGCTAAAACAGGTCAAATGTAAAACTGGTCTAAAAAGATAACAACATAAAAACAGTTAAAACCTCAAAACTGATCTTAAAATGCGAAGGTTAAAAATAAAATCACAAAGTAAAATACAAGTTAAACCTGCTTAATGTGTTTGGTTTTCATCTTTTTCTTTTTCAGTCTTATCTTGACCGACTTGGGAGCTGGTATGTTCAAGTCGCCATCCTCAGATGAGTCTGAAGAGCCCTGTCGGCTTGTTGAGCGAGAGCGGGACTTCTTTGATGATGGACGACTACTCACCCGGTCTTTAGGTCGCGAATGGTGAGCGTTTCCAGGTAAAACGGTGTGGCTACTGCTTGTGGATGGCTGGTGAGCAGGTGTCTGCACGGCGGAAGAGTTAGTTGCCGGTGCAGGTTGTTCATGGGACGGTGGAGAGGGAGAGGCGCTCGTTGGTGAGTCAGTCTGCGTGGCAGCATCAGCGACTGGAACGTGCTGAATGGCCACAGTGTGGGCAGGAGTTCGGCGGACTGCTGACGCGAAACCTAGGGTTGTCGCAGGTTTCAGCTGTTCAAAGCGGCGACGTGCTTCCAAAAAGGTGAGCCGTTCTTTCACGCGCAACTCCTGTATAGCTTTCTCGTCCATAAATTTAGAACACTGACGCGAGCTTGATGGATGGCTCTCTCCACAATTCACACAATGAGGGTCACGGGTATGCTTCGTCAATGTTGTGTGATTTCTTCATTTCCCGGGCGAGGGCTGATTCCCATGCTGAGACTCGCTTGGTGAGTTCTTGGATTTCTGCGTGAAGCTTCCATAGAGCTTCGGTGTGTAGATCGTTCTGGGTGTTGTGCGGTTCGGCGGGCTGTTTGCTGTGGGCTGCGTGTGATCGGCTCGTGGAAGTGTCGGTCCAAGGATTGGAGACTGGTGTTGTTGGTTGTGGTCGGCCTGCGTTGAGCTTTCGGCGTGGGTTGTTGGGACACGCCGCTTGTCCCTTGTAGTGCCCAGTGCTGTCGCACGTGGCACACTGCTCTTTGCTGCATACATGTCTGACTTCCCCGTAGAACCCAGCACTGTTACGTGCCAGTATGCCGATGATGTCCTCATACTGGCCCGTAACAAAAATCTACGTTACTGCCTCCCCCCATTACAAAGGCATCTCCACGCAATCGATAGATGGAGTGAAAAGTGAAGGATGGCCATCAGTCCGCAGAAAAGCTCTGCTTTTCTGATAGGTAAAATTCGAACCTGTAGGCCAGATAGGGACCTGAGACTTGGTCGCAGGAGAATCCCTTGGGTCAACACTGCCAAGTACCTCGGAGTACAACTCGACCGAGGACTTATCTTCACTGAGATGTTACAGCTAAAGCTCCCCAGGGCCACGGAGCTCTAGGAAAGCTGTATCCCATCTTAAGATCTACAATGCCCACAGGTCTCAAACTACGCTTATATCGTGCGATCATCCCTTCCCTGATCCTGTATGGATGCGAGGCTTGGGGATTCGTGGCTCAAACTACTGTCCGTAGACTGCAAGTCGTGCAGAACAGGGCTCTTAGGATGATCTACGATACTGACCGTAGATTTCCTTCCCATATCCTCCATAGTCAGTCCGGCATTCCATACATTGTGGATGTTGTGCATGAAAGAGCCCGCTCGATGTATGCTAAACTTGCGCCACAGCCTAACCAGCTGATAAATACCCTGGGTCAATATAATCACCATCTTCCTAGGAGGCGCAAAGGCTATCCCTTACCAAAGGATGTCTTGGGTTAATTAGCTTCGCTGCTTCCTCATTACACCAAACATTCCATTGCATTATTGGTTTCTCGCTATTTGACACTGCTCGACTTGCTGGTTGCAGAACCTGACCTGCTAAGTGTGCAGAAACGGGCACTAGGTGCACTAGGATGGATAGACATTCTAACCGCACTCACATACCAAGTCTATTGCCATTAGCTGACATTGACAAATATCTAGTGTTAAGACTCCATCTAACGTACCTCACGGGTAAATCCGCACTAAACGGATAGATACCGCGGGCATAAATCCCGCCCGGGTAAACACAAGCGACCTGATTTGGCTCTTAAATCTTGGGCTGTTCTAACCTGCGTTTAGAGGTAACTAACACCATCAAGTCCCTAAAAGCCCGAAAATCCTCTGGACAGGACCGTGTAACAGCGGAAATGCTCCAGCACCTTCCCCTTGGAGCCGTGATTCATTTGACCCGGATTTACAACGCATGCCTCAGCATGCGTCATTTTCCAGTTGCCAGAAAACAGGCGCGTGTGGTGTGCGTTCTAAAGCAGGGCTAAAATCCGGTTTTTCCATCTAGTTAGCGATCCATCAGTCTCCTACCAGTTGTCTCGAAAGTATTCGAGAAACTGTTCCTGTCCCGCCTCGGACCTCTATTGGAGGAAAAAGTGAGTGAGTGAGTGTGTTAGGTTTAAGGGCCCGTCGACAACTTGGTCATTAGGGCCCCGAGTCCAGAAGTAAAATTACATACCGTCAAGTGTTAAAACATCACCCATTAAAAACTAAAAATCTACGGTTAAAATAGATAAAAAACCTCTAAACAACTATTAAAACGTTTCATTTAAAATGCTAAAAAAAAAACAGAAACTTAAACACTAAAACGTTAAAAAACCCAAAAATACGGCCATCTAAAAGGCTAAAATCTCTGAAATAAAATATCCTCACACTTGCTTCATAAAATCAATTCTGGAACAAAACCGCAGCACTGTATTTACAGATACTGGGTCGTTGCCTAAAACTGACGACAGTGTAAGGCCCAGGCCAACGGACTGGCGCTCACGAGCGTATCGCGGACAATCAAGAAGGACATGTGCGACGGAGATTGGAATGTTACACGTCGTACAGACAGGCTCCGGATCACCACGCAAAAGGTGTCCATGCGTGGCTCGGGTATGGCCTATCCTCAGGCGGGTTAAAACCACTTCTTCCCGCCTGGAATTCCTGCAGCTGGTATGCCAGGGTTGTACCGTGTCCTTGATTGTCCGTGATTGAGTGCCAGATAACGCTTCCCAAGATTCCTGCCGGAGAGCAAATAGATGGCGACGGAAATATTTCTGCACATCTATATAGGGGAGCGTACGGGTGGAATACTCCGGAAGGCGACATGCAGACCTTGCAGCCGCATCCGCCGCCTCGTTACCCGGAATACCCACATGGCCTGGGATCCACGTAAAAACAAACTGGTATCCGCGAGACAGTAGCTGAGAAATCAACGTCTGGATTTTAACAACCAATGCCGAGGTGCCGATAAACTGTTGCAAGGCCTGGAGAGCGCTAAAAGAATCGGAAGAAACTATAAAACTTCCAGGACCTGAACTGGAGATAAAAAGGAGGAAATAAAATATGGCAAACAACTCGGCGGTAAATACTGAACTGGCGTCCGGTAGGCGGTACGTATGAGCGTCACCGTTGTATATAAAGGCGCAACCCGTCGAACTACCCATCTGGGACCCATCGGTAAAAACCGGACAGGAAGTCCGGTATCGCCCCAGTAGTTCCGTGAATAGTTGGCGAAACACGGAATGAGGGGTAGCTATCTTATTACAGCCCGACAGCTCCAGGTCAAAGCGTGCGCGCTGGAGTTGCCAGGGAGGACATCGGCCACATGAATGCCGCTCTACGGCTGGCAGTCGAAGGTCGTGTGCAGCAAGCAGTTCACGAAACCGGATACCACTTGGACGGGAGATAGTTGTATTTCGCATATAACGGTGCGCGAGGTCTGAACGCAACACGGGTGGAAACGAAGGGTGACCTGGATGGGCGGCCAGCCTTGCCACATAAGAACAAAGTAATAAAGAGCGTCGAACAGACAGTGGAGGTTCGCCAGAATCAGCATACAGACAATCGATTCTGCTGGTGCGGAGAGCCCCAGTAGCGAGACGGATACCAGTGTGATGTACTGTGTCTAAAAGCCGGAGTTTAGACGCAGACGCCGCGCCATAAATAAAACAGCCGTAGTCTAATTTGGACCGGACCAGAGAGCCATACAACCCCAACATGACGGTGCGATCGCCGCCCCAAGATGCCCCAGATAAGACCCTGAGTACCCGAAGCGAACGATCGCAGGAAGCACGAAGATAGCGGATATGGTGCTCCCAGGTGAGTTTACTGTCGAGGTGTAGGCCCAAGAACTTAAGGTGCGGTACAAAAGGAAGACGTGTGTCGCGGAGATGAAGATCAGGAGGAGGGTGTACTCCTCGCAGTCGGTGAAAGTGTAGACACTGTGTTTTCGTAGGGGACAGCCGAAAGCCGGTGCGTAATGCCCACTCGGCGATGGAGGTTATGGTCAGCTGCAGTTGACGCTCGATGTGCTCCAAACTATAAGAGCGATAGTAGATCGCAAAGTCGTCAACATACAGCGACATCGGGATACCGCTACGAACAACACTAGTGATGCCATTAATGGCAACTGCGAAAAGTGTGACACTGAGGATGGATCCCTGGGGTACACCATTCTCCTGGATCTTCTCTTGAGACAGCGTGTTGCCTATACGGACACGAAAACGGCGAATGAGTAAAAAGTTAAAAAGGAAAACGGCTAAGTGACCGCGCAAACCATAACCGTGTAGAGTACGGACAATGCCATAGCGCCAAGTAGTATCGTAGGCCTTCTCCAGATCAAAGAAGACACCCACGACATGCTGCTTCAGGAGAAACGCATTCTGTATGTATGCCTCCATGCGCGTCAGGTTGTCGACACTGGAGCGATAGCGACGAAATCCGCACTGGACATTGCTCAGCAGGTTATTCGTCTCTAGCCACCACACTAAGCGAGTGTTAATCATCCGTTCCAAGGTCTTGCAGACGACACTCGTCAGGCAGATAGGGCGGTAGCTAGAGGGAAGTGTCCGGTCTTTTCCTGGTCGAGGGATAGGGATGACAATGCCCTCTCGCCAGGAAGACGGAAAAACCTGCTGATGCCAGATGCGGTTATACATGCTCAACATGAAGGAAAGAGCTGCAGGTGGAAGGTGAAGCAGCATTTGGCGGTGGATGTCATCAGGACCGGGAGAAGAATTCTTTGCTAGGGACAAGGAATGCGCTAGCTCCGCCTCGGTAAATGGTGCATTGTACGGTTCACTTTGGGCACTGTTAAAACTAAGGCCTATCTGCTCCGCAGATTCCTTGATAGCTAAAAACGCTCTATCATAGCTTTGGGTTTGGCTAGTACAGGCAAAACACTCGGCAAGGGCGTCGGCGATGTCCTGCTCGCTGGTGTAACGGGAGCCCTGTACGGCAAGGCCGGGGATCATCGTCCGGCGACACTTGCCGTACATTCGCCGAACAGCAGTCCACACCTTTTGCGCCGAACTTCGACGGGAAAGAGAAGATACATACTTTTCCCACGATTTGCGTTTTGCGTCTCGAAGTATAAATCTTGCCCTAGCACGAGCACGCTTAAAAGCGACAAAGTTCGCCTGCGTAGGATGTAATGTAAAGATACGCAATGCACGCTTGCGTGCTTTAGTAGCCAAACGGCATTCCTCGGACCACCAAGGCACAGGAACGTGACGAGGTGTAGTGGAACCACGAGGAATGCTGGAATCCGCTGCACGAAAGATAGAGTAAGTAAAATACTCCACCATGTCGTCAATGGTGGTAAAACCATCGTCGGTTAGGTGAATGAGGGAACAAAACTTCCCCCAGTCAGCCTTGGAAATAATCCAGTGAGGAAAGCGTGTTGGCACAGAATTGTGGCCCGATAGGTGAATGCTAATGGGGTAATGATCACTGCCAAATAAGTCGGAAAGTACCGACCAGTCGAGTAGAGGTACCAGTGACGGACTGCTAAAAGAAACGTCAAGTGCGGAGTGTGTACCATAGGCAGATGATAAGTAAGTAGGCACGCCAGTGTTTAATATGACTAGGCCGGACATATCGCAAACGTCTGCTACAAGGCACCCACGGGCATCGTCAATGTCGGAGCCCCAATGAGAGTGCTTGGCATTCAGATCGCCGAGAAAGATGAGCGGTGGCGGAATCTGTGCCAAGAGAGCCCGAAGATCGTTCGTGTGTACGACACTGACCGGTGGCAGATAGACATTGCAAAGGGAGAAACAGAGGCTCTGCAGCTGCACACGCACCGCTACAGCTTGTAGCGGCGTGTTGAGTGGCACACTGGTGGCAGAGATATCATGCGCCACCAGGATAGCAACACCCCCGCTGGCTCGCCTATCAGCTGCAGAGTCATGTCTAAATGCCGAAAAACCACGAAGTTGTAATGCGTGGTTAGGGTGCAAGTGCGTTTCTTGTAGACAGACGATTGATGGAGACCGTTGCGAAACGAGATGCTGTACGTCCGGAACACGTGCCCGGAACCCATTAACATTCCACTGGATTATTTCCATGGTAAAGAAGAATTAGGGATTCGTCTTCATCTTTTTCTTTTTCATCTTTACCTTAACCGACTTCGGACGGGGTAGGTTAAATTCGCCATCGTCTGGTGACTCCGCCGACGTCCGGGAGTCTGAAGATCCCCGGCGGCTCGCTGAACGAGAGCGGGAGCGGGACTTCATGGACGATGTGCGACTGCTGGCGCGACCAGAACGCCTAGAATAATGGCTGTCAACAGGCTGGCTGCGGCTAGTTGTCTTGTGAGCTGGTGTCTGCACGGCTATAGATGTAGTAGCAGGTGCAGCTGTGGCACGAGACAGTGAAGGGGTATTCGCAGGTAGGTCAGTCTGTGTAGAAGCATCTGACACAGGAACGTGCTGGATCGCTACGCTGCTGGCAGGAGCGCGTCGGGCAGCCAAGGCATAACCTGTGGTGGTAGCAGGTTTCAGCTGCTCAAAGCGACGACGCGCTTCTGGAAACGTGAGATGTTCTTTCACGCGCAATTCTTGTATACACTTCTCATCCAAGAACTTCGCACACTGACGCGAGCTGGATGGATGCTTCCCTTCACAGTTCACACAGAGGGGATCCCGTGTACATGTCGGGTCCTCATGGGCTGCTAAACCACAGCGCTCACATATAGCAGGATTATTACACAGGGTCTTTGTATGGCCGAACCGTTGGCACCTAAAACAACGCATGGGGTTCGGCACATACTGGCGTACGGCGGCACGTTCGTAGCCACAAAAGATGTACTCGGGCAATTTAGTTCCTCTGAACGTCAGAAACACCGTACGCAAAGGCACATCCTTGCCATCCTGCTTTTTGGTAAGACGGTAAGCCTGACACACACGTTGGTCGGAGAGACAGGTGGTAATCTCATCGTTCGACAGATTGTCCAGACTGGAGGTGGTGACAACTCCCCTACATGTGTTGAGCGATTTGTGTGGGGCTACCCGAATTGGGTAGGACCCCAACAAACTCGCCTTTAAAAGTTTCTGTGTCTGGTCTGCCGTGTTGGTTTCGATCAACAGCGTACCGTGTCGAACTCTGGTCGCGTTCTTAACCGGGCCACATATTCTGTCGACTTCTCGTTTTATATAAAATGGGCTAAGGTCCTTTATCGTTTTCCCGTCACATGCCAAAGTCAAAACCAAGAAAGGGTCAAAGGAAGAGGGGTTGCGCGGAGACATGATTATTTGGACCCCCATCCGGAACTGTCGGCGTCAGCCTGCCATCCGGGGGTCAAAGGATAAAAGACACCAAAATCTCCACGGTCTGTGCCGCCATGGAGACCCCTCCATGACTGACCTCAAGGCGTACTTCAGAGGAGCTACCCTCCGATCTCCACTGCTTGTCCGCATGGGTAAACCGTTCACCACGTGACACCCCGGTTTTATGCCCCCACCACAGGAATAACCGCCTGTGGCTCCCCGCTTTAGCACACGCTGCCTCAACGGAGTCAGCGTGGATTCAGGGGACTTCGGGTTGATTACACCGGGGCTCCGTCAGCGGTAACACGTCCGGCCGGTGATACTAACCCGACGGCACGCGGCCGTCGGGAGATTAACACCGGCCGTGCCCTCAAGGAGCTACGTGGGTGTACATGACGTGTGGACGGGCTCCGCACCTAAGGCTACACATGGGGGCAGTGTGAAGGGTCCGCACAACCTTCGCGCCTGAGACCTCCGAAGAGCACACAAGTCGGGGGCCGCGCCGAAAACCGTGGGACAGGACCACGGAGATAGGAAAGATCCCTGCTGGTGAGACAGGAGTTATAAACCTAGGAACTTACAAACTAATAACCAGAATAAACCTAGAAGAGGAAGAGGGTGATATAAAAAGCAACAGAAACGCTGCACGTGGCACAGTTAATGAAAGTGGAGGGGGTGAAGTGATAGTGAGCAGCTCGGGGCCCCGGGTGCGCCAAACCCGGACCTACCGTGGTAGGTTCCCCTGGGGGAGTTTGATTTCGGAGTCCTCTTCTCCTAGATGAGTCGTCGACCAAGACTAACGAGCCTCATCTACCCGTTGGAATGTTCTTAGCTTCCCCTCACCCCTTGCCTACCAGTGGTCACGAAGACTCACTTAGTAGGCCGTCTGGTTCGGGTACTGAGCCCCTCCGCCACGGCAAGGCGACACTCCTTCGGAGGGGGATTCCCAGGATGTGCGTTTTGCATTGCGCAATACAAAGCGAGCCCTTGCACGAGAACGTTTAAAAGCAATAAAATTCGCCTCCGTAGGGTGTATGCGGAAAACACGCAGAGCACGCTTACGTGCTTTAATAGCCAAACGGCATTCCTCGGACCACCAAGGCACAGGGACGTGACGTGGTGTAGATGAACCCCGAGGAATACTGGATTCTGCTGCGAGAAGGATAGAGCATATAAAATACTCCACCATGTCGTCAATGGTGGTAAAAACATTGTTGGTCAAGTGAATGAGGGAACGGAATTTCCCCCAGTCCACCTTGGAAATAATCCAGTGAGGATATCGTGTGGGTACAGAATGATGGACGGATATGTGAACGTTAATGGGATAGTGATCACTGCCAAATAGGTCGGAAAGAACCGACCAATCGAGAAGAGGTACCAGCGACGGGCTGCAGAAAGTAACATCTAGGGCGGAATGGGTACCATAGGCAGAGGATAAGAAGGTAGGAGCACCAGTGTTTAATAGGACTAAGCCGGACATATCACATACGTCTGCTACAAGGCATCCACGAACATCGTCAGTGTCGGAGCCCCAGTGAGTGTGCTTGGCATTCAGATCGCCGAGAAAGATGAGCGGTGGCGGAATCTGTGCCAAGAGAGCCGTTATATCGTTGTCATGTACGACACTGGCGGGCGGCATGTAGACATTACAAATAGACAAACAAAGGCTCTGCAGCTGTACACGAACCGCTACGGCTTGCAGCGGCGTGTTCAGTGGTATACTGGTGGCAGAGATGGTGTGTGCCACCAGAATTGCAACACCGCCACTTGCATGCCCATCAGCAGCAGAGTCATGCCTAAATGCCGAAAACCCACGAAGATGGAGAGCGTAATTAGGCTTCAAGTGGGTTTCTTGTAGACAGACGATGGATGGACATCGTTGAGAAACGAGGTGCTGTATGTCCGGAAAACGTGTCCTAAACCCATTAACGTTCCACTGGATTATTTCCATAGTAAGAAAGAGATCAGTGGTTTGTCTTCATCTTTTTCTTTCTTACTTTGCTGACTTTGGACCTACGATATGAAAGTCGCCGTCCTCTGGAGATTCCTCAGATGTATGTGAGGAAGAAGATCCTCTACGGCTCGCGGAGCGAGAGCGGGACTTTATAGAGGAAGAGCGACTACCGGCGCGAACAATAGGCCTGGAACGATGTTTTTCAACAGGCTGGCTACGGCTTGTGGACGGCTTAGGAGCTTTGGTCTGCACGGCTGAGGATCTTGTCGCCGATGCAGGTGTGGCACGACTCAGTGGAGGTGTACTTAACTGTGACTCGGTCTGGGTACAAGCGTCAGCAACAGGAACGTGCTGTATGGCGACTGTGTTCACAGCAGCGCGTCGGGCAGCAGAGACATAGTCCAAGGTGGTCGTGGGCTTAAGCTGCTCAAAGCGGCGACGCGCTTCTGGAAAGGTGAGGTGTTCTTTCACACGCAGTTCCTGAATACACTTCTCATCCAGAAACTTCGGACACTGTCGAGAGCTCGATGGATGACTCCCTCCACAGTTAACACAATGAGGGTCACGGGGACAAGCCGTGCCCTCATGAGGTGATAGGCCACAACTCTCACAAACGGCAGGATGGTTGCACGCTGTCTTAGTATGTCCGAACTTCTGACACTGAAAACAGCGCATAGGATTCGGGACATACTGACGTACGGCGGCACGTTCGTAACCGCAGTAGATATATTCTGGTAATTGTGTGCCCTTAAAAGTGAGGAACACCGTACGCAATTCAATAACTTTACCATCCTGCCTTCGTGTCAGACGGTACGCTTGACACACACGCTGGTCGGAGAGGCAAGTAACAATCTCCTCATTGGTGAGGTTGTCCAGACTAGACGTGGTGACTACTCCTCTGCATGTGTTCAGCGACTTGTGTGGGGCTACCCGGATTGGGTAGGATCCCAACAAGGTCGCTTTAAGAAGTTTTTGCGCCTGGTCTGCAGAAGTCACTTCGATCAAAAGCGTACCGTCTCGAACTCTAGTCGCATTTTTCACAATGCCACAAATCCTGTCTATTTCCCGTTTAATATAAAATGGGCTCAGGTCCTTTAACGTTTTTCCATCACATGCCATTGTCATTACCAAAAACGAGTCAAACAAAGGGGTTTTGCGCGGATGCATTATGAATTGGACCCCCATCCGGAACCGACGGCGTCAGCCTGCCATCCGGGGGTCAAAGGATAAAAGACACCAAAATCTCCACGGTCTGTGCCGCCATGGAGACCCCTCCATGACTGACCTCAAGGCGTACTTCAGAGGAGCTACCCTCCGATCTCCACTGCTTGTCCGCATGGGTAAACCGTTCACCACGTGACACCCCGGTTTTATGCCCCCACCACAGGAATAACCGCCTGTGGCTCCCCGCTTTAGCACACGCTGCCTCAACGGAGTCAGCGTGGATTCAGGGGACTTCGGGTTGATTACACCGGGGCTCCGTCAGCGGTAACACGTCCGGCCGGTGATACTAACCCGACGGCACGCGGCCGTCGGGAGATTAACACCGGCCGTGCCCTCAAGGAGCTACGTGGGTGTACATGACGTGTGGACGGGCTCCGCACCTAAGGCTACACATGGGGGCAGTGTGAAGGGTCCGCACAACCTTCGCGCCTGAGACCTCCGAAGAGCACACAAGTCGGGGGCCGCGCTGAAAACCGTGGGACAGGACCACGGAGATAGGAAAGATCCCTGCTGGTGAGACAGGAGTTATAAATCTAGGAACTTACAAACTAATAATCAGAATAAGCCTAGAAGAGGAAGAGGGTGATATAAAAAGCAACATAAAACGTTGCACGTGGCACAGTTAATGAAGGTGGAGGGGGTGAAGTGATAGTGAGCAGCTCGGGGCCCCGGGTGCGCCAAACCCGGACCTACCGTGGTAGGTTCCCCTGGGGGAGTTTGATTTCGGAGTCTTCTTCTCCTAGATGAGTTGTCAACCAAGACTAACGAGCCTCATCTACCCGTTGGAATGTTCTTAGCTTCCCCTCACCTCTTGCCTACCAGTGGTCACAAAGACACACGTAGCAGGCCGTCTGGTTCGGGTACTGAGCCCCTCCGCCACGGCAAGGCGACACTCCTTCGGAGGGGGGATATTATATTGGAATAAAATTAAAAATGCAAATTGCTACATTATTAAAAAATGTATATGAATATAAAGAGAATACATGATTACACACACACACACACACACACACGAGCGCGCACACACACACAACACTTTAGCGCGGTGTTTTTTTTTTTTTTTTTTTTTTTTTTTTTTTTTTTTTTTTTTTTTACTTTATTACCGCAGAACATTTGTAAATATTACTGGAGCAGTTATTCTAAATACTGCACAATACTTTTAGGACATCTGCACAAGTTGTTTTTTTTTTTTGACGGAAATGGCTGAATGGTTTAGGTATGCCTTTTAGAGAGCAAATGCGCAGGGCTTGACAATATAGGCACCTGGGCTGTAGAAAGACCGGAAGAACATTAAATTCAAGATAAAGGGGGTTCTCAAGCAAATTATCATAAAATGATCTTCCCGAAGAGAATGGTTTCCGCTTACAACAATAGAAGCAGTTTTGGCTGAGCCATCTAAACTTGCAATCAGAACACGTCCACCTTTTTTGGCTTTACGGGTTCCATGAAGGACTGTGTTACCGTCATGGTAATAAAATGGACTGTATCCTTTTTGATCATTTATTCTACATAGTTATTTACATAGTACATAGTTACCTCCCTTGGCAACCATCAAAGCAGGCTAGCCAACCTTTCGACTGCAATTCAAATATCAGTCACTGAACATACCGGCCGCCAAGAAATAAGTCTTATTTCTTCATAAACAATTATATCAGTGCATGCATTAAATTATGCCTGTCTCTTGAGGAAGAACACACAGTTTAACAATAGGTCTCTTAAATACCCCAGTTGCTGTGCGAATTGTTGCAACTTGAACTAACCCATCTGCTCCTGGATGCAGTCCCTCAACCACTGCCAGCTTCCAGCAGAGTGGAGGAAGGTTGTCTTCTTTCACTATGACGACTGCACCCTGCTTGACATTTGCATGTGGACTGTTCCACTTAGATCGCTGCTGAAGATGATGCAAATATTCACGTGACCATCTGGACCAGAATTCCTGAAGTTGTTGCTGTAATTTCTCCCACCTAGTTAGCAAGCTAAGTTCAGCACTACCGAGATCTGGTTGGGGTAAACTGTTTAAAGCTGTACCAATTAAGAAATGACCAGGAGCCAGAACTTTGAGATCATTAGGATCAGATGAGAGAGGAACTAAAGGTCTGGAATTCAGACAAGCTTCTATCTGACAGGTTAGGGTATGGAATTCTTCATAAGTAAGACATGATGCGCCCTGCATAATCAATGCCACAATTCAAGAATGGTTTAGCTGCTTCCACTCGTGCACGCGGTAGTTGTCCCATTAACTGTTTTGCTGTTTCTGCCTTTAGCTTATAACATATTATGCAATTATGAATCAAATGTCTAACAGTGTTTCTGCCATTTAATATCCAATATCTTTCCCTAAGAGAAGCCAATAAAAGTTGACAACCTGCATGCAACAATCGTGTATGTTCATGCTGTATAATCAGATTGGTTAAATGATGACGTGGCAAAATTAGAGGATGCTTTTGATCATACGTTAGGTTAGTGTGTTCTAACCGTCCACCAACTCGAAGTAATCCTCTACTGTCGAGAAAAGGATTTAAAGATCTCAAGCGACTGTTAATATTAACTGCCTGTTTCATTGCTAGTTGCTGCACTTCTACGCTAAATACTGATTGCTGTGCAATTTGAATGAATTTACTCAATGAATCTTGAATCTATAAGTGTGAGAGATCCAGTTATTCTTTCTGCCTTTGGCTTAACACAATTCTTACAAAATCTATATACATATGCTACAATGTATTGCAATTTGGATAGGCTGGAGAATCGTGTGATTATTCCATCGTCACTAATAGTTGCAACATGACAAGTTGTTTTGAATCTTAACTCTGGAGCTTCCTGAGGGTTTTAAATGGTACCCAGTACAGGCCACACCTTTGGTTCTTCATGTAACCAAATTGGTCCTTCCCACCATAATTTGTCATTTATAAGATTCTCGGGAAACACACCCCTTGATATCAAATCTACTGGGCTGTGTTGTGAAGGAACATGTCTCCATATTGCATTTTCAGAAATATATTAAATTTCAAAAACTCTATTAGCTACAGAAGTTTTCCATTGTGTTGAAGTTGCTGACAACCATGACAATACCACAGTAGAATCTGTCCATAAGTATACGTGCTTAAATGATAAGTTCAGTGCTTTTTTTACCTTTTCTGAAGCATCGCAAAAACCATGTAACTCTATATTGCCTACACAATCATAACCAACTACTTTGCGATCTAATGAAGTTGGTTGTGGAGCTTCTTCCAATCTGTAGCCAATTCCTCTGATATGGGTTGGTCCCACATTAATTTCTCTTGCCATAACCTTTGTAGAAACATCTTGCATATAATAACAATAGGGCTTATAAGGCCTAAGGGATCAAATATACCAGAAACTATTGACAATACTACTCTTTTTGTAAATGCTTGTGTGTAGCAGTTAATTTTAAGACTTCTTGCAGTCTGAAACTTGTCCTCAGTAGAATGCCATAGTAGTCCAAGTGTTTTCACTCCATTTTTGTCAAGCTGTAATGGTAAGCTAGTTTCTCTTTGGTCTGGTGTGATGTTAGTTAAAAACTCAGAATAATTGCTGGACCACTTACGCAACAAAATCCACCCTTTGATAACATGGCTACCAATTCCTTCTGAAGTTTTTGTGCCTCGTGTAAGGTTGCACATCCTGAAATACAATCATCAACATAAAAATCATTCAGTGCAATTGCAGCAGTCTTTGGAACCTTATGTGCTTCATCATGAGCCAATTGCTGCAGGCAACGAATAGCTAGAAATGGAGAACAAGCCATACCATACGTTACAGTCTTCAGCTGATACTCTTGTATTGGAGCTGTAGGGTCGCTTCTCCACAGTATTCTTTGATATACTTGATCATCTGGATGCAACCAAATTTGTCTATACATTTTGGCAACATCAGCAGTAAATGCTACTTGATGTGTCCTAAATCTTAGGATGATAGAAAAAATGTCCTGTTGAATAGTAGGACCAACATACAATAAATCATTCAATGAAAATCCATTCTTAGAAGCTGCAGAACAGTCAAAAACTACTCTTGTCTTCGTAGTTGAGCTGTCTGTCTTAAGTACTGCATGATGAGGCATATAATAACAAAGTCTTGTAGTGGGTCTTGCCACTTGCATGTGACCCAGTGCTTCATATTCTTGTAAAAAGTGCACATAATCTTCCTTCAATGTTTGGTTCTTGATTAGTTTTCTTTCTAACTGACGTAATCTTCTTGTGGCCATCATCTTAGACTCATCTAACTCCTTAGGATCTTCTCTAAATGGAAGTCGAACCACAAATCTTCCTGACGAATCTCTTGTTGTATTCTGAGTGAAATGAGCCTCGCATGCTTTATCATCCATTGTTTTTGGAGTGTGATTCCTCAATCTCCCAGAATTTCTGCAATTGGTGCTGTATACTGACTTCAGTCTTAGCGAAACATGATACTACCGGCCGCCGTGGAATATTACAGGATCTTTCATAGTCTGAATATTTTCCTGCAAGTGCCCAACCAAACTCTGTTTCCATTAAAACAGGATGATTATTATCACGATGTAATTTACCTTGGCGCTGAATGTATGAACAGACTTCTACTCCCAACAGAATATCTATCTTTCCAGGCTCATGAAATTTAGGATCAGCAAATGAAATATTCTAGGTAATTTCCAATTACTGCAGTCAATTTTCTCTGCAGGCAGGTTTTCTGTCACCTTGGGTAAAATTAAGCAATCTACTGACATAACAAAGTCAGTTACAAATGATCCATTTTTGATACACATTCCATGTTTGGTTTCTGAAACTGTATTGCCAATTCCTTGAACAGGTTTAGGATCATGATGTCGTCTAAGTCTTAACCTCTGAGCGCAGGCCTCTGATATGAAACATGACTGAGAACCGGTATCTAGCAAAGCTCTACACGTCTGCCAAATACCCTTGTGATTTTTAACTTTAATCAATGCTGTAGACAACAAAATGTGTTTACGAGGTTCAAATTTCAATGCACAGTAGCTATTTGCACCATTATCTGTGTACAAGGGATCATGACTTGAATAGCCTTCATTGTTGCTGGAACTGTATTGCTGATTGGAAGCATCAAGATGTACTAAAGTGAGTGAGTGAGTGAGTAGGGTTTAAGGGCCCGTCGACAGCTAGGTCATTAGGGCCCCAAGTCAGAAGATAAAAGCAGGGAAAAACTCACCACCACCTAACAATGAATCAAATATTAAAACGGGGAGTCTAAAAGAAAGATAAAAGCTAAAACAGTTCAAATGTAAAACTGGTCTAAAAAGATAACATAAAAACAGTTAAAACCTCAAAAGTGATCTTACAATGTACATAGATAAAAATACGAAGGTTAAAAATAAAATCACAAAGTAAAATACAAGTTACACCTGCTTAATGTAAGTGTTTGGTCTTCATCTTTTTCTTTTTCAGTCTTATCTTGACTGACTTGGGACCTGGTATGTTCAAGTCGCCATCCTCAGATGAGTCTGAAGAGCCCTGTCGGCTTGTTGAGCGGGAGCGGGACTTCCTTGATGATGGACGACTACTCACCCGGTCTTTAGGTCGCGAATGGTGAGCGTTTCCAGGTAAAACGGTGTGGCTACTGCTTTTGGATGGCTGGTGAGCAGGTGTCTGCACGGCGGAAGATTTAGTTGCCGGTGCAGGTGTATCGCGGGACGGTGGAGAGGGAGAGGCGCTCGTTGGTGAGTCAGTCTGCGTGGCAGCATCAGCGACTGGGACGTGCTGAATGGCCACAGTGTGGGCAGGAGTGCGGCGGACTGCTGACGCGAAACCTAGGGTTGTCGCAGGTTTCAACTGTTCAAAGCGGCGACGTGCTTCCAAAAATGTGAGCCGTTCTTTCACGCGCAACTCCTGTATAGCTTTCTCGTCCATAAATTTAGAACACTGACGCGAGCTTGATGGATGGCTCTCTCCACAATTCACACAAAGAGGATCCCGTGTACATGCCGAGTCTTCATGGGCTGGTGATCCACAACGCTCACAAATAGATGGATTATTACAGGAAGTCTTAGTATGGCCGAACCGTTGGCACCTGAAACAACGCATTGGGTTTGGCACATACTGGCGTACAGCGGCACGTTCATATCCACAAAAGATGTACTCAGGTAATTTCGTGCCTTTGAATGTTAGAAATACTGTACGCAAAGCTAACTCCTTGCCATCCTGTTTTCGCGTAAGGCGATAGGCCTGACATACACGCTGGTCAGAGAGAGAGGTGACAATCTCCTCATTCGACAGGTTGTCTAGACTTGAGGTGGTGACAACTCCCCTACAGGTATTAAGCGTTTTGTGTGGGGCTACCCGAATTGGGTAGGATCCCAACAACTTCGCTTTCGAGAGTTTCTGTGATTGCTCTGCCGTTTTGGTCTCGATTAACAGCGTACCGTCACGTAGTCTTGTCGCGTTCTGCACCGGGCCACATATTCTGTCTACCTCACGTTTGATATAAAAAGGGCTAATATCCATAATCGTCTTCCCTTCACAAGCCAATGTCACAACAAGAAAAGAGTCAAAAAGAGAGGGTTTGCGCGGATACATATTGAAATTGGACCCCCATCCGGAACCGTCGGCGTCAGCCTGCCATCCGGTGGTCAAAGAAAACAAAGACACCAAAATCTCCACGGTCTGTGCCGCCATAGAGACCCCTCCATGACTGATCTCAAAGCGTACTTCAGAGGGGCTACCCTCCGATCTCCACTGCTTGTCCGCATGGGTAAACCGTTCACCACGTGACACCCCGGTTTTATGCCCCCACCACAGGAATAACCGCCTGTGGCTCCCCGCTTTAGCACACGCTGCCTCAACCGAGTCAGCGTGGATTCAGGGGACTTCGGGTTGATTACACCGGGGCTCCGTCAGCGGTAACACGTCCGGCCGGTGATACTAACCCGACGGCACGCGGCCGTCGGGAGATTAACACCGGCCGTGCCCTCAAGGAGCTACGTGGGTGTACTTGACGTGTGGACGGGCTCCGCACCTAAGGCTACACAAGGGGGCAGTGTGAAGGGTCCGCCTAACCTTCGCGCCTGAGACCTCCAAAGAGCACACAAGTCGGGGGCCGCGCCGAAAACCGTGGGACAGGACCACGGAGATAGGAAAGATCCCTGCTGGTGAGACAGGAGTTATAAAACTAAGGCCTTACTAACTAATAATCGGAATAAACCTAGAAGAGGAAGAGGGTGATATAAAAGCAACATAAATCGCTGCACGTGGCACAGTTAATGTATATGGAGGGGGTGAAATGATGGTGCGCAGCTCGGGGCCCCGGGCGCGCCAAACCCGGACCTACCGTGGTAGGTTACCCTGGGGGAGTTTGATTTCGGAGTCCTCTTCTCCTAGATGAGTTGTCGACCAAGACTAACGAGCCTCATCTACCCGTTGGAATGTTCTTAGCTTCCCCTCACCTCTTGCCTACCAGTGGTCACGAAGACTCACTTAGTAGGCCGTCTGGTTCGGGTACTGAGCCCCTCCGCCACGGCAAGGCGACACTCCTTCGGAGGGGTGTACTAAAGTGTGGTGCCTTTTACCACAGGTGCGACAATTCGATGATTTACAATTTCTGACTATATGACTATATGCAGTTAAAACACAGGTTGGCATCCTTAACAAAAGCTCTGCGTTCTAATACAGGAGCCTGAACAAATGTCTTACATTTTGATAAGGCATGTGAAGAATTACAATATGCACAGTTTAAGGCTATAACAGCATAAGCCTGTTGAAAACTGGAGTTGTGTTTGCGATTTACAACTTTCTGTGTGTTAACATTTGAAATGCTTGAGCAAGTTGTATTCCATTTTGGATTGATTATTTCTAGCGATTTACATTTTCTTTCTAGAAATGTAATAAGATCCTTAAATGCAGGAAAGTTATTTGAATCTAATGTGTCTTCAAATTCTTTCTTTATAGTTACATCCAACTTATCTAACACTAGTTGAGATACTATCAATTCTTCCAATGGAATTTCTATGTTTAACGCCTTGATTGCATTTAAATTACTCATGATTTATTAACGCCCTAAGTTCCTTTGCACATGATTTGTGAGCAGCGGGTAAACTCAACAAACGTGCAAGATGAGCTGAGGCAATAAGTCTCAAATTATCATAACGATTGCTAATAGTTTCCAATGCAACCTTGAAATTACAACTTGTGACAGGAATGTTAGCTATTAAATTATGTGCTTCTCCTGTTAGTGAAGAGAGAAGGTAGTGAAACCTCTGAATATCATCTAAAGTTTCATTGTTAACAACTAGGCTCTCAAAGGTATCAATAAAATACTTAAAGTTTGTTATATCACCATTAAATGAAGGTATTTTAAGAGTTGGCAATTTTATTGCCTTCATAGCGCTCCTTGTATGTGACAAGGGAGGGCTAACAGAACTGTTGCTAACATTTCCATTTGCACTTTGAGCTAATAGTTTAGCCATTGTTGCTTCTAAGCTGAAGTACAGTAATTCAAAACTTTCTCTGTCAGCAGAATGACTCTCAAAATTTTCAAACAATTCTAATTGAGATTGTGCCTCTTCAAATTTATCCCTAATTTTAGGCAATTCCTTGACTCTTACCTCAATTGAATACATTTCTGAGCCAGTTTGAAATTCATTAACAGATTTGGCAAGGCGAGTAAGACTTGCTTTCGCCACGGCTCGTTTTGTAATTAATAGCTTCTGATTTTGCTCTTCCATAATATTAGTCACACAGCAATAAATATGATCCAGTTTGTTCCACCAAAGTGTTATAATAAAATATCGAGTGAAGGACAGCAATGAAAAGTGAGCAAAGGAATGGTATGGAACTAATTATAGAAGATATAATGCAACGAGTCAATGTTACTAATAGAGAAAGCCAGTCAAGGTAGGCTAAATAGCTAGTAACTAGATAATGGCTAACCCTTTATAGAATTACTCTTGCCTGGTGCTGATGTTGCATTAGTAATTACTCCGGCCGCATCGATTTCCCTCTTGATGCTGGCGTGAAGAAAATGAGATGGTTTCCATTATGTACATTACAAGTGCGTATCAATATTTTCAATTACTATACGGTTTGCTGGCAATCTATAGCAATATCCGGCCCGGAGGACCAAATGTTACCGTCATGGTAATAAAATGTATCCTTTTCGATCATTTATTCTACATAGTTATTTACATACTACATAGTTACCTCCCTTGGCAACCATCAAAACAGGCTAGCCAACCTTTCGACTGCAATTCAAATATCAGTCACTGAACAGACTAAATGGAAAAAAAAAAAAAAAAAAGCACCGGATGAAAACTAAATACTGCACAATAAGAACAGGTTAAAAATGCATGGGATATATTCAAGGAGCTACACCTGTACACAATTAGCTCCGGTATTCGTTAAGAGGGAAAAAGTGCATAACATGATACAGGTCCTCACCAGAAATTGTAATTGTAAATCTTAAAAATCTGCACCTACAACACGCAACTGGTAAGATATTTCACAAAAAGTTAAATGAAAAAAACATCACTGTTTAATGTTGCATAAAAACTCGAAACGGGCACTCAATTGTTTCATTAGAAATGCACTTACAACTCGACTGCAGAATTTTGGGTTATGATGATCTTCGCGGTTTCTTGCGTAGGGGTTGAGGCGGTTTTTTTTTTTTTTTTTTTTTTTTTTTTTTTTAAGTAGGTGTGGCCCCGCCTCCGCCACACCTGGTGACGATCATCCGAAAGGGATATACATCGCCTCCCCTACCATGCACTAACTACGCTACAATGGAGAAGGGAGGAGTGGGTAAAGTGGAGTCAGGTACCGCCGAAGCAAACCTGATGTTAGTGGGTGATTACTAAAAGGAGCGCCTGCCTACAAGAGAGTAGACAGACAGAGAGTGGGGTTAGGTACTGATCTTGACGCGGGCGCCCAGACCAGTACCTAAGTGTCAGTAGAGGTGTACATGCATAAGGCAGGATACGGGGTGAGGTACATGCTTAAAAGATGGTTGATACTATACGGTGTCCTGTGGCTTCAGCTGGAGATGGTGCTGATTGCAGCAGTGCTGCTGGTCCTAAAATCATAAAAATCATAAAAAGAGGGTTCATTAGGTTCTGTGGTGTATCCTTGGGATTGCTGGGTCGTCATATGGTCGTCCTGGGGGGGGGGGGTTCCCGAGCCTGTTAGTTATATTGAGGTGTTGTCTATAGTGGGACTAGGCTTTGTAAGTATTGTTGTATTTCCTGATTGGTGACAGTGTCGTGTTTGTTAACTGGCATGGTGCGGTCAAATAGGGAGAGAGGGCGTAGGCTTTAGTGCAGCGCTCCTTTTATTGGTGAATCGAGCCAGCCGGTGCCGTGCCTCGCAGGTAATGGGCTCTAGATGAGGGAGCGCCAGGGCGGTTATATCTTCATTTTGGTCGCTCAACTCAGGGATATTAGCAAGCGATGCATCCCAGCCGTGGACAGTGCACCCACCAGATGCACACCAACCGCTGCTGTGTTGGAGCAAAATGGTATTTGCATCCCACTGTGGAAACAGATTCCGCCGAGCTGTAGATGTATAGAATGCCGTAGGAGAGCACGAGAGAACTTCGACTATCGGTGAAGGAGAAATGTTGCTAAACAGGGGGTTGAGGAAAGAAGGGGTAGATACTTGTTTTTGTGGGGAAATAGGTGAGAATGCTTGGGAAGGATAGGAAGAAGAGGATAAGGTGTTTTTTGGAGGAGGAGGAAAAGAAGGAGAATGAGTAGAGAAAGGTTGAAGCTGGATATGATCGAGGGACACCGGCTGAGGTGTGTCAGAAATGTTTGGCAGGGGTGAAGCAGGGCAAGAAATTGGCGTAGAGGTTCCATGAGGTTCAGGATTGATGGAGATTGAAGCACTGCCTGAAGAATATGATGGAGAGGGTTCTTGAGATGACCACGGGAAAGGGGGTGTGGCTCCTGCACACATTGAGTTGACAAAGGGGGTGGAGAAATAACCGCTGTCGGTGCTGGTGAAAGAAGGTCCGGAGATTAAAGAGTTCTGCACTGAAACACTCCAACTGACCTGGCTGCTGTTTGTCAAGGTCTCCTGACCCAGGATAGCTGAGGCTGGAAATGATGGAAAACAGGTGAAACCATCTGGTCTGAAGAAGAAGAAGAAGAAGAAGAAGAAGAAGAAGAAGAAGAAGAAGAAGAAGAAGAAGAATCATTCCAGCGGCCGCAGTAGTTTGGCGGCGTATTTGGAATGACCTGCACCGACGAAGAATTACTCAAATGGTTGTTTCCCTGCAGTGGGAGCTCGTGGTTGCTGTTTGACGACTCCTTTACCCTGGACAGCTGCGGTTGGAAATGATGGTTAAACAGGTGAAACCATCTGGCCTGAAGAAGAAGAATCGTTGCAGCGGGCGTTGTAGTTTGGCGGCGTATTCGGAATTATCTGTACCGAAGAAGATGAAGAAGAAGAACGAGAAGACGAAGAATCGCTCCAATGGTTGTTTCCCTGCAATTCTCTATACACACGTCCAGTAGACGGCGAAAGAAAAAAAGTTTCTCTTGACGCGATGAAAGATTCCATGATGACCAACCAAGCGACAGAATAAGACTGAGATTAGGGCTGGCGATGCGGAGTTACGAGTTTAAATAGTGAAGGAATCAGCATAGGCTTCAAGTCACGTAATATGACCGCTGACTTTAAAAATTCTGCAAAAGTGCACGAGGGTGAATTAAATGACTGTGTTAACGGAACATTTATTAGCACGAAAAACCTTTTAAATGCAATTTTTGGTCGACGGTTGAAAAAATGGAGCTTGGGATGCACAGTTGGGAGTTTAAAAACCGCGAAATCAGCCCAAAAGTTCCCCCTACGCAATATATCCGCTGGCTTTAACAGTTCTTGGAAAAGCGCGCGTATGAGAATTAAATGGATGGGAAAGTGCAAAAGGAATAACTCGAAAAAAACTGCAAATGCAGATTTTAGGCAGACGATAGCAAAATATGATACCGGATGCAAAGCGAACAATCCTGGCACGTGCTTCGTGGCCTGAAAGGAAGAGGTCAGCTTATTGGTCAAGTCCCCTTTTCTCTCTTCATCTCACACGGCGACTGCGCAACGGAAGAGGAGAAACAGAGGGGAAGTGATATGTGCGCCAGACGATTGACGGTCAGCTAGCGATGTATTTCAGATAAAATGTAATGATTTATTTATTCATTCGGTTCGTTATATAGGACATTATATTATTCCTTTCTTTCTTTTTAATTTCTCTATTACGAATAGGAAGCCGGGGAACTATTCCATTTCGCCCAAACATTCTATGTGGAGATTTCACCGGGAATATATGTTTTGAGGTCCCCCTGAAAAAAAGCATTTTTTTCACAAAGGTCTGCGTGCGTATGTGAGAACAGCATACATCAAAAACGAAAAGTAGATTAAGAACCAAAGATGGTATTTATAATATGTAAATGCGACACGAAGATTTTAATATAATTATTTATTCATTCATGCATTCATTTAGTTATTTGGCACATTATGATATTATTACCATCTTACTTTTTTTTTAATTTCTCTATTACACATAGTAAGTCGCGGAACTATTGCATTTCGCCCAAAAAAATTCCAATACGAGATTTCACCGGAAATATATGTTTTGAGGATCCCCTGAAAAAAAAAATTATATTCAGTCTTATTCTGTCGCTTGGTTGGTCGTCATGGAATCTTTCATCGTGTCAAGAGAAACTTTTTTTTATTTCGCCGTCTACTGGACGTGTGTATAGAGAATTGCAGGGAAACAACCATTGGAGCGATTCTTCGTCTTCTCGTTCTTCTTCTTCATCTTCGTCGGTACAGATAATTCCGAATACGCCGCCAAACTACAACGCCCGCTGCAACGATTCTTCTTCTTCTTCTTCTTCTTCTTCTTCTTCTTCTTCTTCGTCTTCTTCTTCTTCAGGCCAGAAGGTTTCACCTGTTTAACCATCATTTCCAACCGCAGCTGTCCAGGGCACAGGAGTCGTCAAACAGCAACCAGGAGCTCCCACTGCAGGGAAACAACCATTTGAGTAATTCTTCGTCGATACAGGTCATTCCAAATACGCCGCCAAACTACTGCGGCCGCTGGAACGATTCTTCTTCTTCTTCTTCTTCTTCTTCTTCTTCAGACCAGATGGTTTCACCTGTTTTCCATCATTTCCAGCCTCAGCTATCCTGGGTCAGGAGACCTTGACAAACAGCAGCCAGGTCAGTTGGAGTGTTTCAGTGCAGAACTCTTTAATCTCCGGACCTTCTTTCACCAGCACCGACAGCGGTTACTTCTCCACCCCCTTTGTCAACTCAATGTGTGCAGGAGCCACACCCCCTTTCCCGTGGTCATCTCAAGAACCCTCTCCATCATATTCTCCAGGCAGTGCTTCAATCCCCATCAATCCTGAACCTCACGGAACCTCTACGCCAATTTCTTGCCCTTCTTCACCCCTGCCAAACATTTCTGACACACCTCAGCCGGTGTCCCTCGATCATATCCAGCTTCAACCTTCCTCTACTCATTCTCCTTCTTTTCCTCCTCCTCCAAAAAACACCTTATCCTCTTCTTCCTATCCTTCCCAAGCATTCTCACCTATTTCCCCACAAAAACAAGTAGCTACCCCTTCTCTCCTCAACCCCCTGTTTAGCAACATTTCTCCTGCACCGATAGTCGAAGTTCTCTCGTGCTCTCCTACGGCATTCTATACATCTACAGCTCGGCGGAATCTGTTTCCACAGTGGGATGCAAATACCATTTTGCTCCAACACAGCAGCGGTTGGTGTGCATCTGGTGGGCGCACTGTCGACGGCTGGGATGCATCGCTTGCTAATATCCCTGAGTTGAGCGACCAAAATGAAGATATAACCGCCCTGGCACTCCTTCATCTAGAGCCCATTACCTGCGAGGCACGGCTCCAGCTGGCTCGATTCACCAATAAAAGGAGCGCAACACTAACGCCTCAACCCCTACGCAAGAAACCGCGAAGATCATCATAACCCAAAATTCTGCAGTCGAGTTGTAAGTGCTTTTCTAATGAAACAATTGAGTGCCCTATTCATGTTTTTATGCAACATATAAACACTGATGTTTTTTCATTTAACTTTTTCTAAAATATGTTACCAGTTGCGTGTTGTAGGTGCAGATTTTTTTTTTTTTTTTTTTTTTTTTTTTTTTTTAAAGATTTACAATTACAATTTCTGGTGAGGACCTTTATCATGTTATGCACTTTTTACCTCTTAACGAATACCGGAGCTAATTGTGTACAGGTGTAGCTCCTTGATCATATCACATGCATTTTAACCTGTTCTTATAGTGCAGTATTTAGTTTTCATCCGGTGCTTTTTTTTTCCATTCAGTCCTTCATGGAACCTGTAAAACCTAAAAAGGTGGACGTGTTCTGATTGCAAGTTCAGATGGCTCAGCCAAAACTGCTTCTATTGTTGAAAGCGGAAACCATTCTCTTCGGGAGGTTCGTTTTATGATAATTTGCTTGAGAACGCCCTTTATCTTGAATTTAATGTTCTTCCGGTCGTTCTACAGCCCAGGTGCCTATATTGTCAAGCGCTGCGCATTTGCTCTCTAAAAGGGATACCTAACCCATTCAGCCAGTTCAAAAAAAAAAAAAAAAAAAAAAAACTTGTGCAGATGTCCTAAAAGTATTGTGCAGTATTTAGAATAACTGCTCCAGTAATATTTGCAAATGTTCTGCGGTAATAAGGTAAAAAAAAAAAAGCACCGCGCTAAAGTGTGTGTGTGTGTGTGTGTGTGCGTGTGTGTGTGTGTGTAATCATGTATTCTCTTTATATTCATATACATTTTTTAATAATGTAGCAATTTGCATTTTTAATTTTATTCCAATATAATTTCCGCTTACAAGCTTTTATTTTATATTGTGTTATATGTTATTTATCCTCATTCATTTTACCTTGACAGGTCTCCTTTCCTTCTTGTATTGTTCTTAGCTGTCCCAAAACAAGAATAAAATAAAACAAAAATAAGATGAATAACATATTTAACCCACTAGTATTAAAATAGGGTTTTGTTTTTGCTTTTGTCGCTGTTAGTTTAGTGTGACGTGTTCAACCATAGTCTGCGCATTTTATCGGATTTTAACTGTTGGCTTAACATTAAAGCATGTCTGTTAAATACGTTAGAAATATGAGCCTATGTTCAAAAGAAAAAAGATGAAGAAAAAACCAAGTAAAGGAGCAAAAAAAAAAAAAAAAAAAAAAACAAGACTCAAATTATACGTATCAATATAATTGATATTTTAAGCAAAATTCTGAAGCCATTTGTTTAGAAAATACAAAGTTTGCAAACATTTTCCATGTTGGGGTTTTTATTTTTCATCGTTTTCATATCTCGTTCTTGAAATATTTAAATCTAAGTCCGTTAACCGACTTTTTGTTTTCGTTTTTTAAACTATACTTTTTCACCATCAGCAACGCTATCATTTCTGCAATTCCGTTTTCTCTCCCTTTCTTTTATAAGGCAAAGGTTGCTTCCTCATTTTTCATCCAATGGCAACACACGTTATTTCCACCAATCATCGTCATTTTGGAATCCTAACGACCAATCCCAACTCGTGTTATTTTATCCAATCAAATCACACAAGTCACTTCCGCGTATCACGTTTCCCCATTCCTCCAAGATCCTTCCCTTCTTTGCTTCCCAACACCCGTCAAGACCACATCGCTTCTCCCTTCCGCAAATCACGTGCCTTTTTTCGTTTTCTAAGAGCAACAATACATCTCGACAGTCAAAATGCAGCAAATGATAAAAACCTAGAACGGATGTACCTCGGCAGATGCTTATCAGCGCACTTGGACCATCCACCGACATATATTATGACAGATCACATTCTCGGCGATTGGATGCTTAGCGTCCATCAAGACCGAGTACTCGTTCAACATACACACGCTCAAGGTCCACCAATCATATTATTTTATTCAAAAAGCAACGGTTGGTGGGAACATCTCAACGGTTTTTTCCTGTGCCAGAAAACCCCATCCGGCGGATGTGGTATTTCGCAATCTCCCACCTCCTTCCCTCACCCCCCCTCCACCCCCCGCCCCTTCCCCCCCTGCCCTCCTCACCAACGGATGTGGGCGTGTTCGCAAACTCAGCGCTTACACCTGATACCTCTTTCATCTACATAGACGTCTCATCTAGCCTTTAGTTGAGACGGAGCTCTCGTGGAGGAACGACATGCCAACCCTGTGCAAGACCTACAACTACTCCTGCGGCAAATTCCGGCTTCGTCACTCGAACTTGTGTTCTAGGTGTCAACTTGCACTTGCTCCTCAACGGCTAAATCATCTCAAATAGCAACGGTTGGCGGTAAAATCTCAACTTTTTTTTTCCTGTGCCAGAACGCCACCTCCGGCGGATGTGTGATATCGCAATCTCCTTCCTGCAGATATTCATTTCCCTCCCCCTCCCCTTCCCCACCCAGCGGGTTTGTCAGCGATCGCAAACACAGCTCTTACACCGGACGCCTCTTTCATCTACATAGACGACTCATTTTACCTTCAGTTGGTACCGAGCTCTCGTGGAGGAACCGCCTGCGAACCCTGCAAGACATACCACGGCTCCTCCTGCTGCAAATTCCGGCTTCCTCACCCGCACTTGTGCTCAAGGTGTCAACTTGCACTTGCTCCTCAACGGCTAAATCATCTTTCATCATTACCCATCCAACCCACACGGCCCACCTCGTTTGCAACCAACTTTCTATAACCACCAAACAGGTTTGTACTCCTTTTCGTACAACAATAATTTAGACTTCTTTTTTCGATGCATCTTCTCAATAAAATAAATAATCTAATCAACAGTCCCTCCTTAAGCAATCGGATTAACGATAATACTATAGCGTTAACGGCGCGTGGCGCGCGGCGCGTCGTTGATGGCGGAAAGTTTGAAAATTTGAAATTAACAACGTTCACAGAAAAAATTTCAAATTCTCAAATATAACGACATCTTAAGTTTTTTTCGTAGTGTCGCCGTTTGATGGCGGGAAATTTGAAAAACGTTAAATGGCGGGAAATTTGAAAATTTGAAATTAAGGGCAATGACGGGAATAAATTTGAAACAAGTCCCCCTTAAGCAATTCACTTAACGGGAGCCTCCCCACTAGGGGCGCTAGTGTCGCCGTGACGTCATTGATGGCGGGAAATTTGAAAATTTCAAGATGGCGGGAAAATTTGAAATGTACGACTTCGGCGGGAAAAATTTCAAATTTGAAAATTTTCCGCCATCTTGAAATTTTCAATTTCCCGCCATCAATGACGTCATAGCGACCCTAGCGCCCCTAGCGGGTAGGCAACCCGTTAACTGAATTGCTTAAGGAGGGACTATAACTACTGAAACGTTTTTAAAACTTTCTTTTAAATATCGGTTTCATTAACATATTCCATTACATGAACTGTAATACTATTTGCTAAGTTTTCTGTAATAGAAAGAATACATAATTGCAGTTAATGAATAAACGATGTAGTGTTTAGATTGTTTATCCTGTTTTACACTTAACTATTGTACTCGACCTATACCTATGTTTTTTTGTCAGTATATCCTAAATTTGCTCATTGGACAGAGTTTAAAATTCGAAAAACTTCCTTTTAAAGTCTCTAAATGCATATTTCATCTGAATTTGCCATTGATAGGCTATGTTTAATTCACTATCTTTAAACTTTTGTCTCTCCTTATTTATTCTATTAAAATTGTAAGGCATATGGCCCACATTTTGTTCTGAGTTGCACGGGCACATTGCATTATCTATTTACATAATTTTGAAGCGGTAGAAGAATGCTCTTAGCTTGCCGTGTCCCGTCGCTGTAGCAGTGAAATTTGGTGCAACATTTAGTTTGAATTTCAATCTCTCATGAACTGTGGGGGAAAAAAAGAACCATTTCCCACCCCTTCTCCCGTTTTCCAGCCCTGTAAATATCTCAAAAGTTGTATTGTGTGTTTTTGTTAACTTCCCTTATTTTAGTGAAATTTCCTGGGTTATTTCAGTCTTGTAATCTCGTGTCGTGATCAATTTCCTGAATGTTGATCTCCTTGTTGCGAAGTATAGTCCAGTTATTTCCTCCAACTTAACTACTATTGGGGTTAGTCCTGTAACTATACATAGTTTCTTGTGAAGTTGGGTAAGCCTTAGCTATCCTAATGTTTATTAACCTATGTATTCCTAAGCTGAATTTGGTTGTTTCATTGTTGGGTTTCCCTCCTGATAGGCACTCCGTATGAGAGAAGTTGCTTCTTTGTAGATTGTTACTAGAGCCTCGTGCTTTAATCCCAACTTAATTTCTTCTTGCGTCTTTCAGCTATGTGTTTATTAAAGTTGAATGCTTTGTCTATGATTAATCCAAGGGGTTTCATTCTGTCCACCTGTTGTAGTTTATTGTTTAGGATTATACGTAGTTCCTTATTTTCAGGTCGCCTTCTCCAAGATGTCAGCATTACTTGTGGTTTTTGTCATTACATTAGGTTTTGCTGATTTGGCCCATTGTTCTACTTTCTGCAGATCCATGTTGATATAAATTTATATTTACAATATAGTGTTTCCTGTGGTGAGAAGTACAAGGTCGCCTGCAAACAATACTTTTGTAAATTTTGAAAATTTAAGACTCAGCAGCGAGTTATAATGGACATTCCATAGACCCGGTCCACAGCAACTTCCTTGCAGGCATCCTTCAGTAACTGATTATTCCAATTTGAAGTTCTTAGTTGTTAGTATGACAATTCTTTGATTAAAATAGCTGCTCGCCAGGTGGTATAATTTCGTGGACGTTAAATTTCCGCTAAGCATTTGGGATGCTGGGCAACTAAACTCCATGAAAGGCGCCTTTAACATCTAGGAGACACTAGCGCAATGTTTCTTTCCTTTAGGTTCCTCTACACAGCTTCTTTGAGTGCTATAGCCGCATCTGTTTTTACATTTTGTGGGATGAACCCATGTTGATTCACGTCCATTGGGCCTATGGAGTGGACGTGATTCATTATCCTATTGACTATGAGAGTTTCCAACATTTCCCAGCTATATTTAATAAGCTTATTGGTCTATACTTCGAGACCTTATGGCCTTCTTTGCTAGGTTTTACAATTAGTATTAAACGGATCTTCTAGGAAATCTTCCTCTCTTTAGGGAGCCATTATATATTGAGGTCACATGAATTGGAAAAACTCTTGGCTTAGGATTTCAAAGCTGGTTCCATCTTCTCCGGGACACTACTTTCTATCGAAACTATCTAGAGCGTTACTATCTTGCTGAATTGCTCATCTTTATCCGCACCATTCGGTCGAATGGATAATGCTCTTAGGTGGTGCTATCTCCGGTATCTTCTGTGATGCAGTGCTGCAACATCGTAGGTATCGTTTCTTCAATATCCATTGTAAGACCCCCCCAGGGGGACCTACCACGGTAGGTCCGGGCTTGGCGCACCCGGGGCCCCGAGCCGCTCATCCCCATTATCATCCCCTCGCCTCCATCAGGTCTAGCCACGTTGTCATCCCCTTAGATTTAGTCTCTTCCTCTTCTAGGTCTTATGGTTTTATGTAGGTTAAGTTTTAGAATTATAACTCCTGTCTCACCAACAGGGATCTATCCTGTCTCCGTGGCTCCTGTCCCACGGTTTCGGCGCAGCTTCCAACTTGTGTGCTCTTCGGAGGCTCAGGCGTGAAGGTTGAGTGGACCCTCCTCACTACCCCTTTTGTGCGACACTAGGTGCGGAGCCGTTCCATTGTCAAGTACACCCCCGTAGCTCCTTAGGGGCCGGGTCCCCATGGGTATCTCGGCGGCCGTGCTGCCGCTGGGGTGTACAGGGGGACCCGACGTGTTACCGCTGTCTGGGGTCCGATGTAATCAACCACAAGTCCCCTGAATCCACGCTGACTCCGTTGAGGCAGCGTGGGCTAGAGTGGGGAGCCACAGGCGGTTATTCCTGTGGTAGGGGCATAAAGTCGGGCCTGCCTTTGGTGGAAATGTCGCATACCGGTAAGTAGTGATAGGCGGAGGGTAACTTTTTCTGACGTACTCCTTGAGATCGGGTCTGAAGCGGGTGCTTCGGGCCGGCACAGACCGGAAGATTTAGGTGTCTTTTTCCTTTATCCCCCGGATGGCAGGCTGACGCCGACGGTCCGGAAGGGGGACCCTTTCATAATGTCTCCTCTGCGCTCCACCCCTTCAACTCCACGTTTTCTGATTATGCGGCTTATCAGTGAAGAAAAGACCATGTCGACTATTAGTCCATTTTATATTAAGAAGGAGCTGGACAGGATCTGTGGTCCAGTAAAAATGCTACCCGATGTAGAGACGGTAGTTTATTAATCGAGGTTGCTCAAGACACCCAGACTGCGAAACTGCTAAAAGCCAGTCTGCTTGGTTCATACCCTGTCAAGGTCGAAAAACACAAGACCCTGAATAGCTGTCGTGGTGTAGTTTCCACCCGAAGTTTGGACGGCCTCTCTAATGAGGAGATCGCTAAATGCCTGGGGGACCAAGGTGTAACTGCTGCGTTTCGCTTAATAGGGAAGAGAGATAACCAACCATTCGAATTACGTACGGTTTTCCTCACATTCGAACGTACCACCCTACCCCAATACATCTTCTGCGGGTATGAACGTGCCACCGTACGTCCTTATGTGCCCAACCCCATGCAATGTTTTCGTTGCCAGAAGTTCGGGCACACGCAGCAGCGCTGTTCCGGTTCACCCAACTGTCCCCGATGTGGACGTGCTGCTCACGACGGCTCCCTGTGCGACCAGGACCCCACCTGTGTCAACTGTGGAGGTGCCCACCCGTCGAACTCACGCGATTGCCCCCGCTTCTTAGAGGAGAAGGCAATTCAGGAGCTTCGAGTCAAGGAAAACCTGACATTTATGGATGCGAGAAAGCGATACCAGGAGCTTCATCCCACCACCAGTTTGAAGTTTTCTGCAGCTGTTCGTCAGGTTATTCCGAAGCTGGACGCCGCCGTACAGACTTGCCCAGGTTTGCCGTCTCGTGTTTCAGTGGGAGTGCAGACCAACTCGTCTGCCGCACATGTTTCTCCACCGCTAGTGGTTCGCCCACCGACAACATCCTCTGCCGTCCAGACACCAGCACCGCAGCCGTCCCAGAGTTCTACTGCCTCTGTGACGTCTGAAGAACGACACCGATCAAGGCACAAACCTCGAGCGAGTAGCCGTACGTCCTCTCTGAAATCCCGGTCTCGCTCTACGAGCCTCAGGGGATCATCAGACTCCCGAACATCGGAGGAGTCGCCAGAGGACGGAGAACCTCGTATTATCGGTCCAAAATGCGCGAAGGTCAGAAAGAAAATCAAGACTAACCGTTAACTCTACTCTAGAATGGAAATAATCCAGTGGAATATTAATGGGTTCCGGGCCAGGACTCCGGACATACAGCATTTAGTTTTTCAACGCTCGCCCTCCATACTCTGTCTACAAGAAACCCATCTGCAGCATCATCACGGTTTACATCTACGTGATTTTAAGGCATTTAGACACGACTCTGCACCTGGTAGACGAGCAAGCGGTGGTGTTGCTACCTTGGTGGCGCATAATATCTCTGCCGCCAGCATACCGCTTAACACACCATTTCAAGCTGTAGCGGTACGTGTGCAGCTGCAGGACCTATGTTTCACTATTTGCAATGTCTATCTGCCCCCGAGCATTCTCGTGCAAGAACACGATCTTCGGGCTCTTCTGGCTCAGATTCACCTACCGCTCCTCTTTCTAGGGGATCTGAATGCCAAAAACACTTTATGGGGCTGCGACACTGACGATGCTCGCGGGTGCCTTATAGCAGACGTGTGTGATATGTCCGGCTTGTATTTGCTAAACACTGGTGCCCCTACATTCTTATCCTCCACTTACGGCACACTTTCAACCCTAGACGTTGCTTTCTGTAGCCCGGCATTAGCTCCGCTGCTGGATTGGTCGGTGCTCTCCGACCTATTTGGCAGTGATCATTACCCCATTAATATTCACCTCTACCATACCCATACTGTGCCAACACGGCATCCTCACTGGATTATTTCCAAGGCTGATTGGGGGAAATTTCGCTCTCTCATTCACCTTAGCGACAATGGTTATACCAATATTGATGAAATGGTGGAATATTTTACATGTTCTATCTTGCTCGCAGCAGATTCTAGCATTCCTCGAAGTCCTTCGTCGCCTCGGCACGCTCCTGTACCCTGGTGGTCCGAGGAATGCTATTTGGCTATCAAAGCACGCAAACGCGCTCTGAGGCTTTTTAGTTTACACCCTACTGAAGAGAACTTCATCGCTTTTAAACGTTCTCGTGCCAGGGCACGTTTCGTGCTTCGCAGCGCAAAACGCAGATCCTGGGAAACCTACATCTCTTCCCTATCACGTCACACTTCGACACAAAGGGTTTGGACTGCTGTTCGGCGCATGTACGGCAAGTATCGCCGGACAACGATCCCCGGTCTTGCCGTGCAGGGCTCTATTTATACCTCTGAGCAGGACATCGCTGACGCCCTTGCCGACTCGTTTGCTGCTGTTAGCCAGACCCAAAGTTACAATACTGCCTTTCTACCGATTAAGGAATCTGCGGAGCGGATAGTCCTCGATTTTAACAGCGACTGTAGCGAACCGTACAACGCCCCTTTTACAGAAGCGGAGCTGGCGCATACTTTGTCTCTCGCCAAGGACTCCTCTCCTGGTCCTGATGATATCCATCGCCAAATGCTACTTCATCTTCCACCTAAGGCTCTCTCCTTCCTGCTGGACATTTACAACCGTATCTGGCTTCAGCAGGTTTTCCCGTCTTCCTGGCGCGAGGGTATTGTCATCCCGATTCCCCGGCCCGGAAAAGACCGAACACTTTCCTCTAGCTACCGCCCTATTTGCCTAACGAGCGTTGTTTGTAAGATCTTGGAACGAATGATTAACACTCGCTTAGTGTGGTGGCTAGAGAAGAATAACCTGCTGAATAACGTTCAGTACGGTTTTCGTCGCCATCGTTCGAGCATCGACAATCTGGCATGCATGGAAGCCTACATACAAAATGCCTTTCTTCTGAAGCAGCATGTCGTGGGTGTCTTCTTCGACCTGCAGAAGGCCTACGACACCACCTGGCGCTATGGTATCTTGCGCACTCTGCACGGCTACGGTTTACGAAGTCATTTAGCGATCTTCCTTTTAAATTTTTTAAAACTACGCCGTTTTCGTGTCCGGATTGGCAATACACTATCCCACGAGAGGATCCAGGAGAATGGTGTACCCCAGGGGTCGATTCTCAGTGTCACGCTGTTTGCCGTTGCCATCAACGGCATCGCTAGCGTTGTTCGTGGCGGAATATCGATGTCACTGTATGTTGACGACTTTGCCATCTACTACCGCTCGTATAATCTGGAGCACATCGAGCGTCAACTGCAGCTAACCATAAGGTCCATCGCCGAGTGGTCACTTCGTACCGGCTTTCAGTTTTCCCCCACGAAAACGCAGTGTGTGCACTTCCATCGACTTCGTGGTGTACACCCTCCACCCGACCTTGATCTGTGTGGCACACGTTTACCGTTTGTCCCGCACCTTAAGTTCCTGGGCCTTCACCTCGACAGCACACTCAAATGGGAGCACCATATTCGCCAGCTTCGTGCTTCGTGCGATCGTTCACTTCGGGTACTCAGGGTTTTGTCTGGGGCATCTTGGGGTGGCGATCGCACAGTTATGTTGAGGTTGTATCGCTCACTGGTCCGCTCAAAATTGGATTACGGCTGTTATATTTATGGCGCGGCGTCCGCCTCTAAACTTCGCCTTTTAAACACAGTACATAATGCTGGTATCCGTCTTGCCACTGGGGCTTTCCGCACTAGTCGAGTCGAGTGTCTCTACGCTGATTCCGGGGAGCCGCCACTCTCGGTACGTCGCTCGTATATGCTCTGCTCTTATGTAGCAAGGTTAGCGGCTCACCCAGGTCATACTTCTTTTAACCCTGTTCTCCGTCCGGAACTGGTTCATCGTTATATGCAGAAAAGCACCATCTCTCGCCCAAGCGGTATTCGGTTTCGTGAATTGCTCGCCGCGCATGACCTCCGAATGCCTGCCGTAGAGCGTTTTACTCTTGGACGCTATCCTCCTTGGGAACTCCAACGTGCCCGTTTCGATCTAGAGCTTTCTCGCTGTGCCAAGGTAGCCACCCCTCAATCGGTGTTTCGACAACTGTTCGCCGAAACCCTGGGACGTTACCGGAATTACATTCCGGTATTTACTGATGGATCCCAGGTGAGGGGTACTACAGGTTGTAGTTTTGTGTATAATGGTGCGGTTCACCAGTACCGTCTTCCGGACAATAGCTCCGCTTTTACTGCCGAGCTTTTTGCCATATTTTATTTCCTGCTGTTTATATCCGGTTCAGTCCCTGGAAGCTTTATGGTCTGTTGTGACTCTCTTAGCGCTCTTCAGGCGCTGCAACGGTTTGTCGGCAGCTCGGCATTGCTTATTAAAATTCAGACACTCGTATCTCAGTTACTTTCACGCGGATACCAGCTCGTTTTTACCTGGGCCCCAGGTCACGTGGGAATCCCCGGCAACGAGGAGGCGGATGCGGCTGCCAAGTCCGCATGCCGCCTGCCGGAATTCTCAACCCGTACTATGCCTTATACAGATGTGCGACGTTATTTCCATCGGCATCTTCTAGCTGTATGGCAGCAATCATGGGAAACGTTGACTGGCACTCAATTGCGGACGATTAAGGACAGCGTACAACCCTGGGTGACGTCCTGTAGGGATTCCAGGCGGGAAGAAGTCATTCTCACCCGCCTGAGGATAGGTCACACGCGAGCCACTCACGGACACCTCCTGCGTGGGGACGAAGAGCCTGTATGTCCGAGGTGCGGCGTCCAACTTTCTGTGGCTCATGTCCTCGTAGATTGTCCGCAATTCGATCGTGAGCGCCAGTCCATTGGCCTGGGGCGAACAATTGGTTCCATTTTGGGCGACGATCCAGATTCTGTCTCTAAGGCGCTGCGTTTCGTTGCCCATATTGGGTTCGCTAAACAAGTCTGACTTGTATTCACGTTTTACGAAGTTTTTAGCTTTTCAGATTACCTTAATGGTATTTTTTAACCGCTTAGTGTTTTATAAAGCCTGAGTTGGTGATTCATTTTAAAGTTTTAGACGTGAGAGTTTTTTATATCTTGCGTTTTATTTAGAATTTTCTTTGTCTAGCATTTTAGTCTTATTTTAATACTTGAGTTTTAGTTTTGTTTTATTACGGGCCCAAATGACCTTGTTGTCGACGGGCCCTTAAATTTAACACTCCACTCCACTCTCCATTGTAAGACATCCATCAGATTTTAAGAGTCCTTATTGCTGCATTACTCCTTATCTTCAGTGCAGCAAGATTATCCTCTTCGTTCCGTGGATTCCTTGGCGTAGTCGGCCCAAATGACCTCGTCGTCGGGCCATTAAACCCCACACACTCACTCACTTGGCGTAGTCATGTTGCAAATTTTTTTTCCAGGATTTGGTCTTTTTGCAAATATTCGTCTGGCACTCTTTCTTCCCTATAAAAAATGACATTACTTATGGAACAGTATCTGTACCTACACATAGACAACATCCACTTTCAGCTGCTGTATGGTTTGCACAAGGTTGCTTGTTGCCGATCTGGAGTGTTGGTTAATCTGGACACAGTTAATATGGTCATTCATCTTTATCACTTTGTTGTGATGTGACTGCCATGCTTAGTAGTGTGCGCTGTTCATATCTTTTTAATGTAGGTTGGAGACATGGACATTTCTTATGTAATGAAATGATTTATTTTTATGTGCAGTTTTGAGTTGTACTTGCTGTATATCATGCAGTTTGCACATTTGAGGATCATTTGGTGAGGCTTACGATCACTTAATTTATTAGCCCCTGTACGCAATGGGCAGGTTTCTTTTACACGATACGCTTTAGCTTTGTGCTCCAATTTAGAACGATTAAAACACCCTATTGCAACAAGATAATCTATAGTATTGCACATATTCCGATTCTGCTTTGAGTTTCCATTCTTTCAATTGCTTTCTCAGCTGAGACTTTAACTCCATAACTAGGTTGCGTATTCCCTTTTGTTTTAAAAATAAATTTTGGTTTAATATCTCCTCTTTAAGCTTTAGCTTGGAGTTTTGTAATACTATATCTTCCGCACTTTCAGTAGTGACTTCTGTAGGGATGTTGTATACTATCATGCGCAGATTTCTTTGTTGGTGAAATTCGTGTGTGCGCGTATCCGTGTGTCATAACTCAAACAACAAGTAGAATAAATACGGAACTTGTAACTATGTTTAGGAACTTCTAAAAAGGCGTAAAGAGGTTTTCCAGGGAGATCTCCCCAACTCAAGCTACCCTTTACATGATACATTTTAGAAATATCTGATGTTACAAAAAATGGTATTACAGGTAGGTATTTACATGAAAAATAAAATGCACATCCTGACCTTTTTTGGAAATTGCTAGTGACGTTTTCTACATTGTAAATGGATGTTATGTAATCTTGTATAACCAGTAAACGTTTCCGCATTCAAAGTCAAAATAACTAAAGCGATATGGCCCTGGTTTCAACACTTTCTGTCAGGATTGTTCAACTACCTTGTCACGGAAGCATTCGTTTCATGACATATCTTGTGAAACAGAAGTTCCGTGTATTCTCAAGAAAAAGAAGGTGCAGACGGCATCTGTGACGCATGCTTATCCAGTAATTATTTACAAGTACCACTATTTTCAGTAAAAGGCTAGAGAATGAGGTTGGCAGTTTTAGTCCAATGTCAGTTACACTGGTTTTTTCTGCGTCGTAATGCGAACAAGTTTCGAAGGGCCTGGCGCTTCATCATTGGCTTCATAATTATGTTCTTTGCTGCTTTCTGCACGAGATTCATTATCACTGCCACCAGAATCTTCAGACTGTTTCATATTCAGAAAAATCACAACTTTTGCTGACTAATACACCTTGTATCAGTTTTCTCAAACTCTTCCCGTCATTCCAGCGAATTTTTTTCACCGCCATGATGGCTACCGGGGCGAGTGAAATAACATAAAATTTGTTTTTCCTTGATCGACACACAGCTACTTATGTCACACTAAATCAGAACTGCAAACACAGCATTTCATTCCAGATGTATACAAATGACATCTATGAGAAGTAACCTGAACTATGTGGAATTATATGGAGCAATGCAGCATAGCGAGCTGAGAGGTTGGATTTACATCCATCCAATTTGTGCAGATTGTGCCACTCAAACGTGCATGTGTTAGTGGTGGGTTAGTCACATGTACGTTGCCTTTGATTTACTAAAGCACTTAGCAACATTTAAGAAGTCTATAGATATTTGGCGACGAAGTCACCACGTAATCGTCACGTAACATACAGCGATATTGTTTTAGTTAGTATACTTCAATTTAGAGACTCTGTTCTCAAATATATGTAGAACCATACACACTCTTATACAAACCACAAATTCCTATTTCCCTATTTCTTCTTCTTCTTCTTCTTCTTCTTCTTCTTTTCTCTCATTTTTGAGGTACAAAGGTACCGTACTTGACGCGCACGACGACATAGTGCTCAGACGCGGGCTACAAAAGCCTCATAAGAGCAAGGGGAATATGGGAATACAGTAGGCTTTGAGTGATAGTCAAATCTTTTAAAACTTTCAAATCCGTTCTCTTTGCATGATAGTCCAACGTGTTAGGAGCTGGTTGCTATGCGATGCCTTAGAAATTCCGCCCTCTTTGCAAGGCCAAGAGAAGAAACTTCTGAAGTGTTGTACTCGCATGACTTTCTCTACTCCTGTACAGTAACTACTCTTACAAACTCTTATTTCTATATCTTCGTGTTAGTTGAGTTAAAAATTTGCAGAAATTATCTTACTGTTTGTCTCCTTGTAGGTACAAGGAGAATATGACAATACAGTAGGTTTTTAGCGATAGTCAAATCTTTCAAAACTTTCAAATTCCGTTCTCTTTGCATGGTTAAGGTATGAAAAGTGAATAAAGATGATATATTTGACAGAAGTGTAAGTTTAAGAGTGCAATCAGTACTGAAAAATTCAATGTCATAGCAGGGATTTGAATCAAGGATCTTCTGCTTATCGAGCGGCTGCTTTAACCACTAAGCTACGATGGCCAACTTGCGAGTACGACATTAAATTCCGCAGCTGATACGTTGGCACAAATAAATAAAACGCACAAGTCTCCCAAACTCACACAAATAACAAGGAATATCTCCGAAATGGTTCACCCTAAAATTTATTTAGACCTAAATTGTGTGCTTTAGCAAGATCTACATCTTTTGTATAAGATTTGGTCTACCTGATACGTTTACCAGTTGTGCAAATGTGATCCAGAGTAAATGGTACTTCATGGGCTACAGCCAGAAAATTCAGTATATATTTTTGTCATAAAACTACCTCAAACATATGACATTTTAATTACAATCGTTAGCCATTTTCAAGGAAATCAAAATTTTCGAAAAATTTTCCACGTAAAGGTAGTTTAGGGATGGATGGATGGATGGATGGATGGATGAATGGAGTTTAGGGGCCCGTCGACAACTAGGTCATTTGGGCCCTAGGTCAGAAAATAAAAAATATAAAACTCGCCTAAAACTGAAGTTTAAAATGGCAACTAAAAACGCAGACAGATAAAATCACCAAACGGCACATGAGTGCGGTAAGTTAAAACTTGGTAAAACCATTCATTAAAATGTGTAAAAGATCGAGGCTAAAACACATTAAAACTAAGCACTTAAAACACTAAAACGTAAAACACAAAACCTATGTTAAAACGCTAAAAAAAATTTCGCACACTAAAAACACGTTATACTTGCTTTGCGAACCCAATTTGTGCAACGAACCGCAGCGCCTTACAGGCAGACACAGGGTCGTCACCCAAAATTGAGGCAAGCGTACACCCCAGGCCAACCGACTGGCGCTCACGAGCGTATTGCGGACAGTCTATAAGGATATGGGCCACAGAAAGTTGGATGTTGCACGTAGGGCAGACAGGCGCAGGGTCGCCACGCAAATGGAACCCATGTGTCGCCCGTGTGTGACCTATCCTCAGGCGGGTGAGGATAACTTCAGCCCGCCTGGAGTCCCTGCAGGATGTCATCCAAGGATTTACGTTGTCTTTAATGGTCCGCAATTGAGAGCCAGAGAATTCCTTCCATGACTGCTGCCAGATTGATAAAAGATGTCGACGGAAATGGCGCTGCACATCGACATATGGCAGACTGTGTGTGGCAACATCCGGCAAACGGCAAGCAGTTTTAGCAGCCGCATCCGCTTTCTCATTGCCGGGTATACCCACATGGCCTGGGGTCCAGGTAAAAAGCAACTGGTATCCGCGCGAGAGCAGTTGCGAAATGAGAGCCTGTATTCTTAAAACGAATGCTGAGGTGCCGATAAACTGGTCCAAGGCCTGAATGGCACTCAGAGAGTCTGAACAAATGATAAAATTGCCGGGAGCTGAGTTAGAAATAAAAAGTAAACAATAAAATATAGCGAACAGCTCGGCAGTAAAAACCGAACTATGGTCCGGAAGTCGGTACTGGTGCGCCTCGTCGTTACACACGAAACTACATCCCGTAGTTCCACCCACCTGGGACCCATCGGTAAAAACCGGGGTGAAAGTCCGGTGGCGGCCCAAAAGTTCGGTGAACAGTTGTCGATACACCGATTGCGGGGTGGAAAGCTTAGCATAGCCTGAGAGCTCCAGGTCGAATTGCGCGCGTCTGAGTTGCCAAGGAGCAGAGCGTCCTAGAGAGAATCGCTCTACAGCAGGCATGCGGAGATCGTGTTTGTCAAGTAGTTCGCGGAACCGAATACCACTTGGGCGCGATATAGTTGTGTTGCGTAGATAACGGTGAGCAAGGTCGGGACGCAGGACACATTTAAAAGAAGGATGACCCGGATGGGCTGCCAACCTTGCCACATACGAACATAATAAAATCGAACGACGGACCGACAGTGGTGGTTCTCCAGACTCAGCATACAGACACTCAACTCTACTGGTGCGGAACGCCCCAGTAGCAAGACGGATACCAGCATGGTGTACAGTATCTAAAAGACGAAGTTTAGAGGCGGACGCCGCGCCATAGATAAAACTACCGTAGTCTATTTTTGACCGCACCAGTGATCGATACAGTCGTAGCATAACTGTACGATCACCGCCCCAAGAAACTCCGGATAAAAGGCGGAGTACTCGAAGTGAGCGATCGCAGGAAGCACGTAGTTGGCGAATATGGTACTCCCACGTCAGCTTACTGTCGAAGTGCAGGCCAAGGAACTTGAGGTGTGGGACAAACGGTAGACGTGTGCCACGCAAATAAAAATCAGGAGGAGGGTGTACGCCGCGAACTCGATGGAAGTGGATACACTGAGTTTTCGTAGGTGAGAACTGAAAGCCGGAGCGAAGGGCCCAGTCTGCGATTGATGTTATGGTCAGCTGCAGTTGACGCTCAATGTGCTCGAGATTATAAGAGCGATAGTAAATTGCAAAGTCGTCAACATACAGTGACATCGGGATTCCGCTACGAACAACATCAGCGATTCGGTTGATTGCTGCGGCGAAGAGCGTGACACTCAGGATGGACCCCTGAGGCACACCATTCTCCTGAATCTTTTCCTGTGACAGGGTATTACCAATGCGGACACGAAATTTTCGAAGTCGTAAAAAGTTTAAAATGAACAGCGCTAAGTGACCGCGTAAACCGTAACCGTGCAGAGCACGAAGGATTCCATAGCGCCAGGTGGTGTCGTAGGCCTTCTCTAAATCAAAGAAGACACCCACGACATGCTGCTTCAGCAGAAAGGCATTCTGGATGTAAGCCTCTAAGCGTGTCAGATGGTCGACGCTAGAGCGATGGCGACGAAAACCGCACTGAATGTTGGTGAGCAGGTTATGCGTCTCTAGCCACCACACTAAACGAGTGTTAATCATCCGTTCGAAGGTCTTACAAACAACACTCGTTAGGCAAATAGGGCGGTAACTAGAGGGAAGTGTCCTGTCTTTTCCAGGTCGAGGGATGGGGGCGACAATACCCAGTCGCCAGGAGGACGGAAAGACCTGCTCGTGCCAGATACGATTATAAATACCAAGCAGGAAAGACGAAGCCGAAGGTGGAAGGTGAACCAGCATTTGTCCATGGATGTCATCTGGACCAGGAGAGGAATCTTTAGCAAGTGACAAAGAGTGCTCTAACTCCGCTACGGTAAAGGGTGCGTTGTACGGTTCAGTACAGTCACTACTAAAAGGAAGAACTATCCGCTCGGCAGATTCCTTGAGAGGTATAAAAGCTCTGTCGTAACTACTCGTTCGGCTAGTAGCAGCAAACGAAGTAGCAAGGGCGTCGGCGATATCCTGTTCGCTGGTGTAATGCGATCCGCTTATGGCAAGGCCGGGAATGATAGTCCGGCGACACTTGCCATACATGCGGCGAACAGCAGTCCACACCCTCTGTACCGGAGTGCGACGGGACAGAGAAGAGACAAAAGTTTCCCACGATGTGCGTTTTGCACAGCGGAGGACAAATCGAGCCCTGGCACGGGAACGCTTAAAAGCTATCAAGTTCTCCTCCGTAGGATGTGAACTGAAGACACGCAGAGCACGCTTCCTTGCTTTAATGGCCAAACTGCATTCCTCGGACCACCAAGACACAGGAACGTGACGAGGTGTAGTAGAACCACGAGGAATGCTGGAATTCGCTGCGAGCAGGACAGAACAAGTAAAATATACCACCAGTTCATCGATGGTGGGGAAGACATCGTTGTGAAGGTGAATGAGGGAACGAAATTTCCCCCAGTCAGCCTTGGAAATAATCCAGTGAGGATATCGTGTTGGCACAGGATGGAGAATAGATATGTGAATGCTAATGGGAAAATGATCACTGCTAAAGAGGTCGCTGAGCACCGACCAATCAAGGAGTGGCACCAGTGACGGGCTACAGAAGCTCACGTCTAAAGCGGAGTAGGTACCGTAGGCAGATGATAAAAAGGTAGGGGCACCAGTGTTTAATAGAAGTAGGCCAGACATATCACAAACGTCTGCTACAAGGCAACCACGAGCATCGTCAGTGTCGGAGCCCCAAAAGGTGTTTTTGGCATTCAGATCACCTAGAAGGAGAAACGGTGGCGGAATCTGTGCCAAGAGAGCCCGAAGTTCGTTCTCGTGTACGACACTGACCGGTGGCAGATAGACATTACAGATAGAGAAAGAAAGGTTCTGCAGCTGTACACGTACCGCTACAGCTTGGAGCGGCGTGTTTAGTGATATGCTGGTGGCATGGATGGTATTCGCCACCAGAATAGCAACACCACCGCTTGCCCGTCGATCAGCTGCAGAATCATGTCTAAAGGCCACAAATCCACGAAGATAGAGTGCGTGATGAGGTTGCAGATGGGTTTCCTGTAGACAGACGATAGATGGACAGCGTTGAGAAATTAGATGCTGTATGTCCGGAACACGTGCCCGGAACCCATTAACATTCCACTGGATTATTTCCATAGTGAAAAAGGATTAATGGCTAGTCTTCATCTTTTTCTTCTTTTTCACCTTGGCTGACTTAGGTCCAACTATGTGGAAGTCGCCGTCCTCTGGCGATTCCTCGGAGGTGTGCGAGGCAGAGGATCCCCTACGACTCGCAGAGCGAGAGCGGGATCTCTGAGAGGACGTGAGACTACCTGCGCGAACTTTATGTCGCGAACGACTTCCATCGATAGGATCCTTAGCGCTTCCTAACGGCTTGGAAACTGTGGTCTGCACGGCGGAAGATGTTTTAGACACTGCACTTTTTCGACTAACTGTTGGGGTGCTCTCTGGAAGGTCAGTCTGTGTCGAGGCATTTGCAACGGTGACATGTTGCAAGCCGACAGTAGCAACAGGAGGGCGCCGAGCTGCCGACGAATAAGCTAAGGTGGTGGCAGGCTTCAGTTGTTCGAAACGCCGACGCGCTTCTATAAATGTCAGGCGCTCCTTTACCCGCAACTCCTGAATACTCTTTTCGTCCAAGAACTTAGGACACTGACGTGAGCTAGATGGATGGTTACCCCCACAGTTCACACAGCATGGGTCTCGAGTGCAAGCCGTGTCTTCGTGTGCCGGTAAGCCGCAACGTTCACAAGCTGCAGGATGGTTACACGAGGTCCTAGTATGCCCGAATCTCTGACACTGAAAACAGCGCATGGGATTCGGGACATACGGTCGTACTGCAGCACGCTCGTAGCCACAGTAGATGTATTTTGGCAGCTGAGTGCCCTTAAACGTAAGGAATACTGTACGTAAGGCACACTCTTTCCCATCCTGTTTCCGAGTTAATCGGTATGCTTGGCAGACTCGCTGATCAGAGAGGCAGGTGACAATTTCTTCGTTGGAGAGATCGTCGAGGCTGGAAGTGGTTACTACTCCTCTACACGAGTTGAGGGTCTTATGTGGGGCTACCCGGATAGGGTAGGAGCCCAACAAACTCGCCTTCAACAGCTTCTGCGACTGATCTCCATTTATCACCTCGATCAATAACGTGCCATCTCTAAGTCTGGTTGCGTTTTTAACCGGGCCACAGATCCTATCGACTTCCTTTTTAATATAGAACGGGCTAATGTCCTTCATCGTCTTTCCTTCACATTGCAAGGTCAGCACCAAAAAACTGTCAATGAGGGAGGGTTTGCGCGGAGACATGATTATTTGGACCCCCATCCGGAACCGTCGGCGTCAGCCTGCCATCCGGGGGTCAAAGGATAAAAGACACCAAAATCTCCACGGTCTGTGCCGCCATGGAGACCCCTCCATGACTGACCTCAAGGCGTACTTCAGAGGAGCTACCCTCCGATCTCCACTGCTTGTCCGCATGGGTAAACCGTTCACCACGTGACACCCCGGTTTTATGCCCCCACCACAGGAATAACCGCCTGTGGCTCCCCGCTTTAGCACACGCTGCCTCAACGGAGTCAGCGTGGATTCAGGGGACTTCGGGTTGATTACACCGGGGCTCCGTCAGCGGTAACACGTCCGGCCGGTGATACTAACCCGACGGCACGCGGGCGTCGGGAGATTAACACCGGCCGTGCCCTCAAGGAGCTACGTGGGTGTACATGAGGTGTGGACGGGCTCCGCACCTAAGGCTACACATGGGGGCAGTGTGAAGGGTCCGCACAACCTTCGCGCCTGAGACCTCCGAAGAGCACACAAGTCGGGGGCCGCGCTGAAGACCGTGGGACAGGACCACGGAGATAGGAAAGATCCCTGCTGGTGAGACAGGAGTTATAAATCTAGGAACTTACAAACTAATAATCAGAATAAACCTAGAAGAGGAAGAGGGTGATGTAAAAGGCAACATAAAACGCTGCACGTGGCACAGTTAATGAAGGTGGAGGGGGTGAAGTGATAGTGAGCAGCTCGGGGCCCCGGGTGCGCCAAACCCGGACCTACCGTGGTAGGTTCCCCTGGGGGAGTTTGATTTCGGAGTCCTCTTCTCCTAGATGAGTCGTCGACCAAGACTAACGAGCCTCATCTACCCGTTGGAATGTTCTTAGCTTCCCCTCACCTCTTGCCTACCGGTGGTTACAAAGACACACTTAGTAGGCCGTCTGGATCGGGTACTGAGCCCCTCCGCCACGGCAAGGCGACACTCCTTCGGAGGGGGGTAGTTTAGGGTGAGGGCTGAAATACATCAACTTTAAATACCAACTTCCCTTTTCAACCGACTTTTCGCTTTTGAGTTATGCTGCTGCCCAGACTGACAGACATACAGACACACACACGGACGTTTTTCCATTTATTTATTTATTTATTTATTTTTTTATTTTTATTCTTATTTTTTTTTATTCAAGGGGTCTCAAAGCATTTCCGGTGAAATCTCGACAGCGAATTTTTGGGTGGAATACAATACTTCCTCTACTTTACTGTACGTAGTAGAGAAAGTATAAAAAAAAAAAAAAAAAAAAAAAAAAAAGAGTAATATATTGCTATTTAAGAAAAGTATAAGTAGGGGATCCTGCCCGAAAGCATTTTGAGGGGGGACCTAACTGAACAGTCCGGCCGAGTCCAATCACACATAACGCACACATTAACCGCGCAGCCACAACACACCGAACACTCTTTGCTCTTCAGGCCGAATTAAATGCTTATGAAGGAAGTTACGAGAGTATGAATTTGACGAGGAATCACGGCAGTATTCGCCTCATGACCGGGAGAAACACAAGGAACCCATGATTAGAGGTGGTGGTCGCTGGGAGACAAACCCAGGATGATCCCATTGGGAGCTGCATACGTTACCATAGAAGCATGTTCTCTCTAAAGTTGACCGAAATTTAAGGTAGTTTGCCACTCCTGCTCCAGTCTTTTCTCACTACAACAAATGTTCTTGCAGTTCTTTCAAGCGTTACTTTCCCCTGATAACTCCGCGTAGTTTCCAGCTTTGCATTCAAGCTACCAAATTTATTTTTACAATGTGTCTGTGCTTATTTGCTTTAGACACAAAGTTCTCTTCCACACATCGGTATCTTCGCTATTATTAGCTTATACTGTACAAGCAATTTAATTATACCAGTGAGTCAGCTGCCCCTTATTCTCCAGTTTTATGCAATCCGCATTTTATACTCTAACATGAAACCATCGGCCCCAATGCTAGGTTCCACCCAAGTATTTAACATGGATGTCTTAAGTAACGCACTCGATCAAATTATTAGGTGCTACTATAAATGTTAGAGCATCGCCTTTTAATATACTTGTAATTGGACAGTTGATTTTGCACCTCTGCAAATGTTCATTGGGACGAGCGAATACTACCATACATGTTAAACGGAATGTTTACCTCTCACGTTACTAGGTAGCTCAGCTGGAACGAGCGTCCGATGCGTAAGTAATTCGTCTGGTGCAGTTGTGGTTCGACTCCCCTCCATTTGCTGATTTTTTCTTTTTACCGTTTAATATTCACAAATAACATTGGCTGAACAATAAGTATGTTAAAAGCTGTTATTATTTTAATTGGTAATTGTATTATTTCCGTTTTGTGGTATTGTTGTCTATTAGCATATCTCTCCCGGTATAGATGCTGAGCTGCTTGTGCACGAGCCCTTGTTTCTCCATAGATCAAAAGCAAATCAATGTACTCGTCTGATGAATACGTGGTGAAGGAATGACACAAAATATGCAACAACTTTCGCGTGGAGAATGAAGGGAGTCGGCATTCATAATAACACACTACATCATGCCAGTCCAATGATGCAGAAGTCATTATGCCTGTTCTACTACGAAATCCAGACAACCAAAAACGATTTCAGTTATAATGTCCTAAGCTCTCTGGGACTTTGTAATTTGATTATTGTGAATTCGGTTTCCAAGTTTTGATGAGCATAAAAACTTGCACAATGCCGAGACGCGAATCGGTTGAGACAGTTTTAATCCTTTGCTGGGCGTTTTAATGTTAGTACGTAAATGGCAAAAGCTATTATGCCTGTTATTTGAGGATATACGAGACGTAGTTTAGGTATATATTTAAATAAACCATTATTTAATATGTGCGTTTTGACTGTACATGTCCATGGTGGATGAGGCGTCTGCTTAACTTTTGCCCAATTTTTCGCAGCCAATCCCTACTCTAAGTGCAAGTGCCCACCATTTTCCTTTTATTTGGTGTTGTTAGTGTACTCATATGATGGGTTCTTTTTATCAGAGGCGTTTACTGAATTACGCTGATATGTATACTCTAATAAAAAGTTTGTAAAATCGGCCAGAAACCGGAATTCGCTCTCAGTAAAGGAGTCGTATATTTTTGAGATGTACTTTAGCGAGGAGTACGTTCTGTCCGAGTTTTGCGCATTCCTGTTTCTAAGAACGTCAGGCAATACGTTTTAGTAAGCGCAAAACTGGACGAAAGCGCACATGGCGTTTGATAGGTGGCCTATTTTCCAAAAAAATAAGGGGCGGCTGACTCACCTGATATAGTAGGTATCCTCAGCTTTTGTTAGCATGCAATGGTTTGTCTGCTTAGCTACAAAGCGCCTGTACTCTTATGTGTATACATGGCGCAGAGGGGCGGGGAGTGGGAGAGGCGGGGGGGGGGGGTAGGGGTACTCCACTCTTTCGAAGTTTTTGACGACAAAACTGAGGTACGCATACAGTCACTATATTGCTCTTCTGCATGGATTACTCCCATTGTCACTGCAGTAAACAGAGAAGGTAAAGCATGTTTACCGGGTCAAGGTATAACGTATGCCGTTTGTGAACAGCAATGCAGACCTATGCTCCATATACGACATCCACTATGTTTCTGCTACTTTCTCAGTGTTCTAAAATGTAATATAACTTCAGAGGACGAAAAAATACAAGGTTGAAAAGTTTGCTTGGTGGGAAAATGTCAAAATGTCCAACTCAGGAAACGCTAAAGCGCGATTCCCTGTTAAAAGGTGGAAAACTAATTTCAGAAAAAAATAAAATCCATTTGTGTGGCCCTTTGCATTTTCGTTCTCTTCTTTCTCTAAGGCATGCGCCAGGGCACAGCAATACTACATACGTTTTATTATATACAGCTTTCGAATAATTTTAAGAAAGGATGTTCAAAGTGAGAATGTTCTATTGGAACATTTACAATAATATGCATACGCCAGTTTGAAATTATGATTTAATTACTCTGCATCTTGGATTTCAAGAAATGAACAAAGTGTTGTAAATATGTGTACTGTAACAAAAGGACAATACGACGGATCCCACTCCTGACACCATGGAAAACTAACTTCAGAGAAAAGAAAATCCATTTGTGTGGTCCTTTGCATTTTCGTTTTCTTCTTTCTCTAAGGCATGCTCCAGGGCACAGCAATACTACATACCTTTTATTATATACAGCTTTCGAATAATTTTAAGAAAGTGTGTTGAAAGTGAGAATGTTCTATTGGAACATTTACAATAATGTGCATACGCTTGTTTGAAATTAGGATTTAATTACTGTGCATCTTGGATTTCAAGAGTGAGTGAGTGAGTAGTGGGGTTTACGGGCCCGTCGACAACTAGGTCATTAGGGCCCGAAGTCCAATGTAAAAGCAATCAAAGGAAATAAAACCTCACCCGCTTTAAAGCTAAAAAGTGAAAGTTAAAATACCTAAAAATGAACGTTAAAACCACTAAAAAGAGAGCTAAAAACAGGTAAAAAAGGAAAATTAAAAACCAATAAAACCATATTACGAAAACCCTAAACTACCTATACTGTTGAAAAAGGGTAAAAACACGAGTAAAACATCCTAAAAGTATTTTTCCGCCAAGATAAAAGAAACCTTACACTTGCTTACCAAAATCGATACGCGCAACAAACGCAGTACTGTATTTACAGCTGCTGGGTCATTGCCTAACATGATGCACAGTGTAAGACCCAGGCCAAAGGACTGGCGCTCACGAGGATACCGCGGACAATCAGTAAGGACATGTGCAACGGAGAGTGGGACATTGCACGTCGCACAGACAGGCTCCGGATCACCGCGCAAAAGGTGTGCATGCGTGGCTCGAGTGTGGCCTATCCTCAGGCGGGTTAAAATCACCTCCTCACGCCTGGAATCCCTGCAAGATGTTTGCCAGGGTTGTACCGTGTCCTTGATTGTCCGCAACTGAGTGCCAGATAACGCTTCCCAAGATTGTTGCCAGAGAGTAAATAGATGGCGACGGAAGTACTTCTGCACATCTATATAGGGTAGCGTACGGGTGGAATATTCCGGAAGGCGACATGCAGACTTGGCAGCCGCATCAACCGCCTCGTTGCCCGGAATACCCACATGACCTGGGATCCACGTAAAAACGAACTGGTATCCGCGAGATAACAACTGAGATAAAAGTGTCTGTATTTTAATAATTGATGCCGAGTTGCCAACAAATTGTTGCAGCGCCTGAAGAGCGCTCAGGGAGTCGCAACACACAATAAAATGTCCAGGAACTGAACTTGGAAGGCGGTATGTGTGAACCTCACCGTTGTATAGAAATGCGGAACCCGTCGTACTACCCAACTGGGAGCCATCGGTGAATACCGGTGTATAAGTCCGGTATCGGCCCAGAACTGCGGTGAAGAGTTGACGGAACACCGAAGGAGGGGTAGCAGTCTTTGGACAGCCCGACAGCTCCAGGTCAAAGCGTGCACGCTGGAGCTGCCAGGGAGGACAGTGGCCAAATGAATGCCGCTCTACAACTGGCAGTCGGAGGGCGTTTGCGACAAGTAGTTCTTGAAACCTGATGCCACTTGGACGGGAGATTGTTTTATTCCGCATATAACGGTGCTCGAGGTCTGGACGCAATACAGGTGGAAACGAAGGATGACCTGGATGAGCGGCCAACCTTGCCACATAAGAACAAAGTAACAATGAGCGTCGAACAGACAGTGGAGGTTCGCCAGAATCAGCATACAGACAATCCACTCTACTTGTGCGGAAAGCCCCAGTAGCGAGACGGATACCAGTGTGATGAATTGTGTCTAAAAGGCGGAGTTTAGAGGCTGATGCAGAGCCATAGATAAAACAGCCGTAGTCTAATTTGGACCGGACCAGTGAGCGATACAACCTCAACATTACCGTGCGATCGCCGCCCCAAGATGCCCCAGACAGGACCCTGAGTACCCGAAGCAAGTGACCGCAGGAAGCACGAAGGTGACGCATATGGTGCTCCCATGTGAGTTTGCTGTCGAGGTGTAAGCCCAAGAACTTCAGGTGCGGAACAAATGGAAGACGTGTGCCACGCAAATGAAGATCAGGAGGAGGGTGTACACCACGGAGTCTGTTAAAGTGGAGACACTGTGTTTTCGTAGGGGTGAGTGAGTGAGTGAGTGAGTGAGTAGGGTTTAAGGGCCCGTCGACAGCTAGGTCATTAGGGCCCCAAGTCAGAAGATAAAAGCAGGGAAAAACTCACCACCACCTAACAATGAATCAAATATTAAAACGGGGAGTCTAAAAGAAAGATAAAAGCTAAAACAGTTCAAATGTAAAAACTGGTCTAAAAGGATAACATAAAAACAGTTAAAACCTCAAAACTGATCTTAAAATGTACACAGATAAAAATGCGAAGGTTAAAAATAAAATCACAAAGTAAAATACCTGCTTAATGTAAGTGTTTGGTCTTCATCTTTTTCTTTTTCAGTCTTATCTTGACCGACTTAGGACCTGGTCTGTTCAAGTCGCCATCCTCAGATGAGTCTGAAGAGCCCTGTCGGCTTGTTGAGCGAGAGCGGGAAATCTTTGATAATGGACGACTACTCACCCGGTGTTTAGGTCGCGAATGGTGAGCGTTTCCAGGTGAAACGGTGTGGCTTCTGCTTGTGGATGGCTGGTGAGCAGGTGTCTGCACGGCGGAAGATTTAGTTGCCGGTGCAGGTGTATCACGGGACGGTGGAGAGGGAGAGGCGCTCGTTGGTGAGTCAGTCTGCGTGGCAGCATCAGCGACTGGAACGTGCTGTATGGCCACAGTGTGGGCAGGAGTGCGGCGGACTGCTGACGCGAAACCTAGGGTTGTCGCAGGTTTCAGCTGTTCAAAGCGGCGACGTGCTTCCAAAAAGGTGAGCCGTTCTTTCACGCGCAACTCCTGTATAGCTTTCTCGTCCATAAATTTAGTACACTGACGCGAGCTTGATGGATGGCTCTCTCCACAATTCACACAAAGAGGATCCCGTGTACATGCCGAGTCTTCATGGGCTGTTGATCCACAACGCTCACAAATAGATGGATTATTACAGGAAGTCTTAGTATGGCCGAACCGTTGGCACCTGAAACAACGCATTGGGTTTGGCACATACTGGCGTACAGCGGCACGTTCATATCCACAAAAGATGTACTCAGGTAATTTCGTGCCTTTGAATGTTAGAAATACTGTACGCAAAGCTAACTCCTTGCCATCCTGTTTTCGTGTAAGGCGATAGGCCTGACATACACGCTGGTCAGAGAGAGAGGTGACAATCTCCTCATTCGACAGGTTGTCTAAACTTGAGGTGGTGACAACTCCCCTACAAGTGTTGAGCGATTTGTGTGGGGCTACTCGAATTGGGTAGGATCCCAACAACTTCGCTTTCGAGAGTTTCTCTGATTGCTCTGCGGTTTTGGTCTCAATTAACAGCGTACCGTCACGTAGTCTTGTCGCGTTCTGCACCGGGCCACATATTCTATCTACCTCACGTTTAATATAAAAAGGGCTAATATCCATAATCGTCTTCCCTTCACAAGCCAATGTCACAACAAGAAAAGAGTCAAAATGAGAGGGTTTGCGCGGATGCATATTGAAATTGGACCCCAATCCGGAACCGTCGGCGTCAGCCTGCCATCCGGGGGTCAAAGAAAACAAAGACACCAAAATCTTCACGGTCTGTGCCGCCATAGAGACCCCTCCATGACTGATCTCAAAGCGTACTTCAGAGGGGCTACCCTCCGATCTCCACTGCTTGTCCGCATGGGTAAACCGTTCACCACGTGACACCCCGGTTTTATGCCCCCACCACAGGAATAACCGCCTGTGGCTCCCCGCTGTAGCACACGCTGCCTCAACGGAGTCAGCGTGGATTCAGGGGACTTCGGGTTGATTACACCGGGGCTCCGTCAGCGGTAACACGTCCGGCCGGTGATACTAACCCGACGGCACGCGGCCGTCGGGAGATTAACACCGGCCGTGCACTCAAGGAGCTACGTGGGTGTACTTGACGTGTGGACGGGCTCCGCACCTAAGGCTACACAAGGGGGCAGTGTGAAGGGTCCGCCTAACCTTCGCGCCTGAGACCTCCAAAGAGCACACAAGTCGGGGGCCGCGCCGAAAACCGTGGGACAGGACCACGGAGATAGGAAAGATCCCTGCTGGTGAGACAGGAGTTATAAAACTAAGGCCTTACTAACTAATAATCGGAATAAACCTAGAAGAGGAAGAGGATGATATAAAAGCAACGTAAATCGCTGCACGTGGCACAGTTAGTGTATATGGAGGGGGTGAAATGATGGTGCGCAGCTCGGGGCCCCGGGCGCGCCAAACCCGGACCTACCGTGGTAGGTTCCCCTGGGGGAGTTTGATTTCGGAGTCCTCTTCTCCTAGATGAGTTGTCGACCAAGACTAACGAGCCTCATCTACCCGTTGGAATGTTCTTAGCTTCCCCTCACCTCTTGCCCACCAGTGGTCACAAGGACACACTTAGTAGGCCGTTTGGATCGGGTACTGAGCCCCTCCGCCACGGCAAGGCGACACTCCTTCGGAGGGGTTCGTAGGGGAAAACCGAAAGCCGGTGCGAGACGCCCACTCGGCGATGGATGTTATGGTCATCTGCAGTTGACGTTCGATGTGCTCCAAACTATAAGAGCGATAGTATATCACAAAGTCGTCAACATACAGCGACATCGGGATTCCGCTACGAACAGCGCTGGTGATGTCATTAATGGCAACGGCGAAAAGCGTAACGCTGAGAATCGATCCTTGGGGTACACCATTCTCCTGAACCTTCTCTTGGGAGAGCGTGTTGCCTATGCGGACACGAAAACGGCGAATTAGTAAAAAGTTAAAAATAAAAAACGACAAGTTACCGCGTAAAACATAACCGTGTAGAGTACGGAGAATGCCATAGCGCCATGTAGTGTCGTAGGCCTTCTCCAGATCAAAGAAGACACCCACGACATGCTGCTTCAAGAGAAATGCATTCTGTATGTAGGCCTCCATGCTTGTCAGATTGTCGACACTGGAGCGATGGCGACGAAAACCGCACTGGACATTACTCAGCAGGTTATTCGTCTCTAGCCACCACACTAAACGAGTGTTGATCATACGTTCGAGGGTCTTGCAAACGACACTCGTTAGGCAAATAGGGCGGTAGCTAGAGGCAAGTGCCCGGTCTTTCCCGGGCCGAGGTATAGGGATGACGATACCCTCGCGCCAGGAAGATGGGTAAACCCGCTGGAGCCAGATTCGGTTATAGATGCTCAGCAGGAAGGAAAGAGCCTGAGGTGGAAGATGAAGCAACATTTGTCGGTGGATGTCATCCGGACCGGGAGAAGAGTCGTGCGCCAGAGACAAGGAGTGCATCAGCTCTGCTATGCTAAAAGGCGTGTTATATGGTTCACTACCGTCGCTGTTAAAATTAAGAACTATCCGCTCCGCAGATTCCTTGATAGCTAAAAACGACTTATCGTAACTTTGGGTTTGGCTGGTAGCAGAGAAAGATTCGGCAAGGGCGTCGGCGATCGCCTGCTCGTTGGTGTAATAAGAGCCCTGTACGGCAAGAACGGGAATAATCGTCCGGCGACACTTGCCGTACATACTCCGAACCGCAGTCCACACCCTTTGTGTTGAAGTGCGTCGAGAGAGGGAAGAGACGTAAGTTACCCAGGATGTGCGTTTTGCACTGCGAAGTACAAAACGCGCCCGGGCACGCACACGCTTAAAGGCAATGAAGTTCTCTTCCGTAGGATGTGCACTGAAAACTCGCAGAGCCCGTTTGCGGGCTTTAACAGCCAAACGACATTCCTCGGACCACCAAGGCACGGGAACATGACGAGGTGTAGTAGAACCGCGAGGAATGCTGGAATTTGCTGCAAGCAGGACAGAACATGTAAAATACTCCACCATGTTGTCAATGGTGGTAAAACCATCGTCCGTAAGGTGAATGAGGGAACGGAATTTCCCCCAGTCAGCCTTGGAAATAATCCAGTGAGGGTATCGTGTTGGAATAGGATGGAAACCAGTAATGTGAATGTTAATGGGAAAATGATCACTGCCAAAGAGGTCGGAGCGCACCGACCAATCAATAAGTGGAACCAGTGACGGGCTACAGAAGCTAACGTCTAAGGCGGAATAGGTACCATAGGCAGATGATAAGAAGGTAGGGGCACCAGTGTTCAACAAAAGGAGGCCGGATATATCGCAAACGTCTGCTACAATGAGTGAGTGAGTGGGGTTTAAGGGCCCGTCGACAGCTAGGTCATTTGGGCCCTAGGTCAAAGTTTAAAATTTAAAAACACTCATTAACTTTTCTGGCTAAAAGTTGAACCTTAAAATAACAACTAAAAACTGTGAACACCTAAAAACCTCAGCCTACAAAGTAACACGATAAAATAAAGCCCTGAAGGGCAACGTACTAAAAAGAGGTGAAGTTGAAAGCTAAAAAAAAACTAAAATACAAAATTGTTAAATCATTGAAAGGTAAAATGTATCCCAGTTAAAAACAGGGTTAAAACCTATAAAAGGAATTAAAAAAGTGTTACACTTGCGTAGCAAATCCAATCTGGGTAATGAACCGCAGAGTTTTGGCCACAGAAACTGGGTTGTCACCCAAAATTGAAGCTACTGTAGATCCCAGACCAACTGACTGGCGCGCATGAGCGTGTCTTGGACAATCCAAGAGCACGTGTGGGACGGTGAGGCGAACATCGCATGTCGGACAGACAGGTGCCGGGTCACCACGCAGAAGATGGCCGTGAGTGGCTCGTGTGTGACCTATCCTCAGGCGGGTAAGGATAACTTCAGCCCGCCTGGAATCCCTGTAGGAGGTCAGCCAGGGCTCCACGCTGTCTTTAATTATCCGCAGCTGTGTGCCAGTCAACGCTTCCCAAGACTGCTGCCAAACCGATAGAAGCTGGCGACGGAAGTACCGCTGAGCATCCCTATAGGGTATAGTGTCGGTAGAAGACTGCGGCAGACGGCATGCAGACTTAGCTGCCGCATCCGCAGCTTCATTACCCGGAATGCCCGTATGGCCTGGGATCCATGTAAACACTAACTGGTATCCGCGTGAGACCAATTGAGATATGAGTGTCTGAATTTTAAAAACGAGTGTAGACGTACCGAGGAACTGCTGCAGGGTCTCCACTGCACTCAGAGAGTCGGAGCAAATTATAAAACCTCCAGGGACTAAGTTGGAAATAAAAAGTAAGCAGTAAAATATAGCACGCAGTTCGGCCGTATGAACAGAACTGTAGTCCGGGAGGCGGTATTGATGTGGCTCACCGTTATAGACAAAACTACATCCCGTAGCACCACCCAACTGGAAACCATCGGTGAATACCGGAGTGTAAGTCCGGTAACGTCCCAGTAGTTCGGTGAAAAGTTGACGAAACACCGACTGGGGGGTGGCCACCTTAGCGCAGCCTGAAAGCGCAAGGTCAAACCGGGCTCGATGAAGTTGCCAAGGCGGAGAGCGGGAGAAGGAAAAACGCTCTACAGCAGGCATTCGGAGCTCATGAGTGGCGAGTAGTTCGCGAAATCGAATGCCGCTTGGACGGGATATCGTCGCATTCCGAAGATAACGGTGGGCGAGTTCGGGGCGCAATACAGATCTAAAGGAAGGGTGACCAGGGTGAGCTGCCAACCTGGCCACGTAGGAACTTAATAAAATCGAGCGCCGAATAGACAGTGGAGGTTCCCCGGAATCAACATACAGACACTCAACACGACTAGTACGGAAGGCTCCAGTAGCTAGACGGATACCAGAATGGTGGACAGTGTCTAAAAGGCGGAGTTTAGTGGCGGACGCCGCGCCATAGATAAAACTGCCATAGTCCAGTTTAGACCGCACCAGCGAGCGATAAAGCCTCAACATAACAGTGCGATCGCCACCCCAAGAGGCCCCAGATAAGACCCTGAGTACCCGAAGTGAACGATCGCAGGAAGCCCGAAGCTGACGAATATGGAACTCCCAAGCTAGCTTGCTGTCGAGGTGAAGGCCCAGAAACTTAACGTGCGGAACAAACGGCAGACGTGTACCATGCAAATAAAGATCAGGTGGAGGGTGTACACCACGGAGTCGATAGAAGTGGATACATTGCGTTTTCGTAGCGGAGAACTGAAACCCGGTGCGAAGGGCCCAGTCAGCGATGGAGGTTATGTTCAGCTGCAGTTGACGCTCGAGGTGCTCAAGATTATATGATCGGTAATATATCGCGAAGTCGTCAACATACAGTGACATCGGGATTCCGCTACGAACAGCTCTGGCAATCCCGTTAATGGCCACGGCGAAAAGCGTTACGCTGAGAATCGAACCCTGGGGTACACCATTCTCCTGGATCTTTTCTTCTGAGAGGGTATGGCCAATGCGTACACGAAAACGGCGAAGTATTAAAAAGTTAAAAACGAAGGTCGCTAGATGACCGCGTAAACCATAGTCGTGCAGATTACGGAGGATACCATAGCGCCATGTAGTGTCGTAGGCCTTCTGTAGGTCGAAGAAGACCCCCACGACGTGCTGCTTCATGAGAAAGGCATTCTGAACATAAGCCTCCATGCGTGTCAGGTTGTCGACACTGGAGCGATGGCGACGAAAACCGCACTGAACATTGCTCAGCAGGTTATTCGTCTCCAGCCACCACACTAAACGAGTGTTAATCATTCGCTCCAAGGTCTTACAAACGACACTCGTTAAGCAGATAGGGCGGTAGCTGGAGGGAAGTATCCGGTCTTTCCCAGGCCGAGGGACAGGGATGACAATACCCTCGCGCCAGGAAGATGGGAAAACCTGCTGAACCCAGATACGGTTGTACATGCCCAACATGAAGGAGAGAGCCTCAGGTGGGAGATGAAGCAGCATTTGTCGGTGGATCTCATCAGGACCCGGAGATGAGTCCTTTGCAATAGACAGAGCATGGGCCAGTTCCTCTTCCGTAAAAAGAGCATTGTATGGTTCACTACAGTCACTGTTAAAATTGAGGGCTATCCGCTCCGCAGATTCCTTCATGGGTAAAAAGGCGGTATTGTAACTTTGCGTTTGGCTATCGGCAGCGAAAGAGTCGGCAAGGGCGTCGGCAACATCCTGCTCACTGGTGTAAGTGGAGCCCTGTACGGCAAGACCGGGTATTATCGTCCGGCGACACTTACCGTACATACGCCGCACAGCAGTCCACACCTGTTGTGCAGAACTGCGACTGGAAAGAGAAGAAATATAAGACTCCCAGGAGCTCCGCTTTGCACTGCGTAGTACAAAACGAGCCCTTGCGCGACAGCGTTTAAAAGAAACAAAGTTTGCCTCCGTTGGATGTAAGTGGAAGACACGTAGAGCACGCTTGCGTGCTTTAATAGCCAAACGGCATTCCTCGGTCCACCAAGGTACAGGAGCACGTCGTGGGGTAGAGGAACCTCGAGGAATGCTGGAATCCGTTGCGAGCAAGATAGAACAGGTAAAATATTCCACCATTTCATCAATGGTGTCAAAATCATTGTCTCGAAGGTGAATGAAGGAACGGAATTTCCCCCAGTCAGCCTTGGAAATAATCCAGTGAGGAAAACGTGTTGGCACGGAATGGTGGCCGGACAGGTGAATGTTAATGGGGTAATGATCACTGCCATATAAGTCGGAAATTACCGACCAGTCAAGTAGTGGTACCAGTGACGGAGTACTATAAGAAACGTCTAGAGCGGAGTGTGTACCATAGGCAGATGATAAGAAAGTAGGCACGCCAGTGTTTAATAGGACTAAGCCGGACATATCGCAAAGGTCTGCTACAAGGCACCCTCGAGCATCGTCAGTGTCGGAGCCCCAGTAAGTGTGCTTGGCATTCAGATCGCCGAGAAAAAGGAGTGGTGGCGGAATCTGCGCCAAGAGAGCCCGAAGATCATTTTCGTGTACAACACTGACGGGTGGCAGATAGACATTACAAATAGAGAAACAGACGCTCTGCAGCTGTACACGTATCGCTACGGCTTGCAGCGGCGTGTTAAGTGGTATGCTGACGGCAGAGATGTTATGCGCCACCAAAATAGCCACACCACCACATGCTCGCCCATCAGCTGCAGAGTCATGTCTATATGCCGAGAAACCGCGAAGACGGAGAGCGTGGTTAGGGTGCAAATGGGTTTCTTGTAGACAGACGATTGATGGACAGCGTTGAGAAAGTAGATGCTGTATGTCCGGAACACGTGCCCGGTACCCATTAACATTCCATTGGATTATTTCCATAGTAAGAAAGAGATCAGTGGTTTGTCTTCATCTTTTTCTTTCTTACTTTGGCGGACTTTGGACCTACGATGTGAAAGTCGCCGTCCTCTGGAGATTCCTCAGATGTATGTGAGGAAGATCCTCTACGGCTCGCGGAGCGAGAGCGGGACTTCAAAGAGGAAGAGCGACTACCGGCGCGAACAATAGGCCTGGAACGATGTTTTTCAACAGGCTGGCTACGGCTTGTGGACGGCTTAGGAGCTTTGGTCTGCACGGCTGAGGATGTTTTCGCCGATGCAGGTGTGGCACGATTAAGTGGAGGGGTACTTGCCAGTGGCTCGGTCTGGGTACAAGCGTCTGCAACAGGAACGTGCTGTATGGCGACTGTGTTCACAGCAGCGCGTCGGGCAGCAGAGACATAGTCCAAGGTGGTAGTGGGCTTGAGCTGCTCAAAGCGGCGACGCGCTTCTGGAAAGGTGAGGTGTTCTTTCACACGCAGTTCCTGAATACACTTCTCATCCAGAAACTTCGGACACTGTCGAGAGCTCGATGGATGACTTCCTCCACAGTTAACACAGTTCGGGTCACGGGTGCACGCCGTTCCCTCATGTGTCGGTAGATCACAACGCTCACATACAGCAGGATGGTTACATGATGTTTTGGTATGCCCGAACTTCTGACACTGGAAGCAGCGCATAGGGTTCGGAACATACTGCCGCACAGAGGCACGTTCGTAGCCGCAAAAGATATATTCCGGCAAGACAGTGCCCTTGAACGTAAGGAACACTGTCCGCAATGGTACGTCCTTGCCATCCTGCTTGCGCGTAAGCCGATACGCCTGACAGACTCGCTGATCAGACAGGCAACTGACTATCTCCTCATTACTGAGATTGTCGAGACTAGAAGTGGTGACGACTCCCCTGCAGGTGTTGAGAGTTTTGTGGGGGGCTACCCGAATAGGGTAGGACCCCAACAAACTAGCCTTTAGAATTTTCTGACTTTGTTCTGCAGTATTGGTCTCTAACAATAGCGTGCCGTCGCGTAGTCTGCTCGCATTCTTTACGGGTCCACATATCCTGTCCACTTCGCGCTTAATGTAAAAAGGGTTCAGGTCCTTAATCGTTTTCCCGTCACATGCCAAGGTCACAACAAGAAATGGGTCAGTGAAAAGGTTTTTGCGCGGATGCATATTGAAATTGGACCCCCATCCGGAACCGTCGGCGTCAGCCTGCCATCCGGGGGTCAAAGAAAAGAAAGACACCAAAATCTCCACGGTCTGTGCCGCCATGGAGACCCCTCCATGACTGACCTCAAAGCGTACTTCAGAGGAGCTACCCTCCGATCTCCACTGCTTGTCCGCATGGGTAAACCGTTCACCACGTGACACCCCGGTTTTATGCCCCCACCACAGGAATAACCGCCTGTGGCTCCCCGCTTTAGCACACGCTGCCTCAACGGAGTCAGCGTGGATTCAGGGGACTTCGGGTTGATTACACCGGGGCTCCGTCAGCGGTAACACGTCCGGCCGGTGATACTAACCCGACGGCACGCGGCCGTCGGGAGATTAACACCGGCCGTGCCCTCAAGGAGCTACGTGGGTGTACTTGACGTGTGGACGGGCTCCGCACCTAAGGCTACACATGGGGGCAGTGTGAAGGGTCCGCACAACCTTCGCGCCTGAGACCTCCGAAGAGCACACAAGTCGGGGGCCGCGCCGAAAACCGTGGGACAGGACCACGGAGATAGGAAAGATCCCTGCTGGTGAGACAGGAGTTATAAAACTAAGGCCTTACAAACTAATAATCGGAATAAACCTAGAAGAGGAAGAGGGTGATATAAAAGCAACATAAATCGCTGCACGTGGCACAGTTAATGTATATGGAGGGGGTGAAATGATGGTGCGCAGCTCGGGACCCCGGGTGCGCCAAACCCGGACCTACCGTGGTAGGTTCCCCTGGGGGAGTTTGATTTCGGAGTCCTCTTCTCCTAGATGAGTTGTCGACCAAGACTAACGAGCCTCATCTACCCGTTGGAATGTTCTTAGCTTCCCCTCACCTCTTGCCTACCAGTGGTCACAAAGACACACTTAGTAGGCCGTCTGGATCGGGTACTGAGCCCCTCCGCCACGACAAGGCGACACTCCTTCGGAGGGGTTGCCATGGAGGACAGCGGCCAAGAGAATACCGTTCGACAGCAGGCATGCGGAGCGCGTGTGCACTAAGCAGCTCGCGAAACCGAATACCGCTTGGGCGAGAGATCGTGCTATTCCGGAGATAACGGTGAGCGAGTTCCGGGCGCAATACAGGATTAAAAGACGGGTGACCAGGATGGGCTGCCAAACGGGCCACGTAGGAACACAATAAAAACGAGCGCCGAATAGAAAGTGGGGTTCACCAGAGTCAGCATACAGACACTCTACACGACTAGTGCGGAAAGCTCCAGTAGCTAGACGGATACCAGCATTATGTACAGTATTTAAAAAACGAAGTTTAGAGGCGGACGCTGCGCCATAAATAAAACTGCCGTAATCTAGTTTGGACCTCACCAATGAACGATACAGCCTCAACATGACAGTGCGATCGCCGCCCCAAGATACTCCAGATAAAACCCGCAGTATTCGAAGCGAACGATCGCAAGAGGCACGAAGTTGACGAATGGGGTGCTCCCATGTGAGGTTGCTGTCGAGGTGAAGGCCCAAGAACTTTATGTGGGAAACAAACGGCAGGGGTGTGTCACGCAAATACAGTTCTGGAGGAGGATGTACACCACGAAGTCGATGAAAGTGGACACATTGTGTTTTCGTAGGGGAGAACTTAAAACCGGCGTGAAGGGCCCAGTCGGCGATAGAGGATATGGTCAACTGCAGTTGACGTTCTATGTGCTCAAGGCTATAAGATCGATAATAGATCGCAAAATCGTCAACGTACAGTGACATCGGTATTCCCCTACGAACAACATTAGCAATGCCGTTAATGGCAACTGCAAAAAGCGTTACACTAAGAATCGACCCCTGGGGCACACCATTTTCCTGAATCCTCTCTCGTGAGAACGTATTACCAATGCGGACACGAAAGCGGCGCAGGGCTAAAAAATTAAAAAGAAATATTGCTAAAAAACCTCGCAAACCATACCCGTGAAGAGTACGGAGAATACCATGACGCCATGTGGTATCGTAGGCCTTCTCCAGATCGAAGAAGACACCCACGACATGCTGCTTCAAAAGAAAGGCATTTTGGATGTAGGCTTCCATGCGTGTCAGATTGTCGACACTGGAGCGATGGCGACGAAAACCGCACTGAACATTGCTCAGCAGGCTATTCGTCTCTAGCCACCACACTAAGCGAGTGTTGATCATCCGTTCAAAGGTCTTGCAGACGACACTCGTCAGGCATATAGGGCGGTAGCTAGAGGGAAGTGTACGGTCTTTTCCTGGTCGAGGGATAGGGATCACAACACCCTCTCGCCAGGAAGACGGAAAAACCTGCTGAAGCCAGATGCGGTTATAGATGCTCAACAGGAAGGAACGAGCCGGAGGTGGAAGATGAAGCAGCATTTGGCGGTGGATGTCATCAGGACCAGGAGAAGAGTCGTGAGCGAGGGACAAAGAATGCGCCAGTTCCGCTTCAGTAAAAGGTGCATTGTAGGATTCACTACAATCACTGTTAAAATTTAGGCTTATCCGCTCCGCAGATTCCTTAATCAGTAAAAAGGCTCCGTCGTAGCTTTGAGTTTGGCTAGCACTGGCGAAAGAATCGGCAAGGGCGTCGGCGATATCCTGCTCGCTGGTGTATATGGAGCCCTGTACGGCAAGACCGGGGATGATCGTCCGGCGACACCTGCCGTACATACGCCGGATGGTAGTCCATACCTTCTGGGCCGAACTGCGACGTGAAAGGGAAGACACGTACGATTCCCAGGATGTGCGTTTTGCATTGCGCAATACAAAGCGAGCCCTTGCACGAGAACGTTTAAAAGAAATAAAATTCGCCTCCGTAGGGTGTATGCGGAAAACACGCAGAGCACGCTTACGTGCTTTAATAGCCAAACGGCATTCCTCGCACCACCAAGGCACAGGGACGTGACGTGGTGTAGATGAACCCCGAGGAATACTGGATTCTGCTGCGAGAAGGATAGAGCATATAAAATACTCCACCATGTCGTCAATGGTGGTAAAAACATTGTTGGTCAAGTGAATGAGGGAACGGAATTTCCCCCAGTCAGCCTTGGAAACAATCCAGTGAGGATATCGTGTGGGTACAGAATGATGGACGGATATGTGAACGTTAATGGGATAGTGATCACTGCCAAATAGGTCGGAAAGAACCGACCAATCGAGAAGAGGTACCAGCGACGGGCTGCAGAAAGTAACATCTAGGGCGGAATGGGTACCATAGGCAGAGGATAAGAAGGTAGGAGCACCAGTGTTTAATAGGACTAAGCCGGACATATCACATACGTCTGCTACAAGGCATCCACGAACATCGTCAGTGTCGGAGCCCCAGTGAGTGTGCTTGGCATTCAGATCGCCGAGAAAGATGAGCGGTGGCGGAATCTGTGCCAAGAGAGCCGTTATATCGTTGTCATGTACGACACTGACGGGCGGCATGTAGACATTACAAATAGACAAACAAAGGCTCTGCAGCTGTACACGAACCGCTACGGCTTGCAGCGGCGTGTTCAGTGGTATACTGGTGGCAGAGATGGTGTGTGCCACCAGAATTGCAACACCGCCACTTGCATGCCCATCAGCAGCAGAGTCATGCCTAAATGCCGAAAACCCACGAAGATGGAGAGCGTAATTAGGCTTCAAGTGGGTTTCTTGTAGACAGACGATGGATGGACAGCGTTGAGAAACGAGGTGCTGTATGTCCGGAACACGTGTCCTAAACCCATTAACGTTCCACTGGATTATTTCCATAGTAAGAAAGAGATCAGTGGTTTGTCTTCATCTTTTTCTTTCTTACTTTGGCTGACTTTGGACCTACGATATGAAAGTCGCCGTCCTCTGGAGATTCCTCAGATGTATGTGAGGAAGAAGATCCTCTACGGCTCGCGGAGCGAGAGCGGGACTTTATAGAGGAAGAGCGACTACCGGCGCGAACAATAGGCCTGGAACGATGTTTTTCAACAGGCTGGCTACGGCTTGTGGACGGCTTAGGAGCTTTGGTCTGCACGGCTGAGGATCTTGTCGCCGATGCAGGTGTGGCACGACTCAGTGGAGGTGTACTTAACTGTGACTCGGTCTGGGTACAAGCGTCAGCAACAGGAACGTGCTGTATGGCGACTGTGTTCACAGCAGCGCGTCAGGCAGCAGAGACATAGTCCAAGGTGGTCGTGGGCTTAAGCTGCTCAAAGCGGCGACGCGCTTCTGGAAAGGTGAGGTGTTCTTTCACACGCAGTTCCTGAATACACTTCTCATCCAGAAACTTCGGACATTGTCGAGAGCTCGATGGATGACTCCCTCCACAGTTAACACAATGAGGGTCACGGGGACAAGCCGTGCCCTCATGAGGTGATAGGCCACAACTCTCACAAACGGCAGGATGGTTGCACGCTGTCTTAGTATGTCCGAACTTCTGACACTGAAAACAGCGCATAGGGTTCGGGACATATTGACGTACGGCGGCACGTTCGTATCCGCAGTAGATATATTCTGGTAATTGTGTGCCCTTAAAAGTGAGGAACACCGTACGCAACTCAATAACTTTACCATCCTGCCTTCGTGTCAGACGGTACGCTTGACACACACGCTGGTCGGAGAGGCAAGTAACAATCTCCTCATTGGTGAGGTTATCCAGACTAGACGTGGTGACTACTCCTCTGCATGTGTTCAGCGACTTGTGTGGGGCTACCCGGATTGGGTAGGATCCCAACAAGGTCGCTTTAAGAAGTTTTTGCGCCTGGTCTGCAGAAGTCACTTCGATCAAAAGCGTACCGTCTCGAACTCTAGTCGCATTTTTCACAATGCCACAAATCCTGTCTATTTCCCGTTTAATATAAAATGGGCTCAGGTCCTTTACCGTTTTTCCATCACATGCCATTGTCATTACCAAAAACGAGTCAAATGAAGAGGTTTTGCGCGGATGCATTATGAATTGGACCCCCATCCGGAACCGTCGACGTCAGCCTGCCATCCGGGGGTCAAAGAAAAGAAAGACACCAAAATCTCCACGGTCTGTGCCGCCATGGAGACCCCTCCATGACTGACCTCAAGGCGTACTTCAGAGGAGCTACCCTCCGATCTCCACTGCTTGTCCGCATGGGTAAACCGTTCACCACGTGACACACCGGTTTTATGCCCCCACCACAGGAATAACCGCCTGTGGCTCCCCGCTTTAGCACATGCTGCCTCAACGGAGTCAGCGTGGATTCAGGGGACTTCGGGTTGATTACACCGGGGCTCCGTCAGCGGTAACACGTCCGGCCGGTGATACTAACCCGACGGCACGCGGCCGTCGGGAGATTAACACCGGCCGTGCCCTCAAGGAGCTACGTGGGTGTACATGACGTGTGGACGGGCTCCGCACCTAAGGCTACACATGGGGGCAGTGTGAAGGGTCCGCACAACCTTCGCGCCTGAGACCTCCGAAGAGCACACAAGTCGGGGGCCGCGCTGAAAACCGTGGGACAGGACCACGGAGATAGGAAAGATCCCTGCTGGTGAGACAGGAGTTATAAATCTACGAACTTACAAACTAATAATCAGAATAAGCCTAGAGGAGGAAGAGGGTGATATAAAAAACAACATAAAATGCTGCACGTGGCACAGTTGATGAAGGTGGAGGGGGTGAAGTGATAGTGAGCAGCTCGGGGCCCCGGGTGCGCCAAACCCGGACCTACCGTGGTAGGTTCCCCTGGGGGAGTTTGATTTCGGAGTCCTCTTCCCCTAGATGAGTCGTCGACCAAGACTAACGAGCCTCATCTACCCGTTGGAATGTTCTTAGATTCCCCTCACCTCTTGCCTACCAGTGGTCACAAAGACACACGTAGCAGGCCGTCTGGTTCGGGTACTGAGCCCCTCCGCCACGGCAAGGCGACACTCCTTCGGAGGGGCGAGCTAGAAGGATGTTTCCCTCCACAGTTCACGCAGCAGGGGTCCCGTGTACACGCGGTCTCTTCATGTGCTGCTAACCCGCATCGTTCACAAATAGCAGGATGCGTGCACGAGCTCCTTGTATGTCCGAACCTCTGACACTGGAAGCAGCGCAAAGGGGTTCGGTACATACGGACGTACAGCGGCCCGCTCATAACCGCAATAGATATATTCTGGCAAGGTGGTACCCTTGAACGTAAGAAACACCGTTCGTAAGGCGATCTCCTTGCCTTCCTGCTTTCGTGACAGACGGTACGCTTGACACACTCTTTGGTCCGAGAGACAGGTGACAATTTCCTCATTAGAGAGACTGTCCAAGCTAGAGGTGGTAACAACTCCCCGACATGAATTAAGCGACTTGTGTGGGGCTACCCGCACGGGATAGGATCCCAACAAATGCGCTTTAAGGAGCTTCTGTGACTGGTCTGAGTTTGTCGTCTCCAATAGCAGCGTACCGTCTCTAAGGCGTGTTGCGTTCTTGACTGGTCCACAAATCCGATCCACTTCCTTCTTTATATAGAAAGGGCTAATATCATTCATCGATTTTCCATCACTTGCCAAGGTCATAACCAAGAAAACATCAGTGTAAGGGGTTTTGTGCGGATACATGATTGGTTTGGACCCCCTTCCGGAACCGTCGGCGTCAGCCTGCCATCCGGGGGTCAAAGGATAAAAGACACCAAAATCTCCACGGTCTGTGCCGCCATGGAGACCCCTCCATGACTGACCTCAAAGCGTACTTCAGAGGGGCTACCCTCCGATCTCCACTGCTTGTCCGCATGGGTAAACCCTTCACCACGTGACACCCCGGTTTTATGCTCCCACCACAGGAATAACCGCCTGTGGCTCCCCGCTTTAGCACACGCTGTCTCAACGGAGTCAGCGTGGATTCAGGGGACTTCGAGTTGATTACACCGGGGTTCCGTCAGCGGTAACACGTCCGGCCGGTGATACTAACCCGACGGCACACGGCCGTCGGGAGATTAACACCGGCCGTGCCCTCAAGGAGCTACGTGGGTGTACTTGACGTGTGGACGGGCTCCGCACCTAAGGCTACACATGGGGGCAGTGTGAAGGGTCCGCCTAACCTTCGCGCCTGAGACCTCCGAAGAGCACACAAGTCGGGGGCCGCGCCGAAAACCGTGGGACAGGACCACGGAGATAGGAAAGATCCCTGCTGGTGAGACAGGAGTTATAAAACTAAGGCCTTACTAACTAATAATCGGAATAAACCTAGAAGAGGAAGAGGATGATATAAAAGCAACATAAATCGCTGCACGTGGCACAGTTAATGTATATGGAGGGGGTGAAATGATGGTGCGCAGCTCGGGTCCCCGGGCGCGCCAAACCCGGACCTACCGTAGTAGGTTCCCCTGGGGGAGTTTGATTTCGGAGTCCTCTTCTCCTAGATGAGTCGTCGACCAAGACTAACGAGCCTCATCTACCCGTTGGAATGTTCTTAGCTTCCCCTCACCTCTTGCCTACCAGTGGTCACGAAGACTCACTTAGTAGGCCGTCTGGATCGGGTACTGAGCCCCTCCGCCACGGCAAGGCGACACTCCTTCGGAGGGGACCTCCGAAGAGCACACAAGTCGGGGGCCGCGCTGAAAACCGTCGGACAGGACCACGGAGATAGGAAAGATCCCTGCTGGTGAGACAGGAGTTATAAATCTAGGAACTTACAAACTAATAATCAGAATAAGCCTAGAAGAGGAAGAGGGTGATATAAAAAGCAACATAAAACGCTGCACGTGGCACAGTTAATGAAGGTGGAGGGGGTGAAGTGATAGTGAGCAGCTCGGGGACCCGGGTGCGCCAAACCCGGACCTACCGTGGTAGGTTCCCCTGGGGGAGTTTGATTTCGGAGTCCTCTTCTCCTAGATGAGTTGTCAACCAAGACTAACGAGCCTCATCTACCCGTGGATTTCAAGATATGAATGAAGTGTTGTAAATATGTGTACTGTAACAAAAGGACAATTCGACGGATCCCACTCCTGACACCAATGTGACAAATGACAAAGTCCAGTTCAGTTACTTGTCTGTCACTTTATTTTTCTTCAAAATCTTTTCCACAGATACACAATGACGTTAACACAGTTTAGTGTTTCGTAATATTACAACTCAACTATTTTCTTCTCGTATCACTTACTCCTTTTTGTCTTTCCTCAATTTCGTTCTCAAACAGCTACTTCGACGATACTATCACTCAACACTGCTTTTCTATCTTCCTTCACAGCGCGTCGGGTCTGTCACGACGACGGTACACATACACGCGCGCGCGCGCCCGCACGCACACACTAAAAACTGACTCCTGTCTGTAACTCACTCGTTGCCTCGCTTCTTTATATGGCGAGGATGGCATAACAAAGACCTTTCTCGAACATCAACAAATACACCGGTCGCCAGACACTTTTCCAATAATCTCGAAACCCCTCTTGACGGTCCGCGCTCATTGTTCTCACGTGTTCACAAACAGTCGCGTGATCTTGAGCGTATTTGATGCACGTACCGCCTGCGCTGTGACACAGTCCGGCCTCGAGCCTTTGTTGGTCTGTGTAATAAAGCAAACCTGTGTAGGTAGCATTCTCAATCTGCTGGCTCAGGTATGAATAAAATTCTTGAGTTACTGTTCCTTTCCTTAATGCTCTCTCTTGCTGTTCCCATGCAAGTAGATCTTCTTTGCACATTTAAGCTAAGTTTTTGAAGATACTGGGCCACCATGCTGAATTAAATGCACCATTTACATAAGTTATGAGAGGCCAGAGGGGAAGGAAGGAGAGAGAGAGAGAGAGAGAGAGAGAGAGAGAGAGAGAGAGAGAGACAGCCAAGAATAGAATAGAACGATTTTGTGGAGACAATAATAAATAAGAAAGGAACGACTTTGAGGAAAGCTAAACAACTAGCTAGGGATAGGACAAAGTATAGGAAATGGATCGTGACCGACTGAGGTTCTAAACCCGACGACGCTCGAATGGATGAATGGATGAATGGAGTTTAGGGGCCCGTCGACAACTAGGTCATTTGGGCCCTAGGTCAGAAAATAAAAAATCTAAAACTCGCCTAAAAACTGAAGTTTAAAATGGCAACTAAAAACGCAGACAGATAAAAACACCAAACGGCACATGAGTGCGCTAAGTTAAAACTTGGTAAAACCATTCATTAAAATGTGTAAAAGATCGAAGCTAAAACACATTAAAACTAAGCACTTAAAACACTAAAACGTAAAACACAAAAACCTATGTTAAAACGCTAAAAAAAAATTTCACACACTAAAAACGTTATACTTGCTTTGCGAACCCAATTTGTGCAACGAACCGCAGCGCCTTACAGGCAGACACAGGGTCGTCACCCAAAATTAAGGCAAGCGTACACCCCAGGCCAACCGACTGGCGCTCACGAGCGTATTGCGGACAGTCTATAAGGATATGGGCCACAGAAAGTTGGATATTACACGTAGGGCAGACAGGCGCAGGGTCGCCACGCAAATGGAACCCATGTGTCGCCCGCGTGTGACCTATCCTCAGGCGGGTGAGGATAACTTCAGCCCGCCTGGAGTCCCTGCAGGATGTCATGCAGGGATCTACGTTGTCTTTAATGGTCCGCAATTGAGAGCCAGAGAATTCCTTCCACGACTGCCGCCAGATCGATAAAAGATGTCGACGGAAATGGCGCTGCACATCGACATATGGCAGACTGTCTGTGGCAACATCCGGCAAACGGCAAGCAGTTTTAGCAGCCGCATCCGCTTTCTCATTGCCGGGTATACCCACATGGCCTGGGGTCCAGGTAAAAAGCAACTGGTATCCGCGCGAGAGCAGTTGCGAAATGAGAGCCTGTATTTTTAAAACGAGGGCTGAGGTGCCGATAAACTGGTCCAAGGACTGAATGACACTCAGAGAGTCTGAACAAATGATAAAACTGCCGGGAGCTGAGTTACAAATAAAAAGTAAACAATAAAATATAGCAAACAGCTCGGCAGTAAAAACCGAACTATGGTCCGGGAGTCGGTACTGGTGTGCCTCGTCGTTACACACGAAACTACATCCCGTAGCTCCACCCACCTGAGACCCATCGGTAAAAACCGGGGTGAAAGTCCGGTGGCGGCCCAAAAGTTCGGTGAACGGTTGTCGATACACCGATTGCGGGGTGGAAAGCTTAGCATAGCCTGAGAGCTCCAGGTCGAATTGCGCGCGCCGGAGTTGCCAAGGAGCAGAGCGTCCTAGAGAGAATCGCTCTACAGCAGGCATGCGGAGATCGTGTTTGTCAAGTAGTTCGCGGAACCGAATACCGCTTGGGCGCGATATAGTTGTGTTGCGCAGATAACGGTGAGCAAGGTCGGGACGCAGGACACATCTAAAAGAAGGATGACCCGGATGGGCTGCCAACCTTGCCACATACGAACACAATAAAATCGAACGACGGACCGACAGTGGTGGTTCTCCAGACTAAGCATACAGACACTCAACTCTACTGGTGCGGAACGCTCCAGTAGCGAGACGAATACCAGCATGGTGTACAGTATCTAAAAGACGAAGTTTAGAGGCGGACGCCGCGCCATAGATAAAACTACCGTAGTCTAACTTTGACCGCACCAGTGATCGATACAATCGTAACATAACTGTACGATCACCGCCCCAAGAAACTCCGGATAAAAGGCGGAGTACTCGAAGTGAGCGATCACAGGAAGCACGTAGTTGGCGAATATGGTACTCCCACGTCAGCTTACTGTCGAAGTGCAGGCCAAGGAACTTGAGGTGCGGGACAAACGGTAGACGTGTGCCACGCAAATAAAAATCAGGAGGAGGGTGTACGCCGCGAACTCGATGGAAGTGGATACACTGAGTTTTCGTAGGTGAGAACTGAAAGCCGGAGCGAAGGGCCCAGTCTGCGATTGATGTTATGGTCAGCTGCAGTTGACGCTCAATGTGCTCGAGATTATAAGAGCGATAGTAAATTGCAAAGTCGTCAACATACAGTGACATCGGGATTCCGCTACGAACAACATCAGCGATTCCGTTGATTGCTGCGGCGAAGAGCGTGACACTCAGGATGGACCCCTGAGGCACACCATTCTCCTGAATCTTTTCCTGTGACAGGGTATTACCAATGCGGACACGAAATTTTCGAAGTCGTAAAAAGTTTAAAATGAACAGCGCTAAGTGACCGCGTAAACCGTAACCATGCAGAGCACGAAGGATTCCATAGCGCCAGGTGGTGTCGTAGGCCTTCTCTAAATCAAAGAAGACACCCACGACATGCTGCTTCAGCAGAAAGGCATTCTGGATGTAAGCCTCTAAGCGTGTCAGATGGTCGACGCTAGAGCGATGGCGACGAAAACCGCACTGAATGTCGGTGAGCAGGTTATGCGTTTCTAGCCACCACACTAAACGAGTGTTAATCATCCGTTCGAAGGTCTTACAAACAACACTCGTTAGGCAAATAGGGCGGTAACTAGAGGGAAGTGTCCTGTCTTTTCCAGGTCGAGGGATAGGGATGACAATACCCACTCGCCAGGAGGACGGAAAGACCTGCTCGTGCCAGATACGATTATAAATACCAAGCAGGAAAGACGAAGCCGAAGGTGGAAGGTGAAGCAGCATTTGTCGATGGATGTCATCTGGACCAGGAGAGGAATCTTTAGCAAGTGACAAAGAGTGCTCTAACTCCGCTACGGTAAAGGGTGCGTTGTACGGTTCAGTACAGTCACTATTAAAAGGAAGGACTATCCGCTCGGCAGATTCCTTGAGAGGTATAAAAGCTCTGTCGTAACTATTCGTTTGGCTAGTAGCAGCAAACGAAGTAGCAAGGGCGTCGGCGATATCCTGTTCGCTGGTGTAATGCGATCCGCTTATGGCAAGGCCGGGAATGATAGTCCGGCGACACTTGCCATACATGCGGCGAACAGCAGTCCACACCCTCTGTGCCGGAGTGCGACGGGACAGAGAAGAGACAAAAGTTTCCCACGATGTGCGTTTTGCACAGCGGAGAACAAATCGAGCCCTGGCACGAGAACGCTTAAAAGCTATCAAGTTCTCCTCCGTAGGATGTGAACTGAAGACACGCAGAGCACGCTTCCTTGCTTTAATAGCCAAACTGCATTCCTCGGACCACCAAGGCACAGGAACGTGACGAGGTGTAGTAGAACCACGAGGAATGCTGGAATTCGCTGCGAGCAGGACAGAACAATTAAATATTCCACCAGTTCATCGATGGTGGGGAAGACATCGTTGTGAAGGTGAATGAGGGAACGGAATTTCCCCCAGTCAGCCTTGGAAATAATCCAGTGAGGGTATCGTGTTGGCACAGGATGGAGAATAGATATGTGGATGCTAATGGGAAAATGATCACTGCCAAAGAGGTCGGAGAGCACCGACCAATCAAGGAGTGGCACCAGTGACGGACTACAGAAGCTCACGTCTAAAGCGGAGTAGGTACCGTAGGCAGATGATAAAAAGGTAGGGGCACCAGTGTTTAATAGAAGTAGGCCAGACATATCACAAACGTCTGCTACAATACAACCACGAGCATCGTCAGTGTCGGAGCCCCACAAGGTGTTTTTGGCATTCTGATCGCCTAGAAGAAGAAACGGTGGCGGAATCTGTGCCAAGAGAGCCCGAAGTTCGTTCTCGTGTACGACACTGACCGGTGGCAGATAGACATTACAGATAGAGAAAGAAAGGCTCTGCAGCTGTACACGTACCGCTACAGCTTGGAGCGGCGTGTTTAGTGGTATGCTGGTGGCAGGGATGGTATTCGCCACCAGAATAGCAACACCACCGCTTGCCCGTCGATCAGCTGCAGAATCATGTCTAAAGGCCACAAATCCACGGAGATAGAGTGCGTGATGAGGTTGCAGATGGGTTTCCTGTAGACAGACGATAGATGGACAGCGCTGAGAAATTAGATGCTGTATGTCCGGAACACGTGCCCGGAACCCATTAACATTCCACTGGATTATTTCCATAGTGAAAAAAGGATTAATGGCTAGTCTTCATCTTTTTCTTCTTTTTCACCTTGGCTGACTTAGGTCTAACTATGTGGAAGTCGCCGTCCTCTGGCGATTCCTCGGAGGTGTGCGAGGCAGAGGATCCCCCACGACTCGCAAAGCGAGAGCGGGATCTCTGAGAGGACGTGGAGTGGAGTGGAGTGTTAAATTTAAGGGCCCGTCGACAACAAGGTCATTTGGGCCCGTAATAAAACAAAACTAAAACTCAAGTATTAAAATAAGACTAAAATGCTAGACAAAGAAAATTCTAAATAAAAACGCTAGATAAAAAAACTCTCACGTCTAAAACTTTAAAATGAATCAACAACTCAGGCTTTATAAAACACTAAGCGGTTAAAAAATACCATTAAGGTAATCTGAAAAGCTAAAAACTGCGTAAAACGTGAATACAAGTCAGACTTGTTTAGCGAACCCAATATGGGCAACGAAACGCAGCGCCTTAGAGACAGAATCTGGATCGTCGCCCAAAATGGAACCAATTGTTCGCCCCAGGCCAATGGACTGGCGCTCACGATCGTATTGCGGACAATCTACGAGGACATGAGCCACAGAAAGTTGGACGCCGCACCTCGGACATACAGGCTCTTCGTCCCCACGCAGGAGGTGTCCGTGAGTGGCTCGCGTGTGACCTATCCTCAGGCGGGTGAGAATGACTTCTTCCCGCCTGGAATCCCTACAGGACGTCACCCAGGGTTGTACGCTGTCCTTAATCGTCCGCAATTGAGTGCCAGTCAACGTTTCCCATGATTGCTGCCATACAGCTAGAAGATGCCGATGGAAATAACGTCGCACATCTGTATAAGGCATAGTACGGGTTGGGAATTCCGGCAGGCGGCATGCGGACTTGGCGGCCGCATCCGCCTCCTCGTTGCCGGGGATTCCCACGTGGCCTGGGGTCCAGGTAAAAACGAGCTGGTATCCGCGTGAAAGTAACTGAGATACGAGTGTCTGAATTTTAATAAGCAATGTCGAGCTGCCGACAAACCGTTGCAGCGCCTGAAGAGCACTAAGAGAGTCACAACAGACTATAAAGCTTCCAGGGACTGAACCGGATATAAACAGCAGGAAATAAAATATGGCAAAAAGCTCGGCAGTAAAAGCGGAGCTATTGTCCGGAAGACGGTACTGGTGAACCGCACCATTATATACAAAACTACAACCTGTAGTACCCCTCACCTGGGATCCATCAGTAAATACCGGAATGTAATTCCGGTAACGTCCCAGGATTTCGGCGAACAGTTGACGAAACACCGATTGAGGGGTGGCTACCTTGGCATAGCGAGAAAGCTCTAGATCGAAACGGGCACGTTGGAGTTCCCAAGGAGGATAGCGGCCAAGAGTAAAACGCTCTACGGCAGGCATTCGGAGGTCATGTGCGGCGAGCAATTCACGAAACCGAATACCGCTTGGGCGGGATTGGATGGATGAATGGAGTTTAGGGGCCCGTCGACAACTAGGTCATTTGGGCCCTAGGTCAGAAAATAAAAAAACCTAAAACTCGCCTAAAAACTGAAGTTTAAAATGGCAACTAAAAACGCAGACAGATAAAAACACCAAACGGCACATGAGTGCGCTAAGTTAAAACTTGGTAAAACCATTCATTAAAATGTGGAAAAGATCAAAGCTAAAACACATTAAAACTAAGCACTTAAAACACTAAAACGTAAAACACAAAAACCTATGTTAAAAGGCTAAAAAAAAATTCACACACTAAAAACTCGTTATACTTGCTTTGCAAACCCAATTTGTGCAACGAACCGCAGCGCCTTACAGGCAGACACAGGGTCGTCACCCAAAATTGAGGCAAGCGTACACCCCAGGCCAACCGACTGGCGCTCACGAGCGTATTGCGGACAGTCTATAAGGATATGGGCCACAGAAAGTTGGATGTTGCACGTAGGGCAGACAGGCGCAGGGTCGCCACGCAAATGGAACCCATGTGTCGCCCGTGTGTGACCTATCCTCAGGCGGGTGAGGATAACTTCAGCCCGCCTGGAGTCCCTGCAGGATGTCATCCAGGGATCTACGCTGTCTTTAATGGTCCGCAATTGAGAGCCAGAGAACTCCCTCCATGACTGCTGCCAGATCGATAAAAGATGTCGACGGAAATGGCGCTGCACATCGACATATGGCACACTGTGTGTGGCAACATCCGGCAAACGGCAAGCAGTTTTAGCAGCCGCATCCGCTTTCTCATTGCCGGGTATACCCACATGGCCTGGGGTCCAGGTAAAAAGCAACTGGTATCCGCGCGAGAGCATTTGCGAAATGAGAGCCTGTATTTTTAAAACGAATGCTGAGGTGCCGATAAACTGGTCCAAGGACTGAATGGCACTCAGAGAGTCTGAACAAATGATAAAATTGCCGGGAGCTGAGTTAGAAATAAAAAGTAAACAATAAAATATAGCAAACAGCTCGGCAGTAAAAACCGAACTATGGTCCGGAAGTCGGTACTGGTGGGCCTCGTCGTTACACACGAAACTACATCCCGTAGCTCCACCCACCTGGGACCCATCGGTAAAAACCGGGGTGAAAGTCCGGTGGCGGCCCAAAAGTTCGGTGAACAGTTGTCGATACACCGATTGCGGGGTGGAAAGCTTAGCATAGCCTGAGAGCTCCAGGTCGAATTGCGCGCGCCGGAGTTGCCAAGGAGCAGAGCGTCCTAGAGAGAATCGCTCTACAGCAGGCATGCGGAGATCGTGTTTGTCAAGTAGTTCGTGGAACCGAATACCGCTTGGGCGCGATATAGTTGTGTTGCGCAGATAACGGTGAGCAAGGTCGGGACGCAGGACACATTTAAAAGAAGGATGACCCGGATGGGCTGCCAACCTTGCGACATACGAACACAATAAAATCGAACGACGGACCGACAGTGGTGGTTCTCCAGACTCGGCATACAGACACTCAACTCTACTGGTGCGAAACGCCCCAGTAGCAAGACGGATACCAGCATGGTGTACAGTATCTAAAAGACGGAGTTTAGAGGCGGACGCCGCGCCATAGATAAAACTACCGTAGTCTATTTTTGACCGCACCAGTGATCGATATAATCGTAACATAACTGTACGATCACCGCCCCAAGAAACTCCGGATAAAAGGCGGAGTACTCGAAGTGAGCGATCGCAGGAAGCACGTAGTTGGCGAATATGGTACTCCCACGTCAGCTTACTGTCGAAGTGCAGGCCAAGGAACTTGAGGTGCGGGACAAACGGTAGACGTGTGCCACGCAAATAAAAATCAGGAGGAGGGTGTACGCCGCGAACTCGATGGAAGTGGATACACTGAGTTTTCGTAGGTGAGAACTGAAAGCCGGAGCGAAGGGCCCAGTCTGCGATTGATGTTATGGTCAGCTGCAGTTGACGCTCAATGTGCTCGAGATTATAAGAGCGATAGTAAATTGCAAAGTCGTCAACATACAGTGACATCGGGATTCCGCTACGAACAACATCAGCGATTCCGTTGATTGCTGCGGCGAAGAGCGTGACACTCAGGATGGACCCCTGAGGCACACCATTCTCCTGAATCTTTTCCTGTGACAGGGTATTACCAATGCGGACACGAAATTTTCGAAGTCGTAAAAAGTTTAAAATGAACAGCGCTAAGTGACCGCGTAAACCGTAACCATGCAGAGCACGAAGGATTCCATAGCGCCAGGTGGTGTCGTAGGCCTTCTCTAAATCAAAGAAGACACCCACGACATGCTGCTTCAGCAGAAAGGCATTCTGGATGTAAGCCTCTAAGCGTGTCAGATGGTCGACGCTAGAGCGATGGCGACGAAAACCGCACTGAATGTCGGTGAGCAGGTTATGCGTTTCTAGCCACCACACTAAACGAGTGTTAATCATCCGTTCGAAGGTCTTACAAACAACACTCGTTAGGCAAATAGGGCGGTAACTAGAGGGAAGTGTCCTGTCTTTTCCAGGTCGAGGGATAGGGATGACAATACCCACTCGCCAGGAGGACGGAAAGACCTGCTCGTGCCAGATACGATTATAAATACCAAGCAGGAAAGACGAAGCCGAAGGTGGAAGGTGAAGCAGCATTTGTCGATGGATGTCATCTGGACCAGGAGAGGAATCTTTAGCAAGTGACAAAGAGTGCTCTAACTCCGCTACGGTAAAGGGTGCGTTGTACGGTTCAGTACAGTCACTATTAAAAGGAAGGACTATCCGCTCGGCAGATTCCTTGAGAGGTATAAAAGCTCTGTCGTAACTATTCGTTTGGCTAGTAGCAGCAAACGAAGTAGCAAGGGCGTCGGCGATATCCTGTTCGCTGGTGTAATGCGATCCGCTTATGGCAAGGCCGGGAATGATAGTCCGGCGACACTTGCCATACATGCGGCGAACAGCAGTCCACACCCTCTGTGCCGGAGTGCGACGGGACAGAGAAGAGACAAAAGTTTCCCACGATGTGCGTTTTGCACAGCGGAGAACAAATCGAGCCCTGGCACGAGAACGCTTAAAAGCTATCAAGTTCTCCTCCGTAGGATGTGAACTGAAGACACGCAGAGCACGCTTCCTTGCTTTAATAGCCAAACTGCATTCCTCGGACCACCAAGGCACAGGAACGTGACGAGGTGTAGTAGAACCACGAGGAATGCTGGAATTCGCTGCGAGCAGGACAGAACAATTAAATATTCCACCAGTTCATCGATGGTGGGGAAGACATCGTTGTGAAGGTGAATGAGGGAACGGAATTTCCCCCAGTCAGCCTTGGAAATAATCCAGTGAAGGTATCGTGTTGGCACAGGATGGAGAATAGATATGTGGATGCTAATGGGAAAATGATCACTGCCAAAGAGGTCGGAGAGCACCGACCAATCAAGGAGTGGCACCAGTGACGGACTACAGAAGCTCACGTCTAAAGCGGAGTAGGTACCGTAGGCAGATGATAAAAAGGTAGGGGCACCAGTGTTTAATAGAAGTAGGCCAGACATATCACAAACGTCTGCTACAATGCAACCACGAGCATCGTCAGTGTCGGAGCCCCACAAGGTGTTTTTGGCATTCTGATCGCCTAGAAGAAGAAACGGTGGCGGAATCTGTGCCAAGAGAGCCCGAAGTTCGTTCTCGTGTACGACACTGACCGGTGGCAGATAGACATTACAGATAGAGAAAGAAAGGCTCTGCAGCTGTACACGTACCGCTACAGCTTGGAGCGGCGTGTTTAGTGGTATGCTGGTGGCAGGGATGGTATTCGCCACCAGAATAGCAACACCACCGCTTGCCCGTCGATCAGCTGCAGAATCATGTCTAAAGGCCACAAATCCACGGAGATAGAGTGCGTGATGAGGTTGCAGATGGGTTTCCTGTAGACAGACGATAGATGGACAGCGCTGAGAAATTAGATGCTGTATGTCCGGAACACGTGCCCGGAACCCATTAACATTCCACTGGATTATTTCCATAGTGAAAAAAGGATTAATGGCTAGTCTTCATCTTTTTCTTCTTTTTCACCTTGGCTGACTTAGGTCTAACTATGTGGAAGTCGCCGTCCTCTGGCGATTCCTCGGAGGTGTGCGAGGCAGAGGATCCCCTACGACTCGCAGAGCGAGAGCGGGATCTCTGAGAGGACGTGGAGTGGAGTGGAGTGTTAAATTTAAGGGCCCGTCGACAACAAGGTCATTTGGGCCCGTAATAAAACAAAACTAAAACTCAAGTATTAAAATAAGACTAAAATGCTAGACAAAGAAAATTCTAAATAAAAACGCTAGATAAAAAAACTCTCACGTCTAAAACTTTAAAATGAATCAACAACTCAGGCTTTATAAAACACTAAGCGGTTAAAAAATACCATTAAGGTAATCTGAAAAGCTAAAAACTGCGTAAAACGTGAATACAAGTCAGACTTGTTTAGCGAACCCAATATGGGCAACGAAACGCAGCGCCTTAGAGACAGAATCTGGATCGTCGCCCAAAATGGAACCAATTGTTCGCCCCAGGCCAATGGACTGGCGCTCACGATCGTATTGCGGACAATCTACGAGGACATGAGCCACAGAAAGTTGGACGCCGCACCTCGGACATACAGGCTCTTCGTCCCCACGCAGGAGGTGTCCGTGAGTGGCTCGCGTGTGACCTATCCTCAGGCGGGTGAGAATGACTTCTTCCCGCCTGGAATCCCTACAGGACGTCACCCAGGGTTGTACGCTGTCCTTAATCGTCCGCAATTGAGTGCCAGTCAACGTTTCCCATGATTGCTGCCATACAGCTAGAAGATGCCGATGGAAATAACGTCGCACATCTGTATAAGGCATAGTACGGGTTGGGAATTCCGGCAGGCGGCATGCGGACTTGGCGGCCGCATCCGCCTCCTCGTTGCCGGGGATTCCCACGTGGCCTGGGGTCCAGGTAAAAACGAGCTGGTATCCGCGTGAAAGTAACTGAGATACGAGTGTCTGAATTTTAATAAGCAATGTCGAGCTGCCGACAAACCGTTGCAGCGCCTGAAGAGCACTAAGAGAGTCACAACAGACTATAAAGCTTCCAGGGACTGAACCGGATATAAACAGCAGGAAATAAAATATGGCAAAAAGCTCGGCAGTAAAAGCGGAGCTATTGTCCGGAAGACGGTACTGGTGAACCGCACCATTATATACAAAACTACAACCTGTAGTACCCCTCACCTGGGATCCATCAGTAAATACCGGAATGTAATTCCGGTAACGTCCCAGGATTTCGGCGAACAGTTGACGAAACACCGATTGAGGGGTGGCTACCTTGGCATAGCGAGAAAGCTCTAGATCGAAACGGGCACGTTGGAGTTCCCAAGGAGGATAGCGGCCAAGAGTAAAACGCTCTACGGCAGGCATTCGGAGGTCATGTGCGGCGAGCAATTCACGAAACCGAATACCGCTTGGGCGGGATTGGATGGATGAATGGAGTTTAGGGGCCCGTCGACAACTAGGTCATTTGGGCCCTAGGTCAGAAAATAAAAAAACCTAAAACTCGCCTAAAAACTGAAGTTTAAAATGGCAACTAAAAACGCAGACAGATAAAAACACCAAACGGCACATGAGTGCGCTAAGTTAAAACTTGGTAAAACCATTCATTAAAATGTGGAAAAGATCAAAGCTAAAACACATTAAAACTAAGCACTTAAAACACTAAAACGTAAAACACAAAAACCTATGTTAAAAGGCTAAAAAAAAATTCACACACTAAAAACTCGTTATACTTGCTTTGCAAACCCAATTTGTGCAACGAACCGCAGCGCCTTACAGGCAGACACAGGGTCGTCACCCAAAATTGAGGCAAGCGTACACCCCAGGCCAACCGACTGGCGCTCACGAGCGTATTGCGGACAGTCTATAAGGATATGGGCCACAGAAAGTTGGATGTTGCACGTAGGGCAGACAGGCGCAGGGTCGCCACGCAAATGGAACCCATGTGTCGCCCGTGTGTGACCTATCCTCAGGCGGGTGAGGATAACTTCAGCCCGCCTGGAGTCCCTGCAGGATGTCATCCAGGGATCTACGCTGTCTTTAATGGTCCGCAATTGAGAGCCAGAGAACTCCCTCCATGACTGCTGCCAGATCGATAAAAGATGTCGACGGAAATGGCGCTGCACATCGACATATGGCACACTGTGTGTGGCAACATCCGGCAAACGGCAAGCAGTTTTAGCAGCCGCATCCGCTTTCTCATTGCCGGGTATACCCACATGGCCTGGGGTCCAGGTAAAAAGCAACTGGTATCCGCGCGAGAGCATTTGCGAAATGAGAGCCTGTATTTTTAAAACGAATGCTGAGGTGCCGATAAACTGGTCCAAGGACTGAATGGCACTCAGAGAGTCTGAACAAATGATAAAATTGCCGGGAGCTGAGTTAGAAATAAAAAGTAAACAATAAAATATAGCAAACAGCTCGGCAGTAAAAACCGAACTATGGTCCGGAAGTCGGTACTGGTGGGCCTCGTCGTTACACACGAAACTACATCCCGTAGCTCCACCCACCTGGGACCCATCGGTAAAAACCGGGGTGAAAGTCCGGTGGCGGCCCAAAAGTTCGGTGAACAGTTGTCGATACACCGATTGCGGGGTGGAAAGCTTAGCATAGCCTGAGAGCTCCAGGTCGAATTGCGCGCGCCGGAGTTGCCAAGGAGCAGAGCGTCCTAGAGAGAATCGCTCTACAGCAGGCATGCGGAGATCGTGTTTGTCAAGTAGTTCGTGGAACCGAATACCGCTTGGGCGCGATATAGTTGTGTTGCGCAGATAACGGTGAGCAAGGTCGGGACGCAGGACACATTTAAAAGAAGGATGACCCGGATGGGCTGCCAACCTTGCGACATACGAACACAATAAAATCGAACGACGGACCGACAGTGGTGGTTCTCCAGACTCGGCATACAGACACTCAACTCTACTGGTGCGAAACGCCCCAGTAGCAAGACGGATACCAGCATGGTGTACAGTATCTAAAAGACGGAGTTTAGAGGCGGACGCCGCGCCATAGATAAAACTACCGTAGTCTATTTTTGACCGCACCAGTGATCGATATAATCGTAACATAACTGTACGATCACCGCCCCAAGAAACTCCGGATAAAAGGCGGAGTACTCGAAGTGAGCGATCGCAGGAAGCACGTAGTTGGCGAATATGGTACTCCCACGTCAGCTTACTGTCGAAGTGCAGGCCAAGGAACTTGAGGTGCGGGACAAACGGTAGACGTGTGCCACGCAAATAAAAATCAGGAGGAGGGTGTACGCCGCGAACTCGATGGAAGTGGATACACTGAGTTTTCGTAGGTGAGAACTGAAAGCCGGAGCGAAGGGCCCAGTCTGCGATTGATGTTATGGTCAGCTGCAGTTGACGCTCAATGTGCTCGAGATTATAAGAGCGATAGTAAATTGCAAAGTCGTCAACATACAGTGACATCGGGATTCCGCTACGAACAACATCAGCGATTCCGTTGATTGCTGCGGCGAAGAGCGTGACACTCAGGATGGACCCCTGAGGCACACCATTCTCCTGAATCTTTTCCTGTGACAGGGTATTACCAATGCGGACACGAAATTTTCGAAGTCGTAAAAAGTTTAAAATGAACAGCGCTAAGTGACCGCGTAAACCGTAACCATGCAGAGCACGAAGGATTCCATAGCGCCAGGTGGTGTCGTAGGCCTTCTCTAAATCAAAGAAGACACCCACGACATGCTGCTTCAGCAGAAAGGCATTCTGGATGTAAGCCTCTAAGCGTGTCAGATGGTCGACGCTAGAGCGATGGCGACGAAAACCGCACTGAATGTCGGTGAGCAGGTTATGCGTTTCTAGCCACCACACTAAACGAGTGTTAATCATCCGTTCGAAGGTCTTACAAACAACACTCGTTAGGCAAATAGGGCGGTAACTAGAGGGAAGTGTCCTGTCTTTTCCAGGTCGAGGGATAGGGATGACAATACCCACTCGCCAGGAGGACGGAAAGACCTGCTCGTGCCAGATACGATTATAAATACCAAGCAGGAAAGACGAAGCCGAAGGTGGAAGGTGAAGCAGCATTTGTCGATGGATGTCATCTGGACCAGGAGAGGAATCTTTAGCAAGTGACAAAGAGTGCTCTAACTCCGCTACGGTAAAGGGTGCGTTGTACGGTTCAGTACAGTCACTATTAAAAGGAAGGACTATCCGCTCGGCAGATTCCTTGAGAGGTATAAAAGCTCTGTCGTAACTATTCGTTTGGCTAGTAGCAGCAAACGAAGTAGCAAGGGCGTCGGCGATATCCTGTTCGCTGGTGTAATGCGATCCGCTTATGGCAAGGCCGGGAATGATAGTCCGGCGACACTTGCCATACATGCGGCGAACAGCAGTCCACACCCTCTGTGCCGGAGTGCGACGGGACAGAGAAGAGACAAAAGTTTCCCACGATGTGCGTTTTGCACAGCGGAGAACAAATCGAGCCCTGGCACGAGAACGCTTAAAAGCTATCAAGTTCTCCTCCGTAGGATGTGAACTGAAGACACGCAGAGCACGCTTCCTTGCTTTAATAGCCAAACTGCATTCCTCGGACCACCAAGGCACAGGAACGTGACGAGGTGTAGTAGAACCACGAGGAATGCTGGAATTCGCTGCGAGCAGGACAGAACAAGTAAAATATTCCACCAGTTCATCGATGGTGGGGAAGACATCGTTGTGAAGGTGAATGAGGGAACGAAATTTCCCCCAGTCAGCCTTGGAAATAATCCAGTGAGGATATCGTGTTGGCACAGGATGGAGAATAGATATGTGAATGCTAATGGGAAAGTGATCACTGCCAAAGAGGTCGCTGAGCACCGACCAATCAAGGAGTGGCACCAGTGACGGGCTACAGAAGCTCACGTCTAAAGCGGAGTAGGTACCGTAGGCAGATGATAAAAAGGTAGGGGCACCAGTGTTTAATAGAAGTAGGCCGGACATGTCACAAACGTCTGCTACAAGGCAACCACGAGCATCGTCAGTGTCGGAACCCCACAAGGTGTTTTTGGCATTCAGATCGCCTAGAAGAAGAAACGGTGGCGGAATCTGTGCCAAGAGAGCCCGAAGTTCGTTCTCGTGTACGACACTGACCGGTGGCAGATAGACATTACAGATAGAGAAAGAAAGGCTCTGCAGCTGTACACGTACCGCTACAGCTTGGAGCGGCGTGTTTAGTGGTATGCTGGTGGCAGGGATGGTATTCGCCACCAGAATAGCAACACCACCGCTTGCCCGTCGATCAGCTGCAGAATCATGTCTAAAGGCCACAAATCCACGAAGATAGAGTGCGTGATGAGGTTGCAGATGGGTTTCCTGTAGACAGACGATAGATGGACAGCGTTGAGAAATTAGATGCTGTATGTCCGGAACACGTGCCCGGAACCCATTAACATTCCACTGGATTATTTCCATAGTGAAAAAGGATTAATGGCTAGTCTTCATCTTTTTCTTCTTTTTCACCTTGGCTGACTTAGGTCCAACTATGTGGAAGTCGCTGTCCTCTGGCGATTCCTCGGAGGTGTGCGAGGCAGAGGATCCCCTACGACTCGCAGAGCGAGAGCGGGATCTCTGAGAGGACGTGAGACTACTTGCGCGAACTTTATGTCGCGAACGACTTCCATCGATAGGATCCTTACCGCTTCCTAACGGCTTGGAAACTGTGGTCTGCACGGCGGAAGATGTTTTAGACACTGCACTTTTTCGACTAACTGTTGGGGTGCTCTCTGGAAGGTCAGTCTGTGTCGAGGCATTTGCAACGGTGACATGTTGCAAGCCGACAGTAGCAACAGGAGGGCGCCGAGCTGCCGACGAATAGGCTAAGGTGGTGGCAGGCTTCAGTTGTTCGAAACGCCGACGCGCTTCTATAAATGTCAGGCGCTCCTTTACCCGCAACTCCTGAATACTCTTTTCGTCCAAGAACTTAGGACACTGACGAGAGCTAGATGGATGGTTACCCCCACAGTTCACACAGCATGGGTCTCGAGTGCAAGCCGTGTCTTCGTGTGCCGGTAAGCCGCAACGTTCACAAGCTGCAGGATGGTTACACGAGGTCCTAGTATGCCCGAATCTCTGACACTGAAAACAGCGCATAGGATTCGGGACATACGGTCGTACTGCAGCACGCTCGTAGCCACAGTAGATGTACTCTGGCAGCTGAGTGCCCTTAAACGTAAGGAATACTGTACGTAAGGCACACTCTTTCCCATCCTGTTTCCGAGTTAATCGGTATGCTTGGCAGACTCGCTGATCAGAGAGGCAGGTGACAATTTCTTCGTTGGAGAGACCGTCGAGGCTGGAAGTGGTTACTACTCCTCTACACGAGTTGAGGGTCTTATGTGGGGCTACCCGGATAGGGTAGGAGCCCAACAAACTCGCCTTCAACAGCTTCTGCGACTGATCTCCATTCATCACCTCGATCAATAACGTGCCATCTCTAAGTCTGGTTGCGTTTTTAACCGGGCCACAGATCCTATCGACTTCCTTTTTAATATAGAACGGGCTAATGTCCTTCATCGTCTTTCCTTCACATTGCAAGGTCAGCACCAAAAAACTGTCAATGAGGGAGGGTTTGCGCGGAGACATGATTATTTGGACCCCCATCCGGAACCGTCGGCGTCAGCCTGCCATCCGGGGGTCAAAGGATAAAAGACACCAAAATCTCCACGGTCTGTGCCGCCATGGAGACCCCTCCATGACTGACCTCAAGGCGTACTTCAGAGGAGCTACCCTCCGATCTCCACTGCTTGTCCGCATGGGTAAACCGTTCACCACGTGACACCCCGGTTTTATGCCCCCACCACAGGAATAACCGCCTGTGGCTCCCCGCTTTAGCACACGCTGCCTCAACGGAGTCAGCGTGGATTCAGGGGACTTCGGGTTGATTACACCGGGGCTCCGTCAGCGGTAACACGTCCGGCCGGTGATACTAACCCGACGGCACGCGGCCGTCGGGAGATTAACACCGGCCGTGCCCTCAAGGAGGTACGTGGGTGTACATGACGTGTGGACGGGCTCCGCACCTAAGGCTACACATGGGGGCAGTGTGAAGGGTCCGCACAACCTTCGCGCCTGAGACCTCCGAAGAGCACACAAGTCGGGGGCCGCGCTGAAAACCGTGGGACAGGACCACGGAGATAGGAAAGATCCCTGCTGGTGAGACAGGAGTTATAAATCTAGGAACTTACAAACTAATAATCAGAATAAACCTAGAAGAGGAAGAGGGTGATGTAAAAAGCAACATAAAATGCTGCACGTGGCACAGTTAATGAAGGTGGAGGGGGTGAAGTGATAGTGATCAGCTCGGGGCCCCGGGTGCGCCAAACCCGGACCTACCGTGGTAGGTTCCCCTGGGGGAGTTTGATTTCGGAGTCCTCTTCTCCTAGATGAGTCGTCGACCAAGACTAACGAGCCTCATCTACCCGTTGGAATGTTCTTAGCTTCCCCTCACCTCTTGCCTACCAGTGGTCACAAAGACACACGTAGCAGGCCGTCTGGTTCGGGTACTGAGCCCCTCCGCCACGGCAAGGCGACACTCCTTCGGAGGGGCTTGGGCGGGAGATGGTGCTTTTCTGCATATAACGATGAACCAGTTCCGGACGCAGAACAGGGTTAAAAGAAGTATGACCTGGGTGAGCCGCTAACCTTGCTACATAAGAGCACAGCATATACGAGCGACGTACCGAGAGTGGTGGCTCCCCGGAATCAGCGTAGAGACACTCGACTCGACTAGTGCGGAAAGCCCCAGTGGCAAGACGGATACCAGCATTATGTACTGTGTTTAAAAGGCGAAGTTTAGAGGCGCACGCCGCGCCATAAATAAAACAGCCGTAATCCAATTTTGAGCGGACCAGTGAGGCATATAACCTCAACATAACTGTGCGATCGCCACCCCAAGATGCCCCAGACAAAACCCTGAGTACCCGAAGTGAACGATCGCACGAAGCACGAAGCTGGCGAATATGGTGCTCCCATTTGAGTGTGCTGTCGAGGTGAAGGCCCAGGATCTTGAGGTGCGGAACAAACGGTAAACGTGTGCCACACAGATCAAGGTCGGGTGGAGGGTGTACACCACGAAGTCGATGGAAGTGCACACACTGCGTTTTCGTGGGGGAAAACTGAAAGCCGGTACGAAGTGACCACTCAGCGATGGACCTTAGGTTAGCTGCAGTTGACGCTCGATGTGCTCCAGATTATACGAGCGGTAGTAGATGGCAAAGTCGTCAACATACAGTGACATCGATATTCCGCCACGAACAACGCTAGCGATGCCGTTGATGGCAACGGCAAACAGCGTGACACTGAGAATCGACCCCTGGGGTACACCATTCTCCTGGATCCTCTCGTGAGATAGTGTATTGCCAATCCGGACACGAAAACGGCGTAGTTTTAAAAAATTTAAAAGGAAGATCGCTAAATGACTTCGTAAACCGTAGCCGTGAAAAGTGCGCAAGATACCATAGCGCCAGGTGGTGTCGTAGGCCTTCTGCAGGTCGAAGAAGACACCCACGACATGCTGCTTCAGAAGAAAGGCATTTTGTATGTAGGCTTCCATGCATGCCAGATTGTCGATGCTCGAACAATGGCGACGAAAACCGCACTGAACGTTATTCAGCAGGTTATTCTTCTCTAGCCACCACACTAAGCGAGTGTTAATCATTCGTTCCAAGATCTTACAAACAACGCTCGTTAGGCAAATAGGGCGGTAGCTAGAGGAAAGTGTTCGGTCTTTTCCGGGCCGAGGAATCGGGATGACAATACCCTCGCGCCAGGAAGACGGGAAAACCTGCTGAAGCCAGATACGGTTGTAAATGTCCAGCAGGAAGGAGAGAGCCTTAGGTGGAAGATGAAGTAGCATTTGGCGATGGATGTCATCAGGACCAGGAGAGGAGTCCTTGGCGAGAGACAAAGCATGCGCCAGCTCCGCTTCTGTAAAAGGGGCGTTGTACGGTTTGCTACAGTCGCTGTTAAAATCGAGGAGTATCCGCTCCGCAGATTCCTTAATCGGTAGAAAGGCAGTATTGTAACTTTGGGTCTGGCTAACAGCAGCAAACGAGTCGGCAAGGGCGTCAGCGATGTCCTGCTCAGAGGTATAAATAGAGCCCTGCACGGCAAGACCGGGGATCGTTGTCCGGCGATACCTGCCGTACATGCGCCGAACAGCAGTCCAAACCCTTTGTGTCGAAGTGTGACGTGATAGGGAAGAGATGTAGGTTTCCCAGGCTCTGCGTTTTGCGCTGCGAAGCACGAAACGTGCCCTGGCACGAGAACGTTTAAAAGCGATAAAGTTCTCTTCAGTAGGGTGTAAACTAAAAAGCCTCAGAGCGCGTTTGCGTGCTTTGATAGCCAAATAGCATTCCTCGGACCACCAGGGTACGGGAGCGTGCCGAGGCGACGAAGGACTTCGAGGAATGCTAGAATCTGCTGCGAGCAAGATAGAACATGTAAAATATTCCACCATTTCATCAATATTGGTATAACCATTGTCGCTAAGGTGAATGAGAGAGCGAAATTTCCCCCAATCAGCGTTGGAAATAATCCAGTGAGGATGCCGTTTTGGCACAGTATGGGTATGGTAGAGGTGAATATTAATGGGGTAATGATCACTGCCAAATAGGTCGGAGAGCACCGACCAATCCAGCAGCGGAGCTAATGCCGGGCTACAGAAAGCAACGTCTAGGGTTGAAAGTGTGCCGTAAGTGGAGGATAAGAATGTAGGGGCACCAGTGTTTAGCAAATACAAGCCGGACATATCACACACGTCTGCTATAAGGCACCCACGAGCATCGTCAGTGTCGCAGCCCCATAAAGTGTTTTTGGCATTCAGATCCCATAGAAACAGGAGCGGTGGGTGAATCTGATCCAGAAGGGCCCGAAGATCGTGTTCTTGCACGAGAATGCTCGGGGGCAGATAGACATTGCAAATAGTGAAACATAGGCCCTGCAGCTGCACACGTACCGCTACAGCTTGAAACGGTGTGTTAAGCGGTATGCTGGCGGCAGAGATATTATGCGCCACCAAGGTAGCAACACCACCGCTTGCTCGCCTACCAGGTGCAGAGTCGTGTCTAAATGCCTTAAAATCACGTAGATGTAAACCGTGATGATGCTGCAGATGGGTTTCTTGTAGACAGAGTATGGAGGGCGAGCGTTGAAAAACTAAATGCTGTATGTCCGGAGTCCTGGCCCGGAACCCATTAATATTCCACTGGATTATTTCCATTCTAGAGTAGAGTTAACGGTTAGTCTTGATTTTCTTTCTGGCCTTCGCGCATTTTGGACCGATACTATGAGGTTCTCCGTCCTCTGGCAACTCCTCCGATGTTCGGGAGTCTGATGATCCCCTGAGGCTCGTAGAGCGAGACCGGGATTTCACAGAGGACGTACGGCTACTCGCTCGAGGTTTGTGCCTTGATCGGTGTCGTTCTTCAGACGTGACGGAGGCAGTAGAAATCTGGGACGGCTGCGGTGCTGGTGTCTGGACGGCAGAGGATGTTGTCGGTGGGCGAACCACTAGCGGTGGAGAAACATGTGCGGCAGACGAGTTGGTCTGCACTCCCACTGAAACACGAGACGGCAAACCTGGGCAAGTCTGTAGGGCGGCGTCGAGCTTCGGAATAACCTGACGAACAGCTGCAGAAAACTTCAAACTGGTGGTGGGATGAAGCTCCTGGTATCGCTTTCTCGCATCCATAAATGTCAGGTTTTCCTTGACTCGAAGCTCCTGAATTGCCTTCTCCTCTAAGAAGCGGGGGCAATCGCGTGAGTTCGACGGGTGGGCACCTCCACAGTTGACACAGGTGGGGTCCTGGTCGCACAGGGAGCCGTCGTGAGCAGCACGTCCACATCGGGGACAGTTGGGTGAACCGGCACAGCGCTGCTGCGTGTGCCCGAACTTCCGGCAACGAAAACATCGCTTGGGATTGGGCACATAAGGACGTACGGTGGCACGTTCATACCCGCAGAAGATGTATTGGGGTAGGGTGGTACGTTCGAATGTGAGGAAAACCGTACGTAATTCGAATGGTTGGTTATCTCTCTTCCCTATTAAGCGAAACGCAGCAGTTACACCTTGGTCCCTCAGGCATTTAGCGATCTCCTCATTAGAGAGGCCGTCCAAACTTCGGGTGGAAACCACACCGCGACAGCTATTCAGGGTCTTGTGTTTTTCGACCTTGACAGGGTATGAACCAAGCAGACTGGCTTTTAGCAGTTTCGCAGTCTGGGTGTCTTGAGCAACCTCGATTAATAAACTACCGTCTCTACATCGGGTAGCATTTTTTACTGGACCACAGATCCTGTCCAGCTCCTTCTTAATATAAAATGGACTAATAGTCGACATGGTCTTTTCTTCACTGATAAGCCGCATAATCAAAAAACGTGGAGTCGAAGGGGTGGAGCGCAGAGGAGACATTATGAAAGGGTCCCCCTTCCGGACCGTCGGCGTCAGCCTGCCATCCGGGGGATAAAGGAAAAAGACACCTAAATCTTCCGGTCTGTGCCGGCCCGAAGCACCCGCTTCAGACCCGATCTCAAGGAGTACGTCAGAAAAAGTTACCCTCCGCCTATCACTACTTACCGGTATGCGACATTTCCACCAAAGGCAGGCCCGACTTTATGCCCCTACCACAGGAATAACCGCCTGTGGCTCCCCACTCTAGCCCACGCTGCCTCAACGGAGTCAGCGTGGATTCAGGGGACTTGTGGTTGATTACATCGGACCCCAGACAGCGGTAACACGTCGGGTCCCCCTGTACACCCCAGCGGCAGCACGGCCGCCGAGATACCCATGGGGACCCGGCCCCTAAGGAGCTACGGGGGTGTACTTGACAATGGAACGGCTCCGCACCTAGTGTCGCACAAAAGGGGTAGTGAGGAGGGTCCACTCAACCTTCACGCCTGAGCCTCCGAAGAGCACACAAGTTGGAAGCTGCGCCGAAACCGTGGGACAGGAGCCACGGAGACAGGATAGATCCCTGTTGGTGAGACAGGAGTTATAATTCTAACACTTAACCTACATAAAACCATAAGACCTAGAAGAGGAAGAGACTAAATCTAAGTGGATGATAACGTGGCTAGACCTGATGGAGGCGAGGGGATGATAATGGGGATGAGCGGCTCGGGGCCCCGGGTGCGCCAAGCCCGGACCTACCGTGGTAGGTCCCCCTGGGGGCTGAGAGGACGTGAGACTACTTGCGCGAACTTTATGTTGCGAACGACTTCCATCGATAGGATCCTTACCGCTTCCTAACGGCTTGGACACTGTGGTCTGCACGGCGGAAGAGGTTTTAGACACTGCACTTTTTCGACTAACTGTTGGGGTGCTCTCTGGAAGGTCAGTCTGCGTCGAGGCATTTGCAACGGTGACATGTTGCAAGCCGACAGTAGCAACAGGAGGGCGCCGAGCTGCCGACGAATAAGCTAAGGTGGTGGCAGGCTTCAGTTGTTCGAAACGCCGACGCGCTTCTATAAATGTCAGGCGCTCCTTTACCCGCAACTCCTGAATACTCTTTTCGTCCAAGAACTTAGGACACTGACGTGAGCTAGATGGATGGTTACCCCCACAGTTCACACAGCATGGGTCTCGAGTACAAGCCGTGTCTTCGTTTGCCGGTAAGCCGCAACGTTCACAAGCTGCAGGATGGTTGCACGAGGTCCTAGTATGCCCGAATCTCTGACACTGAAAACAGCGCATGGGATTCGGGACATACGGTCGTACTGCAGCACGCTCGTAGCCACAGTAGATGTAATCTGGCAGCTGAGTGCCCTTAAACGTAAGGAATACTGTACGTAAGGCACACTCTTTCCCATCCTGTTTCCGAGTTAATCGGTATGCTTGGCAGACTCGCTGATCAGAGAGGCAGGTGACAATTTCTTCGTTGGAGAGATCGTCGAGGCTGGAAGTGGTTACTACTCCTCTACAAGAGTTGAGGGTCTTATGTGGGGCTACCCGGATAGGGTAGGAGCCCAACAAACTCGCCTTCAACAGCTTCTGCGACTGATCTCCATTCACCACCTCGATCAATAACGTGCCATCTCTAAGTCTGGTTGCGTTTTTAACCGGGCCACAGATCCTATCGACTTCCTTTTTAATATAGAACGGGCTAATGTCCTTCATCGTCTTTCCTTCACATTGCAAGTTCAGCACCAAAAAACTGTCAATGAGGGAGGGTTCTCGCGGAGACATGATTATTTGGACCCCCATCCGGAACCGTCGGCGTCAGCCTGCCATCCGGGGGTCAAAGGATAAAAGACACCAAAATCTCCACGGTCTGTGCCGCCATGGAGACCCCTCCATGACTGACCTCAAGGCGTACTTCAGAGGAGCTACCCTCCGATCTCCACTGCTTTTCCGCATGGGTAAACCGTTCACCACGTGACACCCCGGTTTTATGCCCCCACCACAGGAATAACCGCCTGTGGCTCCCCGCTTTAGCACACGCTGCCTCAACGGAGTCAGCGTGGATTCAGGGGACTTCGAGTTGATTACACCGGGGTTTCGTCAGCGGTAACACGTCCGGCCTGTGATACTAACCCGACGGCACACGGCCGTCAGGAGATTAACACCGGCCGTGCCCTCAAGGAGCTACGTGGGTGTACTTGACGTGTGGACGGGCTCCGCACCTAAGGCTACACATGGGGGCAGTGTGAATGGTCCGCCTAACCTTCGCGCCTGAGACCTCCGAAGAGCACACAAGTCGGGGGCCGCGCTGAAAACCGTGGGACAGGACCACGGAGATAGGAAAGATCCCTGCTGGTGAGACAGGAGTTATAAAACTAAGGCCTTACTAACTAATAATCGGAATAAACCTAGAAGAGGAAGAGGGTGATATAAAAGCAACATAAATCGCTGCACGTGGCACAGTTAATGTATATGGAGGGGGTGAAATGATGGTGCGCAGCTCGGGGCCCCGGGCGCGCCAAACCCGGACCTACCGTGGTAGGTTCCCCTGGGGGAGTTTGATTTCGGAGTCCTCTTCTCCTAGATGAGTCGTCGACCAAGACTAACGAGCCTCATCTACCCGTTGGAATGTTCTTAGCTTCCCCTCACCTCTTGCCTACCAGTGGTCACGAAGACTCACGTAGCAGGCCGTCTGGTTCGGGTACTGAGCCCCTCCGCCACGGCAAGGCGACACTCCTTCGGAGGGGCGACGCTCGAAAGGGCATAAGGGACAGGCAAAGAAGATTGTACACTGCTGATCTCAGGTCGTGTTCCATTACTTTTTCACGGAGTGGTGTATCTATTATCCCTCCCTGAGGGATAAAACCATTCTGCTGTTTGACTAGATCATTCGTCGTGTACTAGAACTAATTCTATTATCAGTTTCTCAAGTAATTTTTCACCAACAATCAACTAATTGACAATATTTAGAAAAGTCCTTGCTGTCTTAAACTTCCTTGTCAGGCTTAATAATTGGAAGCACAATAGATTATTTCAATCTTTTTCGAAATTGACCTCTCGCTGTGTGTGTGTGTGTGTGTGTGTGTGTGTGTGTGTGTGTGTGTGTGTGTGTGTGTGTGTGTGTGTGTGTGTGTGTGTGTGTGTGGTTTTGTATGCGTGTGGTTTTTGATACACACACGTGTGTATCTCAAACATCAAAATCGTTGGGGCTATTTTCAATACTCGAAAAATGTTCCATGTAAAGGGTAGTTTAGGGTGGAGGAATTTCCTTAAAATCTTCCTGTCGCATCCTTGAGAGACATTAAATTTAAACAGCAACTTTGGTTTTAACCGACTTTTCGTTTTTGCATTTTTAGAGAAAAGGTCGTGTCTTTGTATGTGTCTGTCAGTTTGTGGACACACAGACTGACAGACACATACAAAGACACGACCTTTTCTCTAAAAATGCTTTGTTGGATTCAGGGGACCTCAAAACGTATATTTTCGGTGAATTCTCGACATAGACTGTTTGGACGGAATACAATAGTTCCTCTTCTTTAGTATACTTAGTAGAGAAAGTATAAATATTGTGTATAGTCCACCTGCGTTTGTGGATTGGAGAATCCTTCTCATATTTTCAAGCTTATCCTCGTTCCGCAATTGTGCACGTCCAACACCTGTATACACTAGTATGCACTATCAGTGCAATAATCTAAATAAGGGTGAAGCTACACAGAGGTGCTTCACAAATATTAAGGCATGATACGATGTTTGTTTTCAACTGATGTTGCAGAAGCAATGCGTGGACCAAAAAACCTTCATACCAGGGCGCAAAGCTTTAATGAAACAAAGCAGATTGCAGTATGCTCTTTTTACTATTCACAAAAGCCACGTCAATTAATGTTCGATCTATTTCTCTGTTTCAGTGAGGACGAAGGACATGACGGCCGTGCTGACCGGTGTTGCCAGATTGCCCTGTGACTTGCAGCTTGCCAGTGATATATGGTACAAAGATGGTGCTAGTTCTCCCATATATAGGTAACAACCTAGTGGTGATTTATGTAAGTAAAGTAGTTATTTTATAAAACGTGAAACCATACCAAGATAAATGCCTGAACATTAATTTATCTACTCTGACAATGGTATCAATAGAGAATTGCAAGATATGACTGAAAGAAAAGCAACCATCAGTATTCACAACTAACAGCTTGCTGACAGCAGAAATAAAGGAACTATATATCGATAGTCTATATTTACCGAATTTCTTTAATGGCGAAACAGTAGAGGAGAAGGTCCAATTATAGGCTAGGGTCTAAAAACGGGCTACACGTGTATCTCGACTGTAGGGTGCTGCGGACTGTTGGAAAAACCTTGTACTCTATCTTCCTGCAGTAATGCAAGACACGCGGTTTCGCGCCATTAGCCATCTTGACGCAAGTTTGAACTTGCTTCTGAATCATCATTTGAAAACTTTTGAAAGGTATGAAAGTTTGATTTTTTTACATAACTAGACATGTTTCTACCTTATTTAAGTTAATTTTGTGTGTTATATATTCATTTGGCGTTCATGTGAAATATTTGCATTGTTTCAGTCCGTTATGAAATACGAGGTAAATATTAAATTAATAGGAAGCTTAAAGGTAAAAGAATAATTGTAAACAGAATTATATTTGAATGAAAGAATATTTCATTTGAGGCTAATCTGGTAATATAAAAATTACCGACTAAGGTTTGAAATCATTGACTAATCCCTCTTAATTTCATTAAAATATAAGCTTTGTACATTTAACCTTTTTAGTGGTTTGTGTCAAATATGGGCTACTGTGTGTGGTGCAAATACGGGCTCTAGCCTATATTTAAACCACAACAATTACAACTAAGTATCTTATTAAGTACGAGATTATGTTTGAGATGCCGCATAATAAGCCAAAATGTACTCCCATTGGAAAAAGAAAGCAATGGAAAGTTGAAGATTGCCCACCAGGAGCTATAAGAGTTGCTCATTCCTTCAGGATGGGTTCAAAACCATCTGTTTACTGACTTCTTTGCACACACTAAAACATCTGAGACTTTGCCCATATTGCTCATTTTAGATGGTCACTATAGTCATACCCGTAATACAGACCTCATAGGCATGGCTAGAGAAAATCACGTAACCATTTTGTCACTTCCACCTCACTCTACACACAAGCTTCAACCGTTAGATAAGACATTTATGGGGCAATTTAAGAGTTATTACAGTGAAGAAATTAGGATGTATACTAAATCAACTGGGCATCCTGTCACAGTGTATGAGGTTGCAGAGCTCTTGAAGAAGGCATACATTAAGCTGCAAAGAGGAGAAATTGTCATCAGGCATTTCTGCTACAGGGATTTATCCTCTCAACAAAAACATCCACCGAAGCCGATACATAGCAGGCCAAGTAGATGCTCCAAAGAAAAGCAGTACATTGGAGAGTACTGAGCCTTTGCAGGTTCATGCACTGTTTCTCTATCTTCAAAAGTTCTGTCAACTTCATCTGCTGGTCTTTCAGCTTCATTTCCTGGTCATCCGACTTCATCTGCTCTTTCTTTAGCTTCGTCTGCTGGTCCAGCAACTTCATTTGCTGGTCCTTCAACTTCATTTCTTGGTCCTTAAGTTTCATATGCTGGTCCTTCAAATTGATTTCCTGGTCCTACTTTATTTGGGTTTCCCATATCAACGACTGTTACAAAATAATAAAATCTGCGTGTCACCTCATAAAGTATTTGCAATCCCCTTAACTTGAAAGTAGGTCGGCAGCGGAATCACAACAATAAAAATCATTGCAGCATCACCCTTTAAGAATGAGCTCACTGAGTCCTTGAAAAGGGAGAAACGTACCACAAAAGGACAGGATGCAAAGAAGAAATTAAATTTTAAACAGGCTGAAAAAATCCAAGAACAAAATGAGAAGCTGTGACTCAGAATCTGATGAAATTGAAACCAACTCTGGAGATAATGACCTTGATGAGCCTGTAGGAAAAGTAAACCCAGATAATGATTGTTGCCGTTTATTTTGTGATCGTTTTTCAGAGATACTAGAGGAGAACTGTGCATTCAATGCCTTGTTTGCTTACAGTGGGCATATATTGAATGTGGAGATACAGAAAAAGTGAATGTGCAGTTTTTGCAAATAATATACTACAAAAGCTCTAAATGAAACTTGTGCTTAAACTTTTTAAAATAAGGCTAAATCCTACTTTATTGTGTAGATTTATATTTTGTCACTTCATAAGTCAAATGTTATTAGGGCCCTGTCTATAAAATTCCATTTTATGCACGTATAACACAATTGGTAGCATTGCTGCTAATTTTACCAGACGACTTCAACGTGCTTTTGAGGAAGTATACAATTTTTTCTATTAAAATAACAGTGGTAAGAGAACTTTTCAAAATATATGCCCAAATAGAAATGGTAGTTTATATTCGGACCATCTCCTCTATATTAAAAGACATGAGAAATTCGCTTCAGAAGCTCGAAGAGCAGTTAAACACTGTTTTTATGCTTAAAAAGTCCAGAAACTCTGATTTCGAAGTATATTTGCCACGTTGGGGTTCTCTATTTGTACTCTAATAGCTCCTAATTTGTGTAAATAAACCAACTTTGTAAAAGTGACTGTAATCCATGTTGAATTATGTACATCTCTATAACAGTATAGCTCACGTTACAAAAATTAACAATACATAGCCAGTGCTGGCAACATGCACAGTACTGGTTGCATGAACATTCCGCCCACCTAATTAATGTCAATTAATTATTTTAAATCTTCTTGTGGTGGGTCTAGCTAAACAAAACAATAATAGCAAACTTATTAAACATTTTCAATTACAAATAAATTACCACTCACAATTACAATACAGCATCAATCATTACAAGGTAACACAGAAATTTTAGATATTGGTCTCTTCAATAGTCCATTCTTAGTTTTAGCTGTAATCACTCGAACCAAATTGTTACCAGGATGTATCTGTAACTACTATTATCTTCCACAACAATGGGGGGAGATTTCGTCTTTTATGAGTTCCACGGTTCCCACCAACATGTTTGGTTGGACGTCTTTCCATTTGTGACGTTGTGTAGCTGATTCAAGTACTCCACCGATCATTTTTTCCAAAATAACTGAGTAATATGTGTAAGATTTAAAGCTTTCACGGCGCGCGTTATTAATTAAAGCTTCAGACTTCAATTAAGGCTTGTAGACTCCATGGCCTTCATCAGAATGATGAATGATCATTTTTCATTAATTAATAACTGAGTCATCTGTTGAACCAATTTCCATCTAGACAAGTACCTAGGATTCAGGTCTAGTAGATTAGAATTAGGAACAGTAAGTAAGGATGTACCAACTAAGAAGTGTCCAGGAGTTAATACGTCGTTTTCTGAATCAACGGTAAGGGAGATAACTGGACGGGAATTTGCCATAACTATCTTTCACCATAACTTGTGCAGTAGCCAGTAAGACTTGAGGACCAGCCTTATTACTATATGGTTTAGACTCCATCTGAGTTTTAAATTCTCGTTTCTTGTTTGCTGCTTCAGGAGCATTGCATCTACTCTCAATAAATTCATATAATTGACTTAACTTTGGTATCTGTTTGTCTGAAGTGTTTAGCTCCCACTCCCTTTTAGTTTTACTATCACGCTTCTGAACAACAATGTAAATTATCATGGAATCCCATGTGCTTGTTTAATGACCTAAACTGTCTAATGCTTTCAAATTACTTTTGGTAACATCAATCAATCTTCTGAGTTGAGAAACATTCTCAGTGACAATTGCAGGTTGTTTCATGATATTATCAATATGTGTGTTAACAATGAGCTTCTCATTTTGGTATGTCATAACCTTCTTCTGTTAAATGGAATGTGCAAAATTATCCTCTTAGCATCCCCATGTAGAGCTGATATCAGATAATGAAATTTATGTATGTTTGGAATACCTTCATTGTTGCCAACAATGGATAAATGTCTTTGAAACTGACCCATTCACTTACATTTCCACTAAAGTGAGGTACAGATAATTGAGGAAGTTTTACTCTCACTACTGGTGAAGTAGGCACATTACAATTATTTTGTGGAACCTGAGCCTCTTTTAATTTTCCTTGTAAGAAACTAAAACACAGTACCTATTTTCCACTGAAATTCTTTCTTGGTCATTAGTTTCAGATACTCCTAACAATTCTAACTCATCTTGACAGTCGTTGAATCTTTCCCAGTTTTCTTGAAGTAGTTTTAACCTAACCTGCAACTGCTCTCTATTGTTTTCATCACTCCAAGACTTTACAAATGTTTCAAGCCTAGTAAGTGCTCCTTTACCTTCAAAATTCCACCAGACGCTCATTAGTTTGGGACCGAACCGACCTTTTAACGTTGACTTTGGCAGGTGTGCGGGGATCAAGTCACTGTTTCAAGGCATCACGGTTTCGGTAATATACCCATTTTTCATCACAAGTGACAATTCTCCTGACAAATCTATTACGGATAAGCTGACGACAGGTATCCACTTTACGTTCAGCCTGTTGAGGTGTCAGTTCATGAAGTACAGATCTACAGCTTCCATATTATTTTCCAAGCGTCTGAATGTAGCGATGTATGGTGTCTTTGATGCACAAGTTCTATTGAAAGCCTACGCGTACTTTTTCGCGGATTTTCTCACAAGACTTGGCGTGTATCCTCAATATTCCATACATTAGGTCTTCCAGAACGTGGTAAATCTTTAGTTTCTTCGTCTCCATTGTTGAAACTTTGGAACCATCGATGTGCCACACACTCACTAACGACACCTTCTCCCTCCACTTCAGATATTCTTCGAGCTGTGGCAGCGGCTTTATAATCTTGTTTTCAGCAGTGCTTTGGGACGCTTAAGATCAAACATTATCTCCATTTTGTGATTGTTTAACAACTGAAGGCTGATACATCTTCGCAATGTACGCAACACTAGCCATGCCATCCTGTAAATAGCATAGCCAAAGCAAGGAAACCCAATAAATTTTCCAAAAGACCAAAATAAAAAAACCGACATTACTTACGAGACAACCTAATGATAGGTTGTCTCGTCTGAATTGCTGTATTCAGTGCTGAAGTTTCATTTCAGAATGTGAAAACAGTAGTCGAGAACCTTAATCACATTGCGCACTTAAACAGCGATCAGAAAGTGCTTTACGACTACCCAGTGTACTTATGATAAAGAAATATAACAAACGCAGTCTTAGTAATGCAAATAGGCTATATAGTTCCAGGTAATCATTTTCATAAAGAACAATAGTATTGTGACGCAGCTCGGTTGTGACCCAATGTTGTTGGGAGGTTGGCGCCACACAGTGGAGAGGTAAATAGAGATAAGTAGCGCTTCTAACTAGCCGAAACGCTATTCCCATGTTCTGGAAGTTATTCTTTCTAGAGCGTTCTGAAACCTTAACCAACACTTATGTAACTGAGCGCTTCTAGTGCGACATATGCACTGTTCTCCGAGTGAGTTTGTAACGTCCTCTGTGACATGCTTCTCCAGTGAGGGATGAGAGGGGCCTTCAGTTCGAATCTTCAGCTAATGCACTGTCCGGAAGAAGAGGCTACGTAATGCCTATTTAGTTACGCCGCTACAGCTTGAAGAAAGCAAAGCGATAATGAGCTGGTGAAAAAGCTGTAGACTAATTTGCTTTTCATTCTTGCAGAGCTTCAAAACATGGGAGTTATCTTTCTGCTTTACAAGCTTATAACTCTCCGCGGCGACTTCTTTGAGTTTTGCATGTTTAAATCGTTACCCAATTTCTCTATGATACGACCTTTATGGTGACTCATCCGCCATACCCCAGACAACAAATAGCAACTTCATACACAGCGTGCTGTATCCACCACTCACAACACCCGAAGTTCCTTCTTTAGCCACATATAAATAAACATAAATCTATTTGTTCCCGGTAATATCTATGTATGTTATGCACCTGAAAACTGTCTTGTATGTAAAGTGGAAGTTGTGATATAACGACGTGTTTTTGGTGTTAAACCCAGCGGAATGACTTATATAAGGTCTCCTATGTTTGTGTGGTTTCCTTTCCAATCCTGTTGTACTCAGGAGAGACAGACCACATAATTATAACTTTCACATTGGACACAAAGGGTCCGGAGATTTGTTTAGAGGATATTTTACAAGCTGGCTTCTGAAGCTTTACATCTTAAGTCGGTTGTTTTCCTTCATTATATTAATATTGCACTGGCAATATGCTCTGAGACTTTCAGGTTGTTTGCAAGCTTTGAAACTGTGCATTAGGATTTCCAAGTACTTATACTCCAAATATTACAACTTCAATTTTAACACACCATTACCAGAGTCCGGACATTAGAGACCATAGAATGCATATAAAACCTATGGAAATGAACCATTTAGGAAAGGTTGGTCTTGATAGTTACATAGCATTACTGAAATTGTTGCCGCAAATGAGCTGCAATTTTTATAGAAAAAATATAGCCAAAGCAAAAATGTACTCACTACTGCCTCTGCAGTCAATGGCCAGGTTCTAGCCTCTGAACCCAGAGGTCCTCGGTTTTATTCCCGGCAAGGGTGGAAAATTATCTTTAACCACAATAATTTCATATCTTTCATAGTCTAGAAGAACGCGAATGAACGTGGTTTAATGTCAGAAATGATAAAAATTAGCATTAGGAAAACCTACAGTTCACAAAGTAATAACATTTGTTTCTCAAGTGAGGGGACTACACAAATGAAAGAAAACATACGCCTGTCTCAGCTTTTCTCCAATATGATCCCTATTCGCTGGGGACAAATGATAAGCTTTTAAGTTGCAACAGCTGACTTGGGTTCGTATTTAGCTCTCCGATCAGCTGCCAGTAACGGGATAGTAAAATTTGTCCTGCACCAAGATTACAAGTATCAGCGCGCAATACCGCACTTGATATAACTTTTAAACACGATTGCATGTAACAAATAGCTCTGTTTGATAAGATAAACGAAGTAAATTGAAAACATACTTGAGGTTATCAAATAAATGCTGACGTGAACTGACAAACATTAACATTTTACTGAAAAATATGCGTAACCCTCGTATCTGACCTGCTTGAAGGCAGCGTTACTGCTCGTCTACAGAACTTGGTAAGTTATTTAATTTCTGTGTATTTGGAGTTAAAATTTGAACTTTTTCTAGGTCTATATGACAAGCTACGTTTTAAGTTTCTTTCCGGAAATTTAATGTAAATAATAATTAGTATTGTTGATGTTTGTAACGCTAATGACTTTGTAAAAATAGAAAGGGTTACACTAATTATTTTTTCTCCAAAGTATAAAAAGGTGCACTATTGAATATTGCAATATTGAAAGTGAGCCACACATCCTATTTATGTGACAAATACCTGAGATGTTTATACTTCTGTAGAACAGCGTGCGTAAAATATCCGAAAATTTAGTGTTTCATATTTACCAAAATAATTTACTCACAGAACAATAGGTGTATCATTTTTTATTCACGGAGCACGTAAATTTAATATCAATGAAATCGGAGACGTGAAGGTCAAACTTTGCGATTTGACATAGGCTGACTCGCCTATATTGTGATAACAGCACAACTTTTATTGTCAACTCTCAATATACAGATATGGCATGAACGATTTTCATTATTTGAATTTTATAAACCTCATAAAGAAACAAAAGTTATGTAAATTCAAAGAAGGTTTTAAATGAGGGATATTCTCCCTCTAATCTATATTAGTTATCTAGATAACTTACTGGATCTCTCGATAGATACGTCGATTTCTGCAGGGGCGATTATTGTGATATATTGGAAGCTTAAGGGTCATAAAGATCCATCCTGCTCTGCATACGATAACTTCCTTGCACCTTGCGGCATTTTAAAGGTTGTCGAGGTTGCACTTTTCGGACGAATGTGATCTGAAGAGAATTTTAATCAAAGTTATCTCCCTTGTAGATCCGTAGAAAATAGTCCCCGGGATTAAGATCCATGGATCTCTGGAGCCACTCTTGCAGCGGTCTATGCAGTCCAATTCTTTCATCTGGGCATTTCCTATTCACTATCCGCTGGTGATGCGTGTACGCGCGAGGCCATCGTTTTGCACAAAGTCTCAACGAACGTCTGGAGCAGGACCGGCAAGATAAGCACACTAGATGCTAAATGCGTTACCCCTACAATCACCCTTCCTGTTTCCGGTAGGTAAACAGACAGGTGACGTATGCCACAGTGGCGGTTATCAGGATTTGCGACGTAATCAAATGCATACTTTTGAACTCAGTTGGCTAGAAAGGCACTGAGGGTTAAGGACACTAGAGAACATGAGTGAAGGACACAGCGACAATGCTAGACGGCTCATATTGGCATTGTGCGAGAAACAGCTCTCACAACATTAATGACTAGGCAAACCTAAAGTTGACCAAAGCAGTTCTATGTGGTTAGCATGTTTATTACTAAAGGCCGGAAGCGTGTGCGTTTTTCCATAGGTATACTGCACATGCATTTAACTGTTGCCGCTTGTGCATGTAAACAACTGCAGGTAGGTACAGCCTGACCATGAAAACCGCCTCACTGCAACACAACCTGCAAGCATCATAAACTATGCAATCTTGAATTCCACTTAAACGCTTCTACATACTGCTATTTGTGAACTATAATGTCGTCACAGAGTGCATTACACGGGGTTACAATGTACGTTCGTAAATTATTAAATGTGAAATTTCGACGCCTGTCACTGATGCAGTTTTTAAAGAGTGAAATACTTCTTTCTACGTCACACGATGTCAGAGATGCAAATGTAAAGAATTCCACTCTGGTGTGTTTTCCCTCTTACTCATTTTCAAAAATTCACACATAACTAATATTTTTGTTTAGAACTTTCTGGAATTTAGCTTTCACTTTTTTCGATGTCTGGCACAGGAGGTATCCTATAAATTGAATTAGCTAAGTCTTCTATTATGCTTATGCCCGATGTTTCTAATTGCTTAATAGCTTCGGATAACACTGCAAAATTGTTGGATATGAACTGAAGATTTCAGATAGTTTATGCAATAACAGACTTTGTAGTTACAATAGCAGATAAATTTGCATCACATAGAGTGCTAATAACATTTACAATTTCATTGTAATGCACCGCATAATACGTGACGGCCTCTATCCAAGTACCCCATCCTGTAATTATTGGCTTCTGCATGCCCTTCCAAGGCAATGCTTCACTATTTCACAGAGTACTACGTTACGTTGTTTACGATTCCTGGTTCAATAGTAGCAGTTGTTTACACATTTGATGGCCGTGCTGTACTTCTGACGTCATTCATACATTGCATCCAGCTAATCTGTATCGCATGCGAGCGCACATTCCTCCGGTCCCTATTTACTACCTTAGTTTTTCTTTGTAGCATAGTAGTTGTCATGCAGTTCCTTTATACTACTAAAGACATTTAAATAGCTCCTATATTGTATTATGAAAAAGAAATGTCAGTTCATATGAAACGTGCACACAAATTGTTTAGAATGTACTTTTCATTAGATGCTGACGTAGTCATAAAGATACTCGCTTAATGCACACGGTTGGCATCGTTGCTGGCTTCTTTTTAAAAGCTACCTTTTCAGTGTCCAGCTGCAAATTTTAATATGCCAAACCAGTATTTTTGAACGTTTTTCATGAAACGACCCCCCTAGTATAAAAAAATATTTCGCACCCCTCCCCCCCCCCCCCCGAACCTTTTTTCATGTATGTCAAACATATATAATCCATACAAAAATGTTAGGCTTTTGCGTTATTAGGATTCGGATATAAATATATAATTAACTACTTAAAACATTTAATTTTAATCCGAATACGTGACCAATTGCTAACTAACAAATACAAACATATTGTTATGGCTGTGACTCCCAGCGCCATCTGTTGGTAACACTCGGAACTAGTACAGGTTCCGCGAAAGGTCCACAAGTTTCGAGACGTTTCGAGATTGTTGAATGCATTGCTTTCTCCATCGCCAAGCATTTGGTTGGATTCGAGCAGGTCGCTATTTCGCCATAATTCGTTCCTTTGGAGCAAACTCACTCAATTTTTCGACATTGTCCGATTTTCGAAACTTTAGTATAAATCGGTTTCTGGGGTTCCGTGGAGACCGCTGGGCACAGATTGTTTGGATTAGGGCAAGTCATTGTTTCGCAATAATTCGCTGCTTTGAAACAATTTTCATCAAATTCTTGACCTTCTGGGATTAGCACAGCTTTGGTATAAGTCGGTTTCTGGGGCTCCGTTTAAACGCCTAAGCACAGTTTCCTTTGGATTCGAATAGGTACTTATTTCGCGACAATTCGCTGCTTTGAAGTAATTTCTCTCAATTTTCAGACATTCTCCGATTTGCACAACTTTGGTATAAGTCGGTCTCTGGGGTACCGTAGAGACGCCAGCGCACAGTTTAGCTTGGATTTGAGTAGGTCGTTGTTTGGCTAAACATCACTGCTCTGAAGCAGTTTCACTGCTTTGAAGCAATTTCACTCAAATTTTCGACATTCTCTAATTTGCACAGCTTTGGTATCCATCGGTCTCTGTGGCTTCGTAGAGATATCTAGACACAGCAGTGACTGGAATAGAGCACGTCGTTATTTCACGTTTATTCGCTCTTTAAAGCAATTTCACTCAAGTTTTCGACATTCCCCGATTTTCACAACCTTGGTATAAGTAGGTTGTTGGGACATCGTTTTTGTTGGAATAGAGCAGGTCGTTGTTTTGCATTAATTCGCTCCTATGTAGCAATTTCTCTCAAATTTTCGACGTTCATGAATATGCACAACTGTGGTATAAATCGCTCAGTGGGAAAACTTAGAGACACCTGTTTTCAGTTTTCGTTCGCCTCCAGCAGGTTGTTATTGCGTGATAGTTCGCTGCTTTGAAGCAATTTCACTCCAATTTTCGACATTCTCCGATTTGCAGAACTTTTGAAAAAACTGTATCTGATTCTCCCTAGAGACTCCTCGGCACAGTTTTGGTTGGATACGACCAGGTCGTTGTTACACGATAATTTCACTCCAATTTTCGACATTCTCCGATTTGCAAAACTTTGGTATAAATCGGTCTCTGGGGCTCCCTAGGGACCACAAGGAACAGTTTGGATGGATTCGAGCAGGTCGTTGTTTCGCGATAATGCGCTCCTTTGAAACAATTTCACTCCAATTTTCGACATTCTCCCATTTGCACAACTTTGGAATAAATCGTCCCCTGAGTGTCCCTGGACACACTTGGGCACAGTTTTAATTGGATTCAAGTGGGTCGTTGTTACGCAATAATTGACTCATTTGAAGCATTTTCACACAAATTTTCGACATTCCTCAATCTGCGCAACCATGGTACAAATCGTTGTTCTCTGGGGCTCACTACAATAGTCTGGGCACCGTTTTGGTTGGATTCGGGCAGGTCGTTATTTCGTGATAGTTCGCTCCTGTGAAGCAATTTAATTCAAATTTTCTAAATTCTACGGATTTGCGCAACTCTGCTATAAATCGGTTTCTGAGGCTCGCTAGAGAAGCATGGGCACAGTTTTCGTTGGATACAAGCAGGTGGTTATTTCGCTGTAATTTGCTCCTTTAAGGCAGTTTCACTCCAATATTCGACATTCTCCGACTTGCACAACTTAGATATAAATAGGTCTGTGGGGCTCCCTAGAGACGCCTGGGGACAGTTTTCGTTGTATTCAAGCAGGTGGTTATTTCGCTGTAATTCGCTCCTTTGAAACAATTTCACTCCAATTCTCCACGTTCTCCGATTTACACAACTTTGGTATAAATCGGTCTCTGAGGCTCTCTGGAGATGCCTGGGCGCACTATTTGTGGGTTTCGTGCACGTTGTAGTTAGGCAATAATTCGCTCCTTTGAAGCAATTTCACACAAATTTTCAACATTCTCCGATTCGCACAACTTTGCCATAAATCGGTCTCTGGGGCTCCCTTGAGACGCCTTGGCACTGTTTTGGTTGGAGTCAAGCAGGTCGTTGTTTCGCGATAATTCGCTCTTTTGAAGCTATTTCACTCAAATTTCCGACCTACTCTGATTTGCACAAATTTGGTATAAATCTGTCTCTGGGGCTCCCTAGAAACGACTATACACAGCTTACGTTATTTTTGAGAAGGTGGTTTTATCGCAATAATTCGCTCCTGTGAATCAATTTCACTCACATTTTCGACATTCTCCGATTTGCACAACTTTGGGATATATCGGTCTCTTTGACACCCTAGAGACGTCTGGGCACAGTTTTGTTAGATTCGAGAAGGTTTTTGTTGTAAGATAATTCGCTCCTTTGCAGCAATTTCACTCAGATTTTCCACATTCTTCCATTTCAACAAGCTTGGGATAAATGGGTATGCCTGGGCATAGCTTTGGTTGTATTAGCAGGTCATTGTTTGGCGATAACTAGCTCCTTTGAAACAATTTCACTCAATTTCGACTGTCTCCGAATTCAACAGCTTTGGTATAAACCGGTTTCTGCGGCTCTCTAGAGAAGCCAAGGTACAGTTTGTTTATATTCGGGCAGGTCGCTGTTCATCGATAATTCGCTCGTTTGAAGCAATTTCACTCGAATTTTCGACACCCGCTCTGCACATTTTGGTATAATTTGAACTCTTGGGCTTTCTAGACAAACCTGGGCACAGTTTTGGTTTGATTCGAGCAGGTCGTTGTTTCGCAATAATTCGCTCCTTTGACAAAGTTTCAATCCAATTTGTGACATTCTCGAAATTGACCAACTTTGGTATTAATGGTGCTCGAGCAGTTCGTTGTTCCACGATAATTCGCTGCTTTGAAACAAATTCACTCAAATTTTCGACACACCGAAATGCACAACTTTGGCATATATCGTTCTCCAATTTTTAACATTCTCGGATTTGCAACACTTTGGTATATATCCGTCTCTGAGGCTCCCTAGAGAGACCCCGACACACTTTGCTTGGATTAGACTAGTTCGTTGTTTCGCGATAACTCACTCCTTTGAAGCAGTTTCATTCATGATTTCGACCTTCTCCAATTTGCTGAACTTCAGTGAAAAACGGTCTCGCAGACTCCATAGAGACCCCTTGAAGCATTTTTGATTGGATGCGAGCTGGTAGTTGGTTCGCGATAATTCGCTGCTTAGAAGCAATTTCACTGAAATGATCGACATCCTCCGATTTCAACAAATTTGGTATAAATCCGTCCCTGAGGCTCCCTAGATATGCCAGGGCACAGTTGTGGTTGGATTCGAGCAGGTCGTTGTTTCGCGATAATTCGCTGCTTAGAAGCAATTTCTGAAATTTTCGACATTCTCCGATTTGAACTGATTTGGTATAAATCGGTCCCTGGGGGTCCCTAGCGATGCCTGGGCACAGTTGCGTTTGGATTCGTGCAGGCGTTATTTCGCGATATAGAGCTGCTTAGAAGCTGTTTCACTGAAAATTTCGAAATTCTCCGATATGAACAATTTGGAATAAATCTTTCCCTGGGGGACCCTAGAGACGCCTGGGCACAGTTGTGTTTGGTTGCGAGCAGGTCGTTGTTTCGCGAATATTCCTTGCTTAGTAGCAATTTCACTGAACTTTTCGAAATTCTCCGATTTGAACTAATTTGGTATAAATCGGTACCTGGGGGTCCCTAGAGACGCCTGGCCACAGTTATGTTTGGATTCGACCATTTCGTTGTTTCGCGATAATTCGCTGATAAGGAAGCAATTTCACTGAAATTTTCGACATTCTCCGATTATAAACTAATTTGGAATAATGCGGTCTCTGGGGGTCCCTAGAGACGCCTGGGCACAGTTGTGGTTGGATTAGAGCATGTCGTTGTTTCGCGATAATTCACTGCTTAGAAGAAATTTCACTGAAATTTTCGACATTCTCCGATTTGAACAAATTTGGTATAAATCGGTCTCTGAGGGTCCCTAGAGACGCATGGACACACTTGTGGTTGTATTCGAGCACGTCATTGTTTCGCGATAATTCGCTGCGTAGAAGCGATTTCATTCAAATTTTCGACATTTTCCGACTTGAACAAATTTGGTATAAATCCATCGCTGGGGCTCCCTAGACACGCCTGGGCACAGTATTGGTTGGATTCCAGCAGGTCGTTCTTTTGCGATAATTCCCTACTTGGAACCAATTTCAATGAAATTTTCGACATTCTCCGATAGCAGCAGTCTAGTATAAATCGATCCCTGTGGTTCCCTAGTGACGTCAGGGCACAGTTGTGGCTGGATTCGAGCAGGTCGTTGTTTCGCGAAAATTTGCTGCTTAGAAGCAATTTCACTGAAGTTTTCGACATTTTCCGATAGCAACAATCTGGTATAAATCGGTCCCTGGGGGTCCCTAGAGACGCATGGGCACACTTGTGGTTGTATTCGAGGAGGTCGTTCTTTCGCGATAACTCCCTGCTTAGAAGCAATTTAATTGAAAATTTCGACATTCTCCGATTTGAACAATTTGGTACAAATCGGTCCCTGGGGGTCCCTAGATACGCCTGGGCACAATTGTGGTTGGATTCGAGCAGGTCATTGTTTAGCGATAACTCGCTGCTTAGAAGGGATGTCATTGAAATTTTCGACATTCTCTGATTTGAACAAATGTGGTATAAATCCGTCCTTGGGACTCCCTAGAGACGCCAGGCCACAGTTTTAGTTGGATTCGAGGAGGTCGTTTTTAGCGATAATTCGCTGCTTAGAAGCAATTTCACTGACATTTTCGACATTCTCCAATTTGAAAAAAATTTGTATAAATCGGTCCCTGGGATTCTCTAGAGACGCCTGTGCATGGAGGCTGATGTATTCGAGCAGGTCGTTGTTTCGCTTTAATTCGCTATTTAGAAGCAGTTTGACTGAAAATTTCGACATTTTCCGATTTGAACAATGTGGTATAAATCGGTCCCTGGGGGTACTTGGGGGTCCGCAGAGACTCCTGGGCACAATTGTGGTTGGATTCGAGCAAGTCGTTGTCTCGCGATAATTCGCTGCTAAGAAGGAATTTAATTTAATTTACCGCCTGCGGTGCCGTAGTAGTAAAAGCGGGCGTTAAACACTACAACAATTAGAAGGAATTTCATTGAAATTTTCGACATTCTCCGATTTGAACAAATGTGGTATAAATCCGTCCCTGGGGCTCCCTAGAGACGCCAGGGCACAGTTTTGGTTGGATTCGAGGAGGTCGTTGTTCGCGACAATTCGCTGCTTAGAAGCAATTTGACTGAAATTTTCGACATTCTCCGAATTGAACTAATTTGGTATAAATCGGTCCCTGGGGGTCCCTAGCGACGCCTGGACACAGTTGCGTTTGGATTCGTGCAGGCGTTATTTCGCGATATAGCGCTGCTTAGAAGCTGTTTCACTGAAAATTTCGAAATTCTCCGATTTGAACAATTTGGAATAAATCTTTCCCTGGGGGTCCCTAGAGACGCCTGGGCACGGTTGTGTTTGGTTGCGAGCAGGTCGTTGTTTCGCGAATATTCCTTGCTTAGTAGCAATTTCATTGAAATTTTCGACATTTTACACTTTGAACAATTTGGTATAAATCGGTCCCTGCGGGTCCCTAGAGACGCCTGGGCACAGTTATGTTTGGATTCGACCATTTCGTTGTTTCGCGATAATTCAATGCTGAGAAGCAATGTCACTGAAATTTTCGACATTCTCCGATTATAAACTAATTTGGAATAATTCGGTCCTTGGGGGTCCCTAGAGACGCCTGCGCACAGTTGTGGTTGGATTCAAGCAGGTCGTTGTTTCGCGGTAATTCGCTGCGTAGAAGCGATTTCATTCAAATTTTCGACATTTTCCGATTTGAACAAATTTGGTATAAATCCATCGCTGGGGCTCCCTAGACACGCCTGGGCACAGTATTGGTTGGATTCCAGCAGGTCGTTTGTTTTGCGATAATTCCCTACTTAGAACCAATTTCAAAGAAATTTTCGACATTCTCCGAAAGCAGCAATCTAGTATAAATCGATCCCTGTGGTCCCTAGTGACGTCAGGGCACAGTTGTGGCTGGTTTCGTGCAGGTCTTTGTTTCGCGATAATTCGCTGCTTAGAAGCAATTTCTCTGAATTTTTCGACATTTTACACTTTGAACAATTTGGTATAAATCGGTCCCTGGGGGTCCCTAGAGACGCATGGGCACACTTGAGGTTGTATTCGAGCAGGTCGTTGTTTCGTGATAACTCCCTGCTTAGAAGCAATTTCACTGAAGTTTTCGACATTTTCCAATAGGAACAATCTGGTATAAATCGGTCCCTGTGGGTCCCTAGAGACGCATGGGCACACTTGAGGTTGTATTCGAGCAGGTCGTTGTTTCGTGATAACTCCCTGCTTAGAAGCAGTTTCATTGACATTTTTGACATTCTCGCATTTGAACAAAATTGTCATAAATCGGTCCCTGGGTGTCCCTAGAGCCGCCAGGGCACAGTTTTGGTTGGTTTCGAATTGGTGGTTGTTTCGCGACAATTCGCTGCTTAGTGGAAATTTCACTGAAATTTTCGACATTCTCCGATTATAAACAAATTTGGTATAAGTCGGTCTCTGGGGGTGCCTAGGTACGCCTGGACACAGTTGTGGCTGGGTTCGAGCAGGTCGTTCTTTCGCGATAATTCGCTGCTTAGAGGCAATTTCACTGAAATTTTCGACATCTTCCGATAGGAACAATCTGGTATAAATCGGTCCCTGGGGGTCCGTAGACACCCATGGGCACACTTGTGGTTGTATCCGAGCAGGTCATTGTTTCGCGATAATTCGCAGCTTAGAAGCAATTTCATTGAAATTTTCGACATTCTCCGATTTGAACAAATTTGGTATAACTCGGTCCCTGGGGATCCCTAGAGACGCCTGGGCACAGTTGTGGTTGGATTCGAGCATGTGGTTGTCTTGAACATTTGAACAAGTTCGGTATAAATCCGTCACTGGGGCTCCCTAGATACGCCAGAGCAAGTTTTGGTTGGATTCAAGCAGGTGGTTGTTTCGCGATAATTCGCTGCTTAAAGCAATTTCACTGAAATTTTCGACATTCTCCGTTTTGATCTAATTTGGTATAAATCGGTCTCTGGGGGTGCCTAGAGACCCCGGAGCACAGTTATGTTTGGATTAGAGCAGGCCGTTTCGCGATAATTCGCTGCTGAGAAGTAATTTCACTGAAATTTTCGACATTCTCCGATTTGAACCAATTTGGTATAAGTCGGTCCCTGGGGAACCCTAGAGACGCCTGGGTACAGTGGTGGTTAGAATGGATCAGGTCGTTCTTTCGCGATAATTCGCTGCTTAGGAGCAGTTTCACTGAAATTTTCGACATTGTCCCATTTGAACAATTTAGTATAATTCGGTCCCTGAGGGACCCTAGAGGCTCACGGGCACAGTATTGGTTGGATTAGAGCAGGTCGTTCCTTCGCGATAATTCGCTGCTTAGAAGCAGTTTCACTGAAGTTTTCGACATTCTCCGATTTGAACAATTTGGTACAAAACGGTCCCTGGGGGTCCCTAGAGACGCCTGGGCAGTAGTTATAGTCCCTCCTTAAGCAATCCAGTTAACGGGTTGCCTATCCGCTAGGGGCGCCAGTGTCGCTATGACGTCATTGATGGCGGGAAATTTGAAAAATTCAAGATGGCGGAAAATTTGAAAATTTTCCCGCCGTAGCCGTACATTTCAAATTTTAAAATTATCCCGCCATCTTGAAATTTTCAAATTTCCCGGCATCAATGGCGTCACGGCGACACTAGCGCCCCTAGGTGGGCGGCTTCCATTAAGTGAATTGCTTAAGGGGGACTATTTATTTGTTCAAATTTTCAAATTCCCCACCATTTAACGTTTTTCAAATTTCCCGCGATCAAACGGCGACACTATGAAAAAAACTTAAGATGCCGTTAAATTATAGAATTTGAAATTTTTTTTTCTGTGATCGTTGTTAATTTCAAATTTTCAAACTTCCAGCCATCAACGGCGCGCCACCCCTCACTAACGCCATTGGATAATCGTTAATCCGATTGCTTAAGGAGGGACTGTTGATTAGATTATTTATTTTTATTGAGAAGATGCATTGAAAAAGGAGTTTAAATTATTGTTGTACGAAAAAAGGAGTACAAACCTGTTTGTTGGTTGTATAAAGTTGGTTGCAACGACCTGTTCCATGTGGGTTGGATGATGAAAGATGATTTATCCGTTGAGGAGCATGTGCAAGTTGCCACCTTGAGGACAAGTGCGGGTGACGAAGCCGGGATTTGAAGCAGGAGGAGCCGTGGTATGTCTTCCAGGGTTGGCAGGTCGTTCCTCGACGAGAGCTCGGTACCCACTGAGGGTAAAATGAGACATCTATGTGGATGAAAGGGGCATCCGGTGTAAGAGCTGTGTTTGCGATCGCAGACACACCCGCTGGGGTGGGGGAAGGAGTGGGGGGATGGGGTTTTCTGGCACAGGAAAAAAACAGTTGAGATTTTACCACCAACCGTTGCTATTTGAGATGATTTAGCCGTTGAGGAGGAAGAGCAAGTTGACACCTGGAACACAAGTTCGAGAATTTGCAGCAGGAGTAGTTGTAGGTCTTGCACAGGGTTGGCATGTCGTTCCTCCACGAGAGCTCGATCTCAACTGAAGGCAAGATGAGACGTCTATGTAGATGAAAGAGGTGTCAGGTGTAAGCGCTGAGTTTGCGAACACGCCCACATCCGATGGTGAGGAGGGGAGGGGGGAAGGGCAGGGGGGTGGTGGAGGGGGGGTTGAAGGAAAGAGGTGGGAGATTGCGAAATACCACGTCCGCCGGATGGGGTTTTCTGGCACAGGGAATAACCGTTGAGATGTTCCCACCAACCGTTGCTTTTTGAATAAAATAATATGATTGGTGGACCTTGAGCGTGTGGATGTTGAACGAGTACTCTGTCTTGACGGACTCTAAGCATCCAATCGCCGAGAATGTTATCTGTCATAATATATGTCGGTGAATGGTCCAAGTGCGCTGATAAGCATCTGCCGAGGTACATCCGCTCTAGGTTTTTCTCATTTGCTGCATTTTGACTGCCGAGATGTATTGTTGCTCGTAGAAAACGAAAAAAGGCACGTGATTTGCGGAAGGGAGAGGTGATGTGGTCTTGACGGGTGTTGGCAAGCAAAGAAGGGAAGGATCTTGGAGGATTGGGGAAACGTGATATGCGGAAGTGACGTGGCCTGATTTGATTGGATAAAATAACACGAGTTGGGATTGGTCGTTAGGATTCCAAAATGACGATGATTGGTGGAAACAAGGTGCGTTTTCATTGGATGAAAAATGAGGAAGCAACCTTTGCGTTATAAAAAAGGGAGAGAAAAAGGAATTGCAGGAACGATACCGTTCCTGTTGGTGAAAAAGTATAATTAAAAAAAAAAACGAAAAAAAGTCGGTTAACGGACTTACATTTAAATCTTTCAAGAACGAGATATGAAAATGTTGCAAAAAAAACCAACATGGAATATGTTTCCAAATTTTGTATTTTCTGAAAAAATGGCTTCAGAATTTTCCTTAAAATATCAATTATATTGATACGTACAAGTTGAGTCTTGTTTTTTCCTCGTTTGGTTGTTTTTCTTCGTCTTTTTTGTTTTGAACATAGGTTCATATTTCTAACGTATTTAACAGGCATGCTTTAATGTTAAGCCAGCAGTTAAAATCCGATAAAATGCGCAGACTATAGTTGAACACGTCACACTATCAAATTAAGATAACAAGATAATTCAAAAGCTGATTAGCAAGCTTTTTTAAAATGTTTGGCATACCTTTTAAAGAAGGCGTTAATATGAGTCTCTGACACAGATAGAAAATGCTGGCAGATAATATGCAACTGTCTTCATACTCACACACAAGCGTTCCGTGGCAATTACGTGCTTTGAAACCGATCTGCATTTCGCTCCCACAGAAGGCTACGGGATATGTGACTGTGTTTCTCTCACGGCTTAAGCGGCCAATAGACACACGCCGCATACATGTCCGAACTTGTCGCGCGCGTGCCAGGGCATCCAGTTACGATAAGGTGCTATATACCCCGACAGATTACCTCGAAATATGTCATATAAGAATAAAAGCTTAAACATGTAGTTGATTAAAACATGGAATAGTTTAATGATGTTAAGCAAACCATTACAAGTAGACACACAACGGCACAAAATAAACAAATATATGAATATAAGATAGTTCAGAGCTATAATGAATTGTTTGTTTTTTTCTTGTTTGCTTGTCAAATCACACACACACACGGTCGCTGATGTTTTTTATTGGAGAGGAAAGCGTTAGCAAATTGTTTTCTGATTATTTTAATACTAGCGGAAACATATGTTATCGATAGCAGGGAAAAGAATGACGAAGCTTAGGAACAATTATTAGTAACTATGAAAATAAGGATATTGAGTGCAACAGCCGTTTGAATGTTACACATCAGAATTCTTTCCAGAATACACTATTAATTTAGAAGAAATGTTATTTTCACCTTACGCCACTTTGACAGCCCTTCCTTCTACAAACTATTTCATACACAAGACGGAGAACAGAAGACAACGGAGAATTATCACACACAAAAAAAGCAAAAGAAATATAAGGTATTTGAAAATAAAACCGACAGCAAGGAATATATTGGGAATTGATAATGTTACAACAAGTGTATTTTGTATCATTTGTGGTTTTTTTTCCAGCTTACCAAGTTTCTGTGTGCCTGTTACGATTAAAAGCGTATACCAAGGAATATACACTTGATTCAAGTTAAGATAACAAGATAATTCAAAAATATGGATTATACTAGCTGAAATATGCATTGATACCCGTAGTTTGATGATTTATCCCTACAACTATGAGACGTTGGACTTTGGTTGTGCATGCACATAGCTTAAACAAAGATTTAATTAAAAACTCGTATGAAACGGAAAGTAAACAAAATAAACACACCAGGAAAACACAATCCAAAACAAAAAACTCTGTTGCACAAACATGGATCAAATTCTCTTTACACACGCACAGTAGATGGGGAAAAAAAGTTTTCGCTTGACACGGAGAAAGATCCCATGACGATCATCCAAGCAACTGAATAACACTGATCAACGAGGCAAGATGCTAGTTTAAAAAAGCTGAGAAGATTAAGAAAAAGATTTCTGCTACGAAATATGACCGTTGGCACTTCAAACGATATTGGAAATGTGCAAGAAAATACCTGAAAATGCAGTTGCGGCGGGGGAATCGACTGACGTGGCAAGATGCTAGTTTAAAAAACCTGAAGCAATCATTACCAGACTTCCGGTATGCAAGATGAGGGTTCTCTGGGAAAAACACTGGACTTGCGCACGCGCTCGTTGACATACCATGGCAAGGTGGGAGGTGGAGCGCGGGGGGGAGAAGCGAACTCGTGTTGTGGCGTGTGATTTGTTTTTAGGTATGTCAGAAAGACACGTAGGCTACTTTTCCTAACAATATGTGAACCGATGACTGACCGGAAGTGTCACAATACATTATATTATTCCTTTCTTTCTTTTTGATTTCTCTATTACGAATAGAAAGCCGGGGAACTATTCCATTTCGCCCAAAAATTGTATGTGGAGATTTCACCGGAATATATGTTTTGAGGTCCCCTGGAAAAAGCATTTATTCGTAAACCTCTGCGTGCGAGGGCATGTGAGATTAGCATACATCAAAAAGGAAAAGGAGATTAAGAACCAAAGATGGTATTTATAATATATAAATGCGACACGAAGATTTTAATGGATGGATGGATGAATGGAGTTTAGGGGCCCGTCGACAACTAGGTCATTTGGGCCCTAGGTCAGAAAATAAAAAAAAATCTAAAACTCGCCTAAAAACTGAAGTTTAAAATGGCAACTAAAAACGCAGACAGATAAAAACACCAAACGGCACATGAGTGCGCTAAGTTAAAACTTGGTAAAACCATTCATTAAAATGTGGAAAAGATCAAAGCTAAAACACATTAAAACTAAGCACTTAAAACACTAAAACGTAAAACACAAAAACATATGTTAAAAGGCTAAAAAAAATTCACACACTAAAAACACGTTATACTTGCTTTGCGAACCCAATTTGTGCAACGAACCGCAGCGCCTTACAGGCAGACACAGGGTCGTCACCCAAAATTGAGGCAAGCGTACACCCCAGGCCAACCGACTGGCGCTCACGAGCGTATTGCGGACAGTCTATAAGGATATGGGCCACAGAAAGTTGGATGTTGCACGTAGGGCAGACAGGCGCAGGGTCGCCACGCAAATGGAACCCATGTGTCGCCCGTGTGTGACCTATCCTCAGGCGGGTGAGGATAACTTCAGCCCGCCCGCAGTCCCTGCAGGATGTCATCCAGGGATCTACGCTATCTTTAATGGTCCGCAATTGAGAGCCAGAGAATTCCTTCCATGAGTGCTGCCAGATCGATAAAAGATGTCGACGGAAATGGCGCTGCACATCGACATATGGCACACTGTGTGTGGCAACATCCGGCAAACGGCAAGCAGTTTTAGCAGCCGCATCCGCTTTCTCATTGCCGGGTATACCCACATAGCCTGGGGTCCAGGTAAAAAGCAACTGGTATCCGCGCGAGAGCATTTGCGAAATGAGAGCCTGTATTTTTAAAACGAATGCTGAGGTGCCGATAAACTGGTCCAAGGACTGAATGGCACTCAGAGAGTCTGAACAAATGATAAAACTGCCGGGAGCTGAGTTAGAAATAAAAAGTAAACAATAAAATATAGCAAACAGCTCGGCAGTAAAAACCGAACTATGGTCCGGAAGTCGGTACTGGTGCGCCTCGTCGTTACACACGAAACTACATCCCGTAGCTCCACCCACCTGGGACCCATCGGTAAAAACCGGGGTGAAAGTCCGGTGGCGGCCCAAAAGTTCGGTGAACAGATGTCGATACACCGATTGCGGGGTGGAAAGCTTAGCATAGCCTGACAGCTCCAGGTCGAATTGCGCGCGCCGGAGTTGCCAAGGAGCAGAGCGTCCTAGAGAGAATCGCTCTACAGCAGGCATGCGGAGATCGTGTTTGTCAAGTAGTTCGCGGAACCGAATACCGCTTGGGCGCGATATAGTTGTGTTGCGCAGATAACGGTGAGCAAGGTCGGGACGCAGGACACATTTAAAAGAAGGATGACCCGGATGGGCTGCCAACCTTGCCACATACGAACACAATAAAATCGAACGACGGACCGACAGTGGTGGTTCTCCAGACTCAGCATACAGACACTCAACTCTACTGGTGCGAAACGCCCCAGTAGCAAGACGGATACCAGCATGGTGTACAGTATCTAAAAGACGGAGTTTAGAGGCGGACGCCGCGCCATAGATAAAACTACCGTAGTCTATTTTTGACCGCACCAGTGATCGATACAATCGTAACATAACTGTACGATCACCGCCCCAAGAAACTCCGGATAAAAGGCGGAGTACTCGAAGTGAGCGATCGCAGGAAGCACGTAGTTGGCGAATATGGTACTCCCACGTCAGCTTACTGTCGAAGTGCAGGCCAAGGAACTTGAGGTGCGGGACAAACGGTAGACGTGTGCCACGCAAATAAAAATCAGGAGGAGGGTGTACGCCGCGAACTCGATGGAAGTGGATACACTGAGTTTTCGTAGGTGAGAACTGAAAGCCGGAGCGAAGGGCCCAGTCTGCGATTGATGTTATGGTCAGCTGCAGTTGACGCTCAATGTGCTCGAGATTATAAGAGCGATAGTAAATTGCAAAGTCGTCAACATACAGTGACATCGGGATTCCGCTACGAACAACATCAGCGATTCCGTTGATTGCTGCGGCGAAGAGCGTGACACTCAGGATGGACCCCTGAGGCACACCATTCTCCTGAATCTTTTCCTGTGACAGGGTATTACCAATGCGGACACGAAATTTTCGAAGTCGTAAAAAGTTTAAAATGAACAGCGCTAAGTGACCGCGTAAACCGTAACCGTGCAGAGCACGAAGGATTCCATAGCCCCAGGTGGTGTCGTAGGCCTTCTCTAAATCAAAGAAGACACCCACGACATGCTGCTTCAGCAGAAAGGCATTCTGGATGTAAGCCTCTAAGCGTGTCAGATGGTCGACGCTAGAGCGATGGCGACGAAAACCGCACTGAATGTTGGTGAGCAGGTTATGCGTCTCTAGCCACCACACTAAACGAGTATTAATCATCCGTTCGAAGGTCTTACAAACAACACTCGTTAGGCAAATAGGGCGGTAACTAGAGGGAAGTGTCCTGTCTTTTCCAGGTCGAGGGATAGGGATGACAATACCCACTCGCCAGGAGGACGGAAAGACCTGCTCGTGCCAGATAACATTATAAATACCAAGCAGGAAAGACGAAGCCGAAGGTGGAAGGTGAAGCAGCATTTGTCGATGGATGTCATCTGGACCAGGAGAGGAATTTTTAGCAAGTGACAAAGAGTGCTCTAACTCCGCTACGGTAAAGGGTGCGTTGTACGGTTCAGTACAGTCACTACTAAAAGGAAGAACTATCCGCTCGGCAGATTCCTTGAGAGGTATAAAAGCTCTGTCGTAACTATTCGTTTGAAGATTTTAATAAAATTATTTATTCATTCATGCATTCATTTAGTTATTTGACACGTTATGATATTATTCCTTTCTTACTTTCTTTTTTTTTTAAATTTCTCTATTACGGATAGTAAGTCGCGGAACTATTGCATTTCGCCCCCCAAAAAAAATTCCATGTCGAGATTTCACCGGAAATATATGTTTTGAGGACCCCTGAAAAAGCATTTTTTCCCACAAAGGTCCGTGGACGTACGTATGTGAGAACAGCATACTTCAAACACGACAAGCAGATTAAGAACCAAAGTTGGTATTTGTGAGTGAGTGAGTAGTGGGGTTTACGGGCCCGTCGACAACTAGGTCAATAGGGCCCGAAGTCCAAAAATAAAAACAAAGAAATAAAACCTCACCCTTTTGAAGCTAAAAAGTGAAAGTTAAAATACCTAAAATTGAACATTATAATTACCAAAAAGAGAGCTAAGACAGCTAAAAACGGAAAATTAGAACCGATAAACACTTAAATTACTAAAGACATAAAACTGGCTACTGTTAAAAAGGGCTAAAAACACGAGTAAAACATCCTAAAAGTATATTTGCGCCAAGATAAAAGAAACCTTACACTTGCTTACCAAAATCGATATGCGCAATAAACCGCAGTACTGTATTTACAGCTACTGGATCGTTGCCTAACACTGTGCACAGTGTAAGACCCAGGCCAAAGGACTGGCGCTCACGAGCATACCGCGGACAATCAGTAAGGACATGTGCAACGGAGAGTGGGACACTGCACGTCGCACAGACAGGCTCCGGATCACCGCGCAAAAGGTGTGCATGCGTGGCTCGAGTGTGGCCTATCCTCAGGCGGGTTAAATTCACCTCCTCACGCCTGGAATCCCTGCAAGATGTTTCCCAGTGTTGCACCGTGTCCTTGATTGTCCGTAACTGAGTGCCAGATAACGCTTCCCAAGATTGTTGCCAGAGAGTAAATAGATGGCGACGAAAGTACTTCTGAACAATTATATAGGGTAACGTACGGGTGGAATATTCCGGAAGGCGGCATGCAGACTTCGCAGCCGCATCCACCGCCTCGTTGCCCGGAATACCCACATGACCTGGGATCCACGTAAAAACGAACTGGTATCCGCGAGATAACAACTGAGATAAAAGTGCCTGTATTTTAATAATTAATACCGAGTTGCCAACAAATTGTTGCAGCGCCTGAAGGGCGCTCAGCGAGTCGCAACACACAATTAAATGTTCAGGAACTGAACGGGAGATAAAAAGTAAGAAATAAAAGATGGCAAACAGCTCGGCGGTAAAAACTGAACTGGCGTCTGGAAGGCGGTATGTGTGAACCTCACCGTTGTATATAAATGCGGAACCCGTCGTACTACCCAACTGGGACCCATCGGTGAATACCGGAGTATAAGTCCGGTATCGGCCCAGAACTGCGGTGAAGAGTTGACGGAACACCGAAGGAGGGGTAGCGGTCTTTGCACAGCCCGACAGCTCCAGGTCAAAGCGTGCACGCTGGAGTTGCCAGGGAGGACAGTGGCCAAGTGAATGCCGCTCTACAACTGGCAGTCGGAGGGCGTATGCGACAAGCAGTTCTCGAAACCTGATGCCACTTGGACGGGAGATTGTTTTATTCCGCATATAACGGTGCGCGAGGTCTGGATGACCTGGATGAGCGGCCAACCTTGCCACGTAAGAACAAAGTAACAACGAGCGTCGAACAGACAGTGGAGGTTCGCCAGAATCAGCATACAGACAATCGATTCTGCTGGTGCGGAAAGCCCCAGTAGCGAGACGGATACCAGTGTGATGTACTGTGTCTAAAAGCCGGAGTTTAGACGCAGACGCCGCGCCATAAATAAAACAGCCGTAGTCTAATTTGGACCGGACCAGAGAGCCATACAACCTCAACATGACGGTGCGATCGCCGCCCCAAGATGCCCCAGATAAGACCCTGAGTACCCGAAGCGAACGATCGCAGGAAGCACGAAGATAGCGGATATGGTGCTCCCATGTGAGTTTACTGTCGAGGGGTAAGCCCAAGAACATAAGGTGCGGTACAAAAGGAAGACGTGTGTCGCGCAGATGAAGATCAGGAGGAGGGTGTACTCCTCGCAGTCGGTGAAAGTGTAGACACTGTGTTTTCGTAGGGGACAGCCGAAAGCCCGTGCGTAATGCCCACTCGGCGATGGAGGTTATGGTCAGCTGCAGTTGACGCTCGATGTGCTCCAAACTATAAGAGCGATAGTAGATCGCAAAGTCGTCAACATACAGCGACATCGGGATACCGCTACGAACAACACTAGTGATGCCATTAATGGCAACTGCGAAAAGTGTGACACTGAGGATGGATCCCTGGGGTACACCATTCTCCTGAATCTTCTCTGGAGACAGCGTGTTGCCTATACGGACACGAAAACGGCGAATGAGTAAAAAGTTAAAAAGGAAAACAGCTAAGTGACCGCGCAAACCATAACCGTGTAGAATACGGAGAATGCCATAGCGCCAAGTGGTATCGTAGGCCTTCTCCAGATCAAAGAAGACACCCACGACGTGCTGCTTCAGGAGAAACGCATTCTGTAAGTATGCCTCCATGCGCGTCAGGTTGTCGACACTGGAGCGATAGCGACGAAATCCGCACTGAACATTGCTCAGCAGGTTATTCGTCTCTAGCCACCACACTAAGCGAGTGTTAATCATCCGTTCCAAGGTCTTGCAGACGACACTCGTCAGGCAAATAGGGCGGTAGCTAGAGGGAAGTGTCCGGTCTTTTCCTGGTCGAGGGATAGGGATGACAATGCCCTCTCGCCAGGAAGACGGGAAAACCTGCTGATGCCAGATGCGGTTATACATGCTCAACATGAAGGAAAGAGCTGCAGGTGGAAGATGAAGCAGCATTTGGCGGTGGATGTCATCAGGACCGGGAGAAGAATTCTTTGCTAGGGACAAGGAATGCGCTAGCTCCGCCTCGGTAAATGGTGCATTGTACGGTTCACTTTGGGCACTGTTAAAACTAAGGCCTATCTGCTCCGCAGATTCCTTTATAGCTAAAAACGCTCTATCATAGCTTTGGGTTTGGCTAGTACAGGCAAAACACTCGGCAAGGGCGTCGGCGATTTCCTGCTCGCTGGTGTAACGGGAGCCCTGTACGGCAAGGCCAAGGATGGTCGTCCGGCGACACTTGCCGTACATTCGCCGAACAGCAGTCCACACCTTTTGCGCCGAACTTCGACGGGAAAGAGAAGATACATACTTTTCCCACGATTTGCGTTTTGCGTCTCGAAGTATAAATCTTGCCCTAGCACGAGCACGCTTAAAAGCGACAAAGTTCGCCTGCGTAGGATGTAATGTAAAGATACGCAATGCACGCTTGCGTGCTTTAGTAGCCAAACGGCATTCCTCGGACCACCAAGGCACAGGAACGTGACGAGGTGTAGTGGAACCACGAGGAATGCTGGAATCCGCTGCAAGCAAGATAGTGCAGGTAAAATATTCCACCATTTCATCGATGGTGTCAAAACCGTTGTCATAAAGGTGAATGAGGGAACGAAATTTCCCCCAATCAGCCTTGGAAATAATCCAGTGAGGATGTCGCGTTGCCGCAGGATGGTGGCACGACAGGTGAATGTTAATTGGGTAGTGCCAAATAAGCCGGAAAGGACCGACCAATCAAGTAAAGGTACCAACGAAGGACTACAAAAAGAAACGTCTAGTGCGGAGTGTGTACCATAGGCAGATGATAGAAAGGTAGGGGCACCAGTATTTAACAAAAGTAAACCGGACATATCGCAAACGTCTGCTACAAGGCACCCGCGGGCATCGTCAGTGTCGGAGCCCCAAAGGGTATTCTTGGCATTAAGATCGCCTAGAAAGGGGAATGGTGGCGGTATCTGGGCCAAAAGAGCTCGAAGATCAGTTTGTTGTACGACACTGACAGGTGGCAGATAGACATTGCAAATAGACAGGCTCAGGCCCTGCAGCTGTACACGCACCGCTACAGCTTGCAACGGTGTGTTAAGCGGGATGCTAGTGGCAGAGATGTTATGTGTCACCAGAGTAGCAACACCACCGCTTGCGCGTCCGCTAGCTGCAGAGTCATGTCTAAATGCCGAAAAACCACGGAGGTGTAGTGTGTGATGAGGATTCAAATGGGTTTCCTGTAGACAGACGATTGATGGAGAATGTTGAAAAACTAAATGCTGTATGTCCGGAGTACGTGCACGGAACCCATTAGCGTTCCACTGGATTATTTCCATATTAAAAAGAGATTAGTGGCCAGTCTTTATCTTTTTCTTTTTCTTCATTTTTACTCTGGCGCACTTGGGACCATATACTCGACGTTCGTCGTTCTCAGGCGACTCCCCTGATGTGCGGGAGTCTGAAGTTCCCCTTTGGCTCACGGAGCGAGAGCGGGACTTCATTGAAGAGGTGAGACTACTAGCTCGAACAGTATGCCTGGAACGAGGGCGGTCATCAGGAGTTGTGGCACTCGTGGACGGTTTGGGATCTGTGGTCTGCACTGCGATTGATGTCACTGTAGGTGTAGTAGGACGTTGCGCAGGGGGATTCGTCGACCAGTCGGTTTGCGTGATGGCATCCGAAGCGGGTACGTGTTGCAAACCGACAGTGGCTACAGGAGGCCGGCGTGCAGCTGCTGCATAGCCTATGGTGTTAGCAGGCTTCAGCTGCTCAAAGCGCCGCCGCGCTTCTAGAAAAGTTAGGCGTTCCTTAACGCGTAGCTCCTGTATGCTCTTTTCATCGCAAAACTGCGGACACTGACGAGAGCTTGATGGATGTTTCCCTCCACAGTTCACGCAGCAGGGGTCCCGAGTACAGGCGGTGTCCTCATGTGCTGCCAAACCGCAACGCTCACATATCGCAGGATGCGTGCACGAGCCCCTAGTATGCCCGAACCTCTGGCACTGAAAACAGCGCATGGGATTCGGGACATACGGGCGTACTGCAGCGCGCTCATACCCACAGAAGATGTATTCGGGTAAAGTAGTTCCCTTGAAGGTTAGGAACACCGTTTTTAAGGGAATCTCTTTTCCATCCTGCTTTCGGGATAGGCGGTACGCTTGAATGACCCTTTGGTCTGAGAGGCAGGTGACAATGTCCTCCGTTGACCGATCATCCAGGCTGGAGGTGGTAACAACTCCCCTACACGAGTTCAATGATTTGTGTGGGGCTACCCGGACCGGGTAGGAGCCCAACAAACTCGCTTTTAACAACTTTTGGGACTGTTCAGCATTGCACGTCTCAACCCAGGACCTCCTAAATACCGGACCTGACACTGTGATTCAAGATGGCGGCCTATGTGGTGGGAACTACTTGTAAACAACTCGTCTACAGGCTACGATTTCAACGCAGTAAAATAAAAATGTGGTGTAATAACACGCCTATTTTGTGAATATGGGCTGTGTTAAACACAAAAACACTGTCTTAAACATAAACTCAAGTAAACAAAAAAGAATGACATTTAATATTAAACGATAAACCATGGGCAATGAAATATATAACCTCAAATATCATTCATGCAATCTACAGGTTTACATGCCATTATGTAACTGCATTACACACTCAAATTACAAAGAAGATAGACAAAACTGCAAGCAGCATGTTACTTAAATAAAACAGAAGTGTTGACAGTGAGTTGACTCAGAATTATTAATCATTGTTTACACTGTTTTTCACATTTGTACAATGTGCATAATGTTATATACCTACACAAAACATACTATACTGGATGGCTGATATACAAATGCTGCTATTTAGAATGACCTAAAGCTACCTACTGAATTCAAAACCTTTAGGGTGAAATTTTGCTTTTACTATTACTGAGAACTTGATTACTCAGTTTGCAACAACATATTACTCAGCACTTCAGGACACTTTATTTTACAGGGGGAATCCACAAAAGCAGATGAAATATTAAAAGTAATAACCGTAAAACAGCACTGTAAATGAAATACATGAAATACGTAATCTTAAATCAGTATTGTAAAGCAACATTGTGTTAGCTTAGGTTAGGTTAGTTTTGCATATGAGTAGGGTGACAGGGTCCTGTGTTATCGAAATATTTACAATTTGGGTAGTGTTTATGCAATCATTTCAACGTAAATGCATTAATCAATCATTGTAGCATATATTACACTCGTTTATGCACATTTATTAGCTAAATATCCGCCGCATAAGCGAAATAAAACCACTTCATCGACCGTACGAAATTTTCTCATAAATAAAATACGAAGCTTGAGCGCACAATAAAACTTACAAGATCGTAATCAGCAATAAAAACTGCATCCATTGCACTATGTTTCATTCGTTTTCTCGAGCGGACGATTTTGTAAATATTTACCAAACTTTGCTATAGTCTACAGTTTTACATGCAGCAACATAACACATTTCTTCTAAACTACAGCTACACATTTAAATTACAAAGACAAAAGATAATGTACAAATATGAGCAGCATACTACTTACGTGAAACAAACTGTTGGTGTTGCAGATGCCACTAATTGAATTCACTCGAAATTATTGTCTTTCACTATTCACACTATTCACCATGTTATATACACACCGGCAACTAATACACATAACGCTGCAATTTATTGTAATTAAATACTGAATTTAGAAGCTTTATGTTGTAATTTACCTTTTGTTTTAACTGAAAGTTTCTGATTTTTAATTTGCATCCGGGAATGCAACAGTTACGGTGCATTGTCGTGTTTGAGGTTAGGTTGTAGTATGGCAACATTAATATACACTACTGGAACAGTTTTTCTTCAACAACCTCTCACCACTGTAATCGTGACACAAATTGTACTTGCAAACAGATAAATTAACCACACTATACGGCTAATGTAGCCATAGTCCTAGATGGAACACAATAAACATGAACACGTGGATAGCACACGGCACAGTCAAAACGTTACTACATTTATTCCTGTTCCTATACTGCCCAAATAAAACTTTTGAAACACTCGCTTTGCTAATATGAAGACAAACTTACATAGGAATTATTATAAGAAACAATAACTCGAAGACAGAAAATAATACGAAAAACAGCGTGTGGAAACACCTCAGAAATCATCGCCACCAGCCGACGCCATTTTTGTACAACTTAGATGGCAGTGTCAGGTCCGTTAATCTAGAAGGTCCTGCTCAACCAAAAGCGTACCGTCTCTCAGTCGCGTTGCGTTTTTTACTGAGCCACAGATCCTATCCACTTCACGCTTAATATAGAACGGGCTTAGGTTCTTCATCGTTTTTCCTTCACATGCCAAGGTCATCACCAGAAAAACATCAGTAAAGGGGGTTTTGCGCGGATGCATGATTGATTTGGACCCCTTCCGGAACCGTCGGCGTCCGCCTGCCATCCGGGGGTCAAGGGATAAAAGACACCAAAATCTCCTCGGTCTGTGCCGCCATGGAGACCCCTCCATGACTAACCTCAAGGCGTACTTCAGAGGAGCTACCCTCCGATCTCCACTGCTTATCCGCATGGGTAAACCGTTCACCACGTGACACCCCGGTTTTATGCCCCCACCACAGGAATAACCGCCTGTGGCTCCCCGCTTTAGCACACGCTGCCTCAACGGAGTCAGCGTGGATTCAGGGGACTTCGAGTTGATTGCACCGGGGTTCCGTCAGCGGTAACACGTCCGGCCGGTGATACTAACCCGACGGCACACGGCCGTCCGGAGAGTAACACCGGCCGTGCCCTCAAGGAGCTACGTGGGTGTACATGACGTGTGGACGAGCTCCGCACCTAAGGCTACACATGGGGGCAGTGTGAAGGGTCCGCACAGCCTTCGCGCCTGAGACCTCCGAAGAGCACACAAGTCGGGGGCCGCGCAGAAAACCGTGGGACAGGACCACGGAGATAGGAAAGATCCCTGCTGGTGAGACAGGAGTTATAAATCTAGGAACTTACAAACTAATAATCAGAATAAGCCTAGAAGAGGAAGAGGGTGATATAAAAGCAACATAAAACGCTGCACGTGGCACAGTTAATGAAGGTGGAGGGGGTGAAGTGATAGTGAGCAGCTCGGGGCCCCGGGTGCGCCAAACCCGGACCTACCGTGGTAGGTTCCCCTGGGGGAGTTTGATTTCGGAGTCCTCTTCTCCTAGATGAGTCGTCGACCAAGACTAACGAGCCTCATCTACCCGTTTGGAATGTTCTTAGCTTCCCCTCACCTCTTGCCTACCAGTGGTCACAAAGACACACTTAGTAGGCCGTCTGGATCGGGTGCTGAGCCCCTCCGCCACGGCAAGGCGACACTCCTTCGGAGGGGCGGTAGCTAGAGGCAAGTACCCGGTCTCTCCAAGGCCGAGGTACAGGAATGACGGTACCCTCGCACCAGGAAGACGAGTAAACCCGCTGGAGCCAGATTCGGTTATAGATGCTCAGCAGGAAGGAAAGAGCCTGAGGTGGAAGATGAAGCAACATTTGTCGGTGGATGTCATCAGGACCGGGAGAAGAATCGTGCGCGAGAGACAAGGAGTGCTTCAGCTCTGCTATGCTAAAAGGCGTGTTGTATGGCTCACTACCGTCGCTGTTAAAATTAAGAGCTATCCGCTCCGCAGATTCCTTGATAGCTAAAAACGACCTATCGTAACTTTGGGTTTGGCTGGTAGCAGAGAAAGATTCGGCAAGGGCATCGGCGATAGCCTGCTCGCTAGTGTAATAAGAGCCCTGTACCGCAAGCCCGGGAATAATCGTCCGGCGACACTTGCCGTACATACGCCGAACCGCAGTCCACACCCTTTGTGTTGAAGTGCGTCGAGAGATGGAAGAGACGTAAGTTACCCAGGATGTGCGTTTTGCACTGCGAAGTACAAAACGCGCCCGGGCACGCACTCGCTTAAAGGCAATAAAGTTCTCTTCCGTAGGATGTGCACTGAAAACTCGCAAGGCCCGTTTGCGGGCTTTAACAGCCAAACGACATTCCTTGGACCACCAAGGCACAGGAAGATGACGAGGTGTAGTAGAACCGCGAGGAATGCTGGAATTTTCTGCAAGCAGGACAGAACATGTAAAGTACTCCACCATGTTGTCGATGGTGGTAAAACCATCGTCGGTAAGGTGAATGAGGGAACGAAATTTCCCCCAGTCAGCCTTGGAAATAATCCAGTGAGGGTATCGTGTTGGAATAGTATGGAAACCAGATATGTGAATGTTAATGGGAAAATGATCACTGCCAAAGAGGTCGGAGAGCACCGACCAATCAATGAGTGGTACCAATGACGGGCTACAGAAGCTAACGTCTAAGGCGGAGTACGTACCATAGGCAGATGATAAAAAGTTCAACAAAAGGAGGCCGGACATATCGCAAACGTCTCCTACAAGGCTTCCGCGAGCATCGTCAGTGTCGGAGCCCCATGAAGAGTGTTTGGCATTCAGATCACCAAGGAAGATAAAGGGTGGCGGAATCTGAGCCAAAAGAGCTCGAAGGTCGTTCTCGTGTACAACACTGACCGGTGGCAGATAGACATTGCGAATTGACAGACTTAAGCCCTGCAACTGGACACGCACAGCCACAGCTTGCAGCGGCGTGTTTAGCGGGATGCTTGTGGCAGAGATGGTATGCGCCACCAAAGTAGCAACTCCTCCGCTTGCTCGTCGATCAGCTGCAGAGTCATGCCTAAAAGCCGAAAAACCACGAAGATGTAGTGCGTGATTAGGGTGCAAATGTGTTTCTTGTAGGCAGACGACTGATGGAGAGCGTTGCGCTACGAGATGCTGTATGTCCGGAACACGTGCCCGGAACCCATTAACATTCCACTGGATTATTTCCATGGTAAAGAAGAATTAGTGATTCGTCTTCATCTTTTTCTTTTTCATCTTTACCTTAACCGACTTTGGACGGGGTAGGTTAATTTCGTCATCCCCTAGTGACTCCTCGGAGGTACGGGAGCTTGAAGATCCCCTGCGGCTCGCGGAACGGGAGCGGGAGCGGGACTTCATTGATGACGTGTGGCTGCTGGCGCGAACATCAGGCCTAGAGGAATGACTATCAACAGGCTGGCTACGACTTTTGGACGCCTTGTGAGCTGGTGTCTGCACGGCTGTATATGTTGTAGCTTTTGCAGGTGTGGCACGAGACAGTGGAACAATACTCGCTGGTAGGTCTGTCTGTGTGGAAGCATCTGATACAGGGACAGGCTGTATCGCTACGGTGTTAACAGGAGCGCGTCGGGCAGCCAAGGCATAACCTGTGGTGGTCGCAGGTTGCAACTGCTCAAAGCGAGGACGCGCCTCTGGAAATGTAAGATGTTCTTTCACGCGTAGCTCCTGTATACATTTTTCATCCAGAAACTTCGCACACTGACGCGAGCTAGATGGATGACCGGCTCCACAGTTAACACAATGAGGGTCACGGGTACAAGCCGTGCCCTCATGAGGTGATAGGCCACAACGCTCACAAACGGCAGGATGGTTGCACGCGGTCTTAGTATGTCCGAACTTCTGACACTGAAAACAGCGCATAGGGTTCGGGACATATTGACGTACGGCTGCACGCTCGTACCCGCAGAAGATGTATTCTGGCAACTGTGTGCCCTTAAAAGTGAGGAAAACCGTACGTAAATCAATCACTTTACCATCCTGCTTTTTTGTCAGACGGTACGCTTGACACACACGCTGGTCGGAGAGGCAAGTAACAATCTCCTCGTTTGACAGACCGTCCAGACTGGATGTGGTGACAACTCATCTGCATGAGTTTAGAGATTTATGTGGGGCTACCCGGATGGGGTAGGAGCCCAACAAAGTGGCTTCCAACAATTTCTGGCACTGGTCTGCGGTGGTCACTTCTACCGAAAGCGTACCGTCTCGTACTCGGGTGGCGTTTTTAACAAGGCTACAGATCCTGTCGAGTTCTTTTTTGATGTAAAAGGGGCTCAGATCCTTCGTTTTCCTTTCACTGGCCAAGGTCATGACTAGAAAACTGTCGAAATGGGAGGGTTTGCGCGGATGCATGTTGAAATCGGACCCCCATCCGGAACCGTCGGCGTCAGCCTGCCATCCGGGGGTCAAAGAAAAGAAAGACACCAAAATCTCCACGGTCTGTGCCGCCATGGAGACCCCTCCATGACTGACCTCAAGGCGTACTTCAGAGGAGCTACCCTCCGATCTCCACTGCTTGTCCGCATGGGTAAACCGTTCACCACATGACACCCCGGTTTTATGCCCCCACCACAGGAATAACCGCCTGTGGCTCCCCGCTTTAGCACACGCTGCCTCAACGGAGTCAGCGTGGATTCAGGGGACTTCGGGTTGACTACACCGGGGCTCCGTCAGCGGTAACACGTCCGGCCGGTGATACTAACCCGACGGCACGCGGCCGTCGGGAGATTAACACCGGCCGTGCCCTCAAGGAGCTACGTGGGTGTACATGACGTGTGGACGGGCTCCGCACCTAAGGCTACACATGGGGGCAGTGTGAAGGGTCCGCACAACCTTCGCGCCTGAGACCTCCGAAGAGCACACATGTCGGGGGCCGCGCTGAAAACCGTGGGACAGGACCACGGAGATAGGAAAGATCCCTGCTGGTGAGACAGGAGTTATAAATCTAGGAACTTACAAACTAATAATCAGAATAAGCCTAGAAGAGGAAGAGGGTGATATAAAAAGCAACATAAAACGCTGCACGTGGCACAGTTAATGAAGGTGGAGGGGGTGAAGTGACAGTGAGCAGCTCGGGGCCCCGGGTGCGCCAAACCTGGACCTAACTCTACCTTTCTCGTAAGAGAAAACCAAAAACCGTTAAAATCAGCTACATACGACTTCATATGACCTATGTGAACTAACGATGCGGCGTCTGGGCGGATTTTCTCTGGGTTCTCCGGTTTTCCCTCCACTAATTCCTCAAACTGCTCCATCATCACCTTTCAAAATCATCCATTTCACCTTCATTTCACATCATTCTCTTCCTCAGGATCATACTTTGTGATGGGCTGACAACCCGCTTCCAGGTGTTCACTCTGTTCTGTCCATAGGTTCCTGTATTCACCGCTAGACGTCTGGACCTAAGCGCAGGCTTGTAAGACCTTCTGGAATGCAATGCTACCTCTATTTACTATACGTACTAGAGAAATTAAAAATTATAAGAAAAAAGACAAAAACCGTTGAAAACAGCTAAATACGACTCCATAGGACCAATGAGAACTGACGATGCGACGTCTGGGCGGATATTCTCTGGGTTCTCCGGTTTCCCCTCCGCTAATTCTCCCACCTGCTCCATCAGCACCTTTCAAAGTCATCCATTTCACCTGCATTTCATATCATTCTCTTCCTCAGGATCATACTTTGTGATGGGCTGACAACCCTCTTCCAGGTGTTCACTCTGTCCTGTCCATAGGTTCCTGCATTCCCCGCTAGCCGTCTGCCCCAGAGCACAGGCCTGTAAGACCTTCAGGGAAGGAAGAAGAAGAAGGGTTAACTGTCACATTTTACGACTCTTTCCGAGGCTTTATGACACACCATACCTGTATTAACGTGCGCGAAATGATCTTCCTGCGCTCGCATACGACTTATAATTTCATTTTTTTCTCTCACAAAAACCCGTGATAACTAGTAAAATCTTTCGAAAGATTTTCCATGGATCAAGCAGATTAGGGTAGAGACATTTTCATTAAAATCCTCGTGTTGCATTTATATATTACAAATAGCAACTTTGGTTCTTAATCTGCTTGTCGTGTTTGAAGTATGCTGTTCTCACATACGTACGTCCACGGACCTTTGTGGGAAAAAATGCTTTTTCAGGGGTCCTCAAAACATATATTTCCGGTGAAATCTCGACATGGAATTTTTTTTGGGGGGCGAAATGCAATAGTTCCGCGATTTACTGTCCGTAATAGAGAAATTTAAAAAAAAAAGAAAGTAAGAAAGGAATAATATCATAACGTGTCAAATAACTAAATGAATGCATGAATGAATAAATAATTTTATTAAAATCTTCGTGTCGCATTTATATATTATAAATACCATCTTTGGTTCTTAATCTCCTTTTCCTTTTTGATGTATGCTAATCTCACATGCCCTCGCACGCAGAGCTTTACGAATAAATGCTTTTTCCAGGGGACCTCAAAACATATATTCCGGTGAAATCTCCACATACAATTTTTGGGCGAAATGGAATAGTTCCCCGGCTTTCTATTCGTAATAGAGAAATCAAAAAGAAAGAAAGGAATAATATAATGTATTGTGACACTTCCGGTCAGTCATCGGTTCACATCTTGTTAGGAAAAGTAGCCTACGTGTCTTTCTGACATACCTAAAAACAAATCACACGTCACAACACGAGTTCGCTTCTCCCCCCCACCCTCCACCTCCCACCTTGCCACGGTATGTCAACGAGCGCGTGCGCAAGTCCTGTGTTTTTCCCAGAGAACCCTCATCTTGCATACCGGAAGTCTGGTAATGATTGCTTCAGGTTTTTTAAACTAGCATCTTGCCACGTCAGTCGATTCCCCCGCCGCAACTGCATTTTCAGGTATTTTCTTGCACATTTCCAATATCGTTTGAAGTGCCAACGGTCATATTTCGTAGCAGAAATCCTTTTCTTAATCTTCTCAGCTTTTTTTAAACTAGCATCTTGCCTCGTTGATCAGTGTTATTCAGTTGCTTGGATGATCGTCATGGGATCTTTCTCCGTGTCAAGCGAAAACTTTTTTCCCCATCTACTGTGCGTGTGTAAAGAGAATTGGATCCATGTTTGTGCAACAGAGTTTTTTGTTTTGGATTGTGTTTTCCTGGTGTGTTTATTTTGTTTACTTTCCGTTTCATACGGGTTTTTAATTAAATCTTTGTTTAAGCTATGTGCATGCACAACCAAAGTCCAACGTCTCATAGTTGTAGGGATAAATCATCAAACTACGGGTATCAATGCATATTTCAGCTAGTATAATCCATATTTTTGAATTATCTTGTTATCTTAACTTGAATCAAGTGTATATTCCTTGGTATACGCTTTTAATCGTAACAGGCACACAGAAACTTGGTAAGCTGGAAAAAAAACCACAAATGATACAAAATACACTTGTTGTAACATTATCAATTCCCAATATATTCCTTGCTGTCGGTTTTATTTTCAAATACCTTATATTTCTTTTGCTTTTTTTTGTGTGTGATAATTCTCCGTTGTCTTCTGTTCTCCGTCTTGTGTATGAAATAGTTTGTAGAAGGAAGGGCTGTCAAAGTGGCGTAAGGTGAAAATAACATTTCTTCTAAATTAATAGTGTATTCTGGAAAGAATTCTGATGTGTAACATTCAAACGGCTGTTGCACTCAATATCCTTATTTTCATAGTTACTAATAATTGTTCCTAAGCTTCGTCATTCTTTTCCCTGCTATCGATAACATATGTATCCCGCTAGTATTAAAATAATCAGAAAACAATTTGCTAACGCTTTCCTCTCCAATAAAAAACATCAGCGACTGTGTGTGTGTGTGTGTGTGATTTGACAAGCAAACAAGAAAAAAACAAACAATTCATTATAGCTCTGAACTATCTTATATTCATATATTTGTTTATTTTGTGCCGTTGTGTGTCTACTTGTAATGGTTTGCTTAACATCATTAAACTATTCCATGTTTTAATCAACTACATGTTTAAGCTTTTATTCTTATATGACATATTTCGAGGTAATCTGTCGGGGTATATAGCACCTTATCGTAACTGGATGCCCTGGCACGCGCGCGACAAGTTCGGACATGTATGCGGCGTGTGTCTATTGGCCGCTTAAGCCGTGAGAGAAACACAGTCACATATCCCGTAGCCTTCTGTGGGAGCGAAATGCAGATCGGTTTCAAAGCACGTAATTGCCACGGAACGCTTGTGTGTGAGTATGAAGACAGTTGCATATTATCTGCCAGCATTTTCTATCTGTGTCAGAGACTCATATTAACGCCTTCTTTAAAAGGTATGCCAAACATTTTAAAAAAGCTTGCTAATCAGCTCTTGAATTATCTTATCAGAATTTGATAGTGTGATGTGTTCAACTATAGTCTGCGCATTTTATCGGATTTTAACTGCTGACCTTAACATTAAAGCATGTCTGTTAAATACGTTAGAAATATGAACCTATGCTCAAAACAAAAAAGACGAAGAAAAACAACCAAACGAGGAAAAAACAAGAGTCAAATTATACGTGTCAATATAATTAATATTTTAAGCAAAATTCTGAAGCCATTTTTTCAGAAAATACAAAATTTGGAAACATATTCCATGTTGGGTTTTTATTAACATTTTCATATCTCGTTCTTGAAAGATTTAAATGTAAGTCCGTTAACCGACCTTTTTTTTCGTTTTTTTTTTTAAACTATACTTTTCACCATCAGGAACGCTATCATTCCTGCAATTCCTTTTTCTCTCCCTTTTTTATAAGGCAAAGGTTGCTTCCTCATTTTTCATCCAATGAAAACGCACCTTGTTTCCACCAATCATCGTCATTTTGGAATCCTAACGACCAATCCCAACTCGTGTTATTTTATCCAATCAAATCACGCGACGTCATTTCCGCATATCACGTTTCCCCATTCCTCCAAGATCCTTCCCTTCTTTGCTTGCCAACACCCGTCAAGACCACATCACTTCTCCCTTCCGCAAACCACGTGCCTTTGTTCGTTTTCTACGAGCAACAATACATCTCGGCAGTCAAAATGCAGCAAATGATAAAAACCTAGAACGGATGTGCCTCGGCAGATGCTTATCAGCGCACTTGGACCATTCACGGACATATATTATGACAGATCACATTCTCGGCGATTGGATACTTACCGTCCGTCAAGACAGAGTACTCGCTCAACATCCACACGCTCAAGGTCCACCAATCATATTATTTTATTCAAAAAACAACGGTTGGTGGGAACATCCCAACGGTTTTTCCTGTGCCAGAAAACCCCATCCGGTGGATGTGATATTTCGCAATCTCCCCCCTCCTTCCCTCACCCCCCCCTCTGCCCTTTCCCCCTCCCCTCCTCAACAACGGATGTGGGCGTGTTCGCAAACTCAGCGCTTACACCTGATATCTCTTTCATTTACATAGACGTCTCATCTTGCCTTCAGTTGAGATCGAGCTCTCCTGGAGGAACCACATGCCAACCCTGTGCAAGACCTACAACTACTCCTGCGGCAAATTCTCGAACTTGTGTTCCAGGTGTCAACTTGCTCTTCCTCCTCAACGGCTAAATCATCTCAAATAGCAACGGTTGGTGGTAAAATCTCAACGGGTTTTTCCCTGTGCCAGAAAGCCCCATCCCCCCACTCCTTCCCCCACCCCAGCGGGTGTGTCTGCGATCGCAAACACAGCTCTTACACCGGATGCCCCTTTCATCCACATAGACGTCTCATTTTACCCTCAGGGGGTACCGAGCTCTCGTCGAGGAGCGACCTGCCAACCCTGCAAGACATACCACGGCTCCTCCTGCTGCAAATCCCGGCTTCGTCACCCGCACCCTCCTCAAGGTGGCAACTTGCACTTGCTCCTCAACGGATAAATCATCTTTCATCATTACTCATCCAACCCACACGGAACACATCTTTTGCAACCAACTTTATACAACCAACAAACAGGTTTGTACTCCTTTTTTCGTACAACAATAATTTAAACTCTTTTTTCAATGCATCCTCTCAATAAAAATAAATAATCTAATCAACAGTCCCTCCTTAAGCAATCGGATTAACGATTATCCCATGGCGTTAATGGCGCGTGGCGCGTCGTTGATGGCTGGAAGTTTGAAAATTTGAAATTAACAACGTTCACGGAAAAAAAATTTCATATTCTATAATTTAACGACATTTTAAGTTTTTTTTCATAGTGTCGCCGTTTGATGGCGGGAAATTTGAAAAACGCCAAATGGCGGGGAATTTGAAAATTTGAAATTAACATTAACGGGGAATTAATTTCAAACAAATAAATAGTCCCCCTTAAGCAATTCACTTAATGGAAGCCTCCCCACTAGTGGCGCTAGTGTCGCCGTGACGCCATTGATGCCGCGAAATTTGAAAATTTCAAGATGGCGGGAAAATTTGAAATGTACGGCTACGGCGGTAAAATTTTCAAATTTTCCGCCATCTTGAATTTTTCAAATTTCCCGCCATCAATGACGTCATAGCGACACTAGCGCCCTTAGCGGATAGGCAACCCGTTAACTGGATTGCTTAAGGAGGGACTATAACTACTGCCCAGGCGTCTCTAGGGACCCCCAGGGGCCGTTTTGTACCAAATTGTTCAAATCGGAGAATGTCGAAAATTTCAGTGAAATTACTTCTAAGCAGCGAATTATCGCGAAACAGCGACCTGCTCTAATCCAAACATAACTGTGCTCCGGCGTATCTAGGGAGCCCCAGCGACGGATTTATACCGAATTTGTTCAAATGTTCAAAACAACCACATGCTCGAATCCAACCACAACTGTGCACAGGGGTCTCTAGGGATCCCCAGGGACCGAGTTATACCAAATTTGTTCAAATCGGAGAATGTCGGAAACTTGAATGAAATTCCTTCTAAGCAGCGAATTATCGCGAAAAACGACCTCCTCGAATCCAACCAAAGCTGTGCCCTGGCGTCTCTGGGGAGCCCCAGGGATGGATTTATACCACATTTGTTCAAATCGGAGAATGTCGAAAATTTCAATGAAATCCCTTCTAAGCAGCGAGTTATCGCCAAACAATGACCTTCTCGAATCCAACCACAATTGTGCTCAGGCGTATCTAGGGACCCACAAGGACCGATTTATACCAAATTGTTCAAATCGGAGAATGTCGAAATATTCAGTGAAAGTGCTTCTAAATAGCGAATTATCGCGAAACAACGACCTGCTCGAATCCAACCGCAACTGTGCACAGGAGTCTCTAGGGATCCCCAGGGACCGATTTATACCGAATTTGTTCAAATCGGAGATGGTCGAAAATTTCAGTGAAATTGCTTCTAAGCAGCGAATTATCGCGAAACAACGACCTGCTGGAAGCCAACCAAAACTGTGGCCTGGGATATCTAGGGAGCCGCAGGGACGGATTTATGCCAAATTTGTTGAAATCGGAGGATGTCGATCATTTCAGTGAAATTGCTTCTAAGCAGCGAATTATCGCGAAACGACGACCTGCTCGAATACAACCACAACTGTGCCCGGATGTCTCTAGGGACATACATGTATTTGACATACATGAAAAAAGGTTCGGGGGGGGGGGGGAGGGGTGCGAAATATTTTTTTATACTAGGGGGGTCGTTTCATGAAAAACGTTCAAAAATACTGGTTTGGCATATTAAAATTTGCAGCTGGACACTGAAAAGGTAGCTTTTAAAAAGAAGCCAGCAACGATGCCAACCGTGTGCATTAAGCGAGTATCTTTATGACTACGTCAGCATCTAATGAAAAGTACATTCTAAACAATTTGTGTGCACGTTTCATATGAACTGACATTTCTTTTTCATAATACAATATAGGAGCTATTTAAATGTCTTTAGTAGTATAAAGGAACTGCATGACAACTACTATGCTACAAAGAAAAACTAAGGTAGTAAATAGGGACCGGAGGAATGTGCGCTCGCATGCGATACAGATTAGCTGGATGCAATGTATGAATGACGTCAGAAGTACAGCACGGCCATCAAATGTGTAAACAACTGCTACTATTGAACCAGGAATCGTAAACAACGTAACGTAGTACTCTGTGAAATAGTGAAGCATTGCCTTGGAAGGGCATGCAGAAGCCAATAATTACAGGATGGGGTACTTGGATAGAGGCCGTCACGTATTATGCGGTGCATTACAATGAAATTGTAAATGTTATTAGCACTCTATGTGATGCAAATTTATCTGCTATTGTAACTACAAAGTCTGTTATTGCATAAACTATCTGAAATCTTCAGTTCATATCCAACAATTTTGCAGTGTTATCCGAAGCTATTAAGCAATTAGAAACATCGGGCATAAGCATAATAGAAGACTTAGCTAATTCAATTTATAGGATACCTCCTGTGCCAGACATCGAAAAAAGTGAAAGCTAAATTCCAGAAAGTTCTAAACAAAAATATTAGTTATGTGTGAATTTTTGAAAATGAGTAAGAGGGAAAACACACCAGAGTGGAATTCTTTACATTTGCATCTCTGACATCGTGTGACGTAGAAAGAAGTATTTCACTCTTTAAAAACTGCATCAGTGACAGGCGTCGAAATTTCACATTTAATAATTTACGAACGTACATTGTAACCCCGTGTAATGCACTCTGTGACGACATTATAGTTCACAAATAGCAGTATGTAGAAGCGTTTAAGTGGAATTCAAGATTGCATAGTTTATGATGCTTGCAGGTTGTGTTGCAGTGAGGCGGTTTTCATGGTCAGGCTGTACCTACCTGCAGTTGTTTACATGCACAAGCGGCAACAGTTAAATGCATGTGCAGTATACCTATGGAAAAACGCACACGCCTCCGGCCTTTAGTAATAAACATGCTAACCACATAGAACTGCTTTGGTCAACTTTAGGTTTGCCTAGTCATTAATGTTGTGAGAGCTGTTTCTCGCACAATGCCAATATGAGCCGTCTAGCATTGTCGCTGTGTCCTTCACTCATGTTCTCTAGTGTCCTTAACCCTCAGTGCCTTTCTAGCCAACTGAGTTCAAAAGTATGCATTTGATTACGTCGCAAATCCTGATAACCGCCACTGTGGCATACGTCACCTGTCTGTTTACCTACCGGAAACAGGAAGGGTGATTGTAGGGGTAACGCATTTAGCATCTAGTGTGCTTATCTTGCCGGTCCTGCTCCAGACGTTCGTTGAGACTTTGTGCAAAACGATGGCCTCGCGCGTACACGCATCACCAGCGGATAGTGAATAGGAAATGCCCAGATGAAAGAATTGGACTGCATAGACCGCTGCAAGAGTGGCTCCAGAGATCCATGGATCTTAATCCCGGGGACTATTTTCTACGGATCTACAAGGGAGATAACTTTGATTAAAATTCTCTTCAGATCACATTCGTCCGAAAAGTGCAACCTCGACAACCTTTAAAATGCCGCAAGGTGCAAGGAAGTTATCGTATGCAGAGCAGGATGGATCTTTATGACCCTTAAGCTTCCAATATATCACAATAATCGCCCCTGCAGAAATCGACGTATCTATCGAGAGATCCAGTAAGTTATCTAGATAACTAATATAGATTAGAGGGAGAATATCCCTCATTTAAAACCTTCTTTGAATTTACATAACTTTTGTTTCTTTAAGAGGTTTATAAAATTCAAATAATGAAAATCGTTCATGCCATATCTGTATATTGAGAGTTGACAATAAAAGTTGTGCTGTTATCACAATATAGGCGAGTCAGCCTATATCAAATCGCAAAGTTTGACCTTCACGTCTCCGATTTCATTGATATTAAATTTACGTGCTCCGTGAATAAAAAATGATACACCTATTGTTCTGTGAGTAAATTATTTTGGTAAATATGAAACATTAAATTTTCGGATATTTTACGCACGCCGTTCTACAGAAGTATAAACATCTCTGGTATTTGTCACATAAATAGCATGTGTGGCTCACTTTCAATATTGAAATATATACTTTTTTTATACTTTGGAGAAAAAATAATTAGTGTAACCCTTTCTATTTTTACAAAGTCATTAGCGTTACAAACATCAACAATGCTAATTATTATTTACATTAAATTTCCGGAAAGAAATTTAAAACGTGGCTTGTCATATAGACCTAGAAAAAGTTCAAATTTTAACTCCAAATACAGAGAAATTAAATAACTTACCAAGTTCTGTAGACGAGCAGTAACGCTGCCTTCATGCAGGTCAGATACGAGGGTTACGCATATTTTTCAGTAAAGTGTTAATGTTTGTCAGTTCACGTCAGCATTTATTTGATAAACTCTAGTATGTTTTCAATTTACTTCGTTTATCTTATCAAACAGAGCTATTAGTGAACAATTAGAGAGCTTGAATTTCCTCATCGTAATGTTAGGTTAACTGAAGCATAACATGTGAGTGCGCGTGATTGCTAGGAGGTTTTAAGGAAGACTGCAGCTTTGCTTTAACAAATGAACAAAGACGATAAAATGAGATTTGTGCTAAACCTGACTTGCCTTACAAGAAACTATTGTCATATTGGTGTTACAGATAAAGCTGGGAATTAGTAGTGAAAGTAGATCGAAAATAAATATACCCATCTTTGGGCTTCCATGAGCCCACATTTTCAAAGAAAGTTATTGTAAAAAATTTCGAATGATCCAATAATATATAATTCTTTAATATATTCGAGCTCAAAAGCATTGAACGACAGCACTTCAACAACATATAATTTTATCATTATTTTTTCTTCGAGGTAGCCATAACTTAGAAAACCATAAAACGTAACTGTGATTTCCTCTTTGTTACATGCAATCGTGGTTAAAAGTTATATCAAGTGCGGTATTTCGCGCAGATACTTGTAATCTTGGTGCAGAGCAAATTTTACTATCCCGTTACTGGATGAACGAATGAAAAAGGTATTTGGGCATGTTTTGCAACATGCCCTGGCTGTTATAGGGACAGTCCCTCTTCAGCCGCGTTTTTTGTGTTTTTGTTGTGTTACGGGGCGGAGGAGTCTTTCGTGTGTGCGTTTTAAAGTGGTTTTGTGTGTTCGTGGTGTGGTAGTGTGGGTTGGTGTGTGTGTTCATCCCTGTGTGTGTGGTGGTGGCTTCTACCCTCTGAGAAGATTGTAATTTTGTTCTATTGTGTGGTTATGTATGTGTGTTGCTGCAACAGCTCTCGGTTAGTTTTTGTCTGTGTTGTTTGTTATATGTGTTTTGTTATGTGTGTGTGTATGTGTGTTTCTGTTTACTGTGTGCTTATGTTTTTTATGGTAATTGGTGTTGTCGTTCGTGTGTCATTGTTAAGTGTTTTCATCTATAAAGATGGCCAGCTGGTTGCCAACTCTGGTCGTACGTTACTGGCAGCTGATCGTAGAGCTAAATACGAACCCAAGTCAGCTGTTGCAACTTAAAAGCTTATCATTTGTCCCCAGCGAATAGGGATCATATTGGAGAAAAGCTGAGACAGGCGTATGTTTTCTTTCATTTGTGTAGTCCCCTCACTTGAGAAACAAATGTTATTACTTTGTGAACTGTAGGTTTTCCTAATGCTAATTTTTATCATTTCTGACATTAAACCACGTTCATTCGCGTTCTTCTAGACTATGAAAGATATGAAATTATTGTGGTTAAAGATAATTTTCCACCCTTGCCGGGAATAAAACCGAGGACCTCTGGGTTCAGAGGCTAGAACCTGGCCATTGACTGCAGAGGCAGTAGTGAGTACATTTTTGCTTTGGCTATATTTTTTCTATAAAAATTGCAGCTCATTTGCGGCAACAATTTCAGTAATGCTATGTAACTATCAAGACCAACCTTTCCTAAATGGTTCATTTCCATAGGTTTTATATGCATTCTATGGTCTCTAATGTCCGGACTCTGGTAATGGTGTGTTAAAATTGAAGTTGTAATATTTGGAGTATAAGTACTTGGAAATCCTAATGCACAGTTTCAAAGCTTGCAAACAACCTGAAAGTCTCAGAGCATATTGCCAGTGCAATATTAATATAATGAAGGAAAACAACCGACTTAAGATGTAAAGCTTCAGAAGCCAGCTTGTAAAATATCCTCTAAACAAATCTCCGGACCCTTTGTGTCCAATGTGAAAGTTATAATTATGTGGTCTGTCTCTCCTGAGTACAACAGGATTGGAAAGGAAACCATACAAACATAGGAGACCTTATACAAGTCATTCCGCTGGGTTTAACACCAAAAACACGTCGTTATATCACAACTTCCACTTTACATACAAGACAGTTTTCAGGTGCATAACATACATAGATATTACCGGGAACAAATAGATTTATGTTTATTTATATGTGGCTAAAGAAGGAACTTCGGGTGTTGTGAGTGGTGGATACAGCACGCTGTGTATGAAGTTGCTATTTGTTGTCTGGGGTATGGCGGATGAGTCACCATAAAGGTCGTATCATAGAGAAATTGGGTAACGACTTAAACATGCAAAACTCAAAGAAGTCGCCGCGGAGAGTTATAAGCTTGTAAAGCAGAAAGATAACTCCCATGTTTTGAAGCTCTGCAAGAATGAAAAGCAAATTAGTCTACAGCTTTTTCACCAGCTCATTATCGCTTTGCTTTCTTCAAGCTGTAGCGGCGTAACTAAATACGCATTACGTAGCCTCTTCTTCCGGACAGTGCATTAGCTGAAGATTCGAACTGAAGGCCCCTCTCATCCCTCACTGGAGAAGCACGTCACAGAGGACGTTACAAACTCACTCGGAGAACAGTGCATATGTCGCACTAGAAGCGCTCAGTTATATAAGTGTTGGTTAAGGTTTCAGTGAGTGAGTGAGTGAGTGAGTATTGTTTAAGGGCCCATCGACAACTAGGTCATTGGTTAAGGTTTCAGAACGCTCTAGAAAGAATAACTTCCAGAACAGGGGAATAGCGTTTCGGCTAGTTAGAAGCGCTACTTATCTCTATTTACCTCTCCACTGTGTGGCGCCAACCTCCCAACAACATTGGGTCACAACCGAGCTGCATCATAATACTATTGTTCTTTATGAAAATGATTACCTGGAACTATATAGCCTATTTGCATTACTAAGACTGCGTTTGTTATATTTCTTTATCATAAGTACACTGGGTAGTCGTAAAGCACTTTCTGATCGCTGTTTAAGTGCGCAATGTGATTAAGGTTCTCGACTACTGTTTTCACATTCTGAAATGAAACTTCAGCACTGAATACAGCAATTCAGACGAGACAACCTATCATTAGGTTGTCTCGTAAGTAATGTCGGTTTTTTTTATTTTGGTCTTTTGGAAAATTTATTGGGTTTCCTTGCTTTGGCTATGCTATTTACAGGATGGCATGGCTAGTGTTGCGTACATTGCGAAGATGTATCAGCCTTCAGTTGTTAAACAATCACAACATGGAGATAACGTTTGAACTTAAGCGTCCCAAAGCACTGCTGAAAACAAGATTATAAAGCCGCTGCCACAGCTCGAAGAATATCTGAAGTGGAGGGAGAAGGTGTCGTTAGTGAGTGTGTGGCACATCGATGGTTCCAAAGTTTCAACAATGGAGACGAAGAAACTAAAGATTTACCACGGTCTGGAAGACCTAATGTATGGAATATTGAGGATACACGCCAAGTCTTGTGAGAAAATCCCTGAAAAGGTACGCGTAGGCTTTCAAAAGAACTTGTGCATCAAAAGACACCATACATCGCTACATTCAGACGCTTGGAAAATAATATGGAAGCTGTAGATCTGTACTTCATGAACTGACACCTCAACAGGCTGAACGTAGAGTGGATACCTGTCGTCAGCTTATCCGTAATAGATTTGTCAGGAGAATTGTCACTTGTGGTGAAAAATGGGTATATTACCGAAACCGTGATGCCTTGAAACAGTGACTTGATCCCCGCACACCTGCCAAAGTCAACGTTAAAAGGTCGGTTCGGTCCCAAAATAATGAGCGTCTGGTGGAATTTTGAAGGTACAGGAGCACTTACTAGGCTTGAAACATTTGTAAAGTCTTGGAGTGATGAAAACGATAGAGGGCAGTTGGAGGTTAAGGTTAAAACTACTTCAAGAAAACTGGGAAAGATTCAACGACTGTCAAGATGAGTTAGAATTGTTAGAAGAATCTGAAACTAATGACCAAGAAAGAATTTCAGTGGAAAATAGGTACTGTGTTTTAGTTAGTTTCTTACAAGGAAAATTAAAAGAGGCTCGGGTTCCACAAAATAATGGTAATGTGCCTACTTCACCAGTAGTGAGAGTAAAACTTCCTCAATTATATGTACCTCACATTAGTGGAAATGTAAGTGAATGGGTCGGTTTCAAAGACATTTATCCATTGTTGGCAACAATGAAGGTATTCCAAACATACATTAATTTCATTATCTGATATCAGCTCTACATGGGGATGGTAAGAGGATCATTTTGCACATTCCATTAACAGAAGAAGGTTATGACATACCAAAATGAGAAGATCATTGTTAACACACATATTGATAATATCATGAAACAACCTGCAATTGTCACTGAGAATGTTTCTCAACTCAGAAGATTGATGATACCAAAAGTAATTTGAAAGCATTAGATAGTTTAGGTCAGCAAACAAGCACATGGGATTCCATGATAATTTACATTGTTGTTCAGAAGCGTGATAGTAAAATTAAAATGGAATGGGAGCTAAACACTTCAGACAAACAGATACCAAAGTTAAGCCAATTATATGAATTTATTGAGAGTAGATGCAATGCTCTTGAAGCAGCAAACAAGAAACGAGAATTTAAAACTCAGATGGAGTCTAAACCATATAGTAATAAGGCTGGTCCTCAGGTCTTACTGGCTACTGCACAAGTTATGGTGAAAGGTAGGTATGGCAAATTCCCGTCCATTTATCTCCCTTACCGTTGATCCAGAAAACGACGTATTAACTCCTGGACACTTCTTAATTGGTACATCCTTACTTGCTGTTCCAAATTCTAATCTACTAGACCTGAATCCTAGGTACTTGTCTAGATGGAAATTGGTTCAACAGATGACTCAGTTATTAATTAATGAAAAATGATTATTCATCCTTCTGATGAAGGCCATGGAGTCTACAATGGCCGAAAGCTCAATGTTTTTAAACCTCACACGGCTGATCACCCGTGAAGCCTTAATTAATAACGCGCGCCGTGAAAGCTTTAAATCTTACACATATGACTCAGTTATTTCGGAAAAAATGATCGGTGGAGTAGTTGAATCAGCTACACAACGTCACAAATGGAAAGACGTCCAACCAAACATGTTGGTGGGAACCGTGGTACACATCAAAGACGAAATCTCCCCCCATTGTTGTGGACGATAGTAGTGGTGACATACATCCTGGTAACAATTTGGTTCGAGTGATTACAGCTAAAACTAAGAATGGACTATTGAAGAGACCAATATCTAAAATTTCTGTGTTACCTTGTAATGATTGATGCTGTATTGTAATTGTGAGTGGTCATTTATTTGTAATTGAAAATGTTTAATAAGTTTACTATTATTGTTTTGTTTAGCTAGACCCACCACAAGAAGATTTAAGATAATTAATTGACATTAATTAGGTGGGCGGAATGTTCATGCAACCAGTACTGTGCATGTTGCCAGCACTGGCTACGTATTGTTAATTTTTGTAACGTGTGCTATACTGTTATAGAGTGAGTGAGTAGTGGGGTTTACGGGCCCGTCGACAACTAGGTCATTAGGGCCCGAAGTCCAATGTAAAAGCAATCAAAGAAAATAAAACCTCACCCCCTTTAAAGCTAAAAAGTGAAAGTTAAAATACCTTAAAAATGAACGTTAAAACCACTAAAAAGAGAGCTAAAACAGGTAAAAAAGGAAAATTAAAAACCAATAAAACCATATTACGAAAACCCTAAACTACTTATACTGTTGAAAAAGGGTAAAAACACGAGTAAAACATCCTAAAAGTATTTTTCCGCCAAGATAAAAGAAACCTTACACTTGCTTACCAAAATCGATGGATGGATGGAGTTTGGGGACCCGTCGACAACTAGGTCATTTGGGCCCTAGGTCAGAAAATAAAAAATCTAAAACTCGCCTAAAAACTGCCTAAAATGTGAAGTTTAAAATGGAAACTAAAAACGCAGACACATAAAAACACCAAACGGCACATGAGTGCGCTAAGTTAAAACTTGGTAAAACCATTCATTAAAATGTGTAAAATCTCAAAGCTAAAACACATTAAAACTAAGCACTTAAAACACTAAAACGTAAAACACAAAAACCTATGTTAAAACCCTAAAAAAAAAAAAAAAAAAAAATTCACACACTAAAAACACGTTATACTTGCTTTGCGAACCCAATTTGTGCAACGTACCGCAGCGCCTTATAGGCAGACACAGGGTCGTCACCCAAAATTGAGGCAAGCGTACACCCCAGGCCAACCGACTGGCGCTCACGAGCGTATTGCGGACAGTCTATAAGGATATGGTCCACAGAAAGTTGGATGTTACACGTAGGGCAGACAGGCGCAGGGTCGCCACGCAAATGGAACCCATGTGTCGCCCGTGTGTGACCTATCCTCAGGCGGGTGAGGGTAACTTCAGCCCGCCTGGAGTCCCTGCAGGATGTCATCCAGGGATCTACGTTGTCTTTTATGGTCCGCAATTGAGAGCCAGAGAATTCCTTCCATGACTGCTGCCAGATCGATAAAAGATGTCGACGGAAATGGCGCTGCACATCGACATATGGCAGACTGTGTGTGGCAACATCCGGCAAACGGCAAGCAGTTTTAGCAGCCGCATCCGCTTTCTCATTGCCGCGTATACCCACGTGGCCTGGGGTCCAGGTAGAAAGCAACTGGTATCCGCGCGAGAGCAGTTGCGAAATGAGAGCCTGTATTTTTAAAACGAATGCTGAGGTGCCGATAAACTGGTCCAAGGACTGAATGGCACTCAGAGAGTCTGAACAAATGACAAAATTGCCGGGAGCTGAGTTAGAAATAAAAAGTAAACAATAAAATATAGCAAACAGCTCGGCAGTAAAAACCGAACTATGGTCCGGAAGTCGGTACTGGTGCGCCTCGTCGTTACACACGAAACTACATCCCGTAGCTCCACCCACCTGGGACCCATCGGTAAAAACCGGGGTGAAAGTCCGGTGGCGGCCCAAAAGTTCGGTGAACAGTTGTCGATACACCGATTGCGGGGTGGAAAGCTTAGCATAGCCTGAGAGCTCCAGGTCGAATTGCGCGCGCCGGAGTTGCCAAGGAGCAGAGCGTCCTAGAGAGAATCGCTCTACAGCAGGCATGCGGAGATCGTGTTTGTCAAGTAGTTCGCGGAACCGAATACCGCTTGGGCGCGATATAGTTGTGTTGCGCAGATAACGGTGAGCAAGGTCGGGACGCAGGACACATTTTAAAGAAGGATGACCCGGATGGGCTGCCAACCTTGCGACATACGAACACAATAAAATCGAACGACGGACCGACAGTGGTGGTTCTCCAGACTCAGCATACAGACACTCAACTCTACTGGTGCGGAACGCCCCAGTAGCAAGACGGATACCAGCATGGTGTACAGTATCTAAAAGACGGAGTTTAGAGGCGGACGCCGCGCCATAGATAAAACTACCGTAGTCTATTTTTGACCGCACCAGTGATCGATACAATCGTAACATAACTGTACGATCACCGCCCCAAGAAACTCCGGATAAAAGGCGGAGTACTCGAAGTGAGCGATCGCAGGAAGCACGTCGTTGGCGAATATGGTACTCCTACGTCAGCTTACTGTCGAAGTGCAGGCCAAGGAACTTGAGGTGCGGGACAAACGGTAGACGTGTGCCACGCAAATAAAAATCAGGAGGAGGGTGTACGCCGCGAACTCGATGGAAGTGGATACACTGAGTTTTCGTAGGTGAGAACTGAAAGCCGGTGTGAATGGCCCAGTCTGCGATTGATGTTATGGTCAGCTGCAGTTGACGCTCAATGTGCTAGAGATTATAAGAGCGATAGTAAATTGCAAAGTCGTCAACATACAGTGACATCGGGATTCCGCTACGAACAACATCAGCGATTCCGTTGATTGCTGCGGCGAAGAGCGTGACACTCAGGATGGACCCCTGAGGCACACCATTCTCCTGAATCTTTTCCTGTGACAGGGTATTACCAATGCGGACACGAAATTTTCGAAGTCGTAAAAAGTTTAAAATGAACAGCGCTAAGTGACCGCGTAAACCGTAACCGTGCAGAGCACGAAGGATTCCATAGCGCCAGGTGGTGTCGTAGGCCTTCTCTAAATCAAAGAAGACACACACGACATGCTGCTTCAGCAGAATGGAATTCTGGATGTAAGCCTCTAAGCGTGTCAGATGGTCGACGCTAGAGCGATGGCGACGAAAACCGCACTGAATGTTGGTGAGCAGGTTATGCGTCTCTAGCCACCACACTAAACGAGTGTTAATCATCCGTTCGAAGGTCTTACAAACAACACTCGTTAGGCAAATAGGGCGGTAACTAGAGGGAAGTGTCCTGTCTTTTCCAGGTCGAGGGATGGGGATGACAATACCCAGTCGCCAGGAGGACGGAAAGACCTGCTCGTGCCAGATACGATTATAAATACCAAGCAGGAAAGACGAAGCCGAAGGTGGAAGGTGAAGCAGCATTTGTCGATGGATGTCATCTGGACCAGGAGAGGAATCTTTAGCAAGTGACAAAGAGTGCTCTAACTCCGCTACGGTAAAGGGTGCGTTGTACGGTTCAGTACAGTCACTACTAAAAGGAAGAACTATCCGCTCGGCAGATTCCTTGAGAGGTATAAAAGCTCTGTCGTAACTACTCGTTTGGCTAGTAGCAGCAAACGAAGTAGCAAGGGCGTCGGCGATATCCTGTTCGCTGGTGTAATGCGATCCGCTTATGGCAAGGCCGGGAATGATAGTCCGGCGACACTTGCCATACATGCGGCGAACAGCAGTCCACACCCTCTGTGCCGGAGTGCGACGGGACAGAGAAGAGACAAAAGTTTCCCACGATGTGCGTTTTGCACAGCGGAGGACAAATCGAGCCCTGGCACGGGAACGCTTAAAAGCTATCAAGTTCTCCTCCGTAGGATGTGAACTGAAGACACGCAGAGCACGCTTCCTTGCTTTAATAGCCAAACTGCATTCCTCGGACCACCAAGGCACAGGAACGTGACGAGGTGTAGTATAACCGCGAGGAATGCTGGAATTTGCTGCAAGCAGGACAGAACATGTAAAATACTCCACCATGTTGTCAATGGTGGTAAAACCATCGTCCGTAAGGTGAATGAGGGAACGGAATTTCCCCCAGTCAGCCTTGGAAATAATCCAGTGAGGGTATCGTGTTGGAATAGGATGGAAACCAGTAATGTGAATGTTAATGGGAAAATGATCACTGCCAAAGAGGTCGGAGAGCACCGACCAATCAATAAGTGGTACCAGTGACGGGCTACAGAAGCTAACGTCTAAGGCGGAATAGGTACCATAGGCAGATGATAAGAAGGTAGGGGCACCAGTGTTCAACAAAAGGAGGCCGGACATATCGCAAACGTCTGCTACAAGGCACCCACGTGCATCGTCAGTGTCGGAGCCCCATAAAGTGTGTTTGGCATTCAGATCACCAAGGAGGATAAGCGGTGGCGGAATCTGAGCCAAAAGAGCCCGAAGGTCGTTCGCGTGTACGACACTGACCGGTCGTAGATAGACATTACAAATTGACAGACTCACGCCCTGCAACTGGACACGCACTGCTACAGCTTGCAGCGGCGTGTTTAGCGGGATGCTTGTGGCTGAGATGGTATGCGCCACCAGAGTAGCAACACCACCGCTTGCTCGTCTATCAGCTGCAGAGTCATGTCTAAATGCCGAAAAACCACGAAGATGTAAGGTGTGGTTAGGCTTCAGATGGGTTTCTTGTAGACAGACGATTGAAGGCGAATGGTGCCAAGCTAAGTGTTGTATGTCCGGGGCACGGGCCCGGTACCCATAAACATTCCACTGAATTATTTCCATAATAAAAAGGTTAAGGCATAGTCTTTATCTTTTTCTTCATCTTAACCTTGGCGCACTTGGGGCCAATGATGGGCTTTTCACCGTCCTCAGGCGACTCCTCGGAACTTCGGGAGTCAGAAGGTCCCCGGCGGCTCGCGGAGCGGGAGCGGGACTTCGTGGAGGTACGACTACTCGCCCGATGTTTAGGTCGCGAAGGATTTGTGGGAACAGGCAATACGGTGTAGCCTCTGCTTGTGGACGGCTGGTGAGCGTGTGTCTGCACAGCGGAAGATGTAGTTGCTGGTGCAGTTTTATTACGACGCGGTGGAGAGGTGCTCACCGGTAAATCTGTTTGTGTCGAAGCATCTGCGACGGGTACATGCTGTATAGCAACAGTGTTCACAGGAGGGCGACGAACAGCGGATGCAAAACCTGTGGTGGTAGTAGGTTGCAGCTGTTTAAAGCGACGACGCGCTTCAACAAACGTCAGGCGTTCTTTCACGCGCAGCTCCTGGATACACTTTTCCTCGAGAAACTTCGGACACTGTCGCGAGCTGGATGGATGACTCCCTTCACAGTTAACGCAGTAAGGGTCTCGGGTGCAAGCCGTGCCCTCATGGTATGGTAGTCCACAACGCTCACAAGTAGCAGGATGGGTGCACGAAAGCTTAGTATGACCGAACTTCTGACACTGAAAACAGCGCATAGGGTTCGGTACATACTGCCGAACTGCGGCACGCTCGTAGCCGCAGAAGATGTACTCGGGTAACTGAGTACCCTTAAATGTCAAAAACACAGTGCGTAAATCGATCACTTTTCCATCCTGTTTTTGAGTGAGACGGTACGTCTGACACACACGTTGATCTGAAAGGCAGGTGACTATCTCTTCATTAGACAGACCATCAAGGCTGTAGGTGGTGACAACTCCTCTGCAAGTATTGAGTGTTTTATGTGGGACTACCCGGATAGGGTAGGAGCCCAATAAACTCGCTTTCAGTAGTTTCTGCGACTGGTCTGCAGTAATCACCTCTATCAATAGCGTACCATCGCGTATTCTCGTCGCATTTTTTACAGGGCCACAGATTCGGTCAACTTCCCGTTTAATGTAGAAGGGGCTAAGATCCTTTACCGTTTTCCCGTCACAAGCCAAAGTCAAAACCAAAAACGTGTCGAATGAGGAGGGTTTGCGCGGATGCATTATGAATTGGACCCCCATCCGGAACCGTCGGCGTCAGCCTGCCATCCGGGGGTCAAAAGATAAAAGACACCAAAATCTCCTCGGTCTGTGCCGCCATGGAGACCCCTCCATGACTGACCTCAAGGCGTACTTCAGAGGAGCTACCCTCCGATCTCCACTGCTTGTCCGCATGGGTAAACCGTTCACCACATGACACCCCGGTTTTATGCCCCCACCACAGGAATAACCGCCTGTGGCTCCCCGCTTTAGCACACGCTGCCTCAACGGAGTCAGCGTGGATTCAGGGGACTTCGGGATGATTACACCGGGACTGCGTCAGCGGTAACACGTCCGGCCGGTGATACTAACCCGACGGCACGCGGCCGTCGGGAGATTAACACCGGCCGTGCCCTCAAGGAGCTACGTGGGTGTACATGACGTGTGGACGGGCTCCGCACCTAAGGCTACACATGGGGGCAGTGTGAAGGGTCCGCACAACCTTCGCGCCTGAGACCTCCGAAGAGCACACAAGTCGGGGGCCGCGCAGAAAACCGTGGGACAGGACCACGGAGATAGGAAAGATCCCTGCTGGTGAGACAGGAGTTATAAATCTAGGAACTTACAAACTAATAATCAGAATAAGCCTAGAAGGGGAAGAGGGTGATATAAAAAGCAACATAAAACGCTGCACGTGGCACAGTTAATGAAGGTGGAGGGGGTGAAGTGATAGTGAGCAGCTCGGGGCCCCGGGTGCGCCAAACCCGGACCTACCGTGGTAGGTTCCCCTGGGGGAGTTTGATTTCGGAGTCCTCTTCTCCTAGATGAGTTGTCAACCAAGACTAACGAGCCTCATCTACCCGTTGTAATGTTCTTAGCTTCCCCTCACCTCTTGCCTACCAGTGGTCACAAAGACACACTTAGTAGGCCGTCTTGATCGGGTACTGAGCCCCTCCGCCACGGCAAGGCCACACTCCTTCGGAGGGGTAGAATAATTCAATTTGATTATAAAATTGCTCTCCATACTGTTAGCATATATCACACAAGTATATTCACCTCAATAATAACTTACGGTGCTGCAATTTGGGCTACTAGAATGAAAAATGGATGATTAGAAATCTCCTAAGAAGGACACAAAGGAAAGTTTTATTAAGATTCACGGGAGCTTATAAAACAACCCCTACTTTAGCTCTTTTTGTAATAACTGGAATTTGGCCAGTAGATTTAACTCTAAGACTTCGAGGAGCTTATTTTTGGCTTAAAAAAGGAAACTTTAACGCAGTTGCTGATATTTTGGAGCAGTATTGCACTACTAAGCGGGAAATTAAAACTAGACTGATGCATATTTGGCAAGAAGAATGGGAAATTATAAATCAAGGAAGGCGTGCCTTTTCTTTCTTCACGAATATCTCCGAAAGATTGGCACTCAAACAATGGAATAATACGAAAGGACTTGTACACTATATATCTGGCCATGGACCTTACGGCACTTATTGGAAAAAGATTAATAAATTGAACACCGATGAGTGTGACGTATGCTTTAAGCAGGACACACCGGAGCATGTTATGTTTGAATGTCAAAAAAACACCAATTTTACGCTTGAGGAAAGAGAAAATCTACAAGGATATCAGCTCTTTGATATAATACGTAACAAAGATCTGTTTCCACATTTAGAGGCTCTAGCAAACAAGATTAGTTCACACGCTAGAGAGATAATTATAGAACAATCTCGACAAGCAGGAAACATAACGATAAATGCAGCAGAAAGACGATCACACAGAATTCAGACCAGGAACATGACAAGAAACCGTGAAAACCTACATATATATGATGAAATAGAACTTTATTTAATTATCCAGACAACGAGGTAAAGGGACCGAGCACAATAGTATACAGTCAGGATGGAGAGGCAGTATACTAGAGGAAGTACTATCGGTGTGAGGCAGGCGACAAACCACGACCAGGGAGATGATGATCAGGAAGGAGTGGCGTGTCGAGGCGAGTCGAGTCGAGTCGAGTCGAGTCGAGTCTTCACCAAGTCGGGATTGCTGCATCATGCATTGATGCATTGAAGATCGGCGACGGATTGAGTGACCGCAAGTGCTAATGATCAAGTTAGTGATAGGATTTTAAGTGATTTATGACCTTGATTATCTAGTTAAACTAATTAAAAGTAAATAAGTGATTTAGTGATGTGAAAGTTGAATTAGTGAAGTGAAATGTGATTTATGTCATAAAATTTCTGGATGTTTAGGAAATAATAGTGAAAGATAATTTTGTAAAAATTAATTAAAAATAATTAAATATTAGTGATTTTAGTCCACATTATTATATTATTAAAGTATATAAACCATCTTATTAATCAAAAGTATAACATTCTTGTGTATGTTGTTTTTATAAATTTTGGTTATGTAGATCTTGAACTTTATACTACACACATTTTGTAGATTTTGTAGTTTTTGTGCTGGAAACCAGTACATATAGTATGCCGCCGGTAACCGGCGGCAGTTTAGAGTTTTAGTTTATAGCTGTTTCTTTTTCTTTTTTATATATATATAACTGGTTACCAGTTATATTTTACTGGATACTCGTAAATTTTTGTTTATTTAAAATTTTTAATAAATATGTAAATTTAAATTAAAAAATATATATTTATAAAAAGTATTAGTAATAGGTATAATATTAAATTAATTAAATTTTAAATAATAATGATAGGTAATAATAATGATGATAATGATATTAATAGTAATAATATAATTTATAATTTTATGTAATAATTATAATTAGTGGAGTGGAGTGGAGTGTGGAGTTTAAGGCCCCTCGACAGCTGGGTCATTTGGGCCCCAGGTCAATTTTTACGGTCTGAAACAAATTAATACGGTTAAAAAGGGGAAACTAAAAAAGTAGTAAACTTGTAAGAAGGTAAAACGTGAAAATCTAAAACAGTTAAAACGTTAAAAATCTTACGGACAAATATTAAAATAAAACAGTTAAAAAGTAAAAACAAACGGTGCTACAATAAAACCGGGATTCATTGTCTAAAAACCGTAGAATAAAACACCAAAAATAAAACACAAGTTAAACTTGTTTCCCAAACCCAATTTGGGTGACGAACCGCAGAACCTTATCTACCGATACCGGGTCGTCGCCCAGAATTGACCGCATAGTAAAACCCAGGCCAAGGGACTGACGCTCTCTAGTATATCGTGGACAATCAAGCAAAACGTGCGGGACGGACAGTTGTACACCGCACGTCTGACACACAGGGGCCGGGTCGCCACGCAGAAGATGACCGTGTGTGGCGCGAGTGTGACCGATTCTCAACCGGGTGAGAATGACCTCCGACCGCCGCGCATCCCTGACGGATGTCGGCCAGGGTGTTACTGTGTCTTTGATTGTCCGTAATTGGGTGCCAGATATTTCTTCCCACGACTTCTGCCAGAACGAAAAAATATGGCGCCGGAAATATCGTTGCGCATCACTCAAAGGCAGAGTTCGTGTGGATAATCCCGGCAGACGACATGCAGACTTTGCAGCCGCATCCGCCTCCTCGTTACCAGGAATACCCACATGGCCTGGGATCCATATAAAAACAAACTGGTATCCGTGAGTCAGTGACTGTGAAATAAGTGTCTGTATTTTAATTATGAGTGCTGAAGTGCCGAGAAATTGCTGTAAGGCCTGGAGAGCACTCAGAGAGTCACAGCAAATCATAAAATTTGCAGGACCTGAGCTGGAGATAAAGAGTAAAAAATAAAATATGGCGAACAGCTCGGCGGTAAAAACAGAACTGGCGTCCGGAAGGCGGTACTTGTGAGCCTCATTGTTATAAACAAAACTACAGCCTGTAGCACCACCCACCTGGGAACCATCGGTAAAAACCGGAAAGTAAATCGGGTAACGTCCCAGGAGCTCGGTGAAGAGTTGACGAAACACCGAGTGAGGGGTAGTTACTTTAGCATGGGCTGCAAGCTCGAGGTCGAATTGGGCACGGTGGAGTTGCCAAGGAGGAAAGCGACCATGGCAATACCGCTCTACAGCAGGCATTCGCAAAGAATGTGTGGCGAGCAGTTCACGAAACCGAATACCGCTGGGGCGGGATATTGAGCTATTTCGCATATAACGGTGGGCTAGGTCTGGACGCAATACAGAGTAAAATGACGGGTGACCAGGGTGAGCTGCTAACCGTGCCACGTATGAAGAAAGCAATACCGAGCGTCGCACAGACAATGGAGGTTCGCCAGATTCAGCATACAGACACGGAATTCGACTAGTACGGAAAGCTCCAGTAGCAAGGCGGATACCAGTATGATGAATCGTATCTAAAAGGCGGAGTTTAGAGGCAGATGCCGCGCCATAAATAAAACAGCCGTAATCTAATTTGGACCGGACCAGTGAGCCATACAACTTCAACATGACGGTTCGATCGCCGCCCCAAGATGCCCCAGATAACACCCGGAGCATCCGAAGCGAACGATTGCAGGAAGCACGAAGATGGCGAATATGGTGCTCCCATGTGAGTTTGCTGTCGAGGTGTAGGCCCAAGAACTTCAGGTGCGGAACAAAAGGAATACGCGTGTCACGCAAATAAAGAACAGGAGGAGGATGCACACCACGAAGTCGATGAAAGTGTAGACACTGTGTTTTCGTAGGGGAGAACTGAAAGCCGGTGCGATGAGCCCATTCGGCGATAGAGGATATGGTCAGCTGCAGTTGGCGTTCGATGTGTTCAAGATTAAAAGAGCGGTAGTAGATGGCAAAGTCGTCAACATACAGCGATATCGGGATTCCCCCACGAACAACACTGGCGATACCGTCAATCGCCACGGCGAAAAGCGTTACACTAAGAATCGACCCCTGGGGTACACCGTTCTCCTGGATCCTGTCGTGGGATAGTGTATTCCCAATGCGGACACGAAACCGGCGTAGTTTTAAAAAATTTAAAACGAGAATGGCTAAATGACCGCGTAAACCGTAACCGTGTAAAGTACGTAGGATACCATAGCGCCAGGTAGTATCGTAGGCCTTCTGCAGATCGAAGAAGACGCCCACGACATGCTGCTTCAAGAGAAAGGCATTTTGTATACATGCTTCCATGCGTGCCAGATTGTCGACACTGGAGCGATGACGACGAAAACCGCACTGAGCATTGCTCAGCAGGTTATTCTTCTCCAGCCACCACACTAAGCGAGTGTTAACCATACGTTCGAAGGTCTTACAAACAACACTCGTCAGGCAAATAGGGCGGTAGCTAGAGGGAAGTGTCCGGTCCTTTCCGGGCCGAGGGATGGGGATGACAGTACCCTCGCGCCAGGAAGACGGGAAAACCTGCCGAAGCCATATGCGGTTGTAAATGCTCAGCAGGAAGGAGAGAGCCGCAGGTGGAAGGTGAAGCAGCATTTGTCGGTGGATGTCATCAGGGCCATGAGAGGAGTCCTTTGCGAGAGACAAAGCACGTTCTAGCTCCTCTTCGGTGAAAGGCGCGTTGTACGGTTCACTGCAGTCACTGTTAAAATTGAGGATTATCCGCTCCGCAGATTCCTTGATTCCTAGAAAGGCATTAATGTAACTTCGGGTTTGGCTGTCAGCAGCGAAAGAATCGGCAAGGGTGTCGGCGATGTCCTGCTCGGAGGTGTAGGTGGAGCCTTGTACGGCAAGAGCGGGAATAATGGTCCGGCGACACTTGCCGTACATACGCCGAACAGCAGTCCACACCCTTTGTGCCGAAGTGCGACGTGAAAGCGAAGAGACGTAGCTTTCCCAGGATCTGCGCTTTGCACTCCGAAGAACAAAACGTGCTCTGGCACGAGAACGTTTAAAAGCTATAAAATTGTCTTCGGTCGGATGTAAACTAAAAAGACGCAGAGCACGTTTACGCGCTTTGATAGCCAAACGGCATTCCTCAGACCACCAAGGCACAGGAAAGTGTCGTGGTGTAGATGATCCACGAGAAATGCTGGAATCTGCTGCGAGCAACACAGAACATGTAAAATATTCCACCATGTCGTCAATGGTGGTAAAGCCATCGTCGGTGAGATGAATAAGCGAGTGAAATTTCCCCCAATCAGCTCTGGAAATAATCCAGTGAGGATGCCGTGTTGGCACAGTATGACTATGCTAGAGGTGAATATTAATGGGGTAATGATCGCTGCCAAATAGGTCGGAAAGCACCGACCAATCAAGCAGTGGAACTAATGCCGGGCTACAAAAGGTAACGTCTAGTGCTGAATGTGTGCCGTGAGTGGAGGATAAGAATGTGGGGACACCAGTGTTCAGCAGAAGTAAGCCAGACATGTCACAAACGTCTGCTATAAGGCACCCACGAGCATCGTCAATGTCGGAGCCCCATAAAGTGTTTTTGGCATTCAGATCGCCGAGGAATAGAAGCGGTGGCGGAATCTGAACCAGAAGAGCCCGAAGATCGTGTTCTTGTACGACATTGACCGGTGGCAGATAGACATTGCAAATAGAAAAGCACAGGCCCCGCAGCTGTACACGAACCGCTACAGCTTGCAGCGGCGTGTTAAGCGGTATGCTGGCAGCAGAGATGGTATGTGCCACCAGCGTAGCCACACTACCGCTAGCCCGCCGACCAGCTGCAGAGTCATGTCTAAATGCGGAAAAATTACGTAGATGTAAACCATGATTAGGCTGCAAATGGGTTTCTTGTAAGCAGACGACGGAAGGCGATCGCTGAGAAACTAAATGTTGTATGTCTGGAGCCCTGGCCCGGAACCCATTAATATTCCACTGGATTATTTCCATGCTAAAATCGAATTAGTAGTTGGTCTTTATTTTCTTTTTCACCTTCGCACTCTTTGGACCGATAATGTGAGGTCCACCATCCTCCGGTGACTCCTCCGATGTGCGGGAGTCTGAAGAACCCCTGCGGCTCGCAGAGCGGGAGCGGGACTTCACAGAGGACGTGCAACTACTGGCCCGGAGTTTATGCCTGGAACGATGGCGTTCAACAGGCAACGAAGCAGTCTCAGAGCTAGTCGACTGCGGCGGAACTGGCGTCTGGACGGCAGAAGAGGTAGTCTGTGGTCGAACTGTAGGTGGAGTAGAACTATGCTCGTCAGGTGAGCCAGTTTGTACTCCCACGGAAACCCGAGAGGGCGAACTGGGGCACGTCTGTACGACGGCGTCCTGTTTCGGAACAGCCTGGCGGACAGCTGCAGAAAACTTCAAGGTGGTGGTTGGATGAAGTTCCTGATACCGCTTTCGTGCGTCTACAAAAGTCAGGTGTTCCTTAACCCGAAGCTCCTGGATTGCCTTCTCCTCTAAAAAGCGGGGGCAATCGCGCGAGTTCGACGGGTGTGCACCTCCACAGTTGACACAGGTGGAGTCCTGATCGCACAGGGAGCCGTCGTGAGCATTTCGACCACAGCGAGGACAAACTGGTGTACCGGTACATCGCTGCTGCGTATGCCCGAACTTCTGGCAGCGGAAACAACGCATAGGGTTCGGCACATACGGTCGTACGGTTGCGCGTTCATACCCGCAGAAAATGAATTGCGGCAGAGTCGTACGTTCAAACGTAAGGAAAACCGTACGTAAGGGGGAGGGCTTGTCATCCTTCTTACCAATTAAACGGTATGCAGCAATAACACCTTGGTCAGAGAGGCAGTTAACTATGTCCTCGTTAGAGAGGTTGTCCAGACTTGATGTTGAAACTACGCCGCGACAACTATTCAAAGTCTTATGCTTCTCTACCTTCACGGGATAAGAACCTAGGAGAGTGGCTTTAAGTAGTTTTGCGGTTTGGGAGTCTTGAGCCACCTCTATCAGCAAGTTGCCGTCCCTACATCGAGTGACATTTTTTACAGCGCCACATAAGCGATCTACTTCCTTTTTAATATAAAACGGACTCAGAGTAGCCAGGGTCTTCTTCTCGCTTACCATACTCATAACCAAAAATCGTGGAGTTGAAGGGGGGGAGCGCAGAGGAGACATTATGAAAGGATCCCCCTTCCGGACCGTCGGCGTCAGCCTGCCATCCGGGGGATAAAGGAAAAAGACACCTAAATCTTCCGGTCTGTGCCGGCCCGAAGCACCCGCTTCAGACCCGATCTGAAGGAGTACACCAGAAAAAGTTACCATCCGCCTATCACTACTTACCGGTATGCGACATTTCCACCAAAGGCAGGCCCGACTTTATGCCCCTACCACAGGAATAACCGCCTGTGGCTCCCCACTCTAGCCCACGCTGCCTCAACGGAGTCAGCGTGGATTCAGGGGACTTGTGGTTGATTACATCGGACCCCAGACAGCGGTAACACGTCGGGTCCCCCTATACACCCCAGCGGCAGCACGGCCGCCGAGATACCCATGGGGACCCGGCCCCTAAGGAGCTACGGGGGTGTACTTGACAATGGAACGGCTCCGCACCTAGTGTCGCACAAAAGGGGTAGTGAGGAGGGTCCACTCAACCTTCACGCCTGAGCCTCCGAAGAGCACACAAGTTGGAAGCTGCGCCGAAACCGTGGGACAGGAACCACGGAGACAGGATAGATCCCTGTTGGTGAGACAGGAGTTATAATTCTAAAACTTAACCTACATAAAACCATAAGACCTAGAAGAGGAAGAGACTAAATCTAAGTGGATGATAACGTGGCTAGACCTGATGGAGGCGAGGGGATGATAATGGGGATGAGCGGCTCGGGGCCCCGGGTGCGCCAAGCCCGGACCTACCGTGGTAGGTCCCCCTGGGGGAAATTATAATTAATAATTTAATTTTATATATTTGTTTATTGTTTAGTAATAGTTTGTAGTTGTGAGTGATGTTGTGTATGAAATTTATATTTTGTTGTATTGAGGAGATTAATTTGTTTTAATTTTAAAATTTTATTGTTTTTTTTTCTTTTAATATATATATATTAATTTACTTAGAAATTTTATTGTATTTTGATTGTTTGAAATGATTTGTTATTGTTTTAGAGTATTTATTTCTTAGAATGTTTATGTGTGAAATGTTATAAATTGTGTTTTTGTTCTTATTTTCTTGTGCTTTGTTTTATGATATAATTTAATTTATCTATCTTTATAATTTGTTATATATTATATTATTTTGTAATTTTATTTTAAAATTTTTCTGTAAAGTATGTTGTATGTATAAATGTGTAGAATAAATAAATTTTAAAGATCTGACATATTAGCCCTGGTGTAAGTAATTAGGTGCCAGGGTTATTATACAGATTTTTATTTTATTTTATTTTATTTTATATTATTTTTTATTTTTGCCGCTATTTGTCTTATTGTAGACAGTTTTCCTTCCACTATCACTCTGAAAGTGCGGTCCTGAAGGAAACTGCTAATTATAGTGAGATATCGAGGAGGGATATTTGCCTGCTTTAGTTTGTACAGTAGGTGGCGAAAGCCTTCACCACGTCCAGCAGCACCGCTATGGTCTCGATGTTTCCCTGGAAGCCCAGGGATACCATCTCGACCACAAGCAGCAACTGCATGGTCGTGGAATGACCCCGAAGGAAACCAAACTGGTGATCCGGTAGGCGTTGCCTCTCCTCAAAAAGAGGTATTAGGCGGGTAAGGAGCAACCGCTCAAAAACTTTTGAGACGATTGGGAGAATGCTGATGGAACGGTAGTTGTTAGGAAAGACTGGGTTCTTGCTCGGTTTCAATATACACACCACCCTCACCTCCTTCCAGAAAACCGGAAAGTGACGAAGACGGGGGCATGCATTGAAGATCTGGGTCAAGCGGACCACAGCTTTTTTGGGTAGGTGCTGGAGCATGAGCGCCGTGACGCCGTCATGCCCAGGGGATTTGTTGGGATTCAGACTTTGGATTTCGGAAATCACCGCTTTCGGGGTGATTATGGGAATTTGGATCACCTCGTGTAGCCGCCGCGGTTCCTCCTAGAGGTAAACCACGGTTGCAGTGGCTTTCTCGTTGGCTCAAAAGCGAGCCGCCCACGAGTGCCGTGCAAGGGATGCTGGTATTGGGTCTTGTCCTTCCTCAAGGCCCTAATAGTCCGCCGGGGTTTCTTTTGTTGAAGGTTTACAGTTTGTAATGCGTTTTCCCAGGCTGATGTTCTATGCGCACGGAGCAGTCGCCTTACCAGGGATTTGAAGCTCTGGTAAACTGCTCCTATCCTGGGATGGCGGAAACGCTGCCATAGCTTCCGAACAGTTGCCTTGGCTTTTGTCAACTGTCGGAGTTCTATAGGTAAGGTTCTAGGATCTGTGGTGTTGGTGGGAATGCGGTGAGTATGTGCGCGTACCGCATTTAGAATATGGTGGGAAAAGTCCGACGCTGCCTCTTCCAACGCCTCGATAACATCGATGCGAGGTCGAGGGTCAACGGAATGGTTAAGGTGACTGCTGCATCCCAGTCGGTCTCAAATGTCCACTCTGAGTTTAACAGAGCTGGCATGGCTGCTGTGGTATCTACCACGACAGGGTCGTGGTCAGAATCCAGCTCATTTACTGCCGAGAGTGAGTGAGTGAGTGGTGTTTAAGGGCCCGTCGACAGCTAGGTCATTTGGGCCCCAAGTCAATTTTAAAGGATAAAAAACTCACTAACTTCTGGTTAAGAACTAAGCTAGAATACAAAACTAAAAAATGCTAAAACAGTTAAAATACTAAAAAGGTTAATGTTAAAACCGTTAAAACACCAAAAAGATTAAAACGCTAAAAAAGTGAATGATAAAACAGTGACAGTTTAAAATACTAAACAGTAAAAACAAACAAACTTAATTTCAGATTTTTAAATCTTACTCAAAAGTCTAACACTAAAAGCACAAGTTATACTTGTTTGGCGAATCCAATTTCAGCAACGAACCGCAGCACCGTATCTACGGAGACTGGGTCGTCGCCTAGGATGGACCGCAGACTAAAACCCAGGCCAAGCGACTGGCGCACCGCGGCATATCGTGGACAATCAATTAAAACGTGCGACACGGAGAGTTGGAGGTCACACGTGTGACAGACAGGGGCCGGGTCACCACGCAGAATGAATGAATGAATGAATGGAGTTTAGGGGCCCGTCGACAACTAGGTCATTTGGGCCCTAGGTCAGAAAATAAAAAATCTAAAACTCGCCTAAAAACTGAAGTTTAAAATGGCAACTAAAAACGCAGACAGATAAAAACATCAAACGGCACATGAGTGCGCTAAGTTAAAACTTGGTAAAACCATTCATTAAAATGTGTAAAAGATCGAAGCTAAAACACATTAAAACTAAGCACTTAAAACACTAAAACGTAAAACACAAAAACCTATGTTAAAACGCTAAAAAAAATTTCACACACTAAAAACACGTTATACTTGCTTTGCAAACCCAATTTGTGCAACGAACCGCAGCGCCTTACAGGCAGACACAGGGTCGTCACCCAAAATTGAGGCAAGCCTACACCCCAGGCCAACCGACTGGCGCTCACGAGCGTATTGCGCACAGTCTATAAGGATATGGGCCACAGAAAGTTGGATGTTGCACGTAGGGCAGACAGGCGCAGGGTCGCCACGCAAATGGAACCCATGTGCGCCCGTGTGTGACCTATCCTCAGGCGGGTGAGGATAACTTCAGCACGCCTGGAGTCCCTGCAGGATGTCATCCAGGGATCTACGCTGTCTTTAATGGTCCGCAATTGAGAGCCAGAGAATTCCTTCCACGACTGCCGCCAGATCGATAAAAGATGTCGACGGAAATGGCGCTGCACATCGACATATGGCAGACTGTGTGTGGCAACATCCGGCAAACGGCAAGCAGTTTTAGCAGCCGCATCCGCTTTCTCATTGCCGGGTATACCCACATGGCCTGGGGTCCAGGTAAAAAGCAACTGGTATCCGCGCGAGAGCAGTTGCGAAATGAGAGCCTGTATTTTTAAAACGAATGCTGAGGTGCCGATAAACTGATCCAAGGACTGAATGGCACTCAGAGAGTCTGAACAAATGATAAAATTGCCGGGAGCTGAGTTAGAAATAAAAAGTAAACAATAAAATATAGCAAACAGCTCGGCAGTAAAAACCGAACTATGGTCCGGAAGTCGGTACTGGTGCGCCTCGTCGTTACACACGAAACTACATCCCGTAGCTCCACCCACCTGGGACCCATCGGTAAAAACCGGGGTGAAAGTCCGGTGGCGGCCCAAAAGTTCGGTGAACAGTTGTCGATACACCGATTGCGGGGTGGAAAGCTTAGCATAGCCTGAGAGCTCCAGGTCGAATTGCGCGCGCCGGAGTTGCCAAGGAGCAGAGCGTCCTAGAGAGAATCGCTCTACAGCAGGCATGCGGAGATCGTGTTTGTCAAGTAGTTCGCGGAACCGAATACCGCTTGGGCGCGATATAGTTGTGTTGCGCAGATAACGGTGAGCAAGGTCGGGACGCAGGACACATTTAAAAGAAGGATGACCCGGATGGGCTGCCAACCTTGCCACATACGAACACAATAAAATCGAACGACGGACCGACAGTGGTGGTTCTCCAGACTCAGCATACAGACACTCAACTCTACTGGTGCGGAACGCCCCAGTAGCAAGACGGATACCAGCATGGTGTACAGTATCTAAAAGACGGAGTTTAGAGGCGGACGCCGCGCCATAGATAAAACTACCGGAGTCTATTTTTGACCGCACCAGTGATCGATACAATCGTAACATAACTGTACGATCACCGCCCCAAGAAACTCCGGATAAAAGGCGGAGTACTCGAAGTGAGCGATCGCAGGAAGCACGTAGTTGGCGAATATGGTACTCCCACGTCAGCTTACTGTCGAAGTGCAGGCCAAGGAACTTGAGGTGCGGGACAAACGCTAGACGTGTGCCACGCAAATAAAAATCAGGAGGATACGCCGCGAACTCGATGGAAGTGGATACACTGAGTTTTCGTAGGTGAGAACTGAAAGCCGGAGCGAAGGGCCCAGTCTGCGATTGATGTTATGGTCAGCTGCAGTTGACGCTCAATGTGCTCGAGATTATAAGAGCGATAGTAAATTGCAAAATCGTCAACATACAGTGACATCGGGATTCCGCTACGAACAACATCAGCGATTCGGTTGATTGCTGCGGCGAAGAGCGTGACACTCAGGATGGACCCCTGAGGCACACCATTCTCCTGATTCTTTTCACGTGACAGAGTATTACCAATGCGCACACGAAATTTTCGAAGTCGTAAAAAGTTTAAAATGAACAGCGCTAAGTGACCGCGTAAACCGTAACCGTGCAGAGCACGAAGGAGTGAGTGAGTGAGTGAGTGAGTATTGTTTAAGGGCCCATCGACAACTAGGTCATTAGGGCCCTAAGTTCACAGAATAAAACAAGCCAACAATAAAACCTCACCCTAAAAAGCTAAAAGGTGAAAGTTAAAATAACTTAAAAAAGGTTAAAAAGTCTAAAACCGAGAGCTAAAACAGTTAAAAGTTAAACAACTGGTAAAAACGTAGACTTATAAAACTTAAAACTGATAAAATCTTTAAAAGGTAAAAACCAGAATAACATCCAGAGTAAAAACAACTAAAAGTCAATATCCGCCAATATAAAAGCACCTTACACTTGCTTGCAAAAATCAATCTTGGCAACAAACCGCAGTGCTGTATTGACAGCTACTGCGTCGTTGCCTAAAACAGAGCACAGTGTAAGGCCCAGGCCTAGGGACTGACGCTCATGACCGTATTGCGGACAATCAAGAAGGACATGTGCGACGGAGAGTGGAACATTACACGTCGCACAGACAGGCTCCGGATCACCACGCAAAAGATGTCCATGCGTGGCTCGAGTGTGGCCTATCCTCAGGCGGGTTAAAATCACTTCCTCACGCCTGGAATTCCTGCAGCTGGTCTTCCAGGGTTGTACAGTGTCCTTTATTGTCCGTAACTGAGTGCCAGCTAACGCTTCCCAAGATTGCTGCCAGTGGGTAAATAGATGGCGGCGAAAGTATTTCTCACATCTACATAGGGTAGCGCACGGGTGGAGTATTCCGGGAGGCGGCATGCAGACTTTGCAGCCGCATCCGCCGCCTCGTTGCCCGGAATACCCACATGGCCTGGGATCCACGTAAAAACAAACTGGTATCCGCGAGACAGTAGTTGCGAGATCAACGTCTGAATTTTAATAATCAATGCCGATGGATGGATGGATGAATGGAGTTTAGGGGCCCGTCGACAACTAGGTCATTTGGGCCCTAGGTCAGAAAATAAAAAAATCTAAAAACTCGCCTAAAAACTGAAGTTTAAAATGGCAACTAAAAACGCAGACAGATAAAAACACCAAACGGCACATGAGTGCGCTAAGTTAAAACTTGGTAAAACCATTCATTAAAATGTGTAAAAGATCGAAGCTAAAACACATTAAAACTAAGCACGTAAAACACAAAAACCTATGTTAAAACGCTAAAAAAAATTCACACACTAAAAACACGTTATACTTGCTTTGCGAACCCAATTTGTGCAACGAACCGCAGCGCCTTACAGGCAGACGCAGGGTCGTCACCCAAAATTGACGCAAGCGTACACCCCAGGCCAACCGACTGGCGCTCACGAGCGTACTGCGGACAGTCTATAAGGATATGGGCCACAGAAAGTTGGATGTTGCACGTAGGGCAGACAGGCGCAGGGTCGCCACGCAAATGGAACCCATGTGTCGCCCGTGTGTGACCTATCCTCAGGCGGGTGAGGATAACTTCAGCCCGCCTGGAGTCCCTGCAGGATGTCATCCAGGGATCTACGCTGTCTTTAATGGTCCGCAATTGAGAGCCAGAGAATTCCTTCCATGACTGCTGCCAGATCGATAAAAGATGTCGACGGAAATGGCGCTGCACATCGACATATGGCACACTGTGTGTGGCAACATCCGGCAAACGGCAAGCAGTTTTAGCAGCCGCATCCGCTTTCTCATTGCCGGGTATACCCACATGGCCTGGGGTCCAGGTAAAAAGCAACTGGTATCCGCGCGAGAGCATTTGCGAAATGAGAGCCTGTATTTTTAAAACGAATGCTGAGGTGCCGATAAACTGATCCAAGGACTGAATGGCACTCAGAGAGTCTGAACAAATGATAAAATTGCCGGGAGCTGAGTTAGAAATAAAAAGTAAACAATAAAATATAGCAAACAGCTCGGCAGTAAAAACTGAACTATGGTCCGGAAGTCGGTACTGGTGCGCCTCGTCGTTACACACGAAACTACATCCCGTAGCTCCACCCACCTGGGACCCATCGGTAAAAACCGGGGTGAAAGTCCGGTGGCGGCCCAAAAGTTCGGTGAACAGTTGTCGATACACCGATTGCGGGGTGGAAAGCTTAGCATAGCCTGAGAGCTCCAGGTCGAATTGCGCGCGCCGGAGTTGCCAAGGAGCAGAGCGTCCTAGAGAGAATCGCTCTACAGCAGGCATGCGGAGATCGTGTTTGTCAAGTAGTTCGCGGAACCGAATACCGCTTGGGCGCGATATAGTTGTGTTGCGCAGATAACGGTGAGCAAGGTCGGGACGCAGGACACATTTAAAAGAAGGATGACCCGGATGGGCTGCCAACCTTGCCACATACGAACACAATAAAATCGAACGACGGACCGACAGTGGTGGTTCTCCAGACTCAGCATACAGACACTCAACTCTACTGGTGCGGAACGCCCCAGTAGCAAGACGGATACCAGCATGGTGTACAGTATCTAAAAGACGGAGTTTAGAGGCGGACGCCGCGCCATAGATAAAACTACCGTAGTCTATTTTTGACCGCACCAGTGATCGATACAATCGTAACATAACTGTACGATCACCGCCCCAAGAAACTCCGGATAAAAGGCGGAGTACTCGAAGTGAGCGATCGCAGGAAGCACGTAGTTGGCGAATATGGTACTCCCACGTCAGCTTACTGTCGAAGTGCAGGCCAAGGAACTTGAGGTGCGGGACACACGGTAGACGTGTGCCACGCAAATAAAAATCAGGAGGAGGGTGTACGCCGCGAACTCGATGGAAGTGGATACACTGAGTTTTCGTAGGTGAGAACTGAAAGCCGGATCGAAGGGCCCAGTCTGCGATTGATGTTATGGTCAGCTGCAGTTGACGCTCAATGTGCTCGAGATTATAGGAGCGATAGTAAATTGCAAAGTCGTCAACATACAGTGACATCGGGATTCCGCTACGAACAACATCAGCGATTCCGTTGATTGCTGCGGCAAAGAGCGTGACACTCAGGATGGACCCCTGAGGCACACCATTCTCCTGAATCTTTTCCTGTGACAGGGTATTACCAATGCGCACACGAAATTTTCGAAGTCGTAAAAAGTTTAAAATGAAAAGCGCTAAGTGACCGCGTAAACCGTAACCGTGCAGAGCACGAAGGATTCCATAGCGCCAGGTGGTGTCGTAGGCCTTCTCTAAATCAAAGAAGACACCCACGACATGCTGCTTCAGCAGAAAGGCATTCTGGATGTAAGCCTCTAAGCGTGTCAGATGGTCGACGCTAGAGCGATGGCGACGAAAACCGCACTGAATGTTGGTGAGCAGGTTATGCGTCTCGAGCCACCACACTAAACGAGTGTTAATCATCCGTTCGAAGGTCTTACAAACAACACTCGTTAGGCAAATAGGGCGGTAACTAGAGGGAAGTGTCCTGTCTTTTCCAGGTCGAGGGATAGGGATGACAATACCCACTCGCCAGGAGGACGGAAAGACCTGCTCGTGCCAGATACGGTTATAAATACCAAGCAGGAAAGACGAAGCCGAAGGTGGAAGGTGAAGCAGCATTTGTCGATGGATGTCATCTGGACCAGGAGAGGAATCTTTAGCAAGTGACAAAGAGTGCTCTAACTCCGCTACGGTAAAGGGTGCGTTGTACGGTTCAGTACAGTCACTATTAAAAGGAAGGACTATCCCCTCGGCAGATTCCTTGAGAGGTATAAAAGCTCTGTCGTAACTATTCGTTTGGCTAGTAGCAGCAAACGAAGTAGCAAGGGCGTCGGCGATATCCTGTTCGCTGGTGTAATGCGATCCGCTTATGGCAAGGCCGGGAATGATAGTCCGGCGACACTTGCCATACATGCGGCGAACAGCAGTCCACACCCTCTGTGCCGGAGTGCGACGGGACAGAGAAGAGACAAAAGTTTCCCACGATGTGCGTTTTGCACAGCGGAGGACAAATCGAGCCCTGGCACGAGAACGCTTAAAGGCTATCAAGTTCTCCTCCGTAGGATGTGAACTGAAGACACGCAGAGCACGTTTCCTTGCTTTAATAGCCAAACTACATTCCTCGGACCACCAAGGCACAGGAACGTGACGAGGTGTAGTAGAACCACGAGGAATGCTGGAATTCGCTGCGAGCAGGACAGAACAAGTAAAATATTCCACCAGTTCATCGATGGTGGGGAAGACATCGTTGTGAAGGTGAATGAGGGAACGAAATTTCCCCCAGTCAGCCTTGGAAATAATCCAGTGAGGATATCGTGTTGGCACAGGATGGAGACTAGATATGTGAATGCTAATGGGAAAATGATCACTGCCAAAGAGGTCGCTGAGCACCGACCAATCAAGGAGTGGCACCAGTGACGGGCTACAGAAGCTCACGTCTAAAGCGGAGTAGGTACCGTAGGCAGATGATAAAAAGGTAGGGGCGCCAGTGTTTAATAGAAGTAGGCCGGACATATCACAAACATCTGCTACAAGGCAACCACGAGCATCGTCAGTGTCGGAGCCCCACAAGGTGTTTTTGGCATTCAGATCGCCTAGAAGAAGAAACGGTGGCGGAATCTGTGCCAAGAGAGCCCGAAGTTCGTTCTCGTGTACGACACTGACCGGTGGCAGATAGACATTACAGATAGAGAAAGAAAGGCTCTGCAGCTGTACACGTACCGCTACAGCTTGGAGCGGCGTGTTTAGTGGTATGCTGGTGGCAGGGATGGTATTCGCCACCAGAATAGCAACACCACCGCTTGCCCGTCGATCAGCTGCAGAATCATGTCTAAAGGCCACAAATCCACGAAGATAGAGTGCGTGATGAGGTTGCAGATGGGTTTCCTGTAGACAGACGATAGATGGACAGCGTTGAGAAATTAGATGCTGTATGTCCGGAACACGTGCCCGGAACCCATTAACATTCCACTGGATTATTTCCATAGTGAAAAAGGATTAATGGCTAGTCTTCATCTTTTTCTTCTTTTTCACTTTGGCTGACTTAGGTCCAACGATGTGGAAGTCGCCGTCCTCTGGCGATTCCTCGGAGGTGTGCGAGGCAGAGGATCCCCTACGACTCGCAGAGCGAGAGCGGGATCTCTGAGAGGACGTGAGACTGCTTGCGCGAACTTTATGACGCGAACGACTTCCATCGATAGGATCCTTACCGCTTCCTAACGGCTTGGAAACTGTGGTCTGCACGGCGGAAGATGTTTTAGACACTGCACTTTTTCGACTAACTGTTGGGGTGCTCTCTGGAAGGTCAGTCTGTGTCGAGGCATTTGCAACGGTGACATGTTGCAAGCCGACAGTAGCAACAGGAGGGCGCCGAGCTGCCGACGAATAAGCTAAGGTGGTGGCAGGCTTCAGTTGTTCGAAACGCCGACGCGCTTCTATAAATGTCAGGCGCTCCTTTACCCGCAACTCCTGAATACTCTTTTCGTCCAAGAACTTAGGACACTGACGTGAGCTAGATGGATGGTTACCCCCACAGTTCACACAGCATGGGTCTCGAGTGCAAGCCGTGTCTTCGTGTGCCGGTAAGCCGCAACGTTCACAAGCTGCAGGATGGTTGCACGAGGTCCTAGTATGCCCGAATCTCTGACACTGAAAACAGCGCATGGGATTCGGGACATACGGTCGTACTGCAGCACGCTCGTAGCCACAGTAGATGTATTCTGGCAGCTGAGTGCCCTTAAACGTAAGGAATACTGTACGTAAGGCACACTCTTTCCCATCCTGTTTCCGAGTTAATCGGTATGCTTGGCAGACTCGCTGATCAGAGAGGCAGGTGACAATTTCTTCGTTGGAAAGATCGTCGAGGCTGGAAGTGGTTACTACTCCTCTACACGAGTTGAGGGTCTTATGTGGGGCTACCCGGATAGGGTAGGAGCCCAACAAACTCGCCTTCAACAGCTTCTGCGACTGATCTCCATTCATCACCTCGATCAATAACGTGCCATCTCTAAGTCTGGTTGCGTTTTTAACCGGGCCACAGATCCTATCGACTTCCTTTTTAATATAGAACGGGCTAATGTCCTTCGTCGTCTTTCCTTCACATTGCAAGGTCAGCACCAAAAAACTGTCAATGAGGGAGGGTTTGCGCGGAGACATGATTATTTGGACCCCCATCCGGAACCGTCGGCGTCAGCCTGCCATCCGGGGGTCAAAGGATAAAAGACACCAAAATCTCCACGGTCTGTGCCGCCATGGAGACCCCTCCATGACTGACCTCAAGGCGTACTTCAGAGGAGCTACCCTCCGATCTCCACTGCTTGTCCGCATGGGTAAACCGTTCACCACGTGACACCCCGGTTTTATGCCCCCACCACAGGAATAACCGCCTGTGGCTCCCCGCTTTAGCACACGCTGCCTCAACGGAGTCAGCGTGGATTCAGGGGACTTCGGGTTGATTACACCGGGGCTCCGTCAGCGGTAACACGTCCGGCCGGTGATACTAACCCGACGGCACGCGGCCGTCGGGAGATTAACACCGGCCGTGCCCTCAAGGAGCTACGTGGGTGTACATGACGTGTGGACGGGCTCCGCACCTAAGGCTACACATGGGGGCAGTGTGAAGGGTCCGCACAACCTTCGCGCCTGAGACCTCCGAAGAGGACACAAGTCGGGGGCCGCGCTGAAAACCGTGGGACAGGACCACGGAGATAGGAAAGATCCCTGCTGGTGAGACAGGAGTTATAAAACTAAAGCCTTACTAACTAATAATCGGAATAAACCTAGAAGAGGAAGAGGGTGATATAAAAGCAACATAAATCGCTGCACGTGGCACAGTTAATGTATATGGAGGGGGTGAAATGATGGTGCGCAGCTCGGGGCCCCGGGCGCGCCAAACCCGGACCTACCGTGGTAGGTTCCCCTGGGGGAGTTTGATTTCGGAGTCCTCTTCTCCTAGATGAGTTGTCGACCAAGACTAACGAGCCTCATCTACCCGTTGGAATGTTCTTAGCTTCCCCTCACCTCTTGCCTACCAGTGGTCACAAAGACACACGTAGCAGGCCGTCTGGTTCGGGTACTGAGCCCCTCCGCCACGGCAAGGCGACACTCCTTCGGAGGGGTAATCAATGCCGAGGTGCCGATAAACTGTTGCAGGGCCTGGAGGGCGCTAAAAGAGTCGGAACAGATAATAAAACTTCCAGTACCTGAACTGGAGATAATAAGCAGGAAATAAAATATGGCAAACAGCTCGGCGGTAAATACTGAACTGGCGTCTGGAAGGCGGTACTTGCGAACGTCGCCATGGTATACAAAAGCGGAACCCGTCGCACTACCCATCCGTGAGCCATCAGTAAATACCGGAGTATGAGTCCGGTATCGGCCCAGAACTGCGGTGAAAAGTTGGTGAAACACCGAGTGAGGGGTAGCTAACTTCGCACAGCTCGACAGCTCCAGGTCAAAGCGTGCACGCTGGAGCTGCCATGGAGGGTATCGGCCATGCGAATGCCGCTCTACAGCTGGCAAGCGTAGATCGTGTGCGGTCAGCAGTTCTCGAAACCTGATGCCGCTTGGACGGGAGATAGTTGTATTCCGCGTATAACGGTACACTAGGTCTGGACGCAATACAGGTGGAAACGAAGGATGACCTGGATGAGCGGCCAACCTTGCCACGTAGGAACATAGTAACAACGAGCGTCGGACAGACAGTGGGGGTTCGCCAGAATCAGCATACAGACAGTCCACTCTACTTGTACGGAAAGCCCCAGTAGCGAGACGGATACCAGTGTGATGTATTGTATCTAAAAGGCGGAGTTTAGAGGCGGATGCGGAGCCATAGATAAAACAGCCGTAGTCTAATTTGGACCGGACCAGTGAACGATACAACCTCAACATGACCGTGCGATCGCTGCCCCAAGATACCCCAGATAAAACCCGGAGCACCCGAAGCGAACGATCGCAGGAAGCACGCAGATAACGAATATGGTGCTCCCATGTAAGTTTGGTGTCGAGGTGTAAGCCCAAGAATTTCAGGTGCGGAACAAATGGAAGACACGTGCCACGCAAATAAAGATCAGGGGCCGGGTGTACGCCACGAAGTCGATGGAAGTGGACACATTGTGTTTTCGTAGGGGAGAACTGAAAGCCGGTGCGAAATGCCCACTCGGCGATGGATGTTATAGCTAGCTGCAGTTGACGCTCGATGTGCTCTAAACTATGAGAGCGATAGTATATCGCAAAGTCGTCAACAGTGACATTGGTATTCCCCTACGAACAACACTGGCAATGCCGTTGATGGCCACGGCGAAAAGTGTTACACTCAGAATCGACCCCTGGGGTACACCATTCTCCTGGATTCGTTCTTGTGAAAGCGTATGGCCAATGCGGACACGAAATCGGCGAAGTTGTAAAAAATTAAGAACAAAGAGAGCTAGATGGCCACGTAAACCGTAGTCGTGTAAACTACGGAGGATACCATAGCGCCATGTAGTGTCGTAGGCCTTCTGCAGGTCGAAGAAGACCCCCACGACATGCTGCTTCATGAGAAAGGCATTCTGGATGTAGGCCTCCATGCGAGTAAGGTTATCGACACTCGAGCGATGACGACGAAAGCCGCACTGAACGTTGCTCAGCAGGTTATTCGTCTCTAGCCACCACACTAAGCGAGTGTTAATCATTCGTTCTATGGTCTTACAAACGACACTCGTCAGGCAGATAGGACGGTAGCTAGAGGGAAGTGTCCGGTCCTTCCCCGGCCGAGGGATAGGGATGACAGCACCCTCGCGCCAGGAAGAAGGGAAAACCTGCTGAAGCCAGATGCGGTTGTACATGTTCAGCAGGAAGGTCAACGCCTCAGGTGGAAGATGAAGCAGCATTTGTCGGTGAATGTCATCAGGCCCAGGAGAAGAGTCCTTCGCGAGAGACAAAGCATGGGCTAGCTCCGCCTGCGTAAAATGAGCGTTGTACGGTTCACTAGAGTCACTTTTAAAATTGAGGACTACCCGCTCCGCAGATTCCTTGACGGGTAAAAAGGTAGTGTGGTAGCTTTGGGTTTGGCTATCAGCAGCGAAAGCGTCTGCGAGGGCGTCGGCGATATCCTGCTCGTGGGTGTAAGAGCGTCCCTGCACGGCAAGACCGGGTATTATCGTCCGGCGACACTTGCCGTACATACGCCGAACAGCATTCCACACTTGTGTTGCAGAACTGCGACGGGAGAGGGAAGACACGTAAGATTCCCAGGAGCTACGTTTTGCACTACGGAGTACAAAACGTGCCCTCGCACGAGCGCGTTTAAAAGATATAAAATTGGTCTCCGTAGGATGCAGGTGAAAAGCACGCAGAGCACGCCTACGAGCTTTGATAGCCAAGCGGCATTCCTCGGTCCACCATGGTACGGGAACGTGTCGTGGCGTAGAGGAACTTCGAGGAACGCTGGAATCTGCCGCGAGCAAGATAGAGCAGGTAAAGTACTCCACCATTTCATCAATGGTGTCAAAGCCATTGTCGTGTATGTGAATGAGGGATCGAAATTTCTCCCAATCAGCCTTGGAAATAATCCAGTGAGGGTGTCGTGTTGGCACAGGATGGTGGACGGATAGGTGAATGTTAATGGGATAATGATCACTGCCATATAAGTCCGAGAGAACCGACCAATCCAGAATAGGTACTAGCGATGGGCTACAAAAGGAAACGTCTATGGCGGACTGTGTAGCGTAGGCAGATGATATGAAGGTAGGGACACCAGTATTTAACAAAAGTAAGCCGGACATATCGCACACGTCTGCTACAAGGCAACCACGAGCATCGTCAGTGTCGGAGCCCCAAAGGGTATTTTTGGCATTCAGATCGCCCAAAAACAAGATCGGTGGTGGAATCTGTGCCAAGAGAGCCCGAAGATCGTTTTGTTGTACGACACTGACCGGTGGCAGATAGACGTTACAAATAGACAGACTCAGACCCTGCTGTCGGTCTGGGTGGCTCAGTTGGTTAGACGCTGGCCTACTGTTCCCAAGGTCGCGGGTTCAAATCCGGCCCAGGCCGATGGTTTTTAAGTGTGCTTAAAAACGACAGCTCCATGTCAGTAGATTTACTGGCATGTAAAAGAACTCCTGCGGGACAAAATTCCGGCACACCGGCGACGCTGATGTGATCCTGGCAATTGACAGCGTCGTTAAACAACAAAATAATTTAATTTAAATTCTCAGACCCTGCAACTGGACGCGTACTGCCACAGCTTGCAGTGGCGAGTTAAGCGGGATGCTTGTGGCAGAGATGTTATGAGCCACCAGAGTGGCAACACCACCGCTTGCGCGCCGATCAGCTGCAGAGTCATGTCTAAATACCGAAAAACCACGGAGATGTAATGCGTGGTGAGGCTTCAAGTGGGTTTCTTGTAGACAGACAATTGATGGAGTTCTTTCAAAGACTAAGTGCTGTATGTCCGGAGAACGTGCCCGGAACCCATTAACATTCCACTGGATTATTTCCATATTAAAAAGAGATTAGTGGCCAGTCTTTATCTTTTTCTTCTTCTTTCGTTTCATCTTGGCGCATTTGGGACCAATGAAGTGGCTTTCCCCATCCTCTGGCGACTCCTCCGATGTTTGGGAGTCCGAAGATCCCCTACGGCTCGCAGAGCGGGAGCGGGACTTCATGGAGGACGTGGGACTGCTGGCTCGAACAACGTGCCTGGCTCGAGGTTTGTCCACAGAAGTGGTTGCACATGGGGACGGTTCGAGAGCTGAAGTCTGCACTGCGATAGATGTAGTCGCAGGAGGATTAGGGTGACGCTGTGGAGGAGTGCTCGCTGACCAATCGGTTTGTGTGCCAACATCCGATACAGGTGCGTGTTGCAGGCCCACAGTGGTCACAGGAGGGCGGCGGGCAGCAGACGCATACCCGGTGGTGTTCGCAGGTTTTAGCTGTTCGAAGCGCCGCCGTGCTTCCAGAAACGTTAGGTGTTCCTTAACTCGTAACTCCTGGATACTCTTTTCATCAGAAAACTGTGGGCACTGACGCGAGCTAGAAGGATGTTTCCCTCCACAGTTCACGCAGCAGGGGTCCCGTGTACACGCGGTCTCTTCATGTGCTGCTAACCCGCATCGTTCACAAATAGCAGGATGCGTGCACGAGCTCCTTGTATGTCCGAACCTCTGACACTGGAAGCAGCGCATGGGGTTCGGTACATACGGACGTACAGCGGCCCGCTCATAACCGCAATAGATATATTCTGGCAAGGTGGTACCCTTGAACGTAAGAAACACCGTTCGTAAGACGATCTCCTTGCCTTCCTGCTTTCGTGACAGACGGTACGCTTGACACACTCTTTGGTCCGAGAGACAGGTGACAATTTCCTCATTAGAGAGACTGTCCAAGCTAGAGGTGGTAACAACACCCCGACATGAATTAAGCGACTTGTGTGGGGCTACCCGCACGGGATAGGATCCCAACAAATGCGCTTTAAGGAGCTTCTGTGACTGGTCTCAGTTTGTCGTCTCCAATAGCAGCGTACCGTCTCTAAGGCGTGTTGCGTTCTTGACTGGTCCACAAATCCGATCCACTTCCTTCTTTATATAGAAAGGGCTAATATCCTTCATCGATTTTCCATCACTTGCCAAGGTCATAACCAAGAAAACATCAGTGTAAGGGGTTTTGCGCGGATACATGATTGGTTTGGACCCCCTTCCGGAACCGTCGGCGTCAGCCTGCCATCCGGGGGTCAAAGGATAAAAGACACCAAAATCTCCACGGTCTGTGCCGCCATGGAGACACCTCCATGACTGACCTCAAGGCGTACTTCAGAGGAGCTACCCTCCGATCTCCACTGCTTGTCCGCATGGGTAAACCGTTCACCACGTGACACCCCGGTTTTATGCCCCCACCACAGGAATAACCGCCTGTGGCTCCCCGCTTTAGCACACGCTGCCTCAACGGAGTCAGCGTGGCTTCAGGGGACTTCGGGTTGATTACACCGGGGCTCCGTCAGCGGTAACACGTCCGGCCGGTGATACTAACCCGACGGCACGCGGCCGTCGGGAGATTAACACCGGCCGTGCCCTCAAGGAGCTACGTGGGTGTACATGACGTGTGGACGGGCTCCGCACCTAAGGCTACACATGGGGGCAGTGTGAAGGGTCCGCACAACCTTCGCGCCTGAGACCTCCGAAGAGCACACAAGTCGGGGGCCCCGCCGAAAACCGTGGGACAGGACCACGGAGATAGGAAAGATCCCTGCTGGTGAGTGAGTGAGTGTATTGGGTTTAAGGGCCCGTCGACAACTTGGTCATTAGGGCCCGGAGTCCAGAAGTAAAATTACATACCGTCAAGTGTTAAAACATCACCAATTAGAAACTAAAAATCTACGGTTAAAATAGATAAGAACCTCTAAACAACTATTAAACGTTTCATTTATAATACTAAAAACAGAAACTTAAAATCGCTACAAAGTAAAAACCAGTAAAACGTTAAAAAACCCAAAAATACGGGAATCCAAAAGGCTAAAATCTCTGAAATAAAATAACCTTACACTGACTTCATAAAATCAATTGTGCAACAAAACCGCAGCACTGTATTTACAGATACTGGGTCGTTGCCTAAAACTGACGACAGTGTAAGGCCCAGGCCAACGGACTGGCGCTCACGAGCGTATCGCGGACAATCAAGAAGGACATGTGCGACGGAGATTGGAATATTACACGTCGTACAGACAGGCTCCGGATCACCACGCAAAAGGTGTCCATGCGTGGCTCGGGTATGGCCTATCCTCAGGCGGGTTAAAACCACTTCTTCCCGACTGGAATTCCTGCAGCTGGTATGCCAGGGTTGTACCGTGTCCTTGATTGTCCGTAACTGAGTGCCAGCTAACTCTTCCCAAGATTGTTGCCAGAGAGTAAATAGATGGCGACGAAAGTACTTCTGAACATCTATATAGGGTAGCGTACGGGTGGAATATTCCGGAAGGCGACATGCAGACTTCGCAGCCGCATCAACCGCCTCGTTGCCCGGAATACCCACATGACCTGGGATCCACGTAAAAACGAACTGGTATCCGCGAGATAACAACTGAGATAAAAGTGTCTGTATTTTAATAATTGATGCCGAGTTGCCAACAAATTGTTGCAGCGCCTGAAGAGCACTCAGGAAGTCGCAACACACAATAAAACAGACTGCCCTAAACCGGATACGGACAGGGAATGTGTCAACTGCAAAGGCGCGCACTGCAGTGTCTACAAAGGATGCGCGACGCGTCTGAAAATCATAGACAGCCGTCGCAAGGGACGTGCGGAAGCGGCAGATGTCCGCCCCGGCGTTTCCTTCTCATACGCCCTTAATAGGGCAGAAAAGACACTGGCTCAGGCAATAGTACCTGCCCCTGCCACGACTGAAGTTTCGGCACCACCTCCAGGCCATACAGAGGAGTCTGTTGTGGCCAATGCTCCTCCTAAACCTAAGTGGCGAAGGAAACACAAGAGCAAACGTCAAGCCGCGGAGAGAGCAAGCACAGCTCCTCAATTGCCTCCCAAGGCGCCGGCAGAGCAGTCCACTGAGGCAGCTCTGGCACCAAGGGATACTGCTGTTACAGCCGACCCACAGGTGACACCTGTGGTCCCCACTGTACCCATGCCCCCCCCTGCATTAGGGGGAACGCTCTCGCAGGCGGATCTGGAGGAATTTCAGGACCTAACCCTGTGGTTCAACAACATAATTAATCGAATCTTGCCTGCACTTCGTAAATTCAAGCTGCAATACGAAAGCCCTAACCTGAGCCCCATGCAGAAGCATGCCCTACTGGTCCAAACCCTGGCCCAGCTGTTCCCTAACTCAGCCAAGTAATGGCCTCCAGACTTGTCCGGAGACCATTCAGGGCTGCGTTCTGGAACGCAAATGGCATAAGGGGCCATTACCCAAGCCTCGTTGAGTTTGTGCAGTCGTATGGAATTGACATTCTGATGGTCTGCGAAACCCACTTGGATGCTGCAACCAACTTCTCGCTGCCGAGTTACGTCACCCATCGGTCTGATCGGGTCGGCCGACCGGGGGGCGGTACAGCCATTTTCATCAAGAACCACATCACTCACACATCCTTCCCTATCCCACCGCTACAACACGTGGAGGCCTGTGCCATTAGGCTTGCCATTGGCGGGGTGGACACGGTGTTGGTAGTGGCATACGACCCTCCTGATAACCGCTTCTACGAAGCTGATATTAACACCCTCCTGAACCTGCATCCTGCGGTTTGCATCGCCGGCGACCTCAACGCTAAGCATGCACATTGGCATAGCCGCGCTACCAATGCCAAGGGGCGAGGGCTCTACCGCCTGATCAGCGGTAACCCAAGCATTCTTGCGCATGGACCGAGAGGACCTACGTTCCATCCGGCACGAGGGAGGCCAGATGTGCTCGATATCATGGTCACCAAAAACATCCCTTTCCATCTAGACCTCTCAGCGGTCAATGAATTGGACTCCGACCATGACCCTGTCTTGGTGGATTCCAACATTGACCTGCCAGCTCTGGTCACTCCAGACTGGACATACGAGGTCGACTGGGATGCAGCCATCCATGAACTCAACCAGTCTGTGGACCCGCGTCCGCGTGTCGATTCTATCGATACACTGGAGGCGGCAGCCACGGCATTCTCCCAACACATCCGGGATGTAGTGCGTGCCCACACGCACCGCATTCCATCCGACATACCTAACCCTCGCACCATTCCCATCGAACTCAGACAGTTGCTCAAAGCCAAAGCAACTGTCCGAAGGCTCTGGCAGCGTTTCCGCCATCCCAGGATACAGGCCGTCTACCAGCGGTTCAAGTCCCTGTCACGACGCCTGCTGCGTTTACACCGCAAAACAGCCTGGGAAAACACGATGGCAAATGTAGACCTCTCCGAGAAACAACCATGGCGGATAATTAGATCCCTTAGAAAGGACAAAAACGCACATCAGCATCCTCTACATGGCACTCGCGGGAGACTCTCTTTTGAGCCCCAAGAGAAAGCCACGGCTTTCGCAGACCATCTAGAGTCCCAATTCGAACCCCGGGAAGATGTCCAGGACGAAGACTTTACTGAACTCGTGGAGGCGACGGTAGATTACCTCTATGAGGCACCTCCGCCGCCACGCGCAGAGATCCAAATCCCCTTAGTCACCCCAAGACAGGTGGCTTCTGAAATCAGAAGATTAAAACCTGGCAAATCCCCTGGTCATGATGGCGTCACGGCGCCCATGCTCCAGCACCTTCCCCGAAAGGCCGTAGTCCACCTGACGAGGATTTATAATGCATGTCTGCAGCTTCGTCACTTTCCTACTTGTAGGAAGGAGGCGAGGGTGGTCTGCATTTTGAAGCCCGGCAAGGACCCGGTTTTCCCTTCCAATTACCGTTCCATAAGCCTATTACCTATCGTTTCAAAAATTTTTGAACGATTATTCCTATCCCGCCTCACTCCTCTCTTCGAGGAAAGGCAACTTATCCCGGATCATCAGTTCGGTTTCCGTCATGGACATTCCACTACACTACAGCTGCTGCGGCTGGTTGAGAAGGTTGCCCTGGGTTTCCAGGAAAACTTCAAAACAGTCGCGGTGCTTCTGGATGTAGAAAAAGCCTTTGCAACCACATGGCACCAGGGGTTACTGTACAAACTCAGAGAGGCTGAAATCCCTTCCCCCTACCTCACCCTGATTGGTAGCTTCCTTCGGGATCGCTCTTTTCGGGTGCGGGTGGAGGGGAAGTTGTCCTCGGTCAGACCCATAGCGGCTGGAGTTCCGGAGGGTAGCGTACTATCGCCGTTGCTCTTTGCTGCCTACATGTCTGACCTACCCGTGGAACCGCATACTGTTACGTGTCAGTATGCTGACGATGTCCTCATACTGGCACAGAACAAAAATGTTCGGTACTGCTTCCCTCCACTTCAGCGACAGCTCGACGCTATCGGCAGGTGGAGTGAACAGTGGAGAATGGCCATTAGCCCGCAGAAGAGCCAAGCTCTACTACTGGGCAAAGTTCGAAACTGGCGGCCGGGTGTATCCCTGGCAATGCGGCGGAGAAGAATCCCTTGGGTCAACTCTGCCAAATACCTGGGGGTACTACTTGACCGTGGTCTAACCTTCACTCCACATGTCAGAACAAAGGTCGGTCAGGGACATGGCGCCCTGAGACAGCTATACCCCATACTCCAATCAACCATGCCCACATACCTGAAACTACGCTTGTACCGTGCGATCGTCCCGCCCCTGATCCTGTACGGGTGCGAGGTCTGGGGTACGGTGGCTCGTTCCACCATCCGCAGGCTGCAGACCGTGCAGAACAGGGCGCTTAGGATGATCTACGGTACCGACCGTAGGTTTCCATCACACATCCTTCACACTCATTCCGGCACCCCATACATTGTGGACGTAGTGCGGGACAGGACTCGCACAATGTATGACAAACTCATACCTCACCCAAACCAGCTGGTGAACAGCCTGGGGCAATATGACCATCGCCTCCCTAGGCGGAGACAGAGCTACCGTCTACCCAAGGACGCCCTTGGCTGGTAGGTACCGCTTTGCCTTCATCATCCTCCACACCTATCACCTATTCCCCTCGGTTTCCTGTCACTGGCACTGCATTGCTCGCCGGCCAAGGCTGACGAAGTAATCAGTAGGGAAATGGTCGCTTGGATGGCTAGACATCCAAGATCCGACAGATCCCGCCGCCAGTGACAACACAGGAACCCACCCTGCACCATCAGACATTACAAAGACAAACAAAGCCTGTTACATATACCAACCTATACCACCACACGGGTAAATCCGTATTTAAACGGATAGGTACCGTGGCCACCTTACCATCCGCCTGGGTTAACCCAGACGACTAGTACTCACTCCTGGACTCCTGGGAGATAAAAAGTAAGAAATAAAAGATGGCAAACAGCTCGGCGGTAAAAACTGAACTGGCGTCTGGAAGGCGGTATGTGTGAACCTCACCGTTGTATATAAATGCGGAACCCGTCGTACTACCCAACTGGGAGCCATCGGTGAATACCGGTGTATAAGTCCGGTATCGGCCCAGAACTGCGGTGAAGAGTTGACGGAACACCGAAGGAGGGGTAGCAGTCTTTGGACAGCCCGACAGCTCCAGGTTAAAGCGTGCACGCTGGAGCTGCCAGGGAGGACAGTGGCCAAGTGAATGCCGCTCTACAACTGGCAGTCGGAGGGCGTTTGCGACAAGTAGTTCTTGAAACCTGATGCCACTTGGACGGGAGATTGTTTTATTCCGCATATAACGGTGCTCGAGGCCTGGACGCAATACAGGTGGAAACGAAGGATGACCTGGATGAGCGGCCAACCTTGCCACATAAGAACAAAGAAACAATGAGCGTCGAACAGACAGTGGAGGTTCGCCAGAATCAGCATACAGACAATCCACTCTACTTGTGCGGAAAGCCCCAGTAGCGAGACGGATACCAGTGTGATGAATTGTGTCTAAAAGGCGGAGTTTAGAGGCTGATGCAGAGCCATAGATAAAACAGCCGTAGTCTAATTTGGACCGGACCAGTGAGTGATACAACCTCAACATTACCGTGCGATCGCCGCCCCAAGATGCCCCAGACAGGACCCTGAGTACCCGAAGCGAGCGACCGCAGGAAGCACGAAGGTGACGTATATGGTGCTCCCATGTGAGTTTGCTGTCGAGGTGTAAGCCCAAGAACTTCAGGTGCGGAACAAATGGAAGACGTGTGCCACGCAAATGAAGATCAGGAGGAGGGTGTACACCACGGAGTCGGTTAAAGTGGAGACACTTTGTTTTCGTAGGGGAAAACCGAAAGCCGGTGCGAGACGCCCACTCGGCGATGGATGTTATGGTCATCTGCAGTTGACGTTCGATGTGCTCCAAACTATAAGAGCGATAGTATATCGCGAAGTCGTCAACATACAGCGACATCGGGATTCCGCTACGAACAGCGCTGGTGATGCCATTAATGGCAACGGCGAAAAGCGTAACGCTGAGAATCGACCCTTGGGGTACACCATTCTCCTGAACCTTCTCTTGGGAGAGCGTGTTGCCTATGCGGACACGAAAACGGCGAATTAGTAAAAAGTTAAAAATAAAAAACGTCAGGTTTCCGCGTAAACCATAACCGTGTAGAGTACGGAGAATGCCATAGCGCCATGTAGTGTCGTAGGCCTTCTCCAGATCAAAGAAGACACCAACGACAGGCTGCTTCAAGAGAAATGCATTCTGTATGTAGGCCTCCATGCTTGTCAGATTGTCGACACTGGAGCGATGGCGACGAAAACCGCACTGGATATTACTCAGCAGGTTATTCGTCTCTAGCCACCACACTAAACGAGTGTTGATCATACGTTCGAGGGTCTTGCAAACGACACTCGTTAGGCAAATAGGGCGGTAGCTAGAGGCAATTGCCCGGTATTTCCCGGGCCGAGGTATAGGGATGACGAGTGAGTGAGTGAGTGGGGTTTAAGGGCCCGTCGACAGCTAGGTCATTTGGGCCCTAGGTCAAAGTTTAAAATTTAAAAGCACTCATTAACTTTTCTGGCTAAAAGTTGAACCTTAAAATAACAACTAAGAACTGTGAACAGCTAAAAACCTCAGCCTACAAAGTAACACGATAAAATAAAACCCTGAAGAGCAACGTACTAAAAAGAGGTGAAGTTGAAAGCTAAAAATAACTAAAATACAAAATTGTTAAAACATTGAAAGGTAAAATGTATCCCAGTTAAAAACAGGGTTAAAACCTCAAAAAGGAATTAAAAAAGTGTTACACTTGCGTAGCAAATCCAATCTGGGTAATGAACCGCAGAGTTTTGGCCACAGACACTGGGTTGTCACCCAAAATTGAAGCTACTGTAGATCCCAGACCAACTGACTGGCGCGCACAAGCGTGTCTTGGACAATCCAAGAGCACGTGTGGGACGGTGAGGCGAACATCGCATGTCGGACAGACAGGTGCCGGGTCACCACGCAGGAGATGGCCGTGAGTGGCTCGTGTGTGACCTATCCTCAGGCGGGTAAGGATAACTTCAGCCCGCCTGGAATCCCTGTAGGAGGTCAGCCAGGGCTCCACGCTGTCTTTAATTATCCGCAGCTGTGTGCCAGTCAACGCTTCCCAAGACTGCTGCCAAACCGATAGAAGCTGGCGACGGAAGTACCGCTGAGCATCCCTATAGGGTATAGTGTCGGTAGAAGACTGCGGCAGACGGCATGCAGACTTAGCTGCCGCATCCGCAGCTTCATTACCCGCAATGCCCGTATGGCCTGGGATCCATGTAAACACTAACTGGTATCCGCGTGAGAGCAATTGAGATATGAGTGTCTGAATTTTAAAAACGAGTGTAGACGTACCGAGGAACTGCTGCAGGGTCTCCACTGCACTCAGAGAGTCGGAGCAAATTATAAAACCTCCAGGGACTAAGTTGGAAATAAAAAGTAAGCAGTAAAATATAGCACGCAGTTCGGCCGTATAAACAGAACTGTAGTCCGGGAGGCGGTATTGATGTGGCTCACCGTTATAGACAAAACTACATCCCGTAGCACCACCCAACTGGGAACCATCGGTGAATACCGGAGTGTAAGTCCGGTAACGTCCCAGTAGTTCGGTGAAAAGTTGACGAAACACCGACTGGGGGGTGGCCACTTTAGCGCAGCCTGAAAGCGCAAGGTCAAACCGGGCTCGATGAAGTTGCCAAGGGGGAGAGCGGGAGAAGGAAAAACGCTCTACAGCAGGCATTCGGAGCTCATGAGTGGCGAGTAGTTCGCGAAATCGAATGCCGCTTGGACGGGATATAGTCGTATTCCGAAGATAACGGTGGGCGAGTACGGGGCGCAATACAGATCTAAAGGAAGGGTGACCAGGGTGAGCTGCCAACCTGGCCACGTAGGAACTTAATAAAATCGAGCGCCGAATAGACAGTGGAGGTTCCCCGGAATCAACATACAGACACTCAACATGGCTAGTACGGAAGGCTCCAGTAGCTAGACGGATACCAGAATGGTGGACAGTGTCTAAAAGGCGGAGTTTAGTGGCGGACGCCGCGCCATAGATAAAACTGCCGTAGTCCAGTTTGGACCGCACCAGCGAGCGATAAAGCCTCAACATAACAGTGCGATCGCCACCCCAAGAGGCCCCAGATAAAACCCTGAGTACCCGAAGTGAACGATCGCAGGAAGCCCGAAGCTGACGAATATGGAACTCCCAAGTTAGCTTGCTGTCGAGGTGAAGGCCCAGAAACTTAACGTGCGGAACAAACGGCAGACGTGTACCATGCAAATAAAGATCAGGTGGAGGGTGTACACCACGGAGTCGATGGAAGTGGTTACATTGCGTTTTCGTAGCGGAGAACTGAAACCCGGTGCGAAGGGCCCAGTCAGCGATGGAGGTTATGTTCAGCTGCAGTTGACGCTCGAGGTGCTCAAGATTATATGATCGGTAATATATCGCGAAGTCGTCAACATACAGTGACATCGGGATTCCGCTACGAACAGCTCTGGCAATCCCGTTAATGGCCACGGCGAAAAGCGTTACGCTGAGAATCGAACCCTGGGGTACACCATTCTCCTGGATCTTTTCTTCTGAGAGGGTATGGCCAATGCGTACACGAAAACGGCGAAGTTTTAAAAAGTTAAAAACGAAGCCCGCTAGATGACCGCGTAAACCGTAGTCGTGCAGATTACGGAGGATACCATAGCGCCATGTAGTGTCGTAGGCCCTCTGTAGGTCGAAGTAGACCCCCACGACGTGCTGCTTCATGAGAAAGGCATTCTGAACATAAGCCTCCATACGTGTCAGGTTGTCGACACTGGAGCGATGGCGACGAAAACCGCACTGAACATTGCTCAGCAGGTTATTCGTCTCCAGCCACCACACTAAACGAGTGTTAATCATTCGCTCCAAGGTCTTGCAAACGACACTCGTTAAGCAGATAGGGCGGTAGCTGGAGGGGAGTATCCGGTCTTTCCCAGGCCGAGGGACAGGGATGACAATACCCTCGTGCCAGGAAGATGGGAAAACCTGCTGAATCCAGATACGATTGTACATGCCCAACATGAAGGACAGAGCCTCAGGTGGGAGATGAAGCAGCATTTGTCGGTGGATCTCATCAGGACCCGGAGATGAGTCCCTTGCAATAGACAGAGCATGGGCCAGTTCCGCTTCCGTAAAAGGAGCGTTGTAAGGTTCACTACAGTCAGTGTTAAAATTCAGGGCTATCCGCTCCGCAGATTCCTTGATGGGTAAAAAGGCGGTATTGTAACTTTGCGTTTGGCTATCGGCAGCGAAAGAGTCGGCAAGGGCGTCGGCAACATCCTGCTCACTGGTATAAGTGGAGCCCTGTACGGTAAGACCGGGAATTATCGTCCGGCGACACTTACCGTACATACGCCGCACAGCAGTCCACACCTGTTGTGCAGAACTGCGACTGGAAAGGGAAGAAACATAAGACTCCCAGGAGCTCCGCTTTGCACTGCGAAGTACAAAACGCGCCCTTGCGCGACAGCGTTTAAAAGAAACAAAGTTTGCCTCCGTTGGATGTAAGTGGAAGACACGTAGAGCACGCTTGCGTGCTTTAATAGCCAAACGGCATTCCTCGGTCCACCAAGGTACAGGATGACGTCGTGGGGTAGAGGAACCTCGAGGAATGCTGGAATCCGCTGCGAGCAAGATAGAACAGGTAAAATATTCCACCATTTCATCAATGGTGTCGAAATAATTGTCCCGAAGGTGAATGAGGGAACGGAATTTCCCCCAGTCAGCCTTGGAAATAATCCAGTGAGGAAAACGTGTTGGCACAAAATGGTGGCCGGATAGGTGAATGTTAATGGGGTAATGATCACTGCCATATAAGTCGGAAATTACCGACCAGTCAAGTAATGGTACCAGTGACGGAGTACTATAAGAAACATCTAGAGCGGAGTGTGTACCATAGGCAGATGATAAGAAAGTAGGCACGCCAATGTTTAATAGGACTAAGCCGGACATATCGCAGAGGTCTGCTACAAGGCACCCTCGAGCATCGTCAGTGTCGGAGCCCCAGTGAGTGTGCTTGGCATTCAGATCGCCGAGAAAAAGTAGTGGTGGCGGAATCTGCGCCAAGAGAGCCCGAAGATCATTTTCGTGTACAACACTGACGGGTGGCAGATAGACATTACAAATAGAGAAACAGACATTCTGCAGCTGTACACGTATCGCTACGGCTTGCAGGGGCGTGTTAAGTGGTATGCTGACGGCAGAGATGTTATGCGCCACCAAAATAGCCACACCACCACATGCTCGCCCATCAGCTGCAGAGTCATGTCTATATGCCGAAAAACCACGAAGACGGAGAGCGTGGTTAGGGTGCAAATGGGTTTCTTGTAGACAGACGAGTGATGGACAGCGTTGAGAAAGTAGATGCTGTATGTCCGGAACACGTGCCCGGTACCCATTAACATTCCATTGGATTATTTCCATAGTAAGAAAGAGATCAGTGGTTTGTCTTCATCTTTTTCTTTCTTACTTTGGCTGACTTTGGACCTACGATGTGAAAGTCGCCGTCCTCTGGAGATTCCTCAGATGTATGTGAGGAAGAAGATCCTCTACGGCTCGCGGAGCGAGAGCGGGACTTCAAAGAGGAAGAGCGACTACCGGCGCGAACAATAGGCCTGGAACGATGTTTTTCAACAGGCTGGCTACGGCTTGTGGACGGCTTAGGAGCTTTGGTCTGCACGGCTGTGGATGTTGTCGCCGATGCAGGTGTGGCACGATTCAGTGGAGGGGTACTTGCCAGTGGCTCGGTCTGGGTACAAGCGTCTGCAACAGGAACGTGCTGTATGGCGACTGTGTTCACAGCAGCGCGTCGGGCAGCAGAGACATAGTCCAAGGTGGTCGTGGGCTTGAGCTGCTCAAAGCGGCGACGCGCTTCTGGAAAAGTGAGGTGTTCTTTCACACGCAGTTCCTGAATACACTTCTCATCCAGAAACTTCGGACACTGTCGAGAGCTCGATGGATGACTCCCTCCACAGTTAACACAGTTCGGGTCACGGGTGCACGCCGTGCCCTCATGTGTCGGTAGGCCACAACGCTCACATACAGCAGGATGGTTACATGATGATTTGGTATGTCCGAACTTCTGACACTGGAAGCAGCGCATAGGGTTCGGAACATACTGCCGGACAGAGGCACGTTCGTAGCCGCAAAAGATATATTCCGGCAAGACAGTGCCCTTGAACGTAAGGAACACTGTCCGCAATGGTACGTCTTTGCCATCCTGCTTGCGCGTAAGCCGATACGCCTGACAGACTCGCTGATCAGACAGGCAACTGACTATCTCCTCATTACTGAGATTGTCGAGACTAGAAGTGGTGACGACTCCCCTGCAGGTGTTGAGAGTTTTGTGGGGGGCTACCCGAATAGGGTAGGACCCCAACAAACTAGCCTTTAGAATTTTCTGGCTTTGTTCTGCATTATTGGTCTCTAACAGTAGCGTACCGTCACGTAGTCTGCTCGCATTCTTTACGGGTCCACATATTCTGTCCACTTCGCGCTTAATGTAAAAAGGGTTCAGGTCCTTAATCGTTTTCCCGTCACATGCCAAGGTCACAACAAGAAATGGGTCAGTGAAAGGGGTTTTGCGCGGATTCATTATGGAATTGGACCCCCATCCGGAACCGTCGGCGTCAGCCTGCCATCCGGGGGTCAAAGAAAAGAAAGACACCAAAATCTCCACGGTCTGTGCCGCCATGGAGACCCCTCCATGACTGACCTCAAGGCGTACTTCAGAGGAGCTACCCTCCGATCTCCACTGCTTGTCCGCATGGGTAAACCGTTCACCACATGACACCCCGGTTTTATGCCCCCACCACAGGAATAACCGCCTGTGGCTCCCCGCTTTAGCACACGCTGCCTCGACGGAGTCAGCGTGGATTCAGGGGACTTCGGGTTGATTACACCGGGGCTCCGTCAGCGGTAACACGTCCGGCCGGTGATACTAACCCGACGGCACGCGGCCGTCGGGAGAGAGTGAGTGAGTAGTGGGGTTTACGGGCCCGTCGACAACTAGGTCATTAGGGCCCGAAGTCCAATGTAAAAGCAATCAAAGAAAATAAAACCTCTCCTCCTTTAAAACTAAAAAGTGAAAGTTAAAAATACCTAAAAATGAACGTTAAAACCACTAAAAAGAGAGCTAAAACAGGTAAAAAACGAAAATTAAAAATCAATAAAACCATATTACGAAAACCCTAAACTACTTGTACTGTTGAAAAAAGCGGTAAAAACACGAGTAAAATATCCTAAAAGTATTTTTCCGCCAAGATAAAAGAAACCTTACACTTGCTTACCAAAATCGATACGCGCAACAAACCGCAGTACTGTACTTGCAGCTGCTGGGTCGTTGCCTAACACGGTGCACAGTGTAAGACCCAGGCCAAAGGACTGGCGCTCACGAGCATACCGCGGACAATCAATAAGGACATGTGCAACGGAGAGTGGGACATTGCACGTCGCACAGACAGGCTCCGGATCACCGCGCAAAAGGTGTGCATGCGTGGCTCGAGTGTGGCCTATCCTCAGGCGGGTTAAAATCACCTCCTCACGCCTGGAATCCCTGCAAGATGTTTGCCAGGGTTGTACCGTGTCCTTGATTGTCCGTAACTGAGTGCCACATAACGCTTCCCAAGATTGTTGCCAGAGGGTAAATAGATGGCGACGGAAGTACTTCTGCACATCTATATAGGGTAGCGTACGGGTGGAATATTCCGGAAGGCGACATGCAGACTTCGCAGCCGCATCAACTGCCTCGTTCCCCGGAATACCCACATGACCTGGGATCCACGTAAAAACGAACTGGTATCCGCGAGATAACAACTGAGATAAAAGTGTCTGTATTTTAATAATTGATGCCGAGTTGCCAACAAATTGTTGCAGCGCCTGAAGAGCGCTCAGGGAGTCGCAACACACAATAAAATGTCCAGGAACTGAACGGGAGATAAAAAGTAAGAAATAAAAGATGGCAAACAGCTCGGCGGTAAAAACTGAACTGGCGTCTGGAAGGCGGTATGTGTGAACCTCACCGTTGTATATAAATGCGGAACCCGTCGTACTACCCAACTGGGAGCCATCGGTGAATACCGGTGTATAAGTCCGGTAACGGCCCAGAACTGCGGTGAAGAGTTGACGGAACACCGAAGGAGGGGTAGCAGTCTTTGGATAGCCCGACAGCTCCAGGTCAAAGCGTGCACGCTGGAGCTGCCAGGGAGGACAGTGGCCAAATGAGTGCCGCTCTACAACTGGCAGTCGGAGGGCGTTTGCAACAAGTAGTTCTTGAAACCTGATGCCACTTGGACGGGAGATTGTTTTATTCCGCATATAACGGTGCGCGAGGTCTGGACGCAATACAGGTGGAAACGAAGGATGACCTGGATGAGCGGCCAACCTTGCCACATAGGAACAAAGTAACAATGAGCGTCGAACAGACAGTGGAGGTTCGCCAGAATCAGCATACAGACAATCCACTCTACTTGTGCGGAAAGCCCCAGTAGCGAGACGGATACCAGTGTGATGAATTGTGTCTAAAAGGCGGAGTTTAGAGGCTGATGCAGAGCCATAGATAAAACAGCCGTAGTCTAATTTGGACCGGACCAGTGAGCGATACAACCTCAACATTACCGTGCGATCGCCGCCCCAAGATGCCCCAGACAGGACCCTGAGTACCCGAAGCGAGCGACCGCAGGAAGCACGAAGGTGACGTATATGGTGCTCCCATGTGAGTTTGCTGTCGAGGTGTAAGCCCAAGAACTTCAGGTGCGGAACAAATGGAAGACGTGTGCCACGCAAATGAAGATCAGGAGGAGGGTGTACACCACGGAGTCGGTGAAAGTGGAGACACTGTGTTTTCGTAGGGGAAAACCGAAAGCCTGTGCGAGACGCCCACTCGGCGATGGATGTTATGGTCATCTGCAGTTGACGCTCGATGTGCTCCAAACTATAAGAGCGATAGTATATCGCAAAGTCGTCAACATACAGCGACATCGGGATTCCGCTACGAACAGCGCTGGTGATGCCATTAATGGCAACGGCGAAAAGCGTAACGCTGAGAATCGACCCTTGGGGTACACCATTCTCCTGAACCTTCTCTTGGGAGAGCGTGTTGCCTATGCGGACACGAAAACGGCGAATTAGTAAAAAGTTAAAAATAAAAAACGACAAGTTACCGCGTAAACCATAACCGTGTAGAGTACGGAGAATGCCATAGCGCCATGTAGTGTCGTAGGCCTTCTCCAGATCAAAGAAGACACCCACGACATGCTGCTTCAAGAGAAATGCATTCTGTATGTAGGCCTCCATGCTTGTCAGATTGTCGACACTGGAGCGATGGCGACGAAAACCGCACTGGACATTACTCAGCAGGTTATTCGTCTCCAGCCACCACACTAAACGAGTGTTGATCATACGTTCGAGGGTCTTGCAAACGACACTCGTTAGGCAAATAGGGCGGTAGCTAGAGGCAAGTGCCCGGTCTTTCCCGGGTCGAGGTATAGGGATGACGATACCCTCGCGCCAGGAAGACGGGTAAACCCGCTGGAGCCAGATTCGGTTATAGATGCTCAGCAGGAAGGAAAGAGCCTGAGGTGGTAGATGAAGCAACATTTGTCGGTGGATGTCATCCGGACCGGGAGAAGAGTCGTGCGCCAGAGACAAGGAGTGCATCAGCTCTGCTATGCTAAAAGGCGTGTTGTATGGTTCACTACCGTCGCTGTTAAAATTAAGAACTATCCGCTCCGCAGATTCCTTGATAGCTAAAAACGACCTATCGTAACTTTGGGTTTGGCTGGTAGCAGAGAAAGATTCGGCAAGGGCGTCGGCGATCGCCTGCTCGTTGGTGTAATAAGAGCCCTGTACGGCAAGACCGGGAATAATCGTCCGGCGACACTTGCCGTACATACGCCGAACCGCAGTCCACACCCTTTGTGTTGAAGTGCGTCGAGAGAGGGAAGAGACGTAAGTTACCCAGGATGTGCGTTTTGCACTGCGAAGTACAAAACGCGCCCGGGCACGCACACGCTTAAAGGCAATGAAGTTCTCTTCCGTAGGATGTGAACTGAAAACTCGCAGAGCCCGTTTGCGGGCTTTAACAGCCAAACGACATTCCTCGGACCACCAAGGCACGGGAACATGACGAGGTGTAGTAGAACCGCGAGGAATGCTGGAATTTGCTGCAAGCAGGACAGAACATGTAAAATACTCCACCATGTTGTCAATGGTGGCAAAACCATCGTCCGTAAGGTGAATGAGGGAACGGAATTTCCCCCAGTCAGCCTTGGAAATAATCCAGTGAGGGTATCGTGTTGGAATAGGATGGAAACCAGTAATGTAAATGTTAATGGGAAAATGATCACTGCCAAAGAGGGCGGAGAGCACCGACCAATCAATAAGTGGAACCAGTGACGGGCTACAGAAGCTAACGTCTAAGGCGGAATAGGTACCATAGGCAGATGATAAGAAGGTAGGGGCACCAGTGTTCAACAAAAGGAGGCCGGACATATCGCAAACGTCTGCTACAAGGCACCCACGAGCATCGTCAGTGTCGGAGCCCCATAAAGTGTGTTTGGCATTCAGATCACCAAGGAAGATAAGCGGTGGCGGAATCTGAGCCAAAAGAGCCCGAAGGTCGTTCGCGTGTACGACACTGACCGGTGGCAGATAGACATTACAAATTGACAGACTCACGCCCTGCATATGGACACGCACTGCTACAGCTTGCAGCGGCGTGTTAAGCGGGATGCTTGTGGCTGAGATGGTATGCGCCACCAGAGTAGCAACACCACCGCTTGCTCGTCTATCAGCTGCAGAGTCATGTCTAAATGCCGAAAAACCACGTAGATGTAAGGTGTGGTTAGGCTTCAGATGGGTTTCTTGTAGACAGACGATTGAAGGTGAATGGTGCCAAGCTAAGTGTTGTATGTCCGGGGCACGGGCCCTGTACCCATTAACATTCCACTGAATTATTTCCATAATAAAAAGGTTAAGGCATAGTCTTTATCTTTTTCTTCATCTTAACCTTGGCGCACTTGGGACCAATGATGTGCTTTTCACCGTCCTCAGGCGACTCCTCGGAACTTCGGGAGTCAGAAGATCCCCGGCGGCTCGCGGAGCGGGAGCGGGACTTCGTGGAGGTACGACTACTCGCCCGATGTTTAGGTCGCGAACGATTTGTGGGAACAGGCAATACGGTGTGGCCTCTGCTTGTGGACGGCTGGTGAGCGTGTGTCTGCACAGCGGAAGTTGTAGTTGCTGGTGCAGTTTTATCACGACGCGGTGGAGAGGTGCTCGCCGGTAAATCTGTTTGTGTCGAAGCATCTGCGACGGGTACATGCTGTATAGCAACAGTGTTCACAGGAGGGCGACGAACAGCGGATGCAAAACCTGTGGTGGTAGCAGGTTGCAGTTGTTGAAAGCGACGGCGCGCTTCAACAAACGTCAGGCGTTCTTTCACGCGCAGCTCCTGGATACACTTTTCCTCGAGAAACTTCGGACACTGTCGCAAGCTGGATGGATGACTCCCTTCACAGTTAACGCAGTAAGGGTCACGGGTGCAAGCCGTGCCCTCATGGTATGGTAGTCCACAACGCTCACAAGTAGCAGGATGGGTGCACGATGGCTTAGTATGACCGAACTTCTGACACTGAAAACAGCGCATAGGGTTCGGTACATACTGCCGAACTGCGGCACGCTCGTAGCCGCAGAAGATATACTCGGGTAACTGAGTACCCTTAAATGTCAAAAACACAGTGCGTAAATCGATCACTTTTCCATCCTGTTTTCGAGTGAGACGGTACGCCTGACACACCCGTTGATCTGAAAGGCAGGTGACTATCTCTTCATTAGACAGACCATCAAGGCTGGAGGTGGTGACAACTCCTCTGCAAGTATTCAGTGTTTTATGTGGGACTACCCGGATAGGGTAGGAGCCCAATAAACTCGCTTTCAGTAGTTTCTGCGACTGGTCTGCAGTAATCACCTCTATCAATAGCGTACCGTCGCGTATTCTGGTCGCATTTTTTACAGGGCCACAGATTCGGTCAACTTCCCGTTTAATATAGAAGGGGCTAAGATCCTTTACCGTTTTCCCGTCACAAGCCAAAGTCAAAACCAAAAACGTGTCAAATGAGGAGGGTTTGCGCGGATGCATTATGAATTGGACCCCCATCCGGAACCGTCGGCGTCAGCCTGCCATCCGGGGGTCAAAAGATAAAAGACACCAAAATCTCCTCGGTCTGTGCCGCCATGGAGACCCCTCCATGACTGACCTCAAGGCGTACTTCAGAGGAGCTACCCTCCGATCTCCACTGCTTGTCCGCATGGGTAAACCGTTCACCACATGACACCCCGGTTTTATGCCCCCACCACAGGAATAACCGCCTGTGGCTCCCCGCTTTAGCACACGCTGCCTCAACGGAGTCAGCGTGGATTCAGGGGACTTCGGGTTGATTACACCGGGGCTCCGTCAGCGGTAACACGTCCGGCCGGTGATACTAACCCGACGGCACGCGGCCGTCGGGAGATTAACACCGGCCGTGCCCTCCAGGAGCTACGTGGGTGTACATGACGTGTGGACGGGCTCCGCACCTAAGGCTACACATGGGGGCAGTGTGAAGGGTCCGCACAACCTTCGCGCCTGAGACCTCCGAAGAGCACACAAGTCGGGGGCCGCGCTGAAAACCGTGGGACAGGACCACGGAGATAGGAAAGATCCATGCTGGTGAGACAGGAGTTATAAATCTAGGAACTTACAAACTAATAATCAGAATAAGCCTAGAAGAGGAAGAGGGTGATATAAAAAGCAACATAAAACGTTGCACGTGGCACAGTTGATGAAGGTGGAGGGGGTGAAGTGATAGTGAGCAGCTCGGGGCCCCGGGTGCGCCAAACCCGGACCTACCGTGGTAGGTTCCCCTGGGGGAGTTTGATTTCGGAGTCCTCTTCTCCTAGATGAGTCGTCGTCCAAGACTAACGAGCCTCATCTACCCGTTGGAATGTTCTTAGCTTCCCCTCACCTCTTGCCTACCAGTGGTCATGAAGACTCACTCAGTAGGCCGTCTGGATCGGGTACTGAGCCCCTCCGCCACGGCAAGGCGACACTCCTTCGGAGGGGCCGTCGGGAGATTAACACCGGCCGTGCTCTCCAGGAGCTACGTGGGTGTACATGACGTGTGGACGGGCTCCGCACCTAAGGCTAATCATGGGGGCAGTGTGAAGGGTCCGCACAACCTTCGCGCCTGAGACCTCCGAAGAGCACACAAGTCGGGGGCCGCGCCGAAAACCGTGGGACAGGACCACGGAGATAGGAAAGATCCCTGCTGGTGAGACAGGAGTTATAAATCTACGAACTTACAAATTAATAATCAGAATAAGCCTAGAAGAGGAAGAGGGTGATATAAAAAGCAACATAAAACGCTGCACGTGGCACAGTTAATGAAGGTGGAGGGGGTGAAGTGATAGTGAGCAGCTCGGGGCCCCGGGTGCGCCAAACCCGGACCTACCGTGGTAGGTTCCCCTGGGGGAGTTTGATTTCGGAGTCCTCTTCTCCTAGATGAGTTGTCAATCAAGACTAACGAGCCTCATCTACCCGTTGGAATGTTCTTAGCTTCCCCTCACCTCTTGCCTACCAGTGGTCACAAAGACACACTTAGTAGGCCGTCTGGATCGGGTACTGAGCCCCTCCGCCACGGCAAGGCGACACTCCTTCGGAGGGGCTGTGAAACGACTGTCTGGATTTTAATTGTCAATGCTGATGTGCCGAGAAACTTTGCAACGCCTGAACAGCGCTCATGGAGTTGCAGCATATAATGAAGCTGTCAGGAACCGAACTAGAAACAAAGAGTAAGAAATAAAAGATGGCAAACAGCTCGGCAGTAAAAACGGAAGTGCTGTGTGGAAGTCTGTACATATGAGCCTCACCGTTGTACATGAAGCTACATCCTGTACCACCCCCACCTGGGACCCGTCGGTAAAAACCGGGGTACAAGTCCGGTAACGTCCCAGGAGCTCGGTGAATAGTTGGCGAAGCACCGAGCTAGGAGTAGCCACCTTCGCATAGCCCGAAAGCTCCAGGTCAAACCGTGCGCGCTGGAGTTGCCAAGGAGGGTAGCGGCCTATAGACGATCGCGCTACATGGGGCATGCGAAGATCATGTGCAGTGAGCAGTTCAAGGAATCGTATACCACTTGGACGTGAGATAGTGGTATTACGTATATAACGGTGGGCGAGGTCGGGACGTAAGACGCATTGGAACGAGGGATGACCGGGGTGAGCGGCCAACCGTGCCACGTAGGAACTGAGTAAAAACGAGCGTCGGACAGACAGTGGAGGTTCGCCAGAATCAGCATACAGACACGCAATTCGACTAGTTCGGAAAGCCCCAGTGGCCAGACGGATGCCAGTATGATGGACAGTGTCTAAAAGGCGGAGTTTAGAGGCGGACGCCGCGTCATATATACAACAGCCGTAGTCTACTTTGGACCGGACCAATGAGCGGTACAACCTCAACATTACCGTGCGATCGCCGCCCCATGATGCCCCAGATAAAACCCGGAGTATCCGAAGCGAACGATCGCAGGCAACACGAAGATGTCGAATATGGTGCTCCCATGTAAGTTTGTTGTCGAGGTGTAGGCCCAAGAACTTCAGGTGCGGAACAAACGGTAGACGTGTGCCACGCAAATAAAGATCAGGCGGAGGGTGTATGCCACGAAGCCGATGGAAGTGTAGTAGTAGTAGTAGTAGGGCTTTAGGGCGCACAACTGCTACGGTCATTAGCGCCCATTCAGAACTAAATGACTAAAACAACTGAGACACAAAGTCCCTAAATCTAAAACATTAAAAAGGTTTAAAAGTCACCAACACAGTGCCAGAAGCCGTAAAAGTAGAGCAGAACTAACACAAGAACCTGTTACGGGATATAACAAACCGCACCACCAACTAAAGTAAAGAATAAAACCAGTGAGTTAAACTCGGTCGCCCAAACCGCTAAGGCGGATAAAATGCAATAAATGCTCTACGGCACTAGATGTATCTGCCAGCACTTCAGCAAGTGTGGCCGGCAGACCCACAGACAAACGTAACTGAGCTAAAAACTGGCACTGAATTAAAACGTGTCGCACCGTCAATGGCTCATGACAGTGAGTACACACCGGTGCAGCATCGGATGATAAAAGGTGACTATGGCTAAAACGACAGTGCCCGATACGCAATCTACTTAAAATCACTTCCTCGCGGCGAGAAGCGCGCGAGGAGGTCCTCCAGGTGACAGGGAGGGGCTTCACCTCTCTGAGTTTGTTCCCCTGAATAGTAGACCACTCCTCCGTCCAACGACGAAGGATAGAAGTGCGCAAACTCGCTCTAATATCAGCAGAGGGAGCGTGAGAGCTAAAACACCTGGGAGCTAAAACCGCTGCCTTTGCGGCAGCATCGGCAGCCTCGTTTCCCGGTAGGCCTACGTGTCCAGGCACCCACAAGAAAGACACGCTAGCGCCAGCACTAGCGAGGGAATGTAGGTTGTCCTGGATACGCTGCACTAGGGGGTGGTAGTTGTACAGCGATCGTAGGCTCTCCAATGCACTCAAGGAATCCGAACAGATAACCCAGCGCTGCAAGGCTTGCCGACGAATGTATAAAAGAGCTTGGTAGATACCAAAAAGCTCAGCGGTAAAAATCGAGCACTGCGCTAAAAGTCTAAAACTAAAACTTTGGCGACCATGTATAAAGGCACATCCTACTCCCCTATCGTCCTTCGAGCCATCCGTGTAGATGAAAGAGCTGTCAGCAAACTGTGTCTGAATTTCTAAAAAGGCTGAACGGAGCACCGAAATTGGTGTCGTGGACTTCGGCATGGACGTTAACCCCAGATCGACGGGGGTTGCTGGTCGGAGCCATGGCGGGAACTGCGTTTCTCCTATGGGAAACGCCGCCGGTAAAGTGATGTCCAATGTACGAAGGAGAGAGCGAAAACGAACACCAGGAGGGAGTAAAGCTAGGGAGCTCGTTGAGTATTGGCGGTCCAAGGAGTCGTTAAAGAAAGGACTAAAAGTCAGATGACGCGGCAAACCAGAGAGTCTGCAGGCGTAGCTGCACAGAAGTACGTCCCGCCGATGAGACAGCGGGGGTTCAGCGGCTTCCGCACAGATGCTGGTAACGGGGCTTGTTGGAAAAGCACCAATACTCAAGCGGAGACCACGGTGATGTGTAGGATCAAGACGTTTCAAAATCGACGGACGAGCCGACGAATACACAATACAACCGTAGTCCAGTTTAGATCGGACCAAAGAGCGATACAACCTTAAAAGTACAGTCCGATCAGCTCCCCAGGATGTGCCACTTAAAACGCGTAAAACACTAAGAGAACGGTCACATCTGGCCTTCAAATAGGATATATGAGAGGCCCAGCTGAGCTTCCTGTCAAACACCAATCCCAAAAATTTCGCCTCGTCTGCGAAAGGGAGAACATCTGGGCCTAGGTGAAGGGAAGGGGAAGGAAACGCCTTCCGGCGCCAGAAGTTCACACAGACGGTTTTCTCGGCGGAGAACTTGAAACCGTTTTCCAGACTCCAAATGAACAGGCGGTCAAGGCAGAGTTGGAGGCGCCGTTCTAAGAGATGAGTATGCCGAGAACTGCAGTAAATGGCGAAATCATCCACAAAAAGGGAGGATGAAACACCAGCGGGAACGCACTCCACAATGGGATTGATGGCCACAGCGAATAAGGTGACGCTGAGTACCGAGCCCTGCGGTACTCCGTTCTCTTGAGTAAAAGCACGAGATAAAATAGAACCAATCCGCACTCGAAACACTCGATCCCTCATAAATTCTCGGATAAAGAGGGGCAGGCGACCCCGAAAGCCCCATTTATGGAGGGTACGAAGAATACCGTACCGCCAGCAAGTGTCATACGCCTTCTCAAGATCAAAAAACACAGAGACCGTTTGACTCTTCCTCAGAAAGGCATCCATGATGTGCGTCGAAAGCGAGACTAAGTGGTCGACCGTTGAACGGAAGCGACGAAAACCGCACTGAACGTTGGCTAGCAGATGATTAGATTCAAGCCACCACGTCAGTCGCCCGTTAATCATGCGCTCCATCACCTTGCAAATGACACTGGTGAGAGAGATCGGGCGATAACTGGAAGGGAGATGACGATCCTTCCCAGGTTTTAAAATTGGAACGATGGTGGCCTCACGCCAAGTGGATGGAAAAGTACTGGTACGCCAGATGCGGTTATACACCTCCAAGAGAAAGAGTTTACCAGCGGAAGAAAGGTGCTGTAACATTAAAACATGAACACCATCCGGTCCTGGAGTCGACGGTTTGGAAGAAACGAGGGCCCGCTCCAGCTCCGTCATGGTAAAAACGGCGTTGTAACACTCGCGGTTAGAAGAGGGAAACAGAATTTCGTGCGACTCAGCCCGGGTCTTGAGGGTTAAAAATCTTGGATGAAAATTCGAAGAACTGGAAACGCCAGCAAAAGCATTGCCCAGAGTGTCAGCAACAGCTCTAGGGCAAGCGATGGTGTCATTATTAATCTGCAGCCCAGGTACTGTGGAAGCTGGTATTTTGCCAGCCACACGGCGGAGCTTGTCCCAAACAACAGATGAAGGGGTGTGGCAATTGAAGGATTCCACAAACCGGAGCCAGGATGTCCTTTTACTGGCCTGTATGATACGACGGGCTCTAGCGCGCTGTTGTTTGAAGGTGACCAGATTCTCTAGAGTGGGATGGCGCCGGAAAACTCGAAGTGCAGCCCTGCGTCCACGGATTGCGGCCCGGCATTCGTCGGTCCACCAGGGAACCGGTAGTCGTCGCGGTTGAGAAGACGACCGAGGGATTGCACGCGAAGCAGCGGAGATAATAACGGATGTAAGGTATTCCACCATCTGGTCAACATCATTGAACAGGTGGTCTTCGAAAACAGCGCAGCGACAATAAAGAGGCCAGTTTGCTTTGTTTAATTGCCAGGTGGGTACACGTGACGGTGGAGAGTAGTGCGATAACAGGCTAATAACACAGGGAAAATGATCGCTCGAGAAGGTGTCAGAGACAACGTTCCACTGAAAACGATGTGCAAGCTGTGCTGAGCAGACAGATAAATCCAGGTGGGAAAGGGTGCCAGAAGAATCAGACACAAAAGTGGCTTCACCAGTGTTAAGGAGAGAGAGGCAATTCTGGGTGAAAAAATCAGCTAGGTAGGTTCCCCTTAGGCATGCCCTAGGTGAGCCCCAAAGAGGATGGTGGGCATTAAAATCTCCCAACAGAAGATAGGGCGCTGGGAGCTGGACAACAAGAGCTGCTAGGTCCGCAACCGCGAAGGGAGAACCAGGTGGAAGATACAAGGAACACAGGGTGAAACTAAAGCCGGGTAAACTGAGGGTGATAGCTACAGCTTGCAAGGTAGTGGTAAGCGTGATAGGTTGGTAAAAAACGTGGTCTCGAATCAAAAGCATTACACCACCATGTGCAGGAGAACCAGGTTCCGGTGCAAGGTCGAAGCGCACCGGAATAAAGCCAGGAAAGGTAAAAGGGTCCTGTGGGCGAAGTTTGGTCTCCTGTAAGCACAAGACAGTAGGAGAGAGCGATTTGGTTAAAATCTGTAATTCGGCTCTATGTGTGCGTACGCCACGTGTATTCCACTGAACGAGGGACATCCGGAGGGAAAGGGAGTGAGCTGTTTAAAATCACTTGGGCTGCGTCTGACGCTTCAACTTGGCCTTCAGCTGGAGTGTGGGACCAGGGCTTGTAGGAGGTGGAGGCTCCTCCTCCATTGGTTCTTCCGAAGGAAGAAGCTCAGCTGCGCCGGAGACGGAAGACAGTGCTGCAAAACGATTGCCCGTACTCAAGGGAGGAGAGTGACCCTTGGCTCGACTGCGCCCCCGGGAATCCTGGGATAGGGATCTCCGAGGAGGCGAAGGAGAACTAGCTTTTACAGTACATTGGTCATTGCCTGAGGTTTTAGGATCTTTCAAAAAGTCGGTGCGCTTTGGCTGCGTTTTAAATTTACGAGGTTCAGTACCAACAGATATTGTTTTGGAAGCGGCGGAACCAGAAGTCGATGCTGTAATAGTAGGAGAAGCGACTGCAGTTAGAGGTACAGGAGTAGTTTGTGTACTCATATCCCGCTTTTGGACCTGGGTTTGCACCACTGAGCTAAATGTGCCAAATCTCAGGATAGAAGGCTTGCGAGCTAGATGGCGTTTGCGGGCTTCATTGAAAGACAAGCGTTCTTTCACCCGCAGCTCTTGGATGGCCTTCTCGTCCAGAAAGCGTGGGCAATCGCGGGAAGTCGCTGGATGGGTACCCCTACAATTTACACAGAAAACCGATAAACAAGCTCCGTCGTGGGCATCCTTTCCACACATTGCGCAAACAGCCGTTTCAAGTTTGCAAGATGCCCTAGTGTGACCAAAGCGTTGGCACTGAAAACAACGCATTGGGCGTGGTATATATGGCCGAATATTTATAACTTCGTACCCCGCCTTAAGTTTCGATGGGAGATCAAGCCGATCGAACGTAAGGAACAGAGTACGGGTAGGCACCTGCGCACCATCGCGTTTGGCTTTGACGCGATAAACCTCAGTAACACCTTGGTCCGACAGATAACCCAAAATTTCTTCTTCCGACATATCATCCAAAAGAGAGGTTGTGATGACTCCCTTGGATGAGTTCAAGCTACGGTGCTTCTCGACACGGATAGGATATCCGTGGAGTAGTTTGGCCTTTAGCAATCTGTCGAACTGGGTTGCTGTAAAAGTCTCAATCAATAGTGAGCCATTTCTAAGACGGGTGCAAGACTTCACAGGACCGGCGATCTTATCTAGGCCCGCCTGAATTATAAAGGGATTCACTTTCAGAAAACTCTGTGACTCTTCCGTTCTAGTAACCACTAGGTACCGAGCTGCTGACACTGCGGTGACCTCTTTTCCATCGTTGACTTGTCGTCGTCTTTTCGGAGTGTTGGTAGCCATAAAAGCATAAAAATAATTTCATCCCCCAGTGCTCCCCACCCACCACGGAGCCCAACACGGGGTCATCCCACTGGGATGACAGGGCTACACAGGGGATATAGCGGGCTCGCCGTCCCACTCACCCTGGAGTTCAGTGCAATACCTAGTCCTGGCCGATTGACTAGGGGTGGGTTAGTCCCTAGCCTCCCGTTTAGATGAAGCAGTAACCAAAGCAGTGTATTGGAAATGCGCACCCTCCCCGAATTCAGAAAGTAACTGGACCGAGCTCAGATACGCATCCCTCAACCACCAGGATAAACCTTTCCACCGACACGGGTCTCCACGCACGGCCTACACGTGGGTGGGCGATTTGACTGACTCCCTCACCACTAAGAGGAACCCACATCGAGAGAGTCAGTTGGCTCGGGGCCCCGGGTGCCCGATGGAAGTGGACACACTGTGTTTTGGTAGCGGAAAACTTGAAGCCCGTACGAAACGCCCACACGGCAATGGATGTTATGATCAGCTGCAGTTGACGTTCAACATGCTCAAGATTATACGAGCGATAATATACAGCAAAATCGTCAACATACAGGGACATCGGGATTCCGCTACGAACAGCACTAGTGATGCTGTTAATCGCAACGGCGAAAAGCGTGACACTCAAGATCGATCCCTGGGGTACACCATTCTCCTGGATCTTCTCCTCGGAAAGCGTGTTGCCTATGCGGACACGAAAACGGCGAATTAATAAAAAGTTACAAAGAAAAACGGCTAAGTGATCGCGCAAACCATAACCGTGGAGAGTACGAAGGATGCCATAACGCCATGTAGTGTCGTAAGCCTTCTCCAGATCAAAGAAGACACCCACGACATGCTGCTTTATCAGAAAGGCATTTTGATGTAACTTTCCAGGCGTGTGAGGTTGTCTACACTGGAGCGATTGCGACGAAAGCCGCACTGAGCATTGTTCAGCAGGTTATTCTTCTCTAGCCACCACACTAAACGAGTGTTAATCATACGTTCTAAGGTCTTACAGACAACACTCGTTAAGCAAATAGGGCGGTAGCTAGAGGTAAATGTCCGGTCTTTTCCGGGCCGAGGGATGGGGATGACAACACCCTCGCGCCAGGAAGACGGGAAAACCTGCTCCCTCCAGATGCGGTTATAAACGCTCAGAAGGAAGGACAAAGCCGCAGATGGAAGATGAAGCAGCAGTTGTCGGTGGATATCATCAGGACCAGGAGAGGAGTCGTGGGCGAGAGATAAAGAATGCTCCAGCTCTGCAGCGGTAAAAGGTACGTTGTACGCTTCACTGCTGTCACTGTCAAAATCTAGGACTATCCGCTCCGCAGATTCCTTGATGGGTATAAATCCTCTATCGTAGCTAATCGTCTGGCTAGTAGCAGCAAAACAATCGGCAAGGGCATCAGCCATACCCTTCTCGCCGGTGTAATGCGAGCCGTTGACGGTAAGACCGGGGATGACCGTCCGGCGACACTTTCCGTACATACGCAGAACATTAACCCAAACCTGTTGAGCTGAAGTACGACGGGAAAGGGAAGAGGTATAGGTTTTCCAAGATCGACGTTTTGCGCTGCGCAGTACATATCGTGCTCTAGCGCGTGAGCGTTTAATAGCGATAAAATGTTCTTCTGTTGGGTGTACAGTAAACACACGCAGAGCACGTTTGCGAGCTTTAATAGCCAAACGGCATTCCTCGGACCACCAGGGCACAGGAACGTGTCGTGGGGTGGATGAACCTCGAGGAATGCTGGAATCCGCTGCAAGCAAGATAGTGCAGGTAAAATATTCCACCATTTCATCGATGGTGTCAAAACCATTGTCATAAAGGTGAATGACGGAACGAAATTTCCCCCAATCAGCCTTGGAAATAATCCAGTGAGGATGACGCGTTGCCGCAGGATGGTGGCACGACAGGTGAAAGTTAATTGGGTAGTGATCACTGCCAAATAAGCCGGAAAGGACCGACCAATCAAGTAAAGGTACCAACGAAGGACTACAAAAAGAAGCGTCTAGTGCGGAGTGTGTACCATAGGCAGATGATAGAAAGGTGCCCCTACCAGTATTTAACAAAAGTAAACCGGACATATCGCAAACGTCTGCTACACGGCACCCGCGGGCATCGTCAGTGTCGGAGCCCCAAAGGGTATTTTTGGCATTAAGATCGCCTAGAAAGAGGAATGGTGGCGGTATCTGGGCCAAAAGAGCTCGAAGATCAGTTTGTTGTACGACACTGACAGGTGGCAGATAGACATTGCAAATAGACAGGCTCAGGCCCTGCAGCTGTACACGCACCGCTACAGCTTGCAACGGTGTGTTAAGCGGGATGCTGGTGGCAGAGATGTTATGTGCCACCAGAGTAGCAACACCACCGCTTGCGCGTCCGCTAGCTGCAGAGTCATGTCTAAATGCCGAAAAACCACGGAGGTGTAGTGTGTGATGAGGATTCAAATGGGTTTCCTGTAGACAGACGATTGATGGAGAATGTTGAAGAACTAAATGCTGTATGTCCGGAGTACGTGCGCGGAACCCATTAACATTCCACTGGATTATTTCCATATTGAAAAGAGATTAGTGGCGAGTCTTTATCTTTTTCTTTTCCTTCATTTTTACTCTGGCGCACTTGGGACCATATACTCGACGTTCGTCGTTCTTAGGCGACTCCCCTGATGTGCGGGAGTCTGAAGTTCCCCTTTGGCTCACGGAGCGAGAGCGGGACTTCATTGAAGAGGTGAGACTACTAGCTCGAACAGTATGCCTGGAACGAGGGCCGTCATCAGGAGTTGTGGCACTCGTGGACGGTTTGGGATCTGTGGTCTGCACTGCGATTGATGTCACTGTAGGTGTAGTAGGACGTTGCGGAGGGGGATTCGTCGACCAGTCGGTTTGCGTGGAGGCATCCGAAGTGGGTACGTGTTGCAAACCGACAGTGGCTACAGGAGGCCGGCGTGCAGCTGCCGCATAACCTATGGTGTTAGCAGGCTTCAGCTGCTCAAAGCGCCGCCGCGCTTCTAGAAAAGTTAGGCGTTCCTTAACGCGTAGCTCCTGTATGCTCTTTTCATCGCAAAACTGCGGACACTGACGAGAGCTTGATGGATGTTTCCCTCCACAGTTCACGCAGCAGGGGTCCCGAGTACAGGCGGTGTCCTCATGTGCTGCCAAACCGCAACGCTCACATATCGCAGGATGCGTGCACGAGCCCCTAGTATGCCCGAACCTCTGGCACTGAAAACAGCGCATGGGATTCGGGACATAGGCGCGTACTGCAGCGCGCTCATACCCACAGAAGATGTATTCGGGTAAAGTAGTTCCCTTGAAGGTGAGGAACACCTTTTTTAAGGGAATCTCTTTTCCATCCTGCTTTCCGGATAGGCGGTACGCTTGAATTACCCTTTGGTCTGAGAGGCAGGTGACAATGTCCTCCGTTGACAGATCATCCAAGCTGGAGGTGGTAACAACTCCCCTACACGAGTTCAATGATTTATGTGGGGCTACCCGGACTGGGTAGGAGCCCAACAAACTCGCTTTCAATAACTTTTGGGACTGTTCTGCATTGGACGTCTCAAGCAAAAGCGTACCGTCTCTCACTCGCTTTGCGTTTTTTACTGAGCCACAGATCCTATCCACTTCACGCTTAATATAGAACGGCCTTAGGTTCTTCATCGTTTTTCCTTCACATGCCAAGGTCATCACCAGAAAAACATCAGTACAGGAGGTTTTGCGCGGATGCATGATTGATTTGGACCCCCTTCCGGAACCGTCGGCGTCAGCCTGCCATCCGGGGGTCAAGGGATAAAAGACACCAAAATCTCCTCGGTCTGTGCCGCCATGGAGACCCCTCCATGACTGACCTCAAGGCGTACTTCAGAGGAGCTACCCTCCGATCTCCACTGCTTGTCCGCATGGGTAAACCGTTCACCACGTGACACCCCAGTTTTATGCCCCCACCACAGGAATAACCGCCTGTGGCTCCCCGCTTTAGCACACGCTGCCTCAACGGAGTCAGCGTGGATTCTGGGGACTTCGGGTTGATTACACCGGGGTTCCGTCAGCGGTAACACGTCCGGCCGGTGATACTAACAGGACGGCACGTGAGTGAGTGATTGAGTGTGTTGGGTTTAAGGGCCCGTCAACAACTTGGTCATTAGGGCCCCGAGTCCAGAAGTAAAATTACATACCGTCAAGTGTTAAAACATCACCAATTAAAAACTACAAATATACGGTTAAAATAGATAAAAACCTCTAAACAACTATTAAAACGTTTCATTTATAATGCTAAAAACAGAAACTTAAAATTACTACAAAGCAAAAAACACTAAAACGTTGAAAAACCCAAAAATACGGCAATCAAAAAAGGCTAAAATCTCTGAAATAAAATAACCTTACACTTGCTTCATAAAATCAATTGTGGAACAAAACCGCAGCACTGCATTTACAGATACTGGGTCGTTGCATAAAACTGACGACAGTGTAAGGCCCAGGCCAACGGACTGGCGCTCACGAGCGTATCGCGCACAATCAAGAAGGACATGCGCGACGGAGATTGGAATGTTACACGTCGTACAGACAGGCTCCGGATCACCACGCAAAAGGTGTCCATGCGTGGCTCGGGTACCGTGCCCTCAAGGAGCTACGTGGGTGTACATGACGTGTGGACGGGCTCCGCACCTAAGGCTACACATGGGGGCAGTGTGAAGGGTCCGCACAGCCTTCGCGCCTGAGACCTCCGAAGAGCACACAAGTCGGGGGCCGCGCAGAAAACCGTGGGACAGGACCACGGAGATAGGAAAGATCCCTGCTGGTGAGACAGGAGTTATAAAACTAGGAACTTACAAACTAATAATCAGAATAAGCCTAGAAGAGGAAGAGGGTGATATAAAAGGCAACATAAAAGCTGCAGTTGGCACAGTTAATAACTATGAAGGGGTGAAATGATGGTGAGCAGCTCGGGGCCCCGGGTGCGCCAAACCCGGACCTACCGTGGTAGGTTCCCCTGGGGGAGTTCGATTTCGGAGTCCTCTTCTCCTAGATGAGTTGTCGACCAAGACTACCGAGCCTCATCTACCCGTTTGGAATGTACTTAGCTTCCCCTCACCTCTTGCCTACCAGTGGCCACGAAGACACACTTACTAGGCCGTCTGGTTCGGGTACTGAGCCCCTGCGCCACGGCAAGGCGACACCCCTTCGGAGGGGTTACTGCCGAGAGGTCGAAGTGTAATGGCATGTTCCTGGTGATCATGATGTCTAAGACGTCAGGCCTGCCGCGGGCCGGATGGAATGTAGGACCTCTCGGCCAATGCGCGACAAGTTTTGTGTCTCCGCTGATGAGGCGGTAGTGCCCGCGCCCCCTCTGCTTGCTAGTGCGACTGTACCAGAGCCCATGCTTCGCGTTGAGGTCTCTAGCGATGCAGACTACTGGGTGTAGGTTGAGGAGAGTGGTTTAATCTGCTTCATAGAAGCGATGATCTGGAGGGTCATCAGCCGCAATCAACAATGTGCCCACACCACCAATGGCAAGCCTAATGGCAGTAGCCTCCACATGTTGAAGGGCAGGAAGAGGAAAAGGTGTGTGGGAGATGATGCTTTTGATGAAGATACCTGTACCAACGCCCTGTCGGCCGACCAGATCAGACCGATGGGCGACGTAACTAGGCAGCGAGAAGTTTATGCCAGCATGCAGGTGTGTTTCGGTCACCAAGAGGATATCGATCCCGTAGGATTGTACAAATTCCAGAATGACAGGACGTTGTTCCCTTACGCCGTTGGCATTCCAGAAAGCGGCACCTAATGGTCTACGCACAACACGGTAGGCCATTACTGGGAGAATCTAGGGAGCAGCTGCTCTAGTGTTTGCAGCAGGATTTGGTATTTTTGTAGGACGTCAACATTGGCGTCCGTTATGGTCTGTATACACCTCCTCAAAATGGGGAGTGTCCGTTTTATCATGTCTCCGAACCAGTTGGACAGGATTCTGAATTCCTCGAGGTCTTCCGAGGATATAGCACTTCAAGGTGGGGCCAATGGGACCTACGGAGTGGTGCGTGCTGGTTGGTCACGTTGGGTTGGGGCCGGGGTGGGAACTTCGGCAGTTATGGTCTGTGCATCAGACGCGGTCATTTGCTCAAGTAGAGCTGACCGCTGTCTTTCAGCCTTTCTTTCTTTCTTTCCTCTCTCGCTTTTGGCGAGAGGGGCGTGGAGGTGGAGCTACTCTCTCTTCCACGCTGGTTTGCTGGTGCAGTTTGCACAGTTTGTGCCTGTGCAGCTGCAGTTTGTGCAGCTTCAGTCTGCTGCACAATTTTCTCAGCCTCGCTAAGGGCGTCGGCGAAGCTCACCCCTGCTCGGACTGGTGCCACATTTTTAGGACCGCGGCGGCGGATATCAATAATTTTCTGCCGCACTTCACACCCCTTGTAGACGCTTACATGGGGTTTGTGGCAATTGGCACACTCTTTTTCTTCTGTGCCTTTGTCACAATTTGCGACAAGGTGCTCTCCTGCACAGTGTAAGCATGCGAGCTTTCGTTCACCTGCTTGGATAGAATGGTGAAAACCCATGCATCTGCGGCATTGGGCTGGGCCATCTTGCCCATAAAATCGCTCCACCTTGACCACAGTGTGGAACAAGGTGCGCACAGCGTCTATTGGCTGTATTTGTTGGTCCAGGACTTTGTCCACAAGTACCAAATATAGTGGCATGAGTACTTTTTTGGACCCCTCCTCGGTCCAAATGGTCTTTCTCAGCTGCGCTGCAGCTGAGATTTTAATTCCATGTTCCTCTAGGAGTGCCTGTGTTATTTCCTCTGGTGTACACTCAGAGTAAAGTCCCCTAATTAGTCGTCTTTCGACGTTGGGACGCTGGAGTGAGTAGGAGTAGAAATGAATCTGCTCCTATCTAAGCACTTGTTTCGCCCTTTCAAATTCCTCGGACGTGTAGGTTCGGATATGAACCTTTCTTGGCTTCCTTTGAGCTTTGAAACCCTTGACCAATTTGGCCGCAAGTAGTTCCATGATTCTTATGTGGTTATTAAAAGAATTCGCTATTATGGGCGGAATCTTAGGGCCCTTCTTGGTTAAGGGTGGATCTTCGGCCCCTTATGGGGGATGGATACTATTGGAGGATTTTCTTTTCCTCCTGCGCTCAACGACGGGGAAGCTGTCGTCTTGCGCGATGTCGTCGTCCTCCTCGAACTCTGTCTCAGACATCGGGAGGTGTTCGTTGCTGGGTACGGTTTTGGTAGCTGGCAATACCCGTTGAGGGGCCGCAGCTTTACGCTTGGACCCCTTAAGCCTCTTGGCTGCAGGTTCTGCCACTTCAGGTGGGGATGGTTGGGAACTAGTCCCAGGTTTTTGCCCGTCTAGGTCGAGTGGTCTTGTACCAAAGTCAGTCGGCACGGTTGCCCTCCGGCTGCTTGTAGCGGACCTGACCCCCTCCATAGAGGAGGAGGCGCCTAGGCAAGCCATTACGGCTTGAGGTATTGGACCAGAGGTCCTTACCTTTGGCTGCGGCCTTCCAAGCCTGTTGTCTCGTGGTCCGTTAGTCAGTTTGTCTGTCGGGAATACTTACCTGACTATCAATGCACGCACCCCTCCGAGTGCAGGATGGATGTAGAAGAAGAAGCGCTGACGAGGATTGATGCGACACGTTGCGGCTTGCTGTCAAACCTCTTGCAGCGTGACCGCGCGATACTGTGCTGTCGCCTGGCTAGGTGGTCCCTATTTGATCCACCACGTCGCTGCAGTCGCTCCCCTGGCGAGAAGTACTGGAACTCGTTGCTCGTTCCTCTCCAAGAAACGTAGACTCGATGTGAACTCCACGCAAGTCGCTAAGCGAATGCGAATGATGAATGATCTGCGCACATACGCACGCACCGTGTTGATTAAGTAAGAGCCATCCGGAAATATTGCAGCATGATATAATGTTAGATAAGCGCAAGTAAGAGGGAAGTTGGAATCACATTACAGTTGAATATCAGGTTTACTTGCGTCATGAAAGACTGCCAGATAAGCGCAGGGAAGGCGTAATCTTATTACAGTTTGGAGGCAAGTTTTATTGCGTCATGAAACAATGCAACAACAGCCGTCGCCTGGAGGAAGGTTTGCTACTTATATTTAGTTTCATTTCGCTGGTGACAAACCAGTGAAAACGATTTGCCGGTATCGTAGAATATACTGCCATACATCCAACATTCAAATTATCGTATACCCCCATAATTATCGTACGGGTTGGCAACCCTTATGGCACATTTTTGTGGAGTTAAGCACGACTGAGATATGCTTTATTTGTTATTTAAAATATTTGTACTTTTCTAAACTGGGAAGTACTTATTTCTTCTCTTTCTCCCATTACTGGGCATTCAAAGAGAACGAAATTTAAAAGCCACCACACAGCCACCACTTCTTAAAAGATTTTACTATATCTTAAGTATCCCTACAAGAAAATATGTAATAATGGCATTTCTACAAATGTGTATTTCGATTAACGTGAAGTAGATAGAAGATTACTTTCGTTGAAGGGGTAGTGAAAGTGATGTGAATGTAAACCAGCATGCTTGTTTAGGATTGACACTTGCGAAATGGATGGAAGACATTCGGAATTACTCATTTTTCTTTATTTGAAATGTACACATAGGATTTATGTTAAACACAAAAGCGCTACACTGAAGCCTTAAGCCAGGGTAGGCCTGGGCAACAGGTACTCTCTGAGCACAGACCCCTCACGGCCTTGCACTGTTTACTGTTTGCTTAGCACGTAGAAAACATGATATTCTTTCAAGATATTCCGCTAGTTCCCCAGCCTTGAACAAAGATCTCTAAGGGTGAAGATGTTGTGACACCCTATGCACTTCATTGTTTTAGGTATTATGTATCCATTATAGAATTAGCCCAACAGTGGCTATACGAAGGGTGGAACCTTATGTTTCTATGGCATCGTTTTCAAGCCGGCCTCTTATTCTCCCAGGTTATCCACCTAATAAACGAGCACTGAAGGACTGGAACTATTGCTCGAGTAACGACACGGCTAGTTTTTAGAAAGACGCACTCCAATTTAGTCTGGTCTTCCGAATAACTATAATAACTTTCTTTAAAATTGAACATTATTATGAATGTTATTTTTCTCACAGAAGTAGGTATAACTTCATTCTTTATTACGTGTTAGTAGGTCACATTTGTATTACTTAATATTAAATTATATATAATATAATACATAATATGTCCAGGTTTTTTTATATTTAATTCCGGCGGTGGTTAATTCCTTACGGATGTTCGTCTATTGGCTTTCACTGCACCTGTAGCTCTTAATATTTTTACAGCAATGATAAGCTCTTTGTCCTTTGCACCAGTTCTATCCCCTCCTTGATTTTCTTTAGGTGAATTCCCAGTAGAATAATTTTTTCTTGCAAGGAGGGACAGTCTATCCTTAGACATTCCCGCTATTCCCTGAAAACTTGCAGCACAGATTGTTAAAACATCACCATTTTTCATTGTGATGCTATATTTAATAGCCACAGATTGTGTTCTTTTAGAATTTTCCTCCTTCACTTTCCTTCGTTCTGGAGAATCAATTCTATTTAGATGTTTCAATTTAGATGTTTTACTTTATTATGGATATCATTAATGTCTTCATGAGTCACACCTCGTACTCTGCATTCCTTACTTTCCCTCTTTATTGACTTCTATGGATAATCTTGAATTCCATGATTACATTTTATGGACGGTTCTTTATTATTAGGCTTTGTAGCTTGAACAAGACGTTTTCTTCTTTTTCCTGCCACCATCAAATTCAGTCACTGGAGAATCAAACCCTGTACTTTCGTCCATGACTTATCTTGTGCTTGCGAGAGACTGGTTCACTCTATGAACATAAGAATAGTGACAGTCGTAGAAGTGATTCACAAAACCTAACATTCTTTACTGTGTGATAAACAATGGTTTTAAACAGCGGCCGGCCTATGTTGCAGTATTGCGGCGCTATCCTGAGTGTGGAGTGAGTGAGTGTGTCGGGTTTAAGGGCCCGTCGACAACTTGGTCATTAGGGCCCCGAGTCCAGAAGTAAAATTACATAACGTCAAGTGTTAAAACATCACCCATTAAAAACTAAAAATCTACGGTTAAAATAGATAAAAAACCTCTTAACAACTATTTAAACGTTTCATTTAAAATGCTTAAAACAGAAACTTAAAATTGCTAAAAAGTAAAAACCAGTAAAACGTTAAAAAAAAACCAAAAATACGGCCATCTAAAAGGCTAAAATCTCTAAAACAAAATATCCTTACACTTGCTTCATAAAATCAATTGTGGAACAAAACCGCAGCACTGTATTTACAGATACTGGGTCGTTGCCTAAAACTGACGACAGTGTAAGGCCCAGGCCAACGGACTGGCGCTCACGAGCGTATCGCGGACAATAAAGAAGGACATGTGCGACGGAGATCGGAATGTTACACGTCGTACAGACAGGCTCCGGATCACCACGCAAAAGGTGTCCATGCGTGGCTCGGGTATGGCCTATCCTCAGGCGGGTTAAAACCACTGCTTCCCGCCTGGAATTCCGGCAGCTGGTATGCCAGGGTTGTACCGTGTCCTTGATTGTCCGTAACTGAGTGCCAGATAACGCTTCCCAAGATTCCTGCCAGAGAGCAAATAGATGGCGACGGAAATATTTCTGCACATCTATATAGGGGAGCGTACGGGTGGAATACTCCGGAAGGTGACATGCAGACTTTGCAGCCGCATCCGCCGCCTCGTTACCCGGAATACCCACATGGCCTGGGATCCACGTAAAAACAAACTGGTATCCGCGAGACAGTAGCTGAGAAATCAACGTCTGGATTTTAACAACCAATGCCGAGGTGCCGATAAACTGTTGCAGGGCCTGGAGAGCGCTAAAAGAATCGGAACAAACAATAAAACTTCCAGGACCTGAACTGGAGATAAAAAGGAGGAAATAAAATATGGCAAACAACTCGGCGGTAAATACTGAACTGGCGTCCGGTAGGCGGTACGTATGAGCGTCACCGTTGTATATAAAAGCGCAACCCGTCGAACTACCCATCTGGGACCCATCGGTAAATACCGGACAGGAAGTCCGGTATCGCCCCAGTAGTTCCGTGAATAGTTGGCGAAACACGGAATGAGGGGTAGCTATCTTAACACAGCCCGACAGCTCCAGGTCAAAGCGTGCGCGCTGGAGTTGCCAGGGAGGACATCGGCCACGTGAATGCCGCTCTACGGCTGGCAGTCGAAGGGCGTGTGCAGCAAGCAGTTCACGAAACCGGATACCACTTGGACGGGAGATGGTTGTATTTCGCATGTAACGGTGCGCGAGGTCTGGACGCAACACGGGTGGAAACGAAGGGTGACCTGGATGGGCGGCCAGCCTTGCCACGTAAGAACAAAGTAATAAAGAGCGTCGAACAGACAGTGGAGGTTCGCCAGAATCAGCATACAGACAATCGATTCTGCTGGTGCGGAAAGCCCCAGTAGCTAGACGGATACCAGTATGATGTACTGTGTCTAAAAGCCGGAGTTTAGACGCAGACGCCGCGCCATAAATAAAACAGCCGTAGTCTAATTTGGACCGGACCAGAGAGCCATACAACCTCAACATGACGGTGCGATCGCCGCCCCAAGATGCCCCAGATAAGACCCTGAGTACCCGAAGCGAACGATCGCACGAAGCACGAAGATAGCGGATATGGTGCTCCCATGTGAGTTTACTGTCGAGGTGTAAGCCCAAGAACTTAAGGTGCGGTACAAAAGGAAGACGTGTGTCGCGCAGATGAAGATCAGGAGGAGGGTGTACTCCTCGCAGTCGGTGAAAGTGTAGACACTGTGTTTTCGTAGGGGACAGCCGAAAGCCCGTGCGTAATGCCCACTCGGCGATGGAGGTTATGGTCAGCTGCAGTTGACGCTCGATGTGCTCCAAACTATAAGAGCGATAGTAGATCGCAAAGTCGTCAACATACAGCGACATCGGGATACCGCTACGAACAACACTAGTGATGCCATTAATGGCAACTGCGAAAAGTGTGACACTGAGGATGCATCCCTGGGGTACACCATTCTCCTGGATCTTCTCTTGAGACAGCGTGTTGCCTATACGGACACGAAAACGGCGAATGAGTAAAAAGTTAAAAAGGAAAACGGCTAAGTGACCGCGCAAACCATAACCGTGTAGAGTACGGAGAATGCCATAGCGCCAAGTAGTATCGTAGGCCTTCTCCAGATCAAAGAAGACCCCCACGACATGCTGCTTCAGGAGAAACGCATTCTGTATGTATGCCTCCATGCGCGTCAGGTTGTCGACACTGGAGCGATAGCGACGAAATCCGCACTGAACATTGCTCAGCAGGTTATTCGTCTCTAGCCACCACACTAAGCGAGTGTTAATCATCCGTTCCAAGGTCTTGCAGACGACACTCGTCAGGCAAATAGGGCGGTAGCTAGAGGGAAGTGTCCGGTCTTTTCCTGGTCGAGGGATTGGGATGACAATGCCCTCTCGCCAGGAAGACGGAAAAACCTGCTGATGCCAGATGCGGTTATACATGCTCAACATGAAGGAAAGAGCTGCAGGTGGAAGATGAAGCAGCATTTGGCGGTGGATGTCATCAGGACCGGGAGAAGAATTCTTTGCTAGGGACAAGGAATGCGCTAGCTCCGCCTCGGTAAATGGTGCACTGTACGGTTCACTTTGGGCACTGTGAAAACTAAGGCCTATCTGCTCCGCAGATTCCTTGATAGCTAAAAACGCTCTATCATAGCTTTGGGTTTGGCTAGTACAGGCAAAATACTCGGCAAGGGCGTCGGCGATGTCCTGCTCGCTGGTGTAACGGGAGCCCTGGACGGCAAGGCCGGGGATGGTCGTCCGGCGACACTTGCCGTACATTCGCCGAACAGCAGTCCACACCTTTTGCGCCGAACTTCGACGGGAAAGAGAAGATACATACTTTTCCCACGATTTGCGTTTTGCTTCTCGAAGTATAAATCTTGCCCTAGCACGAGCACGCTTAAAAGCGACAAAGTTCGCCTGCGTAGGATGTAATGTAAAGATACGCAATGCACGCTTGCGTGCTTTAGTAGCCAAACGGCATTCCTCGGACCACCAAGGCACAGGAACGTGACGAGGTGTAGTGGAACCACGAGGAATGCTGGAATCCGCTGCACGAAGGATAGAGTAAGTAAAATACTCCACCATGTCGTCAATGGTGGTAAAACCATCGTCGGTTAGGTGAATGAGGGAACGAAACTTCCCCCAGTCAGCCTTGGAAATAATCCAGTGAGGAAAGCGTGTTGGCACAGAATTGTGTCCCGATAAGTGAATGCTAATGGGGTAATGATCACTGCCAAATAAGTCGGAAAGTACCGACCAGTCGAGTAGAGGTACCAGTGACGGACTGCTAAAAGAAACGTCAAGTGCGGAGTGTGTACCATAGGCAGATGATAAGTAAGTAGGCACGCCAGTGTTTAATATGACTAGGCCGGACATATGGCAAACGTCTGCTACAAGGCACCCACGGGCATCGTCAATGTCGGAGCCCCAATGAGAGTGCTTGGCATTCAGATCGCCAAGAAAGATGAACGGTGGCGGAATCTGTGCCAAGAGAGCCCGAAGATCGTTCGTGTGTACGACACTGACCGGTGGCAGATAGACATTGCAAAGGGAGATACAGACGCTCTGCAGCTGCACACGCACCGCTACAGCTTGTAGCGGCGTGTTGAGTGGCACACTGGTGGCAGGGATATCATGCGCCACCAGGATAGCAACACCCCCGCTGGCTCGCCTATCAGCTGCAGAGTCATGTCTAAATGCCGAAAAACCACGAAGTTGTAATGCGTGGTTAGGGTGCAAGTGCGTTTCTTGTAGACAGACGATTGATGGAGACCGTTGCGAAACGAGATGCTGTATGTCCGGAACACGTGCCCGGAACCCATTAACATTCCACTGGATTATTTCCATGGTAAAGAAGAATTAGGGATTGGTCTTCATCTTTTTCTTTTTCATCTTTACCTTAACCGACTTCGGACGGGGTAGGTTAAATTCGCCATCGTCTGGTGACTCCGCCGACGTCCGGGAGTCTGAAGATCCCCGGCGGCTCGCTGAACGAGAGCGGGAGCGGGACTTCATGGACGATGTGCGACTGCTGGCGCGACCAGAAGGCCTAGAATAATGGCTGTCAACAGGCTGGCTGCGGCTAGTTGTCTTGTGAGCTGGTGTCTGCACGGCTATAGATGTAGTAGCAGGTGCAGCTGTGGCACGAGACAGTGAAGGGGTATTCGCAGGTAGGTCAGTCTGTGTAGAAGCATCTGACACAGGAACGTGCTGGATCGCTACGCTGCTGGCAGGAGCGCGTCGGGCAGCCAAGGCATAACCTGTGGTGGTAGCAGGTTTCAGCTGCTCAAAGCGACGGCGCGCTTCTGGAAACGTGAGATGTTCTTTCACGCGCAATTCTTGTATACACTTCTCATCCAAGAACTTCGCACACTGACGCGAGCTGGATGGATGCTGCCCTTCACAGTTCACACAGAGGGGATCCCGTGTACATGTCGGGTCCTCATGGGCTGCTAAACCACAGCGCTCACATATAGCAGGATTATTACACAGGGTCTTAGTATGGCCGAACCGTTGGCACCTAAAACAACGCATGGGGTTCGGCACATACTGACGTACGGCGGCACGTTCGTAGCCACAAAAGATGTACTCGGGCAATTTAGTTCCTCTGAACGTCAGAAACACCGTACGCAAAGGCACATCCTTGCCATCCTGCTTTTTGGTAAGACGGTAAGCCTGACACACACGCTGGTCGGAGAGACAGGTGGTAATCTCATCGTTCGACAGATTGTCCAGACTGGAGGTGGTGACAACTCCCCTACATGTGTTGAGCGATTTGTGTGGGACTACCCGAATTGGGTAGGAGCCCAACAAACTCGCCTTTAAAAGTTTCTGGGTCTGGTCTGCCGTGTTGGTTTCGATCAACAGCGTACCGTCTCGAACTCTGGTCGCGTTCTTAACCGGGCCACATATTCTGTCGACTTCTCGTTTTATATAAAATGGGCTAAGGTCCTTTATCGTTTTCCCGTCACATGCCAAAGTCAAAACCAAGAAAGGGTCAAAGGAAGAGGGGTTGCGCGGAGACATGATTATTTGGACCCCCATCCGGAACTGTCGGCGTCAGCCTGCCATCCGGGGGTCAAAGGATAAAAGACACCAAAATCTCCACGGTCTGTGCCGCCATGGAGACCCCTCCATGACTGACCTCAAGGCGTACTTCAGAGGAGCTACCCTCCGATCTCCACTGCTTGTCCGCATGGGTAAACCGTTCACCACGTGACACCCCGGTTTTATGCCCCCACCACAGGAATAACCGCCTGTGGCTCCCCGCTTTAGCACACGCTGCCTCAACGGAGTCAGCGTGGATTCAGGGGACTTCGGGTTGATTACACCGGGGCTCCGTCAGCGGTAACACGTCCGGCCGGTGATACTAACCCGACGGCACGCGGCCGTCGGGAGATTAACACCGGCCGTGCCCTCAAGGAGCTACGTGGGTGTACATGACGTGTGGACGGGCTCCGCACCTAAGGCTATACATGGGGGCAGTGTGAAGGGTCCGCACAACCTTCGCGCCTGAGACCTCCGAAGAGCACACAAGTCGGGGGCCGCGCTGAAAACCGTGGGACAGGACCACGGAGATAGGAAAGATCCCTGCTGGTGAGACAGGAGTTATAAAACTAAGGCCTTACTAACTAATAATCGGAATAAACCTAGAAGAGAAAGAGGGTGATATAAAAAGCAACATAAAATGCTGCACGTGGCACAGTTAATGAAGGTGGAGGGGGTGAAGTGATAGTGAGCAGCTCGGGGCCCCGGGTGCGCCAAACCCGGACCTACCGTGGTAGGTTCCCCTGGGGGAGTTTGATTTCGGAGTCCTCTTCTCCTAGATGAGTTGTCGACCAAGACTAACGAGCCTCATCTACCCGTTGGAATGTTCTTAGCTTCCCCTCACCTCTTGCCTACCAGTGGTCAAACAGACACACTTAGTAGGCCGTCTGGATCAGGTACTGAGCCCCTCCGCCACGGCAAGGCGACACTCCTTCGGAGGGGTCCTGAGTGTGGAACATCTTTGCTTGTTAGGTCTTTGTAATGCCGCTTTGAGAGCGATGTTGATAGAAGGTTCTGAAAGAGTAGGTGACAACAGTTTGTTGTTGATATAAACCACATGCCAAGTAGTATCGTCATTCTCTTCCCTTCGAATCAGAAAAGTGAATGAATCGTTCTGTTATTTGGCCGCGGGAAGGCTGTGAAATAATGATATGGTTTTTGTATAGCATTTAATACCTTCGAAGCAAGATCGGACAAGCGGAATATTGCAAATTAATATCAGGTTGGTGATTGGTCTTGACAGGTGGCAAATCTTTTCATTTAGACTTTGCTGTATCGAGTTTTGTAAAATCGCTGTGCATGCGCTCTATCGAGTTATGGAAAAACGCTCATGATTCACCATGATTCACGCGGCAAATATCGAGTTATGCAAAATCTGATTTCACAGACCGTTTGGTGGCATCGAAAACATACCGAATCCCATAATCCCATAAATTAACTCATTTTCTCAAAATTTGTGTTCTATCGAGTTTTGAAAAAACGCTCCTCATATATAATTTATTAGATATATGTCTATTTACTGAGCAATGTATGGTTTCCTACTTACAGGAACAAGCAGAACCTCTGAATTATATTTTCGTTGCACTAAACGTCTCACTTGGGGAGTAAATAAAAACAAGAGAAAGTTTACGATGTAAAGATATGGCGTATTAACTGAAATGTCTTTAATTTACGGTAGTGGAAGAAGTGAGCATGTCAGTTGAACTTAAGGCTTCGGCTGTTGGATAATTTATATTACCGTTAGCAAGAAGGAGACATTAAAACAGAAAGTTCATATGATCTCATCTTTAAAGCAAGGAAGAGGAGTGTTGTCTTAAAACATTAGAACAGTCCTATTCGCATTAAAGAAACTAAAGTGCAAATTATATTCACTACGTTGCTTATATCAGCGATCGGCAAGTATCGGACTTATGACGTAGGAGCGGGAACATGGTGACAGAGCACTCTGTGAGAAGGCACGAGCAGTGTAAATACAACAGCGGTAAGCACGTGTAGTGCCGTGACGGCTGGTATTGTTTTATTTGTTACAAAAAAGTATTCTAATTCTGCATGTTTAAGAGTCCAATATGGAATAGTTTATTATGGGTTAGAATTTATATTACTTTTGTTAATAATAAACACATTGATTCAGTGACGCAACTTCCCAAGAGCCCTGGACAATAGCTACTATATGATGGCCAATGAGCTTGAGTAATCTTATTATATAGTGTTATAATATTGGCGTGTTTTTCGTGTTTACGATAGCCTAAGAGAGGACTACATTAGGATAAATAAGTAAATAAGTACATACACAGACCCAAGAATTGGACAGAAGGTATTGAAGAACATCCTTCACCTAAGTTATCCATTGTTTGGAAATTTCCTGAAAATTATGATTTTCCTAGAAGCTACTGTTACGAGTTAGATCCGAATACTGTGTTTTGAAGTATACCCATTTTCATTACCAATGAAAGGTATATCAATTTTCTGGGAGTAGCTTCTGGAATCTTTCATTCTGGATGAGCACTACTGTTAAGCCCTACGAAAATACTTTCTATTTCATTTCTTTCTTTTCTTTGTTCTCCCTCTTTTTGTGGAGTTAACCATTTCCAAGATATTTCTTACTCGTACTCCTGTTCATGGAACGAGAATGGAACTTCAAAGCCATGACATAGTAATCACCTGTTAAACGATTTAGCTATCACTTGAGCTTCCTACATTCCATTTCTATTGAATCTAACAATTATTCCTAATTACTTAGGTAATATTTTTCTTTTCACGACATCCTCTTTCCACCGTGTTATATATACGTAGTCGTATCGATCGACCGGAAAGTCAGGCCGAACTATCTACAGCAGGGCTTCACTATATAACAGCACTTCTAGACCTACATAAATTTGTTGTTATCACTTTGCTTATCGTGGTACGCGACACTTCTTAACTTCTTTTGAATATCTTCCTCCCTAGCAACTTGATGTAAGTTGTGCAATATACTTTTATACTCACTGGGATAATCGATAAAAATATAAATCCTACCAGTTTCTTCACGTTCATGCAGTGGTGATTCCTGGGGGATCGCATACTCGCAACTGCACACCCACTAATTATAGGCATGCATATGAGAAAGTCGAATGTCCAAGTTTCTTCTGTATGAACTTGCTCGTTTAATTTTCCCGCGCCCTCTTTACCAAATGTTGTCATGCAGTCAACAAGCAGAAACGCATAAACGCATAAACGCAATTTTGCGACTGATGAAGGTAGCTTTTAGGCGAGGGGTACGCGGGGAGAGGTGCAAAGCTTACATTTATGAGTACGGCGAGTTAAGGCAGGATAATAGCACTTCGAGTCCATGCTGATTGGAGGAGACGAGTTCGAGTACTTCTCACCAGGGGGCAACAGGAGAGCGACCGCAGCGACCGTGGTGGAGCAAATAGCAACTACCAAGTCAGGCGAAAAGCACAATTCCAAATTGGTCAAGGGCTTCGAGGCTCAAAGGAAGGCAAGAAAGGTTCATATCCGAACCAACACGTCCGAGGACTTTGAAAGGGCGAAACAAGTGCTAAGAGAGGAGCAGATTCATTTCTACTCCTACTTACTCCAGCGTCCCAACGTCAAAAGACGCATAATTAGGGGACTCTCCTCTGAGTGTACACCAGAGGAAATAACACATGTACTCCTAGAAGAACATGGGATTAAAATCTCAGCTGCAGCGCAGCTGAGAAAGACCATTTGGACCGAGGAGGGGTCCAAAAAACTACCCATGCCACTATATTTGGTAGTGGTTGACAAAGTCCTGGACCAACAAATTCAGCCAATAGACGCTGTACGCTTCCACACTGGGTCAAGGTGGAGCGATTTTATGGGCAAGATGGCCCAGCCCAATGCCGCAGATGCATGAGTTTTCACCATTTCAGCCAAGCATGTGAACGAAAGATCACATGCCTACGCTGTGCAGGAGAGCACCTTGTCGCAAATTGCGACAAAGGCACAGAAGAAAAAGAGTGTGCCAATTGCCACAAACCCCACGTAAGTGTTTACAAGGGGTGTGAAGTGCGGCAAAAAATCAGATAACCGCCGCCGTGGTCGTAAAATTATGGCATCAGTCCGCACAGGGGTGAGCTTCGCCGCCGCCCTTAGCGAGGCTGAGAACATTGTGCAGCAGACTGAAACTGCACAAATCAGACCTGAACAGGCGCAAACTGTGCAATCTGCACTAGCCACCAGCGTGTAGGAGAGAGCAGCTCCACCTCTACGCCCCTCTCGCGAAAAGCGAGAGAGGAAAGAAAGAAAGGCTGAAAGACAGCGGTCAGCTCTACTTGAGCAAATGACCGCGTCTGATGCACAGACCATAACTGCCGAAGTTCCCACCCCGGTCCCAACCCAACGTGACCAACCGGCACGCACCACTCCGCTGGCCCCATTGGCCCCTCTCGGAAGTGCTATATCCTCGGCAGACCTCGAGGAATGTAGGACCCAGTCCAACTGTTTGGGGGACATGATCAAACAGACACTTCCCATTTGGATGGATGGATGGATGGATGGATGGATGGATGGATGGATGGATGGATGGATGGATGGATGGATGGATGGATGGATGGATGGATGGATGGATGGATGGATGGATGGATGGATGGATGGATGGATGGATGGATGGATGGATGGATGGATGGATGGATGGATGGATGGATGGATGGATGGATGGATGGATGGATGGATGGATGGATGGATGGATGGATGGATGGATGGATGGATGGATGGATGGATGGATGGATGGATGGATGGATGGATGGATGGATGGATGGATGGATGGATGGATGGATGGATGGATGGATGGATGGATGGATGGATGGATGGATGGATGGATGGATGGATGGAGTTTAGGGGCCCGTCGACAACTAGGTCATTTGGGCCCTAGGTCAGGAAATAACAAAATCTAAAACTCGCCTAAAATGTGAAGTTTCAAATGGACACTAAAAACGCAGACAGATAAAAACACCAAACGGCACATGAGTGCTCTAAGTTAAAACTTGGTGAAACCATTCATTAAAATGTGTAAAAGATCAAAGCTAAAACACATTAAAACTAAGCACTTAAAACACTAAAACGTAAAACACAAAAACCTATGCTAAAAAGCTAAAAAATTTCACACACTAAAATCAGGTTATACTTGCTTTGCGAACCCAATTTGTGCAACGAACCGCAGCGCCTTACAGGCAGACACCGGGTCGTCACCCAAAATTGAGGCAAGCGTACACCCCAGGCCAACCGACTGGCGCTCACGAGCGTATTGCGGACAGTCTATAAGGATATGGGCCACAGAAAGTTGGATGTTACACGTAGGGCAGACAGGCGCCGAGTCGCCACGCAAATGGAATCCATGTGTCGCCCGTGTGTGACCTATCCTCAGGCGGGTGAGGGTAACTTCAGCCCGCCTGGAGTCCCTGCAGGATGTCATCCAGGGATCTACGCTGTCATTAATGGTCCGCAATTGAGAGCCAGAGAATTCCTTCCATGACTGCTGCCAGATCGATGAAAGATGTCGACGGAAATGGCGCTGCACATCGACATATGGCAGACTGTGTGTGGCAACATCCGGGAAACGGCAAGCAGTTTTAGCAGCCGCATCCGCTTTCTCATTGCCGGGTATATCCACGTGGCCTGGGGTCCAGGTAAAAAGCAACTGGTATCCGCGCGAGAGCAGTTGCGAAATAAGAGCCTGTATTTTTAAAACGAATGCTGAGGTGCCGATAAACTGGTCCAAGGACTGAATGACACTCAGAGACTCTGAACAAATGATAAAATTGCCGGGAGCCGAGTTAGAAATAAAAAGTAAACAATAAAATATAGCAAACAGCTCGGCAGTAAAAACCGAACTATGTTCCGGAAGTCGGTACTGGTGCGCCTCGTCGTTACACACGAAACTACATCCCGTAGCTCCACCCACCTGGGACCCATCGGTAAAAACCGGGGTGAAAGTCCCGTGGCGGCCCAGAAGTTCGGTGAACAGTTGGCGATACACCGATTGCGGGGTGGAAAGGTTAGCATAGCCTGAGAGCTCCAGGTCGAATTGCGCGCCGCGCAGTTGCCAAGGAGCAGTGCGTCCTAGAGAGAATCGCTCTACAGCAGGCATGCGGAGATCGTGTTTATCAAGTAGTTCGCGGAACCGAATATCGCTTGGGCGCGATACAGTTGTGTTGCGCAGATTACGGTGAGCAAGTTCGGGACGCAGGACACATTTAAAAGAAGGATGACCCGGATGGGCTTCCAACCTTGCGACATACGAACACAATAAAATCGAATGACGGACCGACAGTGGTGGTTCTCCAGGTCGTGGTTCTCCAGACTCAGCATAGTCGGTCTGGGTGGCTCAGTTGGTTAGACGCTGGCCTACGGATCCCAAGGTCGCGGGTTCAAACCCGGCCCAGGCCGATGGTTTTTAAGTGTGCTTAAAAACGACAGCTCCATGTCAGTAGATTTACTGGCATGTAAAAGAACTCCTGCGGGACAAAATTCCGGCACACCGGCGGAACGCCCCAGTAGCAAGACGGATACCAGCATGGTGTACAGTATCTAAAAGACGGAGTTTAGAGGCGGACGCCGCGCCATAGATAAAACTACCGGAGTCTATTTTTGACCGCACCAGTGATCGATACAATCGTAACATAACTGTACGATCACCGCCCCAAGAATCTCCGGATAAAAGGCGGAGTACTCGAAGTGAGCGATCGCAGGAAGCACGTCGTTGATGAATATGGTACTCCCACGCCAGTTTACTGTCGAAGTGCAGGCCAAGGAACTTGAGGTGCGGGACAAACGGTAGACGTGTGCCACACAAATAAAAATCAGGAGGAGGGTGTACGCCGCGAACTCGATGGAAGTGGATACACTGAGTTTTCGTAGGTGAGAAGTGAAAGCCGGTGCGAAGGGCCCAGTCTGCGATTGATGTTATGGTCAGCTGCAGTTGACGCTCAATGTGCTCGAGATTATAAGAGCGATACTAAATTGCAAAGTCGTCAACATACAGTGACATCTGGATTTCGCTACGAACAACATCAGCGATTCCGTTGATTGCTACGGCGAAGAGCGTGACACTCAGGATGGACCCCTGAGGCACACCATTCTCCTGAATCTTTTCCTGTGACAGGGTATTACCAATGCGGACACGAAATTTTCGAAGCCGTAAAAAGTTTAAAATGAACAGCGCTAAGTGACCGCGTAAACCGTAACCGTGCAGAGCACGAAGGATTCCATAGCGCCAGGTGGTGTAGTAGGCTTTCTCTAAATCAAAGAAGACACCCACGACATGCTGCTTCAGCAGATAGGCATTCTGGATGTAAGCCTCTAAGCGTGTCAGATGGTCGACACTAGAGCGATGGCGACGAAAACCGCATTGAATGTTGGTGAGCAGGTTATGCGTCTCTAGCCACCACACTAAACGAGTGTTAATCATCCGTTCGAAGGTCTTACAAACAACACTCGTTAGGCAAATAGGGCGGTAACTAGAGGGAAGTGTCCTGTCTTTTCCAGGTCGAGGGATAGGGATGACAGTACCCACTCGCCAGGAGGACGGAAAGAGCTGCTCGTGCCAGATACGGTTATAAACACCCAGCAGGAAAGACGAAGCCGAAGGTGGAAGGTGAAGCAGCATTTGTCGATGGATGTGATCTGGACCAGGAGAGGAATCTTTAGCAATTGACAAAGAGTGCTCTAACTCCGCTACGGTAAAGGGTGCGTTGTACGGTTTAGTACAGTCACTATTAGAAGGAAGGACTATCCGCTCGGCAGATTCCTTTAGAGGTATTAAAACTCTGTCGTAACTATTCGTTTGGCTAGTAGCAGCAAACGAAGTAGCAAGGGCGTCGGCGATATCCTGTTCGCTGGTGTAATGCGATCCGCTTATGGCAAGGCCGGGAACACTCCGGCGACACTTGCCATACATGCGGCGAACAGCAGTCCACACCCTCTGTGCCGGAGTGCGACGGGACAGAGAAGAGACAAAAGTTTCCCACGATGTGCGTTTTGCACAGCGGACGACAAAACGAGCTCTGGCACGAGAACGCTTAAAAGCTATCAAGTTCTCCTCCGTAGGATTTGAACTGAAGACACGCAGAGCACGCTTCCTTGCTTTAATAGCCAAACTGCATTCCTCGGACCACCAAGGCACAGGAACGTGACGAGGTGTAGCAGAACCACGAGGAATGCTGGAATTCGCTGCGAGCAGGACAGAACAAGTAAAACACTCCACCAGTTCATCGATGCTGAGGAAGACATCGTTGTGAAGGTGAATGAGGGAACGAAATTTCCCCAAGTCAGCCTTGGAAATAATCCAGTGAGGATATCGTGTTGGCACAGGATGGAGAATAGATATGTGAATGCTAATGGGAAAATGATCACTGCCAAAGAGGTCGCTGAGCACCGACCAATCAAGGAGTGGCACCAGTGAGGGGCTACAGAAGCTCACGTCTAAAGCGGAGTAGGTACCGTAGGCAGATGATAAAAAGGTAGGGGCACCAGTGTTTAATAGAAGTAGGCCGGACATGTCACAAACGTCTGCTACAATGCAACCACGAGCATCGTCAGTGTCGGAGCCCCACAAGGTGTTTTTGGCATTCAGATCGCCTAGAAGAAGAAACGGTGGCGGAATCTGTGCCAAGAGAGCCCGAAGTTCGTTCTCGTGAACGACACTGACCGGTGGCAGATAGACATTACAGAGAGAGAAAGAAAGGTTCTGCAGCTGTACACGTACCGCTACAGCTTGGAGCGGCGTGTTTAGTGGTGTGCTGGCGGCAGGGATGGTATTCGCCACCAGAATAGCAACACCACCGCTTGCCCGTCGATCAGCTGCAGAATCATGTCTAAAGGCCACAAATCCACGAAGATAGAGTGCGTGATGAGGTTGCAGATGGGTTTCCTGTAGACAGATGATAGATGGACAGCATTGAGAAATTAGATGCTGTATGTGCCGAACACGTGCCCGGAACCCATTAACATTCCACTGGATTATTTCCATAGTGAAAAAGGATTAATGGCTAGTCTTCATCTTTTTCTTCTTTTTCACTTTGGCTGACTTAGGTCCAACGATGTGGAAGTCGCCGTCCTCTGGCGATTCCTCGGAGGTGTGCGAGGCAGAGGATCCCCTACGACTCGCAGAGCGAGAGCGGGATCTCTGAGAGGACGTGAGACTGCTTGCGCGAACTTTATGACGCGAACGACTTCCATCGATAGGATCCTTACCGCTTCCTAACGGCTTGGAAACTGTGGTCTGCACGGCGGAAGATGTTTTAGACACTGCACTTTTTCGACTAACTGTTGGGGTGCTCTCTGGAAGGTCAGTCTGTGTCGAGGCATTTGCCACGGTGAGATGTTGCAAGCCGACAGTAGCAACAGGAGGGCGCGCAGCTGCCGACGAATAAGCTAAGGTGGTGGCAGGCTTCAGTTGTTCGAAACGCCGACGCGCTTCTATAAATGTCAGGCGCTCCTTTACCCGCAACTCCTGAATACTCTTTTCGTCCAAGAACGAAGGACACTGACGTGAGCTAGATGGATGGTTACCCCCACAGTTCACACAGCATGGATCTCGAGTGCAAGCCGTGTCTTCGTGCGCCGGTAAACCGCAACGTTCACAAGCTGCAGGATGGTTACACGAGGTCCTGGTATGCCCGAATCTCTGACACTGAAAACAGCGCATGGGATTCGGGACATACGGTCGTACTGCAGCACGCTCGCAGCCACAGTAGATGTATTCTGGCAGCTGAGTGCCCTTAAACGTAAGGAATACAGTACGTAAGGCACACTCTTTCCCATCCTGTTTCCGAGTTAATCGGTATGCTTGGCAGACTCGCTGATCAGAGAGGCAGGTGACAATTTCTTCGTTGGAGAGATCGTCGAGGCTGGAAGTGGCTACTACTCCTCTACCCGAGTTGAGGGTCTTATGTGGGGCTACCCGGATAGGGTAGGAGCCCAAAAAACTCGCCTTCAACAGCTTCTGCGACTGATCTCCATTCATCACCTCCATCAATAACGTGCCATCTCTAAGTCTGGTTGCGTTTTTAACAGGGCCACAGATCCTATCGACTTCCTTTTTAATATAGAACGGGCTAATGTCCTTCATCGTCTTTCCTTCACATTGCAAGGTCAGCACCAAAAAACTGTCAATGAGGGAGGGTTTGCGCGGAGACATGATTATTTGGACCCCCATCCGGAACCGTCGGCGTCAGCCTGCCATCCGGGGGTCAAAGGATAAAAGACACCAAAATCTCCACGGTCTGTGCCGCCATGGAGACCCCTCCATGACTGATCTCAAAGCGTACTTCAGAGGGGCTACCCTCCGATCTCCACTGCTTGTCCGCATAGGTAAACGGTTCACCACGTGACACCCCGGTTTTATGCCCCCACCACAGGAATAACCGCCTGTGGCTCCCCGCTTTAGCACACGCTGCCTCAACGGAGTCAGCGTGGATTCAGGGGACTTCGGGTTGATTACACCGGGGCTCCGTCAGCGGTAACACGTCCGGCCGGTGATACTAACCCGACGGCACGCGGCCGTCGGGAGATTAACACCGGCCGTGCCCTCAAGGAGCTACGTGGGTGTACATGACGTGTGGACGGGCTCCGCACCTAAGGCTACACATGGGGGCAGTGTGAAGGGTCCGCACAACCTTCGCGCCTGAGACCTCCGAAGAGCACACCAGTCGGGGGCCGCGCTTAAACCGTGGGACAGGACCACGGAGATAGGAAAGATCCCTGCTGGTGAGACAGGAGTTATAAATCTAGGAACTTACAAACTAATAATCAGAATAAACCTAGAAGAGGAAGAGAGTGATAAAAAAGCAACATAAAACGTCGCACTTGGCACAGTTAATGAAGGTGGAGGGGGTGAAATGATTGTGCGCAGCTCGGGGCCCCGGGTGCGCCAAACCCGGACCTACCGTGGTAGGTTCCGCTGGGGGAGTTTGATTTCGGAGTTCTGTTCTCCTAGATGAGTTGTCGACCAAGACTACCGAGCCTCATCTACCCGTTTGGAATGTTCTTAGCTTTCCCTCACCTCTTGCCTACCAGTGGTCACAAAGACACACGTAGCAGGCCGTCTGGTTCGGGTACTGAGCCCCTCCGCCACGGCAAGGCGACACTCCTTCGGAGGGGTCCCATTTTGAGGAGGTGTATGCAGACCATAACGGACGCCAAAGTTGACGTCCTACAAAAACATGAAATCCTGCGGCAAACATTAGAGCAGCTGTTCCCTAGATCCTCCCAGTAATGGCCTACCGTGTTGTGCGTAGACCATTATGCGCCGCTTTCTGGAATACCAACGGCGTAAGGGAACAACGTCCACGCATTCTGGAATTTATACATTCCTACTGGATCGACATCCTCTTGGTGACCGAGACACACCTGCATGCTGGTATAAACTTCTCGCGGCCTACTTACGTCGCCCATTGGTGTGATCGGGTCGGCAGACAGGGCGGTGGTGCAGCTATCTTCATCAAAAGCATCATCACACATACACCTTTTCCCCTGCCCTTCAACATGTGGAGGCTACTGCCATTAGGCTTGCCATTGGCGGTGTGGTCACATCGTTGATTGCGGCTTATGACCTTGCAGATCATCGCTTCTATGAAGCAGATTACACCACTCTCCTCAACCTACACCCAGTAGTCTGCATCGCTGGAGATCTCAACGCGAAGCATTGGCTCTGGTACACTCGCACTAACAACCAGAGGGGGCGTGGGCTCTACCGCTTCATCAGCGGAGACCCAAACCTTGTCGCGCACGGGCCGAGAGGTCCTACATTCCATCCGTCCCGCCGCAGGCCTTTCGTCTTAGACATCATGATCACCAAGAACATGCCATTACATTTTGACTTCTCGGCAGTAAATGAGCTGGATTCTGACCACGACCCTGTCTTGGTGGATTCCACAGTAGCCATACCAGCTCTGTTAAACTCAGATTGGACATTTGACACCGACTGGGATGCAGCAGTCCTAGAACTAAACCGTTCCGTCGACCCTCGACCAAGCATCGATGATATCGAGGCGTTGGATTTTTCCCACCAGATACTAAATGTGGTACCCTCACATACTCACCGCATTGCCACCAACACCCCAGATCCTAGAACCTTACCTATAGACCTCCGACAGTTGAAAAAAGCCAAGGCAATTTTTCGGAAGCTATGGCAGCGTTTCCGCCATCCCAGGATAGGAGCAGTTTACCAGAGGTTCAAATCCCTGGTAAGGCGACTGCTCCGTGCGCATGGAACATCAGCATGGGAAAACATATTACAAACTGTAAACCTTCAAGAAAAGAAACCCTGGCGGATTATAAGGGCCTTGAGGAAGGACAAGACCCAATACCCGCTTCCTTTGCGCGGCACTCGTGGGCGGCTTGCTTTTGAACCAGACGAGAAAGCCACTGTGTTCGCGGATCACCTTGAGGTGCAGTTCGAACCCGGTTGGACCCGCAAGACGTAGACTTTACTGAACACGTGGAAGCAACCGTGCATTACCTCTATGAGGAACCATAATCACTTCCCATAATCACCCCCAAAGCGGTGATTTCCGAAATCGAAACTCTGAACCTCTAAAAATCCCCTGGACATGACGGCGTCACGGCGCTCATGGTCCAGCACCTACACAAAAAGGCTGTGGTCCGCTTGACCCGGATCTTTAATGCATGCCTCCGTCTTCGTTACTTTCCGGTTTTCTGGAAGGAGGCGAGGGTGGTGTGTATATTCAAACCGAGCAAGAACCCAGTCTTTCCTAACAACTACAGCTCCATCGGCATTCTCCCAATCGTCTCAATAGTTTTTGAGCGGCTGCTCCTTAACCGCCTAATACCTCTTTTTGAGGAGAGGCAACTCCTACCGGATCACCAGTTTGGTTTTCGTCGGGGTCATTCCACGACCATGGAGTTGCTGCGTGTGGCCGCGATGGCTTCTCTGGGTTTCCAGGGACGCATCAAGACCATAGCGGTGCTGCTGGACGTGGAAACGGCTTTCGCCACAAATTGGCACCAAGGCCTACTGTACAAACTAAAGCAGGCAAATATCCCTCCTCAATATCTCACTATAATTAGCAGTTTCCTTCAGGACCGCACTTTCAGAGTGAAAGTGGAAGGAAAACTGTCTACAACAAGAGAAATAGTGGCAGGAGTCCCGGAGGGCAGAGTACTTTCCCCGCTACTCTTCGCAGCTTACATGTCCGATTTCCCCACGGAACAACACACTGCGACATGCCAGTATGCGGACGACGTCCGGTCCGCATCATGGCACAAAACAAAAATGTGAGATATTGCCTCCCTCCCCTTCAACGACAACTCGACGCCGTCGACCGTTGGAGTCAGAAGTGGAGAATGGCTATTAGTCCGGGGAAAAGCTCCGCTCTCCTTCTTGGTAAGGTTCGCCATTGGTGGCCAGAACGGTCACTCCGGCTTAGGCGGAGAAATATCCCTTGGGTAACCTCCGCCAAATGTTTAGGCGTTCTCCTCGATCGCGGGCTAACATACGCCCCACACGTCCGCGCAAAGGTCAAATTTGGTCACGCTGCGCTCAAACAGCTCTACCCCATTCTCAGATCTACCATGCCCAACCACCTAAAATTAAGGATTTACCCGGCAATCATTCCGCCATTGATCCTATACGGCTGCGAAGCCTGGGGATCAGCAGCACCCTCTACCATACGCAAACTGCAGTCAGTGCAGAACAGGGCGTTAAGAATGATATACAATACCGGACGTAGATTCCCGTCTTACATCCTTCACAACAAATCAGGACTTCGCTACATCATAGACTTGGTAAGGGAGAGATCCCGAACCATGCACTCCAAACTTAACTCCCACACCAATCAGCTGGTATGGGCACTAGGTCAGTACGACCATAGAGCACCTCGAAGAAGGAAAAGTTACCACCTACCCAAGGATCCCCTAGGATAAGGGTAATGCCACTCCCATATCCTAACACATCTTTACCCCATTACCTATTCCTGCCCCCTTTTTGTATCCTAAATTAGGTATACAGGAAGAAACCATTGCCCAGGACACATAAGCATGACAACACAAAGACAACCTCCTATACCGCACAGATAAAGTCGCATTAGCGGCTAGGTGCTGTGCAAACACGACATACCGTACATGAGAACCTGTACGACCTGTTTTCGATTGCTGGATTGCTGCGCAACATAATACTTCCCATACAAGCAAACCCAAGACCGCAGAGGGAGAGAAAACCCCGGAAGCCTAAACATGCACCCACAGTGGCCGAGGGGGGTTAAGTTTCCACCACTGTACGTCCTCAGGAGGAGGCTGAGGAGATTCCATCAGCACCTCTTCCTTCCACACCCAACACACCCTCAACCCCTGACTTTGACCTCCCTGACCGGCTCAAGTGGGTGCAGTTAGTACTGCAAACCCATGGGCAAAGGATCTGCGACCTAATTGCCAGATTCTGCTCCGCGAGCGACTCAACAGCGAAGACGCTCATCGCAATGGAGGAGCTTGCTCTCCTGACCTCTCTACTCCAGTGCGCCCAGAATGGCCAGTCAAACTAGGTCATGCACCTCGTTTCATTTTGCTTTCTGGAACGCATGCGGACTGACCGGCCAGGCGGGGGAGCTATCCCACTTTGCCCGAACCTATGCTCTAGATGCCATCTTAGTCAGTGAAGCACACCTCCGTCCAAACGACCGTTTCCGCATACCGGGTTACGTTTGCCACAGGACTGACCGTCAAGGCCGTCCTGGAGGCGGAACGGCGGAGCTCGTGAGGCAGAACGTGGTCCACTGTCCAAACCAGCTCCCAACCCTGCAAACCCTAAAGACCACGGCTATCCCTCTGAACCTTGACGGCACGGAGATATTGATAGTCTCTGTATACCACCCTCCCGGAAGGCAGTTCGTACCTTACGACTACCGCTCTATCCTAGCCCTTTATTACAACGCCATTCTGGCTGGCAACTTCAATGCCAAGCACCAGCGCTGGCACTGTGGTCGAAGGGCGAACGCCCGAGGCAATGCCATCATCCGCCTCATCGATGCGGACCCTGAACTTCGTGTGCAGGGCCCGTGGCAACCCACACATCATCCGCATAGCCGAGGACTACCTCCTGTCATAGACTTTGCCATCATCAAGCATTTCACATTTCATCTCACCCTCACGTCAATAAATGCACTCCAATCAGACCACAACCCAGTGCTGACAGAAATCAACACCCGGATTGCCAATCATGACAGCTCGACCTATACTCGAGAAATGGACTTAGAAGGCCTTCGTAATTGCCTCCGAACCTCCATCCCACCCAACCCCGGAATCGCTGACATTCCAACCCTCGAGGCGGCAGTCTCTTCTTTCACATCCATTGTGACAAGAACTGCTCATAATCTCACAATCCATGCTCCAGCACCCTTACACCCAGACGTCCTTCCACTTGGCACAAGTCTACTCATCCGCCGGTCCTGGGCGGCACGGAGACTCTACCAAAGGCACCGCACCCCTCACGACAGAGCCCTCTTACGGCGATTGCGCCGACGGTCGGATCCCGACTGCGCGTGCAGCGAGTGCAAGCGTGGGAGGACAAGATGGTCAGCCTGGACACTGAAAGTGGGGACGTGTGGAAGATCGCCAAATGTCTCCGAAACAGTCGCGGCCAATACAACTCTCAAATTCAGGGCACTCGAGGCCTGGCCTATGAACCTGAAGCCAAAGGCAACGTGTTTGCCGACTATCTGGAACGCACCATGTGTCCAAGAGACGACCCTCAGGACTACGGCTTCTCAGAACGTACCCGCCGAGACGTACTTCGATTTCTTCGGAACGACTCCCAGTGATACGCCCCAGCGAAATCCATGGCGCACTCCAGCGCCTAAAACCCAAAAGGACGGCGGGACCTGATGAGCTAACTCCCCTTATGTTTCGTCACCTTCCCTTCAACGCCGTGCTCTTCCTAACTAGGGTATTCAACATGTGCCTTACCCTGGGTAACTTCCCTCGTGAGTGGAGAGAGGCTCGGGTGATCTACATCTTGAAGCCTAGGAAAGACCCGGTGCATCCCTCCAACTACCGATCCATAAGCCTCCTATCTATCCTCTCCAAAGGTCTCGAGAGGATGATCTTAACCCGCTTATCCCCATTACTGGGAAACATTCAAGCCATCCCTGAACATCAGTTCGGCTTTCGTCCTGGGCACTCTACGCCTTCACTGCTGCGGTGTCTCTGGACGTAGAAAAGGCCTTCTCAACGTCCTGGCATGTAGGGCTGCTAGCCAAACTCATCCAACTCGACTGCCCACACAATGAATCAACATATTACACAGTTTTCTCAGACACCGAACACTAAAAGTCACTGTCGCGGGGAGAACATCTATTATCAGACCAACAAGAGTGAGTGAGTGAGTGTGTCGGGTTTAAGGGCCCGTCGACAACTTGGTCATTAGGGCCCCGAGTCCAGAAGTAAAATTACATACCGTCAAGTGTTAAAACATCTCCCATTAAAAACTAAAAATCTACGGTTAAAATAGATAAAAAACCTCTAAACAACTATTAAAACGTTTCATTTAAAATGCTAAAAACAGAAACTTAAAATTGCTACAAAGTAAAAAACACTAAAACGTTAAAAAACCCAAAAATACGGCCATCTAAAAGGCTAAAATCTCTAAAATAAAATATCCTTACACTTGCTTCATAAAATCAATTGTGGAACAAAACCGCAGCACTGTATTCACAGATACTGGGTCGTTGCCTAAAACTGACGACAGTGTAAGGCCCAGGCCAACAGACTGGCGCTCACGAGCGTATTGCGGACAATCAAGAAGGACATGTGCGACGGAGATTGGAATATTACACGTCGTACAGACAGGCTCCGGATCACCACGCAAAAGGTGTCCATGCGTGGCTCGGGTATGGCCTATCCTCAGGCGGGTTAAAACCACTTCTTCCCGCCTGGAATTCCTGCAGCTGGTATGCCAGGGTTGTACCGTGTCCTTGATAGTCCGTAATTGAGTGCCAGATAACGCTTCCCAAGATTCCTGCCAGAGAGCAAATAGATGGCGACGGAAATATTTCTGCACATCTATATAGGGGAGCGTACGGGTGGAATACTCCGGAAGGCGACATGCAGACTTTGCAGCCGCATCCGCCGCCTCGTTACCTGGAATACCCACATGGCCTGGGATCCACGTAAAAACAAACTGGTATCCGCGAGACAGTAGCTGAGAAATCAACGTCTGGATTTTAACAACCAATGCCGAGGTGCCGATGAACAGTTGCAGGGCCTGGAGAGCGCTAAAAGAATCGGAATAAACTATAAAACTTCCAGGACCTGAACTGGAGATAAAAAGAAGGAAATAAAATATGGCAAACAACTCGGCGGTAAATACTGAACTGGCGTCCGGTAGGCGGTACGTATGAGCGTCACCGTTGTATATAAAGGCGCAACCAGTCGAACTACCCATCTGGGACCCATCGGTAAATACCGGACAGGAAGTCCGGTATCGCCCCAGTAGTTCCGTGAACAGTTGGCGAAACACGGAATGAGGGGTAGCTATCTTAACACAGCCCGACAACTCCAGGTCAAAGCGTGCGCGCTGGAGTTGCCAGGGAGGACATCGGCCACGTGAATGCAGCTCTACGGCTGGCAGTCGAAGGGCGTGTGCAGCAAGCAGTTCACGAAACCGGATACCACTTGGACGGGAGATAGTTGTATTTCGCATATAACGGTGCGCGAGGTCTGGACGCAACACGGGTGGAAACGAAGGGTGACCTGGATGGGCGGCCAGCCTTGCCACGTAAGAACAAAGTAATAAAGAGCGTCGAACAGACAGTGGAGGTTCACCAGAATCAGCATACAGACAATCGATTCTGCTGGAGCGGAAAGCCCCAGTAGCGAGACGGATACCAGTGTGATGTACTGTGTCTAAAAGCCGGAGTTTAGACGCAGACGCCGCGCCATAAATAAAACAGCCGTAGTCTAATTTGGACCGGACCAGAGAGCCATACAACCTCAACATGACGGTGCGATCGCCGCCCCAAGATGCCCCAGATAAGACCCTGAGTACCCGAAGCGAACGATCGCAGGAAGCACGAAGATAGCGGATATGGTGCTCCCATGTGAGTTTACTGTCGAGGTGTAGGCCCAAGAACTTAAGGTGCGGTACAAAAGGAAGACGTGTGTCGCGGAGATGAAGATCAGGAGGAGGGTGTACTCCTCGCAGTCGGTGAAAGTGTAGACACTGTGTTTTCGTAGGGGACAGCCGAAAGCCCGTGCGTAATGCCCACTCGGCGATGGAGGTTATGGTCAGCTGCGGTTGACGCTCGATGTGCTCCAAACTATAAGAGCGATAGTAGATCGCAAAGTCGTCAACATACAGCGACATCGGGATACCGCTACGAACAACACTAGTGATACCATTAATGGCAACTGCGAAAAGTGTGACACTGAGGATGGATCCCTGGGGTACACCATTCTCCTGGATCTTCTCTTGAGACAGCGTGTTGCCTATACGGACACGAAAACGGCGAATGAGTAAAAAGTTAAAAAGGAAAACGGCTAAGTCACCGCGCAAACCATAACCGTGTAGAGTACGGAGAATGCCATAGCGCCAAGTAGTATCGTAGGCCTTCTCCAGATCAAAGAAGACACCCACGACATGCTGCTTCAGGAGAAACGCATTCTGTATGTATGCCTCCATGCGCGTCAGGTTGTCGACACTGGAGCGATAGCGACGAAATCCGCACTGAACATTGCTCAGCAGGTTATTCGTCTCTAGCCACCACACTAAGCGAGTGTTAATCATCCGTTCCAAGGTCTTGCAGACGACACTCGTCAGGCAGATAGGGCGGTAGCTAGAGGGAAGTGTCCGGTCTTTTCCTGGTCGAGGGATAGGGATTACAATGCCCTCTCGCCAGGAAGACGGAAACACCTGCTGATGCCAGATGCGGTTATACATGCTCAACATGAAGGAAAGAGCTGCAGGTGGAAGATGAAGCAGCATTTGGCGGTGGATGTCATGAGGACCGGGAGAAGAATTCTTTGCTAGGGACAAGGAATGCGCTAGCTCCGCCTCGGTAAATGGTGCATTGTACGGTTCACTTTGGGCACTGTTAAAACTAAGGCCTATCTGCTCCGCAGATTCCTTGATAGCTAAAAACGCTCTATCATAGCTTTGGGTTTGGCTAGTACAGGCAAAACACTCGGCAAGGGCGTCGGCGATGTCCTGCTCGCTGGTGTAACGGGAGCCCTGTACGGCAAGGCCGGGGATGATCGTCCGGCGACACTTGCCGTACATTCGCCGAGCAGCAGTCCACACCTTTTGCGCCGAAATTCGACGGGAAAGAGAAGATACATACTTTTCCCACGATTTGCGTTTTGCGTCTCGAAGTATAAATCTTGCCCTAGCACGAGCACGCTTAAAAGCGACAAAGTTCGCCTGCGTAGGATGTAATGTAAAGATACGCAATGCACGCTTGCGTGCTTTAGTAGCCAAACGGCATTCCTCGGACCACCAAGGCACAGGAATGTGACGAGGTGTAGTGGAACCACGAGGAATGCTGGAATCCGCTGCACGAAGGATAGAGTAAGTAAAATACTCCACCATGTCGTCAATGGTGGTAAAACCATCGTCGGTTAGGTGAATGAGGGAACGAAACTTCCCCCAGTCAGCCTTGGAAATAATCCAGTGTGGAAAGCGTGTTGGCACAGAATTGTGGCCCGACAGGTGAATGCTAATGGGGTAATGATCACTGCCAAATAAGTCGGAAAGTACCGACCAGTCGAGTAGAGGTACCAGTGACGGACTGCTAAATGAAACGTCAAGTGCGGAGTGTGTACCATAGGCAGATGATAAGTAAGTAGGCACGCCAGTGTTTAATATGACTAGGCCGGACATATGGCAAACGTCTGCTACAAGGCATCCACGGGCATCGTCAATGTCGGAGCCCCAATGAGAGTGCTTGGCATTCAGATCGCCGAGAAAGATGAGCGGTGGCGGAATCTGTGCCAAGAGAGCCCGAAGATCGTTCGTGTGTACGACACTGACCGGTGGCAGATAGACATTGCAAAGGGAGAAACAGAGGCTCTGCAGCTGCACACACACCGCTACAGCTTGTAGCGGCGTGTTGAGTGGCACACTGGTGGCAGAGATATCATGCGCCACCAGGATAGCAACACCCCCGCTGGCTCGCCTATAAGCTGCAGAGTCATGTCTAAATGCCGAAAAACCACGAAGTTGTAATGCGTGGTTAGGGTGCAAGTGCGTTTCTTGTAGACAGACGATTGATGGAGACCGTTGCGAAACGAGATGCTGTACGTCCGGAACACGTGCCCGGAACCCATTAACATTCCACTGGATTATTTCCATGGTAAAGAAGAATTAGGGATTCGTGTTCATCTTTTTCTTTTTCATCTTTACCTTAACCGACTTCGGACGGGGTAGGTTAATTTCGCCATCGTCTGGTGACTCCGCCGACGTCCGGGAGTCTGAAGATCCCCGGCGGCTCGCTGAACGAGACCGGGAGCGGGACTTCATGGACGATATGCGACTGCTGGCGCGACCAGAAGGCCTAGAATAATGGCTGTCAACAGGCTGGCTGCGGCTAGTTGTCTTGTGAGCTGGTGTCTGCACGGCTATAGATGTAGTAGCAGGTGCAGCTGTGGCACGAGACAGTGAAGGGGTATTCGCAGGTAGGTCAGTCTGTGTAGAAGCATCTGACACAGGAACGTGCTGGATCGCTACGCTGCTGGCAGGAGCGCGTCGGGCAGCCAAGGCATAACCTGTGGTGGTAGCAGGTTTCAGCTGCTCAAAGCGACGACGCGCTTCTGGAAACGTGAGATGTTCTTTCACGCGCAATTCTTGTATACACTTCTCATCCAGGAACTTCGCACACTGACGCGAGCTGGATGGATGCTTCCCTTCACAGTTCACACAGAGGGAATCCCGTGTACATGTCGGGTCCTCATGGGCTGCTAAACCACAGCGCTCACATATAGCAGGATTATTACATAGGGTCTTAGTATGGCCGAACCGTTGGCACCTAAAACAACGCATGGGGTTCGGCACATACTGGCGTACGGCGGCACGTTCGTAACCACAAAAGAGTGAGTGAGTGTGTCGGGTTTAAGGGCCCGTCGACAACTTGGTCATTAGGGCCCCGAGTCCAGAAGTAAAATTACATACTGTCAAGTGTTAAAAACATCACCCATTAAAAACTAAAAATCTACGGTTAAAATAGATAAAAAAAACCTCTAAACAACTATTAAAACGTTTCATTTAAAATGCTAAAAACAGAAACTTAAAATTGCTACAAAGTAAAAAACACTAAAACGTTAAAAACCCAAAACTACGGCCATCTAAAAAGGCTAAAATCTCTGAAATAAAATATCCTTACACTTGCTTCATAAAATCAATTATGGAACAAAACCGCAGCACTGTATTTACAGATACTGGGTCGTTGCCTAAAATTGACGACAGTGTAAGGCCCAGGCCAACGGACTGGCGCTCACGAGCGTATCGCGGACAATCAAGAAGGACATGTGCGACGGAGATTGGAATGTTACACGTCGTACAGACAGGCTCCGGATCACCACGCAAAAGGTGTCCATGCGTGGCTCGGGTATGGCCTATCCTCAGGCGGGTTAAGACCACTTCTTCCCGCCTGGAATTCCTGCAGCTGGTATGCCAGGGTTGTACCGTGTCCTTGATAGTCCGTAATTGAGTGCCGGATAACGCTTCCCAAGATTCCTGCCAGAGAGCAAATAGATGGCGACGGAAATATTTCTGCACATCTATATAGGGCAGCGTACGGGTGGAATACTCCGGAAGGCGACATGCAGACTTTGCAGCCGCATCCGCCGCCTCGTTACCCGGAATACCCACATGGCCTGGGATCCACGTAAAAACAAACTGGTATCCGCGAGACAGTAGCTGAGAAATCAACGTCTGGATTTTAACAACCAATGCCGAGGTGCCGATAAACTGTTGCAGGGCCTGGAGAGCGCTAAAAGAATCGGAACAAACGATAAAACTTCCAGGACCTGAACTGGAGATAAAAAGGAGGAAATAAAATATGGCAAACAACTCGGCGGTAAATACTGAACTGGCGTCCGGTAGGCGGTACGTATGAGCGACACCGTTGTATATAAAGGCGCAACCCGTCGAACTACCCGTCTGGGACCCGTCGGTAAATACCGGACAGGAAGTCCGGTATCGCCCCAGTAATTCCGTGAATAGTTGGCGAAACACGGAATGAGGGGTAGCTATCTTAACACAGCCCGACAGCTCCAGGTCAAAGCGTGCGCGCTGGAGTTGCCAGGGAGGACATCGGCCACGTGAATGCCGCTCTACGGCTGGCAGTCGAAGGGCGTGTGCAGCAAGCAGTTCACGAAACCGGATACCACTTGGTCGGGAGATGGTTGTATTTCGCATATAACGGTGCGCGAGGTCTGGACGCAACACGGGTGGAAACGAAGGGTGACCTGGATGGGCGGCCAGCCTTGCCACGTAAGAACAAAGTAATAAAGAGCGTCGAACAGACAGTGGAGGTTCGCCAGAATCAGCATACAGACAATCGATTCTGCTGGTGCGGAAAGCCCCTGTAGCGAGACGGATACCAGTGTGATGTACTGTGTCTAAAAGCCGGAGTTTAGACGCAGACGCCGCGCCATAAATAAAACAGCCGTAGTCTAATTTGGACCGGACCAGAGAGCCATACAACCTCAACATGACGGTGCGGTCGCCGCCCCAAGATGCCCCAGATAAGACCCTGAGTACCCGAAGCGAACGATCGCACGAAGCACGAAGATAGCGGATATGGTGCTCCCAAGTGAGTTTACTGTCGAGGTGTAAGCCCAAGAACTTAAGGTGCGGTACAAAAGGAAGACGTGTGTCGCGCAGATGAAGATCGGGAGGAGGGTGTACTCCTCGCAGTCGGTGAAAGTGTAGACACTGTGTTTTCGTAGGGGACAGCCGAAAGCCCGTGCGTAATGCCCACTCGGCGATGGAGGTTATGGTCAGCTGCAGTTGACGCTCGATGTGCTCCAAACTATAAGAGCGATAGTAGATCGCAAAGTCGTCAACATACAGCGACATCGGGATACCGCTACGAACAACACTAGTGATGCCATTAATGGCAACTGCGAAAAGTGTGACACTGAGGATGGATCCCTGGGGTACACCATTCTCCTGGATCTTCTCTTGAGACAGCGTGTTGCCTATACGGACACGAAAACGGCGAATGAGTAAAAAGTTAAAAAGGAAAACGGCTAAGTGACCGCGCAAACCATAACCGTGTAGAGTACGGAGAATGCCATAGCGCCAAGTAGTATCGTAGGCCTTCTCCAGATCAAAGAAGACACCCACGACATGCTGCTTCAGGAGAAACGCATTCTGTATGTATGCCTCCATGCGCGTCAGGTTGTCGACACTGGAGCGATAGCGACGAAATCCGCACTGAACATTGCTCAGCAGGTTATTCGTCTCTAGCCACCACACTAAGCGAGTGTTAATCATCCGTTCCAAGGTCTTGCAGACGACACTCGTCAGGCAGATAGGGCGGTAGCTAGAGGGAAGTGTCCGGTCTTTTCCTGGTCGAGGGATAGGGATGACAATGCCCTCTCGCCAGGAAGACGGAAAAACCTGCTGATGCCAGATGCGGTTATACATGCTCAACATGAAGGAAAGAGCTGCAGGTGGAAGATGAAGCAGCATTTGGCGGTGGATGTCATCAGGACCGGGAGAAGAATTCTTTGCTAGGGACAAGGAATGCGCTAGCTCCGCCTCGGTAAATGGTGCATTGTACGGTTCACTTTGGGCACTGTTAAAACTAAGGCCTATCTGCTCCGCAGATTCCTTGATAGCTAAAAACGCTCTATCATAGCTTTGGGTTTGGCTAGTACAGGCAAAATACTCGGCCAGGGCGTCGGCGATGTCCTGCTCGCTGGTGTAACGGGAGCCCTGTACGGCAAGGCCGGGGATGGTCGTCCGGCGACAGTTGCCGTACATTCGCCGAACAGCAGTCCACACCTTTTGCGCCGAACTTCGACGGGAAAGAGAAGATACATACTTTTCCCACGATTTGCGTTTTGCGTCTCGAAGTATAAATCTTGCCCTAGCACGAGCACGCTTAAAAGCGACAAAGTTCGCCTGCGTAGGATGTAATGTAAAGATACGCAATGCACGCTTGCGTGCTTTAGTAGCCAAACGGCATTCCTCGGACCACCAAGGCACAGGAATGTGACGAGGTGTAGTGGAACCACGAGGAATGCTGGAATCCGCTGCACGAAGGATAGAGTAAGTAAAATACTCCACCATGTCGTCAATGGTGGTAAAACCATCGTCGGTTAGGTGAATGAGGGAACGAAACTTCCCCCAGTCAGCCTTGGAAATAATCCAGTGAGGAAAGCGTGTTGGCACAGAATTGTGGCCCGATAAGTGAATGCTAATGGGGTAATGATCACTGCCAAATAAGTCGGAAAGTACCGACCAGTCGAGTAGAGGTACCAGTGACGGACTGCTAAAAGAAACGTCAAGTGCGGAGTGTGTACCATAGGCAGATGATAAGTAAGTAGGCACGCCAGTGTTTAATATGACTAGGCCGGACATATGGCAAACGTCTGCTACAAGGCACCCACGGGCATCGTCAATGTCGGAGCCCCAATGAGAGTGCTTGGCATTCAGATCGCCAAGAAAGATGAACGGTGGCGGAATCTGTGCCAAGAGAGCCCGAAGATCGTTCGTGTGTACGACACTGACCGGTGGCAGATAGACATTACAAAGGGAGAAACAGAGGCTCTGCAGCTGCACACGCACCGCTACAGCTTGCAGCTGCGTGTTGAGTGGCACACTGGTGGCAGAGATATCATGCGCCACCAGAATAGCAACACCCCCGCTTGCTCGCCTATCAGCTGCAGAGTCATGTCTAAATGCCGAAAAACCACGAAGTTGTAATGCGTGGTTAGGGTGCAAGTGCGTTTCTTGTAGACAGACGATTGATGGAGACCGTTGCGAAACGAGATGCTGTACGTCCGGAACACGTGCCCGGAACCCATTAACATTCCACTGGATTATTTCCATGGTAAAGAAGAATTAGGGATTCGTCTTCATCTTTTTCTTTTTCATCTTTACCTTAACCGACTTCGGACGGGGTAGATTAAATTCGCCATCGTCTGGTGACTCCGCCGACGTTCGGTAGTCTGAAGATCCCCGGCGGCTCGCTGAACGAGAGCGGGAGCGGGACTTCATGGACGATGTGCGACTGCTGGCGCGACCAGAAGGCCTAGAATAATGGCTGTCAACAGGCTGGCTGCGGCTAGTTGTCTTGTGAGCTGGTGTCTGCACGGCTATAGATGTAGTAGCAGGTGCAGCTGTGGCACGAGACAGTGAAGGGGTATTCGCAGGTAGGTCAGTCTGTGTAGAAGCATCTGACACAGGAACGTGCTGGATCGCTACGCTGCTGGCAGGAGCGCGTCGGGCAGCCAAGGCATAACCTGTGGTGGTAGCAGGTTTCAGCTGCTCAAAGCGACGACGCGCTTCTGGAAACGTGAGATGTTCTTTCACGCGCAATTCTTGTATGCACTTCTCATCCAAGAACTTCGCACACTGACGCGAGCTGGATGGATGCTTCCCTTCACAGTTCACACAGAGGGGATCCCGTGTACATGTCGGGTCCTCATGGGCTGCTAAACCACAGCGCTCACATATAGCAGGATTATTACACAGGGTCTTAGTATGGCCGAACCGTTGGCACCTAAAACAACGCATGGGGTTCGGCACATACTGGCGTACGGCGGCACGTTCGTAGCCACAAAAGATGTACTCGGGCAATTTAGTTCCTCTGAACGTCAGAAACACCGTACGCAAAGGCACATCCTTGCCATCCTGCTTTTTGGTAAGACGGTAAGCCTGACACACACGCTGGTCGGAGAGACAGGTGGTAGTCTCATCGTTCGACAGATTGTCCAGACTGGAGGTGGTGACAACTCCCCTACATGTGTTGAGCGATTTGTGTGGGGCTACCCGAATTGGGTAGGAGCCCAACAAACTCGCCTTTAAAAGTTTCTGGGTCTGGTCTGCCGTGTTGGTTTCGATCAACAGCGTACCGTCTCGAACTCTGGTCGCGTTCTTAACCGGGCCACATATTCTGTCGACTTCTCGTTTTATATAAAATGGGCTAAGGTCCTTTATCGTTTTCCCGTCACATGCCAAAGTCAAAACCAAGAAAGGGTCAAAGGAAGAGGGGTTGCGCGGAGACATGATTATTTGGACCCCCATCCGGAACTGTCGGCGTCAGCCTGCCATCCGGGGGTCAAAGGATAAAAGACACCAAAATCTCCACGGTCTGTGCCGCCATGGAGACCCCTCTATGACTGACCTCAAGGCGTACTTCAGAGGAGCTACCCTCCGATCTCCACTGCTTGTCCGCATGGGTAAACCGTTCACCACGTGACACCCCGGTTTTATGCCCCCACCACAGGAATAACCGCCTGTGGCTCCCCGCTTTAGCACACGCTGCCTCAACGGAGTCAGCGTGGATTCAGGGGACTTCGGGTTGATTACACCGGGGCTCCGTCAGCGGTAACACGTCCGGCCGGTGATACTAACCCGACGGCACGCGGCCGTCGGGAGATTAACACCGGCCGTGCCCTCAAGGAGCTACGTGGGTGTACTTGACGTGTGGACGGGCTCCGCACCTAAGGCTACACATGGGGGCAGTGTGAAGGGTCCGCACAACCTTCGCGCCTGAGACCTCCGAAGAGCACACAAGTCGGGGGCCGCGCTGAAAACCGTGGGACAGGACCACGGAGATAGGAAAGGTCCCTGCTGGTGAGACAGGAGTTATAAATCTAGGAACTTACAAACTAATAATCAGAATAAACCTAGAAGAGGAAGAGGGTGATATAAAAGGCAACATAAAAGCTGCACGTGGCACAGTTAATGACTATGAAGGGGTGGAATGATGGTGAGCAGCTCGGGGCCCCGGGTGCGCCAAACCCGGACCTACCGTGGTAGGTTCCCCTGGGGGAGTTTGATTTCGGAGTCCTCTTCTCCTAGATGAGTCGTCGACCAAGACTAACGAGCCTCATCTACCCGTTGGAATGTTCTTAGCTTCCCCTCACCTCTTGCCTACCAGTGGTCACAAAGACACACTTAGTAGGCCGTCTGGATCGGGTACTGAGCCCCTCCGCCACGGCAAGGCGACACTCCTTCGGAGGGGTAAATTTATCAATGTAATGGAATCTTTCGACGTAATTTTCACCCACTTACATTCGTCTAATTGACTTGAAATTTTGCACACATGTCCATAGAAATCCACGTTTCGGCCTTGCAGAAATGCAACGTTATGTGAACAACTTCCTCTCATGGCAACATGACTGGAAAATCAAAATTAATCCCGACAAATGCCAGCTGATTCATTTCTCTAAGCGGCGTCACACTTTGGCAACGGACCTAACGGTCGGTGGTCAAGTATTGCACTGCCGTCAGCAAGTTAAATACTTAGGTGTCACCTTGGACCGCACAATGTGTTGGTCCACCCACATAAAAAATAGCGCCAATAAAGGCAGACAGCGGCTAAAGTTGTGCGCCCCCATCTTCCGTAGTAAACAGTTGCGACTAAAGTCAAAACTTATACTATATAGGTCATTTATTCTCTCGGTGGTCCTGTATGCATGTGTGGCCTGGGCTAATGCCTCCAAAACTGCCCTCAAACAACTCCAAACCCTCCAAAACCTCTCCCTCAGAAAAATCCTCTCTGCTCCACTCCTCACCACCACCCAAACTCTTCACCTCGAAACTCATATCCCGTTCATCCCGGAGGCAATAGACAAAAGAGCAATGGCGGCATGGACGCGCATTAGGAACCACGAAAATGACGTGATCGCTAACATCGGCAAAGGCGAGCCGAAGCACCGCAAGCATACTAGGATAAAAATGTTCTAGAAGCGGCTCGGCTCGCCGACTAATGCGCGTCCACGCAACCTCGTCCCTAAGCCACATACATGTTCCGGCAGAGGCCCTCGCCTCGGAAAATATTCAGGAGCTGCCACCGCGGGACAGTGTATATAGTGTCAAAACTGTAAATAGTGTAGTGCGCTGGGACGCATATTTCTGGTGTGCCCAGTGAAGATGTGTGTATGTGTGTACGAGTGTGTGCGTGGGTGAATGCGTGCGTGTATGTGTCTGTATATAATTTGTAAATATGTACATATGTATATATAACCCAAAGACGAAACAGACAAAAGACAAAAGAAAACTATTCTCGGTGACCTACAGATGGTCACCGTATGGGTTTTTGTATATAGCGAAAACTGTAAATATGAACAAAGTCAACTGTAAATCAATGTAAATATAGCCTGTAAGCCGGGCCCAATGTACCGGCACCAGGCCAATACTTTTAAAATAAATAAATAACTAACTAACTAACATCTATGATAATACAATAATATTATAAACTTGTCCTAAGATCCTGGCCAGGATCATCAAGATAAAAAGGGACTTAGCTAAATTTATGAAAGTAATGCAATTTTCAACAACTTGAGTCTTCTGACTAACTTGAAAATTTGCACGCATCTCAAGGACCGATGGCAATGTATCAATATCGCGACTTTGTTCCGATGTTCTGTCCAGGATCATCAGGATGAAAAATTTGTTGTTTTCTAGTGCCTTGCATCTCAGGATGAAAAAGTGGCTAGGCTAAATTTAACAATGTGACGTAGTTTTCACTAACTTGAGACGTCTGATTGATTTGAATATTTTCACACATGTCAAGCACCGATGCCAATGTAACAATATCATGATTTTGTCCTAATGTCCTGTCCAGGATCATCAGGATAAAACAGTGACATGGCTAAATTTATCAATATAGCGTAATTTTCAACTACTTGAGCCGTCTGATCAACTTGAAAATTTGCACACATGTCAAGGACTGATGACAGTGTAACAATATGACTTTGTCCTAATGTCCTAATCAGGATCATCAGGATAAAAAAATTACTTAGATACATTTACCAATATAGCAGTCTTTCTATGTAATTTTCACCAACTTAGAATTGTCCGATTGACTTGGAAATTTGCACACGTGATAAGGGCCGATGAGAATATATTAGGACTTTGTGCCAATGTCCTGACCAGGATCGTGAGGATAAAGTGATTAAGCTAAAGTTATAGAAAATAATACAATGACATCTTAGATATCGCTAAGGCACATTTCTACATGCACCCTGATAATTGCTTTAATTAAATAGATATACATTTATATATTGGATGACGCAGATTCCCAGAGATAGGATCTGAAAGAAGCATGAGACCCAGAAGAAATATCGTGGGCCGAAGTTCACACACGACCAAGACACTCACAATAGCTGATAGTTCAGAAATCCACACAAGTTAACCCTTTAACGCCGAAATAATATTAATTTTTTTATTCACTTTCATTTTTTTATCAGAAACTCATACAGTTTTGTGGAACTCTAATACAAAATAATGAGTCATTATAGTGAACCATTTTGTCACAATGGGCCGTGTCCATATGATCACGCTAGGCACTAGTGTAAGCATTTTAGGCCTAGGTGGCCATACTTCACAACAAATGCCAAAGTTACAGTGCCAATTATATATTACAATGAAGTGCACTTTAAAGGTGAATTATAAATATTAAATGCATGCAGACATATAACATATGATCACATGAGCACAAAATTATGTCGCAAGTCCAAGAGTCCAGTCTTTTATAGGGTGTGAAACTCGACAAAACATGGGATACAGAGTCCAACGTTGCATTTTGTACACTCTGTGCGAACAGTGCTGGTGCAATCTTTGCCAGCGCAGCGTCGTCGATTGCAGGGAGCTACAAGATGGTTCTTCCCATCAAGAGGAATATCATCACTAACACTACAATGTTGAATGCTGTATATAGAGGTGGCGGGTCGGCCTCTTCCTAATGGTGCAGTTTTGTACTTTTCCAGGTATGTCTGCACAATGTACCGGCGAAAGTTGAGATGAGATATGTTATTTCCAGATTTTCTTAGAAGTAACCAGGAATTGTGAACCGCTACATCTACCAACCAAGTAAACAGGGACCACCACCACTTCTTTCCCCGGATCCCAATTCTGTAGTATGAGACATTTTGGTCCACTCTATCAGTTCCGCCCATTCCTGCATTGTAAGCCTGAAATACAGCAGGTCGACTGACTCGTACTTTCCGCATTTCTGCCTGAGAATATCTTGTCGTTCATGTTAGGTTGAGTATTGTCTGCACAGTGAATAGATCGACAAATTTCTAGAAAGCGATCTCTTCTAATGGCATTTGCAAAAAGCATATTCCGCAGATCTTCTGATGCTTCCCAATATGACCTTTTACTAGGGACATTATTGTACCCAGATAAAATAAGTACAGTGAGGAACATTTTAAATTCCTCTGCTGTTATTTTAGGATCATCATAACTGTTGAATATTGCATATTTCCTGGATTCTTCTATCATAAATTTAATTATTTCATCGTCAAACATGAGTTCAAAACATTCCATGGGTGTTTTGTTAGATAATGATGAATAATCAGCTTCTGGGAATATACCAACCAAACCTCTATTATCATCCTTAGTCCACACGAAGCTTTTCTTCATATGTTTGCTCTTCTTCTGTGGTACAGCATTGGCGTTTTCTGAAGTGACATCATCAACTGCACCACCTACACGCTCATTGTTGGTGAGGACAATTTCTGCTTGGCTAGAAAGCTGGCGCCCTGTAAGATTATCAATCTCACCACCACCATCCTCTTCACCAGAATCTTCGTCGGAGTAGACGTTAGCATCTGGAGGTTCTATAAAATTGCTGTCAACATCTCCTATTGGTTCATCTGATTCTAAAATATCCAAGGCTTCCCGGAGAGTTATATCCCTGTTAAAAACATATGGAAAGTTATATTCTGTAAACCAAGTTTATAGTTTCCTAAATAATAAGTTTTCTTATGGCAACACAACGTCTAAGCCGTGTAAGGTAACACAACCGTGAAAATGGACTAAATCATATACTGCATATATATGCGCCTAGCGTGTTCATATGATCACGCTTCACTTTAGAAGGGCCTAGACCAAATATATGTAGTAACCTATTGTTCTGTTTCATAGTAACAGGAACACTAATCATACCGAAGACCTTTAAAAGTATTTATCACATGATCAAAGTCTAATTGTAAACAAAATAGGAAACTTACTTGAAGTGCACCGACATCTTGCAGCTGTGACAACACTAGCGATAACTAAAAGTTGTGCAACGACAATGTTCGTTTACAGAAGCCGACAATATGAGTAGACAGGGATACCACACCATTCTGTAGCTGATATAAATCACCAGCGATACTCTACAGAAGCAGACGACGCATTGGAACGTTGTTAAATGGAAAGCAATAAACCGTGATCATACGAACACGCACGGCGTTAAAGGGTTAAACTGGACAAAGATATTAAATCGCTTGAAAATATTGAAATACAGAGATGCCGAAGGTACACGAGATTTCGGGGGAAGAATTGCGGATTGAAGTTCACCCTGGGCTAGGAAGTCCACAACATCTGATAGTATAGTTAAAACAGTAATTGTAATCTGATACTCTTCCAAAAAATGTGATTTGAAAATTAAAAAAAAAGTGGGAAGAAATTTCGAAATCAGACATTTTAAATCGGTTTCAAATTAAAAATTTCGAAAAAATTGGAAGAGAATAAATTATAGTTTTGAAAAACTAAAAACACCTTTTTATAAAAAACAGAACTAAAAAGTAGAAAATAAATTATAGTTAAAAAAAAACTAAAAAGACACGCTCTTATAACAAACCGAACTAAAAAGTGTAACATAAGTTTAAATATGAAGAGTTTGTTCTATCGATATAAAGTCAACTAGTTCATTATATTTCAAAATGTCGTAACAAGTTTAAAATAAAAACTAATTTATATTAACAAAGTAATACGTTTTATTGTAAAAAAGCGTGGGATGTCGGATATCCAATGTTGTGAGTGAGTGAGTAGTGGGGTTTTCGGGCCCGTCGACAACTAGGTCATTAGGGCCCGAAGTCCAAAAATAAAAACAAAGAAATAAAACCTCACCCTTTTAAAGCTAAAAAGTGAAAGTTAAAATACCTAAAAATGAACATTATAATTATTAAAAAGAGAGCTAATACAGCTAAAAAAGGAAAATTAAAAACCGATAAACACTTAAATTACGAAAGGCATAAAACTGGTTACTGTTAAAAAGGGCTAAAAACACGAGTAAAAACATCCTAAAAGTATATTTCCGCCAAGATAAAAGAAACCTTACACTTGCTTACCAAAATCGATATGCGCAACAAACCGCAGTACTGTATTTAAAGCTACTGGATCGTTGCCTAACACGGTGTATAGTGTAAGACCCAGGCCAAAGGACTGGCGCTCACGAGCATACCGTGGACAATCAATAAGGACATGTGCAACGGAGAGTGGGACATTGCACGTCGCACAGACAGGCTCCGGATCACCGCGCAAAAGATGTGCATGCGTGGCTCGAGTGTGGCCTATCCTCAGGCGGGTTAAAATCACCTCCTCACGCCTGGAATCCCTGCAAGATGTTTGCCAGGGTTGTACCGTGTCCTTGATTGTCCGTAACTGAGTGCCAGATAACGCTTCCCAAGATTGTTGCCAGAGAGTAAATAGATCGCGACGGAAGTACTTCTGCACATCTATATAGGGTAGCATACGGGTGGAATATTCCGGAAGGCGGCATGCAGACTTCGCAGCCGCATCCACCGCCTCGTTGCCCGGAATACCCACATGACCTGGGATCCACGTAAAAACGAACTGGTATCCGCGAGATAACAACTGAGATAAAAATGCCTGTATTTTAATAATTAATACCGAGTTGCCAACAAATTGTTGCAGCGCCTGAAGGGCGCTCAGCGAGTCGCAACAAACAATTAAATGTTCAGGAACTGAACGGGAGATAAAAAGTAAGAAATAAAAGATGGCAAACAGCTCGGCGGTAAAAACTGAACTGGCGTCTGGAAGGCGGTATGTGTGAACCTCACCGTTGTATATAAATGCGGAACCCGTCGTACTACCCAACTGGGAGCCATCGGTGAATACCGGAGTATGAGTCCGGTATCGGCCCAGCACTGCGGTGAAGAGTTGACGGAACACCGAAGGAGGGGTAGCGGTCTTTGCACAGCACGACAGCTCCAGGTCAAAGCGTGCACGCTGGAGTTGCCAGGGAGGACAGTGGCCAAGTGAATGCCGCTCTACAACTGGCAGTCGGAGGGCGTTTGCGACAAGCAGTTCTCGAAACCTGATGCCACTTGGACGGGAGATAGTTTTATTCCGCATATAACGGTGAGCGAGGTCTGGACGCAATACAGGTGGAAACGAAGGATGACCTGGATGAGCGGCCAACCTTGCCACGTAAGAACAAAGTAACAACGAGCGTCGAACAGACAGTGGAGGTTCGCCAGAATCAGCATACAGACAATCCACTCTACTTGTGCGGAAAGCCCCAGTAGCGAGACGGATACCAGTGTGATGAATTGTGTCTAAAAGGCGGAGTTTAGAGGCTGATGCAGAGCCATAGATAAAACAGCCGTAGTCTAATTTGGACCGGACCAGTGAGCGATACAACCTCAACATTACCGTGCGATCGCCGCCCCAAGATGCCCCAGACAGGACCCTGAGTACCCGAAGCGAGCGACCGCAGGAAGCACGAAGGTGACGTATATGGTGCTCCCATGTGAGTTTGCTGTCGAGGTGTAAGCCCAAGAACTTCAGGTGCGGAACAAATGGAAGACGTGTGCCACGCAAATGAAGATCAGGAGCAGGGTGTACACCACGGAGTCGGTTAAAGTGGAGACACTGTGTTTTCGTAGGGGAAAACCGAAAGCCGGTGCGAGACGCCCACTCGGCGATGGATGTTATGGTCATCTGCAGTTGACGTTCGATGTGCTCCAAACTATAAGAGCGATAGTATATCGCGAAGTCGTCAACATACAGCGACATCGGAATTCCGCTACGAACAGCGCTGGTGATGCCATTAATGGCAACGGCGAAAAGCGTAACGCTGAGAATCGACCCTTGGGGTACACCATTCTCCTGAACCTTCTCTTGGGAGAGCGTGTTGCCTATGCGGACACGAAAACGGCGAATTAGTAAAAAGTTAAAAATAAAAAACGACAAGTTTCCGCGTAAACCATAACCGTGTAGAGTACCGAGAATGCCATAGCGCCATGTAGTGTCGTAGGCCTTCTCCGGATCAAAGAAGACACCCACGACATGCTGCTTCAAGAGAAATGCATTCTGTATGTAGGCCTCCATGCTTGTCAGATTGTCGACACTGGAGCGATGGCGACGAAAACCGCACTGGACATTACTCAGCAGGTTATTCGTCTCTAGCCACCACACTAAACGAGTGTTGATCATACGTTCGAGGGTCTTGCAAACGACACTCGTTAGGCAAATAGGGCGGTAGCTAGAGGCAAGTGCCCGGTCTTTCCCGGGCCGAGGTATAGGGATGACGATACCCTCGCGCCAGGAAGACGGGTAAACCCGCTGGAGCCAGATTCGGTTATAGATGCTCAGTAGGAAGTAAAGAGCCTGAGGTGGAAGATGAAGCAACATTTTTCGGTGGATGTCATCCGGACCGGGAGAAGAGTCGTGCGCCAGAGACAAGGAGTGCATCAGCTCTGCTATGCTAAAAGGCGTGTTGTATGGTTCACTACCGTCGCTGTTAAAATTAAGAACTATCCGCTCCGCAGATTCCTTGATAGCTAAAAACGACCTATCGTAACTTTGGGTTTGGCTGGTAGCAGAGAAAGATTCGGCAAGGGCGTCGGCGATCGCCTGCTCGTTGGTGTAATAAGAGCCCTGTACGGCAAGACCGGGAATAATCGTCCGGCGACACTTGCCGTACATACGCCGAACCGCAGTCCACACCCTTTGTGTTGAAGTGCGTCGAGAGAGGGAAGAGACGTAAGTTACCCAGGATGTGCGTTTTGCACTGCGAAGTACAAAACGCGCCCGGGCACGCACACGCTTAAAGGCAATGAAGTTCTCTTCCGTAGGATGTGCACTGAAAACTCGCAGAGCCCGTTTGCGGGCTTTAACAGCCAAACGACATTCCTCGGACCACCAAGGACGGGAACATGACGAGGTGTAGTAGAACCGCGAGGAATGCTGGAATTTGCTGCAAGCAGGACAGAACATGTAAAGTACTCCACCATGTTGTCGATGGTGGTAAAACCATCGTCGGTAAGGTGAATGAGGGAACGAAATTTCCCCCAGTCAGCCTTGGAAATAATCCAGTGAGGGTATCGTGTTGGAATAGTATGGAAACCAGATATGTGAATGTTAATGGGAAAATGATCACTGCCAAAGAGGTCGGAGAGCACCGACCAATCAATGAGCGGTACCAATGACGGGCTACAAAAGCTAACGTCTAAGGCGGAGTACGTACCATAGGCAGATGATAAAAATGTAGGGGCACCAGTGTTCAACAAAAGGAGGCCGGACATATCGCAAACGTCTCCTACAAGGCATCCGCGAGCATCGTCAGTGTCGGAGCCCCATGAAGAGTGTTTGGCATTCAGATCACCAAGGAAGATAAAGGGTGGCGGAATCTGAGCCAAAAGAGTTCGAAGGTCGTTCTCGTGTACAACACTGACCGGTGGCAGATAGACATTGCAAATTGACAGACTTAAGCCCTGCAACTGGACACGCACAGCCACAGCTTGCAGCGGCGTGTTTAGCGGGATGCTTGTGGCAGAGATGGTATGCGCCACCAAAGTAGCAACTCCTCCGCTTGCTCGTCGATCAGCTACAGAGTCATGCCTAAAAGCCGAAAAATCACGAAGATGTAATGCGTGATTAGGGTGCAAATGTGTTTCTTGTAGGCAGACGATTGATGGAGAGCGTTGCGCTACGAGATGCTCTATGTCCGGAACACGTGCCCGGAACCCATTAACATTCCACTGGATTATTTCCATGGTAAAGAAGAATTAGTGATTCGTCTTCATCTTTTTCTTTTTCATCTTTACCTTAACCGACTTTGGACGGGGTAGGTTAATTTCGTCATCCCCTAGTGACTCTTCGGATGTACGGGAGTCTGAAGATTCCCTGCGGCTCGCGGAACGGGAGCGGGAGCGGGACTTCATTGATGACGTGTGGCTGCTGGCGCGAACATCAGGCCTAGAGGAATGGCTATCAACAGGCTGGTTACGACTTGTGGACGCCTTGTGAGCTGGTGTCTGCACGGCTGTAGATGTTGTAGCTTTTGCAGGTGTGGCACGAGACAGTGGAACAATACTCGCTGGTAGGTCTGTCTGTGTGGAAGCATCTGATACAGGGACATGCTGTATCGCTACGGTGTTAACAGGAGCGCGTCGGGCAGCCAAGGCATAACCTGTGGTGGTTGCAGGTTGCAACTGCTCAAAGCGACGACGCGCCTCTGGAAATGTAAGATGTTCTTTCACGCGTAGCTCCTGTATACATTTTTCATCCAGAAACTTCGCACACTGACGCGAGCTAGATGGATGGCCGGCTCCACAGTTAACACAATGAGGGTCACGGGTACAAGCCGTGCCCTCATGAGGTGATAGGCCACAACGCTCACAAACGGCAGGATGGTTGCACGCGGTCTTAGTATGTCCGAACTTCTGACACTGAAAACAGCGCATAGGGTTCGGGACATATTGACGTACGGCGGCACGCTCGTACCCGCAGAAGATGTATTCTGGCAACTGTGTGCCCTTAAAAGTGAGGAAAACCGTACGTAAATCAATCACTTTACCATCCTGCTTTCTTGTCAGACGGTACGCTTGACACACACGCTGGTCGGAGAGGCAAGTAACAATCTCCTCGTTTGACAGACCGTCCAGACTGGATGTGGTGACAACTCCTCTGCATGAGTTTAGAGATTTATGTGGGGCTACCCGGATGGGGTAGGAGCCCAACAAAGTGGCTTTCAACAATTTCTGGCACTGGTCTGTGGTGGTCACTTCTACCAAAAGCGTACCGTCTCGTACTCGGGTGGCGTTTTTAACAAGGCCACAGATCCTGTCGAGTTCTTTTTTGATGTAAAAGGGGCTCAAATCCTTCATCGTTTTCCTTTCACTGGCCAAGGTCATGACTAGAAAACTGTCGAAATGGGAGGGGTTTGCGCGGATGCATGTTGAAATCGGACCCCCATCCGGAACCGTCGGCGTCAGCCTGCCATCCGGGGGTCAAAGAAAAGAAAGACACCAAAATCTCCACGGTCTGTGCCGCCATGGAGACCCCTCCATGACTGACCTCAAGGCGTACTTCAGAGGAGCTACCCTCCGATCTCCACTGCTTGTCCGCATGGGTAAACCGTTCACCACGTGACACCCCGGTTTTATGCCCCCACCAGAGGAATAACCGCCTGTGGCTCCCCGCTTTAGCACACGCTGCCTCAACGGAGTCAGCGTGGATTCAGGGGACTTCGGGTTGATTACACCGGGGCTCCGTCAGCGGTAATATTCCGGAAGGCGACATGCAGACTTCGCAGCCGCATCAACTGCCTCGTTGCCCGGAATACCCACATGACCTGGGATCCACGTAAAAACGAACTGGTATCCGCGAGATAACAACTGAGATAAAAGTGTCTGTATTTTAATAATTGATGCCGAGTTGCCAAAAAATTGTTGCAGCGCCTGAAGAGCGCTCAGGGAGTCGCAACACACAATAAAATGTCCAGGAACTGAACGGGAGATAAAAAGTAAGAAATAAAAGATGGCAAACAGCTCGGCGGTAAAAACTGAACTGGCGTCTGGAAGGCGGTATGTGTGAACCTCACCGTTGTATATAAATGCGGAACCCGTCGTACTACCCAACTGGGAGCCATCGGTGAATACCGGTGTATAAGTCCGGTAACGGCCCAGAACTGCGGTGAAGAGTTGACGGAACACCGAAGGAGGGGTAGCAGTCTTTGGACAGCCCGACAGCTCCAGGTCAAAGCGTGCACGCTGGAGCTGCCAAGGAGGACAGTGGCCAAATGAGTGCCGCTCTACAACTGGCTGTCGGAGGGCGTTTGCAACAAGTAGTTCTTGAAACCTGATGCCACTTGGACGGGAGATTGTTTTATTCCGCATATAACGGTGCGCGAGGTCTGGACGCAATACAAGTGGAAACGAAGGATGACCTGGATGAGCGGCCAACCTTGCCACATAGGAACAAAGTAACAATGAGCGTCGAACAGACAGTGGAGGTTCGCCAGAATCAGCATACAGACAATCCACTCTACTTGTGCGGAAAGCCCCAGTAGCGAGACGGATACCAGTGTGATGAATTGTGTCTAAAAGGCGGAGTTTAGAGGCTGATGCAGAGCCATAGATAAAACAGCCGTAGTCTAATTTGGACCGGACCAGTGAGCGATACAACCTCAACATTACCGTGCGATCGCCGCCCCAAGATGCCCCAGACAGGACCCTGAGTACCCGAAGCGAGCGACCGCAGGAAGCACGAAGGTGACGTATATGGTGCTCCCATGTGAGTTTGCTGTCGAGGTGTAAGCCCAAGAACTTCAGGTGCGGAACAAATGGAAGACGTGTGCCACGCAAATGAAGATCAGGAGGAGGGTGTACACCACGGAGTCGGTGAAAGTGGAGACACTGTGTTTTCGTAGGGGAAAACCGAAAGCCGGTGCGAGACGCCCACTCGGCGATGGATGTTATGGTCATCTGCAGTTGACGCTCGATGTGCTCCAAACTATAAGAGCGATAGTATATCGCAAAGTCGTCAACATACAGCGACATCGGGATTCCGCTACGAACAGCGCTGGTGATGCCATTAATGGCAACGGCGAAAAGCGTAACGCTGAGAATCGACCCTTGGGGTACACCATTCTCCTGAACCTTCTCTTGGGAGAGCGTGTTGCCTATGCGGACACGAAAACGGCGAATTAGTAAAAAGTTAAAAATAAAAAACGACAAGTTACCGCGTAAACCATAACCGTGTAGAGTACGGAGAATGCCATAGCGCCATGTAGTGTCGTAGGCCTTCTCCAGATCAAAGAAGACACCCACGACATGCTGCTTCAAGAGAAATGCATTCTGTATGTAGGCCTCCATGCTTGTCAGATTGTCGACACTGGAGCGATGGCGACGAAAACCGCACTGGACATTACTCAGCAGGTTATTCGTCTCTAGCCACCACACTAAACGAGTGTTGATCATACGTTCGAGGGTCTTGCAAACGACACTCGTTAGGCAAATAGGGCGGTAGCTAGAGGCAAGTGCCCGGTCTTTCCCGGGTCGAGGTATAGGGATGACGATACCCTCGCGCCAGGAAGACGGGTAAACCTGCTGGAGCCAGATTCGGTTATAGATGCTCAGCAGGAAGGAAAGAGCCTGAGGTGGTAGATGAAGCAACATTTGTCGGTGGATGTCATCCGGACCGGGAGAAGAGTCGTGCGCCAGAGACAAGGAGTGCATCAGCTCTGCTATGCTAAAAGGCGTGTTGTATGGTTCACTACCGTCGCTGTTAAAATTAAGAACTATCCGCTCCGCAGATTCCTTGATAGCTAAAAACGACCTATCGTAACTTTGGGTTTGGCTGGTAGCAGAGAAAGATTCGGCAAGGGCGTCGGCGATCGCCTGCTCGTTGGTGTAATAAGAGCCCTGTACGGCAAGACCGGGAATAATCGTCCGGCGACACTTGCCGTACATACGCCGAACCGCAGTCCACACCCTTTGTGTTGAAGTGCGTCGAGAGAGGGAAGAGACGTAAGTTACCCAGGATGTGCGTTTTGCACTGCGAAGTACAAAACGCGCCCGGGCACGCACACGCTTAAAGGCAATGAAGTTCTCTTCCGTAGGATGTGCACTGAAAACTCGCACAGCCCGTTTGCGGGCTTTAACAGCCAAACGACATTCCTCGGACCACCAAGGCACGGGAACATGACGAGGTGTAGTAGAACCGCGAGGAATGCTGGAATTTGCTGCAAGCAGGACAGAACATGTAAAATACTCCACCATGTTGTCAATGGTGGTAAAACCATCGTCCGTAAGGTGAATGAGGGAACGGAATTTCCCCCAGTCAGCCTTGGAAATAATCCAGTGAGGGTATCGTGTTGGAATAGGATGGAAACCAGTAATGTGAATGTTAATGGGAAAATGATCACTGCCAAAGAGGTCGGAGAGCACCGACCAATCAATAAGTGGAACCAATGACGGGCTACAGAAGCTAACGTCTAAGGCGGAATAGGTACCATAGGCAGATGATATGAAGGTAGGGGCACCAGTGTTCAACAAAAGAAGGCCGGACATATCGCAAACGTCTGCTACAAGGCACCCACGAGCATCGTCAGTGTCGGAGCCCCATAAAGTGTGTTTGGCATTCAGATCACCAAGGAAGATAAGCGGTGGCGGAATCTGAGCCAAAAGAGCCCGAAGGTCGTTCGCGTGTACGACACTGACCGGTGGCAGATAGACATTACAAATTGACAGACTCACGCCCTGCAACTGGACACGCACTGCTACAGCTTGCAGCGGCGTGTTTAGCGGGATGCTTGTGGCTGAGATGGTATGCGCCACCAGAGTAGCAACACCACCGCTTGCTCGTGTATCAGCTGCAGAGTCATGTCTAAATGCCGAAAAACCACGAAGATGTAAGGTGTGGTTAGGCTTCAGATGGGTTTCTTGTAGACAGACGATTGAAGGTGAATGGTGCCAAGATAAGTGTTGTATGTCCGGGGCACGGGCCCTGTACCCATTAACATTCCACTGAATTATTTCCATAATAAAAAGGTTAAGGCATAGTCTTTATCTTTTTCTTCATCTTAACCTTGGCGCACTTGGGACCAATGATGTGCTTTTCACCGTCCTCAGGCGACTCCTCGGAACTTCGGGAGTCTGAAGATCCCCGGCGGCTCGCGGAGCGGGAGCGGGACTTCGTGGAGGTACGACTACTCGCCCGATGTTTAGGTCGCGAACGATTTGTGGGAAGAGGCAATACGGTGTGGCCTCTGCTTGTGGACGGCTGGTGAGCGTGTGTCTGCACAGCGGAAGATGTAGTTGCTGGTGCAGTTTTATCACGACGCGGTGGAGAGGTGCTCGCCGGTAAATCTGTTTGTGTCGAAGCATCTGCGACGGGTACATGCTGTATAGCAACAGTGTTCACAGGAGGGCGACGAACAGCGGATGCAAAACCTGTGGTGGTAGCAGGTTGCAGTTGTTGAAAGCGACGGCGCGCTTCAACAAACGTCAGGCGTTCTTTCACGCGCAGCTCCTGGATACACTTTTCCTCGAGAAACTTCGGACACTGTCGCGAGCTGGATGGATGACTCCCTTCACAATTAACGCAGTGAGGGTCTCGGGTGCAAGCCGTGCCCTCATGGTATGGTAGTCCACAACGCTCACAAGTAGCAGGATGGGTGCACGAAGGCTTAGTATGACCGAACTTCTGACACTGAAAACAGCGCATACTGCCGAACTGCGGCACGCTCGTAGCCGCAGAAGATGTACTCGGGTAACTGAGTACCCTTAAATGTCAAAAACACCGTGCGTAAATCGATCACTTTTCCATCCTGTTTTCGAGTGAGACGGTACGCCTGACACACCGGTTGATCTGAAAGGCAGGTGACTATCTCTTCATTAGACAGACCATCAAGGCTGGAGGTGGTGACAACTCCTCTGCAAGTATTCAGTGTTTTATGTGGGACTACCCGCATAGGGTAGGAGCCCAATAAACTCGCTTTCAGTAGTTTCTGCGACTGGTCTGCAGTAATCACCTCTATCAATAGCGTACCGTCGCGTATTCTGGTCGCATTTTTTACAGGTCCACAGATTCGGTCAACTTCCCGTTTAATATAGAAGGGGCTAAGATCCTTTACAAAGTCAAAACCAAAAACGTGTCAAATGAGGAGGGTTTGCGCGGATGCATTATGAATTGGACCCCCATCCGGAACCGTCGGCGTCAGCCTGCCATCCGGGGGTCAAAAGATAAAAGACACCAAAATCTCCACGGTCTGTGCCGCCATGGAGACCCCTCCATGACTGACCTCAAGGCGTACTTCAGAGGAGCTACCCTCCGATCTCCACTGCTTGTCCGCATGGGTAAACCGTTCACCACGTGACACCCCGGTTTTATGCCCCCACCACAGGAATAACCGCCTGTGGCTCCCCGCTTTAGCACACGCTGCCTCAACGGAGTCAGCGTGGATTCAGGGGACTTCGGGTTGATTACACCGGGGCTCCGTCAGCGGTAACACGTCCGGCCGGTGATACTAACCCGACGGCACGCGGCCGTTGGGAGATTAACACCGGCCGTGCCCTCAAGGAGCTACGTGGGTGTACATGACGTGTGGACGGGCTCCGCACCTAAGGCTACACATGGGGGCAGTGTGAAGGGTCCGCACAACCTTCGCGCCTGAGACCTCCGAAGAGCACACAAGTCGGGGGCCGCGCTGAAAACCGTGGGACAGGACCACGGAGATAGGAAAGATCCCTGCTGGTGAGACAGGAGTTATAAATCTAGGAACTTACAAACTAATAATCAGAATAAGCCTAGAAGAGGAAGAGGGTGATATAAAAAGCAACATAAAACGTCGCACGTGGCACAGTTAATGAAGGTGGAGGTGGTGAAGTGATAGTGAGCAGCTCGGGGCCCCGGGTGCGCCAAACCCGGACCTACCGTGGTAGGTTCCCCTGGGGGAGTTTGATTTCGGAGTCCTCTTCTCCTAGATGAGTCGTCGACCAAGACTAACGAGCCTCATCTACCCGTTGGAATGTTCTTAGCTTCCCCTCACCTCTTGCCTACCAGTGGTCACGAAGACACACTTAGTAGGCCGTCTGGATCGGGTACTGAGCCCCTCCGCCACGGCAAGGCGACACTCCTTCGGAGGGGTCCAATGTTGTAAATAGTTACTTTATGTTATTTATTAACTATTTATTATTATTTATTATTACTTTATTTATTATTATTTATTATTACTTTATTTATTAATAGTTACGTTTAAATAGTTACTATTTATGAAAGTAAAGTTATAATAAAAGTAACGTGAAAAGCACCCCACGCTTTTTTACAATAAAATGTATTATTTTGTTAATATAAATTAGTTTTTAGTTTAAACCTGTTACAACATTTTGAAATATAATGAACTAGTTGACTTTATAATTTATTCACTTTTTTGCATAAAGTTCTCTTTATTGTTCCCACTAGTTGTTGGAATTTTGAGAGTTTTATTTCTACATCACTAATATGTCTATATGTAATGGTGCATCCCAAATAACTGAACTGGTTCACTTGTTCTATTGGATTTCCCTTTATTATTTTTGCTCTTAGTAGAATATCACTGATATTAAGTTACCAAACCATTGCTGGACATTACCATTGCAGCTGTTTTTAAAAGATTGACATAAACTTGCCGACTTCTAAATTTGAATGCAGCATGATACAAGATTTCACTGCTCTCCTCGCCAACAATACACGCTAGGTTATCGTGATCTTCCCCAGAAGCTGTTGGTAGTATCATTAAAATTATCGTACGAGTTGGCAACCCTGCTTTCAGATCCTATCTCTGGGAATCTACGTCATCCAATATATAAATATATATTTATTTAATTAAAGCAATTATCAGGGTGCATGTAGAAATGTGCCTTAGCGACATCTAAGATGTCATATATGTATTATTTCCTATAACTTTAGCTTAATCATTCTTTATCCTCACGATCCTGGTCAGCACATTGGCACAAAGTCCTGATATATTCTCATCGGCCCTTATCACGTGTGCAAATGTTCAAGTCAGACAACTCTAAAATGGTGAAAATTAAATTGAAAGACTCTGCTACATTGCTAAATGTATCTAAGTAACTTTTTTCATACTGATGATCCTGGTCAGGACATTAGGACAGTCATGCTATTATTATTGTATTGCCATTGGTCGTCGTCAAGTGTGCAAATTTTCAAGTCAATCAGACGACTCTAAGATGGTGAAAATTACGTCGAAAGATTCCTTTGCATTTATAAATTTAGCTTAGTCATTCTTTATCCTCACGATCCTGGTTAGGACATTACAACAAAGCGACATGTGTGCAAATATTCAAGTCAATCAGACGTCTCAAATTGGTGAAAACTACATTACATTGTTAAATTTGGCCTAGCCACTTTTTCATCCTCATGATCCTGGACAGGACATCGGGACAAAGTCTTGATATTGTTACATTGCCATCGGTCGAAATGTGCAAATGTTCAAGTTAATCAGACGGCTCAAGTAGCTGAAAATTACGTTTCTTTGATAAATTTAGCTAAGTCCCTTTTTATCTTGATGATCCTGTTCACGATCTTAGGACAAGTTTATAATATTATCGTATGATCATAGATGCTTGACATGTGTGCAAAATTTCAAGTCAATCAGACGACCGTAAGTGGGTGAAAATTAGGTCGAAATTAGGTCGTTACATTGATAAATTTAGCTAATTAGTTTTGTATTATCCTGATGGACCTATTAAAGACCTTATGATAAAGTTACAATATTATTGTATTGCCATCGGACCTTGACACGTGTGCCAACCTTTAATTTAATCAAAGGAATGTAAGTGGGTGAAAATTACGTCGAAAAATTCCATTACGTTGATAAATTTAGCTTATTAATATTGTTTTTTCCTAATGACCCTAGTAAGGGCCTTGGGATAAAGATATATTGTATTGTCATCGCTCCTTGGCACGCGTGTAAATTTTTATGTCAATCAAACGAATGTAAGTTGTTGAAAATTACGTCGAAAGATTCCATTACATTAATAAATTTAGCTATTAATTTTGTATTATCCTGATGACCCTAGTAAGGACCTTAGGATAAGTTACGGCATTATTGTATTGTTGGTTCTTGAGACGTATGCTAATTTTTAAATCAGACGCATGTAAGTTGGTGAAAACTAGGTCGAAAATTGCATTACATTGATAAATTTAGTAAATTAATTTTGTTTTTTCTTACTGACCCTAGCAACGATCTTAGGATAAAGTTATGATACTATTGCATTGTCATCGGTGCTTGACATGTGTGCAAATTTTCAAGTTGATCAGACGGCTCAAGTAGCTGAAAATTACGTTATATTGATACATTTAGCTAAGCCCCTTTTTATTTTGATGATCCTTTTCAGGATCTTAAGACAAATTTATAATATTATTGTATTATCATAAATGCTCGACATGTGTGCAAAATTTCAAGTCAGTCAGACGACTCTAAGTTGGTGAAAACTACGTCGAAAGATTCCGTTACATACATACAAACATCCAGGTGAATCTAATATAAAACGTGTAAAAAGAAAGCTTGAGCGCCAAATAAAACTTTCAAAATCGTAATCAGTAATAAAAACTGCATCCATTGTACTATGTTTCATTCGTTTTCTCGAGTGGCCGATTTTGCCAAAAATTACCATTTTATCACACTTATGTCTGACAAAGGAATAAACAGCCAACATTTGTTATAAAGTAGCTTACAGTTCCGTTTTAGAGCTTAAGTAGAACATTTACAAATCGATCCGTTTAACAGATTTGAAACGTAGGTCCACAGCTGCTAAAATAAATAATTGCCTTAATTTTAATATCTAGACAAGAGAGTTGAAGGGATTCAAAAGGCATCAACCAGTGTCATCCATTGCTGGAATTTCAAAGCCAAGAAACTCAATTTTAAGAAATGTCGTCGTGTTAAAAATATGCCTTATACTCTTTTAAATACAAAGCAGACTTGTAGTCAGTCTCTCTACAGTTCTATTCCTGAAGCAGCTTGTTGCATTCAAAATATATCCGCCCCTATAAGTTGTATATAATGAACTTGTAATTTAGGGCAAACTTCCATGCTGGGTGTTTTAATAAATGTAGTCATTGAAACTTAAAATTGCTTTTTATACCCATTTTATGCGATTCCTAAAATAGTGTTCATTACGTTATATTTTTTTTATCTCAGGAACAAAATATGATGATATTTAATAGCTTTGTAACTATGCTTTGAAAAAGTGTGTGCATAAAAATAATGTTTTGAACTCAAATACTGTACAAAACAGAAATTTGACCCTTGTACCTACTTTCACTAGGACAAAGGCTATCATAGGCCATCTTTGATAAGCAAAGTAAGCAAAACCGGGCTGTGTGTAGAAATTGCCACCTAATGCCAGGAGAATAAACAGGAATAAACAGCAATTAGAACAAGCAAATCAAAGTATATATTAAAAGTGCAGAATTGCACATCAAACTCACCAGTCTTCTTCAGTATGCACAGCACCGCACCCTGAATATAGAGCTATTTCCGCAGTAAAAACGAAACGTAGCGACCTTGATGAACTCGGGAGTCAAACTCTCAGGTAACAAAAGACTGCCTCACTCTCACTCGGGTGACACGTCATTCCATAGAACAATAACGTCAAGCTGTCTGCTGTCTGCTGTGCGAACGATTTCTGTAGAACTCGGAGGTTGATGAACTATAAATTGTCTAGAAATAGCCCGAATAAAAAAAAATCTGATGTGCTGCACTCACATGACTTTCTCTACTCTTGTACTAACCATTTTAACAAACTCTTATTCCTATATCTCCATGTTAGTTAAGATAAACATTCGCACAAATTATCTTATTGCTTATGTCCTTGTAGGTGCAAGGGAGATATTAGAATACAGTAGGCTTTGTGCGACAGTCAAATCTTTTTGACCTTTGAGATTCCGTTCTCTTTGCACGATTAACATATAAAAAAATGAACAGCGTTGTTGCATTTCGCTAAAGTTCTAAGTTTTCCGAAACTCACACATATAACAAGGAATATCTCCGAAATGGTTCATCCTACAAGAAAATTTATTGAGGCATAATAATTTATTATTTATTATTTATACATCTATTTCCGGTGAAATCTCGACACCGAATTTTTGAGTGGAATACAATACTTCCCCTACTTACCAGTAGAGAAAGTAAAAATGTAGAGTGCGCTTTCAAATGCACTGTCACATTTAGAGAAAAGATTGGCTATATTTCTGTGGCACGATACAACAAATATTAGAACATAAAGTTCGAAAAGAACCCGTATTACTTAAATTTTGTAAAGGAATAACTACAACTGGGATTTCTACGTAATTACATTTTTTTCTTGCTATTTCAATGTTGGGAAAAGTGGTATGTTTACAAAGCACTATGTTAGGGTTAATATAACTGAATTTTGTTTTAGATATTTGTACAAATTTGTGACTATATTAAGTATGTTTAGTGATATAACATAAAATTGCATATTTTAGCATTTTACTTCTTTGGCCATTAGATTGCAACATGTTGCCAAAGATATTGAAACTAAGTTCCGCAGGTAAATAGGATAATTTCAGCCAAGAAAAGGAGTTTTTCTAAACCGTCCACGAGTGCTCTCTTACAAGTAGCAATTACCAGATGTATCACCGCCTCCGGAACCAGTATAAACGAAGTGTGGAACGTGGATAGAAGCTGTTTATTGCTATAGTGAGCATCTAGATAATATAAAGACTGTTGCATATTCTTTTGATGCACCTATTTGGGAATCCCAGGCTGCCTTTAGTGACTCCAGATGTCTACATCAGGAGCAACTTGGGGTGGCCTCAAGCGTTTAGAAACGTCAGGGTTGCCTATGCAAGATTCTATTTGGTGTCATAGAGAATGCTATTGAAAAACTAAGTGCTGTGAATGGAGAAACTGGTGCAAGGATATTAAGTAAAAAGATGTTAAAGAGAAATCCTGGCTGTTCAACATTTCATAGTGTATGTCAAATTCTAAATGGAGATGATGTTGATCCACCCGAGGACATTTCTCCAGGAAAAACTTGCCCCAATTACATCATGTGACGTGACAGATATTTCTCTGTGTATAAGAACATTCTCAGTGACAAACGTCTTTCAATGACCCTAGAAAACATTTAAAAAATACCACTGTTATAAGAAACACTGTATAAATGTGATTTGAGTGTTATAACTAAGAAAATGATAAACAGCAATTCAATATTTTATTGATTAAAACTTCTCGGGTTACCTGGTTATATTTCATATTTTCCCCATTCTAAATATTTCGCTGCTTTTTCGCTACATATATGCACATATTTTGCTAAGTGATACTACATAAAGATCCCAGATAACCGTCGCTATTTCTTCCATGGTGGCGAACGTTGGAACTTTTAACCCTTTGCTGCGCATACAGTATTAGCTAGTTGTTCTCCCAGCAGACTTTAAATTCTGAACTGCTACTGCAGATATTAAACTAAAAGTGACCTATATACTTGCATAATTACAGTATCTTTTACTGGCTGAAATAATGTGTTTAATTAATAACGTATTAGATATTGGTTTGCAGTAAATACGATATAAGTTTTATTTCAACTGTTTATAACGGAAAAAATCAACCCCGTTGAAGGGAAACATATGCACCACCTTGTAACACATTTTTAGTATTCCACAATATTAAAAAAATTAAATTTTGCTACTTTAGAATATTAACACCAGACCAAAATATCCTAAAGTTAGCTAAGATTAATTAAAATAATTTCTGCGGCATTTTATGGCACTCACCCTTAAAAAGTTTACATCCCACCTGTTGTACTACCTGTTCCTCAGCACCTTCACTGTCACTTTGTTCCTTATCACTGTCTTCCTCTAACTCGCCAAACCAAGATTCGTCGGAGCTATTTACGCGATCTAATTCCTCATAAACTGTTGCAAGTATTTCCTCATCTGTTACCAAAGCCTTTGTCTTTATAAGCATTATCTTAGAGATAGTTGAAAGATAGATAAAATGAAGTATGAATACGGTATACCTTATTTGTACCACACTGCATGGAAATATACTGGTCACGTCTCACCACCATACTGCTCCCCACTCATGACATCTGTGGTGGCTAGAGGTGGGGGAAGCAGCGGTTTGGCGGTAGGCCTTGGCCCGAATGGGCTGTTATGCCACGAGGTTACAGTTACATGGAAATTTAAGTTGTGATTAGGTATAAAGCTTTTAATTTGAGATGTACTGTCAGTAATAACAACAATAATAACAATAACAATAATAATAATAATAATAATAATAATAATAACAATAATAATAATAATAATAATAATAATAATAATAATAATAATAATAATAATAATAATAATAATAATAATAATAATAATAATAATAATAATAATAATAATAATAATAATAATAATAATAATAATAATAATAATAATAATAATAATAATAATAATAATAATAATAATAATAATAATAATAATAATAATAAAATAAATAATAATAATAATAATAATAATAATAATAATAATAATAATAATAATAATAATAATAATAATAATAATAATAATAATAATAATAATAATAATAATAATAATAATAATAATAATAATAATAATAATAATAATAATAATAATAGTAATAGTAATAGTAATAATAGTAATAATAATAATAATAATAATAATAATAATAATAATAATAATAATAATAATAATAATAATAATAATAATAATAATAATAATAATAATAATAATAATAATAATAATAATAATAATAATAATAATAATAATAATAATAATAATAATAATAATAATAATAATAATAATAATAATAATAATAATAATAATAATAATAATAATAATAATAATAATAATAATAATAATAATAATAATAATAATAATAATAATAATAATAATCATAATAATAATAATCATAATAATCATAATAATCATAATCATAATAATCATAATAATCATAATCATAATGATAATGATGATAATAATGGTAATAATAATGGTAATAGTAACAATAGTAATAGTAGTGATAATAGTAATAATGGTATATCTTTGACAAGCATATAATGCTAGCTATAAAATACATGTTACTATCACATCGGTTACTTTCATCTTTATGATCAGTTTTTGAATCTAAGAATGTCGTTTTCAGTTTATCTTCAGAATTGGAATCATCTGATTCATACAAGTTGACATACTCGGATGCTTCATCACAAAGTAGCTGATGCACTTCTTCCAAATCTCTATTCATCTTTCTCTATTCTATTCATGTTTAATTTTATGGAATTAAAAATGTAAATTTAAGTTGGTTCATTTGATACCTAAAGGAAAGAAAACAGAGCGTTAAAGAAAACAGTGATACTGATAATGGAAAACAAACTTCAAATTGGAAATCAGTAGCACATGGAGTACCCCAAGGTTCAGTTTTACGGCCTCTTATTTCTGATCTATATAAATGACCTTTCACTTTATATAAAGAATACAGCAAGTTCTGTACTGTTCGCTGATGACACTAGTGTGCTGCTCACTATATAGCAAAATCTTAAATGAATGTATAATTAAATCGAATTATGTTTTGAACTGCATGTCCCACTGGTTTAAAGTCAACAAATTATCTGTTAACCTGGATAAAATAAAAGTGATTAAATTCATAACTCATCACACATCACACACTCCAATTGAAATAGGGATTAACGATATGTTATTGGAACAAATAGATAACATCAAATTTCTGGGTCTTCAAGTTGACAAATATTTAGATTGGAAAGCTCACATGAAGTATATCTTACCCAAACTCAGTTCTGCCTGCTATGCTATCCGAGCGCTGGCAAATGTTTGCTCCATAGATACACTCAAATTAGTTTACTATGCATATTTTAACTCTATAATGGAATACGGTATTTTATTTTGGGACATTTCAGTAGACAGTAAACAAATATTCCTCATAGAAAAGAAGGTTATAAGAACTATTTCCAACACCCATTGGAGACATTCATGCAAAGATCTTTTCAGAAGATTAAACATATTAACCTTACCCAGTATGTATATATTCTCGATCCTAAAATTCTTTATATGCAATCGAACCTTATTCACACCAAACAAAGAAATTCATGCAATAAACACAAGACAGAAGAGTAATATTCATCCATCATCCCAGTGCAAAATTTCTTGCTTCCAGAAAGGGGTGAGTGAGTGAGTGAGTGAGTGAGTGAGTAGGGTTTAAGGGCCCGTCGACAGCTAGGTCATTAGGGCCCCAAGTCAGAAGATAAAAGCAGGGAAAAACTCACCACCACCTAACAATGAATCAAATATTAAAACGGGGAGTCTAAAAGAAAGATAAAAGCTAAAACAGGTCAAATGTAAAACTGGTCTAAAAAGATAACATAAAAACAGTTAAAACCTCAAAACTGATCTTAAAATGTACACAGATAAAAATGCGAAGGTTAAAAATAAAATCACAAAGTGAGTGAGTGAGTGAGTGAGTAGGGTTTAAGGGCCCGTCGACAGCTAGGTCATTAGAGCCCCAAATCAAAAGGATAAAAACCACCACTTAACACTCTTAACTATATATTTAAAACATATTAGTAGCTAAAAAAGATAAAATGTAAAACTTATCTAACTGGTAAGCTAAAAACAGTTAAAACTGGTAAATTCATCTAAAAACACTTAAAACGTGAACATTGATCTTAATAGGTAAGCAGATAAAAGGTAAAAAATAAAATCAAGAAATAAAATAGAGATTAAACCTGCTTACCAAAGTCAATACTGCCGACGAACCACAGCACTGAATTAACAGCTACCGGGTCGTCGCCTAAGATTGACCTCAGAGTAGGACCCAGGCCAAACAGCTGGCGCTCACGATTGTAACGCGGACAATCGACTAGGACATGGGCCACAGAGAGCTGGACGCCACAGGTGGAACATACCGGCGCCGGCTCACCACGCAGATAGTGTCCATGTGTGATACGTGTGTGACCTATTCGCAGGCGGGCCAAGATGACTTCTGCCCGCCTGGTATCCCTTGAAGATGTCAGCCAAGGTTGCACGGTGGCCTTGATTGTCCGCAATTGCGTGCCAGTGACATCCAACGCTTCCCACGATTGCTGCCAGACTGATAAAATATGACGTCGGAAGTACCGTTGTGCATCCGTGTAAGGCAGACTGCGTGTTAAAATCTCCGGCAAACGGCAGGCAGACTTAGCAGCCTCATCCGCTGCTTCATTGCCGGGAATGCCTACATGGCCTGGGGTCCAGGTAAAAACAATCTGGTATCCGCGCGAGAGCAACTGCGAGACGAGTGTCTGTATTTTCATAACTAGCGCTGACGTGCCGACAAACTGTTGCAATGCCTGCAGTGCGCTCAGAGAGTCGCAGCAGATGATAAGCTTCCAGGATCGGAACTGGAGATAAAAAGGACGAAATAAAAGAGTGAGTGAGTGAGTGAGTGGGGTTTAAGGGCCCGTCGACAGCTAGATCATTTGGGCCCTAGGTCAAAGTTTAAAATTTAAAAACACTCATTAACCTTTCTGGCTAAAAGTTGAACCTTAAAATAACAACTAAAAACTGTGAACACCTAAAAACCTCAGCCTACAAAGTAACACGATAAAATAAAAACCCTGAAGGGAACGTACTAAAAAGAGGTGAAGTTGAAAGCTAAAAAAAACTAAAATACAAAATTGTTAAAACATTGAAAGGTAAAATGTATCCCAGTTAAAAACAGGGTTAAAACCTATAAAAGGAATTAAAAAAGTGTTACACTTGCGTAGCAAATCCAATCTGGGTAATGAACCGCAGAGCTTTGGCCACAGAAACTGGGTTGTCACCCAAAATTGAAGCTACTGTAGATCCCAGACCAACTGACTGGCGCGCATGAGCGTGTCTTGGACAATCCAAGAGCACGTGTGTGACGGTGAGGCGAACATCGCATGTCGGACAGACAGGTGCCGGGTCACCACGCAGAAGATGACCGTGAGTGGCTCGTGTGTGACCTATCCTCAGGCGGGTAAGGATAACTTCAGTCCGCCTGGAATCCCTGTAGGAGGTCAGCCAGGGCTCCACGCTGTCTTTAATTATCCGCAGCTGTGTGCCAGTCAACGCTTCCCAAGACTGCTGCCAAACCGATAGAAGCTGGCGACGGAAGTACCGCTGAGCATCCCTATAGGGTATAGTGTCGGTAGAAGACTGCGGCAGACGGCATGCAGACTTAGCTGCCGCATCCGCAGCTTCATTACCCGGAATGCCCGTATGGCCTGGGATCCATGTCAACACTAACTGGTATCCGCGTGAGAGCAATTGAGATATGAGTGTCTGAATTTTAAAAACGAGTGTAGACGTGCCGAGGAACTGCTGCAGGGTCTCCACTGCACTCAGAGAGTCGGAGCAAATTATAAAACCTCCAGGGACTAAGTTGGAAATAAAAAGTAAGCAGTAAAATATAGCGCGCAGTTCGGCCGTATAAACAGAACTGTAGTCCGGGAGGCGGTATTGATGTGGCTCACCGTTATAGACAAAACTACATCCCGTAGCACCACCCAACTGGGAACCATCGGTGAATACCGGAGTGTAAGTCCGGTAACGTCCCAGTAGTTCGGTGAAAAGTTGACGAAACACCGACTGGGGGGTGGCCACCTTGGCGCAGCCTGAAAGCGCAAGGTCAAACCGGGCTCGATGAAGTTGCCAAGGCGGAGAGCGGGAGAAGGAAAAACGCTCTACAGCAGGCATTCGGAGCTCATGAGTGGCGAGTAGTTCGCGAAATCGAATGCCGCTTGGACGGGATATAGTCGCATTCCGAAGATAACGGTGGGCGAGTTCGGGGCGCAATACAGATCTAAAGGAAGGGTGACCAGGGTGAGCTGCCAACCTGGCCACGTAAGAACTTAATAAAATCTAGCGCCGAATAGACAGTGGAGGTTCCCCGGAATCAACATACAGACACTCAACACGACTAGTACGGAAGGCTCCAGTAGCTAGACGGATACCAGAATGGTGGACAGTGTCTAAAAGGCGGAGTTTAGTGGCGGACGCCGCGCCATAGATAAAACTGCCGTAGTCCAGTTTGGACCGCACCAGCGAGCGATAAAGTCTCAACATAACAGTGCGATCGCCACCCCAAGAGGCCCCAGATAAGACCCTGAGTACCCGAAGTGAACGATCGCAGGAAGCCCGAAGCTGACGAATATGGAACTCCCAAGTTAGCTTGCTGTCGAGGTGAAGGCCCAGAAACTTAACGTGCGGAACAAACGGCAGACGTGTACCATGTAAATAAAGATCAGGTGGAGGGTGTACACCACGGAGTCGATGGAAGTGGATACATTGCGTTTTCGTAGCGGAGAACTGAAACCCGGTGCGAAGGGCCCAGTCAGCGATGGAGGTTATGTTCAGCTGCAGTTGACGCTCGAGGTGCTCAAGATTATATGATCGGTAATATATCGCGAAGTCGTCAACATACAGTGACATCGGGATTCCGCTACGAACAGCTCTGGCAATCCCGTTAATGGCCACGGCGAAAAGCGTTACGCTGAGAATCGAACCCTGGGGTACACCATTCTCCTGGATCTTTTCTTCTGAGAGGGTATGGCCAATGCGTACACGAAAACGGCGAAGTTTTAAAAAGTTAAAAACGAAGGTCGCTAGATGACCGCGTAAACCGTAGTCGTGCAGATTACGGAGGATACCATAGCGCCATGTAGTGTCGTAGGCCTTCTGTAGGTCGAAGAAGACCCCCACGACGTGCTGCTTCATGAGAAAGGCATTCTGAACATAAGCCTCCATGCGTGTCAGGTTGTCGACACTGGAGCGATGGCGACGAAGACCGCACTGAACATTGCTCAGCAGGTTATTCGTCTCCAGCCACCACACTAAACGAGTGTTAATCATTCGCTCCAAGGTCTTACAAACGACACTCGTTAAGCAGATAGGGCGGTAGCTGGAGGGAAGTATCCGGTCTTTCCCAGGCCGAGGGACAGGGATGACAATACCCTCGCGCCAGGAAGATGGGGGGTGAGTGTGTGAGTGAGTGTGTCGGGTTTAAGGGCCCGTCGACAACTTGGTCATTAGGGCCCCGAGTCCAGAAGTAAAAATTACATACCGTCAAGTGTTAAAACATCACCCATTAAAAACTAAAAATCTACGGTTAAAATAGATAAAAAACCTCTAAACAACTATTATAACGTTTCATTTAAAATGTTAAAAACAGAAAGTTAAAATTGCTACAAAATAAAAAACACTAAAACGTTAAAAAACCCAAAAATACTGTAATCCAAAAGGCTAAAATCTCTGAAATAAAATAACCTTACACTGACTTCATAAAATCAATTGTGCGACAAAACCGCAGCACTGTATTTACAGATACTGGGTGGTTGCCTAAAACTGACGACAGTGTAAGGCCCAGGCCAACGGACTGGCGCTCACGAGCGTATCGCGGACAATCAAGAAGGACATGTGCGACGGAGATTGGAATATTACACGTCGTACAGACAGGCTCCGGATCACCACGCAAAAGGTGTCCATGCGTGGCTCGGGTATGGCCTATCCTCAGGCGGGTTAAAACCACTTCTTCCCGCCTGGAATTCCTGCAGCTGGTATGCCAGGGTTGTACCGTGTCCTTGATAGTCCGTAATTGAGTGCCAGATAACACTTCCCAAGATTCCTGCCAAAGAGCAAATAGATGGCGAGGGAAATATTTCTGCACATCTATATAGGGGAGCGTACGGGTGGAATACTCCGGAAGGCGACATGCAGACTTTGCAGCCGCATCCGCCGCATCGTTACCCGGAATACCCACATGGCCTGGGATCCACGTAAAAACAAACTGGTATCCGCGAGACAGTAGCTGAGAAATCAACGTCTGGATTTTAACAACCAATGCCGAGGTGCCGATAAACTGTTGCAGGGCCTGGAGAGCGCTAAAAGAATCGGAACAAACGATAAAACTTCCAGGACCTGAACTGGAGATAAAAAGGAGGAAATAAAATATGGCAAACAACTCGGCGGTAAATACTGAACTGGCGTCCGGTAGGCGGTACGTATGAGCGTCACCGTTGTATATAAAGGCGCAACCCGTCGAACTACCCATCTGGGACCCATCGGTAAATACCGGACAGGAAGTCCGGTATCGCCCCAGTAGTTCCGTGAATAGTTGGCGAAACACGGAATGAGGGGTAGCTATCTTAACACAGCCCGACAGCTCCAGGTCAAAGCGTGCGCGCCGGAGTTGCCAGGGAGGACATCGGCCACGTGAATGCCGCTCTACGGCTGGCAGTCGAAGGGCGTGTGCAGCAAGCAGTTCACGAAACCGGGTACCACTTGGACGGGAGATGGTTGTATTTCGCATATAACGGTGCGCGAGGTCTGGACGCAACATGGGTGGAAACGAAGGGTGACCTGGATGGGCGGCCAGCCTTGCCACGTAAGAACAAAGTAATAAAGAGCGTCGAACTGACAGTGGAGGTTCGCCAGAATCAGCATACAGACAATCGATTCTGCTGGTGCGGAAAGCCCCAGTAGCGAGACGGATACCAGTGTGATGTACTGTGTCTAAAAGCCGGAGTTTAGACGCAGACGCCGCGCCATAAATAAAACAGCCGTAGTCTAATTTGGACCGGACCAGAGAGCCATATAACCTCAACATGACGGTGCGATCGCCGCCCCAAGATGCCCCAGATAAGACCCTGAGTACCCGAAGCGAACGATCGCAGGAAGCACGAAGATAGCGGATATGGTGCTCCCATGTGAGTTTACTGTCGAGGTGTAAGCCCAAGAACTTAAGGTGCGGTACAAAAGGAAGACGTGTGTCGCGGCGATGAAGATCAGGAGGAGGGTGTACTCCTCGCAGTCGGTGAAAGTGTAGACACTGTGTTTTCGTAGGGGACAGCCGAAAGCCCGTGCGTAATGCCCACTCGGCGATGGAGGTTATGGTCAGCTGTAGTTGACGCTCGATGTGCTCCAAACTATAAGAGCGATAGTAGATCGCAAAGTCGTCAACATACAGCGACATCGGGATACCGCTACGAACAACACTAGTGATGCCATTAATGGCAACTGCGAAAAGTGTGACACTGAGGATGGATCCCTGGGGTACACCATTCTCCTGGATCTTCTCTTGAGACAGCGTGTTGCCTATACGGACACGAAAACGGCGAATGAGTAAAAAGTTAAAAAGGAAAACGGCTAAGTGACCGCGCAAACCATAACCGTGTAGAGTACGGAGAATGCCATAGCGCCAAGTAGTATCGTAGGCCTTCTCCAGATCAAAGAAGACACCCACGACATGCTGCTTCAGGAGAAACGCATTCTCTATGTATGCCTCCATGCGCGTCAGGTTGTCGACACTGGAGCGATAGCGACGAAATCCGCACTGAACATTGCTCAGCAGGTTATTCGTCTCTAGCCACCACACTAAGCGAGTGTTAATCATCCGTTCCAAGGTCTTGCAGACGACACTCGTCAGGCAAATAGGGCGATAGCTAGAAGGAAGTTTCCGGTCTTTTCCTGGTCGAGGGATAGGGATGACAATGCCCTCTCGCCAGGAAGACGGAAAAACCTGCTGATGCCAGATGCGGTTATACATGCTCAACATGAAGGAAAGAGCTGCAGGTGGAAGATGAAGCAGCATTTGGCGGTGGATGTCATCAGGACCGGGAGAAGAATTCTTTGCTAGGGACAAGGAATGCGCTAGCTCCGCCTCGGTAAATGGTGCATTGTACGGTTCACTTTGGGCACTGTTAAAACTAAGGCCTATCTGCTCCGCAGATTCCTTGATAGCTGAAAACGCTCTATCATAGCTTTAGGTTTGGCTAGTACAGGCAAAACACTCGGCAAGGGCGTCGGCGATGTCCTGCTCGGTGGTGTAACGGGAGCCCTATACGGCAAGGCCAGGGATGGTCGTCCGGCGACACTTGCCGTACATTCGCCGAACAGCAGTCCACACCTTTTGCGCCGAACTTCGACGGGAAAGAGAAGATACATACTTTTCCCACGATTTGCGTTTTGCGTCTCGAAGTATAAATCTTGCCCGAGCACGAGCACGCTTAAAAGCGACAAAGTTCGCCTGCGTAGGATGTAATGTAAAGATACGCAATGAACGCTTGCGTGCTTTAGTAGCCAAACGGCATTCCTCGGACCACCAAGGCACAGGAACGTGACGAGGTGTAGTGGAACCACGAGGAAGGCTGGAATCCGCTGCACGAAGGATAGAGTAAGTAAAATACTCCACCATGTCGTCAATGGTGGTAAAACCTTCGTCGGTTAGGTGAATGAGGGAACGAAACTTCCCCCAGTCAGCCTTGGAAATAATCCAGTGAGGAAAGCGTGTTGGCACAGAACTGTGGCCCGATAGGTGAATGCTAATGGGGTAATGATCACTGCCAAATAAGTCGGAAAGTACCGACCAGTCGAGTAGAGGTACCAGTGACGGGCTGCTAAAAGAAACGTCAAGTGCGGAGTGTGTACCATAGGCAGATGATAAGTAAGTAGGCACGCCAGTGTTTAAAATGACTAGGCCGGACATATGGAAAACGTCTGCTACAAGGCACCCACGGGCATCGTCAATGTCGGAGCCCCAATAAGAATGCTTGGCATTCAGATCGCCGAGAAAGATGAGCGGTGGCGGAATCTGTGCCAAGAGAGCCCGAAGATCGTTCGTGTGTACGACACTGACCGGTGGCAAATAGACATTGCAAAGGGAGAAACAGAGGCTCTGCAGCTGCACACGCACCGCTACGGCTTGTAGCGGCGTGTTGAGTGGCACACTGGTGGCAGAGATATCATGCGCCACCAGGATAGCAACACCCCCGCTGGCTCGCCTATCAGCTGCAGAGTCATGTCTAAATGCCGAAAAACCACGAAGTTGTAATGCGTGGTTAGGGTGCAAATGCGTTTCTTGTAGACAGACGATTGATGGAGACCGTTGCGAAACGAGATGCTGTACGTCCGGAACACGTGCCCGGAACCCATTAACATTCCACTGGATTATTTCCATGGTAAAGAAGAATTAGGGATTCGTCTTCATCTTTTTCTTCTTCATCTTTACCTTAACCGACTTCGGACGGGGTAGGTTAAATTCGCCATCGTCTGGTGACTCCGCCGACGTCCGGGAGTCTGAAGATCCCCGGCGGCTCGCTGAACGAGAGCGGGAGCGGGACTTCATGGACGATGTGCGACTGCTGGCGCGACCAGAAGGCCTAGAATAATGGCTGTCAACAGGCTGGCTGCGGCTAGTTGTCTTGTGAGCTGGTGTCTGCACGGCTATAGATGTAGTAGCAGGTGCAGCTGTGGCACGAGACAGTGAAGGGGTATTCGCAGGTAGTTCAGTCTGTGTAGAAGCATCTGACACAGGAACGTGCTGGATCGCTACGCTGCTGGCAGGAGCGCGTCGGGCAGCCAAGGCATAACCTGTGGTGGTAGCAGGTTTCAGCTGCTCAAAGCGACGACGCGCTTCAGGAAACGTGAGATGTTCTTTCACGCGCAATTCTTGTATACACTTCTCATCCAGGAACTTCGCACACTGACGCGAGCTGGATGGATGCTTCCCTTCACAGTTTACACAGAGGGGATCCCGTGTACATGTCGGGTCCTCATGGGCTGCTAAACCACAGCGCTCACATATAGCAGGATTATTGCACAGGGTCTTTGTATGGCCGAAACGTTGGCACCTAAAACAACGCATGGGGTTCGGCACATACTGGCGCACGGCGGCACGTTCGTAGCCACAAAAGATATACTCGGGCAATTTAGTTCCTCTGAACGTCAGAAACACCGTACGCAAAGGTACATCCTTGCCATCCTGCTTTCGGGTAAGACGGTAAGCCTGACACACACGCTGGTCGGAGAGACAGGTGGTAATCTCATCGTTCGACACATTGTCCAGACTGGAGGTGGTGACAACTCCCCTACATGTGTTGAGCGATTTGTGTGGGGCTACCCGAATTGGGTAGGAGCCCAACAAACTCGCCTTTAAAAGTTTCTGGGTCTGGTCTGCCGTGTTGGTTTCGATCAACAGCGTACCGTCTCGAACTCTGGTCGCGTTCTTAACCGGGCCACATATTCTGTCGACTTCTCGTTTTATATAAAATGGGCTAAGGTCCTTTATCGTTTTCCCGTCACATGCCAAAGTCAAAACCAAGAAAGGGTCAAAGGAAGAGGGGTTGCGCGGAGACATGATTATTTGGACCCCCATCCGGAACCGTCGGCGTCAGCCTGCCATCCGGGGGTCAAAGGATAAAAGACACCAAAATCTCCACGGTCTGTGCCGCCATGGAGACCCCTCCATGACTGACCTCAAGGCGTACTTCAGAGGAGCTACCCTCCGATCTCCACTGCTTGTCCGCATGGGTAAACCGTTCACCACGTGACACCCCGGTTTTATGCCCCCACCACAGGAATAACCGCCTGTGGCTCCCCGCTTTAGCACACGCTGCCTCAACGGAGTCAGCGTGGATTCAGGGGACTTCGGGTTGATTACACCGGGGCTCCGTCAGCGGTAACACGTCCGGCCGGTGATACTAACCCGACGGCACGCGGCCGTCGGGAGATTAACACCGGCCGTGCCCTCAAGGAGCTACGTGGGTGTACATGACGTGTGGACGGGCTCCGCACCTAAGGCTACACATGGGGGCAGTGTGAAGGGTCCGCACAACCTTCGCGCCTGAGACCTCCGAAGAGCACACAAGTCGGGGGCCGCGCTGAAAACCGTGGGACAGGACCACGGAGATAGGAAAGATCCCTGCTGGTGAGACAGGAGTTATAAAACTAAGGCCCTACTAACTAATAATCGGAATAAACCTAGAAGAGGAAGAGGGTGATATAAAAAGCAACATAAAATGCTGCACGTGGCACAGTTAATGAAGGTGGAGGGGGTGAAGTGATAGTGAGCAGCTCGGGGCCCCGGGTGCGCCAAACCCGGACCTACCGTGGTAGGTTCCCCTGGGGGAGTTTGATTTCGGAGTCCTCTTCTCCTAGATGAGTTGTCGACCAAGACTAACGAGCCTCATCTACCCGTTGGAATGTTCTTAGCTTCCCCTCACCTCTTGCCTACCAGTGGTCACGAAGACTCACTTAGTAGGCCGTCTGGATCGGGTACTGAGCCCCTCCGCCACGTCAAGGCGACACTCCTTCGGAGGGGTAAAATCACAAAGTAAAATACAAGTTAAACCTGCTTAATGTAAGTGTTTGGTTTTCATCTTTTTCTTTTTCAGTCTTATCTTGACCGACTTGGGAGCTGGTATGTTCAAGTCGCCATCTCAGATGAGTCTGAAGAGCCCTGTCGGCTTGTTGAGCGGGAGCGGGACTTCTTTGATGATGGACGACTACTCACCCGGTCTTTAGGTCGCGAATGGTGAGCGTTTCCAGGTAAAACGGTGTGGCTACTGCTTGTGGATGGCTGGTGAGCAGGTGTCTGCACGGCGGAAGATTTAGTTGCCGGTGCAGGTTGTTTACGGGACGGTGGAGAGGGAGAGGCGCTCGTTGGTGAGTCAGTCTGCGTGGCAGCATCAGCGACTGGAACGTGCTGAATGGCCACATCCAGAAAGGTGTATATTATGAAACCATAAAAATATTTAATGCCCTTCCTAATAACCTTAAGGAAAAAGTTGACAATTTCAATGCTTTTAAAACAGCTGCTAAAGAGTACCTATGCTCAAAATCATTTTATTCTCTACACGATTATCTGAATGACCAGTTATCCTATTAATTCCTATGTAGCTCAGTTTATTCTATATGTGAATTACAAACTATGCTGTATGCCTATGTAACTTTGTTGCTTATGTAGCCTTATAAATAGTTTCTAGCTCATTTTATCCTGTATAAGATTATTTAAATGACAAATTATTCCTGTTAATGCTTATGTAGCTTTACAAGTAATTTCTAACTCATTTTATTCTGTATAAGATTGTTTAAATGACAAATTATTCCTGTTAATGCTCATGTAGCTTTGTAAGTAGTTCCTAACTCATTGTATTCTGTATAAGATTATTTAAATGGCAAATTATTTCTGTTAATGCTTGTGTAGCTTTGTAAGTAGTTTCTTTGTTTGTTTATTTTTTGTTCCTGTATATAATGAGTTTTTATGTGCTCATTCTGTATATTTATTGACAATGTTTTGTACATCACAAATGACATGTTCAATGTTCACCAGCCTCCATGGCTACTTGTGAACTCGCTGAATGCAATCTAATCTAATCTAATCTACTCTTGTACTAACCATTCTTACAAGCCATTTTGCCGGGACCTATGCCCTTGATGCCATCCTAGTCGGCGAAACACACCTCCGTCCAAACGACTGATTCCGTATCCCGGGCTACGTCTGCCATAGAACAGATCTTCAAAGCCGCCCTGGTGGCGGAACGGCGGTGTTCGTTAGGCAGAGCGTGATCCATCGCCCAGTCCAGCTCCCACCTCTTCAAACCCTAGAGGCCACGGCCATTACCATGGAACTCTACGGTACTGAAGTTTTGATAGTCTCCGTGTATCACCCTCCACGCAGGCAGTTCGTGCCCAACGATTACCTCTCCATCCTGGCCCTGTATCCTAACGCCATCCTGGCCGGCGACTTCAATGCCAAGCACCAGCCCTGGCACTGTAGTCGACGGGCAGATGCACGAGGCAATGCAATCATCCGCCTCATCGACGCGGATCGTGAACTTCGTGTTCAGGGTCCGTGGCGACGCACGGATCATCCGCTAGGTCGAGGACTGCCTTCAGTCATCGACTTCGCGATCATCAAACACCTACCATTTTATCTCACCCTCACATCATTAAACACCAACCAGTCAGATCACAATCCGCTGTTGACTGAAATCAACACTCGGATTGCGAGTCACGATTGTTCGAGGTTAACTCGAGAAACGGACTGGGAGGGCGTGCGTAATTGCCTCCGCACCTCCATCCCACCCAACCCAAGAATCACAGACATCCCTTCCCTCGAGGCGGCAGTCTCGTCCTTCACATCCATCGTGACACGAACTGCCCACAACCTAACAGTCCAAACTCCAGCACCCCTACACCCGGATGTCCTTCCACTGGACATTATCCTTCTCATTCGACGCTCCTGGGTGGCACGGAGACTATACCAGAGGCACCGCACACCCCACAACAGAGCCCTGTTACGGCGCATGCGCCGACTGGTCAGCGCCCGCCTACGCGAGCACCGAGTGCAAGCGTGGGAGGACAAGTGAATGAGTGAGTGGGGTTTAAGGGCCCGTCGACAGCTAGGTCATTTGGGCCCTAGGTCAAAGTTTAAAATTTAAAAACACTCATTAACTTTTCAGTTGGGCATGTACAATCGTATCTGGATTCAGCAGGTTTTCCCATCTTCCTGGCATGAGGGCATTGTCATCCCTGTCCCTCGGCCTGGGAAAGACCGGATACTTCCCTCCAGCTACCGCCCTATCTGCTTAACGAGTGTCGTTTGTAAGACCTTGGAGCGAATGATTAACACTCGTTTAGTGTGGTGGCTGGAGACGAATAACCTGCTGAGCAATGTTCAGTGCGGTTTTCGTCGCCATCGCTCCAGTGTCGACAACCTGACACGCATGGAGGCTTATGTTCAGAATGCCTTTCTCATGAAGCAGCACGTCGTGGGGGTCTTCTTCGACCTACAGAAGGCCTACGACACTACATGGCGCTATGGTATCCTCCGTAATCTGCACGACTACGGTTTACGCGGTCATCTGGCGACTTTCGCTTTTAACTTTTTAAAACTTCGCCGTTTTCGTGTACGCACTGGCCATACCCTCTCAGAAGAAAAGATCCAGGAGAATGGTGTACCCCAGGGTTCGATTCTCAGCGTAACGCTTTTCGCCGTGGCCATTAACGGGATTGCCAGAGCTGTTCGTAGCGGAATCCCGATGTCACTGTATGTTGACGACTTCGCGATATATTACCGATCATATAATCTTGAGCACCTCGAGCGTCAACTGCAGCTGAATTTGGATTTGGTTTAAGGGCGCTCAACTTCTAGGTCATTAGCGAACTGCAGCTGAACATAACCTCCATCGCTGACTGGGCCCTTCGCACCGGGTTTCAGTTCTCCGCTACGAAAACGCAATGTATCCACTTCCATCGACTCCGTGGTGTACACCCTCCACCTGATCTTTATTTGCACGTCTGCCGTTTGTTCCGCACGTTAAGTTTCTGGGCCTTCACCTCAACAGCAAGCTAACTTGGGAGTTCCATATTCGTCAGCTTCGGGCTTCCTGCGATCGTTCACTTCGGGTACTCAGGGTTTTATCTGGGGCCTCTTGGGGTGGCGATCGCACTGTTATGTTGAGGCTTTATCGCTTGCTGGTGCGGTCCAAACTGGACTACGGCAGTTTTATCTATGGCGCGGCGTCCGCCACTAAACTCCGCCTTTTAGACACTGTCCATCATTCTGGTATCCGTCTAGCTAGCTGGCAGGAGCGCGTCGGGCAGCCAAGGCATAACCTGTGGTGGTAACAGGTTTCAGCTGCTCAAAGCGACGACGCGCTTCTGGAAACGTGAGATGTTCTTTCACGCGCAATTCTTGTATACATTTCTCATCCAGGAACTTCGCTTACTGACGCGAGCTGGATGGATGCTTCCCTTCACAGTTCACACAGAGGGGATCCCGTGTACATGTCGGGTCCTCATGGGCTGCTAGACCACAGCGCTCACATATAGCAGGATTATTACACACGGTCTTAGTATGACGCATGGGATTCGGCACATGCTGGCGTACGGCGGCACGTTCGTAGCCACAAAAGATGTACTCGGGCAATTTAGTTCCTCTGAACGTCAGAAACACCGTACGCAAAGGTACATCCTTGCCATCCTGCTTTCGGGTAAGACGGTAAGCCTGACACACACGCTGGTCGGAGAGACAGGTGGTAATCCCATCGTTCGACAGATTGTCCAGACTGGAGGTGGTGACAACTCCCCTACATGTGTTGAGCGATTTGTGTGGGACTACCCGAATTGGGTAGGAGCCCAACAAACTCGCCTTTAAAAGTTTCTGGGTCTAGTCTGCCGTGTTGGTTTCGATCAACACGGTACCGTCTCGAACTCTGGTCGCATTCTTAACCGGGCCACATATTCTGTCGACTTCTCGTTTTATATAAAATGGGCTAAGGTCCTTTATCGTTTTCCCGTCACATGCCAAAGTCAAAACCAAGAAAGGGTCAAAGGAAGAGGGGTTGCGCGGAGACATGATTATTTGGACCCCCATCCGGAACCGTCGGCGTCAGCCTGCCATCCGGGGGTCAAAGGATAAAAGACACCAAAATCTCCACGGTCTGTGCCGCCATGGAGACCCCTCCATGACTGACCTCAAGGCGTACTTCAGAGGAGTTACCCTCCGATCTCCACTGCTTGTCCGCATGGGTAAACCGTTCACCACGTGACACCCCGGTTTTATGCCCCCACCACAGGAATAACCGCCTGTGGCTCCCCGCTTTAGCACACGCTGCCTCAACGGAGTCAGCGTGGATTCAGGGGACTTCGGGTTGATTACACCGGGGCTCCGTCAGCGGTAACACGTCCGGCCGGTGATACTAACCCGACGGCACGCGGCCGTCGGGAGATTAACACCGGCCGTGCCCTCAAGGAGCTACGTGGGTGTACATGACGTGTGGATGGGCTCCGCACCTAAGGCTACACATGGGGGCAGTGTGAAGGGTCCGCACAACCTTCGCGCCTGAGACCTCCGAAGAGCACACAAGTCGGGGGCCGCGCTGAAAACCGTGGGACAGGACCACGGAGATGGGAAAGATCCCTGCTGGTGAGACAGGAGTTATAAAACTAAGGCCTTACTAACGAATAATCGGAATAAACCTAGAAGAGGAAGAGGGTGATATAAAAGCAACATAAATCGCTGCACGTGGCACAGTTAATGTATATGGAGGGGGTGAAATGATGGTGCGCAGCTCGGGGCCCCGGGCGCGCTAAACCCGGACCTACCGTGGTAGGTTCCCCTGGGGGAGTTTGATTTCGGAGTCCTCTTCTCCTAGATGAGTTGTCGACCAAGACTAACGAGCCTCATCTACCCGTTGGAATGTTCTTAGCTTCCCCTCACCTCTTGCCCACCAGTGGTCACAAAGAAACACTTAGTAGGCCGTCTGGATCGGGTACTGAGCCCCTCCGCCACGACAAGGCGACACTCCTTCGGAGGGGCGATACGACGAGTTGTGCCAAGCTACAGTGCAAGCTTTAAGGTACCCCAAACATCGATCTTGCTCTCTTGGGGGGTGTGAGCTGGTGAATCGAGAACAAGTAAACCCCCGACAGTAAAACTGACTGACAGACGTTACCGTGACAGCGGGTCCGTAAGGCCACAGCCAAGAGGAAGGGCTTCCAGTCCATTCCTCGGAGCCGATATGGCTCACATAGGCGTCTCCTCTAGGAAGGGGATCCGGTCCTCTGCGTACAGCCGGATGGCGATCGCAATGACACACGACTTTGACGGGCAATTACTCGGGACTAGTTCCCAACCATCCCCACCTGTTGGGGTAGAATCCGTGGCCAAGAAGCTCAAGGGCTCCAAGAGAAAGGCTATTGACCCTCAACGGGTACCACCTACTACAACAACAACAACCGGAACCAGCAATCCACACCTCCCGCTGTCTGAGACAGAGTCCGGGGAGAACGACACTGCACAAGACGACGGCTTCACCGTCGTTGAGCGCAGGAGAAAGCGAAGATCTTCGCTAAACAATCTGCATCCCCACAAGGGGCCGACCAACCACCCCAAACAAGAGGGGCACGAAGATCCCACCAATAATAGCGGATTCTTTTACCAACCACATTAAGATAATGAAACTCCTAGCGGCCAAATTGGTCAAGGGTTTTGAGGCTCAAAGGAAGCCAAGAAAGGTTCACATCTCAACCTACACGCCCGAGGATTTCGAGAGGGCGAAGCAGGTATTAAAGGAGCAGTATATCCACTTCTACTCCTACTCGCTCCAGCGTCCCAATGTGGAAATACTCATAATTTGGGGACTCTCCTCTGAGTGTAATCCAGGGGAAATAATAGAGGCGCTCCTAGGATATATGACAAAACTCTCAGCTGCAGCGCAGCTGAGAAAGGCTATTTGGGCGGAGGAGGGGCCCAAAAAAGTGCTTATGCCACTATATCTCGTAGTGGTGGACAAAGTCCCAGGCCAACAAGTACAGCCCATAGACGCTGTGCGCACCTTGTTCTACACTGTTGTCAAGGTGGAGCGGTTTTATGGGCAAGATGCCGCAGATGCATGGGTTTTCACCATTCCAAGGTGAAGAGTGCAGGGACAGGTACATACAATACTGCACCCTAGGGTGCAGTATTACACTAACACACCTCGCGTGTTCTCACCTGCAGGTAACAGGGGCTTAGCAGCGTGGCGAACAGAGGACCGGACACCTTTCACAAGATGCACCGTATCTACTCGAGGGTAGATGGCTATAGCCTTGTTCAGCAACCTGAATAATTAGTCGATCCTCGATGCACCAGCTCGCACCCCTCCGAGCGCAGAATCGGTGCCGATGAAGAAGCAGGAAGGATGTCTAAAGCTATGCGACACACTACGACTTGCTATCAAGTCTCTTGTAGCGTGTTCACAAGTTTGTGCTTCGCCTGGCTTGGTAGTCGCTAAATGCTCCACCACGGTCGCTGCAGTCGCTCTCCTGTTGCCCCCTGGCGAGAAGTCCTGGAACTCATTGCTCAAGTAGCATCAGGCTCGAAGTGAACTGGACGCGAGTCGCTGAGCGAATGGATCGAGTAAGAACGAACGCACGAGCTACTGGCAGGCTGAGGTTCAGCCCGACGACTTTTGCTCCGTGCCTACCCCTATTGGTGTTTAACGGCAGGTAGGAAATTAAGGATATGAGATTTTGTAGGGTGGCTTGCTTTTATTTACGTTGGTGAGGGTTAGAAGGGAGCACTAAAGCCCCTTGACAGCTGTCCTGCAGGATGCAACAATGTTTGCATTCTGACGTTTAATAAATAGTTTTTTTTTTAAATTTTTAAGTGTTAGATTGGTGTTTTGTGAATTTTGAATGGGGAAGAATTTTGGAGAGGATCAACTCTCTGTAGGGCTCTTTGGAGATCACTCATCTTTCTCGGCGATCTGAATGCCAAGCACACTCACTGGGGCTCCGACACTGACGATTTTCGTGGATGCCTTGTAGCAGACGTATGTGATATGTCCGGCTTAGTCCTATTAAACACTGGTGCTCCTACCTTCTTATCCTCTGCCTATGGTACCCATTCCGCCCTAGATGTTACTTTCTGCAGCCCGTCGCTGGTACCTCTTCTCGATTGGTCGGTTCTTTCCGACCTATTTGGCAGTGATCACTATCCCATTAACGTTCACATATCCGTGCATCATTCTGTACCCACACTTTATCCTCACTGGCTTGTTTCCAAGGCTGACTGGGGGAAATTCCGTTCCCTCATTCACTTGACCAACAATGTTCTTACCACCTTTGACGACATGGTGGAGTATTTTATATGCTCTATCCTTCTCGCAGCAGAATCCAGTATTCCTAGGGGTTCATCTACACCACGTCACGTTCCTGTGCCTTGGTGGTCCGAGGAATGCGGTTTGGCTATTAAAGCACGTAAGCGTGCTCTGCGTGTTTTCCGCATACACCTTACGGAGGCGAATTTTATTGCTTTTAAACGTTCTCGTACAAGGGCTCGCTTTGTATTGCGTAATGCAAAACGCACATCCTGGGAATCTTACGTGTCTTCCCTTTCACGTCGCAGTTCGGCCCAGAAGGTGTGGACTACCGTCCGGCGTATGTACGGCAAGTGTCGCCGGACGATCATCCCCGGCCTTGCCGTACAGGGCTCCATATACACCAGCGAGCAGGATATCGCCGACCCCTTACCGATTCCTTCGCCACGACTAGCCAAACTCAAAGATACGACAGAGCCTTTTTACCGATTAAGGAATCTGCGGAACGGATAAGCCTAAATTTTAAGAGTGATTGTAGTGAACCCTACAATGCACCTTTTACTGAAGCGGAACTGGCGCATTCTTTGACCCTCGCTCACGACTCTTCTCCTGGTCCTGATGACATCCACCGCCAAATTCTGCTTCATCTTCCACCTCCGGCTCGTTCCTTCCTGTTGAGCATCTATAACCGCATCTGGCTTCAGCAGGTTTTTCCGTCTTCCTGGCGAGAGGGTGTTGTGATCCCTATCCCTCGACCAGGAAAAGACCGTACACTTCCCTCTAGCTACCGCCCTATATGCCTGACGAGTGTCGTCTGCAAGACCTTTGAACGGATGATCAACACTCGCTTAGTGTGGTGGCTAGAGACGAATAGCCTGCTGAGCAATATTCAGTGCGGTTTTCGTCGCCATCGCTCCAGTGTCGACAATCTGACACGCATGGAAGCCTACATCCAAAATGCCTTTCATTTGAAGCAGCATGTCGTGGGTGTCTTCTTCGATCTGGAGAGGGCCTACGATACCACATGGCGTTATGGTATTCTCCGTACTCTTCACGGGTATGGTTTGCGAGGTTTTTTAGCAATATTTCTTTTTAATTTTTTAGCCCTGCGCCGCTTTCGTGTCCGCATTGGTAATACGTTCTCACAAGAGAGGATTCAGGAAAATGGTGTGCCCCAGGGGTCGATACTTAGTGTAACGCTCTTTGCCGTTGCCATTAACGGCATTGCTAATGTTTTTTCTTGGCTCTTCCGGTGTAGGCTGCGTCATGTAGGTGTTGGTTCCCGACGTTTCGCAGGTCATGTGTCCTGCTTCCTCTTGGGCTATATGCCCGGAAGAGCCAAGAAGAACAATGGACACCGGCCGTGGAAGCCTTCGCAACAGGCATTGCTAATGTTGTTCCTAGGGGAATACCGATGTCACTGTACGTTGACGATTTTGCGATCTATTATCGATCTTATAGTCTTGAGCACATAGAACGTCAACTGCAGTTGACCATATCAGCTATTGCCGACTGGGCCCTTCACGCCGGTTTTAAGTTCTCCCCTACGAAAACACAATGTGTCCACTTTCATCGACTTCGTGGTGTACATCCTCCTCAAGAACTCCATTTGCGTGACACACCCCTGCCGTTTTTTTCCCACATCAAGTTCTTGGGCCTTCACCTCGACAGCAACCTCACATGGGAGCACCACATTCAACTTCGCGCCTCTTGCGATCGTTCGCTTCGAATACTCCGGGTTTTATCTGGAGTATCTTGGGGCGGCGATTGCACTGTCATGTTGAGGCTGTATCGTTCATTGGTGAGGTCCAAACTAGATTACGGCAGTTTTATTTATGGCGCAGCGTCCGGCTCTAAACTTCGTTTTTTAACTACTGTACATAATGCTGGTATCCGTCTAGCTACTGGAGCTTTGCGCACTAGTCGTGTAGAGTGTCTGTATGCTGACTCTGGTGAACCTACACTTTCTATTCGGCGCTCGTTTTTATTGTGTTCTTACGTGGCCCGCTTGGCAGCCCACCCCGGTCACCCGTCTTTTAATCCTGTATTGCGCCCGGAACTCGCTCACCGTTATCTCCGGAATAGCACGATCTCTCGTCCAAGCGGTATTCGCTTTCGCGAGCTGCTTATTGCACACGCACTCCGCATGCCTGCTGTCGAACGGTATTCTCCTAGCCGCTGTACTCCATGGCAATTACAGCGTGCCCAGTTCGACCTGGAGCTTTCGACGAATGCTAAGTTAGCTACCCCTCCATCGGTGTATTGTCAGCTTTTCACCGAGATCCTGGGACGTTACCGGAATTACACTCCTGTATTTACCGATGGTTCCCAGGTGGATGGGGCTACAAGGTGTAGTTTTGTGCATAACGGTGAGACTCACAAGTACCGTCTTCCAGACTTGAGTTCCGTCTTTACCGCCGAGCTGTTTGCAATCTTTTATTTCGTCCTTTTTATCTCCAGTTCCGATCCTGGAAGTTTTATCATCTGCTGCGACTCTCTGAGCGCACTGCAGCCATTGCAACAGTTTGTCGGCACGTCAGCACTAATTATGAAAATTCAGACACTCGTTTCGCAGTTACTCTCGCGTGGATACCAGATAGTTTTTACTTGGACCCCAGGCCACGTGGGCATTCCCGGCAATGAAGCGGCTGATGAGGCTGCTGAGTCTGCCTGCCGTTTGCCGGAGATTTTTACACGCAGTCTTCCTTACACGGATGTACAACGGTACTTCCGTCGCCATCTTTTATCTGTCTGGCAACAATCTTGGGAAGCGTTAGACATCACTGACACCCAACTGCGGACAATCAAGGAAACGGTGCAACCTTGGATAACATCTTCAAGGGATACCAAGCGGGCAGAAGTCATCTTGGCCCACCTGAGAATAGGTCACACGCACCTCACGCATGGACACTATCTGCGTGGTGAGCCGGCGCCGGTATGTTCCACCTGTGGCGTTCAGCTCTCTGTGGCCCATGTCCTAGTTGATTGTCCGCGCTACAATCGTGAGCGCCAGTTGTTTGGCCTGGGTTCTAGTTTAAAGACGATGTTAGGCGACGACCCGGTAGCTGTGGATTCAGTGCTGCGGTTCGTCGGCAGCATTGGCTTTGGTAAGCAAGTTTAAATTTTATTTCGTGGTTTTACTTTTTACCTTTTACATTTTATCTGCTTACCTTTTTAGATCATTTTACACGCTTTTAACTAGTTTGAGCATACTTCTTTAGACAAGTTTTTAAGTTTTAACTGTTTTAGCTTTTGGCTGTTTTAGCTTGCGTTTTAATATTTAACTTTGAGTTATAAGTGGTGGTGAGTTTTATCCATTTTTTATCTTTTGACTTGGGGCTCTAATGACCTAGCTGTCGACGGGCCCTCGAACCCTAATCACTCACTCACTCTTTGGAGATCAGCTTTAGCTGCTGGTGGATGTTCTCCTTGGTTATGGGGCGTGCCCGCAAGCCATGCGGGGAACCCTATGCGCCTTGAAGCGGCGTGTTGAAGGGTCGTAGTCCCCTGGAGACAAAACTAGGGCGCTTTCATGGTTGGGTAATTTGGCGTACAATTTTTCTGCCCGGCGCCTAATTTCATCCTCCACGTATGGAAGAGATGAGGCTTCGTGAAGTAGTCTCACGGGGAAGGGTAAGGGGACAGAGAAGATGGACCGGAGTCCTCTGTTCTGAACCCTTTGGAGCCATAGGAACCAACTACCTGCAGCCATGCCCCACACTTCAGAGGCGTAGAGTGAGTGAGTAGTGGGGTTTACGGGCCCGTCGACAACTAGGTCATTAGGGCCCGAAGTCCAATGTAAAAGCAATCAAAGATAAAACCTCACCCCGTTTAAAGCTAAAAAGTGAAAGTTAAAATACCTAAAAATGAACGTTAAAACCACTAAAAAGAGAACTAAAACAGGTAAAAAAGGAAAATTAAAAACCAATAAAACCATATTACGAAAACCCTAAACTACTTATACTGTTGAAAAAGCGTAAAAACACGAGTAAAACATCCTAAAAGTATTTTTCCGCCAAGATAAAAGAAACCTTACACTTGCTTACCAAAATCGATATGCGCAACAAACCGCAGTACTGTATTTACAGCTACTGGATCGTTGCCTAACACGCTACACAGTGAAAGAGCCAGGCCAAAGGACTGGCGCTCACAAGCATACCGCGGACAATCAGTAAGGACATGTGCAACTGAGAGTGGGACATTGCACGTCGCACAGACAGGCTCCGGATCACCGCGCAAAAGGTGTGCATGCGTGGCTCGAGTGTGGCCTATCCTCAGGCGGGTTAAAATCACCTCCTCACGCCTGGAATCCCTGCAAGATGTTTGCCAGGGTTGTACCGTGTCCTTGATTGTCCGTAACTGAGTGCCAGATAACGCTTCCCAAGATTGTTGCCAGAGAGTAAATAGATGGCGACGAAAGTACTTCTGCACATCTATATAGGGTAGCGTACGGGTGGAATATTCCGGAAGGCGGCATGCAGACTTCGCAGCCGCATCCACCACCTCGTTGCCCGGAATACCCACATGACCTGGGATCCACGTAAAAACGAACTGGTATCCGCGAGATAACAACTGAGATAAAAGTGCCTGTATTTTAATAATTAATACCGAGTTGCCAACAAATTGTTGCAGCGCCTGAAGGGCGCTCAGCGAGTCGCAACACACAATTAAATGTTCAGGGACTGAACGGGAATTAAAAAGTAAGAAATAAAAGATGGCAAACAGCTCGGCGGTAAAAACTGAACTGGCGTCTGGAAGGCGGTATGTGTGAACCACACCGTTGTATATAAATGCGGAACCCGTCGTACTAACCAACTGGGAGCCATCGGTAAATACCGGAGTATAAGTCCGGTATCGGCCCAGAACTGCGGTGAAGAGTTGACGGAACACCGAAGGAGGGGTAGCGGTCTTTGCACAGCCCGACAGCTCCAGGTCAAAGCGTGCACGCTGGAGTTGCCAGGGAGGACAGTGGCCAAGTGAATGCCGCTCTTCAACTGGCAGTCGGAGGGCGTTTGCGACAAGCAGTTCTCGAAACCTGATGCCACTTGGACGGGAGATTTTTATTCCGCATATAACGGTGCGCGAGATCTGGACGCAATACATGTGGAAACGAAGGATGACCTGGATGAGCGGCCAACCTTGCCACGTAAGAACAAAGTAACAACGACCGTCGAACAGACAGTGGTGGTTCGCCAGAATCAGCATAAAGACAATCCACTCTACTTGTGCGGAAAGCCCCAGTAGCGAGACGGATACCAGTGTGATGAATTGTGTCTAAAAGGCGGAGTTTAGAGGCTGACGCAGAGCCATAGATAAAACACCCGTAGTCTAATTTGGACCGGACCAGTGAGCGATACAACCTCAACATTACCGTGCGATCGCCTCCCCAAGATGCCCCAGATAGGACCCTGAGTACCCGAAGCGCACGACCGCAGGAAGCCCGAAGGTGACGTATATGGTGCTCCCATGTGAGTTTGCTGTCGAGGTGTAAGCCCAAGAACTTCAGGTGCGGAACAAATGGAAGACGTGTGCCACGCAAATGGAGATCAGGAGCGGGTTGTACACCACGGAGTCGGTGAAAGTGGAGACACTGTGTTTCGTAGGAGAAAACCGAAAGCCGGTGCGAGACGCCCACTCGCCGATGGATGTTATGGTCATCTGCAGTTGACGCTCTATGTGTTCCAAACTATAAGAGCGATAGTATATCGCAAACTCGTCAACATACAGCGACATCGGGATTCCGCCACGAACAGCGCTGGTGATGCCATTAATGGCAACGGCGAAAAGCGTAACGCTGAGAATCGACCCCTGGGTACGCCATTCTCCTGAACCTTCTCTTGGGAGAGCGTGTTACCTATGCGGACACGAAAGCGGCGAATTAGTAAAAAGTTAAAAATAAAAAACGACAAGTTACCGCGTAAACCATAACCGTGCAAAGCACGCAGGATGCCGTAGCGCCATGTAGTGTCGTAGGCCTTCTCCAGATAAAAGAAGACACCCACGACATGCTGCTTCAAGAGAAATGCATTCTGTATGTAGGCCTCCATGCTTGTCAGATTGTCGACACTGGAGCGATGGCGACGAAAACCGCACTGGGTATTACTCAGCAGGTTATTCGTCTCTAGCCACCACACTAAACGAGTGTTGATCATACGTTCGACGGTCTTGCAAACGACACTCGTTAGGCAAATAGGGCGGTAGCTAGAGGCAAGTACCCGGTCTCTCCCGGGCCGAGGTACAGGGATGACGATACCGTCGCACCAGGAAGACGGGTAAACCCGCTGGAGCCAGATTCGGTTATAGATGCTCAGCAGGAAGGAAAGAGCCTGAGGTGGAAGATGAAGCAACATTTGTCGGTGGATGTCATCAGGACCGGGAGAAGAATCGTGCGCGAGAGACAAGGAGTGCATCAGCTCTGCTATGCTAAAAGGCGTGTTGTATGGCTCACTACCGTCGCTGTTAAAATTAAGAGCTATCCGCTCCGCAGATTCCTTGATAGCTAAAAACGACCTATCGTAACTTTGGGTTTGGCTGCTAGCCGAGAAGAAATCGGCAAGGGCATCGGCGATAGCCTGCTCACTAGTGTAATAAGAGCCCTGTACGGCAAGACCGGGAATAATCGTCCGGCGACACTTGCCGTACATACGCCGAACCGCAGTCCACACCCTTTGTGTTGAAGTGCGTCGAGAGATGGAAGAGACGTAAGTTACCCGGGATGTGCGTTTTGCACTGCGAAGTACAAAACGCGCCCGGGCACGCACTCGCTTAAAGGCAATAAAGTTCTCTTCCGTAGGATGTGCACTGAAAACTCGCAAGGCCCGTTTGCGGGCTTTAACAGCCAAACGACATTCCTCGGACCACCAAGGCACAGGAAGATGACGAGGTGCAGTAGAACCGCGAGGAATGCTGGAATTTGCTGCAAGCAGGACAGAACATGTAAAGTACTCCACCATGTTGTCGATGGTGGTAAAACCATCGTCGGTAAGGTGAATGAGGGAACGAAATTTCCCCCAGTCAGCCTTGGAAATAATCCAGTGAGGATAGCGTGTTGGCACAGAATGGTGGCCGGATAGGTGAATGTTAATGGGGTAGTGATCACTGCCAAATAAGTCGGAGAGTACCGACCAATCGATTAGAGGTACCAGTGACGGAGTACTATAAGAAACGTCAAGCACGGAGTGTGTACCATAGGCAGATGATAAGAAAGTAGGCACGCCAGTGTTCAACAAAAGGAGGCCGGACATATCGCAAACGTCTCCTACAAGGCATCCGCGAGCATCGTCAGTGTCGGAGCCCCATGAAGAGTGTTTGGCATTCAGATCACCAAGGAAGATAAAGGGTGGCGCAATCTGAGCCAAAAGAGTGAGTGAGTGAGTGTGTGGGGTTTAACGGCCCGCCGACAACGAGGTCATTTGGGCCCACAGTTAAACAATCTAAAACACACTCACGCGGTTAAAATGAAAATTAAATGACATGGCTAAAATTCTAAAATAACGCGGTAAAATGTGAGGTATAAAAGGTGTAAAATATCCTAAAACTGCAAAAATATAAAATCCATCATAAATTAAAAGGAAAAACAAGTCTGAGGTTTAAAAAGTCGAGACTTTAAAACATATAAAAGGAAATCTTAAAGGGTTAAAATCACATGTCAGACTTGTCTATCGAAGCCAATATCGGCGACGAACTGTAGTGTCTTAGCTACAGATTCCGGGTCGTCGCCTAGAATAGAGGCTAGTGTAGACCCCAGACCAATAGATTGGCGCTCACGAGCGTATTGCGGACAGTCGACTAAGATATGTGCGACGGACAGTTCGATGTCACATGTAGGACAGACAGGCGCCGGGTCACCACGCAAAAGGTAGCCATGTGTGGCTCGTGTGTGCCCTATCCTCAGGCGGGTTAGAATAACTTCAGCCCGCCTGGAATCTCTGCAGGAGGTCAGCCAGGGTTGAACGCCGTCCTTAATTGTCCGCAATTGAGTGCCAGCCAGCGCTTCCCATGAATGCTGCCATACGGTTAATAAATGTCGACGAAAGTATCGCCGCACGTCTGCATAAGGCAGTGTGCGCGTTGATAATCCCGGCAAGCGACAAGCATACTTAGCAGCTGCATCAGCCTCCTCGTTGCCGGGAATACCCACATGGCCCGGGGTCCAGGTAAAAACGAACTGGTATCCGCGAGAGAGCAACTGAGATACGAGTGTCTGTATTTTCAGAGTCAATGCCGAGTTGCCAACAAACTGTTGTAGCGCCTGAATAGCGCTCAAAGAGTCACAACAGATAATAAAATTTCCCGGATTTGAGCTGGAAATAAAAAGTAAAAAATAAAAGATGGCAAACAGCTCGGCAGTGAAAACGGAACTATAGTCCGGAAGACGATACTGGTGAGCCTCACCGTTACATATGAAACTGCATCCTGTAGCTACCCCCACCTGGGAGCCGTCGGTAAATACCGGGGTATAGCTTCGATAACGGCCCAGGATTTCGGCAAAAAGTTGGCGAAAAACCGAATGAGGGGTAGTTGATTTAGTACAGCCCGAAAGCTCCAGGTCGAAACTGGCACGCTGGAGTTGCCAGGGAGGGTAACGGCCAAGAGAAGAACGTTCTACAGCAGGCAGTTGAAGGGCTTGTGCGGAATGCAGTTCTTGAAACCTTATACCACAGGGGCGGGATATAGTAGTATTTCGCAGGTAACGGTGCGCAAGGTCTGGATGCAATACGCATTGAAGGGACGGATGACCAGGGTTAGCTGCCAAACGGGCTACATAAGAGCAGAGCAGCAACGAGCGACGGATAGACAACGGAGGTTCACCAGACTCAACATAAAGACACTCGACTCGACTAGTTCGGAAAGCTCCAGTGGCAAGGCGGATACCAGTATGATGAACAGTATTTAAAAGACGGAGTTTAGAGGCGGTCGCCGCGCCATAAATAAAACAGCCGTAATCTAGTTTGGACCGGACCAATGAGCGATACAGCCTCAACATTACCGTGCGATCCCCACCCCAAGATGCCCCAGATAATACCCGGAGCACCCGAAGCGCGCGGTCGCAGGAAGCACGAAGATAGCGAATATGATGCTCCCATTTGAGTGTGCTGTCGAGGTGAACGCCCAAAAACTTAAGGTGCGGTACAAACGGTAGACAAGTGCCCCTCAAATAAAGATCAGGAGGAGGATGTACACCACGAAGTCGATGAAAGTGGATGCACTGTGTTTTCGCAGGGGAGAACTGAAAGCCGGTGCGAAGCGCCCACTCGGCGATGGATGTTAAGGTCAGCTGCAGTTGACGTTCAATGTGCTCAAGGTTATAGGAGCGGTAGTATATAGCAAAATCGTCAACATACAGCGACATCGGTATTCCGCTGCGAACAACACTAGTGATACCGTTAATGGCAACGGCGAAAAGCGAGACGCTCAGAATCGACCCCTGGGGCACACCATTCTCCTGAATCCTCTCCTGTGAGACTGTGGTCCCAATGCGGACACGAAAGCGGCGTAATTTTAAAAAGTTAAAAACAAAAATAGCTAAATGACCACGTAAACCGTACTCATGCAGAGTACGGAGTATCCCATAGCGCCAGGTGGTGTCGTAGGCCTTCTGCAGATCGAAGAAGACACCCACGACATGCTGCTTCAGTAAAAAGGCGTTTTGAATATAAGCTTCCATGCGCGTCAGGTTGTCGACACTGGAGCGATTGCGACGAAAACCGCACTGAACATTGTTCAGCAGGTTATTCGTCTCTAGCCACCACACTAAGCGAGTGTTAATCATGCGTTCCAAGGTCTTACAAACGACACTCGTTAGGCAAATAGGGCGGTAGCTAGAGGGAAGTGTCCGGTCATTTCCAGGACGAGGGATAGGGATGACAATACCCTCTCGCCAGGAAGACGGGAAAACCTGCTGAAGCCAGATGCGATTATAGATGCTCAGCAGGAAGGAGATAGCCGTAGGTGGGAGATGAAGCAGCATTTGTCGGTGGATGTCATCAGGACCAGGAGAAGAGTCCTTCGCGAGGGACAAAGAATGTGCCAACTCTGCTTCTGTAAATGGTGCGTTGTACGGTTCAGTACAGTCGCTCTTAAAATCTAAAACTATCCTCTCTGCAGATTCCTTAATAGGGACAAAGGCTCTGTCGTAACTATCCGTTTGGCTAATAACAGCGAAGGCGTCGGCAAGGGCGTCGGCGATGTCCTGCTCGCTGGTGTAATGGGAGCCCTGTACGGCTAGACCGGGGATAGACGTCCGGCGATACTTGCCGTACATGCGCCGGACAGCAGCCCACACCCTTTGTGCCGAACTTCGACGGGAAAGGGAACAGACATATTTTTCCCATGACTTGCGTTTGGCATCTCTAACTACAAATCGGGCCCTAGCACGAGCACGCTTAAACGCTACAAAGTTAGCCTCTGTAGGATGTAAAGTAAAGACACGCAGAGCACGTTTGCGTGCTTTAATAGCCAAACGGCATTCCTCAGACCACCAAGGTACAGGAACGTGACGTGGTGTAGATGAACTTCGAGGAATGCTGGAATCCGCTGCGAGAAGGATAGAACAGGTAAAATACCCTACCATATCATCAATGGTGGTAAAAACAGTGTCGGTAAGGTGAATGAGGGAACGAAATTTCCCCCAGTCAGCCTTGGAAATAATCCAGTGAGGATAGCGTGTTGGCACAGAATGGTGGCCGGATAGGTGAATGTTAATGGGGTAGTGATCACTGCCAAATAAGTCGGAGAGTACCGACCAATCGATTAGAGGTACCAGTGACGGAGTACTATAAGAAACGTCAAGCACGGAGTGTGTACCATAGGCAGATGATAAGAAAGTAGGCACGCCAGTGTTTAATAAGACTAAGCCGGACATATCGCAAACGTCTGCTACAAGGCACCCTCGAGCATCGTCAGTGTCGGAGCCCCAGTGAGTGTGTTTGGCATTCAGATCGCCGAGAAAGATGAGTGGTGGCGGAATCTGTGCCAAGAGAGCCCGAAAATCGTTCTTGTGTACGACACTGACCGGTGGCAGATAGACATTGCAAATAGAGACACAGACGCTCTGCAGCTGTACACGGATCGCTACAGCTTGCAGCGGCGTGTTAAGTGGCAAACTGGTGGCATTGATAGTATGCGCCACCAGGATGGCAACACCACCGCTTGCTCGTCTATCAGCTACAGAGTCATGTCTAAATGCCGAAAAACCACGAAGATGTAATGCGTGGTTAGGGTGCAGGTGCGTTTCTTGTAGACAGACGATTGATGGAGAGCGTTGCGAAACGAGAAGTTGTATGTCCGGAAGACGTGCCCGGAACCCATTAACATTCCACTGGATTATTTCCATGGTAGAGAAGAGGTTAGTGATTGGTCTTCATCTTTTTCTTCTTCATTTTTACCTTAACCGACTTCGGACGGGGGAGATTAATTTCGCCATCCTCTGCTGACTCCTCGGATGTTCGTGAGTCTGAAGATCCCCTGCGGCTCGCGGAACGGGAGCGGGAGCGGGACTTCATTGTTGACGTGTGGCTGCTGGCGCGAACATCAGGCCTAGAGGAATGGCTATCAACAGGCTGGCTACGACTTGTGGACGCCTTGTGAGCTGGTGTCTGCACGGCTGTAGATGTTGTAGGTTTTGCAGGTGTGGCACGAGACAGTGGAACAATACTCGCTGGTAGGTCTGTCTGTGTGGAAGCATGTGATACAGGGACATGCTGTATCGCTACGGTGTTAACAGGAGCGCGTCGGGCAGCCAAGGCATAACCTGTGGTGGTCGCAGGTTGCAGCTGCTCAAAGCGACGACGCGCCTCTGGAAACGTAAGATGTTCTTTCACGCGTAGCTCCTGTATACATTTTTCATCCAGAAACTTCGCACACTGACGCGAGCTAGATGGATGACTCGCTCCACAGTTAACACATTGAGGATCACGGGTACACGCCGTGCCCTCATGTGCTGACAAGCCACAACGCTCACAGACAGCAGGATGCGTGCACGATGTCTTCGTATGGCCGAACTTCTGGCACTGGAAGCACCGCATAGGATTTGGCACATACTGCCGTACTGCGGCACGCTCGTAGCCGCAGTAGATGTATTCTGGCAGTTTAGTTCCCTTAAATGTAAGGAAAACCGTGCGTAAAGCCAACTCCTTCCCATCCTGTTTTCGCGTCAGACGGTACGCCTGACACACGCGCTGATCTGACAGGCACGTTACTATTTCGTCATTCGACAGATCGTCCAGGCTGGAGGTCGTTACTACTCCCCTGCAGGTGTTCAACGATTTGTGTGGGGCTACCCGAATGGGGTAGTTGTGGTTGTTGTAGTGTTTAACGCCCGCTTTTACTACTACGGCACCGCAGGCGGTGACACTGATGATACATGAAGATGGAGCACCGGTGGAATGAGATGGCGGGGGAAACCGGAGTACCCGGAGGAAACCCGCCCTGACGCCGCTTCGTCCACCACGAATACCACATGCGGGTCCCTGGGATCGAACCCGGGCCGCCTAGGTGGTAGGCGAGCGCCCTAACCGCTCGGCCACGGCGCCGCCGAATGGGGTAGAAGCCCAACAAAGTCGCCTTCAGCAACTTCTGTGATTGATCTGCCGTAAGGACCTCTATCAATAGCGTACCGTCTCTTAACCGTGCCGCATTCTTTACCGGCCCACAAATTCGGTCTATTTCTTTTTTAATATAAAACGGACTTATATCCTTCATCGTCTTCCGTTCACATGCCAAGGTCATCACAAGAAAACTGTCGTAGAGGGAGGGTTTGCGCGGTTGCATAATGAAATTGCACCCCCACCCGGAACCGTCGGCGTCAGCCTGCCATCCGGGGGTCAAAGAAAGAAAGACACCAAAATCTCCACGGTCTGTGCCGCCATGGAGACCCCTCCATGACTGACCTCAAAGCGTACTTCAGAGGGGCTACCCTCCGATCTCCACTGCTTGTCCGCATGGGTAAACCGTTCACCATGTGACACCCCGGTTTTATGCCCCCACCACAGGAATAACCGCCTGTGGCTCCCCGCTTTAGCTCACGCTGCCTCAACGGAGTCAGCGTGGATTCAGGGGACTTCGGGTTGATTACACCGGGGTTCCGTCAGCGGTAACACGTCCGGCCGGTGATACTAACCCGACGGCACGCGGCCGTCGGGAGATTAACACCGGCCGTGCCCTCAAGGAGCTACGTGGGTGTACTTGACGTGTGGACGGGCTCCGCACCTAAGGCTACACATGGGGGCAGTGTGAAGGGTCCGCACAACCTTCGCGCCTGAGACCTCCGAAGAGCACACAAGTCGGGGGCCGCGCCGAAAACCGTGGGACAGGACCACGGAGATAGGAAAGATCCCTGCTGGTGAGACAGGAGTTATAAATCTAGGAACTTACAAACTAATAATCAGAATAAACCTAGAAGAGGAAGAGGGTGATGTAAAAGCAACATAAATCGCTGCACGTGGCACAGTTAATGTGTATGGAGGGGGTGAAATGATGGTGCGCAGCTCGGGGCCCCGGGTGCGCCAAACCCGGACCTACCGTGGTAGGTTCCCCTGGGGGAGTTTGATTTCGGAGTCCTCTTCTCCTAGATGAGTCGTCGACCAAGACTACCGAGCCTCATCTACCCGTTTGGAATGTTCTTAGCTTCCCCTCACCTCTTGCCTACCAGTGGTCACAAAAACACACTTAGTAGGCCGTCTGGATCGGGTACTGAGCCCCTCCGCCACGGCAAGGCGACACCCCTTCGGAGGGGGAGCCAAAAGAGCTCGAAGGTCGTTCTCGTGTACAACACTGACCGGTGGCAGATAGACATTGCAAATTGACAGACTTAAGCCCTGCAACTGGACACGCACAGCCACAGCTTGCAGCGGCGTGTTTAGCGGGATGCTTGTGGCAGAGATGGTATGCGCCACCAAAGTAGTAACTCCTCCGCTTGCTCGTCGATCAGCTGCAGAGTCATGCCTAAAAGCCGAAAAACCACGAAGATGTAATGCGTGATTAGGGTGCAAATGTGTTTCTTGTAGGCAGACGATTGATGGAGAGCGTTGCGCTACGAGATGCTGTATGTCCGGAACACGTGCCCGGAACCCATTAACATTCCACTGGATTATTTCCATGGTAAAGAAGAATTAGTGATTCGTCTTCATCTTTTTCTTTTTCATCTTTACCTTAACCGACTTTGGACGGGGCAGGTTAATTTCGTCATCCCCTAGTGACTCCTCGGATGTACGGGAGTCTGAAGATCCCCTGCGGCTCGCGGAACGGGAGCGGGAGCGGGACTTCATTGTTGACGTGTGGCTGCTGGCGCGAACATCAGGCCTAGAGGAATGGCTATCAACAGGCTGGCTACGACTTGTGGACGCCTTGTGAGCTGGTGTCTGCACGGCTGTAGATGTTGTAGGTTTTGCAGGTGTGGCACGAGACAGTGGAACAATACTCGCTGGTAGGTCTGTCTGTGTGGAAGCATGTGATACAGGGACATGCTGTATCGCTACGGTGTTAACAGGAGCGCGTCGGGCAGCCAAGGCATAACCTGTGGTGGTCGCAGGTTGCAGCTGCTCAAAGCGACGACATGCCTCTGGAAATGTAAGATGTTCTTTCACGCGTAGCTCCTGTATACATTTTTCATCCAGAAACTTCGCACACTGACGCGAGCTAGATGGATGACCGGCTCCACAGTTAACACAATGAGGGTCACGGGTACAAGCCGTGCCCTCATGAGGTGATAGGCCACAACGCTCACAAACGGCAGTATGGTTGCACGCGGTCTTAGTATGTCCGAACTTCTGACACTGAAAACAGCGCATAGGGTTCGGGACGTATTGACGTACGCCGGCACGCTCGTACCCGCAGAAGATGTATTCTGTCAACTGTGTGCCCTTAAAAGTGAGGAAAACCGTACGTAAATCAATCACTTTACCATCCTGCTTTCTTGTCAGACGGTACGCTTGACACACACGCTGGTCGGAGAGGCAAGTAACAATCTCCTTGTTTGACAGACCGTCCAGACTGGATGTGGTGACAACTCCTCTGCATGAGTTTAGAGATTTATGTGGGGCTACCCGGATGTAGTAGGAGCCCAACAAAGTGGCTTTCAACAATTTCTGGCACTGGTCTGCGTTGGTCACTTCTACCAAAAGCGTACCGTCTCGTACTCGGGTGGCGTTTTTAACAAGGCCACAGACCCTGTCGAGTTCTTTTTTTATGTAAAAGGGGCTCAGATCCTTCATCGTTTTCCTTTCACTGGCCAAGGTCATGACTAGAAAACTGTCGAAATGGGAGGGTTTGCGCGGATGCATGTTGAAATCGGACCCCCATCCGGAACCGTCGGCGTCAGCCTGCCATCCGGGGGTCAAAGAAAAGAAAGACACCAAAATCTCCACGGTCTGTGCCGCCATGGAGACCCCTCCATGACTGACCTCAAGGCGTACTTCAGAGGAGCTACCCTCCGATCTCCACTGCTTGTCCGCATGGGTAAACCGTTCACCACGTGACACCCCGGTTTTATGCCCCCACCACAGGAATAACCGCCTGTGGCTCCCCGCTTTAGCACACGCTGCCTCAACGGAGTCCGCGTGGATTCAGGGGACTTCGGGTTGATTACACCGGGGCTCCGTCAGCGGTAACACGTCCGGCCGGTGATACTAACCCGACGGCACGCGGCCGTCGGGAGATTAACACCGGCCGTGCCCTCAAGGAGCTACGTGGGTGTACATGACGTGTGGACGGGCTCCCCACCTAAGGCTACACATGGGGGCAGTGTGAAGGGTCCGCACAACCTTCGCGCCTGAGACCTCCGAAGAGCACACAAGTCGGGGGCCGCGCTGAAAGCCGTGGGACAGGACCACGGAGATAGTAAAGATCCCTGCTGGTGAGACAGGAGTTATAAATCTAGGAACTTACAAACTAATAATCAGAATAAGCCTAGAAGAGGAAGAGGGTGATATAAAAAGCAACATAAAACGCTGCACGTGGCACAGTTAATGAAGGTGGAGGGGGTGAAGTGATAGTGAGCACCTCGGGGCCCCGGGTGCGCCAAACCCGGACCTACCGTGGTAGGTTCCCCTGGGGGAGTTTGATTTCGGAGTCCTCTTCTCCTAGATGAGTTGTCGACCAAGACTAACGAGCCTCATCTACCCGTTGGAATGTTCTTAGCTTCCCCTCACCTCTTGCCTACCAGTGGTCACGAAGACTCACTTAGTAGGCCGTCTGGATTGGGTACTGAGCCCCTCCGCCACGGCAAGGCGACACTCCTTCGGAGGGGTCGAGAGATGGAAGAGACGTAAGTTACCCAGGATGTGCGTTTTGCACTGAGAAGTACAAAACGCGCCCGGGCACGCACTCGCTTAAAGGCAATAAAGTTCTCTTCCGTAGGATGTGCACTGAAAACTCGCAAGGCCCGTTTGCGGGCTTTAACAGCCAAACGACATTCCTCGGACCACCAAGGCACAGGAAGATGACGAGGTGTAGTAGAACCGCGAGGAATGCTGGAATTTGCTGCACGCAGGACAGAAGATGTAAAATACTCCACCATGTTGTCGATGGTGGTAAAACCATCGTCCGTAAGGTGAATGAGGGAACGAAATTTCCCCCAGTCAGCCTTGGAAATAATCCAGTGAGGGTATCGTGTTGGAATAGGATGGAAACCAGATATGTGAATGTTAATGGGAAAATGATCACTGCCAAAGAGGTCGGAGAGCACCGACCAATAAATGAGTGGTACCAATGACGGGCTACAGAAGCTAACGTCTAAGGCGGAGTACGTACCATAGGCAGATGATAAAAAGGGAGGGGCACCAGTGTTCAACAAAAGGAGGCCGGACATATCGCAAACGTCTCCTACAAGGCATCCGCGAGCATCGTCAGTTTCGGAGCCACATGAAGAGTGTTTGGCATTCAGATCACCAAGGAAGATAAAGGGTGGCGCAATCTGAGCCAAAAGAGCTCGAAGGTCGTTCTCGTGTACAACACTGACCGGTGGCAGATAGACATTGCAAATTGACAGACTTAAGCCCTGCAACTGGACACGCACAGCCACAGCTTGCAGCGGCGTGTTTAGCGGGATGCTTGTGGCAGAGATGGTATGCGCCACCAAAGTAGCAACTCCACCGCTTGCTCGTCGATCAGCTACAGAGTCATGCCTAAAAGCCGAAAAACCACGAAGATGTAATGCGTGATTAGGGTGCAAATGTGTTTCTTTTAGGCAGACGATTGATGGAGAGCGTTGCGCAACGAGATGCTGTATGTTCGGAGCACGTGCCCGGAACCCATTATTTCCAGTGGATTATTTCCATGGTAAAGAGGAATTAGTGATTCGTCTTCTCTTTTTCTTTTTCATCTTTACCTTAACCGACTTTGGACGGGGTAGGTTAATTTCGTCATCCCCTAGTGACTCCTCGGATGTACGGGAGTCTGAAGATCCCCTGCGGCTCGCGGAACGGGAGCGGGAGCGGGACTTCATTGATGACGTGTGGCTAATGGCGCGAACATCAGGCCTAGAGGAATGGCTATCAACAGGCTGGCTACGACTTGTGGACGCCTTGTGAGCTGGTGTCTGCACGGCTGTAGATGTTGTAGGTTTTGCAGGTGTGGCACGAGAGAGTGGAGCAATACTCGCTGGTAGGTCCGTCTGTGTGGAAGCATCTGATACAGGGACATGCTGTATCGCTACGGTGTTGACAGGAGCGCGTCGGGCAGCCAAGGCATAACCTGTGGTGGTCGCAGGTTGCAGCTGCTCAAAGCGACGACGCGCCTCTGGAAATGTAAGATGTTCTTTCACGCGTAGCTCCTGTATACATTTTTCATCCAGAAACTCCGCACACTGACGCGAGCTAGATGGATGACCGGCTCCACAGTTAACACAATGAGGGTCACGGGTACAAGCCGTGCCCTCATGAGGTGATAGGCCACAACGCTCACAAACGGCAGGATGGTTGCACGCGGTCTTAGTATGTCCGAACTTCTGACACTGAAAACAGCGCATAGGGTTCGGGACATATTGACGTACGGCGGCACGCTCGTACCCGCAGAAGATGTATTCTGGCAACTGTGTGCCCTTAAAAGTGAGGTAAACCGTACGTAAATCAATCACTTTACCATCCTGCTTTCTTGTCAGACGGTACGCTTGACACACACGCTGGTCGGAGAGGCAAGTAACAATCTCCTCGTTTGACAGACCGTCCAGACTGGATGTGGTGACAACTCCTCTGCATGAGTTTAGAGATTTATGTGGGGCTACCCGGATGGGGTAGGAGCCCAACAAAGTGGCTTTCAACAATTTCTGGCACTGGTCTGCGGGGGTCACTTCTACCAAAAGCGTACCGTCTCGTACTCGGGTGGCGTTTTTAACAAGGCCACAGATCCTGTCGAGTTCTTTTTTGATGTAAAAGGGCGTCAGATCCTTCATCGTTTTCCTTTCACTGGCAGAGGTCATGACTAGAAAACTGTCGAAATGGGAGGGTTTGCGCGGATGCATGTTGAAATCGGACCCCCATCCGGAACCGTCGGCGTCAGCCTGCCATCCGGGGTTCAAAGAAAAGAAAGACACCAAAATCTCCACGGTCTGTGCCGCCATGGAGACCCCTCCATGACTGATCTCAAAGCGTACTTCAGACGGGCTACCCTCCGATCTCCACTGCTTGTTTTATGCCCCCACCACAGGAATAACCGCCTGTGGCTCCCCGCTTTAGCACACGCTGCCTCAACGGAGTCAGCGTGGATTCAGGGGACTTCGGGTTGATTACACCGGGGCTCCGTCAGCGGTAACAAGTCCGACCGGTGATACTAACCCGAGGGCACGCGGCCGTCGGGAGATTAACACCAGTCGTGCCCTCAAGGAGCTACGTGGGTGTACATGACGTGTGGACGGGCTCCGCGCCTAAGGCTACACATGGGGGCAGTGTGAAGGGTCCGCCTAACCTTCGCGCCTGAGACCTCCGAAGAGCACACAGGTCGGGGGCCGCGCCGAAAACCGTGGGACAGGACCACGGAGATAGGAAAGATCCCAGCTGGTGAGACAGGAGTTATAAATCTAGGAACTTACAAACTAATAATCAGAATAAGCCTAGAAGATTAAGAGGGTGATATAAAAGGCAACATAAAACGTCGCACGTGGCACAGTTAATGAAGTTGGAGGGGGTGAAATGATTATGAGTGGCTCGGGGCCCCGGGTGCGCCATACCCGGACCTACCGTGGTAGGTTCCCCTGGGGGAGTTTGATTTCGGAGTCCTCTTCTCCTAGGTGAGTCGTCGACCATGAATACCGAGCCTCATCTACCCGTTTGGAATGTTCTTAGCTTCCCCTCACCTCTTGTCTACCAGTGGTCACAAAGACACACTTAGTAGGCCGTCTGGATCGGGTACTGCGCCCCTCCCCCACGGAAAGGCGACACTCCTTCGGAGGGGTCACAAGCGTAGACCATGCGGGGGACTACAAGAGCCCGGAAGAGGTGTAGCTTTAGGCGGACTGGCATCTCGGACCTCAGCATGGGGTACAGGGAGGCAATAGCTCCCTGGGACCTTGCCGCGAGGTCTCTGATGTGACCGCGGAAGGTCAGACCTCTGTATATTTTGACTCCTAGGTAGGTGATGGAATTTGCCCACTCGATCCTTCGGCCTCGAAGGTGAAAGGTGGGGCAGTCTGCGGGGATGTGGCGCCTCGTGAAGAGGATGGCGTGGCTCTTGTCCGGATTAACGGACATTCGCCAACGCCGACACCACTCGTGGACTAGGCAGAGGTGTCCTTGAAATGGGTTGAAGGCTCTGAGGATGTGTCGGTTGGTGTAATATAGCAATACGTCGTCTGCGTACTGAGCTATACTGACCTGTGGCTCTGTGGGGAAGTCTGCCATATAAAGACTAAATAGATTAGGGGACAGAACAGAGCCTTCGGGGACTCCGCCTCTTGCTGGCCTAATTGTGGAGGTTCGCCCCGCGACTGTGACTTTAAAAGTCCGGTGACGGAGGAAAGTGTGTAATGTGTGGATAAGCTGTGTGGGTAGCCCCAGGTGGATCAGCTTGTAGAGGAGCCCTGTGTGCCAGGTCGTCGAGAAGGCTTTCTCCACGTCCAGTGATACCGCAGCAGTGCAGTCCTGGAAACCCAGGGCGGCGGCCTCCACCACCCGCAGCAGCTGCTGGGGTGTAGAGTGCCCAGGACAGAACCCGAACTGATGTTCAGGGATGGCTTGAATGTCCCCCAGCACGGGGGACAAGCGGTTTAAGACAATCCTCTCGAGAAATTTCGAGAGGGTGGACAGGATGCTTATGGATCGGTAGTTGGATGGGTGGACCGGGTCTTTCCCGGGCTTCAAGATGCAGATCACCCGGGCCTCTCTCCACTCTCGTGGGAAGTGACCCAGGGCGAGGCACATGTTGAACACCCTGGTCAGAAAGAGCACGGCGTTGAAGGGAAGGTGGCGAAGCATGAGAGGTGTAAGCCCGTCAGGTCCCGCCGCCTTTTTGAGTTTGAGACGCTGGAATGCGCCCTGGAGTTCCCTGGGGCGCATTACCGGGAGTCGGTCCGCGTCCTCCGGGGGGCGTCGAAGAAATCGACGTACGTCCCGGCGGACACGTTCCAAGTAGTGGTACTCCTTGAGGTCTTCTCTTGGACACATGGTACGTTCCAGGTAGTCGGCGAAGACCTTGGCTTTGGCACTGGGTTCATAGGCCAGGCCTCGGGTGCCTTGGAGAGTGGAGGTGTATTGGCCTCGACTGTTTAGGAGGATTTTTGCTATCCGCCACACGTCCGCCGACTCAGTGCCCAGGCTGGCCATCTTGTCCTCCCACGCTTGCACTCGGTGCTCGCGTAGGCGGGCGCTGACCAGTCGGCGCATGCGCCGTAACAGGGCTCTGTTGTGGGGTGTGCGGTGGCTCTGGTATAGTCTCCGTGCCACCCAGGAGCGTCGGATGAGAAGGATAATGTCCAGTGGAAGGACATCCGGGTGTAGGGGTGCTGGAGTTTGGACTATTAGGTTGTGGGCAGTTCGTGTCACGATGGATGTGAAGGACGAGACTGCCGCCTCGAGGGAAGGGATGTCTGTGATTCTTGAGTTGGGTGGGATGGAGGTGCGGAGGCAATTACGCACGCCCTTCCAGTCCGTTTCTCGAGTTAACCTCGAACAATCGTGACTCGCAATCCGAGTGTTGATTTCAGTCAACAGCGGATTGTGATCGGACTGGTTGGTGTTTAATGATGTGAGGGTGAGATGAAATGGTAAGTATTTGATGATCGCGAAGTCAATGACTGAAGGCAGTCCTCGACCTAGCGGAAGATCCGTGGGTTGCCACGGACCCTGAACACGAAGTTCAGGATCCGCGTCGATGAGGCGGATGATAGCATTGCCTCGTGCATCTGCCCGTCGGCCACAGTGCCAGAGCTGGTGCTTGGCATTGAAGTCGCCGGCCAGGATGGCGTTAGGATACAGGGCCAGGATGGAGAGGTAATCGTTGGGCACGAACTGCCTGCGTGGAGGGTGATACACGGAAACTATCAAAACTTCAGTACTGTCGAGTTCCATGGTAATGGCCGTGGCCTCTAGGGTTTGAAGAGGTGGGACCTGGACTGGGCGATGGACAACGCTCTGCCTAACGAACACCGCCGTTCCGCTACCAGGGCGGCCTTGACGATCTGTTCTATGGCAGACGTAGCCCGGGATACGGAAACGGTCGTTTGGACGGAGGTGTGTTTCGCCGACTAGGATGGCATTAAGGGCACAGGTGCGGGCAAAAAGGGACAGCTTGCCCGCCTGGTAACTCAGTCCGCACGCGTATCAGAACGCGAGCCGAAACGAGGTGCAAGACCTAGTTCGACTGGCCATCCTGGGCGCTTTGTGAGGAGAGATGTCAGGAGGGCGAGCCCCTCCATGGCGATCAGCGTCTTTCCTGCTGTATTGCTGGAGAAGAATCTGGCGAGGAGCTCGCAGATCTGTTGCCCGTGTGATTGCAGAACTAGCTGCATCCACTTGAGCAGATCCGCGAGCTTAAAGCCAGGAGTTGAGGGTGTGGTGGTTGTGGGTGGGAGTGGGGCTTGTGAAGGCACCTCAGCCCAGATCTCCCCCTGAGGGCGTTGAGGAGTGGTCGGGCCACTCTCCTCTGCCGGTCTGGGTGCAGGTCTGGGCTCCCGGGTCCTGCTTTGCCTCCGCGGGAGGGATGGGACTGTTTGCCTGGGGCTGGTGTTGTGTCTGTTGGGGCTGTTGTGTGAGTTGACCTCGGGACGTCCTCGGAGCATCCGAGGCGCGCCTGGCGTATTTCCCCCGGAGGGAGCGGACGGTTGAGGTGCCTGGTGGTGTCCTTGGGCGCTGGAGGGGGCCGTAGTCCCCTGCGCAGGTTGGGGTCGCCTGGAGGCGATAACACGCTTCTGCGTGGGGCACCCACCGTAACAAGCCACGCGCTTGCCCCTGCAATTTGCGCAGGTGGGTTCGTCCGTGGTCGCACGAGGGCAGGGATCCTTAAGATGCGCTTCGCCGCAGCGTAGGCACCGGAGATTACGGTGGCAGAAGTGGCTTGAGTGATTCAACCCAAGGCACCTGTAGCACTGAGGGGGCCCGAAGGAGCTCCTCACTGCCTCCACCCTCACCCGGAGGTAGCAGATGGCCGAGACCCCGTCGATTTTCATCTCCGGGTTGCTCGCCCTGTCTACCACCACCAAGAAAGGGGGGATTGGTCTCTTGGGCTCGTCACTCTCACTCGGGTTTGTGAGTTGCCTCAGTAGCCTGGGGGTAATGCCTTGGCGAATAAGGTCCTCCTCGATATCGCCCACGGGCGTATCCACCGCAAGATCCCGGATGATTCGTCGGACGTCCCGAGATTTGTCGAGGCCGAAGGTAAAGTAGGGGAGCTTTTTCCTATCCAGGGAGCTCAGTAGAAGGTTATAGTCCTCTACAGTTTTTGCCTGGAAGACATACCGGCTCTTCCTCCTAGTGACAGGGCACGCCGACGAGAGCGTAGGCATGACTTCTTTCAGGAAGCCTACTATGCTCTTGAAGTCGTCCACAATCACTGGCGGAATGTGCCGTCTTCCATGTTGACTCTGTTGATTAGCGGGTCCATCAGCAGGGATGTTAGTAGTGCTCCCTCGGTGTCTCTTCCGACGATTGACCACCTCGCGGAATTCCGCCTCATCCACCTCTGTCGAGATATCTGAGGAGGAAGCCTCATCCTCGTCCATCCTGGACGGTACTGACGACACCATAGTCCCGTCGGTGTCATACTCCGCGTCTGAATTTGCGCGGGATTGGTCAGAGTCAGACTCTGAGCTTGTTCCTAACCGCGAGGAATCTTCGCGAGAAGCGCCTGCGTTAGGGGGTTGATCCTCTATCGCTAGTCGTTTTGCATTGCCTTTTCCGCCCTGTTGGCGTTTACGGCAACGCCGGTTAGATCCCTCCGGAGCTGGGCTCGCGGGAGGGGGAGTGGGTGCGCCAGATGTGCTGGGCATGGTTAGATCCTGCAGTACAGGCCGTGGCCTGTTCACAGGAGGGGTGGGGTGGGGTTGAGAGGGGCCTTTAGAGGTAGGCATACTGCTCTGCACCTGAGGTGCAGCGCGTACAGTGTTGTCGGACTGTCCTCTTACCTGCAGTAGCGGTTGCTGAGAAGCGTAGTCAACAGAGGACCGGACATCCAATGGATGCGCCTAAAACCGCACTAGGGCGTTGGCTGTAGCCTTGTTGACTAGCCGCTACTGTTGTTGCAGAAGCAGATGAGTTGACTGGTAGTTGCTGTATTTGTTTGTTTTGTTTTGTTTTGTTTTGTTTTGTTTTTTTTTGTTTTTTGTTTTTGTTTTGTTTTTGTTTTTTTAACCGTGGAGGGGAAAAACCCGTTACAGGCGGAGGCCGACATGCTGAGGCCAACAGTGTGAGGGTCCCTGCGCCCTGAAGGGGGAGGGTTACTCACTAAAAAACCCCTCCACGTGTTAGTTCGTAAAATGCTAAAGGTTTCGTGCATCATCGTGGATTAGTCGGGTCCCGCATAGCACCCGGGTTAGTAATTGATTGCTTTAAGCTGGCATGAATTTCATGCGAGCGAGTCAAATGTTGCTTTTTGGTAATGCCCATGAAACCTGGACATGACCAAGAGAGATAAAATGCATTGTTAAATTTGTGTTGATATTAGACGCAGTTACGCTTACTTATGATTAGGTTGCACAGGCATAGGCCTGTTAGTCAAGATGTAATTTGTGTGATGCTTAATTCTAGGGTTGCACAGGTATTTACCTGCAAGTCGTTATGATATCTGCTAATGTTAGAGCTAGCATACCTGAGGTTATTCGTGCAATTTGAGCTTATGTTCATGTTCAAGTTATTTATTGTAAAAATGTCTAGTGTTGCACAGGTATTTACCTGCCAGTCGTTATACTTTCTGCTAGTTTTAGTGTTAGCATACCTGAGGTTATTCGTGCAATGTTTCAGCTTATATCTAGTGTTTCACAGGTGTTTACCTGCCAGTCGTTATAATATTTGCTAATGTTAGAGTTAGTGTAACTGAAGTTCATCGTGCAATATTTGAGCTTATATCTAGCGATGCACCGGTGAAACCCTGCATGTCGTTCTGAGATAAGCTAATGTTAGCGTCAGAGTAAAAGGATATTTTCGTGCAATATTTAGGCTTATGTCTAGTGTTGCACAGGTAAGTACCTGCAAGTCGTTAGAATCAGCTAATGGTCTGTGATTTTTTACGCATGCATAATATAAATGTTATCGTGCTAGATTTCTTCTTGTCTGCCCTAGGCAGGCAGGCCTTGTATAAGCGTTTGTCCTGGTCTCGCCGTGTCGTCGGAGTGTCCTACTCCATCGTACGGTGGCCCGCTTTCACCGCGCACGTAGGACACTGGTGGGAGGCCCTAGTTCTCCCGGTCCGCCTCGGCATCGCCGAGGGCTTGTAGGGCTCTGTGGCAGGCTGCGGTCTGAAACAGGGAATAAGGAAGGTTTAGCTGTGTGGTGAGAGGGAACAGACCTCTGTCAAAGTTTCATTTAGTCGTGTAGTAGGTTGTTCAAGAATTCCTCTACTTCCGTGTTATTTGAAGTTAAATTTCTGTCGAAAAGCGCTAGCGGTCTAGCGTGTTTATAAATTTCCATAGTATAGTTACCGAGGTTCGTTACTAAAGGGTTGTGATGTTTATGCAAGTGTTTATACGTATCGTGTGAGAGCTTTTTTAATGAATTGCTCTATCGTGTGCATTTTTAATTCGTCGTGTAGTAAGTCCGCTGGTGCAGTGTAAGGCACTTTTGCTACCAGTCGCAGTATTTTATTTTGTAGCCTTTGTAGGCGCATAATATGTGTTTTTGCGGCATATCCCCAAACCGGAGCAGCGTAAGTGAGTATAGGGCGGATAAGCGTCTTATATAATGTTAGTCCCATTTTGAGTTTTAGTTGCGAGTTCATGTTTATAAGGGGATATAGTTTGCCTAATTGGGCGTTCGCTTTTCCCCTTATTTGGAATATATGCTGCTTCCATGTGAGTCCCTGGTCCATTTTAAGCCCTAACCAGGTGACTGTGTTTTTCCACTCAATGTTCTCTCCAAATATGGTGAGTGGTGGAAGCTGGTGTTTTCCTAGTCTATGGTTGACTCTTTTGGTGAATATGATAGCCTGCGTTTTCTTGGCATTCACCTTAATTCTCCATTTGGTGAACCAATCCTGTAGCTCGTTAAGGGCGTTTTGTAGCCTCCTGTGTATGAACTCGACTTTTCCCGATTGCGCTACGATTGCCGTGTCATCTGCATAGATGAATAAGTTCGTGTTGTGTGTTTTCGGGATATCGTTCATTGTTATATTAAAGATAACCGGCCCCAATATACTTCCTTGTGGGACTCCCGCTTTTATAGGGCGGGGGGAAGAGAGGTGGTTGTTAACTCTGGACTGGAATGTCCGATTGTGTAGATAGTTTGCGATTAGTTTAATTAGAGAGTCGTGTATATTTAGTGTTTTGAGCTTCTTGAGCAGGCCCGCGTGCCAAACTCTGTCGAACGCGCGTTCTACATCAAGTAGGAGTGCGCCTGTCGATTTTCGGAAGTTTAATCCATGCGTGATGTGTTCTGTGGCTCTCAGTAGTTGCAGGGTTGTGGAATGGCGAGCGCGGAATCCGAATTGTTCATTTATAGTTATGTTTTGTTTGATTAGTTGTGCATTTAGGCGTTTTAGTATAACTTTTTCGAGTAGTTTTCCCAGTATGCTTAGTAGACTAATTGGTCTGTAGCTCTGTGGGTTCGAGAGGTCTTTGCCCTTCTTGGGAAAGTGTACGACTATAGCTGACTTCCATCTGTCAGGGTAGTACCCTTTCTCTAGCACATAATTGAAGATTTTGGATAGTAGTTTGATGGCATCTTCGGGTAGGTTGGCTAAGGCTACCGCCGGGATGCTGTCTGGCCCAGGGGCCTTTCGTTTCGGTAAATGTTTAATGAGCCATTTGATTTCGCTGGGACATGTTTTTGTTATTTTATTGTGAGTTATTTGGTCTTTATATTCGCGGTTTCTTCTTCGGTTTCGGCGGTGAATTGTGGGCAAGAGGGGGTGGTGTTTGGGGTTAATGTTTCTTGCAGTGCGTCCGCGAGTGCATTTGCTTTTTCTTTATCGGTGGTCGCTATGTTTTGATTTGTGTGGAGTGGAGGGATTTGCACTTTATCGCGTGTTAGGCAGCGAGCTACTTTCCACACTGAGTCTCGTTCATAATCGAGATTCTCCAGTGTGTTCTGCCATTGCCTCGAGACGTGATTTGCGATCCTTTCGCTTACTATGCTATTTAGGTGTTTAACGTACTCGAGGTGTGTTAAGTGCCGCGTTTTTTGCCATTTGCGTCTGGCTCTGTTCCTTTCGGCTGTTAGAGAGGTTATGTCTTGAGGGAGTTTAGATTGATGTTGCCTAGGCCGGCTCATAGGCACAGAGGCAGCTGTGGCTATTTTTATGGCCTTTTCCAATTGGATGACCGCTTCGTTGGTGCTTTTGTTAGTGTTTAGTGGGACAGTGGGCAATTTTTTGCTTACAGTGTCTGCAAATTTGTCCCAGTTCGCTCTGTTATAGCTTGGGCGTATAATTGGCGGGATTATAGCTGCATTGCCCTCTAGTGTAATTATGAGGGGCAGATGGTCGGATGACAGCTCATTCATAACTTTGTGAAGTGTTCTGCGTGTTATGTTTTTGGACAGGGCTAGATCTAGCACGTCAGATCTTTGTGTCCTGCAATATGGAACGTAAGTATGTTCCTCTGGAGTATGGATTAAGAGGTCGGAGTTGTTTTCGAGGTGTAATAAAGCTCGTCCCTCTTTATTTGTCTCATTGCATCCCCAAATTTGGTGTTTCGCATTGAGATCACCGGCAATTAGGGCCCTATTGTGCTGCTGCGTTAAGTCCGTTATATCGGATGTTATTAAAGTACCTGGGGGGGCATAGGCCGCCGTTATGAGCACTTTGTTGTTGTCGAGTGTAATTAGTACGCTGGTGGTTTCCAAATTTTGGAGTTGCGCAGGGGGGGCCAGGTCGTGTTGTATATCGTGTTTAATAATGACCGCGGTGCCACCCCCGCGCCCGTCTCTGTTCGGTGTGACGTGTATCCGGGGATGTTGAATCTATGGTTGTCTTTGAGGAGAGTTTCTGTGATAAGGGATATATGAATATTGTTACGGGAGAGGAATTCCTTGAACTCTGTCTTTTTGCGTCTAAGTCCCCTAGCGTTCCATGTCATGATGTTTAAATAGTTTTTATAGTCCATCTTGATACTTAGATGAAACCAGGTGTCACCAGCAGCTGGAAGAAGTCTCTATACGACGCTAGTATGGAGCGGACCTCCGACAATTCCGCTTCCATCAGCAACCCGAGGATGTGCCCCGCTGTCTCCCTCAGGTCGCCGTCTTCCATGCCGGTGCTAAGGACGCGCCGGTACATTTGTCTCTGGTGGTGTAGTCGTGGGTCTCGGGTCTCTCGGGGTCGTCTCTGTTGATCTGGCCGGTCCCTCCGTGCCATGCGCGGCACTCCACGGGGCTGGCGGGGCGTCCTGGAACTTGACGGTTCCTCAGCGACCGTAGCTTGTGCCACAACTTCAGCCACACTTGGCACTGTCGGAGCCCGCTCGGGCAATACTCCCCGCGTCCGGCTTCCAGCTCCCACAGCCGCGTGTCTACCAGTCCCCTGGAGGGTACGTACCGCCGCCACATGGCGCTGGTATTCGGGGCAAGCCCGGTACCTGGCCCCGTGGCCCTGGCGCAGGCATAGCGCGCACGTTCTCAGGGGGAGCGGAACATCGCAGCCACGAGAATCGTGGTCACCGGTGCACTTGGAGCACACCCTAACCGCGGCCGAGCACCTCGCCTCTGTGTGCCTGATCTGTTGGCACTTACTACACTAGACCGGTCGCCTGTACATCTCCACCTTCACTCGAAAGTGGAGTATACATTCAACCTGCCTTAGTCGGTCCAGGTCGTCCGCCGTCGCCAGGTCCACCAGATAGAACGGAAGAGGTGTTCTGGCCTGGTCGTAACGCCTAAGTTGCGTTACACGCAGCACTGAAAAGTGCGCGGCACGCAACTCAGCCTTAATGGCCTCCTCCGCCCCATCATAGTAAACGTGCTTTATCACGGCACGGAAGGATTGCTGCTCGTCCTGCTGCCTCGTGAGCTGAATGTTGAGTCCCTTCTGCCGCAGAAAGGCACACATGTGTGCATAGTCCACGGGGGACGACATGCGCACCAGGAAGTCCCGCGTCAGCGGGGCCCTCGTCACTGTGTAGCCTTCATTGGCATATTGGGAGTCAAACTCTTGCAGGGTCTGAAACAGCGTGACGTGGTGTTTAGAGACGTAGATTGGCGCTTGCATCCTGGGTGCTTGGGGGGGGGGGGCAGTAGGGGCAGGAACCGCAACCGGGTCTGGTCTGGAGGAGGGGCCGGCTACGTGGCTTACGGAAGGGGCCAAGGGAGCAGGTTGTTGGTTTGACTGAGGTGGTGGTGTGGAGTGGTTAGAGCCAGGAGGGGAGACGAGAGGAGGCAGAGTAGGGGGCAGAGAGGGGACTGACGCGGCGGAAGAGGAGCGGGATCTAGGGAGGGGGGTATTCAGGGCAGACGGATTCGGTGTGGGAGTCCGGCCGAGCTCAGGCGTCGCGGCAGGGCCGTTTACCGCCTTGGCTGCGACTGGGGGGATCACGGACGGTGTCACTGGGTGGGAAGTAGGGATGGGGATAGGTGGGGGAGATTCAGGGGCTGAGGGGCCACCAACGTCCAATTGTCGCTTAGTGACCCTTCCACGGGTCGTGCGCATCTCGCCAGGAGATCGCTTCACTGAGGACTTCTTGAACTTGGTCATACTGGGATCGAGAGATTGAAGTTATAGAGTGGAGAACAGTAAATAAATAAACTATATGCCCTAACAATCCCTAACTTGACCTCGGAAGAGTTTAGGAAAAGAAGAAGAAGTAAAGCCTAGAGGGGACCTAACGGGGAGCTTAAAAACTAAATAGTAAAGAGGAAAATAGTTGAGTAGAAGAGAAAGAGCAGTTAGTGGGCGCTAAAAAGCCCGAAGTACAGAGGTCCTGCCCTAAGGCGCCTAGATTCCAGTCAGGTGACTGTTGGCTACAGACTTGTACTTCTACCCAGCTAAGCTGTTAGTGTGCCTGCACAGGCGGGTTCTAGCTGGCGGGAACTGAAGCTGCAAGGGCCGGGCGTCTGGGAGCGTGAGTGGCGGCCTGCGCACTACGCTCGCTGGACTGGAAGATCACTCGGAATCCCTTCTTCACGCTTTTAAGCAAGCTTGGAGGGCTCTTCAAAGCAGCTGCAGACGATCTCGAAGTTCCTTCCCCTTTTTCAATTTTTTTTTTTATTTTTTTTTTTTTTTTTTTTTTTTTTTTTTTTTTTTTTTTTTTTTTTTTTGAAAAGGGGACACAGAAAGAGAGTTGGACGGGAGAAAGAGTTGGCTTATTACGCCGGGGAGGGAATAGGGTTATGGGATCGAGTTTTCTCGGGGGGATAAAGGAAGAAGTGTGACGTAGGTGGGGAGGTATCGCCGAAGCACCCTCGCAGTGCGTTGGTGTACAGCCGGTAAGATTACCGGCATCGCATAAGGATTGCCGGGTGACAGTCATAAACAAGTCCTGACTGTCACACACGGGATGTAGACGTGGGATATGGTTAGGAGTAAGGAGTGTTATTTACGGCGGAGGCTGTGTAGAGGGTTCCGAGGAACTGCTATGGCTGCGGTGGCACTTGAGTTTCAAGTGTGTAGAAAATCAGTAGCGTCGAAGCCGGATGCACTGCAGAGCCTTCTTCTGCACCTGACGTCGCAGGGACGTCCTGGATGGCTATTAAAACCATATCTGTTGAAGCGGTCGAAATCTTCCTGTGTCGGTACCCTGCGTTCTGTTGTCTGTGGAGTTGGCGTTGCTAGTTGAGGCGAAGAGGTCCAGGTCTGTCTGTTGGGTTCTGATGTGAGTATGTCGGTCTGCGTGTAGGCTTCGTGTGTCGTGGTTGCAGTTTGTTTTGCCAATTGTTGAAGTGTGTGTTGTATAGAGTCCATGGAGGTTGTGGCGTAGTCGTCCAGATTCCAAGTCGTGGTGCAGAGTCTTTCCAGGATTTTTACTGCAGCGTTGAAGTCGACGTAATTTTGAAGAAGTCGTCGGTGAATTAAAGTGATTGCTTTACGGTGTGTCCTTCGAAGAGAGGTGGTTTTCTTGTTGCTTCTCCGGATGTCTGTGCGAAGTGACGTCAAACGGCCAGTTGTGGAGTTGTGTTGCTCGCGTCCTGCATCTATGGCGTCTTGCAGTTGAGTTTGGACAGTAGCAGTAGAGGTGGCTATGGTGGACACGGCAGCGGTGATTTGAAGTAAGGTCTCGTCGATTTTGTCAAGTCTTTGGTGAAGATGATGGACGTTGTGTCGGATGTCCTCTGTTTCGTTCCTGGGCAGTGATGCTCTTGCAGCGAAGGTTGGAGTGTACTGTTGTGCTGGTGAAGATACTGCGTTGGTTGGTGCTAGACGGCGAGGAGGCTGTGAGACTGCTGTGGCTGGTGCTGGTTGGCGAAGAGGCTGTGAATCTGCGGTGGCTGGTGCTGGTTGCGATGACGAAGCTCTTGGGTAACATGGGCACTGCGCCTGGCCTGTGAAATGGCCGAAGCCATTACAGGTGGCGCACCGGCGTCTTCTGCGTAGGTCGTGGCTGGTGCAGTCCTGTGTGAGGCACTGGGCCCCACAATAGTGGCACCTAGGAGCAGCGTTGCATGTGGTGACGTCATGACCAAATAGACAGCATCGGCGGCATGGCACTCGTTTGGTGGTTCTGGCTGGCTCGACGAGCAGGCGTCGCCCGAGTAGGGTTAGACCCGTCCTCAAGGCGGCTTCGCTGTCGGTGATGTCTGCGAGGACGATTCGAAGCAGTGGTGAAGGTCCCTGAGAGGTGATGATGCGAGTGGCCCTCACTGCAGAGGGCCACTTCTGTCTTGCTGCGTGTAGAACATGTCCCTCTGGGATGTCTCGAGGCACTCCTCGTATGATGACACTGGTCCCCTGGAAGGGACCAGAGTGTGCAGGCGGCGATGGTGAGTTGTCCGGAAGATGGACGGTAGACTGTGGTGACGAAGCCGGCAATCCCGGGACTGGCACTCCCACTACCATTCCCGGGGAGCTGACTCTCTGACTTGGCGATTGGTTCTCTAGCTGCGGTGTAGTGGCGCTAGGTGTGGCTCCGGACGGAACTACGGCGACTGCGCTGACTGCCTCAACATTTTCTGGTGTGGCGATGGTTTCAGGTTCCCGGGACGATGAGGCTCCATTGCCCGGTGTAGACGGCTTTTTTTTTTAGGTGGAGGGGAAAAATCTTGTTTCGAGACCCCATGGTACTGTGGGAGTCACCATTGAAGATGGCCATACCCACTAAAAAACCCCATCCACCGGATTAGGAAGGTGAAAGCCTGCTGCGGTACCGCCTGTAGCACCCGCGCATTCAGTGGTGAAGATAGAGCTGGTTCGCATAGCGTAACCAGACGGAGAAGGTTAGGAGCTTGGAAACGAGCTTGACCGAAGCCCAGCTTGCCCCCTAGCGGAGTCATGGATGGTTTGGTAGGAGTCATTTGTGATTGCTGTCAGGAATCAGGGTGCTATGAATCTTGGCGTGAATTCGCCGCGTCTGTTCGTGCGCCTCAGAAGTCTGGGAGCGTGTCGATACCCTGCATGCTGGATCCCTGAAACAATCTAAATATACATGTACATACACTAAGAACAAAGGAAGTGCGTACAATTAGTCCCTTAGGTTAGTGGTAATTTGTGCGCTTGTGGCGTCGTCAATCTAGTGTAATTATAATTGTTACGTTCCGCCGTATGGCGTCGTTTGCAATTCATAATTAAGGTTGTTGATATACCATCCGGCATCGTCAATTGGGTGAGTGCATGTCCGTTGTATCGTCTGTTCGTCTGGAGTGCACACTTGGCGGGCAGTCTGCCTGAAATGCAGGTGCGAGCCAGTGCCACTCCCGAGGGGGGCCTCATCCCCCTGGGTCCGCGGGACTCGCACAATGTATGACAAACTCACACCTCACCCAAACCAGCTGGTGAACACCCTGGGGCAATATGACCATCGCCTCCCTAGGCGGAGACAGAGCTACCGTCTACCCAAGGACGCCCTTGGCTGGTAGGTACCGCTTTGCCTTCATCATCCTCCACACCTATCACCTATTCCCCTCGGTTTCCTGTCACTGGCACTGCATTGCTCGTCGGCCATGGCGGACGAAGTAATCAGTAGGGAAATGGTCGCTTGGATGGCTAGACATCCAAGATCCGACAGATCCCGCCGCCAGTGACAATACAGGAACCCACCCTGCACCATCAGACATTACAAAGACAAACAAGCCTGTAACATATACCAACCTATACCACGACACGGGTAAATCCGTATTTAAACGGATAGGTACCGTGGCCACCTTACCATCCGCCTGGGTTAACCCAGACGACTAGTACTCACTCCTGGACTCCTGGACTCCTGGTATAATAGTTGTAGTCATTTTACACAAGCTATTATGTCAGTGTCAGCCAATGGTGATGATTGGTAACTCTTTTGCTATAGGCTCGGGATATGAGTGCAAATGGAACTAAACGACCACAGTAATGAAGAATGGGAACGACGCCTGAGCACTCTAGACACGGAAGATTCTTCCCTCAGGAGAATGTCAAAGGCCATACTACGAATTCCCACTTCTGACCCACCTCTTACTGATGGCAGAAGACTTGCCCAGTCCACTAGGGAGAAGGTCGATATGATGGCTGAACACCTAGCCTCCACATTCCATCCAGCGGAACCTCTCGACGCTGAAATTGCTGAAGAAGTCCAGACCATGGTTCAAAACTTCTTAGCAACACCTCATGATAATGAAGAAGTAAGCCTCACCACTGTAGAGGAACTGAAGAACATTGTAGCCTCTGTCCGGCCATATAAAGCTGCGGGAAACGATACCCTCCCCTATGCAGGCTTCAAAGTGCTCCCAGATGAATGGATGGCTCTACTTGCCCACCTGTTCAACAGCTTACTTCGTCTTGCACACTTCCCGGCTGCATGGAAACATGCGTATATCATCACACTGCCAAAGCCGGGAAAAGATACCAAAGACCCAGGCAACTACAGACCAATCAGCTTACTGCCAGCCATCAGCAAGCTGTTCGAGAAGGTCATACAGAACCGTCTACAGAATATGCTCGACAGACACAACATCCTTCGCCCCGAGCAATTTGGATTTCGGCGCAAACATTCCACCACTCATCAACTGCTTCGGCTCGTGGACCAGGTGGTAACTGGTTTTAATAACCGGCATTATGTTGCAGCCCTCTTTTTGGACATCTCCCGTGCCTTTGATACTGTATGGCATGAAGGCCTAATCCATCGGCTTATTAATTACGACACCCCGAAATATCTGGTCCATCTTATATACAGCTTCCTGACAAACAGAACCTTTGTTGTGACAAAGGAAAGCATAAAATCTCACACATTTTTCATCAATGCAGGAGTACCCCAAGGCAGTGTCCTGGGCCCCCTGCTATTTTTAATATACATAAACACTCTCCCAACTCTCCAGGGCTGCAACCTGTATCTCTTTGCCGACGACACAGCAATTACCACAGCATCATCAAATCATGGTATTGCAGTACAGAGACAACAACGATATGCCAATATGCTGACAGCATGGTTTGCTGCATGGCGGCTCAAAATCAACGCCCATAAATCCAAAGCCGTCACCTTCTCCAGACGCCACCTCCAGGTTGTTGATGATCTTCGTCTGGCAGGCGAAACAGTATCATGGTCCACGGAAGCAACATACCTGGGAGTACTCCTAGATATGTGTCTAACGTGGAAAGCGCATATCTCAGCTCTAGCCAATAAAGTGAACAGGAGAATGGCTTTGTTGTATCCACAGTACAACAAAAAGTCCCCCATGTCCTTGAGGAACAAGATCCTCATCTACAAGCAAGTTATCAGGCCTGCATTAACTTATGCCTGCCAAGTCTGGGGCGCTACAGCGAAGACAAACCTCTACCCGCTACAGGTACTACAAAATAGATACCTCATGACATCAGTAGCAGCCGAGTGGTACATCCCCAATGAAAATATCCACACTGACTTGTCATTTCCGACACTCATTGAGCGCATCAAGAACCTTGCAAACAAGTTCAATGCACAACTTCCTAACAGCTTCAATCAGCTCATACGTGGACTTGGGGAGTACGACTTAGACCACGGTGAAACTTATAAACGCCCCAGACTAATACTGACAAATCCTTGACTACTGCAATAGACTCTCATCATCCCCAATATCAACAGTATAACCATAACCATTAAAAAAAAAAATCTTAGACAAAAATCCCACCGCTGAACCACCATCTTTTTAAAACACCATTTCATGCCAGTAAGGGATTCTATCCCGGTATGGCAAGAGTCAGAGGGCGCCTCCCATAGGGAGGATAACCCCTCAGTGACCCCGCTACGATGAGAAGTTAGAATGTCTACACATCCTGGTGCACCCAGTGCCCGTCTCTACACACTTAACAGGTCAGCTTGTGTAACCAGCAAGTCAAGCAGTGTCAAATAGCGAGAAATCGAATGCAGTGGAATGTTTGGTGTAATGAGGAAGCAGCGAAGCTAATTAACCCAAGAGATCCTTGGGTAAACGATAGCTTTTGCACCTCCTGGGAGAATGGTGATTATATTGATCCAGGGTATTTACCAGCTGGTTAGGGTGTGGCGTGAGTTTAGCATACATTGAGCGGGCTCTTTCACGCACAACATCCACAATGTATGGGATGCCAGAATGAGTGTGGAGGATATGGGAAGAAAATCTACGGTCAGTATCGTAGATCATCCTAAGGGCCCTGTTCTGTACGACTTGCAGTCTGCGGATGGTGGTTTGAGCCACGAATCCCCACGCCTCGCATCCATACAGGATCAGGGGAGGGATGATCGGACGATATAAGCATAATTTAAGACGTGTAGGCATAGTGGACCTAAGGATGGGATAGAGCTTTCCTAGAGCTCCGTGGCCCTGGGCAGCTTTAGCTGAGACATGCTTGGTGAAGGTAAGTCCTCGGTCAAGTTGTACACCAAGGTACTTGGCTGTGTTGACCCAAGTGTCAGGTCCCTATCTGGTCTACAGGTGCGAATTTTACCAAACAGAAAAGCAGAGCTTTTCTGTGGACTGATTCCCATCCTCCACTTTTCACTCCATCTGTCGATGGCGTCGAGGTGTCTTTGTAATGGGGGAAGGCAGTATCGTAGATTTTTGTTACGGGCCAGTATGAGGACATCATCGGCATATTGGCACGTAACAGTGCCGGGTTCAACTGGGAAGTCAGACATGTATGCAGCAAAGAGCAGTGGCGACAGAACACTGCGTTCCGGGACTCCAGCCGCTATTGGTCTGATAGTTGATAGCCTGCCCTCCACTCGCACCCTGAAAGTGCAGTCCCGAAGGAAGCTGGCTATGAGGGACAGGTAGGGGAATGGGAGATCTGCATTTCTGAGTTTGTACAGTAGGCCCTGGTGCCATGTTGTTGCAAAGGCCTTATCCACAACCAGAAGTACTGCGACAGTTTTGAAGTTTTCCTGGAAACCCAGGGCAGTCTTCTCAATCAGACGCAGGAGCTGTAAAGTAGTGGAATGACCTTGACAGAACCCAAACTGATGATCCGGAATGAGCTGGCTTTCCTCAAATAGAGGAGTTAGGCGGGACAGTAGAAGTTTATCAAAAATTTTGGAAATGATTGGAAGTAGACTAATAGATCGGTAACTTAATGGAAACTTGGGATCCGTGCCTGGTTTTAATATGCAAATCATCCTCGCTTCCTTCCAAGCAGAAGAGAAGTGTCGAAGATGCAGGCAAGCATTGTAGATCCTCGTCAAGTGGATGATGGCTTTGCGAGGTAGGTGTTGTAACATATGTGTCGTAACACCATCATATCCAGGGGATTTGTTGGGTTTGAGACACCTAATTTGCGAGGAAAATTCCCTTGGGGTGACAATTGGTATGCGAGTCGCCTCGTGTGGTGGCGGTGGGTCCTCATAGAGGTAATCCACCGTTGCCTCAACTAGTTCAGAAAAATCTTCGTCTTCTATGTCCTCTCGGGGCTCAAATTGGGACTCTAAATGGTCCGCGAAGTCAGAGGCTTTCTCTTGCGGTTAGAAAGATAGTCTCCCGCGAGTGCCATGTATTGGATGCTGGTATAGCGTTTTGTTCCCTTCTCAGGGATTTAATTATCCTGCATGGCTTCTTTTCTGAGAGGTTAACGTTCCTCATGGTGTTTTCCCAGGCCTCTTTGCGATGTGCGCGTAAGAGGCGCCTAGCCAGGTTCTGGAATCGCAGATAAATTGCCTGCAATCTGGGATAACGGAAACGCTGCCAAAGCTTCCGAACTGTTGACTTAGCTCTTAGCAACAGTCGGAGTTCATTTGGGATGGTTGTGCGCTTAGGAATATTGAAAGGAATGCGGTAAGTGTGCGCTCGTATCACATTTGATATTTGTCGGGAGAATGCAGTGGCCGCTAATTCTAACGACTCGATAGAATCGATACGCGGTCTGGGATCCACTGATTGGTTCAGTTCAAGGACGGCTGCATCCCAGTCTACCTCGTACGACCAATCAGGAGTTACCAATGCTGGCATGTTGAATTAATATTGGATCGTGGTCAGAATCCAGTTCATTGACTGTCGTGGGGTCTATATTGAATGTAAAGTTCTTAGTGACCGTAATATCCAGCACGTCCGGTCTCCCTCGGGCAGGATGAAAAGTGGGCTCTCTCGGTCCATGCGCAATGAGGCTTGGGTTACCGCTTATAAGGCGGAATAGTCCTCGCCCCTTCGCATTGGTGGCACGACTATGCCAATTGGCATGTTTTGCATTTAGGTCGCCTGCAATGCAGACCACAGGGTGGAGGTTTAATAAAGCCGTGTAATCTCCTTCATAGAAGCGGTGATCAAGGGGGTCATATGCCACATTCAGCAATGTATCTAGACCAACTAAAGATAGCCTAATAGCACAGGCTTCTACATGCTGAAGTGGTGGAAGAGGGAAAGGCTTATGTGTGATATTATTTTTAATGAAGATGGCTGTACCTCCCCCTTGTCGGCCAACCCTATCAGACCGATTGGTGACGTAATTAGGAAGGGCGAAGTTGGTGGCAGCATCCAAATGAGTTTCACAGACCATCAGAATGTCGATTCCGAAATACTGTACAAACTCAGTGAGGTTAGGGTAGTGACTCCGAATTCCGTTGGCGTTCCAAATCGCAGCTCTGAATGGCCTCCGGACATATCTTCCGGCCATTACTGAGCGGGATATAGCTGTTCCAATGTCTGAAGCAAGATGGAATGCTTCTGCATGGGGGTCAACTTGGGGTTATTCAACTGCATCTTACAATTTCTAAGTGCAGGAAGCGCCTTGTTTATTAAATCCCCAAACCACGAGGATAGAGAGCTAAATTCCTCCAGGTCTCTTTGCGCAATAGTCGCAAATGTGGAGGAGGTTGTCGCCGTGTTAGGCAATGGTACAATAGGGGTAGGGGGTATATTCCTAACCCGGGAAATAGGCTCTGCCTCTACAGTTGCGTCTGTATTTATTACTGGAGCTTGTGGCTCCGGAACTACATTGGGAGCAGAAGATTTGCTCGGCCTAGGTTTCCAGTTCCTCCTCTTCCTGCGTGGTTTTAGGTGCAGGGGGTTTAGGCACTGTTGCCTTTTCTATAGGACCTGGAGGTGGCGGCACAGCATTTGACGTTGGGGAAGCCTTCTCCGGTGTAGCAGCCTCTTTTTCCACTCGACGCAGAGTGGACTCTGCCTTATATAAGGCAGTGGCAAAGGACACCCCTGGGCGAACCTCTTGGTCTTCGGGTCGGCTCTTGCGGCGACTCTCAATGATCTTTTTCCTTGTAGAACATCCTTTGTACACACTAACGTGTGTACCGTCGCAGTTAGCACACTTGCACTCGTCCCTCGGTTTAGTGCATTTCTCTAGCAAGTGGTTCCCAGCACACCGCAAACATGTAAGCTTACGCTCACACACCATGCTGGAGTGATTGTAACCCATGCATCTATAGCACTGCACTGGTCCCTCTCTCCCGTAGTATCGTTCCACTCTTACGACAGTGAAATTAAGTTTTCTTATGGTATCAATAGGCTGCGTTTCTTGTTTATGTACTTTGTCCAGTACTACCAAGAAAAGTGGCATAGGAACTTTGCTTATTATCCCCTCAGTGTTTACAGTTCTCTTGAGCTGTGCCACCGAGTTGACAATTATGCCATGCTCTTCATATAATGCGACTTTAATTTCATCAGGGGCACATTCTGAGTCTAACCCTCTGATGACTCGACGCTCGATGTGAGGGCGTTGTGGTGAATACGAATAGAACGTGATGTTCAAATCTCGTAGTACCAACTTGGCTTTTTCAAAATCAACCAAGCTGTGGGTCAGAATGTGAACGCTCTTTGGCTTGCGTTTTGCCTCAAAGGTTTCCCTGAGGTGTTTAGCCAATATGCGCATGACCCTGATGTGGATCGGGAATAGATCCGCTATGATTGGCGGAATTTTTGGTGCCTTTTTGGCTTGGGATGATGCAACATTCTGGGCTTGTTGCGTTAGATTGTTTGGCGATGGCGTCTTTCTTCCCCGTTTACGGTTTTCCACAACCGTAAACTCCCCCAGCTCCATATCGGACTCGGAGTCAGAGTCGGGTAAGGGATCGTTTGAACCCAGGCTTTCTAGATCTGCCATGGGTAAGTGGCGTGGGGTAGAGCTCTTACGCTTTTGGGTATCAGTTTTGGAGTGCTTCCTATTAGGCTCCGCTGCTTCAGGAGGTAATGATCTGTAAGAAGATGAAGTAGATGGAAGTTGTCCGTCATCGGCAGTCATTGCGGTTGCCCTCCGGCTGCTCACAGTGGTCCGGACCTCCTCTATGGCGGCGCCTTTGCGAGCCATTTCGGCTCGAGGTTTCAGGTACGAAGCCGTCTACCTTTGGCTTAAGACTTATGAGCCCGCTGTCACGTTTAGTATGTCAGTCTGTTGGTCAGTCACAGAAAAAAGAATTCAGTAAGAAAGGGTTACCTGTAGGGTAAGGGTTCTAAAGCTTGCTCTCCAAGCCTCCTTAAAGAACTTCACCAGTTGGCTGGTCTAATATGATTATATTAGATCGAAGAATGAAGCACATGTGCACTCCACCGACGCACACTAAACCGCTCCACCAGGTCGACACGGGATCTCCTGCTCTGGCGAGTTAGCTTGGATACCGTCTTTCCACCAGTGTCCATAAAACGTGTGTGCTCTTCAAGCACCAATGGGCGAATGAATGTGATTGGCTGGAGCTCTGCTGCAATGTTTCTTCCTCAGCTGCTCACATGAACCGCTGATCGCGCGAGTAAGAGGCACCAGAGGCAGTTCGAGGTCGAGTGGGGAAGCTATTCCCCACCCGAGTGTCTTTACCGCAGTACCTAGCCGTTATACGGGCTTAACCTGCGCGATAGTATGATGGTTTGGTATACAGGGGATTTAATACTTCTGGGAATGTTTTTTTTTTTTTTTTTTTTTTTTTTTTCGAGTGGAGGGAAAAATCCATTTATGGAGTTCCACTGTGCTGGGAGGCACAGTGGGGACTGTAGGCTTCACCCGAGGGTACTACCCACTAAAAAACCTCCACCGGAGAGAATTTGGGAGAGGAAGTCCGGCAGTACCGCTAAAAGCACCTGCGGAGTCATGGAGAAATTGTGTAGGTTGGCCGTGTGGCCTAACCAGGGTGAGAGTTGGAGGCAGGACGTAAACATGGCCGAGGCCCTGATCACGCCCTGGCGAATTCGTGGTGTGGATTTGGTAAGGAGTAGTGTCGTTTCCGCCCGGAAACCCTGTCTTAACCTAATAGTTGTGTCCCCTGTGAGAGGGGAGATGTCAATTAGTAAGAGGTGGTAATGTTTATTAAGTATTTAGCTGTTAGCTGTCCCCCCTCCATTGGGGAGGTGGCGTCTTATTCAACAGTATCATGTTCGCAAGGGATGCGTTAGTCAGAGATATTCTTAGTTAGGTTTAATTATTATATGTATATTTCTTCGCAGATTTATGCGTTTGGTCAGTTTATAAGTTTAATTGTTTAGTTTTGTTTGACTGCGCTATGAGCTGCATTTGTTTTGCTTAATATTTAGGTATTAGTGCTTTTAAATGTAGTTTGATTCAATTTGGTTTCCAAAATCATGTCCTTTATTCGTGGGTCAATGTCTTATAAGTGTGGGGGTAAACCCCCAGGGCCGCCTTGGCTAGATGGATGGATGGATGGATGGAGTTTAGGGGCCCGTCGACAACTAGGTCATTTGGGCCCTAGGTCAGAAAATAAAAAATATAAAACTCGCCTAAAAACTGAAGTTTAAAATGGCAACTAAAACGCAGACAGATAAAATCACCAAACGGCATATTGGTGCGCTAAGTTAAAACTTGGTAAAACCATTCATTAAAATGTGTAAAAGATCGAGGCTAAAACACATTAAAACTAAGCACTTAAAACACTAAAACGTAAAACACAAAACCTATGTTAAAACGCTAAAAAAGAATTTCGCACACTAAAAACACGTTATACTTGCTTTGCGAACCCAATTTGTGCAACGAACCGCAGCGCCTTACAGGCAGACACAGGGTCGTCACCCAAAATTGAGGCAAGCGTACACCCCAGGCCAACCGACTGGCGCTCACGAGCGTATTGCGGACAGTCTATAAGGATATGGGCCACAGAAAGTTGGATGTTGCACGTAGGGCAGACAGGCGCAGGGTCGCCACGCAAATGGAACCCATGTGTCGCCCGTGTGTGACCTATCCTCAGGCGGGTGAGGATAACTTCAGCCCGCCTGGAGTCCCTGCAGGATGTCATCCAGGGATTTACGTTGTCTTTAATGGTCCGCAATTGAGAGCCAGAGAATTCCTTCCATGACTGCTGCCAGATCGATAAAAGATGTCGACGGAAATGGCGCTGCACATCGACATATGGCAGACTGTGTGTGGCAACATCCGGCAAACGGCAAGCAGTTTTAGCAGCCGCATCCGCTTTCTCATTGCCGGGTATACCCACATGGCCTGGGGTCCAGGTAAAAAGCAACTGGTATCCGCGCGAGAGCAGTTGCGAAATGAGAGCCTGTATTTTTAAAACGAATGTTGAGGTGCCGATAAACTGGTCCAAGGACTGAAGGGCACTCAGAGAGTCTGAACAAATGATAAAATTGCCGGGAGCTGAGTTAGAAATAAAAAGTAAACAATAAAATATAGCGAACAGCTCGGCAGTAAAAACCGAACTATGGTCCGGAAGTCGGTACTGGTGCGCCTCGTCGTTACACACGAAACTACATCCCGTAGCTCCACCCACCTGGGACCCATCGGTAAAAACCGGGGTGAAAGTCCGGTGGCGGCCCAAAAGTTCGGTGAACAGTTGTCGATACACCGATTGCGGGGTGGAAAGCTTAGTATAGCCTGAGAGCTCCAGGTCGAATTGCGCGCGTCGGAGTTGCCAAGGAGCAGAGCGTCCTAGAGAGAATCGCTCTACAGCAGGCATGCGGAGATCGTGTTTGTCAAGTAGTTCGCGGAACCGAATACCGCTTGGGCGCGATATAGTTGTGTTGCGTAGATAACGGTGAGCAAGGTCGGGACGCAGGACACATTTAAAAGAAGGATGGCCCGGATGGGCTGCCAACCTTGCCACATACGAACACAATAAAATCGAACGACGGACCGACAGTGGTGGTTCTCCAGACTCAGCATACAGACACTCAACTCTACTGGTGCGGAACGCCCCAGTAGCAACACGGATACCAGCATGGTGTACAGTATCTAAAAGACGGAGTTTAGAGGCGGACGCCGCGCCATAGATAAAACTACCGTAGTCTATTTTTGACCGCACCAGTGATCGATACAATCGTAGCATAACTGTACGATCACCGCCCCAAGAAACTCCGGATAAAAGGCGGAGTACTCGAAGTGAGCGATCGCAGGAAGCACGTAGTTGGCGAATATGGTACTCCCACGTCAGCTTACTGTCGAAGTGCAGGCCAAGGAACTTGAGGTGCGGGACAAACGGTAGACGTGTGCCACGCAAATAAAAATCAGGAGGAGGGTGTACGCCGCGAACTCGATGGAAGTGGATACACTGAGTTTTCGTAGGTGAGAACTGAAAGCCGGAGCGAAGGGCCCAGTCTGCGATTGATGTTATGGTCAGCTGCAGTTGACGCTCAATGTGCTCGAGATTATAAGAGCGATAGTAAATTGCAAAGTCGTCAACATACAGTGACATCGGGATTCCGCTACGAACAACATCAGCGATTCCGTTGATTGCTACGGCGAAGAGCGTGACACTCAGGATGGACCCCTGAGGCACACCATTCTCCTGAATCTTTTCCTGTGACAGGGTATTACCAATGCGGACACGAAATTTTCGAAGTCGTAAAAAGTTTAAAATGAACAGCGCTAAGTGACCGCGTAAACCGTAACCGTGCAGAGCACGAAGGATTCCATAGCGCCAGGTGGTGTCGTAGGCCTTCTCTAAATCAAAGAAGACACCCACGACATGCTGCTTCAGCAGAAAGGCATTCTGGATGTAAGCCTCTAAGCGTGTCAGATGGTCGACGCTAGAGTGATGGCGACGAAAACCGCACTGAATGTTGGTGAGCAGGTTATGCGTCTCTAGCCACCACACTAAACGAGTGTTAATCATCCGTTCGAAGGTCTTACAAACAACACTCGTTAGGCAAATAGGGCGGTAACTAGAGGGAAGTGTCCTGTCTTTTCCAGGTCGAGGGATAGGGATGACAATACCCACTCGCCAGGAGGACGGAAAGACCTGCTCGTGCCAGATACGATTATAAATACCAAACAGGAAAGACGAAGCCGAAGGTGGAAGGTGAAGCAGCATTTGTCGATGGATGTCATCTGGACCAGGAGAGGAATCTTTAGCAAGTGACAAAGAGTGCTCTAACTCCGCTACGGTAAAGGGTGCGTTGTACGGTTCAGTACAGTCACTACTAAAAGGAAGAACTATCCGCTCGGCAGATTCCTTGAGAGGTATAAAAGCTCTGTCGTAACTATTCGTTTGGCTAGTAGCAGCAAACGAAGTAGCAAGGGCGTCGGCGATATCCTGTTCGCTGGTGTAATGCAATCCGCTTATGGCAAGGCCGGGAATGATAGTCCGGCGACACTTGCCATACATGCGGCGAACAGCAGTCCACACCCTCTGTGCCGGAGTGAGACGGGACAGAGAAGAGACAAAAGTTTCCCACGATGTGCGTTTTGCACAGCGGAGGACAAATCGAGCCCTGGCACGAGAACGCTTAAAAGCTATCAAGTTCTCCTCCGTAGGATGTGAACTGAAGACACGCAGAGCACGTTTCCTTGCTTTAATAGCCAAACTGCATTCCTCGGACCACCAAGGCACAGGAACGTGACCAGGTGTAGTAGAACCACGAGGAATGCTGGAATTCGCTGCGAGCAGGACAGAACAAGTAAAATATTCCACCAGTTCATCGATGGTGGGGAAGACATCGTTGTGAAGGTGAATGAGGGAACGAAATTTCCCCCAGTCAGCCTTGGAAATAATCCAGTGAGGATATCGTGTTGGCACAGGATGGAGAATAGATATGTGAATGCTGATGGGAAAATGATCACTGCCAAAGAGGTCGCTGAGCACCGACCAATCAAGGAGTGGCGCCTGTGACGGGCTACAGAAGCTCACGTCTAAAGCGGAGTAGGTACCGTAGGCAGATGATAAAAAGGTAGGGGCACCAGTGTTTAATAGAAGTAGGCCAGACATATCACAAACGTCTGCTACAAGGCAACCACGAGCATCGTCAGCGTCGGAGCCCCACAAGGTGTTTTTGGCATTCAGATCGCCTAGAAGAAGAAACGGTGGCGTAATCTGTGCCCGAACTTCGTTCTCGTGTACGACACTGACCGGTGGCAGATAGACATTACAGATAGAGAAAGAAAGGCTCTGCAGCTGTACACGTACCGCTACAGCTTGGAGCGGCGTGTTTAGTGGTATGCTGGTGGCAGGGATGGTATTCGCCACCAGAATAGCAACACCACCGCTTGCCCGTCGATCAGCTGCAGAATCATGTCTAAAGGCCACAAATCCACGAAGATAGAGTGCGTGATGAGGTTGCAGATAGGTTTCCTGTAGACAGACGATAGATGGACAGCGTTGAGAAATTAGATGCTGTATGTCCGGAACACGTGCCCGGAAGGCATTAACATTCCACTGGATTATTTCCCTAGTGAAAAAGGATTAATGGCTAGTCTTCATCTTTTTCTTCTTTTTCACCTTGGCTGACTTAGGTCCAACTATGTGGAAGTCGCCGTCCTCTGGCGATTCCTCGGAGGTGTGCGAGCCAGAGGATCCCCTACGACTCGCAGAGCGAGAGCGGGATCTCTGAGAGGACGTGAGACTACTTGCGCGAACTTTATGTCGCGAACGACTTCCATCGATAGGATCCTTACCGCTTCCTAACAGCTTGGAAACTGTGGTCTGCACGGCGGAAGATGTTTTAGACACTGCACTTTTTCGACTAACTGTTGGGGTGCTCTCTGGAAGGTCAGTCTGTGTCGAGGCATTTGCAACGGTGACATGTTGCAAGCCGACAGTAGCAACAGGAGGGCGCCGAGCTGCCGACGAATAAGCTAAGGTGGTGGCAGGCTTCAGTTGTTCGAAACGCCGACGCGCTTCTATAAATGTCAGGCGCTCCTTTACCCGCAACTCCTGAATACTCTTTTCGTCCAAGAACTTAGGACACTGACGTGATTTAGATGGATGGTTACCCCCACAGTTCACACAGCATGGGTCTCGAGTGCAAGCCATGTCTTCGTGTGCCGGTAAGCCGCAACGTTCACAAGCTGCAGGATGGTTACACGAGGTCCTAGTATGCCCGAATCTCTGACACTGAAAACAGCGCATGGGATTCGGGACATACGGTCGTACTGCAGCACGCTCGTAGCCACAGTAGATGTATTCTGGCAGCTGAGTGCCCTTAAACGTAAGGAATACTGTACGTAAGGCACACTCTTTCCCATCCTGTTTCCGAGTTAATCGGTATGCTTGGCAGACTCGCTGATCAGAGAGGCAGGTGACAATTTCTTCGTTGGAGAGATCGTCGAGGCTGGAAGTGGTTACTACTCCTCTACACGAGTTGAGGGTCTTATGTGGGGCTACCCGGATAGGGTAGGAGCCCAACAAACTCGCCTTCAACAGCTTCTGCGACTGATCTCCATTCATCACCTCGATCAATAACATGCCATCTCTAAGTCTGGTTGCGTTTTTAACCGGGCCACAGATCCTATCGACTTCCTTTTTGATATAGAACGGGCTAATGTCCTTCATCGTCTTTCCTTCACATTGCAAGGTCAGCACCAAAAAACTGTCAATGAGGGAGGGTTTGCGCGGAGACATGATTATTTGGACCCCCATCCGGAACCGTCGGCGTCAGCCTGCCATCCGGGGGTCAAAGGATAAAAGACACCAAAATCTCCACGGTCTGTGCCGCCATGGAGACCCCTCCATGACTGACCTCAAGGCGTACTTCAGAGGAGCTACCCTCCGATCTCCACTGCTTGTCCGCATGGGTAAACCGTTCACCACATGACACCCCGGTTTTATGCCCCCACCACAGGAATAACCGCCTGTGGCTCCCCGCTTTAGCACACGCTGCCTCAACGGAGTCAGCGTGGATTCAGGGGACTTCGGGTTGATTACACCGGGGCTCCGTCAGCGGTAACACGTCCGGCCGGTGATACTAACCCGACGGCACGCGGCCGTCGGGAGATTAACACCGGCCGTGCCCTCAAGGAGCTACGTGGGTGTACATGACGTGTGGACGGGCTCCGCACCTAAGGCTACACATGGGGGCAGTGTGAAGGGTCCGCACAACCTTCGCGCCTGAGACCTCCGAAGAGCACACAAGTCGGGGGCCGCGCTGAAAACCGTGGGACAGGACTACGGAGATAGGAAAGATCCCTGCTGGTGAGACAGGAGTTATAAATCTAGGAACCTACAAACTAATAATCAGAATAAACCTAGAAGAGGAAGAGGGTGATATAAAAAGCAACATAAAACGTCGCACGTGGCACAGTTAATGAAGGTGGAGGGGTGAAATGATTGTGCGCAGCTCGGGGCCCCGAGTGCGCCAAATCCGGACCTACCGTGGTAGGTTCCCCTGGGGGAGTTTGATTTCGGAGTCCTCTTCTCCTAGATGAGTCGTCGACCAAGACTAACGAGCCTCATCTACCCGTTGGAATGTTCTTAGGTTCCCCTCACCTCTTGCCAACCAGTGGTCACAAAGACACGTAGCAGGCCGTCTGGTTCGGGTACTGAGCCCCTCCGCCACGGCAAGGCGACACTCCTTCGGAGGGGCCTTGGCTAGAGCAAGGACTTTGCAAACTGCCAGTTGTGTTGTGCCATATGGTTATAGGTAATGTTCTATGGAAGTGCTACTAGTGAGTTGAGGTATTCTTGAATGTCTACTTCTGGCTCTCCCAGGCCTAAGGTTCTGTCAAATAATGACAGTGGTCTTTTGTGTTTGTTTAATTCTGTTTCGTAAGTTCCCAGTTGTTTTATTAGGGCATTTTTGTTTTGGTCTTTCCGTTTGTACATGTTGAAGCTCAGGCGTTTAATGAATTCTTCGATTGAATGTAGTTTTAGCTCTTTATGTAGGAGATAGGCCGGAGCTACCGGCGGTTGTTTTGCTATTATTCTTATTATTCTATTTTGTAGTGTTTGTAGTTTATGTAAGTGCGTTTTCGCAGCATATCCCCATACCGGGGCTGCGTATGTGAGAATAGGTCTTAGGAGTGTCTTATATAAGGTAAGCCCCATGTTTGCCTTCAGTTGGCTGTTTATGTTAAAGATTGGGTAGAGCTTATTTAACTGACCATTGGCCTTGGCCCTGATTTTAGTGATGTGCTTATTCCAGGTGAGGCCTTGGTCCATTACTAGGCCTAGATAAGTTACTTGGTCCTTCCAATCGATTCCTTCGCCCTGCTAAGTTAGCGGCTGAAGGGTACGCCTGTTATGTCTGTGCGTGAGTCTTTTTGTGAAAATTATTGCTTGAGTTTTTCTTGCATTTACTTTGATTCTCCATTTGGAGAACCATGGCTCAAGCGTATTTAGTGCATTTTGCAGTCGTTGATAAATAATTCGCGGTTGAGTAGATTGTGTGACTATCGCAGTATCGTCCGCGTATATGTATTTATTTGTTCTTAATAGTTCAGGCATGTCATTTATATATAAATTAAATAGTGTCGGCCCCAACAAACTCCCTTGGAGGACACCAGCTTTAATTCGCTTTGCGCCCGAGACTGCGTTTTCCACAGTGGTGCGAGAGCTTCGATTGCTGAGGTAATCCCTAATTAGGGCTATAGCAGAGTCGGGGAAGGCGTAAGATCTGAGCTTTTTGATTAGGCCTGCATGCCATACTTTATCGAAGGCGCGTTCAATATCCAAATATATGGCGCCTGTTGACCTATTTGTGTTAAAACCATTGGTTATCTGTTCGGTCATTCGAAGAAGTTGCAGTGTAGTGGAGTGTTGTGCTCTGAACCCGAACTGTTCGGGGATCAGTATGTTGTGCTTGTGAATGTGTTTGTTGATTCTTTTTAGGATTACTTTTTCTAGTAGTTTGCTAAGTGTGTTTAGTAGGCTAATTGACCTGTAATTGATTGGTAGTGCTAGGTTTTTATTTGCTTTGGGAAATAGCATTATTTTGGCTTCCTTCCAACTTGGGGGAAATCGGCCATTTTCTAGCGTAAAGTTGTAAATATCTGCTAAGAGCATGAGAGCTCTTTGTGGGAGATTTTTTAATACTACATTTGGGATTTTGTCTGGCCCTGGCGCTTTTCTAGTGGGCAGGTGTCTAATAATCCAGCTGATTTCGCCTGGATTTGTCCTTCGCATTTTGTTGTGTGTTGGCGTTTGGCCTATGTTTTCAGCTTCATTTTCGACCTCTAGTATAAAGTTGTCTTGCCCGATTACTGGGTTGAGAGAGAATACATTTTCTAATGTGTCCGCGAACGCTTCTGCCTTGGCCTGGGGAGTTTCCGCTATAGTGTTGTTGAAATTGAGTGGAGGAATGTTCGTTCGTGTTCGCGTGAGGCATTTGGCTATTCGCCATGCTGAGTTTTGTTGGGGATTTAGATTTTCTAGTGTATTATTCCATTGATTTTGGATATATGTTCGCGCGCGTTCATTAGTTTGGTCTCGCGCCTTGAAATATTCGATTCGATGTAGAACGTTTCTAGTTCTTTGCCATTTACGTCTGGCTTTGTTTTGTGTTTGTTGTAGGACTTTTATGTCGTGAGGAAATCTAGCATTAATAGTCTGCTGCTGCCTTAGGGGCACGCAGGCAGTGGTGGCTATTTTTATTGCGGTTTCAAGTTTATTATTTGCCGCATCTTGCTCTGCTGCTGAGTTTATTTGCAGGTCAGGCAGATAGTGGTCTACTGTGTCTTTAAATTCAGCCCAGTCTACTTGGTTATAGTTAAACGTTAGAGTAGCTGGTTTAAATGCGATAGGAGCATTAATTGTTATTAAAACAGGCAAATGATCTGATGTCAGCTCCTGTAGGACTCTGAAGTCTGTGTAATAGGGAATATTATTTAAAAGAGCAATATCTAGGATGTCAGGCGTATTGTTCGGCAAGTAAGGAATGAATGTTGGTTCGTCCGGGCCTGCAATTAGGAAGTTTGTGCTGTTAATGTAATTAAGTGGCCTGGCACGGGGTGCACTCAGCCTCGTTAGGTCCCGGGGGGACCAATTGAGGAGCTACTTGATGGAGAAGTAGCGGCCCCAGGTCGAGAAGACCGCATAACTGGCCGGGAGGGCTCGGGGCGCTGACCACGTCCCACCCTCCAGTACTGCACCTCACCAATGACGCCTGTAGTGGGCAGAGGTGGGGGACGCAGCAACTGGGCGGTAGGCCTTGGCCCTTCGTGGGCTGTCGCGCGGGGTTTACATTACAATGTAATTAAGTAATTTAGTCCCTTGTGGATTGGGATTTATGCAATTCCATAGATGATGTTTGCAGTTATAATCTCCCGCAGCCAAAACTCTGGGTCCTAGATTCATTATTTTACTGACGTCGTCTATATCTATGTCCCCCGGGGGATTATAAACTGAGGCTATAACTATATCCGTGTTGTGGATGTTAAGTTTAATTGCCGTGCTTTCGGCGCGAGTTAAGATTGGAGAATTAATTTTATAATGATTGATATTGTTTTGGATAGCTATTGCTGTTCCGCCTCCTCTGCGGTTGCGGTCATTTCTGTAAATTTGAAATCCGGGAACGGAAAAACGGTGATTTTGGTTTAAATGTGTTTCGTTTAATAATGCAATCTGTATTGAATGTGTTTGTAAAAAGTCTGCTAGTTCTTTTGATCTTTTACGAATGCCATTACAATTCCAGGTGATAATTCTGATTGTGTCTGATTTACCTATATCCATATTGGCGAATGTTGTTTATGAGTTGTGTGATGAAGAATGCAGTCTGTATAATGTCGTTCCCGGGTTGTGAGAGCATGCCACATATTTGTGTAAGTTGATCTTCCACCTGGTGAAGCGGCACTTTGTTAGTCTGCATGCCTAGTGACTTCACTAGTGAGCAGAGTGCCATGGAAGGGTCCCGCCTACGGCGGGGGAGGGGCTGGAGCGACTTTGCAGTTGCGGGAGGCGCAACTGCCTGGATGGGGCCTGTCTTGGTGGGGGTGGCTTGGGTGACTTGTGGGGGTCGCTCGCTTCTGGTAGGGCTAGCCTCGGAGTTGAACCGGGGCTGCTCTATCACGGATGGTTCTTCTAAGGGTGCCGGGCGCGACCGGCCTTTTGGATTTCTAATGAACCATTCCGTATTACTATTTTGTGTGGCAGCCTGAGAATATAAAAACTGTGTTCTCTGTCTATGGGACCTAGCAGGCTGCCCACGGGTGTTATTAGTGTTCACCAGTTTAGAACACGCTGCGTAGTATTTGGTGCAACCGCGTCAGGTTGCACCATGGCCCTCAGCGCCACATAAAACGCATTTGCGTTCCCTAGGAGGAACCGTGCATGTTCCTGAATAGTGAGGCCCTGTGCATTTGGCGCATATGGGAGTAGGGGACCTGCAGTCTTTCTTCACGTGCCAGAATTGTTGGCAGCGTGAGCACTGCTTTGGGGTTGTGGCAGTCCTATAGACCTCTACATGAATTTTGAAATGTGCCAGGTATTTCAATTCTAGAATTTTTCTGTTTTCTTCGGTATCCTGCAGTTCGATTAGGAACATTGGCAGGGGGGACCTATCCCTAGTGCGCCTTCTCATTTGTATGGCCCTAATGGCCTGAAACCCGCAGAGTGCCAGGTCTTCTTTAATTTCCTCTCCGGAGTATTCAGCGTACAGGCCTTTGATTACAAAGCGGGCAGTCCTTTCCTCAGGGTGGGGGATTAGGTAATGCTGTACGCTGGTGGCTTTCAGGTGTTTTACCAAAGTCTGGTAGTCACCTAGTGAGAACGTTTTAAAAACAAAATCTCCGGAGTTTCGCGCTGTGTTGACAGTGTAGTTGTATTTAAAGGTGCAACTCTTGTCAATGTCAAGGGTCAGTTGTCTAAGTGTCGCGGCCTGGCTTTTACTGACATAAATTGGCGCTAAGTCAGTTCGTTTATCCTGGCTGACGGGTGTAGTGTTCGTGTTTGTAGCTGTGTCTGTATCTGTATGTGTAAGTGTGTGTGAGGAGCAAGGTTTGGGCGAGGAGGGCCGGGTAGGAGTAGGTATCGAGGCAGCGGAAGGAGGGGGTATCAAGGGTGTGACGACAGGTTGAGCGCTTGAAGGAGAAGAGGTGTCAGGTTCAGAAGGCGAGGGTGTTTTAGGACGAGTAGACGGGGTGTTGGATTTAGCAAGGGTTTTGCTCCTCGTTTTGGTTTTGGTGGGTGATTTGGCAGTTTGCGCAGTCTTGCCGCTCTTAACCATGGTAGTGTGCGTGTGTTTAGGGAAAGAAGTTAAAAGCAGAGAATCTAATAAATAAAAGGGGGTTAAGAACTTACGGGGGTCTTAAACCTAGATAGAGAAAGAGGAAATGAGAAGAGTAGAGAAAGTACAGATAGTGAGTGCTAAGAAGCACGAAGGATAGAGGGCCGGACCCCGAAAGGCGCTTAAGCGAATCTTATGATTGCTTGCTATAGCCCTATCCTTCTACTCATCTAAACTGTAAAGTGCCAAGCAGAGCTTTAGCAGGGTCTTCGGTAAAACCGCGACAATGTCCGAGCCGCCGGTTTTGGTATTGCTACCGCAACCGATTAATCCAGCGGTGGCAGCTTCTTTGCTGCGAAGTCTCGAAGTTCTCCTCCGTCGATGCTCACAGCTCGGAGTCCTCGCTGCGAATGGTTCTGGGAATGTTAGTGGGATCAGCGGTATTTATAGGGGCGAGATGGATGGTTGGTAGGGATTGGTCCGTGAGCGGGTAGTGCCCGGCTGCTGATTGGCTGTTTAGTCAATCAGGTGACGCACTAATCCCCACCAGGGTTCTGGCCGTCAGTCAGTCACTGAGAGGTGATCTGAGTTAGGGATTTTACTCTGTTTCAAGTACAGATTGTAATTTTCGCCTTTCCCATCTTCTAAAATTAGACCGTTGGATTTAGGATGTCCTTCGGCAATTTTTTAGATGGTGGTCGGCGCGGCTGTCTCTGGTCATATTGTCCCAGAGTGTTCACCAGTGGGTTAGGGTGGTTCTGGAATTTATTGTACATTGTTCGAGCGCGGGTTTTAATCACGTCGACAATGTACGGGATGCCGGAATGTTCGTGAAGAATGTGGGCAGGAAATCTCCAACCAGTGTCGTAGATCATCCTTAATGCCCGATTCTGCAACGTCTGGAGTCTGATGAGGGTGGACTTTGCCACCACTCCCCAGATCTCACATCCGTACAGGATCAGAGGCGGGATAATCGCACGATACAGCTGGAGCTTCAGGCGAATGGGCATGGTTTTGGAACTGAGGATGGGATACAACTGCCGGAGGGCTGCGTGACCTTGTAGTACTTTGCCCCTGACGTGATGCCTATACGTTAGCCGCCGGTCCAACGTGACCCGGAGATACTTCGCCGTAGTGACCCAGGGGATCCAACGGCGCCGAAGCACGAGGTCCTGCGGGAGCCGGTTTGCCAGCGTGTCGATCTACGCCCGGTATCATATATTGTTCTTTTGCGTAATACGAGGTACTGTATTCTGCGCACCAATCCGAATATGATAGTGCACAGGAGTATATAATGTCATTGATACTTTCCCTACGCTAGTTAGGATTTTTAAGTGAATAAATAATAATTGTTCTAATTGTAAAATTACATTCCTAACCTACTAAAATAACAAAATAAAGCAATTGCCTGTGCTACTGGAAGCCAGCAGCTAATCCAAATGATACGAGCTGAAAATTCACAAATTTTATTTTAAGAATTCTAATTACACAGATGCAATCTTAACGTACTAACATAATAAATAATAAATAAAACAAATAAAATTTAAGACTTCTGGGGAAGCACAGTTTTTGCTATAAATAGGGACAATATTGTATTCTATCCGAAAATTCGATATCGAAATTTCACCGGAAACGTTTAAAAACTGTTCTTTTAAATATCGGTTTTATTAACATGTTCAATTACATGAATTGTAATACTATTTGCTAGGTTTTCGGTGATACAAAGAATACATAATTACATAATTAATTAATAAACGATGTGGTGTTTACATTGTTTATCCTGTTTTACACTTAACTATTGTACTCGACCTATACTTATGTTTTTTGGCAGTACATCCTAAATTTGCTCATTGAACAGAGTTTAAAATTCTAAAAACTTCCTTTTAAAGCATATTTCATCTGAATTGGCCATTGATAGGCTATGTTTAATTCACTATCTTTAAACTTTTGTCTCTCCTTATTTATTCTAGTACAATTGTAAGACATATGGCCCACATTTTGTTCTGAGTTGCACGGGCACATTGCATTATCTATTTACATAATTTTGAAGCGCTAGAAGAATGCTCTTAGCTTGCCGTGTCCCGTCACCATAGCAGTGAAATTTGGTGCAACATTTAGTTTGAATTTCATTCTCTCATGAACTGGGGGGGGGGGGGGGGGAGAAGCATTTCCTACCCCTTCTCCCTTTTTCCTGTCCTGTAAATACCTCAAATGTTGTATTTTGTGTTTTAGTGAAATTTCCTGGGTTATTTCAGTCTTGCAATCTCGTGTCGTAATCAATTTCCTGAAAATGACCTCCTTGTTGCGAAGTATAGTCCAGTTATTTCCTCCAACTTAACTACTATTGGGGTTAGTCCTGTAACCATACATAGTTTCTTGTGAAGTTGTATAAGCCTTAGCTATCATAAAGCTTATTAACCTATGTATTCTTAAGCTGAATTTGGTTGTTTCATTGTTGGGTTTCCCTCCTGATAGGTACTCCGTATGAGAGGAGTTGCAGTATTGCTTCTTTGTAGATTGTTACTAGGGCCTCGTGCTTTAATCCCCAACTTAATTTTGCAGACGTTGAAAGAGTGAATAATATTCTTGCGTCTTTTAGCTATGTGTTTATTAAAGTTGAATGCTTTGCCTATGATTTATCCCAGGTGTTTAATTCTGTCCACCTGCCTTAGTTTGTTTAGGATTATACGTAGTTCCTTATTTTCTGGCCGCCTTCTCCAAGATGTCAGCATTACTTGTGGTTTTTGTCATTAAATTATGTTTTGTTGTTTTGGCCCATTGTTCTACTTTCTGCAGATCCACGTTAATATAACTTTATATTTCCAATATAGTGTTTCCTGCGGTGGGAAATACAAGGTCGCCTGCAAACAATACTTTTGTAAATTTCGAAAATTTAAGATTCAGCAGCGAGTTATAATGGACATTCCATAGGCCCGGTCCACAGCAGCTTCCTTGCAGGCATCCTTCAGTAACTGATTATTCCAATTTGAAATTCTTAGTCGTTAGTATGACAATTCTTTGATTAAAATAGCTGCTCGCCAGGGGGTATAATTCCGTGGACGTTAAATTTCCGCTAAGCATTAAGGATGCTGGGCAACTAAACTCCTAAAAGGCGCCTTTAACATCTAGGAGACACTAGCGCAATGTTTCTTTCCTTTAGGTTGTTCTTCACAGCTTCTTTGAGTGCTATAGCTGCATCTGTTTTTACATTTTGTGGGATGAACCCATGTTGATTCACGTGCATTGGGCCTATGGAGTGGACGTGATGCATTATCCTATTGACTAAGAGTGTTTCCAACATTTCCCAGCTATATTTAATAAGCTTATTGGTCTATACTTCGAGACCTCATGTGCTTCTTTACTAGGTTTTACAATTAGTATTAAACGGATCTTCTAGGAAATCTTCCTCTCTTTAGGGAGCCATTATATATTGAGGTCACATGAATTGGAAAAACTCTTGGCTTAGGATTTCAAAGCTGGTTCCATCTTTTCCGGGACACTACTTTCTATCGAAACTATCTAAAGCGTTACTATCTTGCTGAATTCCTCATCTTTATCTGCACCATTCGGTACCTTGGATAATGCTCTTAGGTGGTGATATCTCCGGTATCTTCTGTGATGCAATGCTGCAACATCGAAGGTACCATTTCTTCAATATCCATTGTAAGACATCCATCAGATTTTAAGAGTCGTTATTGCTGCATTACTCCAGGATTTGATCTTTTTGCGAATATTCGTCTGGCACGTTTTCTTCTCTATAAAGTACTGTCTTTCGTTGCTCTCTAAGAGCATCGCTGTTCTTTGTTTTCTGGTATGTTCACAGTCCTATGATCCGTTTCCTCACGACCGTGAGCTCCTGTGTCCACTATGGCATCCACCTATTGCTGGGTGCTGTATACACTTGCCTGATGATCCACACGCTTTGAAAGACTGTTTACATGTTATTGTAATAGTCCTGGAAATTGACTAATTTCTCCGTCTGCCTCGTTCTTTACCAGGAAGTATAATGCATTATCTAGCACATTTATATTTGCATTATAATTATTACAGTGGTACCTACGTTTGTTTGGTATGCTATTAGGTTCCTCTCAAAACCCCTGTAGTTCTCCGCGTTTGTTTCGTACCGTAATGTTCGAAACTTGTACTGTTGGTGTTCTTTCCTAATAATTGTGATTTGTGCCACCCTCCTGTTCACTAATTTATCCATTTCCCTATTTGTGTAACGACAGTTATCAGTGACTCAGGTCGATGTTGCTGGGTTCTCTTGAGCTCTGGAACGTGAGTGAGTGAGTATTGTTTAAGGGCCCATCGACAACTAGGTCATTAGGGCCCTAAGTTCACAGAATAAAACAAGCCAACAATAAAACCTCACCCTAAAAAGCTAAAAGGTGAAAGTTAAAATAACTTAAAAAAGGTTAAAAAGTCTAAAACCGAGAGCTAAAACAGTTAAAAGTTAAACAACTGGTAAAAACGTAGACTTATAAAACTTAAAACTGATAAAATCTTTAAAAGGTAAAAACCAGAATAACATCCAAAGTAAAAACAACTAAAAGTCAATATCCGCCAATATAAAAGCACCTTACACATGCTTGCAAAAATCAATCTTGGCAACAAACCGCAGTGCTGTATTGACAGCTACTGCGTCGTTGCCTAAAACAGAGCACAGTGTGAGGCCCAGGCCTAGGGACTGACGCTCATGACCGTATTGCGGACAATCAAGAAGGACATGTGCGACGGAGAGTGGAACATTGCACGTCGCACAGACAGGCTCCGGATCACCACGCAAAAGATGTCCATGCGTGGCTCGAGTGTGGCCTATCCTCAGGCGGGTTAAAATCACTTCCTCACGCCTGGAATTCCTGCAGCTGGTCTGCCAGGGTTTTACAGTGTCCTTTATTGTCCGTAACTGAGTGCCAGCTAACGCTTCCCAAGATTGCTGCCAGTGGGTAAATAGATGGCGGCGACTCTGGAACGTTGTTCGATCGCTCGCTTCATTAATCAAGTACAGTTTTTTTTTATTCGCGATGAAATTCTGCACCTTGTTGCCCCTTTCATTTCGTGTCATGACGTGAACCTGCAATGCTATCCAAGGTAATTAATACACTTTTGTCTTTAGTGTACTACAAAGCTCCGTTAATTTTATTGGAATTTCAATGTCTTTCATGATATCACAGTACAAATTTATTGTCAAGCAGCGAAGGTTGCCACAGGACAACTCCAGCGTTGCGATATACTCATCAGATAATCTGATCATTACACCATCGATATTGTTCGTGATTATGGTGGCCGCACGCTTCCTCTCGTTCCCAGTACAAAATGAGTAAGCGCAGGCTTTCATGGCCGGTGTTCGTAATTCTAACAGTCTTCCGGGATGATTTGCCGTGGTCTGCTGGAGTAACTTGGTCCAGACGTTTAGTCCACTACTGCGGTGGACATCATCGGTGGCGTGGTCAAAGTCTTCTTGGTGAAGGTACAGTTGCGTCTGAGGCGTTGACTTTTTTTTGAATATATGGGTCAATCCACGTCAAATCGAACACCCGTAAAACAGGACTTTTTCGTAGGAGGTTCAAAATTTTTTTTATGAATAATAGTCATCAAATAAGGAGACCCGTATTTTTTATTTCCGTATTTTTAAATTACTTGCTTAGTTATGGCTATTAGAAATTAAGCAATTTCTGCGCGCACCGTAATATAAAATCACTTGTTACTCTAAGTTCATATTGAGTTGAGAGTTGGGGTTTGGCGCACTAGAAAGGTTAAATACAACACTTTTAACAACTTTCGATCAATCATTATTACACATAAATTTTGGACTGTTTTTTTTTTTTTTTTTTTTTTTTTTTTTTTTTTTTTTGGATGGTATATTTTGTAAAACCAAAAATAGAATTTAAATCGATGTGTTAAAAGTCTAAAAAAAACCACACTTATTCCCTGACATTTTATCTATAAAATAAGAGTGAGTGAGTGAGTGTGTTTTGTTTAAGGGCCCGTCGACAACTTGGTCATTAGGGCCCCGAGTCCAGAAGTAAAATTACATACCGTCAAGTGTTAAAACATCACCCATTAAAAACTAAAAATCTACGGTTAAAATAGATAAAAAACCTCTAAACAACTATTAAAACGTTTCATTTAAAATGCTAAAAACAGAAACTTAAAATTGTTACAAAGTAAAAAACACTAAAACGTTAAAAAACCCAAAAATACGGCCATCTAAAAGGCTAAAATCTCTGAAATAAAATATCCTTACACTTGCTTCATAAAATCAATTCTGGAACAGAACCGCAGCACTGTATTTACAGATACTGGGTCGTTACCTAAAACTGACGACAGTGTAAGGCCCAGGCCAACGGACTGGCGCTCACGAGCGTATCGCGGACAATCAAGAAGGACATGTGCGACGGAGATTGGAATGTTACACGTCGTACAGACAGGCTCCGGATCGCCACGCAAAATGTGTCCATGCGTGGCTCGGGTATGACCTATCCTCAGGCGGGTTAAGACCACTTCTTCCCGCCTGGAATTCCTGCAGCTGGTATGCCAGGGTTGTACCGTGTCCTTGATTGTCCGTAACTGAGTGCCAGATAACGCTTCCCAAGATTCCTGCCAGAGAGCAAATAGATGGCGACGGAAATATTTCTGCACATCTATATAGGGGAGCGTACGGGTGGAATACTCCGGAAGGCGACATGCAGACTTTGCAGCCGCATCCGCCGCCTCGTTACCCGGAATACCCACATGGCCTGGGATCCACGTAAAAACAAACTGGTATTCGCGAGACAGTAGCTGAGAAATCAACGTCTGGATTTTAACAACCAATGCCGAGGTGCCGTTAAACTGTTGCAGGGCCTGGAGAGCGCTAAAAGAATCGGAACAAACGATAAAACTTCCAGGACCTGAACTGGAGATAAAAAGGAGGAAATAAAATATGGCAAACAACTCGGCGGTAAATACTGAACTGGCGTCCGGTAGGCGGTACGTATGAGCGTCACCGTTGTATATAAAGGCGCAACCCGTCGAACTACCCATCTGGGACCCATCGGTAAATACCGGACAGGAAGTCCGGTATCGCCCCAGTAGTTCCGTGAATAGTTGGCGAAACACGGAATGAGGGGTAGCTATCTTAACACAGCCCGACAGCTCCAGGTCAAAGCGTGCGCGCTGGAGTTGCCAGGGAGGACATCGGCCACGTGAATGCCGCTCTACGGCTGGCAGTCGAAGGGCGTGTGCAGCAAGCAGTTCACGAAACCGGATACTACTTGGACGGGAGATGGTTGTATTTCGCATATAACGGTGCGCGAGGTCTGGACGCAACACGGGTGGAAACGAAGGGTGACCTGGATGGGCGGCCAGCCTTGCCACGTAAGAACAAAGTAATAAAGAGCGTCGAACAGACAGTGGAGGTTCGCCAGAATCAGCATACAGACAATCGATTCTGCTGGTGCGGAAAGCCCCAGTAGCGAGACGGATACCAGTGTGATGTACTGGTCTAAAAGCCGGAGTTTAGACGCAGACGCCGCGCCATAAATAAAACAGCCGTAGTCTAATTTGGACCGGACCAGAGAGCCATACAACCTCAACATGACGGTGCGATCGCCGCCCCAAGATGCCCCAGATAAGACCCTGAGTACCCGAAGCGAACGATCGCACGAAGCACGACGATAGCGGATATGGTGCTCCCATGTGAGTTTACTGTCGAGGTGTAAGCCCAAGAACTTAAGGTGCGGTACAAAAGGAAGACGTGTGTCGCGCAGATGAAGATCAGGAGGAGGGTGTACTCCTCGCAGTCGGTGAAAGTGTAGACACTGTGTTTTCGTAGGGGACAGCCGAAAGCCCGTGCGTAATTCCCACTCGGCGATGGAGGTTATGGTCAGCTGCAGTTGACGCTCGATGTGCTCCAAACTATAAGAGCGATAGTAGATCGCAAAGTCGTCAACATACAGCGACATCGGGATACCGCTACGAACAACACTAGTGATGCCATTAACGGCAACTGCGAAAAGTGTGACACTGAGGATGGATCCCTGGGGTACACCATTCTCCTGGATCTTCTCTTGAGACAGCGTGTTGCCTATACGGACACGAACACGGCGAATGAGTAAAAAGTTAAAAAGGAAAACGGCTAAGTGACCGCGCAAACCATAACCGTGTAGAGTACGGAGAATGCCATAGCGCCAAGTAGTATCGTAGGCCTTCTCCAGATCAAAGAAGACACCCACGACATGCTGCTTCAGGAGAAACGCATTCTGTATGTATGCCTCCATGCGCGTCAGGTTGTCGACACTGGAGCGATAGCGACGAAATCCGCACTGAACATTGCTGAGCAGATTATTCGTCTCTAGCCACCACACTAAGCGAGGGTTAATCATCCGTTCCAAGGTCTTGCAGACGACACTCGTCAGGCAAATAGGGCGGTAGCTAGAGGGAAGTGTCCGGTCTTTTCCTGGTCGAGTGAGTGAGTATTATTTAAGGGCCCATCGACAACTAGGTCATTAGGGCCCTAAGTTCACAGAATAAAACAAGTCAACAATAAAACCTCAACCTAAAAAGCTAAAAGGTGAAAGGTAAAATAACTTAAAAAAAAAAGTTAAAAAGTCTAAAACCGAGAGCTAAAACAGTTAAAAGTTAAACGACTGGTAAAAACGTAAAATTATAAAACCCAAAACTGTAAAATCTTTAAAAGGTAAAAAACTGAATAACATCCAAAGTAAAAACAACTAAAAGTCAATATCCGCCAATATAAAAGCACCTTACACTTACTTGCAAAAATCAATCTTGGCAACAAACCGCAGTGCTGTGTTGACAGCTACTGCGTCGTTGCCTAAAACAGAGCACAGTGTAAGGCCCAGGCCTAGGGACTGACGCTCACGACCGTATTGCGGACAATCAAGAAGGACATATGCGACGGAGAGTGGAACATTGCACGTCGCACAGACAGGCTCCGGATCACCACGCAAAAGATGTCCATGCGTGGCTCGAGTGTCCTGGTCGAGGGATAGGGATGACAATGCCCTCTCGCCAGGAAGACGGAAAAACCTGCTGATGCCAGATGCGGCTATACATGCTCAACATGAAGGAAAGAGCTGCAGGTGGAAGATGAAGCAGCATTTGGCGGTGGATGTCATCAGGACCGGGAGAAGAATTCTTTGCTAGGGACAAGGAATGCGCTAGCTCCGCCTCGGTAAATGGTGCATTGCACGGTTCACTTTGGGCACTGTTAAAACTAAGGCCTATCTGCTCCGCAGATTCCTTCATAGCTAAAAACGCTCTATCATAGCTTTGGGTTTGGCTAGTACATGCAAAATACTCGGCAAGGGCGTCGGCGATGTCCTGCTCGCTGGTGTAACGGGAGCCCTGCACGGCAAGGCCGGGGATGGTCGTCCGGCGACACTTGCCGTACATTCACCGAACAGCAGTCCACACCTTTTGCGCCGAACTTCGACGGGAAAGAGAAGATACATACTTTTCCCACGATTTGCGTTTTGCGTCTCGAAGTATAAATCTTGCCCTAGCACGAGCACGCTTAAAAGTGACAAAGTTCGCCTGCGTAGGATGTAATGTAAAGATACGCAATGCACGCTTGCGTGCTTTAGTAGCCAAACGGCATTCCTCGGACCACCAAGGCACAGGAACGTGACGAGGTGTAGTGGAACCACGAGGAAAGCTGGAATCCGCTGCACGAAGGATAGAGTAAGTAAAATACTCCACCATGTCGTCAATGGTGGTAAAACCATCGTCGGTTAGGTGAATGAGGGAACGAAACGTCCCCCAGTCAGCCTTGGAAATAATCCAGTGAGGAAAGCGTGTTGGCTCAGAATTGTGGCCCGATAGGTGAATGCTAATGGGGTAATGATCACTGCCAAATAAGTCGGAAAGTACCGACCAGTCGAGTAGAGGTACCAGTGACGGACTGCTAAAAGAAACGTCAAGTGCGGAGTGTGTACCATAGGCAGATGATAAGTAAGTAGGCACGCCAGTGTTTAATATGACTAGGCCGGACTTATGGCAAACGTCTGCTACAAGGCACCCACGGGCATCGTCAATGTCGGAGCCCCAATGAGAGTGCTTGGCATTCAGATCGCCAAGAAAGATGAACGGTGGCGGAATCTGTGCCAAGAGAGCCCGAAGATCGTTCGTGTGTACGACACTAACCGGTGGCAGATAGACATTGCAAAGGGAGAAACAGAGGCTCTGCAGCTGCACACGCACCGCTACAGCTTGTAGCGGCGTGTTGAGTGGCAGAATGGTGGCGGAGATATCATGCGCCACCAGAATAGCAACACCCCCGCTTGCTCGCCTATCAGCTGCAGAGTCATGTCTAAATGCCGAAAAACCACGAAGTTGTAATGCGTGGTTAGGGTGCAAGTGCGTTTCTTGTAGACAGACGATTGATGGAGACCGTTGCGAAACGAGATGCTGTATGTCCGGAACACGTGCCCGGAACCCATTAACATTCCACTGGATTATTTCCATGGTAAAGAAGAATTAGGGATTCGTCTTCATCTTTTTCTTTTTCATCTTTACCTTAACCGATTTCGGACGGGGTAAGTTAAATTCGCCATCGTCTGGTGACTCCGCCGACGTCCGGGAGTCTGAAGATCCCCGGCGGCTCGCTGAACGAGAGCGGGAGCGGGACTTCATGGACGATGTGCGACTGCTGGCGCGACCAGAAGGCCTAGAATAATGGCTGTCAACAGGCTGGCTGCGGCTAGTTGTCTTCTGAGCTGGTGTCTGCACGGCTATAGATGTAGTAGCAGGTGCAGCTGTGGCACGAGACAGTGAAGGGGTATTCGCAGGTAGGTCAGTCTGTGTTGAAGCATCTGACACAGGAACGTGCTGTATCGCTACGCTGCTGGCAGGAGCGCGTCGGGCAGCCAAGGCATAACCTGTGGTGGTAGCAGGTTTCAGCTGCTCAAAGCGACGACGCGCTTCTGGAAACGTGAGATGTTCTTTCACGCGCAATTCTTGTATACACTTCTCATCCAGGAACTTCGCACACTGACGCGAGCTGGATGGATGCTTCCCTTCACAGTTCACACAGAGGGGATCCCGTGTACATGTCGGGTCCTCATGGGCTGCTAAACCACAGCGCTCACATATAGCAGGATTATTACACAGGGTCTTAGTATGGCCGAACCGTTGGCACCTAAAACAACGCATGGGGTTCGGCACATACTGGCGTACGGCGGCACGTTCGTAGCCACAAAAGATGTACTCGGGCAATTTAGTTCCTCTGAACGTCAGAAACACCGTACGCAAAGGCACATCCTTGCCATCCTGCTTTTTGGTAAGACGGTAAGCCTGACACACACGCTGGTCGGAGAGACAGGTGGTAGTCTCATCGTTCGACAGATTGTCCAGACTGGAGGTGGTGACAACTCCCCTACATGTGTTTTGCGCGATTTGTGTGGGGCTACCCGAATTGGGTAGGAGCCCAACAAACTGGCCTTTAAAAGTTTCTGGGTCTGGTCTGCCGTGTTGGTTTCGATCAACAGCGTACCGTCTCGAACTCTGGTCTTTCTTAACCGGGCCACATATTCTGTCGACTTCTCGTTTTATGTAAAATGGGCTAAGGTCCTTTATCGTTTTCCCGTCACATGCCAAAGTCAAAACCAAGAAAGGGTCAAAGGAAGAGGGGTTGCGCGGAGACATGATTATTTGGACCCCCATCCGGAACCGTCGGCGTCAGCCTGCCATCCGGGGGTCAAAGGATAAAAGACACCAAAATCTCCACGGTCTGTGCCGCCATGGAGACCCCTCCATGACTGACCTCAAGGCGTACTTCAGAGGAGCTACCCTCCGATCTCCACTGCTTGTCCGCATGGGTAAACCGTTCACCACGTGACACCCCGGTTTTATGCCCCCACCACAGGAATAACCGCCTGTGGCTCCCCGCTTTAGCACACGCTGCCTCAACGGAGTCAGCGTGGATTCAAGGGACTTCGGGTTGATTACACCGGGGCTCCGTCAGCGGTAACACGTCCGGCCGGTGATACTAACCCGACGGCACGCGGCCGTCGGGAGATTAACACCGGGCGTGCCCTCAAGGAGCTACGTGGGTGTACATGACGTGTGGACGGGCTCCGCACCTAAGGCTACTCATGGGGGCAGTGTGAAGGGTCCGCACAACCTTCGCGCCTGAGACCTCCGAAGAGCACACAAGTCGGGGGCCGCGCTGAAAACCGTGGGACAGGACCACGGAGATAGGAAAGATCCCTGCTGGTGAGACAGGAGTTATAAAACTAAGGCCTTACTAACTAATAATCGGAATAAACCTAGAAGAGGAAGAGGGTGATATAAAAAGCAACATAAAACGCTGCACGTGGCACACTTAATGAGGGTGGAGGGGGTGAAGTGATAGTGAGCAGCTCGGGGCCCCGGGTGCGCCAAACCCGGACCTACCGTGGTAGGTTCCCCTGGGGGAGTTTGATTTCGGAGTCGTCTTCTCCTAGATGAGTTGTCGACCAAGACTAACGAGCCTCATCTACCCGTTGGAATGTTCTTAGGTTCCCCTCACCTCTTGCCAACCAGTGGTCATAAAGACACACGTAGCAGGCCGTCTGGTTCGGGTACTGAGCCCCTCCGCCACGACAAGGCGACACTCCTTCTGAGGGGTCTGTAAAATAAGATGTTGAAAACTATGGAGCTTGCATTAGTGCATTTGCTACAATTTTTTTTTCTGGAGGCCTGCAAGCGCTCACGGACGAGTAACAAGCCAGGTGACTGCAGACAGCCTGCGAATTGCCGCGTCAGCTATGCTGCTCACATAACTTCTTACTAAGGCAGTACGGTCCATACAGAAAAATGTCTCCACAATGTCTCCACGATCTTTCTGATACTCCTGTGGCATCTGATACGTGATTTTGAACTTTTGAATTTTTTGAAAAAATCTTCTGATGTAAACAGTTCTTTGCTTTTAGCTTCTTCCTTCATGTACGTCCATATATTTGAAATAATTTCTCTACTCTGACTGTGTAATGTTTTGGTCCCTAATTTAGAACTTACAGGTGGCATAATTGATTTACGCTATGATCAATGCCTCACAAATTCACTATATTCACTCCTTATCGCAAAGGTCTATGTTTTCAACTGCACGCTGCACTAAAAAGCACCTTTGAATTAGGAAGACTGTCTCAGATCATGCAGACATCACTACCTTCTCCCTCCCTCCCCATGTGCATGGTTTCATTTGCACAATTATATAATATGAAACAGACAAAAGCTATGGATTGGCGAACAGTTTAAAATGCATATTTTAAAAACATTTTGAAGATGTTAATAGTGTACATATAATAGTGTCAGCTAGCAGTGTTCTCCTTACTGTACTGTTGTAAAGTTCATGGAACCTCAAGCAGTTGACAGTCGCCGTAATGGAAGGAGTGAGTGAGTAGTGGGGTTTACGGGCCCGTCGACAACTAGGTCATTAGGGCCCGAAGTCCAATGTAAAAGCAATCAAAGAAAATAAAACCTCACCCGCTTTAAAGCTAAAAAGTGAAAGTTAAAATACCTAAAAATGAACGTTAAAACCACTAAAAAGAGAGCTAAAACAGGTAAAAAAGGAAAATTAAAAACCAATAAAACCATATTACGAAAACCCTAAACTACTTATACTGTTGAAAAAGGGTAAAAACACGAATAAAACATCCTAAAAGTATTTTTCCGCCAAGATAAAAGAAACCTTACACTTGCTTATCAAAATCGATACGCGCAACAAACCGCAGTACTGTATTTACAGCTGCTGGGTCGTTGCCTAACATGGTGCACAGTGTAAGACCCAGGCCAAAGGACTGGCGCTCACGAGCATACCGCGGACAATCAGCAAGGACATGTGCAACGGAGAGTGGGACATTGCACGTCGCACAGACAGGCTCCGGATCACCGCGCAAAAGGTGTGCATGCGTGGCTCGAATGTGGCCTATCCTCAGGCGGGTTAAAATCACCTCCTCACGCCTGGAATCCCTGCAAGATGTTTGCCAGGGTTGTACCGTGTCCTTGATTGTTCGTAACTGAGTGCCAGATAACGCTTCCCAAGATTGTTGCCAGGGAGTAAATAGATGGCGACGGAAGTACTTCTGCACATCTATATAGGGTAGCGTACGGGTGGAATATTCCGGAAGGCGACATGCAGACTTCGCAGCCGCATCAACCGCCTCGTTGCCCGAAATACCCACATGACCTGGGATCCACGTAAAAACGAACTGGTATCCGCGAGATAACAACTGAGATAAAAGTGTCTGTATTTTAATAATTGATGCCGAGTTGCCAACAAATTGTTGCAGCGCCTGAAGAGCGCTCAGGAAGTCGCAACACACAATAAAATGTCCAGGAACTGAACTGGAGATAAAAAGTAAGAAATAAAAGATGGCAAACAGCTCGGCGGTAAAAACTGAACTGGCGTCTGGAAGGCGGTATGTGTGAACCTCACCGTTGTGTATAAATGCGGAACCCGTCGTACTACCCAACTGGGAGCCATCGGTGAATACCGGTGTATAAGTCCGGTATCGGCCCAGAACTGCGGTGAAGAGTTAACGGAACACCGAAGGAGGGGTAGCAGTCTTTGGACAGCCCGACAGCTCCAGGTCAAAGCGTGCACGCTGGAGCTGCCAGGGAGGACAGTGGCCAAATGAATGCCGCTCTACAACTGGCAGTCGGAGGGCGTTTGCGACAAGTAGTTCTTGAAACCTGATGCCACTTGGACGGGAGATTGCTTTATTCCGCATATAACGGTGCTCGAGGTCTGGACGCAATACAGGTGGAAACGAAGGATGACCTGGATGAGCGGCCAACCTTGCCACATAAGAACAAAGTAACAATGAGCGTCGAACAGACAGTGGAGGTTCGCCAGAATCAGCATACAGACAATCCAGTCTACTTGTGCGGAAAGCCCCAATAGCGAGACGGATACCAGTGTGATGAATTGTGTCTAAAAGGCGGAGTATAGAGGCTGATGCAGAGCCATAGATAAAACAGCCGTAGTCTAATTTGGACCGGACCAGTGAGCGATACAACCTCAAAATTACCGTGCGATCGCCGCCCCAAGATGCCCCAGACAGGACCCTGAGTACCCGAAGCGAGCGACCGCAGGAAGCACGAAGGTGACGTATATGGTGCTCCCATGTGAGTTTGCTGTCGAGGTGTAAGCCCAAGAACTTCAGGTGCGGAGCAAATGGAAGACGTGTGCCACGCAAATGAAGATCAGGAGGAGGGTGTACACCACGGAGTCGGTTAAAGTGGAGACACTGTGTTTTCGTAGGGGAAAACCGAAAGCCGGTGCGAGACGCCCACTCGGCGATGGATGTTATGGTGTTCTGCAGTTGACGCTCGATGTGCTCCAAACTATAAGAGCGATAGTATATCGCAAAGTCGTCAACATACAGCGACATCCGGATTCCGCTACGAACAGCGCTGGTGATGCCATTAATGGCAACGGCGAAAAGCGTAACGCTGAGAATCGACCCTTGGGGTACACCATTCTCTTGAACCTTCTCTTGGGAGAGCGTGTTGCCTATGCGGACACGAAAACGGCGAATTAGTAAAAAGTTAAAAATAAAAAACGACAAGTTACCGCGTAAACCATAACCGTGTAGAGTACGGAGAATGCCATAGCGCCATGTAGTGTCGAAGGCCTTCTCCAGATCAAAGAAGACACCCACGACATGCTGCTTCAAGAGAAATGCATTCTGTATGTAGGCCTCCATGCTTGTCAGATTGTCGACACTAGAGCGATGGCGACGAAAACCGCACTGGACATTACTCAGCAGGTTATTCGTCTCTAGCCACCACACTAAACGAGTGTTGATCATACGTTCGAGGGTCTTGCAAACGACACTCGTTAGGCAAATAGGGCGGTAGTTAGAGGCAAGTGCCCGGTCTTTCCCGGGCCGAGGTATAGGGATGACGATACCCTCGCGCCAGGAAGACGGGTAAACCCGCTGGAGCCAGATTCGGTTATAGATGCTCAGCAGGAAGGAAAGAGCCTGAGGTGGTAGGTGAAGCAACATTTGTCGGTGGATGTCATCCGGACCGGGAGAAGAGTCGTGCGCCAGAGACAAGGAGTGCGTCAGCTCTGCTATGCTAAAAGGCGTGTTGTATGGTTCACTACCGTCGCTGTTAAAATTAAGAACTATCCGCTCCGCAGATTCCTTGATAGCTAAAAACGACCTATCGTAACTTTGGGTTTGGCTGGTAGCAGAGAAAGATTCGGCAAGGGCGTCGGCGATCGCCTGCTCGTTGGTGTAAGAAGAGCCCTGTACGGCAAGACCGGGAATAATCGTCCGGCGACACTTGCCGTACATACGCCGAACCGCAGTCCACACCCTTTGTGTTGAAGTGCGTCGAGAGAGGGAAGAGACGTAAGTTACCCAGGATGTGCGTTTTGCACTGCGAAGTACAAAACGCGCCCGGGCACGCACACGCTTAAAGGCAATGAAGTTCTCTTCCGTAGGATGTGCACTGAAAACTCGCAGAGCCCGTTTGCGGGCTTTAACAGCCAAACGACATTCCTCGGACCACCAAGGCACGGGAACATGACGAGGTGTAGTAGAACCGCGAGGAATGCTGGAATTTGCTGCAAGCAGGACAGAACATGTAAAATACTCCACCATGTTGTCAATGGTGGTAAAACCATCGTCCGTAAGGTGAATGAGGGAACGGAATTTCCCCCAGTCAGCCTTGGAAATAATCCAGTGAGGGTATCGTGTTGGAATAGGATGGAAACCAGTAATGTGAATGTTAATGGGAAAATGATCACTGCCAAAGAGGTCGGAGAGCACCGACCAATCAATAAGTGGTACCAGTGACGGGCTACAGAAGCTAACGTCTAAGGCGGAATAGGTGCCATAGGCAGATGATAAGAAGGTAGGGGCACCAGTGTTCAACAAAAGGAGGCCGGACATATCGCAAACGTCTGCTACAAGGCACCCACGAGCATCGTCAGTGTCGGAGCCCCATAAATTGTGTTTGGCATTCAGATCACCAAGGAGGATAAGCGGTGGCGGAATCTGAGCCAAAAGACCCCGAAGGTCGTTCGCGTGTGCGACACTGACCAGTGGCAGATAGACATTACAAATTGACAGACTCACGCCCTGCAACTGGACACGCACTGCTACAGCTTGCAGCGGCGTGTTTAGCGGGATGCTTGCGGCTGAGATGGTATGCGCCACCAGAGTAACAACACCACCGCTTGCTCGTCTATCAGCTGCAGAGTCATGTCTAAATGCCGAAAAACCACGAAGATGTAAGGTGTAGTTAGGCTTCAGATGGGTTTCTTGTAGACAGACGATTGAAGGCGAATGGTGCCAAGCTAAGTGTTGTATGTCCGGGGCACGGGCCCGGTACCCATTAACATTCCACTGAATTATTTCCATAAAGAAAAGGTTAAGGCATAGTCTTTATCTTTTTCTTCATCTTAACCTTGGCGCACTTGGGGCCAATGATGGGCTTTTCACCGTCCTCAGGCGACTCCTCGGAACTTCGGGAGTCAAAAGATCCCCGGCGGCTCGCGGAGCGGGAGCGGGACTTCGTGGAGGTACGACTACTCGCCCGATGTTTAGGTCGCGAACGATTTGTGGGAACAGGCAATACGGTGTAGCCTCTGCTTGTGGACGGCTGGTGAGCGTGTGTCTGCACAGCGGAAGATGTAGTTGCTGGTGCAGTTTTATTACGACGCGGTGGAGAGGTGCTCGCCGGTAAATCTGTTTGTGTCGAAGCATCTGCGACGGGTACATGCTGTATAGCAACAAAGTTCAGAGGAAGGCGACGAACAGCGGATGCAAAACCTGTGGTGGTAGCAGGTTGCAGTTGTTGAAAGCGACGGCGCGCTTCAACAAACGTCAGGCGTTCTTTCACGCGCAGCTCCTGGATACACTTTTCCTCGAGAAACTTCGGACACTGTCGCGAGCTGGATGGATGACTCCCTTCACAGTTAACGCAGTAAGGGTCTCGGGTGCAAGCCGTGCCCTCATGGTATGGTAGTCCACAACGCTCACAAGTAGCAGGATGGGTGCACGAAAGCTTAGTATGACCGAACTTCTGACACTGAAAACAGCGCATAGGGTTCGGTACATACTGCCGAACTGCGGCACGCTCGTAGCCGCAGAAGATGTACTCGGGTAACTGAGTACCCTTAAATGTCAAAAACACAGTGCGTAAATCGATCACTTTTCCATCCTGTTTTCGAGTGAGACGGTACGCCTGACACACCCGTTGATCTGAAAGGCAGGTGACTATCTCTTCATTAGACAGACCATCAAGGCTGGAGGTGGTGACAACTCCTCTGCAAGTATTGAGTGTTTTATGTGGGACTACCCGGATAGGGTAGGAGCCCAATAAACTCGCTTTCAGTAGTTTCTGCGACTGGTCTGCAGTAATCACCTCTATCAATAGCGTACCGTCGCGTATTCTGGTCGCATTTTTTACAGGGCCACAGATTCGGTCAACTTCCCGTTTAATATAGAAGGGGCTAAGATCCTTTACCGTTTTCCCGTCACAAGCCAAAGTCAAAACCAAAACGTGTCGAATGAGGAGGGTTTGCGCGGATGCATTATGAATTGGACCCCCATCCGGAACCGTCGGCGTCAGCCTGCCATCCGGGGGTCAAAAGATAAAAGATACCAAAATCTCCTCGGTCTGTGCCGCCATGGAGACCCCTCCATGACTGACCTCAAGGCGTACTTCAGAGGAGCTACCCTCCGATCTCCACTGCTTGTCCGCATGGGTAAACCGTTCACCACACGACACCCCGGTTTTATGCCCCCACCACAGGAATAACCGCCTGTGGCTCCCCGCTTTAGCACACGCTGCCTCAACGGAGTCAGCGTGGATTCAGGGGACTTCGGGTTGATTACACCGGGGCTCCGTCAGCGGTAACACGTCCGGCCGGTGATACTAACCCGACGGCACGCGGCCGTCGGGAGATTAACACCGGCCGTGCCCTCAAGGAGCTACGTGGGTGTACATGACGTGTGGACGGGCTACGCACCTAAGGGCTACACATGGGGGCAGTGTGAAGGGTCCGCACAACCTTCGCGCCTGAGACCTCCGAAGAGCACACAAGTCGGGGGCCGCGCTGAAAACCGTGGGACAGGACCACGGAGATAGGAAAGATCCCTGTTGGTGAGACAGGAGTTATAAATCTAGGAACTTACAAACTAATAATCAGAATAAGCCTAGAAGATTAAGATGGTGTTATAAAAAGCAACATAAAGCGCTGCACGTGGCACAGTTAATGAAGGTGGAGGGGGTGAAGTGATAGTGAGCAGCTCGGGGCCCCGGGTGCGCCAAACCCGGACCTACCGTGGTAGGTTCCCCTGGGGGAGTTTGATTTCGGAGTCCTCTTCTCCTAGATGAGTCGTCGACCAAGACTAACGAGCCCCATCTACCCGTTGGAATGTTCTTAGCTTCCCCTCACCTCTTGCCTACCAGTGGTCACGAAGACTCACTTAGTAGGCCGTCTGGATCGGGTACTGAGCCCCTCCGCCACGGCAAGGCGACACTCCTTCGGAGGGGGTAATGGAAGGTGACAATTGTGTGAGGTTACGTTAGCCGTCACTGCTGCCGTCACCGCTGCACTGATTTGCAAGTAAGTTAATTACAACTGAACTATTAGAGACTCCATTCTGATTTTTTCTGAGAATATTGAATAAACTTCATTGTATTTTTAGTTGTTTTTTTCCCCAGATTTTTAAATGGTGGAGTTTATATTATTATCTAACTTTAAAACTTTAATCGTATAAAATATAATACTAATAATAATTAATAAAATTTTCTAATAAATACCTCACGAAATACTGCGATTTATCTTTAATTTGAGCCAAAGATCAAGTAATTTGCTTCATTACAATCGGAGGTATGATTGATCGAAGAGTGAGGAGCGCGCGATTTTTGGGACATTTCAAAAATTAATATCTGCCAAAATAAATGTTTTTATATAAAACGAAGAAACACGGGTCAAATATATTTTGTTCCAAAACACCCGAAAAAAATTTCAAGAAAATCTGAGAGATCAAGGTCATTTTTTGCCATATTTTGTTCGATTTGACGTGGAATGGCTCATATATATATATATATATATATATATATATATATATATATATATATATATATATATATATATATATATATATATATATTTTTTTTTTTTTTTTTTTTTTTTTGTCTGGCCCCACCTCCACCAGCCCAGGTGACGATCATCCGAAAGGGATATACATCGCCTCCCCTACCATGCACTACGTCTATTCTACGATGATGGAAGGGAAAGTTGGGTGCTGTTATGTCAGGTACCGCCGAAGCAAACCTGATGTTAGTGGGTAACTCTAAAAAGGCACCTGCATACAAGAGAGTATGCAGGCAGAGTGGGGTTAGGTACAGGTCCTGGTACATGGCGCAGGCCTGGAACCTAAGTGTTAGTGGAGGGTTATCATGCTGACGGCAGGAATTGGGTAAGGTGTCGTGCTAAGTGAAATTGTGGAGTACGTACCTCAGTCGTGGCTGCAGCCGGAGGGTGAGCTGCTTGGTACCGGCACAGCATGCACTGCCTGTCCTGAAACATGTACAATAGAGGCTGATAAATATTATGTACAGGATTATTGATATATGTATATATTTCTTTCTTTTGTTTGTTATTTCTTTTTTTTTGGGGGGGGGGAGAACAGGAGTTGCAGTAATGAGACTTTGTCATAGTCGTGGTCCTGTTGGGTGACTGAGGGTCGACATAAGTGGGGTTGTCCTGTGACCCCTGTCCGCCCCGGCAGGGGAGATCATCCATCCGGGGACTTGAGGGCTATCTGGTCAATCAGGGTAGTGCACTGAGGTGCTGGGCTATGTCTGTCGCTGTTATTGTGGCGTCTTTGTTTACAGGTATTGTTCTGTCGAAGAGCGATAGATGCCTCTTATGCTTATTAGTTCTGTGGTGTACTGTCCCAGTAGCCGAATTAGTGGATTGTGGTTAGTTTTGGCGGCTTCGCACATATTGCAGGCTAGCTGCTTAATAAATTCCTCCACTGTGTGCATCTTTAATTCTCTATGTATCACATTCAGTGGAGCCGTTTATGGTACCTTGGTGCTTGTAAATTGCCTGATTCCCTGTTCAATTCCGGGTTGAAACAAATCACCCTGCTGATGTTTTCCCTCATTAACCACAATATAGTGAATACAAAGAACAGATGGGTTCTCAAAATATTTTAACGCCGGGATCGGCGCACAACAATGGACGGGCGGGTACAAGGCTGCTTGACACCACATATCGGGCAGGCGAAAGGGAAAAAAGGCATTCAAGATCAGGCTGCATCGCGCAACTGTTAGTGTGCACGTGACTAACAATGGAAGTGACAGTGACAAAAGGGACATTTCAAGCACCTTCTTGAGACTTCTAGCTGAGTCATTTCCGGTGCCAGTGTGTGTGGACCTCAAGAAAGATGGGTTCACTGTCATCCCCTATGTATAAGGACACGAGGCAGCAACAGAGTGAGTTTTGGTTTTAGAGTTAGGGCTACGGTCATGAGTCGGTCAGTGTGTCTGAGTGTGAGACCACTGTGCCTTTGTGTCATCAAATTTACATCGGTGCCTTGAAAGAAGATCAACGAGCGTCGAGTGATCGGAACGCCATAGTTGAGGGTAGGAGAGACAGGGAGTGAAGAAAGACACTGAAAGGAAAGAACGAGGTCAGGGGCTGATCCAAGGGGGGATTGGGGGTTATGTCCCCCCAAAAAGTTTAGAAATTATTAAGGACGTAACTAAAGAAAAAAGTATTCACATTAATTTGCAAATATATTCAAAGAATCTGAGCGATTTCTACGTTAATTATTTTCATTAAAATAATAAATGTACCTACGTCTAATGAAATATATACATACAATGATGTCGTGCCGTCGCAATTCAGAGCAGAGAGGTTTAGAGCGGATAGCGATAAAATATGCTTCCCATAATGTCATTCCAAGTATGTACGACTATGGCTTTACGATAACGCAAATTGCTCTGGAGTTTCAGGAAACTCCTGGATTGTTTCGGGCTTATATCGTCCTTGAATAGGTGTAATGAAATTATTTTTACTTCATACAGTAGGCGCTGAAGGTTTCGCGCACTGGTAAATACAGCAACACCGGAAAGTTTGTTCCCATCTTTACGGTATCTGAAGACTTGTTTGAGGAGCAGACAGATTGGACTAGTGTTAATGCATATACGTAAATATTTGGAAATTAAAACTCAATAAATGCTGGATGGAATGTATAAAACCCGTCGTCGGCTTCTTTTTTTAATGTAATTGTGAACTCTGTAAGACAATTACTGATATATATTCTAATTGTAGCACCTCGTTCAGTTGTTAGTTGTGATACCCGAAAAACTGTAGACTGTGCTAACGAAAACAGAAAACTGTATTTGTGGTAACATTTTGGAGTAAAATACAGGGATAGAGAAGTAACCGGAGTGGATTTTGTTGTCTTGTTGCAATATCCTCATTTGGTGGCCACACAGGCTTTCAAACGGCGCGGCCAATCATCTATAGCAGTGCGTATGACATTTCTGTACAAATTCCACAATGTTCGCTTCCAAAATCGTTTTAGGGCCTCCAATATCAGTGTCGTGGCGAGCAAGCTTTACTGTCGATGATATTCCATAGTTGCTAATCCAGCGAATTCAGACCTTGACTTCGCAATGGCCAACCTTGGTGCATTATAAACTCGGAACCTCCTTAAGTCACTGTTGCACATATTGAGCCCTATAACCTAGTGCACATTTTTATGATATGTCATGATCTTATATAGCACTGGGATGTTTAACAGGACTGTGAGCCAGCACATTAGGATAAACCCATGCAACAGTGGCTTAAGGACAGTGTTCCCGAGTTTATAGCTGTCATTAAAAAGGGGTAAAGAGAGGGAAAGAAGGGGAAGCTACAAAGTCCTTGTTGAGGACACAGAGTAGCTGAGGACATCTACCGTCAGTGATTATAACCAAATAGTTGTTGTTAACGCCACCAGATGTGTTTTTGTTCTTGTTTTGTTTTTGTAAAAAATAAAGAGAGTTTAAGTATGGAGACCTAGCTGTTTGTGTACGTTATTTATACTACGGCATACTGGTGCCGAAACCTAATTACTGTTCGAATCACGGATCACTACATCACGAAACGAAACATCTTGAAGATTTCAAGCAGAAAATACTAAGTTAAAGTGGCAGTGAAGTGCAGATTACTTGAAATAAGACACGGAACCTCACAACGCCACACGACGACACCATTTCAACACAACGGATAAGTACAACATTCCATTGTATACGGGTTGATTTGCATAACGCAGCAGCATGTTTTCAATAACACTTGCTACATTACTTTCATTGATTTGGTAGAATTGTGTATTATGTATGCTTGATAACCTCATCAGTTTCGAGTAGCCATTTTTTTTTTTTTTTTTTGCCATTGCCAACGCCATCTGGTTGCCTCTTGGAATAGCACAGAGCACAGCTGTTCTTTCAAGCTCGCCCCATCTCTCCAGCCATAAATCAAGACAAATCCATTTAGCTAACAGACCTATTCTTATTCACATAATGACGGACAAAGAACAAGAACTTAAGAAACTTAAACGAAAACTTACCACTCAGCGCAATAATTGTACACGGTTTGCAACATCTTTAAATGGCAGTAATGACTCTACAGATCCAGCTGAGATCGAACACATCAGCGATCGTCTTCAGGATACTTTAAACATGTTACTCACCTTAGATGACTATATTCATGACATGTTAACAGACGAAGAATACGAAGCAGACGCACAGACTTGTGAAGAATATTTAGACAGATCGAAGCGCGCACTTCAGCACGCCAAAACCCTCCTTACAAAGAAGAAAGACAAGCCTGGTGTGCTTTCTACTACTAATAACTATTCTGACGGTATACCCACGGTCATACAAGGGGTTAAACTACCCACAATACGGCTCGAACCCTTTTCCGGTGATATAGAAACTTGGTGCAGGTTCTGCGAACAGTTCCAGTCCTCAGTTGACAAGAACCCCACAATATCTGACATAAATAAGCACGTGTTTCTAAGAGGATACCTCGAAGGAGAGCCAAAGCGACTCATAGATGGTATAGCAGTGAGCGCAGATACCTATGAACAGACGAAAAAGGTACTTGTAGCACGATACGGAGACAAGGATAGAATAATCCAGGCCCACCTTGACTTCCTGGAAAATTTAAGACCTGCTTTGTCGGAAAGTCCTCAAGAGTTCAACTCGACGTACGTGGAGTGTCATCGCAGAGTACAAGACCTCATAGCCCTAGGGGAAGATGTAAACCTATACGGACGTATATTGGCTCCAAAAATCCTACGAGCTTTTCCAGCTGAAATTTGCAGACGCTGGCTAATACACGCAAAGCGAGAAAACATTAAAGAAGGTCACATGATGTCATTAATGGCGTTTCTCAATGAAGAGGTAGAGGGATCGCTAACAACTGAGAAGATCAGAGGAGTGTGTGAGTGAGTGTGTCGGGTTTAAGGGCCCGTCGACAACTTGGTCATTAGGGCCCCGAGTCCAGAAGTAAAATTAGATACCGTCAAGTGTTAAAACATCTCCCATTAAAAACTAAAAATCTACGGTTAAAATAGAGTAAAAACCTCTAAACAACTATTAAAACGTTTCATTTAAAATGCTAAAAACAGAAACTTAAAATTGCTACAAAGTAAAAAACACTAAAACGTTAAAAAACCCAAAAATACGGCCATCTAAAAGGCTAAAATCTCTAAAATAAAATATCCTTACACTTGCTTCATAAAATCAATTGTGGAACAAAACCGCAGCACTGTATTTACAGATACTGGGTCGTTGCCTAAAACTGACGACACTGTAAGGCCCAGGCCAACAGACTGACCCTCACGAGCGTATCGCGGACAATCAAGAAGGACATGTGCGACGGAGATTGGAATATTACACGTCGTACAGACAGGCTCCGGATCACCACGCAAAAGGTGTCCATGCGTGGCTCGGGTATGGCCTATCCTCAGGCGGGTTAAAACCACTTCTTCCCGCCTGGAATTCCTGCAGCTGGTATGCCAGGGTTGTACCGTGTCCTTGATAGTCCGTAATTGAGTGCCAGATAACGCTTCCCAAGATTCCTGCCAGAGAGCAAATAGATGGCGACGGAAATATTTCTGAGCATCTATATAGGGGAGCGTACGGGTGGAATACTCCGGAAGGCGACATGCAGACTTTGCAGCCGCATCCGCCGCCTCGTTACCCGGAATACCCACATGGCCTGGGATCCACGTAAAAACAAACTGGTATCCGCGAGACAGTAGCTGAGAAATCAACGTCTGGATTTTAACAACCAATGCCGAGGTGCCGATAAACTGTTGCAGGGCCTGGAGAGCGCTAAAAGAATCGGAACAAACTATAAAACTTCCAGGACCTGAACTGGAGATAAAAAGGAGGAAATAAAATATGGCAAACAACTCGGCGGTAAATACTGAACTGGCGTCCGGTAGGCGGTACGTATCAGCGTCACCCTTGTATATAAAGGCGCAACCCGTCGAACTACCCATCTGGGACCCATCGGTAAATACCGGACAGGAAGTCCGGTATCGCCCCAGTAGTTCCGTGAATAGTTGGCGAAACACGGAATGAGGGGTAGCTATCTTAACACAGCCCGACAACTCCAGGTCAAAGCGTGCGCGCTGGAGTTGCCAGGGAGGACATCGGCCACGTGAATGCCGCTCTACGGCTGGCAGTCGAAGGGCGTGTGCAGCAAGCAGTTCACGAAACCGGATACCACTTGGACGGGAGATAGTTGTATTTCGCATATAACGGTGCGCGAGGTCTGAACGCAACACGGGTGGAAACGAAGGGTGACCTGGATGGGCGGTCAGCCTTGCCACGTAAGAACAAAGTAATAAGGAGCGTCGAACAGACAGTGGAGGTTCGCCAGAATCAGCATACAGACAATCGATTCTGCTGGTGCGGAAAGCCCCAGTAGCGAGACGGATACCAGTGTGATGTACTGTGTCTAAAAGCCGGAGTTTAGACGCAGACGCCGCGCCATAAATAAAACAGCCGTAGTCTAATTTGGACCGGACCAGAGAGCCATACAACCTCAACATGACGGTGCGATCGCCGCCCCAAGATGCCCCAGATAAGACCCTGAGTACCCGAAGCGAACGATCGCAGGAAGCACGAAGATAGCGGATATGGTGCTCCCATGTGTGTTTACTGTCGAGGTGTAGGCCCAAAAACTTAAGGTGCTGTACAAAAGGAAGACGTGTGTCGCGCAGATGAAGATCAGGAGGAGGGTGTACTCCTCGCAGTCGGTGAAAGTGTAGACACTGTGTTTTCGTAGGGGACAGCCGAAAGCCCGTGCGTAATGCCCACTCGGCGATGGAGGTTATGGTCAGCTGCAGTTGACGCTCGATGTGCTCCAAACTATAAGAGCGATAGTAGATCGCAAAGTCGTCAACATACAGCGACATCGGGATACCGCTACGAATAACACTAGTGATGCCATTAATGGCAACGGCGAAAAGTGTGACACTGAGGATGGATCCCTGGGGTACACCATTCTCCTGGATCTTGTCTTGAGACAGCGTGTTACCTATACGGACACGAAAACGGCGAATGAGTAAAAAGTTAAAAAGGAAAACGGCTAAGTGACCGCGCAAACCATAACCGTGTAGAGTACGGAGAATGCCATAGCGCCAGGTAGTATCGTAGGTCTTCTCCAGATCAAAGAAGACACCCACGACATGCTGCTTCAGGAGAAACGCATTCAGTATGTATGCCTCCATGCGCGTCAGGTTGTCGACACTGGAGCGATAGCGACGAAATCCGCACTGAACATTGCTCAGCAGGTTATTCGTCTCTAGCCACCACACTAAGCGAGTGTTAATCATCCCTTCCAAGGTCTTGCAGACGACACTCGTCAGGCAGATAGGGCGGTAGCTAGAGGGAAGTGTCCGGTCTTTTCCTGGTCGAGGGATAGGGATGACAATGCCCTCTCGCCAGGAAGACGGAAAAACCTGCTGATGCCAGATGCGGTTATACATGCTCAACATGAAGGAAAGAGCTGCAGGTGGAAGATGAAGCAGCATTTGGCGGTGGATGTCATCAGGACCGGGAGAAGAATTCTTTGCTAGGGACAAGGAATGCGCTAGCTCCGCCTCGGTAAATGGTGCATTGTACGGTTCACTTTGGGCACTGTTAAAACTAAGGCCTATCTGCTCCGCAGATTCCTTGATAGCTAAAAACGCTCTATCATAGCTTTGGGTTTGGCTAGTACAGGCAAAACACTCGGCAAGGGCGTCGGCGATGTCCTGCTCGCTGGTGTAACGGGAGCCCTGTACGGCAAGGCAGGGGATCATCGTCCGGCGACACCTGCCGTACATTCGCCGAACAGCAGTCCACACCTTTTGCACCGAAATTCGACGGGAAAGAGAAGATACATACTTTTCCCACGATTTGCGTTTTGCGTCTCGAAGTATAAATCTTGCCCTAGCACGAGCACGCTTAAAAGCGACAAAGTTCGCCTGCGTAGGATGTAATGTAAAGATACGCAATGCACGCTTGCGTGCTTTAGTAGCCAAACGGCATTCCTCGGACCACCAAGGCACAGGAACGTGACGAGGTGTAGTGGAACCACGAGGAATGCTGGAATCCGCTGCACGAAGGATAGAGTAAGTAAAATACTCCACCATGTCGTCAATGGTGGTAAAACCATCGTCGGTTAGGTGAATGAGGGAACGAAACTTCCCCCAGTCAGCCTTGGAAATAATCCAGTGAGGAAAGCGTGTTGGCACAGAATTGTGGCCCGATAGGTGAATGCTAATTGGGTAATGATCACTGCCAAATAAGTCGGAAAGTACCGACCAGTCGAGTAGAGGTACCAGTGACGGACTGCTAAATGAAACGTCAAGTGCGGAGTGTGTACCATAGGCAGATGATAAGTAAGTAGGCACGCCAGTGTTTAATATGACATATGGCAAACGTCTGCTACAAGGCACCCACGGGCATCGTCAATGTCGGAGCCCCAATGAGAGTGCTTGGCATTCAGATCGCCGAGAAAGATGAGCGGTGGCGGAATCTGTGCCAAGAGAGCCCGAAGATCGTTCGTGTGTACGACACTGACCGGTGGCAGATAGACATTGCAAAGGGAGAAACAGAGGCTCTGCAGCTGCACACGCACCGCTACAGCTTGTAGCGGCGTGTTGAGTGGCACGCTGGTGGCAGAGATATCATGCGCCACCAGGATAGCAACACCCCCGCTGGCTCGCCTATCAGCTGCAGAGTCATGTCTAAATGCCGAAAAACCACGAAGTTGTAATGCGTGGTTAGGGTGCAAGTGCGTTTCTTGTAGACAGACGATTGATGGAGACCGTTGCGAAACGAGATGCTGTACGTCCGGAACACGTGCCCGGAACCCATTAACATTCCACTGGATTATTTCCATGGTAAAGAAGAATTAGGGATTCGTCTTCATCTTTTTCTTTTTCATCTTTACCTTAACCGACTTCGGACGGGGTAGGTTAAATTCGCCATCGTCTGGTGACTCCGCCGACGTCCGGGAGTCTGAAGATCCCCGGCGGCTCGCTGAACGAGAGCGGGAGCGGGACTTCATGGACGATGTGCGACTGCTGGCGCGACCAGAAGGCCTAGAATAATGGCTGTCAACAGGCTGGCTGCGGCTAGTTGTCTTGTGAGCTGGTGTCTGCACGGCTACAGATGTAGTAGCAGGTGCAGCTGTGGCACGAGACAGTGAAGGGGTATTCGCAGGTAGGTCAGTCTGTGTAGAAGCATCTGACACAGGAACGTGCTGGATCGCTACGCTGCTGGCAGGAGCGCGTCGGGCAGCCAAGGCATAACCTGTGGTGGTAGCAGGTTTCAGCTGCTCAAAGCGACGACGCGCTTCTGGAAACGTGAGATGTTCTTTCACGCGCAATTCTTGTATACACTTCTCATCCAAGAACTTCGCACACTGCCGCGAGCTGGATGGATGCTTCCCTTCACAGTTCACACAGAGGGGATCCCGTGTACATGTCGGGTCCTCATGGGCTGCTAAACCACAGCGCTCACATATAGCAGGATTATTACACAGGGTCTTAGTATGGCCGAACCGTTGGCACCTAACACAACGCATGGGGTTCGGCACATACTGGCGTACGGCGGCACGTTCGTAGCCACAAAAGATGTACTCGGGCAATTTAGTTCCTCTGAACGTCAGAAACACCGTACGCAAAGGCACATCCTTGCCATCCTGCTTTTTGGTAAGACGGTAAGCCTGACACACACGCTGGTCGGAGAGACAGGTGGTAATCTCATCGTTCGACAGATTGTCCAGACTGGAGGTGGTGACAACTCCCCTACATGTGTTGAGCGATTTGTGTGGGGCTACCCGAATTGGGTAGGAGACCAACAAACTGGCCTTTAAAAGTTTCTGGGTCTGGTCTGCCGTGTTGGTTTCGATCAACAGCGTACCGTCTCGAACTCTGGTCGCGTTCTTAACCGGGCCACATATTCTGTCGACTTCTCGTTTTATATAAAATGGGCTAAGGTCCTTTATCGTTTTCCCGTCACATGCCAAAGTCAAAACCAAGAAAGGGTCAAAGGAAGAGGGGTTGCGCGGAGACATGATTATTTGGACCCCCATCCGGAACTGTCGGCGTCAGCCTGCCATCCGGGGGTCAAAGGATAAAAGACACCAAAATCTCCACGGTCTGTGCCGCCAAGGAGACCCCTCCATGACTGACCTCAAGGCGTACTTCAGAGGAGCTACCCTCCGATCTCCACTGCTTGTCCGCATGGGTAAACCGTTCACCACGTGACACCCCAGTTTTATGCCCCCACCACAGGAATAACCGCCTGTGGCTCCCCGCTTTAGCACACGCTGCCTCAACGGAGTCAGCGTGGATTCAGGGGACTTCGGGTTGATTACACCGGGGCTCCGTCAGCGGTAACACGTCCGGCCGGTGATACTAACCCGACGGCACGCGGGCGTCGGGAGATTAACACCGGCCGTGCCCTCAAGGAGCTACGTGGGTGTACATGACGTGTGGACGGGCTCCGCACCTAAGGCTACACATGGGGGCAGTGTGAAGGGTCCGCACAACCTTCGCGCCTGAGACCTCCGAAGAGCACACAAGTCGGGGGCCGCGCTGAAAACCGTGGGACAGGACCACGGAGATAGGAAAGATCCCTGCTGGTGAGACAGGAGTTATAAAACTAAGGCCTTACTAACTAATAATCGGAATAAACCTAGAAGAGGAAGAGGGTGATATAAAAGCAACATAAATCGCTGCACGTGGCACAGTTATTGTATATGGAGGGGGTGAAATGATGGTGCGCAGCTCGGGGCCCCGGGTGCGCCAAACCCGGACCTACCGTGGTAGGTTCCCCTGGGGGAGTTTGACTTCGGAGTCCTCTGAGAAGATCAGAGGAGAAACCACCACGTCCGCTCCATCCTTCTATACTCCGACAGCGGCCACTCTTCAAATTTCTGCAAAAAGGGAAAAATCAAAACCGAGATGGAAGAAAACCATAAATCCATGCTGCGTCTTTTGTGAAAATAAAGGCCACTGGGCCCAAGAATGTAAAGAAATAACCAACCTGGAAGACAGAATACAAAAGCTCAGACTTTCCACGCGATGTTTTCTTTGCCTTAACAGAGGACACACTGTCCACCAGTGCAACAAGAAAGGAAAAGTTTCTTGCTCAAATTGCAAGCAACTTCATCACATATCCGTCTGTAACGCCAATAACACGCCACCCACTACTGTCAGCAAAATTCAAGTGGCAACATCACATTTATCATTTCTCCAAACTGCTCGTGTGTGGATCAAAGGGCCCACGGGAATTTCTAAACTCACACGATGTATCCTGGATGCTGGAAGTCAATCCAGCTTCATTGCACAGGTTCTAGTAGACACTCTCAAACTAAACGTAACTGACAAGCGAGACCTATCGGTGAAATCATTTGAAGCAACGTCCACTGGTTCCCAACTACGACGGCTTGTTCAGTTTGACATTATCGGATTTTCAACAAGGAAAACCGTCACTCTCACGGCCTTTGAAAGTGACAACACTTATTCATCGCATCCAAGTGTCACCCAGGACTTCAGTAATCTAACGCTTGCTGATCCGGGAACTAACAACGAAGAACTTCCTATTGAGATATTAATAGGTGCTGACCATTACTGGAAGATAGTAAAAATGGAACAGCCAATGCCAATAACGCCTTCACTTGTACTGCTTCCTACAGTCTTCGGCTGGGTTCTGACAGGTAACCGGTCCGGAGCTTCAGTTAATCACGTTACGACCTACCACATCTCAACCACTGACTGCGAAATATCCGATGAATCCATGAGACAGTTCTGGGATCTGGAAACAATTGGTATTCGAGAGACACATGGCAGACAAATGTCCGGGAAAGATGCAACTATCCTACATGAATTCCACAAAACATACTGTATCCAAGACGGTAGAAGAGTTGTATCGCTTCCACGTAAAAAGGGCGTAATTTTGTCAAATAACCTGCCAATAGCTGAGAGAAGATTCCAGACTCTTGAGCACCGAATGCAACACGATTCGGTTTTCAAGGCAATGTACCACGCACACATGTTGGACTACATCGTAAAGGAACAAGTCGAAATAGCTCCAACGAACGAGACTCCCGGAAACGTCTTCTATCTGCCACATCACGCAGTAAAGAAGCAAAAGAAAGATGGCACTAAATGGAGGATCGTGTTCGATGCCTCTTCTCATGAGCGAGGCCAACCGGCGTTGAACGACGCACTAGAAATGGGACCTAATCTCCTACCTGAAATCGTAGCGACGTTACTCAGATTCAGAGTGTATCCAACTGCCCTTGTCTGCGATAGCAGTCAAGCATTTTTACAGCTAACTCTACATGAGAACGATAGGGATCTAACAAGATTTCTATGGTACCGAGTGGAACCTAATGTTGATGGAATTACGCAGGCGAGCACGGACATTGTACCGTGTCGCTTCAGACGATTGCCGTTTGGACTTACCAGTAGCCCGTTCCTCCTTTCGGCAACCTTGCGAGAACTTGCAGCCATGTATCATGAGAAGTACCCAACTGCAGCACAACTTCTAGACAGCTGTACCTTTATGGACGATTTTGCAGCCAGCGTAGATAATGATAACTTAGCAGTTACCGTTTATTATGAACTTATAGCTCTACTTCGACACATCAAACTCCCATTGTCGAAATGGTTTACGAATTCCCTACCACTCAGAGAAATATGGAGAGCAGAAGGTCAAGAGGTGAAATCAGAAACACGGGTTCTCGGTGTTAACTGGAATGCACAGTCGGACTTACTCTTTGCCACTCCAGAGGACATTACTCACGAACTAGCAGACAAACCAGCAACTAAACGCCTGCTTCTACGTGTTACAGCCAGATTTTATGACCCACTTGGTTTGTTTTCACCAGTACTGATCATCGGCAAGATTCTCTTTCAGGACACCTGGTGTAAGGGATTAAAATGGGATAGTATCTTACCAGTTGATCTTGGCCAGAGATGGCAAGCCTGGAATTCAAATCTGTCGTACTTGTCTTCTATTCAGGTTCCAAGATGGATTGGTGTATCCACATTAAGCGATAATCTGTCTGTCCATGTGTTTTGTGATGCTTCAGAAAGAGCATATGGCGCTGTACTATACGTTCGGTCAACCACTGACAACACTTGCAATGTCAAACTTGTCTTCAGCAAAAATAGGTTATCACCTGTGAAGAGAGTAACACTTCCCAGACTGGAATTACTTGCAGCCTTGGTTGGATCACGTCTTCTTCGCTACTTCTGCAAGGAAACTGGAATTGATTCCTCTTGTGCCACCTTATGGAGCGACTCGGCCGTCACTTTGGGCTGGATTCGCAACAATCAAAATCGATGGAAAACCTTCGTTTGCAACCGTGTGACCGAAATTCATACGTATACTTTGTCTAGGCAATGGAGACACTGTCCCGGCATCGAGAATCCTGCAGACTACCTCTCAAGAGGACTACAAGCAAAAGAGCTGTCTTTGAAGGATTCATGGTGGAAGGGGCCTTCTTGGCTTGTCCAACATCCTAACTCGTGGCCTCGTGATATCACTGTGCCGGACACGGCTCTACCAGAAGAAAAGAAGATCTCTCAAGTCCTTGTTGTTACAGCCCCAGAAACACTGTTCAGAGCGTCACGCTACAGTTCATACTGGAAAATATTACATGTCACAGCGTGGATTCTTCGCTTTGTAAGATGCATAAAAGAGAAAAGAAAGGGATGTGTCAACTATTTATCTGCAGAAGAAATAGAGACAGCAAGGATGTACTGGATACGTCAGGTGCAACGGGAATGCTTCGGTACTGAACTAGCATCCTTGAAGAAAAGTAAACCACTACCGAAATCTTCCAAGATTTTTCGATTTAATCCCTTCCTGCGTGATGATATTATTCGCCTTGGGGGACGTCTACAATTCGCAGATCTGACAAATGATGAAAGACATCCAGTGCTTTTAGACGGATCACATGCATTCACATACCTTCTTATCAGACAGACTCACATCAGGCTTCATCACATGGGTGTTCGTGTAATACTAGAAGAGCTTCGCTCGGAATTTTGGATTTTGCGAGCTCGACAGGTGATCAGAAAGGTCTTGCATGAATGTTTACCATGCAAAATATCCCACAAGAAGAGGTGTGAAGAGATCGAAGCCCCATTGCCATTGGATCGTGTTCGTTCTACTCGACCATTTGCCGTGACTGGCATCGACTTTGCCGGCCCACTCTATATCAAATCGGGGAACGAGATGAAGAAAGCTTACATCGTTCTGTTTACATGTGCAACGGTACGAGCTATACACTTAGAACTGGCTACGGACCTATCTACTGACAAATTTTTAATGGCATTCCAGCGATTTGTGGGACGCCGAGGAGTACCACGAATCATATACTCTGACAACGCTCAAACTTTTCAAGCAGCAAATAGAGAGCTTCAACTGTCAAAAGTTCTCACCGATCCGAAGACGCATGAATATCTAGCGCATCACAACGTGACCTGGAAGTTCATAGCTCCACGGGCGGCTTGGTGGGGAGGATGGTGGGAAAGGATGATCGGTTCCACCAAACGCTGTCTCAGAAAGGTACTTGGTCGATCACAGGTCGATGAAGAGGGACTCAACACTGTTCTGATCAGCATCGAAGCCACCCTAAATTCACGTCCCATTGTACAAGACGGGAGCAACCTTGAAGCTCTTACACCTTCCCATTTCCTCAACGGAGAGAAACTCACGACCATTCCGAACGGACCTGAGCCTGACGGAAGAAAAGATCTTACGAAGGAATTCCGAAAGAAGATGAAAATCTCCGAAGACTTCTGGCGAAGGTGGAAAAAGGAATACCTCCTGCAACTGCGGAGTTACCACGAGGTTAAGTGTCCAGCCGGCAAACATCCGAAACTGCGAGTTGGAGACGTCGCCCTCCTGCAAGAGGACGTCCTGCCCAGACACATGTGGAAGAGAGCCCGAGTCGACGAAGTACTACAAGGGAGAGATGGCCGAGTGAGGACAGCCATCCTGCGTCTACCCGATGGTACGAGGATCAGTCGACCGGTACAACTGGTGATTCCACTGGAAATCGACCAGGGTGGGGAGGATGTTGAGGACACAGAGTAGCTGAGGACATCTACCGTCAGTGATTATAACCAAATAGTTGTTGTTAACGCCACCAGATGCGTTTTTGTTCTTGTTTTGTTTTTGTAAAAAATAAAGAGAGTTTAAGTATGGAGACCTAGCTGTTTGTGTACGTTATTTATACTACGACAGTCCTCGTTAAATAAATAATCATATCCTTACATGTTACTAAATTCGCTTTCTTTATTTCTCAAGGAAGGCATGCTGAGGAGTTTTACACACGAAAAAATCCATCGCCCTCTATCGGGGTTGAATCCACGACCATGGGAACCGAGGTTAGCGTGCTACCCCTGGACCACTGAGGATGATCACCAGATTGGAACTCTTCTGAGTGCATGCCTTTATCATTACTATGAGAATTAAGGGCATATTGTTTTCTGCAACATTTCTGTAAGTCCCACTACATTCTAAACAAATGAGATTAGAGTATCAACCCTTCATTGTGAATATTTATATCTAATGGAAAAGGTATAATAAACTCAAGTGCTTGAAATATGTATACAATTCTAAGACTCATCGTATAACCTTCAACTGTTGTTGGCAGCATATAGCTAATAACTGGAAAATATACTTATGCAAACCTCAAATGCTTTTGAGCATTTTAGCAAAATTGAAATTATCATTAAGGTAGATTTTAATAGAACATAATTCCAAGAATAAGCTGGGCATTGTCACAATGGTCAAAAGCTGATCAGTGTCGCAAAAGGCAGCCCAGCAAAACAAAATATCATCCCAGGCAAAAAATATTCCTCTTCGAAATGTCTCATGAATGAATGAATATGGCTTTAGGGCGCTCAACTGCTATGGTCATTAGCGCCCAAGCAACACTAAAAGCATTAAAAAGTAAAAACTAGACAATCACGTCTACAACTAAAAACAATAAAATCATTACAACCGTCACCAATAGTGTCAGCAACTGCACATTTAGCGAAAACGGAAGCGCAGGATCACATTAATTGATAAAATCTCGCATCATCACCCAAATATAAAAACACAAATGATCCGTATCAGTCATACACGAGAGCACATTCCGCTGAAACGCATAAAACGTAACACACGCTCCACAGCACCTCAGCCAGGGTGGCTGGCAGGCCCAGTGAGTCACGGAGCTTACTTGAATGCTGACACTGAATTAAAACATGCCGCACCGACAGAGGCTCATGACAATGAGCACAGAGTGGTGCAGCGTCACAGGATAAAAGGTGACCATGGCTAAAACGGCAGTGCCCGATACGCAATCTAGCTAAAATCACTTCCTCGCGGCGGGAGGCACGCGAGGAAGTCCTCCAGGTAACAGGGAGCGATTTCACCTCCCGAAGTTTATTCCCCTGAACATCATGCCAGGTACCACTCCACCGTGAGAGGAGGGCCTGACGTAAAAAGGCGCCAAAATCGTCAGAGAGAACGGAAGAGCTAAAAATCCTGGGTGCTAAAACTGCTGCCTTTGCCGCAGAATCGGCAGCCTCATTTCCCTGCAAGCCTACGTGTCCAGGTACCCACACAAAGGAGACGCTAGTGCCAGCACTGGCGAGGGCATGAAGGTAGTCCTGGACACGCTGCACCAAGGGATGGTAACTGTACAGCGTCCGTAGGCTTTCAAGAGCACTTAAAGAATCAGAACAAATAATGCAGCGCCGGAAGGCCTGCCGATGAACATATAAAAGAGCTTCGTAAATACTAAAAAGCTCTGCCGTAAAAATCGATCACTGCGGTAAAAGACGAAATCTAAAACTCTCGCGGCCATGAATAAAAGCACATCCTACTCCCCGATCGTCCTTGGAGCCATCAGTGTAAATAAAAGTACCGGGTTCTAACTGCGCCTGCACATGTAAAAAGGCCGAACGAAGAACTGAATCTGGCGTCGACGACTTCGGCATGGACAGCAAACCTAGGTCAATGTGCGTCACCGAACGAAGCCACGGGGGAAATCGGGTTTCTCCCTTGGGATATGTCGCCGGTAAATCTACGTCCAACAGCCGAAGCAATAAACGAAATCGAACGCCAGGAGGGAGCAGGGCCAGGGAGCTCGATGAGTATTGGCGGTCCAAAGTATCATTAAAAAAACGAACTAAAAGACGGGTGTTCTGGCAGACTAGAAAGTCTGCAAGCGTATTTGCAGAGAAGGACATCCCGCCGATAAGAAAGCGGGGGTTCAGCAGCTTCCGCACATAGGCTGAGAACCGGGCTTGTAGGAAAGGCGCCAATACTCAATCGTATACCACGGTGGTGAATGGGATCAAGACGTTTTAAAAAGGACGGACGAGCTGATGAATACACAATACAACCGTAATCAAGTTTAGATCGGACCAAAGAACGATATAATCTTAAAAGAACAGTCCGATCGGCTCCCCATGATGTGCCACTGAAAACACGTAAAACACTAAGAGAACGGTCACACCTGGCCTTCAGATATGATATATGAGAGGACCAGCTAAGCTTCCTGTCAAACACCAATCCCAAAAATTTCGCCTCGTCTGCAAAAGGGAGAACATCTGGACCGAGGTGAAGAGAAGGCGGGCGAAAGACCTTCCGGCGCCAGAAGTTCACGCAGACGGTCTTCTCGGCGGAGAACCTAAAGCCGTTTTCCACACTCCAAATAAAGAGGCGATCAAGACAGAGTTGGAGGCGCCGCTCAAGAAGATGAGTCCGCCGAGAATTAGAGTAAATGGCGAAGTCATCCACAAACAAGGAAGATGACACACCAGCAGGAACGCACTCCACAATGGGATTGATGGCAATAGCAAATAGTGTGACGCTGAGTACCGAGCCCTGCGGTACTCCGTTCTCTTGATTAAAAACACGAGATAAAACTGAACCCACCCGTACGCGAAAGACTCTATCCCGAATGAACTCCCGAATAAAAAGGGGCAGTCGGCCACGAATGCCCCATCTATGGAGGGTGCGAAGAATGCCATACCTCCAGCATGATGTCCTCCATGATGTGCGTGGATAGTGAGACTAAATGGTCGACCGTTGAACGGAAGCGACGAAAACCGCCCTGAACATTGGACAGCAAATGTTGGGATTCAAGCCACCACGTCAATCGTCCGTTGATCATGCGCTCCATCACCTTGCAGATCACACTGGTGAGGGAGATCGGACGATAGCTGGAAGGTAGATGGCGATGCTTCCCAGGTTTTAAAATCGGGACGATGGTGGCTTCGCGCCAAGCACATGGAAATGCTGCTGTACGCCAGATACGGTTATACACATCTAAGAGGAAGAGTTTGCCAGCTGATGACAGGTGCTGCAACATTAAAAGATGGACACCATCCGGCCCAGGAGCGGAGGGTTTGGAGGAGCCCAAGGCCCGCTCCAACTCCGGCATGGTGAAAAAGGCGTTGTAACTCTCCCGGTTGGTAGAGTTAAAGCAAAGGTTATGAGATTCGAAGCTATTTTTGATGGGTAGAAAATCCGGGTGGTAGTGCGAAGAGCCTGACACATCAGCAAAGGCGTTGCCCAGAGTGTCAGCGACAGCTTTAGGGCAAACAATGGTGGTGTTCTGGATCCGTAGGCCAGGTACGGTAACCGACAAAGCTTTGCCGGCCACACGGCGAAGCTTATCCCAAACGACAGACGAGGGCGTGGATGGATTAAATGACTCAACAAAACGGAGCCAGGATGTCCTCTTACTCGCCTGGATGATGCGACGAGCTCTGGCGCGAGATCGCTTAAAAGCGACCAGATTCTCAAGTGTAGGGTGGCGCCGAAACACCCTCAAAGCCGCCCGTCGCGCACGGACGGCCGCTCGGCATTCTTCGGTCCACCAAGGGACCAGCAAACGTCTCGGGTGCCCAGACGACCGAGGTATGGCACGCTCGGCAGCGGTAACAACGACGGATGTGAGGTGGGCCACCATCTGGTCAATGTCTGCGAAGAAGCGATCGTCAAAAACAGCCAAACGAGTATAAAGGGGCCAGTTCGCTCTGTTCAGTCGCCAGGAGGGTACACGTGGCGAAGGTACGTGGTGCGACAGGAAGCTGATACTACATGGAAAATGGTCGCTGGAGAAGGTGTCAGAGACGACGTTCCACTCAAAACGATGTGCAAGCTGAGCTGAGCAAATTGAGAGGTCCAGGTGGGAGAGAGTGCCAGTAGAATCAGAAAGAAAAGTAGGTTCAAAGTGTTTAGAAGAGACAGAGATTTCTGTGTGAAAAAATCGACTAGGACGGTCCCCCTTGCGCACGCCCGAGGTGAACCCCAAAGAGGGTGGTGGGCATTAAAGTCTCCCAACAGAAGATAGGGTGTTGGGAGCTGGGACACTAGATGGGACAGGTCCCCTATAGCGAAGGGGGAATTAGGCGGTAGATAAGGGGAACAGAGAGTAAAAGAAAAGCCTGGCAATCTCAGAGTAACAGCAACAGCTTGCAATGGAGTGGTGAGCATGACTGGCTGGTAAAAAACGTCGTTGCGAACGAGGAGCATGACACCTCCATGTGCAGGAGTACCGGGTTCCGATGGGAGGTCATAACGCACCGGAATAAACCCAGAAAACGTGAAAGAGTCTTGCTGGCGAAGCTTGGTCTCCTGCAGGCACAGAATAGTAGGGGACAGCGAATTACAAAGTGATGTTAAGTCAGCTCTACGCGCACGTATGCCACGTATATTCCATTGAATAATGGACATCCTAGGACAAATGGGATAAGCTGTCGTCTAGGGTCACTTGACCGACGGTTGGCGCTTTAATTTGCCCTTTTGGCAGCGCGTGGGGCTAGGGCTCTTTGGAGCAGTTGGTTCTTGCTCCATGGGCTCTTCGGACGGAAGAGGCTCTGTGTCACCAGTAGCAGAAGATAGGACTGTGTACCGGTTGCCTACGGTAACGGGAGTTGGAGAGCCCCTGGCACCCGACTACGCCCTCTGGTGTCCTGAGAGCATGAGCGCCGGGGAGGAGAGGGGGAAGTGGCAGGAGGAGCACACTTCCCACTGGCAGAGGTCGTTGGGTCTTTGAGAAAGTCACTCCGTTTAGGTTCAATTCGGAACTTACGGGGTTGAGGGCTAGTAGGGATAGTCTTGGAGCTGGTACTGGTTGAGGCTGTAGCTGTGGATGGTGCACGAGAAGGTGTGTTGGTGGTGCTGGCTATAGGGAAGGTTTGAGTACCTACATCCCGCTTTGGTACTGGGGTGGACACTACTGAACTAAAAGTACCAAATTTGAGTATCGGCGGCTGCCGAGCAAGGTGGCGTTTGCGGGCCTCAGAGAACGATAAGCGCTCTTTGACCCGCAGCTCTTGAATAGCCTTCTCGTCCAGGTAACGTGGACAATCGCGGGAAGTCGCCGGATGGGCACCTCTACAGTTAACACAGCTAGGAGCAGATGGACACGCTCCTTCGTGGGCATCTTTGCCACAGGTGACACAAACAGGAACAGAGGTTTTACAAGAGGTCTGAGTATGGCCATATCGTTGGCATTGGAAACACCGCATAGGGCGGGGGATATACGGTCGAACGTTAATGACCTCATAGCCAGCCTTTATCTTCGGAGGGAGATCGAGTCGGTCAAAGGTAAGAAAAAGCGTACGGGTATCTACTAGCGCTCCGTCACGCTTTGTTCGGACTCGAGAAACAGAGGTTACTCCCTGATCAGCCAGGTAACCCTGAATCTCTTCCTCCGGCATACCGTCCAACAAGTGGGTGGTAATGACGCCTTTGGAAGAGTTAAGGCTCCGGTGCTTCTCGACACGGATCGGGTATCCGTGGAGTAGTTTTGCCTTCAGCAACTTGTCGAACTGGGTGGACGTGTAAGTTTCAACAAGTAGTGATCCTGATCGAGTGAGTGAGTAAGTGAGTAGTGGGGTTTACGGGCCCGTCGACAACTAGGTCATTAGGGCCCGAAGTCCAAAAATAAAAACAAAGAAATAAAACCTCACCCTTTTAAAGCTAAAAGGTGAAAGTTAAAATACCTAAAAATGAACATTATAATTACTAAAAAGAGAGCTAAGACAGCTAAAAACGGAAAATTAAAACCGATAAACAATTAAATTACTAAAGACATAAAACTGGCTACTATTAAAAAGGGCTAAAAACACGAGTAAAACATCCTAAAAGTATATTTCCGCCAAGATAAAAGAAACCTTACACTTGCTTACCAAAATCGATATGCGCAACAAACCGCAGTACTGTATTTACAGCTACTGGATCGTTGCCTAACACGGTGCACAGTGTAAGACCCAGGCCAAAGGACTGGCGCTCACGAGCATACCGCGGACAATCAGTAAGGACATGTGCAACGGAGAGTGGGACATTGCACGTCGCACAGACAGGCTCCGGATCACCGCGCAAAAGGTGTGCATGCGTGGCTCGAGTGTGGCCCATCCTCAGGCGGGTTAAAATCACCTCCTCACGCCTGGAATCCCTGCAAGATGTTTGCCAGGGTTGTACCGTGTCCTTGATTGTCCGTAACTGAGTGCCAGCTAACGCTTCCCAAGATTGTTGCCAGAGAGTAAATAGATGGCGACGAAAGTACTTCTGAACATCTATATAGGGTAGTGTACGGGAGGAATATTCCGGAAGGCGACATGCAGACTTCGCAGCCGCATCAACCGCCTCGTTGCCCGGAATACCCACATGACCTGGGATCCACGTAAAAACGAACTGGTATCCGCGAGATAACAACTGAGATAAAAGTGTCTGTATTTTAATAATTGATGCCGAGTTGCCAACAAATTGTTGCAGCGCCTGAAGAGCACTCAGGGAGTCGCAACACACAATAAAATGTCCTGGAACTGAACGGGAGATAAAAAGTAAGAAATAAAAGATGGCAAACAGCTCGGCGGTAAAAACTGAACTGGCGTCTGGAAGGCGGTATGTGTGAACCTCACCGTTGTATATAAATGCGGAACCCGTCGTACTACCCAACTGGGAGCCATCGGTGAATACCGGTGTATAAGTCCGGTATCGGCCCAGAACTGCGGTGAAGAGTTGACGGAACACCGAAGGAGGGGTAGCAGTCTTTGGACAGCCCGACAGCTCCAGGTCAAAGCGTGCACGCTGGAGCTGCCAGGGAGGACAGTGGCCAAGTGAATGCCGCTCTACAACTGGCAGTCGGAGGGCGTTTGCGACAAGTAGTTCTTGAAACCTGATGCCACTTGGACGGGAGATTGTTTTATTCCGCATATAACGGTGCTCGAGGTCTGGAGGCAATACAGGTGGAAACGAAGGATGACCTGGATGAGCGGCCAACCTTGCCACATAAGAACAAAGTAACAATGAGCGTCGAACAGACAGTGGAGGTTCGCCAGAATCAGCATACAGACAATCCACTCTACTTGTGCGGAAAGCCCCAGTAGCGAGACGGATACCAGTGTGATGAATTGTGTCTAAAAGGCGGAGTTTAGAGGCTGATGCAGAGCCATAGATAAAACAGCCGTAGTCTAATTTGGACCGGACCAGTGAGCGATACAACCTCAACATTACCGTGCGATCGCCGCCCCAAGATGCCCCAGACAGGACCCTGAGTACCCGAAGCGAGCGACCGCAGGAAGCACGAAGGTGACGTATATGGTGCTCCCATGTGAGTTTGCTGTCGAGGTGTAAGCCCAAGAACTTCAGGTGCGGAACAAATGGAAGACGTGTGCCACGCAAATGAAGATCAGGAGGAGGGTGTACACCACGAAGTCGGTTAAAGTGGAGACACTGTGTTTTCGTAGGGGAAAACCGAAAGCCGGTGCGAGACTCCCACTCGGCGATGGATGTTATGGTCATCTGCAGTTGACGTTCGATGTGCTCCAAACTATAAGAGCGATAGTATATCGCGAATTAGTCAACATACAGCGACATCGGGATTCCGCTACGAACAGCGCTGGTGATGCCATTAATGGCAACGGCGAAAAGCGTAACGCTGAGAATCGACCCTTGGGGTACACCATTCTCCTGAACCTTCTCTTGGGAGAGCGTGTTGCCTATGCGGACACGAAAACGGCGAATTAGTAAAAAGTTAAAAATAAAAAACGACAAGTTTCCGCGTAAACCATAACCGTGTAGAGTACGGAGAATGCCATAGCGCCATGTAGTGTCGTAGGCCTTCTCCAGATCAAAGAAGACACCCACGACATGCTGCTTCAAGAGAAATGCATTCTGTATGTAGGCCTCCATGCTTGTCAGATTGTCGACACTGGAGCGATGGCGACGAAAACCGCACTGGACATTACTCAGCAGGTTATTCGTCTCTAGCCACCACACTAAACGAGTGTTGATCATACGTTCGAGGGTCTTGCAAACGACACTCTTTAGGCAAATAGGGCGGTAGCTAGAGGCAATTGCCCGGTCTTTCCCGGGCCGAGGTATAGGGATGACGATACCCTCGCGCCAGGAAGACGGGTAAACCCGCTGGAGCCAGATTCGGTTATAGATGCTCAGCAGGAAGGAAAGAGCCTGAGGTGGAAGATGAAGCAACATTTGTCGGTGGATGTCATCCGGACCGGGAGAAGAGTCGTGCGCCTGAGACAAGGAGTGCATCAGCTCTGCTATGTTAAAAGGCGTGTTGTATGGTTCACTACCGTCGCTGTTAAAATTAAGAACTATCCGCTCCGCAGATTCCTTGATAGCTAAAAACGACCTATCGTAACTTTGGGTTTGGCTGGTAGCAGAGAAAGATTCGGCAAGGGCGTCGGCGATCGCCTGCTCGTTGGTGTAATAAGACCCCTGTACGGCAAGACCGGGAATAATCGTCCGGCGACACTTGCCGTACATACGCCGAACCGCAGTCCACACCCTTTGTGTTGAAGTGCGTCGAGAGAGGGAAGAGACGTAAGTTACCCATGATGTGCGTTTTGCACTGCGAAGTACAAAACGCGCCCGGGCACGCACACGCTTAAAGGCAATGAAGTTCTCTTCCGTAGGATGTGCACTGAAAACTCGCACAGCCCGTTTGCGGGCTTTAACAGCCAAACGACATTCCTCGGACCACCAAGGCACGGGAACATGACGAGGTGTAGTAGAACCGCGAGGAATGCTGGAATTTGCTGCAAGCAGGACAGAACATGTAAAATACTCCACCATGTTGTCAATGGTGGTAAAACCATCGTCCGTAAGGTGAATGAGGGAACGGAATTTCCCCCAGTCAGCCTTGGAAATAATCCAGTGAGGGTATCGTGTTGGAATAGGATGGAAACCAGTAATGTGAATGTTAATGGGAAAATGATCACTGCCAAAGAGGTCGGAGAGCACCGACCAATCAATAAGTGGAACCAATGACGGGCTACAGAAGCTAACGTCTAAGGCGGAATAGGTACCATAGGCAGATGATAAGAAGGTAGGGGCACCAGTGTTCAACAAAAGAAGGCCGGACATATCGCAAACGTCTGCTACAAGGCACCCACGAGCATCGTCAGTGTCGGAGCCCCATAAAGTGTGTTTGGCATTCAGATCACCAAGGAAGATAAGCGGTGGCGGAATCTGAGCCAAAAGAGCCCGAAGGTCGTTCGCGTGTACGACACTGACCGGTGGCAGATAGACATTACAAATTGACAGACTCACGCCCTGCATATGGACACGCACTGCTACAGCTTGCAGCGGCGTGTTTAGCGGGATGCTTGTGGCTGAGATGGTATGCGCCACCAGAGTAGCAACACCACCGCTTGCTCGTGTATCAGCTGCAGAGTCATGTCTAAATGCCGAAAAACCACGAAGATGTAAGGTGTGGTTAGGCTTCAGATGGGTTTCTTGTAGACAGACGATTGAAGGTGAATGGTGCCAAGCTAAGTGTTGTATGTCCGGGGCACGGGCCCTGTACCCATTAACATTCCACTGAATTATTTCCATAATAAAGAGGTTAAGGCATAGTCTTTATCTTTTTCTTCATCTTAACCGTGGCGCACTTGGGATCAATGATGTGCTTTTCACCGTCCTCAGGCGACTCCTCGGAACTTCGGGAGTCAGAAGATCCCCGGCGGCTCGCGGAGCGGGAGCGGGACTTCGTGGAGGTACGACTACTCGCCCGATGTTTAGGTCGCGAACGATTTGTGGGAACAGGCAATACGGTGTGGCCTCTGCTTGTGGACGGCTGGTGAGCGTGTGTCTGCACAGCGGAAGATGTAGTTGCTGGTGCAGTTTTATCACGACGCGGTGGAGAGGTGCTCGCCGGTAAATCTGTTTGTGTCGAAGCATCTGCGACGGGTACATGCTGTATAGCAACAGTGTTCACAGGAGGGCGACGAACAGCGGATGCAAAACCTGTGGTGGTAGCAGGTTGCAGTTGTTGAAAGCGACGGCGCGCTTCAACAAACGTCAGGCGTTCTTTCACGCGCAGCTCCTGGATACACTTTTCCTCGAGAAACTTCGGACACTGTCGCGAGCTGGATGGATGACTCCCTTCACAATTAACGCAGTAAGGGTCTCGGGTGCAAGCCGTGCCCTCATGGTATGGTAGTCCACAACGCTCACAAGTAGCAGGATGGGTGCACGAAGGCTTAGTATGACCGCACTTCTGACACTGAAAACAGCGCATAGGGTTCGGTACATACTGCCGAACTGCGGCACGCTCGTAGCCGCAGAAGATGTACTCGGGTAACTGAGTACCCTTAAATGTCAAAAACACAGTGCGTAAATCGATCACTTTTCCATCCTGTTTTCGAGTGAGACGGTACGCCTGACACACCCGTTGATCTGAAAGGCAGGTGACTGTCTCTTCATTAGACAGACCATCAAGGCTGGAGGTGGTGACAACTCCTCTGCAAGTATTGAGTGTTTTATGTGGGACTACCCGGATAGGGTAGGAGCCCAATAAACTCGCTTTCAGTAGTTTCTGCGACTGGTCTGCAGTAATCACCTCTATCAATAGCGTACCGTCGCGTATTCTGGTCGCATTTTTTACAGGGCCACAGATTCGGTCAACTTCCCGTTTAATATAGAAGGGGCTAAGATCCTTTACCGTTTTCCCGTCACAAGCCAAAGTCAAAACCAAAAACGTGTCAAATGAGGAGGGTTTGCGCGGATGCATTATGAATTGGACCCCCATCCGGAACCGTCGGCGTCAGCCTGCCATCCGGGGGTCAAAAGATAAAAGACACCAAAATCTCCTCGGTCTGTGCCGCCATGGAGACCCCTCCATGACTGACCTCAAGGCGTACTTCAGAGGAGCTACCCTCCGATCTCCACTGCTTGTCCGCATGGGTAAACCGTTCACCACATGACACCCCGGTTTTATGCCCCCACCACAGGAATAACCGCCTGTGGCTCCCCGCTTTAGCACACGCTGCCTCAACGGAGTCAGCGTGGATTCAGGGGACTTCAGGTTGATTACACCGGGGCTCCGTCAGCGGTAACAAGTCCGGCCGGTGATACTAACCCGACGGCACGCGGCCGTCGGGAGATTAACACCGGCCGTGCCCTCAAGGAGCTACGTGGGTGTACATGACGTGTGGACGGGCTCCGCACCTAAGGCTGCACATGGGGGCAGTGTGAAGGGTCCGCACAACCTTCGCGCCTGAGACCTCCGAAGAGCACACAAGTCGGGGGCCGCGCTGAAAACCGTGGGACAGGACCACGGAGATAGGAAAGATCCCTGCTGGTGAGACAGGAGTTATAAATCTAGGAACTTACAAACTAATAATCAGAATAAGCCTAGAAGAGGAAGAGGGTGATATAAAAAGCAACATAAAACGTTGCACGTGGCACAGTTGATGAAGGTGGAGGGGGTGAAGTGATAGTGAGCAGCTCGGGGCCCCGGGTGCGCCAAACCCGGACCTACCGTGGTAGGTTCCCCTGGGGGAGTTTGATTTCGGAGTCCTCTTCTCCTAGATGAGTCGTCGACCAAGACTAACGAGCCTCATCTACCCGTTGGAATGTTCTTAGCTTCCCCTCACCTCTTGCCTACCAGTGGTCACGAAGACTCACTCAGTAGGCCGTCTGGATCGGGTACTGAGCCCCTCCGCCACGGCAAGGCGACACTCCTTCGGAGGGGATCCTGATCGAATACGGGTACATGACTTGACTGGACCGGCTATTTTATCTAGACCTAATTGGATGACAAACGGGTTCACCTTCAAAAAAGACTGTCCCTCTTCCGTTCTACTGATTACTAGGTAACGAGCTGTGGACGCTACGCATACCTCTTTTTCATCGTTAACCTGTCGTTTTCTTTTAATGTTTTGGTGTGCCATAGATAAAAGGCTATAAATTTCATCCCCCAGTGCTCCCCACCCACCACGGAGCCCAACACGGGGTCATCCCACTGGGATGACAGGGCTACACAGGGGATATAGCGGGCTCGCCGTCCCACTCACCCTGGAGTTCAGTGCAATACCTAGTCCTGGCCGATTGACTAGGGGTGGGTTAGTCCCTAGCCTCCCGTTTAGGTGAAGCAGAAACCAAAGCAGTGTATCGGAAATGCGCATCCTCCCCAGATTCACAAAGGAAACTGTCCCGGGCTCAGATACGCACCCCTCAACCACCAGGATAAACCTTTCCACCGACACGGGTCTCCACGCACGGCCTACACGTGGGTGGGCGATTTGACTGGCTCCCTCACCACTAAGAGGAACCCACATCGAGGGAGTCAGTTGGCTCGGGGCCCCGGGTGCGCCAAACCCGGACCTACCGTAGTAGGTCCCCTTGGGGGGCGAAATGTTTCAGCCTAAGAGGAAAAAGCCATTAAAAAGATGATTAAAACGAGGTTTTCTAGGAACTGGATTTAATTTGCCATGGAGATATGTGTAAAACACATGTTTTACAAAAACACACAGAAAATACTTTATCAATACATTTCGAAATGAGTGGTTTATCCTGGAGAACTAGATGCAATGATATTAGTGAGAAAGGGTTATATTCCTCTCATGAAATGGACACTTACAGGCCCAGAGCCTGTAGGCTCCAGACTTCACATATCATCCATCTCCAAAGGAATTAAGCAGAGGAGCCGTTAGAGTAAATTGCAGCTGAAACTGACAAGTTTTACTAACTTGGCAAAGACCAAAGGAATTCCAGGTTTCTGAGTCAGGTACCAAACTTCACAAGCTATACATAAAGGAATTAATATTGGTTAGTACACTTTGAAACCAAGTTAGGGGATCACTATGAAATAACTTTTAGACATTCTCGTCATTATCCAAGTTCCCTTGATCATCTCAGTGATCTCAGAGTAAGCGAGCTATCTCAGGTCTCTAAAACCTCATTACCTGGTAACCTGCCTAATTTATATACACAAACCAAATTCAGTAAAATGCAGTCTTGGGAGTATCTCTCAGCTTCTTATCGTCTTATGGGGGCTATAATACGCGGCTAGAGGCGTGGCGCTGTAATGAGGACAAGGAAAGGTGGGGATGGCGGAAAGGTAGATTCACCTGTGCTTTTGCAGATTCTTTAATTTATCTTCAAATTCTTAATGCCTATTAAGAAAAATGTAAATATTCCTTGAAATAAGAAGTATTTATTGAGCTAAGTTATTCTGTGATATAAGAAAAACTAACATTGTGTTTAGAATCACAAAAGCTTAACAATAAACATAATGCAAATGATGTTGAAAAGTATAAACGCTTTAATCCTTAGACAAATTCTCCCAGCATTTATACTAGAGTCCAATCTTCTTCTTCCTTCCAACTACTAGGCCATAGGGCCTGTTACGACCTCTTATTTGAATTTTCAGCCCGACTTTTCTTTGGACGACCTAAAGATCTCTTTCCATTTGGACGATAGTGGAGCATAACTTTTGGGATTCTATTTCTGCGCATGCGACGTAGATGATTTAACCATTTCTTTTGATAACTCGTTTTATAGTTAAATACAGGTTCTATTTGTAACTCTTCTATTTATAATCCCATTTTGTATATCCTACTGTATACCTCATGAATTTTATTTCGTTAGCCGCCAAGGTCTTGTATAGGTGTACTCTAGTATGTACTTGTACTAGGGCAGATTTCATAATGTTATTAGTTATTCCCATTGTTTTGTTGTAGTTAGTAATTTTCTGAGAAATGTCTGTTTCATCCAAAAGGGAATAGGTGTGTCCCAAATATGTGAAATAATTCACGCTTTCTAATATTTTTTTGATCTAAACATATTTTGCTAGTAATGTTTCCACAGAAATCCATAAACTCAGTTTTTCCTTAGGTCATATTTTATTCTAATTTTCTTAAAATTAAATACTAAACGTTGTAGTTCATCATCTAAAGATGCCAGCACAACTAAATTGCCTGCAAAAAGAAACGAATCTAACTGTAAATGTCTATTTATATATGAGGTAATTATGTCCCTTCTGTAATAGTTTGGTTCAAGTACCTATACAAAATAGCAGTGTTGACAGGCCACAACCTTCTCTTTCTCTTTCATAATCTAGCATTACACTTTAATGCAATGAGATTTGTTTTATAAATTATGTTTGTTATAAGTTGTGGAACCTGATCTGTGGCTAATATTCTAAATAATTTATTTCGGTTCACTTTATCAAATACCCTTTCCAAATTAATGAATGCAATATGTGTTTCTAAGTTGAAGTCTCTGCGTTTTTCTATCAATTTTAATGTAAAGTATCCATCACAACCTGATCTTCTTTTGGGGAAGGCATTTTGTTTTTTGCTACTGGAATTTGCACAGCTTCTGAAATTTGTCGAACTCTGTCATCAGCTTGCCATAGACCAATGTTCTGGCTGGTGTAACTTCTGATGCGCACAACATGGTGCGAAACAGACAACAGCTGTAGCTTAACAAGTAACGATTTAGTGAGCCATCAGAAGTAATCAATACATCCCCTTCATGCCGACGTGTCATTTATAATTATGAATACCGGCTTGATCCATGTGCCCAACTGCTAGATATTTCGTAGGTTGACTTGCTAAAATTTCCCTCCTAGCTATGTCATAACTCATATCTCATAGGGCAGGTTGACTGATGTGGGAAATTATACGAACATGAAAATTACCTCCGCAGACACTTACAGTCCATGATGACTTCGGTGTCATTTACTCGAATCGGTAAACAACAAGGACATGAAGCAAATTTTCCTCCAAATCAGGTAGGGGTGATAACTCCGATAGTAAAATCAGGACGGAAGGGAAGAGGCCATGATTTTTAACCGTAGGGAGGATAAAGAAGGCGGCGTGGGCGGGAAGAAAATCTAATCAGAGTCTCATCGTGTGGGCGCTTACTGTGCCAGGAGATTCATTACTCCACTGGATGAGACACGTGCTACTTTTTACAACTTTCTCGTGCCGTTTTTATAAACTCGAGACAGTATATTAAAAGAGAATTTGCACAGCAGGCTGTGCTGGTTATGACTTCATATTGCACTTTGTCAAGAACAGAACTAGCGGAGTTCAAATACATCAGCAAGGAGAGAAATAACTTCTCACTTTATGAGCACCGTACTTTCTATTAAAGGGGTAGTCAAAACGACTTTTCTCATACGATTATTCCACTATTTTTACTTTATCTACTACGTATAGTAAGTTGCATATGACCCAAAAATTCAATGTCGAGATTTCACCGGAAATATGTTTTGAGGCCCACTGAATCCAAAGCAGCAATTTTAGAAAAAAGGTGCATGCTAGTGTGTGTGTGTGTGTGTGTGTGTGTGTGTGTGTGTGTGTGCGCGCGCGCGCGCGCTTATCTATCGGTCACTCTGTGAACAATAAAACTCAAAAACGAGAACTTAGTTAAAAGTCAAATTTGGCATTTAAGCTTGATATCTTTTAAGAATGCGACACAAAGATTTTGAAGAAATTTCCTGCACCCCAAAGCTACCCTTTATATCGAAAAAGTTTTCCAATATTTTGATTTTCTCAAAAATGGCTCTAAAAATTTTGATTAAAATATCATGTTTAAGATTACTTTCTCTACTGGTGATTAGAAGGAACTATTGTATTCCACTCAAAAAGTCGATGTCGAGATTTCACTGAAAATGTTTTGAAACCCCCTAAATCAAAATAAAAAAAAATCTGATGTGTTGCACTCACATGACTTTCTCTACTCTTGTACTAACCATTCTTACAAACTCTTATTCCTATATCTTCTTCGTGTTAGTTAAAATAAACATTTGTACAAATTATCTTATTGCTTATTTCCTTGTAGGTGCAAGGGGAATATTGGAATACAGTAGGCTTTGTGCGATAGTCAAATCTTTTAAAGCTTTGAGATTCCGTTCTCTTTGTACACGTAACATATAAAAAAATGAACAACGATGACCCATTTCATGAAAGGTCCAAGTTTTCCGAAACTCACACACGTAACAAGGTATATCTCCGAAATGGTTCACCCTACAAGAAAATGTGTTGAGACATAAATTGTGTATTTTAGCAAGATCTACATTTTTGTATAGTATAATTTGTCTATCTCTAACTGTTTACCAGTTATGCAAAAGTCGTCCAGAGTAAATACGACTACAGGGGCTATAGCCAGAAAATTCAAGATATACATTTCATTTGTCATAAAAATATCTCAAACATATGACATTTTAATCAAAATCGTTAGAGCCATTTTCAAGAAAATCAAAATTTTCGAAAAATTTTCCATGTAAAGGGTAGTTTAGGGTGGGGCTATTTTCTTCAAGATCTTCGTGCCACATCCTTGAACGACATTAAACTTAAATACCAACTTTGGTTTTTAACCGACTTTTCGTTTTTGAGCTATGCTGTCCACAGACTGACAGACACACAGACACACACACGGACCTTTTTCTAAAAATGCTTTTTTTGGATTCAGAGGGCCTCAAAACATGTATTTCCGGTGAAAGCTCGACTTCGAATTTTTGGGTGGAATACAATACTTCCCCTACTTACCAGTAGAGAAAGTAAAAAACATTTTTGGAAAAAAGCTCCATGTGTGTATGTCAGTCTGTGTCTGTCAGCCTGTGGACAGCATAACTCAAAAACGAAAAGTCGCTTAAAAACCAAAGTTGGTATTTCAGTTTAATGTCTTTCAAGGATGCGACACGAAGATTTTGAAGAAAATAGCCCCAACTTAAACTACCCTTTACATGGAAAATGTTTGAACATTTTCTTGAAAATGGCTCTATTTGTATTATGTTTGAGATATTTTGATGACAAACGAAATGCATGTTTTGAATTTTCTGGCTATAACCTATGTAGTCCTGCTTACTCTGGATGAGTTTTGAATAACTCGTCAACCGTAAGAGACTGACAAAATCTTACACTACAAAAATGTAGATCTCGCTAAAACACAATACATTTTTTTGCATAGTGAACCATTTCGGAGATATTCCTTGTTATTTGTGTCAGTTTCAGAAAACAACTTTCGTGAAATGGAACATCTTTGTTCTTTTTCTTATACGATATTTTAAGCGTGCAAAGAGAACGCTTAAGAAGTTTTAAAAGATTTGACTATCGCTCAAAGCATACTGTATTCCAATATTCCCCTTGCACCTACAAGGAAATAAGCAATAATATAATTTGTACAAATGCTTATCTCAACTAACACGAAGAAGATATAGGAATAAGACTTTGTAAAAATGGTTAGTACAAGAGTAGAGAAAGTCATGTGAGTGCAACATATCAGATTTTTATGGCAAATTAACTTTTACTGCAGCAAGCATAGTACTTCATAATTATTCATTATACTTATTTATAAGAAGCAAGAAGAACAACAACAATGCAACTAAATACGCGGAAGAAAAAATAGCCAAGTTAATTAGAACAGCAGTGAAACTAAATACACTAAAAAGAAGATAGCTAACACAATATATTTCCAACACAGATAAAAGTGAATTAAATAAAGCTAAATTTTTGGGATAACAAAACACATCTACATTTATACAGTATTTACAATCCTCCCAGGAATGAACCAGATCTCTCACTTATTGACCAATTAAATAAAACAATCGTAATTGGGGATTTCAATGCACATTCCAAAAGATGGGGTTATGAAAAAGTGGATTCTACAGGGAAGATAGTGGAAGAATTTTTGAATACCACAACCTTTGAACTGATTTATAATAAGAAGATTCCACAACCTTCATACATTACTCTGGAGCAGGCAGTAACCCAGACCTCTTGTTAGCTACAACAGATATTGTTTCAAAAATTAAAAAACAAGTTATAGAAGATCCAAGTTCTGGTCACAGAGCAGTAATTGCTGATATAAAACTAGAGAATACAAATAACAGTCAAGGTCTTACGAATCTGTATTGGAACTTCAAAAAAGCAGATTGGAACAAATATAAAACTGAATTAGAACATAAATTTAAAGAACAAACAAACTCCCAGCTGCATGACCAACCAGATCATATGAACAAAGAATTCTGTAAAGTCATCCTAGAAACCGCAAAAAAACATATTCCTCGTGGAAGAATTAAAAATGTCAAACCCTTTTGGAACCCCCAGTTAGAAGAACTGAAAAAGCAAAGGGATATAGCTAGAAATACAGCTGAACAAACAAAAAACATATCAGATACACAAATATGGCGAAAGAACTGTGCCTCACTAAAAAAAGAAATTAATACAGCTAAAAGGAATCATTTTAATAATTTCTTAGAAAAAATGGATTATAGGACAGATGGTAACAAAGCCCATAAGTTCATAAAAAATGTCAAGGACAGGAAAGAAAAAAACAGCACACCTATCATACACAACAATAAAATATTAGTAAATGATGCAGTCATAGCCGAAACATTCAATAAAGATTATGCTAATTCACATAAAGTAACAAGAAATAATAAAAAGGAACGTAAAGAATTTAAGAAAGATTTGAAACAAGAAAGAGAATGTGATCCTAACACTCAGTGCAATATCTTTTTTCAAAATTTTAATATGCAAGAACTGAACATTGCAATAAATAATCTAAAAAACAAAAATTCTCCTGGACCAGATCACATACATCCAGAGTTCATAAAAAACCATGGAAAAACAGCAAAACAACAACTACTAAAACTCTACAATCTATCCTGGAAAACCACTGTACCTGCCGAATGGCGAAAAGCAACAATTGTCCCACTCTTGAAGGAAGACAAAACAGCATCAGAATTAAAAAATTATAGACCAGGCATCGGCAAACATGTACTCAATGAGGCCTCGCAACTATGACGTGTCAGGGGCAG